>JAZHAC010000017.1:10385000-15185000 GCA_039707435.1 Actias luna | reverse complement strand
TTATTACCACAATTATGAGATGCAGTTAAATAATTAAACTGCGTAATTCTACATATTAATAACGAATGAAACAATGATATATTATAAGTGCTTAATATTAATTATAATATATTTTACGTTCCTTTAACAACACATTAAATACCGGAAAGGTAGTTAGTAATTAGCATGATATTATTTAAACTATAAGATCTGGAGTCTCTGGACTCATAGAATAAGGATACGCTACAGGCTTGCTGAAATACTTCACGAGTTTCGACACTCGTTACACCGCTGACTACGATATACGTGTCTCTATAACTCTACTACTAACTTATTGGTCTGTGAACGACTTTCAATCATGGAATTAATATGTACTGTCCTACAATTATTATTATTAGTATTATTAAATCCATGCTTTCAACAGAAAGGAATGATCATAGACTAAAACTATGAGTAATACTGTAACATGGCAATCATTTGTTTTAATTCAAAATTTCAATAAATCATTCACGTAATGTTACAATAGAAAGTCGCAAATGTTGGACTCACAGATGAAGCTCTAATGATATTTTGAGGGTACTAGCTGTTAGTACAATTTTGAAGCGGGGATTTGTTTATGAAGCGTCACACTGTGTACAATCTTTTTGTAAACATGCCTCAACACGTTAATCTCAAAACCAATGTGATTCGAAATAATGCGTCTACTTTATATAGGTAACTCGACTATTGAGGTTAGCTATATGATAACACATTAAAATTTAATGCATACGAAATAGGGGGCTATAGGTTCGTTCACTTTAAATAAAACACCAATTTACACCAAGTACAAATTTATTCTAAAATCAACAGTCATAATGGCTGATATGAGTGTCGATTTAGATCCAATAAATACGACATAGCATTTGCTAAATTAGTGCACAACTAACATCAAGATTTGAAGAAAATTCTACGTTTTTCATTTATGAAATGTAATCATTTATTATACTGAATACATAAAGTGAATATGATATAAGTAACACGATTATAACATCAAAGCTAACCACTGAGATAAAGAAGCATCTATCAATTACAAGTGTATAACATTGTTGCAAATGTGGAGCGCGTCTCAATCTCATTATATCCACGAAAAATCGCCTAATGATAACTCTACTTGTACAATTCATCAGTCCGCATTGCCCAGGACGGAGTGATGAAATGCACTGTTTATTTGATTTAATATAAATGAAACCATACATTTGAACCAAAAATCATGAAACACGTTTTTTTTCTTAATGGAGCACCATAGACATAATACATCACAACATCGAGATGATTTTTTAAAACATTAAATAGACACCGAAAGCTTTCTTCTAATAGTTTCCAATATTATAAATGTGGGTATATGAACTTTAAGTTCTTGATTATCATATCGCTTAATATGTTGTAGAATAAATTATGTTAAACATTATGTATGTAATATTAAGATCTTAACTCTCTAACGTTTCTATTATCTACACAGCATTCATTTTTTTCTCTTATATTTAAGAAATCGATTATATAGTAAATTTTTAATTTAAACTAAAAATCTGCTAAACTTATTTTCTACGTCATGCAAGATAAATATAGTTTTTCACTTAATTAATGAAATGATTAGCAATAAACCAAAATAAATCTACAGTAACGTTCTCAACACGTATTTTTGATTAATAATATATTCGTAATATAATAATGTTAAAGTTATATATGTCACATTAGAATAAAGTCAGAAGATTAAATACTTTTTTGAAATATTTTCTAAAAACCGTTGTTATAATACAACGATTAGCAATCTACACTATTAATGCTATCATACACGTTTTGAATTCTAAATATACATTTTATGTTATATATATATAGATCTACTACATAAATATATGGAACACAAATAATAACTTAATAGCTCTGCTACCAATATAATATAATATTATCTAATCTAATAATAAAATCATAAGATAAAAACATTTTTTTCCTAAAGCTTATGATTTAAGAACACTACAGGATCAAACTAGAAATGTGCGGTTACTGTGAAATATAATGGAATGTGTAATATGAATACTAAATCAATCGATCGCATAGCGTTTTGTTGATAAACCTGGATAATAAATTGTTCCTGTGTCAACCTTAATATCCATTGGATATGATTACAGTTATATACTAGAAACTAGATCTAAAAAAGTCGACGGTTCGCTGAATAGTTCTTATTACACTTATAATAAAACCTTTTCTATGTAATAATTTAAGCTATAATATTAAATTTTCTAAAGCTAGATAAATGAATTAAGCATTATTTTCTGCTTTTATATTCTTTTATTTCTAATCAGGATATGCAAGCTCTACACCTAAATACACAACATCAACAATATATTGTAGTGTTCTAATTATATTTTAAGATAAATGTTATACGACGATATTATAGTTTAGCGTTAGATTAGAATAAAACTTAATATAAATCATTAATCCAGTTATATTTACGCCGCAAAAGCATTTGCCACTGTCAATCTATTAAGCTAAGTTGCAAGCAATAAATATTTAATACTCTCAGTTTTCGAATAATATATATTATCTTCCAAATATTATTTGCATAAGTATTATAATGATTACCTACTATAGATTATAATATTATATTAATTTATATTATAAGTATATAATAATGATTATAAATACGTTGCCTTCCACTGTTCTAATGCTTTAGGGATTCGATGAAAAAGAGGAATTTGGGTTTATAGCTGGGTTAGTATGGGAGTGGTGATTTGTTTAAACGTAGTAGACGTCGAAGGAGAGTTGTGCTCAGACGAGCGCAGGAGTCGAAGCCAGTGTCGGGGCCGAGGGCGGTGACAGCGCGGCGGGAGGCGGTTGGCAGCCTGTCGGGGTTTGTGCCGCTGATGATAAACGAACTGCTCCGCTTTCAGATACGACCATGCCGTTATGTACGGTTCCGTTCCCTTCGGTGTCAGCATACGGTGTTGTCAGTAGAGTTAAACGCTGATTTGTAAAAATAAATAATTTATTTAAAATCACTTTCTAAATAAAAAGCAATCGTGATGTTTTTATTATAATAATAAAATTTGTACCTAATTCAACAACATAATAGAATCGGCTAACAAAGACTGCTTTGAATCAAAGGTATGAAACATAACTTAAAACGAAGTATGTGACATCTAAATATCGTTTATCAAGTCGATTAGAGTGGGTAATGTGTAAACTATATTAGCATAAAATAAAGTTGATTATTTACTTCAGATGCCATTTCAATACTTAAAAATTTTAACGTAATGAAGTCTAACGGAGCTAATTTAATTACACCTTTAAGAAAAATAAAGCTATCCTCAAGCTGTTTATGGTTAATAGTTATCACTTTTAAAGTATAAAAAATTAGTCTGCTTATAGACAACACGATTGAAGTAAAACTTCCATGGCTATGAGATAAAGAAAGACAATGTGTACTCGCACCTCTCTTTCTTACCCTTACAGTAATATACGAAACATAACTCTCTCTATTTCTGTCTTCATTAACTTATATCTCCATCTCAACCTCTGTTCGCCTCTCTCGATCACACTTTTATAACGCTTTTGTCACGCATTCACTAGCTTACTCCCCTAGTCAAGCGTGTGTAAAAAAGTTTTACTTCAAAAATAGGTAAAAGAAGTTAATATGAATGTAAAAAAAAACACAGAACAAGAACTCACTTCGTAGAAGCTTCCTTTCGTAGTGATCAATTTGTAGATAGCCACCACCGGAATGCACATAACGCTGGATCCTGCTATGGCCCATCCGAGGGCGTTGGCCCATCCAGGGTACACGTAGCTCTCATATTGCAGAGGTTCATAGTCCAGCAGGCCGTACGCGATTATGAACAGTAGAAACGCCGGGGCAGCAAAACGCCAACAGACACGCCAGTACAGACCGGGACGAAAGCCAATCATGTCGCGGATATCTTCGCAAAACCTTTCAGTACCTATATTTTTTAAATAATGGAAACACATTTTTAGATATTGGGAGGACGCTTTGATTGACAAAGTTATAAAAAAAAATTATATAAGTCAAAAGTCACAACGAACACCGAGAAATTGATATTACATCAGTGATCGTCACTTTATTTAGCAATGGCTTAATTCGGTCTAACGATGTTGACCGTAGTTAAGTTATAAGATAAGAAAAGTATGTGGTGGAAACATAACACCGTTGTGTAATTTAGTACTGATCTTTCATCTGTAAACTTAGTTCAAGTTATAGTTGACAGGGAGAGCGCATTATTGTGGCTGGTATCTGTCTTATCATACTAAAAGACGTAGTGGAGAAGGAGGTAAAGAAAGATATCTTCCGTTCCTCACCCGACCGACGAACTTAAAGCCGTGAGAGTCCATGTGATAAATGGGTAGATATACAATTGACTCAGGCAAGCTTATCGTTTAACCACATGTTGAACATTTTGGCCAAATCAAATACAAAAGCGCCCTCTGTTCACTGTCACAATCGTTCCTACACTCAGGCAGTTACTCTTTAATTAAGAGCTTTCAAACAGCAAAAAACAGTGCTTGATTAGATTTTGAGTACAATATGTATGGTAAGAAATCTAAACCTGTAAGTGACTAGAATAATTTTTTTAAATCGTCAGTAATAATCTTTGTTTTCGCGAACTGATTCACATATAGCAAAAATCACAAGTCCACACAAAGCTTTCGTAAGAATCAATATAATCTTACCATAGATCCAAGACACAGCGATAGCCTCAAAGAAAACAGCGACAAGTATAGAATAACCAGCGGCGTATCGATCGAGAAGTTGAAAGAAGTAGAATCCGCCCTTGGTGCACGACGCTAACCCCACGAAGAAGTACAGGGTGAAGAGACAAGCCACGAATATTTCACGATGGCGACCGATTGGCGGAAACTCATCACTGAGTGCTGTTATAATCGCTTCCGAGCCACCAAACTAAAAAAAAAATTGTTATTGCAAAAAGTTGTTGGGCAAGTTGTTGGCCCGACCAGGCAGATGTTATACATTTAAATTTATACGTAATTAAAAATAATTAATAGAAACCAATAAAGAAAATATGGTGTAAAACGTTAAAAATAGAATTTGTTAATCGAATAATTATATGTTTTTTATTATTTTATTTTCAATAATAGCATGCAGGGAAGTTTACACACAAGGGAGTCATGAACCGGGGCGTAGTGTACAGGAGCATGACGACGTAAGTGAGCACCATACCGTTCGTCGTCACGGCATACGGGTAGATTTTACTGTCATGTCACCCCAGTATAAATCTCTCCTCAAAACTATGTACGTTTTTGAGCTCAATACTCAACAAAGCGATAATATACTTCCTAACGTTGTTACCTAAAAGACTTTGTTCATCTCACTGACCCTAAGCCATGGGACGGCTAATTTATATTTATTTCTAGTATCTTTAAAATTATGCATGTAAATTACAAAATCTAGAATAGCAAAAGATTTCACTCTTGAGGTTAATAGCTAGTGCCTTAGAAAATGTTGTAATTTCGCCGAAACCTGAAGCTCGTTACCAGGCCTCCACCTCGTGTTAATCGCCCATTAACCTCTTGAGCCATTATTCTTTAAAAAATGAAATTGTGAACAACGAAATTTTAGCAATATACTAGCAAATAACTCCATAATATATGCGCTTATTTAATTCAATATAGGTACTTACCGAGCTATCCAATCCGAGTGTCAACAACATCATAAAGAATATAAGAGCCCAAAACGTAGATCCTGGCATGGTCGCTATAGCCGCTGGGTACACCACGAAAACCAATCCAGGACCTTCAGTAGCGACGTCCTGGACATCTCTGCCGGACGCGTGAGCCATGTACCCGAGCACGCTGAATATCACAAAACCGGCGACGAATGAAGTCGCAGAATTTATCACGCTGGTCAGGATAGCGTCCCTGGTTTGAAAGTAATATTTTTATATCATACAGTGTATCTACTATTTAGGGGGCATTCAAGTATTACGTAACGCAATACGGAGGAGTAGGGATCTTGTAAAACGTTACAATGCGTTACGTAACTTTTCTTTTTTCGCAATTCTTTTCGTTCATCTTATACGGGAAATCCCTTTACTATTTCTAATTACATTGCCAAAGGTTAAGATAAATGAGTTATTTTATTATAAGAGTTTATTAGTCGTAAAAGATTAAACATAATTATGATTTTTAGGTAAAAATGCTCCCTTTTTGTGTTATGAACGTTTGAGGAGGAAGGGGTTACAGCAAATGTTACGGTGCGTTACGTGTGGGAAGGACAAAAATCTTCATAAATTGCGTTACGTAATACTTGAACGGCCCTTTAACGAGAAAATCTCAAAAGCATCTAAAGTTGACTTTGATTGGTTAACCTTGTTTTCCATACAATAATACACTCATACAATAACTGTTGTTTTATTTCCTTTACCGAAACCTCTGGCGCATCAGGATCTAATTTACGTCGCACTATACACTATACACGAAACATGTCAGCAATAAGGCACTTTCAAACTTGAAAGAGTAAAAAAGTGCAAAAATTGTTATTTTTGATTACAGAGTTAAGTTTGAAACGAAAACTAACTTGTAAACGTTGTTGTGATACTTGTTGTACGAAGCATAAGCAAGGAGTACTCCAAAACCAGGTCCTAGGGAGAAAAATACTTGGGTCGCCGCGTCTACCCACACCTGAAATCAATACTCACATATTAATAAAAAAAGTTATTGAAAATTACATTTCATACAAATATTCTGTGTATAAAAGAAATGGGAATAAATATTCATTACCATGAGGTAGCACAGACGGACAGATAATATATGAGAAAGAAACAAAGTGTGATAAAAGAATGTAATATATATATATAAACGGTCCAGTTAAGTCAATCATAAGAGTTAATACGCTAAGAAGGATAGTTTCATACAACATGGCGTTCAAAGTTGAAGCCAAAACTAAATACCTAAATCCCCGCTATAATACGATAGATTGGTTTCACGTTATAGGTAAACGTGTTGTAGGAGTATTCCCGTATAACGCGTTTTTACGACCCCGTATAACGTAATGCGTATAAATTATTCACGTTTACCTTTTCTTGCTCAAGGGGGCTTAAATCGAATACTAAGAAAAAACTATATTAGGAACAAAATATGTACGTTTTAATAAAATCAAACTAAACTAAGAACATTTTAAATAAAAAATTCCAGCGTGTAAAATAAAAATCCCCGAGTTATAAGGGGGAATACCTGTGTTATACGGGGAAATGAAATCGCGTAATATGAAAATGCGTTATAAGAGTACCGTGTTATAGGGGGTAATACTGTAAACGTGTGCGTAAACGACAAGTAATTACACTCGCCGAGATGCAACACTAACGCGCATACAATGCAGCAAGTGAATGTAATAGTATATTTATTCTATGGTCATAATCCTTTTCAATTATTAATTACCTATGTAGAACTATAATGAAGGTATTTCGAATTTATAACCGTCATGGCTAATATAATATACTAGATGAACCTACGACTTCATTCGCATGAAACTAAAATTTTTTTTAATCAATTTGCACAATTTTTACTGTTTTCAATACAGCTTTGCTCTTAAAAGGTTATAGCGTGATATTAACTAGCCTTCCTTAATCATAGCTCTATAAAAAAAAATAGTTTTTGAAATCTGACCGGTGATTCCTAAGATAAGCGCGTTCAAACAGACAAAATTTTCCTAAGTATAATATTAATATCGATATAAATTAATTATTAAAATTTTAAAACATAATACAACAGTAAGCATAAACTTATATTGTTTATAATGAATATACCTGAGGTTGCGTTATAGCTTCGAAGTTAGGACTAAGGTAATATTGAATACCAGTTGCAGAGCCTGGGAGTGTTATTCCGCGAACCAACAGTATAAGAAGAACAGCGTAAGGGAATAAAGCTGTGAACCATACCACCTGAAACATATTAACAATTTTTATTAAAACATTCATAGTTCATAAGGAATAAATATAACTGATAAGACATTCATGGTGATAAGGTCGTCACAGTGACTCAATTTTTTTCTCATATTTCGGAATTAGATATTCTATATCCTCTATATTCTCCTATTTATATATGTAGTATTAGTGAAACTGGTTTTCATATTAAAATACGTAGATTCGAATGCAATAATTAACCTATGCTTTTTGTAAAATATAACGAGTTATTCAAACGATTACAAAATTACAGAATATTTTCTAATGCGCATCTGACTAGCTACCATACTTCGACGAACACAAATACGAAAACTGGGGTATTTTAACAACCTATAGCCGAATCATCACTTAACATCAGGTGAGATCATAGTAAAATGTGAAATATATTTAACGTCAGTATAATGTATAAAATACATGATGAACAAACAAAAATATTAAGAATTTATTATTTTTGTGACACGTAGAATCAACGTCAAAAAGTTAGGTTCGTACCTTTCCAGAAGTGCTGATGCCTTTCCACAGTGAAAAATAGCAGATGATGTAGACAGCCAGCAAACACAAAGCCATATCCCATTTTATTGTACCTAAATCATGAAGACCCTCGCTCCCTTGAAGTTCTAAGATAGCGCGACTGGACAAAAATATACATAGGTGCATTATATTCTATGTTTAAAGTCAAACACATAATTACTAGCTGGCCTGGCAGACCTTAACTTCGCTTGATTTGAGAGGACGAAAAATAGGCAATCTTTTTTTTACTAATAAGCCTAGTACTTTGATAGATACCTTTAGAGGATTTATATTATACTTGCAAATAGTACCTTTTGATTTTTTATAACGATAATGTGGTAAATATTCATACGGAGCAGCTTGTTATTTAATTTTTTTATATTAAGTCCAATCCTAAATATTGTATGGAATTATTCCATTTTGTGTAGTAAACAGGATAATATTTCGATAATATGCAAATATAATATTACTTGAAATATTCTGATGCAGCAGAAGTGAAAGGCGTTGTTTGTGGTGTTCCTAATCCGGCGGACGAGCTGTTTCTTGTTTTCAAACGGTTTGTAGTGTTAGAATCCCATACAGCTTCAAACTGTAAAACATACATGGTTTAATATAATTATAGTTCGATAAACGAGTTCACTGTAAATAAATAATATGGTTAACTATACCCAACATAGAAAGCCTTATTATTAGTATCATCTGATATATAAATTAATTTAATTTGTAAACTAAAGTTTTTGTATAATCATTTTTACATAACATTTGACTATTACAAATGGTAAATTTTATTATTAAATCATAAAAATGTAGACTATTGTTTTGTGAATGCATCGAAAAACCGCTAATAAACATGTCTAACCGCTAATACAAATATACTAAGACAAAATAGTTCAGCACCTTTTTTGTATCAATTTGTCAACTGTTTTTTAGCTTTAAAATGTTTAGCTTTAGAATTCATTACAATAATTATAAAAATAATGGTAAAATTAAGCCGTAGTCGGGACGACGTATTCCAGAAGTGTATGACATGTTGGTGAGGTGGTCCACGTAGCAAGGAGCTGGGTCAGTTAAGGTTGGACTTATGATAACAAACAGCGCGAGATGCGAGAGCGCCCTTAGATTTGTATTTGATAGATTGATTTTGTAAATCTGGTTCATTTTTATTTAAATGACACTATTCAATTCTAGATGTAGAATTATTTTAAAGTGCTATTATATACATCCCTTGTTTTAGTATTGACGGGTTTTAGCAACGTTGGAACGTCTGTCTTGAATCTTCATCTGAACTTGCTAAATTTTCAATAATTATTATGATCGCATTACTAACATAAGTAAAGTTAATTACGCTTAAGTACAGGTCAATTTCTGGACTGGACATGGTCCAAGAAACCGACTACAGGCGTTAACTTACAATAGAGACACTACAAAACGAATGATATGCAATTATTTATGAACAAAATTAAATATAAAAAAAAATTGGATAGAATCTAAAAGTAAAAATATTATAATTGGGCTTAACCAGAATCATTCCACTAAAAGAATACCAGGAAAAAATAGTATGTGGAAGAGTAAACCCTATGAAATTACTTACAGGTCGACAAGCTGGCGTGTTCCATTCGTTGTCGCAGTTTGTCCAAGGAAGCATAGTGGTGAAAGAAGCGAAGAAGAAACGTAGTGCCCACGCGATAATCACATTATAGTAGAAGTCAACGTAGAAAGCAATCAGTACCACGGCGTATCCAATACCTTTAGATAAGATAGGAAAATATTATTCACGTCTTTGTATATAAAATTCTAGTGTTCAAATTTTCGTAATTACTCTATTCTTAATATAGGCTTTTAATCTGTTTCCCAATCCTAATTACAGCTGGGATGTTGCTGTTGTCAACATCCAATTTTTTTATTTCAGGTCTCTGATAGGACTATACCGTGATCTATAATATTAGTAATCACTGCGTAGAATATCATTAAAATTAAAGCAATTACAAATAAATGTTACAAGACCTGTTTCATCATAAACATTTTCATCAGTACACCGAATGTTGTATTTACTAAGTACGTAATATTATATATTTTTAAATCGAAAGCTGACTTTCTATCGACGTTACTGATCATTATACCAGCTTCAAAGTCTTATGACAGCTGCATGTGGGTGACTGTTGAACACGACAACCCAAAAAAAATCACTATAATCTGATTATCAACATATACGTGGTGAATATTACCCAGTCTCATATAAATCCTAAGCTCTTTATTTATTTAAGGTTAACGTTATGGCCATAATCTCACCTGATCTTAAAAGGGACGATATGGCCCAAGTCGGTAGACACGCTAAACCTGTGGATGGACTGGCTCTCAAGTGCAACTGCCGGAACACACCTATGAGTATTTGGCGGCAGATTTTAGCTGCCAGGCGGGCATTAGAAATGGCCCTACCACCATGATATGGTTTCCTCACGATATTTTCTTTCACCGAAAGCCCGAGCTTAATGTAGGTGGATTCTAACTCACGTCCCTTGACGCGGATTCTGAACAACCTACCACTGAGCTATCATCGCTTCTAAACGCATTGATGGTTATACCTTGTATGTGGTGATCACAAACCAAATCAAACTAAATTATAATATTTTATTATCAATCATAATTCTATTTAACAATCAAATGGGTCGAACATCTCAGCCAGAATACATCCATCCTGTACAATATATACATATAACACGCTTACTTTCAAAGTATTCTCGCCACCTTTCCACTCCATTACCAATTTTATTTCTGTTCAGAAAATCACCGGCACTCAGAAAGGCGACGTGACAATCGAGTGAAATGAAATCAACGGGCATAAGCCCCACAAATCTAGCGGAGCCTTTTGAGAGCGTCCGCGGCGTATGGGGCGAGCACTTAAGGGGAGCCTTCAAAATGGTGTCAATTATGGACGCTAAGTGAGAGGGGATTGGGAACACTAGACCTTGTCTTTATATTTGCATTAAAAATAATATCAAGAAAAGGTTTAACTACATCATTAAATATGACGAAAAATATAATTAAAGATATGAATAAACGAAGTGGGTTTGTAATGTTAAAAACATGATGTTACATGCATACAAACAATTTAAACGGATAACTTTATTTAAAGGAAAAAAAATTATAAATGTGGCCCTAAATAAAACGCTATATCCATTCATGACTATAATTATTTGTATTTTATTTTGGTTTAGGATTAATTTCAAATAAGAAAACATATGTTCGGGAAGGGAAAAATCCCCAGTCATTCCGACCACAATATACCGAGCTTATTTATTTTGTTTAATACTTCAAGTCTTAGAAGTCTTACCTAAATCAATAAATATAAGTGTTCAATCAATAAACAAATCATATCCAGTAAATAACAAAATTATTAATTACATCTAAGATAACTCAAATTCATATATTATTATACAATTTTTTATTAATACGATTTACTCAAACTAAAACCTAGACCAATTAATTAGGTACGATAGAGAAAAACCAAAGTTAACACATTCATACATATGCTGTATTGTGAAGCTGTGAAAATGTGTATTACGCGTATCCCGTAACATCCTGATACTTCAAGTGAATCTTATTCAAATACATACACACCGACGTGACAAAAGCGACTGACAAACTTGATTATAATCTCCGTGCTACCTTAAAATTAAAAACAAAATCCCCATGATTCAATGTTACAATTATAACAAAAATTGTTAGAACAATTTAACCAACAAAGAAAATCTGTGTTAGCGAAAGAAGTTACCATTGTAATGGAATCTGAGTAAGTGCATTGAGGCAATAATTCAAGATCACAAGGACACGGAGCACTCGCCGCGTCGTGCCATTTCAGGGACATTAGCCGTTCAGTACGTGACTGGCTGGAACCCATAAATTTAGAGTAAGAACTTAACATCCGAGAGTACTTTACTAAGCTAAAAAAAAACTGTAACATATATACCAAATTCTTATAATATGTATTACGAAAAAAAGTAAAAAAATAAGTACATTACCCTGTAAATCAGTATAAGGTGACGACAGAAATATCTTACACTTTGTTCCTAATAGTTTCAACCTTTGTTCACTATTACATTACTAGTTTAATGAAGTGAGAAAAAATACCTACCTCTACTTAGAATAGCAACCGGCTCAAAAGTGTTCTTGCTGGAACGCACCAATATATTTTTATGTAAATGATTTCGAACTAGAGCTGGAGGATGGTAGCCAGACAGGCGGAGATTAGATAATATCCTTCCACATTATGGTTTCATTCACTAAAAGCTCAGAATCATTCGAATTCATGTCAGTTAACAGACTAACTATCTAGGCAACCTTTATTGCTTCAAAAATTTCATAAATGAGAAAATTATGTAGTTATCAATACGTTTATAAATAGATGTGTGTATTTATCTTCCCTATGAACTTCAAAACGCCTACACTGATTTAATAAAAAGATGATGTTTACACGAAATATATAAAGGACAGCAGAATATAGGTACAGCACGCTTCTTAAGAATAGTGTTTAATTTTAGTCCCTAAATTAAATACCGATTTGCCGAATAGTAAGTTCAAGCACCATATCAAGCGAGTTTTGATGTCAAAAGGCTATTACAGAGTAGATCAGTATGGAGTAGATGGTGATATCAGGAATTAACACCCCCCCCTCTCTATGCATAGGCTAAAAACTACTATAATAGTATATTTGAATTTTTCCTAGATTAAATATGTACTTAAAAAGATAATATAATATCAAGTTTCTTGCCGGTTCTTCTACATGATTGAGTGTTTTTTCCCTATCGGTAGTACCTAAATAAAATGAAATAATTGGATTCGACTTATTTTTATTAAGTCGTAACACTTACCTTTAAACAACGGTACGAGTCGACCCCAGCAAGTGATGGCGCCTTTTCGATGGAACTGCCCGAGCGCCAACTCCATGTAAAACAATGGTATTCCGCCCACCACTAGCATAATGCAGTACGGCACCAGGAACGCACCTAAACAAGTTAGTTCTTTCAATAACAAACATTTTCAAAATATAAAATTAAGCAGTATATTGTGATAATCGAGCAATTTTGTATCCTTTTCAGCACATAAAGTATTTAATCTTCTAGATCCTTCAATAAAATAATTGAAGGTTTTTTCCAAAATAATGAATATAACATATAATTACATAAACAAAAAAGGTATAAATATACACTGTACCCAAAGCCTATCAATGTAATTACACTTTAATTCGTTCAAAATTTACAACTTTAACAATAACATTTTTTTTTTTAAGAGACCTCTAATTACAGGTAATATAAAGCTACCAATTTTCAAAAAAGTAGTTAGTAAAGGTCATCGTCTAAAATGTAAACCTAAAAGAAAGAACAGACGCATATAAATCTATTTAGTATTATAGGAAAGCAAAATTATGTTCGCACTATGAAAAAAAAAGTCGATATTTAAAGACAGTAATGAGGTCTATCAAAATTCAATTTTAAAGAAAAAATGTGAAAAAAATATATCGAGCGTCGATAAAAAAAGCGATTTTTATTACAAACATCAAAATCTATCTACCAATGAAAAATTAATTACACTAGTAGAAAGTATATTTACAGTCGAGAATTAATCTCGCCCATTTTTTTCCATACAATTTCATCTAAAAATTCTATTGAAATTCAAGATTATTAAGTCTCAGTAAGTACTAAAGCAATAATTTTATAGAGTCCCTGGAGAAAGCCGTGGGAGGGGGACTCGAAGCAAATTGTAACGTAATTGGCCTTTTAAGACGCTCACATTTACTTCCAATACGCTTTCATAAAAGTTGAGACAATTCAGCATAATTTTATATTATCCGATACATTTATGTAACTTCGTCGTACAGACGTTTTATATTTACTTTTCATTTAATACTTTTACGTTCTTGAATAACTAAAATTGATAAAAGAAATACTCTGTATTGCGATAAAATATATACGATTATATGTGCACTATTTTAAATAAACAACAGAAATCTAGTTAGCAATACAATCAAAACGCGAAATACTATAATCCAATACGGCAGTACGAGTTCGGTCCCTGCAATAAACCCGAGCTTTCGGTAAAAAAACCCATTGTGATGACACCACAATGGTAGGGTTTTTGTAATGACTAGCTAGTTACCACCCACAAGTTGAAAACCTGCCGCAAAATACTTATAGCTATGTTCCGGTAGTTGCACTTAAAAGCCAGTCTCTCCTCTAGGCTTAGCATGTCCACCATCTTTACGAGATTATCTCTTAACACAAGGTAAAGTTGTACCCATAACTTATACAAAGTAGTAGTAAAAGCATTGTTCTTATGTTGTATATTGCACTATGACAAGGCGCAATACTCTCGCGGGTGGATTCCAGTTATTATTTCTTGTTAACTTCCCTTATAAATGAATTATAAATGGTCTAATCATATACACGATATGAAGAAAATACAAGAGACTCTTACTAATAATACGTTCCTTTCTTTGTTCGTGTTGCTGTATTTTGTTTTCATGCTACAACTTCTCGACCTGTTCAATGTTCCTGCTTCAATCACATTAATAAAACGAAGAAACTGTCCTCATTTGTTTTCTAGTTTTATATCTGGTGATAGTATTACCTATATTACCCATTGCTACACGTTGGATAAAGAAGCCGGATATGAAATTACACTCCAGACATTATTATTACTGTAAAGATTCAGAGCATGATAGCAGTCTCCATAAGAAACGATACTAGAGAATCGAACGTATCCTTGTCAGTTATGCGCAATGAGCGTCATGATTCGTTATGAGAAATTAACTTATTCGATTTTTAGACTAGGGAACGGAACATTGTAACATATCTAAATTGTACAACTTATAACTTAAATGATTCACAATAGCTCAGAAGCTTATATTATCCTTGTAACTAGATTGTGTTAAAATATAATAAAATGTACCTACAATCTGTCAAGTTCAATATTATTTAAAAAAAATATATGCTTAGCAAAATCATTATTTATTTCCTCGGTATTATTCACCTAACGCTACGTCAGCATTCACAATATCCAAAACAGGCCTACAGCCGTTCCACATGATGACTACGGTTGTAGTGGTGGCGGCAAAAACATAAAGATTGACGTCTTAATTTTCACTCACAACGATCCATCTGCAAGGTCCCACTAGAGTTAATAATTGTAATTGTCGAAAGCAATACGAACGGGAAAAACCGCCATCGTGAATATGAGCGTTGTGAACTTAGCCCATATGATTAATCAAGAATACCAAGTAAACTTGTTACGTGTAGAATCCAGTTAAATTAGTAAATAGCTGTCTTCCGTTCAATGCAATAATTTGTGGGTTGAAGAACACAAGTTCTACTAAGAACTACGTAAAATATATTAAGTATTGTGTTTGATTAACCTTTAGATATATATCAAATTTACTAAATATCACTGATTATGCTCCAAGAATTCAAAATGACTTTGCTAAAATTCTATTCTTATTGTAATTATACTTCTATTCAAAATTATATTTCTTTTATATATCATATATAGTCTCCAATATCCAATGTCTCTCGCCAAATTGTCTTTAAACAAACGGTAACGTCAAGAAATAACAAAAAAAATAATTATGGGATGATATTCAACTTATTTAATTAGTTTTATAGATTGAGAAATTTATTTTACTAATAAAATAAGTTCTTTCTGTTAACAAGTTATAACAGCTTGTATAAAAAAATGTTTTTTTTTTTATTTCATTTCTGTAACATTATTGTTATGGTTTTTCATACTTCAAACTAATATATTCACTGTGGTTGTATAATGTTTTCATTACCTGGGACATTATTTTTTACTTCCGCCTATCGCGTTGATCAAGTGTAAATCATCAATTGTCAACCTAGATTTAAATATATCTATCCTATATTACTTGTTTGAAATATGTGATTTTGTTATGGTCTGTAAATAAACTGTATTATTATTATTATACATTTATGTTTTCTATATACGTTGAAAGACAACACATCATTAGAAAAAATAAATACATACACATTTATGATACAAAATAAATACCTAAAAAGCACAAAACACAAATATTAATTCATTTATCTTGTAAGAGAGATAGAGTGAACATATAATACAATGAGGTATCAAGCCATTGAATTGAATTCCCGACGGTCTGAAGAAAATGGCAGGGTATTAAGTGCGAAGTGATCTGCGGGGAGGCTGTGAAGATGGCTCGGATTTATTTTATTGCCGGATGCAACAGGTCGCGGATAAAAGTGGGAGCCAGTTTAAGGGTGATGTTCCTTTATCTTAGCGCAATTGAGAAAATAGACTTAAGAGACGCTTAAGTCGGTGTTTATATTAGACTTCTGAACGCAGTTTTTAATTTTTATATCACAACTAGATTTTACATGCGGCTCAGCTCGCGTTAATATCGTTTTTGTAAAATAAATCGGATAACGCAAGAAAAAGTTTCCTACAAAGTTTACCTCTGTTTACCACACTTACAATAATGATTTTGATTTTGAAAGAAAAAAATAGTCTATCTCCGTCTCCTGGGTTTCATTTATCTCTGTAGTAAAATTCATCGTAATCGATTCTGTGGTTTAGGCGTGAAAGCGTAGCAAAATTCAAACTCGCTTTCGCAATTATAATATTAGTAATAATAAAGTAATTAAAGTATGAATATGATGATACGATACTGTTTCAATACTATATATTTTTAGATTTGTGATAAAAGAAACTTTAATACATTAAAATAGTTATATGGTAATTATTAATTAAAAAGATCAGTTTATATAAAAAAACCAACTAAATAATTCCTATAGAATTCGTCCAGTTACATTTTGATACAAATGCCTCAATACATAAATGCAAAGCCGATGATACGTCATGATAATAAGGTTTTTATGTTTAATATTTTTTATGTACTTCTCTTTTTACCGTTAACATGTTGAAATCTCCCTTTGGGATTGTTACTATCAAGAACTCAGAGACATCCTTACTATACAAAAGGTATCCGCTGTCTTTCTATCCGTTAGTACGCTTATAATTCGACAACTATTAAACCAATTTATATATTTATTAGTATAAATAATAGATTTATTCTTAGGTCCGGTTTTAGTATATGTTTTATTACTATAAGTAGATAATATACAAGACTTATTATGATGATGAAAAAAAATTCAGTTAAAAAAAAAACTTCCAGTTTTCTTACGGTACACAGGTACCTACAGCACTATTTGTTACGTTTTCGCGCGTTAATCTATTTACTAATTACGATTAATATTGGTATAGAGATGCATTTGACGTTGGAGAAGAATAGGATTCCTATTATCATGAAAATAAAACTCCAATATTATGTCCAATTTATATTTGCGATACGAAATCTCATATTTATATTTTTTTGTAAAAGCTGAAGAATGAGACAATATTGATCTCGCAAGACATTACAACAGAGAACGATTTTCCTTATGCATATTTACAAGAGCGTAATTTTGAAGGAAGCGTGTATCTTTATAAATAACTAGTGACACCTGCAATATCGTTCGTCCGGAACTAACAGTTATTTAATAAAAAAATTCTCCTTTTTGTCACCTTTGTCCATACATATTTACTCCATGATGTTAAATATGCCTTATAAAGCCTCCCTTAATGATTGCTCTATTAAATGCAAAAAAAAAAGAAATCTGACTGGTAGTTTCTAAGATTAGCGCGTTCATACACACATTTTTGCTTTATAATGTTAATATAGATTTTTTTTAAGGTTTAAGGTAAGGTTTTAAGGTTTGGTCTATAATATTAATAGGCTGTATAATTCAAGTTAAATGAAAACTAATTCTTCTATAATAGTGCCCGTGCAATGTACAAGACATTACAACAGAGAACGATTTTCCTTATGCATATTTACAAGAGCGTAATTTTGAAGGAAGCGTGTATCTTTATAAATAACTAGTGACACCTGCAATATCGTTCGTCCGGAACTAACAGTTATTTAATAAAAAAATTCTCCTTTTTGTCACCTTTGTCCATACATATTTACTCCATGATGTTAAATATGCCTTATAAAGCCTCCCTTAATGATTGCTCTATTAAATGCAAAAAAAAAAGAAATCTGACTGGTAGTTTCTAAGATTAGCGCGTTCATACACACATTTTTGCTTTATAATGTTAATATAGATTTTTTTTAAGGTTTAAGGTAAGGTTTTAAGGTTTGGTCTATAATATTAATAGGCTGTATAATTCAAGTTAAATGAAAACTAATTCTTCTATAATAGTGCCCGTGCAATATTGAAGACGTAATCGAATCGTCTCTCAGCTTCCGATACGATACGTCCGCGTCCCGAATCCCGACGGACCTCCTGGATGATTGGGTATTACGAGATTACTGGAAAGGTACGCATTAAATCATCGGCTAAAGTCCATTATAAGCAGAATTGTTTCAGTTAAACATGGGAAATTACTATGAAATAGTATTTGTTCGAGGTTGATTCTATAACTAGCTTATTTAATCTGTATCGTTTGTGTGAAATAAATATTTAATACGATTTTTCATGTCTCCAAGAGTTGATTTTCCAAATCAAAGTAAAATTTGTTTTACTTATTTCTTTATTTTGTAGTAAAAGTTAAATTTATATGTTACTAGATTTTAATTTAGTTAATATCGATTTTGTCAAACAAATCGGATGACGCAATAACAAGTTTATCCCCCTATTTACCCCATTTCCAATGAATATTTCGCGAGAAAAAGTAGCCTATCTCCGTCTCCTGTGTCTCATTTATCTTTTTACCAAAATTCATCAAAATCGATTGTCAATTCATCAAAATGGTGTCAAGCTTAATTAGGTATATATCACTATACGGATGAAGAGACAACACAAAATATTTGACCCGAACCTAAGATAAGCAAATTTGATAACATTTTATAAAAGTTATGAAAATATCCGTATACTATAATTCGGTATTTACATTCCATATAACATCTTTCCTCGGTAAATAGAGTTAATTAAGTAAATAACCACGCAGTACAACGTTCCAAACATATGTGTTCGACGATTATGGTTAGCGAGGAATGATTGATTGTGCACGGCAATCAAGTGCCACACCTATCAATTATATTACAAAAGACTAGAGTGATTCTATAACATTATTTATTTCTTTAGTAACTATTCTCTCAACTCGTTTCGCGTGTACTGCTGAATTGGTGTATGATCATTATCAACATTTTCTTGTTTCAACCAAGACCGAAAACAAAACATTTATAAATCATAAATCAAATTTCGAATAATTCACCACACAATATGTAATTATTCCTACATCGGTTACAATCGTATTGCTTAAATTATTTTTGTAGTAACCCATTACAGAGCGTAGTTATAAAAAAAACATGATAGAAACAGGACACGAGAATTGCCCTTTAATTGTATCAGAGGCAGACACGATTGCCTCTCTCTTGGCCTCTCGTTCGGAATGACCTCCACCCCTCTCCATTAGCTTATTACCCCTCCTATTATTACGTTACTAATTTTCCTGCACATCGAGAAGCTAACGAAGTTTCTCATGACGCAAAAGGCGCGTTTTGATTGTCAATTACTGGCTCTTGGACGGCAAAGGGTTCCGGGAGTGTTCAAAGTAAAGACCAGGATGCAATTAGCGTGTGGGTGAAACTTTGTGCTCTGAGCATAAGTTGTACATTCACAGTTACGAAACAAGCACACAACTTAGTGATGAGAAACTCTTTACTCATTAAAACTGACCCAACGTTTCACTAAAGAGTATTACATAGTATTTTAAGACAGTACATAGAAAATGTGTCAAAATTTTATCGCCATAATGACGATGTAATCAATAACAGCTTTGATATATACTTTATTTTGTATTTTTTTATATTATTTTGCATTAAAATTTTAGATCCTGTCTCTTATAAACGACTAAATAGGTATGTCGAACTAGAGCATCACTGTGGGCAAAGAAAACACCGAAGTGATTTTTATTGCTGAAGAGCAAAGTTCAGAAGATGAACCACCGATGAGCGAAATGTCGTCACTAGAGCTGAAATTACCTGAACAAAACAAAAAGAGACTTCTTTACTCGCAGGGTCTCTATACTCCAGGCGGTGGCGAAGTGTGTGCAAAATATATCGCTATATCAGACAGCGCAGTCTTCAGACACCCATATTACAACTACCCCGCAGTAATAGATCCCGGTATAAAAGAAGCAATTCTGCGACCACAAGAGTCTAAAATATATCCTGATGACGGCCAAGAACTATATTTAGCGTTATGTGAAGAAATAAATCTGTGTCCTGTTAGAAGTTTTTATAAAAATTTGCTCACTGATGAAATTTGTTTAAGATATTATGGTGTAAATCCATTAGGTATCCGACCAATGGCCACAGCATTGCAGTACAACAGATCAGTAAAACGTTTTGATTTGACTGACAACTTCCTGAACGATGACGCTTCTTATCACTTAGGACATATGTTAAGTTCTAACGTAACATTAAAGGAATTAATTCTAAATGGTTGTCGTATAGGAGCTTCAGGAATGCTTCGCTTGGTTCATGATTTACCTAGTAACTCTGCATTAATTCTTCTTGACCTCAGCAGAAATAATATAGGTGATGAAGGCGCAGCATACCTAGCCAAGCAAATTTCTCATAAATCTACAGTCAAACGAATAAATTTAAGTAAAAACCAGTTAGGACAGCATGCTGCTTTAGCATTAGCGGAATGTATAGAATTTAATAACAAAATGACTCATTTAGATTTATCTTGGAATCATTTATTTCACACTCCTTCCATCGTGAAACTACTTGATGCCCTTTCGCAAAGTTCATTATTAGAAGAATTGATCTTAGCATGGAATGCACTTGAAGGTGAAAGAGTGGCAGCGGTTATAAAAAATCTAATGCTTATCCCAACACTTAGGATCTTAGATTTGAGTAATAACAGGTTTCAAAATGAAGCGGTTTCTTTAATCGTAGATAACTTATTTATAGCTAAAAAAATGGTTACTTTAGATTTATCTTTTAATCCCTTACCTCCTAAAGATGCGAAAATAGCAATAGATCAGATGTTAAACCCAAAAGTTAAATTACAAAATTTATTTTTAGAAAATGTCAATGTTAAAAAAGACTTTCTTCTCACTTTAGATAAAGTGATGATGATGGAATCTCGGCAAAAATTTACAGTCAAGTACGGTATAGTCTTGCAAAACTGGTCAATAGAAGGACCTGACCCCAGAGAAATTTTATTACAAAGAGCCAACTACCTAGAAAATGCTAATAAAAAACGAAAGATCAATATAGGCTTATTTTTCTTGCAAGTGAACAAGAAATTTTCTAAGCCAATATCTGTTAAAGAACTGATGAACCGTATCAAAGCTGAGCGGATACCGTTAGACGAGGATTATGTTTCTGAGTTAGCCATTGTATTCCCAGGATCGAAGTCTTCAAAGACAAAATCGATAAACTTAAAGCAGCTCTGTGAATACATTGAACGTATATGGCCGAATACTAAGCTACCTCCAACACCACCTCCTGAACCCGAATCAGAGCCTATGCCCCCACCAGCACCAAAAGTGAAAGGAAAAGGCAAAACTAAAAACTAATATATTATTTATAATTTTTATTTTAATTTTTTTTAGAAACTATATTTTAGATGATTTATTTTATAAGTATTTATTTTTATATTTCTTGTTTTCTGTCGACATATATCTAAAATTTAAATTATGTTTGATATACATGTAATATAACATGTTATTATTTGATATACATTTATGAGTCGCTCTTAAATTTGAATTTTAATTTTTTATACGGACATGCTCTGTAATGCGTATAGAACATCATTTAAATAACCGAATGACTAATTATTAAATTCGAAATATGGTTAACTAAAAATATTCTAATGCATTACATAAAAGCGCAAAAATACAACAAACAGGAACGTTAATAATTTCATAAAATTACACATAAATCAGAGGCGAAAGCTTCAAACGCCAGCATCAAACAAATCTCATTTGAGCAGTTTCCGCTAGTTTCCATGGCGAGTATCACCAACTGGCCTGGCTTCAGGGCATCTCATTTCCGCTATGTTGTCTGGATTTGTAAGTTGACATGTATAAAAAGAGATTTTATAATATTGACATTTTAAGCTTTAAGAAATATAAACTTTCAATCTTCTATCCATATAAAAAATTGTTACGCAAATACCTAAATAGTTCAATAGATTACCTGTAAATATCTTACTTGATCATAATTTTATAATTAAATCTGATCACCAGAACTAATCAGACTATAATCAAAAACTCTAACATGAATTAATTTGAGTAAAATTTATAAAAATAATAAATAAATTAAACAGGAGTTTTTCAACCACTTACATACACAACTATGTCCTATAAATATGTAGTTTTTCAGTAGTAATCCATTTTACGTCAACTTATGTTTGTTTAACGATGTAGTGCACAGAGATATCTCCGAGGAGATTTCTTTCTACTTGGGGAAGTTGATTCGTGAAACCCCTAGCCCTCGAGAAGGTTGCAAATCAATAAACTTGCATTGTTTTTCTATGTCGTAAAGAGTTCTATGACTCCTTGTGCAGCGCGAGTTATGATTAGGAATTAAACATAAACATCCTCTTATATATTTTGTAGCGATGACAGCTCATTGGTAGTGTGTACAGACTCCGCGTTAAGGAACGTGAGTTCGAATCCAGCTACAATAAACATGAGCTTTCCGTGAAGGAAAACATCGTAAGGAAACCATATCATGCTAGTAGGGCTTTTTTATATTCCCACCTGGCTAGCTACCACCCTCAAGTTGAAAATCTGCTGCCAAATACCTATATGTGTATTCCGGCAGTTACACTCTCTCCAGTTCCTTCAGAAATTTAGCGTGTCTACCAACTTGGGCCATATAGTCGCTTAAAATCAGGTGAGGTTATGACCAGAACGCTAAATTTAACTATAAAAAAAATCTGTGTAGTATTTGTAGTTGATTTATTAAAAACTACAGACTGATTTAGCTTGAAATATATTAATTAATTAAAGACCGAATTTTACGATCATGAGCTGTTGGCAAGATAAACGTAGACGAAAATACAAAAATCTACTAATAAAAACCATATTTTCAAATAAGGTGTATACATTTTAATTTGTACCTAATAACTATACTTTACATGAGTTTGATTAAAAAAAATTTACTCATATTTATAGTGTAAAATTTCTCCTATTAAATGGTTTTGTTTAAATACAATATATTCAAAAGATACTACAGACCATACTGAACATTGCAATCCGTAGTAGGGTCTTAATTAGTGAATTGTGAATGCAGTGGAGGCACTCGTGGCTGTGTACGAGGCTTAAGCGCGAGGTGCAGTGCGATTGTTAACCGCCTATTATAAATCAAGAGTCCTTCCTACACGTGGATTTAACGCGCAATCAACTTTCTAATGTTGCACTGACAAAGTCATAGACGATTCCAAGAATGGAAAAGTGCAATACGTTTTATGCATGCATTTACTTTTATATAATCATCTTAATATTTCGTTATTTACAATCAATTCGTAATGAATGACCAAATATAATGAAAAACCCTCAATTTCACTATTCAATTAGCACGAAATTAGAAACAATTTGCTTTAGAAACTATGGAGTAAAACGTCACTCATTGCCCATACAATGTACTTTTTTTATAATTAGCGTTATGACCACAATCTCACCTGATTTTAAGTGATGGTACGGCCCCAGATAGTCGACACGCTAAACCTGTCGAAGGACTGGTCGTCAAGTGCAACTGGTGGAACACGTCTATAGATGTTTGGCGGTAGACTTTCAACTTGAGACTGGTAGCTAGCTAGGCGGTCATTAGAAAAACCTCTACCACCATTCTATATATTTCATCATGTTGTTTTCCTTCAGCACAAGCTCAAACGCATTGTAAGGATTCGAACTCACGTCCTTTGACGCGGCATCCGTACACGCTACCACTGAACTATCATCGCTTCAAATAAGCTAAAATAGTCAAAATATTGACCAGCCTCTAAAACCTATTGACCTGCTAACTATGAATAGGTGTTACAAGACGAAAAATATTACGTTTTAGTTCATGGACTACGTTCTTTAGTAGTCAAAGGAGTGTAGGACGTCGCACCACCGCAGCTACAAGCCGAGAGGCGACAATTAACGTGGCAAGTGGCACTTAGCGTCGCTCGGAGCTGTAGCGCCACACGACATTCCGCTTGCACTGCACTACATAACTAACTTATACAAGTTCACTAACTATATTATATCGATATAGCTACATAGCTGCACATCCTAGAAAATTACTATATTTAAAGTACTTTTGACTGCACGGTTGGCCTGAAGATTAAAGAAGTTGGCAACCGCAGTGCTGTGTTCCGCCAAAAATAATATTTACCATTATGAACAAAATATTGTTATTAGGTATTTTATGTTTATACAGTCCTTCACACTTGACATTGGTGAAATTGTCTAGATAGGAAGATTCCATAATAAAAAAGTACTTAATTTAATTTAGTAGGACAAAGTGTATACAATCTACTAGGTAGTAAGAACATTACAAATTGAAAACGACAGCGATAACCTAATGCTCTAGGCAACCTATCAGGATTCATTCCTATCATACCTGCTTGCAAACTTCATGGAATTCGTTAGTAATAATTGTTACTAACGAAAATCATTTCATAGCATAAAAATACGAAAAATGTTGGGTTAATAAAGTATGTAATTACGCACAAACCATTTAAGATGTGATTTATCCTTCTGTAGGTAAGTAAAAAAATATATATGATTTCTTTCAAGTGATATTTATATGTGCATACTTCTGTTATAATAAAATATCATTTTAACAGATGTACTAAATTTAAATTATAAATAAAAAACACAAAATACAAATATTAAAATACTAAGATACTTCTTGGAAGTACAAACTGTAAATTAATAAAATAAGAATAAATTATAAAAGCAGGCCTTTTGCGAATCACAGACTTATTAAAGATACTGAGCTGAATCAAAGAAAATTTAGATTCTTTCTCGGTAGATGTACATAACACAAATATAGTATACGATGCAACCGAACTCTCGGTGGTAAGTCCGACTGTTGCTTAGCTGGATATGTATACAAAACTTGATCTGTTTAACAAATATAGCGTACTGGCTTTTACAAAAGAATCAAACTCACTTTGGCATTTATAATATTAGTATGATGTACTGACCTCCGCCGTTCTTGTAGCAGAGATAGGGGAATCGCCACACGTTGGCGAGGTCGACGGCGAACCCGATCACGGAGAGAAGGAAGTCGACCTTCTTGCCCCATGTCTCGCGCTCGCCGACGACGCCCGGCGTCGGGGTCTTCAGCGCCATCCTACACACGACACACGCGGAGCCGCCACACCCTATACATAACAATATTGATTTAGAAAATAATGTAAATCAAAGATTTTCCAAAATATCACATTCGGCCTTTTGATCACAAACTAAGTATAAACTAGGAAGACATAGTAATTTTACGATGTTACCGAATGTGGAGAAAAACTTAATATTAGCGATCTTTCCTTGCAGCTTTTGAACAATCAATATAAGCTCATAATACTTTAAAATACTTGCACACGGTTTGCAGTAGAATCTAGTAAGTTTGCGTTAAAATTTCGGCGTTATGAAAGAGAATTTTTTTTTTTTTTTAATTAGTTTAATATGTTGGAATCTTATATAGCTTTCTATTAATGAAATCAATTAACAATTTTTCTCATTTGCCCTATTGTTAAAAAAGTTTTCAAATTTTACATTGATCTGAGAGACTACCTCCTACATAAATACAAACTTCTATTACAATAATAGAAACTTATGAATCACAATTGATTGCACAAAGTCAAAATTCTAAAATAGAGCTTTTATTAAATATGTTTTGCTCCATGTAATATTTTCCGTATATAGAAAAAATCTGATCAACCAGCCAACGCATAGCACTAAAAATATAAATATGAAAAACGTATTGTTTTAATATAAAAAGGAATCGTTAAAATATATATTTCTCGAAATTCAAATCTTATGCACAGAAAGCGGATAAAAGTTTCTTCATTCAATCATATGAATTCCAAGTGCCCAATTTACAACACAAAATATGTTTGGATAAATACTTGTTCGCTGGCTAAAGAGCTGCGTTGACCTTTACTCTAGAGAGGGTTAATTAACCGGAGAGAAATAATCGTCGGCCCGTAGTGCCCTCTCCATTACGTTGATATAATGAAGTGACAAATGTTATAACGCTCGCGCCGATATGATGGAGGGCCTACTCTTGAACGGACACGCTCGCCGGCGAATTTCAACTCAGGGTTTTCACAAAGAATACAAAACAAATGCAAAAAACATAAACTATAATACCTTATTTTTTAATACGTTTATTTTACATTGATCGGAATACATACAGCTAATAACAAGTATCAAGAAAAGACTAAAAATATAAAGCTAATCACCAATATAAATGAATAAATAGAGACATAAAAAGATAGCTACGACAGCATACATGAGAATTTAGTTCTAAAAATGTTAACATGACTTTGGATACGGACCGCAAATGTGTATGAATAAATGTAGATATATAAAGATAGTCAGCGATGACGGAATACACGAGAATAGAGTACTCAAAATATCTTAACACGGCTCTGGACATGAATATATGACAACACCAGAAATCCCATTTTTAGTTACTGTTTTGTGATGTATAATTTCTGGATTGTCGACGTGGGTTCGAATCTTACAATAATCCTAAGGTCATGATAAATGTCGTAGTACATCTATTGCTCGATGTCAGGTAATGCAAGTTCTATTAAGAAAGAGTAAAGTGTTTAGATAAATTAAATATATACATATGCGCAGTGACAACCCTATGTGACGATTTTCGATTTGACACCGCCACAGGGAGTGCCTGTCATGGCCAGTGGTCCAGTGATTTCACCGCGAACGAAAAAGCTCTACGTCACCTCTATAATGCCCGCAGCCAATAAACTCGACTTTTCAATTTGAACACAGAATTTCACAATAGTATAACAAAAGTTTGGAAGTTTGCTAAATATAAAGTATGAGATAAATTATTTGTAGAACTAGTCCATTCCGTCAAAGTCAGTAACGTGGCTAAAAGTACGCTAAACGATAAAGGTAAATAGTGCAGGCGGACCCTTTAAAGCGGAATCTAGTTTTCTAACAGTATATAATTGAAAATTTTATCTTGTGATTTATAAACCAACACGAAACAGCGTTGAATTACAAGTCGCTTAATATACATTGACAACAGAACTTATTTGAATTTATAAAATATAGTAACCAGAATTGCAGTCCACCTTTGTTAAGTGGTATTTTTGAGTATATTCTGAGTTGGAACACTCGTGCCAGTATGTTTCCGAAAACACTTTCACGTTTCAATGTTCCGACACAGAATCTTAATTTTTGGCAGGATCTTGATCTGTCATATTGTGATTTTTATTTTTATTCATATACTTAGTTATATAGCCCTGTATTGTATAATTTACGTGGCATTTTACATGATGTAGTGTAGCTGAAGAGCATAAGTAAAGTGAATTACAAATAATCATTCAGGACATAATATATTAGTTCCCACAAAAACTCCCAAGAGAATTTTAAGAACAGAGTCCCCATCTTGTTGGAGATAGTTTCATCTACCCAAAATGCCCAAATCTTATCACTTGAAAATTTCAGTAATAGTCCCTAAAGAGGACTGAGGTGCCAAGAATAAAAAAGAACAAGAAGACACAGAATCGTGAATACTTTGTTTTGTTACAGAAAAAGGACTGTGCAAAGATTGTATCACTTTTCCTACAAATTACACAGTTAATTACAGTTTTGCCCCTTTTTTTATCCCACTGTTAATTTTTTCAGCTATTATAGGAATAAGCATCAGCCATCTAAATTTTTGCACGACTATGTTTTATTTTCATTAATAATGAAATTATTAATTAAAAATAAATTTTTATTTCACAGCGTAAATTAAAAACAAATGCTGAAAAATTTGATATAACATTACTACAGCCTTAACTAACAGAGGTAAAGGTATATTTAGGGTATATTGGTCTATGGTATTCAGATTCAGATAGGATAGGATTATTGTCATACTAATATTATAAATACGGAAGTGAGTTTGTTCATTTATTACGCTTTCACGCCCAAACCGCTAAATCGATTGTGTTGAATTTTGCTCGCGAAATCTTCATTGGAAGTGGGATAAATAGAGAGATAAACTTTCTATGAAACTTTTTATTACGTCATCCGAATTGCTTGACAAAATCGATATTAACGTGAGCGATGCCGCACGTAAAAGCTAGCAATGTCATGGAACCAAATGGTTCCTTCTGCGATAGAAGACTAAAGTTAATCTAGTAGTAATGGAGCTTCTTGACGGATTTTAATGCAATTTTCTCTGTTCAATAATTGACAGCGTAACTAAAAATACTAGCTATGTTGGATTATCAATCAGCACCTATATATGAATAGCTGAAGACAAAACAATTCAATACCTTTTGTCCTGTTTGTAAATCGAGTCTTTTGTGTTATCAATAAAAGAAAGCAAATAGTTCTTTTTCCATATTTACAATAATTTAAACAAATTTTCATTAATCGTTATGGTTTAATTTCGACCACTGGGCGAATGTTGGTAACAATAATAGATGTTCGTATAACGAAATTACTAAGCATTATTTTGGTTACTGTGAAAAATGGCTCACATAATATAAATTTCATCATGGAGAAGATTTTAATGCCATTCCTGAACGGGATGGGTAATTACTAACTACCGGGAATAGAAAACCACACCTGCTGCGTTCATTACATAACTATATTTATAATAGTATTACTACAATTAATATTTTTCTTTTAATAAATTGACTTTATGCTGCCTTTATGTTTTAGAACTAACATTATGTATATGAATTTCATTATTCTTCAAATTTTATTCCCAGTGACGTCACTAAATAAAACAATTTAATATCGACAATAGAGTATTAGCTGTTAGCTGGTAGAATTAATTGTTGGTTTATATCAACCGCTCATAACTGTAAAATACCGTCTTAGTTCTTAAGTTTTTATTTATTGATTAGGTAGTCTTAAAGGTTGCAATGAAACAGGGTTATAATATATATCCATATCGTCGGCAATACTTTAGCTACCTTTATAAAAGTATTACTAAAAATCTCGATATATTTAATTCCAATTAAATAAATATACAAACAATATATTTAATTTAAGTATAAATTCAAACGTACTTATTCGCTTGTTTGTGCGTAAAAATCGAATAAAGTCAATACATTAAAAATGTATTCCGGCAAATTCATGTAAGTTATAGAAATATGAAGAATTTTTGAAATAGGTATTAATTGTATGTAATGCTTTGAGTTTCTTTTTTTATTTTACTGAGACTCATTCATAGGTGCTCAATAGTCTTATTAAGTTATAAAATACTAAAAAATCCACTAACAACATAATCACATTGGTTAAAACTACATTCTATGTAACAATCGGATCCACATCGATTGGTGTATCACCCAATTATGCTATCAATGATTTGCAATGTCCGGTACGAACTTCGAAACATTCAAAATTAAGAATTGGATTCTAATTTACTTTATTGATTATTCAAAATACAATATATACAAATAATTATACAAAAAAATACAGTTTTTTCTTTATTAAATAATTAAAGAGTATTTATAAATAACTAAGACATTTTATTTTAACAAAAAAGAATGTATATTTTTATGGTTTTTTTTTTAATAAGTGTAACAGATGATTAATGTATTTTTCTTGATATACAGGTTAATATTTTAATGTTAATATTTACCAAAATACTGGATATATTTCATAAAATTTTGACACAGTGAAAACTAAATTAATATTTAGGATATTTTTATCCCATAAAACGAAAAGCTGCATTGGGATAGAATTAACAACTTTTATAAGTTAAAATTTTGCAGTTAATTAATTTTAGTGTAGGTACATCATAATGAAAAAGAAAGCTTAAATTAGTGTTGTAAAAATCTGTCTTAGTAAAAGTGATAATTACTATTATAATACTAGGCCCGTAAACTTAAAAATAGGGTCTGAAATTATATGAAACATAATTCAAGACCACGCGAACGAAGTCGCCTGGATTGGTATTTAAATATAAAAATGATAAGTAAACATACAAGGTTATTTGAAAAAGTAAAAATTTGGATAAACGATCAAATAATAAATTATACATAGGTATGACGAAATAAATAAAGAAATACCTCTTAAAAATTATTTCTCAAAGTCTATAGGACTAAATTGCACTCTTCCGTACAGTTAAATAAAAAGAAAGTCTAACTGGACTAAATTGCAATCTTCCGTACGCCTAAATAAAAAAAGGTAAGTTAAACTTACGTGTGGTTCGGCGGGCGAAGAAATCGCGCCATGACCGTACGGCGCGGCGCCCTGGCAAGAGTGACGGGACACTGCACAGTCGAGAGGCGTGTCGAAATGTCCCGCCACTCCCAATGCGCAGACTGCGGTAAAATGCGCGCTCATCTCTTAGAAGACAAGCTCTAGAATGTACTAATAGCACTATCCTATATAATACTGTTTAAGTCTCTGACAACTTTTTATATAAATTATACTAACGCAATTTTGTATGCTTTATAGATTTAGCGTTTTGGCCACAATTCCATCTCATATTAACTGATTATGTGGCCCAAGATGGTGAAGAACTGGCTCTCAAGTGGAACTGCCTGAACATACTTGGTGCTAAATTTTCAGCTTGAAAGTGGTAGAAAACCAAGCGAGCTTTAGAAAATACGCTTTTAACATTTTCCTTTTTTTCTTTCATTAAAAGCTCAGGTTCATTGCGTCCATATACAATGAATATCATTCATTGTAATCACATCCTTTCCTTTGACCTCGTACTCATTCTTCTTCGTTTTAAAAACTCATTTTCATAAAATAGTTCTAGCTAGTAAATCACATAATACAAAAGTATTATTTAGAGTATTTAATACCCGTAAAACTCATACTATAAAAAAATATTAAAGATTTCAATTCCTCTTCCATAGCATTCTGCCACTGACTAGATTTTGTAAATCGGTCCGAGCTTTCAGAGAACGAAAACATTATGGTATAACTAAGCATGGTGATAAATGAATTAATACTATATTGCACTTTAAAACAATGTACACTGGCGAGCTTAATGCCATGAAGCTTGTTCTTCCAGCTAACCAATAGTAATGTAGTAATAAATAATTACTGCCAGTGTGATGGTGATAGGCCGATTTATAACGCCTTCAAGTAAAAATAAATTTCTTACACTAAGGTCAGCATGTTACAATTTTCGGACACATTGTCTCTTAACATCATATAAACCCTTTGTTTCTATAAATCAAGAAGAAAGTATCTATAATAACGTATTTTATCTATATTATATGTTTTTCTGGAAGATTAAAGATTATTTCAAATTGACGAACAAATAATTAGTTTTTATTAATAGAAAAAATACTTAACTATCCGTTGACGCTTATTATGAGTGTTTATAAAGTAACTAGCAAACCTTATGCTATGACCTTATGCAGCCATTTCCACACAAAGCTTTTCTATTCGCCCCTCCCCCTTGCCTCGGGGAATGTGCGGGCAAACCGGTGTCTGATATCTCTGCTTAGGCACGTTGTGGTGGTCTTTGCATGGGCGTCTACGGCTCTTGGCTAGTCCTATTCAGTCCGCGAGTTTTCGTTGTTATTGTGGTGATCTATTGCCGTCTAAAAATGCTTGGCCTTCTAACGATCGTTTTCCCTGTCTTAGGAGATAGTGCGCCTCTGCAATTTGCCAGCATGAACCAGAAAAGCGCGATCCACTCCTCCTGACCCAGTGACGCGGACGCGTGTAGGGCGTCTTACAGCCGGTGGGAGTAGTTTAAATGTTAATGTTGCATGGGCGTCGTCTTCTCGCTGTAGGTAGGTTCAGCGGGCTCCTTATGTTACTTGCGGCCTCAGTTCAGTAGTTTCGGAATTTATCACATACAAAAGATATACGCATATGTATATCTATATTAATATTATAAAGTTAAAAAGTTTGTCTGTTTGTTTAAACACGTCAATCTTAGGAACTACCAGTTGGATTTAAAAAAATCCTTTCATATTCGATAGAGCAATAATTGAGGAAGGTTTTAGGTGATTTAACATCACTCTACCACCAATAGGAGTAAAGCAAAAAGCTGTACTGAAAAAAGTTACAAAAATGGACAAATATTATTATATAATAATTAGTTGCGCCGCGAACGAAGTCGCGAACACAGCTATTACAACATAAGGTTATCAATGCACTCGATCCTTCTTACAGCTGATTTTTTTTAGCTATTAATAATATAATAACTGTTGTTGTACTTAAGATAACTAAATATCTAGAATTACTATGATAGTAATTACAACGCCACGCACGTATATACATTGACATCATTTGCATAGAATTTAATTTTACTTATACAGAATAATTCTGTTTCCTATACTTAGCGGCGGATCGGTGTGTTCAAGTAATCAATTAAATGAAGGCGGGCGATCCGCCCAACTGCGATGGGCGGCGCAAAGCCACGCCCTTGTGACCTCGATCTACGAGTGATCACCAGATCGATGTTACTGAAGATTCAGTACTTTGGTACATTGTATTTATGCTATGTTAAGCAACACCTTTATATATAAAAATCTTATGTATTTCTGTTAATGATTGTGTCAGTTCTAAACAAGTTGACTGATAGAAGTAAAATTCATGTAATATATTTTTTGCGAGTCGATAGTATACAGCTATTTAATGATATGATAAATGGCTCTGGCGTTGATATATTAACTACTGAAAGGTCTGCCGGGTCCGATAGTATTTTTATAAGAATATACATAAAACATTACAGATATATCATCATCATTGGCCTACTGCATCTAGAAGAGATGACTTTTTTATATAGTGTCCTTTATTAAATAAGCCGATAAAGAAGCCACAGACACGGTCACATTTGCTGCAGGTAGATGTTGAATGCAACGGGGGTGGCAGCTGACTAGTCTTGCGCTGGTGCCTAGTCTCGCGTTTACGGGCTAACACTTCTAGCCAGGAATCGTCGTGAAGTCCCACTCAGCAATTTACTTTTCCCCATTGAACGCGGTCTTCTGAGACGTGCTCCCAGTCAGATATTTCTATGTTGAAGCTAGTCATAGTGCGCTTAACGCTGTCTGTAAATCCTAACTTAGGATGACCGACTGGTCGCTTTGTGTGTGTAATTTCGCCAAGGAGAATCTGCCTCGGTAAACGAGAAGGATTCATTCTATGCACATGCCCTAACCAACCCTAACCTAAACAACTGTTTGAGAAGACCCATTATACTAGAAAGCTGTTTAACACTGTTTCGTTTGTCACTCGATTCTTCCACGAGATGTCCAGAATACTGCGCAGTATTTAGTATTTACAGATACATAAAGATTCCAAAAATGTACGACCACTATTGACAAAATTTTTAGGTAAACATCAGATTAATCCTCACGATTGATCCTGTGATGTTTGGTAAGGATCAGTTATCTCTTTCCAAAGAGATAGGCAAATATTTTTACACGAAAGAACATAATTTGCTATATATAGAATATAAAAAATTTACAAAGTTCGAATGTTGAAACTTGTAGATCTTTTCACTATATTGCTTATTATAAATCGATTGACACGCTAAGCTAAGGGACGAGTTTTCGCAGACTTTCTAGAGTAACAACAGTTTCTAACAGATTAAAAAAGTAATAAGTAAGTAAGATGGTTTTAATAATAAGGTAATAAATGCCTTTACTTTATCGCATAAGCCATAAGCAATATTCCTAGACTTGAAATTATAAATGCTAATAAGCAGCAATGTATCCATATAAAGTTAGGTTTGTTTGTGAGTAACTTATATGACATAAAAGGAGCCTCCACAAAATACATTAAAAAAGTATTAATAAAAATAATATTAAACGTTATTACAAAAAAACAGTAAAAATTGTGGAAGAAATTACATAAAACATTTCGAAATATTGTCATAATTATTCAAATTCAAAATGTATGCGAAAGATGCAGACTTAGAACAGTTTTTAATAACAACAATTCTGGTAATATTTTGAGATTTTGTGATAGGGCTGCGGCCTCTCATCCCTGTATTCAAACAATATGTTACGTTTAAAGACAATACATCATAAATTATCTGTGTAGTGTTACTCGATATGGTTAAATAATCAAAGGTTATAATTAGCATTATTTAATAGAATTAATCAGTATCCGAATCCAGTATCATCAGAACGAGACATTTAAGTCAATATCGAGGGAGTGTAGGTACTAGATAGTAAAAGGTAGTTTTGAAGCGATAATAGCAGTTGGTTGTGTGTAGTATGTAAACATCGTGATGAAATAACATGGTCGTAGGGCGTTTTCTAATGGCCACCTAGCTAACTACCACCCTTTATTTGATAATCTGCCGCTAAATACCCATACGTGTGTTCCGGTAGTTACATTTGAGAACCAGCCTCTTCAATAGGCTTAGCGGGCCCACAATCTTGAGCTGCATCGTACCGTAACATCAGATGAGATTGTGACCGTAACGCTAAAACCTTAAGTATAAAAAAATGTAATAAGCTTAACTAATTTTTAAAATTAATTTATTGTATATATAAAATTAAAACAAAATTACAATAACATTATTATTATCTACATTGTTATTATAACCTGTATATATGAAATAGATGTTTGTAAGGACGTAATTCTTAACTTCAACACCGTTTGACTACTCATCTTAGAACTATTTTTTTTAAGGAGAAGGATTTTATTTTTTGATTTATTTTGGGATAGCTATAAACTACCTGTAAAGGTTCAGTATGAACCTTTATTTTCCGGCATAATCAAGGAAAACTTGTTCTTTCCGCCAAGGTCACCAACATTTCTGTAATAACCCTGTTATTACGGCTGTGCATAGGCGACGGTACCCATTTACCATCAAATACGCCGTCTGCCTGTTTACTGTGTATAAGCATTAAAATATTAACTAAAATTATTTGTATACCCGATGATAATGTATACCTGATAGAAGTTTATATATTATTATTACTGTAGTACACTGTTATTATGTTTTTAGCGAATATTAAGATAACATAAGACTCTAGACGAGAACTTAGTAACATAGTAACCAGCGGTGCGTCCTGTATCATTGTTATTATTCATATTTTATGAATTCTAAAAATAATATTAATAATTTCATACAAATTATCTTCAATTAATACCTACTTATCATTAACATTTCATTAAAACTGTTTGAAAAATATCATTTTATTAAAATCCATTTTGAACGATTTCTGAAAATATCAATGATAGTCACTATAGCCAAGGTCGTATTTAGATGAAAAGAGGCCCTCGACTACTTCACTTATAAGGCCCTTTCACCTCTCACGTTGGTCTTAACCAATACATATTTATGTTTGTTTATAAGTCATATGCATATACTACATATGACTATAGCCTATCAATTGAGCATTGATAATAACTTTCCATGTACCTATTATTTATGTTGAATCCTGATAAAGAAATAGCCTAAAATTGTTAGTGCATACTCGGGATCAGTATTCTGTATAAAACATGTTTATCAAGCTAAGAAACTTACAAACACAGGTAGAAATGTATGTATGTAGTAATGTATAATGATTTCTTATGTTTACGCGAATATTATTCATTGAAATAAAACTAATTTAAACAGATTTTATCGCGGTTATTTATTAATTTTGATCCCGACGTTTCGAAAGCTTTTCAGCCGGCTGAAAGCTTTTCAACCACAACTCATGGAGACTCACATGATTTGCCTAGTACAGTGTTTTCCAATATGTGGATTGCATTTCCTGAGGTGAACGCAAAGCTTCTTTAAGGGGGCCGAAATACACGCGAAACCTTAAAATTAAGGAAAAGCAAAGTTCAAAAATATCTTTATTGAAAATTAGCTTCGCATACCGCTGATACCGCACACGCATTACTGTCTCTGCTGTTGCCATCTTGCTTTTTGCGTAGAAGTTTTCGATAAGTACCTAATTGATATAAAAATACTATGTTTTAAGTACTCAATAACTAATTACACTTAATTATGAAAATGTTACATAATGTACTAATACATATTTGTAACTAAGTTGCTGGAAACAGCTGAGGATAGGTCGCGAATTATATTTACCAACCTACAACTGGAGTCGTGCCATGAAAAAGGTTTAAAGAGCCGAGTACGTTTGGCGCATACTGGGAAGTACAGTCCCGATGCCAATTTCACTGACTGACCAACCTTTCATGACGATACGGGGGTATTTCTTGTCAAATTGGGCTTGTACCGACAAGAAGAAGATAAAAAAGGTTGAAAAGCACTGGCCTAGTGGGTTAAGCATTGTATCATCAGTGCCTCCACGCTGAGTATTTTGGGTTAGAATCCCAAATAACACGATTATTGTAGGTTCCACCAATAATCCGATAATTGACCTAGACCTTGATTCCTGGTGCATGCGTTGTCAACTATATAAAGAATAATGAACGTTCTCTTTAATCGGAATCACGGGATAAGTAAGTAAGTAAGTATATATTGTATTAAAACCACGTGTTTATACAAGAGTTTATTCAAGAGCGCTTCAATATAACATGATATTATTAATTTAGTAACTCACCATAATAGTGTCATTATCTGGATAGTGAAGCTCTTTAAAACATTTTTATAATTCAACACTTCATAGAAATTGCTTTAAAAGCAATTAGGTACTTATATATAATCTACAAGAACTGCTCACTTAATACTAAGTTTAAACTAAAACTGTATAATTACAAATCTGGAACAATCGCAACCGCTTGAAGAATGATTATAATTATGGAAAAGCAATAAAAATACTGCCTATGCGTCACACTCACAGTGTTTAAATACTTTATATAAGAAAATCGAAAAGCCCGTATCTTCCTAGTTATTCTCCCCCTAAACTGCCTCACCAATTATTTTATTTAATGTTTTATGCGGTCATCTCCGTTACTCCAGAAGAACGAGAAAGCAAGCGTTTTGTTTAATTTTCCAACCTAATTTTTATTACTTACAGATTCTGCGTGCGGCTTCACATGCGTTAATATTGATTTTGTGAAAGAAATCGGATGACGCAATAAAAAAAATCATACAAAGTTTATCCCTCTCTTTACCTTACTTCCAATAAGGTTTTTGCGAGAATAAGTAGCCTATAACCGTCCTCAGGTTCATATTTATCTCTATACGAGTAAAGTTTATTACTGTTTGAAAGTACATATATGCTATAACATCATGGTGAATCTAATACGCGATGCGACTCTCTGATACTGCTAAGTGCAGCATTTTATATATGAACATTTTTAGTACGTTTCTACGTCGTGAAAGCGATATCTTAGAGTAATATCATGGCAAAAACTCTCGTAGTTTTGATGATATGGTGTTTAGTCAGTGAGTGGTGTTTCTATTATATATGTATATGTAATAACAAACCATGAATATTTCAATAACAAACCTTAGACATGAAGTACATAAATTAAATATACAATATTGGACATATGAACAATTAAGTGGATACTAACTGTTAATATTTTAGTCTAGATCAGATTTTTAAGGTTTAGGTTTCTTTTGTATATTAATACATTTTGTTATGTACAGAAATTGCTACACAAATGTGGTAATTTTAATTTAATTACATATTAAAATAATATTGTCATAGATGTCGTTAAGTTTCCATGTATAAATCATTAATATATGGGTAATATAGGTATTACCATAGTTTTAGCTTATTACTATATTAACAAAAAATACCAAAAATACGAGAAAAAATTATTACATATAAATTTAAAAAGTCATAATAATAATAAATATCAAATAAGCCATACACTTTATTAGATACTTTAAATCATAATTCATTAGATTAACAACATTAATTTTTCTATTAAGATGTGTTCTTTAAAATGAATAACTGACAATTTTCTTATTTAGATTAGAGACTTATTTATTATATAACAATATTCAACATTCTAAACTTAGGTTATTAGTAAAATTGTAATTTATGTGCTGGTCACCCTAACTGTCTATTGGTTGAATTTTGCCAATTTTGTGATGAAGCTACCAATTGCAAAGCTCCAGACAAACAGCGTAAAAATGTCGTCGCAGTTGTAGTAGATTGTTTATTATTTTCTTTTTCTTTTAGCTAATTAATTGCGGGTGCTCTAGCTTCAACGTCACCTGTGTTCAACGTTGTTGTGTTTTATTTTTATACATATTAAAACAACAGGTGAGTTGTAATAGCTATTAAGAAATTAAGACTTTCTCTTCGCTATCCTGACAGATGATTCTGTTAATGTTTATTGTATTTGTAAATAAAAACAATTATACATTGCAGTTGATAAAACTGCCTACGTAAACATAGAAAACCAATTTGATGACGTATGTTTTTAACTGAGCTACATCTTTCCCTACCTCTACATTAGTAAATTCGTGTCAACAAGTTGGAAAGTTTTTTTTTTCTGTTCAGAATTGAGACAAAGGTTTTGCAATCGCTTTATAGATATCATGGCCGACGAAATGGATCCGTGCGAGTGCCTGTGGAATCATGAAATGATGATGCGCCGCCTCATCTCGATGGTAAGCTATTATCATGTGACCTTGATATTATTTAATCAAGTGGGTGTAAGTTTATTACCTTTGCTTGGTAGTTGTTTGTAGATTAACTTATTATTCTATCAATTATATTTTATTTTTGATCATAATATTATTTCATTCTCTTATACTTTATATAAACTATAGTTTTTGAAAAATGAATCTATAGTATTGTTAAACTATACTTCTTTTCAATTACTTGTTATGTATGTTAATAGTATACATTATTAATCTCCATTGCCTTAATATCTGCCTCATTTATATAAATATTATAAAGCAGAAAAGTTTATTACAACTCACAAATATTTTTTTTTTTTCCATGATAGACCAATCATTGATTTGTGAATAATCTGATAGATCGATCATTGAGAAAGGCTTTAAGCTATTTAAAGTCACGCAACCATCAATAGAAGCTAAGCTGTTTTGAAATAAGTCACAAAAATGGACAAAATGATATAATAAACTTTTAGTTCCATGGGAATAAAGTCACATGAAATGCTTGTATTCTGTAGTCATGTGATCAAATGTATGGCTAATAATAATGCATTTTAATATTTAGTGTAGGCTACCAGTAAATATATACTTTACGTTAATAATTTTGTTGCAACTATTACCTATAAATCTTAGCCTGATTCTTAAACTGACACTCAATCCTTGTAATGGTGAATAAAAATTGTCGAGTAAATGTATTGAACCAAAAGCCATCAACAAAAATATGCATTTTTAAAGCACATAATTATTTTTCTTCTTTATTTGATCTCAATTTTTTTTATATATATTTGAACAGAATCCTATTTAGTAACTTCTAGTCAGTCTGTAAAAAATACTGATATTCCTTATTATTAGCTGTCATTTTAAAAAACATATGTCTTCATCACATGAATACCTATTGGAATGTTCTATAAAATATTATGTTTATTATACAATGTCATCATTGATCTCATTGACCTCAGATCTGAAAACATATGCTTGGTACAATGAAATAGATCTAGTTGACATATAATCTCCTTTATGCTGTTATCTTAGCATTACATATTCCTGTATTTCTTTCCTATGATATTCTAAATACATACAATACTATTGCCTTGGTAACATGTGTATTTAAGAACTCATTTACACTACATACATTCATTGTTATCAGAAATTACCATTAGGGCTTAGTCTGATCTAGATATGTTTTTGTCTGAAAATTGTTCATACATGATACAATAGCGATGATGTCTCATCTGGTAGTGTGTTCAGACAAAGTGTCTAACGCTATGAGTTCAAATCCCTGCAGAGAGCTTGAGCTTTTGATGCGTTAAAACATTGTGATGAAACCATGTCATAACATCCACTGGCTTACATGGCTTAGGATCAGGTGAAATTGTAAAATAAAAAAAAAAATTATACAATGTTATCCCCATTTAATGTTAAACTTCCTGAAATGCTGAAATTACTTCACTTTGGTCTGTTTACTTTGTTGTCCATTAAATCCCATATTTTCGTTTAACAACTGCCAATACTGTGTTCATCAGCCTGGGCTACTTTGTCACTTAACATCAGATGAGATTGTGACCATAATACTAAACCTTAACTACAGAAAAAAAACTTCCAATAATGCCATAAAATTAACTTAATCAACTGCTCCTGAAAATGAACACAGGTGACAGTACTAATAATACCTTCAAATATAATTATGTTGTGATCAGTTATTGAAAACATTTTTTTAGCATTATTCACCAGCCATCATGTTAGTATAGTTTCCACTATTTAAAAAAAATGTAATTTTGTCAGTATTGTGTTTGAAATTCATAGTAGACTTTGTGTAAAAAAATGTATATAATATGAATTATTTATGAAACTATATAGTTTTAGTTTTGAAGCATATGGTACTTATTTAACAAGCATGAAATGAATAAACTCTTATCTGGACTATTGTTATTTTCCAATTATTCTGTAACTCTAGTAATGGTTTGATACTGTTTATTATTCTTTTTATAAACTGGTTTTAATACCCTACTGTTACAATTTATGTAGATACCAGAAATGTTTTTGTATTGATTGTTAGTATTTGATAATATACAATTTATTCTGTTAGTTAAATGTTCATGTGATTTAATTAGTAGGTACTCAAGGATATTATTGTTCAGAAATACAATCATTAATAGGCAACTAATTATGCTAAATAATACTTATGAAATGAACTTCATAATTTAAATATAAATAAAGCCAAATCTGAGTCAGACTTATGCACTGAGAATTCCGTTTTTTATGCAAGTTAATTGGCAAATAGGCATATGGCCTGACCAATGATAAATGGTTACTGTAGCCAATGTGGACTGTATGAGGAATGAGATGAGAGAAAAGGGAGTGAATGAAGAGATGGCGGCTGATAGACATTTGTGGAAAAAAAATCGTATCGCGCGGACCCCAAATAACTTAGGAAAAGGACAAGAAGATAAACGCGCATACATATGTTCTCTCTGGTGTTCAAGTTGACTGCACGCTTATTTTCTATAATTAGTGTCACACTTCCCCTTTCGGCTCGTAGTCGAACTCGAACTGATATATTGTGTTTGCTATCCCGGTCATAGCCTAAAGCCCTGTTTTCTTCTTCCTTTACATTATACTATGGTTCGACTATGGTCCACACATGTGCGTGCGTCCGTGCCTCGTAGTGTCAAAGCGGGACTTATTATTATTAGACAGATTGCAAAAACCCTGGTGTGCGTTTCTACAACTCTCCGCTATATCTTTATTTATTGAATATCAGTTACATAGATTTATAACAAATAATTCTTTACTATAACTATCTAAATGTATATTCGTACTAATATTATAAATGCGAAAGTGAGTTTGTTTGTTTGTTTGTTGAATCGATTATGATGAATTTTTGTACAGAAATAGATGAGAACGTGGAGACGGTGATAGGCTACTTGAAAATTTGCTGCCAAATACTTATAGGTGTGTTCTGGCAGTTGCACTTGAGAGGTTAGTCACTGCTAGATTTAACGTGTCCACCACCTTGAGCCACATCGTCATTTAACATCAGTAGAGATTATAGTCATAGGGTAAAGTAAGGGAAACACCGCGGTCGAGGTCGTGTATGTATGTTTTTTTAGGATTTAGTTCTTAGCATAAGCATAACTATCATGCTATTTATTAGTTGGAGGCGGTATTTTTTTTTTTTTAATATTTATGATCTTTTTATAATTCAAGTTTGACACTTCTAATATTTGTACACTAAACCCAATTTCGAAATGTACCGCTTTTGTATCTTATCATAAACTAATCAATTAACAGTTGACACTAACTTAGTTACTACAAGAATAGAGTTCCCCTATATTCATTTTAAATTCTATACACGTGTATTCTTTTTCTGTAAACTATCATATTATATTAGTAATTTTTTGTACATCTAAAATTAATTTTCCGAAAACGACTCTATAGAAATTAAAAAGTATATCATGTTTTATGTATTATTCAAGTTTATCTAAATAATATTTTTAACTTTGGATTTGGTCATCTAGATATTACAGACTCTATAATTTGGAATTGTTATGTTTCATGGTCTAATAATAAATAACACGCTGACAATATTGTTGTGACGCTGACGTGGTAGTTTCTTCAATATCCTGGTGTTATTTATAAGATTGATTTATTCTCGTAAAATTGAATATATAATTCAAAAGTAATTACGTATGTACATTGTTACGCTTTCATTATCCAAGATTAAAATTTATTTACAGAATGCATTTATTTTTAACAAAAAAAACTCCAATAATAAAACTTTGCACAGGAAAATTTTGCAAATACAACGACCTTTAATGTACTTAAATACAGTAAACAAGCGACATCCTACACATAGGACGCACATTATCTTATCCGTTTAAATTGAGTGGACAGTATTCATTGAAACGATGATAATGGTAGTTGTAGAGACTACGTCAAGGGACGTGAGTTTGAATCCACATACAATGAGCTTGAGCTTTCGGTGAAAGAAAACATCGTGAGGAAACCATAGTATAGTGGTAGGACTTTTTCTAATGCCCGCCTGTCTAGCTACCATCGTCAAGTTGAAAATTTACCACCAAATACCGATAAGTGTGTTCCGGCAGCTGCACTTGAGAGCTAGTCCTTCCACAGGCTTAGCATGTCTATCAACTTGGACCGTATCGTCACTTAACATCAGATGAGATTATGGTCATAACGCTAAACCTTGACTATAAAAAAGATCATAAAGAAATGATGGTGAACTTATTGTATAGGAAAAAGTTTTGATCATCAAATTAACATCCAATTTTTTTATAAGACATTTTATGTAACGATAACTCTAAAATATTCACTAGTAAAAAATAAAGAGACATTTGCTTTCCGTTTATAAACACCATAATGTATGTATTACTTACAAGTCTGCAATCGGCACAAATCGCAATAAGAGACAACTTGTTTCTACTATATTATTTTACGTAACAAATGACAGAAATGCTGTTTGTACGAGGTTGTAATTTTATCCCAGTATGTTCTTCTAGATGGTTCTAAGGCTTGTGTTATTTTTACTTATCTTTTAAAATTATGGTTCATACAATTGTATAATTATTTTTTAAATATGCGTGGACATAATCTTATTGTGCTGAATAATGACAAGTTATTAGATGACGCAGCATCCACTGCATTCAATACATTATTAACTAAACCGCAAATTATTCATTTCTAGCTTTTCAGACCAGTTTTTTGTATATGGCATATGACTAAACTATATATCATAAATTAAGTCACACAGTTTTCCGTGGATTTATGAGACAATATTTTAAGTTTATTTTCCTTTCGATAACTGTTTCGCCGTATAATATTATGATGCTTATTATAAGTTAATTATAACAAAGAGAAAAAGGCAGCTTATAGAACATAATAAAGTGATAACCCTCTGTCCATTAGCTGGAAACAACGGCTACCACTGATAAATCGACAATCCATTAGTGATCACTTCTATTTATCTTCTAAACTTAACGGTAGCTTATATCCAAACGTGACAAACTAAAGATTATTAACGGTCTTATTACCATGGTGACGCTTTATTCCGAAATTCTCCTACCATATTAAAGTATATATATCGATTAATACTGCAGTGCGAACGCTTTTTATTTAACGTGAGTAAAATCCATTTACGGATCACTTTCTCGTGTTTCCTAAGTAAACAACAATAGGTGTATGTGGGACTAGCCTCGTGCGCACCTAAAATTACCATGGTAGTCCTCCCTTCACTTACCACATACTGCAAACGGCTTTCGCATTGTTTCCATTTGCGGGTCATCCATAAATTACGTCATGAATTTCATTATTTAACCCTCCGTCCTTGTCACATTTGTGAGACTCCTTGCTGCCTAGTGTGACGTGCCTTATTTTGCAATTTTATATTAAGATATTATTAAATTAAAACTGCATATGAATAGATCACATTTCGTATTTTAATGCTTAAATATAATACATTTTTAAACGTGGCGTCACAAAATTTAAGATTACTCTCAGCCTTGTCACACCATATAACAATTCGTCGACCCTGCCCGAATGGGTGACGTAATTTATGGATCGCCCCAAACGTGATACACCTGAGTTACTATATAACGTAATCCTGTAAGTCATAGAAATACAGTATTCTCTAAAGATATATAGGCTAATAGTAGAAGATTGGGCCCACAGCTCCGGCAAGGCCAGTCCTACTGCACGGACAGCGAATGTTTAGAGGAACTGCCTGGTCTACCGCGGGCGGAGTCCGCCGGTAACAGTTTCTTGGTGATGTTCGCTATGATGGCACTCGCTGTCGCCATGTACATGTTGCGGCCTCGGCGTAACCAGATACAGGACGTTGCGAAACCCGCATCCGACCGACACGTAAGTATCAAGCACGCCAATTGATTGTTGACCTTTAGAATTACTAGAGGGCCATAAATATATGTTCTAAATAGTTCGGAAATACCAAAAGTGCACGCCTCATAACGTAATTATAATTGAATGACATAGATTTAAGCATTCTTATTAAATAGCAAGTAATCCGATGTTATTCTAAAGCTATTAAAAAGAAATGGTCCCAATATATTTTTTTATGTCGTAATCGTTACACATCCATATAGACAGATCTCTGAATGCCCACGAAAAAAAAAATTATAGAAGTTTTTTTTAGTATATAATGAAATAAATAACTTTAAAAATCATCTAGTGTGGTAATGAGAATATTTCTCTGGATGATAAAACATTTGTATTGCCGTAAAATCAAAAGATTTCAAATAATTATCATTGAAGTCAAGAAAATTACTCAACTTTGGAATGTTGAGAGTAATTTCACAATATCAAACGCTTCGCGTTATGAGGCGCGCAAAAGGAGTAAACACAAGATTATTTTTAGTTTCTAATGTATGTAAAATCAACTTACCCAACAGGTATAAACCTCAGAAATACCCATAAAAAATCCTACGGCGATCCTACATTCTCCTTTACTCATCAGAGACCCGTTCTCTTATTACATTTTTCTCAAAAGCAAAGCGATAGCAAAACTCTAAATATCTGCTTTGAAATGGCATAATTTGTTGCCGAGTATTTTCTTTAACTTTGCTTAAAACGTCATATAAAGGGGGCGGGAACCGATTGCACATTGCTTTTAGTCATCAGTGTCTCACTATAAATCAACTTTATTACAAAATAATCCTTATATCGACGGCTCCGTTAGAAATTCTTTAAATATTGTTCTTGATCTCAAAAACCATCAGGTACTTGCTGTACTATCATTTTGTGGAACCAATATGTAAATATAAAATGGATATGAAATAATAAAAAAAAGTAGCTGATGCTATTGACTTTGTTCTCGTTTTTCCCGTGAAAAATCCTTAAAATCCATTCTTAGTGTGTGCAACGTTAAATTGAGTATAGACTCAAGTCGGTCGGGTAGTTTTGGAAATATTATGATGAATGAATTTGAGGCTCCTATATCTTTATGAATAAAAAAATCCTTTTCACGTTGTTTAGTGGTGATAATCTCCTAATCTCTATTTGACCGATTACCATGATAATTGACGCCTCAATGTATTTTTTCTTAGATATTTTTTATACTTTCCCTGTAAAGTATAAATGACACTATTGACTACTGTGATGGACTTAACAACGTCTACTTGTTTTATTTATTTCTAAAATTGTGATTACATTATTAATCGAGAATTTATAACATAGATTCCCGATTATCCGTCTATTTGCAATGCGCCTTGAGTGGTGACAACAAATTTAATGAAACGAAAGTTATTCTTATATATTAAAAATACAGGAGTGGATTTGATTCTGAAATCATATTATTTAAGTTTATTTAGATAAAATAATTATATATTACGAATTCAAGTTTAATCAGAGGGTCAAGCTATCAATATCACTTATGACCTAGATATTTGTTCTTAAAATTTATAAACACGATCATTTCGAATATCCTGCAAGTTAATTTTTGTTTGTGCATATTATTATGTATTATACGCTCAATATTTTAATCATTTTTATTTCCTTTCATGTGAAGTTACGTTATGACTGAAGATGGCAATAAAATAAGATCTCAAATCTAGTTTTTTGAAAATGTCTATAAGTGTTTAGAACCCGTTTTCAACTTTATGATGGCAGCTAATTGAATGAGTACAAATAGATAATGCTCGTCTGTCATGCAATGCTTTATTTACGATGTTTGTCTTATCAGAAAACTTAAGATCTTTCTATAACTAAAACAAGCAATATATCTAGAACAGGTTACCACTAGTGTCGATATGCGTGGTTTAGTCTTCAAACTTCTATTAAAACTTCGAGTAACTTTATTTCATTTATACGAGACATTTACAAAAATAGGTTATGTAACTTTACCAGTATAAGATAATGTTGAGATATGCCAAAATAATATTATTAGTAGCTTTATTACAAAATGGCAACACTGTTTCCTAAGCTTCTACAAAATTTTCGAGTGTTTGTATAGTTGTTTAAAAGTATTAAAAAGTTTACTACCTCAAATAACTTAGGAACAGGTTAAGAAAATGATGAATGCAAAATTCTCCGCTTATTTCTTAACTTCGCCTAATCAATAAACACAATATAGTAAGTAAAATGTTTATGTAATGTCTAATTACAATTACAATTTTTAGGACCGTGATGGAGCACCCCCAACACCTCCAAGAATTTAATGCCTGCGACAAACGAAAATACCGTGAGCTTATCCTGAAGGGATCATGCTAATTTGAATTCCAATAATTGTATTATAAAAAGTATAAAAAAGTATCCTCGAATACTTGGCAATGGGTGTTGTGAACATCACAACCTTATATCAATGAAGAGTGTATGTATGGGTAATTTGAAATATTGCCAATACAGTAAGGGTATTTTATTTTGATTGTTTTAAAAAATTATGAAATTTCATTTTTAAATTATATTCAAATACAATGACAGTTGTATTTTAGGTGTCACAGTCTGTTAGCCTATTCAGCCTTATTTCGCTACCGAACGATAACTGGTATTATCCTGGTGGCATGAACCATATTGTTTATCATATGATTTAAAATATTATTAATTTATCTTTTATATAGCAACTGTCAAAGTGTAAGTTCCACTTGGTAATTTAGTCTTCAAATAACTTATAGAGACATTTATATACTCAATTATTTTCGCAACTAGCATTATCGTAGTAGAACACCAATATATAGTATTGAACAAGAAATCATGAACCGTTGATTATAAAATTAAGATCATAAGACCATTTCGTAGGTAAGTTAAACAGTCCGTTGTTGAATATACGCACATCTCGTAGGCCTTACGTTTCGTTGTTCAACTTATATAGCAAAGGATACCTGCTTAAAATTGTATTGGGTATAAAAGAAATTAACAAAATTTGTATAAATTAAATTTTCCAATGTATGATCTTTTACCGTTCAACAATGAGATAGTTCTGTTTTAAAAAAAGTAACTTCTGTGAATCGTTTGTAACTGAAGGGAAGCTTTTTAACGCACTTTTGGTATGCGAGAATGTCACGAATTAAAATGTATTGTAGATAACAGGCATAAAACCGTATCCTAATTCGGGAATACCAATATATGTAGGTAATAAGGGGGAGAGTAAATAATCCACAAGTGTGTTCCCCTTTAACCGTGTTTCAAGATGAGTCAGTATACAATTCATTACTCGGATGCATACCGTCATGACAGTAAGTTGCTTTGACATGTCACAAGTTTTGTCATGCCTACAGTTTATGAAATATGTAAAATACATTGTATTAAATAATAAAAGTAAAGCGTAAGAAGCTTCACTTATATCTGGTGTCCCATAACAGTTCACTGCTTTTTATTAATTTAATAAGGGATTTTTATAGTATTAAGTTCTTTGCCAATATAAAAAAGGATCATACATTTTTTAATAAATAATTGTAACAAGAGCCTTTATACTCCGCATATGAGCTCTTTTATCTCCACTTTAAAAAAGTAAACGTTTCACTAGAAGGATACGACGTGATGTATTAGATTTAACACACAGTTTTCTTTTATCATATTTAAACTTTCGTTTATAACAACCGTGACTCAGGCACATCATTATCCGGTGTATATATTATATATATGTATATCGAAAGAAACAACTGTAGTTATATATTTTGTTTATCAACGGTGACATACTTTAGTGGATTAATATAGGTTATCATGCGTTTATACAATTTTCAGTAGAACTTGTTTCAAAAGCCAATATGTGGTTTTTTCTTTAGTCATTCAAAATAATGCGATTTGTCTCGAATACAAATTAAATATCGTTTTGAGTGAAGTGTGATAAAACTAGATCTGTTCGGATTTGTAAACGAAATTTTAAAAGTTACACGAATGGAGTACATTTTTATATTTTATTGTCACTTTGAGATATGATCTCTCATATAAACATGGAAAACACCTTGAATACGATGTTTTCTTTGTTTTAATTCCATTTTTTTTATTTTCTTTGGGTTATCGTATTATTACGAACTACATATTTAGTTGTTTTATTTATATATTTTTAGTTTCAATTGTTAATAGTGTTCTAAAAAAATGCGTTTTTTTCCAAAATATGTTATATGATTTTATACGCATTAATTCTTTGGGACGACCTTAGGCCGTTTGAAGGTCAAAACTTACCCCTTTCCAGATCTGGGTAAAGAGCCTACTATTACGCCTTTATAGATGTAATTAGTTAATAATTTTCGCACGTTTTTTTTTTTCATTCGCTTGCACATAACTTTAGAAATGTATTTCGTGTTATATATAATAATGAAATAATTTTAGTTGGACTCTCATTTTTATGAACATGTCCATTTATTTCGCTTTGTTTAATCATTTATTATTGGGTCGGTTTGTCAATCGTTTATTACTTTTACTCCATTTACTTACAGACGTTTGTTTACCATTATGCAAATAAATAAATAAGTTCTGTGATATATCGTTTCATTTATCAAATTTCGATATACACTATATCTCTACTATAAAATATAAATAGGTATAATATAGGTAGTAAAATATTTCTCCCGTTAAAATAAGTGTATGATAACAACTGAGAGATCCTTAAGTCAAAACTACTTTAGGCGCACTCTCTGTGAGTATTGAATGAGACTAAGCCGTTAGACTCTGCTATGTAACGCTTGTTTGGGTAAAGTCTGCTCTAACAATACACCGTGTATATGGGACACATCAACTTCGATTAGTCATCCTAAGCAGAGAAAAAATGTGTAATTAATCGCGCAATTATTTTTGAAAGACTTGCTTTTCTCTCGTTTGCGGAAAAAACTCAATATATTTGCCGTCCAACTGACTACCGCAAAAATTCAATTAACTTGATAAAATTTGAAAAAAAAAAAGTAACGGCTTTTTTCTCAATATTAATTTTTAAAAATGCCTTAACGTTTTATGAAATATACATACATACAATATTTGAGATTATGCTGAATAAAAATAAATCTTTGTATTAAAACGAAGTAGAGCTTCTTTAAGTTTCCCGTTCCCTTTACCTACATGCACACTTGATGAGTTAGTCGTGCTAAATTTATTTGCCTTTGAATAAAGAACGTCTAGTTTTAACTTGCCACTTAAAGATCGTGAAAATGGTGGACACTTATTTAGAATATTAAGTTGAATACATATGTATATATAATAAATAATCAACGGTCCGTATAAGACAGTGTTTTTATAAGGGATTCAAAGATGAAAGAAAAAAAACTGTAAAACCTTCTAACATTAGATGTATACATTAAAATAAAATAAAATCAAATTGGTCTACGATTGAGGCATAATCGTGTAACATACATAAAAAAATACATACAACCAAATTTCTCCTTTTTTAAAGTAAGTAAAAATGCTTTAGCACATACAAAAAAAACAAGGGTAATAAATTATATAATCACTAATATATTTTTGGGCATTGTTAGACTTAAATAGAAAAGTCAGTAGTGCATTGTTCTCAAAAGGGTAGGTTGATGGTGCAGAAGAGTTCTTACGTAACAACTAAAAAAAACTATGAGGGTAGACGCACCAGAATCTGCTTCATATGAAACTAGAAACAAACAGTCCAGGACCAACTGTTGTGGATCATTGGCAAAGGTAGGCCTTGTCCAGCAATGGAGTTCTTTCAACATATTATATTAAATTATATGACTCGCCATTTAAATAAAAACAGAGGTAAAGTATTAAATAAGTCATACATCCGTTGTAGAATGTTTGCTGTTGCTAATGTTTCTTTCACCTGCAGTTATACAACGAGCAATTTGGAAAAAAATAAATTTATTTTGATCATTGTATGAACAGCATGTCAATATTTAGACTGTTTAATAACTGAGTCTGCACGATCAATAATGATTCTCAAGAGTATCCATTTTAAGTCAAGTCTATGTACAGTAGAAATTTGTCGAATTTGGAAGTAAATTCGTTTTTATAGATAAAAAATTGTAATCATCTATAGTGTAAAAAATTGTTATTGCTTGTCGTGACTTAATTCAATACTAAATTTCCATGATAAATTTACGCCGTAATGATAATAATATTGGTCGAATGTCACCACCTCGAAGGCGAGGTGGGTGGTAACCATCATGATTCTTGTATTCTATCGACTTCGCTTTTCACTTTCTTCAATAAAGTTTTCATTCGCTTAAATGTACCGATTGAATTCGGTAAATTCTCAAAGTTAATTATATCGCTAATATCTTTAGAAAATTTCTCGTCAGTAGGTAGTTTCATGTATGGCGATGCTACATTCATGACCGGCGTGCCATATTCTGTACCTTTCACTTGTCCTGGTGTTTTATTATCCATGGTTTTCGATGTTTCTAAAACGCTATCCGGTTGCATAACATCCTCCATTTTAAATTCATCATTAGTAACATCTTTGTCATTTTTTTCATCTAACTCGTCATATTCTAGAGCTTTGCCATCATTAATTTTCTCTTTTATAATATCTGAATTTTTATTATTGTCAATACTTCCGGTTGCATCATCGTTTACTTCCTCCTCAGGTTCAACAATAGAACTACTTTTGTTTTCGTCTTTCAGGGCGTCTAGTAACAACCTTTTCTTGGATTCTAGATCATCTAAACTCGGGCTGCCTAGGCCACTCGTTACTTGTAAAATGTCCTGAAAATTATATTAGTAATACTAGTTTAGAAGGACATTCAACATACAATATTTTGATTATTTAAAACCTAAATACTTTTAGTCCTTTGTAACAACAACAAATATGTATGATTGTATTTCAGTTCAATTTTTTTCGAGATTAGAGTATAAAGATAGTTACTATCGAACAAGTGTGGTGTATCAACTCACTAGTCGCATTTTTTTAGTTAATCTATATTCAGTAACACGACAAATGACAGGGATGGTACCAGATTTTAAGCACTGTAATATCGAAAATCAACAACTACTGCGGAGATATTAGCAGTTTGTCACGTCTACATTACTGTCCTGCAATCAATCACAACCAATATAGGGACGGTGTGACGAAATTATAACCACGTGTATGACATTTGCTATCCAGTTGGATACAAATTATCCCATCCCATATAGATGCTAGAAATACACCTCATGTACTTAAAATACAATTGTCTTGTTCGACTATTCTGCTGGTTCAATTAAGTTAGCGCCTACATAACCTAGTGCTTAAAGCGCATGTCTCTGTACCACCGCAGCGCCGAGTACTGTGGGTTCGAGTCGCGCACAGAACAATCAAATTATTTGTGGAATTCACAAATAATTGTTCCGTGTTGTTAGTTTGTATTTATTTATTAATTGCGGTTATAATATCCTTCTTAGTTGACATTCACGAAATTGCCCAAATAGGCAGATGCCATAATAAAAATCTTCAAGTAAATGAAGATGAATATTTTTAAATGAAACTTCCTTACATCGCGTCAAATTTTTTCGACCACCTGTCGGATGTAGCATTACAGCAGGCCGCAGCTGATCGTGTAGCATTGATTTCCCATTATCATTCCCATATTCCGATTATTAAATTAAGATTAAAAACGCGATTTTAATACCACACAATACAAATAATTTTCCGAAAATTTTGCATCGTTGTTTCATAAAACCTTATAGTTTAATTTTTTGTTCCTGTAGATTGTTACATTATAGATAGATACATTGTACTTACATCAACACCGACGCTCATGAATTTGTCTATGGGCATCGGTATGTCTTTCACTTGCATGATATCGATCACTTCTAAATCATCATCCTCTGTCGTTTCTACTATGTCATTTACCTGCTTTTCTTCTAGCACTGCACTTTGCTTAGACTTTAGGGGTTCTGTGGAATTCGGATCATCAACAAGGGGTGATTGACCATTGGAAGGGGGTGGTGGTGGTGTTGTTGGTGGTGAAGAATCGGGAGGAGGTGGTGGTGGGCCTGCTGGTGGGGGCGGTAATGGGGGAGGAGCTTCGTCAGGCAAAGGCGGCACTGTTGGAAACGCCGCTTCTTCTACAAAAGAGTTTTTTTTTTGTTATGATGGTACTTAAATATATTGAGCAAACATAATTGTAGGGGTTGTTAATATCGAAAAAAGGGGTTTAAAATAGAATTAGAAAATTGTTTAATTTTTTCATAATATCGAATTATTGTGAAAATTTTTAATAGTTATGCTTCGTATGTCACGAAAAGTATTTTAAAGCTGTGTCACAAAATTCATTGTTTGACAATTAATTTGGTTTATAAAGAAAATCAATATTTTAAAAGACCACATACGATTTACTCAGTGACATTTGAAAAACAACGAAATAGATCTTCAATTGTCTTAAATTAAATACTTAATCAATTTCAGTTAAAGGTTTACACATATAAAAGGGCTATCGTAAATACAAAAATTAATTGGTATTTATGTAAATTTACACCAAAAATTACAAGCACGAGGTTAATTATTTGTATCATGTATTAAATTTACTTTTCTAGAAGTGTTTATAAAAATATTATTAAAAAAATAACGAACCATCTCCACTGTCCAACTCCATTTCAGCTTGACTTTCTTGTGTTGTATTTGCTGTGGCCGAAGGAAAGAAAGTCAACTTTTTACGTTTATAAGCTTTCATGGCATTTGGTGCTAAACTTTGCAACATCGCCAACTTGCTATCCTGATCTGACATTGGAGGTAGTCCAAACAGATGTGCTTCCTAACATAAGTAAAAATTTTATTTAAAAAAAAACATACTTTTTCAATTAGTTCAATTTAATAAATTTAATAAACATAATTAAATTGTTTATATATTTTTTTTAACAAAAATGTAACTAATATTAACATAAAAATTTATAATTTTTAACCACCACACCTCTTTATACCGTGAGCTGACGGGTACATTGAATCCCGGGTAATCTAATATCTTCTTGATATCAAATTTATCTTTAGAACCAGGTTCGCAAACTTCACCTTCCTCCTCTTCTGGATCGAGTATTGCCTTACCCTGAACAAAAGGAATATTACCTCAAAACCGTTGAACTTCATTTATATTTCTCATATTGTCAACTTACTTAATCTGTAGTCTATTGTATAAACTGCTGGTTGTAAGAAATAACAACTCTGTACAACTGAATCTTGAATACCAAAAAGTAGATATAACCTCCGCCACTGTGACTTAGGTCTAATTGGTCATGGAGTTAATCAGTGTATTATATCCATTAATAAACGTACTAGGGATGTATGTTTGAATTATTACGTAGTGATAAAGAGTTTTTTTAAGTGAAAACTGCTTTAAACATCGCCGTGATTCTAAACTCGATGAAACGAAAATGTAACAGTAAAAAGATACAAGCACATACGTCTATAGGATATAACCTGTGAAAGAATGAGATAGACTGCATTTTACAGTGCTTCTTGCAGGGTCCAAGTGTTGTACGTGTGTTAGTATGTGTAAGTAAACGCATCATAACAAACGTAGCTAATATTGTACACGTGTATTGTTAACATAAATATTTTATTAATATTTTGTAGGTTTCACTTCTCTCACGTGTGAATTGGACAAATGATTTTTTTATATTATGACATATCCTTACTTTGAGGCCAGCCATATAAGCAACGAACAGAAATAACTAGACTATCCGTCCATATAGTTATCCCGTGAGGTTCGAACCCATAACACAAATCAGCAAGGCAGCCACCTAAACCACTAGATCAAATGTGCAGTTAAAGTTTTCGTTTGTCACAAGATCAAGCAGTTTAAATTCAGTTGTAAAAAGCATATACGTCCACATTATAGTGATAAACAATAATTATGGATTACAAATATCATCGTGATAACAGCAATCACTTTATTTTCTTAGCATTTTTAAGCTTTTAGTTTATCATGTCATACCATCAGATAAATTGTCATCAATTATCCAAAGCACTATAAAGAAAACAATTCACTGTTCAATATATGTTTTGTAAAATATTCCTCGAGCTGTAAGTCCATATTAATGGCAATTTTTAGAAGACAAGAGAAGGAAAACCTATAACATATTTATTAATGAAGACTAAATAAACATAATCAATTTATTTAAGTAGGCAAAGAGCATACCAGACACATCAGTACCTTTTTCATCTCAGTTAATCAATCTTTTTTTTACTGAACTACTGACAATCTTTATCAATAAAAAAATTAGGAAACAGGTTTTTTCCACCTATACAAGTATTTTCTTAAATTCACAATATTGATAATGTTCGAATTTCAACCACTGGGCGATCACTAGTATTATTAATTGTTTATACTTTAAGATTAAAAGTTTTATATTCTGAGGTTCTTGTGATCACAAACTTACTGTAGAATCAAACATTGTTATCCCAGAATGTGATATCCTTGCTTCTTCCAGCCATCCAGGAGGATAGCCTAATAGTCTCATGCGGTAAATGTGCACTGGGATTTCATGCCGTTTTAACCCGAGTGCATGTCTCAAATGTCCAGATATCCTCCCTGGTATCAAATGGCCATACTTTTGTTCATCCTCTATGTGGTATCGTCTGAAAGGTGGTTAATTGCAAATACTGTCATATTATTATTTTAAACTAACTTTTACAGGCAACTTTGCTCACTTTAATCTTGATATTGACAAATCGAATGATGCAATAAAAAGTTGCATAGGAAGTTTATCCATCCCTATACCACACTTCCAATAAGTTTTTGCAAGAAAAGGTAGCCTATCTACCATCTCCAAATTACCATCTATCTCTATACCAAAGTTCTGCACAAACAATTCAGCAGTTTATGTGTGAAAAGGTAACAAACAAACAAACTCACTTTCGCATTTATAATATTAGTAAGGATGTCTTTGAGTGAACATGTACCAGATAAATAATAATTAAACAATAGTTGCATATTCTATTAATATACAAGTTAATATATAAATATTTCACACATTATCATGATAAAAAATGGAATACTTTGATAAAGTTAATTTATTACATTATTTATGTAATTTTAAGTTTAATAGTTACTAACAAATTATATCACTCTATGGTAGTTTAATTTCATTGATTTGGATTATAGTTTACATTTCAGACATAAAATGTGAACAGCTTTCATATTAGTTAATATATTATTAATAGACGGCGCTATTCTACAATTAAAATAATATTTACATTAGGTAATCCATTAATAAATTCTTCATATACTTTCTGTGACAAATTTTGTTACAATGACACCCTAGGCCCAAGTTAATTTGGCACTCATATATATAAAAATAATAATAAAGTTCGATAAATTCTCAAATAAATTACACTTACATAGTTAACTATTTTATACCATAATTCTACCTTTTAAACTCAAAGCAAGATAAAAAGGATTAAACTTCAGACCTACTGTTCATAAAAAACAAAAATAATTTTAAACTTTTATTTTGGGTCTCCTACAATTTTGTCACCTTAGGCCCAGGCCCTGCGGACCTAAGCCTATAACCGTCACTGTAAACTGTAGGAAACACAAACTTTAAAATGATAGGAAATTTAATACTTTTTATTAAAATTTACAGAAGCTATCCATTGACAAAAAAATTATATAGTGATGATTTCTCATTATTTTTTTTTTATTATTATAGCTGAAGGTAATAACAACACATTACCTAAAATTAATTATGATGCAGTAAACATGTTTCATAGTTATCAGTATATAACAGTTTGACACATATTAAATTTGTAAGGATATACTGACCCTACTTTTTGCATGGTCTTTCTATTTTCTGCTATTCTAGCATTATTTCTAGGTAAGTGACACTCCCTGAGTGAATGGTTACCATTGCAGTTAAAACACATTGGTTTCCATTTTGTAGAGGGTGGTGTTGACTCCCTCACTGGCAAGTTTGATATTAACGTTGACGCCTGAAATCAATAACATTCATACTGTTATATTGAAACAAAGACTCTTGAAAATGATGTTTTGTGAAAGTTGTAAACTAAATAAAAATAAACAAACTTTCATTCATCCAATCAACAAAAGCTCATTTAAAGAATGTGGGTAAAAAAAGCCATAAGATCATTTTTGTTAATTTAAAGACTATACTTTTGTATGTGCCTAGATAATATTTAGTTTTACATACTGGATATGCCCAGAATTCCCATAAAAGATATCAATTCTTATATTTCTTAAGTGATTAATTTATATACAAATTATACACATGGAAAAAACTCCACATAAGTTTCCCACCATATCACCCAAGATGTGCAGCATCCTTAAAAACAACATCTTATATCATTAATAGACATTATTTTTCTACCATTAAAAATAATATGAATGTTCTATTTAACCTTTTAAAGTGCATTTGAAGACTACCTAATGTTATGATATTACTAACATGATATAATAACAAATAAAATCAACATTTGAATGAATACAGTAATTAATCAAGACACTAAGCAGATATAAAAGAAAAAACACCTGGCTATAACTAGGTATATCACTGTATGTGTTAAAATTTGGATCAGTGTCCACAAAAAATAGATTATCATCAGCTGTCTCTATACTTGTATTAGTTGCTTCTTCAGGATGTTCCTGGAAGTCTTCAGGCCAAATGTCAAGCTCTAAGTCAGTCTCATTCTCAGAATCAGCTACTGCTTCTTCATCGTGAAGTTTTATTAATCTCAACATAAATGCTTTTATCTTTTCTTTATAATTATACGCTAATTTACTATCCCTAAAACGGACAGTCAGTAACGGAGTTCTATTGGAGAAATCATTTACAAAATTATTGGAAGAAGGGGAATCAACTACTATATCTTCATTTAAAATTGTCGTTTTTGCAAGTTCGACGCATTTTTTAGAATCTGTGTCACTTTGAACTGCGTACTTAGTGATAGTGGTTTCGTCGACATCCGATTTACTTTCAACTATTTTCCCTCCATTCTGTAATTTTGTTTTTGATACGGTTTGATTGATTTCATCATAAGAACTATCAACGTTTATCACATCCGTACAACTTTCTTCAATAATCATATCGCTTTGAGGTGAATTAGGGGTAACGTCTGACTCTAATCGAGATATTTTCGATTCCTTAACCTCATCTTCACTGCTAATCTCAATGTCTTCATTGTCTAATTCATAAATGATATCATTGACTACCGCCTTCCTTTTTGACATGATAAACAATGTCAGTCATCAGGCGCCTTTTAATTATTATAATTGTACGAGATATTTGCACTAATTTGAAAAGATACTGAAAATATAAAGCAATACAAAATTGTTTTGCAAACTGAATACTTTGACAGAGTGATGACCTAATGACAATTACACAGAGTATGTACTATCTACTCTCAATTTTTTTGTTTATTTTTCAATTTTGGGGAAAAGATAAAAGTATCTAAATTTATGCAGCCACGTGGGTTGTTATTCCATATTTCATAATTAGAGGATAACATTACAACAGTATGAGGAATTCTCATTAAACCCGTCCAGAAACCTCCTGATAACCAATATAATATCTCGTGAATAATTATTTGCTATTACGCATTAATTAAGCTACACTGAGTAAAATATCCCCAATGTCACAATGTATTTACCGTATTTTAAGGTAATACTGCCTTCAAATTACATAATATTAGGCATACGGTCCAGTAGTTACCACCGTACGTTAAATACGGTAATGCATCACAACAAACAAACGAGCACCTTTCACATGCTTTGTTGAAAAATAAAACGAAACCTGATTATTGAAATCGTTACCAAGTACAAATGGTAAACTGTGTAAAGCTGTCAGTAACATGATTGTCCAGAGCAGGTCTATATTACCGTCTGGTGCGTTTTCAGCATTATGCAACATTTGCAGAATTGTCATTATATACAGCAAATGCTTTACGCAGGAATTAATGCCCTCAAACATTTCCTTATTATACATTGTACGCATATAACAATAAATTCGTTGGACATTTTGAAATTCCCAAACTTTTCACAACTCAGGCTACAAAAATTCATCTTCTTCGGATGATACATATCTACATATACATTATTGCGTATGCAGTTCCGGGTGTGCATATATTCGCCGCATCTACTTCAAAATGCAAATGCTGGGAAGCATATGGTGTACAGCATTTGTTGTTCGCTTGCTTCTTCCTGCTCTGGTGTAAAGTCTGGGTTATACTTAGAGGTATAAAAGTATCGTAAAATAGCGTATCCTCATATATTCGTTACTATAACAATCACTACTCGATACTACCGTATCGTTACGGAAATCGCTATTTTTGATACCTAATAACACAGAGCATGGTAACAAATCGTGTTGCGTACTGTATAACGGTGACATAGCGTCGTTCATACTTTGTAGAAAACATACTTATACGTTACATACCTAGCTAATCTAAATTACTTACAATCACAAGTATACTGTCATTTAATTACCCCAAAGATCTGATATAAACTATTGAATTCACAATAGATATAAATCGTCAGTTCGAAAAAAAAACTATAGATATACTGTTTTGAATAGCTTATGCGGGGTAATATGTAATATCAAAATAACACTGCAATTAAAATTATTATTCTTTAATTTTATATTTATTTATTTAATTTTACACTTATAACGTTTTCATGCAAGTACACAATTTACACATCAACGGTACTTACATGAACTATAACAGTTGTATTTATTTGTAAAATACGAAAAATGCGATTAACGAAATGAATTCATAAGTAACGATTCGATACTCGGTACTTTATGATGTACCTTAGTCAATACCTCATACATACGGTTTGATATGTCTCTGATTATACTGTCTATGGCTGCAATAGACAATATGATGCTACAAACGCCGGAGAAAATACCTGATTCATGTAACACACGAGAACGTCTATGAAATATTATGCTTTCGTTTTTTTGCCCGCACTACTTATTTTGAACATAATGACTTCCTAGTTATTCAGAAAAACAGGCTATTGATGATGAGTGCTGTCTTCTCCCAAATACAAATTTTCCTGAAGATACGTTTTGCAATCCAAAATTAACGCCATCAGATCAATTTTGAAACAAAATACTATATTATCCTGAAAGATCATTTAATCATTTAGGAAAATTTGTTCTTAAAATTCTTTCTTTGCCATACGCAAATTCCGATTCGAAGAGAATCTATAGCGTCGTTAATTTAATTAAAACAAAATAACATATCATCACATCACATAACATCGACGATCAATGGGACGCTTTGGCAAAACAATACATTTTCAGAAAATCAAAAATATTAACCAACGCCCGAAATAATCACGTAAATTAAAAACCTGTCTTCTATAAGCTAGATATAGCAAGTGAAGATGCTTTGAGAAACGTCGTAGATTAATTGAGACGAGAAGAGTAGAAGTAGTGTTTTTTTAATTAATGTTTTTTCATAGAGAGTACGGTAATTTTATTGTCAAATACGGCGTCTTTCGCACTTGTGTATGGTAGCCCCAAGTGTAGGCAGCGGCAACACTGCTTAATATATAGTGTCAAGTGGTAACGTCAAAATTTGAAGGTTAGGAGTTGGGAATAATTAATTTATTTATATTTTTTGAAAAATGTCCCTATTGTATCGAAATTTAGCTCGTAATGTTACTTGGAATAAATTAATTAGACCCAATGAAGCTGAAGTTGTGACTGTCTCTTTTCGAAAATTAAGCGTTGTACCATCGGTATATGGTGAGCATTTATAAACAAACAATTATTGATGAATAAAAATGTTTTTTATTCTTGTTTATATCCATTCATTTGTTTTTGTGTGAAAATAATATATAACGAGCGTTATTTTTGTTAACTCTATTTTTAAACCCATTTTAAAACAAAAATTATGTTGAAAATTAAGTCATTTACATGAATTTTAAAATGTTTATTTATACTTAATAGGTTTAGCGTTATGGCCACAATATTACCTGGTTTTAAGTGTCGATGTGGCCCAAGATATGCTTGAATATACATATACCAAGTTCCTAGACTTTAAGAACTAGCACAGTGTTGTGTTATGTGGATACTTAATTTTTTTGTAGTTAATAAAAATTTTCGATGATTTTTTTTAGACGGCAAACAAGACCCGGCACCAAAATTTTTCTCATCCAATGTTCAAGCTTTACTGAAAAGATTAACACGAGCAGACTTTTCAAAGGTATTCCGTAAAAGGACAAGCCAAGGTTTGCACATGCTAAGAACACCCACATATAAGTTTTTAACAAACGAAGAACTTAATGCTGAAATGATTAAAACAAATGAGAAAGCTAATAGGTTGCTACAAATGCCTCCAGTTGTTAAGGTAAATTAATTACTGTACCTTTATAGTCCCATTTATAATGTTACATTTTTAAATTAATGCCTGTGAAAAACATCATGCTAACTTAAGAAGATGATTTGATACCAAATGTGTTTAGTGTTATAACATTATAATCATTTAATATTATATTTAATTTGTTAATGTTATCTTTGTTTTGTTACATTTTACTACTGTCAATTTCTGTATAATTTTTTGTACCAACAATTATGCCCTAAATTTGGAAATAACCCACAGTTCAAGTTAACATAATCTTAATTGTTAGCACTGAAATATATACAAACATTTTATATATACATTGGCAAACCATACATAAACTTATTTTATCATAATAAACCTTATTGAGTTTAGGATTTTAAAATGCACCTAATCAATATACTCAGCCATGGTTATTAATACTGTAGGTGTGTATAAAACTATTTTAAAATTTGATGACATTGGTAAATCCAGAAACAAATTTATGCCAAGTATGATCAATATTTGTTTTAATATCTGCATATCTTATTTAGTTGTCTGTGTCTTTTGTCTATCCTAAATTTACTGTTGTCAGTATTTAAAGAGAGAGGATTGATTAAAACCTGGTAAAAATAAATGGCACTTTGCTACAAAATATATTAGATACTGTGATTTGTTCACTCTTATCGCAGATACCACTGTAGTCATAATACATGCTAGTAAAATGCACTGGATTTGGGTATTTTATCTATTTATAAACTTACATTTTCTTTCAGGTCCAAGAACCTATAAATGACGTGCTATCTAAAGATCCAGCGCTTGTTGGATATGATTCAGCCAAATATTTATTCACAGACATTACATTTGGTGTGGCAAATGAAAACAGGATTATTGTGGAAAGGTAGTGTAAAATTGTCTCTACAGAATACTGCATATAGTAACTTATAAAGTTGACTTAAACCATTGAAAAATGTTTTTCTCTAATGATTTGTAGTATAAGTTTTAGAAATGACACCACATTTTGTCATTCATTTTACATGAATTGTAGAAAATAGACAAGAAAATAATTTGATTCTTTATTATACTTCAAAATAAATTAGAGATTAGATCCAAAAATTCTTAAGAGAAATGCTTCAAATTAGTGATTACAAATTTTTATTTGAATTACTATATTTTAAAGAAGCACTACAATATGATAGCACTCAATGTAATCGTAAGCATAGTATAATCTAAAAACAAGGACAGTCAAGGAGAGATCCGGCATCTGTCAGGACTTGTTATTGGAGTGGCCTGAACTTGTTGTTGGTTGGATATACACTGGTTGACCTTGACCTTGCAACATACCAAGCCCAAAGTGAATCATTGTGATGGATTTACCACTATAATGGTCACAACCCAGTTGGGTGCAATCAGGAAACTCAATATTTTTAAGTATGGTAATGGTAGTGTTACATATGCTGTATATGGTATTGGGTTGCGATCCACTCCAAATACGTATTATCATGCCATATAACCCAGTAAATATTGAATATTTAAAATTTCTAACATATTACTACATTGTAGGGATCCTGATGGCACTCTACGTAGCTGTGATCATGATGTCAGGAAAAGGTTGAATCAGGTAATGAAAATTGTAAGATAATATTAATTTATGTAAAAATGATACTCATTCTGTTATTTCATGGCAACCTGTGTAGCTAGTGTGAAAGCAAAAGGTATAAAGTCTTGCAAATATTGTATGGATTATTATTTATAATGCACTTATGCAAAATAACCAAACAATATATTACGCAAAATGTTACCAATATTATGTAAGACCAAATAATATAAGTAATAAATTAAAGTAAACAGTGTAAAATATTAGATTAAGATCCCAATAAGACTTTTCATTTATTTAAATCAATTCTAAAAATAACAAGAATAAAGTTCAGTTCTTTTTCTTCTAATTCTTTATAGGCTTAGTGTTTAACCATACTCTAAATTGTTGTAGTCCAGTAACACCCTAAGCTTGGTTGAGGTTGTGGATTATGTCTTGGATGTCATGGCTCTGGAACTATAATAACTAAGAAAATTTTACAGCTGACATTCGTTTTTCACCAATGCTTTATATTCGCTGTAAACAAATCCATTTCAGGTATACTTTCCAACAAACGGACGCAAATTAAAAGAACCTCTTATGTTTGCCAATGAAGAACGATTGAATGCATTACTGGAAAGTGAGAAATACGAGTTCATCCTTGACAGAGCATGTGTACAGTATGAACCCGATGAAGTTGCATACCAGAAAATTACCAGCATCACATACCAGCATGTAGACGTCAGGAGAAACTACAATTTGTTAAGGTATTATAATATTTACACATATAATTATCCTGACCCTATTGCAATCAATATTTTTCAGAAATTATAATAGGATTGTACTTTGTTATCGATATTAAATTATTTTAATTTTTGTCTCTCTTTTACCTGGTTTGTGTGTGCTACTGGATAAGTTTTGATTAAAGACAGAGCATATTTAGTAGATAGAGCTTAGATTAACAGATAGGAAACTTTTTATTTTGATTTCTCTGCAGTAAGCTTAAATCTATGTTGTGAATAAATGGAATGTCGGTGTCCAAAAATACGTGAACTATTAAATTGAAATTTGTTTGAAAATATAGACATGCATTGAAAATATGTTTTACGTTCACCAGTGCTTAATGGGAAATACATTAATGAGGTCAAAAATACCAACTAATAAATGTATGATAATACACGAGATTTTTAAGAGGAAAATCGTTTAATTTCTGAATGGAATGTTTTTTTTTCAGATCCACTCGACACTTCGGACCGTTAGCTTTCTACCTGACGTGGCATCAAAACATGGATGGGATGATGCTGGATATTCTCCAGAGCAGTATCATCAGGGAAGCTGTACTGCTGATTTCTCTACGACATGCGATTCTCGGTGATGTGGCTGATGGAGAAGCAGCTCATAATTTGGTGCAAGAGGTAAATGTTTGTTATATTGTAATTTGTTCAGTGTCAGTGTCAAAAGAAATCTATATAAGACTTAGATTTTAAGTAGTAGAACTCATTATTTAACAACATTTAGGTATATGTATAAGTATTAATTATTTCAGTTTCTAAACAACACAACAAAATACCCCAATTTTGCCACTTCTAAAATCAGCCGCCCTAGGCTCCAATCTACTTAACATACTGGTAAATCCACCACTGGATTTGCTTGTAATTAGGAATCGTAATTGGTAAATAAATACTTTGAAAAACCCTTAACATTTAGAACACACAGTGACCTATCACATTGAAGAATATTATGATAATCTCTATAAGAAATATGGTCAATTCATTTTATAGTTCTACAATTTCATATATTGACCCAACCATTGGCTCAGCTCGCAAAAATATATATTTTCGTGCATGGTTAAAGGATTACAATAGAACAGAATAAATAAATACCAATTAAAATAATGAATTATTTTTGATGAACGCATTTTATTTAATTAATACTTAGTCGAAGCGAATATTGATAATAGCAATTATTTAGATATTGAAATATGTAACATTGGAATTTATAATATTTAAATTAAATAACACGAATTATTTCGTTTTGTTTGAACGTGTATTATATTATGGTATAAAAAATTGAGTCAATTAAATATTAAACAGTCTGTTATATTTAAGGTTTTCAACTCTCAATTTGTTATAAAACATAGTTGTTGACTTATTTTGTGAGTTAGGTATTTTTTCTTCTAGTATTTAGTGCTAGTTTGTATTTATTTATTTTTCCATTTTGGCATACAAAAGAGGTCCTGTTTCCAAAACGGGGCAAGATAGGAATATTATTGTTAAAAGATAATGTGTGACTTTTTTTGGGTGTTACGAAAATTGTGAAAAGTGTATTTGACCAAAATCCAAAATATTTAATTCTTCACTTACACCGGCGATATATTCTGTATATTTCAGAAATATACGCATTTTGAGAGTTCTGGTTGATATCTGTTATTAATTAATTTATTTAACATGAATTTAAAACCGCGATGCGATAAAAATACGCTTATTTTTTATGTCATGCTGTTTTATATTTGTGCAATCTGTGTGTTTTATTTTGTTGCTTAGTATTTTTTAAACATTAAAATGGTGTCTAAAATATAAAAAAAACAACGGTAGTAGCTTAAGACCATACGATAAAAGTGAATACTTGATCAAAGCGTGCTTAATACGATTACACGAATTACAATTATAAAGTATGCGAGTGATGTGAAATGCTCTCTCATGTAACGCTCACTGAGCGAATATATCAGTGACGCATTGACTATATCTCTCTTGCTCCCCAAGTCGACTCGAGCCGACTTCCCTCGAATGAGCGTTACATAGTCGAGCGTGACGACTCAGTATCATTCAATACCCACAAAATAAACATGATCAGCGCGCTTATAGAAGTTTTCACTTCAACAATCGTATCATTATAAAGTATTACAATAATCTTGATGAAACTTTCAGATCTTACCTACTCCGGTCCAGTTGATCAAACCTGAACGACTGACTGAGGAAGATATTCAGCTCGACAACAAATGCATTCAGTGCGTGGAAAAATACATCACTAGTAACTCAGCTATGAAGAGCCAGCATGAATTAGCCTTACAAGGCTTTAGGGAGGACTACCAACAACTTATAGATCTAAGTAGAGGGCTCAAGAAAGCTCATGGACAATCATAAATTAATTCTTTGGTTATGTATAGATATAGGCAATGTATTAAATATATTATTAGAATTGATAACTAACTTTATTTTATTTATTTCACAGATAACTATATCCCATATATTTCCTCGAATCCTTGAATAATTGTAGTTTCTTCCGAATTTTTATGATCTACAGAAAATAAATAGGGTAAAACGCTACAATACGACCCACTTTTACGCGATGTTCAATAAAATGACAACTAAACCTTTTTTAATCAGATATTTATTAAAAATATTATAAGTGGTATTTAAACTAAAAAATGGCATTTAAATTTAGTAACATTTGCTTATAGGTTAGCTAAAAAAAAATTTTAATCCTTCGACGGGGCGTTTTATAGCGCTACGTGTTACAAAACGCTCACGTCTGTTACAAAATGCCCCATTGTAATTATTACAAAAATATAAGAAATTTGAAGAACTAAATTTAAGTTAATTTATGAAAATCAACAATGAGTCTTGGAAATTACTTTAAGATGAATTTCTAAATCAAAATAAATATTTTTATAAGGTATCTTTACGTGGCATATATTTATTTTATATTTTTTTGTTTTGTTAGACTTATGGATAGCTTTCTGTTAAGCTTTTTTACTACAAACATTGCAAATACAAATACAAAACTGATGCGTCCAATATGAAAAGTATTAGATCCAATATTCTTTAGAAGCCGTACAATGATCATTTATAAATATCTGCTTTTGTATACCTTTTATAATTTTGATTATAATTTCACTTTATCTTGTTGAACCATTTATGAAGAGTTCAGAGTTATCTTCAAATACCAGCGAACCAAATGGCAGTCCTTCAGAAACCTGACCTTTGCAATAGATAGCTTTAAAACTGGCGGCATATAGTTACTCTGAGCATTACAGCAAGCTATAATTGTCACAATCTCACCCTTTTTAAAACTAGTCAAAATATAAACGAAATCTGGGTTTTTGTATGAACATTACGTGACTTCTGTAAAAAAAGTCTTGACGATGGGGCGTATTGTACTGTAATGACCGAGGCGTTTTGTAATTTTTTTTATTATAAAACGCCCCAGTCACGTAATAGACACTATTGAAGGTTATTCATTGCGAGGAGTACGTCAAGTAATAGGTTATCTAAAACTAAACACATAAATTTGCACAAAAAGATCACTGTCCTATGAAGACGAATTTGTGTGGTACTCATCGCGAATTATTCCAAAGCAGTTAGTAAAGATTCTGATGTCTTTTCTAAATAAATCGCAAATATCACACCTAACTTGCAGTCATACCATGGTTAACTGTCGAGATGCCGTGGGTGTCACGACATGTTTGATATCTATATTTGTGTGTCTATAAGCGCAGCGGGGCATATTGTCAACTTTGGCGTATTGTACCATTTTACCCCATTTGATCTTTAGGTGAATTATTATTTCAATATTCAATAATAAATTGAAATGGTTAGGAAAACTGTAAAAGAGTACGGACATTAGAGATTTATAAAAAAAATAAAGGACAAAAAAGTTGTGTGTGCAGTTAATACGCTATAGAAGTGAAACCTATCAAAAATTTGCATCGTAATGCACAGGCGCGTTCACACATATACGCTCGAAGCCTCTAAGAAACAATGTATAAACTTCTACTTCATTCTCTCGCACGTCATCTTTATATATAAAAAATTCGAGTCACGTTTTTTATCCGCAATGAACTCCTAAACTGCTAAATTGTGATTAATAAAATATTATACACTGTGCAGTTTATTCAACTTGAGAGATAGGATACTTTTTATCTCGATAAGTGATCATAACGCGATAGATGACACTATAGTCGATGTGATTGACTACTCGAAAAGGTCTGCCAGGTCAGCTAGTATCCTGTAGGTTTCAGTTTCAAATCATAACGAAGCTACAGAAGGTTTTACTTTAAAAATATGGGTTTAAAACATCACTACTGTTGAAACTGAATTGTTTATTGTAATTGTAAATTGTTACCTAATTAAAAACGGTTTTAAATTATTTTACTTTAATCCGCCTAAATGATAACTGGTACGTTCCTCTAACATTTACAATATTAACACATCGCTCTACGATGCACAGTTTGTTTTCTTTGTTCTTCTTGTTTTTTTTGTTCACTTCTGGAGTTATTTGAGTTATAAAAAATGTTACAAATATGATAGAGGTTACCATTCGAATGCATAAAGTCTCAGGCGGTATCTAATATGACTTAGAGATGTGATATAAAATACTTTTATAAAGCGCGGGTGATGGATAATATTTTTAGAAACCACGCATTACAAAATTAAGAGGCTAAGCTAACCGGGTGGAAATTGTCTCCACGTAATATATCTATATCTATATCTATATTAATATTATAAAGCGGGAAAGTTTGTTTGTTTGAACCGGATTTTGTAACTGTAGGTAGGGTTTCAAAGATTCCTTTTGCATTTTATATGGCAGATATGGAAAAAGTTTTAACTTTTTAACATTACGTTATCGCCGATAGGAGTAAAGCTGTATTGAAAAAAGTTACAAAAACGAGCAAAACCGATTAAATAATTTTTGTTCCACGCGAATGAAGTCGCTGGCGTAGGTATTATTTCTATAATCTAATAGAATAAAGAATTTAAAATAACCTGTAAAGAATCTATGTAACTATTGATATCTATGCTGTAAATTGAACGTATCGTTGACATTTGTCATGCTTATTATTGATAATGTATATTTTTGAATAAAACTAAATCTATTTTATAAATTATGCCGTTTTACCACAAACCACGAAACTTTATACCTTTATCGATAAAGTCGGAAAAGAAAGCTGTTAAAAACGGTTTACATCATGCAATTTTTACGTCCAGATTTGATAGATACGTCGGCGACTGGAAACGAGATTTGAAGGAAGGTAAGAAATAAGATGATGAAGAGAAAATCTTGGGCGAGAAAGGTCTATATTTAGTAGCAGGTCAGAGTGGCAGCTAGTCAAGTGGGCATTAGAAAAAGCCCTACCACCATGTTATAGTTTTTCTTAAAGTTCTGTCTTATTGCATTTTTCTTATGTTTCCTCGGCAAAGTGATTGCACTGTACCTGATGTCAAGTACAGTACAGTCCAAAAACAGCAGTGACCATCGAGAGAACGATAATCCATCGCTAGTTGCTACTGTCATGCTGACCTGCGTAAAACACGTACCGTGAAGGACGATACATTTATGTATTCCCTCTCGCAAAAGGCTGTGTGGTATCACCTGGTTCGAATCGCAAGAAATATTCACTGAGAAGACATTTATTGCTCTTTTATTTTCAGATATGATGTACTAATCTCTCTCTGCTTCTAATCAATCATAGCCACACCTAATAAGTTTATTGTAAACGTATTTATTGTTGTACCAAACAATTCTAATCACTTTTTTTTATCGCTAGAGATTATTATCTTGTCATGCTTATCATGTAGTATTGTCCCTAAAAATTTTGTACTTAATATTCACAGGTAAAGGTCTGCTATTGACCATTAATGGAAGACTTTATGAAGGAGATTGGTATGAGGGTTACAGGTATACTCTACCTTTCTATATTTTCCAACATTGTTTAAATCTAACATTGCTCCCTCCTATCGATACCTGAAAAAGCTCGATGTAAAAATAACATTCAATAAGCAGAAAAACCGTAATAACACATTTCCAATCATTGGATATAGATATTTATCGGACTTGAGCGCCCTTCGCGCTCTCCCTCTAAGTCCGCTGAAGCTGGGAAAGCCTTTCAGGTTAACAATGTAGGTCCTTTCTAAATAAAAGCATATAGATACAGGTATATTTCAGAGGTTATCAATACTGCGTTTGCAGTCGGGCATAGTTGAATTTAAAAAGGTAACTTTAGATGTCAGTACAAAGATATTCACAGTTAGTTCATGATTATTGTTAATTCTGGTGTTTTTGTAACTTCACGATTGCCGATAATATATCTGAAGTTAGTTTTAGAAACAATATAATTTAAAACACATTATAGCAGTTACTGTCATAATATTAAAGCACCTACCTAATTATATTTTTAGGCACGGCTTTGGGACACTAAGTTACCGAATAGCGAATGGTACGTTTCACCTTGAATATCGTGGCGAATGGGTCCAAGGAAAACCCGAGGGCATCGGCTGGCGGTATTATGCCAATGGGAACATTTATTTCGGTTTTTGGAAGCGAGGCAAACGCCACGGGTATGGAAAGCTGTGGTACTCTGATGGAACGTATTACGTAGGATATTGGAATATGAACAACAGAGAAGGTTTGGGTATGTTCGTTAAAGGTAAGCTGCACAATTGATTTTTTATTATGAACTGACGTGAACATTACGTGAATTCAACTGTAGGTACAGTACTAGAAATAATAAAGTGATATTGTTATTGATTATAAATCGGTCTACATTATTAGGTTAAGACATTCATCATGGGAGCAACCTGTGAGTAGTCATTGGCATTATGCTAAGTAGCGTAGTTAGCATTGTGGTACTCGGGATAATAATTCCAATTTTACATGTAAACATTGAGGGATTAATTATTTTTCAAATAATTGGTACATATCAAAAACCTTGTAGGATTTTTCAACCTGAGAATCGTATTACCCAGAGAGTATTAGTTAATATCCTTTCATCATGATATGCTTTCACCGCAATGTTTACCCGCACCGAAAGCGTTGGTCACTTGTAGGTTTCTAGATTATTTCGATGCACATGTACATCCGACATGCACCACTGTTAGGACAGATCTAGAATAGTTCTGTGTAAACTTATGATATTTCTGTGCAAATCTATGAATATTCGCGAGCAAAGCTATGGTATTTATGTGAAAACCTATGTCATTTCTAATACAGAAAACGGTACACGATACGAAGGCAACTGGGAAAACAATCTGAAAAACGGTCTGGGACGCTTCTACCACTTGCACACCGGGCAACTGCAGGAAGGCTGTTGGACTAATGACATCTGCATTAAATCTAAGATGTCAGATATCATAATAAGGCAGTTTTGCAAAGTACCAACGCCTTATCCCATACCACCGGTATATTTATACTTATTTATTCAACTTTAATTTTAATTATACAGGTAAATTTCTCTACGACCTACCTATCGGTGATGTGAACTGGTTAGAAGCCGCCTAGGAGTTCCGCTAATGGATCGCTAATCTCTCGGTGGTCTAAGTTTGTTTTTAGATTACACTGTATTTCTGATATTGTGACTTCACTTTGCCGTGCTAAAATAAATTTAGAAAGTTGTATATAGATGAGGAACGGATATAGAGTTTAAGTTTTAAGTTGATTATAGAATGAAATTGCTCGAAGTTTCGACGTCGAAACGTTACGGAAAATGGATTAAATTCTATAATAATAATTGAAAATTATATTTAGTTTCTCATGAATCTTTCACCCTTAGCTTCTACGAAATTTATAAGTACGTTTTTATTATTTTTATTTTTAACACTATTCCTTCATTTATAATCTGTGCTTTACAAGTATCGATTACGTAAGATCAGCTGTGCGGTTTGTTCATATCTCGTCTATACCACAACATTCTTAATGTTCATTAGTTAGTTCGAGTATAATGGAATGACATATTAATGAATAGTTAATCATTTAGATGTAAAAACAAAGACATAAAATGTTGTTTTATCCAGTAGTAGTAGTAGTAGTATAAGTAGAGCTTATCTTTCTTGCTTTTAGATATTTGTTAATTTATATTTACTGTTCAATTTCCTTGGTCGCTGACATCATAGCCGAAATTTGATGTACTAATCATATTTTTTTTACAAAGTAGTAAGTAAATATATATATAAATTTATTTACATAATGTGAAATAAATTACTTCCGAAGCGATGATGGTTCATTTGGTATCGTTTACGGACGCCGTGTCAGTGGATTTGAGTCCAAATCCCTGCCATGAATCTCAGCTTTCCGTTAAGGAAAACATTGTAGTGCAACCATAGTGGTTATAGGATTTTTACTGCCCACCTGTCTATCTACCACACTCAAGTTGAAAATGTGCCTACAAACACCCATAGGTGTGTTTCAGCAGCTACACTTGAGAGCTAGGCTAGCTAGTCCCTCCACTAGGCTTAGCGTGTCCAGCATCCCGGGCTATATTGTTAGTTAATATCAGGTGAGATTTTGGCCATATCGGTAAACCTATAAAATATAAACAATTGTAAAATTGTTAAAAAATTATATTATGTGAAGATTACCTAAAACAAGTTAAACGATAATAGTACATACGATGCCTTGATTCTGGCATAATATATTAAACCTTCCATGCCACGGCTCCCATATTGTAGGTTAATATAATTTATTAGGAGGTGACATTTTTTTAAGTACAGGCCCACGCTCCTTATTTTATATTAATAATTGACTAAAAGAGTTAACATATAAGATTTTTACGTTTAATCTGTAAAGCCATAAGAAATGTGGCATATGACGTCATAAACAAGTAATATTAACGAACAGGTATTTAGTTAAAAGGTTAAATTGTTACCCAATTAATTATTCATGTACCAAAATTCAGAGTTAATACTACTAACTGTATTGGCAGAAATATGAAAAGGAGGGTAGTCAGTCATCTCGAGTAGTAAAAATATTAATTTTCATATTATTTGGAAATTCTTTACAAATTTATTACCAAGAAAATTGTATCTTTATGCTGTCCCGACCGGTTACTTATAGTAATTTTCAATAAAAATCTATAATCATTTACATACTTGTCTGTAAATACTTATTGGAATAAAAAACATGTAAAACACTTAAGCAAACAAGTGATAAATTTTTGTTTGTTTTGTTACAGTTATATAATATGTATACAGTTATGTAAAAAGTACATATTTTACGTTGTACATTTACCAAAATTGCTTTATTTTTGAGACTTTCAAAAGTTGTAATACTACATTTTTTAGGTTTGGGGCAAACGCCCAAAAAGGACATAGCATTCCTATCGTACACTGACCTTAATATATTTATAAAAGTTACTTCGAAATGCTTACAAAAATCCATAAAATCTTCAATATTCTATGAAAGTAATAACACCTGTTTATTAATTGTTTACTAATAGTTTAACTTGTGTTTATTTTCTTATTGAGCACTAATTTAGAACATGCTAAAAATATATGCTGAAAGAATAAATAACCATTTTCAATTTTTGCACACTTCATTTTGAATTTAAATGTCTTCACTTTTGTATACTTGATAAACTAGAACATCATTACAAATATATCAGTAAATCGTAAATTTTGTGATCTTTATTATGCTAAGCTTTACAACAGTATTTTAACAAGATCGTTTGTGAGCAATTCGATATTCGTCCTAAGTGACCTACAAATTCTACAGGTTATCTGCTATATATTTTTTCTTTTACTATAACCGATGACGAGTCGCAAGTCTCTTAGTACTTGTTTGTAGGTACCATTTATAATCTTGCTATACTATCATTTATTGTATTCCCACAAGACAGCGTAACCATATCGTTAATATTTTCGAACAAGTAGCGAAGACTCACCGAAACATGTACGTAGATTATTATTTTAAAACTGTAAGTAATCTTTCTGACAATGGAAGGACTCTTTGTAATTAATCGCTAACCTTAAATGACAATGGGTGATGTAACAACAATGTATACAATCATGAACGCTATTAATGAATAACATCGTTAGGCGAACAAGTACCAACCTTCCACCTCCATTTAACTAACACATTTGATACGGTCATGCTATTGATAATGGAGTGAACTACATACGGGGACTTTAAACGTGACCTTCGACGAAGGGAAATATAACACGGAAACTAATATATGTAATAATGTACATATAAAAGAACAGTAAAATATCTCGAAACGTGACAAATTGCAGCGCATAGTCTGTTAAGATATAAAGTTTGTTTTATTTACATTATTATTGTATACTAGCAATATTTTTTATTACAAAACAATCTTATCAGACAGGAAAATTTATCCCGTTCAGTAGAAAAATAAGCTCATTAATAATAGCGAGAAAAGCGAATTCACTGTTGCTGATAGTGAGGACAAGAACTATCTAAAAACAACATCGAGACACGAGAAATGATGTCATGTTTGTAACTATAGACTCTAGCCAACTAGATATATGTATGCACTTTGGGTGACCCCGAAACGCGACATCTAAAAAGGCTATGATTCTGTGACGGCTACAGATCACTATACTATTTCACTTTGTTACTGACCCCGAAAATGACACGTCGAATGCCATTACGAAGCGTATTATACTTTTTTTTGCTATCACGGTGAACAAAAATATTTACGTACATCCTCTTAACTTGCAATATGAATGTCGCATTGTACGGAGCTGGCCACGACAACAGCATGTGGCAAAACACATGAGGTGACAAGTAACTTCATATAATTCCCCATAATGCAGAGATACCATTCACAGTTCTAGCCTCGGGTGGGAACGCGTATTATATATATCTAGAACCTAGTATTGTAATAGTAATGAATCGTACGCAGTTATAATCTTATACCTCTCAATCATACTTTTGTTACTACTCATAGACAATTGTAATATTTTGTTTAGACCTTCCTATTCAGTATTTGTATTAATCAGATAGCTACATTCAAATTGGTTCAGCAGTTTTAAACTGACCTGCGCAGCTGCATTCGAACACGGGAAATTCACCATTTTATTATATATAGATTACGCCTGACGAGCTATAAACTGAGGTTTAAAAGATAAAAACACTTATCTAGGTAAACTTGTAAAGTAATACATTATCTAAATACAACATTTTATTCAAATCGTTAATTTAAATTACCAAGAAATGAATTAAATATTAATCTTTATAAATAGTGGTCAATAGTATTTGATAACGGTGTAGTCTTATATCATGTTAATTCCTTTTCATGGGCAAAGGAATCTTCAGGCAAGATACGAACGATGCCATTAGAGACCGTAATTAAAGTAGTTGATCCGAATTAATAAGTTTATGGTATAGAACACGTGGTGAACAAAATAAAAACCTTCGTAAAAAATGCTATTTTTTGTAGCCTATAAGCTACTTATAATAAAGTCGTATATTGATTTGCAAAGTTTTATTGTTAACATATGTTTTATGAAGTACATGACTGGAACATGTGAGCAATTTGCCCATACTATTGTTTTTTTATACATTGATTCCGATTGTAGATTAACCTTCTAGTAGCTGCATACGTTTAGTTAAGCAAATTGCTTCCTAGAGAAAAAGTGTACCCAAAGTTTCTTTGTGATTTTATTTTTATATCCAGTTTATCTTCTGCTTAACAATTCGAAAGGTAACCTGAACTTTTTAGTCATATCTAAGGGAATCATATGAATGTTTATAGAAGAAAATGGGTTTTAAATATAATTTACAGATTATAAAAGTTAATGACAATCTATACTGATATTAACTAACAATGGTATGGCTATTGAATACAGCTACTGGAATACATCTATACATGCTTCTCAATATATTTCCAACTTAAACATGTGGTATACAAGGCCTTCTTTTGATGGCGTAGTGTAACAAATCCGCTCACGGATTTTCTCGGCGTTAAGCGTAACGCATTACCCGGGCCCAGCCAAAGCGATAGGGGCTTGTAGCAAGACTCATCTTGTGCCAAGTATCGGCAAACTACCCACTACAAGGCATCACGGCGACACTATATTTTTTCACACTGCAGACTCTTGGTCCGCAGCATTTTCATTTAATATGTAAATTAATTATTATTTTTATATAGTACTTTTAATAAAAAAATGCACAATACTTACTTATTAGTGGTATTTTTTATATATAGGTATATAATTGTTGTTGATGTTGCTAATTATTATTTATTTGCGATGTTATTGACCCACTGGGTCAGCTACAGCAATTCACCTCTTTCGTCCATCGTCTTCTTCTATTGTAGTCGAAATCTTTTTTACTGTTTCCATGTCCTTGTTTTTAACAGCCTCTTAATATTATAGAAGATTCTTTTAGCCGACGTACTCATCTCCCTTCCACACTTCAATTCCCCTGTTGCCAGAGATCAGGAACAGCTTTCACACTTATTCTAGTCACATAAGCCCTACAGTTATTTTCTTTCACCGTAGAGTTAAGTTATTGTAAAAGGTTCGAACATACACCCATCGAACGTGGAGTTCGTAAACCGTACTACTGAACTAACACGATGATTACATTACATTTAGTGATTACATAAGCTGCCTAATTCATCACTGTTATCGGAATTTATTAGTGTAATACTTGTAATACTGAATTTTTAAAATTACAGGAATCTCTACAAGATTCAATGAAAATCTTAGAGGACAGCGAATTATGGCTAAATCAAAAGTTAGGTGATATTGATAGAAACCTAAAATACTGTATTGATCAAATGATCTAAATAATAACACACATATCAACTGTAATATTGTATATTGTTTGATAAAAAATTACAATTTTACATAATATTCTTAGTCTAAATTACTTAAACAATGTCATTATCGTATCACAGCTAACTCATTTACGGGATTAAGTAGTTTGCTCATTATTTTGAAGTTGTAGAATTATTCTATGTCAGTTTAATAGTTTTTTTCTGTATTCTTTTATATTATGTAACAGTATTTTTAACATTAATCAAGCGACGTGCCACGTGCATGACGAATTTGAAACCCGTTTCAGCAAATTATTGAAATGTATTTTAAATAGACAGTCGAGTCGTATGGAAACAAAAGCTGAGAAACCCACTTTCAACGGAAAAAAGTATCGACATATTTTTGATTTATAATGCGTACAACAATTAATCAACAACATTCCACAATGAATCGATATTATTCTAACGAAATGTGAGATGTTGCTTCTTTTGCTTCTATAAGACTCACAAAATTACTAATTATTTTTATTACGCAATTGTGTATTTTGTTTATTTATTTTGTAAATGTGTTTTTTTTGTAGTGCCAGGTATGATGTGAAATTTCTTATATTAATTAGTAATGATTTCATAATATAATGTTTTAATTCCAAGAGTATACTTCTTTGTGATTGATAAAAATATTATTATGTTAATACATTTATGTTACAAGTTCCTTTGTAAATTTGGTCTCAACTCTATGTAGCGGCACTTAATTCTATTCATATGACTTTATTGAGAGTTTAAATGAAGAGAAGATATTGTATGGACGATGTACATAAAACAACCAGTTAGGTCATTCCGACGTTTCAAGGAGTTTGTCGTGAAATCACGTAACGTTAAATAGAGTTTACACTGAATATGCTTTTACAATAATTTAAATACAAAATAAATACATGTTTAAAACATTTCTAAAGAGCGGTAAATTGTTTTTATCGTCCCGAACAATACAACCGAGATACATCGAGACCTGTTTTCATTTACTAAAGTGTTCAGTAAATATAATAATAATACCACATTGTATTGAACATTACTATTAGAGAAGTAAAGAAGGAATAAACTTGAGTAATTTTATTACACTTTACCGTTTATACGACCAGTTCAGAAATAAATTACAAGCTTCTTGAACAATAATTATCAACCCATTTGATTAATTAGTGACGTTCCCGTATTTTCCCATCTAAGTATCTCTGCCTGACACTATACTTTAATCAATAAAATAATAATTATAAAAAGTATATTACACAAAAATTTTAAGTATATCAATCAGCTTTGCTTGAACACATCGTTCTGGGCATTTTTTCTCTCAATTGACGCATCCTCTTTCATGAAGACATAAGGTTGCACAATTAACATTTCTTATTTAATACAAAACTACATTTTAAAATGTTATTGAGTGAAACCATTTGTTAAATATCATCTTGAAAATACCAGTATAATTAACGTCGTTTAGAAACATGAATAAAACATGAATCCGGAACTCATGTTTAGAATAGCAAAAGGTGACTTACTGACATTTTTTTAAGTATTACGTTTTAAACACACTAATAACTAAATGCTTTAATAGGGTCTGGAACATATTTTGATCGGACGGGTCCAAGGCAAGGGGTCGAATCAAAGGCTTAAAGTCCTCTCCACAATTTTTTTTTTAAACCGCTTTACGTTTGTCATCAAACCTGGCCGACTGAGAGGCCTATGTTATGCCCATCTGGTAAGAGCTCGGAATACCCTGTAAAGCCCGGAGTAACCACTAAAACTCCCATGGTGGCTGCTCATTCACCACATGTATACCAAAGACATTGACTGTTGGACTAGGATAGTTAATTTAACTACATGGTTCATGCAACGATTCAAGCGGTTAGCTTGTAGCTGTTACCACGTTGAGTGTTGTGAGTTCAAGTTCCGCACAAAATAATTATTTGTATGATCCAGAAATTATTGTACTGAATCTGATTGTCCCCTAATAATGATTATTGTAAACTTTGTAAACAAAATACCTGCGATCCTTAGTGAGATTGTTGTTAAACAAAAAAGTAAGAGAAGCAATATAAATCGTGTAAAACTTTCAGTTAGGATAACGCAGTATCTTTGGCGTGGACTCTAGTGATAGAAACAGTTAAACCTCGATTGCGCTCGTATATCATAGCGATGCAATTTCATAGCAGAAACTATTAGTGCAAAGGTCCGGTGCATTTGTAGTAACGAAAAGTAAATGAGGGTAGTCACTAAAAATTGCCCTCGGTAACGAAGACACCAAAACACGCCATTCGGCTCGTGACCACGGCTGATGTAAGATGGCCGACATGTCGAGCAATTTATATGTTTTTATGGATATAGTCCCCATTAAAACAATTAGTTATAATGTGAGAAGATAATCTTTGATTATTTACGGAGATTCATTTCGTATTCTTGCTACAAACCTAATAAAACATTTTAACCGATAATCTATACTAATACAATGAGATTTCAAAATATTTATGGTGATTATACAAACGGATCGAGAGATATCAGAATTTTTAACATATGTTTAAGTTACATACAAATTAAGGTCAACTTGCAGAATTTCACGTTGTCAAAGTGAAACTTCACTAGGTGCGATAAGGCAATTTGGCCTCGAACAGCCAACACGTGCAACGCTTCTCTTTCTCAGACTTCCACCGGGAAATGAATGAAGAAGTAGAAACATTTTTTGTACTTTATAAAATACGTCATACGTGGCCTTGCAAAGATAATATGGATCAGAGGTGGACGTAGATTTATATAAGATGAACAATTACTTTGCTTTTTCTTTTTTAAATAAATCCAATTCAGTTATAATTCGATTATTAGTATACTATATTCCTGCTACAGTGGAAACCCAATTAACTGGACTAATTGTTGTCGTTAGGTGTTCGGATAATCGAAACTGCGGATAATTTAATATATGGGCAAAGCGATTTTTATAATTACATAGCATTATATAATGCTAGGTGCTTATTACACCTATTTAGGATTTTTTATATTAATTGGTAATTAACTAGTACAATTAGGAACGCAAGAAGTACAAATCTCGCGGACAAGGTATTGCCTGTTCCGACATGCATGGATCCACATTATATTTTATTGCTATTGGTCAATACCATCTATTTCATCACGTTTGGGAATTAGGAAAACAGTGAATCGTTATAACTGAAGGGCATAAAGAAGTTTAAGCTGTATATCTATTTACTTTATAGAAAATATCTTATAAGCTCCTTCCCAGGGGCGAAATCGAATAGTTTTTCGATATTATTTGAGAATACTATATAAATATGATGCCTGATATAGGTACTTATCTCATATTAATATTTTATTTGTTTTTAATAACAAATCGTTCCTTTATAATTTAAATTTTCATAAATACTCAAAACGTATGCGCGCGCGAGTAAGTAAGCATAGATTTTTTAAAATAAATCCGACTTAATCATTATTTATTTTTTGTTTACTATTTTTGACGCAAAACCTGTTTGGCTTATAGACAATACGAGTACTGTCTATATCAACAACATCGAGTTAAGATGATTGATAAACGTGTATAGTTATTTTCATGCCTTCAATATACAGACATCGTTTTTTTTAAGTTACATCTCTATTAATACCCACTCGACGTACGTATTATTTTTTTAGACGCACATGACATGTGAAATTTCACATCTAGCGCGGAAATCACACTTTTTTTTAATCATTGTTACTGTTTTTATACATATTACATTTGATATTCGTCAATCTGGGACAATATATGACATACAATGAAATGTAAATATAAAATAAACATATTTTTACTAGGAAATTTATAATATATTAGTTTATCAATATGGTTGGTGGTAAGGAAATGATTTAATTAACAAAAGTACCTTAGATTAGTTTAACAATATTACTACTAAATGTTATTAAATCATATATGAATTTTAGTTATACGATAAGGATTTATTATGAATGTTTAATTGAGAATATGTTTCGACTTTTAAGTGTTTATTTTATTATAATTTATCAGCTTGCTTATAACATGAATGCTATCAAAATAAAATCAATATTGACACAATAAAGTCCAATTAATTTGTACCATCTAAAATGAATCGTGAATTATTTAAAAAGAAACTATATAAAATAATACCAGATCCATTTTCATCACCATGCAAGAGGACCATATGCTTTTATCGATATTTCAAACACACGTGTTGCTGTCACACATTCAAAACTAATTAGTGCATTATAAGTTAGCACTTTAAGTACAAACTTAACTAAGTACATCATTATTGAAACCATTATACCGTACATAATAAACAATAAAATACATTATAAAAAACTTTGTATTATAGATCACACGGTACGACTTAGATCCAGTAATGTTAGATTGTTCATTCTAGAGTCGTGGTCATCCATATCGATTTGTTCTTTAAGCAATTCCAATTCTTTTATACCTGTCACAGTCACTTCGTATTTATGAGTCGCTAGAGACATGTAGAAATGTATAGCGAACGCAAGGAAAACTATCATTATGGGTATGAGGAGAACGCACGCCGACCATGCAGCGGTTGGGCTCAAATCGTAAAACTTCACCCAGCAAAGTATTGCTATCTCTATCAGGAAGAGTATTAAACCTAATAAGGTAGAAAAGGCCCACGCTATTTCGATATACCAGTGCAGTCTCTCGTGCGGTGATTCATGGACCAGGGCTATGCTGTGGAGATTACCGATCGCCTCTATGTTTGGAAGTATGCAAGTGCTGATCATTAGAGCCAGCATGTGAACGGCAACGAGAAGCGTTGTACATACTGTGAAAGCTATCAGCATCTCGTTCGGTACTTTAGTAGTATCTGGCGGGTTTAACTGAACCTCTACCATCGCAACCTATGAACAATAACACTTTGTTAGTGCGGACAAATGATTTTGAAAGCGTTATTTTTACGCGCTCTACATATTTCCTTCCAAGTGATTGTTAGTTTGGGTGACTTTGACAGCTTTACTTTTGGGGCGATAGCAAAAGATACTCAACTGCAAAAGGCAACCAGCGTAAAAAAGGCTAAGAAGTTTGAACCTAGTTTAGATGTTGGCAGATTGCACGAATTAAATCTATCGAGAAAAACAATATGGTTTTATTAATTTTCAATTATAATAAATTTTTTATAGGTTTAGCATTACGGCCACAATTTCACCTGATGTTAAATGAGAGCTTGGTGGATAAGCTAAGTCTAGTGGAGCAACTGGCTCCCAAGTGCAACTGCCGAAACATACTATTGGTATTTGCCGGCAGATTTTCAACTTCAGGTGGTAGCAAGCCAGTCGGGTATTTAATAAAGCGTTGCCACCAAGTTATCGTTTTATCACGACGTTTTCCTTCACCGGCAGCTCTAGCTCAGTGCAGAGATACGAACTCGCGTGGAATTTTTATCATCGCTTAAAAATATATTTATGTAATAGACATGGGATATATTTTACACATAGTCATAATTTCAAGTCATGAAGCGATGATAGCTCAGTGGTAGTGTGTACGACTTCGCGTCAAGGGGCGTGAGTTCGAATCCAAGCACCTACAATGAGCTTGAGCTTTCGGTGAAGGAAAGCATCGCGAGGAAACTTTAGCATGGTGGTAGGACTTTTTCAAAATGCCCGCCGGGCTAGCTACCACCCTCAAGTTGTAAACCTGCCGCCAAATACCAATAGGTGTGTTCCGGCAGCTGCACTTGAGAGCCAGTTCCTCTACAGGTTTAGCGTGTCTACCAACTTGGGCCGTATCGTCAGTTAAGATCAGGTGAGATTATGGCCATAACGCTAAACCTTAAGTATAAAAAAAACAAATTAAGTAAAACTCGTATATGTATATTTAACACTCACACAACTGACAGTTACGATCAGTCAGTCGCGTTACTGTGGTAATTGTACATATACTCAAAAATAATATGGCCAAAATTACACTTACCATAGCGAATCCCGATAACAATGCTGAAGTTTTACTGGAAGCTTTAAGCTTCGCTCTACTCAGTTGCAGTTTCCTCCACGACAAGTACGCGGGAGTGTGCAGCCCATCGGCCGACTGGAGTGGAGCCTCTCCAGACATCAGGCACTTGTGCTGATTGAAATAAATATTATTCACTTCTGTATTTCTAATACAATAATAACATATGCCCTTGACATTTTCCCAGAATTACAAGTAACAATAAACAATAAACTTAAAACGATAGTTTTATGATGTTAATAGATTTTATGTAAAACAATACTGAATAAATAATCCAAAGGGACAATCTCACATTATAACATATACTAATAAATAAAAGGAAATAAATCGCAAACATCAAAGTGGATCTAGATTTTTTACCACAGGTAAACCTTTAGTTTTACTATTTGTTATTTTTACCTTCGAAAAATCAATTTAGGTCTGTATGTTCATATTTTTTAGCTGGAATAACGAATATTTTCTAAGCTAAAATAATAACCACATAAAAAATGATCCTACAAGTCCCGAAATCATAGTTAAATTTATAGACAATTTAATTTGCTCAGTTTTGAATTGGTTCCTATATCAGGTAAATAATGATTTCAAGGATATTATCGATACTTCAATAATTTGATGTAGAAAACATTATGTTTGTTATAAATTTTGAGTTGTCTAGCAATTTATTAATATAAAAATAGCTATAGTGAGAGAGTAGTTAAGGGGCAATTGATTAACAAAGAATATGCTTGTTAAGGAAAGATGAATTATATATAGTTAAAGTAAAATTACGTACACAGGAAAATGTATTTAGAAGTAGAGGAACACCGAAGAAGATATGGGCCGTGTGAGCAATGATATGTGATAAAAGGTATGAATACTGAGATGACAGCTGAAGAGAAAAACATGTTACGCCGACCCTGCTTAAATCCTACTGAGAGCAAAAAAAGAGAAGCATTAAAAAAATATGGTATTAATTTCTCCATGAAACATAAATGACGAATGCATCATAATCAACATTCTAGACACAAGCACATCCATGACATTTATTACTGAGGAAGTAAAAACCGAAGCAGAAAAATATAGTAACGATTTTACATTACTATTGTTCGCGTTAATATCGATTTGGCAATAAAATCGGATGACGCAATAAAAAGTTTCACACAAAGTCTCTCTCTACTTACCCTACTTTCAAAAAGATTTCGCGAGAAAAAGTAGCCTATTTCCGTATCCTAGGTCCCATCTATCTCTGTACTAAAATTCATCACAATCGATTCAGCGGTTTAGGCGTGAAAGAGTAAAAAACAAAAAAACTCACTTTCGCATTTATAATATTAGTATGATGATAACCTTCAGAATTATAATAACAGTTTTAATTAATAGAAATCCATAAAAATACTAAAAATAAATCCAGTCACAGTCAATATGTCAACAAACACACAAAACATTGTAGTGTCGCCATTTAAGACTAAAGCATATTCCAGATGAGTTATCAGTTCTGAATTTTGTCTACCAATTTTTTTTTATCCCAATCAAACAAATTAACCCATTCCTCCCCACTGTCATATTTTCAAGACACTATTTTCCAAATTTCTTTTTACGTATTAGGACTTTTATTTTCATTATTTCTGATGAAATTCATATTTTTACACTATTTTTCTAATAATTTTTTTTTTGCGCTGTAAAAAATAAAAGACCTAATACGTAAAAAGACATTTTGAAAATAGTGTCCTAAAAATATGACAGTGGGGAGGAATGGGTTGAGGTCATTCGAAACAAAAGCTTCAAACTAACTTTCCAACAAACAAAACAACCTCAGCCTTAATAAAAATATAATACTTTACAAAGCATCTCAATTCAGAAGTATCACGCTACTTATAGAACAATGATTACCAATATATTTAACAATCAACACTCATTAGTCATTCTAAGTACTATTTATTATCCATCAGAATCAACAATATAAAAATTAATCTCAGAATAAATTACAAATTACCTGATAATTGGGTAAAAAGATTATGAAATAAAAATAAAAATATTGGTTTTCTTGGAGGGCACGGTTAACCAGTGAATATTGACACACTGTGGGAAATTGATATCTTACATTTTCTACCATGAATGACAATAGTGTACCGAAAAAACTGATTGTATACATTTTAAAAACAATAAATTTTTCACATTAAATATTTTTAATCCTAATTCCCGAATGTCTCCTGATTTTATTTGTGCTACCTTTTAACTGTGTAACACTGGCGCCTTTATATTTATGTATTTTCAAATTATTCATATTGATGACAGGATTACTTTTAATAGGATATACAACAATAATAATGGTATCATCATATGAATTAAAAAGAAGAGAGCACTGCCTATGGGTGTATTTACTATAAACTTATTGGTGCCACAGCTTGATAGGTTGGCAAATTATGGCTATGGGGCACCTAGAACAGAGATTGTTAAAAACATGAAATATATTAATTTTTAATAATTTATAAAGATCAAAGCTAATATAATTTGGGTGCTAAATCTTAAAATATACACCTACATCTATCTATGTGAAATTCAAAGGTTTCAAAAATGATATAATCATGTTTCTGACAGAACATTTTTCCATATTATCTTGTAATATTTTCCTTCGCTATTAACTAATATCATTTGAAATAAAGAAACTTTTATTAATCTGAGTACTTTTGATATACAGTCCACCACTCAATTAACAATCATACACTATCATATACTGAGAATGTGAATAATACCCAATTGTAATCAAATTAGATTCTGGTTCCGAGAACAAATACATTACAAGTTTTGATTATAACATGTTACTCTTAATATTAATTATTAAAATGATCATGGCTGATAACAGCTATAACCATATTTAATTATAAAATGCTACCATTGCCTATTGAAAGATAAGAGAAATAAAAATACTGTAACATATGATTTTTAAATGTATTCCTTATTCAAATATTTTCAGACTGTCTTAATATTTTTTTTTTATTACCAGTTTTTATATCAAGATCTACATGTAAAAATGATTATAGATTTAGTCAGAATTAAATTTCTTCAATTAATATCCTATTTCTTATTAATTCTACAGTCCTCAATTACTTATTGTTGTATTTTGTTTCCAATCTAAAATAATCATGAATTTATAGAGATTAGATGTTATCACCTACTTAAGCAGCAGACAAGTAAGCAAACATGTATGACATATTTGAACCAAATTAAATATACACAACACCAATTATTAATAATTGCCATAGTTAGAACACCATGAAACTAAGCCCATCCACCCTAAGTTATAGTTTTTAACTCACTCTTGTTAAAAAAGACTGGTTAGATCCTCCGCCTCACTCACAACAATACCAAACGAAAAGGCTCCACTACACAGCAGATTCCTTTACAGGAAGAAATAAAAAGATGAAAAAAAAAACCTTCACACAGTGCCACTAAAATAAAGGTAATATTAACATCAATATATCTCTTGTAATATAAATATGTATATATTTGTAATAAATATGTAAAACAATATTATAGTTTTTGTTTTTGTAATTTTATAGTAAAAAATACTGTATTAGCTAAATAACTAATTACAATGTTACACCAAAAAGTATTTAAGGATTTATAATTAAAATCTATAAAATTTGTGAAAAAACTTGTAATCATGTTTAATCTTAAAATAATTTACTTCATAAAACTTTTATGCTGTGAATTAATAAGAATAAATTTATCTTTAATAAACAAATATAACATAATCACATGATAAATGTCAAATTCTTCAAAAATTACATAAATATATATAATAAATAAAATTTCATTAGTATACTAAATAACTCATCAATTAATCAACTCATCAATACAAACAATGAAATCTTAGATTATATATATATATATATCCACACATATAGAACAGATATTCTAAACTATGACTTTTAATTACAATATTATACTTAGGATTATCTACTCTATCTTCTCAGTAAGCCCAAACTTTAAATCGAAGTTAGCATATTCTTTATAATATTTTTGTGAATAAACTCTGAACAGAATTTGGCTTAAGAAATAATAACATTAAGTGTATTATAAGTGATAAGAAAAGCCAAAAATTAAAAATTATGTGCTCACCACCAGTTTTAATTAAACAAGTTTAGTACTAAAACAACACAAAGGGATTCGTTGTATGCAAAATAATTTTAAACGTTATGAGGCTCACTTGAATTGATCAAATTAATAGCGTATTCTGCACAACGGACATGCCAACACAGTGCTGACTGCGAATAAAACTTGACAATAACAGTTATGGTGATGGTAACAAACGAGTTCGGTGTATTTTATGTCATACCTTACTAAATTTTGGACACCAGTTATTATCGGGATATCGGCCACCGGGTAATACAGTGTGGTAATTATTTCCACAAGAACTGGCTGACCAAACCGACATACCTAAAATAAATTGCACGACAGTCAAGTTTCAAGGCGTCCAGTTTAATTATTAAGCTTCTTTTTCCCCATCAAAGTATTAATGTTATTACCATCAATGGCACACTAACGACACACATTTAGGAGTTGTATTAAAAAAAATGGTAAATTCGCAGTCCTTATAGATAATAAATCATTTTATACAAAATCAAAAAATATAAACGTCAACGTCAATTGCTTTACATAGGAACTGCATTTAATAATGGGTAACACTTATTTTTAGAGCTGTAATAATTATGTATTGGGTACTGACTAACGGGTACACCATTTAGTACCGAGTACCGAAACGTAACTCGCGAATTCATTTCATTACTCACATTTTTCGTATTTTCGTACTGATGTTAGTTTGATTGATTCTTTATACAAACAAATACAACTGTTTCAGTTCGTGCAAGTACAGTTGATGCGTGTATTATGTACTTGCATGAAAATGATATAACTCTAAAAATAAAATCAAACCATTCTTTCATGTATATATAATTTGAGAATATATAAGATGTATATAACATTTGATAGCGATATTATTGTGATATTACATATTACCACATATAAATGATTCAAAACAAATCCTTTTCAAATTTAGTAGTTTTCCGGCTGATTCAAGGGGTTATTAAACTACAGTTTATTTTTAGTTCTAACCAATTTAACTATTACATCAATCTATATTTATATTTACATATGTCACACAATACAATTTGAAGCGATGATAGCTCAGTGGTAGTGTGTACGACTTTGCGTCAAGGAATGTAAGATCGAATCCAACCAACTACAATTAGCTTGAGCTTTAAGTGAAGGAAAACATCGTGAGAAAACCATAGCCTGATTGTAGGGCTTTTTCTAATGCCTGCGTGGCTAGCAGCCACCCACAAGTTGAAAATCTCCCGCCAAATACCAATAGGTGTGTTCTGACAGCTGCACCTGAGAGCCAGTTCCTCCACAGATTTAACATGTCTACCAACTTGGACCGTATCGACATTTAAGATCAGGTGAGATTATGGCTATAATGCTAAACTTTAACAATAAAAAAATACAAACGAGGTTCAAAATACGATAAAGTAAAAAAATGCAATTACACATCTAGGTATGTCACGTATATTTTCTACAAAATACAAACGATGCGATGTCAACGACACACCAGACGCAATATGTAATATGGCTCGATGAGATGCTCTTTGTCAGGTATCAAAAGTAACGAGTATTGATTGATTAGAAACGAATACATACGGGTACGCTATTTTTCATTAACTCTAGTAATGCTACTCAGCCCAACACTATTTTATCTAATGGATGTAAAAGTGGCGATGAGTAAAGATGGTAATTTAATTAACTTAGAAATTATTTATTGAGTGAAATAATAGCTGGTTAGAATAACTTTTTGAAGAGAACAGATTTCTTAAGGCAAAGAATTATTAACTATGTAAATCAGATTTATTAATGTCTGTAGAGCTGTCTACAAATCATGTAATTTTATAAAAATAGTTTAACGTATTAAACTTATTAAATGATTTAAAGATTTTTATTACTTAAAAATGTCACTTATTCAGAAGTGCAAATGAGTCGTTATTTTTTATAACGGTACGTTATTGTAATTGCATAACGAATAGCAGTACATTATTTGTGTAAATTAATAATAGTTAACTGTGTTACAGTAACGGAATATTGCAGTAAGTAATCACTATAACTGTTCTTATTTACCGAAGACAGAAGCAATTTATTATTGCAAATTAAATTTGGCTCGTAATTACGCGTACGATTAGCTTAAGGTCCTAACGCATTGCTATTTAGGATGAGAGTTGTCGAAAGCTTTGCATATTTTTTTAATGCACCGCATTGAGATGTTGTGCAGTTGTCTGTTATGTAAATAATAGTTGGATACACGTATAATAACTAGATGTACGTTATGTAGCGCACATCTGTTTTTTGTAGTTATCTATGCGCTATAAAGCTTCCGTAGACCATTATTAAGTCTGACAACACTGATTGTGCGTAGTGTTGTAACTTGTCTTGTCGTAGTAAGGAAAAAAGTAAAAACGCGTTCACTTTATAACGGTACTGTATTGCGTTTGGACGGGAGTGCCGTCAAAAGTCGGACAAGTAGCGAGAATGATAAGCGAGCTGCGAGTGACAAGTGGACGATTGTTCTATAGATAATGTAGGTCGGACAGCAGTTTGTTTTGGTAATTGACGTGAATAACTGAAGGATTTTGTGCTCAAGTTTCCACTATAAGGATTTTATGCTAGTAGTGCCGGTGGCATAAACAATTTGTGTGGTTAAAAGTAATTGAAGTGGTTTACGATGGCTGAGGCTGCAGGTGCCGCAAGCACCAATCCCAACGCGGAGATCATTCGCGGGCAAGTTTTCGAGGTGGGCCCGCGATACACCAATCTGCAATACATCGGAGAAGGAGCTTATGGAATGGTTGTGTAAGTAACAAAGTATAAGTAAGTGTAAGGAACAGTAATTGTTTGCATTTTACAACTTTAGATCAGCCTCGATTTAGAACGAATGAACAATTACAAGAAACTTTACTTTTTCTATAACTTTTTATTAATTCTCAGTAGTGTTGATGGTTATCTAAGATAAACCATCAAGTAAATAGAAACTTTATCAAGGTTATAGACAGAATGTACACAATACAACTATTTATTTGAAGTATACTGAATTAAATTCAATTTAATTTTGCTTTATCTGGTTCATATAACCTTAAAACCTAATCAGGTATTCAACCTCTTAGATTCATTTTATTTTTCTACTACTATTTAGACAGACTAACATATTTAAATCTCTTTAAAATCTTCTTGTTTTGTTGTGAAGTTTTTTTCTAAACTTTAACTTAAGAACAAATAAGTGTATTTCTGTGTTTAATCTGTGATATTAAATGGTAAATTATTTACCATCTGAACATTTTCTTTTAGTGATAATGAGTATGTTTTAAATAGATATTCTAATAGAATAATTTAATCCTGTTAAAAAATTTTGCAACACAGTTGGGTACAGTATTATTAAAAAAAAATCGGCCAAATTAACAGTTTTAAACTTATTACAGTAATGAAATAGTATTCATCCAAATTAAATAACAACATTAAAAACAATTTCATTTGTATAATACAATGTAGCAAATCAATTAAATAACTGAGAGTTTATGGAACTGAAATAAAGTATATACCTAATTCAGATATACAAAATTCAAGGTTACAATCAACCTTGAATCACTAGGTATTATTTATTATATTTTATTGATATTTAGTATAATCAGTAAATGCTATAAACAGTCCTAAGACTGAGACATACACATGGAATATGGATAATTAATACACTAGAGAACCTTGATTTATGGGTTTGAAAAAGAGTCAAGTTTCAGTGAAAAAAAATCATAGTGAAACCATAGCAAGGTAATAGGGCATTTTCTGATACTTATCTAGGTCCTCCAGGTACTCCACTACCAAACATCTATTGATGTGTGCAGCTGTATTTCAAAGCAAATATACCCCAACTTAGGCTGTAATTGATTTTGTTGTGCACAATATTATAATTTTAGATTAGGTGTGATTTTGATCAGACGTTAAACATATAAGATATATTTAAAGTGAGGAGAAATACTTTAAAATAATGCCTATAAAAATTATATCAATTGTTTATTACTAATGAGTCTCAATATTATCTGATGCAGTTTTTTTCTAATTCACAAAGAAAGTATATAACTAGTATTCACATATTTATGATATGTATGCTTTCCAAGATATATGTATAATGTACCAAATATGTATAGGTACCATAATAATATGTATTAAATAGTTTTAATATTTGTGATATGAAACCTGCCTATAACGGTCAGGTTTGCAAGAACTCTGAAAGTTCTTAGCCCTATTGTTGCATGGTAGGAACAAGTAAAAAAAAAATGTGCTATCAATTTGCAAGGAATATGCATTTGTAAGGAATGAAAAAAAAACAATTTTATCATTGCTATACAAACAAACTGATTATATTTCACAGGTTGTTATTTGCTATCAACAGAAATCTGATATACTATGAGTAAAAGATATCGACTAACCAGTTAGGAATTTACTCATGTATTTGAATTTTTTTTTGTCACAAAATCATTCTATATCATCATTAAGACTCATTAACAACATCAAGACATTATTTGAAATTAGCTGTTAATTATATACATTTCTTAAAATTAAAAAATATAATTTAAAGCAAATAGCCAGGTATCCAATTTTCATTTTTTGTTAATTGCTATTGAATAATTAAGTATTTAGTAGTATTTAAGAGTTGTTCCATTTAGTGATTTAAATAAAATTGTTAACAATTTAGTGACCAGGAGGACTTATGAGGACTTGAGGACTTATTTCGAAAGTCAAAAGCACTTACATAATTGAATAGAGTAAGAACCTTTCATGCTATTACTATCAACTTTTGGTCATTGTACTGTTTCTTTTTAAATGAAATAGAAAATACCTATACATATAAATACATAGTTTTGAATTATTTTTCTGGATTTGTACACAACTTATTGAGACTAATTTAAATTTTAGGCATTTTATTTTATTAATGTCTGTTAACTTGATGTGTTTTGTAAATATATAAAAAGAACCCAACGATACTAAATCGCAAGAAATTCTCAGTATAAATAAGTAATCAGGCTAAATAGGGTCCTACTGAATGCCAGCACTATTACAGTTTCTCTTATCAAACTTGGGAACTTTTTGACATTGTTTGAGGCATTCCTTTGTAACACTGCACCTGTATATACATTAATTACAATAACTAATGCTGAGTATTAATGTATTTACACATTCATCAACATCTAACTAAATATTCTTATTTGTTATCAAACCATTTGAATTATAATAAAATAATGAAGTATGTACATATGCATATGGGGACAACATTTATTGTATATGATATCGGACACTCGCTGCTTGAGAGTCATAATTTTCCTTATAAGAACTATACTATATTATGTTGGAGTTGGAGCCAGTGGAGCAGTTTATTAGTGGGCAAATATTTAAACCAATGTACTTTCCAATTTACAGTGTATCTACATCTAGGTATTAAATTACTTTTAACTTGTGGATGTTTTAATAACCAGTGTTTATTCTGTAATGTAATAGCACTATGATACATAAATCCATCTGCTTTTGTATGTTGTGTTCGTTACAAATACAAAAAAATAGTAAAACTGATGAATGTGAAGTAAAAATTATGATACATTATTATGATAGCGGCAAATTACAACTGGTTACATATTAGGTCATATTAATATTCCGTTAATTAATTCCGCTACTATTTCTTTACAACCATTGCTACCGTTAATACTTAACAGGCAAGTGAGAAACAAGGTCATTTACAAACAATTACCAAGTAGGTTACAATTTAACAATAATAGATAAATTTGTTATATAAATAAACACGTATTTATCGAAACACTCCAACACGCCCTGCGTACTTACTATCTTATCTGGACCAGTTGTTATCCGTAATCGCGTTCACATAAAAAAGCATATTATCTGTCAGTTAGTGATACACCGCTTTTGAAGAACTGGGCGAAACTGTTTGTTTAATTTACGATGTACAATTTTATAGTATTATTATGTGATTATGTTGTATAAGTTGCATTGAACGGCATCTCTAGAAGTCTTATTAGAACGTACTCCCATCTGACAGCGTTAAACGCATATAACTTGACCTTTACAAATTAATAAAATTGAGTGTGTTTGTAATGTCAAAATAAGAGCTTTTACTTAATGCATATAAAAGTATCTGGGGTAGTTGAATAAAAAAAAAAACATAAAAAATGTCTGTTTGTTTAATCTCTGAAACGCCTGAAACGATTTTGACAGGATGCTGATCTTATAAGGAGTAATTTAGGCTACTTTTCATTTGGAAAAAAGGTTTAGCGAAAAATCATGAATATTTTTTTGTTTCACGCGAACGCAGCTACTTTAGAATGATGTATAAATAGTTCGGGTAAAGAAATAAAGTTTTGAGAAGACGAAATAAAAGAAACTGATTAATAACCTAAAACGACATACATTTATTTTTGCGAGCATCATTATTAACGTATAGATAAACTTTTAAAGAGGTTTACTACAAAAACGTTCTAATATGGTAACAGACATACGTTATACTATTGTTTTTACCATACGTTATACTTAACAGCCGCATTTAATATATATTCTATAAATGAGAATGTATTTCGATTTATTCTTCTAATATATACTTATTATGTTCGGGTTCTGTAATGCGCTGTTATGTCAACGTTTTTGGGTCCGAATGTTCGGTGTAACGATCTCATAATTCTAGCCTCTAAAAGTAGGACAGTGGCGTAATGTTACGACACGGAAAATATCACCAGTCCCGATTACAAAGAAGAAACGAGCGGAAAAGTCTTTTATTGTCTCTTGTCTAATGTGTACTTTGGTCCTCTTGATACCGTAGAAAGGGAAAAAATGTTAAATATTTGTATTTATTCTTATTACTGTCTTAACTTTTAATATAATTCAATTTTTTTACATATACGTCTTTTGCACTCGTAGGAAATTATGCCCTGAACTCTCTTACCTTTAATATTTAAGTAGTAAGTTATAAAGTAAATGGAGTTCTCTTTGAAAAATAACTTTGATCACTCCCTTTAATACTATATAGCTCGTATATAGATAGTTTAAAGTCTTGTTTAAGACTATAAATATTAAACCGCTTACACAGTACAATGTTGAGGCCCGTAAAATGCCAGACAACGCGTTATTTTACATTGAAGGCTTGCATTGCAGCTGCTAAGGAAAAAATTAGGTCGTGGATATTTCTTCCACAGCTGTGTGCGTCGCTTGACACGTTTGCTGAATTCTCTCTGTACTTAACAGATATACAAAATGTGTTTTACATATGCAAGATAACAAAGAGTGAAAGTTAGCTTTTATTTAAATTACATTATTCTTTGAAAATTAGAATACTTAGCCATCATTCAATCTAAATTATTTTTGTAACTTCAGATTCGTTTTAATAGTAACATAGATGATTTGTCGCCCAGTACTTATAGGTATGTTCCGGCATCTTCAATTGAAAACCAGTTCTCCCACTAGACAGCATGTAACCATTTTAAACCATACGGTTTCTTCGTATTTGGTGAGATTGTGGTCAAAACGGTCAAAAGCTAAACGTATGCAGAATTAATAGCCAAACCTTAGAAAGTTTTACTTAATGCGTAAGGTTATTAGATGATTAAAAAACAGATACCGGTGATATTCTTACTAATATTATTAATGTTAAAGTGAGTTTGTTTGTTTGTTATGCTTGCACGCCTAAACCGCTGAATCGACTATGATGAATTTTGGTATATAAATAGATGGGACCCTGAAGATGGTGACTGGCTAGTTTTCCTCAAGAAAAGCCTATTGGAAATGGGGTAACAAGAGAAATAAACTTTGTATGAAATTTTTATTGCGTTATCAGATTTAACAAAATCGACATTAACCTGAGTGGAGCCGCCGATGAAAGTTAGTATAACCATAAAACGGCGACTTCTATTACTTATATTATATATTAGGGCAATATATAAGAAATAATATGAATGTAAAAATATTCTTGGGTCGATATTGCCAAAACAACCCTAAATAAAATAAAAATCTTATGTTTTCTTTGCGCTAAACAAATTTTCTGATGTAAAAACGTAATAAATAAAATTAAATCAACCAGTATTATACTATATTATACAGTGCTAAATCACAGTTTTTTCATTAGGTAAAATATATAGTAAACTAAAACTCATTGTGGTCACATATAAGAAATGAAACTGGGTCAGCTGTCCCTCGTAAACATAATCCTGGGTCAAGGTTATGAGACAAAGAATCTGAATATAAATAAAGATTATTAAAAATATATACTTAAAGCGCAAAGTTATTTAGATCTAGTGAATAAATTTAGATGTCTGATTTAAAAACACAACATACGAAATTATTTGTGCCGGTAATATACAACACTAAATATGAGTTTTTTATTAGGTAAAATGTATTGTCACCTAAAAGTTTCATAAGAATATGAAATTGGGTCAACCGTCCCTCGTAAACGAAATCCTGGGTCAAGTTAATGACAAAAAATAAATCCTAAACAGCATTACTGTGTTAATTTTACTTTCGACAGTATTTTCTAAGTTGAATAGTTGTTGATATTTGGTATATTTATATTTTGGAATTCGACTAATTGGTACCGAAGTTTGAGGTAATTAATTAAACTAGAAATTGTTTAGTTTGCTAATAGTATTTTACTTTAGCGATTATACATTTTGTGAACATTTATGTTGTTACATAATAAATATTAAGGGGTAAAATATCCTTTTAAAAAACCATTTTAACTTTCTTGAGAATAATGTAGACATTTATGGTCATCAAATCGCAGCATAGCGTTTGATTCAGTGAAATCCTAACAACTACGTGGGTTGAAGAGTTTCCTTATGATATGCCGTTTCTTAATATAAATAACATATTTTCCATAGTTCGAAAGTTTCAATGAGGAAGCTCTTTTAATCACATTGATTCTTGAAGGGCCACTTCGTGTTTACTGATAGAATTTTATAAGTATATTTTAAGATAATTATTGACCTGAATAATTTTAAAATTATCAAGGCATTACTTGCCACTATTTTATTTAAGGGTTTATGGTAGTAGGTGTTTTTTTTATACATGCAAAATTTTACCTTTATAGACTCCCACCGCCGTACATGATATATGGCAATTAATAACAGTACATAAATTTTAATATTCATTGCTTGCAGTAATAAAGCTAAAGTTTTATTAAATTAAAATATATATCAGAAATAACATGTAAAATTTACAAAATTGTTTTATGAGTTGCGAACTTCCAGTTTACTTAGACATCCTCAGGCTCCCGTGTCACATTTTGTCACAGTAAGCAAAACCTTCTATCCACCATAAGTGCGAACGAAATAATAAACGATTCCTTATCAATTGAAAAATGTGGAAAAAGATTTTTCCACATATAAGCGAAGTTTTCCGTTTTTGAAATTACGATTATGATCCAATTTCGAAAACTGGGAAACGCTAAGCCTAATCTCAATCATTTTTATCCTGATATTATATTATTCTTTACACATTGTATTTGAAAATGATGGACACCTATAAAAAAAGACAAGATTGTATTCCAATGTTCATTGTTGTTTCTGATAATAAAATAGTTAAACAAAAACAATGATTTCTATTCATGTCTATATAAATATGTGGTAATATAGCACAGTCTACACGGAGCTCCCGTCTTAAGCTGTCCGGTCACGTCCGGAAACGTCTCGTTCATCCCTCTACAGCAATCATCTTCGAAATAACGAATTCCATTGTTTGCTCTATCTATGACAAAGTTGAACGAAGAATATTAATCGAGTAATCACGTTGCTTATGTCTTCATTCATGTCTGTTGGGTCTCCGCAAGCACTATCGAAGTTATTTAATATTTTTGTTTATCCTATAAATAGAACTACTGTGGAGCTGAATAACTTATATAAACATGTTGATTTAAGATTAGTTAGGTCAGAGTAATTTGAAAATGAGTAGGTTATTTTCCGAACAGTACCTAGTTTTGACGTTCATAGGCGCCTTCCCAGGATCTAAATTGAATAACAAAAAATGATTTTAAAAAGGTGATTTGAGGGTTGTTAGGACATTATAATTTGACTGAAAACTAGCGCTAATATAACATGTGCTGTATGTATAGCGGAAATAAACGGTTTTCTTCTTTCTTCGTTTTCTTTCTTGTTTCTTTTGTCTTCTTTCTTTCTACAATTCAAATATGACAACCATCATAATAGAATGCTGAAGCATATTCTGTTCCGACTCCAACCGGTACATATTCAGTAATCAAGTGGGGTACTATGTATTTGCATTAGATAAGATTGGCATCTAATATATTAATATAATAAGACTTATAAAACCGGCAAGACAGTGACAATTGCTTAATTATTCTTGATCCTTCGGGGTCATTGTTCCCTTTAAGTTGTAATGGGTTACACGGAAAAACTGTTGATGATGACGAAAGAAGCTCTAATGGCTCAGTTGATAGTGTGTACAGATGCCGCGTCGATGGATATGAGGTCGAATTCCCTCAATCAGCCTGAGCTTTCGGTGAAGGAGAATACCGTGACGAAATGGTATGGTGGCAGGTCTATTTTAATGCTCGTCTGGGTAGCGACTACCCTGGAGTTGAAAATTTGCCGTCAAATACCTGTGTGTTCCGACAGTTGCACTTGAGAGCCAGTCCCTCCACTAGGTTTAGCATGTCAACCAACTTGGGTCACATTGTTACTTAACATCAGGTAACAATAACAATAAGTATAACCTATTAAGTATATAATAATAAAAACTACAGTTACAGTTATATGGTCGATGGTGGAGAGTTTTTAATCGCAGAATTAGCTTCATAAAACTACGACGTTGTTATCATAATTGCAACATTATTCTTTGTTATCACTGATATGTGGGAATAGTGAGTTTATTAAATTTTATATTTTTAATTGTACTGAATTCTAACATTATAAATTCTAATGTAACATTAAATTTCAAAATAAACTTTTTAACGAACATAATATGTTTAATTTTGAACCTCCTTCATATTTCGTTTAAAAGTTTGAAACTCAAACGAAAACAGAGATTTCACTTCTGGGTAGGTAACGTACTAGAGAGACATTAGAAAATGTTTTATTACCATACTATGTTTTCATCACATCTCCTTCACCGAACGCTCGTGTTCATTGTAGTATTTCTAACTGCCACTGAATTACCACTGCATCCTTAGCGATTACAGTAAACTTGTTATGTTATACATAAAATCATTTATAGTTAGGCAAAAAATATTGTAAATATGATGCTAATGAGCATATAAATCATGTTTTCTTATAATTTTAAATATTTTAACTAAACGTTGAATTTATTTCTATATGCAGATATCAACCCTTTCGCATTTAGAGGTAATATTTTAAAATAGGTGACTGTTTTATTTATATATAAAATTACGTAAATTTTTTATACAGAATATCGAAGTAGTCTGTGTCGCGAACAGAAATACATTAACGGTAATATTTAGAAATAAGCAAACGACTCTCGAATCAATTTGCGACTACGATAAGACATTCGCCAACTGCACTCTGTTATTATTTCAAATTGTTCTGTAGTGTAATCTCTGTTAATATTGTAAAGAGGAAAAGTATTTGTTTGTTTGAACACGCTAATCTTAGGAACTACCGGTCCGATTTCATATATCTTTTTTACATTTGATAGAGCAATGATTAAGAAAGGCTATTTGAAATCACGCTACTGCTAATACGAGTAAAGCTGTAGTGAAAAAAGTTGCAAAAACTGGTAAAAATTATTTAATGATATTTAGTTCCACGCGAACGAAGTCGCGGACACAGCTAATAATATAATAATAATAAAAACAATTACAATAATAAAATTACAATGTAATCATTCGGTACACAGGTATGTATGACATTTATACATTCGGATAATTATTTTATACTTTTATATTGAATGCTAATATTTACTCTCCTTATGGTACTATAAGAGTTAATTATATAAATTGATCATGAGCTTGTCATTGAGATTGAGATCGTCTCTCAGGTCAATTTTCTTACCGATTTTTTAAGGAATGCGTAACTTTATCATGCTCCACTTAAACCCCTTTTAACCTACCCTTACGCATGGGGTGCGAACGCTTTGTGTACTATTTCCACTATACGGACTGCAAAGTGAACCTTACGTGTAGCGACATTTACTATCCCACAAAGGAGTGTACTGTGTATTATAACTATACATTTGACCTACCAACACCAAGTTTGATTAGTATAAATCTCGTAACTCATGTTCGGTCTAATAAATTAACACTTTCTTGTTATATAAATCTTACAATGGAATAAGAAATTTAAATATGTCTATATTTATGATTGATTTTGTCTTTAAGGCACCGTTCCGAATTCTTCATTCGTCTGGTTTGGGTTATTTATCATAAAATAAGTATCGAAAAACACTTTTAACAATGAGTTATTCTTTTACATCGTTATTGAAATACACAAGGTTATTCAACTAACCTTCTGAAATGGTACTTTTTCGCATTCCGATACTGTGGAGATATGAAATATAGATTAGGTGTTTATTTAGGGTATCAATCAAATATAAATTACATCAACATACTTTTTAAAAAGTCACACATTTTTATATTTTGTTCCTTGTCCTGAAGGAACACTTGCGATCTATGATAAAAAGTATCCAATATAGTAATCCATAGTATTAGTTATCCCGATAGTCCAGTAGTAGTTAGTAGTGATAAGACGGATAAATTTTTAGTTATATTTTTGAATTCTATATGGGTTTATATGATTGGTATATATCTGATGTAGTGATTTGGCTTAGTTACAATTTTATTATAGTATATGTTTTGACATATTTTTAGTAAAATCTTGAGATGCATACATATATCTTCCGAACCGCATTTGTTTCCGGACCAATGCTGCAGAGGTTTGTATAATCGACGGTAATATGTCAACAGATTTTTCACTTTTCGATATTTGCTTACGTTTTTATTTAATTAGTATTATTATCCACTGAATGAACAACAATTCACATAGTAGAACGGGTAAATTGTGAAATAATGTTATTATAATACGTGCGATGTGTACAATATATTATTATTGTTTTCGCTATGAAAACCACCTATTTCGAATTTTTGTATGCGCATCACCCACATTTTGTATGATCAAATCCTTATGAATTGTGATATTATTATAATAATTTATATCAACCTCTACATCTACATTTAGACTCAACATGTAGGGTAATTTGTATCGTATAAAACCATAAAACGAAAGGTTCTTTTGAGATAAAGAGTAAAATATGAAATGTGTTAGTAAATGAACGTATTTATCTGTATAAAGCGGAAAAGCTTGTTTGTTTTATTGAATACGCTAATCTTAGGAGCTGTCAGCCAGATTTCAATTTTGTTTAATTCTATGACAGAACAATGACTGAGGTAGGCTTTAAGCTATTATTTAACATCACACTACCACCAATACAGCAACGCAAAAAGTTACAAAAACAGTTAAAAATTATGAAATGATTTTTAGTTCCCCGCGCACGAAGTCACGGACACAGCTAATACAGTATATTATAACAAGATGACTGTGCATCAATGGGTATATAAAAATGAAAATATTATAAATAATATACTAAACATAATTCAAGTTAACGCGAACGATGCCGCGAGCACGGTTAGTTATGAATAAAATGAATATAAAATCAGTCACATAATATTATTCCAATATTAACAAAAATAATAATGTCTGGCAAGTTATACTTATTTGCTCAGAAAATTATTCTGTCCAATGTTTTTTTTTTCATGCTCGTTAAATATTCTATTCAAAATACCATGAAACGGTGTACTCGTGCGTTATGAAATGATAATTTCTTCGTGATTGATCTTTTATTCAGTAAAAAATCAATGTATTTACAATGCCTTTTGTGATTTAGGTATTCGGTTGAATGATCGTTTTAGGTAACCGCTGGTCGATTATGATGCATAGCCCCGAGTCAGATTCAACCCTTGTCATTAATATCTGTCTGTAGGCGTTCAAATTGAGTTATTTCGTTATTAGTTAAAATAGTTCATTCAACATTTGCAATTGAATATTATTGAATTCTCGATACGATGGTATTTTAATTTTTAATCTATGCGAGGTTTGAATTTTTCGTAATAATATGGTTTATGCCTACTATTATGATAAATACGAGTATGTCGTAATATTTGAACTGTATAGAATTTTATTGCGAACGAGTTATAATAACGAATTTATTGAATAAATAGTTGTGTTTATTTACGTATATTTATACTAGCTATTCTTGCGGCTTCGTTCGCCTACAACTAAAAACTATGTAATCGTTTTTGTCAAGAAAAAAATTAATACAGCTTTGCTTCTATTAGCGGTAACGTGATATTATGTTGCCTAAACTGCGTCAATGATTGCTATATCAAATAAATAAATAATTTTTAAAATCCGACGGGTAGTCCCTCAGCTTAGCACATTCAAACAGACTTTTTCGCTTTATAATATTAATATAGATTATTACTAACCGACTCGCTACGCAGACGTTTTAACTGCAGACTTGTCTAGCAAAAAACGTGCGGGGGGTAATAAGTTAATACAAAGTGATAAAATTTCTAAGAATTACAGGGTATCATGTCTTTTTGAAGTTTTATTTGATTGTGCGGTTGGCCTAGCAGTTAAAGCAGTTGCCTCGCTGCAACCGCCGTGCAAGAGTACCTACTGTGGGTTCGAATCCCACATGGGACAATTTTTTGTGCGATCTACAAATAACTGATCTGAGTTTGATTTTTATTTTGTGTTCGTTAATTGTGTTTATATAAACAGATAACAAAAATCAAATAATAAAATGGAAATAAATGTCCATTAAAGTGTTATGTAGGTAGAATTTTAGTACTTTGACCTTCCCTTTGTCAAAATAGACAAATAGGGTCACCATATCATCAGACCCTCGCCATAACAATAATGCTTAGGTCCTTGGCGTTCGTTTGCGACCAGCGTACATCACAGTTTTGACCGTAGATTTGTGGGGGTCTGTTGTATCAGACTAAGTACGTAGTTGACATCGGAAATCCGAATAGCTATTCCCGTCAGACACTAGAACAATTGTAAAAAGCTGTCCCTGGTCTCTGGGTACACAGGAGATTGAAGTGGTTCGATAGTACTTTTTAGTGGGTAGTTTAACGGTGCTTGTCGCCCGATGAATCTTGTCATACGCGCCTCGTGCCTTGGCCTGAGCCTGGATACTGTGTCTAATTAGTAAATCCATACACGGATTCACTCACCATGTCAATAAAAAAATAAAAAAGGGTTTCATTATCTACTCAATTCAAGAGAACAATTTAGAAAAAATTTTGATGATGTTTTATCACCATCTAAACACCCCGACTTCTATGCCATCAAAAATAAACTAAATAAAGATCCCTTTTGATCCTTATGTTATACTTGAATTGTACTTAACAAAATTATGTATGATAAGAATATTAAACCTTTTCAATAAACCATTTAAAGAGTATGGCGCATTTACCTAGTCTACATTAATACGCTTTTATTTACCAAGTAAACGCATAAAGTTTCATTACTTTCCTTCAAAACTTCGACCCTTTGTGATACTGTAATTCGACTTGCGTGCACGCTGTCTAAGGACAGGGTAATTTATTCCGTTTTGCTGCCCCGATGATTCCCTTTTGATTTACTTAAGTTTCTTTTTCCTTCAGCAATGAAGTAAAAGTTTTTCGAATGGGAATTGTCAGTCTGTGCCTGAAGTTGATGTGTTTTATAACATTATAAAAAGTACGTTTCAATTCTTGTATCTACGCCACAATAATTCTTAAAGATTTTTTTTTAAACAACCATCCTGTAAGAATCTCTTGTAAGAACTTTCCCTTTAGGGATTTAGTTGTTGTATTACTCGAAGTTGGAACCCAAAGGCAGTCAACGTCGAGCATATGAGTAACACGGAACGGAAAGATCAATGTCTTTATTTTATTTTCTCGTATAATATTTTCTATTCTGTTGTTATTTAATACAATTCTGGTGAAAATATATTTAGTTTACTTCGTAGTATAAATAATGTTAAATAGTTTGCTTTTTTACTAGCTCTAAATAACGTGTGTCTTGAGAGTAAGTGTGTTACAGTTCACAAATAATAGCGACCATCAGTGACATAACTATCATCGATTATCGTTGATATCATGTCGATATGCTGAATTCTTGAATATCATTGGATTAAGCATAAACATAAGAATAAGAATGGATTTTAATAATAATGGAAGAATAATATTCGAAAGCGATGATAGCTCAGTGGTAGTGTGTACGACTTCGCATCAAGAGACGTGAGTTCGAATCCAAGCACCTACAATGAGCTTGAGCTTCCGGTGAAGGAAAACATCGTGAGGAAACCATAGCATGGTGGTAGGGCTTTTTCTAATGCCCGCCTGGCTAGCTACCACCCTCAAGTTGTAAACCTGCCGCCAAATACCAATAGGTGTGTTCCGGCAGCTGCACTTGAGAGCCAGTTCCTACACAGGTTTAGCTTGTCTACCAACTTGAGCCGTATCGTCACTTAAGATCAGGTGAGATTATGGCCATAACGCTAAAACCATAAGTATAAAAAAAATAAAGGCGAAAATTAATACGGATTTGTGCTGGTAAAAACTAAACATAATTGTTTTTCCCGTGTGGAACTCCTAGGTAATCAGATACTTTATAGTAACTGCCTACTTGTTGTGTAATATAAATTACAGCTTGTCATACCGTCAAACAACTGTGAGGGAACTCGGGCCAAACAAACAACAAAACTTGTAGGTATATCGAGATTCGGTATTATGAATATAATATTTTAAACACAAGATAGTTTTTTAATAGAAACTATGACTTTCGTGTTGTACAAATTTTTCGTATTTAATAATAAGTACTTCAAAAATTTTTTGTTGGACAATGAATAATGACAGATAACTTATTTTTTTAATTATTATAACTTTAGTCAAGAAATACGTAGTCTTTAATTGTTATAAAAATACTATACGTTGATATAGTTAGCTATACTTTATATCAAAGCGTAAAAACATATAAATTTAGCGTTTAGGAATTATCACATCTAGACTTACGATATACTACCATAATTATTGAAGTGAAACTTCTTATGGGCTTTGAAATTGTAATCCGCAACTTTTTTGTGTGATGCTCGTTCGACGAAGTCGGTTCGAGGAGAGGGAGAAGGGAGCGAGAGAAATATAGTGATGTTTTACATCTCTATATGTGGTGTGGACTAAAGCACGGAACGTTTTTTATTGTTTAAATCTCTGGGCTTAGTTCGTTTGTGTTATAACAAAGCAACGAAAATATTAAATAAGCAACGGGAATCATGTATACAATAATAAGTTATAGTCTTATTTGCAAAGTACTAGAGTCAAGCTATCGTCTGCCACATGCCGCTGCAACCTGAGAGCTAACGAAGTGATAAATTATTTATATTAATTCATGGTTCGCTTGGCATCTCTCCAACCTCTAGTATAGTTCTCGATACGAAGGGGGATGATCATTCTCGCGTAATAAACGTGATCCTCGTGAGATGCACTGCGATCTAAAATGAAATTGAATTAGTAATAGGTAATGGAATGATAATAGGTAATCGTGAAATTGGTAAAATAATATTCAAACTTTGCAAAGTAAATTATTATGGAATGTTTCAAAATTGTAACGAATGAAACTAATACACATACGGGTTAGAATTTTGAAAATAATGCCAACGTAGCACTTTGTTAAACGTTTCGTATGTTCACCTCGATCGGTGCGGTGGCAACCATTACATATACCACTCCGGATTTATATTTAAAGTGGACTGTATTATAAAATGATTGGAACTAGATATTTCATAAAATGAATGCCAAATATTGTACAACTATAACCGGGATGAAAGCTCACTTACCTTGTACGCCGATGATACTGCCACTGTTGCTTTTTGGGGTATTGAAAGCCACCAAAGCACCTTCTTTAAATATCCTGAAGTTATACACACACAATTCACGGGGTTCACAATACAACTGTCCGCCGCGCCGACTCCCGAGCAAGTGACCTGTCATTTCATATTTTTTATGTGTGTAGAATAGAAAAAATAATTTCTCCTACCTTCCAACCAATTTATTAGCCCGAACAATCAGTTTGGCATAAAACTGATTTAATATATTACTTTTTTAATACAATTTTGAAATAATATGATCTTCTTTATCATTGATGAAATGGTACTATAACGATATTTGTAAACTATGTAAAAACTTATACCACTAATATAGGCATTTGTGGCATGGTGGAATGTACTTAAATGTAAGTACGATATAATGTCATCACAAATATACCGTGATAGGTAAAAAAGTATAACTGAATTATTATTACTGTTAATTATTGGAATAGGTTGCCTATACAGACAATTGTAATGTTTGATTGATGAAGCTGTTACTTTGTGGAAATCTATCGTAAATAGTTTGCTTAGTAATACTTTAGTATTGCGGAAATATCGAAGTAATATTAAACAAGGAGAGATATACATAAAAAGTGATTCAGTCATCATTTACAGTGTACCATTTAACGAAAAACTCTTAATTTCTAGAAATTTTAATTTGGTTGTTTTTTTTTTGTATAATTTATAGGTTTAACGTTATTTTCACAATATCACCTGATGTTAAGTGACGATGTAGCGCATGATGTTGAACACGCTAAGTCTAGTATTTTGGGACTAACTCTCAATAACAACTGCTGGGACATACCGATAGTATTTGGCAGCAGACAAAAACCGTACAATCATGACAGCTTCCCTTGTACTCCATACAATTATATCTTCCCTTAAATTATTGACAATCTCCAGTGCGAAATAACATGCGCAGTCCCTTAAGGGCCACTATACAGAGGTATATGTATATATATATGTACATATATTTTCTATTGGGAATTCCTAACATAAAAAACAAACACATTGTAAACTACAATACAATTCCAAATTCCTGTTATTTTATTGGATCCTTTTATTCATTTGGCTTGCCAGCAACAGTGGTTTTAAATTTATTCACAGTATTCTGTGAATAATGCAGTATCCAAAAAGTTTGCAATATAATACATAATAATTCATTTTTATATCTGTTTCACCTCCATCTAATTTTTGTTTCAGTTGTAAAACTTTTTGTCTCCAAAGATAGCTAAAGAAAATTTCCGCAGAACAATGTCAGTACTATGGCAAAGTTTTGAATATATTTTCTTTAGAAAGAATATAATCTATTCTATTAAGATTCATAAATCTTTTCGGTATAAATTTCACTATATTGATAAAACTACAACTTTATTTTATGGTTAAACTAATTCTACATATTATCTGACGCCAGCAATTGGTTTATATAAATTATTTGCATGTACAATATCTCTGTACACAAGTTAGAGGTCTGTTATGACGTTATAATTAACTCGAATTAAAATCATTGTCGGCAGTGCGTTCACCTCGCTGTGACGTCATATTGCCGCCATAGAAGCTATGATGGGCTGGTATTAAAGTCCCGTGAAAGGTTTGCCTCGTCGCCGGGGAGCCTAGCCTTTTGTTCCCGATGAAATTGACGCCCGGCCTCCAGCGAGCCTCCACAACTGACATTTAATTAATTGCCATCCCTGACAACGTTTTATGATAACGAGACAATAACGAGGCTTTATATAAGTTGGTATATACAGGCCGTACATATAGTACAGTGGTGACAGAGTAATTGCCTCTTAATTCAGTTGGTTTCTGTTGAATTTATAACCCATAATTTATAGACTTTGAAAGAATTTAACTGTTAAAAGTTTGCAATTTTCATAATTATATATATTTTTATTAATACACTTAGCTTATTACAATTTACAATGTTATGTTAATGAAAGAAAATAATCTGAGCTTATTATAATTACAAATTAATCATCAAAAATAAAAAGTGTAAATTATGTAAATAAACACGTGTGTGTCAATTCCGACTCAACTAAACTCAAGTTTACTCTTTAAGTGTAATTGTTTCTTTTAAGTAGAAAGATAGTCAAAGTGAAAAGTGCGTAAAATACGTTGCGCAAAAAATAACACTTTTGATATAACGCTTGTAGTAATTTCAATCCTATTAAAATGTTCACACCGAGGACCTTATATGAAACATCGACTCTGAATGAATAAATAACAGAAATGTTTTGTTATTATTATATTATAAGTATACAAATAAATGTCAGTAGTGATACCTGCAATATTACACGCCGCCAAGAGGAGACTTACTCTGGAGGCTAGCATGTACCACGTGCTATGGTAATGATTATTCGCTGCTTTTATGTAATATATATTTGCTACCAGAGGACTAAGTCGATACTTTAGTCGCAAATTGCGCCAAGCTCGAAGATTTGTGAATTACTTGAAAAATCCCCCCCATTCTAGATCCCAGAGTCACATGGTTTAACCTCAAATTACACGAATAATAACCCTAACTATGCACATTTATATCGATTGGGATCTACTTGTGGGGCAGTCTAGTGTGGGGCAGACTAACAGTTATGCCTTTTTGAGTAGTCCATCGCTTCAACTACAGCGTCATCTATCGCGTTATAATCCTATATCTCAAGTTGGATCAAACTGCACATAGTGTGCAAAATTTGATTAAAATCGGTTCAGTAGTTTAGGAGTACATCGTGAACGCACAACGTGACACGAAATTTTTCTATATAAGGTTAAAGATATATATAAAATTAATTACGCGTATATGTATATATGAAAACGTGTTTGACACTGAGGTGAATCATAGATGAATTCGTATTATGTGATGTAATCACAGTGTCGCGGATCTTCGCTAGTTGCATGATTTTTCCTGCTTCAAATCTGCGGATGTAAACTACGTGCTTCGAACGGTGACTGACAGCATTGTTTTTGAACAATAGCTACTTACTTATTGCCTTGTTACTTGGTTGATATTTATTATTATTAAGAATAAACAAAGCGTTTTGTAGTTAGTAAATGTTTTCGCATTTTAAATAGATTTCGTGACTTAGTAATAGCTTTTGGCTACAAATCATGGGTTATTTGGTTTTACTTAACACAGATCATGCATATCTCAAGAATATACATTTATGTACTTTTTTACAAAGTGATAGTACTAAGCTGAACGGTAAGCCAAAATTACCGTCGATCATCAATAAATCGGTAATCCATTGGGGGTTTATTGGCTAATCTCTAGGCGCAACAAACCAAATTATAGTAACTGTTATAACATCATGTTCATAATAGCTGCTACCCAGTCGCATACAGATTTCAACCATCCTGCATGATCGCTGTATATAAACCAACTAATTCTGAAACGTCACACATGTTAGCTATCGTATCTGATATAACTTTCATTACCTGCCACAGAAAAGTTTAACGTTTGGTCATTTTTCTGTCTCCTAATACATCTATGTCTACTCCACGGCGTATTTCAATTGCAAATAAATATTAATTATATCACACGTAATTCAATTTGTAAGGATATAATTAAACGTAGATAGGAACTTTTTTATCTGAAGCCAATTGTAGTGTTAGTTATCCGAAATACCCCCAGTTGTGTTTTCCTTGTTTACCGACTCTTTAGCCGTTCTTTAATGCTATATTTACTTGGTTTATAGTAATTTAACCTTAACCGACTTTATTTATGTTTTCCCTCTTTTATGTTTTACGGCACTGTTTTCTCTAATGTAATAAGATTCCTAATTTAATATTAGTTTGAAAAATGATTACACTGTGAGCTATTTTTTTTTATTATTAAAGTGGTGTTTCGCACAAAATATTTGTCTCCCGATTTTAAAATTAGAAGAAGAAAGTAACAAAAACAACGAAAATGTATTCTTAGACAATATCATACAATATAAAATAATCACGCATTAAATGCTACAAACTATCCAAGAACATCTTCATACTCAGCTACCTACTATAGTATTATAACGTTACGGTATCAACTGCAGCGTGGTTTTCAGTATGAGGTTTCAACGCGCACAGACTTCGAGTTGGCGAATGGATGTTACATAACATCATAAATTAACTTTTAATAACTATAAGATTTTGACTAAATCACAAGACCACTTCTATCTTTAACTAGCAAAGATATTTAAACACTCTTCAGATTTGACAAACATGACCTCTGGCAGCTATTTCAATTTATCGTGTTATATTAATATAGTTAACGCTTGATAGGTTATTGGATAATATTATACGGGGTAAAATATTGAGGAACACTTGAGCTGCAGATAGGTCGTGTACACACCATACACTTAATAAATCTTGTCCACCGAACAACGTGTAATATTACTCGAGCCACCCCATCTGGGGTGCGACAGGGGTCTGACGCGGGTCCGGGTGAACGTTACCGCAATGGGCCGGGGAATATGTGCCTGCCATTAGTCTAATGATACGATGTCAAGTATTAATTGATATTAATATTTCCATTGTTTCGTTTATAGATAGATACAATAACCACGAAGGGCAAGTTCTGTTTAAACGCAAGCTCTTTAGTTTTGGTAAATATTGATTACTTTAGTTTCTCAGCAATTTTGTTAAAGCATGGGCCATCATGATTTATGAAAAGTGTTTCCAATGAAGTGGTAAATAAAATGATACAAGGTCTCGGGTAATTAAACTTATAATTATTCTCTTAGTTGTTTATTTCAATAATTAATTTGTGACAAAAAAAACGTGTCGTCACACATTTTACAAAAGTTAAACTTTCTACCTTATCTTATTAAATCCAATTATTAATTAATAAATTTTTATATGAATATTGGTTGTATTCAAAAACTCAGGATGGATATACCGCGTGTTTCTTGATACTCTTTTGTATTTGTGTAAAACAATTCTCTCTTTTTAAGAAGAATGTACGATGGTTAACTTAATCTAAGTTAGGTACATGGTTAATGCTCTGGCTATCACTCTAAAGCTGAAAACCCGCCAAAAAGTAGTTATAGATGTATTTCAATGTGTATACTTGAGAATCACTCCTATCACTTGGCTTAATATATTAGTCTATCTTAGGGTTTTCTGTCGTGTAATTTCAAATGAAACTGGCTAAACGCTAAGCCAATAAAAAAATCCAAGCGTGCGCTAAAAACATTAGTTTAAACTGATTTTTAGTGGCGATTGTATAAAATGGACAATATTAATTGATTTACACACAATATATTGGAATTTCCTAGGCCATTACTACGGCAACAACAAAAAAGATATATTATCTACGCCAGGGGTAAATACGAACTCCGAGAAACAGTATTTTTAAATCAGTGGAAGCCTTAAATTTCTCTCACAGGTCGTTACCTCTAAATAATAAGTATCCCAAAACATAAATTACCTCGTATGAACTAAAATCTTTTGATGCTCGCTGTCCCTTACTGAAAAGCTTTAAATATATTATTTGAATTTATAAGCCCCAATACTGTAACATTATTACCTAATTTCCCGTAGGCCATCACGTATAATGGTTTACTATAATACAGTTGGTTAAATATATATTAAGAACCCTGAACGATCAACTGAGCAGCGATATTCATACAAAAAGGAAAAGGTAAATTGTTTTCTCGTTCAGGCTATTTGCTATAATTAATATAATTTATTAGTAACGTTTGTTTTTACACTGTTTAACACGTTTATTACGTTGGCATAGTTCGTGAAGATGTATCTTTATTTGGTTTACTGGTAAACCTGTGTTATTCATAGAATCGCTCTGATAAGGTATGGCTGACGTAATAAGGCTTTATGATTGTAAATTTCGGTATCGCGTTTCAGGGAGAAACCAGTCAGTCTGAGGTGCGGCTGACGAAAATAACGGCCCATTAGGGGCTCAACTGACGACCGATATTTTTATGACGTCATAATATATTATAACGTACATTTTATCTACAATATAAACGAGACTGCCAATAGATTCGTGTTATCAGGGATCAGATGTAGCTCGGCCGTCAAAGTAATTTTTTGTGGTAAATAAAGAGTTATCTAGTGCATTAAGGTTCACTATAGAAATGTGATTGTATAAATTTTGTACTACTAATGTTCGTCTATACCAGCTTTGTGGAATTATTAAAGTATTTATAAGCGTATACTAAGTTACAATTTGTATGTGCCACATGTCGCCACAGTAACTCTGTTTAAGTTTGTGACACTTCAGGAACCTGCAACATATATCCAACTATTGAGAGTTTAATGAAAGTGACGAATCTCGATGGACTGCTGATCTCTTGGCCAACATTGTCTTTAGATCGTACTATACTTATGATATACAGTGCAATGCACCTATCCAGTACAGGTTATACTATTAAAAATAAACTGTGATGAATCTATATATATGAAGCGATGATAGCTTAGTTGGTTGTCTGTACGGACGGCGTGCCAAGGGACATGAGTTCGAGTCCACCTACAATGAGCTAGAGCTTTCGGTGAAGGAAAACATCGTGATGAAACTATAGCATGGTGGTAGAGCTTTTTCTAATGCCCGTCTGGCTAGCTAATACCATCAAGGTGAATATCTGCCGCCAAATACCTTGAGGTGTGTTCCGGCAGTTGCAATTGAGAGCCAGTCCATCCACAGGTTTAGCGTCTTCACCAGCTTGGGCCACATTGTTACTTAACATTAGGTGAGATTGTAGCCATAACGTTGAAACTTAACTATAAAAAAAAGCACGAGGAAAGGAGGTGGTTTATATACTGCATTTAGTCGAAAGAAGGCGTCCCATGACGATGATAAACAGTAAAGTGATTCATATAGTGGGAAATAATCATTATTCACGAAAATATTTATAGATATGAGCAACCTAATAAAGGTACCATTGTTTTGAATTTTTATTAACATCGTATTTGGGTATGAACGGACTATATGGCTACGATCCACTTTTATGCCTTTAGTCGTTCAATATGACGACCACGTGGTCAAGCTCCCAACAATCCATCTTGGCGGGTGGAGCCACACTCCATTCTACTTGGGTTAGTGACTATGACACTCACATGCAAGTGGAACGAGAAAAACCACGGTTGTGAACGTGATCATTCTGAACCCTAACACGTAAGTAGCCTATGTTGGAATGGTTACTTTAAACCAAATGTTTTTATTACAGATAAGTAAGTTTAGCGGCCATTTATTTTTTAGGTTTAGCGTTATGGCCATAAGCTCACGTGATGTCCTGATGTTAAGTGATGACCTGATGTTAAGTGATGATAGGGCCCAAGATAGTGGACACGCATAATGGAGGAACTGTCACTCAAGTGCAACTGCCGGGACGTATCTATATGTATTTGGCGCAAGATTCTCAATATGAGAGTGGTATGTAGCCTGGCGAGCATTAGAAAAAGCCCTACCACCATGCTATGGTTTCAACACGATGTTTTCATTCACCAAAAACTCAAGCTCATTGATGATGGATTCGAACTCATGTAACGTTGTTTAATCGACTGCTTTTATGATGTCAATCAAATATTACGAATAGATTGGTTATAAGTTTTAATAAATGCAACAGGTTCACCTCGAATCGCAATAAGGTAAAGGTATTTCCATTTCGATAACAATAATATCAGTGTACACACTGAGACGGTCAACAGACGATGATGTAAACTATGCTATTTACGTCACAGAATTAAGATTGACACGAATGGTCACCGCAATAGGTACCTATATGATTGTGTATGATTGAATATCAAGAAATAGTATTTGTCTATACGTGTGCAGTATATTCAAGTACGTCTCTTTTGTCCAATAAAAAGGTAAACCCATTAAATGATTTCGTAATCTATATTAATATTATAAAGCGGAAAAGTTTGTTTCTTTAGAAATACCAGTCCGATTTCAAAAATTATTTTTCGTAATTGATAGTGCAATCTTTGAGGAAAGTTTTAGGCTGTTTAACATCTTGCTACTACTACCTATAGAAGCAAGACTGTATTGAAAAATGTTACAATAATAATATTTAAAAAATGTACCATGTTTTCATAACGCACTAAAAGGTATAAAATAAATATTGGAAACGAAGAACATAGGGAGCATGTAGCAGATAATTGACGCATTAATAGCTCAACTAACAATTTTATTGCACCGCAAATAATGTGAACCGATAATTAAGTTATTTTATTGACTACTATTTTCTCTACGCTCTACATAGTTATGTATTATATGTGCTCCATATTTTCGCTTCCAATTCCAATTTTATTTTTATACCTTTTGGTCCGTTATAAAAACATGGTACATGATTTATTTTTTGTTTTATTATTATTTTCTGTTGTTTAGGGTTATGTGAATTATATCCTGTTAATTGAGCTATATTTAAGTGGATATTTTCACATTTTCATGCATTGTCTTCCAGTTCTGAGCTATGGTCCAAATTTCAAGTAAGGTAAGTCAAGTTGGTTTAAAATTAATTACAAAAATTTACTTGGACAGACATACAAGAAACCGAGTTAATTAAAACATGGTAAAAACGGACAAACGCAAAAGAAATCGCGGATACAATTATTACTATAAATTAAATATTAAATGTATCTACCAAAATCCCAATCGATGTAAGTGGCGGCTAGAAGTCCACTGTCATCTATTTTGCAAACGGTTAAGGTACGTACACATTTTTTGCTTATGTTTCGTCACCAAAATGCTATATGTTGAAAGGTTTAATTCAATATACCAAGACCGACCTCCGGTAATAGATTAGTTGTGATTAACGGGAACTGTATAAGTGTTGCAACAAGTTTATATACAGTTATTTTAGTAGTAATAGGTAAAACTGGATACTCGTATCGTGACGACTTGTTAATTTTAGTTTCATATTGGTGATTAATTTAGAGCAAATTGTAAGTGCAGAACTTATTTTCATAAGATTAACCCTTATTTAATTATTATTATTGGTTTAATTTTTTTTGTTACTCATATATTATGAATTATTGTATGTATAGATGTCGAAGATTAAAGACAAGGTTGGTCGATCTTAGGCAGGGGGGCGTCAAATCCCTAATTATAACATGACAATTGTTGATAGCTGTAAGAGTATTATAGAAAGACCATAGAAAATATGTATGAACTGTGTGGCATTAAAAGTTGTAAATACTAAGATAATCCCAACTAATAATATTATAAATGTGAATGTAAGTTTGTTTGTTATGCTTTCCCGCGAAAACCACTTAACCGATCATCATGAAACTTTGTACACATATTCTTGGAGGTATAAGAAGTAACATAAGATACCATTTAATGAAAAAAATATTATATTACGAGAGATAAAAAAACTTGTTTAATGGCTTCAATGCGAGCGAAGCCGCGGGTAAAAACTAGTAGCTAATAAAAGTGAGCGGGAAGAAAAACATAATGGACCGATCCTACCTAGGTAGTGTAGGAGATAAAAGTAAAAGTTTGATATTAGATACCGTGTCGAAGCGCAATATTCTTGACTTAACATCTGCTAGAGTTGACTAAAACTTGTTGGGCATATGCAGAGAACACTACAATTAAAGCCATTGCGATAAATATACGAGTTCGTTATTTTTACGAAGTTTGCTATACACATTATCAAAAATATTGAAAACGGTATAAAGATAAAATTAAGTTACATTTACTGGACTTTAATCTAAAACGAAAAATCATGATGAATAATCTTTTAATTAAAAGGGACAAACCCTCGAAATTAGCTGATTACTTTGCGCAAAACAACAGGTACGTGGTAATTAGCAAAAGATTAATGTTACCTGGTCAGATTTTGCCTTTTTTTGTAGGGTTAATATTTATGAACTATAATATATATATTAACTGTAATAGAATGTTATTACGATAAAATATTGCTTTTAATTAAATTATATTAGAATACAACACCTTCACTTAAACGTCTTATAGATTCCTGTACAAAAATATCGAGGAATATGAAAAATAAGTTTCTTCTTTAAAGGAGTAGTTCTGGAAATCTTGTTCACCCTAGGGTATACAACCAGCATATTAGTTTAGGATCCTCTGTAGTGCTAAGGCATTTCGTCACTCGGGTCGTCTGAAGAAGAGAGAATTCTTCAGACATTAATCTGTGCCATATCTCTTGAATATAGTAAATGATTTGGAGTTATAAATTATCAAACTTTATTGTATATTTTTATACACATTTTATGTATATTACTATGGTAAAACTAGTACATCCAATAACCATATGTTGTTGTACCACACCCTCTGATATATAATAAATAGGTCGTGCTTGGAGGCTGAAAACTAAGGTATATACGTTTTTTTAAGGAACCCAAAATTATTAAAAAGTTTTTTTCGTAGTAAATTGAAAAATCAATCTGGTTGTCTGTAACTGTGGTACGTACATGGTATAACTGTATCTATTAAGTACATAGCTAGGTGTATACTATTATTTTATACCAGCTTTGCTTAGTTTTTATTGATTATGAATTCTAATATTAACTTCAATGTTTCACATCTGCCGAGCGTCCCGTGACGCCCAACTTTTTATTTTGATTATAGCTCTGCAAAGTTACTTAGTTGTACCTGGAATCACAGTACATTCAAATTCTAACGATGAATTCTAAGAGATAAATAATGTATCAGAGCTGTCAGGTATCAGAGGAGATGGATATACACTGGATCATCCTGAAACTTGACACACCATAGAAGTTGAGTTCATCTCATGATCATCTCCTTTGGTGATTGAATGCCTACTTACTGATTCCGGTACGTTCCATCCCAAATCGTGCTACTTTGTCGAGACATCTGATATATCATGATCGCCATACAGTCAAAAGCAATACTTGTGTGCCCATTTATTACTTTATATACATTTTAGGTTATAATTTCATTACATTTGTAGTAAAAATGGAGCCCATAGTAGTAACAGATACGTCTATAGGTGCTATAAATTTTAGGTTATAATTTCATTACATTTTTAGTGAAAATGGAGCCCGTAGTAGTAACATAATGTCTATAGGTGCTTGGCGATAGGTTTTTAACTTCTGGGTAAAAGCTGGATATTAAAAGATGCTCTACCATCATGCTATGGCTTTATTACAATGTTTTCTTTACCGAAAGCTCAGGTTATTTACAGGTCATCGAACTCATGTCGATCGATACGAAGTTCGTAGACACTTGTTACAAATGTTTTTCAAACTTTGTTTTGCTAATATCATATGAAATATAAATCACTTTATTAAAGTCGAAGTTAAGGTCGATTCGTATGTTTAATTTGCATACTAAAACTATGGTAAATTGCCGCAGGCTCCACTAACGATAATATGGCGAAGTTGCGCCGGTCCGTTGGTGCTTAGTAGGTTTATAAATTGAACACTATGCAAAGAGAAGTAACGACCTTAAACAAAGCGAATACAGACTACATTTAATTAGAAACAAAGTTTATTTCCAAAGTTTATTTAAATTTATTATAATAAATCCTCAAGGCGGGCGAGGCCTTTCTGAATACTCGTTTGATAACATTCCTAAAGTAATCCTTAATCCTGCAGCGACATTATAGTCGGCTTATGCTACAGTAAAATCGTTTTAACAAAATCATTGCCTATTATTTTCATGATAATTGAAGTCTTAAATACTCTAAAAGTTTCTTTAACTTTTCACGTGTATACCTAAATGAAATAGCAAAATGTAGGACCTAGAGTCAAGTTTTTAAATTCTATTGAATTCCAAAAAAATGTGTATTTTTTTATCGTAGTACGCCAGTGTGACTGTATTGCAGCAGCTGGTAGGTACAGAATAAACAAGCTGTTGTTACGTCGGTTATGTCAACTAAATACACATTGGCTGACCCCAAAATCCGACGAACTAAAAGAACGACAAGTTTATCCACTATGTGTACTGTAGTCATGAACGCGTCAGTTAACAAATTGCTCACCTTGCTTCAGAAACAGATATACTAGTCCGCTAATCCTGCGGTGCTCTCGATAAATCTTTTGGAAGTGAAATTCTTATGGGATACCTTTATACTTAACATCAGGTACAGTGCAGTCACTTTGCCGAGCTAACATAAAATAAAAATAATAAAAAAAAGGAAGCGAGAATCTTTTACTTCCGTAGTATAGTCTTAAGCATATACAATTTTTTATCTATTTTTGTTTCTTATGGTATTTGTATCTATCTATGTAGGCAATATCGCCAATGTCAAATGTGAATAACCATACAAGCAACGGAAGCAACTTAGAATAATTATTTTAATTTTAATGATAATAAATTTTTGTGTTTTGCTTATAAATAGGTCGCGTATGCCTTTAAATTTGATCTGCTATAACTGTCAATTTTATGCTTATAAAACAGACGTGATATGTGGTTTCATTATTTTTCTTCATAATGTATTAGTTATTTTAAAGCGTGATTTATATCAAATTCATTAATTTACCGAAACAAAATAAATATATTTTAATCTAGAGCATAAATTTGGGGTAATTTGAGGTTTGCTTAGTTGTACAAGTATAGATCACTGCAATTATTTATAATAATATTAAATAGTGAAAAAGATTATTTGAACGCGCTAATCTGAGGAACTACCATTTAGGAAGGCTTTAGGCTATTTATTATCACGCTACCACTAATAGGAGCAAAGCAGTATTGAAAAAGTTACAAAAACGGGCAAAAATTAATAAATAATTTTTAAGTCCAGGCGAACGAAGCCACAATCACAGCTAGTATTAATATATGTTACTTAATTTTATAAATATTTAACTTAAGCCACCCTTTCATATATTAACTTTATAATTTACTTTCATCAAATGGACCTTTTTTACCCAAAAAATAATGATTAGTAAAATTTAAAACAACTCTTTTATAATGAACAAAAATACGTTGACAATAAATTGTTTGACAAAAACAATATTACAATTCAAACAATTTTGGAGCGATAATAGCTTAGTTGGTTGTGTGTACGGACGCCGCGTCAAGGGACGTGAGTTCGAATACACTCCACCTACAATGAGCTTGAACTTTCGGTGAAGGAAAACAACGTGATGAAACCATAGCATGGTGGTAGCGCACTTTCCAATGCCCGTCTGGCTAGCTACCACCCTCAAGTTGAAAATCTGTCGCCAAATACTTATAGGTGTGTTCCGGCAGTTGCACTTGAGAGCCAGGTCTTCTACAGATTCAACGTGTTCACCAGTTTGGGCCACCTCGTCACTTAATATCAAGTGAGACTGTGGACATAACCATAACTATAAAAAAAAAACGCGTGCGAAGCCGCAGGTAAAATCTAGTTTAGTATATAATACACATAATATATAGTACACATGCGAAGAACGGTAGCTTAATTTCCTCGGCTAATAACTATTTCTCGGACGGCACTCCTATTTGTACAACTATGCGGTAATGTTCAAACTATGGTGTGGCTACTTTGATGACTTTTGTGCTCACTCACTGATCAATCGGAATCTACAATAAATACAGAAAAACTGGCAGATCATTTGGCAGTCAATTTAATGCGACTATCGACACGATAAAAGGGCACAAAAAAACAATTTCTTACATAATATCGCAACAATAGAATCACAATGACCCTAGTGTAAACAACCAACGATCCGAGTAAAATTCTTTTGAACTTCTATTTTATTATTCGTATATTTTGTTAAGAAAAAAGTTGTTACATAAATTTTGTTGTTTATTTATCTAGTTTCTTTTTTACTAACGTTATTGTAATTCTTCCCGATACCTCAACTAAACCTTATTTTCTAAACATTTGACGATTTCTAAATAATCTGTATTAATATTATAAAGTAGAAAAATTGTTAGTTTGAACGCACTAACCTTAGGAACCACGAGTTGGATTTCATAGAATTTATTTGATAGAGCAATAATGGAGGAAGACTTTAGGCTATTTAACATCACGGTACCGCCAATAGGTCCAAGCTGTAATGAAAAACGTTACAGAAACGGGTACAAATTATTAATTAATTTATAGTTAAACGCGAATGAAGTAGCGGACAAAACTAGTTTATTTATAAATAAGCAAATACAAAATAGTTCAGTGTCTTTTCCCCTCTGTTTGATAATCGATTTCCTATTTTTATAACTTCGTAGTATCGACAATCTTTAGTGTTATCAATAAAATATAGTTATTAAAATATTATTCCAGCAAGTTTATCTTAATCACATAATTTAAAAAAAAAATGTGTCTATTAATAATATTATTTTCGAGTAAAAGTACTCTGATATTACTAAACCATAATTAGCGCCATGTAATAAGTATGTCAGCCAAATATATATTCAGGATTATACGGATTCATGTTTTAGTTAATCTTAGTTAATAAAACATACAATTTAGAGAGTATTTCGGAAGTTCATTTTCCGATTCAATGTATATAGAGATCAGGGTATATTGCGTCTGTTCATAGTTTATTATTGTGTCAATGCAATCACTGTGACAGAAATACTAACCCGACAGCGGATGTCACGAGTTCCAGTAATTCATCCTATTTATATATTATACCTAGATTTTAATATATACAGCTTTATTTGGCCGCGAATAGAAGTAATAGTATATATAAGTATATAAGCTTTTCACTATCCTATTATCTTTTTAAATTATGTGCTAAACGATATTTAGGATTTTCTTAAAATATAGAATTTCCTAATTTACACTGCGGAGGTCGTTACATTTTTGAAGTGAAAACTTCTTTAGGCGCGTTGTGCACTTTTTGGGTGAACGAAAATTATAGAACTCGCGTCATTGAAACCGAACGATTCCCATGAGCTATATGTATACTGTGTATATATGTACACAAATATACCTCCGTGCGTTATTACTATACGTTATATATATACAAAGACTATATCTCTCCTTTGTTTATAGTTTTAAGTTTTCACTTCTGTCGGCAGTCCTTATGACTGCCAATTTTTTTATACGTTTAGCGTTATAGCCACAATCTCACCTGATTTAAGTGACGATGTTGCCCAAGATGGTGGCCACACTAAGCCTAGTAGAGCGGCTGGCTCTAAAATGCAACTACCAGAACACACCAATAGTATTTGTTGATAGATTTTCAATCTGAGGGTGTTAGCTAGCCTGGTGGGCATTAGAAAAAGCCCTACCACCATGCAATATATAGTACCTTACAGTGACCAAGCCAAGCTATACCGATAGTGAAATTAAGAGCTTAGAATCTATAAATGAAGTATTTGCAATGATACTTTCATTTTGTCTATATGAATGAACAAAGCAAAATAGTTTGATACCTTTTTCTCCTGTTTATGAAACGTTTATTTTTTATTTTTTATTTAGTAAGCTTAGTAGCTATAACAATCTTTAAGACATCAATGAAAACATTTTGGTAACGCCTACTCCTCGTTCCCACTCTAACAAGAATTTCTTCTAATGCTCAAATACGATTATAGGTTAATTTCGATCACTAAATATTTAATGCGAAGAAGTTTATTAACACTAGATTAATATTGATCAAATTATAAGCAACATTATATTCTTTAAAGTTTGAAGCAAATCGGATGACGCTATTAAAAGTTTCGTACTAAGTTTATTCCTCACTTTACCTCACTAGAAAAAGTAATCTATCACCGTTTCCAGGATCCCATCTATCTCTATATCAAAATTCATTACAATCGATTTAGGTGTGAAACCATAACAAACTTTCGCTTTTATATCAGTAAGGATAAGGATATACAACGTTATATCTATTCTGTCTGTCACAAAGTGAGAGGCGTTGATACAATACGATTCATTTATTATCTTCCGTATATAAAAGTAATAAAACCGTATATAAAAGTTAGGCAAGCAATAATAATAAAACAATCTATCATAACCTATCAACAGCTCTGGAAATAAAATAATTCATCTTGAAACTCTATTAGAAATTTCAAAATGTTACTAAAACAGCAGTCCTATGAAATTTATGAACTACTTACTAGCCGCGGCCCGACTTTGTTCGCATAGATCTAAAAATTATCTAATATTTTGTAACTTTTTCTATACAGCTTTGCTCCTATTGGTGATAGCGTGACGTTAAATAGCCTAAAGCCTTCCTCAATAACTGCTGTATTAAATACAAAAAGATTTTTTTTAATCCTACTGCTAGTTTCTAAGATTAGTGCGTTCAAGCAAATATTTCCGCTGTATAGTATTATACTAGCTACTCCTGCGACTTCGTGCGCATGGAATTAAAAATCATGTAATATGCTCTGTTCATTTTTGTCGTTTTTTTCAACACTGCTTTGCTCCTATTTGTGGTAGCGTTATATTAAGCAACCTAAAGCCTTCTTCAATGATTGCTCTTATAGATACAAAAAATAAATTTAATACCTATTTGCTAGTTTCTAAGAATAGCGCGTCCTAAGAAACTTTTCGCTTTATAATTTAATATAGAATGCGTCTCGGCTTCTTGTAAATACTAATATTTCATTAATTGAAGTACTACAATTTACTTTCTTATTTTTCACAATATACTTTTCAATATTACTTCATTTTAATAATTAAAGAGAATTTATAAACATTTTTGATAACGTTTCTTTAATATGTTTCTCTATTATTCTCTATAATATTTCATCTCTCATTGTATATTTCTGAAGTTCGTATTTTCTTTGGGTCTATTATATTATGTAAATGGAATTTAAAGATAATATATACATTCTGAAGTACTTAAAGATTGAAAGTTTTATCATAACTGAATCATGGTATTCTGCAGGCTGGCACAATGGCATCGATATCGGATTAAAATTATCGCTGCCGTTCGCAGTATTTTCTAGACTATAAAAAATAATGATTTTACAGGAAATCTATTTACGTAGTTCCTAGAGTTTTTCTTATCCGTTAAGGTCAATTACAATTACCACAAACTCTGAGTGGATATGCTCGATTGATTAGTTGTTTGCTTCAATTCCAATGTTTCTGTTTTTAGAATTTCTTATGATTTGATTGGATTTTGAAGATATTGACGAATAACAATTTTTCGTTTATATTAAATTATCTAATTATAACACATTAAAGTGTGGTTTTACTTTGAGTTTATGATACATAGTAGCTGCGCCTACGACTTCGTTCGCTTGGAATTAGAAATTATTTAATATTTTGGCCCGTTCTTAATGTTCAATTTCAACTTGTTTCAATACAGCTTTGCTTCTATTGGTGGTAGCGTGATGTTAAATAGGCTAAAACCTTTCGCAATAAATGCCCTATCAAATACAAAAAAAAAAATACTCGGGAGGTAGTTCCTAACATTAGCGCACTCAAACAAACAACCAAACTTTTCTGCTTTAAGATATTAATGTGCATTTATTTGTTATATTTAGTTACACCTACTTATAGTATCCCTGTTTTCCGTTAGGAACATTTCCATACAAGATTGCCTGAACGAGATTACTGTCGACAATAAAGTAATCCTTTGTACATACATATGAAATACTTTAGAAATTGAAATAAAACTAATTTAAATAGATTTTATCGCGATTATTTATTAATTTTGATTCCGACGTTTCGAAAGCTTTTCAGCCTTCGTGCTCACGGGGCGGAAGGCTGAATAGCTTTCGAAACGTCGGGATCAAAATTAATAAATAACCGCGATAAAATCCGTTTAAATTAGTTTTATTTCAATGAATAATATTCGCGTAAACATAAGAAATCGTTACTTTCGAAATGTTGAAAAAAGTGTAAAATAAATAAAATTTGTGTTATTCATAAATACTTCAAACAGCTATATCTTAAAACCTATTAATAGAATAATTAACATCATCAGAAGACATTTCAATTTGTTTTTCTCATGAAAGCTTCCAGACACTTTATCCTGAGGAAATAAGCTTGATTTAGAGACATCTGATACATTAGCCAATCTAAAGGAATTTGACGTAAATTAAGCGATAAATTAATTACAACGAAAGTGTGAACCTTTTGATGTTCTTAGAATAATTCTGTTTAATAATAACACTCGCATAAGACAATGATTTGCGGGTGAGACAGCGTTATGATTTTAATGGTTTCACATTAATGTGTTTTAGTATTTCCATGAAAGTAATTACGAATTTGTCGTGTTGTTGACTGTAATCAAAGCTACGTGCGGTCGTTCCACACACGTTTCTTAATAAGTTATAACTTTGTTATTGTTTTGGAATTACACATTTTGGAAGTCATATATTTTATAATATTCTATAATTATAATTTTTTAAATAATTTATAGCAATAGTGGCTGACCTGGCAAACCTTCTGCCTTTTCGGGTAATCAATCACATCGACTACGGCGTCAACTCTCGTGTTATGATTACTTGTCGAGATAAAAAGTATCCTTCACACAGTCTGCGAAGTTTGATTAAAATCAGTTCCGTAGTTTAAAAGTTCATCGTGGACAAACAACTTGACACGAATTTTTTATATATAAAGATTGTTATGGCTATAGATGCTGAACACGCTAATCCTAGTAAAGAAACTGGCATTCAAGTGCAACTGCCGGAACAAACTAAAAAGTAATTGACGGCAAAATTTCAACTCGATGACAGTATCTAACCAGGAGCGCATTAGAAAAATCTTTATTAATTAATATGTCGCCTTCCTGGAAAATATTTTGATAGGTGACACTATTTGAGTGGAGGTACGATATACTGAGGCCTGAATCTAAGAACATCATTTTGATATTCAGCAGGTTTAAATCATTCAAGTGCCACGTCTTTTACGTAATGAAAGTGTTAGTCAAATATTTTTGTCAGTTTTCTACAGGAAATGTTAGTTATTAACACTAGACTTGACACTTAGACGTGTATTTTTTATAGAAATGTGACCCAGAAATTCGTAACGTTTTCCGCATACGGAAAACTCATATTAAGAGGTATTTTATTACACGGGCACCATCTTTCGAACGACGCTCTGGTGAAAGTTAATATTAAGGCTTTGATAGAAATACATCTAAATGTAAAATATATTTGAAGTAAAATATCTACATGCACGTATAGAAAATATTTAGTGCAGTGTTTACAAAACATGTAATTTTTGTTGTCCGTTTCGATTTTCCGTCACGACTGCAGATGTGTGCATATCAGTGAATATATTATGTACTATCTGCAAGTTTATTTAAAAACTTTATTAGATTTTATTTAAAATTGAATAAAATTGTCTAAGTTCTACTTTAAATATTAAATGAAATGAAAATTATGTATAATCTAAAGAACTTTTTATTTTAAAACTCGCTTTTCGTTGTTTTATTACGTACTTTTATTGCAATATTTCTTAACTGAAAGTTTATATCGTTTTTTTAATTAAAACATAATTTTACTAGACAGAAGTTTTTTAATTATGAAATTATTTGAAATAAAATTTTCGTGGAAAGTTTCTTGAGGTTAGCCTATTAAATTTCTTGAATTCAAAGAATTGTTTAATAAGTCAGCTAAAAGAGATTCAACAAAAATACACTTAACAAGAAAGCTCGGGAGGCTGTAGTATTTTTTTTTTTATTTTGGACTAAAATGTACCTTAGTTTTACAGTTTTCACGAGTATAAACGAACGATTATTTGAACATTCTCCATACCGAACGCTTAACTCGATGCATAACCTCGAACTTATTTCTGGTTTCGACAGCCATTAAACATCTCTGCCTACCAATACGTAGATGAATAAATCGATTGTCTTCGCTAACAGCACGCCTTTTTACCCGGTCCCTAAATCTTCTCATAAAATCATTATTCTCATTGAATCTCTGAGTATTGCAATGAATTGTTAAAATAGATTAACGAGGAATTAATGAGATCATCCTGTAGGTTTGATTTTTTATTTTTGTCTTGATAGCGCCTTTATTTAAGTAAAGCATAATGTCTTTAACTTTTAAAGGTGATTTCAAGGTAAAATAGGCCAGAGGAACACTAGGTTGAAACGAATTGCCTTAATTAGCATCTTATTATTGATAAACGTGTTATTTTATTGATTACCAAGTACAAATAATTAAATTACGAGCATCTGAAAGCAATTATATTAAACACAGAGATAACGAATGAATTTTAATGGTAGAAAATTTCGTAATTAATATTATTTTTCTAGTTGTGAAAATAAACATATTAATGTACATCATTCAATTCATCTAATTCATTATAATGCACATAATACGCTACGAAACAATTGACGCATAAGCGTATGACTTGTACGTACTATATCGGCGAAGCCGTTGATAACTTACTGGATGTCTTGAAGCAATAAGCATGCATCTATGACTGAGCACAGCCAATAACGGACACGCTATAAATAACCCTTTACACTATACAAACATAATGCAATACAGATCAGACTAAAGAAAGGGTCGTGGTTGAAAAATGTTACATTTTGATTTATCTAGCTACTACGAAACTATGTTCTAAAGAAATATATACAACAATATTTTCATAATTTTTTTTACGAAATATGTAATCATAAAATATTTACAGAGAAAAATTACATCGAGATAGTGAGCGATAAAAAACTAAATTTAAAGTTATATAAAAGTTTACGGTTGATTGTATTTTCAATCTAAACAAACAACTAGTCTACCGTGTAATACAAAAGTATTTTAAAGTTTTATTTCTTATTTTAATGAATTAATTGCTGTGTGTTTGTTTACAGTTATCTAAAAAGTCTTACAAGCCTAGCTATAGTATGATACAGATAGATTTTATATTGAAATGTAGCCTCGAGCATCTTTGTATTTGCGTAAATAATGCGCCGCAAAGCTTTTACTTATCAAGAAGCAAGTAGGTATATTGGAAAACATCTTCAAGAGGATTATTTACGATTGGTTTATTCTGTATTAAATCATTCTTATTGCTATCGTTTCTCTTCAGTATTGGTTTTTTTCCTTACAAATGATTATAAGAAATTTTACCTATAGTAGATTTACTTACTTACACTTATAGAGTATATAGTTGCATGGTGGTAGGGCTTTTTCTGGTTTTCGCCTAGCTAGCTACCACCTGCAGTTCGAAAATCTACCGCCAAATACCTATACCTACGTAGGTGTGTTCTGGCAGTTGCACTTAAGAGCCAGCACCTCCATTAGGCTTAAGGTGTTCAACATCTTTGTCACTTAACATTAGGTGAATTGTAGCCATAAAGGTAAACCTATAAACGATATATAAAAATATCATGTACGAATATTAATATAAAATTAAGTTGTTTAGTCACTACATTCCAAGCTGTATTTCGGTATCCTAAATAAAATATTTGCCATAACAAATTACCTTAACGTTTTTTTTTCTTTTAGAGTGCCTGTAGATATAGCTATTGTAAATATTCGATGACCGTGAAACTGATCTGGTTAAAACAATCTTAACATGAGAATAACGTTACTTATAACTTATCTGTTTGGTACTACAATACATAATAGCAGTATACTTTTTTATATTTCAACGAACATAAATTCGACGACACAGTTACAAAAAACTATTTATGACGAAACCGGTTTTCGCTCTTAAAGCGTAAGTGCGTCTGAAAACGAACATGAAAATTCCATGCGGGTAGCTATTGGTGGTCCCATCTGGGGCACAAGTACATCGAAAGTAGATTACATAATATATCCTAAGGGGAGGTACTTTTCATATAGTCTATAACTTTTACGTATTAGGCTCACGGGTACACGGATAAGTAAGATTAGGGACACAAAGAAACGTACGTCAAAGAGAATGGCTTACGAGTTATAACTATTTCGACAGGTCTGCCTTCGACAACGTGAAGAAAACGAAAGTCGCCATTAAGAAAATATCACCATTCGAACATCAGACGTACTGCCAGAGAACTCTACGTGAAATCAAAATTCTAACGCGGTTTAAGCATGAAAATGTAAGTTAATATATTTTTTAGAACACTAATAGCCGCCTGAGACATTGTTTGTGCTAATTACATTAATATATACATTTTAATAACAATAAAGAGTAGTCTTTATCACTCACAGATAATGTACCTTTCTGTTAGCGGAAGAATTTATTGAACTAGATGGTTAGTTCTCGAGAATACTTTCTACAGGAATACTATTTCTACTTCTTTATAATAACAGCACATGTTTTGAATATGTGGCGCTACCTTTGTTCCATTACGCGGAATATTTTGTTGGTGAAAGAATAATAAAGAGAAATATACATCACGAACGTGCGTGCGGAATAAGAAGCTGCGACGGACCAGAACTGATTTTTCCGGATCAAATGGAAAAACTACTGACCATAAGAAAAAAAAGAAACACTCAGAAACGGCAATAACGCATGATGTGTTTAATGAACCTGAAGAAAGCGAAAGAAGTTTGAAAGGGAAAATAAATGTTGGTGGCTCTGTTTAGTAGTTTGGCCATGACATATGATACGAATAGATGAATGAAAATATATTGAATGGGTTTATGTAAAGGAGTATTATGTTTTCAGATAATCGACATAAGAGATATTTTAAGAGCGGATAGTATCGATCAGATGAAGGATGTTTATATCGTGCAATGCTTAATGGAGACGGACCTCTACAAGCTGTTAAAAACACAGGTAAGTTTTAAAATATCTAATTATGTTCGAATAGATGGCATTTACTATACAATAAATATAACACACCCTGCATGTGGAATTGAGTACCGCACAGGACATTTGTTTTTATGATCCACAAATTTCTGGGTTTGGTCGTTAGTTGTGTCCGTTCATTGTGTTTCTAAAGTACTTCTCATTTAATATTAGCGATATTGCCTTCGTAGGTGGCTACCATAATAAAATAAATATATATATACCCCTTGAAATAGAGGCAGATCTAGGTGTATGGCATTCAGGCATCAGCTAACACATATCCAATTATTAAGCGGTTTACTAAGGATTTCATATTGATTTATTACGTTTTGGAATCTGCCATCGAATACCCAAGTACCGAGAGGTTTGCAAACCGCTGTAATAGCTTCATATCCCTCGGTTGATCACTGGATAGACGTCATTGTTTTGAATTACATTGTACTCACCATGGACACAGTACATTTTGCTATCAAATAGAGTTGTACAATTTACATACTGTTTTATTTTGGTAATTGTTCTTTAATTTATTTAATATAATTACAAACGTTGAAGACGTTATCTATTCTGACAGTGCAGCTTCTAATTAACAAGACAAACTTTAAAAGTTTTAATTAAGTCCATTTAGTTGTTTGAGGTTATTACCTCGGGCTTACTAGCTAAGTAAACAAATTAACTGACCGAATTTTAGACGGAATTCATTTCTTCAAATGAATTAGTCGTTCCTGAATAGAATTATATTCGTTTTTAATGTTCTATTTTCTAAAACCCGCAAAGCGTAGCCGCCTTTGGTTTTAAGTAAGCCGCCCTTTTTCAACATATACTCCCTTTTATTATTAATTTTTCTCAAAAAAAATACGGAACTGATCGCTAGGTTAAAGTTGTTTGGTTTAATAGATGAAATCATTTCTGTTTGTTTCAGAAATTAAGTAATGATCACATCTGTTACTTTCTCTATCAAATACTTCGAGGACTTAAGTACATACACTCGGCGAACGTTTTGCATAGAGACCTGAAGCCCTCTAACTTGCTACTGAACACTACTTGTGATTTGAAAGTAAGTATATCAAAAAAATCTCTAATATTTTTACTATTTAATGTCTTAGACGAAAAGATCAACGACTTTATACATCCGCTTGAATTTAGTTGTTTATTTTAATGAATAGTTTTCTATTTAACTGTGCTTTACAGTGGTTTGATAAAGCGACCACGTTGTTTTGTTTGTGAGAACATTACAAAATACAGCGACATAAACCAAGAAGCTGTTTTTTATGCAATGTTTCCCATGATTCGAACCCATGTAAATCACATTACACTTTTTAAATTTTACTTGTACTGGATAGGTTTACCGTTATAGCCACAATCTCACTGATGTTAAGTGACGATGTGGCCTAAGATGGTGAAGACGCTAAACATGCGGATGGACTGGCTCTCAATTGCAACTGCCGGAACACACTTATAGGTGCTTGGCGGTGGATTTTCAACTTGTGAGTGGTAACTAGCCAGGTAGGAATTAGAAAAACCCCACCACACATGCTAGCACCGAGCAGCTTTATGTTTTGTTATTTTTATTTTATGAAAGTCATATCAACTTGAATGTACTTACCTAAACATGAAATAAGAAACCAAGTTCTTATTATCCTGATATCAAATACAACCGCAGTTCGGCCGTGGGACCGTGTCTTATATGCACCTATATCAGAATATAAAATATTATTAACGTCCATATTTAGAAGAAAGAATTTTTCGAAGCGATGTTAACTCAATTGGTAGCGTGTACAGACGCGGCATCAAGGGACGTGAGTTTGAATCCACCTACAACGAGCTTGAGCTTTCGGTGAAGGACAACATCGTGATGAAACCATAGCATGGTGTTTTCCTTTGCCGAAAGCTGAAGCACATTGTAGGTGGAGGTAGGAGATGCTGACCTCCATACACACTACCAAATAAAATATAAATATACTTATAATAATAAAAACTCTTACTTGGTTAGATATGTGACTTCGGATTGGCGCGAGTTGCGGATCCGGATCATGATCACACGGGCTTCCTCACAGAGTACGTGGCCACGCGCTGGTATCGCGCGCCTGAAATTATGCTCAATTCTAAGGTAACTTTATGCTACTTCCGTGCTAACTTTATGCTTAATAGTAAAACAATTTTAAGCCTAATTTTATAGGCTACTTCTGTGGTAACTTTATCTGCAGTTGTAAAAAACCATAATACTGAATTCCGAGGTAAATTTATACTTAGTTCGATCATTATTCATCCTTTAACTATATACGTATTAATTATATTGTTAGCGATAGCATTTATAATCATAGTTACAATATATAAATAGGTATCGAATGTCTCGCAAATTATCCAATTTTGGATGCTGAAATAACGAAAGCAATATGTTTCTTTGCTTTAGACAATTCTATGGTAACTTTATTTTCAATTGTAAAATAACTTTATACCGAATTAAAAGGTAAATTTTTACTTAAATCGAATACTATTCATCTTTTAACTATATACATTAAATATAACATTAAACGATAAAAAGCATTTATAATAATAGTCGCAATATGTAATATCTCCCAAATTATGCATACTTTGATGCAGAAATGACGAAGCAATATTTCATCTATTGAACTTTTTACTAAGAATTATAGTAATTTATCTTCCGTTATCGAAATTTCATATTCACAATGTTAGTATTACTGTTATCTCATAATATTTGATAAAAAGACAAAATAAGGCCGATTTGAGATATTATTACTTCTTTTGGGATTAGAGATTATTCTGATATGTTTTCCCTTAAAACGGATAATATACCCTTGTTTACTTATCTACAAGGCATGTATATACGCATTGGGGCTGTTTCGGAGTATACCGGAGCCGGAAGTTTATAATCTGCTTTATCGGAATCTAAGTCGGATTCAGAGTTGGATGCGAAACGGAGCTAGAGAAGAAGACAGATTTGTTAAATAAATAAATAATAAATTATATAACAATATAATTCGATACAAAAAAAATGTAACAAGCTACGAAATGTGGTATCTTCCATAAAACTTAAGGAAAGATCTATAGTGCAATTCTTTGAAAATGTAATTCCCTCAAAGTTAGATTTTGTGCGTACTTATTCTAATTACAGTTACTTATTGTGATGTGATCTCCGTTATAACCTCCGATTCAAAAGTACCGAATCCGAAGTTGGAGTCGGCGGTGTAAAAGCAGTCGGAAGTTTCGACCTTCCGGTAACGGAGTCGAAGCTTCGTAACATCACTAATACATATGTGCACCGGTATACACGTGTAACGTATTCTTTACTAGACGTTTTTTTTATTTGGCGCTTTTCTTCTTTAAGTACTCACAAGTTTTCCGAAATTTTCCCAAAAACTATAAATATCCTTACTTAAAATTGTTGACCTGGATGTAAAAGGACGAAATGCTAGCAACTACTAAGTAATATTAACCAATTATTTTGCTGAAGAGTTTGCGAATTAAATAGCACAATTTTGTGATACTTCATGAAAGTCAAATTATGTAATAAGTTATGCTCAAATAGGTCATATTTGAAATGTGATTGATATATTTATTTACATTAATGTTTATCGCATTTGCCGTATAAAGTGCTAGTAACTTAATAGTAAAAAAATCAATATTGTTTTGTTTCCCAAAAAATGTATTTGTACAAAAAATTGTAATTTATTGAGAAATTTTTCAGTAGTCGTTACAAATTAGTATTTATATAGCAACACGATTGATTCTTAGTAAAGCAAATAATTTAAATGAAATTTGAACATTTATAGAAAATAATGTAAAATATAAGTTAATAGTTGTGTCGGCAGCTTCGTTCGTGTGGAAATAATTATTTAATAAATTATTACCGTGTTTGTAACTTTTTGCAATACAGCTTTGCTCCTATTGGTGCTAGCGTAATATTAATAGTCAAAAGCCTTCATCAATGATTGCGCTAGTAAATTCAAAAATATTAATTGAAATCTGAGTGGTAGTACCTAACATTAGCGTGTTCAAACTAACTTTCCCACTTTATACTATTAATATAAATGTAGGAAAATGTTGTGTTGCGTAATTTTATGAATATATATAAATTAAATAAAAATGACCATATTCGATCAAAGCCATTTATTAACTGACTACATTTGGAATACTCAAGAATACGACTTATGTTGCGCCACTTCATCCCTTATCGCATACATACACTTCAGAAGTAGATATTACAGCATGTAGTTATTTATAATCAACATCAAACCCAGGTACTTTCTGAACCAAAGTTACTCCATACTATGACGTTACTCCTGAGCACTGAGTTAGAAAACTTTGTATGAGTTATTTTACTACACAGTTTTCAATTACATGAAGAACTTTTAAGTATTGGTTATATTCCAAAAGACGCAACATGAGTAGACTCGCCTTAAGGTAGACTAAAGACCTTTTAAAGATGCGAAAACTCGTTGTGGTGATCATCGGGGGGTGTCTATGGACATGTGAATTTGTTCTGGCTAAATTGATATAGTCGTAAAAAAAGTTCTTTAATTTTTCTGAAGAACACAATTTCATGTAGCATACAATGGGATAATAGAATTTTGCAAACTTCTAAAAGGCCTTTACATTCTATATTAAAATATAATAAAGGTAAAAATAATAAAGGTTTAGCTATAATATTCTTAATTGAATAGATTGAACAAATTACAGTTGTTTAAACTCCCAGTTAAGATTCAATTAATGTAACAGAATTCAAACTTTGCGAGATTTCGGGCATAAATTGGTTGGTAATGCCGAATAAAACTCAACATAGACCTGATAAAGACTTGATTATAGTTTTAAACATAATTTAAACGTTAATAACTGGCTTAATCATATTTTGTACATATACCTTTGCACTAAAGATGAGGACTATGTTCAAGCGGGACAAGTTACGTATAAATATATGTTATGTATACATATCTCATTGTTGTATTGCTTTCAAATTTTTATTCATAACAAGACCGTTTTTATGTTTTTTATATGCGCAGTGTTTGGCCACAATCTACCTGATATTAAAGGATCATGTGATCGATAATGATAATACGGTTAGTAAAAGAATAGATCCTCTAGTAGCTGGAGCAATATTTAAGTAACGGGCAAGAGATTTTCAAACTCGAAGTTAGTATCTGACTACGCGAGTGTTTAAAAATGTTTTACAAACCAAAATATCGTATATAAAGCTTTTTTTAGTAAACACTGTACTTGTTAATAAATAGGTATAGTTTAATCCAAAAACAATGACGACCTATGGTTAAGGGAAAAACAATATATTTGGTGTCGCCGCGCCGCTGTTACAATCCTCACGGCAGCTTTATATACACAGGTTGACCGTAAAACATTTCAAGCTAACATTGAATGTTTTATTGGCATGTGTATGCTGGTTGGACACAATACTCTACCAACCAATTAAAATGCCAGAATCTATAAAAGGTAGCTCAAAAAACTAAAAGCGTCGTATATCCTTACTAATATTATAAATGCGAAAGTGAGTTTGTTTGTTACGCTATTACGCCTAAACCACTGAATCGATTATGATGAATTTTGGTATAGAGATAGAGTGGAACCTGATGAAGGTGATAGGTTACTTTTTCTTGCGAAAAACTTATTGGTGGTGGGGTAAACATTGTATGAAACTTTTTACTGCTTCATCAGATTTGCCTATCAAAATCAATATTAACACGAGCAAAGCCGCAGGTAAAAGCAAGTAATTTATATTAATATTATAACGTCGAAAAATTTTCAACTGCTTGAACGCGCTTATTTTAGGAATTAACAGTCAGAATTCATAAATTCTTTTTGTATTTAATAGAGCAATAATTGCGGAAGGCTTTAGACTATTTAGCATCACGCTACCGCCAATAGGGACGAAACTGTATTGAAAAAAGTTATAAAAATGAATGAAGTCGCAGGCGCAGCTAGTATGTCATATAATTCATGAGCATTGTCACAGGAGAAAACATTTCTATATACCGAGAATTTATATCAAGCCATAAAAGCTTGCTAATGTTGTTTTTATTCTACACTTTTGAAGCTTTTAGAGAGTATTACGCACAGTTTCGTAAGCACAGGTATTCCCATCGGACCCCAAGGATATTTGCCGTGAAGGAATTTACTGTTACTCTTCACGAGTGTAATGACCGTGTTTACGTGTACACCGGGCATTATGTGGCGAGCGACTAATTTAATTTACAAATTTGGTTTAATTTATCCTTAAAATTTGCTCCGTGGAAATTTTGCTTACGTCTCTGATTGATGCGTTAAACGTGTTTCGTACCAACCTAACTAGATTGCAAACGAGTCATACTGCGTTTTAAATTTTCCTTCAACGTTCAATGAATTAAGATAAAATAATGACGTGTCTGGTAAATTATTATCCTTAATATTCTCTATATAGATATAATAATCGTCGAGGATATTATACTCTTGAGTCAACATAACGACAAAAATCTTAATTATAAAATAATGAGGAATCATTGGAATTCAAATAATGAATAACCCTTAACCATCTACAAATAATTCTGCATCGAATGGTCATGGTCCCATGTCGGTAAACTATATATACTAGGAATAATAATAATGAAAAATATGAATACGACTATAGCAGTCTTTTACCAACCCTAGATACCAGTATCAAAACTGTTACGCAAAATGAATATAATAGGAATGTAATTAGAAATACATTAATATTGGTTCATATGTATTTCTTATTTATAAATACACGTTGTTGTTATACTAAACATATTTAAATCATAGCAAATACTTGACGTACATACTGAATGTATATAATAACCAGACATTCGAATTGGTAGATTATATATATCTAAGGACTTCGAAGTAGGAATTGTCTCATAGTGGAAATTATACTACGTCACTCGAAATGATAATACATTGTGATCCTAATATTTAGGAAATCATTAAACCATGAATGCATTAGTAATAGATTGTCATTTCGAAAAATGTTTACTACATTTTCACAGCTGCGTACAAAAATTGTTTACATCGCTATAGGTAAAATCATACAACGTTTTTATCCGGGATTTTATACTGAGTTTGGTATCCCATTTATATTACTTCTATTCTTGATGTTTAGGTATATATTCTCTATATATATATAGATTTATGTTAATAACCAACTAATATTGTTTTGCTTTTTCTATAGGGCTACACCAAATCAATAGACATTTGGTCTGTTGGTTGTATTCTGGCTGAGATGTTGTCGAATCGGCCAATCTTCCCCGGCAAGCATTACCTTGATCAACTAAACCATATTCTGGGAGTGCTTGGTTCGCCTAGCCAGGAGGATCTTGACTGCATTATTAATGAAAAGGTAAGTACTAGGTTTTCTTTCTCTGTAAAAGATACTCTACTTATGCACTATATATTATTAATTCGAGCCGGCCCGGCAGTCGTTTTCCCTCCTCCTACGAGTTGTCAATAACTGAGATGCTCTCGAGTCTATCTATTTCGAGTTTTTCCTATAAACTTTTCAGCTACTATAACGAACAAAATAAAAGGAAAAAACGTACATCGTATATTAGAGGTGCCTGCAACTTCGTTCGCCTGGAACGGAAATTTTATTTAATATTTTTTGTAACTTTTTTTAATATAGCTCTGCTTCTATTAATGGTACAGTGCTGATAGCCCTAAGCGTTCAAAATAGCCCTTAAAAAATCCTTTATCGATTCCAAAAAGAATATTTGATATCCGAGTAATAGTTCCTAAGATTAGTACGTTCAAACAAACAAAATTTTCCGCCTTATAATATTAATATAGATAGATCGAAGGTTCTAATACTGGGTTCATAAAAAAAAAAATTCATTACTAGAAAAATCACTTTCAGTTGTTACCGAATCTTCCAAAGCTTAGGAAAATTTTACTTGTTTAAAAACTATATTTGGACTTTTTAAATAATATAAAAAAAATTGCTAACAAGTCCAATCGTTCTCAAGTGTTGTGGTTACTGACGAACCGAGACAATTGCAACAAAATTTGCCGATTACTTAATACTTAATTTACTACATTTTAACATCCCGCATGCCCGTGGAACTCTTTCATTGTATAAGATATACAGTATCTGTACTATCAAAATCTAAGAAAAAACATTTTGCCCTGTACATTAAACAAAGCATAAACCAATTATAATTAATCTTATGTGTAAAAGATAGCTATCTACTTAAATAATAATAATAATAATTGGCTCTGTTCCGTGAAAAGGGTTTTCACTTAGAGAAGATATTCTACAACAAGTACCAAGTGGAAACTTTACGAATATGAATAGCTCATCTCAAGCGGATTCCTCCGACAAAGTCTATGTACCGTAACCGCTGGTATAAATAGATTAGTTGGAGAGGTGATTAAAAGTTTTCACATAGCGTACCGTGTTTTCTAACTTGATATATTGTCCTTAGCAAATCAATATATGCTGTGTGCACTTTTTGGAGATTCCCCCACTTTGATTATTAAACAAGTTTACTAACCAAATTTTCATATAAAAAATTTGCATTGTAACTCAAGCCGTGGTTATATGGTAGAGGTTCCCAAAGTGTAAGCCGCGGTGCCCTGGTGCGCCGTAGAGAGTGGAGAAAGGCGACGTAAAACGATTCTCTTTACCATTCTCTTATCATCGTTCCTATCTATTTCGACCAACTGGATAGGTTAGGGCGCCACGACAAAATAGTAAACATGTATATGCGCCGCGAACTGAAAAAGATTGGGATTTCCTGTTATACGGTACGGTATTATAAGTATGGGTAAAATATATGCAAGGTCCATCAAAGTTATAGTTCTTGCACATACCAAATATTGGTTTGACGACGAAGTTAGCAATAATGTACCGAAAGACGCGCGAAAGCATTTAGATATTTTGAAACCCGTTTTCAAAATTAGAGGTATTTTACATTTTTATTTTTCAATGTATGTGATGAGGAGGAACAAAATATGTACGGAAGAATGAAGAACCTTTGCATATAAAAGTTCCAAAGCAAAAAACAAGGGCGGTACAAGTATAACATAGAGCTAGTAAATAATAATACATATATCATATAAGACAAGTTATCTTCATTTAACTAATAATATGTTATAAGCAGCTTGATAGGATATGATAGACTGTAGAGGAAATAAAATGTTTGATTTCTTATTATAAAGTGTTGTCGGATAATGGTGCAAAATATAATTTACCTAGCACCAAAAATCTTAGTGTTATCCCTTCTTTCACACTAATAGCTAATCTAGTATTCGTATCTTGTTAGATAAATATTGACAGTTTTCGTGTTTCATCGAAGAAAGTTTTTGTAGCATTTTGCATATTCGTTTTTCGTACAACACTGAATTGCAGTCGCTGTCATGTCCTGATTCATGTAGGCAGCCAATACACTCAAACCGGGACATTAGGTGTTTACACCAATGTCGAGACTAAAAATTGCTTCCCTTGTGAACGCAATCGACACTAGTGTCGATATTTGTGTTGAGTGTCAGTTTCATCGTATATTCTTACCATAACAATTAGAAATGCCGATGGTTTGTTGATCCTATGGTAATTTTCATTTTATTTGGTTTGCATTTTATAAATTATTGCACGATTTAGCAGTTACTTCATTGCAATATCCGAGCCGAAGTGCTTTTGATTCCTGTACGCATATTTGTGTAATTCACATATAATTGCTTTGAGTTTGGTTGTTATTTTGTGTTTTTCCTCACATGGTATTGGCGATATTACCTACATTAGGCAGATATCATATAAAAAAACAAATCGGTGTGTGCTTCAGACCACACGACGGAAGTGAAACTTCACTATCGCTCCCTTAGTCGTCTCAGCTGGCTTTACTCGAACTAGCGCTACACAAATTATTGCGGATCAGAATTTCAAAGCCCATCCATAAGAAGTTTCATTCTTAGTTCCAAAATAAGGTGCAATGTCGTAACATTTTCGTGCAACTATAAAAGAATAGCTTCTCAGAGACAATCTCTAAATATTGCTTACGTAACAAAAACAGAATCTGTCCACTAACTTTCATGAATAATATACGAAATTCGTCCATAGATGATTAACAAGTACTGGAAGTTCTCTTCTAATGGAGTTTCTTTGAGTCGCTTAATGGGAAAGTTTATAAATATGCTTTTGTACTTGCGGACTATTGTTACATTGTTTCGCTTTTATTATAACGATTTACGTATTTGATAGGTAAATATTCATAATCCATAAATTACTTTTTAATCGACATCAAATGTACTTTCTACTTTACATTGAATACTCTAAGTCGCGTTTCTGCTTTTGTTTTATATGTATTTTATATTGTATTGTTATAAAAGTATGTACAGTAAATTTTTGTCTATAATCATTATTAACACCGGATAAAATATTCAGAAACGTAAATATTATTCTTAATGTTAAACCATATAATATGTAGGATCTTAATTTTTAATTAATTACTGAGTACGAATAAATATCGTGAACAATCAACACACTTATTTAAGAAGTTATATTATCAAAGAAATGATATTGTAATTCGATATAAACGTACAAATTCAGAACTTCTGTTTAAAATAAATTCTGCGGATCATTAATCGGAACCTCGAAAACTTTTTACTTCGGGGAAGCCATAATGGGTGAATATTATATTGATGATATTGAGAAATTTTATAATAACAAAAGCAGTTTGTAAAACGGTAAATACTGATTTAAATACAATTTAAATACCGCAGCAAATATGTTTGGCACGTTGTTAATTTATTTCAATTGGCTCGTATTGAATTATGCTAAAATGATTGAGTAATTTATGTTACTAATTTCCACAAATTACCAATCCCGTATTTTTTTTCGGTTATGAACTTATGACCCAGATTGGATGGCAACAACTCAGATAAAAAAAGAGACTTGCTTATTAAATGAAAGAGAAATGCTTATTAGAGTGTGTTCTATATTGTTATGTACGTGATGTGTTTTGCCGTGATAATCCTGGGTATCGGTATCACGAAGGTCACATAACTTCTTTACATCGCTCAACAGTCATTACTGATCTTACTAAATAGGCCGTTGGCCTTGATGAAAAGACATTTATTTTCGTGGCTGTATATACCAATTAGAGAGCGACAGACTCGCCTGCAGGAACGGTGAAAGAATTGATCATCATATTTATGGTAACATTATAAATGCGAAGTGAGTTTGTTTGTTACACTTTCGCGCATAACCCGTTGAATCGATTATGATGAATTTTGATGTAGCGATAGATGGAAACCTGAAGACGGTGATAGGTTCCTATTTCTCGCGAAAAACTTATTGGAGGTGGGGTAAAGATAGGGACAACTTTGTGTGAAACGGCGTCATCCGATTTGTTTGACTAAATCAATATTAACGCGAGCGAGGCCGCAAGCAAAATCTAGTACTATATAAACATTTTTTATTCAAAGGCTCGTGGTTACCTGGAATCGTTGCCGTTCAAGCCGCGTGTACCGTGGGCGGATTTATTCCCCGGTGCAGACGCCCGCGCGCTTGATCTGTTGCACCGTATGCTCACCTTCAACCCGCACAAGCGTATCACCGTGGAGGAGGCGCTGGCGCATCCTTACCTCGAGCAGTACTACGACCCCAACGACGAGGTGGGTTATACATAGTATATATCTGATTTAACAGTTAGGTTACTTCGTTAAAGCCAGAATTAAATCATCTACTAGTTTGTTGTACGCAGAATTAACCTTTTACAAAGTTGAACCTGAAAAGTAGGGACACATTTAAAGTGTAACGTCACGACGATCAATTTTTCCACAGAAAATATCCATTCGTGGTTAATTATTTTCTAATTATAGTCAGTTTTCACAGCAATAGAAGACAAAGTCGTAAGCGGTGAATAAATTAAAATCCCATTTTGCATTGTAAGTATGAGCACGATCAAAGAGAATTGGAGATATATTATTATCTAATTTAGTTTTTTTTTCTAAAATAAAACAGTTTTTATTTACAAATTTTTATTCTGCTTACGGTGCATATATATTTTTTTATAAACAGCTCATCATAAATCCGTAATATCAGGGTCGGATTTACCTTAAGTGTCGCCCTGGCGCTCCGTGAAAAATACCGCCCTATTATCAATATGACTGCATTATTTGAGTAAAAGGCGGGAGCATAATTTCTGAATAAATATAATACGTCGCTTATAGATGATTTGCTTTTATTATTACAAATACTATTTTGAAGTTTTGAATAATGATATTAAATGTTGATTAAAAAAATGCACTACAACTAGACTTAAAACGTAAATATCCAATTAGAACTCGATTTTTAACATTTGGCATGAAACCAATAAGTTCCCAATTTTTGAAAATCATTGATCTTTATAGCAGAAAGTTGTATTGTTTTTCTTTTTGTTGAATCTCCAAATCTTGCCGTCATCGAAAATTTCGCAATCCTGGACACAAGCCCGTAGTGCCTCTAGTGTAAATTCGTCACTGCGTAACAGTTCCTCCTTTTGTTTGTCGCTGTTGTGTATGTATGTATAACCATAGCTTATACAAACATATGCACATAGTCAATTCAGAGTAGTCCTCTATCGACATGCATTTGGATTAGAAAACTCGAGCTTGTGTCTTACCGGCAAGAGCCCAATCCGAGGTTCGGCCACTTCCGGCGCTTGTTACCCTGACAAAAAAAAAAAAAAATGTCGTTCCTACCATGTTAGTTGCACGTTAACCTTTGGTAAGAGTGGACATGTTATAAGTGTTGAAAGTTTATTTCGTATTACACGGTTTAACAATTTGTAGAAAATCCAAATTTTCACTTTTAAAATGTCAATCGTTCGAATCGGAAATTAGTGGATCGTTGTTTAAGCGATATATTTATCGCTACGCTCGATGACCTGCGATGGAGTGTCGTCCGCTTAGTAGTTTAATGGTGTCGAATGTCCAGAAAAAACGTGCAATATAATATTAAAGATATCTTTAAGATTTATCAAGAAAGCCCATTTGGATTTATTTCCTGATGAAAGTTTATACTTTTCTCGATTCATATTATCTTCTTGCGAGAGTAGAATTTTATTCATGAGTATCCATTATAAAACCATTAGATTTTTATAGGGAACTAGGTCAGGCAATATAAAGGTAAGTAATAAAGAATGAACGATTTATCAGACTTATATATTTATTCCTCACATAAGCTCCACCGTAAATAAGACCATCACATTCTAATTAAAAACAATAAGGCCCCTCTTCACAATAGGATTCTTTTGTTATCGCCTATCATATTCTGGTATTTGACAGGTTTATTAATATATAATTAACTATTACGTTAAATACAGTGCTTTGAATGTCTGTATTACATTGAATTGATTTAATTAGGTACTACGCACCTGATAGTAGAAATTTGAGAATAGTTTCAGGGAGACTTCAGTGACAGTACGCAGATAAACTTCACAACAAAATTCTCTATATTAGTTATAATTAGTGTCCGACTGATACAGGATTTTCAGCCAAAACGTAAAACGAACTTTCGGCTTGGGTCTCTCTCTTCGCCGAAACCAAAACTTAACTAAATCCGGAAAAAATTGTATTGAATACTAAAATTAATATATATTTCAAATATATACAATGAAGTAACTTTTATTAATAAAACAACAGTAGGTAATTCAAGTATGTAGCAAAAATATTTATTTATGTTTCATTTTCAATTGTTAAAGTGGTTTCATAATTAGAGGAATAAACTTTTGGAAATAAAGATTAATTTCTCTCTATGAGATTTACATTGCCTATCACCATTGTTGTCAAATGAACATAAACGAGTGATTGAGTGAAGTATAAGATCAAAGACGGCTACTAAATAATAACATAAGGAAATTGCTAGATGGCGCTACGAGCACCGTATAGATAATTAAGATTATAATGTTTACCATATTACAAAATACATGATCAAAAATATGTTCATGACCTATATTGTAAGTAAACTTTATCAAACTTTCGCACTCACTCTTACTAAATTATTAAAATAGGATAAACTAATAATAATAAAATTTATAAATAATTGAAGTGTGCTCATTTTAATTTCGTACTTTTGGTATAGCTACATGGTACGTGAATCCATCCACCTACAATGAGCTTGAGCTCGTGAGGTAACCATAGCATAGTGGTAGGGCTTTTTCTAACTACCACAAGTTGAACATCTGCCGCCAAATACCAATATGTGTGTTCCGGCAGTTGCACTTGAGAGCCAGTTCCTTCACAGGTTTAGCGAGTCTACCATCTTGGGCCGTATCGTCACTTAAGATGAGGTGAGATTATGGCCATAACGGTAAACCTTAACTATAAAAAAGGTGTTTTAAAATAGGGTTTAAAATAGTTTTTTTAGTTAACTTTTTTAGCAGACAATATGGCAGAAATTTTGTGTAGTGTATATGATTTAGAAATTTTGTAAATTAATGAAAGTAGTTAGTTAAAGTAATTTATTAATGATGCAGAATCTAAACACTCTCGTATCTTGTATGTGAATGTTGTTTTTCAAATGTAGTAAACGTTTTTGTCGCTATTTGTCTGGGACCAATACTTTTACGAATGAAATACTGAGTAAAACTTTGCATCGCTCTCTCAAAAGAGCGCTCAAGAAACCGTGAGGATGTAATTAAGACCTAACCACGTCTTATGAGCTAGCTTGTAATGAAACCTGAAGAACATTTTTTGCTTTACCTTGCCATATTTACTACAACAGTACTTGTATTTATTTCGATATGAACCGATTATTTGAATTAAAAAAAAAAAACAATAAGAATATAATTAATCATTTTATTAACAATCATATCCTTTAAAAACTGCGTTCTTACAGAAATACAACTATAGAGATGATTTCAGAAAACAAGAATCTATATCTAAATACAAAATGTGATCCAAATCGTTAGAGCCAACTATTTCCGAAATACGCGGAATTAATATATGTACAAGAATTGCTCACTTTTAATTGTATTAGATAGATAGATAAACATATAGATAAAGAATAAAAAGCTGAACGAAGGAATCTTTCAAAGTGACAATGTATATATCTTTTCATATTATTATTTTTTTACGTACATCTGTAGCCATCGTGTAATTCCTTAACGAGTTGTCTGATTGAAATAAAGTTATATTCTATGTTCATATTCTATTTCCATATCCATCTAAGCTTAAGCTCTATTCATCTAAATGTGACGTGTTTATTAGAGAGCAAGTTATTATTTAAGTAGGAATAAATAACAGGTTGGTTCTTAGTGAAATGTGGTTGATGGTTTTGAGCAATAAATTATTCCTATTGTATGGAAATTGTACGTACGCTTATGTCGCTTACAGTAAGTTGCTTCTTACACTTAGGTTTATTAATGATATTCGCAGAAATACCTTCCATTATTATTTATTCACATGAATAGTTGTCGAGTGATGTTAATATCTGATAACTTTCCTCTTGTAGTTGGTAAGAATCATTTTCTGTATTGGTAAGAATTCTTTTTATTAGTGTCGTTTTACCATTTGCTTATTCAATATATCATTATTATTATTAAAATTAATACCGAGAAAAAAAATTAAAAGCATCTTTACTTCATCTTTATTTCCTAATATTCATAAACATAGTCCAATTTAAATTCCGCTCTTATTCATGACGTGAGTGGCTCTGAAAATGAAAACTACGTATTTTATCACGGACTCGTTTCCTTGGAGCGAAATATGAAAGGGAGTAATTAAGATCGTGGGGTGGTGTTTAAATTTTAATTATTGTCGGCAGCCGGTAGCCGAGGAGCCGTTCCGATTCGCCATGGAGCTCGATGACCTGCCAAAGGAGACCCTTAAGAAATACATATTTGAAGAGACTCTACTTTTCAAACAAACGAACGAGGGTATCTAGACTGCGCGGAGCGCCGGTTACCCTTAGACCTACCTTGCCTCCACTCCTTGCGCCTGAACGTCAACTTAAAGACAGCGGGGTAAGAGACCTTTTGCGTGCAAGTTCCTTTAATTTTACACCGTTTGATAAAAATGATGACGCAATCTTATATTATCGTATCAATTTTTATCTTAAAAATTCAATTGCTTCACGATAATCAGCGATTCCTTGTATTTAAGAGTACTTTTGTTCAATTTAATTGTATTTTATAACAAAAAAATGTTTAAATCTAAATTGTACGTGCACGCAAAATCAAGTAGGTCTAATGAAAATGATGTTGATAGCTTTCGAATTGTCACTTGTTCAGTATATGTTAGTCGGTTAACCAAAGCTTATTAGTTAACCATCATGTTGTATTCATTAAGTATTGTTGGAGATCCAGCTCCCTAGTATGTTTTGATTTAAAATATATATATATATATATTTTAAGATTTTGTGTGGAGTTCTGCATTACCTTAAGGTTGGCAAAGAACTTTATCGTGAGGTTAAGCTTAAGAAATAAATAGTATATAGTTTTAATTTCTTCAGACTTCGACGCTTACGATCCAGCGGTTACCGTTTCACGACATGACGCGATTCTGTCTGCATAATAATGACAAAAGATAAATATATTTGCTTTTTATTATTTCCACGTACAAAAGAAAAACGTAAATATTACGGGTATATCCGCGTGAATAACACGAAATAATTAAAGTAAATAAGGAACGAATAAATTTCAAAGGAAAATATAAAATACTGCCAGATAAGGTCGTCGATATATTTTTATTGTTGCATGGTTTTTCCCTTAATTTTTAAATACATATTTTTAATAATGTCTCAATATAATGACTGGAATAATGAATTATGGTATTCTAAAATAAAATTATTATATTGTATTAAATCGTAGAAAACATAGTGGTCATAGATAGGTCTTTTCTGAAATTTATAAACGTTAAACAATTAATTACATAGACGTCGTAAAAGTTTCTCATACGAAAATGTTCTAAGTGTTCGTTGATGTTTTGAAAAAAAAAAAAAATTATGATATAAAGTTCGCACAGTATTACTAGGCGAATTCTTGGATGATTTATTCGCTTGAGATCTCGTATCGAAGGAGCGTGTTCATATCGAAATTGTGAACAGCCGAGTGAATGGTTTATGTATATGAATACTATGCGTGTGGGTGTTTTTATGGAGTATATTTAATACGGGAACTAAGAGGCAATGGGACGGGAAAGGGAGATAATACATTGTGGCCCGTATAAATCGGATCGGTGCTGTGAAAATGGAGTTAACGTTAGAGTAGTCCCTGTAATTGCAAGGAGCGCAGAGCTCAGTAAAACGTTCGCTAAACAATGATCAAGTTAATGCGTGGTCGAGAGGTTGTAAATATTTTTATTACATTTCGAGTTAATTAATGTATTTTGAAATGTCACCGAGCAATAATCTAAAGCACTCTATTATTAATTAATTCCGATGTGGTTTCTTCCTATTTACTTACTCTAATCTTATAAACTGATAGATCCGCGTTGGAAAACTTGAATGTGTGACAAATAAAAAAATTATTGTTTTATGTAATTATGAGATAATCGTCTTCCTTGTATTCGCATATTTAGCGCACAATACATTATTAGAATAGTTAATAAATTAACTTCATATCAAATATTTAATGGGGCGTTTTATAGATTTTAAAGAGTTTTCAATTCGATGCGAGGTGACAAATTTTTCAATGGGCTTATTTTTCTTGTATGACGAGCGAACGCGACTGTTGTTACTCATATGTCTACGTGATGTTATCAGGACCTGAGCCCACATTCTCGATGATAGCAAGTGGGTTCGATTCCTCTGTATCTGTAACGGAATAACGTTGTTTGTTGAGGTAAAATATATTTAGGGAACATTTTTAGAGGATAGCGGTGTTCGTATTTCAATTAAAAATTGCTAATTGTATATGTATCGTTTTAGTTGTTTCACGTGAAATTCGATTTTCGCGTTCGTGAGGTATTCCTTGAAGTATCATCTATATTGTATAAAATAATAATATTTATTGTCATCACTTATATAGTATTCTAAGGCTGCAGTTATACCTAAGCTTGAAATGTATAACTCAATATTGTAACATCGCACCATATGTCTCGATTTCAGTATCATATGCGATCGAGACCAACATTTACAAGTTCGCTGAAGAAAATGCTTTACTTAAACATCGCCACATGGAATGTCATTATTTGTTTATAAAATAATACGGATTAAAGAAAAAAACAAACAATATTTGCTTATTTTATATTATAATCTGTCAATTAACTTTTACGTATAATTTATTAAAAGTACACACCGAATAAGGTAACCGCCATGTAAACCAGTCTAACTGCAGTTTTACAATATCAAAATCAATTTTAAATTATATAATCATCATCGAATAAAATATCTTCTTACGTGTTCACTTCATTTCATATATATATATATAAATAAGTAATAAATTTTTCAATGCTTGATAAAAGTGTAATTTCAACTTTATTATTATCGTTAAGATCAGTGGCTACTTATACAAACGAAAAAAACTTATTTATTGTTCTTTCTGACACATTTTTGATCACCAAAGTGGATCTTGTTAAAATATTGTTATTATTAGTTTCAAAAGGAGTCATAGAAACCAGCTTAAATTATTTTACATATAGCATACTTTTCACTTCCAAAAATATCAGTCGTTTCAATGACTCCTATTTAAACTTTGCCGTAGTTTCATCCAAAGTTTTTAAGTAAAAACTATAAACAAAATTTGTTAATAACTTTTGAAATTTTGTTAATGGTAACCTTACCGCATTAGAGGCTGATGGGTTAACTTAGCCTATAAGAAACTGATGGGAAAATTATCACACAAGAGCGTCATGCGTATATTACCGCAGCAGAAGGCCGCGGGTAAATTATCCACATTAAAGGTCGATGGCTAAACCTATCCTATCAGAAGCTGATGTGAAATCTAACCGCATCTTGGTGTTACGGGTAAACATTCCGCATCAGAGGCTGACGAGTAAACAAACCGCATTAGAGCTTCATCGGTAAACTTACCGCATCAGATTGAAATACCGTATCATGATGTTTTTTGGCTGAAACAATGGTTGAAATTTAGGGCCTAAATATTTGTATCCGACGCGAGTTATCTTTACCTAGCTAGTTTGTCTATTTATGCTAAAATCAACTCGAGTATACTAAACACACGAAACACCTGTACCATCAAGTACTACTCGTATATTGTTAAAATCTGTTGAGTGTTGCCATATTTTCTTAAGTCATTGTGTACAAATTGAATATTGTAAGATCATTTGTTATCTGTCAACAGTTGAATATTACGAAAATAAATCTATTCAAAAGATTGCCGTTTGTTTAATTTATCGAATTATCGCCGGCCATTACCCGTGCTCCGTAATCCGGAATTAATTGAATGTGATTTATTAAGTAAACGGCATTAAGTGTCGTAAAATAGCTGTAAAAATAAATCTATGGCGGTATAAAGCGTCTGTTAAATAAATATTTCTCATTCAATTCCATTAAAAAAGTGTTCTCGAATAAGCTTATGGATTTATAATGGCCTTATTCGGCTCAATGTCCTAGGATAAGGTTTATCCGTTCTTTCAATCGGATATTAATCTTGAAAGCTTGTTTATATTCAATAAAAAAAAAATGGATTGTAAATTACACATCCATGATGTGTGACTAAATTGCAACGAACATGCATCATTGCCCATAGCTTAGTTGCCTATCAACAATTGCTAACCTAAAGAAAGACCAAAAAATATGTATGTAATGACACATGTCAAAGTACTTGTGTGACATGTAACTACAGTTGTTTGGCGGCAGATTATTAACTTTTGAAGCTATAATAGCACGGTTGGTAGTGTGTACGGATGCCGTGAGTTCGAATCCACCTACAACGAGTTGGAGCTTTTGTTGAAAGAAAACATGATGAAACCATAGCATGGTGGTATGGTTTTTCTAATGCCCGCCTGGCTAGCTAGCACTCTTAAGTTAAAAATCAGCTGAACCTCGTGCTTATGTAGGGAATGTTGGTGACGTCACCGGTAACAGCCATCGTCGGACTTCGCGTCGGTACTGATATGTTCATTAGCGGAGACAGGAACGGAGGACTCTCCATTATCATCTTCTTGTCCTGTTCCCAGGTCATTTGGAGTCGGCGCAGGACGTTTTCTTCTTCCACAAATCTCTATCAGTCGTCATCTCTTCATTTTCTTCCATTTCTTTCATATCCTTCCTCACACACTCTATCCATCTTTTCTATGACCTTCGTCTTCCTTTCCCTCTTTCGAAATTCATATCCATTACTTTTCTCAGTACATGTGCTTACTTTCTTCTCTTGACATGTCCGAAACAAGACAAACTATTTGTTTTTTTTTTTTAATTCTCTACCATTGGCGCCCCTTTCAATCTTCCTCTTACATACTCATTCGTGACTTTGGGTATCCTTGTAACACGTATCATCCATCTCAACATTCGCATTTCTGCTACAAACAATCAATACTCATCTGTCTGGGGAATCTATAGAGATTAGTATTTTGCTTTGTGTCAATTGCAATTATAAAGTCCTTAACACTTTTGCAATATTGAAATTGTCTACGTACACAGAGACCATAGATGAAAACAGTATTAGTCATTGAAGATTTGAGTAAATTCTTATAAACGTGGTGGAGCTTTTTGAAGCGATGATAGCTCAGTGATAGTGTGCACGACACCGCGTCTTGGGAGGTGAGTTCGAATCCACCTACATTGAGCTTGAGCTTTCGGTGAAGAAAAACATCGTAAGGAAACCTTAGCATGGTGATAGGGCTTTTCTTATAGCCCGCCTGGCTAGCAACCACTCTCAAGTTGAAAATCTGCCGCCAAATAGTAATAGGTGTGTTTCGGCAGTTGCACTTGAGAGTCAGTCCCTCCGCAAGTGTTGCGTGTCTACCAATTTGGGCCGTATCGTCACTTAAGATTCACTCATCTTGCAGAAAATCGGAGTCAAATAACTTTGTGTTATGTATCCTGTGGTAAGACGTGTTTACAAAGCTTCTTGAAAAAGGAGGTTGCTAAGTTAATGATGATTGAACGTATAAATGATACGTCTGATACGTACAAGCACTTACGGGCTTTAGCAACTAACCATCAGGCTGGCCGTATGTTGGAGAAAAGGAACGTAAGTAACTGAAAGCGTCTACGGACGCCGCGTCAATGAACGTGAGTTTGAGTCTGTGCAATGAGCTTTCGGTGTAGGTAAACAGCATGACGAAGCCATAGCATGGTGGTATGGCTTGTTCTAATGCCCACTGGCTAACTCTCGAATTGACAATCTACCACCAAATACGTATAGAGTTTCCCGCAGTAGAAATTGAGAGTCAGTATCGCCACTTAGTTTGTCCACCATCTTAGGCCATACCATCACTTAACATCAGGTGAGATTGTGGCAAACATTATATAGTTTGTTCTGTTATTTTAATTTAATACTATCTTCATAATTCCTTGTAAATGTATATATGTGTATAGAGACATATCGATATATATGTACGCGCATAACTTCCGGGCGACTGTACCAAACTGAATAATTATTTTTTTATTGGATTCGTTATTGTCAGGACAAGGTTTGTATAAAGAAAACATCCAGATTTTTTAAATCTCATAATATTGATACTAATGAAGCGACGATAGTTCAGTTTGAAGCGGTGATAACTCGGTAGTGTTCTACGAACGTCGCGTCAAGGGACGTGGGTTCGAATCGAACTATATTTAAATTCCATATGATTAAAATAGATTTAATTAATTGGAATTATAAACAAGGTTCAAAAAACGATATTTGATATAGCTACTCCGATTAAACTTAACGACCTCAAGTTGAAAGGTTCTATAGTATATAATAATATAATAATAGCTAATCAAAATGTAATAAAAAATTCAAATCGGTCAAACCGTTTCGTGTTTTAGCGAGAATTAAAAACATCGATTTTAGGTGATACCATGTCTACCGGGTCAGCCAGTAGTAATATATAATGTATTAAAGATATACTAAAACCCGTCTAAAACACACTTATAAGATAGATTTATGTAGACTGGATGAGTGGTTCTCTAGTTATGAGCACATCAACGGCCAGACAGAGATAACATTATATCCTTTATGATATTTAAAGATACTTAAGATGTTATAAAGAGAGTAAATAACTATTTGAACGTTTTCTTTATGACGTATTTCGCAAAAGCAAAGTGATGACAAAAATCACTAAATATTTACTTCGAAATTGTAAATTCGTATTACGTATCTACTTAGAGTACTTAATCTGTCAATTTATTCGCGACTTCGTTAGCCTGGAACTGATTTTTTTTATATATGTTAGCTCGGCAAAGTGACTGCACTGTACCTAATGTTAAGTACAGTACAGTCCAAAAATAACAGCGACCATCGAGAGAACGACAATCCATCGTCAGTCATTATTGTCAAGCCGGCCTGCGTAAATGCTTTTCTATGCTGTTTATTACTTTTCGATGATAGCTCAGTGATAGTGTGTACGACTTCGCGTCAAGGGACGTAAGTTCGAATCCAACCACCTACAATGAGCTTGAGCTTTCGATAAAGAAAAAACATCGTGAGAAAACCATAGCATGATGGTAGGGCTTTTTCTAATTCCCGCCTGGCCAGCAACTTCAAGTTGAAAAACTGACGCCAAATACCAACAGGTGTGTCCCGGCAGCTGCACTTGAAAGCCAGTACTTCCACAGGTTTAGCGAGTCTACCAACTTGGGCAGTATAATCACTTAAGATAAGGTGAGATTACGGCCATAACGCTAAACATTAACTATATAAAAAAAATCAGCTTTACTCCTGTTGTTGGCGGTAGCGTTATGTCAAATAGTCTAAAGCCTTCCTCGATGATTGCTGTATCAATAATTTATATATAATTTTTGAAATTCGTGTAATAGTTTCTAAGATTGGCGCGTTCAAACATACAACCAATATAAAGGCGGCATCGCTTGTGTTAAAATTGATTTTGTCAAACAAATCAGTTGACGCAATAAAAAGTTTCACATAAAGTTTATTCGTCTCTTTCAATATTTTTTGTGAGAAAAAGTAGCCTATCACCGTCTTCAAGAACCCATTTATCTTTATATCAAAATTCATCATAATCGATTCAGCGGTTTAGGCTCAACAAACAAAGAAACTCACTTTTGCATTTATAATATTTGTAAAAAATTTCAATTTTTACTCTCGTTTTGCTACCATTTAAAGTAAGAAGGAGTTCGGTTGTACTATAGTGCGTCTACAACTTAATACAAGCGTGCATTTGTAACATAAGACATTAAAGGTAGTGACGGTACGGTTAAAGTACCTATGTGTTTTCTATACATATATGCTTCAAACAGAAACATAAAAAATATAATACTTTAACACATTTCTACATGCTAAATGTTAATTTTCTATCCTCTATTAGGTTTGGTACTTAGACTTAAACTTATCTTATTTAAGTGGTGATGGAGCTCAAAATGGTATCACGTTAAACCTAGTGAAAAAACTGGACGTGAAGTAAAGTTAGCTGCCAGAACACACTAATCGGTTTTTATAGACAATTTTTTTAATATGAGAATGATAGTTGACCAATTGTGCATTAGAAAATACCGGACTATCGTGTTATGGTTTCATTGCGGTGTTTTCCTTCACTAAAAACCTAAGTAGGCATTATTGCTACAATCTTGCGGGTATCGACAACGCTACCTCCAATACGTCATTGTTTTAATGAAAACAATTAGATTAATTTCGACTGAAAATTGTAATTCAATAACACCCAATTTTCACAATTCAATAACTTTCTCAATCAAATATATCAACAAACTTCGTGAAACTGAGGTATACGAATTAGATGTTAGAGATTTGTTTAAAGGAAACTTTATACTTGAGACCGAATGTAACAAAATATTTTCCAATACCATCAATATCAATTTATAACTCAATCGACACAATATCTGTATCTAACATATTATTGTGGAAGTTATTACAGGTTGCCAATTTTGATGTTGTAGTCTTAAATGTAATTTATCTGTCTGCCCAGGGCATTTCACAACATTGCGTTGTAGCAATAGTTGGACAGTACTTTCAATAGGAGTGATTAGAGTTATTTTTGAGGTTATTTCTTTATAATATTTAGTAACATGCCCGCTGGGTCTTACTAATAAGTAAAGGTACTGCTTAGTTCAAGGAGTGTAACCAAAAATATACGTAATCAAATTTTATATGTATATATACATATAATACGTTCATAGAGTTAGATAGAACGTGCAACGACTGACTATATAACATGTATATATTTTTACAGCCAGCAGGGTTGAAACCGCGCAGCCAAAAACTCATTTGTTAGTTATAGGTGAAATAGTATGACATGTATAAACTTTTAGCTAAATGTTCTCTTTATTAATATTTTCCTTTCATGGTCTCAGTTATTATGTTATCGTATACAAAAATGTTGATGTCTCTTCGCTTGAAAAAAATTGTCTTATTAGAAAAACATTGTGACATCGTTGTAAAAGTTTTTATCGAGTGTCACGGTACTACTTGTGATGACCCCCAACCCTTCCCATTTCCGTGTACTTTAATTTTTGTATTCATCACTATGAGAGTTTTTCTATCTAGAATGTTCCGAAACTTTCACTGAAGAAATTTGTACATGGCATACATAAATCGGCAGATGCCAGAATAAAAAATAAACAAACATTTGTGAAAAAGTAATAAATATACAATTTGGTTAAAATAATATCTAATTTTCTGTCTTTGTATGTAGTATAAAATTTAATTTAAAAAAATTATACACATTTACAGTACTGAGTTTCTAAAATTGCAAGTAATATAGTATATTTTATTTCACTTCATTAATCAAAGTCCAAACGGTTTAATCAATGCGTATATTTCCCGGGAACGGATTGCGATCAGTACCCTTATAAGAATGTTTCTTACTCATCAATAACTGTCCGTTCGGAAATAGGGCTCAATAAATGCTATCATCAATACTCTTTCCATACCATTTTGTACACCAACGTTTTTCATTTTAGAAAAGTATTGTCTTGGTAAAAGGATCTCGTTTCTAATAAATTAATGTAAGAGCTTTCCCATTACCTACGTTATGATTTGCAATAGATTTTTTTAATAGTTAAAGTTTAGCGTTTTGGCTACAATCCCACCTGATGTTCAGTAACGATGTGGCTCAAAATGGTGGACTGGCGACGCCGGTTTATAAAATACAAGCTGTGCCTACGACATTGATCGCTTAGAAATAAAATTAAAAAAAATCTAATACATATATTGTAAGGGCTTTTCCATTACACATGTTATGAGTTGCAATAGACTTGATTATAAAATACTAAATGTGCCCGTGTCTTCGTTTGCCTGGAACTGAAAATTAATTAACAATTTCTAACCGTTTTTGTAACTTACTACACTACTACTTGTAATACAGCTTAGCTCCGATTGGTCGTAATGTGATATTGAATAATCTCAAACTTTCCTCGGTGATTGCTTTATACAATACAAAAATAAGTGCACGTCTCATAACGTGAAGCGTTTGAGTAGTGCTTTACTCTCACTCTCTCAAGATCAATTTTTGGAATCCGACGTGTAGTTCATCAGATTAGCGCGTTCAAATAAACAAACTTTACCGCTTTATAATATTTATATAGATTATTACATTACTAGATTATGTTATATAGAATGATTGAAATTAAATTTACGAGATCAATAAACTGTAACACCGTTTCACCGATCGGCATAAAATTGGTGATACATTTTAGTGTTTTTCATGCAGAGAGGTTTTATGTTATCCGTGAAGACGAAGGGTGGTACTATAACCAAATTATTGAGTACTAGCAAGGGTAAAACAACGTCTGTGGTACCACATACTATATTAAAAAGAGTACAGTGTTTTTACTATACATTTGTAAATAATTAATGCAATACTTATAACTGGTAGAAAGTTACTTTCAGGGTTATTATTATAGTCTATGCTTTCTTATTATTGAGCTTTATATTGTAACACGCTGTGACTCCGACTATGTTCTTGTGGACGTGAGGTAAGTTTCGTACAATTTTAAAGTTTACAAACATGGTACTTATTATTATGTTAAGTTGTTACTATCACAGTCTTTTTATATACCTATCAGAGCTAGTCGCAGAGTTATAATTACAATGCTTTTGTTTAGTGCATATCTGATTTTCATGAATAATTTAACAGTAGGTATAAATTAGTTTTCCACAATATTAGTATTGTAAAATAAAAACTAACAAATATTCAAACTTAAAAAAGACAGTCAAAGGGTTTGAACTATGCTATGTGTTAGTTTAGAAAACCTAACGCTGCTCTAAAAATCATGATTTTTATACGTTATTTTTTAAAAGTCCAACGCCATTGAGAAATGAGACATCATAAATTTGTTATGTTGTCAGTTATGAAACAGATAAAATTGTATCAATATCTGTGAAAATGTAAAACTATTACAAAATTTTGGTTTTTATCTCCTATCTCAGAGAAACCATTTTGTTTTACGAGATAAAAAGCATCCTGTTTTCTCAATCCATGGTACCTAATATATCACCGCGTTAAATTTCAATAAAATCTTCCAAAAGTTCCAGAACAATAAACGGATAATTGAAAATATTTTTGCCCTTAATATCTTTAACACAGGACACACAAATTAAATAGTATGTAATTTACAGATTTGTTTTTTTTTTCATTTTTATTAGATTAACGCGTAGAAATTTGCGAAGTTTATAATATTTTATTGTTTGATATACCTAAAGTATAAAGCAACATACAGTTTCATAGTCGTCCCCAGAATTTACTGCATTCTAGTCATTTTTATTGCAGAGACAAACACCTTTTAACAAAATGCATTGAAGATTCTTTTGATATTCTAATACAAAAGGCAATGGACTCGTTTGCTTTCACTTTACTAGCAGTCTTAAAAGAATATTTTCATACTACGACGGCTAAGTTGCAAAGTTTTATGTTTTATTAAAAGTTTTATTAGTTGAGGAAATCGGATTAAAACGGGATATTTATACCAAGATTGATCGCGGAACCGCCACCTCCATATTGTCCAAGATAACAAATTGGTTGGAGGGCGGCAATATTATTTTTAGTTCATTTATAAATAAAATACGCTTTTATACTTTGTATTAAACTGTTTACGTCATCCGATTTATTTAACAAAATCAATATTGACGCGAGCGAAGCCGCTCCTAAAATCTAATCATTACAATAAATCAAACTGGTATGCATATATTTTAGTTTGCCGGATAAAAAAGAGTGACTCTGAAGTTTGGAATTCAAGAGCCACAGCGACAATATCGCCAACGAAAGGTAAGTGCTCCTTCGTATTGGCTGTAACGTTAAATATTCGTTGGTTATTTTCTGAGCTATCTTCCGTCCAACCAGATTTGTATACTCCTAAAGAACTTTTATTTCTTTAAGAAATAAAATACTCACCCATTTATTTTATTATTCTTATTATAATTGTACTCCGAACATAGACCTTAAATTCATCAACTTATTACTATCGGTCTTGAGGTTACGGTACATTTGAAACTGGTTATGTGTAGCTACAGACTAAAGTCTACCAGTCAGACAGTTATAGATGGACTGTATACCGAATTGCTGTTATCTGAAGCCTACTCAATGATTACTATATCAAATACAAAAAAATCCATCTAATGGGTCCTAAGATTAGCAAGTTCACTCAAATAAATTTTTCGACTTTATTATATTAATATAGATTACATGACAGAGTGCTGACTATATTTCAAAAGCAAGCATAGTATAATCAAAAAGTAATGACAACCCTCGAGAACCTAGAGACCTATTAGTAGCCAACGTAAGTATGTATATCTAGATATGTACCTCAATTCTAAACTTCTTTTAAATATAATTTATTTATATACTACAAACTTAGGAAACTTTTACTCTCTTATCACCAAATCTGGAAAACTATATTATATATACTATAACAATATTTGTTAATTTGTGATTAGACATAATAATAGAGCCGATGGATTGACATGCATATTCCTTTGACAACGTAGACACCCACTAACAACAGATATTACGAGCCCTTACAGCTAAGAACACGGGAGCGAAATCGCGTGACCCAACTAGTGTTTAAATAAATGGGTTTTATTTGGTCTTAAAGCTACAAAGCTTTTTCAAATGAAATATAAACCCCATTCTGTTAGTTAAGCGGTTCCCGCAGTTAATCTCGGGAAAAGTGTACGCTTTATACTTTAAAATAACATTTTTATATCAAGAAAATGTTGTGCACGGTCTCGCTACACTAAAGGGTAAAGAAAATAACTTTCCTTGGAGCAACATTGTGCACAGTTTTAAACAAATAAGTAACAATAAAGTTTGCGGAAAATATTAAATCCACAACTTTTCCCATTAGGGATCGTTTAGGGGTCGTCTGAATTTAAATGGATAATTTGTTCATTTAAATTATCCTTTCGAGCTTAACGTTTTTTTATGTAACACTGCAAAGTGACGTCACTGTCACGGATGATAACTTTGAACCTAATGAAATATAGAACAACTTGAAAACAATAACTACCATTACGAGATCAGCAGCCCATCGAAGTCGCCATTGTTATGCTGAACTGCAAGCCTCTAATTCCACACATTGTACATTAGTACAGTCTTAAATGTATATTATAAAATCTCCGTTGACATGTAATATTATTGAGATATCAAATAAAAAGTGAAAAAATAATAATTCAAGCGTTTTCCTTGTTATTTAAATTATAGACCCATCGCATCATATACATTTAAAATATCTAATATTATAAGCTTATTCAATATGTTTTAGATAAATTTTCACGATAGTTTTAGATAAACTTGAACGAATACTTTAAATACTTAAAATTCTTACTAATATTATAAATGCGAAAGTGAGTTTGTTTCTTTGTTTGTTACACTTTCACGCCTAAAACACTGAATGAATTATGATAAATTTAAGTATAGAAATAGATGGTATTTTGGAGACGGTGATAGGCTATTTTTTCTCGCGAAATGTTATTGGAAGTTAAGTAAAGGGACAAATTTTGTATGGAACTTTTTATTGCGCCATCCGATTTGTTTGACAAAATCATTATTAACGCAAGCGAAGCGAAAGTATTCAATATCCAATATTATTTCATATCCATATCCATAACCGAAACTTGAACATATTTAGGTAAATCTGAGGTCTCATTTCCGTAACATTTCTAATTTCCATATATATTTATTATCATTATTTATACGTCCACAAAATATTTATAACCTATCATATTCCCATCTTGTAGGATTAATAATAAAAAGGGTAGACGGCTTATTCTAAACGAACGTACACGGTTTGATGGTCTCGCTACATTTACAAAATTGAGTTGTGTCCCTGTATTAACATTAAAATCATAAAATACCGCATACTAGACAGTGTTTTATTGGATGTTTGTGGAATAACATGTTAGGTAAAGGTGAAACCGCATAGCTACTAAGTATTTATGTAATATTATAAAGTGAGCAATTATTGTATTATTGTATTATGCTTATTTCAGAAACTACCGTAACGAACTGGATGAAATATTCTAAACAAACAGATTTTTACTTTTGAATTCACTTATATAGTTCTATTTTTATGTAAAAACGCAATATTTTAAAGAAATTGTTGACACTAAATATTTTTTTTTAATTTAAATAATGAATTTCAAGCGCTGATAGCTCAGTGGTAGTGTCTACGACTTCGCGTCAAGGGACGTGAGTTCGAATCCAAGCACGAATGAGCTTATATTATTATATACGTATATCATTTTTTTTTAATGGAATGCAAGTTTGTCTTTGTTATCGTGAACGAACATCCGACTTCGTACGTGTCAATTGCGCGTGTTCGCGTCTTTGTAATTTCCGTAATCCGTTCTTGATAAGTATCTACTAGTAGAAGACTCATCTGGTGACAACCACTGTCAAATATCTACTCAAAACGACGGTGTGTCGTCATGGGGGATGTTATCAGAGACCGTGGACAGCTTTCAGTCTTCTTCTAGTACCTGCATCGTAACCTGCCCGGCACATTGCGATAGGAAGTAATGTTTTTTTATACCACGATAACAAAACAAAGTTACATCCTTCACACCCCACTTGATTAGTGAATAAACAACAGTTAATATAGCTCGCATAAGCATGCGACTATGACGAGTGTATATATGACGAATATATTAATGCTAAACATGAAAGCTATAATCTCACCTGATGATAAGTAACGGTGCGCCACAAGATGTTGAATACGCTATACTTAGTGGAGAGATAAGCTCTAAAGTGCAACTGCCAGAACACATCTAAAGGTATTTGGTGTCAGATTTTCAATTTCAGGGTGGTATCTAGCCCGGCACTAGAAAAAGCCCTACCACCGTGTTATGGTCTATTTTACCGAAAGCTCATTGCAAGGATTTGAACTCACATCCATCGACATGGCGTCCGTACATACTATCACATAGTTATCATTACTTAGACAAGTGTCGCGTCCTACCACCTCACAAGTTCGATACTTCTGGTATACATCAACTTTTTTCTCTTTATTTAAGAAGGTTTTTTAAATCTGTGTATTTTAACAATAATTCCTAATTTCACCGTAACAAAATTGGCGTATGTAATAATGCAACCACATTTCATCACATAACATTTTTCCGGTCATCAAGCATGGTTTTTATGGTAAACTTTTTGTCTTCATTTTCTAAGAGAAAATTTTGCGAGTCATCTAAAAGATTTACTGCGGTTTTGTCTTAAAAACATTACAAATCCCCCCCATAATCTATTATGCGGGCTTCACTGCAAGCCAGTGAACCGTCAACTTTTGTATAATTGTAATGTTTTAGGTAATACATAAAGAAAATGCTTACAATGTGTTTAGTTTTCTTACTTACCTTTTATATAAATTATTGTCGACCATTCACCTCTTCTATACATGATAAGAAAATATAGTTCTTTAATTTCATTAAGTTGCTCGCATTGCGTGTTTTAGTTTGCCATTATTAAAAAAGTATAATAACAATCGATGTATGGCATAGCTAAAGAAATAAAATAATAGAAAATATGAATTTATACTATATCAGAAAATAAACTTTGTTGTTTCTCTTACTTACAGGTATTATAATTATGATAAGTGTATTTGTAGTAATAAGAATTATTGGTTAATAAAATAAAACTTATATTTACGGAACAACGCATGACAGTTTATTTTCATAAAAATGTATACAAATCTTACAAAGCTACAAAAAACGACGTACAAAATACAAATTATTTTATAAAGCTAGTTTTAAATGTAGCGGAAACTGAAAATATTAGTATTATTATCACCAAGAGCTTTTTATTAGCCGTAGGAAATTATTTTAAATTTTATTTCACGATCGCCGCTACAGTTTTAATGGTCCTTCAAGCCAGATTAAACTCAGTTTTAAATTTACACAAATTTTATATACATACAACGAACCTGTAACCTAGATAAATATGGGCATTAAATATTTTGTCAAAATTATTTTTCGAGTATATTATCAATATAAAGACCAAAATATATATATTTTTTAAAAAATTACCTTTCAATTATCTCTTTGTATGTGCTTTACCCTGAAACTTCCGGATAAATTTGACACATAGATGACTAATATTAAGGATGAACTCATGAAATACTTTTTATCTCATAAAACGAAAGTTTCCTGCGGGATATAGGGATAAAACGCTTAACTCATAGTCCATTTGACCGATCACCATGAAAATTGCTACTTATATTATATTTTTCGAGAACGTTTTTATAGTATTTATGAAACGTAATAGGTGGCGCTTTAGTTGAGTTGTTCATTATGAACTTTTACCGCTGAGACATTTTTTAAGAGAATTTGGCTGGAAGGTGTTAATTCAACCTCCATATAGCCCTGATCTCGTACCTTGAGATTTAAATCTGGTTCGGTCTCATCAAAATTCTGTAGGCAGTGTCTGGTGAGCAACAAGAGAGGGCTGCCAAAACTACTTGTCGCGTTTTTCTATCATACGCCCTAAAATTTTTACAGCAACAGTATCATGATACTACCTACAAGATGACACATACATAGATACTGTAATTAAAGGTAAAGAAACTGAAAAAAAATGTCTTGAGTTTTCATATAAAATACGAAGAAACTTTATACCCAACCTAATAAATAATTAATTCTTACATGTTTTTAATACGTATTTGTATATATAAATATGTGTATATTGTTGGAAATTGCGTATTTCAAACGGTGCAATCATACGATCTTCAGTATACCGCATTATCTGGAATATGTGCAATTTCATACTTGGTTTGAATTTCCAATATCACCGTAGGTAATCTGTGTAGCCGCCTACGATGCTACGGCGACTACGTTCGACGTAGACTGCGATATTCTGCAATCGGTTTTGATGTTGATAAAACAAACTGAATCGGGAAAAGTTATAGTTTTTTTTAATTTTATTTAGCGCAATATAGTGACTGCTCTGCACTTGTTGTTAAGTACAGTATAAGCCAAATCAACAGCGACTAACATTGACTCAAAATTCACTATCAGTTCCTTTTGAAGGACCCCACATCATATGAGGGTGGAAACATACTGACGGTAAGGCTGTTCCACAGCTCCACGGTACGATAAAAATGTGAATCAGCAAACTTTTTGGTTCGCAATTCAATAGGAGTCACCGTTAAGCTGTAACACTGAAGTCTCGCCCGCGTTGTTCTGTAGTGGAACGGAGAGGAGGGGATTACATCGAATATTTTACAGGTGCAACGTTTTGGATACAATCTCACCTGATTGTAAGTGACGATATGATCCAAGATGATGGACATGCTACGTCTAGTAGACAGACTGGTTCTCAAGTCCAATTACACGTTATCAACTTTAGGACATCTATTTTGGTTTTATGACTATGTTTTCATTTACCGAAAGCTCAGGCTGATTGCAGGGATTCTAACTCATGTTCATTGTCCATATACGCTGCCACTGAGCTGTCATTGTTTTGAACTGTCAACTGTGAATAATAAATTAAATGACAACTGTATAAGTATTATACAATTCAAGTTGTTTTTTTTTTATTATTTGAAAGAGCTAGCCACTGGAACTATTCGCGAAGTTAGAATCCTTTTTCATTGCATTATAGAAAATGAATAACATAACCCGCCCCTAGAATATATATTAATAGATACTAGATTTTTCACAAGTAACACAACAGTCTTAATTTATTTATCACAAAATAGATAATGATAATTTAAAACATACAGACATTCGAATGGGATTAAGAAAAATACAGTTTTCGATATTGCTAAAAAAAACTCGTCCTCGACACCCTACTTTTTACACGATATTTGGTACTCCAATACACATAAAGAGATGAAACATACATATTTTTTTTGAGTTGCAACAGAGCAGTTTTACTTAGAACACAGTAAAGTGTATCAAAATACCTCCAAAAGTATATTTATATATATAGATATAATTGTCATGTCAACTAGCAATTTATAAGCGCTTAGTTTCTGACCTACGTTGACCTGAATGACTGGAATCTCGTCAATTGAAAGTCAGACCCCAATATTCTCCGAAACGTCCCATTATATATATTATTTGCAAATTTAACAGGGACTAAATAAGATTCATATAAATAATTCATAAACGTTTTGAATGTCAAAGTATTAAGTGTTTGCTACTTTTACAAATTAATTAGGCATACGTACATGTAAAATTTACGTATTAGGTTACGTTAATTGAGAACTAAGCATGTAATTTAATATATTCATGATTAGATGGCCTGGCATTCCTTGTATTGCCTTTTAAAGTGAATATATCTCAGTTGGTAGTGTTTACGGACACTGTGTTAATGGACGTGAGTTCGAATCCACCTACAATGAGCTTGAGCATTCGGTGAAAGAAAACATCATGATGAGACCATAGCATGGTGCTAGCATTTTTTATACTTTTTATAATGCTTGCCTGGCTAGCTACAACCCTCAAGTTGAAAATCTGCCGCCAAATACCTATGGGTATGTTCTGGCAGTGGCACTTTGGGACCTATACCTCCACTAGACTTAGCGTGTCCACCATCTTAGACCTAATATTCTCTTACGATCAAGTGAGGTTAAAAAATTCAATAAATCGACAACAATGCCATTTATCGCGTTAAGGAAAACGGGCACTTATCATTATGAATATTTATAAAATTTCATTGATATTAAGATTAATTAAGTTTTAACGCTGTTTTATTTTGAAACCAACTGCGCCCCGCAAAGTTACACACTATTTCATTTAAATCGGTCCAATCGTTTGAGTTACGTAGTAAAAATTTGCCTATATGTTTATTTAAAGTGTCAGCTACCTTCATACCAAATTTCATTTAAATTGGTCCAACTGTTTGAGTGTGAAAAAGTAACAAATATACAAACACACTCCCAATCTTTAGCTTTTATAATACTAGTAGGATAGGAAACCATTAACGTTCATAAATTACTTATGATGATTAAGTTTATAAAACTGCATATGATCACAATACCACTATTGATATAAAAATATATAGTATAGATAACCCAATACATAGGTATAAAGTTTTCTCATAAATCTGAGAAATGTAGTTTACACTGCGATTTCATTTCGAATATTGCTATAATCTAGTAGTAGACACAAGACTGCGGTACGTCGACCTCGCTATGCGTTCCACGCGTAGCTAATCTCTGATATCTAATTCCAGGGATTGAACAACATTGGTCTTGAACGTGTTATTAGAAAGCAGAATTTACAACTTCTTTTTATGGAAAAGTTTAATCCTTACAAATATTATAAACGCAAAAATACTGAATGGATTTTAATGAAACTTTATAATAATATGGATTATGCATTAGATATTGTATATAGGCTGTAATTTAAAAAGATATTGTATGCATTGTCTAAAATATAACGATATGTGTCAAGTAAGTAGGGAAAAATTCTGCTATCTGCGAGCTATTCCGGCGTGCACTGCAAGACCTGTTAGAGTTAAACGTATATAATGTATAATGGAATTTTTTATGTTAAATTGTCCTATAAAAAAGCCCACGAGAGCATATCTACTTTTTATGTGTAAACGATTATAGCCAAAATAGTGAGCAACCTCGTATAAATGACTACAAGCACAAATATTCTTATACCAGTCTCCTTTGATATAATCTATTATAATAATGGGAGCCGGAATCAGAATTGTTTGACAAAATTAATAGCAACGAGAGCAAAGCCGCGGGTAAAAGCTAGTGTACGTATATTTCGTTAATGCATATAAAGCTAGTTGTGGAATCATCGTAAATAAAAGAATCAGCTGTAAATAATGTATGTCTCGTTTACATATAAGGTGATTAGCACATATTCTGGTGGCTATACGGTTCTGCGAGGGACTGCTCTGGGCGTGAATATGGTTCGGCCTCTTTTCATCTTTGCTATAATTTTATTTTTGGTCTGGTACAGTCCAGTCATTCCGCCCTTAGACAAAGCCATTACAATCCTATAGTTTGGACGTTAGTTCGCGTTCTTAATCTGCGTTGTAGCTGAGTAGGTTATTAAGGATTAGTCAGGAATGTGGTTTCTTTTCACGTCCCCGGCAACAGCCCAAGCCGAAGATCGGCTACTTCGTGGCTACCGTATGCTCGTTGCTCGGACTGAGTGCCTTAGAAATCGCTCCTGAGGTTCGGTGGAGTTATAAAAGTCCATACGGTATGTCCAATATAAAAAAAATACATTGTTGCAGTTGTTCGTAGGCAGTCGATCGAAGTCATGCCTTCTTATTGCGTTCGTGGAACCCTTCATCCCGTCTTTATTTTCCACTAAAAGATGAATATTGAAAACAGAATTCAATTTAACCAAAAACTATTGAACCTATAATTTGCCTAAGTCTTCAATATATGTAGTTCAGGATAATTCTGACCGCTTTTACATCTTGTCATAGTGTGAAATGAAAGTAAATTATCGATCTGTGTACATCACCGAAGGCAATTTTTATGCGTATAGAAAAGGATATTCGAAATAAAAATTTTCATGCTCGGTCCTAGTAAATTATGTGGTTAATCAATTTATTACATTCATGCTAATAAGTTCCTAACGACCATGTGTGTGTGTGCAAACTATTATGTTTCCTTTTTTATTTAGACTTTACCTTTTACATTAAAATGTAAGAGCAAGTAAATATGTTGATAGAGTAGCAAAAATGCATATGGTAATTGAAATTTATGTTTATTTCATAACCTGCTGCGAGGTACCGTAACAACATATATTGTTATAATATTGTATAATCTTATTAAGTGCCCAGTCACACAATCGGCCCTTGATTTCTATATTCCGTGGATTTCGTACGCATGCCCAGCTGCCTTGGGTTTCATAGAAAATATTGAGTAATTCTTATATTAAAACGGACACATTGATCACGTTTATACCTTCAAGTTGTAACATTTAAGAAGTGTTTAACCTGAGATGTCTGTGAACGATACGGCACGTAATTTTCTACACACCTTAACTCTATAAGCTTACCGACTTAAAATATTACCGCGATCAACACACTTTTACGTGAATGCCTTGAAGGAAACGTACCCGGTGTTTGTATGTAACAAATGATATATTACTAGATTTTACGTACAGCTTCGCTCGCGTTAATATATATCAAACAAACGGATGACGCAAAAAAAATCATACAAAGTTTTTCCTCTCTGTACCCCACTTCTAATAAGTTTTTGGCGAGAATAAGTAGCCTAGCATCGTTTCCAGGTTCCCATCTATCTATACACCAAAATTCATCATAACCGATTCAGCGGCTTAGGCGTGAAAGCGTAACAAACAAACAAACTTACTTTCGCATTTATTATATAAGTAAAGATTCTTAGTCACTTAGTAACTTAGTCATGCTAAGTTTATCCCTCTGTTTAACAAACTTCCCATAATTTTTTCGCGAGAAAAAGTGGCCCATCACCATCTCCGGGTTCTCATCTATTTTTATACCAAAATTCATCAAATTCGATTAAGCGGCTTAGTAGTGAAAGCGTAACAAACAAACAAACAAGCTCACTTTCGTATTTATAAGGAGGCATATATACGCATATAAAGTTCAGTCAAAATTTTCATAATACCGTTTGTTTAAACAAGCTACGGCTATAACTTAAATTATTAATAGAAAGCATAATAATTATATGAAATAACTCATATCAGATTGATACATACAATGTATGTACATTTTTGTTTATATTGTGGTATCTGCTCATCTAGATAACTTAGCAATGTTTTGCCAAACAAAAGAATATTATTTTTTCATATATAAAAATTGACATTAATAGCAGATAAAATTTAGAGCGGCCTATCATAGTAAGAACAGGGAGCTTACAATGTTTTAAGTTAAAACCATATCTTGTAGCAATCAAAATGGATTCCGGTGTCTTAAAAAAAAGATATTGATGAAGTTATAATTTTTTCCAGTTCGAAAAATATTCTTCACGACAAGAATAATACGGGCTTTATCTACTTGGATTTTTTATGGCAAGAATCACGAGCGTATATATTTGCCAGCTAGGTCATTTTTTATACTGGATTATTTATTAATATTGTTTTGTGTTTTTGTACAATATTTGTGATTGTTTGGAGAATTTACAAATTGTATTTTTTTACATTTACTATTGGCCAAAGCTTACCCAGATGCAGTAAAAAAATATCAATTTTTAAAACGCCTTTACGATAGTTGTCACGACAATTAAAACAGCTAAATGTGCAAATAACTAATTAATAGGAATTTAGAAAATTAAAGAAGATATATTAGAAAATATTTTCATATAAATGAGACTAATTCAAATTTTTTCTACTGAATTACGTTGGTGTTACTATTTTTTTATAATACGTTTATTTTTTTATTACATAAATATCAGTTATAATCAAAATTGCATAAATGTTTACTAAAAAACCTCTTTCCATAAATTATATTATTTCACACTAGCTGTGTCTGCGACTTCGGTCGCGTGGAACTAATAATTATTTAGTAACATTTACCCGTTTTTGTAACTTTTTTTACATTTTTTTTATTATTTTTGTTCAATTTTGTCCGATTGGTTGTTTCCTAATATAAGCGCGTTCAAACAAACAAACTTATCGATTTATAATATTAATATATATTACAATTGTTAAAAGCTTTTCCAGCGGCAGTCATAGAAAAAATATCAATTTACAAAAATACTTATTAGTAATGGATGTCAAAATATTAAAAACGAGTAAGCGTGCGAATTAGGTAAATATGAGAATACTTTACCTGTATAACAAAGGTCGTATCCTAAACACGAGACAAATTTTAATTAATAAGTCCGTTGAAAATTGCTACTGGAATAAGTTTTATGGCTGCGCTCTCGAGTAATTTATACAGTGGCAAATAATTAAACGAGATTACGGGCCTCTCGATTCCTTTGTGACGTGATTTCGGACACTGTTTAATATAAATGTGTGTTTTGGGACAACACAGTTTGCGACTGGCTTTTTAATTTCCATCCTCTTCTATTTATGTTGGGAACAGGGGATTATGAAAAAGTCCTAAATATATTTACTCATTTAATTATTTCAACGAAGAATTAATTTATACTTGTCGTTAAAGTACCTACTAATTAATTTGTCAAAGAGCAAGTTTAAAAGTCAATATGATTATTTGAAAACAGTCCTTTTTTTTAATATTAAATAGATATATTAGTCAATGACAAGTAAGAAGGACTTTTGCACAAATAAAAAAAAACAATTAATTGTGGATTACACAAATAATTGTCCTGTACGGGACTCGAACCTAAAGCACTTTGGCACGACAGTTGCAGCTAGACTACTGTTTTTTTATATATATATATAGGCTTAGCGTTATGGCCACAATCCCACCTTACGTTAAGATACGACGTGGTAGAAGATGGTGGCCACGCTAAACCTAGAGGAAGGACTGGCTCCCAAGTGCAACTGCCGTAATATACCTATAGGTATTTGACGACAGATTTTCAACTTGACGGTGGTAGCTAGCTAGGCGGGCATTACAAAAAGCTCTACCATCATGCTATGGTATCATCACGATGATTTCTTTCACCGAAAGCTCCTCCTCCTCGACGACAAGGGGTAAGGGAAATAAAGTATACGATGCGATATCATAATATCATTATAACAAGCTGAACCTGTGTAAGGACTGGCTCTTAAGTGCAACAGCAGGAACACACCTGTAAGTATTTGGCTGCATATATTGAACTTGAGGATGGTAGTTAGCCAGGCGGGCATTAGAAAAAGATCTACTCCATGCTATGGTTTCATCACGTTATTTTCCTTTACCGAAAGCTCAAGCTCATAGCAGCGATTCGAACTAAAATTCTTTGACCGGGAGTCCGTACACGTTACCACTGAGCTATCATCGCTTCTAAAATGCATACGTTTAAGAGCTATTAATGTTATATCAGAAGTATAAAAATGCCAACAATCACAAATAAATTGAAGAGTGATATTTTACCGTTATATACGCATAGTACGAGTGAGGATAAAAGTCATACCAGTAGAAGAATATTAAATATAAAGTTGTGCCGCTATAAAAGTAGAGTAAGATTAAAGATTCGATTGAATAGAAGCGATGATAGCTTAGTGGTAGTGTGTACGACTTTGCATCAAGGAACGTGAGTTTGAATCCAACCACCTACAATGAGCTTGAGCTTTCGGTGCAGCAAACCATTGTGAGGAAACCATAGCATGGTGGTAGGGCTTTTTCTGATGCTCACCTGGCTAGTTACCACCTTCAAGTTGGAAATCTGCCACCAAATACCAATAGGTGTGTTCCGGCAGTTGCACTTGAGAGTCAGTTCCTCCAAAGGTTTAGCGTGTCTACCAACTTGGGCCGTATCGTCACTTAAGATCAGGTGCGATTATGGCCATAACGCTAAGCCTTACTATATTTAATAAAAAAGATATAGACGGTCTACGTGTAAAAAACATATAGTACTGATCTTACTTAGTAGAGATAAGACCATGACAAAAACAAATATTTTACAGACCTCGCAGAGGCCATGATATAGAGAGTTTTATACTTGCCTTTGTGCTATTAACATACATACTCGTATTAGTTATAGTTTTTACCATGTAGATAACTAACTTTTTTTACTTTTTATCTATTGCCTGGTTGAGAGTCTTGCATCAAATATTATAACAATTTTTTCCTTTAATTATCACATAAAATGTACGTACAAAAATTATAGCGATGAAGTTACATTTTGTATTTTTTCCAATCAATAGTATAGTTATACAAACGGATAAATTGCATGTATTTCAAAGAAAATCGAATATGCTCTTCAGGTAAATAATGGTGTCTTTAGTAAAACTTCCTATGGTTAAATAAAAATGTCACATGAGATAAACCATGAAGTGCGACCGGTATAATGTAATAAAACCAATAAATTCTCCTACAATGTCAGAATTTTTAAACCCACATATTTTATGGAAATTCCCTTTGGCGTTAAATATATTCGTACGGGCTGGAACGTGGTCCGGTTTCACAGGAAATCAATGTATTTACGGACAAAGAATTTTAAACCTTTTACCGTTGATGTGTAGATTATTTCTTCTCTAAATGAACGTGTCGACTGCGTAGTGAGATCAACTAAAATTCGAATAATCTGCGAACAGATAAATTTTAATGAATAGTATCGGAAACCTTAAACACATTTAAGTATAAATAAAAAGAAAAGCAGCAAGATTTTTTGTATACAATAATTATTTTTGAAACCTGTTTTGTCCACTGTTTTTTTTTTTAATTTACAGCTACATTCTCACGTATTGTTAAATGACGGTAAATGATATGGTGAACACACTAAGTCGAGGACTCTCAAGTGCAACTACTCAAACACACCTATAAGAGTTTGGCGGCAGATATCGAACTTGAGTGTGATAGTTAGTACGGTTTCATGTTTCCTTCACAGAAAGCTCATGTTCTTTGCAGGGATTCGAACTCACTAAATTAGTTTCGTTAGTATTCTATTTATAGTTAGCTAATGAAGGAATGTTTTTTATTGTTTTGTTAAAACATAATATCTTCTGCTATTACACAGACATTCGAGATGGTAATTTGCTAAATTTATTATAAGAACGGGCTCTCAAGTGTGGTTACCCGTAGCAATGCATACCCTAAACTTTGCCAGTATATCCCCAGACACACTCCTCATGACATGATACCATTAGCTAAAACTTCGATTGTATACACAGAATACATAATTAAAGAGTCGAAGTTCATTTTACGACTTTATCAAATAAACGGTTCTCTGTTTTTCTTTTATATTTGTATCTTTGTTCTATGACTACTTTTTACCCGCAGCTTTACTCGCTTTAATATTTATTTTGTCAAACAAGTCGGATGACGCATTAAAAAAATTCAATCAAATTTTATACCTCTCTTTACCCCAATTCCAATAAGTTTTTTGCAAGAAAAAGTAGCCTATCACCGACTCCATTTTAATTCTTTAGGTTACTGTGTTCAAACAAAAAAAAACAAAGTTTATAATTTTAATGTAGATATATTCATAATAAATTTTGACTTTGATCCCTGGCAACATGAACATCAACGGAACAATATAAATAAATTTAATTAATATTCACCTGTACCCTTCTATTTATTTTTCGTATAAACATTAGAGCAATATTAAATAGACCGAACGTATGTTTTTTACATAGATATAAAATAAAATGGGTGGTAGTTAACCCCGGCCCGCCACAATAAACATCGATAGAGCGAGGTTGTGTGCGTAGAAAGAGGCCTATTTTTTGTTCATATGTAGAAAAAAATACATTTACCTACATTCTCTCGCAATATTGAGTCTACGGGAGAGGCGTGTGGAACCGTCACCATGAGACCCCTCAAATCCCTATTAGAAAAACACCAAGAAAACGCGCATATCCCATATTACCCGATACCATTTTGTGATACGACTTTAAGGCGATAATAGCACAGTTGGTAGTGTGTACGGACGTACAGACGAAGTTCTAATGCCCGCCTGGCTAATTACCACTCTCAAGTTGAATATCTGCAAGCAAATACTTATTTATTTATTTGGGAAACATACAGTTCTTTATCCTTATAAATGTATAAACAATAAATTATTATATTCCAATTAAGTTTCCACATATATCATGAAACATACAATGTTCAGCGTATTATTCGATATTAATTTATTAAAAATTAAATAATAATAATAATAATTTGTGGTACAGAAAACAAAAAAATAATAATTAAAATGAGACACAATACAACTACAACAACATATTCATAAGATTAAGAAATATTCCAAATTTAAGATATAATAAGAAAATAAATTAAGAAAATTAAATTACATACACAAAACCATTTAAACACCCATCTCTCATGCATTTCATTAGTAATACTCACACTCTTTGTTTGAATTTTTTTCTTATACGCGGTAACCGTGACTACAAATGTCGATATCGTAAAAAATACAAATTATAAGAGTTGCACACTCTAAATAAAAATGTATTATATTACAAAATTAGTTTTACGAAATGGCACGTTAAACAAAAATCATTTTCTGGCATTAGGTCTAGGGCACCTAAAGGTAATTTCATTCAAAAGATACGGCGAATGAATCAAATTATTGATAAGTTTATGCAAAAACATTTGATCTTTAACAAGCGACTTATACGTAAGGAGGGTAAAAGTATAGTACTGGATTTATAATTAAATTTATATTGCAAATATTTCATTAATTTATTTTGAATTTTATTGATCCCTTCTATATAAATCGAGTATTACGGGTTTCAAACAGTTGAGGTATACTCTAGCACAGAACGAAACAAGCCGTTATAGGGAAGAATAAGAGTGGGAGATTGTTATAGGTGTGTCTCGGCTGTTGCACTTAAGAGACAGTCCCTCCACTAAGCTTACCATGTCCACTACCTTGGACCACATTGTCACTTGATATCAGGAGAGACTGTGGCCATAACGATATACCTTAGCTATATAAAAACCATAAACTCCTTATGCACTGCTTCCAGTTAACAGTAGTTTTCAGGGAATGTCCGCCTTTGTACTAAATTTATTAATTTTAAGACTAAATGATATTCTCTTTTACAATGCAACTTTTTTTTCGGTTTTGACAGCAATACACTGATTTATAAACGACATATGTACAAATAACAATGTGCGTAATATTTACCGTAAAACCAGGGTAAGTCGTGTTTGTGGGGATTTTGGTTGAGAGCTTGAGTTCACCATTAGAAATAAAGTGGCAGATATCCCCATCGATCCCATGTGTGCTAAATAAGTTATTCATGGTCAAAGGTCAAAATTTTCGGGTTAGTTTATTTTTCTCGAATACTGCAAGTTTTTTTCAATAATATAGCTCAGATAATATAGCTCTAATTAGAGCAGCTTAATAGTAGTTAATATAGCTCAGATAAAAATTGTAGAACATGAAATTATCTAAAAAAAGGTCTTACTACTTTTTTCCTAACAACACCATACCTAAGATATCGTGTTTCTAAACGTTAAAGATGTTTCATTCCACATAATATACACACATACACACATTGTTTTAGGCGCGATTTTTCAATATGGTGCTCATAGGCCTACTTCTCGCTCTATGGAGTTTTATGAGAAAATATTGTATTTACTGCATGATAATTATTAATATTTATGTTGATATAGGTGATTCATTTAAACTGTAGTTCTGATTTCTGTAAATATTGTACTATGATTCGTACTATTAAAATTCGACTTCAACGTCTTCTTCGATTTCTTCTTGTTCAGTCTTGAGCTTTCTCTTCATCGATACCACACGAATATTTGTCTGTTGGAGTCAATTGAACATTCGAGCAACACTGGCCCTGGCAATTACTACACGCTGGTGAACATAACAACCCTACTTTTCTTCAGCTCCATTTAGCACTACAACCTTTTTTGCAATTGCAAGAATTAGTGTAAGGAGTTTTTCCGGAGCAGGCGGGAGTATAGTTGGATAGGTCCCCACCAAAATTTGGCTCTGTGGGAACTTTTATGAGGTATTAGAATCGATGATAGCTCAGTTGTAGTGTGTACGGACTCCGCGTCGAGGGACGTGAGTTTGAATCCATCTACAATGAGCTTTAGCTTTCGGTGAAGGAAAATATCGTGAGGAAACCATAGCACGGTGGTAGGGCTTTTTCTAATTCCCGCCTGGCTAGCTACCACCCACAAGTTAAAAATCTGCCGCCAAATATCAATAGGTGTATTTCGAGAGTTGCACTTGAGAGCCAGTCCCTCCACAGGTTTAATGTGTCTGCCAACTTGAGCCGTATGGTCACTTTCTATCAGGTGGCCATAACGCCAAACATTAACTATATAATAAAGAATATGTATTTTTATGTATAATCTGACCTGACTATTAGCGAAAGTGCAAACTAATATACATTTCAACATCTATCGCTCACTCTCTCAGTTAGACAACTACTTTTTTGAAATTATTTTCGATTATTATTGTCATATTTCTCGAAATGCACTGAATATACATTTTATTAATTTACAAATATATTATGCTATATTTATAATTACTACTTGCTAAATTCAGACCATACTAAAGTGTTGTAAAATGACTTTTTAACCAGGGTAAAATACATTTATATACTGTTTATCATGCAGAATATGGGAGAGGTATATAGGACTTAATATGTACCAGCAATACGCATTCTCTCACTCTCTACGATATCGCTGCATTCCCTAGGAAGGACTTGCCACCAACCACTTTCGCAATAGATTCTGGGTATTATAAAACCTGTTACCTCATGAGCCACTTTCTGGATTCTCTTGTCGAAAAGATAGCATAAAAAGGGAAATTAATTAAAAGTTACAAAACAATAAAAACAACATAATTAAGTATTAATGGTTATTGAATTATCTCAGTATATTCTACTTCTACTACTACAGTATATTTTATTTCTAAAAAATTTATATTGTTGAGTGCTTTATTATGCTTTAAGAGGTAAGCTTCTTATATATCTACAACAATATCGTTGTATGGAGGGATTCTAAATATAAAATTCAGTTAATTAGCACTCGGCGTCCCACGTTTCTTTGAACATTTATACAACAATATATACTCTTTATGATTGCGGGTGGTTTGTATCTACTGAATTGTTATATCATATTTCACGTTAGGTAGGTAGGTAGGTAGGTAACTAATCAAATGGAGATTTTGTGTACAGATATCTATATAAATATTATAATGTGTAAATGTTTGTTTGTTTGAACGCGCTAATATTAGGAACTACAAGTCGGGTTTAAAAAAATATTTTTGTATTCGATAGACTAATCAAGCAAATAACTTAGAGGTAGAACACCAGCCCAATGGTCTGTCGGCTGGCAATGCTTGTTAGATTGGTCGGAAGATAATGGATGAGAGTAGATCATAACCGGAAAAGATATCATAAGCGAGACGAGGACTTTTTTCATCAATAGGTGGAATTGGACTGAAAGAAACAGACAGAAATTTCTATAAGAGCTACGCTAATAAAAGATTACAATTTGAAAAAATCAAAATCATTCCTTATCCACATACATATCTACACAGTACCAAAACATAAGAAATGTATTTACATAAACAAACTTACGGGTAGATATTAACGCATAAATTTCCCACGTGTTGAATTAAATTACTGACAGTTAAACTCGTTATAAGCGGAGGTTTCCATCATTTATTAGCGGAGGTTTCCATTTTCACAAAGCTGTACCGAGTACGTTAAATTCATCAACGTTGGTGTCACAAACTGAAAACAGGGCAACGTGATTGAATTATCAAAGTGTAAATTGCTTCGTGCCTAGCGATTAACTATCTAACTTCAGTAACATAAAATATAATTAATCAAAGTTAAAATTAAAATTATAAATTGTTTTTTTTTTAATACGTACAGATATTTAGCGGCAGATTTTTAACTTAAGGGTGGTAGCTAGCCAGATGAGCATTAGAAAAAGATCTATTACCATAAATATAATGCATCTTTGGAATGCAAAAATAGATAAATAATATTTAATTTTTTTGTTATCCTCTCCTATAGACAACCGCAACACTAGAGGTATAACAGCCATGTTGCTGACCTTGACGGAAAGAGCTGGTTCTCGTTCACTTATCCCGGAAGACAAGGGCTCATAACGCACCTTTACTTTGCGGCAGTTTAAACCCCATGGTGGTTACTAACTCGTCGGGCAATAATCTTAGCATCAAGCTGTGACAGATCAAGGATTACATGGTTAATCGACATGAGCAAAACCAAATGTGGGACCAACAACTGCCAGGTCCTTGTCGGTTACTCCGCAGGGCGCAAAACGTAAGACTCATAAAATAAATTTGTATATGTTAGAATAACGTAATTTGATGTAGTTTTGTACTTTTCCACTGATCTCTGATGAGGGACTAGAATAACAAAACATGAAGTCACTATAAACTATTCCCAATAATGAGTTACAGCGTAAAAGCCAAAAATACAGAAGACGGTGTAAGTAATACGTTAATACTTATATATATATATATATATATATATATATATATATATATATATATATAAACTTACTTGAAGTAATCCTAAGTGTTTAATCTCTTTAATACATGTATCTGTTATATATCAGTTCTAACGTACCTAAACACATTATTAAATTAGATCGACTACACTACTCTTCGCTCAGTAAATACTCCTGGGACAAAACTAAGCGAGGTAAACAAATAAATTAATCGTTTAATTCGAACGAGTAATTGGATGGGGAGTTCTTCACTAAAGGCAATAAAAGCAACACGCCCAACCAGTGGAGATACTAGTTCTAAAGTGCATTTTTATAAAAGAAAATATATATATTTTTTATGTTTATAATTTGGCTTATGATACAAATTTAAATACATTTACAATACGTTGTGTAGCGCATGCACAAAGAGGAGTGTCAATTCCTGATATCACCATAGTTCACATAGAGATCCATTCTGTAATAGCCCTTTGCTATTAAAACCCGTTTAACATGCTGCTTATAACTACTGTAATAACTTTTACTGGTCTTACTGAGTCTAAAATATGGGATGACCAGTTTGTCACGATTTCTAGTATTTAAGTCATACCTATCTTCAACACAACCCAGCTTATGCAAGTTTTTGTGGATATACATTCAATTATCAAGAATGTACTGGGAGGGTAGAGTTAAGATACTGAATCTCAAAAACTTAGCCTTTAATGATTCGCGAGGTCTCATATTGTAAATTGCTCAATATGCTCGTTTTTGTAAAATAAATACGGCGTCTAGCTCAGCTGCTCTCCCCCACAGCAAAATGCCATAAGACATTAAGTTATGGAAGTAAACGAATTAAAACAACCTAACAGTGGCAATATCTGTCAGCTGTCGAACCTTGCGAACAGCGAATGCAGCAGAACTTAGTCTTCCCGCCTATGTTTTGATGTGAGGACACCGTTGTAATTTTGGATCAAGCATGATAACCAAGAACATAGCCTATTAATTCCCTTTGATATTGATTCTAGTGACAACCCGAGGAACATTAGGCAAGGTAAATTTAATATATTTAGTTTTGTCTGCATTTAGCTATAAATTATTTAATAGAAACCAATCAGAAATTTTATTTAAAGTTTTATTTATATACCTAACCTTTGAATCTATCCATTCTACTTTAAATATAATTAAAGTATCATCTGCAAAAAGAATTATGTCAGCGCAATTATGAACCATCGGCGCCAGATCATTTATATATATCAGGAACAAAAAGGGCCCTAAGACAGAGCCTTGCGGAACGCCACTTTGTGCTAGCGATTCCGCAGAGGTTGCTCCATGTATGCTAACTTTCTGACATTGATATTTTAATTAAAAGACTAGAAGGTCGAGAGTAGCCCCGCAAACACTATAGTGTTTTAATTTAAAAAATAGGGTCCTAAGGTCAACGCAGTCAAAGGCCTTGGACAAATCACAGAACACATCAATTACGTCCTGCGACTCTTCCCAGGCCCTGAATATTAGACTTATGAGCGTTACACCAGCATAAATACTAGGTTTAAATTTCGTGAAACCAAACTGTCGACCATCCCGAAACTTATGCTCTTGGAATATTCTAATAATTGTTTTATCTTGTTTATCTTGGAGAGTACTACTCCGATTTCAAATATTCATTTTACATTTCATTAAACAATCATTGAGAAAGGCTTTATTTAGGATTTTCACGCTAACACCAATAGAAGCGGATTCCTAAACTACTCATTCGATTGCGATGAAACTTTGCAGAGTAGCTCTGCGAATTCCTACAAATGACGCTTACCAAAAAAAAGAAACAAATAATTGAATATATTAATAACAATTGATACAATGCATTTATTTTGCGGTACATATCAAAAGTTACAATACACTCTTAGACTAACGAGAATGGTGCAAACTATTTTATAAAAATAATTATCTTCACGTTTTTCTTGTAATTGGATTGTCTACAAAAATAATATAGAAAAACAGGTTTCGTAAACCTTAATATTATTAAGAGGCAATGGTTTTGAGATTTTGTTATACCCTTGAGTGAAAGTTAATTTGATATAGAAACTAGCTGTGCTTGCGAATTCGTCAGCGTGGAACTAAAAATTATATAATATTTACCCGTTTTTTGTGACTATTCTCATTACAGCTATGCTTCTATTGGCGGTAGCGTGATGTTAAATAGCTTAAAGCCTTCCTCAATGATTGCTCTATCAAATAACATAATAATTGTTGAAATACGATGTCATGTTTTGTCTGATTAAAGTTTAAGAGTGTGGAGTGTAAAAGGGAAAAATCAAGTTATAAAAGCAAAAAGCATTGATAAAAAAGGTTTAATTTTGTACTAATTAAACGTTCAGATTTTTTAAATTTGCATAATAGTTTAGATAGATGCCCGTGCATAATGATTTACACTCCCGATCATAAAACTGGCTATTTATGTATTTAAGTTGTTAATTTATTTTAATTTATGTATATTACCAAATTAAACCTAATATATTTAAATTATGAAATTAAACCAAAAGTCAAATGAAGTCTTTTATTTCTCAAATATAGGATCTAATATCACTTTTTGAAGGAATAACACTACTACCGTTTCGGAAACAATATAGCGTTCTGGAAGAGAAGACACGGCGAAAGAAACTCTCAAGCAATCGCTCTTTTTGTCATGTGAATACAATTGTTCGAACTTAAAAATATTAATAATATTTTAGTCAGCAACTCTTAAATCTAACGTATGAGACCGCACCTTAAATCTAACATATGAGACCTACCTTAAATCTAACGTATAAGACCGCACCTTACATCTAACGTTTGAGACCGCACCTTAAATCTAACGTATAAGACCGCACCTCAAATCTAACGTATAAGACCACACCTTAAATCTAACGTATAAGACCGCACCTTAAATCTGACGTATAAGACCGAACCTTAAATCTAACGTAAGGGATCGAACCTTAAATCTAACGTAAGGGACCGAACCTTAAATCTAACGTATGAGACCGCACCTTAAATCTAACGTATGAAACCGCACCTTAAACCTAACGTATGAGACCACACCTTAAATGATAGCATAGAGAGGCATAGATTGATTGTCCTCAGCGCACGCAATGGGAGCTGGAGATGAAGGTTCTCCACCTTCACATACAACGCCGCATTATAGTAATAAAACACACCGTACCACGCACCATGTAAGGCCTGGTGAAACTACCACCATTACTACTACTTTGTATAGTAGTAGGGCTCTTTCTAATGCACTCCTGGCCAGCTACCACCCACCCTCAAGTTAAAAATCTGCCGCTAAATACTATAGGTGTGATCCGGCAGTTATACTTGAAAGCCAATCCCTCCACAGTTTTACGTGTCCATCACATCTTGAACAACATGGTTACTTAAACATCAGGTAAGATTTTGGCTAACGCTAAAACCTTAACTATAAAAAAAACCACCAGCTGTACGGGATAAAGCTGGTAAAGGTTTTCCACCTATCCTACTAAAAAATATTACATCTCATTTACCCATGCTTCATGTACCTGGTAAAGTGCTGCCAGCTGTACGAGGTAGTCGTGCAAAGCGTTACCCCGGTAGAGTAGATGCCCTTGGCGCTTGCAATGTATCCGAGACCCGAGATATGTATCTGAAAACAAAGATGCGGATTGCACTATGTACTATATTCGCTAAATTATACACCGCACGTATACCCCCCGTATATCACGCATGATGTGCCGTGAGTTGTAGTCTTAACGAAGCGTTGCCAACTACAGGGCACCGACGTGAATGGATACCCCCCCCCCCCGCAGCGGGTGATGACGAAGGCACTGTCAACCTTATCGCTAACCTGTGAACTAAGAATAACAATTATAAATCATTGATAAAACAAGACGTCCCCCCGCATCGCACTAATATATTTACAAACAAATAACTAGATACATATAAACATATATACATACATACATACATATATATATATGTACATATTTAAAATTCAATAAATTACCACATTGGCGCTAGTGTAGCATGAGAATTAAATGTAGTAAATGTTTTAACTATCTATATTCTTGTTAAAAGTAAATGTACATATAAAGTAATATAAAATTTTCATTGTGTATAATCTACGTATAAATAGCCAAAACAAAACAGATCAGTAGATTTTTACCTCCTTTGTTTGTCAAGCGACTTTCTGTTTTTGTTTAGTAATTATTCAAGAACTTTAATGTAATCAATAAAAAAAAATCTGTAACAGTTTTTTTCCAACTTGTTACGAAATTCGTTCAACCTCCAATAATAAAATGATATGTTCCAATTTCGATCACTGATTGAACATTAGTTATTTTTTTAATATTAATAATGAACGCTTAACTAAGGCTACATCCGGTATTTATAGACATTTTTTTATAATTTTTTCTAGGAACAAAATATTAATACATTTTACATTTTAAATTGATATAACACATAATCTAATACTACGTCAGCTCCCGACAGTACATGAATAAATTTGTTTTTGCATTATATTTGACAGTAATGTGATCTTTGGAGTGCGAAGATATTACTTTTTTTAACCTCTCATCCGAGTCATGAAGTTTTCCATACACGTTGTTACTAGTACAGAAAAGTACCTACTGCACCAGACATCTAGAAAGTAAGTATTATTTTCGCGGTATAACAAAATATGTTTTATACTAAGCGAACGAAGTCGCGGACACAGCTAGTGATATTTAAAAACGATTATGAATTAGTAATATGTTTAATAGTAAACGTACTAAACTATTACGTACTAAACGTTAATGGTGATTAAACTACAATTTTCTAAAGCAGTATTAAATATAAACAATATTATACATTATTCAATTATTTTTATCTGTTTATTCACTTAAAGTAATATATCTGGATTATAATAGTATATTTAAATTTTAAAGATATGAATAATTTTATATTTGCGTCTTATAATTAAAATAAGAAACGCAGGGTATACAAAATCTCTTGTTGATTTCTTTGTATTCGAAGCAGCCTAATGGGTAAATACTTGCATAAATTTAATATTTTCTATAGAAGAAAATAGCGTATTGAAATCATGGTACAATGGTAGATTCTTCCTTTTGATTAGCTATCACATTTAAGTAGAAAATCTATTGCCCAATACCTGAAAATGCGTTCCGGGAACTTCAGTTCGGACCTAGTAAGATTGTGGTCAAATACTAAGCCTATAAACAATAAAAATAAGATACGACACATGTTTAGCGCAAGACGATGGACACGCTAACCCTAGTGGAGGGACTGGTATTTGATGACAGTTTTTTAACTCAAAAATTATAACCAGATAGGCAGGTGAGTCAACATCGGTTCGATTTTAATGCTAATATCTTAATAGGTTAAAATCAAAATAAAACACTTCTTATGTATCTGTTTATTTTCTGAATTATTATTTGATTAAAGTTGACCGACAACCTAGTTCCAGTGTACATAATAAGCTAACAAAAACAAATTATTTGATATGATATATAGCCGATTTGATAAGGTAATAACTTTTCCCCTAATAAATATTATTCTATATTACAGAAATTTGTATATTTCCTAAGCTATACTTAGAAATAAATCACCTAGTAGGTAAATAACTTTATATTTATTATAAACTTTCAAGGAACTTTCGCGATGCTGGAATTTATATGGTATCTTCTTTTTTGTGTGAAGTTGTATCTTTTCTACAAGCGATGATAGCTCAGTACGACTTTGCGTCAAGGAACGTGAGTTCGAATCCAAACACCTACAATGAGCTCGAACTTTCGGCGAAGGAAAACATCGTGAGGAAACTATAGCATGGTGGTAGGACTTATTCTGATACCCACCTGGCAAGCTACCATCCTCAAGTTGAAAATCTGACGCCAAATACAAATAGGTGTGTTCCGGCAGCTGCACTTGAGAGCCAGTTACTCTAAAGGTTTAGCGTGTCTACCAACTTGGGCCGTATCGTTACTTAAGATCAGGTGAGATTATGGCTATAAAGCTAAGCCTTAACTATAAAAAAAAAACATCTATAGTTATGATGTATCCTTAAACATTGTAAAAGCCTACGTCTCTTTGTCTGATATGCACTTTTTTTTACTTTACTCGTTAAGATCTTAACGCGTCAAATAACGGTTAGAAATCAGTAAATTTTACAAATTCACCCTAGCGAGATTTTACTTGTGCTTATTACGTTACAAGTGAATTTGATTATAAATTATAACAACAAACATGTTTTTTGAGCCACAACAACTCCTTAGTTGTAAAAAGAGAGTCGATACCTTGTTGGAATGCTGTTTATGTCTAAATACTTTGAAGATTATAAATATATGTTAGTTATGTGACAATGGCTGAATTGTGTACAAAATCTCATTGCTTTTGTAATTTAAAAAAATCTTACCAATATATCAAAGGACGCAAACACTAGAAATTGAGTTTTTGGCGGGATTTTGATCTGTCATGTTGTGATTTTTTTATTCATGTAGGTAGGTACTGAGTTATTTGTCCATAAGTATATATTTACACGTATTACATGAGTTAATTTCAATAATGCGTATTGGGAATAATGACGCTGAACATCATATATTATAAGTTTCAATATTAGAGTCACTCTTCATCTTAACTATCATATAACGTCTGAATTTTCTACATGACATCGGTATAATCGTATATCAACGAGTTACTATAAAATAAGAAAAAGAACACGAAGATTTTATATAATTTAAAGAAAAGAAGAATGTTAGAAACTTCTATTGAAACAATACATTGATACTGGCAAAGGCTTCTGCGACGCCACTATAAGAAGAAAAAGAAAAACGAGCACACTTGTACACGTTTTTCTTGTTACGCCTATTAGTTACATATAACGATTCAATTAATTCCATTATTCGGTTCAAACATATTAATTAAATTTACAATGGAATATTAAACAATGATACCTAATTTACAGTCACACTGATTCAATTATGCGGTGTATTAGACGATGCTAATGAAATTGTTTCAACATATATAGTTAGTATTTGGCACTACTAATGTGTTTGTTCATTTAACTTTTATTTATTTTACACCAAATTCATTTGAAAAATGCATATCCCTTCCTCAGTCATTAAAAACCGCGATCAAAGTATATAGTATTTTTAGCAATTAGAAGCGGAGTCTAAAACCATAATAATAACACTGTGAAATCTAAATATGTATGTTTCAAAATAACGTGGTTATTTCTGACGGAGTAACAAAATTACACACACCAAACTCCAAAACCCCTACAACTAACCAAACTCACTATAAAACATTACCAATAATGATGTACAGCAAAGACACCAAAATATAGAAAATAATGTTGATAATAGAATAATCTTACAGCCCTTCCGTAATGTACCAGCTACGATAAACGTCCAATGACTGCCTCGCCTCGAGTGCCTCGGTTCGAACGTATGCAATAGGTTTTTTTTTCGATTACACATATGATGTTAGCTGTATGGGCTTTTACAGCTTCACTGGGCTTTAGGAGCGAGTACTAAGGCACTCAGTCCGAGGCAACGAGCACAAGGCAGCCACGTATTTATACTACTGTATGTAACTTTCATATGGTGATAGGGTTTCTAATACCCGCCTAGTTAGCTACCACCCACAATCTGAAAATCTGCCGCCAAACATTTATAGATATGTTCCGACAGTTGCACTTGAGAGCCATTCCCTCCACTAGGCTTAACATGCCCACCATCTTGGGTTATATCGTTACTTAACATAAGGTGAGATTGTGGTCATAATACTAAACCTTAACTATAAAAACTAATTATGGCTTAGTGGTACACTGACATCATGTCGTTCGACGTGAGTTCGAGTGTCTATAAAGAGCCTTACCGTACCACAGCATGATGAAAGGGCACTTTCTTATGGTCGCCTGGTTAGCCATCACCCTTAAGTCGAAAATATTTCACCAAACACCTATAGATTCGCTTCGATAGCTACATTTGACAAAAAAATACTATAAAATGATTTTAATATTAACTGTACGTGTATCTATACGTATGTATACCTCTTTGGTTGTTTTTAATTAAATTTTAATTGTTACGCGCGGCGATAGATATGAAATGACGAAGTAATTTATACCCGAACAATTTCCAACGCAACGCCACTGCTTTCATGACGTTAATTGAATACTGAATAGGTGTTTATTATAAATATTATTAAATGTTCATTTATATTCTCAGCATATTATCTATATTAATATAATAAAGCAAAAAAAATTTTTGAACGCGTTCATTTTAGAAAATACCAGTCGGATTAAAAAAAATGCATTTGATAGACAATTATTAAAGAAGGCTTTATGCTATTTTACATAACGGTACGACAAAAAGGACCAAAGCTGATAAAAAAAAATACAAAAATAGGCAAAAATGATTATATAAAATTAAGTTCTACGCGAACGAAGTCGCGGTCACAACTAGTTTACAGGAATATAATATATATGTCTGAGGCCGATCAGAGTGGGTGTATTCTTCAAAGAATATATTGTGTGGGCTCAGCGCGGGATATGAGGAGCAAACAAATTATCTTGATAACACAATAGTTTTGTTTAAAGTAGGTACTCTAAATACGAGTCGTACAACATTCCTAGACTAGTTATTCGCGTGGCGGTCAGCAGAGGAGTGCATTCGGGGCGCTCGTCTGTTTTGTTCTCCGCTTGCGCGAACTTCAGTCCAGACTCTGTCGAAGCGTTGTCGTCATAACTATGGAGAGTAAATACAAGGAGCATTATCTCATATGGATGAATAGTTGAAAAAGTGTCCAGCTGTGTACTAAAAAGTTTGGAAAATCCAAAAGTGCACGCAATACAATCTCTTTTTTTTTTGTTTATTTAATAACAATTAAACCATATCGTATTAGACCGTGAAAAGTAATAGGGTTGAATTCCTAATTACACTGAAGCGTAAAAAAGACTCGATTAGTAAAGTATTTCGGTCGTTATCGTGATAACATACAGGATCCGCACATACAGACACACGCACGTCCAAGACAGAACTTTTTTAAACAGTTTTTTAAATAACAAAAATGACATCAAAAATATCATGAGTGTTAAAAATAATGTTTTTTTCTTGATATGTGTATATATTATTTTACAAGTGCAATATATTCCAAGTCAATACAGACATTTTAAGTTTAAAAAATCAGTTGTTTTGCGTGAAGTGACAGTAGTACCCACCTCAACGCGTCAGGCGTGCAATAGTTTCGAGTACCTGCCACAATAGCGATGGCGTCTTAATAACTACGATGTATATGGAGCTATATTTAGCTTATGTTATTGAGATTATAGTAAAAATATATAAATGACTGCAGAATAAAAAACATATTTTATTAAAACTTATTTAACACTTGATTTTACGCGCGGTGTCGTTTGCGTTAACATTGATTTGTCAAACAAATCGGATGATAAAATAAAAAGTTTCATACAAAGTTTAGCCCTCTCTTTACCCCATTTCCAATAAGTTTATCATGAGAAGTCCAGCCTAGCCTATCACCGTCTTCAGCTTCTATCTCTATACCAAAATTCATCATAATCTATTTAGCGGTTTAGGCGTGAATCTCTGTTTCGCTTTTATAATAAATATTAGTAAGGATAAGCATAATTATGTTTACCTATGGTCTCATGCCGAGAATCACAATGTTAATCATTTTGTCACAGTCTTTAAATAACGTCAGTAGTGACCACAACTACCGAAGGCGTCATGTGGAACGACCAAAGGCATGTTTTGTGCCTCGTGAGCGATGAATGGAAGGTAACCATTGCAATTCGATATTTGACTATAAAGGGTATGTAGGATATATACCATAATGATTTCTTAGGTTTACGCGAATATTATTCATTGAAATAAAACTAATTTAAACGGATTTTATCGCGGTTATTTATTAAATTTTGATCCCGACGTTTCGAAAGCTTTTCAGCCTTCGTGGTCACGGGGCGGACTGAGGTGTAGGTTGTCCAGAAAAGTATATATTACTGTGTCTACCTTCAATTTAATTTTTAATATTTATAGTGTTCCGATCTACGCAGAAAGAGCTCACAGTGTCTTGAGGTCTGGCAATTGGTCTTTTGGGTTCCGATTTAATTAAATGTATAATTGGATCCCAGGCTTGTGCTAGCTTCCAACCATCTTCTCTATTGAAATTTGGATGTTTTTTAATTTCAATAGCCTACCTAGGATGATTCGTGAGGCTATTGAAATTAAAAAACATCCAAATTTCAATAGAGAAGATGGTTGGAAGCTAGCACAAGCCTGGGATCCAATTATACATTTAATTAAATCGGAACCCAAAAGACCAATTGCCAGACCTCAAGACACTGTGAGCTCTTTCTGCGTAGATCGGAACACTATAAATATTAAAAATTAAATTGAAGGTAGACACAGTAATATATACTTTTCTGGACAACCTACACCTCAGTCCGCCCCGTGACCACGAAGGCTGAAAAGCTTTCGAAACGTCGGGATCAAAATTTAATAAATAACCGCGATAAAATCCGTTTAAATTAGTTTTATTTCAAGGATATATACCACACAAAAAAACATGGAAAATTTAAAGAAATTGTGTGTATTGCTGTGTTCAATCAATACTGTGTATGAAATAAAAGTAACCGAATGTTTCCATGAGTAAATATTCCATTGCGTCCCAATTATATTCATGATTCGTGAAAACAGCTCCAAATAACAGTGATGACAGTATGTTGGACTGCGTTCCGTTTTAAACAGTAGCCAGTATAACTAACTGTAAAAATACGGCTTCGCAGTAAACTAGATTGACGTTACACCTAACAATGATCGCAGTGCTGATCGGAACATACCCTATAATGTGCAACTAATCATACTACGTCTATTTTAAGTAGGTTTTTTTTTAATATTTTTGTAATTGAATGTATTAATTAATAGATTCATTATTTTTTAAAGTGAATACTAATTTCTATAAAAACTAAATTTTGTTTTGAACATCGGAACACACCTTCGAATATTCAATTTGCACACGTCAAATTGAAAATATATACATTTTTACATTACGTCTCCCATGAGCTCGCATACATCTGACATCGCAAGAACCTAGTAAAATATTGAAGTATCATAAATTTATAGGCCATCAATTACTGGTCATGTTTCAAGTAACATAACATCATACAATTTTGGGTAAATTTCATGCTCTTGAGATATTTCGTATATTGAATGCTTGCGGCAGAACATTCTTATTACAACATGAAAATGAAAGTTGAAGTTAATACTCATATTATATAAACAACTATTAATATATATTCTATACCTATATTAATTTTATAAAATGGAAAAGTTTGTTTGAATGCGCTAATCTTAGGCACTACAAGCCGGATGTAAAAAAATTTTTTGGTATTCGATAGCGTAATTAATAATTGACAAAGGCTTTAGGATATTTAATATCACTTTACCGCCAATAGGAGCAAAGCTGCTTCAATTTTTTTTACAAAAACGGGCAAAAATTATTAAATAGTTTTAGTTACACGCGAACAAAGTTGCAGGCACAGCAAGACTCTACATATACTAAAATTGTAAAATTCTGTATAAATATATATTTTTTTAATTGTATTTAATGTTAATGCCTTGTTTAATATAGAGGCCAAAAATATTTTACTTTAATTGTTTCGCGGACCTGCATCCATTCCAGGTTAAACGGGTCTACGTATTCAAATATGAAATGTTCATTAGAACCAAACGTAGATTTTTTAAAATGCAAGAGTGAGAAACAGGTATTGTGATTTACGAGTTACGTGACTTGTTTTTATTACACTGTTCGCTTTTGTTTTTATTGCAGCACGGAAATGAGACGGTACATTACCTAACTGTAAGCGCACTATAACCCGAAAACTACGACTTCCAACAAATGGTCGAAAGTCCTTGCAGGGTTTACCGTTGCGATCGCGGACTATAATACTCCTAACAACTGACTATACATTGGTTGCTCCTGAGTCGGGGTTTGCGAAGTAATAGGACGACGATTGTAACCGGTTGGAACTGTTGTGACCATAATAAACTAGTGCGCCATAAACTGCTTGTCTTTCGACAATTGCTAACGTAAAAAAAAATGTATTGGATGACACATGCCAAAGTGAATTTCACATTCTACCTTCTTCTTCTTGTCATGTTCCCAAGTTATTTGGGGTTGGCGCAATACGTTTTCTCCTTCCATAATTCTCTATCAGCCGCCATCTCTTTAATCACTGCCTTTTCTTTCGTCTCATTCCTCAAACACTCTACCTTTTCTAGATAAATCTTTTCTTTGGGCTTCCTCTTCCTTTCAATCTTTCAACATTCATATCCATTACTTTTTTATACATGCGTTTCCTCTCTTCTCATAACATGTCCAAACCAAGACAAACGATTCCCTTTCAACTTCTCTACCACTGACGCCACTTTCAAACTCCCTCTAACATACTCATTCCTGACTAGGTCCATTCTTGTAACATCCATTTTAATAGTCGCATTTCTGCTGCATGCAATCGACACTCATCCGTCTTCTTACTAGCCCAGCACTCCGATCCATACAATATGACAGGTCTTATAATGGACTTATGTATTCTGCCCTTCACTGTAAGGAGCATTTAATGTAATTTAATACATTTTATCTTTTTTGTTTTCGTTACCAATTGGTTAGAGGCACAGGTGTACGCCAGAGATTAGAGGACGTGCTAAAGCTGTCCCTGGTCTCTAGCGACACGGAAGTTTGAAGTGTCGCCGTGGTGCGTTTTATTGTTGGGTGATTAGCATCCGATAAGTCTTGCCACATGCCTCTCACGCCTTTGGCCAAAGCCCGAGTAATACGTTTACTGGATTTTAAATACTACGTCAATAAAAAAAGAGGTATACGTGTAACACACACCATAGTAACAAGTTCAGGCGTGTCTCATTTCAGTATCATCTGGTGTATAGCCAGTAATCAAGCGAAATATTAGATTAGGGTACCTGACTTGAACAGTTATTAAAGCTGTCTGTCACTTGATGAATCCCGCACGCCCGTCTCGAGGCCTGGCTGGTAGATTGCAAAAAGAAGTATGTTAATGTATTTTTTTTACCGTAAAAGACAAGCAAGGGAGCCGCCGTTAACTAGGTCTCGACTGCCATACACATCGTGATAAAACTTTTACGGTGACTCTAATTTAACTTATCATATGTGGACAGTCAAGGGCCTATATAAAAATGGAACACTCTGGTTATGAACTCCTGACCGACTTTGATCATACAAACTGTTTGAATTCTGACGTTCGTAGATGATCTAAGCGATGATGGTTCATTTGGTAGTGTGTACAGACGCTACGACAATGGACATACGTTGGAATCCCTGCAATAAGCTTGAGCTTTCAGTGATTGAAAACATCGTGATAAAGTCATATTAGGGTGATAGGGCTTTATTTGATGCCCGCCTGGTTACCTACCATTTGTTCTGGCAGTTTCACTTAAGAGTCGGCAGTCTCTTCACCGGCTTAGCGTATTTACCATCTTGATCCACTTCAACACTTAACATCAGGTGAGATTGTGGCTATGACGCTTAATTTTAACTATAAAAAACGCTTTACAAATCTGCCTACAATGCCTCTTTCATTGCAACACTTTTATATACTAAGGTAAACTATAATTGTGTGGAATCACATTAAGTTGTTATTGAACCTATCAATTCAAACCAGAGTACCTAACTCAAAATACAAATTGAATATTGAAAAAGCACATAACCCTCAAATATTGGTACTTACAATGTACCCGAAACCGAACTCTTGAACTAACAGATTTAAGTTTATTATCTCTACAGTCAAAGTATGTAGTGTAAACACAAAATAAATTTATTTCAGTCCGTTTATTTTTCGGCTAGACTACTAACAAGTTAATATTGTTATAGAAAGTTATAGAAATTCTAATTTACTCAAAGTTTAATTACAAGATGAAACGGTGCGTCTAGATTTAGGCAACTACGGGTAGGCATCGAATTTATATTTTTAATATCTGGTAATATAAAAATGGGAGGGCCCATTTTGTTCGTGTTTTTCTCGGCAACCATGTGTGAATGTAAATCTTTTCTCAGTGAGTATCTATGTCGTAAATGGAATGTCCATAGTAAATTTGAAGTCTATAAGTGTGGTAGTATTGGAGATATCCTGATGCGACAGCAGTGGTGAATTTACACTTTTGCCGTCCGTAGGTTATTCACATTTTGCTATCCCTATCTACCTGTGCAATTAGATACCTTATAGGTCTACGTAAATTGCAGAAAAAAAATCGATATTAGACTTAGATTCTAAGTGGTGAAACATATTATCTAGCAATATTTAAGTATATGTATAAGTATGAATAATTTAAGTTACTCAGAAAACAAACGATAATAGCCCAAAATTTTCCGTCTCTAAAACCTGCCTGTTGCCTTAAGCACCAGCCTATGCGACAGATAGTCAGTGAGTTGTAATTTGCCTATATACATACTATATCGGTTATATATATATATATATATATATATATACTAGCCATCACCCATCCGCTGCGCTGTTCAAACAAAAGTCAACCGAAAAAAAAATTGTCACACAAATAATTGTCTTGTGTAGGATTTGCATCCACAGTACCTCCGAGCCTATTCTATATAAAACTTCATATAAAATTCTTAATGCCAGAGAATAAAAAAGAAGAGTTAGCCGACTGTAGTATATTACATTGTGACTGTACTAATTAAAAATGTTTTTATGAGACATAAACAATATAATAAATTGTACAAAAAAAATTGTATTCCCTTTGAAACATCTAAAGACAGTTAATAAGATTTTAAATTAAAAAGAAAATTACGTTGAACCTTTGTTATATGGACTTCGTTCCAAGAAACGATAATCTATTACCAAGCTTACGCTGTCTAGAAAATATTTACAAAGCTGATCTATTGAACTATAATAGGTAGCTAATTTATTTTTTAAATAATGTTAGTTGTTATAGCTTATACCTCAAAAACTAATAACAATATATTTGTAAGCTTAATTTTCGCTCAGTTTCTTACAAAAAATATCCATCTAGGTAAAGCCTGAACAAACAACGTCAGTTATTATTACTGTTATATTTAAAAAAAAACATAATGTCTAAGACTATAGAATTAAAAGGATCTTACTCGGTACGGATTCAAGTTAAACCTTACAAAAACAGAATTGAGTTAATTTGATTGTGTAACAATATCTGTGCTATAAAATTTCATACTCGACTGCAATATATATTGTTAGGAATATAATTATAGAAGGTTGTTCATAACACTGATTACTATAAAAGTGCGAAGCTAGTGCGGCTATGAGTTCTGTCTAAGCGAAGTACTCGAGGCACCAAATTTTGCACCACGTATATGTACGTTTAATATTCAAGATCATTATGAATGATAAGAGCATTGGGAATAAAAGTTCGAATCGTTAGTCAATCGTCGCCTTCACAGTCGAGGCTTTTCTAAAAATATAATCACATAAAGAGCAGACGGGATTAGGAAAGAAAAAATAAATAGCAAATACGATCTGTGGTCGAAGAGAGATTATTACATTTTTAGATTGAAAAGAAAATATTAAGCTGATTTGCGTGTAGAAAGAGAAAATGATAAATAATTCTTAGGCATAAAGATTTCTACGAACAGCGCTCTAAATGTTATAGGTACTGCTTCGAATAAATCTGAAAATAAACACAGTAATTGTTAAAAAAATGTAAAAAAGAGATTACTTCATATCTACACCACCATTATAAATGTGAAAGTTTGAACGTTTGGATGTTTGCTACTCAATCACGCGAAAACAGACGATTGAATTTGGATGAGATTTGACAGACAATGTATTAACATATAGGATATGCTTTTTTCCAGAAATATTTTTAGTTGTTTATTTTAATGTCAACGAGGACGAAATCGGGGGGGGGTAACAGCTAATTATCTATATTCGTGTGTTTTTAGTTATTTATAATAGTAATGTTATAAGAATGTTAAAAGAAAGAAGATTTATTTATTAGACTTACACATTGGCTTTAATATGTTAGCTTTTTTTTTTTTTGGAAGGGTAATCCACTGTTAGCCTGAGAGGCTTTTACAGTTTCACCGGACTAGCAGGGCAAGCGCGGAAAGCGCTCGAGCCCGAGGTTAATATGTTATGGCGTTTAGTGAACTTTTATAACAACATAGCAAAATGGCGGCCTTGCACCTTATCATTAACAAACTTCAAATTAGTCATCTGAGATTCCAATCAATTTTTTCCGTTTTATTTTTTTTACATCAGCGATTATGAAAAGACAACTTGTAGTGACACTGGCGCACTTATCGGTTAATTGTCAAAGAGGCTATGGAGTAAGACAATATGCTCAATATTGAGCATCGCCGTAAGGTAGCTTGCCTCTTAGTATTTTATAGGATACATTTTGGAGAGCGTGCGCAGGAACTGCACTATATGATTCGACCATGTCCATTCTATCACAGAATGACCGGACAAGGCGAGGTATATAGCTGATATTCCCCCGAGTCGCACAAAGCGTTTTGTAGGTTCTTTTATAATGCGAACAACAAGAGAGTCGAATTTACTACGGGTTCTGGCTACTTTACCTTTACCCGAAAATCAGGCAGCCTTCAAACAGAGAGTAAACAGGTAAATACAGAGTAAGAGCCTTCTAACATAGGCATCATCGTCATTGACCACCAGATGACATTGTGGTCAATCGCTAACTTATTAGATTTTTTATATACTTTATAGGTTTTAATCTTATGACATTAATCTCACCTGATGTTAAGTGATGATGTGACGTAAGATAGTGAACACGACACGACAAGTGTATTGGTCTCAAATGCAACTGCCGGAACACACTTATTATTATTTGGCAACTGATTTCCAACTTGAGGGTTGTAGCTAGCCAGTCGAGCATTAGAAAAAATCTTACCTCGCTGAAGATGATGAAAATATTAAAAATAAAACTTTATATAGGCAAAAGAAAGAGTTCGGTGTTTAACCTTTCTTAGAAAACACATAATCATTGTCCTAATACAATTAAGAATCCAAGGTAAAAAAAAATCTAATTCACAAAAGAGCTGCTTTTGACACAGTCACTCTTTAGAAATATACATATTTTCGAGTGAAACTTTGTAGCAGATCGTTTGCACGCAACGTTCGTAGAACTTACTACGAAGTTACGTACTTTGACTATAAATACATCTTGCTGACAGTAAAAAATGATTCCACTCCACCGATTTCCTTGCCTCTCTAAACAATCAGTATTTTTATCTAAAGGCCTACTCCAGTAGGCCAGTCCTTACCATTTATATAATTTATTCTTTTCCGGCAGCAGTCCATGCCAAGGGCTAGCCACTACGGCACCCTTGTGGCCGCTGCCTCGGGCCTGAGTGCCCTCAACATTCGCCCCAAAAAAGTCCTGCCAAGCTGTAAAAGCCCCTCCGGCAAACGTATGTCCTTTCGAAAAAAAAAAAGTAAAATATGATTAATTAAAAGAAAGATTCCCAATGAATAAGTAAGAACAAATATATACATATGTATATATTCATATTCATATGTTATATATATTCAGTAATTCTGAAGTGTAAGGTGTATCGAACACCATGTGAGTTACTCAAGTCACCTACACTGCACTGCGAATTACGGACGAGGCTCTGACGAGAGACCACTTACTGGCTGTCTGGCGATGTCTACATAACTACTACCTTTATTGTCTTCAAATTTAACATTAATATTTTTTTCATGACGTGAACATCTACTTAGAATGGATTCTACGATCATGCACGGTTGACGGGTATAATCCATATAAATATCTATACTAATATTATAAAGAGGGAAAGTTTGTGGCTTTGTATGTTCGGAGTTAATCCCCGGGACAACTGATCCGATTTTGAAAGTTACTTCACTGTTAGAAACGTATATATATTATCTATGAGTGCTATATACTACTATTTGTAGTAGGTGTAGGTATGCATAAGTCTTTGATACTAAATGTTATTCTTAGCGTAATAATATCGTGTTCACGAGGTTGAAAAATTGTTCTTTAAAGTACACGAACTGTGATTGAAGTTTACGCGAACAAAGTCGCGGGCACAGCTAGTTGAAATTTAAAAATAGAAACTTAAAATTTAAAAATGAATTAATTTAGATATACTGTCAGTCGCATCATCCTTCGGGAACGGGTACTAATAGGATATTCACAGGTTGACATTATATAGCAAATTACAATGTAATAATTTTACTACAATGTAAAATTCAGCGGGAACGGAATCCCATTACATTGAATTATATTGCCAATTTACGATATAAAGCCACGGTGCTGCGGAGACCCGTCAGGACTGACGGTATTATTTACTTTCTGTTCCCATTCGTTAAGTTAAATGTTACGAAACTAATTTACATTTTCTGATTGATCACTCAAATTGTTGTTCCTGATTCGGTTCAGGTGAATTCTATACGGTTATACATTGATAACGGAATAAGAAACACCAGAAAAAAATGGTACTTATAAAATGTTTAAATTTTGAGTACTTTCCAGAACATCTGTATACATTCATACTAGCTGCAGTGACGTAACTATAACATCTGAGGCCCGTATGCTGAATTTTGGTATACAGATAAATGAGAATCTAGAGACGATGATAGAGTTCTTTTTCTCGCGAAAAACTTATTGGAAGTGAGGTAAAACGAGGGATAAACTTTGTATAAAACTTTTATTGCGTCATCCGATTTGCTTGACAAAATCAATATTAACGCGAACAGAGTTGCGAGCAAAGCTAGTATATATAAATAAATATATATGCATATATTTAGGCAACAAATTTTTAACTTATGGGTGAAAGCTTGTCAGGCAAGACCCTACCACCATGTTTCATCGTATATAAATATATATGTATTTTTTTACCATAAGCTCAAATTCGTTGTATTATTCGATCCTACGTCAATCAACGTAAAGAACACGCTACTACAGAGCCTACAGAATGTTAACTTAAGCTAATCTAACTATAATAAATGTTACTAGTACACCTAATATAAGAATTCGAGGCATTATCTGATACCACATTCAAGAATAACACTTTTTAAACTTTCGCGTATTTAATGCATTATAATATAAAAATTCTAAAACGCGACTTACTTTTTAATAATGGCTCGGCGTGTAACCAGGCTGAAATGTAGAGCAATTATTAAAAAGTAAGTTGCGTTTTAGACCCGTATTTAAGTTTTATATTATAATACATTCAAGAATATCCCGTATTATACTCGTAATATCGACGATCGAAATACAGTGTTAAATATTCTATTTGTAATCTGAATTCTTGCGTAGTTTATCGTGTAATACGACCCATATATTTCTTTCGGGATATGTCGATATTGCGTTTATCTGACACGTATGTCGTGAGGAGCAATAATACAAGTAAAAGCGTTCTTTACGACGAACACAAGAAAGTAGTATCAAGGAAAAACTGATAAATATTATATGGAGTGAAATCAATTTTCAATAGAAAATAATACAATCGTAATATATATATATATATATATAAATAGTTCTTGTTAGATTTTCAGTTTAAAGTAATAGCTATAGTATAAAGGAAATACAACATAAAATAGAAAATATTCATTTTTTTCGTTCGTTTAATTATGACATATGCCTATGTATGCAAGTTCGGCAATGTCAAGTGAGAAGTACTTTATAAATAATTTAAAACTATATAAATAAGTAATATACAATTAACGAAGACAGAGTAACAACCAAACTCAGCAGAATAATTTTTGGATCATACCAATAACTGTTTTATGCGGCGGGACTCGAAACCACTTCATTTCGAGCACCCACTTGCTTTGAGGCAACATCACGTGACAGTTTTATAGGCAGAGCCAAAAAAATTTAGGCACATAAATGCTACTGATAAAAGAAAATAAGATTGTGTTTGTTTAGAAATCTACGGTTAAATATTTGATGTTTACTAAAATTCAGAAATAGCGGTTACCATAAAAAAATCAACAATGTACTGTCGGTTGCCGCTGTAATTTCGGCCTACAATTCTCTGGACATTTAGATTTGAACAGGCTTATTTTGGAAAGCGACAAACGGAATGAGAATAGCAAAGTGGAATTTACTACAATGCGCATAATACTTGCGACCTAGTTCGCTGCAAATCTCTAGCAACTCACTTAACTATTATATATAATCATCACAAATTAATTCACAAATTAACCATCATAAATTTATCTTACGTAATTATTTACAAAATATAAATACATAAAACTCTGTTGAATCATTTGATAATACCTACATTTAACATTGCCAGTTTATTTTCCATATAACCAAGATACGTAAGTACTTTATTAGATACTTTCTTTAGATAATACAATTTTCCCGCGATGCATAATCAATACCCTTGTCGCCAAAGCATTTTTCATTAGTTTATGCACTTATCTAAAGGACTAGAGAAATTTAGTAGGGTTTTTCTTCTCTTTATTCTTATCCTACGTAAATAGAGTCAGTTGGTACTTAGGTTTTATTTAATACATATTATACATTTCTTTAAATGTATTTCTTTTTAATGGTCTTCCATTTCACATTAAAATTTATATATGGTATTTCTAAAACCGGTTCTTAATTAAAAACAAGAGCCGTTTTTAAAGTTAACAAATACTTGGGGACTTTAAAAATATATATTATAGGTTGAGCGTTATGGCCACAATCTCACTTGATGTAAAATGACGATATGGCACAAGATGGTGACCACGTTAAACCTAATAGAGGGACTGGCTCTTAAGTCAAACCGCCGTAACACACCTATAGGTATGTTAAGGCTGATTTTCAAAATAAGGGTGGCAGCTAGCCAGAGGGAAGTTAAAAATAGACTTATCAACATAAAATGATGTTGTCCAAAAGTGGTCGTTGATATAATTTGTACATAATACGAATGAATGAATTTAGGGCCCAATCTACAATTTCAGTTTTGTTCCAAACAATCCCAAATTTACCCAAACAACCAGACCCCAAATTTATTACGTAAAATATTTCGGAAGTGCAAAGCAATAGCAGAAAAGACAAATTCATATTAGTTACAATCATATTAATTACTAATATAATATGTGCTGTTTGTATGGTGAAATTTCTTTCTTTCTTATGTGTCTACGTTTTCCTATTTCGAAATCAACATTATTGATTTCTGTTATGGCTTACTTTTTCCTAAATACGTAATAGAAAGTAAATCATATAACATCGAAAGACATATTTAATTTCATCACATTACAACATAACTTTCGACCTGTATTATGAAAAACAAGAGTATAAGAAATGAAGATTGGTCTTTCTCTTATGAATAATATTTGGGAAAAAGTACATCTATTTACAAGAACGAAAACATGAACAAAACATTTAGTATTAAATATTTTACTGATCGATTTCTAGGTATCGAATCTAGTTTAATCATAACACAATCAATTCTCCTTGTCAAAGGCACAAAATTGAATTCAAATTTGAAATCTGTTTTATCAAATTTCTTGCGAAGTGTCACCCGATTTCTCAGAAGAATTTTGTAATTCATATCTTCTAATAGAACGGTGAATTTAGTCTACGCTGGTATCTGCGAACGTTTTTATATCAAAAATTAAACTGTCGCAGCTACATCAGCATAATGACGGAGTCCTGAGGGTGTTTAATGTAGTAGAAAAAGTGCTTAAAACGTTTTAGGTTGAGATTAAATAATTCGGCAATTTTATAAAGTCGAGTGTGAACACCTGAGATCTTTACATACAATAAAATTGAACTAAATATATGCATTAAACTTTCTGAAACAATATTATTGGTGTGTCTTTATAATCGGTATAAAAATGAAAATATATATTAAATAATTTTTACTTTCATGCATATTGTACGCGGACGACAAAGAAAATAAATTCGACTCGGCGGTAAGTAATATTTTGGACTAGCTGACCGGCACAACATCGTTTGCTCCACATTTAAAAAATTAATCGATTAACAAATTGTACACCTACACCTTCCTCATGAATTACTATTGGTGAAAACCGTATCAAAATCGGTTCAGTAGTTTATGAATTTAGACAGATAGACGCGGCGGGGTACTTTGTTCTAAGTAGTGATTAACATTTTATAATATTCTTTATATCCTATAAGACGAAAATGTTTACCCAGGATTAGAGACAATAGTTAAAATTCTGTGGTAAATTCATTTCCCTGTAAGTATGTACTGTTTAGTTAGGGACACACCTAGTTTTATATATGTATTTTTATAAACAAAGGCTTTTTCATTTGTGTGTATTTTATTTCTTTCATATATGAAACACTAACAGTTTAAATATATCTTGAATGATTATAATGATAAAGTGTTACATATACCTATTCACTAATTTTTTTTAGTAATAAACATGTCCTATATTTTTATTAATACAATCCTTCTTGAATTAATTACTTGAACTTCATCAATTTTATTGTTGTATCTTAAAAGTTAATATTTTATAAACAGAATCGAAATAGATTGTATGAGATGAGTGATTTTATTCATACTGAATATATTAAATGATATAGGACATGCTGTGTAACTCAGAAAAAAGATTACCTACGTGTGAATAAGTATTTACAACAAAACGTTCCGTAAGATGTTACAGGTGTTGACTCTGTCAAACGGCTTATCATGTCTGTATTTAGTATGCGAAATTCCCTTTCTGTTCCGAAGGCGAGCACAAAAGCTGTCTTTGAAATCTGTCGACTAACTCGTATACAGTGTTCGGATTTAAATACACAGGCGTTGTGAAACAATACATTTTGAATACTCTGGCCTTTACATCACAATAAACTGTAAAGAGGCACAGCAGTTCAAATATCGTTCGGGTTTAACATAGTTATACTGTATACAGTCGCTGTATAATAGTGCTTATAACTTATTCATGACTAGTGACATTACTTTAAGTATTCAATTATGGTTAAACTAGCTGTTACCCGCGGCTAACTCAATATTGATTTAGGCAGAGCGGATAACGTAATAGAAAGTTTCCTAAAAATGTTATTCCTCTATTTCCTTATTTCTAAAAAGTTTATCGTAACAAGAAGTAGTCTATCACCGTCTTCAAGGTCGCACCTATCTCTATACCAAAATTCATCAAAATCGATTAGATTCGAGATCAGAATCGAGAAAGTAAAAACTAGTACGGCAATTAATTGGATATCGGTATCGATGACTATCGGCGTTAGTTATTAATCAACTACGAGGCTGAGTTATCGGTGAAGGAAACGTGATGACACCGTAGATCATTTTACCAATAAACACAATGAAATTAAAATTCTGAAAGAACATAATGTTTGAGCACGCCAGATCGTTCTTCTTCTTCTTTTTTTATTCTTGGCAACTCAGTCCTTTTTAGAGACTGCCATTTTCAAATGATACGATTTGGACATTTTGGACAGATGAAACTATCTTCAACAAGATGGCGACTTGTTGAAGCTCTCTTGGGAGTTTTTGTGGCAACTAATATATCATGTTCCGAATGATGATTTATAATTCACTTCACCTATACTCTTCAGCTACACTAGATCACGTAAAATGTCGTCTATATAACACAATATAGGGCTAAATAACTAAGTATATGAATAAAAATAAAAATTACAACATGACAGATCAAGATCCCGCCAAAAACTCCGTCAGAACATTATGACATGAACGCGCCCGCACAGTTGACACATAATATGTGGTTTTGTCGAAAATCTGTGACAGTTCAATGTTAACGCGAACATTGTGCAAATAAAAAAAAAACGTAAGTTTCGTGGAAGACTCGGTCGGAACTAATTTTCTTACGTAGTACATTATTATTGATAAACGTAGTGTAATATTAATTAACAAAAAAGAAATAAATGAATAACTAGCGTCTGAGAGCAATTAAATGAAACGCAGAGATATAACCCAGGAATTTAAGGAATAATAGGATATTTCGTAATTAACATATTTTTTCTGTTGTGAAAATAAGCATTTTATTGTACATCATTCAATTCATCTAATTCATTATGATACCTATAACACGCTACGAAACAGCTGACGCGTATGACGTGTACAAACGATATCTGCACAGGCGTTGATAACTTCCAGACTGTCTTGAAGCAATAAGCACGCACCTATGGCTGGGCACAGCCAATAGTATACACGCTATGGATAGCCGTCTAGTCTAGACTATAGAAATATAGTGCAATATAGAATAGACAAAAGAAAGTGTAGTGACGGAAAAATCTTACATTTTGCTTTGTCTAGTTTTCATCCATACCGTGCGATAGAGAATTTCGTTCCAATAAACCGGCGCCGCCTTAATGTTTTGCGGGGACAGTATGATGAAGTGAAACTATGTGTACGAAAAAGATAAATAATTCAGCACAAAGATCAATCTACACCGATCAGCACATCAGCAAGGTAATTATCCTTTCGTCTATACTAATATTATAAAAAGGAAAAATTTGATTTTTGTTTGTAACGAATAAACTCAAGAACTACTGGACCAATTTCAAAAATTCTTGCATCATTAGTATGCTACATAAGTTCTGAGTAACATAAGCTATATAATATTTTTTTATGAAAATGATTAAATAAAATGTTAGTTCTACGCGAATGGAATCGCGGACACAGCTAATTATCCATATTTAAGTAACTACAAATCCTTGACGTATTACGCACCACTGTTTCTGTATTAAGCTTAGCCTGTTGAAACATCTGGGTTCACAGCATCACTTAATATCAAATGATACTATACCTAAACGTTAAATCGATTCAAACAAATATTATAAATGACAAAACCACTTGTTTGTTACGTTTTCACTCCTACACCGCTTAACTGCTTTCTACGAATTTTGATATACAAATAGATTGGAACTTGGAGAAGAACATAAGGTACCTACTGTCGCGAAAATACATCTTGAAAGGGTGGAATAGTGAATAGTATTTTATTACGGAGAACCCAGCATCCCTAGTTCATGATAAAAATTGTATACATAACCCATAATTTCTCAAATTAGTAATTTTCTTATAGTTAAGTTACAAGTTTATTATTAGTAGTATTAAGTTATAAGGTTTAGCGTTATAGCCAAAATTTCACCTGATGTTACGTGACGATGCGACCCAAGATGGTGACACGCTACGCGTAGTGCCTCCACTAGTCCGTCTAGAGCCAGTCCCTCGACTAGCTTACAAGTACAACTGCCGGAACACACTTATAGGTATTTGTCGGCAGATTTTCAACTTGAGCGTGGTAGCTAACCAGGCGGGCATTAGAAAAAGCTCTACTAACATGCTATGCTCATTGCAGCTAAATTCGAACCCACGTCCCTTGAAGCGGCGTCTGTACATACTACCAACTGAGCTATCATCGTTTCAAAGTATTATATTTATGCTTATGGTAAGAAATCAAATACCCGGAGTTTTTTAAATCATCTCTCAATGCCTTATAATAGATAATGGCTTTAATTATGCTAGGTTACGTGAACGCAGTAAAAAGGGTACAATTATTAAAAAATGTAATATACACATAGTATAAATCATATTAAATCATTTCAGATACCTGTAATATTTATTAAAAAAATAGAGACCCTTTAACAAAATATTAAATTCTATTTGGGTACACAAACATGTTAAGCGTATGAGTAATGAAAAAATGACACAGAGACACACGATACGAATTTACGTGGAGATACAAGCCGAGGCGTCCGAACCTGACATACCTAGATCAAACTAGAAAAACTGACCATAGGGAAAGTAAGGAGCACAATAATCCAGCGCTGTTGTGGGAAAGGTTTAATGATTCCCAAGGATAAAATAGACCCTTTGCGTGGTCAGAGGAAAACGATATTTTTTCACCATACAATGACGATAAATGTACAAAGAATACTTTTATATTTTTTTATAACATTAGATTAGTAAACAAGAGCACAGCCTACTTGTTTGACGTATTTGACACGAATTATTCACTACTACTATGAATTAAACCGTAATCCAATTATTTAAATCGTTACATAAAATTATATAGTCTAGAACTTTTTAAATATAAAAACTGTTTAAGGCAAAACAAAAAAACATTTGATTTGAAAATTTACTAGCTGAAAATGGTCATAAACCTAGTCTTTTATTTTATAATACATATTAATATAATATTACGAATGATTTTTAAGGAGGCATAATGGTATTTGGTGGACTCTATTCAATTTTACCGACATCATAGGGTAAAAGTTCTTACAAAAAAGCAATTGAAATTACTAAAAGCTTATACATACTACATAAACTTACGGTAACTACTTCAAACGTTTTCAACTAAATGTGACATAGAAGTAAAGCTATTGAAGTTTTCTTATTAACTAACTGAAAGTTAAATTAAAAAAGTCAATCGGTCCGCTATTCATTTTACTCGCAATATTACCTACATCTTCGAATTTTTCCTTACTGTACAATGTTCGATCGTTCGTACACATAAAATTTTGATCAAAGTTAAGCAACTTCGATCCTGAAAATAGAATGGGTCATGCCCTTAAAATGTTTCTACGGTGCGTATAAATTGTGTTGAGAATTTGGCATGGGATGTCGTGCCATATTCTAGGCTTGTAGGCTTGGCAGTTTAAAAAGATAGAAGTAATGATGCTCAAATGACTAAACCTCGGCTTCAACTATTACTGCGTTTACAATTCCGTAAATTGAATCCTACAAACAATCCATTCTTTCAAATAGCTAATAAATAAAATATATATGCCTCTCAGAATCTATTTACCAATTGTGTGTGCAGTTTAAATGTAGTTTAAATCATCGAAACCAGACTGATTGTATCCATGCAAAAGGGTGGATGCAGTGAGTGTACGAGAGCAAGGAAATCGTTCGATCCCGGTGGCGAGAACGATGGCATCACCATGAAACGTGAAGTCTGGTTTCTGGAACCTGATATACAAGTGAACGTGACGCTGGTAATTTTACCCTAAAAATCGATGAACGACGAGCTTATCTATACCAAGGCGACTGTAAAACACGGCATATATATTATAGTTCCCACTATTTCCCACAAGTTTTAAAAAAGCGTCCTATACAATTGTTTACATTGTACCAAACTAACGATTTCAATGTATACGTCATATTGAAGAAGTAATGAATTATTTCTTAAATCTATTTCTAAGTAAAGATTTTCGATTATGTATACCTGAAAACGAATCTTAAAAATGTCCAAAGATAATCGATAAATAAGAACAAAGATTGTTTATTTTACTATTCACTAAATATAATAAAACCTAGCTGGCCCGTCAAACATTGTTCTACTAATTTTAGTAATAAATAAGGTAACCCCAGTGTCACCTATCCAGTTTGAGGATGGAGTTTCTTATAAAATATGTATGTTCTCTCAATTTGGGCCAATCAATTCACATTAACAAGATTTCATTGAATTTCGTTGAGCGATTCGTGAAACGGTATTTGTATAAATATAGGCAAATCCAAAACAGTTATTAGCTTTTCTGTTTGTACTACTCATTTTACTTCTTTTGTTTAGTAACTATTAACGAACTTTATTGTTATCAATAAAAACAAATATTGGTTAGTAGTAGCGTGTACGGGCCCGTGTTAAAGTACGTAAGTTCGAATCTCTGATCGCGATAAAACAGTAGCATGGTGTTAGTGCATTTCTTAACGTCCGCCTGGCTAGCTACCACCCTCAAGATGAAAATCTGCCGCCAAATACTTATAGGTGTATTCCGGCAGTTGGTCTTGAGCGCCAGTCCTCCGCAGGTTTAGCATGTTCACCTGCTTGGGTCATATCGCCACTTAGCATTAGCTGATATTGTAGCCATAACGCTGAACATATAAACTGTAAAATATTAACAAAAGCTTTCTCTAATTTTCATTTACGATGTTCATAAGTCTCCCACCGAGCAAACATTAGCTATATTAAACATTAACCTAAAAGCCACTAGTATTGTTTTTAATATATTATCAGTCATAAACATTGTTACACTTTATTGACAGACATGTTTTATTTTCAGTTTTTTTTTATAAATTATACATACAGGCTTACTAGGTTTAATTAAAGGTGGCCTATAATAAAATATTTATTAAGGAACTAGTGATGGAATATTAATAACATTACCGATAACAGTACTATAGCGTTATGTATTCAACTTCTCTTAGTCAAATGGTTATAATGACATACTATATATAAATGAAACACAAAATTATTATCCAAACTTTTCAAATGATACCTACTAGTGATCTTGTTGCGTGTTGAGAAGTCTTTTTGTGTGTGCGTATCCACAATTCGCTTATATCTAAATTAATAGTATTAAACGGAAAAGTTTGTCTTGTATTTGATAGAGCAATCGTTGAGGAAGATTTTAGGCTATTTAATATCACGCTACCACCAGTAAGAGCAAAGCTACATTGGAAAAAGTTACAAAAACGTGTAAAAATCTATCCTAAACGGGTATTACTATTTATAATACCTTTAATTTCTATACGTATGTGTAAGTTTAGGTGTTAACAGAAAGACAATATATGCGGAACTGTTTTATTATGTAAGACACATCCATAAAAACTCATATTTCTAAGTACCTAACATACATCACAATTATCCCCTCTTAAGTAGTGTTACATTTACATATATTATATTTAATACATTTACCGTTTCCTTCGGGTACAAAAAGAACAAACGAGGTACATGAACCTCTAACTTTGACATCATACAGACTTATACTAAAAATATAAAAAACTTAAGCTATCTGCCTGATTAACTTATATATATACTATATTATACTAGGAGAAGGATATTATGTTCTACGCTACGATAGGATTGCAAACCTATAAACGATATAGTCTAATGTGGGCTTAGACGAAAAAGACGAGAAAAAAAAAACAATTACAAGTTTCACCAAAGTTATTTCTTTAATGTAATTATATAGGTTTATTTAATCTGTTATTGCGAGGACGTAAGTTATATCTTGGTTTAGGGCTAACTATAGACGGTGACGTTGGGCTTTCCGTCCTATGCTGTATTTTTTTTTTATTAGGAGATACTAAATTATCTGCTTCTATATTATCCGCTGTATTTGGAGATGGCAGTTTCGGCGACGTGCTATTATCGTCTTTACTATCCGAACTTATAGCCGCAGATAAACTGTGTTTTTTTTTTTGTGACACGACTTGGTCCACATGTTTCATAGATATTGTATCATTAGTGTCCCTGACCTTATATGTGACGGCTCCTGTACGTTCCACCATCGTACCAGGTTTCCACTTACTACAGGTATTTTTCGAATAGTCTCTAATAAACACTGGGTCTCCTATATCAACGGTTCTGTAGGAACCTCCTGCTTGTTTAATTTGAGACTGTTGTGCTTCTGTAACATGGTCCGCTGTGCAGCCACGAAGCATATCCAACCGCGTACGTAACGTCCGCCCCAACAAAGCTAAAGATGGCGCTTTTTGCGTGGTAGCATGTGTTGTGTTACGATATTGTATAAGAAACTTACACAACGCCTTTTCGATATGTTCACCGTTCATCGCCGCTTTTTTAAATGTCTTTTTCACATTTTTTACCGCGTTTTCAGCAGCACCATTGCTGGCTGGGTGGTAAGGAGCGGTGACAATATGCTTAACTCCATTATATCGAAGGAATAATTCAAATTCCTCTGAAGTGAACGGTGGCCCGCCATCACTGACGATTTGTTTTGGTAAGCCGAATCTAGCAAAACATTCCCTTAGCTTGGCAATAACTAGAGTTGCTGTAGTTCCGTTTTTCATAGTAAGCACTTCAATCCATTTCGAATGAGAATCAATGATGAGGAGATAATACCTACCATTATGTTGTAAAAAGTCTATATGGAGCCTACTCCACGGCTCACTAGGCCATGTGTATGGAATCGGCGCGACTCGGGCCGGTGCGTCTTGTACCGCAGCGCACGGCGTGCAAGCTCGAGCTCGCACTTCGAAATCGAACTCTGATGTCACGCGCATAACTCATCTAAAATATGTGCGCGTAACGAAGCCGGGATAACTACTCTGTAACACCAGACGAAACAGGCATGGTCAATATGTAAGCTATCTTTTCTATGGAAAAACGGTTTTTCGTTTTCAATTTCTACGTTATCCGGTCAACCACTCATAATATAACCAAATATTTTACAAAGGACTAAATTCTTCTTTGTCCCGCTGGCCACATCCTTATGACTTAACGGAAACGTATCTTCTACAAAATGTAAATATGCCGCATCTTTTTTTTGTTTGCATTCCCTTTTTATCTGGATAGGGAGCCGAGAGAAAGCATCCGCGTTACTATTACGATCTGTAGGTACAAATTTAATATAAAATCCCATCCTCGTCGCCAATGTAAGTTTAGGTGTTAACAGAAAGACAATCTCTAGGAACTGTTTTATTATGTAAGGTACATCAATAAACTCATATTTCTAAGTACCTAACATACATCACAGTATGAAGTCGCAGGCTCAGCTAAATAATCTTATACACATACAATTCCTGTGTAAGTATAATTTGCTTTGTCTAACTCTAAATTATATACTTATGTAACAAATTTACGATATTGGTTCCATGATTTATCTGCCTATTTAGCAAAGTACATTACGTAACATAGCAATGGCGCTATGCCAGGAAAGTTGTTCTATATTAAGTTATTGAACATATTTTAGATTTATTGCGTTCAAAAACTGTGCGCTTTATATTTCCGAAGTATGACAGACATGATGTAAAATTATCCATATAACTCGTTCATTGTTGCCTTTAGCCATGCAGAACCGAACTCAAAGAAGTTACTGCTATCATAATATAATATACGGCATAAGCGATGATAACTCAGTTGGTAGTATGTACGGACGCCGCATCAATGGAATCATATGTTCGAATCTACCTACAATGAGCTTGAGCTTTAATATAACATCGTATGAAACCATAGCACGTTGGTCCCACTTTTTCTAATGCCTGCCTGGTTCGCTACCACGCTCAAGTTGCAAATCTGCCGTTAAATACTTATAGGTGTGTTGTGGCAGTGCACTTGAGCCAGTCCCTCCACTAGGCTTAGCGTGTCCACCGGTCCACTTCATCAGTCGACAACAGATGAGATATAGAGTTATAACGCTATGATTTAGTGTCAATTGTTTCACTAAAATCTCAGTATCGCGTCCATATATAACAATATATCGCGCCCATATATAACAATATATCGCGTCGGCGTTCAAGGAGGTATGTTGTGTACCGAATGATATATCAAGTACCCTGACAAAATAGAAAATGCCCTCATGTGTAATACGAAATTGTACAAAGTATACAAACGAAACCTGTAAAGATCATGGGATCACATTTAATTCGTAATTATTACTATTTTTATTAATAATTTGATATTTTTATAAAGTAAAATATATACATCAGATAAAGTTTTCGTTACAGAGACTTAAGTATACATACTCGTTTCTATGTCGGGCCCGGTATAAAAAACAAACTGTCCTACTTCCCCGTTCAGTTAGTATGGGCGCATTAGTGTGCCACTTGTTTCAGTGAAATATTGTGAAGTTAGATACGTTATATATTTTATAACTAGCTGACCTGGCAGACCTTGTTCTGCCTTTTTGTGTAGTCAATCATATCGACTACAGCGTCATCTATCGCGTTAGACTCACTTATTGAGATAAAAGGTATCCTATCTCTTAAGTTAGATCAAACTGCACACAGAGTGCAAAATTTGATTAAGATCGATTCAGTCGCTTAAGAGTTCATCGCGGACAAACAACGTGATATGACATTTTTATATATAAAGATATCAGTAGGTAATTTATCTAAAAATCATGATTAAAATACATGAAATATCAAATTTAGATGTTTAATTTTAATTTTAAGTGCGTTCACCTATGTACCTAGCCTTTATAGCTTTTAGCTTTAAAAACTTCAGTTCTGCAATACATGTTTCATTATGACGTCAGAGGATGACAACGTATCTACTTGACGATCTAATTTAGCGCTTCAATTTTGTTCGCTAACAATCTGTTTAAACATAATAACACTCGGGTGATGTGATCACAGTTTTTACGAGTTCCAAGACCAGGCGTAGGGTTTACATAATCTCATTCCACGCTTCATTGTGTTTGTTTTTGATGTGAAACTTTTTAGGCACGTTGGGTTGAAATTTAGTACAGTATTCGAAAATGCGTAACGTTCGTAATTCGACGTCATTTTCTCCCGTTACAGCTATATATACGGTACTTGAGTACACCAATACTATTATATACATGGTTTAGGATCATTAATATGAGAGAACGTAATAAAACAGATATAATATTTGTTACTTAGTTAAAAAATAATCAAAACCTATACAAGTCCATTAAACCATATCTTACCTGTGACATTTACTTCTGTATTTTAGTTTATGTCTTACTAAGACATATTGTATGCATATTAATTTCGATAACTTCGTACATGTGCTGTTTGTAATATTTATATACAAATCATAATCAATTAATTCAGTTATTTATACTAAGATAATAAATCTGAAGTGTCTATTTTAGTTTGGTTAGACGCACGTATCTCGTAAACTACCAGTCGGTTTTAATTCTTTTTATATATTATGATATTATGACATATTCATGAGGAATAGTGTATGGTACCTACTTTCTTCCAGAAAAGAACACTGATCCCCAGAGACAGAAAAATAACTTCTAATTCGATGCTAGCGAAGTCGCGGGCAAAGCTAAATCGTAACAATAGATCGATATTTAAGGAAAAATGTTTAATCACCTTAATTATTTAAGATTTAAAATGGTTCACAAAAATAGCCGTAAAGTTGTAAACAAATAAGACTATATTATACCTTCGTATTTATTTCTGAACCCTAGTATTGATACAAAAAGAAAATAAGTATACAGTAATAAGATGCATTTGCAATTTGTAAAGTTACTAATATCAATACCTAACCTCAATTCTAAAGAACTTAAAATTTAAAATGACCTATTAACATAACAAAAATGAAATGATATTACAATGTTTGTACTTCAATTACGTTTATGTGTTGTCATGGAGTCTAATTAGATTGAGCATAGAAGTCGATTGTTTGGTGGAATATGACAAAACTAGTTTTTACATATTAAACTTTACACACGGCTAGATAAGCTAGCGATAGTTAATATAGAAACAAATTAATGAAACTACACACATAACACCATTTCGAACGCTATGGATTTTAAACACCGATTTAATAAAATAAAAATAGTTTATTACGATACACCACGGGCAGTATTAATGAATTTACAATAATTTTATGTATTAATAATTTCTTGAACCAATTAATTTATACAGTTTCAATTTATTCGTAAACATTACCATAACAGAGGCTCTAATATAATAGATTATTATTATATGTGATTATAATTGCACCTATCTTAAATTTAAGATATGAGAATATGATCTCTTAATTACACGTAAATAATTATATCTTGTTATGTTTATATCAAACAGATTGTTTCACAGTGAAATATGCTCTGAAGTTATCAAAATAGAATCTATAGAATTATAATAATTCAAAATATTTTGAGGCGATGTTAGATTAGTTGACAGTGTGTTTGGGCGCCGCGTTAATGTACGTGAGCACGAACCATTGCAACGAAAAAACATCGTAATGAAACCATAGCCTAGTGGTAGCGCTTTTTTCTCATGACAAACTGGCTACATCTAGTTGAAAATCTGCCACTAAATACCTATAACTATATTCCGGCAGTTGAGAGCCAATTTGCTCACTACGCTTAGCATGTCTACCAACTTGGCCAAAACGCAAATATATCAGGCGTAAAAAATTTAACGATATAATTATAAATTGTGATAACTTTGAGAAAAATAATTTTAGAAGTTTTAATTTACTATATTGTAGAAACCTTTAAATTATTTCATTACTCCTAAAATATTATATGAAAAATGTACCATTTATTTCTTTGTTAATCTAATTAGCACTTATTTTTGCTTACTTTATCTATGGAGTAATATTAGAAATCTGAAAGTTTGTATGATTGAATGTTTGTTCGCACCTAAATCACATAAAAAGTGAAAAATGAAATTTGACACACATTAGCTGGCATAACACATCAAAATATTATTGGTTCCTTATCCTAATGTCAACACAGACAAAGTCATGGGTAACATCTAGTTTTCTATAATAAAATACTTAAATATATTGTAAGGTAAAATATGTACACAATAAATATATGTACATAAATATATCTAAACCTTCTTTTATAAACGTGGTGTTTAAAATCCTATTCTTTACGGACTTCCTCGTCGCAACGCGTAAACGCATTGCCCGGGCTCAGGTCAAGGCAAAAGGGGCATGTGGCGACTCACCGTGCGATAAGCACCTAACACTACCCACTTAAACGCACCAGAGCGAAACTTCAAACTCCCATGTTGCCATAGACCAAGGACAGCGCCCACACTTCTTCTAATCATTTTATCTACACCTAGCTAGAAACGCGCAAAGACCACCTTGTACGTACACGAATGTTGGCGTACTTATAAATTCCATATTCCAATTCCAATATTCCATATTAAAAATCTATAATACTAGTGACCGGCTCGGCTTCGCACGGACAAAAAGAAATGATAGGGCCGAGCACTACCAACCAACCAACCAACCTCCATAGGATCACCCGCTGGAACAATCTGAAGGTTTGATTGAAAATTTATTCAAAGTCGGTCCAGACCTTTTGGAGTCCATAGCTCACATATGTACATACATCTAACGACGAAAACTAGGTTAAAATAACAAAACTGACAGCGATCATTAAGACTGTTCCCATACTTTAGTTATTCTATTTTATTTTTAACCTTCGTATAAAAACTTCTAATTCCTGTTTCGTAAAAATATCACAAAATGTTAGTTATAAAACGGTAGCTGCGAGCATCGTAAAATTTCCGCAAATTCCTATCAAGTTTAACCTTTATAAATTCCTTAGTCAACCATCTACGTAGCTACGCATATATACGTAATTTATTTGAATATCAATAGTAACATAATAAAATTGCACATAAGAGACGGATCGTAAATAAGTAACGTGTGTAAGTTTATTTCGTCTCTCAAACAAATATATCTTAAATACGATTGCACATACATTTTACCATACATTATTTCTTTAAAAAAATGGAGATAAGAATGTATAAAACAAAATTTTGCTTTACCATCACCTAACATATAATCTATAATCATAAAAAGAGATATAGATATAAAAACAAACAACAATGAATCAAATAAAACAACAAGTAACGTGTGGGCGAATAAACAACTGCAGTTCCTGCAAAATCGCTACACTGAATCATCGTATCCCTGGTATTCCAACAGGGCCATGTAAATACAGATATTATGAACACCAGTATAAATGTGCGATGATGAAGCGATGACAGCTCAGTTGGTAATGAGAACGGACACCGCGTCAATGGACGTGAGTTCGAATCCCTGCAACGAGCTTGAGCTTTCGGTGAAAGAAATCATGATAAAACCATAACACGATGATAAGCTTTTTGTAATGCCTTGCCTAGCTACCAGCCACAAGTTAAAAATCTGAAATATTTGTAGGTGCGTGCCTGCAGTTGCACTGGAGAGCCAGTTACTCCACTAACTAAAGCGTTGATAGCTCAGTGGTAGCGTGTAGGAACGCCGCGTCATGGAACGTGAGTTCGAATCCAACCACTTGCAATGAGCTTGAGCTTTCCGTAAGGAAAACATCGGTGGAAAACCATAGCATGTTAGTAGGACTTTTTCTAATGCCCGCCTGGCTACCCACCACTCTCAAGTTGAAAATCTACCGCCAAATACCATTAGGTGTGTTCCGGCAGTGGCACTTATGAGCCAGTCCCTATTATAAAGGCCGGCAACGCACTTGCGATTCCTCTTGTGTTCTGGGTGTCCATGGGCGGCGGTGACCGCTTACTATTAGGTGACACACTTGCACGTTTGCCGCCTGTACCACAGAAAAAAAAATTGTTTAGTGTTTACCATCTTGGCCCACATCTTCTCTTAACATCAAGTGACATTGTGGCTAATATGCTAAATCTATAAAGTATAAAAAAATTACAAAATGTTCGGTATACAATAGTGGTTTAAAAAAAATGGATTACAACTGTATACGTCCGGGGCGAGAGGATATCCACAGATGGATTTATTCATGATAAAAAGGACATACATCAAATATTAATGGTATTAAACATAACTAAAAAATAAGTTATTGCTGTATACAAAAATAAATTCAACATTATGGAATTGGTTACTCAGAAACTTCTCTGACGTTTCGAATGATATTTTGTTATTAGCTAAAGTAATTTGATCTAGATAAATGCTTCTTTTCACAAGACCAGAGTAAAGATCGGTCACCCAGATATTTACAACATAAAATCTTATAGGTACCCTTACAATTTATCGACAAGTCAATCAATTACATTAATTAGATCCGTCTAGGATTTATTATCAGTGTTCTTTATATTGTAGTAACTGGTTATAAAAAAAAAAAATATGACTTATATAAATAAAAAATCCAAAATAGGAGAGTACCTTCGTACGTATTCCCAATACACATTTTTACTTTTTATTACCATGTTTTATTCACTCACTTTCTTGTATGTCTGTTCGACAGGATTTTTGTAATTGACTTTAAACTAACTTCCCGATGAGCTACATATTTGAAATTTGGGCCATAGCTCAAAGTGGGTGACAATGCATGACAATTCATAAAATTGACTTTTTTGTGATTACGATTAAAAAAATATAGTCAATTTATGGCTAATTTCTCGATCAGCTATATACTTGAATGTACTTCAAATGTAACTAAAACGATGAACAGAATATATTAAACGTTTATTCACATAACCCAAAAAAGTAGAAAATAATTATTAAATAAATTAAAAAAAGTACAAATTTGTTATGACGGACTAAAAAATTATACTAGTATTATACATGTGATTACATTTTCATGCTTAAACGACTGAATCGATTGTAACGACTTTTTATACAGAGAAAAATGGGACCCAGCAGACGGAGATAGGCTACTTTTTCTCGCGAAATCTTTGCTGGATGTGGGGTACATGCAATACATAACTATATATAAACATGTTTCTCATTTCCAGTATATTATATTATACTTTGTAGTCCGTAATTAAAAGATGGTACTTGTTTTTATTTATTTAATTAATATTTCTTTTAACCATTTTAATTGTGTTGCTCTCTCGCAACACGCAATGAATGGTAAATACTTTTAATTAAATTTGCATTCATTTTAAGTAATTTATTCATGACATATAGAGCCTTTTCAGAACAAACATCGTAAGGGCCAAAAAAAATTTAAATGTTTTTTTTTATTGTAACCTCTTAAAAATTCTCTTTTTAAATTACCAGCAGTATGTTCATAGTCACTATTTAAATAGACCAGTGGTTAATTATAAACAAGACATATTTTGATATAGACATCATAAATACTTTTTAATCAAGAATAAAAAAACTCCTGTAAAAAGTGAAATTGTCGCTTACATTGTTTTCCCTGAAATGTTTAATATGTAATGAAACATATGTGGTATAAGGGATATCAAATTGTTGAAACATTAACATTCTTAAGTTTTTATTCTTGGAAGTCACAATACACTGACTTTACATTCGCGGCTTCCTTAATGCAAGACAATAAGGTGTTATTGAGAATACTCTTTAAGAATTTATTTTTTCATATAAGCTAACTGGTATGAAAATTTTATCATGAGGATTTTATCTTTTGATAATTTACGATATGAATTAGTCAGACTATATCGAGATGCTGACAGGGTATGGGCGTGACAATGGTGAAACTGGCTGGTTGGATGCCCTCTTGGGGATCCTTGTTGTTTTTTAATTGTACTAGTTTACCATGAAATACAGTACCATCACTTTACTATATAATACAAATGAAGAAAAACGTAATTTAATTCACTGTCTCAATTTTCAAACAATTCCACCCCAAAAATTTTTATTCTCTATCTAAACTTTGCCACCCTTTATTGCTACTCTTAAAGCATTGAATTTCAAAAACTCTCTCATTAGACGATATTTACAATATAATGGTCCCGAAATATTATATTTCTATACTCAGTTGTTTGGGTTGTGTGTTGGAAAATGCTATATATAGGTGCACATATATGTACGTATAGGTATTTGGAAATGACTTTTTTTTTAGGCAAAATCACGCAATATCTACTGAATATATCAATTTGGGCCTACGACTACTCAAAGCTGAAGCCCTCGTAGAAACGTTCTAGGCGCTTTTATTTTAGTTTCCATACTCCGTTTACAATTTTTTTTTCTTTTTATAAATATTTTTCTGGACCCAAGAAACAAAAGACGAGCATTTTTTTGTATTCATTTGTCTTTTATGTTTAAATTCAGATATTGATATTATGTTTTACTTAATGTTTAATTACTGAATTATACATTAAAATTAACTGCTAGCGTTAGAGTTAAGTGATGGCTAGCAGATGTAGCAACATATATTACTGTATCATAAAACTTGAATATAAGCAAAATATGAAAATAGTATTATGTAATGTACTTAATTAATTATATAATGTACACCCTATTTAGAAGGAAAAAATATTATTTTTTATTTCCACCATATACGCAGCATATATTATATTAGTACACATTACATATCAACCGTAATTAGAAAAGAAAAAAAACGCTTAAAGGTAAATCCACTACCTACATACCTAACAGTTATTCTGTCGTGGTAATATGTTATTTTGTACACACGATACCTGTTTTCCCTTTAACGACAGTGCACGAAGTGTGTGATTCAAGCGAGCTGTAAAAAGTTAAAAGCGAAAAACCTTTTTTATGTTTACATTGTTTTATTATTCTAGACAGATTACTTTTTAGTTTATATTACCTATCTCTGTATAGTAAAATCATGCATTTTTTAGTTGTTGTGTACGCATAAAAATAACACACCTTTGGCCAGTAATATTGATTACTATTTAATGTTAATGGAGCTATTTTCTTAGGTATACGTATATATATATGTAATTAATTTCTCTATGATATTGATTTAAATATATTTTTTTAGTATTTTTATACTTTTTAGGTTCACTGTTATGGCCACAATCTCATCTTATATTAAACTAGCTATGTCCGCGACTCCGTTCGCATGTAACTAAAATTTTATATAATCATTTTCACAAAAAATCTTATATAGCCTTTGTTACCCAGGGCTAATGTAGTATTCTAATTGTGAAATAATTTTTCAAATCGGGTCAGTAATTCTTAAGTTTATTCGTTACAAACAAAAGTACAAATCTTTCCTCTTTATAACATTATTAAGCATAGATAACGATGTGCAGTGACGGATTTACCTACGTCTAGATCCATGAAGCCCAGGCTTAGGGCAGCAAATTTTTAGTGGAGCCAAAGTAATAAAATTATTAATCGTGCTTTATCGTATTAATCGTGTAATTAAATTATTAATCGTGTATTTTTTAATTAAGAAAAAAAACATTTTTTTTTAATTAAATGCAATTTGCAATCTATATTAATATACCAGAACAGTTTGTTTGTATGAACTAGGAACTACTAACTACTAACTAGTTTGTATGAACACGTCGGATTTCAAAAATTATTTTTGTATTTCACAAAGCGATCATTGCGGAAGGCGGCTTTAGGCCGGGGGTGGCGAATCTCAAATCAGAGCATCAAATTAACTTGGGCCAAGGGCGCCATAGAACCTTAATCCCTCACTGACGATGTGGCCCCAGATGGTGAGCACACTAAGCCTAGTGGAGACTGGTTCTCAAGTGCAACTAACAAAACACACCTATAGGTATTTGGCAGCAGATATTCAACTTGACGGTGGTAGCTAGCCAGTTCGATATTAGAAAAAGCCCTACCACCATGTTATGGTTTTTTCCCTCGCCGAAAGCTGAATAATGTTTTTTATTTATAGCTATTTTAATACAACGAATAAAACTCGGCGACCAAACATAATAATACATTGTGTAAGAATGGTGCTAATTATTACTCTGATATCAGACGTTGAAAAATCTACAGTTTACATTTTCATTCTGTTTACCGTTTCTACAAAAACCCTTCAGAATAATTCGATTTCGGCAGGACGTTTTCCTCGACAATATTACAGATCGGGGTCAAATAAATGTAAGTGAATTCCGAAATTACCTTTGGTATACGCTGATGCTAAATTTTGCTGACAACTCATGGATATATCACTATCATTTTAATATAATGTCTTATAGACGAAAAATTGCACATTACCAATAGACGTTAAAAATTTTTATGTGTGCTTATAACCACATTACATAAAAGAAAACTTTAATAATATTATTTATTGAAATAAAACTAATTTAAACGGATTTTATCGCGGTTATTTATTAAATTTTGATCCCGACGTTTCGAAAGCTTTTCAGCCTTCGTGGTCACGGGGCGGACTGAGGTGTAGGTTGTCCAGAAAAGTTTATGTTACTCTAACATAAACTTAACATAAACTTAACTAACTTAACTAGTAACATAAACTTTTCTGGACAACCTACACCTCAGTCCGCCCCGTGACCACGAAGGCTGAAAAGCTTTCGAAACGTCGGGATCAAAATTTAATAAATAACCGCGATAAAATCCGTTTAAATTAGTTTTATTTCAATGAATAATATTCGCGTAAACCTAAGAAATCAATATTATTTATTATTAAAATGTATTGTTATATTTTATTATAATAAAAAGTAATTATTGGAACGGTACCTAATACTCATATAAGTTAAAAGTGATACATCATCAAAGTATAACAAATAAATTGTTTGATTTAGTACAAAACAGATTTTAAAAGGATACATGTATTATAAAATAAACAAACCCGTCTAAAATAACTGAAATTCAGTGAACCCGTGCTACAAACAATACCAATCAACCCTCGTCAAATAACACTTAACGAATTGAATCAGATAACAAACAATTCGGCTAAAAAGGATAAAGTAAAAAAAATATATATCAAATTTATTAAATAATTATTAATATATTGCGTAATAACATTTTGTGCAAACCTATTTTTAAAGCAAAGCTGTTATTTTCCTGAGGAATATCATACTACAGAGATCTTTAAACACAATTAACACTTTTTTTATTAAAACATTTACATCAATACCTTTGAACCTTTCGTCTTCCATTACATTTTGCAATAAAACAAACGTATTACAAAATAATCTATTATCTATAATATAAATCTATCTAAATATAATCTGTAATATGTCTGAACAAATCGAATTTCGCCACGATTTTCTTCGCACAGCCTTGAATCTAGATATTCGATTTAAAATTATTTCGTATACCATGTAAAACCTGTAGCTAAACTAAAAACGAAATAGCATAAGTAGAAAGTAAGATAGATACACATTACATTTTTATTAGAATCGGAAATAAATGTCCGGTAAAATTATTTTATGATAAACTCGTCTTTTTCCTGATTAGAAAAAAAAAACAGTATCGCTAAATTTTGTGTTAAATTGACTATTGAATTCTTTTGGCACAGCTTTGTTTGTCCTTGTTTTCAAACTCATAGGTTTGATATGTGACACCTTCTGTCTGACAATCAAATTTTTAATAGACTCGACCAAATTATCAATATTGCCTTATAAAATCTAAAGGCTTTAATGGTGTCGCCAAAGATTCCACTCCGTTTTTACTTAGTTATTGTGGTGATAAAAATAATTTAGTTACTTCCTCCGCAATGCTTTGGCAGGTAACGAGAGGGGTATATGGGTATCACAATAAATACTCCCTAAAACCCTATGACAATCCTAAAGGGAACCCTTACTTGCCAGGAACCGAGAACCACTTTCAGTAGGTATGCATCCAGTCAACTTTTGACCCCACATTGATAGAACTTTAGAATAGACATTTAATCACTATACACAAATGAATTAGAACAATATCATGAAACATGAATTATGAGATGTCACAAAACTCGCAGAAAAGTTGGAACAAGGAGGCTTTTGTCGGCACGACGTTTCAAGATTACAAAATAAAACAAAGTTGGGCCTTTACAACATAAGATTTAAGAACTTGTATTCGGTAATAAACATTCGGAGCTCGAAGATACGAGAATGGGATAAATATAGTATCGCAAATTACAGTTAATTGCAAACATTTTATATACATTCAGACCCCGCTTAACTCGGAGTATACATTCCATCAATCGTAGAGCGTAATATGTAACAGCGTTAAACGAGGCTATCTCATCATGTAAATTATGGGGTTAGGAGAAGATAGGTTCGATGCGGTGATTCCATGTTCAAACCCGCATCGCCCCAGGAAGGCGACAGAGTGCCGTGGAGCTTTAGTAGGTATTCCCGGCGGTTAGCGCCTATCCCTTTCAGTCAGGAAGGGGAAGCGTAAAAGCATTACTCCACGTTAAAAAAAAGGGGAAGATGGGTAGAAACTTGGTAAGGTAATTTACCATTACATTTATTAATTATATTTTTCATAACAATAAAACGTCGACGTTGAAAGTCATTTTTCTAATTCCTCTATTGTATTATTTGTAGAACGGGTAATTCTAGTTGCAGAGCTTGTCGTAGTTGCAGTTGCGGATGACAGAGATTTTTCTTTACACTTAACAATATTCCTTACTATTGATGTTGCCAAATTCCATCAACACCAATTTGAGATTGACGTTCACCAGTCTTCTAGTCCACTAATCAGGTGCAATTTAGATATTTCATTTAGCTATATTCTCGTATTCTTTATTATCTATTATAAAAGTAGAAATCATAATAAATGCCACTATATCAATCGTTATATAATATAAATTTATACTTACAATAACGTCAACAAATGTTTGAAACGATAAAAATATGTTCGTATAACACCGCACAAAAGAAGAAACACAGATAAATTGCTTCGGTTTCGGGAAGCATAATGCTGCGTGCAATTTCGGGGAACCCCACAATTAAAAAAAAAAAGAGCGTTAAACCTTAACAGTGCTAAACGAAACAGCGTTAAGCGGAGTCTTTCTTTATTTCTATTTTAATTCACAGCGTTAGTAATTTGTAGATTAACTTCTACGTTTTTTAGTGCCTTGTATTTTTACGTTTCGTGTGCTTTAATAAAAAGTCTTCAAAAAGAACTTTTTTTTACGATGTTATTAAAAGTTATTACATTGACTGCAGCATCTCCTATAATATCGAGTTTTTCAAGCGGGACGTAAAGAAGTACCTACACTGGCTGCCATGATATTAGTGGCGACTGGCAATAGTATATCTCTCGTTGGTTGCCACCGTTTTTGGTATATACTGTGATTAATATCTGGTACAGTGCCGCCACTTGTCACACTTTGCAGAGCTATCATAAAACAGAGTTTCGTATATTTATATATAGCTATATTTTCATATAACATATACCTACATATTACGATACTTATAAACCATCCACGGCGTTGCGAAAATAATTACATAACCCTAAAAATTACGAATTGTCGACTGATATAAGAATTTATTTATTACAGAATATTATAATAATTGTAACATAAAACTGAATTACATTGAAAAATCTATTTTCAGTAAAACAAAAACTAGTACAAACAATTTCTACTACAAAAGATAAGTAACGATAACAATAGAGTATACCCACAATGTGCGTTTAAAAATAAAACTTTGTGAAGTAAGCTTTCAATTCCCTTCAAGAAATCCTTTTATTGCAAGATATAGAAATGCCATATTAGTTACGCTTGGCCCCTCGAATCAGAGGCTTCTTTTATTCTTGCTATACTCATACCTTCGCTAAGTTAAGATTTTCAAGAACAATAATAAAGACGGTTTTATAAAATCGAAGTATGCTTTAGTATTTGATCTCGAGGTCATATATTGTTGTAGAAATTAGTCGATAGGTGCTTAATGGCAGATTTTGTAATTGAAAATACTAAACAGAACCCTTGGCTATCATTTTCTACGATTGTTTGCGTAAGAGAAAACAAAATATGTATGTGATGACCATGCATGTTTTTTTCATGAAAACTTTTAGGCCAGCTGTGCTCTTTGTTTTTTAAGTATTGTATAACACTGAGCTAAATCGCTCGGCTATGTGACGCTCAGTCGGGTAAGGTAGTTTCCAGTCGACTAAGAGAGTGAGATAGATATAGTTAACGTGTCACTGCTATATTCTTTCTACGAGCATTACATGAGAGAGCATGACGCATTATTGTCATTCTGTATCGACATACACACGGTATGTGCCCTACCAATATGCTTTATGTAAAAGTTATAGTAAATTGTATTTCGTACTGTTAACCTCGTCATGATGGATGTGTGGTTTACAAAAATGGATAGAATCAGGGATGAGTATGTGAGGGGAAGTTTGAAAGTGGCACCAATGATAGAAAAGTTAAAAAGGAATCGTTTGTCTTGGTTTGGACATGTCATGAGAAGAGCGGAAACACATGTGGTGAGAAAAGTAATGGAAATTAATGTTGAAGACCGAAAAGAAGAGGGAGACCAAAGAAAAGATGGATAGATTAGATTAAGAATGAGATAAGAGAAAACGGAGTGAATAGAAAAATGGCGGCTGATAGCGATTTATGAAAGAAAACGTATCGCGCCGACTCCAAATAACTTGGTAAAAGGATAAGAAGATGATGTTGATGATCCTCGTCTTGATCAAGTTTTCGGTTCTGCAGTGTAGTCTCAGGCACACGCCGATTTTATTGTTTTTTCTTACACAGACGATCGTAGAACATAACAATTACAAGGACATAGTATTAGAGGCGTCTACTGAGCCATAGTAATTTAAATTCATATATTAAAATCTAAAAATAACAACGGATGTCGAGAAATCATGATCGTCGCCCAACAATATTTCATAAGTTACAGATTGCGGAACAACGGGACCTTGATTCGCCTACTACCTTATCTCCCAAAGTAAATATAAGTTGTAAATTGAATACCTTCAAAGATAAATTCCTATAAATTGTGACCACTTAGAAGTAATCTGAATTCATGCCTGGTTATTGTTTAATACCTGTATATATTATCAGTAATGTACGAAAAGCCGCCATTCTATAGACAGCCTAGGTATTCCTATAACGCCAGACATTTTAAGCAGTGTGTGAAAAAAAATAATTACATACTTTCCCTAAGCATTGTCTACAATACCTAGACATTCTATCTGTATTTCTATTGATTGATAAATGCTGTTTAAATAAAATATGGACTAAAGCCCGACATTTTAGGCAGTGTATGAAATAAAAAAATGTTCCATAGGTACATTCCCCAGTTATTGTATATGATACCTAGGCATTCTGTAAAACGACATATGCTAGTTACATAAAATTAGAGAAGGTCCCGATAAGGTTATTACATATATGACGTTCCACTTGCGTACAAGAAGTAAGAGCAATTATCTCAAATGAAATGGAGTAGGAGTTCGCCCTTGCAGATGAATGGATGCACTAAGCTTGGTGTGATTGAAAATGATGACGTCATTAGTAACATCTTCGTCTGGACCACAACGACCGTGGTCTTCATGTGTGTGGTCCTGAACGTGGTACGTCCATTTTTGTTGGTTTCTGATAAATAATTAATAAGATCAGTAGATACTATCTAGTAATTCCGTCCTGAGATAAATTCCGAACAATCCTAAAGTTTAGTAGATTTAGATTCGCGTAACCGCGCTGTAACAGAGTAGGTTAGCTACTTAGCATAGGATTTAACTAGAATCAGGCTTACGCTATCTAATCCCGTCTCCGGCAACAGCCCCAGCAAAGTTTCGGCCACTTCATGGCACCGCTGCGCTCGTTACCTCTCGGGCTGAGTACCTTCCACACCTGCCTCCAAAGCTCTGTAAAGTTGTAAAACCCTCTAAGGCTAGCAGCATATGCGCAATTGAAAAAAGGAAATAAAAGAATAATACATAATTTACAAAATTGTGTTTTTGGAACGAAGTTCCTTATGGGGCGTCGCAGAGGGGTACCCTAGCTGGCAAAAAACGTCCGTAACGTTAGCGTAAGATTTTTATGTAAAATCTATGTTTGATGGCTATACAGTGCCTACGTGATGACTGTTATTGTTATATATTTTTATAAATCATCGTAAACAAAATAAAGGTGTTAAGATAATTTTGTAAAATAGTTTCTTCATTTTTATCAATAAAAAAATGATAAAAATGTATACCCGAATAATTATTTTCTTTATACCTCGAATAGAACTTGAAATTAATATTTTATATTAAGGAACTTCGTACCTATCTAGTGTCCCACGAAACTCGTTTTTTTTAAAACCTACTTTCATTATTACCATCAACGTGTATGATGCGCCATCTATTAACATACCGTTTAACTAACATGACTTGTTATTTTCAGTCTATGCGCAAACGGAATCTATTACAAAATTCCATCAAATGGGTAGTGAATCTACTAGTAATTAAATTATAAAAATTGTAAAGTTCAAAAATCTTTTCATTTTTATTGATTTTTACTGATGTTGTTATAATGTAATTATTAATTTAAATTACTATCTCCCATGACTTTCTTTATGGAAATAAACTATTAAATTAGAATTCATAGTTTATATAAAATGAAAATACGAATAAATAACTAAATACACTTTATTACTATGTAAATAACTATGCAAACAATAACTATTACTATGGTGAAGAAAAATTTATATTGTATTTCTTTGTAATGTATTATACATTTAAGGTTGTCTTTTGACTACAACAATCCACATCAATCTACAATAATTACTTATTCTAAGCCTTCACGTTGTTTCCATTCACTCTTCAACTTTGCCATTTTCTTTTTCTTGTACTCGGCCCGTTTATATTTCTTCTCATCCAAACGTTTTTTCTGCTCAGTTACACTCTCAGGCCCGTTAATGATTTCATCTAGTTTAACAATTAATATTTCCCGAGCCTTCTTTCTGTTGTCTTCCTGACATCTGCTTGTATGACACTTTATTACTGTACCTAAAATTAACTATATTACATTAGTAGCACTACAAACTGAAGTGATGATGGCTAAGTAGGTAGTGTTTAAGGATACTGTGTCAATTGGTGCGAGTCCATAACCATAAGCTTTAGGCGAAAGCAAGTCATTGTGATGAAACCATAGTATGGTTATAGAGCTTTTTCTAATACCCACCTGGTGAACTACTGTTCTCAAGTTGAAAATCTGACACCAAATACCTATAGGTGTGCTCCGGTAGTCGTACTTGAGTCAGTCTCTCCACTACTTATGAATGATGGCATATCCACCACCTTGAACCACATAGATTGTAGCCATAACACTGAATCTATATAGTATAAAAAAAAAACTTATGGTTCTGTATCTGGTATACACAGTAGAATTCAAATACACCACCCACCTTTAAAACAGACCATTGACAGCCAGTCTTTATTGAATGCTCAAGCCTCTAAATAGCTGAATTAACACTAGCTCATCCTAAAATACTACAAACCAAAAGAGTTACTGTGAAGATTTTATGAACATGAGCTTAATGGTTTTGATTCAGTTGAGTACACACACTAGATCACTTAGAACAAGATACACTGAAGTGTCACACTATGGCCCACATTGAACCTCATATGTAATGATTCACATCTAACACTACACAACTATTATATGCTGCTCTCCAGCAGCAATTTTACCAATATGTTAATAATAAATGTGCCATTGTATTAGTGCTACATTTTGCTACAATAAACTTGAGGAAACAAAGAATCTTTACTACAACAACTACTGGATATAAAATACCTATAAAAGACAAATTTGACCATTATTTTTATAGACCTCTGGAAAAACTCATAAATAATAAATTTTCTACTGCATATTTAATTTTTTTTAAGTTATGAAAAATTATCACGTTTAAATAAAAAACAAATCCTCTTGTTGTATAGTTTTATCAAATTACTATTGTAATGTTATTAATTGTTGACATTTTCAGTAAAATCCAGGATACTTAAGTTTGTTGGAGAAACAGCTAATTTATATGACATTTACCTGTAGGTATATGTGTAAGAACTACACAATTAGCATTTTTATTAACAGCAGAACCTCCTGGTCCACTGCCTCTAACAAACTGTTCTGATAAATCACACTCATTTATTTTAGGCAACTTAGAATAATCAATTGTGTGTTTTAGTGCAATAAGTACATTTGGACGAAAGAAATTAATTTGTGTCAATGATAGTCGCAGCATCTTTATACTACAGCACCACGATGCAGTAGAGCCTCTCCTTTCTGTAAATTAACAAAATGTGCATTTAAAACTCCCTAAAAGCTTTGATTAAAATTTAACACTTTCTATAATAATTGTTGTAAATAGAGATTGGAGAGTAGCGAATGTTAAGTCAGTTGGGTGGTGTAATTATATTAGATAACATTATGATTTAATATATAAAACAATATAAAAGTAGTTCCTGTGGCAAAGTTTAAAAGTATGGTAGATAGATTGATATACACCCAACAGAAGACCAAAGAAAGAAGATATCGAGGAGTTGAAGAAAACATGAAAATGAAAGAATGAAATGAAAAACGGAAAACATACTCGATAAAGAAATTCTATATCTTCTGGTTTTGTACAGTTCTTATTATTTCTAAATTCATCTCCAATTTTTCGGCGAAAGTATACTGGGTCTGTATATTTCAGAGATTTTGAATATAACATTAGATTTTTGTATAGCCTCAAAATGTCTGTTCTTGTAATAGTCATAATAAAAAAAGTGCAAATTTACATATATTAACGTAATTATTTTATCCGTAAGACAGTTATATTTCTCCACAGAATATTAGAACATTACACATCATTTTAATATATTTAATTTATGCGGGTTCACAAATTTAGACTTCACTGATTTTCAACAGGTAAACTTATTTTATGTTAGTGTTACCATAATTTTTATTTATTTATCATTACCATATTCTATATAACATGTACTCTGTGGAAGGCATGTGCTAAACCAAAATATCTGTATTACAAAGTACAGAACAGAGTCGATTAAACATTCTGTAAAGAGTAAGTGACACAATGAGGAAATAACCAATAATTTCAAATTTCTGTTAAAGTAAACTTGATTGAAGAAAAAGTCCTGATTCTCTACATAAGCTATTATTGTTCATTCCTAATTGCTATTGCAGGTGTACTTTTTTTAACGTGCTATTCACATACCTTTTCTCTACCTACTTCCTCATCGCAACGCTTAAACAGGGCTTAGGCCAAGTCATAAGTAACGACGCTACTTGGTAACGACTCATCCATCTATGGTCAGTTCTGTTTGTTCTGTTCCATGAGTATTCGTTTTAGTAGTCAAACAAATAACTGAGTAGAAGTCAATATGCCCAAGGCAATGTGAGCATTTTAATTAGGCATAATAACTATCTTCCTGTAATTATTAAAAATTGAAAAAACAGCAACTCTTTCAGGTTTGAATCATTCGCCGCATACACCGTCCTGTCAATGACCAACGTCACTACCGACGCACCGGTATTTAGGATTGGTAAGATAAAGGATGATTGTAGGGAATTTCCCTATTTAATGTAGTCTTTTATAGAACATAATCGATATTAATATCAATTTTAATGAATTGAAATCGATTCAAAGATAATCAGTTTTAATTTAAACAAATATTTAAAAAACTATAAATACTCGAGAAGACTTTTCTATTACTGTGTCTATTAATATTTATAAGTACATTTACATAAGATAAATGGAACGCTGATTATCAATATTTTGTCATAAGACTTTGATGTACCACAAACATTGATTATTTCGAATACTCTGTTTCAGTTATATGAAGAACTGAGTAATAATAAATGTCAAAGTTGTTATTACAAATTATACAATACATTCATTGTTTTACGCACCTTTTAAAGACTCTTATAAGTATTTATGGCTATTTGATTCAGTGTTGAGTGTATCTTTTGTATTAGCTATCACTTAGTATATAAATATTAATTAAAAAGTATTTACTTAATAAGAAAAGGAGTGGAAATCAATGTAAATATGTGGCAGACGGATGCAGCGTCCCACCACTCTACACCAACAGAACAGTTAATAAGTAACAGTGACATTATAAATGTGGATGCAATTTCTGCAATAGATCGAGAATTACAAGACAATGTTTACGATATGACGTCTCTAGTGTTCCTCTTGTACGAGGTACCGGATACAGCTTTACAAAAGTTGATAGTCTACCAACGTGTATCTAAAGATGCAGCGGGCACTAACTTGAACTTATTGCATGAATGGTATCAACATGCTAAAAACAGATCTACATGGAAACATGAATTTATAGAAGCACTCCTGACATGTCAACTGTACAACATTGTCAGAAGACTTGGGTTACATGTACCCACTATGAAAAGATATTATCAATCTGATGTTGCAAGCTTCAGCATGTATATAAATCCTTTGAAGAAGTTGTTATATAAGGCCTGTGAAAATATGACATCGGATAATCTTGCAAGATTAAAAAGATCTCTTAAATCATATAACATTGATGTAGGAGAACATGATGTCTGTGAACTAATATTTTTAGAGCTGATGTGTCAAAAATTTATTAAAGCAAATTATCTGTCATGTGAAAAAAATATACTTAACTCTGAAGTTGATGTGGATAAATTAGCCAGGATCATGACAAATCTCCCAGGACTTAGGAACATTGCTGTAGAGCTCAGAGATTTGCAAGATAAGACAGATAAAAAAGTAAGAGATGTCCCAAGCACTTCTCAAGTAGTTGAGGATTCATCTATGTTTTATGATGAACTAGATTCTGACGAGATGGATGTCAAATTCGACAATACAAATTTTCATGATATGTTATCAAAAATAGCAAACTTAAACTTGGATCATTTGCCAAATGAAAATTTAAAATCTGACACAACTAAACTAGATATAGATGCTTACAAAATCAAAGATCCTAAAAGAATTGGTTATTGCTTAATAATAAATCAAGAGAATTTCTTCCCCTCTAAGTATAGCATAGAAAATTATAATCAAAAAGACTCTCTGGATCCACGCCTGGGCTCTACAGTTGATAAACTTGTTTTGGAGAAAACCATGAGTGGACTAAATTTTGAAGTTCACAGCTATTCAGATCTGGATCACAGAGAAATGATACAATGTATTAAAAATGGAATTAAAAATGTTAATAGAAATGATAGTATTTTTATGCTATGTATTCTCTCACATGGAGTTCGAGGCCATGTCTATGCTGCAGATTCAGTCAAGATTAAAGTTGAAAAAATTCAACACTTATTAGATTCTGATGAAGCAAAGCACTTGAGAGGCATACCCAAAGTCCTGATAATACAAGCATGCCAAGTTGATGATAAACCTGAATGTGCTTTAGTTGCTGATGGGATCTCAGATTATCACCTAAAGAAATCGGATTTTATTGTATACTGGGCCAGTGCTCCGGAGTATGAGGCATACAGACATGAAAAATATGGATCTTTGTTTATAAGACTACTGTGCAAAGTTATTAAACAACATGCAAAAAGAACAGATCTGTATTACATTTTTACAAAAGTAACAAATGCAGTCACAGGTCTCTGCACAAAATTACAGCGTGCCCAAGTACCATTATTTGAGAGTACTTTAAGAAAAAAATTATATTTACAAATTCCAGAATAAGGAACTCTTTTATTGACTACTATTAAGCAATCATATATATGTAGGTTTTATCTAAACCCTAGAACTCAATGTTATGCACTAGCAGGATTAATTATAAATGTATTTTCAAATTGTATGTACCTTTTTGTTATAACTTTAATTATTTAGCATATTACTGTGTCCGTGAAACTTCGTACGTGTGAAACTAAAATTTTATTTCATGAGTTTTGCCCTTTTTTGTATCTTTTTTCAATACAGCTTTGCATCTGTTGGTGAGAGTGTGATGTTACATAGCCTAAAACCTTCCTCAATGATTGCACTATCCAATACAAAAATAATTTTTGAAATCAAACTGGTAGTTTCTAAAATAAGTGCATGCAAACAAACTTTTCTGCTTTACAATATTAAATTTTACAATATTATTGAAGTTATTATATATTATTTCATTTCAGACATTATATTTGAAATAAACTAATTACTAATTGAAAAATGTATGTTCTGTGATCTTATATTAAAATTGTAAGAGTTTTATTACATATAAATAAAACAATATTTTATAACATATATTCTGTATTTTTTGTTACATCAGTTTTAGTAAAGTCCATTACCGCTGATTCTAGCTGCTTTCTTTCTTCATCAGTTTTCAATTTAGACCACATGTTATCCAAGTAAGCCCTTTGGTATTTTTGTATGAATTTAAAACAGTGTTTTAAAGTTGCTCCTACATGTAGGGTATTCAATTTAGCATCTAATTTACCAATTTTTGTTATGAATGGTAGACTGCTGGTGACAAATCTGTGTGGGCCGTGTCTCACTCTAACTATGGCTATATGTGTATGTTCATTGCAGTACTTTGTAATAAAACCACTCTTAATAGCAGCTACTCCAAAATCTCCATGTAACTGCTGCACTTTATTGAAAACTGTATCACTGAATATTTTTGATTTCAATGCTAGAGGTTTATTATCTGATATTGTTGGGGATGAAATCTCTACTGTTATGTATCTGAAAGTGTAGATAGCCTTTGTTTACTTAAACCATTAGTATTAAGATGAAAAATTATGACAAGACTATGCAATGAGAACAATCCAGAAATTGAACTTATTTGATATTCCTAAAACTCTTGATACTATGATAGTTATTCATTGCTAAGAACAATTCATATTAAAAAATTAAGAGCTTTGTAAAGACACAATCAGAATTACTATTTGGTATACATATGTGTTCATCTTTTTTACACATTAGCAAGTTGAGTATGCATCACTAAATACTAAGGATAATTTTTTAAAACTAAGTAGCAATTATAAAATACTCTAGACTGATAAACACTTGTGACTATATTCAAGTATTACAGTGTTATATAAGTCTGTGCTAATATTATTTTATGGGAAGTATAAATTAATAGCTAAAAAACTGCTTCAAGATATAGCAAATGATATTACAGATTTCAAATGAATCAGGATGAATGTGAAAAATATTGAGCCTGAGGAACCATATAAAATTTTATTACAAGAAGAAATAAAACAGGAGTGACAATTTACAGTTCTAAAATGCTTTATTTGATGGTATAAAAACTTTGCCAAAATCGAAAAAGTAAAACGAGATTTCTTGTACTTTCACTCGTCCATTACTTTAATATTATTTGGTATTTAAACAGACATAAGACAAATATATAATAATAAATAAGGATATAAAGGAAATAACTATTGTGAAAATTTGGCTATAAAAGCAACCATATTTACAAATAATCTGTTATTATATATATATAATTTAATTAAAACTACTTACTTCAATTATTACTTAAAATTGAACGACTATATAAACAATAAAAACAAATATTCTTACCTGTTTTTGTACCGGACCATAGTTTATATTCGTTTAATAAATCTATATATACTATATTTATAGTATATATAGATAGTATATATAGTAGTTTATATCATTCGCCGGAACATTGAACAAAATATTATCATAAACTTTCTATTTCAATATAATTGAGCACTATTGTACGTTTTTTGATTATTTACAATCTACGAAAATGCACATGTTGACATGTCAATTTTTTTAGCCACAAAAGCATTTGCCAGTAAGAATTGTTTGAATACAAAAATATCGTGGAATGTTGCTGTTGACTTAAATTTGTTGGATTATATAAAATATAAGAAGTTAGGTCGTTATTAAAAATATGTATTAGATAACTATTTTAAAATTAAACATTTATCAATACATACAAAAACCAATATTTCAATGATATTTTAATCATTAACCCTTCTTATCTGATTCTTATAACTTAGAGTCATATAGCCATATAATCAGGAGAAATATATGTATGAAAAGGAAAAGATATTAGGCTTATATAATTTATTTAAATTTAAATGAACATGTTATATTTTACATTATCCAAAGATAACGAAAGTGGCTACGAATATATTCATGACGTAACAACAAAAACCATACAAAATAAAATAATTATTATATTTTAACCAAATCCCAGGAAAAAACCATGTAGGTTTAAACTTATTTAGTTTACCAATACTCATTCTAAGTCTTCTTAACACAATCACGGTATAGTATTAGGATTATGAGTATAGATTGTCAAATGGTCTTAATAATTTAATACTTGTAAAACACTGAGACTATTAATGAATTTTATTTCATTAAATAACAGACGCTATTCGTAAGGTTGTTGACACTTGTCACTCGTGTGACCTGGGATTTATTTTATCGCTTATTATAACTAGTGATAGGTTAAAACATTGAGAAAATAAATAGAATTAAATAACTCATTATGGAGCATAATTTTGAATATACTTCTAAAGATGTTTTATATTTCCTCTAGCGCAAAAATATTTGCGGATATAATTATTTTATAAAAACATTCGTATTATCCAGTTTTCTATATAAGTTTTTCGCCTGCATGCTAAGAAATGTTATTTGTGTTCTATCAGAGAATTGTAGTAATTACTCACGTTGTTCATTGTTTTTGGCGGGGTCTTGATCTGTCATTTTGCGATTTTTATTTTTGTTCATATTCTTAGTTGTTTATCCCTATATTGTGTAAATTAAGGTGACATTTTACGTAATGAAGTGAAGCTAAAGAGCATAAGTGAAGTGAATTGTGAATTATCATTCAGAACATGATATAATAGTTGCCACACAAACTCTCAAGAGATCTTTAACAAGAAAGTCACCATCGTGTTGAAGATAGTATCGACTGCATTTAAAAAACATCTGATATGGCTGCATGGTTTAGATACTTGTGCCTTTTCATTTCTCAATTGAAAGGGAAAGCTATATAAAAAAATCTATATTTAATTTGCCGTGAGACAAAAGGTAAACAAAAGACCAAAGGTTCTAAAACTATAGTCACACTAAAATTATTACCTACCTACTTCAAATCAGCATTTTGTGAATATTGAATTTATTTTTAAATTCCCGAAATAGGTTTTATAGATATTTGTTAGTATTTTTTTCAATAATATAGTGTTTGCGAAACTAAATCATGTAATAATAAGATATAAATTTATAATATATATATCGTCAAGTTCAAGGAAGAGAAAATTGTATATTAAGATTTTCTACTGAACCACTAGTGTTTACGTTACTTGCTATCTATTATGTATTTAAAAACCAAGGCCAGGTTATCTTATTTTTATTGTTACAAAAATACTATAAATATACTTATAAAATTTAAATTCGCTGATTACCTATTATCGTGGTATAATTGGTATCGTGCATTGGTGAGTTTCTTTACTAAAAATATTAATCTGAACTTTTTGTAACGTTTATATTGTTTCCTATGATCTTATTTTTAGGGTGATCAAAAATGGATATCAATGTGTATTTTATTGGTGTTGACGTCGGTTCGGGAAGTGTCCGAGCCGCTTTAGTGGATAGTAAAGGTCACATTCTAAGAATGGCAGTTAAAGATATAAAAATATGGAAACCAAAAGTTGGTTTCTATGAGCAGTCCTCAAACGATATATGGAACTGTTGTTTAATTGCTATCAAGGTAAAACTACCTATGTTAAATTCACCATATTTAAACCATTAGCATAATTTTAATAACACATCAGCATTAGCTTATTTGCTTAAGCTTACAGTAATATATGTTTAATTGTTAATTGATTGTGTATTTATATTTTCTATGATTGTTTTCAAATTGAAGAACATTATTGTATGTTTAGTCAAGGTATATATTAAACATTTTACACTCACTATGATTATATTATTAGACTGTACATGTAAGTGACTTATGTGACCAATCCATACTTGGGCACACATTGCAAATATAAAAAGAAATAATTCTTGCTTCAGTTTTTACATGCATACTTATTATTTAATTAACTGAAAATATGTACTTACCCTAAAATTTTTGTATTTATATTATACATTACAAATTTTCAGTTGCAAAATTTACAATAAGAAAGTTTATTATACCTCTAATATATTATTCTAACAATTTAGAAGGAGCATAGTATAATTAAAAAAGTTACACCAAGTATATGTCATTGTGCAGTTTATGAAAAATGTAATTTATTAATATAATCTACTATCTTTATAGGAAGTCATCAAAGGTACAGACCCATCTTCTATTAAAGGGATTGGTTTTGATGCAACATGTTCTTTAGTGGCTTTGGACAAAAATGGTAACCCAATGGCTGTGAATAATACTGAAGACAATGAGAGGAATATCATTATGTGGATGGATCACCGAGCTCAAGCTGAAGCTGACTCTATCAACAAAACTAATAATGAAATACTAAAATATGTAGGTGGAAAAGTCAGCTTAGAAATGGAAATGCCAAAACTGCTTTGGTTGAAAAAACATCTGGAGGCAAGGTGGACTGATTTTGGCTATTTCTTTGATCTTCCAGATTTTTTGACATGGAAAGCAACAAAATCTATGAGTAGATCTCTGTGTTCTTTAGTATGTAAATGGAATTATGAATGCACCATAGATGGTAAGAGCGGTTGGAATACTAACTTTCTTCATGATATAGGACTTGGGGATTTATTGGAAGATAATTTCAAGAAAATTGGTAATAGCATATTAATGCCTGGAGAATATTGTGGAGGCCTTACAACTGAAGTAGCAGATATACTTGGGCTTAAACCTAACACACCAGTGGCTACTTCAATTATTGATGCTCATGCAGGAGGTCTAGGTATGATTGGGACACAGGGACACCATATTGATCAAGATATGACAAGTCGTCTAAGTTTAATATGCGGAACTTCTACATGTCATATGGCTGTTAATGAAAAAGCTGTCTTAGTTAAAGGGATATGGGGTCCATATTATAGTGCCATGGTCCCAGAAATGTGGTTAAATGAGGCTGGTCAAAGTGCATCAGGAATGTTACTAGATCATATTATATCTAGTCATCCAGCTGGTGCAGAACTTTTGAAATCAAAGACTACTGGAGAGTAAGTAATTATTAACATCTATCTATAAAATATTTATTTAGTCTAATATATATTTCTAATTAAATCTAGTTTTTAAAGGTCATGAAACCATGCACAGTCTAGTATAAAAGCTGGTACCATAGTAAATTATATATTTCAGATCCCGAAGGGGATCAGTTAGTTTCGATTTTTACTTTTTTTTACAATTAATAACATTTTTATTTTTATTAATAGCTAGTACCGCGGTCGATTTTCTCCTACGCGATTAGGCAACAGCCCAAGCCGAGGTTCGGTCACTAGTGACACCCTTGTGCGAGTTGCCCCGCGGGCTCGAGCACCTTCCGCGCTCGCCCCCTCTAGTTCGGTGAAGCTGTAAAAGCCCCTCAGGCTAACAGTGTAGGTCCCATAGAAAAATTTATATATTGACAGTCTTTTTTTCTAATTTAGTCTGGCTAATATAAATAATCTATTCAAACTGCAGAAGTTGGCATATAAATTGATGAAATAACATTGAAATGGTTCAATATAGACTCACAACATTATCTATAATATCCATAATGGACTGTATAAAATTTAAATAAGGTATCTGAAAACTGTTATGACTTTTTATATTTTTTGCTTACCCACTACAAAATCATCCAAACAATACTCTCCAACCTAACCATAATTTATAAATATGTTACAGAGTTAGAAATTATTTAAGAGACCTGTTATCACAGATTGCTGCGAGAGAAGGCCTGCCTGATGTCTGTTTTTTAACAAAGGATATTAATATATGGCCAGATTTCCATGGAAACAGGTCTCCGTTGGCAGATCCAACAATGAGAGGCATGATTTCTGGGCTATCTATAAATAATAATGAAGACAATTTAGTTTTGATGTACCTTGCAACATTACAAGCTTTATCTGTAAGTTTATTTAATAATTTATATATTACTATATATGCCCTCTTTTATATAATAGGAGGCAAACAACAAGCGTGTCACCTGATAGTAAGTGATCACCGCCGCCCGTGGACACCAACCCCCAACACCAGAGGAATCGCAGTTACGTTGCCGGCCTTTATAGGAAGGACTGGCTCTCAAGCGCAACTGCCGGAACACACCTAATGATATTTGGCGGCAGATTTAGGGGTGGTAGCTAGCCCTACCACCATGCTATGGTTTCGTCACGATGTTTTCCGTCAGCGAAAGCTCAAGCTTTTTGTAGGTAGTTGGAAGCGAACTCACGTCCCATGACGCGGCTTCCTACACGCTACCACTGAGCTATCATCGATTCAGATTCAGATATATTACTGTAAAAATATACAGTATCGTTTGAAATTTTGAGATGGTCTACCCACATATTTTGTTGTTTGGGGTCTAGTGGTTCGACACTCATACAAAGGATTGAGTCCAGTGTTCGCAGCCTTACAATCATTATTGCACGTGTACCATGATTTTGATGAACATTTACAATCTTTTTTTCATGGACAGCGTCAGCCAATAATAACTACTGTTTTAGACATACATATTAATATGATTAGTTAATTTTTCAAAGTTTATATAGTATTTTAACAAACTACATTTTAAATATATAATTAAATATAATTTATTGAAAGTACAATAATTTTACAGCCCTGGTACAATAATAGTTTTTCACGGGTCTGCCAACATTGCTTGAGTGTTACCATAGTATCTTTAATGGGTGCATGTAAAGATAGAAAACATCCAATATCTAAGATTACCTTAAAATCAATTTCAACTACAATGTTGCTTAGAATCAACGAGATTATGGTCTAACAATAACTTGCAAAGAATAAAAAAAAATTACTGATAACTAATGAACTGTGACATAGTACATAGACATACAGGAAATCCGTGCCCATGTCATTTGAAATGTAGGAATATTTTATAACTTCATCAGAATAATAATCTAATTTAAAAATTTTAGTGTTACTTGCCTGTTTATTACGCACGAATTACATCATGTTTTTTATTATTATTTTAATTTATAATTTTGTCGAGACATTATTTATAATTATTATACATTATGAACTTGAGTATAACAACCTGTCTACAAAATGTCCTCAAAATAGATTGATAATTGTTTTTTTAATATATTTATTAAATGTTTCTAAAATAGTTATTAATATTTGATTAAAGTCCATCAATGAAGGATTAATACATATATACTTTCAGTGTACACAGTTGCATTAAAATCGGTTTAGCCATTTTTAAGTTAAATACAAACTGGCAAGTAGATAGTAGATAGAAGTAAGAGTAGATCGTTAATCCTTTTAATGGCCACTTTAAATATTTATCGGTTTAAGCTCCATGTATAAAGTTTGTAATATATCGTAAAATTAATGACATTTTTTTAAATGGCTATAATGAGATTATCAAACTGAAAATATAGTATACATTCGGTATTATTTGTTACAGTATGGCACACGACACATAATAGATGCTCTTGTAGCAGGGGGATATAACAATTTCAAATCACTGTTAATATGCGGGGGAATATCAAAGGATCCTCTATTTGTACAAACACAAGCCGATGCGGTCAGTTTACCAGTGTTGATGCCCCGTGAGAAAGACTCGGTGTTAGTCGGATCCGCTATATTAGGGGCATGTGCGTCACAACATTTCGGTCATGTAAGAGACGCTATTCAGCATATGGGTGGAACAGCAGATGTTATACAACCAAATGGAAATACTAAAATGTTTCATGATAAAAAATACAAAATATTCCTAGAAATGTTTCAAGATCAACTTAAATATAAGTCTATTATGAATTTCGACAATTTATAGAAAATAATGTTTCACATTCAGAGTTTACTTAGATAGATGTTTTTAAATTGTAAAAAATCTAGGACAGTTGGGTTGTTCAGATATTTGTTACCTAATTAAGGAGCCGAGGTTCTTATATGTTAGTTACATTGGGATGTAGAGGAGACTTAATAAATATTTTTATATATAATTTTTGTTATTGCTCAAAAAGTACTTTCACGTTTTGAACGCCGCTATTTTTATATTTAATATTCGGAACTTTGTCGAATACTCGACGAATGAAAAACGCATGTTATTCAAAATTTGAAAACATTTAACATGCCACAGCACGCTTAGTTTGGTGCTACAAAATGAGACAAGTATTCTTTCAATAAAATGTCACCTATCGAAGGGTGATTCGACTAACATATGTAGTTTTCCAATTACAGAGCATAATGCGACTCAGTGGCGCACAATGCCAAATTGTGGTGATGCTTAATTGGAACGTGAATTAGTTTTCAAATTCACCAGCAGAATGCGCTAAGTTCAGTGTTGAAACAAATCATAGAGTTAGCAACCTCATTAATGAATAAATGAATTGGTATACAATAATAATTGGTTGAAATCTTATTTTAAGTAGTTTGTATTTTGATTATTTTACTAACATTTTTTATGTTTTGAGTAATTTTTTCAACAATAAACAATAATATGTAAATAAAATTTCGATCAATGCCTACTTAAAGAAAAAACACTTGTTAATTTTCTACCACTGACTTGGTATTGGTATTTCTCCAATTACAGCACTAAAGCGCATTATGCGGCATAAGGCTCACCGTTGAATGTTTCAACTACTGCGACGCTTCGCACAATCGAGCACTCTCAGACGTACTACTTTCGCGTGATGCGTGCAATCGATATCAAATGTCGATATCAGTGGCAGAAAATAATCAAGTGTTTTTTCTTTAAGTTGGTATTGATCGAAATTTTATTTATATATTATAGTTAGTAATATTTTTTGTTGTAGAAAAAAAATTTAAACCTTTCGTTTCGTCGTAAAAATGTTAATGAAATAATCAAAATCCAAATTACTTAAAATAACCGTAAACAGTTTTTAACCAATTATTATCGTATACAACTTTATTTATACATTAGTGAGTGCATTTGAAAACTAATTAACGTTGCAATTAAGCAATAGCACAATTCGGCATTGTGCGCCACTGAGTCGCATTAGGCTCTGTTATTGGAAAACTATCTTCGATTGCACGCATCACGCGAAAGCAGCACTTTTGAGAGTGCTCGATTGTACGAAGCGTTGCAGTAGTTGAAACATTCAACGTTGAGCATTATACCGCATAATGCGCTTTAGTGCTGTAATTCGAAAACTGCCATAGATACTTGACCAAGCCCTTCTAAAAATGTCATCGGTCAACAGATAATATCTTTGGCATTACTGTGTACCGTATGGAGACTTTATTTTTAAGTAGTTACGTTAAAGTAACAATTTTATTTGAAATTCTGTAAGGGTTCGATCAAACAGAGGGACGAAGCGCGAGCGCGGCGCAGACGTGGTTTTTCTGTTGTGTTATATTTATATTCATTTTAGTAAGAATGTGTCTTTCGTCTAATCTTGGAGATCCGAATCACTAGTGACTTGTTTAGAAAATAACCCGGTCCTTTAGGTTCGTTCAATCGAATATCTACGAAGCGGAAGAAAGGTACCGCGGGCAGTGCCCTAGGTCAAGTTAACGAATGACTCATTTTCGTCGCAATGACCCGTTCGTTAGCGCGGTTCTTGAGACCCGGTTCATTTGATTCGTTCGTTCCCGAACGACACATATCGGCATTTTAGCAGGCAAATCAAAGAGTAGTCAAACTGGCAGTTTACAAACTTTAAAAATTTACTGCAAATTTACAAACATGAACATGGAATAAATAAAAAAACTTATCGAATTTTTTCGAGACTTTTTGGTTTAATGCGTTTACGCCGTTTTTTAAGAAGCTTGACAGTGGTTTACCACTTTCGATATGCTTGAGTAATCACACCGACCGCGACGTTTCGACCGACGCGACGCTAGCGGGATCATCACACCTGGGACCGAATATTGAATGTGTGCATAGTACCTACGCACAAATGCATACGTAACGTAAGCTACATGCTACAAGTGCAGATATAATGTAGCAATCGAATTATTTTTATAATGGGATATAAAATTGTGCTTTGAAGTAATATCTTAAAAAATAAAAAGGCAATATTATAATGTAGTGCGAGGAGGTAATTATTTGAAAAGACTTGTTCAATGTTCATACACCGTAAAATTGTTTTAATTGTATCAGACTTAAGCCTAAGTGTTTTTTATGAATAAAAAGTGCATTTCTGCATTCTGTTGTTTCTGTTAGCGACGCATGAAAGTTATAACGAGTTAATACAAAAATAGAAATGGCGTCCGGAATAATAGTTCCACACAGGTGGCGCTGTTAGCGACGCATAACAAGTTAATACGAAAATAGAAATGGCGTCCGGAATAATAGTTCCGCACAGGTGGCGCTGATGGTAAATAGGACGCACGCGTTACCGTAGGGAGAGCCCCTGAGACGCTAGACGAGTTCTCGTTCGAGTATTAACTTGTACCGGACGAATAAACAGTGTTTTGTGTTAGCATAAGTAGCGAGATTAGAACTACGTTATATAAATATAAATATTGAAAATATAACTATTAAGAATATGAGTATGGAGATCGAGTATTGAGAATATTGAGATTATTGAGATTATTGAGAATTATTAACATTGAGTTTATGGATATATTGAGAATTAATAATATTGAGATTGCTAGTATTGAGAATTAATAATATTGAGATTGCTAGTATTGAGAATTAATAATATTGAGATTAATAATATTGAGAATTATTAATATTGACATATATTAATAAATGAGAACATAAAGAATGTTATGTTAAAGTCGTAAGGCGTACGTTATAATCGACGTCTACCGTTGGGGACGCACACATTCATTTGCCAAGGATTCGTGGGAGTTCGGGTAATGATTGTGCCGAGTAGGTTTTTTGCGTCTCCTTCGCGTATTTTATGTATATTTATATTGAAATTGATGTTTGCGTGTTTAGTTTATAGATATGTTTAAGATTATCGTGCATGTTAGTTTTAAAATAGATAATTTACCGAGCAATACTTACCTAAATATTAGATCGGAAAATATGTATAGAGAATTGAGGGATTTCACACTTGCCGTGTGAAATCCAACAATAGAGACATCGCGTTGCTTGTATTTTGATATAGAAACCCGAAATATGGGAATATGTAAATTTATAGAGTAAGAACGTGATAGAGAAAAATTGAAATATAGAAAGTTTAGCGTAAGTATTGCTCGATCTCGAGTATTATGAGTGTATCCTAGGATAAGTGATATTTATAAGATAGAGTGTAACCTAGGGTATAAGATTGTATATAGATATTAAGGATATTATATGAAATAAAATAAATATAGCGCAGAAACCGAGCCAACGGTAGTGAAAATAGAAACGAACAGACATTAGAAAGCGTCGCGATCGAGTGGCTCTCTGTAAAGTCACGCATCGGCATGGGTAACCTCCGAAGGGGCGTTACCTAATCATGTTCCACGATTGAGTCACCGATCGCCCATTGGCTACAACAAGAAGAGCAACTACCTGAAGAATATCGGCCGTTGGCTCGGGTTCACGTTTTATTGAGAAGAATTCCGAGTATTATTTCGTCACACGTCTCGACCGGTGCACGCATTATTGCATCCTTACGGCCCCTTACGGCAAACTGACATCTTCCTGCTGCCACCGAGGCGGGTATCCGGCATCCTCGTTTATAACGAACGAGGACTCTACGCCCGTCCAAACGGGGATACACGACGTCGCACTTCGACCAAGGGGCGGTGGTCCACCACCGCTAGACGTACCGTGCCCCAACAGCTGGTCCTTCGAGCCGGATTTTCGCAGCAGTCAAGATGCCAGTCACGAGAAGCCATAAGGAATCGCCGAAGGAGCAACCGACCGAGACAGACGCTGCACAACAGAGCAGCGCGACGGAAACAACGTCGTATGAAACATATGAAACTTCAGTCACGGGCATCACTGGAACATCAAAGGCCACCGAAGCATCCACAATGAAGAGACACAGGCCCGCTTCCTCAAAGTCACAAAGAAGACGTAAGGAGCTGGAAGCCCGTGCGGAACTAGCCGAAAAGGAGCTTCGGGAGGCACAAGCGGCTACAGTGGCAGCCAGGCTACGCTTAGAGGTCATCCAAGCAGATGATGAAGACGAAGACTCTGTTATCGAGGAGCCTGCGGATAGAGAGGATCAGGTCAGAGACTGGGTCCATAAGGCGGCGGGGCATAAGGAAGTTATGGAACGGATAGAGAGTGCTCCCGCCCCCGACTCTAAGCACGACGGCCAACATATGGAGAAGAGTCAAGAGCACCGTAGCCTAGCCAACGCCATAGCCGAAGCGATGAGGATTTCGCATCACGGGTTGATACCACAACCCGACTACATGCACCATCTACCACCGTTCGAGGGTGACTGCAGAGAATGGGTGGCCTTCAAAGCCGTCTATGAAGACACCGCTCCGCTCTTCTCTGACGTGCAAAATATGGCACGTTTGAGAAGAGCATTGAAGGGCGAAGCGAGAGAAGGGGTTCGTAGCTTGCTGTACTCAGAGAGTACACCCCATGAAATAATGGAAGCGCTGAGGCGGTCGTACGGAAGAGCGGACGCGCTGGTCCTGGCAGAGCTGCAGAAAATAAGGAAGCTGCCAGTGATAAGCGACTCCGCATACGATATATGCATGCTAGCAAGCTGCATTAACAACACCGTCGCCGCGATAAGGGGGCTACAGAAACCGCAGTATCTGCAGTCACCGGAAATACTGAAGAGCATCACCGACAAGACGCCAACCATATTGAAGTTCCGGTGGTATGACTACACCGCGGACTCGGTGGATAAAGGAGACCCAGACTTGAACACAATGGCGAAATTCCTCAACAAGATCGCGGACAGATGTGGACCTCACGCCGTACCTGGAGAAGCGGCTTCGAGAAAACCGCAGCAACGGAGACAGGCCTCGCATACTACTGTTGATATACAACCAGAAAAGCAGGCAGCGAATAGTTCAGCAAGACAGAAGCCAGCATGCCCACACTGTCGCGAGGGGCACCAGTTATACGAGTGTCCGAAGTTCCGGCAGGCTCCGGTGCCAAAGAGGTGGGACATAGCCAAGCAAACTCGCTTGTGCTATAATTGCCTGCACGGGTGGCACCGTAAGGAAACCTGCCAGCGACCACCGTGTCGGACCTGCAAGCGGCGGCATCATCACTTGCTGCATAGCGACAAAACGGAAGCTGCGGTTGTAGAAGAGGTCAAAGTTAAGGAGGTAGCCAACAACGTACGGCTACCCGTAAACTTCATGCGGATGTCGAGAGCCTACCTAAAGATGGTTCCAGTGGAAGTGTACGGACCAGCAGGTTCATCCCGAGTCCTGGCCTTGTTAGATGAGGGTTCCACCGTTTCCTTATTGGACTCGGCGGTAGCGGAACAAGTAGGCCTTAAAGGACCCAAGGAGACCCTGCAGCTGGAAACCGTGGGTGGTAGAACGGTCACCAAGACCGACTCGATGAAGCTCGACATCAAGGTTAGGGGGCTCCACCGAAGAAGCAAGTTGTCCGTCAATGGGGTTCGCACGATGGATGGTCTACACCTGACGCCGCAGCGATTAGAAAGGGAAGTGATCGAGCGCTGCGTGCACCTAAAGAAGCTGGTAGATCACCTGTGCTACGAAGAAGAGTCTCCTAGGTTGTTGATCGGTCAAGACAATTGGGGACTGATCATCACCAGGAAGACGCGCAAGGGAAAGAAAAACCAACCAGTAGCATCCTTCACTCACTTAGGATGGGTGCTACACGGCGTCGACGGAGGTAACTCCAAGCAAGTCAACTTTCTATGCGCGCATGTAACCGCGCGTGAAGACGCGCTGGATGCGCTCATGAAAGAACACTTTGCGATAGAGTCATTGGGAGTTGCGCCGAAGCGGCCGAGCACGGACATGGAAGCGAGAGCCCTTAGCGTTCTGGAGAGGACGACCAAGAGACGAGAGGACGGCAGATTCGAAGTCGGCCTCTTATGGAAAAACGAAGACGACGTACTGCCCGACAATTACAAGTCGGCCGAGATGAGACTAAGGGGCGTCGAAAGGAAGTTGAACAGGGACCTCGATCTGCAAATAGAATATAATGAGCAGATTAATAATCTAATTGAAAATGGATACGCAGAAGAGGTCCCGCGCGAGTCGTCTTCGAAGCGGAAGTGGTACTTGCCCCACTTTGCCGTCACGCACCCTACCAAGAAGAAAAAGAGGTTGGTTTTCGACGCTTCCGCGAAATTCGGGGAAAGATGTCTCAACGACTTGCTTCTGACGGGACCAGATCTATTACAATCCCTTTTCGGGGTATTACTGCGTTTCCGACAGAAGCCCATAGCCTTAGTCGCAGACATTAAGGAGATGTTCCTGCAGATCAGGATTAGAGACGAAGATCGCGACAGCCTACGATTTTTATGGAGAGGAGAGCAACGCGACAGGGTCCCCAAGGAATACAGGATGACATCCGTCACATTCGGGGCCGCTTGCTCTCCCAGTACGGCGATCTTCGTCAAAAACAGGAACGCGGCAGACTACGCGAAACAATTCCCGGAAGCAGCGCGAGCGATAGAGTCGAACCACTACATGGACGACTATCTGCAGAGCTTCGCCACGGAAGACGAAGCTGTGAAGACAGCAAAAGAGGTGGACGCCATCCATAGAAAAGCGCAGTTCCAATTGAGAGGATGGGCGTCCAACAGTGAAGGAGTGTTGAGACAGTTCACAAGTAAAAGTGAACGGCTCGAAGTGGAACTCGGCTCGAAGGAGGAAAAAACATTAGGACTACGCTGGTTTCCGGGGAACGACGAACTAGGGTTCCGCGCGCGTCTCAGCCACGCAGCAATGGAGAAATCGGAAGACTATCGAGCTCCCACGAAAAGAGAAGTGACGAGCATGGTGATGTCCACCTTCGACCCTATGGGGGCGGCGTCGCCTGTTCTAGTACAGGGCAAGGTGCTCATCCAGAGCATATGGAGGAGTGGCGTCGGCGGGGACGAGGCTATCGCTGAAAGGGACATAGAGGCATGGTGTGACTACAATAGGAACGTTCGAGTGCTGGAGGATCTACGAATACCAAGATGCTTCACGCGCTCGAACGACGAGGGGGAGCTGCACGTATCCACGGACTCGATGATACTAGCACTTCGACGTATGGCAGCCAGGCGGGGTATGCCGAAAGTCATATTTAGCGACAACGGCACCAACTTCGTCAAGGCGAACAAAGAGTTGAAAGAAGCCGTGGGACAGGTAGATATGGAGGCGGTCGCTACCAGATCGAACCTCAAGTGGAAGTTCATTCCACCTGGGGCACCGAACATGGGAGGAGCGTGGGAGCGCTTGGTCCGTTCCATCAAGACGGCTCTAGCCGTTACATTGAAAGAGAGGAATCCACACGAGGAGACATTGCATACACTTCTCCTAGAAGCGGAGCACGTGGTCAATTCCAGACCACTTGTCGCGGCGGAACCGGACAGCGACGACGTAGCTCTCACTCACAACCATTTTCTAATCGGGAGGTCTTGTGGGCTACCTGGCATTGGAGGTTCCAGCGATGCGGACCTCATCGGGCGGCGAACATGGAGGACGGCACAACGAATGGCCGATCATTTTTGGAGCAGGTGGCTTAAGGAATATCTGCCCACTCTGCTCCCCAGACGGATCGGCGGAGAGGTCGTCACGAGAGATTTACAGTGTGGAGACACCGTCCTCATAGTGGACTCCACACTGCCACGAAACAACTGGCCAAGGGGCGAAGTAGTCAAAACATATCCTGGACCCGACGGCCGCACGCGAGTCCTAGAAGTACGCACAGCGGGTGGAGTGCTGCGTCGACCGAGCTCCAAAGCGGTGCTACTAGTACCAGCATCGACAAGCGACGAACGACGAGCCACCAACGAGCCACGGGTCACCGACGAGCCTGGGACATCGTCTGCAGAGCCTAGGACATCGTCTGCCGAGCCTGGAGATACAGCGGCGTCGCTAGGACAAGGAGTTGGTGCTGTGCACGAGGGGGAGGATGTTAGCGACGCATGAAAGTTATAACGAGTTAATACAAAAATAGAAATGGCGTCCGGAATAATAGTTCCACACAGGTGGCGCTGTTAGCGACGCATAACAAGTTAATACGAAAATAGAAATGGCGTCCGGAATAATAGTTCCGCACAGGTGGCGCTGATGGTAAATAGGACGCACGCGTTACCGTAGGGAGAGCCCCTGAGACGCTAGACGAGTTCTCGTTCGAGTATTAACTTGTACCGGACGAATAAACAGTGTTTTGTGTTAGCATAAGTAGCGAGATTAGAACTACGTTATATAAATATAAATATTGAAAATATAACTATTAAGAATATGAGTATGGAGATCGAGTATTGAGAATATTGAGATTATTGAGATTATTGAGATTATTGAGAATTATTAACATTGAGTTTATGGATATATTGAGAATTAATAATATTGAGATTGCTAGTATTGAGAATTAATAATATTGAGATTGCTAGTATTGAGAATTAATAATATTGAGATTAATAATATTGAGAATTATTAATATTGACATATATTAATAAATGAGAACATAAAGAATGTTATGTTAAAGTCGTAAGGCGTACGTTATAATCGACGTCTACCGTTGGGGACGCACACATTCATTTGCCAAGGATTCGTGGGAGTTCGGGCAATGATTGTGCCGAGTAGGTTTTTTGCGTCTCCTTCGCGTATTTTATGTATATTTATATTGAAATTGATGTTTGCGTGTTTAGTTTATAGATATGTTTAAGATTATCGTGCATGTTAGTTTTAAAATAGATAATTTACCGAGCAATACTTACCTAAATATTAGATCGGAAAATATGTATAGAGAATTGAGGGATTTCACACGGCAAGTGTGAAATCCAACAATAGAGACATCGCGTTGCTTGTATTTTGATATAGAAACCCGAAATATGGGAATATGTAAATTTATAGAGTAAGAACGTGATAGAGAAAAATTGAAATATAGAAAGTTTAGCGTAAGTATTGCTCGATCTCGAGTATTATGAGTGTATCCTAGGATAAGTGATATTTATAAGATAGAGTGTAACCTAGGGTATAAGATTGTATATAGATATTAAGGATATTATATGAAATAAAATAAATATAGCGCAGAAACCGAGCCAACGGTAGTGAAAATAGAAACGAACAGACATTAGAAAGCGTCGCGATCGAGTGGCTCTCTGTAAAGTCACGCATCGGCATGGGTAACCTCCGAAGGGGCGTTACCTAATCATGTTCCACGATTGAGTCACCGATCGCCCATTGGCTACAACAAGAAGAGCAACTACCTGAAGAATATCGACCGTTGGCTCGGGTTCACGTTTTATTGAGAAGAATTCCGAGTATTATTTCGTCACACGTCTCGACCGGTGCACGCATTATTGCATCCTTACGGCCCCTTACGGCAAACTGACATCTTCCTGCTGCCACCGAGGCGGGTATCCGGCATCCTCGTTTATAACGAACGAGGACTCTACGCCCGTCCAAACGGGGATACACGACGTCGCACTTCGACCAAGGGGCGGTGGTCCACCACCGCTAGACGTACCGTGCCCCAACAGTTTCAGTTGCATAAACATAAAAGAAATATAACAGCATTAAGGCGTGTTTATTATCATTATCTAAGCTTGATAACTCTTCACTTATAGAGGTATTACACACCATCAACAAACTACTAGGTACTAAACACCAAACTGTTCATGTCGTATACAAGCTAAGTGTAAGGTAATTTGGTAGTTTTTTATGTAAACAATACGAATTCGGTTTATAGAGTCTAGAGACGTAAATGTATCTTTAAATTAAAAAGTGTCCAACGCAATATTATATAACTAGCTTGCCAGAGACTTCGCGTGGAATTAACATTTTATTTAATATATTTTGCCCGTTTTGTAAATTTTTTCAATACAGCTTTGCTCCTATTGCTGGTATCGTGATTTAAATAGCCTAAAGCCTTCCTCAATGATTGCTCTATCAAATACAATTTAAGATATTCGACTAGTAGTTTCTAAGCTTAGTGCGTTTATACAAACAAATTTGTCTGCTTTATTATATACATTAATATAATAATAAAGGTTCAATTAGTAGTTACTAGAATGGTACTAATATAACGTAAGATTTGATATTAACAATAGTATATATAAAGTAAAGTAAGTATAATCAAGGAAATTAGAATATGCATTAGTTAAATTCAATGAAGTTATTAATAACAGACAAGTAGTTAAACATTAAAAAAAGTTATTGTTTAAATTGAAGTTACATATCATGTTTTAACAATTTCGCCGTTTTCTTTGAAACCCACACTTTATGCTAACGTAACGTAGTAACGTCATTCTATATTATGAATACTTTCCATACATGGAGTCGCTTCTCTCGTAAGAAAATTATGTATCTTGCTTTTGCTTACTTCTGCACTCCATAGACTAATTTATTGACAATAATTTATATATTGTTGATTATTGACAGTCATGTCAAACAGGCAAACAATCTAAGTATACAAAGATCTGTGCAATCGTGCAATTTTTAAATAATGAGCTAATAAAAATAAAATTCCTACAATTTAATGTTATGGTTAAATAAGTAATATCTATTATTTGGATATAATGTAAATCGTTGCAATACTATAATTAGATGATACTTGATAAAAAAGTGTACGTAAAGATTTTAAATATAATAATGATGTTGGATGTCTAGACATACACTATTTAAGGGTAAATGAAATAAAACTATATGGAATATTAATTTCGTTTACCAAATTTTATAAGACCAATGTGAATGAGTATATAATATTATATATAATTAACGTTGAGCAATTAAAAGAAAATTAGATTGTCAAATTATTTTGAATTAGTTTATCGGTACATAAAAACGTCTTGAAGATTACTTTGTTATTTGTTGTCAATTTTGGCCATGTTCTATTGGGTAATTCTAAAATAGGATCTGGCAACATTGAAAGAAGTAAATGTGTAAATTTTGGGGTGGAGTAGTTGTTAGGCATCAGAAATATTTCGTAATTTTTTACAGCGCAGGTTATTGAGTTGTTTATCAAAATGAATTTCCTAAGCATTATGTCAATGGAGCTCTATTATTTAAATTAATTTATTGAAGTAAAACAATAAATTGCAGGTTGTCAATATTGACAATCGAGTAAGGTACGTGCATAATGCGGCCAAAATAAAAGGATACGACTTTATTGATCATATAATATAATTTAGTATTTTTTTATTTATTAGAATTACTTTACTCGATAATGCTAGGTATCCGAAGTTTCCTCAACATTATTGAGGATAATTTGGATTACATAGTCATAACTGAGTCGAATAGATATTATTTTATTAATTATTTCTATTTTTTTAGGTCAAGATGTCGAAACGTACAGCCGAAGAAGGTAGCAATGGAAGCAGCCAGCCCCCAATTAAGAAAGTCCACTTTGAACCTCACCTCATAGGTCCAGTTTCGACTCTCGAAGAAATGGACATAAAAGTTTTACAGTTTCAAAACAAAAAATTGGCCCAGGTATATATAAACTATTGTTACAAACTTAGCTGTAGAAATTATTAGTTTACTTTTCTAATTATGATCAGCTGTACATAATATGATAATAAACAACAATAGTCATTTCATGTCTTAGCTGGCAAGAATTTAACTCCCTTGTATTCTGTTATTTAACATCATGACCTAATTTTGACATACAAGTATATTAATTTTAAAATATGCTAAATTAGTGAGATAAGTCGACATTCATAACAAAGGTCGTTTAATATTGACTAGTTTTATTGATTATAATATTACAAATGCTTTATACTTACCAGTTTATCCTTATTTAGTATCCTGCAGATATATTTTTTAAAACTATGTTTAAATACAAAAAACTATATTAAAAATTAATGTAAATTGTTAACTCATAATATATCTTGCAATATCATCTTGAGCTGTGTGGAAATACTTGTTTTTAGTTAGTTATACGAAATTGTTAAGATATTATGGATAAACATTCAGATATATGCCTTTATGATATTATATATAAACATTTTTGTAAGTTTTAAAGTTAACAACAATTACTAATTTCTAAGAAAATTTGAAACTATACACTCTATTTCTTTTGGCTGGCTGGTTTTTTATCATGAAACTTTATTTCAAGGACCTACTTGGTAGTTATTATTATAACCATAAATTAAATTTCATTTCACAGTATTCATATGCTATATTTTTTTTAGGTCGGTAACAGTTTATTTTTCTGCAATAATGACACACTAAACCTAGTTAAGGACTTTCCTTCATAATAATGATAAAGCCATAATATTTCTTAACATTTGTATTAAATGGTAGTGCATGTTTTTATTTTTAATATATCTTTCATAAATACTAATTTCTAATCAAGTTGAAACTAATCTATTCTTATTTACTATAATAATTACATGAGATTGTGATGATTATGTTCACAGAGAATTGAACAACGTCACAGATGTGAAGCAGAATTACGTGCTCGTATAGAACAACTAGAAAAACGACAGACTCAGGATGATGCTGTGTTGTGTGTTGTGAATCGTTATTGGAATCTTTTAAATGAAGACATCCGAGTTTTACTACAACGTTTTGATGCAGAGACTGCAGATGAATCGGAAAACAAAAGTAAATATTGTCATTTATACTATTTTAATTTAAGTAACAGTTAATACAATTAAGATTTATCTATTACTAACACAGGCAGGTTAATCATACTAACTTTGTAATGACAAACTTAGGTCGCTTATGTATACATAAATTAAGGCCAATGCTAAAGTTAATCACAATAACGTACAATTAAAATCAACACAACATAATCAACATGGTGGAATAAATCACTACCACATTAGCCTTGTGAATAATATTTATGCTCAGTTTAAATTCTATACAGCATCTATAACATTTGTTTATTGTAGAATGATGAAGGGATTTTACTTTACCCAATGGTATGTAAAGTACAATCCAACAATGAGAGATTCGTGATCCTACACGCAAAATAAACCTAAGATCAAAAAGTAAGTGACTGGTTGATTTACAACCATATGTGTAGAAAACTGTGTCTCAATTATGTACCCTACCATGTATACCCTAGATCTCTACCATACTACTTGAGTACACCAGTTTATTATAGAACACGAAATGTTAAATGTGACACCTATGTTGACCTGATGGCCATGATCTAATCAGACAATTGTCATATCCTACTGTTCTCCAAATTTGGTTTTTCCATACTTGAGTATAAATAGTTATATTTTTAATTCAACATGTTTTAGTAAAGAGTACTGACCCAAAACTTGTTTAAGTGATGACTGCTGACCTGACATGGAACTTTTTAAACCAAACAGGACATTGGTTTTCTTTGTGCATTATTCTTCAGACATAAATGTAATTGTAGATGAAAATGAAGCAACAACATCATTTTTAATGCAACTGTCAACGTGGGACAAAGAAGAATTAGATGCACAGCTTGCGAATCGTGTACAAGTGAGCAAAAGAGCAGTGGCAAAAGTTTTACAAGCTTTCGACAGGCTCCAGCAGAGGAATGATAAAATATGGCGTGCCATAAAAGGTGAAGGAGAAGGTAAGTTCAAAAATATGTACATTTACAGTGTCTGGTTGTTCTGTATTTGCTTTTCGTATTTCATAGAATTCTCTTAACTATAGCATCGCATATCCGAAAACATTGGAGATGACACATAAATCCACTAAGGTTATTATGCCTATCCGTAAATCTCTTAACAGCTTGACACTGGTTAATCCGAAAATGTAAGCAGAGATGGGTTTATAAGTTAAGTACAGATCGCACCACTCTGTACGTGTGTTGGATTTAAGCTTAAACATCTGCTACTTGCATGAATAATTACTTTATTTTGTTACTTAATGATCTGAGGGAAATAATAACTAACAATTTACATTAGATTTAGAAGTATTAGTTAATGATATAGATTCCAATCTATAAAAAATATTGTATAGATTTTTATTCTTTATTTATTTTAAATGTTAATTAGTTTAGTTACAATAGATATAGTTTGAATTGATTAAAAGTTCACTTTGTATTAAAAATTTGTATGAACAATTCTGATGTTGCCTTTCGTAACTTTCATGACACAGATGATTTTTGATCATATTGCAAATAAAAATATTTAACTACTACATACATGTAATACACAAATTGGGGTTTAACTTTCATTATATATGTGGTTTCATTTTACTATACACAAAATAAACCTATTTTTTATAGTTTATACAACTTTTAACATTTAACAATGTGTTTAACATTAAACCACTACAAAGATATGTTGATTAAATAAAACAATCTCCGTATAATAGATTTGACACATTTTCTCTTTTATTATTCTGTAACAGAATATATACTACTATGTGAATAAATGCAGACTTGCATGTCTGCCTTAACAAATGCTACAGACGGTGCGCCGGCTCCTTCTCTGGACGAAGTGATCCGAGCCACAAATGAAGAAGTGACAGTTGAGAACCGTCGCCTGCAGGCTCTGTGCACCACATTGCATGAGAGCCACCATGCTATGACATTGCGGGTGGCCAGGCTGCAGGATGCTGTCAACAGCAGAGATACTGAGAATGCAGAACTCAAGAATCAAATCGACGATCTGCAGTATGAGCTGATGAAGGTGAGTAACTTATAATGATGTTACACACGTTAGGATGCATGAATAGAGCCTCCACAAGTGATAATACCCGAGTATGTCTGGGGCACCGTGGCCAGTCAGTCGTGATTCCAAATTTACTGAATGATTAGTCTTTTCACCATGGCCCAGGCCTATTTTTACACGCTTTTTATTAACTTCATCTGTATGTTTGCTTGTATGTTTGTAACCAACTCCTTTGGGCGCGATTTTGACCCACTTTAAACGGCCAGATTTCGTTCAAACTTAGTAAATTTATTGAGGACCGATGACAATACACTAATTTGATAAAATTATTCCATTTTCAATTTGCAAAATAAGATTTTTGTTAAAATATATAATTTTCATCTATAGTCGATAAGGCAAGAAACTTAATTTTAATTTTTTATATTTTTTCTCTATAGTCGATAAGACCGAAATTGATATTTTAATTTCCAATCACTATCTTTAGTCGATTTCACTAATATTAACAAATTTTCGAATACAAAAATAATTTTAATTCTACATAACAAATAATAGTTTTAAATAAAAAAACACGCTTTTTATAGAAAACCAAACAAATAATAGTAAATTAGAACAAATAATAGTTTAAAATTAAAACAACAAGCTATTATAAATAAAGCAAACTAAAAAGTAGAAAATAAATAATAGTTAAAAAAAACTAAAAAACACGCTTTTTATAGAAAACTGAACTAAAAAAATAGAAAATAAGGTTTAATAAATTTAAATTAAGAATAGTGTTAAAAATTTCAATAAACATAAATTAAGAAAAGTGTTAAAAATTTCAATAAATATAAATTAATAATAGTGTAAATAAAAAAAAATGTATTTTATTTTAATAAAAGCGTACCCCATGCGTTAAGATTACCAATTGATAATCACTCTACTCATATCTGTCGATAAAACTTTTATAACTATTGACACCATGCACCCCACGCTTTTTTAAAATAATATATATATATTTTTTTTATTCACACTATTATTAATTTATATTAATTAAAAATTTTAACACTATTCTTAATTTATGTTTAAAGAAATTTTTAACATTATTCTTAATTTAAATTAGTTACAACTTATTTTCTATTTTTTAGTTCAGTTTTCTATAAAAAGCGTGTTTTTTAGTTTTTTTTTACTATTATTTATTTTTATATGATTTGTGCTGACATGTAGAAGAAGATACTGTTACTAGTGAAATCATGTTACTTCAAAATTGACATTAAGCTTAAGGTTTTTAACATTAACATTTAAGTGTGTTGGTGCATAAATGACTAATGTTATCAATATATGAGAAGATGCTAATATATGACAGATTAGAAAACATGGAAAATTTTCAATTGCAAGATACTTTAGCATACTAATGATGTTTAATAAAAAGAATTTTTACTTTCTAAAAACTTTTCTTAAATAATGACAAGTAAGTAGATCTACAGATGTTTAAGATATTTAGTACTTAATCTCCATAATAAGACTAATCGTATAATTAATATTACATTATTGGATTTTACGGAAATTTTATTTAGTAATAGTATAAAAAGTAGTGTATTCTTGGTTAGAATAGGAAACAGGAACAAATAGTGAGAATTATCCATACAAAAGAATTCTGAAGGGAAAATCCTAGATAAATAATCAGATTTGAAATAAACAATAATATATGTAATTTAATGAATATATAAATTTATATATATTTGAATTGAGTCCATAAATTATGATTTTTGATATTACGAAACATATAAAAAAATGGTTTATTCTCGCTCATTGCTTCAATTAAGGTATATACTAATAGATTTCCTAAAATTATACGTCACATATAACCCTATTTTAGAATATGTATGGCATCTCAAATATGTCCACTTCATTTGTTAGTTAAGGGTTAAGTTACGAAATGAAATAAAGAGAAAGGAGTAGTTTTTTTTATACTATAGTCTGTCACTTAGTAGGAAAATAAATAATATATAGGGTCAGAGTGTATAAATTGGCATACACGGTATATGACCTGTGTGACATCCTACTTTAATTTGCTATGATTTAAGTATGTCTTGGAGAATTTTTCGTTTAAATCTGTGAGCTGTTAGATTTTCTTACATTAAGTCTATTGCCAAGCTGTTTGGGTGATTTCTTATCCTTTTCTTGTACACTTTATCATATAGCAGAATTTCCTGGTGAACTGTTGTAATTTGTAAGTCATGATGCAGTTTTTCATTTGTAGCAAATAAAGGGGCATTAGTTATTATCTTATATATATAGTAATGAATAATTTATGGTTTCAAGGTGCGTTCGCGTAATGACAAGCTGGAAAATCACCTCGCAGAGGCGATAGAGAAGCTGAAGAGCTACCACCAGTCGGGTGCGAACCCTAACTCGTCGTCGTCGGGTAGCGGAGGCGCTGCTGCCGCGCCCACCAGCGCCAGCAACGCGAAGCTGGAGGACGTCGCTGCCGAGCTGGAGGAGCAACGGGAGCTGGCCAACAATCGGCTCGCTGAGCTCGACCGGCTACACCGACAGCACCGAGACACTCTTAAGGAAGTTGAAAAATTAAAAATGGATGTAAGTTAATATTTACAAGTACATATCAATCAACGATGGCTCAGCTGGAAGTTAGTATACGAACGCCGCGTTAATGGACGTCAGTTCGATTGTACCTGTAATAAGGCTTAAGCATTCGGTGAAGGAAAACATCGCGATAAAACCATAGCATGGTGTTAGGGCTTTTTTTAATGGCTGTCTGGCTACCTACCACCGTCAAGTATTGGGATCGATCCTTGGTCCAAGTCTCGAGGTGTCTCATACAATGTGGCTACTTTATTGTTGTGAAAAAAATCCAATTACAGATTTGTTTTCGTGATTTTTAATCGTCTATTACGTATACAATGAGACAAATATCTTTTTAAGACCCCTTGGTGACAATCAAAGCCCCGTATTACCAGAGACAAGGGACATCATTCACACTTTTTTTAGTCTCTGGTGGTAAAGGCCCTTAGAACCAGAGGTCCAAGTCAAATCACTGTTCCTCTTTTTTTTTAGTTTATCACAGGTTAACTCATAGGATGGATACACGACCAACCAGAAAAAAAAAATTGCACTGATATGAAACCTATTAATAACATTCATTCTAATTGTTAGATTCGTCAGCTGCCCGAGTCGGTGATAGTGGAAACAACAGAGTACAAATGCTTGCAGAGTCAGTTCTCTGTGTTATACAATGAGTCTATGCAGATGAAAACAGCTTTGGATGAAACACGGCTCCAACTTCAGAATGCTAAAAATTTACACATGCGTCAGATAGAAATGATGGAAGTGAGTATATTTTCCTTCTATTTTAAGCCATTTATTAATGTTACTAAGGCTTCATATTTCTTTTCTACAGACAGAAGGGGACTTCAAGGCAATTGTTATATCACTAACCCAAGATATGTACATACTCACATTTCCATAAAAGTTGTATGATGATGATTGTATGATATAATTAAAATTAATCATACACTTTAATTTTTCTTTTAATCTTTTTTAAATTAACACATGTTATAAGTTATTTTCAGTACAATTCTCTATTACGATATATATTATTATACTATACTATATATACTATATATCTTATTACTATATATAATATTATTATATACTACATTTTTAGACATTGTTTATTACTAAAGTTTTCTATACTTGTTCTAAGACATATAAAATAGTAAAATTATGTGAGCATGTGAAAAGCTATATTACTTTCTTTTAATTCCTTTTTTAAAATTTTACTTCTTTTTAAAAAGTTTTTATATTATTCATATGTTACATGCAAAATTAAAAAATTATGATGTTATCTTTTATAAGTATAGGAAATATGTAAAATCAAAAATCGAGATTCAAAAATTTTTGTCACTTGTCTTTAAATTGATAGATCTAGTATCAAAAAAATAAGGTGTAACTTCCGAAATGTTTATATTTTATAGAGTGAAGAACTTGCAAGACAGAAAGCGCTACGAGCGGAGATGATCCAATTGGAAGATGTGTTAGGTCAACTTAGGAAGGAGTATGAGATGCTGCGAATAGAATTCGAACAGAATCTGGCTGCGAACGAGCAGACTGGCCCCATCAACAGGGAGATGAGGCATCTCATTACATCCCTACAGAACCACAACCAACAGCTCAAGGGCGAGGTTCACAGATACAAAAGAAAATATAAGGATTCTAGTCAAGAATTAAACAAGGTGAATAACAGTACAATAGCATAACTATCTTAGCAATAGATCCTTAAATAATATTGTAAAGGCGAAAGTGAGTTTGTTTGTTTGTTTGTTACGATTTCACGCCTCAACTGCTGAACAGATTATGATGAATTTTGGTATAGAGATAGATGGGAACCTGAAGACGATGATCGACTACTCTTTCTCGCGAAAAACTTACTGAAAGTTGGGTAAAGAGACTGTCGTCCGATTTGTTTGTCAAATTATTTACGCGAACGAAGCGATTGAAATTAATTTTAATTAATACAATAATTAATATTTCTTTTATTAATCAATTAGTGGCAATTGAATTATTTGGTTGACATTTTCTGCCCTGTTTGGTCAGACTACGTGTCTGACATTTGCAGTATGAACGAAAACAATTATTTTTTGGAAAAAGCTTGATTATTTTATCTAATCTCTTATTCATGAAATAGCGTCTAACTGGCCTTTGTATTTTTCTTAGAAAGGAAAAACACTAGAACTAAATATATTTAATGTAATTTAAGTTACATATAAATGTTCGTTCTATACACTTCTTGGCCACTTTATTAAATCGTAATTTGTGAGATCGTCCGTGCAGTGTTCTTAAAAACTCTTCGTTTCATGTATTTACGTATAGATTATTGAATTTTAATTTATTTAATAGGTAAGGAAGGAACTGGAAGACGCAAACGCAAGGTCCGGTGGCGCCGCCGCCAACGAACAGGCAGACGAGAAACCACTAGCGGTCAAAAAGGAAGAGCCTGACCCAGAGGTCAGTACATTGTACTTAATACAAATAAACACACTGTAATTTACCATATAGCGACAAGATTTAATGTATGGAACACAAGGTAAACTAATTAAAATCAAACAATTTGTACGTTTTAGGGAAGTTATCGTTAAATCGAGTGGTGTCACAGATTACACTGTATTTAATTAAGAACAGTATACAGCACACTTTGTTATCGATAAGTAAAAAAACCAACAAAGTTGGTGAACCCATTAAAATCACCATGTGGTAAAATATTCATTAGTGTTGATTATGAGAGTTGTTTTTTTCGATTTTTTCAAAAGTTCGTGATTAAAAAAGGTTTGGTTAAGACCAAACGACAGAAGTAAACACGTGATTGTGCTTTCTTTGCCGTCTTCTGCTGATTTCACCTGGATGAGTAGACACATTAGCCAAGTGTTTCAACTCAGTTAGATTCAATACAGCCGAATGTGTCAACTCAGTTACATTCAAAAATAAAGGTGCTCAGTGCGCCCTAAGAAATTTTCCATTAAAAAATCAATTATAGTGAGTAGATAAGTTAATAAACTCTAGGCTTAGGTATATTTTTATTAGTGTGAAATAAGGTGTTAATTGTGTGTTTTTTGTGTTTTTCAGTGCGAGGAGGGCGGCAGCGGTGGCGACGTGAAGGGCGCACAGCCCAACCAGCACAGCCGCGCCAAGATACAGGAACAGGACCAGATCATCAAGGATCTTAAGCAGCAACTCAAGTATGTTTTAAATTTCCTCTAGTATACATTGAGTTGGCCTAGTAATTCTTGGTTATCCCTATATTTACTTATAACTAGGCTTACCATACGTCCCGGTTTGACCGGAATAGTCCCGGTTTGAGATCCCTGTCCAAATTTTTTGTGTTGTTTGTATTAATTGTACTTTGTCTCTTTTTCTTTTTAATAAAAAATATATTCACATTTATTAATATGTTTTCAATTCATAATAATTTTGATTGCATTTCAAATATGAAAAACACAAATTAAGCGAAAAGCAAAATGAAAATGAGCCTCTTTCTCTTCTGCGTCCCGGTTTGGCTCTTCGTAATTATCTGCGTCCCGGTTTGGCTCTTCGTAATTATCTGCGTCCCGGTTTGGCTCTTCGTAATTATCTGCGTCCCGGTTTGGCTCTTCGTAATTATCTGCGTCCCGGTTTGGCTCTTCGTAATTATCTGCGTCCCGGTTTGGCTCTTCGTAATTATCTGCGTCCCGGTTTGGCTCTTCGTAATTATGGTAAGCCTACTTATAACCAGTATATACACAACTGGTTTCACAAGTGACATGTTTGCATGGAACAAAAAATATTTAATAAATTTTGCATCAATTAGAGGTAGCATGATGTTAATTAAATAGCCTTAAATCTTCTTCAACAATTAAGCTATGAAATACTAAAAGATTTTTTGAACTCCGACGTTTAGGGCGTTCAAACTAGCAAATTGTTACGCTTTATAATATTAATAGAGACTAGCTGCCATCATAGATATTGTTCTACCTTTCGTAATCTGTACTAATATGAAAAAGTGCAACATTTTGTTTGTTTGAACGCTCTAATCTTAGGAACAGTATGAAAAATTATTTTTGCATACAGCGCAATAATTGGGAATAATTTTAGGCCACAACTGTATATATAGGCAGAAGGACTAGACAGTGCTTAACCAGCTGGACTGAGATCATGATGATTTTTTGCATACACAATGTCACGAGTAGAGATAATAACATACGGCTCTATTCATACAAAAAATATATATCGGTACTGTTCCCGTGTGATAGGAAAATAACTTTCAATTCTAGTCAAACCAAGACCCGGATACAAGTAGTATTTAATAACTCAACCTATTGGGTTCTAGAATAGTACTCACTGTGTTAGAATAAGGCCAAATAACTAAGTGTATGAATAGAAAATACGTGAGTGTCGTGGAACCCTTAGTTGGAATGACTTTCCTTATGTAGTCCGAATTATATTATTGATTAACAAATATGTAAATGAATTACTAGTGTCTGAGAGCAATTCAATAAAACACAGACAGAACTAATGAATTGAAGGAGTGGTAGGAAATTTCGTAGTCAATATCTTTTTTAAAATTGTGAAAATAAACATTTTATTGTACATCCTGTACGAATTTATCTAATTCATTATAATACATATAATACGCTACGAAACAGCTGACGCGTACGATGTGTACAAATTACGTATGCGCAAGCGTTGATAACTTACTGGCTGTACTGAACTAATATACGCGCACCTATAACTGGGCACAGCCAATAGCATACGCGTTATGGATAACTGTCTACACTATAGAAATATAGTGCAATAATATAGAATAAAGAAAGGGTCGTGACGGAAAAATCCTACATTCTGATTTGTCTAACCTTCATCCATACCGTGCGATAAGGAACTTCGTTCCAAAGAAAAAATCACAACACGACACAGTGAGATTCTGCTAAAAACTATTTTTTTTAGAAGGTATCGATACTTTTGGATTTATCATGCTTAATACCAGATACATTGCATCCAGTATAATAAAAAAAAGAGTGTGGGTGCAATAATAAAAATATAGGTTAATATTAATGTATACAGGAAAGCGGTGAACGAGCAGAAAGAGTTAAAGCTGTTGTTGGACATGTACAAGGGTGTGAGTAAGGAGCAACGGGACAAGGTACAGCTCATGGCCGCCGAGAGGAAAGCGAGGCAGGAACTCGAAGACCATCGACAGAAAGCTAAGATGGCTCAGGTTTGTTAACTCAAACATTTCATCTATGGGTAAAAATATTATAAATGCGAAAGTGAGCTTCTTCGTTTGTTACGCTTTCATGCCTAGACCACTGAATCAATTGTGGTGAATTTTGGTATAGAGATAGATGGGACCCTGGAGACGGAGATAGGTTACTTTTCCTTGCTAGAAACTTGTAGGAAGTAGGGTAAAGAGAGGGCCAACTTTGTATGAATTTTTTTATTGCTTTGTCCAATTTTTTTAACAAAACCAATATTAACGCGAGCGAACATGCACGTAAAATCTAGTATTATCTAATTTGCTTGTTGGTACGCGCTACTCTCATATACTGCTAGTTGAATACAAATAGTTATTTTTGCATTTGATAGCCCAACTATTTAGAAAAGTTAGCCATTTCACAATTCAATTGTGTACAAAAAAAGGCTCTTAACGTTTTTGGCTAAATTCACTCCATCAAAAGTCCTGATTTCCCAAAAGAATATTTATAAGTTTTTTCGGGGTACTGATTTTTACATGAATTACAAAATTTCAAAGTTGAAAGATTTAATTGTAAAACTATACGAATTTTTAGGGCACGATCGTAAGGAAACGGTTAATTTGACGGAAAATTTCAACCAGACCATTTTGTAGAGCATTTAGTTTCCTTCGAAAAAACTCAATTTTCTTTACTCTCAATTGTTTGGAACTTCTGAGACAAATACCCGCTCAAGATCTGAAATTCTGATGATAAGGACTCAAATTCTTCCAATGTTTTTTTTTTCACCCCAAATAATATTTTCGATATTCTTTAAAAGAAATTTGTCGAATTTTTTGACCCAGTCTAATGTATAATATTACTAGATTTGACGTGCGGCTTCGCTCGCGTTAATATTGATTGTGTCAAACAAATTGGACGACGCAATAAAAGTGTCATACAAAGATAATCCCTCTCTTTGCTTCACTACCACTAAGGATTTCGCGAGAAAAGGTAGCCTATTACCTTCTTCAGGTTTCCATCTATCTCTACACGTAAATACATTATAAGCTACTCAGCGGTTTAGGCGTGACAGCGTAACAAACACACTCATTTTCGCATTTATAATATTAGTAAGAATAAGGACACATATATTAAATTCACATGAATTAAGTTTAATTATAATGGATTTGATGTAATTTTTTTATGGTAGAAGCTAACATGGTGTATTTTTTTAATAATATGGAAATTACGTATCTCAGGAAAGCAAGCGCGAACGTCGGTTAGCTGATGAGGATGCCCTACGAAAGATCAAACAGTTGGAAGAGCAGAAGTACGAGCTGCAGAAACAGTTGTCCTGCGCCAGGCCCAATGCGGACCCCTTGCACGCCTTCTCTAGACCTTTCGCTGGATCACCGGTAATTTACTAATTATTATTATTTATTTATTACATTGTTCGGTAAATATACGGCTGACAAAAATATAGGAAACATATTAAAATATAAGGGTAATTACATGTTTTCGCAAATATAATTTAATGAATGTAGATATAAATAAGGGAATCAGCAACAACGGGATTCCTAACCCTTAAATACATAGTATTTCGGAAATGGAACACGTCCAACTTTCAATTAAACATTCGCCATTGTAAAATTTTTACTTTTGACTATATTGTCATGTTACCTTAGTCTATTAAAAAAAAATTACAAAAAAAATTTGGATAATCGACACACTGAGTTTTATTTCTGCTTTAGCATAATGGACATGCATCCACATTAGTATACATACATGTTTTTATGTCCATATTAATAAATTATGTATTTAACAGTTAAATCATGAAAAAATGTCTGCATAAATTGTGTGTGAAAGAAGAGACAATTATACTAAAACAAATCAATACTATCATGTAAGAAATTGAATTACCGATACGCCCCGATTATAAATGTGTATTGTCTGTAAATTGTCTATGCGACTGGGATTTATAAAACTTAAGGCTTTCTTAATGTATTTGTGGGCACATGTGGACATCATACAATAAAGTAATTTTATTTTCTATTCCCGACACTAGGTTTAGCGTTATGGCTAAAATCTCACCTGGTGTTAAGCAACGATGTGTCCCAAGATGGTGGACTCGGTAAACGTGTAAGTGCTAAGCGATTGGATCTCAAGTGCAACTACTAAAACACACCTATTGGTATTCGGCTAGTCAGATGAGCATTAGAAAAAATACTACCACCATGTTTTACTTCACCAAAAGCTCGGGCTCTTTGCAGGTATCGAACTCACTTCCTATCACGCGAAATCCGTACACTGTAGCAACTGATCTGTCATCGCTTCATTATTTCATTAACTCCTTATTTGGTTTGAGAAGAACAACAGGGTGTGTGCTTTTGACCACACGACTGAAGTGAAAACTTAATCAAGATGAAGTTAATAATAAGAAATACAACTATAATAATAATACAATTGTAAAATACTAGCATGGCACATACCGCTTTTGTGACGTTACCGAATGCGGCTGATGCGTCATGTTCACTCATGTAACGCTCGCTGAGCGAGTATGTCAGTGACGCGTTGACTATATATCTCTCGTTCACTAAGACTCAAGCCAACATTACCTGAACGAGCGTTGCATAGCCGAGCGTGATGGCTCACTCTCATTCAATACTAAATAATGAATAAAGTATTTAGCATCCCTAAACAGTTTACGTGCCTAAGTTTTTACTTAAATGAGTGTGTTATTATTAATAACGTTAGAAAATATTAAGAGTGCATGTGCGACATGCCTGTTTCGAAACTTTAACTATTTATGAAATGTTACTTCAATTACGTGTTAATATTGCGTAGATAATTATTTGGTGGTAGTAAAATGCTAGACTGAGTATATTAAGTTAAACTGGAAAGAAGAGAGTAACAGAAACGGCTTAAAACCTAGAAATAATACGAAATATCATTGTTCAGGAAGAGGAAGCATTACTAAATGAGATGGAAGTGACAGGACAAGCTTTTGAGGACATGCAGGAACAGAACTCGAGGCTAATCCAGCAGCTGCGTGAGAAGGATGATGCTAATTTTAAGCTGATGTCTGAAAGAATCAAAGCCAACTCCTTACATAAGCTGCTTCGGGAAGAGAAACAACTGTTACAGGAACAGGTAAGCATTGTGATTTGTTTATAGAAGTGATACATCACTATATCTTCTCATTATAAAGCAATAGTTAAAGTATAGTTATAAATAATACACTATATAGCGGTTTCACATCTGATAAACTTTTTCAAGATACAGTATATTTACTAATTAAAATTAAAATTTAGGAATTTAATTACTCAATATTAGAATGTGTTTTACTATTTGTAACTAAATTAACATTGTAGATATCAAGTATATTTAAGGGTAATCCAGCATAGATTATTTTTTATTCGTTACTTTAATTTGTGATACTCGTTACTATTGATTAATTAATGCGGTAACTTGAGTGATGAAATTCGGTCACAACTCGATTTGATGCGGTTCCTTGAGCCGTAGTTGGTCATCGCTCGATTTAATGCGGTTCCTTGAGCGACCCTTGGTCACAGTTCGATCAATGCAGTCACTCGAGTGACCCTCGGTCACCGCTCGATTTTATGCGGTTCCTCGAGCGACAGTTGGTCACAACTCAATTTAATGAGCTCATTCGGGTGATTTGATGTAATGGCACAATAAATGACTGATATCGTCCTCTATCATTTTTGTGCGGAACTAATTTCATTTTAGTGTCTTGGTGAATTAAAAGCAATTGTTAATTACATATATATATATATATATATATATATATATATATATATATATATATACGTTTATTCTCTTCTCTTTATTTATTCTCTGGTGAATTTGTTTGGTTCTTTATACTTTTTTAAGCACAGTTATAGGCAAACACAATGACAGGGGGAGTGCTAAGGGTTAAAGGGTTATGTGTGTGCATGTGCAGGTGGTGACCCGCGACCAGCAGATCGAGTCGATGGGCGGCGTGGCGCGGCGGCTGGAGGAGAAGGAGCGGCTGCTGCAGGCGACGCTGTCGGCGGTGGAGAAGGAGCTGCTGTTGCGGCAACAGGCCATGGAGATGCACAAGCGCAAGGCCATCGAGTCCGCGCAGTCCGCCGCCGACCTCAAGCTCCATCTCGGTAACGCTCCCATACTCCATTACATTCTTATTTTTATATAACAATAAATTCAATAAATAAATAATAATTTTAGTAAAATAAATGAAAGACAGAATGTGGCCTGAACATACATCTGCTCAGGTTGTAGCTTAAATGTTATTGCCTGCTGATGTCTGTTCACATCAAAATCGTCTGTCGTAAAAAATAATAAGCTTCTAAGAGACTATAGTAAACGAAATATATTAACGGTAAAAATGCCTTTCTTGTATCATATTCAAAATGATCTGCCACGATGTCAGTCGCACCGTAATGGTTTGCCATTGTTGTTTTTTAATATTAATTACAATATATTTTTATATTGGCAAATTGCAGACGTGGCCAAATACATTAAATTTTATCAATTTTTTAATACCTGGCCTGTCTGAGCTTCAACTGTAATCACCGCGCTGGGGTTAGTGAGTCTCCACTTTATGCATGGTAGTCATAGGGGACTTACTGTGCAAAAGTCTAGGTCTGGTTAAATACATACAGGTAGCCGCCCACTAGCTCTTGTATTAATAAGGAAACCACCAAAAAACTATATTAGAAAGTGCAGCTTTTTTGGAATTATTATATTAAAATTATTTAGTACCATTTATATATTTATAACTTTTCCAATACAGTTTTGCTTCTATTGGCAGTAGCGTGATGTTAAATAGCCTAAAGCCTTCCTCAAAGATTGCTATACCTACTAAAGAAATAATTTTTGAATTTCGCTACGCGGCTACTAAAATAGTACGTTCAAACAAACAATTTTGTCCGCTTTATATTATTATTATAGATATATCTTGCAATGCCCGTTGTTACAGAAAAATATCACGCGCAAATGAAGGAGGCACAACAAGTTGTTGCGGAGAAGACGAGCGCGTTAGAAGCAGAAGCTTACAAAACAAAAAGACTCCACGTATGTAACATCATTTTCTACAGTTCCGATCGTAATTGTAAATATTATTAAAATTTTCACTGCAGGTCGGGTTATTAATCATATTTTACATAATCGTTCGCATATCCACACAGTACACTGATAAAAAACCGGTCGTAGCATAAAACGCACTTATTCTGTATAGCAACATATAGTATATATTCATTACATATATCTTATACTTACCGCAATGGTGACTTTTTTGGTGGCAATATGGTTGTTGTGAATTTTAACCATAAATCAGGCATAAATGTTTTCACATTTAGAAGTAAATTTAAACAAAGATCTAGTGAAATAAGAAAAAAATTAACAGATGTGTAACTACAAAAATTGTATTAAGTTTGAAAACCATAGATATAACAGAAAGAGTTTTTGTATGGTACCCCCAGTGGCTTTCATGAATAAATACTACGTGATAGGCAAACAATGATGTTTTAGTAGTAGCGTATTTGAATACTTCTAGTGACGCTAAACTTTCAGCGAAGGAAAACATCGTGATTACGCCATGGCGTGTTAGTGGGGCTTTCTCTAATGTTCATCTAATTAGCTGTCACCCTCAAGTTGAATATCTGCAGCCAAATACTTATAGGTGTATTCCAGTAGTTGATCTTGAAAGCCAGTCCCTCAACTTGGCTTAGCGTGTCCACCATCTTGAGCTACATCTTTACTTGATAGCAGATAAGATTGTGACTAAAAGCATGTATTAAAAAAATTTGAAGTATTAAAAAACGGTGTGTGCTTAAGATCACTTAGGAGTGAAACGTCACTATATCTCTCTTGCTCACTTAGTCGCTTCGAGCCGACTTTTCCCAAACGAACGTCATACAAAAGGGTTATGGATCAGAGTATTAAAGTACTACCATAAGAAGTGTTTTACTTTGTTGTATCACCCTTAAAAATCTAAGTTCGATTCTTATCTATTTTGCTTTAACAATATTTACAATTATTTGAAAATTTACTCAAACATATATAAATGATAATTCTTCACATATATAGACTGATAAAATCCATTATTGTGGCGTTCTTATTGGTTATTTGATCGGTTTTATATTAAAAATATAACCAAGAAAAGCACATAGAAAAAAATTAGATTTCTTTGTGAATCGATTCATCCGATTTAGATTCAAATCGATATTTTACAGAAAGAATCGCCATCCCTACTATAAGCTTAACATTATGGCCTCTGTGGTCACATGTTTTATTGTTGCGATTGCAGTAAGATTTTGTCTTCGGTATGAAGTCGTTTTTGTATTTATGGTTTGTCTGTCTGTCTGTGTGTTTGGGCGCGTGAGGCAGGAGGAGCTGGCCATCTTGCGACGCAAAGCGGAGCGCATGAAGAAGATGGAGCAAGCCGGCAGCAGCATGGACGAGGTGTTGCTCGAGGAAATTAGAGAATACAAAGAAACACTCACCTGTCCCTCGTGCAAGGTGAATTTACAACTCATATTCTACTTTAAAATCTAAAATTTACTGTAAATAATAAGTACTTGCTGTTAAAATTTATTGTGTTTACTACTTGAGTTTGAATGAACTTTGATTTAGTTCTCGAAGTACTATTAGTATAATAAGGTTTGTCTTTCATCCACAATAGATTACTGTTTTAGGTATACAAAATTAGCTTTTGGGTTGATAAAATCTACATTTATGTGAGCGAAAACTAGTTTGAAATATTAAAAAGTACATTACTTTTCAGTTCTCTGTTCGCCCTAAGGAATGTTCTCGAAGTAATTTTTCAGTAGTGTATTACTAAGTTTAGATCCATAGAGAGTCTATTACTTTTAATTTTAGAGTTTATTTAAAAAAAAAATATTATTACCATCTCTATTTGCCTCGATGATTGTTCTCGAAGTATAGCATAGTATAGCACTGTCTACGGCGCGGAACTAAAAATGATTTAATTATTCTTGTCCGTTTTTGTAACATTTTTCAATACAGTTTTGCTCCTATTGGTGGTAGCGTGATGTTAGTTAAACCAATTTTTTTTTATTCTTAAGTTTTAGCATTATGGCCATAATCTCACCTGATCTTAAGTGACAATACGGCCCAAGTTGGTAGACACGCTAAACCTGTGGAGGAACTGGCTATCAAGTGCAGCTGCCGGAACACACCTATTGGTATTTGGCGGCAGGTTTACAACTTGAGGGTGGTAGCTAGCCAGGCGGGCGTTAGAAAAAACCCTACCACCATGCTATGGTTTCCTCACGATGTTTTCCTTCACCGAAAGCTCAAGCTCATTGTAGGCGCTTGGATTCAAACTCACGTCCCTTGACGCGAAGTCGTAAACACTACCACTGAGCTATCATCGCTTCAAAAATCATTCCTCAGCGATTGCTCTAATCAAATTCAACACGAATTTTTAAAATCAAACTGTTAGTTTCTTAGACTAGCGCGTTCAAACAAACTTTTTTAATAATGTTAATGTATACTGTGTTTTATACGATTATACTACTTTTTTCCTTTACAGGTGAAACGTAAAGATGCGGTGCTGACGAAATGCTTCCACGTGTTCTGCTGGGACTGTCTCCGCACGCGCTACGAGACGCGCCAGCGGAAGTGCCCCAAGTGCAACGCGGCCTTCGGGGCCAACGACTACCACCGCCTCTACCTCTCCACTTAAATCAAATTTCATTACATAAGGGTCAAGGTAAATCATATCTCACGTAAGGCTCTCGTCCTAGTCGACATCGGTACAATTTACCTCTTTGTATTTAGCGAAGCTTTTTATCATGTATCGATAGCTTTTATCGATATTATCGTATGCGTACAATGGACCAGGTGCGCTTCAATTATTTTTGGCAAACCTTACAATCCTAAATAGAAAATTGTATCCTGTTTCTAATTAAGAAAGCCTTTTTATACTTTTGCTGTATTAAAATTTTATAATCGATAAACGGAGTATCGATATATATGGGAAAATGTAATCGATAGTACGTGTCGTATATTCGATCGGTCGAAGTTCTGGTGATATGAAGAAGGATCTCTTCTGGCTCGTGGGAGCTTCTTAACATCCATTTCCAATACTATATATATATTTATTTATTTTTTCATTTATAAAGCGTGTGATTTAAAGTTGCCGTGAGGAGTCATGAGTTCGATATCGAACCGCATATTAGTCTATTTTTCGACAATTTTCGCGGTGTTTGTAGGAGATACAGAGCATCTTACGATTTCTTCAGACGTCTTTATTTCTGTACTTGTTGAAGTGTTCTTTACGGCGCTGAGAACTTAGTTTTATGTGCTCTGAATAAGACAGGTGTGACGCTCGACTCGTTCGGGTAAACTCGGCTCGAGTCGGTTAAGAGAATGAGACAGATATAGTGATGAAATTGTCACTTCTATCACTCGGTCTTAAGCGCACGCTCCTTTTTTTAAATTTAATATCATAAAATCGACTAAGAGTAGGATATGTTAAAAAGAAAATGGATAATATATGCGCTGAGCGCCATTACTTAGTATCTGATTGGATTATGATCACGAGTTTTAGAAAGATTATGGGGTACTTAATGGTATTGTAGCAGCAGGAGTACGCCTCGGATGCGACTCTACAAATAGAAACCTAAAACAATTATCAGAATGTCTGTAGAGGTTTTCGTAAACATAGGGTTTCTAAGTTTTTTTTACCGTGTCATAGAAAAGTGACTGCACAATACAGAATAAAGATTTTTGATTTGTCCATGCTCGATATCGAAAAGAATGTTCAGTAATTCCCTAACATAATTGTTATCAATTATTGTAGGGATACAGTGAGAGATAGATGGGGTTTTATGGTAAAAAAAATACACTAAGGTTTATCTAAGCATGAGGGGTAAAAGCTTTGTTTACTTTTGCTGTCAAGAGGAGGGGAGGATTGAATATTGCTACAATTCTGTTTACGTAATAGTCCCTAAGTTTGGGGTCACAACGAATATACATTACAATTTCCTTTTTTCATCTATAACCTCTGTAACATCTACCATCTAGAACACAAGCGCAATTTGCCACCCAAAATGCCATCTATGCTAGCACCAATACAAAACCGTAGTGAAGAAATAATCGTATCTTAATTAAAAGTTTAATAACCGAAGTTTTTGTATACGTATCAATATTTAAGTATTTTTTATCGATTTGATCACTTAAAAAAATATTGTTTTAGTTAAATAATAACCTTATTCTGTTCCCACGACTCGTCACGGCAATAATACGGTGACCTCAATTATAGCAGTGATAATGTATATTTTGAATTCAAACTTTGGATTATATAGAAGGTCGTTTTTTTGTTTGTTCTTGTAAATATTAGGTTTTTTTTAATGTAATGAAGAGAGAGATGATTCATTGCGTTATTTTTGAATACGTAGTTATATTGTGGCCAGTTGTTGGTGTCGTTGTCTCCTTTTCATGAACAGAATGGAGTAAATATTCCAAAAGGTTATTAAAGTATTATAAGTGATCGAATAGTGTTTTTCTTGTGTGTATATACATATACAAATTGCGAATGTTTTCATTACTAAGAACAACGAGTAAGACATGGAACTTCACTGTTAGAAGTATTCACGGCTCGAACGATAGATGTTCCTATATTTTTTGTTTGTTTTGTTCGTTTTACTTTCAGGTTCAGATTATCACTAAATATATTTTGTAGTTGTAACTAAGTTTCTTGGTGGTAACTCTAATCGAAGTTACTGTATAAAATATAGGAAAAATGTTTTTTAATTATTTCGTCTAGAGGCAGAGGCGAATGATATATCAACAAATGTCAAATAAAAACAACATGACTTTAAATTTAAGTTATTATGATGTAGAGATAATATCGTTCACTTATAAAACTTGTTTCATAAAAGAAGAGTAAATTAATGCTAACTGAAATAATTTTATATCCGCAACGTTGAATTCCAAATACACTTGAACACTCCTCATATTTTTTTTGTGTTTTCATTTTGAGAATAATTACTATCCATATTCTATTTCTATAACAATTTACAGCTTGGGTTATATTAATGTACAAGTATATTTTTTTAAGCCAATAGATTTGCCAAGTGTCCGATGACGCCATATGAATATTTTAAACAATTCGCAATAGTAAATTATTACTGATTTTAATCCTTTTGGAATATTTAATTCGACTCTGGAAATAGTTAATCGTGTTAAAGCGTTTAAAGTTAGCAAAATGAATGTATTTATTAGTAATAAGAATTCCCGTCTATAGGATTCCCCTTGAAACGTATTCGGAGTATTCGTAGTTTAATCACAATTATATGAGACGAAATCATTAATCCAACGTGTCGAGGTTAATAAAGTATGTTGCAATTTTAATAAAAATGAATTTCTCAAAAAACCTGATGCGTGTTTGTGTATATAATAGACATATTTTTTAAAATAATGTTATGTTAATTTAATTGATATCATGAGATCGAACAAGTCGGTGTTTTAATCTGTATTTTAGTTATTTAAGAGAACAATAAATATATTGTGCATGGAATGGAGGGCACGTGTAATTTGTGTTGACAGGAATTTTTTGTTCACTTCGAATGCACTGTACCATTTAGTATTTATTTATTTATTCGGACGTCGATTCGAATAAGCTCGAGCTGTAGGCCAACAGCGAGATAAAACCCTAGTGAAATGAGCATAGCATGAGTAATTCTAAAGACACGAATATAAGCTTTGATAGATGCAAATATTTTTGCCGGGTGTTTATCAGAACGTATGTTGAGATTGTAAGTTCGTATTCATTCCATAAATACTCGTTGGGTGTGCGTTCGAAGTCAGGGCAATTCGTCGCCTTACTTTGTCAACTGCCTCATGTATAAGGAATACCAAATATTACATAAAACTTAACTAATAATTTGATGTTGGATTCTCAAGGTCATATAATAGTTATTTAAAACATAGCAATACTTACAAATTGTTCATTTTATAACATTATTGACAGTTATAGATTAGGGAAGATGCAATGTCTAGTAATTTTGAAGTAATAAGGAGTTTGTCGTTGAAACGAGTGGTGTTCGACATAAATTATACTATATTATAATATTAGATCATTGTCTCATGTCCGGAACACCCCTATTTACAAGCTCCAGTGCCTATCTAACATCATGTGACCTGTGTATAAGTTTACTAAATCATATAATAAAAAATAGGAAGTTGAGGAAATAAGGCAACGCAATATCCTAGTAAATTGAGGGAGACGATATGTATCGGCATCCCTGTATGTTATAATAGTATTTAGATGCACACACGATGCCCACTGACTGATGTATTTATATATGTATATTCTAGGTTAAATAAAAATTAAATAAACAATGGTTTTCGTTTCTCTGTATGCGGTATAAAGGACTTTAAGTAATTTAAAACCGGACGAAGTGTGTTTATTGTTATAAACACACGTTTACCTGATACGGTATATGCATTGAAATACAGTGATACCCCGAACTTGGAACATGAATGATCCCAGCGATTACAATAGTAAATCAAATTCACGGACGTTTAGGTATCATTTTTATCATAAATTAATTTTCTATTTAATGTGAAATATTTAATGGGTCGTCTTGACATTAATATCGACCCTTATGCCACGACTGTAATCGGCATGACGCTCTTTTATGCCATGCTCCCTCTACGTCACCGTTTCGCTTCTTCCCCAATCCTCACTATTATTTTAATATCTTACTCGAAATTATCTTTATCGGTTTTTATTATTTATAAATTCGGATATTAACTAAAACGATTCACATCGGCACGGCGTCCCGTGACGGCCTTCTTTTTTCAGGTTTGCATTTAGTCACAATTCCATCTGATCTGAAATGACAATGTTACCAAGACGTTACGCCTAGAGTGGCTCTTCATCCAAAACTGTTGCCTGACCACACCTATAGGTAGGTGGCTTAGCGACAGCCTTTCTACATCGATGGTAGTAGTTAGTTATGCAGGCGTTACAAAAGGCCCTACCACCATGCTATTTTCATTACCTTTCTTTTTTCGCCTGAAGCCTAGACTCATTACAAGGATCCGAACAAAGATTTGATCTAGTATATTAAAGAAAATAATAATTTTGAAAATAGACATATACAATTAATACAGTATTATATAATAAATATAATACAACAATTTTATTGTTATGTATGTATTTCAAGAGCATAAACTGAATTTATTTTGACATAGAAGGTTTAGTATAACATCTGTTTAATGAGTTCAGTAAAAAGTCATTTTCGATTTACTATGACTTCATAGTTCGCTTAAATTTTTATTGTAAATGATAACTTTGCGTTTGTTTGTTGAAATTTTAACATTTTCCAATTAGTCTTGTCTCTTAAATTTTGATCCTAATCTATTAAAATTGATTGAAGGGTTGCACATATGAAGCAACTTTTAATTATTAGCATATAAGTGCGGGTATTACTGTATACATTTATTAATACATTTTTTTTAGTATATATGTTATGGACTTTGTTGGTCATGACTAAAATGTAGTACGATTAGATAGCTTAATCGCACCTCTGCTCAAATAGTGTCACAATTCAAAAAATATCAAAATGTTTTATTATATTAGTCGATTTTCGAGGTAATAAAATGTTATTTTGTAGCTTCAAACAAGTTTTTTAGTTGCTGAAAACTGTTTTGTTGTAAATTAAAATAATATACTGAAAAGTGAAACATAAGAGTAGCATAATTTCTAAACGCCATTTTCTCGATAATGCTGTTTTTTGAGTTGTGACACTAATTGATCAGAGGTGTGATATTATTGACAAATTAATTAAAATTCGTCGAGTACTATTTAATTAATCATGGAATAACAAGACTATTATATAAAAAAACATAAATATTCATATATTTTTTCATTTTTATTTCACCACAAATTCTCTTGTAATTTTAATCTCTTGAAAATCTAAAGTGTAAATATTTTCTACTTTTCATAATAACAAAACGAAACTTTAAATGAATTAAGTCGTCCGGTATGATAAATCGGGGGAACAATTATTTCACAGTATTTAGTTGATTATTTATAAATTTAATAATTCTACATACTTTCTGATGTACTGTAAAATAGTAAAAATGATAATTGGTTTGTGTCAAAGGTTTATTCTTTATATCAGAGATCTAATCACAAGATGGCAAATTCCGTTCATTGCCAACATCTATTTTAATTTATAGTTAATTTAAGTGTTCACTGATTGATCTAAACTTAAAAATAGGTGTTATGTGACTCCGTAATCTTTTCGAACTAACAACCGAAATAAAAAGTATAAACTGACCGAATATCGAATACCGGTGACATTAATCGAATTCCGGTTGTGTATTATTACGGAAGCAAACAGTTGAGTGAGATATTTGTAGTTTTGTTCACCTACGCATTGTTTAATCAATACCTATTTTATTTTTATATACAATCCATAATTTAATCTATTGGATTTTTGAAATAATTTCATATCTATATTCTATATCCGTATATGAAATGACTCACTCGTATCTGTGGTGTACCTTTAAAATGGCTTAAAGTTTTAGTAGTACAATTGTAAATTAGCGAATGAGATAAAATTATATTATCTGGAATTTGTCGCCTTTGTTTTTAGACTCCTCATATAATTTTGAATGTCGTAAAAGAAAATCAATTTCCTACAGATTATAGTAATAAAAAAGCTTTGTATATTACAGAGTTGTAAAATACAATGCGCTATATCATTTCAACTCTCTTTTAATACACATATAAGAACAATAAAAAAGATCTAACATGAAAAAAGTACAGAAATGTATGTATATACTGTTCAGCTTCAAATAGAAAATTGTATAATTGACATAAAATACAGAGTGGAAATTATAAGGTTTAATATTGTAATAGGCTATGTCAAATAAATGTCTGAAATATAATCTTTGTTTTATTTTAAATAAAGGTTAAAAGAGACTCTGAGATGTCTTTTTTTATAGTTATGGTTTAGCGTTATGGCCATAATCTCACCTGATCTTAAGTGATGATACGGCTCAAGTTGATAGAGACGCTAAACCTGTGGTGGGACTGGCTCTCAAGTGCAACTGCTGGAACACACCGATCGGTATTTGGCGGCAGATTTTCAACTTGATGGTGGTAGCCAGACAGGCATTAGAAAAAACCCTAACACCATGCTATTATGGTTTTCTCACGATGTTTTTCTTCATCGAAAGCTCAAGCTCATTGTAGGTGGATTCGAACTTACGTCCCTTGACGCGAAGTCGTACGCACTACCACTGAGCTATCATCGCTGCAACGCCTCATTTGTAACAAAACTTTATAAACAGAGCCAGCGCTTTGTTGGGGTATTGAAGTCATTATATTTTGGGGTGTACGGGGTATCGAATATCAAGTCAATCTCACCTGTACAAGGTACACCCTGCAGCGTAACGGATGAGGCTCTGACGATTGTTGGCACATTTGGTTTTGGTCATGACGATTAACTATATATTTCTTGATCCGTCACAGCTTGGTGGTAGGGATATTGCCCAACTGGTTAGCGACCACCCTCGAACCAAGGCTACCCCAAAATAAAGGTTCACAATGAGCCTTTGTATTCCGGGATAGTCAACGAGAGAACCAGAACTTTCCGCAGAGATCAGCAACATGACAGTAATACCCCTGATGTTGCGGCTGTCCATAGGCGACGGTAACCATTTACCATCAGATGGGCCGTTTGCTTGTTTGCTGCTCATTACCATAAAAAATATTTTTAAGATATTGTTTCCACTTGGTAATGGTAATAATGATTTTCCACAATGTGGATTAGTTGTCGCGTTAATAAAGTAGGAACTGGCACTTGACGTTATCAAAATAACAGTCAAAACAAAAAAGGGAAAAAATCGAGATTTCATGAATCTGTCATTCAGTGAAAATCTATTTCGGCTATCAAAACTGTATTTTATGAGATTTTATTATGGAATATAATAAAAAATAAAAATCTATCTTTAAACCTCATTAGCCATACCTGATAATGATGACACAAATACGCAGTTATGAATAGTGCCTCGATAGATATAAAAGTTTGAATTCTCAATTATTTTGATATTTCAGTATAACAAAATATCGTAGTATATCATCTTATGTTGGGAGGTATGTGCAAATGCTCACAGTGGCTGATATAATGTATAAATTGAAAATTGATGCCCATGTATCTGTATTTGAGAGGGTGTTGAGACATAGCGAGTTACAATCTTGGCTCATATTAATTGTTATTAAGTATTTGTACTTATGCCATCCATATGCCAACAAACAAAAAACAAACATCTTGTCACTTTACAGGCTTAGCAATCGTTATTTTATAGGTAAAAGTAATAATGAAAACCTTCATTACTAATACTCACTATAAGTAATTAATACTTTATTTAATCCGTTTCTGATTCGTATCAAACAACCCAAGTCTGTTAAAGTTTACATCAACCATCATCAGAATAAGTGCAGGATAATAATACCGAAGAAAACAAAATTAATTCTCAATATTTTTTTATTTACATAAATTCAACGTATTTACATCATACGATTTCATATCGATTCATATATACGGGGTATAATGACAAAATATTATCCACTGGAATCTGACGGACTTTATACAACGAAGCAAGCGATATGATGGATGGATGCAACTGATTTTGTACTATTTAGAAATTATATATTTTTTGCGAGCAACATCTTAAAGTATGCGGTGGAACGGCTGTTTAATAAATGTTGTTTTTATATTTATTTTGTTTACAATAATAACAATCACAACACCGTCAACGTAACATCAGTCTCATATAAAACGTTTATCTAAATTTGCCACACATAAGAAGTTATTTATTTATGAATCTAAACAAATTTCATGACATCATTTTTTTTTGAAGAAATGTAAATTACATTTTATTTTATCACTAGTTACATACATAAGAAACATGATTGTACAACCAAAGAAAAACAGATTATACATATGAAAAGTAAAAAGACTTTGTTCATTTTTAGGTAGTTGTGATTTTTGACTAGATCTCAAAAATGTCGATATCAAATTGAGTAATAAAAAAAAAACAAATCATAAAAAACATGTATTTCTTGTTATTTGTTATTCATCGCGTATATTTAAACCTAAAGCCATTATTGCTTTCAAATTTATGATAGATAGCTAGTACTAATGGCACTTAATACTTTTTATAACACATCGCCCACTGTCGACGTTTTTTACTGTGGCAAATATTAAATTGACACTGGCACTAATATAAATATAACTTATTTATAGTTATTATTATCTTAACTTTATAGGAATTTAGAAATTAAATTCAGGGCTCTTAATGTTGTATTCGCGAATGGAAATATCTCGAAGTTTCCATTTACCAATAAACAATCGATCCTAGCGATATTTCTGACGGGCCACAAAATTTTAACAAACAAAAAATCTTATTATTTATATTTTCGTCTTATTTTAGATTTAGATAACTTATTTATTAACAATTATTATTAAATGTTATATAAGAACATCACAATCATCGGATGTTTTATAAAGGAATCTAGCTAATTCGATTGTATAACATAATTTTATATTAAAAAAAAATAGAAATGATTAGAATATATTGTGAATATAGAAGTAAATGCTTTTAGGAATGAATCATTATTGTTATTTACCACTAACCGATTGTTAATTCATGACAGATTACGTTTAATTGACTTTTTATGGACATAGGAATTTAGTGTGGAAAGACGCAATAGAATTTAGTATTCGTTTTTTATAATAATACGAAAAAATTGGCAGCCAGTTTGTTTTATGACGTCACGAAGAAAATGGAGTGTTCGAAAGAGACAGAAAATAAGAAAGAAAATATTGTGTCAAGTCACAATTATATTGAAAAGTGAATCTTTATAATTTGGTGTGTTTTGCTTAATTTCAAAGTTATAATGAGTTTCGTACTGCGTGTATAATATATATTGAAAATGATGAAAATTAATGAAATAAAAAACAATATGAATGCTTCCCATGAGTTGTTACATGAAAGTGACGTCACACTTAGAAACATTATGGCAGTTTTGTTGTATTTAAATTGTTTTAGATTAATCAGTTATATATATACATATAATATTAACAATTTATGGCATATTAAAGAACTTCAATATTCTTCGATTTTATTCCAGAGAATATGAAATAATCCTCGTTTATTTACAGTATTAAATAACAAGTGATGACAAAGATCAATATACTACCATTTACTATCTACACTACGATTTCAAAATAGGTTTTTAGTTACAGTAAATAACTACGATTTTTTAAACTTCTGTAATATATATAGTATAGGTTTAATTAACCGCGTCTTTACGCGATTAAGTTCGGTATGGAGTATTAGAAATTTGGGTTTTATTCGATCTTTTCACCTCGTTAGAATCAAGTTATGTTATGCTTTCCTAAACGTCAAGGAGTACGGGTTAGGACGGACGAGTGAACTTATTCGTCGGGCTAAATATATCCCCAAGGTCCGGATAACTCTATCCATTAAGTCTATGTTCCTGTGGCAATTATCCTTATTAACTACTTACTACTAATGTATTACATTATTATAGAACTATTTGCTTCATAATCCACTAATGTATCTACTTAGATTTAATGATGATACAGAAACATATTCATTTTTCAATATCGACAATGAACAAATAGTTTTCTTGATCGCCGTATACTTACACATAACTGTTTAAATTACACTGATAATTAGTAGGGAAATCTTAAGTACCTAGATTTGTCGAGTAGGAGATACTTTGGCACTATACAAGTGACAATTTTGTCATGACAGTGTAGACTCGATTATCTGGACTGCATTAAAACACAGATGTATCGAAACCGGTATTATCTCGTGACAATGGCGTAACTACATCATCTGAAGTCCGTGGTGAATTCATTGGTCGTCACATGAGAATTATCATGTAATTTTATTTAGATAAATCACTAGTGACCCAACAGTATTAATAATATTGTGTATATTTTAGTTAAACGTCTAGTAAATTTAATTTTCAAAGGCATATTTATAATCAAATGACAATCCAATCTTAACAAGATATTTATACAATTATTTTCTCTGAGCTTTCTGTTCCGCAAAAGTATTAGTCCCATCATCAAAGTTTAAAAGATCGGCTTACAAAGTTTCAATATACAGAATAGCCAAAAGGATGCGTTCTAAAATTAATCCTATTCTTATGAACGCGTTTAAATCTTAACAACTTAGAATTTATATATCGTCTTTAATTATGTCTAACTTTAATTGGTTTTAAGTACATATATTATTACTTTTTTATTCAAAATTGTTAGGTTATTTCTTGTTCGCAGCTTCCCAGTCTGGGGGCTCCATTGGACCGGAGGCCTGTATCATTTTGACAGCTCTACTACCACTCTTTGTACTTTACGCCACTGGCCCGTGTCGTCATTGTTTTAGTTACTTATACCAATTGTTATAAACATCTAATTCGTTTTTCTTCATACTATCAAGTATCTGGATAGCTGACGGTAACAATTGATCCGTTTAAATGGAGTATACACTGTATGAGCGTGTGTATGTGATGCGGTTGTTACGCGGTGGAGGGGAGCGCGTGTGTCGCGAGAGGGGAGTGTGGGGAGTGAGGGGTGTGTGGGGAGTGTGGGGAGTGAGGGGTGTGTGGGGAGTGAGGGGTGTGCGCGGGTGTGTCCGGCCCTGCCCCGGCTCCCCCGCGAACATACTGCGACCGGCGCTCGCTCTCACTACACTCGTTCATCTCCTGGTGTATTACATATTCATATTAAACTCTGATCTTCGTAAAAGTTGATCTTTTGAAGGTTTTTTTAATGCGTACCGTAAAGAGAACAAATAATGTCAAAGTTCATGGCAAAATTTTTACCGTTGTCAATAAGTTAAAAACAAATATGCTATAAAAGATGTGAAGCCTTGATAGTTCAGTTGGTAGCGTGTGCGGACGCCAAAAAAATGGTCGTAAGTTCGAATCCCTGCAATCAGCTTTCGGTGAAGGAAAACATCATGGTGAACCATAGCGTTGTGGTAGGGCTTTTTCTAATGTCCGCCTAGCTAGTAACCACCCTCAAGTCGAAAATCTGCCGCCAAATACTAATATGTGTGTTCCGGCAGTTGCACTTGAGAGCCTGTCCCTCCACTGGTTTAGAGTGTTCACTGGCTTGGGCCACGTCGTCGCTTAACACCGGGTGAGATTATGGCCATAACGCTAAATCTTAACCACTAAGAAAAATAATATTTTATAAAGAGTATGTTTTAAAAATAATTAAAGAAATTTCTATTTCATGTACTTATTACACGTAAAGCGTGAAACACCGTCACATAGGCAGCAACATATTCCATCATTCTACAATACTATATGTAATATTAAATTCACGTTAAAGTAACACAAAAGTATCGATAATCATTTAGAGAAATGTTACGATATTTTTATTTATAATGGCTGCTATCAATTATATATTTTCGATATAGATAAAAAATACAGTTATAATCAAATACTAATTTCCTAAACAAATCTCTAACATTCATAAAAATAGGTATAACTACGTTATAAAAAATTCATCATGAGATGATATTTCCTTGAATTAAATTCTACCTTATTTTAATGAAATTATTGAGGTGTAAATTGTAATTATTACTATTATTTTATTGTAACTGACTTACCTCTTCGAGAAATTCGAGATTATCATCATCACAGTACTGGGCTAACTGCTTTTTCAGCATCTGAAAGCGTCAACAAATTCGTAGTATTTAATTCCAATAATGGTATTTGTAAATCGACATGAACTGATAACTAGATTACGAAGCCACTGTTTTACGATAAATACATTTGTACTATAAAGACCTTGAATTTTACAAACCTCACCCATCTTTTCTAACTTATAAGGACTTTTTTACAGGTTATACAGCATTTTAATAAACCACTGAGTTGAAATGGAAAAGTCTAATAGAGTGTACTATAAATTATACTGTTTTATAATAATAAGACTCTATAACTAATAAGACAAAAAAAAAATACTCAGAATTACTGTGATAATTAGGATTGCCAACGGAAGTATAGTTTTGGAAAACATATATATAGCATAGAAAAAAAAAACTATATTATATTCTAAAATACGATCTTACATTTATCTATTTCGTTTCTATTACATTTATGTTGACAACCCTATTGATTAAGACAAATCAATAAAAATCTAATTTCGTAGTGAAAACTCTGGTGCTGGAGCGCAAAATTCAAAAAGAATTTCGATCGTGTAAATATAATTTTTTTCAATCGCATTATTATACAACATAAAAAACTGTGAAATGTTTATAAGCGAGTATTTACAGTGAGACCCGTGTGAGTTATATACAAATTGTGCTCAAACGTCCCGAGTCACTGCAGAAGCGGTCACAGTCTCCCATGTTCTCTTATTATGTGAACATATGTTAACGCTAAAAAAATTGTAAGGTTATTCCGCTATTTTAACATTTTAAATTTTGACGTAACCATTTTCTTTTGTAATTAAAATAAACAAAGTTATTAGAAATGCAGTTAGATCTCAAAAATTGATTAAAGACATCGCTCCACACAAATTTCAGTTAAATAAAAAAAAATATGTAAATAATGGTGTATACGTCACAGAACTGAAACTTGTAAATAGTATTTTAATATTTTTTTACATAAATTTCCCGAACCAATAAAGGAAAATTCAACGATAGATTGAAAATGATGTGGGCAACGCAACAGACACTGACCTCCAAGAGGACTATTATATCCCGTCTTATTCTATTAGGCTTCTTCTGATTAAAGCAAAGTGTTTTTTTTTTACTCCTGCATTTATTTTTGTTGTTTTTCCTTAGAAACTTTTTATGCACAAGTCTTGAAAATGTATTCTATCGTACCTAAAAAAGATTTATTAAAAGGCTACCAATTGTGTTATCATCAAAATATGGTCTACATATATCGTTATTAAGTATGTGCGATTAAAAACTAAATTCATTTATTATTTCATAAAAATTAATATTAAAAATATCTGCTTAATTTTTCTTTCGAAATATAATGGAATTCACATTATCTTGTTTGTGTAGTTCCATGAAATAAAATGTATATTATATGAATGAATTCTTTGAGGTTCTGTTTCACACTGTTGTTTAGCCAACGCTGTCTGTTTTACTTTTAAGGGGTTCTATCTTTGAGACATAATAGTTTATTAAGGTAATAATAACGCGATTCACACACAAGGAACTTAAATTTTAATGGTTGCTTGGTCTGTTCAGAAAAGGGTAGTAAAATGTTTCTATGGTATGATTATATTGCAAACTATATATAAATCAACAGAAAATTAGAACCGTCAAGCGTGAGTAAATTTCGTGACAAAGAATGTGGAACTAAATAAAAAAAAAACCTTTTTTCAGTAAATATATAACACGAATGTGTTGTGAAACGGAATCGTTAACTGAGCATACTACTTGCAATTGACTGATTATTTCTTTAAATTGACACGAATATTAAATATTTATTATTTCTTCTTCTATTTTATTTTCTTTATATCACTTTGTGTCTATATATCTGAGTCATATAGGGCATTAAATTCATTTTTAACATTTTTGAGTTAAGAAGGATAACACACAAGATTTGATTTGATTTGTTTCTTTTTTTTCATTTTCTTTGAACAGTGCAAAAATGTCAAAATATATACGACACTTAACCAATTGTTTTGAATTTTTTAAACCGAATCAAAGTATGATATAGCTGTACTTGATTCTATATGACTAATTTTTACAATCGAATTCTTAATAGAAATTAAGCTTAATTAGGATCAGTACAGAAGTGACTAATTGCTAGCCCTGACTTCTTCGCGGGTATTTACATCGTGAAAGAAATATTGATGCCGAAGTTATTAGCCTACTGACCTGGTAGTTTGGCGACATCGTGATGATTCAGTGGTAAATCACTTAAATATATATATATATATATATTAAGGTTAAGTGACTTAAAGTGAATATTTTCAAAGAGAACATGTAGACTCGTGGTGCGTCTAGAAGCGTTTATGTATATATATATATAGTTGGTGTCAGTGTGTTTATATAATATATTATTAACCTTTTCGTTTTATTCTTGACTCGAGATCACGAAGCAGGCCCTGAATGGTGTAAATACCTGTGTCATATTAAACGAGTTAAACGGAACTAACTACATCATTTATATCTATTCTCGTATGTCACGTTTACGTTTTCCTTTTTTTTATTATATTCTTATGCAACAATTTTGAATTCGATTTTTTCATATACATTGTTATTATCCGCACATTTCATTTTGACACTTTTCCTCGTGAACTTATAATTATATGTAGCTTTTATATAATACATTTATATAAAATTTTCGAAATCTAAACCGCTTTAAGCTTTAGGCAAATAAAGATTTTCCTTTATATTGGACATACGGACTAAAACTTTTTGCTAAAATTACAAAAAATAAAATGTTGATAGGACTACAATATAAAAGTGTAGAGTCATTTAGAAGTAAAGCGAATAATCTCACTTTATATCACTGTTCAAGTATAATGGATAAATCGATTGGATATGTCTAAATGGACGATTTGCTCACTTCTATCTGTCAAATATTAAGATTACCGCTTTTGATCCATAAAAAAATATAAGTTGTAGAAAGATACAACGTTTAAAATGCAACCTACTAATTAGTGTTAACTAATAGTCACCGACTTTGATATTTCTCATAATGATACATGATTATGGACGGAAAAGTTTTCAGAAAAAAATGGGTTATCAAGTTTTATGTGGGCAAATATAAATGGATAACTCACTTCTACCGACTGTCTGTACTGCTCCATCATGTTCTTGCTGGCGTCCAGTTCTGCGAACTTTTTCACAACAACATCGGCCACGTTTTTCTCGGTCACGTCTATTCTGTCTCTGGAATGAGGGATATTCTTCAATTATATTTCGAAACACTATTAAATATAGTAAACGCCTGACGAAACGTAGGCGATACAGTGTTTTCTATGTCTAATTGAGTGGCGTAAAAGCATTTTTTTAAAGTATATCAAATAGTAGTACTCTAAAGAAGAAACAATGTGGTGTATGTTCTAGCCAAAAAAATACAAATTTTTGGTCTGAAGCGGATTTGCTTTCACAACTCACAGTCGAACTTTTGCCCTTGTGGAGCATGGGACTTTTTACTTCATGTTTATAGATTTATTTTGAAGTATCCAAAGGACAATGATAATCATGAGTGGTGAAAAGAATTATGTTTTAACGTGGTTCAATCTCAATTCAATTGGTTTTAGGTAAAAGAGATCTAATTAACGTTTGAAAGTGGAAACCCATAGACAAATTTATTTACGTAGTTAAACAATAGTGATTGTACTGCTCCTTCCCTCGGACACCCCTCTCAGTACATCCGCTAATAACTACTGTAACGCATTAAGCTATTATATAGAAAAGACGAGAATAAGACCTAAAAAAAAGATGCAGATCGAGTTTCTTACCGGATCTTCTCGATGACTGCGTTACTTTCCGAACCGGTAATACTTTTGACATTCATAAGCGCTTATTAGGGCCTAAATTGAATACATTTTTGATTTGATATGAATTGCTGTTTTTAGTAATAAAAATGGTATGGTTTGGCAATATAAATTGGTACATAGTGTTTTGTCATTTAGACCTTAGGTTAAACAGGTTCAGTGTAAGGTTATAAATAGATATAGGGATTTCCTCTATTTGGAGCTAAGATGGTGGGATACGTGAAGCCTAATATACTGGCATGCTAGTTAGTTCTTAGATATATAAAGAGTGTGCCGTCAGACCAATTAAGTGTTGACCCCAAAATAGTGTTCTGCGTCGTAAAATTTGGATGACTACTTCTATTAGAAAACAGAAGCAAAACGGGAGCGGTTTTTTGTTTTCGGTAAGTGTAGAGGAATACACAGTCATTGTGGGCATTTTTACTATGCCCTCTCTGACGGGTTGAGAGGGGTATGTGGGATTCACCCGGCGAACGAATCGCTGATTATACCTAATGAAACCCCACCGTGTTTTTTATATTGTCTATAGGGCCGAGGAACAGCGTCTGTATACACATTCCATCTGCTTCCCGGCAGGCGATGTTGCTGGTTTCAGTTGAGTTCCACTTACTTCCTTTGTAGCTTGCATGGTATGCAAGAGATACATAATTTTAAGTACTTTATTCACATTATAAAAATGCCTGGTGGAGGGACGGGTTTTACATAGGCACTAACATAAAGTGTGTATCAGACTGCGTTGTACCGGATAATCTAGTCTACGCGTCTATGATGCAGTTATTGTGGGTAAAGTGAAACTTAAGCGTGTAAGGCCGGATAATGGACTCTACAAGTAGATGATGCAATTGTTCTATGTAAAGTGAGTATCTGAGTGTTGTGCCGGATAATCGAGTCTACACGTATAGGTTGTAGATGGTTATACCTGAGAGCATTCAGCAGCCGCACTGCGTCGGAGTCAGTCGCGTCTGCGTCACCGTGGGCGGGGGCGGAGGCGGAGGCGGAGGCGGAGGCGGAGGCGGAGGCGGCGGCCGCCCGCAGCGCGTGCACGAGCTCGGAGAGGCGCGCGTCGAGCGCGAGGGCGCGGCGCACGAGGGAGCCGCGCTCGGCGTCGCCCGCCTCGGAGCGGTGCCGCAGCGCGATGGCGGCGGACAGGCTGCGCAGCGACTCGCGCTCCGACACGCTGCAGCACTCGCCCTCTGAACCACGATAAACAAACAAAACTACATTTTTATACATTATACTCGTTCTTGAGAGGATCATATAACTCTTCCAGGAATCTTTGCAAAAATAAAGAAACATCAAAAACAGGAGACTGTGCTGAAGTCGTGCCTAACAGAACACCCGAACATTGAACACCGCTGAAATAGAGCCGTATAGAAAATCACGGCCACATACCGACAACATGTACCGTAAAAAAGACCGGTCGTTAATACGGACTGAGTGGCTGCCACCGCCAGAGAACCTGCCCTGATGCGGTATCTCAGCACCCACCTTTCGTAAGGTGATGACATTATCTTCCTGTCTGTACATTTTTAACACGTTGACTGCCAACTACGAGATAACTCATAGATTGCGTTCTTTTCTAGGACGCCAACTACGAGTTATCTCGTCCTGTGTTTACTTACTATTTTTGTGCTGCTAACGAATAAACTCGAAATAAATCAGTGCTAATATCGTTAGATGGTTTCTGGGAAAAGAATAACAAATCAATGCTGGCTTGCAGGAACAGAACATTTATTAGAAAAAGTACAAAAAATTAATGCACTAGTTTTTAATAATATAATGTGATTAAAACAAATTGTCTTTTTAGGCCAAATTTCTAAAAATTACCCTGCCAGAATGTGTTAAAAGAAAACTTCTTTATCACCTGTGTGATTTGCAAACTTGGTGAAACAAAAAAGCGACAGTGAAAAATGAAAACCACACAGATCTAGCTTAAGTTTCTGTAGAATAGTAAATACTAATAATATGGTAGTTTAGACGAAAATCTCGTAGCTTTCTACAAAGAACATATACAAAAATTGCCCAATTGGAAGGCTCATATGCTTTAAAAGCAAATCTATCTAGGCACTTTTAAAAACCATAATTTGTCATAACTTATAATTTATATCCGGTGAGTCGTGAGTCTTGAATGAACACACTTCTATTTTTAATTCCACAGATCATTTATAATTATTTTTTACGATCATTTTCCTAAGTATTAAAACAAAAGAAGATTAATTTCAATTCAAATTACAATTTCATCCCTTTTCTAAATATTTGATCATACATTTATAGATAAAAATTAATGGCCAGTAAAGTTGGCAGCAAATATTTAATTTTCTATGTAATAAGAATTACCTTTATCAATATCCCCGTTAGAGTCTCTCTCTGGCGACAGCTCATCCCCGCTCCAAGCACCAGCACCCTCCGCCCCAGACCACCAATCCTCTGCATATTCTAAACACATAACGACTATTAGTTTTAAAAATTAAAATAAAAGTAATGATTTATGTTTATGCGAATATTATCCATCGAAATAAAACTAATTTAGACGGATTTTATCGCGGTTATTTATTAATTTTGATCCCGTCGTTTCGAAAACTTTCAGCCTTGGTGCTTATGGGGCGGACTCCGTAAAATAAATCCGCTAAAATCCGTTTAAATTTGCTTTATTTCGATAAAATAAAGGTAATAAAACATCAGTTAAAATCCTATTATTAAGTAAAAAATATTTCCTGATGATCAGTTGCACAGTGAAGATGATGTACTCTTCGCTTCATGAATGATTGTGTTTTTTATAAATAATTTGACCTAGTTCCTTTACCATAGTTCCCTTACCCACTGCTACTATTCCTCTCTGATCTTGATTTATTAACACGACCATTGCCAAGAGGGGTTGGCGTCAGGCAGAGGCGACTGGTTTTATAATATTTGCCAAAACTCCTGCAGCACAAATAAGAAAACCTACAGAATCGACCTCAAATAACTTGGTAACAGGGCAAGAAGTGAAAGCGTGAAATACAGTGAGACGTGAGCATTTACCGGGATCAGTGACGAGACACGGCTCGGTTTCGGAGTCGAGTAGCTCCGCAGAGTTGTCGTTATCGTCTGACATTCTGGAACGTTCGTCGTCGGCGGCGGGGGGTCCGGGGGGCGGGGGGCCCGCGCCCGCAGCAGCCCCGGCGGAGCGCAGCGCCCGCGCTAGCGCGCCGAGCAGGCCCCCGCGCCCCTCCTCCTCCGGGGAGAGTGCCTCCCCGCTGTCACTCCGACTGGAAATTTATTAAATATTACATAATTAGTAATTTTCTTTCTGTTGTATTGACAAAAACTGGTCTTAACTAGCACTCTGCACATTTATGAGATTCTTACAATCTGAAGTGAAACTTAAGCTTCATGAATATAATTTGGTATAGATCTTTAGTACCTTATACAAAAAAAAGTTATAGACAAAACAATTAGTTTTTGAGTTCTGTCAATACTGTACTAGTTATATATGTTATATGTGTTATAGTAAACGGCGAGTGCGAGCGCGTCTCGCGATGAGCACACCCACAGTAATGACAGATTTACATTGTCATAAGATAACAAGTATGGTGAAGCTGTCAGAGCAGGTCAGGCTAACAGCATTATATCAGATTAAAAAAAAAATGTGATGGTATAGTTGTACTTCGGTTTTATTATAATTAATTAATATAATGAAAGTTTATTTCTCGTCACATGTAGTTTATCATTCAAACCATAAGAAACAAAAACATTACTTGTCCATCAAACTAAAAATAGATAGCACGTCTTCTCTGTCTCTGAGACGACAAACTGTATTACAACAACAGGTTTTAATGATATAATAAAGACTAAGTTCCAGGAATTTGGTTTCATAACTCTGCCTTCGCAGTACATTCTTGATAATTTCGAGTATGTCCGCAAAAACTTCTATATGCTGGATTGTGTTAACGACCGGCATGATTAAAACACTAGAAATCGAGACAAACTTGTCACCTCATTTTTTTAAATCAGTAAAAGTTCATAGGATTTGTAAGAGAGACCCAAAACACATTACTGATTTGGAGAATAGTAAGTTCAAGCACTATGTCAAGCGGGTTTTAATGTCAAATAGCTATAACATAGTGGATCAATATTTGAACGATGGTAATGTCTGAATCGTATTGAACATGTATTTAAAGTATGTATCTTAAAAAAAAACAAGCACAAAAACATATTGCCTGTTCTTCTCGATGACAGGATTATTTTCCGCATCGGTAGTAGTCTTGACGCTTATAAGCGCCTTCCCAGGGCCTAAATTGAATAAAGTTTTTTTGATTCGACTTGATGGTACCTATATACGTCATTATGGTAGACGGTGGGCTCGAGAGCGTCCCGCGGCAGGCTGTACGCGTGCGAGACGGCGCGGGTCAGCCGGCGCAGACGGCGCGCCAGAGCGTCCAGCGCGTGCGCCGCGCCCGCCCCGGCCCGCGCGCGCGCCGCCCACCCGAGCGCCTCCTGCCGCCGCTGCTCGCACATGCGCACGAGCTGTCTGCACTCCGCACGTCTGCACTCACACACAACACGTTTTTACTTATTCTGAAAATACCTAGAAACGATGATAGCTCAGTGGTTGTGTGTATGGACTCCGAGTCAAGCGACGTGAGTTCGAATCCACCTACAATCAACTTGGGCTTTAGGTGAAGGAAAACATCGTGAGGAATACCATAGCATGGTGGTAGAGCTTTTTCTAGTGCCCACCTGGGAGCTAGCTCCCACCTTTTTTGGTTTTGTTAACGTAATGTTTAACATCCCAGTATTTTTTAACTTTTCTCAATGCAACGCGCAAACACATTACCCAGGCTCAGGTCAACACTACCCACTAAAACGCACCACGGCGACACTTCAAACTCCCGTATTGCCAGAAACTAGGGACAGCTTTCACAATACGTCTAGTTAGTTCTCACCTTCCAGTTGAAAATCTGCAGCCAAATACCTATAAGTGTGTTCCAGCAGTTGTATTGAGAGTCAGTCCTTAACGTGTCCACCACTATGGGCCTTATCATGTCTTAACATCAGGTTATAGTGAGTAGAGACCAAGAGCATCATCTCTACGTATGAAAAAGTGCAGTAGGATACATTTTAAACAGAGCGCCAATTTCCGCGTGGTAAAATATGTATTTATGTCGCTTTACCCCAGTCTAGGAAGTCGAATGAAAGCAACATACATTTTTATCAAAAAAAAAAACCTTTTATCGAGATCAGCGTTAAGCCTGGTGAGTTCGGCTTCGGCTTCGCGTAAGGAGTCGGTGAGGGCGCCCGTCTCTGCGGCGAGGAAGTCGTGCATCTCGGCCGCCTCGCGCTCCGCCTCCGCCAGCCGCGCCTCCGCCACGCGGGCGGACTCACGGGCCGAACACGCCTCCTGTACATTATTCAAATCAAATCAAATCGTTTATTTCCCAAAAATAAGATAACAATATTACTTCTACGTAAAAAAATGCGTAAGTGTCATGAAACTAGTGTTGCCCAAAATCAGTCTTGGTCTTGTTCTTGCATTTTCGCAAAACCAATAAATACCAAGACCGCGACCCTGCAAAATAAGTCTAAGCCCTATGAGACTCTTGCGGTCTCGCAGTTTTTTCGCCTAGCCCCCCATCCACCTACTCCGTACCGTGCGATAAGAAACTTCGTTGCATAAACTACTATTGTTTAGGAAACAACATGGTACTACAACTACCAGAACGGTAGAGAAAAACGGCGAACGACACTATCTAGCAATCCCTCTTTTTATCATGTGAATACGTTTGTCTGAACTTAAAAATATTAAGAATATTTTAATCCCATGCATTTTATCTGCTGAATAATCTGCAAGTGTATAAATACTTTAGATATTCAGTGGCCGCGCATATTATAATGTTATTTCACAGTTATATGGACAACAAGGTAAACCAAACAAAGTTAAGTAATTTAGACGATTTAGGAAATTTTTCGTTTCGTTTTCGTTAAATAAAGTGGTGGTGCAAAGAAGACTAAACATAAGCATGAGTTATTTAAGAGGCGGTAATTTAGGTTGCGACACTTTTGAGTTAATACATTTAGAGAAAGATGCTTACTTCAAGATAAATAGCCAATTTAATTCAAAAAGGTTTAAAGAGGGAATTATCTAGTTATAAATGTCGAAAGAATAGGTTTTACCGTGTGCATCTTTGTGCAGTGTTCCCTAAGGGAGTCGATCTCGTTCCGCTGTCGGGCGGCGAGCTCGCTGGCGGATCTCAGTTGCTCCTCCAGTGCCCGCAAGCAGCCCTCTGCCCCAGCGCCAGCGCCTGCAATATTGTCATGTCAAATCTTTTGAAGCGATGATAGCTCAGTTGGTAGTGTGTACAGATGCTGCGTCAAGGCACGTGAGTTTGAATCCACCTACAATGAGCTTGAGCTTTCGGTGAAGGAAAACATCGTGATGAAATCATAGCATGGGCTTTTACTAATGCTAATGCACACCCTCAGCTACCACCTTCAAATTAAAAATCTGGCACCAAATACCTATAGTTGTGTTACGGCAGTTGCACTTGAGAGCTAGTAACTACACTTTACTTCATGTGTTCATAATCTTGGGTCTTATTCATCGTTACTTAACAACTGAGGAAATTGTGGCTATAGCGATAAACCAATAAAGAGTAAAAGTTTACTCCTTAAGAACCGATTTTTACCCCCGGCATGGAAATTGTATGAGGTGTGAAATTAATACAAGCGTTAACTCAAAAACGTTACATTTTACTGCGCAACATACCTTGCGCACCTTTCTTTTGACAATCGTTATGTTTTCAAAAACATACATTTTTAAGGAGTAAACTTCGGACATAACAGACGCTTTTTTATTCACATTGTCATGTTATAATACCCATGTTATATAATGTTAGATATGCAGCGCTACTAATATAAATGACAAGTGGGCGAAAACAAAGTAGTATGATAATAGTTGTGCCTAGGACTTCGTTCGCACGGAACAAAAAAATATTTAATAATTTTTGCCCGCTTTTGTAACATTTTTTCAATACAGCATTGTTCCTAATGGTTGTAGCATGTAGGTAGGATGTTAAACAACCTAAGGCCTTCTTCAATAACAGCTGTATCATGTAAAAACATATTTTTTTAAAATCGGACTGGTAATTTTTAAGATTAGCATTTTTACCAAATTTTTCTCTTTATAAAAAAATTGTACATATATATATACACATATCCATGCATTCACACACATCTACATTAGATCTCTATCTCAAAATATGACACGCATGAAGGAGTGTGTGATTTTGCATGTAGCGTGATATAAAATAGCCTTAATCCTTCGTCAATGATAGCTCTATCAAATACAAACTACAACTTTTGAAATCCTACCGGTAGTTCCTAAGATTAGCGCGTTCAAACAAACAAACTTTTTCGTTTTATAATATTAGTATAGATACTACACTAACCTCTCCATAAATTAATTTAAAAACCAACTAAACTGTTTTAGCTTCGATGATGAATCATTGCTGGTTCAAGACACTTTCTATTTAGTCATATTCAAAACCGTCTTGAAAAAAATAGAAAGCTGAAATGCCTAATAATGTTGTTTATATCAAGTAACTTCTGTAGAGAGTGTACTTTCGAAAAAATCTTATATTTAACCTACCATTTAAGGATAAATTATATTGTACGTATAGGAAATCTGTAACTGATCCAAAGTTAAACATTAAATTAATGATTTTTGTCAATTCTTATTGATATAGAGACCAATAACGTTTTATTTTGATTTTTTAAAAACAATAACAATAGATAAGCGATAACACAAGTAGAGGTTAAAATGATATAGTAAGTCAACTTGTCGACGGATTTCGATGTAATTCTCTTTGGATCGGAAACCTAAGCTATTTTCATCTATTTATTGTATTAGAATTCTAATACATTGCGTGAGGTATATAAGATTTTGCGAGAAGCAGCAAGAATAACGTAAAATTATATCGAAAAACAGCAAGAATAATGTAAAATTATATCAAAAAATCTGTAAACCTTAAAACAGTTTATCCGATTATTATGAAAGTAAACGGTCGAGTAGTGGACTACTGAAAAGACATAAAACTAATTGTGTAGAACACTGGTTTAGCCTCTACAGGTTTAACGTGTCTACCAACTTGAACCGTATCGTCACTTAAAATCAGGTGAGATTATGGCCATAACGCTAAACCTTAACTATAAAAAAACCACAATAAAATGGATGAATTACCTGTACCAGACCGATCGAGTAATTATAGTGAATGGTGAGATATATCTAAGAGATCTATAAACCTTTAAAGTGTTTAATCGATTAAGCAATGAAAATAAATAATCAAATTGTTTTCATAGTGGAGTAAGTTATCACTGAATGCGATAGATGACGCTATGGCCGAGTTGGAAAGAGCGGAACGTAATGATATGTAAGAGATTGACAAATTATAAATGCGTTTAAACGATCAACCAATGAAAGTAGATCTAAGTGTTATTAAATAGAAGAGTAAGTTTTTTAAACTTTATATGTTTAGCGTTATGACTACAATCCTATATGATGTCAAGTGATGATTGAGCCCAAGCTGGTGAACACGCTAAGCCTAATGGATAGACTGGCTCTCAAGTGCAACTGCCGGAACACACCTATAGGTATTTGGCCTCAGGTTTTCAACTTGAGGGTCGTAGCTAACCAGGTGGGCATTAGAAGATACCCTACCACCATGTTATGGTTTTATCACGATGTTTTCTGTCACCGAAAGCTTAGTCACTACCAACTAAGCCATCATCGATGGCGCTGTGGTCGAGCTGAAAAGAGCGGAACGTTGTAAAAAATGTATAAATTACCTGCGCCGGCGAGATCGAGCAAGCGTTGCGAGTTGCGGTCGAGTTCAGCGATAGCGGCGAGTCGTGCGGCCCGCTCCGCCTGCAGCTGCGTGTCGGCGTGCTCGCGCCGGGCGCGCTCCTCCGCGGCCGCCGCCTCCGCCGCCGCCAGCGCCGCCGTCAGCCGCGCCGTCTCCACGTCGCGGGCACTCGCCTGCACGCCGCGGCTGCACCGGGACACCTCGCGCCTACACACCACGGCCAATCGTATATCCTTATCCTTACTAATACTATAAACTAGCTGACCCGGTGAATTTCGTATCACCTATATGCACTTTATAATCGACGTTCTTTATTCTCGCTAATACTCAAAAACGTCAAGACGTTTTACATTATTAATCTTTTTATATGCTGGCAACATCGATTTCGCGAGATTCCGTAAGAAAATAACTATCTAGATGGTACCTCACTTAATTTTTGCTCATTAGTACCCAAAATTGCCCTTTTTATTTCCAAAATACCACAATTTTCTATCACACTACATTATGAATTAGTTGAATTTATTACCATTCAACATTTGGTATATTCCCAGCGAAAGCCTCTTCGATATCGTTCCCAAGGAGCACCGTTTGCGAGGTCTTCTCCGCATATATCCGCACCCGTGCCTTGATAGTTGATCGTGAGGATGATGACCTCGAGACGGTAGGTCTCCTTGAGGATGGTGGAGTGCCTTCATGTTTGGGCGAACCCTCCGCTTCCACCTCACGACGTCTGCGCGGCAATGTACCGTACTTATCGGCAGCGACGCGCGTTGCACTTGCATCTGAAGTTGGAGTAAGCCTTGGCCCGTTCGTTGGCCACCGCTTCTCTTCGCACGGAGAGTTCGGTGTTCGACATCTCGCAGCTGAAGTTTTCGTCGGTTTTGCGCGCAGTGCGGGGCTTTCGCGTACGAGGTTAGGCAAATCAGCTGTAGGGCGAATACGTGGCTTAGGTGTCAGCGGACGCGGCTTCTCCGGCGGGGTCGGTTTCTCACGACTTCGCGCACGTTCTCTTGTTGCTAGATTCGGTCCTCGAGGCGCTGTGACCGGTCGTGGCGTGGAGGACCCAACTGGTGAACATCGTTTCGGCTCATTGACATTTACGTTAACACGCCGTCTTGGCCGTGGTGGTGCACCGGCTAACGATGAACTCTCTGATCCGCAACCTGAGCCACAAGACACGACACTGGAGGCGCACGACCTAGATCCGCCACCGCTGCTCAGCGCACGTCCACATCCTTCAACTCCACTATCGCTGCCCGCAGCGCCTAGTGCAAGTTCGTCTCCAGCAGGCAAGCTATCCATATCGCCCAACGATCTGGCATCATCAAATACTTCACAATTCTCATGCTCAACAAATAATTCCTTACAAATGACCGGTGGACTTTGATTTTCAACTAACACGCTAGGATCAAGCTTCCTTTCTTCAGTATTGTTAGCACTGTCACGCGTGTTTTCATTATCATCTTTAATTGAACTGAGATTATCACAAGAAGCGTGTTCTTCATTTTCGAGCCTTGTAGTTGTATCATCGGTAACAGCATTATCGTTGATTTGGGAATCAGTCGAAAGCGGATTAGCCTCGCTTAAACAAGTAGCACCTTCTTCTTCCATGGCGAATGTAAGTTACATGTTCTGTAATATAAGAAACGTTATTGTAAAACAATGGTTTAATAAAGTGGGCGATTCTATGTGGGGCAATAAGCTAGGTGCAACATTACTGTGATCGTAGCGTTCATTGTGCGGATGGCCCTCGGGCCCTGTCATCCGCACACAAATGTTGCAATCTCTGGGGAGCACATTGCTATTGTTCAGAGTATCGCCTATTCAACTCAACATCAACGGGGCTGGAAAAACCATAAATGGGTGCGAGAATTTATGGTAAACGAAACGTTATTCAATAGGCATTTGATAGCGAATTTTTATCAACGCTTAAAAACTGAATTTTTCATTATTATCGTGCTTCATATACATGTTAAGTTTTGTATCTTAAAAATAAAAACTATAAAGGTAAAGCAATTCAACAAAAAGCAATAGTATTGTTGTTTTATGTAAAAAGATGCCATTAGAATAACAAGTTGTGAATCGAGTAACAATGAGCAAAACCTATACACGCTTAAAGTAGCGTTTCTCCGTTGGCCGCAGAATGATAAAAGAATTCCCATGGCGTGGAGGCCACGACCGCCCGCAACGACCTCGTATCGGCTATTCACGTCACAATCAAGCGTTTTACGTCTATGTTTACGTTTTATGTAAAGAAATGAAATAACTACAGTTATTTATATATATATATATATATATATTTGTAAATTACTCAATTGATCTCTATTTACAAGTCAATGTATTGTAAAAACACTAAGATTACCAACTCGTTGAGTACTTGGTAAGGTGTATAATTCTTGGTAGAGAACTCCATAGATACTTATTTGTAATATACTTTGGCTCGTTCTGTATAGAACTCGGAAGGAAACCTTGATGTGGGGTCGTTGTACAGACTACGATTCGTTGGGGGCCATGATATCCTACCTATATCTGTACCCTCAAAGCGAAGAGTACTTCATTATGGGAAATACGTATTCAATTTGTCACGGTTATTAAAACAAAACCGAGACGCGCTGTCTATCTACATCAACTAGCTCTAATAAACACATGGTATATTTTTACTCACGATGCAAAGATCAGACTTGTGTGGTTTGGAGAGTTGGTTGAACGAGTCGGGAAGGCCACGGCTAAGGTCTTATGTAGACGCTAAGCGTTATAATTTATACACACTTAATGAACAACAATGAAAGTTACTGTATATACACATAATGAAATTGTAAAGACTGTCAGATCATTTATTTCTGTGATATATATAGACTTCGTTTTTCTACGGTAGCACAACAAAATGGCAAAGTGCGCTGGTCATTGATGTCATTCCGGCTTGCAAGGCTGTCAACAGCTGAATAACTTAAAGTCGGATATAAACAATGATAGTCACAAATGTCCTGGTTCTGATGTCTCGGTAACTTTAGTATATTTATCCTACAAAAAAACAAACCTTATATATATTCGATATATTTTCATTAATATTCAGTAACTTTACAAAGTTTTACTTCAGTGAAACATCGCGATACGTAAATTTCTATTAAACAGTATACTTCTAGACGTTCTATAAATACAATGAAGAATAGTTCAAGTGTCACAAGTAAAATCGCCAAAACTTTCTACGGAACCAGTATGCCAACATTAAGCATCACTCACATGAATGTCAAAGTTGCGTAAATCAACATTGCATTGTAAATACAAACAAGCTATTTAAACAGTCATTAGAAATTCTAGATAAGCGTTTAAGTCGTTAGTGAAGCTTACGCTGAATACTTATATCGAAGTAGGTAGGGTACGTCATCGTATAACTTTCGAAAAAACAATATATTTCCATTAATTGAAAGAAATGTATGGTGAAATAAACGTCGCATTTTTATGATAGACTATAAATAAAACGATAAACTAACTGTGTGTATGATTATGCATTATCTGTACTCACCGATTCTGTTCGCAGAACTAGTACTATAGTATCCATCTCCTTACTAATATTATAAATGCGCAAGTGAGTTTGTTTGTTTGTTACACTTTCTCGCATCCACCACTGAAGTGACGTTAGCTCAGTGGTAGCATGTAGGAATGTCGCGTCATGGGACGGGAGTTCGAATCCAATCACCTACAATATGCTTGAGCTTTCGGCGAAAGAAACATTGTGAGGAAACCATAGCATGGTGGTAGGAATTTTTCTAATGCCCGCTAGGCTACCTACCAGCCTCAAGTTGAAAATCTGACGCCAAATACCATTAGGTGAGTTCCGGCAGTTGCACTTGAGAGCCAGTCCCTCCTATAAAGGCCGGAAACGAACCTGTGATTCCTCTGATGATGTGAGTGTCCATGGGCGGCGGTGATCATTTACCATCAGGTGACCGGCTTGCTTGTTTGCCGCCTATTCCATAAAAAAAAAATGATTACGATGAATTTGGGTATAGAGATAGATGGGATCTTGGAGACGGTTATAGGCTACTTTTCCTGGCGAAAAACTTATTGGAAGTGAGGTAAAGGGAGAGATAAAATTTGTATGAAACTTTTTATTGCGTCATTACATTTGTTGTCACGTCATTTGTTGTCAAATTCATATAAAGAAAAAATATACTGCATGGTTGACTACCATTGTTTTGTCATTTTCATTTATTCTTATCGTCATAAATTTATATATATATATATATATATATATATATATACAATATAAACTATAATATAACAAAACATACACTAAAACTCGACTAAAGAACACGCTTATGATTTCATAAAGGAATCATGTAAATCGATTCAATAGTTCTCTATATAAACGTACAAACGGAAATTACTTTTCAATATCATATATAAGGATTTAGTGTAGACATAATAAAATTTATTTGTTCAGTACTTTTTTATAAAGCCTTTGATGCAACAAAAAATCCGGTAGATAAATTTAGATACGACGTGAAATGTTTTATACGCGGATCATAAAATGTGAATAACAAACACCTTTGGCGTAGCTTAACTGCTGATTTTTTATTAGTGTGCTGTTTAAGCCGACACTTTCTTCTGATTACTTCCTTGACAAACGAAACAAGGCCAAATGTGATAATGAACAACAGCTGTTCGTATAGAAAGCTTCTCAAATAGTAAACGTTTGTAACGGTAAACCAATATTTAGTTTGAAAATTATGAAGCTTACTAATTAAAATGACTGAATATTGAAGATTTACAAACTATAAATTAATTCAAAGGATTAGAAATTAAACTTAAGGTACACTTTTGAATTCGGTTAGGTAACATATCCGAAATTTAGAAAAATACTAGTTTTTTCTGATCTACAAAACACGGAAAATTCTGTCAAAACTTCACTCACGTAAAACAATAATAAATACCTAAGTAGTCTGGATGTTAAAGAGATCTAAACGCATTACTCGTTATAAAAAATAGATTATTATAAAATTTATCGATGTAGAAATAAATTACTGTTGATTTGATGAGACATGTTGCTTGAATGACATGTTGACATGAGACATGCGTGAGACATGTAGGCAAAATATTTAATAGTCTGCTGTGGCCGAATAAGATGCAGTAAAATATTGATGTTAAGTATATACGTAAAAGCTGGAACAGGCATCGCGTTCCAACATTCTACACAGCTTTCAAACGATGCAATTCATATATCTGGCAAGTCTCCATCAATCCATACCCACTTCGTCGTTGCAATTAAATTTGTTTACTAACATTTTTAAATATTTTGTAACAAATATTTTAAAAAAGTAGCTGCTTGTTATTTTAGCATCTTTAATTTTTTTTTAATGCAGACAAACTATGTATTTAGCGGCAGATTTCAATTTGGGGGTGGTAGCTAGCCGATTAGAAGAAGTATGAAAGCTGTCCCTGATCTCTGGCAACACGGGAGATCACAGTGATGGTTTTTATTGGTTAGTGTCAGGTACGTATCACCCGACGAGTCTTGCTACACGTTCGTCTTGCCTTGGGGTGAGCCCGGGTAATACGTTTAAGTGTTGCGATGAGGCTGTCCGTAAAGAATGGGATTATGAACATCACGTTAGTAAAAAAAGGTGGTACATTATATATATTTCATTTAGTAACATTATATTGAAGTAAAATAAAGGCAGTTTTATCTACTTTTTACAGTTATTGTGACGTAGTGGTATTTAGACCTACTATTGAGCCGTAGGTCAGTACAATCTATGCTTATGACTGACTTGTACGTTAAGGATAATTGATAATTGTGTGACTAACTGTTAAATATCCATATGTGTATATTACGTCAGCTGTTTAGTTATAATAAAAACTTTACTTAATTTGGAAATAAATGGCCACGTGTTATGACTTCATATTATTTTATTGCGCGAACTTTAACACTTATACAAATTTACTAACACGTATACAAATTTACAACAACTTTCTTCTTATTGGTAACGGCTAATTAATGGTAAACATTATTGTATTATCCCTAAAATATATAAAACATAAGATACCTATTTGCAAATAATAATAAATTATTCCTGGGACTATTCTAATTATGGAAATCGGTTTTTTCGATACCAAAAACTGCTATTTACAACTGTGTGTATGCCTAACCACTATTGAATCGTTGACATTTTGACAGCTACATAAGACAATATAAAAGAGAACGGATAAATCGTTTGTAAGAGTTTTTATTGTAATGCACCCAGGGGTTTACTTAGTGTGGGACAGATAGGGTACAAAGCTCTAAGTTACAAAGTTTTAAACTTAAAATGAATCGATAATATATATGACTTTTACACAAATTCAAATGATTCGAAAGCTTTCTAATTCCTATAGCGACACGTTGGGTTCCATTCCACTTATTGGTGGAATTCCAGAGTATACATAATTTCTACTACTAGGCTATTTTCACTAAAATTTTCAAAAATCTGCAAAAATTGCATTCTATAATACTTGAACGGCCCCTTAGGAACTATTTCTGCTTGACACGCTTCTGTATGTACTAACAGCACTCAGCCAAAACAAAAACTAAATTTAACAGAAGTAGAATGATCCTATCCTAAACATATCGAAACTGATATTACGGCTTTAGTTTGCTTATCATTATTAACAATGAAACCAACAACAAAATATGTGGTGTGACTTTAGTATAAGTAGAACGTGCAAACTTAAGAACTCGATTAGACGAGTACGTACAATGCGTTTAATTATTGTAACTTACGCAAAGATGACTATAAATACGGTAGAAATAAACAAACAAACACCCAAATCTGTCACTGACATACGGACAACTTTTTACTGTAAACTGAAACTTACAATATATCTATTTGTAAACATTTCTCTGTTGACTGACAGCGATGTAAACATATTGACATAAACTAGCCACCGTAAAATCGAATTCTTTATTTGTAAGTAATGTATTGTTGTTAAATGGCTTCCAAAAAAAAATATATATATATTTTAGTTCATACTTGAACTGTACATCCAAAAACTTGTACAAGAATTGATATTTTTTAAAAGATATATAGTACAATTTAAATTCTCCCACAGAAGAGCTAACTATTCTCTGAATATACATACTTATTACCACGTAATCAGTGTACTTATAATTTATTAACGTGATAAAAAATACATTTAAATATCTCATCTCGCAATATACCGGGCGTGCTGCGGGAGGGGCGTGTAGGACTCATCACTTGGGAAGTACAGTACCCACAAGAAAATACCATGACGACCCTTAATCTCCCTTGTTACTATAGACTCCTTGGCACTACGTTGAGTTTCTGGTAGGCGGGCCGTCCGAGCTTCTGCAGTCCTTTCAACATAACCTACCTTTTTATTAAAGTGGTGTTTAAAATCTTTACGGACTTCCTCATTGCAACGTGCAAGCCCATTACCCGGGCTCAGGGCAAAGCGAGAGGGGGCATACGGTGACTCATCGGGTGCTAATTACCCAACACTACACACCACGGTGACACTTTAGACTTTCGTGTTGCCAGGGACAGAGCACATACTTTTGTACATACTTTTTCTAGTCTCGACATAATGTACATAATCGGTCTAATACGGCAGACCCATACAAAACTACGGACAAAACCGTGACGCACGCCTGAGCGCATACGTAACGCCAAGAAACGATAAATTACAACCTGTAATAAATACGTTTTTATGTTCTTACATATCCAGAATTATAATTCGTATGTATGATGCAGCTATTAAAAAAAATACGGATACATACAATCAAGTATCATGGCCACAGTTGTATGATATAAACAATTTAATAAATTAAGTCATTATTTATAATCTGTCAATCAAACTAGAAACTTCAAACCAACTATTACAGCAACAATATAATTGTATGTTACCGTGTTAAACAAAAAATCATAATAATATATTCTAAGAGGCGAATAGGAAAATAAGCATTAAGAAGGTATAGCAAATAATAAATCACTATGAATATTAGAAAAGGGGTAAGATTTTTTGTTTATCTCTTTATTAGTTTGACGGATCAAAGATTATTTTTGTATTTGATAGAAAAATCAATGAGGAGAGCTGTAAGCTATTTAATATCACATTACCACCAGTAGGAGTAAAGCTGTATTGAAGAAAGTTAGCAAAAAGAGCAAGTTTCATGCGAACGAAGTCGCAGACACAGCTGGCAGTAAAATAAACGTTACAAGAAAGATAATAAGTCAGTGTAGTTTTTAAATAACATGATTACGCTAAAAGAATTCATGACAGTGTTAAAACTATAGTTAAATATGTAGATATAAAATTTGTTAAATTCCTACCAGATACTGTGCTGTTGAAGATCGTTGACCCGGTTTAGAATGACGGACGAATGATTTCGCAAACATGTGGATTCAAAACGGTATAATTACGGGGGCTTTGAAATTTGGCGGCGAATCTCGAACCATAAGATCGTTAAAGTTATGTACCGCTAAGTGGAACACCTTAGATATGTTAAGTGTTACTGTAATTAGGAGTTCGTGTTGCACTTAATAAATTTAGAGCTTAAGTAAGTTTATTATTACATGCTAAGCGAGTGTGAAAAACATGAAAGAAGTTATTGAATCATAGAGTCATAAGGTCATATAAATCCAAATTTAACTTTAGAATACTCTTCTAGAAGGGTGCTAACGTGACAGTACCGGTAAATAGGGAAAATAACGCAACACAAAAAACAAAAACAAGAATAAAATAAAATTGAATAAAACATAAAACATACGATTTCTGTCACTACAAAATCCTAAAGATTCTTTAACTAACAGAAAGCTACGCTATTATTGGTTGCGTAAAAGTTGTAGACTATATTTTAGTATTGCTATTATATTCTTCAACACCAACACTAAGGATCAGATCTGTATTTGGTCGGCACTTTATACCGTGCAATGAACAAATACAAAGTAACAAACAGACCCAAAACAATCATTCATGAATCACAAATAATTGTCTTTTGTGGGGTTCAAAACAACAGCGTTCAAGGTAACGGCAGAATTGCAGTTTATTGTATAGATAGGTACTTCAACCATCAGGGCTGATTGATAACTGTAATCAACTTTATAAATTCCCATTGTAATCACGATGTACAAAGACAGTTTTTATATCGTATTTGATATAAGGTGGTATATAAGGTGAACAGAAGTATTGATCACACGTCAGAGACATTAAGAGCACTTAAAGGTTGTACAATAATTATGTTAACAGTCAGTAGTTATTAGACATCGATTATTATATATAGAGAATACATACGTAGAGAACATGTTGCAAATAACCCTGTTACCACTAATCAATGAATTCTAATACAAAAACCATTTTTTACTACACATATTTTTAATGCTGCATTTAGCATTATATGACCTAACAGTCATTTCAGTTATTTTAACAATTCTATATGATATTCATTCAATTGTTTCTTTTTTTTCTAATAAGTTTAGCATTTAACCATAACCTCATCTCGATGTTATGCGACAAAGTTGTCCAATCTAGCAACACGTTGAGCTTACTCAGGGAATTGGCTCTAAAGTGCAGCTGCTGGAATATACCTATAGGTAACTGGTGACAGATTTTTATTTTGAGAGTGGTAACTAGTCAGACGGGCATTAGAAAATAAACTACCAGAAAACTTAGGTTTCAATATATTGTTTTTCTTCACTGAAAGTTTAAGCTTGATGTATGGATTCGAACTCGCGTCAATCGATGCGGTGCCCATACAAGCTATCACGTAGCCACATACGCTTGAATTTTTGTTGCATTACTTTTAAAGTTCAACATTCCTTCCAGTGATATATATGACCCCATTCTACAGTGATTACGCCAGTTTATTTCAAATTAGATCAGCCATTACGATGTCATTGCGAAATATAAACGACTATGCATATACCTTCCGATGGTTGCTATAATAATGGAACGTTTTAAGAATATCATTTGCTTCCGTATATTTTCAATATTTTTATTCTTTATTTTTCAAACTGTTTTTGTTTCGATTTTGGCATACACTTATGTAAACAGAACATTTTGACTAAGCTAAAAATAAAGAGGTCTAGGTCTATACAAGGTTCTCCAAACAAGTGTTACTTCAGTCTTAATTAAGCTCAATATTTTTTGCGAGCCGATATGTAAATAGTTGATGACATCATAAAATCAATCCAAAGTTTTTATTTCTGATAATATGATGTAGGCAGACATGCATTTAACTAAAGCCTTGATGTATTAGCAATTACAGGTTTTAAACAGTAATCATCGTATAATTATCGCGATTTCTTTGAAGTTTTTTTTACAACATTGAAAAAAAATATTTAAGGTATAGTTATAGAAGTAATTTGTATAGAATTCGTAGATCACTTTTGAAACCAAATTTGCCGATTGCAAAGCTCAGCAATGGTGGTTTAGCAGCAGCGTTTTCGGACAGCTCGCTTGACATAGATTTGAATTCTACGCCGAGCTTTCGGTGAAGAAAAACATGACATAATAGCTTATTACATCCAAGAGATTGAAATATGTGTGTTCTACGATCTACAGTTGAAAGCCAAGTCTTGACGAGTCACATCGTAACTGATCAAGTAAGAAAGTACAGAAAAGCTATAAAACTAAAATAAAGCTTGTGTGGAACCAAATTTTATTTGTAATCCAACGTCTAAGATGTTTGAAAAAAACTATTGTCAATATTTAAAAAAAAAATCTACCTTTTCAATTAGACCTGAGTAAGAGCTTATCGAAATAAAAGTAATTTAAACGGATTTTATCGCGCTTTTTTATTAGTTGTGATCCCGACGTTTCGAAAGCTTTTTAGCCTTCGTGGTCACGGGGTCAGTCTACCACAAAATTAAAAAAAAAACTGCGATAAAATCAATTTAAATTAGTAATATTCGCTTAAACATAAGAAATCATTAGAGTAAGAACTTATTTGTTTATCGTTATTACAGTTGTCATGGTGATTAACAGGAAAATTAGAATTCAAACACTGCACAACAGAGACTCCATCGCCTATGATCTCTATGTTTAGGTGAAAACAACATGAAAATGTGCAATAATTACTTTATTCTATGCTCAGCCACAAACATGTGAAGGATATTATTGTGTATATAAGAGTATGGTTATGGTTACAAACAATAAAGCTGACTGTCACTAACCCTCTCGCTTTGCCATTAGCGTAACAGACAGGGCGGGACCGGATATAGAGGGCTTGGTGATTCGAAGTAACAACCGACTAGGTAATGCATGAATTAAAACACAAACAATGAGGTTATGAATAAAATTATCCGCTGGACCATGTTTAAATCAACTATCTCTCAGTTGTCAGAGATTAGAATATGTTATATAATTTGAGTGTTGCTTATAATATTGTCATATTTTTTTATAATTTATCAATCTCTCTGCCGATCAGTTGGATATAATATTACGTTTAAATTCGGAATAAAATGCTTTTTCTACTACAAAATATTGGTATTCTATTTATGTATGCAAATTTACCAACGTAAGCTTCAAAAGTAATCTTCAAGACGAGCGCTAACAACCCGGCGGTGCCCTATGTAATAAATATCCAGGGAACTTTAAAATGATCGATTCTTGGTACTATTTATAATTCATATGAGTTGTAAACTGCAATAAGCAAACAATATCTCATAAAACGTCGCCTAATTTATATAATATGGGGCCAAATAACATATATTTTTAAATTTATTACTATAAATAAACACTACATAACACACTAAGATATTGTAAATCGCTTAAATACGGTACTATTAGAAGCAATCTATTGTTGTTTAATTTAAAACGTTATTATTACTTGACTTCTGATATATTAGTGGTGTAAAATGACAAATGATGTTAAGTCTTATATATGCGTTTAAGTAAATCGTAAAATCCGAAAGTGCATGCTTCATAATCTCATTTTTTTTTGTTTATTTAATAACAATTAAACCACATCGAATCAGACCGTGAAAAGTAATAGGATTCTATTCCTAATTATACTGAAACGTAAAAAAAAGCCTCGTTTAGTAAAGCATTTCGGTCGTTATCGTGATAACATACAGTATCCGCTAATACAGACACGTGGACATCTAAGACAGAAGTTTTTTAAACAGTTTTTAACTAGTTTAAATAACAAAAATGGCATCAAAAATATCATGAGTGTTAAAAATAGTGTTTTTTATTGATATGTGTGTTTATATTATTTTACAATATATCAATTTGCAATATATCATAAATAGAGACATTTTAAGTTTGAAAATCAGTTGTTTTGCGTGAAGTGACAGTAGTACTTACCTCAACGCTTCGCTTATGAGGCGTGCAATACGACGAAACACTGAATTCTTTCCATTTTTATTTTATTGCTAAATATAAGTTATTAAAAGTGAACCGAGTCATCGTTTATGCAACGTTCGTTTCAAACCAAGTACTCATAAACGTTTGCAAAGAAATGACGGACATTAGGGATATTTCCGTGTCTGGTGTGAATAATAAACTTTTCTATCTCAAAGTTTTAAATTATCAAACCATAAAGTGTTCTTTCTACACCGAAGAACGACATTGTTTATTATAAGTCAACAAATCAACATAGAAATACAGGATAAAAATTTAACTAGCATACTGGAAGAAACAGACTTAGAAATCGGGTAAATTATTTTAATAGTATACAGAATTAACAGAAGTAATAATCACAACAGGTTATTTTCATATTGGTTTAAAATACTCTGTTCTGAATGTTTTTATTTTTAATATTTTACTAATGTTTTGCGTTAGACAATATTTTAAGTGTCAATGGAAGAGGATCAGCCGACCGGACGAAATGTAAAAAAGTGTAAGATACGTGCGGTGGATGTGGGGGTCTCATGGGAGTTTTGCTAAGTATTCCTAGGTGTTTATAGTCATCAGACTCATCTCACATATCCCTTTCAACACTCAAGCCGATATTCGTAAAGATATTATTTTATTTACTCACAGCAAAAACAGACTACAATTACGCTTTTCATAAACATTTACGATTTTGAGGTTAAAATGGTCATTAAGTAAGATACAGTTCTAATTCGTTACAGAAGTTACGAGAGTGAGAAGAATGTTACGAGTATTTGTATAAAAGAATAACATTACAATGTGTTTCATAACTTATATACACTTTTATAGGCGTTATTCTATTTTTTTTATTAGAATTTTATCAGTGATTACTATAATCCTGAAAGACCGTCATCCAGGCGATGCGCCCTTGCAAAAAAAAAATACGTTTCTTGTCGTTTTAACGATCCGTTTAACCTTAATAGAGTTCACTCAACAATTGAATGGTATTAATATATTGTATAAATGTTATCGTTATTGTACGTAGGCTGTCGCGGATATTTTATATCGTATTACTTTAAATTGTATATTAATATAATTTTATTTGATATTTTTTACGATGTCTAGTGATATATTTTTTCGTGTATCATCTGAGAATGTATATTTGCATATGTAGACGATTTTGCCAATGTCAAGAGAAAATAGCTATACAAGCAACGAACACAAATACACAGACTAGAACAATTCTTTTCACATCCATATTAATACAATGTAGATAAGATAATAATCCATAACATTCTCGGAATATATTCAAACGGATATATTAAGGTGTGTAAAGGCAAAGTATATCTAAATATTTTGTAAGACGAAATAAAGAAAATTATATTATACGATGACATTAAAAATATTATTACAGTTACAAATAAGAATAAATACTAGTAAAAGAAAAATAAACTAAATACGATTTAAGAACAAGGGCAATTCTTTTAACCTCTGATTTATAAGGTTCATACGAAAAGTGCATTAACGACATCTGTGGTGTAATAATTGTAGTATTTTGAAGCGATGATAGCTCAGTGGTAGTGTGTACGTACTCCGCGTCAAAGGTCGCAAGTTCTTCTAATCCAATTACAATAAGCTTGAGCTTTCGGTGAAGGAAAATATTGTGAGAAAGGCATAGCATGGTGGTAGGGCTTTTACTACCGCCCACCTCGCTAGCTACCCTCCATATGAAAATCTGCCACCAAATAACAATAGGTGTGTTCGGACAGTTGGACTTGAGAGCCAGTCCCTCCACAGGTTTAAGGTCTACCAACGTGGGCCGTATCAATGGTAGCGTGGTGTTAATTAGCCTAAAGCCTTCCTTGATGATTGATTTCTCAAATGTAAAAATAACTTTTGAAGTCTAACTGGTTATTCCACAGATCAGCGCGTTCTAAAAAAAAATCACTTTATAATATTAGTATAGATATAACTTAACTCGCTCATCTCAAATAGGCTTAACCTATGCCTTAGTCTGTTATGTTTTCTCCAATATTAGTGAAATCTTCTTAAGAATTAAGTTTCAAATGAAACCAACTAAGCTGCTGTTATTAGGTAATTCCATAATGAGGTATAAAGAATTTGTAAGGTTCGTTAGATATAAGTTAGCTGTGTTTGTCCGAGTTGAGTCTAAGAAATTAATTCAATAATCCATTAATTGAAACGACAAAAATAGTTTTTTTGAAAAATTGCCCTGAAACAAGTTTAAAGTTTAAAAGTTCATGGTAAAGTTTTTCCTTTTATATCCCTTATATAAGAAATATACATATACAATTATATGGTATGTTACTTATATTTGAAAAAAAAGAACCGTTCATTTTTAACAAGTTTTAAGATTTTAAACAAAAATTTGCGGTGTTAAAATGTCTATCAACATTGATGAAGTAGAAATCAACAAGCTCTGATCAATAACTTTGCCTGCAGATTTTATTAGATATAATTAGCCTGATTCAGAACTTTGTCATATTTGCGATTGCAAGTTGTTTATAAAATATGATATATTATTGGGTGGCTTTTCCCTGAAATTATTTAACAAAAATTCATAGTCCTTTATCGTTTGATACAAAAATATTATGACAATGCATAATAATATGCATTGGAGTTAATAAATTTTCATAGATAACACGAGATAATAACGTCCTCGTAAGTCGATAGGTTAAATATTTGATAATAAACGAGCCGGTGTTGTTTTCAATGTAAATGTTATTATTATTCCAATAAACATTTGTCTCCCTCGATCTACGCACCCCTCCATGTTCGGTTGCACCGCGAGATTGGAATGTTAAATTACGGGACCATCATTGATTTTTCGGCAACAACTTATTCTGATCGTACGCGAGATTTGTAAAAATAATTCCACCAACAAACTGGTTTTTCTTCGAACGAATCTTGTTCTCTGCACATATCGGTGTTCGATAAAACGTGTCCGAAATTCATTATAACTTTGCACAAAACACATGTGTTATCTGATAGGTATAAGTTTATAAATTGATAACACTATCTCTAAACAAAACGATTACCCGTTAGAATACCTATGTTTATAAAGCATAAAGGGTACAATAATTAACAGCGTCTGTTTTACTTCATCATTAATTATATCTATTATATTTATATTCACATTATTAATACCATTTTTACAACTTAATGTGTATACTAAAATATAATTAGATTCACATAGGTATTCATAAAATAATATCAGATAATAATGACAGGTTTTTATACACATTATTATTCCACAATTATTCTTATTTGTTAATAAGGTTTGTAAACCTCAGCAATAATAGTTGTGTGCTTTTTACTTCATAAAAAATGCTATAAATTGGAACGATTTCGCAGCGTTATATAAATAAACAAGTAACGTTATAAGGTCCAAAACCTTCATGCAATGAAGCAAAAAATGTCAAAGAAAACTTTACCTCAAAGTTTATAGAACATAGGCAAATCATTCGAAGAAGTTAACAATTGAATATAATCACAAAATGCGCACTCTTTAAGTCCAAAATGTATAAAATAAAAAAAATATTAACTTTTAAAAGATATTTTTTTCTGTTATCGTCGACACGTCAATATCCGAGACGGGCGCGGATGGTACTACCAAATAAAACGCCCATTGGCGAGGTCCGGAGGGGCGCGACAGAGCGTCACCATATAATGCACCATGTGTAGAATAAATACTATAGATGTTAACAAACCAACAAATTATATATGCATCTATAGTCTTTCTCGATTCTAATTTCTACACTTTAATACAGTAGCACTGGCACAGGTATATTATTAACACATACTCTACATTTGATTATGAGAGTAACTGCGCTGCTAATGGACCAGGAAAAACTCAAAAATATATTTAACAATGATATTAAAAACATAACGCAATGCTGACAAAATCCAACATTTCTTATGTTTTTATAAACGTTTGATTTGTTTTATATTTAGTACCGCATTAATTCAGTCTGAACTTGCATCCGGGGATCATCAGAAATCATTCGGATATCAGAAACTAATCGATATATATGTTTCGTATGCAAATAAAGTCGAACGAGACAAAATTAAATATAAAAAATATCTTAAAAATCTATAATAAACCTAACAATAAAATAAACATAAACTACACATTTCCAAATAATAATTTCTTTCGTTCTAAATATAATGCTTTATAAAATGCAATTTATATAAATTTAAAGTATTCTAAATTATCAGATAATTGGAATGAATTCAAATCCGTATCTATAAGCGAACCCGATTGTGTACTCGTACGATATTCATATTCATACTGAAATCCTAAATATGTTGTCCTTAACATTCCAATGATTAATGAAACTAAAACGCTACGTACAGAATATTTTTTAAATAAACCATTATTAAACTATACTGTATATTTAATGCTTGTCCAATCCACGTCATTGTGTAAAAACAAATTGTATTCGAACTATAATGATCACAAATTGGCAATACATTTTGCTTGATCGATTCAGTTGCGTGCACCGAACAAACAGATTGATCGGATACGCGCAGATCTGTTTACATCTGCGTTTGAGTAAACAAAGCAATAGCGTATATTACACTATCGTTGTATTATTTCGCGGTTCATTTACCGTGAATCATCAAAGAAATCATGGTGAAAATTGAATAAAATCAAGCAAACACTCTGTGAAAGGGAAACAAGACATTAATAATCATGAAAGTAAGATGCTGATGTTGTTTAAAAACTATTAAAATTATGTTATCTATAGTAATATTACAAAGCCGCAAAGTTTGTTTGTTTGTACGCGCTGACCTTAAGAACTACTTGTCGTATTTCAATAATTCATTTTCTATTTGATAAAGCATCCACTGAGGAAGACTAGGCTATCTAACATCACGCTATCTAAAACCAAAGCTGTATTGAAAAGAGTTACTACGATGGGCAAAATTATCAAATAATTTTTAGGTCCACGAGAACGAAGTCACGGGCACAGCTAATCCATACTAATAATAAAAACGTGAAAGTAAGTTTGTTTGTGTGTTACGTTTTCACGCCTAAACCGATGAATCGGTTGTGATGAATTTTGTTATAGTGATCGTTGGAATCCTGAACTTACAGGAAAACTTAACAGAAAATGGGGTAAATAATTTGTATGAAACTTTTTATTGCGTCATCCGATTTGTTTCACGAAATCAATATTACCGCGAGCCAACCAGCACGTAAGATCTAGTATTATATAAAAGAGTTTAAAGACTCTAACCGTGAGAACAAGAGGCGATACAATTAATGAGAAGTCGCTTATGTTTCATTATCATATTTCATTGTCTAAACATAAATACGCTAAATATTTATAAACAGACAAGTTGTTTAGAAAGTTACCGCGATACTTACATTAGTGTATGAGACAGTAATTTTACTTTTAATTATAGTTAACAAATATGCAAAAACACTAAACTACCAAAACAGTCACTACATTTTTGATAGGGACTGATCGAAAAATTGATTACTAATTCGCGACAGTAATATCCTGTCCAGTCGACCCTCGGTGAGATTGGAAGTTTATAATTTAATTTTCTTATGTCATTCCAATTTCAGAGTTAAGTTACTGTTTGATCAAATAAAATTATTACGAATAAAACTTTGATTTCGATGTCAATGCCAGTAGCAACGTATGGCATTACTTTCTCAAAGCGTATTTATTTGGTGCGAACTTTTTGGACTTTCTCTCGAAATACAAGTATTCAAAAACAAAACAATTAATGCAATTCCGGTCACAAAAAGCACACTTGTATATGTCATATATGTGAAAGCTAATAAATAGCTTTATATCAGTTCGAAAGTATCCCGGTTGTTGAAAAGAGCATATAAAAAACTCGAAGGATTTTATCATTTTTCTTTTACTATACATGTATATAAGTCCAGCATTATTATCCGTAATTATCAACTGTATTCGCCTGTGTACACTGTGTACCTTTCCACGGTGTAACTTCCAATACTTCTTTGAAATTATCGTATTCTCAACGATGTTTTCGTATTATCTATTTATCGTCCGTTAAATATACAGAAATATGCAGAGAAATATTATTACTATAATTGTTTCAGCACTTTTGTCTTACAAGTCGATAAAATTTAAAAAAGTTTGCGTATACGATGTAATTTTCGTCAGAGAATGCGATTTTTATTACAGAGATATTTAATTGTATATTTTTTTTCAATGGGGATATGCTATTAGCTTTCATAGCTTCACCAAATTTCTAGATCGAGTGCGAAAAGAAATCAGCCTGGGTGGCAACAAGCGTAAGGGTGGCATGAAGTAACAGAACTTCGGCTTGGGCTGTGGCGGGTACGCGAATAGATACTGAGAGCCTGACTAATCCTAATTGGATCCTACGCTAAGTAGCTAACCTACTCATTTACAATGCAGGTTATGTACGCGAAACTAAACCTACTAATCTATAGGATTGTATTGACTATGTCTCAGGGCTAAATGACTGAACTAACTGTATATAGACCAATCCTCCTTTTATAGACATCTGTAGCCGTGACGGGAAAAAATGATGGGTCAATTTGACGGATGCACATGACCTGTTTTTTCGATACCATACCGTTATTTCTTAACGCGCCTACAGAAGTTTCTCTTTTATACTAAGTGATTTTTTACATTGTCAAGATATACTTGTTTTTTCACTTAAGTATGTAAACAAAATGATAGACGTGTCGCGCAATTAAGTTTAATGCACTGAGACTATATTGGTGTGAAAACCAGTTCATTACCGCTTAAACACCTTTACTCGTCGTTGGCCAACTTTAACCGGTAATCTGTTCCAAATATTATTTCATATAGTAATACTACATTTTTTTTACTTTATACGTTTAGCGTTATGGCTACAATCTCACCTGATATTAAGTGACGATGTGACTCACAATGGTGGTAGCCAGCCAGGTGGGTATTAGAAAAAGGCTTACCCACCATGAGAATTTTAATATTTTATTGATTACAATTTTGAAGACAACATTCAGAGTGAATTTATATAAATAACAACGAAATATTCTAAATCGTTGCGTAAATTAGCATGGTACATGGTAATATATTATAAGTATTATTAAACTAGGTTTCATTGAAAATCTAGGTCACAACGTTTACGCCAAGGAGATAATTCTCCTTTGAACTTCTCAAGTGTATACCAATTGGTACACGACCTTGAACAATATAGGTACCAAGCATGGTCGAGTACAGGTTTCGGATTTTGAATAGTGAGACTAGTGCCCTATATGGATTGCAGTCGTGACCGTCCACTGCAACCTTTCACGAGGCGTTTGAAAACGGACCAGAAGGTAAGGTCAACTAAAACTGAAATAGATTGATGTTGTTATGAATACCATCTTTTATTGGTGTTAAAGGTTAGCATATGGTAGAGAATTGGCTGTCAATTGTAGCTGGCGGAATACAAGGACATACGATCGTCAATAGATTTTTTACTTTACAGTTACAGAAATGCGAGTACTAGAAAGAGCTTCATTTTTTTTTTACAATGGCATCTGTTTGTGTATGCTTTTTCGCTAATATCACGTGTAAAATACTTTATAACCACAATTAGCAGATGCAAAAAAACAACCAAACTATGAACAATTATACGTGGATCACACAATTGTTCTATGCGGAACTCGAACTCACAGTACTTCAGCGCGGCGGTTACAGCTAGGTGACTGCTCTAACCTCTAGGGCAACCGTGCAGTCAAACTTTTGTAAATACGTACATCTTTTCAACGTTCTATTGGTATGATAATAAAATGAAGATTTTGCCACGTGCATATATTAACATGGATAATTAAAAAATAGAAGCGCATTTCTACGGCGAGACGTCTTCGACAGTGACGCAAGAGAGAACAGCGTTTGATAATTGCTATTACAAAATTTAATTATCTACCTCCACTTACATAACACTGAACATCTGTGTTAATGGAACATTATGTATCTTAATATATAGACTCACGTTATTACCTCTTCTTTGTATTTAATGATGACGTGTATATTTTACACATTTCCCGCGATGTGAATATATATTATTTTCTAACATTCATAGTTCATACAATGCTCTAACAAGTTATAACTGACCAGGGAGATTTTGTGTAAATCAAAATGCATATTTGTCGGTATTATTTATAATCCACTTCACCTGAGCCTAACCGTGAAACTACATCATGTATGATGCTTGTATGATGAATGTACACATATAATAAGAATGTAAATTTAACGTGTCTGTACTTTTAAATTTATGTGAAAAGAATAAAATAAAAGTGTATTGTTATATAAAGGTATTGTTTGTATACGCATCACTACTAATGTACAACGTTTATTATAAAATGGTATCAAGGAAATTATAAAGCATAACCTCAAGTTACATTTAGTTACAAGTTTCATTAAAATCGGTAAACTCTATCGAAAGTTATTATAATTTGAATGACGGCGCGAGATTAATTAGTTTTAGTTTCACATGAACGAAGTCGTAAGTTATTTAAATAAAATATAACAATCACCCCATGATAGATTAAGATCCATTAGAAACTCCAGACTTACGATTAAACCATAAATTCACACACAGTGAAAATAAATACATAAAAGCAAACAAACCTTAACAAATAGTTTATGGTAATCAATATATTCATCTTCATACTAATTTATTACGTAGTACTTTTTAGAAATTGCCAGTATTTTGGGAATTAAATAAACATTCTTTGCGGGAGCGTGGAGAATGATTCACACAGAACACATATGAAGTATCATTGGATTGATTTGGCTGTCGTTGAACTTGGAACATGAGCTTTGTAAATAACAATACGTATATTCAGTACAATGATTTTTAAGTCACATAATATATTACAATTATTCTAGCAATGAAATAATAACGAAAAGGAAACCATAATATAATAAAAAATGACACAATTCACAAGCTATTAAATATGTAGACGATAAAGCTTAACGTCGACAAGGTACTCACAGTCGAACCGAAACAAATACGCACGACTTCCTTCGGTTTCAAATGACTTATGACAATAGTTAGAAATGGCAGCATTGCACCTTATAGTAAGTTACATGTAAAAATAAATAAAACCACCCGTTTCAATCCGTTTGGTTTTTCGCTGTCATGTCGCTATGCAAGATTCTCGTCAATTAAATAAATGTAGGTATGACTAAGTGAACTCAAAATATACAAACCAAAAGAAACTTTCTGCGATCGCGACCCAGACAAATCCCTATCAGCCCGTTTGATTATTGAGTATTACACCTGGATGATTATCATAAAAAACCATTCATTCATTAGATGTCTTGTATATAAGTTTATTTTTCGACTTGACTGAATGCTGCTAACCTGAGACGCTCTGACAGCTTGGCCGGATTTGTAGGGCAAGTGCGGATGATACCTAACCCAGAGTCAATAAGTGTAAAGGTATCAATGTGATCAGACTTTGGCTTGGGCCCTTACCGAAATTATCCGAATGTAATTAAATGTAGCTAAACTGAAACGGGCAATATGGCGGCATCTAATCCAGTTGGACATAACTGTCTTACCATTTCATAAATTAATGTTATTCTCGATTTTATAATGCTGTATTCGGCCTGTTTTGCAGACTCTAAGCCTAACAAGTTGTACGTTACAGTGAGTCACGTTGTCCATGCAAGCATGACCGGTGCGTGGACTCGCTGGCACGTTATACATGCCGTTCACGATACCTAGACTAGTTATAGTGAGCTTACATCCGTGTCGCATCGACTAGTGGCCTGGCTGCAATAAGATCCTCAAGGTACGGCAGCGGAACCATCGAAGTGGAGCCACGGATATCAAATTAAACTATAAAAATTATTAATACAATAGTTATGAGTAGATGAGTTGAATCACACGAGAATTGTAATGGAATTTATATGACTAGCAGACCCGACAGACTTTGTGTTGTCTTAGCTATAAATATTGACTTCGAACTGGTATAATTAATTAAAAAAAATATTCAAACACATAGAGTTAATAATAGTAATGCTCTGTGACAACTCACAGTTATGTAAAATTAATATTGTCGCTACGTTTTTTTTTATTTTTTTTAATTGTCTAATGTTCCGCTCAACTTCCTTATTTTTTTCTTTCCTCAAAACCTTCTCCTGATAATAATTAACACAACAAATAATAATTAGCGAAATTGTTGCATCCGTTCACGCGTGATGCGATGACCAAGGGAAATAGAAATTCATTTTTATGTATATAGATAAAGATGACTTGAATAAATATTAATTACAATTTTGGTTATATTTGGGAAATCAATATTTTTATAGTTTCATGTTTTTATGACACTTAAAAAGTAAAGAGCCGAAGACTAGAATTGGATTATGATTAATAAAACGTTTTGTAACGAAAGTTGGGAGTCCGGATTAGGGTTGCTACACGTACTTTATAAAAAAAGAAAATTTTGTGTTTCACATTTGATGAGAATAAAAAAGTTTGTAAATATACCTTATTTCACATATTAATTAGAATTCACTTTACGTAATACTAAAACATTGAGATTACTTTTGCATGTAAATTTCAATATATATACATATAGGTTAGACTGAACTACCTAAGCAATTGTTTTTGTGATAATTTGAACTAGTAATAAGTGTACATTGAAGTATAATAAAAAATCATTTGAGTTTCATATCTCTAATAATTTACTCTCTCATCGTGATTAACATGTACTTTTTTTGCCAGACTCGTCAATATTATTTAAAAATAGTTGGCAGCCCTAGTCTAAATCTATCATATTATGTACGAATAAAGTAGCAAGGTGAAACAGTAAGCTACATGCTTTGTATAACAATGTACATGAAGGTGCGAGCTATCATTTAATGATCCCACTCTGAAATTTTTTTACACTTTAAAGTCTTCCATCGTCCGATTTGTATTATATAATTTGACTAGCTGTGCCTGCATTTCCGGTCGCGCGATTTACACAAAAAGTATTGATTAAAAGAACTTTATAAACGTTACATAACCGATTTTATTACTAAATGTTTAACGGTTTAGATACAGTACTGGAAAAAAATATTGGCAGTTATTTTTTAAGTCGTAACTTACTATTTTCCTCATTACTCATTTTATATAGTCTAACATAAAAAAAATACATTAATACGTAACTAGGCCTATCAGCTATGATAAAAAAAAATTACAAATAGCTTCTATATCTAGATATAAATAAGCACACTAACATATCAAAAAAACGAAACGTTATATTTTTTAAATTTATGTATTAATCCTTAATGATAAAAGTATACTTATTTTATAATAAAAAGTAACTTTAGAATTTAAAACAAAACGTACGAAGAGAAACCGATATTTTTTATATGTTAGCGAAACAAAGAAATAATACATTCCAATAAACACACTCAGACTGTGTCAGACGGCAATCTAATCTAAAGGGAAAGGAACTTAACAGAGCTGGTGATGTCTAATTATAAGTCGTCCCCATTCGCATGCCTAACGTTCCAGACACGGAGATGGGCTTGCATGAAAATTATATCTCAAAACATTTCGCAGGCATGTCTACATATTTTGATTTGGCTCAAGTAAATCTGCTTATAAGCAGCGTTAATTTTAGATGTATTCCATCGTATAATTTGTATACTTGATCATCGCTTGTTTCATTACAACTTGGTTCTTTGATAGACTGAATTTAATAAAGATAATTTGATATTGAATCTACGTTCAAGTTGAAGTTTCTGAAACACTTAGAGCAAAATATTAACGCGCAGAGACACTGCTGAAATCACTGTGGTTTCGAATATTAAAACCAGGCTACACTTTAATTAAAAACATTCCTATGCCATCATATTATATATATATATATATATATATATATATATATATATATAACCATTAGGTTCGCTTCGGGAGAAGCATTTGAGAACTAGTTTAGTATGCTACCACCCTTGACTATATCGTCATTAATTATCAGGTATGATTGTGCCCAAATACATGATAAAGAATATACAATTGTGTATAGGGTATCACAGCATGAATTTATAATATACTAATGAGAAACAGGGCACAGAGAAGTCCTTTTCAAGATTTGCTCTCTTCTTTGGGTAGCCGGACTAGTGAAATACTTGCGCCCTATAGAAAATCACAGTCAAAAAACCTCGTACTGTCTCAATCCTGATCACTGACAGACCATTTACTACCTAGTATAAAAAAAATTACAATGTTTTGTAGTTGAAGCAAGCGTATTTCCGGACATAGCTACTAGCTGTACAATAGACAAAATAAAACAGCATACTTTTCAACTTGCTCTTCCAGTAGTATTTGGAATGAGACTTTTAGGTCTATCCCTCCAATTTCATCAAGATATCAATAGTAATACTAGAATAGACCGAGTATGAGTTCACATATTATTAAAATAGACATTCAAAATTCCATTTAAGCCCCACGATATACTACGAATATGGATCTCTGTGATATTTCATTTCGGCATGTTTGGGCTGGACTTATAAAAAGCGATGTTCAAACATTATTTCGGACGCGCCGCTGCATTTCCGCATTGCACTACTTTAAAGACGCGTCTCTGCAGACTTATAATTCTTGTTGACTTATGTTATTATGTTAAGTGTTGACTAAAGATCAAGAAAGCTGCGTCGAAATCGGTACGACTAGAATGCACCTGTCGCGAATTTTTTAATTTTATAAATTAAGTAAGTAATAAAGTGAGTATTCGGAAATAATGGAAGATATCAATATTGGGCATTGTTACTTTTTTTATCAGAAACTTTTTAGAACACTTAACCTCAAAGACTCCAAAAATATATTTAAATATGCTTAGTGAGAGGACTGGTCCTTAAATGCAACTGCCTAAACGAAAGTATAGTTTCGAGTTGGCTTGAGAAAATGTTCTACCCGCACCCTGCGATTACATCAATATGGTTTCCTACACTGAAAGCTTGAACGTCCATTATATGATTGAAACCCAAACCTCACGTATCCACGACCACTTTAAGTATACATACATAATAAGGATGTTATTTTTACTACTATTGGTAAGTGGGGCATATGATTTGCCGTTGTATCAATGTAATAGCTCAACGCGGTGCGAGGAGCGGTACATTGAGTATGAACACTAATAGCTAAAATCTAAATATTATAAAAATGTATGTTATCAAAAAATATAATATTAAGTATTTTTTAATTAAGTATTTAATTTTAATGATGGCATATGTCTTTTAAACTGAAAATAGTTTGACATTACATAATGTACCAAAAGATGTACCGATTCAGAACGATTATTTGTGGGTCACACAAATAACCGTGCTGTCAATTACCTAATTAAATTGTAATGAAAACTTAACTCTGTCATATCATACTAAGTTTCTTGAACATAAACTTCAAATTCTGTGAACTACTTCACTCTTTACCGCTATTTTAATTACTAATTTAAATATATTATTACTGGGTATTCTGATAAGAAAATGAATGCATTTATGAACAATATAACAAATTTTTTACCTTATTATTTTAAGCCGTATATTATTAACGGACAGAATATTATCTATAGTCCTGACGTGGACAATCGACACTCTGTCGGTCGAGTGAAGGTCACACTCACGAAGCACAACAAGTAGCCATACATAAACTCGGGCGTAGTGTATAACTCGCTAAATAAGTGACTTCCGTTGGCGCGTCCAGAAGCGTTGCCGCTGGCGTCTGATTCGCGTTAACGGGTGGACTCGTTATCACCTCCCATATATTTTCTATTCATTTCGATACATATGTTAAGCGGAAAGTGCAGACGATTTGAACGTTATAATAATAAAACATTTCAACCTACTTGACCACAATAAATATGTTGACAGTGACAATATACTTGCTATATAATCACTAAAGTATATCCGTAAACACATGTTTCGTATATGACAAAAATCCAGCTTTAGATAAACCTATTTTACAGAACAAACTTAATAAAAATAGTTGAGACTGCGACTTCGTTTATGCGTATTAAAATGATTTAATCTTGCGCCGTCATTCAAATTACAATTACTTTTGATAGAGTTAACCGATTTTAATGAAACAAACACAAAAATTTACTCGAGGATACGCTTTATGTCTTCCTTGGTGACGTTTTATCATAAACGTTTTACTTCATAGTAAATAATAAACAAACTGTATACTTAGAACTTGGTTCAAACATCTTAAATAAAAAAGAAATTAAGTTTGAAACAGTCACATTGGATAATTGTATTCTTTATCATAGGCGTTGAATATTCTGAGTTTTTTGATAAATATGGTCTAAAAGCGGATACTTCATATGCATTGTCAATACTTTATCCAGAAGCTTGTACAGCTAGCTACATTTAACTTAAAGATTTTAATCAAAACGTTTATATTAGAAATAGAAAAATATGTGGCTGTTAAGAATTTAGAAAATAAATAATAATAAAATGTATTTTTTTTTTATTAAAATTAAATATTAAGTTTTAGTATTTTGCCTATCAGTATTTTTGTTACAAGCCCTTACAATGTGAAAAAAATACATTGATAAAAAAGAAGATCATGTTTATGCTACTGTTTATTTTACTTATTTCTATAGAAAATAATTGTTTACTATAATATATAGCTTAGCATTTAATTTTTTGGGTAGTGTTGCTGGGTAATGAGACTGGTATTCATGTTTAGTTATTATTATAATTTCCCAATAACGTATTCTATTATAAGATAATATATTAAAATCTGATCAGAAATTCCATTTATTATTTAAAATGTTCTTATGTAAATCGCTGGATCTCGAGTTATAAACATAATACCAGATAGACAGCCAGACGTTGCCTTTTATTATATGCAAAGATAATCGTTCCGTTGAAAAAGGCTTCTTAATATGCTGCATACTTAGGTGCAATTCACATCTATTAACATATTTACATTAAGTCAAATATTCCCGTCGGACTTGACATCGAAATAAAATTTAAATTATAATCAACATTCACACTTAGCAACGTTTAATATACAGCTGTCATAATTAATAGCCAAAACTGTAACCAGCAGGAAACTCGTGTTATTAAAGTAATTATGGTTATTGATAAAATGTTGGTCACAAACGTTAATTAAAACGAGTGCGGAGTGAGTACAATGACAGACACGCCTACGAACTTCATAAACTTTAGTTAAATACTAAGCCAACTGCAAATAATTACAACTGCCACTGAGATAGAATTTTCTGATTTAAGCCTTATGACTTGACAATTGTGTCCAACTTGTTCCCGAGCTAGCTCAGACTTGTTGCGTTATAGGAACAGCCGATATGAACCCAATGAAGGTATGAGGGTCCGAAGATCTATAGTTTAGGTCATCGTACTTTTTTCAGAGTCCAGACCTCACACAAATTATACTTTGTCTTTATTTCCATTCTTTTTCCAATGGTTGTTGTGAACGAAATTTTGTATTTTTTATATTAATCTATGCTAATATTATAAACAGGAAAGATTTGTATTTTTGTTTGTAACGATTAAATTCAAAAACTCCTGGACCGATTTCAAAAATTCTTTCACCATTAGATTGCTATTTTATCCCTGAGTAACATAGGCTATAAATTAGCTCAATAATTTTCAATTCCTTGCGTACGAAGTCGCAGGCACAGCTAGTATTAAATAACATTGTTATTATTAGTAATTAGACGGGATGTTAGTGATTTGTACTCGTTCAAGTGGCAATCATTACGCACATGGTGATGTAAACCATTGCACTTTCGCTCTCTTTTGTTATGTCGCATTCCGAAAGCAGTCAGGTTATATTCAGCTGACTAAAAGAAGTGTAAAAACTGTCCATGTCCTATACAAGGCTACCTGAGTGTCGTTGTAATGATGTTTTAGAATATGACGGTGCTTGTCACCTCGTCTCCAAGAGGCTTTCAATCGCCATTTTTGTCTTGACCCGAGTCGGACAGTACGTTTACGCGTTGCAAGAGGAAGCTTGGAAATGGATTTTTTCACCACGTTTCACAAAAAGGAAATATTCAGCTGCTGAGCTTGCAGAACGACGTGAGAGCAATATCTGCCACTGTATTAGTTAACGGTCATGGTTGTTTTGAAATCGGTTTGTGTTTTCCATTAAAATACTTTATTTAGTTTAGGCTCTAAAAAGGCACTGATGAACATTAAAACTATCACCGGTTCGGAATACAACCCAGTCATCGAGAAGAATCGGCAATAAGCTCGATCGCGTTTATTTTCTTACAGTACATCCTTACTAATCCTTATTTATATTATAAATGCGATTGCGTCATCCGATTTATTAAATAAAAAATACATTGAAGTTACAGGCGTTTTTTTGTGGATGCAAAGAATGGGAAGACGATTTCTGCATCACCATCATTCACATAACTCACTATCCGGCAAAGCGGTGATCTGCTTTGGCACTTATTTAAAAAACCTAACACTATTTAAACTGTTACTGGTCTTATTGAATCTGAAACTTTAATAAATTATAAATACCACTGTGCTGTACTAGGTACTATAAAAATAATAAAAGGGGAAATATACACACATATATATTTAACTGGTCAGTACTCCGTATTCATGCTTAAAAGGAAAAGTTCAGTTGTTGATATCGGCCGAGAAAGACGAATGCCAGCTGTGTCAAGAACACATGTGAGTTTTGTATACAAAATGAACCGTCCACCGGTGTGCACGTGGCTATGCTCAAATAAAACTTTGAACGTATACATGTATTAGCTATGTCTGCGACTTCGCTCGCGTGGAACTAAAAATTATTTACATAAAATAGTCCGTTTTCGTAATTTTTTTCAATAAAGCTTTGCTCCTACTGATGATCCGTGATATTCATTTAGTCTAAAGCCTTTCTGAATGCTTGTTCTATCAAACACAAAAATATTTTTTGAAATCCGAATGATAGTTCCTAAGTTTAACACTTTCAAATAAATAAACTTTTCCGCTTTATAACATTAATATACAAATCACAGGTGTAACGAATAACGAACAGATTTATAGTGAAACTAAAAATGCCTATTACCAGTCATGTCAAATTTAGGATGGCAAATTAGTATACAGCAGCACATAACGTTTCACTAAATTTTAAAATATTTCATTCGAGTATATCAACTTTCAAATAATTCCGTTTTAAATGCAATATTTTAACGCGTCTAGGAAACATTACGGGCTTCGAAGAAATACACTTCTGTACTATATTGACCACTCCAAAAATACAATACAACGTACATGTAAATCAGTGTATAAGTAATAATGAATATTGTAGCCACACAGTACCAATGAACTACGTTCTGAGTATGTGGTTCCTCATAGACACTTAATTGCTCGACAAGTGATGCTCAATGAATATTCTTCGCAGGTAATATTCTATATCATCCATGTACTTATAATTATATATTATGGTAAGGATTCTAGCTGAATTATCGTAATAATGTACAACGAAATTTTAATATTCAAAATGTGAACAAGTGTGTGGAACATATATACATATACATACATATATTATTCTTTAAGTATGGATCAGTTAAAAATAGTGAAAAAGAAATGATATTAGGTTTGCTAAATAAATCTGAATAAACTTCAGTTTCATCTATTCATAAACATATTTGAAGGTGTTATATGTAAATAATAAACATATTAAAAACATAAATACAATAATAAATATGCATTTGTTATTTTACTCTTTCCACAGAATATTATCTTTTTTGAAATTTTTATACAATTTTTGTAGTAATTATTTCAATGAGTTGAAATATTAATGACATCCCTATTGAACAATGGTAACCTCTAACAAATTTCTGGTAGCGACTTATAATGTGCTAGGACATTTTAATTAAAAAAACTAACACTTTTTAATATATACCTATAAGTAGGCTTACCATAATTACGAAGAGCCAAACCGGGACGCAGAAGAGAAAGAGGCTCATTTACATTTTGCTTTTCGTTTAATTTGTGTTTTTCATATTTGAAATACAATCAAAATTATTATGAATTGAAAACATATTAATAAATGAACGATTCGTTGGGGTGTCGGTGCTGTTCAAGTTTGACCGGTACGCCGGGACAGGGATCTCAAACCGGGACTATCCCGGTCAAACCGGGACGTATGGTAAGCCTACCTATAAGTAATGTGGACCATAAATCTAAAGTTGTAATACCTATGCATTTTTTGTTATAAAAAGTCTCTTGGGACAGCTTTAACAAGGACGCCAAGATTAGATTAGATGATTAGTAGAATAAAAATAAATGGACTTGAAGAACATGTATCCAAAGCCCTTAACAAATTAATTAAAATAAACGATTGTGACTTCTACGTTCTGGACGTACCTGTACATAATAGTTACATGAAACTAGTTAGTAAGCAGATGTTAGAAGTAAATAAATATTTAAATGCAGGTGTTTTCTATATTTAAATTTATTAACAATAACAAATACGATACAAGTTTTGAATTATTCGATGATTAATTTTAGAACATACATTGACGTTTTCCTGTTTATTGGCGTCCTTATCACAGAATTTGCAGCAGTTTACCTCGAGGTATGTTAGATATAATATCATATAAATGCCATTTGAATGTCAAGCGCATGCGATAAAATAGCCACATATAAACAAAATTCTTCAAGGACAGGGAAACTACTACGTGCCTAGATACTCTACGTGATTCAAACAGAAACGAGAAGGACGGTACTAGAACTAAAATAATTGCCTTAGTCCTTAAGATTGCTAGCATTGAGAGGTATCGAAAAGTATGTAGTTAGTTTATACAGTGGAAGAACTGAAACAGAAGAAGTCTCGACAGGCGGCCTCGTATTAGAAGACGCACTGTGGACAAACTCACCACAGAGTAGGCAGACGAGGTACAGTAAGCTCTCATATTCAGTAAGTTATTGGATATGAACAGCATTAAATTAAACGCTGTAGTAATCGTTAAGGAGACCTACGCCTAGCAGTGGACTCCTTTTGGTTGAAATAATAATAAACTTTTGTTTCGTTATTCTTTATACGTTGTTCTTCTAACTAAATAGTCAATCGTCTATATTCTACGTATTTCGGTTGCCCTAAAGCCATGGGTGTCCATATTTATATAATTGCTAAAGTTGTGCAAATATATACTAGTTTATGTCAGGTTAGGTCTTAGTCTGCTACGTCTTAAAATAGAATATATACCAGTCCGCAGTATTTTTGAAGCGAACGAGGATTTTACCCACTTGTAAAGCTGTAGAACTTAGATTTCAAACTCACATTTAATTTGAATTAAACCTTTATATGTTATTTTAAGGAAGGAGTCAATTGCATAAAAAAGATAACTTTTCCACCTAAAATTAAGTAGGCAACGACATTTTGTGATGTAAAAATTGAGACCGTCATCAACATTCTGACATATGGAATATGATATATTGATAAATGTCATACATTAGTGGAAGATTCAGTTTTAACAAATATGTAGAAGCGTCGAACGCAAAGTTTTAATGAGATAGAGAATAAATTGTATAAAAGAAACATTTTAACCGTCATATTACTAATATTTACGAATATATATCCTCACGTATCAATAGCAATCTCACCCAAGACTGTGTAGATTTTAATTAGAATATAAATAGAAAATCGTTGCCTAATAACCATTAGCCTGAAACGTATTCTTGTATCAACAAAAGAATTTTAAGAATTAGTTAAGTTATTCCAGCGCTTATCTGCCTCCAAAAAAAGACAATCTTTCCCATTTATAATAGTAACATACATATAGAACAATTTGAAATAACATTGTTATCTTGATTTTATATATTTATTTGTGATTCTATGAACATGAAACCAGATATGAAAAAAAAAACAGTTCACAGTCCGTTATATAAGTGACAGCATACAATCTATCTCCAATTTGTATAGTTATGCTATATATGCTAATTTGTATATGATGCTTAAAATAGAATATCTATCACGTGAATCATTAGCGGACACTGCATATACGGTCCTAGAAAAACAGATATGGCAAGGACTCTTCCTCCAAGTTCGTTGCCCGTTTCTTTTGCATTGTATCGTTACAGTGTCTGCATACTGATTGACGATTATTCTTTCTTTCTTCTGACAGCATTTCTTTATATAATACTGTGTAATAACTTATTGGTAATAACCAAAAAATAATTATCATAAATATGTATAATTTTTTATAAGTACAAATGTTTATAAATTATTTATAACAAAGATAAAAGTGTCCTTTTTTAAAGTTTAAACACAAATAACTTAGCTAAATGAATACTAAAGTACTTATACGATATATGTATGATATCCGAACCAACAAACAAGTGTCACTATTTTTTAATGCAGGTATGATGGCGTACAGTACAAAGAATTTGTATTTACTTAATATTTTTAACAATATTAACTAACTTAAGGTATACCAAATCAGCACTTTAGTACTCATCCTGATAATGAACATTGTATTGTTTAATATTTATTTGTAACCCAACATTTTAGCTATGTTAAAGATTAAATATGAAATACCATATTAAAGTTCATGTCACAGTCAAGACAGTATTACGCCGAAATAACGAAAGACCGGTAGTATTGCATTGTTTGTCAAAACTTACGACCGACGATTCAGTTTAATCTGAATTGACGGCCAGTCACCTGAGCTCGTTACATCTTACATCATCGACAATCATAGCCATTGGTGCTTACAGACTGTATATAATGGAAACGGTGCACTGCTGGCGCAAAATCACCAACTAGGTACATCCGGGAAAGTACGAGGAAATGATTCAATCCGGCTAGCGCGACGAGCGTCTCTTTTAGTCACTTTATATCGGTTAACTAGAACACAATAGAAGATAATTGTTTTTAATAATATAAACGCACAGTTTTCCATTAATTACTGTTAATTCCGATCATTGCCTTTAACTACATTGGAGTCTTACCGACATGCTTCAAACTCTATTAAAATAGGAAACTGCAGGTTGTAACACGCGATGGCGCATGATTTGTAGAATAGGCACGTCAATATGTCATACTAAATGTAAATTGCAGAAAAAACCTTTTTGTCATGGTACATAATTCGAGCTTAAGCACGTAGTAGAGATAACCGTAATACTGCCCCTAAAAACCTATACTGCCTCTATAGCCAGTAACTTTATATATAATACACTGCTATAGGAAACTACAACAGGGAAATATGTAGCGTTAAAGCGAATAACAAAAATAAAAACCCATAACTTTCATAAACTAATAATAGACCTTTGTGCTTTTGTTCAGGGACATGGTTACCCGACGTAATATCCCCTAAGAGATTTAACGCAAAAGGTCACGAAACAATAACCTGTATCGAGATAGGGCAAATTTCACAACGCACGACTACGATCGCGACGTGGTGACGCCACATCGACTTGACAATACCTCGAAGAAATAATATATCTACGCGTGAACTTCACCTCCGTGAATAATGAAAGTGTTGGCAGGTATATAACATCTTCAATAATTTAAGAACATAATTAATATCAAAATCGACATTAGTCATTTTAGAGCATGAAAGCAAAATAAGTAAAATTATATATATTGAAAAAGTTAAATAAATAAAACTAAGAATTAAAGATCGTAAAATTTCTTACAGAACCGCTAGAGTTGAAATAGGGTGAGGTTTATAGCCGTCGATGGACGACACTGTTTAGAAATACTGTCTTAATACAAACTGAAAATTGAAATACAGTTTTAACCAATAAATTATAAAATACATACAAACTATAGCCCAGATTGAAATAGAACATGCTGCAGATCCAACGGTGAACCGCTATCGTTTTACGATTGCTTGGCGATAAACATGTCTGTACGTGTGGAGATCATGACGCGCACCGAAATATCCACCGCCAAAGAAACGAAACTTTACAGATTGATTTTAAATTCAGTCAAAGCTCTGTCGGACAATCAAATATATTGGCAGAAATTCAACAGTAATATGGGCTTCCTTTAGAAAACATAAGACAATCGTATTGTTTCGACATTAGTATTTCAGAGTTTTAAGTTGTACTGAGTACAAGGTTGCTTTATAATAAGTATACCACATTGAGTATAGACACTAGATTTCATTATAATAACTACACCTTTAATAAGAATTGTTAGTGGAATAAAGGCCAAATTTAATGCATTTTATGCGTAGCGCGTTCGTCAATAAATTATCATAAAAGTAACGGTGCCCTAGTCGAAGAGAATGGCTTTAGTTATAAACGAACATAGGGCAATGGGTCATTGTGTTCATAACGGAAGTTAATAATTATTGATAAAAATGTCTCAATTTGAACTGATTTAAAAAATGTAGTGGTATTTATGGTTACTTCAAAGATAATAAGTTCGCTGGAAGAAACATTACCGACAAATTCCTTTTCACGGAAGCAAATTAAATTTTTACAGCATACAATAGCCTGCAGTAGTAAAACAAAATACGTAACAAAGTAGGTAAACTGTATAACAGAGATGTTGAATTTGAAAACAAATTGCAAATCAATTTAAATATAGATTTCCTTATTCGGCATGCTTGCTTCAGTAACCGTGGAACAATTGAACAAACCGTGGATATTTTAACGACAGTACCTGTAGGCTACGACTTCACTACAATGGAAAATAGGCCAACGCCGTTTGACAGAAAAACATTTTGCTCGAGGAAATTGTAGAGAAAATGTTCCGACGGAATATTAATCAGTCTAGTTTCGGTAGACATGATCTGAATGAAGCTATTTTTTTAATTAAGAGAGAACCTTGATGTTCCTGTAATAATGAACAATTCATGAAAAAATATACATCTCAGATATAAACAGTAATCACATCCAGAGAATGATAAAAGGCCATGATCTTTTCTAACCTTTTTTTTTAGAAATTGCTTAATCAACACTTTGCTGAATTGACACATGCAATACCTACTAAAATGAAATTCGGAACAAAATTTACACATGGTAAATTTTAAGGTACCTTTCTCAAGTAAAAAGCCTCAATATATAATTGTTTTTTTATTCTCTTCTATTTTTTTTTATTTATTATGACATCTGGCTATTTTATCTATAATTTTTCAAATTACTGTTATTTGCCTGCTCTTCTGTTATAAAATATGTTACATGAAATCCTCAGAACGATTACTGGGAGTCATAATAATAAAAAGCTAGTTCACTTTTAACATCATTGTTATTGTACGTATTGACAGTTTTATTGAGAAAGTTAATGAAGATAAATATAATGGCGTTTTTTAATTTAAAAATATATTTAGATTACTATAAAAGCACTAATGCAATGCAACCAAGCACCAGAATGCATGGTGTGTAAAAATCAATACTATTAAATGTATTCACTTTATATAGAAATAGATCCTCGTAAAATATTTCACTTCCATTGTGAACGGAAAAACAATGTTGTTAAAGATCGGGAAGGCAAATATATTTTAATTAAGAATTTTTAGAGATGTGTTTCATGTGTATACTAGTAGATTGACTTTTAATACTTAATAATGCAAGGTCATCGTTCCAAAAATAATATAGCGGGTTCGATGCCCGATGACCAGACCAGGGTTGAGTTGCGAGTGGCCGGTGTTCTTTACTAACTTATTTACGCTACTATAAAAAGAAACAACTATAAAAATACTACTGAGAACGACTTCCGATGCACTCCATGTGGAATGAATATTATGCTTAAAATATTTGGAAACTTAATTTAGTATAAAACTCATACTCAGTTCCATTTCTTCTATAAATCTATATTAAACATTTGCTTGCTAGATATATAGGAAAAGTGTTTATAGAATATTATAAGTTGGTATCTTAAACCATTGTTTACCTTCTCTAAAACTACATCTAGTTATATATATTCTTGTCATATATATTTAGAATAGATAAGCAAACAAGTTGTTTACCCAAATTGTAATGAATAAACAGAAATAGAAATTTCAAATAATTTTTTTCTTCAGAGGTAACTAACTACATACAATGTAAAAACGATTACTGATATGCGTACAAATATTTTCATAAGCACTCAAAGCCTGAAACACGATGAGGCAGATGTAGGTCTCTATTATGTCTATAATTATTTGCCGATCCGGTTTCGTCAACAAGACCCTCACTTTCGAACCGGTCTCAAACCATGCGGCGCATGCCATGTACACCAAGTAATAACTATTCTTTTAAACACGACTCTAATAAACATGCACACTTATGTTTAATTGCTATGTTTCTTTTTTATAAAAAAAAATATATATTTAAATACTCACACACTGGCGAAGAGAGAATTTAATTTGACTCCCAAGTAAATCCGCCAAATACAACGTCATGAGTTACAAATAAACAAAGTAATATAATAAAAGTGCACAATTGAAAGAATAAAACATCAAGTGGTACACAGCACACGCGTCCAGCACTGACGCGGGGGTGAACGTGACTGTATGACTGCTGAACCGGCAAACCAACCAAAATGTGTTTGACTGTAATACTAACAACGAATATGACATGCTAACAGCTAACTCATACAAATACGAAACCGCACTCCTGAACATTATTTCGCTACACAATGATTCAGATATTCAACACCGTATCATATTGACGATGCTTTTGATACAGTCTCGGAATGTAGTGTAAATTTTATGATGCTAAAAAGAATATAGTTTAAAATCGATAAAATGGAATTAGCAGCACTATAATATTTAAACAGGCTAGTTAACATCTTTCACTGTTATGGTTTATCATAGAAAAAGGGTCAAAATAATTGCTAGCGCACTTTTAAGAATTAAAAACTTCTTAATCCGCTGATTACTTCCTAATTATATTTACTTATTTACAATACTGGGTAAAAAAATTATGTGAGAGTAACACCAATAAAATGAATAAATAAAGTAATCTATAGGTAAATAAATGTATAACGTTGAATCAAATGAGAAAAGTTGGCAACTTCAGCGACCAACCTCAATAGAGATAGAACAAAACGCATAAACTCCAAGCTAATTTTATTCCCCGACGTTTGATGAATCGAATCGAGATAGGTCGCTGCGCTGAATTGTACGTCTGTAGATAAACCATCGCAATATATTTCGATTTCGCATGTACGTTATACGATGAACATCAACGATAAATCATTTTCATATTTTGCTCAGTACTGTAATTTATTTCTTTACCTTTATCTCAGCCTAATTTCGGACACGGTATCTGTTATTATGTAATAATTCTTATTAATGCTCCCTGCGTTAACCCTTTCGAGACTCCTGGTACAACGTATGTACCTACCCGTAAATGTTTCACCAAATTTTGAGGGTTAATTTTGTTTACATCGATACCACGTAGTCCTATATTTAGAGTTCAGAATTTGAGGTTCCACTTGTTCTGTATGTTTCAACTGATACTGATACAAATATTTTGTAATTATAGGTAATATCTTCTCCAAAGAAAAATCTTCTTGAAAGGGTTAAGCGTATTATGCGTATGCAATTCTTGATGTTCGAGTTATGGCCTGATTTTTTTTAACATTAATGTCATCCCTAATAAGCTGTGTTGTAAAATGGTTTATCATATTTATCCGATTGACATTTAAATTAATATTACATATTAACACATTGCTGAGATCCTGAAATCACTTTGGATATCTCTTTCTACTGGGGACAGATAGATTCAAAACTCTATTCTATATCGATATAATCGAAGATCGTAAGCACAAAATCTTATATTGTTTTTAAGGTAAGAAGGGTTTAATTCAGAATATCATTGATGTCTATACTAAATGTCTTGATAATCCGTACTAGCAGTTTGAGCATGGTAGATACCTACTTTCCTATTAACAATTAATAAGTTTCATAATAGTTTTTTTTGTAACTGTAGTTTAAGTAAAATAACAAATTATGATAAAATGGTTCATATTTAAGCATTATTCTATATTAAAATTTGTTACATTTTGTTTATAAAAAGTTTACAGTAAGCTCTTTTAGGTAGGTACTCGTTGTGTTGGCGAATCAATTGTTATTGCACCATTGGAAAGGTTGAATTATGCATAAAGCTGATTGTTATTCCTACTTGTTTTAAATATTTCAATCAGTTGCTCGATTGTTGCTAAATATTTATATTATTCGAAAAGACCGGTTGGTTATATCTTTTATCTATATGTAAGCTCTATACTTTTACAAATCAATATATTTACTACCATTTGCATTAGCTGCGGTATTTCCCATGAACCAACATTGCAGGAAATCTTAAAATGTCATCTGCTTAGTAGATGCATTATGAAAGATTGTATGGTAGTAGGGCATTGTTATCCCTGTTAGGGACTCTAGTACGAGAGAAGTAACAAGCCTCTGGTAACAAGGAGGATTGTACAGAGTTATGGTGTTTTTTTAGTTGGTACTCAAAGGTGCTTATTAGCAGATGATTCCCACATACCTCTCATGTAGTTCACTCAGCATAACACAAGAGTATGTAAACAAATGTATTTGTTCACTTTTTTTTTTTAATTTATAGATTCAGTGTTAAGACTATAATATAATTCTGGCACTTTGATAAGTGACGATGTGGCCCAAGCTGGTGGACACGTTAGGCCTAGGAAGAGCACAAGCCTGATGGTAGGAGATTATTAACTTGAGGGTGGTAGCTAGCCAGGTGAGCATTAAAAAACCCTACCATCGGCTGGCTGGCTACCTTCAAGTTCAAAATCTCTTGCCAAGCACCTATAGGTGTATTCTGGCGACTACCCATGAGAGCCAGTCTATCAGATAGACTAAGCAGGATCTTCGGTTACATTACCTCTTAACATTACATAAGTTTTTGGACCAAATTTTAAATTTATAAAAAACTTTAAATATTTTCTCGTGCTCAATTACAAAAAAAAAAAAATGATTCTAGATTGTTAACCTACTGGTTTAAGCTATACATTCTCCGATATCGTTCTGTACTTCCTAGGGATTTCGGTTAAATAAATATTTTTCAATAAACTATAAAGCTATATCGGCCTAAATATATTTCTAATAATCTACGTCAACAAATAAAATATATTGTTTTAAGAACGATAAAATCTGTAACCTGATTATTGCGGTTGGTACAATTAATAGAAAACATAAAAGTTTAATAGGGTTCTATTTTTAAAATATGTCTCTTTGCGAATAACTCAGGTGTAGATCAGGGCTATTTACTAGGAGAACAGGAATAATATGATTGTTGTAGCATATGTCTTATAATAAATAAGTGAAGATCGACTATATAACAAATAAAATAATTAAACAGAAATATAAAAAAGTAAGTGGTTTAAAACTAAAATATACGCAAGCAGGTTAGATTCTCAATATGTTTGTGGTAAGTCAAATTTAGATTTATTGTGGCAATGTTAATTCGTAAATACTGAATCATTTCGAACTGATTTTATATTACAGAGTTCAAAAGAATCATAAGCCTGATCGAGTTTCTTGTCGAATCTTCGCGTTAACTAAAATAATTTTCAAACTGGAAGTATAGCCTTTTAAAGTTAATAAGAGGATTCTTATGGCCTAAAGAATATTAATATTTTTAATTTAGGTAACGGCTTTATCCTACTAAGGAAGACTATTACAAAAGAAAATACTAAATATAATAGATGGATGAATATAATGGATGGATAGAAAAGGTTTCGGCAAAGTTTGGAACAATCATGTTTTGCTTATATTGCTTTGCTTGCTCAAACAATTTAAAAAATCAATAACAGTTTGGAAAATCCTAAAGTGCACGTCTCATAACGTAATTATATTATCTTATCAATTAATATATTGAATCACATATATTTAAGCAATCATATTATTCGTATATCAATTCGTATTATAAGGCGTGCAATATAGACATAAAAAATTTAAGATGAAGTGTAATTTTTTTATAATCTTAAATATCAAAATGTACTCGAAACAATATTAGACTTCAAATTCGTTTTTCAGGTTCCCCAAGTAGATAGATGTATTAGAAGTAGGTCAAAAATCTAGAATGATCTATAATATAGTGACTTCTTTTAGTTTACCTAATTATATGGAGACTTTGATAACAACGTCCTTAGTACCATTCATATTTTTAAAAGTAATCATATTATTATTAAAAACATACTTTTAAATTAATTAATTTATGGTTTGCCCTTTGTTTACAATAATCGAAGTCATTTATGTCAAAAGAAAATGTAGAATTCGGAGATGTTTTTTTTTTTTGTTAAACTCTGTAATAATATATTATTTAATGAATCACTATATAGTTACAGAAATTTTTAAGTAATGTTTAGTAGGCCTTCCGAATTAATTTTAAATGTCTTACTAATTTTCTTCAGTGATTAAGGAAAATGAGTAACCGACGCGCCGTGACGCCGGACAACACGTGGCGGCAGGCGGATGACAGGAAACTATAGGCGTTTATTAGCAGAACGTATGTTCGCTGCAAATTTAACTATTATTCAGCACAACATCTGCATGTTTATAAATGTTATTCAATGAAAATATAAAATGTAATAGTTTATTATATTACTAGATTTTATGTGCGGCTTTGCTTGCGTTAATATCGACTTTGTCAAACAAATCGGTTGACTCAATAAAAACTTTTATACAAGATTTATTCCTATATTTTCCCCATTTCCAAAAAAGATTCCGCAAGGCAAAGTATTTCCTTCTCCTGGGTCCCATCTATCTCTGTACCAAAATTTACTACAAAAACATCACAAACAAACAAACTCACTTTCGCATTTATAATATTAGTATGATTCCGAAAGTTTAATTCGTCAAAGTAAACCAAATTCCCACAATACAGTAAATTCTTGTAATAAATACATGCATCCGACGCTTTCAAGATCTATGTAACTTTTTTATATTAATGTTATTATTATCCGTAATTTATTGTATAACTGGTTCAGTATTAAACACGCAAAACGTCTCAACCGTGCATAGCGCAACACCTCGCCACATATTTCATATAATTAAGATTTAACTTAACTTGCTTTTTATTGATCATTTATTTATGTCACCAACTATGTTAGTAATATGGAATTTAATAAATTATTTTAAGCGTGTACATTAAAAAATAAATGCGAATAATTTTAAGCAAAAGTTTATTATAAAACTTTAACCAACATTTTTACATGAAACGTTTATTAAGTCTTATCGGTTACTCTTCCATATTTTTATAAATACCTCTCTAACTTGGATTACCATATTCATCACGACAGCGACTGGCTAAATTGTGGTCAGAGACCATACCAGCCAATCAAAGAAAAAGTCCAATGAAAAGCGGTTACCGAGTATCAGTCAATCAACGACGATCGTCGCTCTCGACAACGGGACGTATTTTGACAGTTCCCTAAGCGCAATTAAGCAAAAAATAATCACTGTTAAATCATTATCGTACATGGTGGTACTAACTGAGACGAGAACAGCCTCAGACCATCTCACTTGATTAGTAATACATCGACTGATTCCAGAACGCGATGTGGCTAAGCCTATCACTGTCGGGAATTACATTAGGTATGTGCTGCTCGAGGCCATAATTTGTATGGTTCTACCTACCGCAATCAATAAATACGTATCAATTCATCTATACATATAAAATAAAGTCCCCAGCTACGTCGTCGGTCTGCACGCAATAAACTTAAAACGTATCTAACAGATTTTCATACGATTTCCATCTATAGATTTAAATGCATAATTTTGTAAATTGGCTGAAATATGACGATGATTCTTAAAGAAGTTGAGAAGAACTTACTAACTGGGAACCCTACTGTGCGTAAATGAACACAGTTATATGAAAAAGTATTACGGAATTATATTTCTTTAAATTATCTACGAAACTATCTTTTACGATTAACACGATTATACGTGCGAAGTTAGATTGGGCTTACTAGTTATATTAGTAATCGAGTTACAAAAACTTGTAATACCGTTATATGAAAGTATCCATATTTATTGCATATTTTGCGATTTGCTTATAAGGAAATGCGACAAATTCGTAATCCAGTCGACCGAAATTGTGTCAACATTTTCAGCGTTCAAGCGAAATCCGGGATAGACAGGCGTGTCTGTTACAATGAAAATTGGATTATATTCGGGTGTCGTTTTCTGGCGGCGCCGTGTCGGTCGGTCAAATGACCCAGTTATCGTCCGCGGCGGAGTCTGCGTAGGTACACCAGCTAAGAGAGGTCAGCAGCGCAACAACACGCGGTATCCGTGACATAGAAACAACGTGTAATTTGTAATTAAATTAAAATAACACTTGAATATACCTGATTAACCAAGTGATTCCTATAAAATGCCAACACTTCAACTACATAATTTGTTATTTTCGTTCAGTTCTTCAACGAAATTACGGATATACAAACACCGTTAATAAGTTACTTTTTAAGCGATTGTGTAGTTTTTCGATATAGAATAATTAGAATAATATAGATAAGTTAATTTTTTCTACAGCCTTATTTTTCCTTATTATTATTATTAAAGATACTAACAGGTGTTAAGTCTAGTAAATATTTCATTTATCGTCACAGGATTACAGTGTTATAACAAAAATACATGGAAGCGCTTACAAAACAATATAAAATTGATCAAGTGCAAGTTCAACTAACTTATTTACCAAGAAACATTGTTTTCTTTTATTCAGTGGGAGCCCTTAACTGGAACTTGGCTCACGCTTGTCCGGTTTTTATTATTTGTTGTTGTATCTTACACTTTGAACTATAAACCATTGTATGTAATACCGTTTTTTATGACAATGCTAAATACAAAACATATATTCTAGTCATTTTGATATTTTGTTTACATATCCTCGAGAAGAATGTGTTAACATATACTTTTTGTTTAAAAAAAATGGTTTAAAAGATACACAAAATTTTAAAATGTTCATACAATATAGGTTCATTCATACGATTCTTTTTCTAAATATGTAACCTTAAAAAAGTAATTTTTTATAAATAATATTCCTTTTTTAATTTGTATATTCGGTTTCTCGCTTTAACTCGAAGTTACCAAGGGAGCAGTGAACCCAGATATATACAGGGTTTCCCAGAAGGTAACGATACCTTTGTATCGGGGAAAGACCCTCTTATGATGAGCCAGTAAAACAAAATCAGCGTTCTACATCAGTAGTATTCGAGTACCAACCATTTAATAAAAAAACCAAATGCTATCCGAAGTGGAATTTTTCGACGTTCTGTTTAGAGTTTTGAATTGTTTGTAGGTTTTAATTCTGTTTTGGCCTCGCAAGAAGCCAAACTAGTTGTTGCCAAATCATCAAGTAATTCTACTGGAATATACCGGTCAGTTATTACGTCTTCTACGAGTGCAGTGAGAGCAGACACCAAATTTGCAATTTTTAAGTTAACACTTAGCAATTTCGATAATTTGTTTGCTTTTGCTAAACACGCAATGAGCGGACCAATGTAGATAAGCCTCTCGTAATAGCTGTTTTTTTAATTTATAACTCTAAATATATTCTTTAAAATAATGTATAATACCTGTTTCGTATGAGTTCTATAATCTGTTTCTCGCTAGATGCCGCGTAACGATACTGACAAAAAAACTAAAATCTAGAAGGAAATAGTTCTCCGTCTAGACTTCGTTCTTGGTTCGATAGTAAAAAGTAGATCGATATTAGTTTCAAAATGGCTATTCGTATTAAACATCAACGATAAAGTTGCGAATATAATCAGAATTTGCCATTGTGCAACTGTAATTTAACGATTTCTGTAATCGTTTTATTTCTGGAAAATACGTAATACGCGGACAGATATGTCTTTTTATACTCACACAAAATTTTGGTATATAATATTACATTATATTTCTATCAAGTGCATTAGTTAACTTGATCCCTTTCGGATGAAATACCAGAAATAATCGTGATGATATAAACGAAAGCGGATCGATATGTTTTTTATATTTAGGCAAGAATTACAGATAAAATAATTACATTGTATTTGTGTCAAGTTTTGTAAATCGATCAATTTAAAAGAATATATCAGAAACAATCGTGACACAAAGGAAGAGTTCCATCGATCTTATTCTGGGATTACGTGATCTCATACAAATGACACCGTCGATAATTCTCACGTCTCGTCGCATGGTGCATAATAGATAGTACCTATGCATTATGTACATTGTTACACGATCTCTATTGTGCGGGTGAAAGTTCAGATCACGAAAAAAAAACACTCGTTGTGATTTGTTCCGCGTTAGAACTATTAATAGGAGGTATCGTAAGGTAGTGGGCACTAGGGATGGCGAACTGAGATCGATTAATCGAAGAATAATTTTTTTTGGGTAAAAAAATCAATTTCATTGTACCGATCCACAACTCTGAATCGAGCAAATGAATCGATATTTCTCTCTTAAAAAATCGAGGTTCGATTCTGATCTATTTTCAGAATACATTATTTACAATTATTTTAATGTTTTTTAAACAATTTCAAAACGTTTATATGTGTCTAATAAATTTGTGAAATAAACGCCTTCTTGTATCCCTGATACTTTGTTGTATTTGTTTTCAAAACTTTAATTAGAATAGGAATGATAAAATATCGAATATTTTGGTGTTCTTTTTGTTTTCTATAATTGTTTTAATATTGAAAAACAAAACACGAGGAGCGAATCCTAAAAAAAAAATTGATTCGAATCGATCTTTTTCAGAAAGAATCGCCATCCCTAGTGTATACGACGTTCCGTAACGTAATAAGCATGTAATTATTTCCATTACTCTACATACCGCTAAACTTATGATGGGGAATGTTGTTTTTTCTTGATTCTTATTGTTAGTAATAATACTTGTAGATTCTTAAGCAATATGTGAACACGTTCGACTGAAGCACTCATCAATAATCACCGCGGTTAAATTGATCTGCAAATACCTCAGTTAAAACATCAAAATATAATATATTGACTGATTACGGAAATGAGTTGCTATAGAGAGGTTTTTATTATGTCCTTTTTTATACTTAAGGTTTAGCGTTATGGCCATAATATCACCTGATCTTAAGTGACGATACGGCCCAAGTTGGTAGACACGCTAAACTTGTGGAGGAACTGTCTATCAAGTGCAGCTGTCGGAACACACCTATTGGTATTTGGCGGCAGGTTTACAACTTGAGGGTGGTAGCTAGCCAGGCGGGCATTAGAAAAAGCCCTACCACCATGCTATGGTTTCCTCATGATGTGTTCCTTCACAGAAAGCTCAAGCTCATTGTAGGTGGTTGGATCCGAACTCACGTCCGTTGACGCGAAGTCGTACACACTACCACTGAGCTATCATCGCTTCAAATGTCTGTTATTAAAGTAAATAAAGAACGAATCAGCGCATATTGTTAGTAAAATCTGATGATTTTTAACTCTACCTATCATAATTGAAACCAATCTTTCATTGTTTGTAATGTTATCCATGACAAACATATGGAGAGTTTTTTTTTTGCTTTACAAGTAATACCTAAAATTTTCGTCACAGTCAAGTTTGGATAACTTATCCAAGACTATTATAATTAAATTATAGCTACAAATTGCAATTGTGTTAAATCATTACAGTGTATCTATATAGAAACTATTCCGAATGTCATGCAAATATACATTGGTCTTCACCTATTGTTATTCGCATAACAGTAATAATTTTTAAGCGCGAGTCGTTCCTAAATATGTCATTTGAACACACTTTCACCGGTCGATTTAGTCTGCGAGCACCGCGGCTCGCGGAACAATAAAACCGTGCGGATATTATATACGCGAGCGGAAAACGAACATCATACCGTTAAGGAAATAGACTGTTCTACGAAGATGTATACTCATATAGATTGAACGAGGACACTGTCTTCAAAGCTAAAAGTAATTACCGATTACATTGTAACATAATTATTCCGCCTTAGTCCATTCTACAAGCGAATGCGTATTATTCTGGTATGCAAATAAATGGTTTTTATTTTTTATATTAAGCATTTTTTTTCTACTTTTTTATATAACTAAATTAATTAACAAGCCTACAATTATTCCGTTCCTCAAAGACCACTCAAAGTTAATTTAATTGCAATTTTCTTTAGGATATAGGCATTTCACTAGTAATGCCCCACGTAGAATGATAAATCTTAGATTTCTCTGTAGCCTAACTCACTTGACCTTAAATGTACGAAATAAAGTCAACTTCAATGTCAAGTTGATGACAAAGCCATTAAACTAATACTCTAATTATTATTATTAGCTTCCGTCTATTTAAAACACATTCAAATAATCTTTTGTATAATACAATGTCATTCTATATTATAGAAAAAGTGTGAAAGCTGTCCCTGTTCTCTGGCAATATACGGGGTGTGAGTACCGTTGCGGTGCCTTTTAAATGAATACCAGCTGCGCCCGTAACTTCGTTCGCATGGAACTATTTTTATTTAATAGTTTTTGACAGCTTTTGTAGCCTTTTTCATTACAGCATTGCTGTTATTGGTAGAAGCGTAATGTTGAATAGCCTAAAGACTCTTCAATTATTAAGCTATTAAATTCATGAAGAGTTTTTAAAAACCGACTTATAGTTCTTAAAATTTGTGCATTCAAACAAACAAACAAAATGTTCCGCTTTATAATATGTATATATCTGAGTCCCTACACGCCCCTCTCGCCTTGGTCTGAGTCCGGGAAGTAAGTTTACGCATTACAGAAGTCCGTAAATAGGTTTTTTCAGCACGATAATAATAAAAAAGGTATTTGCTTAAGCCATACTACATAAAACGCCATACGACAACATTTAAAACTTCATCACTATATCGTTTCGGAACTTTCGTTCCGTTAATTGACTTGAACTGACTTTACACGAACGAGTGTTACACAGCCGAGCGTACGGACTCAGTCTTATTCAATATCGGCCCAAAGAAAGTGGTCAGATAAGTATAGCAACACCTAGGATTGGCTATTTCATGGCGTTCAAAGACGAGAGTGTATCATTGCGTGGACAAGATAAATCAACCAGTGTCAAATAGTTTCAACGTTTTAAAGAGTTTGGTTTTAATCGCGTGGTGTTAAATGGAGTTAACACTGTATTTAGGATCTATTCCAAAGTTTCAGTAAAGTTATGTAAACCGTTTTAGTGTCACCAAACGATGTGATAAATGATCGTACAATAGAAATTTATTACGTTATCCCCCATTTGTCAAAACCCAAGGCGGGCGTAGATATTATAAATATACTCTTTTAACTTCTAAGCAATCAGTTCGCCCGTAGCGGGTATACATCAAATTATGAAGATTGTTGGCAATTAATCACACAGAACAGTTGTTTCTTTTCGAAGTGGATTGGTTTATATTTACCATTGGCGGATTTACACTTTTGCCGCCCGCAGGCTATTCAAATATTTCGCCCCTACCTATCTCTATAATTAGATTTCACATAGGACTACGTAAATTGTAGAAAAAAAATCAATGACTACGATTATAGTTGGATACAATACATTATCTAGCAACATTTAGGTGTTGTGAGTATGAATCGTTTCAATTTCTAAAAGACAAAACAAAAATACCCCAAAGCCGCATCTAAAATCTGCCATCCTAGGCACCAGCTTACTCAACTTATAAGTAAACCCACAAATGATATTTACGCATAGATAGCGAAATATTATAGTTATAGCGATATAGTTGAAGCGATGATAGCTCAGTGGTAGTGTGCACGACTTCGCGTCAAGGGACGTGGGTTCGAACTCAAGCACCTACAATAAGCTTGAGCTTTCGGTGAAGGAAAACATCGTGAGGAAACCATAGCATGGTGGTAGGGCTTTTTCTAATGCCCGCCTGGGTAGCTACCACCCTCTAGTTGTAAACCTGCCGCCAAATACCAATAGGTGTGTTCCGGCAGCAGCACTTGAGAGCCAGTTCCTCCACAGGTTTAGCGTGTCTACCAACTTGGGCCGTATCGTCACTTAAGATCAGGTGAGATTACGGCCATAACGGTAAGCCTTAAGTATAATATATATATATATATATATATATAATATAATATATAATATATATAATAATATATAATATATATAATTATTATTATAATATTAATAATAATAATTATATTATAATAATAATTATAATATAATTATTATTATAATAAATTATTATATATAATAATATATAATATATATATATATATAATAATGATTTATACGTTTGTTAGTGATCATGTAACTTCTAAACTAGTTGACTGGTAGTTTTGAAGCGATAATGTTCCAGTTGATAGTGTGTAAGGCCGCGTCAATGGACGTGAGTACGAATTCTTGCAATGAGCCTGTGCTTTCTCTGAAGGAAAAACATTGTGATGAAACCATATCATGTTGGATAGGTCTTTTTCTAATGCCCACCTATCACCTGCAAGTTGAAAATCTGCTCCCACATATGTGCGTTTAAATATATGTTCCGGCAGTTGCACTTGAGAGCCTGATCCTCCACTAGGCTTAGTATGCCTACCATCTCACGCCACATCCTCACTTAATATCAGGTGAGATGTGGCCAAAACGTTAAATCTATAAAGTATAAAATAGATATTTTATGGAGACGATGGTTTGTAAATATACCATGATATCATAGATGGCGCTATGGTCGAGTTATTACCTACAGAAGGGGGCAGAACAACGTCTGCCGGGTCGGCTAGTGGTAACTATAAAAATGTTTCTAAAAATTATTCCCATTTTTTAAAGTAGCACGGTATAGTGATAGCATTATGACAGTAATGTACCTTATGATACGTATAGTACAGTCTAAAACACAGTCGACTACCAAACACCTCTTGGCTATTGGATATGATTACACTGGTTGATTCCGAATCATGGCAAACCCAAATGGTTAACAAGAATGGTGTTGCGATTCAGTCAATACACGGACTACGATTATTGTCAATACGTAATTTATGTTTGATAGAGCAATCATTAAGGAAGGCTTTAGGCTATTTAACATCACGCTACCATCAATAGGAGTAAAGGTGTAATAAAAAAAAAAAATCGGGCGAAAATGATTGAATAATTCTTAGTTTCACACGAACGAAGCCGTAAGTACGTTGTTGCTTTATAGTGTAAATAATGCTTTCGATATATGGAAGGGATTTATAATAATGTTTTTTAAATAGTAAGACGACAGTGATTATCTAGTCTGGTTTACTTTTATAAATTTCTTAAAGAAAATTAAATAGAAAATAGGAATTTAACAACCGCATAAAATTAAATAGAAACGCTTATTTCAAATTATAACACGCTTCGTGAATTACACAAATTATTGTTGTTAAATTAAGAGATGAAAATCTGAATTATAGCTTCAAATTACAATTATATATACTGAGACAGTGAAATTATGATAATGTACCATCGATTGTAACGGATGTTTTGAAACAAAGGCCAAAGCGAAAGCCAGATCTAAAAGGTGTAGCAAGAAGTTCATTTTATGGTGCAAATTTAAGACCCCCATTAAAGTTTCCTTAGAATTACAATAAAATGGAAACTGATATGTGGTACTGGTAGTATATCTTGTAAAATTATTCAGTTTACGACCACGTGAGTGATTTGTATTTCGGTAGTTGTCCTACTATAAAAAATATACTCTTGTGAAAACCATTTTTGTAACGGTTATTTAACAACCGACTTGTGCAAGTATAATAATTTGCTCTTACATTTGTTAGATATTAATGTTTGATGCGTGTCGGGGCATTTAAACCTCATTTTTCTGTACGTATTGCGAATGGTGTCATTACATATTTGTGCATCCTGCTTATAATAATATTTATTATTTAAATTTATTGCTAAATTTTTATTTATATAACCAATTATAAATTGATGAAGAAGATAACAAATCAATAATTTAGGATATGAAAAATAACATCGGCATATTTAAAATAAACAGGCTTCAAATAGTGCGACGCTAGTAATGGTTTTTAATAATTGTATTTATAATATTATATAAATCTTACAATATTAAAAACAAATATTGAGAAATTTATATAATATTTTAGATTTAAATAAACTTTGTCACACAATTATACACGGTTCGTTCAATTCAATAACTACTCTTGGACAGTAATAGCGAAAGGGAAATCTATATAAACTATGCGATCACTTCTCACGCTTTCCATAAAAAAGTAAAAAATAAATTCAAAGCAAACTGCTATACTACTGATTTAAATTAAAATCACGAAGAAAAGATCGACGAAATATTCGTTCACTAAAATTGAAGACGTCAAATTTAAAAAGGATTTATTGGATATATATACCCAAATGGATAAGTCGTAAGTAGTACAAAGATTAATGATACTTAAACAAATCGGTTTTTGACCTTTAAATTTCTTGTAGAAAACTATTCTCACGTTGAAATCATCGGTACTGATTAGCGATTATCAATAACCCTTTCTCAATCTCTACATACCATCCTATGAAAGTTTTTTCTACGATGTTTTCATACTACTATGCCAAAATATAACATCAAGACAAATGCTTATGTAGAAGGTCAATTGGTTTAGAGCATAAACAATGTAGAAATTAAATATATTTCTTCTTTTACTTGTCGTTAACCTGCTTAACCATAAAGGTACTAAGTTAGATCTGATTGTCACGTTTCACCTAAACCTCATATCACTTGACATCTTATTATTAAACACATATGATTTCTGACACATTACATGAATATCTTTTCGGTTTTCTTATACTCATATATTTGCCTACCATCATACTTAACATTAATGATGTAATTGCATATGTCAATATTAAAAAAATGTTACGTGGTTCCCTTGAACTCTAACGAACGTCGTGGCGCAGTGATAAATGGAAAACTCTTGATGCAGACTATATTGAGACATTACTGCATAAAATATATTATTGATCCATTCCTTTTATCGATTTTGTAGAATGTTCTCTTTTGCAAAGTAACTCGTTTTATGCACGTAATATGTTGCATGTTACATTCGAAACTAATTTACCGATAAAAAATTAAGAAATATATATGTAACGAAGCAACATAAAAGCAAAATGAGCGAATATAGTTTTATAACGGTTGGGAATATATTCAATTATCTCGATCCACTCAACGCGTAGGTAAATAATAGCTCGCTCTATCACGGTTCGCTACGTACTCATAAAAACCATACTGTTGACAGAGTACATTGAACTCACAAATTTGCTTACATAGCTACTACATATATTTTGCCATTGGTAATGAAGGTTAATAATGTGACTTTAGTGTTATTTGTGATGTCATTTAACTTTTGATTTGGAATGTTTCAGCATTTATGACCCGCGTGACATTTATGTCTTCGTCTTATCATTAAAATATAGATACTCGTGTCTATGTAAAGATATATAAGACAATCAATTCAATAAATACATTATATATTATAAAAATTGTTAGTGTTGGTAATTTGGTAGAGAATTCTTAAGCGTAACACATAATAAAAGATTCCATATAACCTTTTATTAACGTTTGAAACTAAATATAATAAATAAAGAACATAAATCCGCCCAAATGTTGACTTTGGTTAATTAAATAATCTATTTTGTATTTTTAAATAGATTATTTAATCGGACATAACAGTTATGCTCACACCCCGTAATTTTACATATATCATGTACCACATTCTGATATTTATCTAAGCGAAAAAAAGGCATGCAAAACAATTATACGAATTAACTTAATAAAACACTTGAATGTTGTAGTCAATACATCAAATGCATGACCGGGAAATTCCACAGCTTTACGAATATTAATTCTTTTTCTTTGAATTAAAATAGTGAATCAAATAAGAGCTGATGCACCAGGAAGGCGGTTGCGGAGAGCTCTCAGAGTGACAAAGGAGTCTCGCTAATTATAGCGCCGAGTGACGACTTCGCATGCCGAGCATACCCTCGCTTCCTCCACACTATTAGGCAGTAGCGAGTGCATGAGGTAAAGTGTAACATATATGAAAACATATGTAGGGTTAGCACTAGCTACAATTTTTAAAGTTCAGAAGTATTTTTTTTATGTCACCCAGCAAAATGATTGCACTGCGCCTGATGTAAAGTAGACTACAATTTAAATCAGCGGCGACTGACTATGAGCTAAAATTCATTGTCAGTCACCGCTGTTATGCTGTCCTGCCTAGTTACCTCTTTACGTCTCTTTTGAAGGATTCAGTATCGTAGAAAATACGCTAAAAGGAAAATGGTTCCACAGCTACAGGGTACGACAGAAATAGAACTTATTTTTTAGTTCGTGATAAAAACGGAGTCAAGATTCCAGGGAGTTAGAAGTATTTATTTATTAGCAAAAATCTGAGGTTGCCAAATATGCTGTAACATATTTATAATATATTGACAGGGGTCAAAGACGTCACTGGATAGATACTCTGGGATATACTGAAAATTGTTGTATGAGTTAGAGAGCTTTCAATTATGTACCATTTTTAGTTCATACTTAAATTTCTTCTATTTTTTCTACTTATTTTCTTGTTACTGTTATATGTTTTTGACGCCTGCTTTTTTATCTCATGTCGCTATTAAATAATTCAAGAATAATAAAGTTGTAATGTGTTGACAACCTTAATCGTATGTATTATGAACGACCCATTTTAAAAATAATGGGTTTAAAGCCTATATTGAAGATGGAATTATGACTGCTTTAGTTTTTTAAGATGGTTTTGAGTTACGACAAGGCACTACTATATTGGTCCCTTGACCTTTATATATACGATAGGTTTCGGTTAAGGTTAATCATTTGTTATCTCATGTACCATACTGAAACAAAATAAACTAAGAGTTATTTGCACAACAGTTTGGTTGTAGGTAATATTTATATTAAAATAGATAACAAATGACATTGTATATAACATTATAGTTAAGCCGTCTGTGCAAGGGCTTATGTACCAGGATCGAGAATGTATAATAGCTATAATAAAATACTCTGTGGCGTGATCCAAACCAACCGACAGCCGGATTTATCGTATTTATGCCAACGCATTCATACAGTTATTTACAAGTGCGTGATTTATACGATTTAATGATACCAAACGTTGAAACGAAACTTTGATTATAACATTGGATTAATGAACGATCAAGGTTGTATCATTTATTCCCAGATTTAATCCATACATATTGGAAAATCGACGCATCTGTCTGCGCATTATTACATGTAACGTTTGGAAATAACTTAATCGGTTAGCGTATTTTTGTTTTGTTCGAATTTATAGTGAAGCAATTCTGAAGCAACGATAAAATAATAATAGTCCAGTAGCAAATTGTTCGGTCATCATATTGATAAAATGAGTTCTAATCTCACAATACGGAACATTCCCAGTTTCGATCTAGAAAAATATCATCATGGAACCATAGTATATTGGTGTGGTATTGGTTAATATCCGTCTAGCTACATTTTTTTATTAATGTGACGTTTAGAATTCTATGCTTTACGGACTACTTTATCACAATGCGCAAACGTATTACCTGGGTTCAGACGAAGGCGAGAAGGTCATATGAAGACTCATCGGGTGCTAATCACCCAACACTACCCACTAAAACGCACTACGGCGGCACTTTAAACTCCCGTGTTGCCGGAGACCAGGGACAGCGCCCACACTTCTTCTAGTCTCTAGCTGGAAACCGTCTATCTAGCTAAATACCATAAAGCTAAAAAAATGTGTAGGCCAAGTATCTATAGGCTCACTTGAAAGTTATCCTCTTAACTGACAGCTTATTACCACCATCTTGGGCTACATCGTCATTTAACATCACGTGTGATAGTGACCAAAACGCTAAACTTCTAAAGAATTTTAAAATAGTAAGTGTGAATAATCAAGAAACCATAACATAGTCTTAAGATATTTTTCTACATGTATTCCGTCAGACGCACTCAAAAACCGATTTCTTCTGTAGAATCGGTTATATAGCCACATCGTCACTTATCAAGTAAGATTGTAGCCAAGCACTCAGAAATAAGGCAAAGGAAAGGCAAAAATTGTCTTCACAGCGAGGTTCCTCAATAATTCCATATATAAAAAGACACATAACGTAATGCAAGTGAAGCCGCCGATAACAACTTGTTGAAGCTATCTATGAGCCATGTTAAATAGGTTAGTTATTATTAAAGCACACGCAATATTCGTAAATAACTGCGATACTATTTTCTATTTCTGTAACAATAAGTGTGATTGTATGCTCTATAACACGGGTCGGTAACCCGCTGCCCTCACGCGGCCCTTGCGTGGCTGTTTTGTAAATGTAAGTCTAATATAAGTACTGTCTTTTCCCGAAACGCGACATCCTGAAGTGTCACTATGACAGATTTATTACCATATGCATGGTGGTAGCGACTCAGTTGGAAATACCCAACTACCCTACCGCCCAATAACATTTAAGAACATGACAACAACAAGAACAGGACAAGTGTGGCCCGCCTTTACTTTATTTTGCCATTATGTGGCCCTTGCCTACCAAAAGGTTGCCGACCCCTGCTCTATAGGGCAATTTTCCAAGCGCAGGTTCCAGTGCAACGATACTATAAAGTTTACAGTTTCTCACAATGCGTTACAAAACGAAACCAAAACTTTAACGCATATTCCTCAACGTCGCAAAGAACTCACACAATGGTAAAATTAAATTTAATAATACAATAAAAGTAACTTTGAAATACATAGTGACGTTTATTTAAATCATTAACCTTTTATGGCTATATAATATAAGTAATAGTTATAGCTTTTACTATTCATTTTATTTTTTTAATTAAAATAACAACAAACGGCCAGTTTAGTGTTAAATCAATATTGACTTACAATGGACCACTTCATAATGTAAAACAAACGATAGTACTTACTATCTGATATTTTTATGATAGTCACATAATTTAAGCTAGGATGTGACAAACTATATGACTAGAAATGTAAAAACTGTCCCTGGATTCTGGCAATATCCGAGCCCGGGTAGTGATTTACGCATTGGGAAAAAGATGCCTTTGAATAGGATTTTTATACACGTCATAACAGAACACGGATACGACTACTATGTCTTATTGGAGTCGCTTCCACCATGCAAATGGTGATAAACCAATCACCTTGTTTCTCTTATGATTTGTGACATTTCAAGATTGGCTAGTGCGTACCCAGTCGCCATGAAGCTTGTAGGCTGGCACGATAGCGACGGCCTCCCATAAACTTCTACTATAGCGTTGGTCATCACTATATTTGGATTTAACTTTTCTTATCCAATGGTTTCATTTTGCCTTGCTTCTATAAAATGCACTGTCTTTAACTTATTATTACTTAATGACAATTCCAAAAATAGGTTTTTTAAATGATGTCTCTAAAAAATGGCAATCGCTGTTTAACACGGTTTATATTGTTTTATTTATTCAAATTAATTTTGCAAAAAATTGAACTATGTTAAACGTAAACGCGAAGGTTATTTAAATCGAAAATGAAATCAGTTCATCAGAAGCGACGCTGATGACTCAAAGACACGAAACTTTTTTCATTTTTTTTTGAGAAAACGGATTCATTCGGACGACGCGGTGCTTGGTTGCGTGTCGTTTCAAATTTAGTATCGTTCGCAGGTAGACCTAAAAATATTGTATTAATAACGAATGACTTACTGTATCCTCTTTAGTGAGCAATATTTTTTAAATCAAACAAAACCTTTGCTGTTCTTAATAACGCGGCAATAAGAAATGATTAACAAAAGAAAAGCTTTTAGAGCATAAAATAGTCTTTGTTAAAAGGAGTCGAAATATAATCAATTTCGTGATTTAAAGTCGTGTTTGTAAAGAAAGTGCGTCGCCTCAGAGCGGCGCGGCGGGTACAGCGCCCTCGTATTTATGAGGCAGCTGCCTTGCGAACGGATTGCACCCACGCAGTTACACAGCCAGCTGTCTAAGAGCAATCAACTCGAATTAGCAACAATAGATCGGATAAAACGTTTAGATATAAGTTTATCTAAAGTATATTGATGTTATTTCTAAATAACTGACCCGTTCGCGTAGAACTAATCTTTATTTAGTATTTTTTGCCCGTTTTTATAACTATTTTCAATACAACTTTGTTCCTATTGGTGGTACCTTGATGTTAAATAGCCTAAAACCTTCCTCAATGATTGCTTTATCAAATACATTAAGAACTTTTGAAATCCGACTGACCATTCCTAAGATTAGTGCGTTCAAACAAACACATTTTCAGCTTTATAATATTAATATATATATCTTAATTGAAAAGAGAGTAAAATATTGTTTAAGCGAACTTGTTATAACGATACCAGATCGATCGACGCTAAATATTACTAAGTTGAAAATTTGTCAACAATATTACTGTGTTCAGTCTACCGCTCAAGTCGTACTCTATCGTCTTTATTGAATCCAAAATTTAATCACATATTCAATTAAGAATGTAGTCGTCTTGTGGAGCTAGCTAAGTATAGAGTATATGAAATAGGATATTTCATAAAAGCGAAAAGATAACAAAAATAACTAAATGTTAGCATTAAAATCCGTATCCTGTATAAGCTGTAATATACCAAAACATGTTAAAACCAACATTTAGTGATTTCTGTTATAACTTTACTCTTGCAAAACAGGCAGTTACAGAACTGGATGATTCTTCTGCTATACAGAATTCCGGAAGATATTTTCGCATGGATATGTTCTTGCTTATATAATACTATACAGAAACATCGCTACATTTTTATTATTCTGTTTTTGTCTGTGGTTTCATTTGTGCTTTTATAAATATTAACGCAGATTAATAAAGGATAAATTTTGTCGTTGCAATAGCTGATAGTAATGTACCAATTATAAAAATACTGTGTTTAGCATTTAAAACCTTTTACTATTAATTACTTTTGTAATACGATAATTTTCAATAATCAATACTGATAACGTACCAAATGTCAGCTTACCACGTCTTGGTAAAACTAATATTTATCTGTCTATACTAATATTATAAAGAGGAACGAATGTATTTTCCTATTTTTATTTGCAACGAATAAATTCAAAAACTACTGGACCGATTTCCAAAATTCCTTCAGCATTAGAATGCGACATTAAACTTGAGTGCCATAGGCTATATATTTATTTTTTTATGATTAGTAAAATTTTAGTTCGACACGTAGTCGCGAAGACAGCTAGAAATCTATACAGCAAATATAATGAAACTGTTTCAGACTAGGTACATTTATTATTCATTTAAACTTCTTGGCAACAAGTAATATAGAGAATACTATCTTTTTTATAGATAAGGGTTAGCGTTATGACCACAATCTCATGTGATGTTAAGTGACGATGTGGCCTAAAATGGGGGACACGCTAAACCTACTGGCTGGCTCTAAGTGCAACTGCCGAAATACACCTATAGGTATTTTGGCGGCTGATTTTTAATTTGAGGGTGGTAGCTAGCAAGGCGGACATTAGAAAAAGCTCAACAAACATTTAAAAAATCCGTAATAGTAGTTGTTCTAATTTACATTTGAAAGTTGTTTATGACTTTATGTAAAAGAGCAAACCTTCTAGGGAAGGAAACCTAAAAAATACAATTTTGCGAAATAACATTAAACATTTTGTAATTTCTTAAATCTTAGGATGAAAATGTATTAATATTCAGCGATTCAAAAAAATATAGTATCTAATCTGATGGTTAAATAAATTTTAAAAATACTGTCCCGAAGTTAAGGTAAATACACTCTATTTCAATATTACAACAAATTATCAGACATGTTGGCATCTATTTACTATCAATTGGTTTCTATAATATACTAGCTGACCTGGGAAACCATGTTCTGCCTTTGCGGGTAGTCAATCACATCGACTACAGCGACATCTATCGCGTTATGATCACTTATCGAGATAAAAGTATCCTATCTCTCAAGTTGGATCAAACTGCACACAGTGTGCAAAATTTGATTAAAATCGGTTCAGTAGTTTACGAGTTTATCGCGGACAAGCAACGTGACACGAATTTTTATATATAAAGATAGATGCAATATTTACTGGTTCTTATAGAGCATTATATCAGGATATTTTAAAATTAATAAGATTTGATTTGTTAATACCTTAAATGTTCAGAACTAATAATATAATGAGACTAGAACGTGTAATGTATGTAGATATTAAGATTTACAACATCAGCAAATCGCCAATATACAGGAATTTTAATACATAGTTGTTTTGTACATGTACAAAAAACAGTCGTATATTAATAATTCTCGAGCCGTGACCGTAACGAGATAGGAAATAACACTTGCAAGTGTTCTAATTACATGACAGTAATGTACAGGTCGCGAGCCTATTACTAATAACACGCCAGGAAGGAACTTGAGGTTCTTTGAATACCAGGGAATGTTTACATTATAAAAGGTTATATTATAAATAAAATTAATTAGGTTTGAGGTAATTATTGATGATTCGTTTCGGTGGTTTATTGCAATGATAATTTATTGATAAAATTATGTAGGTAATAGCTGAAATCCGTTAATGCAAACACGGTTGTTTAATTTCTTTAATAACGTTTAGTGGATACGTAATAGTTAAATCGTTAACTTAATTCGCTAAGTTAACTTAAAACCAGAAATGGTACTATAAGCCCTTCAAAATGACTGGGTTTACAAGAAAAATATATATCATGTAACATTAAATTCAACATTTCCCCTAAAGTGTGTTAGTTAGTAAATAGGCACTGAACTGGTAGCCATCTGAGTCATAATTTTAGCTTCCATTTTGGACGTTCTTAAATGTACAAAAGCCGATGATAGTTTATGCACGTGCCTTCATAATATAAAAAAAGCTCTAAATGTTAATAAAATCTGAAAAGTACAATTTAGCTGTAAAATAAATCTGTGGCAAGACTACAAAAAGTGGAAGTGACAAAAAATGAGGATTCACCGAATATTAACCTCTTGGCATAGACACTAAGGGGGGGGTCCGGTACACAAAACACAACCTTCTATACATTCATGGCAGCTCCGTAACTTTCTCATATACTGCACCTATAATTAAATATCACATACGGAAAACTCTACACGTTTAATTAGACGTTACCGAAAAATTATACGAATGAGGTAGACTGCAGATAGTTTACCAAACTTTTACCTTTTTTTATAAATTAACACTTGCACTAAACATCGAGTTCTATGTCGTATTGGTGTTTTATAAGTTCACAATAACCGGACATAGAATAGTTCCTGTGTTCAGTACACTTATTTGGCGATCACACAAATGTTGTCTTGTATAGGATTCAAACCCACAGAACTTGAGGCGGAGGTGAATGCCCGCTTAAACCGCTAAGCCAATTGATAAAAACCACTGTTGCATTTTCTATGATGTCAATAATAATAATAATTATACAATCAATTTCCAGATACCTTCCATCACATGCCTACTTACAAAAACTGAGTTTCCTGTGTTTTCTTATATACGAAACATACGTAATAAAGCATCAAATGGCAGTTACGTATTAAAAAGTTTACTCTCGAAGTAATTTATTAAAATGATTTACTTAAAATGCATTGAATAATATATTACATGACCATATTATATTAATAACATTACCGTTATAAAACTAAACAGTCTAGATTTAATTACACAACACAGAAAACGTTTTTACACAAGTAAATATTGAGAGATACGTGGTTACCGTCATCTATGGAAAACCGCCACTAGGTTAGATACCTATTTTGTGCCAGCTTATTTTAGTTGCTCTATAAAGGGCTCTATAAACCCTTGGAATATCTTTAACTTACGAGATAACTTACGCGACAAGAAGATTCTAGAAACTAGTATTGTCGAAGTTCGTCCAGGTCTTAAAGTGACGGGACGAGCAGTTAGTTGATAGCGGAAGGTGCGAGTTTGGAACGGTGATACAAGGATCATACCAAACATTTCCTTAAAGCACATGGTACATGCGGTAGAACACACAGAGATCTGATATTTCAGCGAAGTTCTAAGAGATGTAGAACGAATGTTAGTTTAGGCTAGTTTAGCTAATTTAGGCTTGCTTTGTATTAGGTTTTTAATGACAATCTTAGCGATAAATGTGTTCCGCGGCATACGAAAATATGCTTGTTGCGTCATCGTGTAACGTACAAACTATTTCCCTTAATCACGCACGCCACGAGGATATACTGAATATAACACGTACAAATACGTATTTAAACATAACATTTATTTGCGAAGTTAACTTTACGTATTCACGTAGCTACGTATTTTATTTAGGTTTACACAACTTGCTTGTTAATATGTATGCGGTGTATTTTTAAGCGAAAATTACCTCTTTTGGAATTTATTCGTGTACCGATTGACACTAATGGTTAGATAGATTTTATGTCATCCCACTATTGAAACTTCCCATATATGACAACTAAACTAGGGATGACCATCCTAGATTGATTACTCGAAGCATCGATTTTTATGAAAAAACAACATTTTTTTAAACCGGTAAACAGCTCTGACTCCATCCAGCGAATCCATATTCGACTATTAAATATCGAGGTTCGATACTTATCTATTTTCATAAGACATTATTAACAATTATTTGAATGTTTTATCCAAACACAAATTAGAAACTTTATTTAGTATAAGAATATTAAATATTGATATCGATTATTATGGTGTTCTTTTTGTGTTTCATTACACGTTTTATATCGAAAATAAAGAGAATAGAAAATAAAACGCTTTCTTGTAGCTTGATTTTTTGTGACTCCATTCATTTGATTTTTTATATGAATCAACTTTTTCAGATAGAATTGCCATCCCTAAACTAAACGTTGATGCAGAACAGTAGCAAAAGTCGAGATAAATAATGATATACTGGCATTTAATTGTGACATTTGATTGTGGGTTCTAATTTTTATAAAGAATGAGAGCTTTCAGTGAAGGAAAATCAGACATTTTTTTAATCTGACTATTTGGTATGATAGTAAGTTAAACATTTATGATAAACCATTTACTCTATCTAAGTTTTCAGTAACTCCACTTAATAGACAGTTCACCCAGCATGCTTAGCATTTTACTATCTAGGGCCCACTGTCACTTAACATTGGGTAAAATGTGGGCAATCACTGAACATAGAAATAATAAATAATAAGAAAATATTGCAATGAAGACATTAACTTTGCACAAAATTGTGTATAATTTTAAATGCTGTTGTAATGATAAAATAAGAATTATTCAAAATTTAAGTTTTTTGTCATCAGCAGGATAACAACATTGTTAAGAGAAAATGGTCTAGACAGATGCAATGTTTAATGAGCTCTACTCCAAATTTAAATCATGATATTCAGTCTCTTGTCTAAAGTAATTGATTGTTATTAAGAAATAATAACAATATGCAGATTGAATATACCATTTCAAATGTTTTAAAAATAATAGAAACAAAAACAGATTGTTAGTATGTATAACTTTCAAATAACTTAAAAAATAATAACAATAGGGATGACTAAATAACATCAGCACATTAATAAGTAAATTTATAGACTCTATAACTTGTAAAAACATGTCCATTTATATACTGTACTTTATATATATACTATTATATTAGTTTATATATTATATATGTCCATACTGTAGGCTGTTTGAAGCTATGTATGCGTAAGTGAATTGATAGAACCAAAAAAGCTGATTCAAGAATCTTTGTTAAACATTATTCACTTTATTTATAATTTGGCTGGATTCCTATATATATTAAATTTGTGTTCATCTAAATGGAAAGTTATCTGTTATTTAATTACCAGAATCATAATCCTTTTTTTTGTATAATTTTTATTATAAATGCAATCAGAGGCCTGTAAATGCATATATATGTACATACATCTGTAAAAATTGCTGTGTGTATGCATGTGGACAGTTGATTCCTAAAAATAGACTGATATTGATGAAATTTTCAATCAATTTTCAGATTTGATTAAGGGATGAACCTGTGATCTTTGGTAGTAAAAATAACAACTTTTTTATTTGACTATACAAAGTTGGGATGTATTACTAGCAATCTTATGTTTTTTTTAATAAGAGTTAAAAATAATTCCTATATTTTCAACGATTATAACAATAAATTGATAATTTTATAATAGATACCTAAACTAATAATATTCAATAAATGTTTATTCAATTATATATATTTATTAATAATAATATTCAATTAATATTTTACATTGCCTGTAAATTTTAATATACTAGTTATGATTAGAATACCCCGAATAATGAATAGTGGATGTTATCACCGATAAATATAATTTTAGTTTATATTATAAAAAACATTTATAGTTTTTTTTTCGCGTGTTATAGGCATTCACTTATCACATTTTATGATTCGAGAAATATTGTAGTATTCATACATACAACAGTATTATAAGACGTAAAAGAACAATTTTGAAACGTTTAACGGTTGAAAAATTACAAAATGAACAAATTATTGAAATGAAAGTATATTACTCACATGATAAAGTTGCAAAAGTTATCACTGGTATTTGACACCAAACAAAATTTTAACAGAAAACAATTCAAAATATATGAACTAATAAAAAAGACAAATAAAACAAATCAATTCTATCACGAATTTAAATCCCACAGACTAAAGCGTGTAAGCAGAAACATTTCTTTTGGTATAGTTTTTATCTTCCAATTGTGAAAGAAAAGGCAAAGGTATCTAGATCATGCAGCCATGTCAGTTGTTGTTAGCATAGACAAAAAGGTATTGTGGAAAAGCAACTTTTCCTTTGTTTCAATTTTTATAGAAGGCTAAGGTATTTAAGACTGTACACCCAAGGCGTGCGTTTGGGCAAAGTGTCTTATTACTCGCCCCAAAGCTCGATGAAGCTATGGAAGCCTTAGAGCTAACAGCATATGTCCAATCGAAAAAAAAATGTTCATTGTCTAAAGAGTTTTTGACAACTAATATATATAGGTAAATATCACTACCGGTAACTTATTTAATAACTATAGTTTAAACATTTGGTTCAGAATATGTTCTTGATATAGAAACCCTCGTTAATGCTTCAAAAACTAAACATACCTTAATTTCATCTGTGATATTCAAATCTATATAAGGATTAGTGGCCTACACCAAAAATCACATTAGTTGAATTTGTTGCAATCAAGTAGGTAAATAAAAAAAATTATTTCGGCGTACATACATACACAATCAACAAGTGAATGTTAAATTATTATCTCATTTAAAACAATAATCGGGCTCAAAATGACACAAATGATGCTATTTTTGTTTACTTCACTTGTTTTACTTATAGTAATAAATGATAAGAGTAAAAATGTCCGATTAAATATTTTTTGCTTATTTCTGTTTTTCACAAAATAAAAATCCTTACTCTAAAATAAAGAAAACTATGCTCCAAGTGTAAAGAATTGTTATTAAGGTTTATAATATTAACAGTTCCAAGCTGTTATTTTAAAATACCTGGTTTTTTAGCTGTTCCAATACATACAATAATACACCATGCATGCATGGTAGTAGGACTTTTCTAATGCCCGCCTGGCTAGCAACCACCCTCAAGTCGAAAATCTGCTGTCAAATACCAATAGGTATGTTCCGGCCGCTGCATTTAAGAGACAATTCCTCCACAGGTTTAGCGTGTCTACCAACTTGAGCCGTACCGTCACTTAAGATCAAGTGAGATTAAGGCCATAACGCTACACCTTAATAATTAAAAAAAATACCCTCATCTCTAATGTAAATTCTAGTGGTCTGAGTTGCCAAGAATAAAAAAAGAAGAAGAATGTAAATGTTGTCAATGAGCTGTCATTTGTTTGTTGTTTTATTAATTCACGTACTCAGTATTGTTATATTAGTTGTTCCGTATTTATTCATTTCTGCATACATATGTGTTCCGCATAAACCTCATGAAATTGCTTTAAGCATTGTTCCAAAAATACTTTTAATATTTAGATATTTTAAATGGCTAAACTTACAGTCACGTGATTTTATTTTTGATAAGTTCTGTTTAAGTTCAATAACCACAAAGTTCTATTTATATTATACATAAACTAAGAACAAAAATGGAAGCAGATTCGACAACGTACGACAAAAACACCAAAGATTTAGCTAATGAGCTGTGTTTGCCTTTTAATCCTGGCCCAGAGTAATTATTTTTTTCTTATTGACCAACAAGATCATATTAATAATATGATTAACACAACAACAACATTCTCATAGAAATGTAGCATTTATATCAAGTGATTTAAATATCTGAGGAATATTGACTACCAAAATAACTGTTGAATCAAATTGAATAAATGGTTGTTACTCTTAACCATTCTAGATTTCATTTCATCATTTCGCCATCCTAAATTTATTCAATAGCTTCTGAGTATCTCTTTCTGTGTATTTCTATGTCTGTAATGAAATATTTCATTGAAATATTGTTATTAAACTGTTAGAAATTTATTTTATAAAAGATTAATAAGATGTTACACACATTATTTATTTTTACATACATAATATCTTGCTATGTAAAATATCTGTATTATTATTTTATATTATGAATTAACTTTATTTTATAAGTGTACATTATGAAAGGTAATATATTTTCAGAAATTTTAAGCTCTACAATAAATTGACAGATAATAGAGATGATAAAAACCTCAAAATTCAAATAATAGCAAATCTACAGGAATACGGGTTGATCCCTAAAACTGTTACATGCCCTACAAATAATCCAGAATGTAGAGTGGTTAAGAAAACAGCTAGAGTTATAGACAGGTAAGTTGGGAATGATATGGAAAGCAATTGTGGTATTTTTAATATAATTATTATGATCAATAATCTTTTTTTATTTGGGGAAGTGCATTTATGCATACCCTCCCAGCCTGGTAATCAGGAAAGATTATGTGGAAAATAGTCATCAGGAATGCCCATTAAAACTCCACGGCCAACTGTTACTTTGCTGGGCTGATGTGAGTTCGAATTTGCAATCACCAAGTAACCAATCAATGACCTAAGACTCATTAGAGCATTGCATAAATATATTGTTAATGCAATGCCATTTGTTATGCACATAGTAAAATATTTAGTAATCCTATAATATTTATTTTATTGCTATCTACACAATAAAGGAGTTGAACATAAATATATAAAAAAGGAACCTAGTTTTATGAAATCTTAAATATGTAACCTATGGCCAAACCAATTATGATGTAAGTTGAAGACAAGCTTCAGATTAGCCCAGTGAATGATGCTATGAAGTTTGGTAGAGATTCAATCAATAGGTTTTTAAGTTTTTGGTATTTGACTATAGATAATACTCCCAGTGAAAAGTCAGGGCCGGCTGTTGGTTTTATTATACAACATGTTTTACTATTACATTTTTTTTGTCTTTATTTTGGGTCTTCAGTCTATAAAGGACATATCAGTCCTATCATACACTGACCTTACATTATGGCTAAAAGTTACTTAGAGCTAATGACAAAATTCCATAAAATCCTGGCTTCATCACTTACAGGTCCAGCCAAGATTTTATGTAACATACCTTGTTCCATTAAATTAATTTCCAAAGGGTCTATGATAGCACTCCATGCTCGGTTCCATTCACATTCAACAAGTCAACATCAAGAACCGACAACAAGTGTCATGACTGTCATTATAGAGAAACTACTAAATTCTATATTTTTCTTTACAGAGTGCAGTGGGTATGTGAAGGATGTGGCAAACGACAACCAATAAGAACGGGTTCCTTTTTCTTCAGATTGCAGTGTTCTTTACTTCAAGCACTGCAACTTATACTAGCTTGGTGTGAGGATGCAGATCTGGCAGTTGTAGCTGAGTCTTTTGGTAGATAATAATTAAATTAATATAGCTTATATAGTATCATGTGCAAATACTAATACTATATTAATATTTAAAAAATAATCATATTTATTCAAGTCTAGTCTGTGTTATTTGTAAATTTCCAAGTATTTTAAGCAGAATAAAATATTTTAATCCATACTAATATTATACAGTAGAAAAGTTTGTTTTTTTGTTTGAATATGTTAATCTTAAGGACTACCAGTTGAATTTCGAAAATTCTTTTTGTATTTCATAAAGCAATCACTGAGAATGGTTTTAAGTTATTTAACATCACGCTACTTCAAATAGGAGTAAAGCTGTATTCAAAAATGAGCAAAAATTATTAAATAAAATTTTTGATCCACACAAATAAGTTTGTGGACCCAGCTATTGTTTATATAAATGTTTGTAATCTTCAACCCATCATGAGCTGTGATAGTGATGGAGCTTATGCCTTCTCTTGTTATGGAGGCTTTACTGAATTATAAGATATTTTTAGGCCAATATAGAACTATGTGTGTATAGAGAATTTTCAAAAAAATTATTGTTTAAAATAGCGAATAATGTTTTTATCTTCTGTAAGTAAATTTTAAAAAGAAAAAATCTACAGATTAGTTGAATTTTGAACGTCAGCTACTTGAGAAAAACATAGGATTTTTTAATAAACTAAGAACTTTTTCTGGTTGGTGTTTCAAAAGGTGTTGGGTTCAAAAGTGGTTGATATGACATGGAAAGCCCAATATATGTATTTCTATGATTTTTTACTATTATTAAAATATTGGCATAACCCACTTTTTTCCTGTTGATAAATGTGATGCTGACCTAGCATGTTACGACTTTTTATATGCAATCATAACTAAATAAATTATTATGTTGAATGACAATTTTCCTAAGTGTAAATACTAAGCTATGAATAGAATTGGCTGTATCTAGTTACCAAAAGTAAAAGTTGTGGTGGCTGATGGTAACTAATAAAGCTAGAAATTTTGGTACTATTTATGGTCATGAAGTATCGTAATATTATATGATCTCGACAATTGATATTAATTTAAATAATAATTATAAAATTATACTTTCCAAGCTTACCTATGATTAAATATGATGTAAGTATTAATTTAATTTAGTTATATATAATTCTATAGACCTTCTTAGAGATTATAAAGAAAATTCATTGATATACAGTTATTTTGATATTTTATTTCATGGTACAGATTTATGTCTTATAATAAAAGTTAGAATAACATAATAATAGTAAGAATTAGAGAGTTTGATTCAGGGTGGATGAATTAGTGACAGTATCGGGCACAATTTGCGACTGTGGAATGGCCCTTATATTGAAGGGCATAATATATAAGTCCTTTATAAGACCTGTCTTATTGTATGGATCGGAGTGCTGGGCTAATATGAAGACGGATGAGTGCCGATTGCATGCAGCAGAAATTCTAATATTGAGATGGATATGTGGTATTACAAACATGGACAAAGTCTGGAATGAGTATGTTAAAGGGAGTTTGAAAGTGGCGCCGGTGGTAGTAAATTAGAAACGGAATGCTTTGTCTTGCTTCGGACATATTATGAGAACAGAGGAAACATGTGTGGTGAGAAAAGTAATGGATATGAATGTGGAAGGATAGAAAGGTACAGGAAGATCAAAGAAATAATGGATAGAGTGAGATGAAAGGAAAGGGAGTGAATGAAGAGATGACTGCTGATAGAGATTTGTGAAAGAAGAAAACGTATTGCGCCGACCACAAATGTATTGGTAACCGGACAAGAAGATGATGATTATGATGAATAAGAGTATAGTGATTTATAATCTCTGTGTATCAGTGAATTGTGGGCATATAATTATATAGATTTATAATAATCATTAAAATATAGAAATTGTTGGTAACCTGATCTTAATAGCATCAATAATAGTGGAATAATGTAATTTTTAGGTGTAAAGGTAAACATAGCAACATTAGTATACGACAGACTAGATGATCTAGCTATAAAAGAGCAACTTAAAATCATATTTGGTGGTGATACCAGTGTGGTCCTGGCAGAAGTATATCCTGATTGTGTTAACAGACTTTCCCCGGATACAACACACCAGCCTCATGTTCATAGAATATTGATGATGACTGATACACAAGTTAGTTTCTTTAAATGACAAGGTTTTTCAACTTACCGACTTGATTTTTACCGTTTTGTCCAAATTAAAATCCAAGATGTTGTTAAAACAAGTTTTTATTGTAAATTGTATGGATAAAGTCCGATACAATTCCAGTAACAACACTAATAAATTGTATTGATATTAATTTCATAATGTAATTTTATAATGAATATCCTTCAGAAAGTTGTTTTTAAAAATAACAAAAAATAAGTTATGATAGTTTATTTACAAAATATTCTTAATATGAACAATACTCGTATTAACTTAATGAATTACTGAATTATTAATGAAGATTTTAATATTTTTACAGTATGTACCTAGGCGTTATCGATTGACAGTTATCAAAGACCCTAGGAAAGAGAGTGATTCGAATAATCAAGTAAGTTAAATTATTTTTGAACTAAATCTCAAATAAAATTAAATAGCAAGGATTACGACAAACAACTGCTAAAAAAAAAACATAAGAAACTATGTTGTCTGTGATAAAGTAAAAACGAATGTAAATAAGTAAGTAATGTATTAAACTGATTAATTTTAACATATAAAGCAAAATAACTTTATAACAATTTTAACAAATTTTATAATATTGTTACTATTTACCCCAATTTCCGGTAATCTTTATTTCAGACATTATGAGATTACATGTTGTTTGGGTGCTCAATTACTAAATTTATCTTTTTTTTGTTATAGTTAATTAATCCAGAAGTGGCACAAATAATATCAAATGCCACTTTGCCAAACTCAACTATCTTAGTCGGGAACACTTTGTCTGCTATTGAAGGAGCTGAATCTATGCAAGAGCTTTTGCCGTTCTGTGATCTGGACATGCAACGTTTCAGTGAGTAGAATTATTTTCGTATTCACAATTGTCATCTGCATTTCAGGAAGCCTAATTGCGCTCCCTTTGTAAAATTTCATTATATTTCCATAATATCAGAAGTCACGAAAATAATAGCAACTCTATTATTTTTTTCTTGCCAAAGTATGTTTATTGTATTTGCCAATTTTGATAGTGTCATGTTGATTGAATATTTTACTAATTTTACAAGAGTTTATTAAAGCTCCGATAAGATGACAGTTTCACTTTTAGGAATACTCACGGAGTTTTTAACCGCTTTAAACATATGTTTACAGTTATTGTATACAAAAAGCATTTAACAAGACTATGCTTATTTCTTCCTTACCAAGATGCAAGCAGCATGCAATGCCACAGGAGCTAAGAAATCCATGAGCGGTGTTAGTTATTATACCAACTCAGCAATGTACTGTGGCTGATTAGGATTATCTACAAATCTCCATTGTACTGGTTTATTTTGATTACTCTACATACACTGATCTCGGAATGCGACAAGTATAACTGTTCCATTATGGCAGGTTTTACACCTGATCTGTGGCGGTTGTAATCCAGTCGTACATAAATGTCATATTTTATCATTCGTCATATTAAAAGAAAAAGACGAGTGTGCTTCAGACCACACGACTGAAGTAAAACTTCTCTGGCTATGAGAGAACGAGAAAGAAAATGTGTGCTCGCAACCTCTCTTTCTGACCTCTACAGTAATATACGGTACATTACTCTCTCTCTATCTTCACTAACCTATTTCTCCCTCTCAACTTCTGTACACATAGCCCGATCACACTTTTCGTAACGCTCTCGTCACGCATCCACTAGCTTACTCCCCAAGTCAAGCGTGCCTAAAGAAGTTTTACTTAAAAAAAGATGTATGCTTATGACTGAAGTTAAACATCAATATATCTCTTTCGCTCCCTTAGTCGCCTCGAGCCGACTTTACCCGACCGAGCGTCACACAAATGTTTCACTTGCAAAATACCGTTTGTTAACATAATGTGGAATGGAATTTTCTAGTAACAACGGAGGTATGGTCCCAGGCAGTTTCGTTGTGCGCCGCGTCCCGTGACATATGCGCGAGTGCGTGCGTGGGCGCGGGCGCGGGGGCGGGCGCGGGGGCGGGCGCGGGCGCGGGGGCGGGCGCGTGCGCGAGTGCGGTGCAGCGCTACCTCACCACGTCGCTGTACCGGCTGGGTCACGGTGACGGGTTCTTTAACCACATCTTGGGAATCCTAGTCAGTGACTTTACCGATGGCGGTGCCGGCGCCAGCTAATTCTAACTACATACGGGTCATTCTAGTATTAGATGTAAGCACCATATTGTTGTTTAGCTTATTGTCGATGATATGGGGGCTGGGGAGAGGGGAACACTATACGAAGAATATGTGTCACTGATATTTGTTTATTTACTTTTTCTGCAAAATTTAAGAGACTAAATAATTATGGTAACCTTATTTGTCTATGTTCGATAGTGAAAAGAATGTTCAGAAATTCCCTTAAATATATGTTAATGCTTATTCATTCTCATGTGGTGTTTTATGGTGAATTTAAAAATGTATACATCAATGCTTACGTAAGCATAGGGAGGGGGAGAGTATTGTTTACTTTTGTTGACCTAGGGTGAGGAGGATCAACTAAAATTCTGTTTATGTAGTACTTGAATGACCCAGTACAAATACTCTTACGATGAATACGTCCGCGTTGTTATCGATTAATTTTTGTTTTGTGATAATTTATATATCATCCTTGTCAAACCAATACATCTACTATATACACTTTGTAGATATTACGACATTTTGACTATTAATTCAGTTTACTAACCAAACTGACGTATACAGAGATATATCAAACAGTGAAATTTGGTCTTTTAAAATACGCAATATGCACCAGTCAGAATTCTGTCAAATAATAACTGCTATTTTTGGAATATTTCGGTCATACTTTTTGCACATGAGTGTTGTTTGACAAGGACGATATATAGGTACATACTTTCCTTATGGTTACACTAATAAGTGACCTGTTAAGAGTAACTATGTAAGAAAAATTAATATTAAAAATGTGTTTTCTAAACATATAATACATTTACTACTAATGTGATACACTTAGTCATATTTCTCTTCCGTTAATTTCATGTAAATGCAACTGCTTGTGAGGATAAAAATTGAATAGTTTAAAATCCAAAGTATGAAAATATCAAAATCACAATAAGACCATGTTAGAAATTATTTTTTGTTTCATAGCATGAGTTCCAAGCACACTAAGTATTTTTAATTAAGTTCCTTAATTTACTTATAACGTCTTCCTATGTACCTTATACTTTGATATTATTTTGTTTGATATTATTGTTCGTATTAAATTGTTTGTTTGTTTTGCTATAGAAGTGATTACACAAGTCGAGATTAGTGATTTTGTATTTAAAATCGAAACTAATATTAATTACTCATATGACACATTTTGAAAATGAATATCTATTGGGATGAATTCTCTAGCAATGCTCTGCTCATTAATTACATTTTCAGGTTTTGTATTTTCCTATATGAATTTCGAGAATACAGAGTTGTATGTCTAGAATTTCTTAGTATGTTAGTTTTGTTCTAGATTCTAAAAATAATAGTTGCATTTAAAAGTAACTTTCATATTGTTAACAATTTGTTTCTGTGATTATTACATTTTACTGTAAAAAGTTTTGAAGCAAGTGTATGGTTGATTTATAATATAAAGATGTTGTTAATACATACATTCTTAAGAATTTGTTTTCGTTAATCATTAAATTAGTAAAATAAGTTGATGTAAGTTTATCGAAATATTTCTAATTTGTTAATAAATTTTGATTTGCAAGTGAATATTGTTTGCTTTACTTTTTATAAATAACAACACCTCATTAACAATCGAGGCCTATATCTCGGGATATTTTACTTTACTTTTATTTTTATTTCTTTTACAAATATACATGAAGGGATAGAAAAAGATACTATCTTTCGAACACAAAACAATGCAGTGGTAGTTGTAATGTATCTTTTTAAATCGCTACGCTGAACGAACAATCAAGAATTATATATAGGTACATAAATATTCTTATATCGTTTGGCAATATTGTTTTTCCTTATGGCTTGCCCTCAAATACAGGAATCCAGTAGTTGGCGAAGTTAATTAGGCCGCGATTCATCCAACAAAAGCTTACGAATTCGGCACTCATCTGGTTTTAACGAAGACAAATGTGGCATTCGTCAATCAGCGCGTCCGCATCGTCCTATTTTCCAGGAGCCTCCCAACTTTTGATCATGACCTATATTTTGGGAAATGCTGCATTAATTGCTATGTAATTCCTGCCAGAGGTACACATACTGCATCCACTTACCGTTATTTATAAAACATGTTACGGATTTCTCGAAATATTTGCATCATTTCAGAGTTCAATTAGGAGACTTAATTAATTGTGTTAATAATTTACGTTTCCGAAGTAAGGCTTTATTATTGTGAAGGGAAATAATTTTTTAAAAGTTAATAATTTGATTATGATTTGTTGCTGATTTTATTCTACAGTTTAAATCGTGTAAGTATAAGTTTGACTTATAAGATAGAATAATACATTTTAAATATCTATCATTTATCAATTATATAAACCATAGTTATATCTGTTTTTAGTTTTATTCAGTGCAATGAGTAGGTCGGGGAAAAAGTCTATTATTATATAGTATGTATAGACTTGTAATAAAATCTCTGTAGCTATGCTATTTGTACGTGGCTGATTTTGATGACATTAAAAAGGTTATATTTCAAACAGAGAAACAAATTTGTAAAATGTTTTTTCCAGATGTTTTCCATTTGGTTTTTATTTTGTCAAAGTGAGTGAATCTTGTGAAGAAATCCGATACGCTTTATTTATTTTTTTAGAAGAATAGGAAAAAAAGGAATACAAGCCGCAAAAACAAATTGGGCACGTTTCTGGTCTTAATTATAAGGCACTACACCTTACACCTTGAAATTTCCATCTATTTCAATCTCTTCAAAATTTTTTAGGTAGTGTCTGGTTAACATCAAGAGTGGACTGCAAAAACTAGTACTTGTCGCGTTTTTTTGATCAGAAGTTCCGGAATTTCTACAACATTGGGATCATGACACTACCTACAAGATGACAGAACATCATTAAACAAAATGGCACATATATATTATAATTAAATTTTAATAAACTTTCGGCAAAAAACGTCTTGGGTTTCCATTTAAAATATGAAAAAGCCTGTTGCCTAACCTAATATTAAATTTATCAAAAATAATTATAATAAAAATTGAAATCGAAGGTAAAATTTGCGTTCAAGAGAGGATTGCAAGCATTAAATGATACAGAAATAAATCAATCTAGAAACGACGATTCTTTATCCTTAAAACTTGAAATGCCGTCATCTATAGATAGAATGATGAAACAAACCTTACAATCTATTACGGGTAGATGGCAGAACGACAATACAATTATACTCGGCCATAATAATATTTTCGTAAAGTAATTTTGTGATAATTTGTTTTCTTTTAATTTGTTAAATATGATTATGACATGCGGCGGGTGTGATGAGATATTTATTCGTTAATTTTACCTAAGGTATGGACATATGAAACGGTATTCAAATTTCCACTCATATTATTAGTTTTTACACTTTACAATCGATGGCTTTCTAACATATTGAATCTTCTTCCCGCTTTTGATAGAATACCTCACTCAAATTGTAATTAATTTTCCTTTTGCTCAGTTTCAGAGACACTTGATACGATCGATTGTAAAGTGTATTGATTAAATTGACTGTAAAAATGTTTTCATAATTATTCAATGTATAACGCAAAAGTACCTACACATAGAAGGTAAAATTGAAATTCAAATTTAATTCCCGATTGTCCACCGTTTCTATAAAAGTTGATTATAAGAAAATGTTAGAAAAGTTTCGTTTGCTTAAGTTTTCTGATTGAAATCAAGTTGAATACACTGATATGGCGGTAAATGTTTGTAAAGCATAATGATTTAAAACGAACCACCCTTTGTTTCGTATATATGTTTATTCAAATAGTGTGTAATAGATAATTTATTACATATTTAATAATTCATTAAAAACTACGTTAAGATGGAGTACAAAACCTAGAAATCTATAGTTTTGTATTGAGCTACTAGATGGCAGTATAGGTGAAAATTTCTCTTATTGTTACATTGATTTCAGTTGAAGATGCCAGTGGAAATTAATAATGTACATTTCTATAATTTTTATTACGAAACGTAGTAAGAAACGAACGTACGTACGTAGTAGTAAACGAAGTATAGAAAACAAGCAGGCGGGTTACCTGATGGTAAGTGATCACCGACGCCCATAGACACTCGCAACACCAGAAGAATCTCAGGTGCGCTGCCGACTTTTAAGGTATGAGTGAGCTCTCTTTTTGAAAGTTCTCAAGTTGGTTCGGTCTGGAAACACCGCCGTCGCAAGCTGGTTCCACAAGCTAGTCGTGCGAGGAAAAAATTTCAGAAAAGACTTTTCAAACCAAGATTATAATAGAGTAACAACATGATTTACCTCGCTGGTTAGGTATCGTTTTTTTAAGTAGAAAAACTCATCATCGGCGCGCATTTCGTGGAGACGTAACCGGCAATCCTCGCGAAGCTTTACGCGAAGTCGGACCTGCTTGTGCCCATCATCTTCGTGCTCTCCACCAGCACTGACCATAGTGCAGTTGATCTTTCCTCTTCTTTCCTTTTCCTTACTCTCTGCAACTCTCTCGTAAACTTCCTCCTCAATATTAATAAGAAAAAGATAGAAGTGACTAGCGTTCGTGTGGAACAAAAATAAAATTATTTAAACATTTTTGGTTGTTTGTGTAAAATCTTTGAATATAGCTATGTTCCTATTGGTGGTAGTGTGATGTTAAATAGCCTAAAGCCGGCCTCAATTATTGCTCTATCAAATATAAAAATGTTTTTTTTTTAATATCCGACAGGTAGATTTTAAGATTAGCGCGTTTAAACAAACAAACAACCAAACAAACTTTTTCGCTGTATAATATAAGTTTTTTTTATATAGTTAAGGCTTAGCGTAATGGCCATAATCTCACCTGATATTAAGTGACGATACGGCCCAAGTTGGTAGACACGCTAAACCTGTGGAGGATAGGTATAACTATAAGTATACCTAAGTATAGGTAGTCTTGATTTTTAATAGGGCTCGAAGAAGCGTTTTCACAATGTTATTTGATTTTGATTAGGATTGATCCTTCATCGTGGCTATTGCGCCATTTTTGCAGAATTCTTCATAAGCGAAGTTAAATAACGTTGTGGTCTAAAACGGTAATATGCTAAACATAGGGGAAATAAAATCTATTGATTAACTAGTACTCAAATGTGATTACCGAAGCATATCTATAAGTGCTCAGCGAGATATTCTTAATTTCTGGATAGTAATTTCAGGGGTAGCTTGGAGCAATTTACACATGTATTGTTGTTGATGCAATGTATCCAACATTGTTAAATTTAAACTTTAACGCTAAGCGCCTACGTAACGGTTAATGTTCTGAATTTTCAAAACTGAGCACATTTTCGGTTATATTTGTACCTCCATCGTTAGTTGAAAGATCGATTAATATTAGGATAATTTACCATCAAACGATAACCTATAAATCATTAAGAAAGTACAGTTACATGTATCCATAGGTACTTACTTATTGTTTTTAAAGCTTATGACTTTATATATTTTACACGCTCATTGCAATATCAGTAATGAGAATCTGAGTCGACGTTACGGATGTATTGCCATGCCCTGAGGCTGTGGGAGCGACGGGCGAGTGGGCCAGACAGTCCCGTTGCATACAATTTCCTATCGCCTGTTATCGGATTAAGAGAACCCAGCACGGAACCAGTCTTCATATCGTGTTCCTATTTAAGAATTCAATCTATAAAACGAAACGGTTTTGGTGTTACGCATGCATTGATTCAATCTACTTCTTTTATACTGTCTGTGCCCGTGACTTTGTTCACGTCGAAGTAAAAATGATTTAATAAGTATGACCCGTTTTTGTAACTTTGTTCAATACATCCTTTCTCCTATTGGTGTTAGCACGATGTTAAACAGCCTAAAACCTCTCTTAATGATTGCTTTATCAAATACAAAGGGAATTATTGAAATCAGACTAGTAATTCCTAAGCTTAGTGCGTTTAAACAAAATACACTTTTGGGTTTTACAAAATTAATATAATTATATGAATATTTGGTTACTAAGCAGATCATAAGAGATTAACTAATTATATTACTCACCATATAGATGCAATTTTTAGGATGTTTTAAAAAGATTTTGCATAACATATTATTAATTGCTAGAGGTTTTATATATACGAAAAAATATTGATCACATAGTTAGAACAATAATTTAAGGCATGCTTATATGATGTATAATCTATATATGCATGTATGTATAGGCGAAATACTACTTACGGATTCATCAAGATATTTCCAAATCTACTGGACCTATTGGCTTGAAATTTGGCATTGATATTCCTATCGCAACGTACATACTCGCTAAGAATGGATTTTACCATCACCAGAACCGACTTTAGATGAAAAGAGACCTTAGACTATTCTCTAGAAGCTCTTGCACCGTTCATTTTCAATTTTGTAATCACAAGATAGAATATAAGAGATAAATACATCATTAGTGTGATATATTAATATATGTAATGAAATATGTTTTTATTGGTACTTTGCATAGAGTTAAGACTTTTTCTAATGCCCGCCTGGCTAGATACCATTCTCAAGTTAAAAATCTGCCGCCAAATACTAATAGGTGTGTTCCTCCAGATGCACTTGAGAGCCAGTTCCTCCAATAAAGGCTGGCGACGCACTTGCGATTCCCCTGGTGTTGTGGGTGTCCATGGGCGGCGGTGATCACTTATCACCAGGTGGTACGCTAACTCGTTTGCCCTCCATTCCATAAAAGAAAAACTAATCTATATAATATATTGCAAATTAAACCCTATTCAATTCAGATAAATAATTCACATTTACAGTTCAGGTATGAATTGGTCTGAATTTTAAGTCTTAAACTAAACCAAAAATGGAGCTTGATCTAAACTTGAACATAGTCCTCTCTTGATCTTGAGGACGTAGGCCGAAGCCTAGTTAGCCTATAAGAAAATCCGGCCCTGACGATCACGTATGGGTGATGGGAAAAATGTGATTAATATTGGGGGAACTAGCTGGTTAATAATATTCATGATAATGCAAATACTACGTAAAGTTGATTAACATAATTAAGTTTACAGAGAAAACGGTTTTTTTTTATTCTTACATAAAGAGAACAATATAGGATGTCACAGAATAGGTGCAATTATTGATATTATAGTTATGTTTATTATATACGTATAAATAATTTGTGTCTTTACTTTACAGTCCCGTATGGTCTAGTGGCTAGGATACCTGGCTTTCACCCAGGAGGCTCGGGTTCGATTCCCGGTACGGGAAACTTGTGAAATTGTTTTTATTGTTTAAATTGGATAATATCTTTTTATCATTCATAATAACTGAACACAAACTTCAATAATAGAAAAAAGATTTTCCTGAAGATCTGATTGGATTAAAAATAATTTTTACAATTTTATTCATATTTATTCTCGAATGAAATTAATATATTCGAAAAAGACTTTCTCCGTTGATTAAGTATAGCAAATTCATTAAACGACCCAAAATGAGTATTCGAGAAAGTTCTGAGTAATTAACAATAATGATGTTCAATATAAGCATATATAAACTAAAAACACTGCTTGGAAGTTATCAATAATCAAAACACATTCAATTTTAATATGATATTCTTTTGAAGCAGATGAAACTTATTTCATTTCTATAAAAGTAGGTGGCATAAGAAAGTGTTCCGCTTACGATTCTATATTGTAAACAGTTTAAACAGCTCCGAGCTTTTAAAAAACTTTTGTTGTACTATAGAAAGCTTACACTTTTCTCTCTATGTATGTATTGTATGTATTAATCTATATATTGTTGTTTTACAATTATTTAAAGTAAATATTTAGCACAAGCAGGACAATGCATAGTAATTATTATCTCCGTTTTCACTTTGTGTCCTGATTTAACTATCATTACCTAGTGTCTCTTGTGAGCATTTCAGTGTGGATTTAGTGTTTTGTAAGGATTTCAAAATTCATTCAATTCCAAGTGAGCAGGGCTTTATAAAAACAATAAACGAACACCAATTAACAGCCAAACTCAGAAAAATTATTTGTCACACAAATAACATATAATAAAAATGATGTTTGTTTTCAAAATGAGGAGTTATTGCATTGAAATGAATTACTAAGTAAAAAATTTTGATGTACGTTATATTACTGTAATGAATTAAGTGACCGTTGAAATTGTTTATTTACTTTAATAGCATGTTATAAAGCGTTAGATAAAAGCCATGAAAACTTAGTTGAAAGCCCTCTAATAAACAGTTTAGAAGAAAATAATCTTTGTCCAATGTATCGAATATCTTTCGTAAGTTATCTTAACGAAGTTGTCCTAAGATCAAGAAATCAACGACATAGTAGCAAATAAGGGCAGATGAAATGCCTGTACCGTTTACAGATGACTGTTAGGCGCTCGATACAGTTAGACGAAAGTTGCGCAGGCGCATCGATATGGAGGCAACTTGTCGTGAGCTTTCTTCGATTTTGTTCTGAAGTTTAGAGTTTCAATAACTAAAAACAGCATTATTAATTAGCATAATTTGTTGAATATATATACACACAGTTATATTCGATTGATACAAATCGTAATCTAGTATAAACCAGTTTTTGACTTTGTAGAACATGATAATTTAGAACGAATAATAAGAAAGCTGGACTGAAAGTTCGGGTTTCCATATATCTACCTACTTTATTTATAAAAGAATAATTTGTTGCACTTTTTTATTTGTATACTGGTGGAGTTATGATTTTTCTTTGGTTTAGATATTTTCTCACAAACACTGTATTAATTTTAATACAAACAAAGTAACTCAAAAATATATATATATATAAGAATACATACAGCCAAGAGATATTAATGTGTTACCAACTACAAAGTTTAAAACGAATTTTATATTTTTCTATTTGTTGTAAACATAACCTTATCGGCAATTAAGCAATCTGCTTGTATTTTTATAAATTATCTTATTAATATTGTAAAGATTTCATATCATCATTCATTTTTTTTTTTTCTATAATACTATTAGTGTATTTAGCATTATAGGCAATGAAATCTATTTTTAATATTCTAATTTAGCAAATGGCATAGGTTAAGAGGTTATTGGGTGATGAGTCGTGACCCCCGACTATCTTTTATTTATAAACTTGTACTAAAAATACAAACACGGTCGCTGAATTTCGATAAAGCATATCGATTTACGTGTATTCATAGTACACACTTTACGTTTTAATAAACAATTAAACTTAAACTTTTTTATTAAACTGATTTTATGAAATCTTTGGTTTAGCGACAACAGTTATTAATTAAATTTAATTAAAATTAAGAAATTCAAAAGCTATTTTTCCCTTTCCTAATTTCCAATTGTTTTACGATGAGCTTATCACCATAGTAGTTTTCAAAATAAAAATAAACTTTTTTATAAACATCTTATACTTTTAATATTAAAGGAATGAGAAGTAAAGTTACTATCTTGTACAAAACACCGCGTGCTTTGCTATAAGTAACAACATTATATAACAATTATAATCGTGAGTATAAAACTTAGTTATTGTAATAATTCATACAAGTACCGTAAAGTGAAGCCGTGAGTACATTTCTGTCTTGTTAATTCCTGTTTAGTTAGTACGGGTGTTGCGGTCAGTCCGGACCACGGTGTCTGTACCGCTATGTGGGCAAATAAATAAAAGATGCGACGGAGTCAACGGATACATAGCGGGCCCGACAGCTGAGTGCGGTCAGTACGCCCTGAGACATCATCCGCGATGGTCAACTATAGAAGCATTTTGTGGGAAGTGGCTGTGGCCTTTACGATCATAGCATTTGCTGCGTCGGCACCGACACCGGATTCCGACTGCAGTGACACCCATTACGATCAACGACAAAACGGTACAGACAATATCCGGGTACACATCGATGGAGTTGTCGTAGCAGTGTTCCCGGCTGAGTCAATCGTGGGTGAACTTTTAACAGCTATACCTGATTTAAACGAACTTCTAGATGTAAACGATTTCGAAGAACTCCATAAGCCAAAGCCTCCAGCTTCTGCAAGTCCTCCTACAGAACCTACATCACCACCAAAGCCTGAAGAAAAACCTCAAGAGCTAGCGCAAAAACCGCAGTCCGAAGTAGAGAAACCGCAGTCCGAAGTAGAGAAACCGCAGTCTGAAATAGAGAAACCACAGCCCGAAGTAGAGAAACCACAGCAGGAAGCAGATAAGCCGACAGTCGTTGAATCTTTATCGACAAAGTCTACTGATACGCCGATCAGTGATGTAAGCCTGAATTCTGGAGTGGTAAAGGAGAAAAAACCTTTGACGAATGAACAAAAGAAAGCCTTAAGGTATTGGTTTGTTTTATAGTAGTTTTATTCTTTAATCTTTGCATTGTTGAAAATTATTTATATTGTTTTAATCTGTTTTCAAATACATAATTTCATATCTAACTATATTATTACCATTGTGATTTAGATATTTGACCGAGTGAAATATTTAAGTAAGCATTAAGGTTTGCTATAGTAAAAAATATTGTAAATGAAAGTTTGTTATTGTAATATATAAAACAAACTAGTTGACCTGGCGGACGTTGTTCTGCATTTTCAAGTAGTCAATCACATCGACTACAACGATGTCTATCGCGTTGCGATCACTTATCGAGATAAGAAGTATCCTGTCTTTCAAGTTGGACAAACTGCACTAAGTGTCAGTTATCGGTTCAGTTGTGTAGGAGTATATCGCGGACAAACAACATGACAGAAATTTTTTATATATAAAGATAATATATACAATTGAGATAATAACAGTATTGTGTGTATTAATTTAGACTATTAATATTATTCTTTTTTTTGTTCACAGACTTAAGAAAATATTTGGAAATCTGTTGGGGTCACTTGTTAGACGGAACAGACATCATTGAAAATGTATTTATTCATAAGTGAGAATAATTGATGACAAGTAATTGTAATATAGTTAAGAAAAAGTATGGTATAAGCTACTTAACTTGAAAATCTTCGTTTATCAATTAAAGATATTTAAGTATGATTCCATTAAAGTTTACAAATACCTCAGTTATTCAGTTAACAAAGTAACGTTGTAGTAGTTAACAAATTTTGTAAATGCAGTTAATATTTTTCAGTTCTTACGTTTCAGCTCAGTTATTTTGTATACAGTTGTTTGTTAGTTTATTCTTATGATAATAACGTTTTTTCACATTTACAATGTCGCTTGAAACAATCTTTACTTGTACAAAGAAAGTTATATTATGCCTTACAAATAATATATTAAAGCAAAAAGTAATAACTTTAATGGGATCCTGTTTTACTCTGTCTATTACGTTACACATGTAATCTACAGTTTAAAACTATATCAATGAAACTGATGCATTTATTTATTTATATACATTAAGCTAAGTTAATTTAATATTGTTTCGTTGAAAATAAAACATTGATTCGTATTGAAAAATCCCTAAACGGTACTATTATTAGTTTTATTATATACATATTCCTTTTGGTCTTCCACACTAAAATCTTTTACAAGGAAACTTCTTTATATTGCTTAATGTATGTGTTAACTTGCTTTAAGTTACGTATCAACCGAAAATATTGTCATTAAAAGAAAATGTGTGGCAGAACACAAGCTGAATATAGCAGAATCATACATGCTTCTACTTTTACTTTCAATAATATAGTTCGACCGTCGCATCGGTTGAATGAACTAGCATCAAAACACTAACATTCGATACTTTTTATATTACTCTATTGACCTCGCAGACTCCGTTCCTAGGCAACTACTTTGTTTGTTTTTTTTTGGAAACCAACTTTCTATGCCACAAAATTTAAGGTAAATGATAGAGTGTAAGCACCAAATACTTAGTGTTTTTTTTTATTCCATGTTGTGGAGATTCTTGGTTAAACTTTGCTCAGCCACATAAGGTCAAGCAACTTGTTGACTATATTCAATTGATTCTGTGCTTTCCAATAATATATAGACAGATGAATACCTAAATGCTGTCTTTTAGTAAGAGTAATATTTTTTTCCTAAATAACATTTTACTTTTTCGTATCCGTGATCAATGGTAAAAATAACTGAGCATCAAACAAATGGTCAATTGTCTAAACATATACTGGAACCACGTTAGCGGTGTGATTGACAACCACTCTTCCTTGATCATAACCAACACAGTTAGGGTCCCGACATATTGTCTCATTATCGAAATATTCTCGATCAACTAAAATATTTCAAATCGGAAACGAAATAATATTGGAAAGAAATTCTAGATCTTTAATGTTTTTATATTGTAAAATACTACACTGCTTGTCCGCAGTTGCTGTATTCTCGGTGAAGTGGTTTGTTTAAACGGTCGTTTCACCGACGTCGTTGTATGGGTTCAAATCCGATACAGGATTAATCGATTGTCTTAGTCTGAGTGTACTTTGTGTCCGTTAACGTTCTAAAATACACATTTGTAAAGTCTTTCAGGACTGAGGCACATAGTTCCAATGCTTTAAAATATCTTATATATTTATATATATATATATTAAATAGTCTTATAATAAATATTATAATAAAAATAATCTTTATTATTTGTAATACCGACTATACCGACTATTATATCGACTATAGATAGACTTATGTGTTGCTCGTGTTATTATACTGTTTAATAAGTACAATACAAAGACGGGATATTGTGCAGTAAGTCGGTTATCGTCTCGATGACCCGTGGTCACTATATGACACGATGCGAAACTCGGGGTTCGTTCACACAAAACGATTCCAGAAATATTAGTGTCAAGTTATTATTATTTTATCCAATGAACCATCTGGATATTTACAAAAAAATACAGTATATAATCCTGATGAAATGATAGTGATAGATAGTGGATTTAAATTAGATTCATGTTTTTTGTGAAACACGTTGAAAGGGCGCTTTGTAATGTTTATTTTACTGGTTAACAACTAATCGGTTATATGTTCTAATGTCGTCCTGCTTATGTTGTTTTTAATATTTAGTTTGTTAACATTTAGAAACGTTATCAATCAACGTTTGACTGAGATTGTATTCGAATAAAAGATATGCATATAGAGGGTTACGCTCCAAGTTTTAAAACAGTAAGCAGGAATCCGTCTAAGAATCAAAGTAACTTATGTGTAACGAACAGCCGATGAACTATAAAAACTATATGGGTATAATCAATAAAAATAGTTTTCATGTCTTTTTTACTTTTTAAATTGTAATTTATCTTATTTCATATAGACATACTAAGTGACTGTATCAACATATGACTAGAGGAAAACCAGCAATATGGTAAAATTGATCCTAAGAGTGGTCTTCAATTTTAATGTAGGCGCTATATACATAATTTTGCTATTACTGAAAAACCATCAACCACCAACAGTCTTCAGCATTCAGCAGACAAAGTGGGGGTTTTAACATTTATAGCCACAAAGGCCAACATTGTGCCTAATGATACAGTCTCAATGTTAAAAGAACTTGATCTTAAGAGGTATATTAAAGAAAGGTAAAATTATAAAATAATTTTGGATTTGGTAAGCGATACCAAACTAAATTAAATTCGACCCGTGAATGATTGCTATTCTATAAACAATATTATTACAAAAAACTACATTTAAAATTACAAAAGCATAAAAAAAATCTTGACGATAGAGGCTCCACGGGTATATAAAACTGTAATAATTAATAAGTAGGTATACAATTGATACATACATATTTGTATCAGTTGTAGCAAAAAGCAGTGAATAGATATTAAAAACGGCCCTAAGAGTACCCAAACGGCGATCTCGAATCAAAAGACGCGACTTAGCCGGACCTGATAGAAAAGGGCTTCTGGCTAAAAATGATTTAAATGGACTTTAAGAACAAGCTTCTTCACAATAATAAAATTCAGCTTCATAAATAAGATAGCTTAAAGTTTTGTGGTTTTTAAATTGCGAGAATTCTTCTCTTTGTTTTGTGTCCAAGAGTTAATCTAAACTCTATATGCTGTTGGTCACCATTTCTCTCGAGACTAAGCCTAGCAATTAAATTTTGCATAGAATGAGCCTGAGCATTAGGTACCTACAAAAAAAAGAGACAATTCACAAATTAAATGACATCATAGCCGAACAAAAAAGATAATTATTGGTAATTACGATGTACTGAACATTTCATAATTTGGTACTTAAATGTTTATGTTTTTAGACATTTATGCGAACGACCGCGTATGTATGTACATTCAGTTTTCGAAAAGGTTATTATTTCACTTCATTTAAAAAACTGTTACAGCTGGTGTATACCAACCCCTTCGACATGTAACCAAGTATTGTGAAAATAAAATTTCAATAAAGGAGGCACAAAAATTAATTAAATCACACAATCTCTTCTATCCCTAATACTATTAATGATAAAATTATATTGCACAATTCGTAATTGGTCAAGTCGCAATTCAATTTAGTATAAAAGAAATGATGACCTACTTATTATTTTTAAATTAACATGCCGGGTATTGGTATTTATTAAATAATCCTCACCAATGACAGCTTTTAACATGTTAATTAATATAAGGTCATACTGCTTCTTAAGTTTTCATAAGGGTAGTACTGTCATACTGTAATTATAACCTCACATAAGATTCATTGAAAAAAGTCACGAAATAATCAAGTTAACTCGTGCAAGGAAGAGAAATTACTCTTAACATTTTGAAGGATTTCTTATAGAGATTCAAGTTTTCACACGCTTGGCCCCTGACCTTGTATTCGTAACTTTTACTATCACCCACAAAGTAATAGTAACGTATATATTGCTCCACAGAGTCCCGGATGCTTTTATATTAATAAGGATTTAATTTATATTAATCAAAACCAGCAGTTTGTTTATTATCAATTAAAACGTAAATCCATGAACAGTCTCAGGTCTAAGTTATAATGATGCACACATTATAATTTGTGTCGTGTTAACCGTTACAGTGTGCTCGTTTCGAGAGGCGGACTGGTTCACGGATTGCCGGTAAAAGCGGCGCATGAGTACGCCGCCCGCAGTCATCGTCCAAGAGATCTCTTAGTCGCACGCATCATGCTCTTAATATTGGCGTGTTTGATCGCTTCAGGGGCTACCGTACCAGTTTCCTACGACCAGCGGCAAGATGGAGAGGAAAACATCCGCACCGACATCGAAAATGTCGTATTCCTCATTGCTATACCACAAAAGGTACCTTTAGATATATTTGATCTATTTAGAACAAACGAAGGGAACAACCAGCCCGAAATACAAGACAGAGCTGATGTACATGTAATGGAAGCGTTTGTGGAGCCTAACACCCCTTATCGAGTTGAGATCGGTATGAACAACCGCTTAACGGAAGGGGATGGCCGTGCGGTTGAAGTTGTTATACCAGGCCGAAAACATACTGACTCCGAGGCGGAGGTCAATCCAGACGAGCTGAAATTACTAGGAGCAACTGAGCAATGTGGCCCTGAAAGAGAACGTGATCCCGTCACTCTAGTGTGTCGACTCCGTTCGCAGCCAGCCACTAGTTCTGCGGATGAATCAAATAAGAAAAATGACAAAATCGATTCCCAACCCACCCCTGAAGTTATTCTCTCGTAATGCCTAATATTGTTTTAATGTATAAGTTTTAATTTATTTATGAAGTATGCCATTGTTGTAATTTATTCTAAGTTGTACATGTAAATTATTCTGCCAATTAAACTAACTCGTATATCTTTTGTTTGTTTATCTTAAATAAATTAGCATGTTAATGGTTTTGTTAACTATTACCAAAAATTTCTGTATTTGTCGCGAAATTCAATTCGCGACCTAATTGGAACATAGTAAATTGGTGCTCTGTTTTTTGATATTATGTGTACCAATTTTATCATTTTTGGGTTACCATATCCATATGCACAGTAATATATATTTCAGAAAAGGTAAAATATATTTAATAAAATAAATCTAAACTATGCGGTAAAATAGTATTAGTATGTATTGATGTCCTGTCCTACCAGTATACAATGTCATCCACGGAGAAGTGACCGTCTGAAAAATTATGAAAATATACTTAAAATTATCGAGGAAAATGGCTCAAATGGGGGGTCTATCTCTTATAGTTTTTTTTATTATTGAAAATATACTTTTTTGAAAAAAAAATCCACCTCTTGCACTATTTTTGCGATATCTTAGAAAATAAGTGGCACATCTTATTGTTTTTATTTTTAATGCAAAGCTACTGAGTTTATCTACCATAATAATTTAATTGATTTCTAATACAATTTTTTAAAACGCCAAATCCTGTTAATTTCTCTATAAAAAAGTGTGTTTTCATTTAAAACCGACTAAAACTCAAAAATATCTTCTATTATTGAGGCTATTTTAGTTTTTATTGTAAAACTACGGAATATTGTATACATAGTCATAAAAAATACTTATACCTATCTTTAAAAACCTCGGTGTAATGAGTGTCCAAAAAGACGACAAAAGTACCATTGTTTTAAAATATGAGTTTTGAATCAATCATCATCAATTTAGGCTCTAAGAAAGCGCTTGTGAATGTCAAACTAGTACCAGCTCGGAATGTAACGCAGGCATCGAGGCGAACCGGCAAGAAACTCGATCTGCATCTTCTTTTAGGTCTTCTGATTATCTTTTTTAAATTTAATAGTTTAATGTGTTACAGTAGTTATTAGCGGATGTATAGAGAGGGGTGTCAATTTCAGACATCACGATCACTCACATAATCCCCACCCACCCTATAACGTCCATATCCACCCTATAATAGCCTCTTGACATCAAAACCCGTTTGACATGGTAATCAAACCTATTGTCCGCCAATTCAGTAATGTGCTTTGGGATTAGTATTCTAGCTTTTGTGATTTTTTGCGGACATACATTAAATTATCAAGTAAATATTGGGATGGCAAAGTTAAAATACCAAATTCCGAATAAACATCTAATTAAATGATTTGCGAGGTGCTGTATTGTAAATTGCTCGAACTACTCGTTTTTGTAAAAGAAATACGGTGTTTACCTCTTAGCTGCTGTCCCCTATAGTAAAATACCATAAGACATTAAAGCTATGGAAGTAAGCGAAGTAGACTAACTTAGCAGTTGCATAAGCACAGATCAACTAAATATATAATTTGGCTAAAATTAAGCTAAGAATTTTCAATTCAATACAAAATACATTGATACATATAAACAAGCCAAAATGTGCTACATTTTTTTTATTCGTTTAGCATATAGCTACAATAACAGCTTATTAATTTTATTAGACTATTAGAATTACTAGAAAAAACTGATTGATAAAAATTAAATTTAAAATATTAATAGTAGCTATACCTATTTAATGTGATCATCTGTGATGTGTTATGTATGCCTGTGTAATTTGTTTGTTTATTCGTTTAATTTTGTATTATAACAGTAGTGCTGTACTACACATTTTGCTGAATGGGTTTACCAGTTGTTGGACATATCTTTTTTTTTTCAAGTGTATCAATTTTTTTTCTGCCTATTGTATTTGTGTAATTTATTTTACTTGTATGGTTGTTCCAATAATAAAGTATTGCTTGTTTTCTTTTTTATTTAAGTCCAATTGATGTAAAGGCTTATAAGTAGAGCTGTCAGAACATATTTACTTGGCATCAGTTTTTCAGTCAATACGCCAGATAGGCATTAGACAATGTTATACTAGAATGGTATGATTTAACTTCGATATTTTCTTTACCGAAACTTGAAACTCCTTATGAAATTCGAATCCGTGTCAGTCGACAAGTTTTTACAATGCATTATCACTGAGCCATCGTCAGCTTATTTATTTATAGGTTAATAATTAATGGCTAAGTATAATATACATGTATCTTTAATGAAACGCATTTCTAAGTCATATAACGAGAGAAAGTTATCTTACGTTTTCTCTCAATCATTATTTTTATAACTAAGGCGCTATCTTTGAGGTTGTTCTAAAATGTCACATCTGAATTACTTATTCTTATGGGTTTAGCATTCTCAAGCCTTTAAATTCTAACCAAAAATGTAAAAACAAAAAGATTTTTATTTTTTGCTGATAAACTGCTATACGAAAAAGGAAGCATGTGGACTTTTATATACTACGGTAGTCTTAACTGATCTGATGGTAAATGGTTACCGTCGTCTATGGACAGCCGTAACACCAGAAGTATTATAGCCATGTCGCTGACCTTGGAAAGCTTTATATGTATGTACACATATGATTAAAATTTATTTGTGAAATAACGACGGATCATGGGTAAATGAAACAGAGAAAATAATTTATTTTTATATTTAAATATTATCGAATAAATTAAAAGCCTTATAAACCGTAGGAATTATTAAAAGTACAGTTATAGAAATCACGGTAAATTTTTAGTTAATTTCCCCGTGGTGAATATTTCATTACATTCAATTATTTGGTGGACATCTAATAAACACATACTCCTTCTTATTTTAATACTTTATGAATCACGTGTCGCCGGTTGTTGTACATCGCCACTAACACCGCTTTTATTCTCTCTAAAGAACAATTCGGTCGTCAAACGTTTTGGATAGGCAATGATGAATGCGAAGTTATCAAAGTCGCCGCGGAAGTTTAAGGGACCATCTTGCCGTTGATCGTGGGTCGCCGGCGCAGCGATCACCGATGCAAGTAAACAAACGAATATGAGTATCATGTTGCACCTCTTCTAAACGTATAACGTCAGGGGACTGCGAATTGATCGGCCTCGCGTCTTCTTATGTGTATTGCCAATTGAGCACACTAACGGTAAATAAGAGAGTTGCGGATTCATTTTCCTTATACAAAGCTTGATTATACTACTATTTTATTTCCAGTTACTACCATGACTGCATTTGACATTTGTTTTCAAAATTAATATTATATCATAGCCTATGTAATTAGAATTATTGACATGGGAAGAAAACATTGTTATTTTAATAGCAGCACGGTTAAAAAAGTAATATTGTAAGCCAGAAGAATTTCTAAATACTAAAGAAAAAGAAAATATACCATTATCTACAATTCATTGCGATCATATTGGTCCACTAAAGAAAACCAAAAATCAGTATATTGAGATTGCATCAACAAATATTTGGAAATCCGAGCAGGATAATTACTGACAAAGTTACTGCTTTTACTAGTAACGACTTATCTGATTACTGTAAGACTGAAAATATAATTAATAATACCATCACTATTGGTATACCCACGTGGGAATGGGCAAGTTGAGAGAATTCATCGCATTTTGATTTCAGTTCTCACAAAGTTGTGTGTCGAGGATGAAATATGTAGGTATAAACATGTGAATCATATTCAAATATGTATTAATAATACTTACCAGAGGAGTATCCCTTACAAGTTACTTGTGGGAACTTGAATGAAACAAAAGCAAGATATATAACTTATTGCATTATTACAGGAAGAAAGTAGAGGCCAAATTTAAAAATACAAGAAGAAAACACAAATAGTTATAATAAAAAGAGGAAGTCTATTGTAAAATCTTATATAGGTGATTTGGTAGTCATTAAACGTACCCAGTTGGGTCCGAGTCTAAAGTTGAAGCCTAAATACCAGTGGCCTTACAATGTGGATAAGTTGCATGGTAGAGATCGTTGAGAAAGCTGAGTCAACTCAATAGACAACAAAATAGTAACAAAACGGTAAAAAAACTGACGGGTTATAAATTAAACAAGGCTGGTAAAGGAAACCGAATGGAAAAATAACAAGCTGGGGCGCTACTAAATTATACTAAAACAAGTATAGACAGTTACACTAAAGCAAGTAAGTGGCTCTTTATACCTTGTTCACTAGTCCATAACATTTATGGATCAATATTATTCTATTTTAAAGATTTATTGTTTTATAGTATGCCTATCTTTAGACATTACCGATTTCTCGATCTTAGCTTAATATTTAGTGTGGTTAATAAATAAAATAAGGGCAGTAAAATATAAAAATTGTGGCGATCCCTCAGATATCAGCAATCCAATGCAAACCCTTTCGGTAGCTGCATGTAAACTAGCTGATTGCAGAACTCGACAAACTACAAGTAAGCTTCTGTGTCCATTGCATAACTCTCTTTGCCTTGTATTTATGAACTAGTCAGGTATTGAGCCCTGTCCTCGCCTTGATTTCTGAATATACAGCAAAAAATACTCGAACGCGGCACTTATAAGCGTACCGCTGAGACGGGTATTACATCCGATATATGGTGGTAGTTTTTGAGTCTGACATAATTATCATGATATATTCACATGTTGTTATCATTAAAAAATATAAGTACCCTTTGTATACTCATCTTTAATCATGAATACGTACACATTGTGTACCTATCTTGAAACAAATATAATTTCATATTTCAATGTTTCTTAACTTGTGGTCAATAGATCCCTGAGATACGCGACAATATGTATAGGATCATTTAACAATAATGAAAAAATGCCACCAAAAGCCTCGTAAGATACCTTTATTAAAAGGCAATCTCTGCTCTTTTTATTTCGTATTTTTAACGAAAACGTATGTGGTACCAAAATAAATGATCCGAAAATTATCCAGATTTTTATTGTTAAGGATGTTTTTTTAATTGATGCTCGATAGCCTAGGGATTCTTCAGTTGAAAATGGTTCAAAAACGCTGATATTTTTTATACTCATCCGTAATTGATTATTTTAATAATTAATCGGCATTTTTAAGTTGAAACGCAAAGATGTTTTTGTTTAGTAGAAACCTAATTGGTTTTGATTTGCTATTTTAAAATTAACATTAACATCAGTAGGTAGAAAAAGAAATTAAATGGGTAAAAGTTAGAAATACATGACACTAAATATTACGGATTAGATGAATTTAAAATTACATAGTCATAGTAAAAGCAAAGTAAGTTAAATTCTACATCCTTTAAGGATCATTGATGTATGAAGATTGAAGAACTCCTTTAAACATAGAGCTTTAATTATGGCTTCTTTCTGCTAACCACATCAGTTACATGACCTATGTATGACTAGGCAGATAAATATAAATTAATCGTAAATTTATAAAGGAAGATTTGATTGCTGTTTGTGCTAAAGTTTTCTAACTCATTTTGAGCATACAATTTTACTGTAGTATGTCATGGCACAATCCAGAGTTAACTCAGCGCTGAATTGACTAAAGTAAGCTCTCTATTATTGATTTGATTTAAGAAATTATAATGAGTTACTGGTCTAGAATTAAGTTATTATTTTAAAATAATCTAGGGGTATAAATTATTATGATATATTGTCTATAGCTATTGAATGTAATTTGCAAGCAAATTATACATCTTCGTGCTAAACTAGACAGAGTAAATGAGATAAATATAATACGTTATCACCGTAGGGACTCCCCACTTTTATAATATGTTTTTATAAAATGATAGTAATAATCCATTATAAATAAAATAAATGATAATCGGGTTCACATTGTCGCACAATATTTATATGTAGAACCTATTATCTTTTGCAGCATTCTATGTAGAATGTTGACAAGACGATTTTATCAGAACAGTAGTGAACATTATAAATATTTCCTAGCCAAGAAAAAGAGGCGTAAGAAAATAGATACTGTAGATGTAAAAAATACTATGACATTACAATTTTTGTCTCCTCTAAAAGATAACAAAATCTTTGCTTTCATTTTTTGGTTGTCAAATTTTTGGTATATATAATGTCTATTATAAAAATATATTTTTTATTCATACATCAAATTTCTTTAGATTAAATAAGTATTGTAATGTTAATGTGTAAAGTTATTTATAGTATTGTACCTATAGTATACGATATTACAAACTACAATGTAGAATTAACAACGTATAAATTCCAATTTATCAAAACTACTGTACGTTTTTCGACTAAACGTTTGAATTGTGAGTAACGCTTTATCAGTCGACTAATTATTATTTACTTCTACTGCGGTATTGCCATAGGTAATAAATTTAGTCAGTATGAAGCAAACTGTGTTCCGTGAATAAAGAATATATAGATTGGTACCTTCATCTATTCGTCGCAAGGTGTACTGTAACTTGAAGTGATGATGTCTCACTTTGTAGTTTTATAGACCCCGCGTCAATGGACGTGAGTTCGAATCGCTGTAATGAGCCTGAGCTTTAGGTGAAGGGAACAGCGTGATGGAACCATAGCATGGTGGTAGCGTTTTTTCTAATGCTCGCCTGGCTAGCTACCACCATTTTATATTTAAATTTTTATATCCTTAGGGACTTCCTCATCACGATGAAATTTTGAACTCCCATGTTGCCAGAAACCAGGGACATCTTTTGCAATTTTTCTAGTCACTGGCGGGAGGCTAGCTATCTCCTTCAAATAAATCTACTACTGAATATCTATAGGTGTGTTTCGGTAGTTACGCTTGAGAGCCAATCCGTCCAGTAGGCTTAGCGTGTCTACCATCTTGGTCCAAATCGTCAATTAATATTAGATCAGATTGTGACTGTAAAGCCATGCGTTGTATCCGGTTCAGGGGCCACTTACATGAGGTACAGTAATTTGCTTGATCAAGTTCTTTTTTGGGAGTTTCTTCTGTAAATATTTTAGCTACGTGAGTATTGAATTGATCTTGAAAATCAGGCATTAGATATTATTGCGTGTATATTTTATCTAATCAAACATGGCAAACAGTTCATCCTTACAAAGTAAATGTAAATAAGTACAAAATTCGGTCCTTTGAAAATTATATTGACGAAAATGAGTACATAAGAATATATGTAATATATAAAGACGTTAATTGACTGATTTATTAACGCGGAGCCGAAATTGCTGAAGCTAGAAACATAAAATTTAGAGATTCCAAGAAATAGTTATAAAGTTTTTTAATATATAATCGTATGATTAATTTACATCAATGCATATTATGTTAATGTAAGTATTACTAATATACAATGATTCCGAGAAGAAAAAAATAATGTTATTTTTGTTGCACCATTACTTGCCTCACATTATCCTAATAAAAAGCAGTAATTGGACACGTTCGCAGGTATTCTAGATATTCATACTCTTTGCAGTCTATGTTAGCTTAATAATCAATTTTGTAATAATGTAGCTGCAGCTGAAATAACACTGGCTTTTCTATTACCAAATAGAAACAGTGTGTTTACCGCTCCTTATCAATTAGGTTTTAGTATTGTATATAGCTGGTATACGTAGCTAATTTTATTTTATTTTCTACGTTAAGTAGTATTTCACAATTGTGACTAGAACAGTCTTTTAAAGAGGTACCTTAAATATTTCAACAATAAAATTTTAGCAAATAAAACTTAAACATTGTTTGGGATTTAAATAGTAGATGTGAATTATTGGAATTCCTATATATTACTTTGATATTTAGGTAAGTGTATTTATAATTTGAAGCAATGTTAGGCTCATTCGTAGTGTGTACCACATATCAAAAATATCAGTTTCTGCACTTTATTATTTGCAACCAGATGGATCTGTTGGGACAGATGTAGATAATGTAGTTGGTTTAAGGGGATACTTTGTAAGGAAAAATAAATTTAAAGCTTATTTAGTTAATGGAATTATCATTGCAGATAGCATAGTTTTGGATTCACCATCAATTTTTAAAGGTTAATGTTTACAGATTAAGGGTGTGATGTTTACAAGTAATATAGTGCTTAACATATTAAAAAATGTTTTGCGAGGGAAATTTCTTAATAAGTGCTCTGTCGTATGTAAGACACATTGATAGTGCATTATCAATGCTAAAAAGTATAATTACGACTAGATTATGAAATAATAAGATAATATCTCTTTCAGGTATATAAATTGAGCTTCTGCACTATTAAAAAAGAAGTAAGTACATAGAAATCCTACAAGACGAGTAAAAATAAAGAACTAATAATGATTTACTACTACTACTACATATACATCTACTACTCCCTACTACATCACAATAACATTAATTAAACAAAGAGTTTTTGTTGCCCGTAATGATGAATGTGAAAAATCAAATTAAGAGCGATTGTTCGTACTGTTATATCCTGGATATGTATGCGAAAGTGCTGACTTGATAGTGCTAAATCATCAATATCTAGTCAGCCCGGCATTAGCATACAACCAGCACGGTCAGTTAGCATAAACCCGCGGTACGGGTCGGACTCATTTTCTCTACAAAATCTTATATCAATTGTATTCTAATTCTAATTCAATGTTGAATGTGTTTAACTGTAATAAATATTATATTTCATATTGTAACAAAAATATTTTTTTTTTTTAAAAAGAGGTTCAAGCCTTTTCGTATAACATTTTTGGTGGCAGCGGTGGGATTCGAAAATCCCTTACCCAAATACGACTCCGAAGTTAATGTGATAAAGTGAGTGATATAACACCGTTTACGTGATTGTGTTACGACGAAGTGGTATATCAGTAATTTAATAATAAGTGAATAAGTGCTGATCTATGATTCCTATTTTCGAGTTCTACTCCTCGAATGCTGATACCAACCACTGATCCCTGGACGCTGATCTTTGGTCACCGATTCCTGTTCGCTGGTTCCTGCCGTTGATTCATTTTTGATACTTACCAAGTTCCTGATTTACAATGTGGAACATTGTATCGCTGATCTCCATGGCGCTCCTGTGAGTGATAAAACTGTAATCATATAAGAAATTGAACTCAGAGTCTAGGATTTATTATTGTATGAGATTGGCTTACCTGAAATGTATTAAGTGTAATGTTTATATAATATTATCCACCATACAGCGATAAGAACCTGTACTGTCATATTGCATTTCTTCACAACAGCTGATATAGTGTGGAGACGGCTTCTATTATTTCGACATTTTGTTACATGTAACTTTTTTAAATTATTCTCTTTGTTTGATTTATTGTAATACTTTTGTCTATTCATTCTTTTATCTTATAATCTAGCTAATAAGTTATTTCAAATTGTTCATAATGGCTTCCAAAGCAAAGGACGAATGTCCCAAAGAGGATATTTGCGGTACTTCTAGGAGTGGCCTAGCTCGTAGTGAATCACAAGATTTAGTATTCACAGATCTTAGCATCCTATTCAAATTTATTAAGCCATTTGATGGCGCAAGGGAAAAGTTAAATCCTTTCATTGCCAATTGTCAGAGCGCGTACAACACTGCTACTAAATCCCAAAAGGCTATCCTATTTAAGTATATCCTAAGTCAGTTAGAGGGCAAGGCAGAGTCGACTTGCAATGTAAAAGAATTCGATAATTTCGAACAATTTATAGATTTCTTGAAACAACAATTTGTAGAAAGAAAGCATTATACTTACCTCCTTTCAGAGCTTCAGGAATGTAAGCAAGGACCAACAGAATCTGTAAACCAATTTATTCTTAAAATCGAGACATGCCTAGCAAAACTTATTACGGAAATAAATTTATCACTGAAGAAGAAATCCGAGCTTGCTGGACGCGTAGCGTCTATGCAAGATCTTGCTCTATACACTTTTATTATTGGGCTTAACTCGCGACTCTCACAAATCATAAGATGCCGTAATCCGGATTCACTTAGTTCCGCGCTTAGTTTCGCACTAGAGGAAGAAAAGATCTTAGCTAGTATCAATAGGAAACCAATGACAAATCCACATTCAAATGATAGGTTTAAATTTGTGCCCAATCGTCGGGAATTCCAACCTCTCGATAATCGCTATCAAAATTCTCGTTTCACTCGCCCTGAGCCTATTAGGAATCAAAACACAGGCGAAGTGAATACGTGTCGTTATTGTAAAAATATAGGGCACACTATAGAAACCTGCCGTAAACGTCAATATAATAACAGTAGATACCAACCCAATGCGTCAACTTCATTTGCGCGTTCAAATCAGATTAGACCATTTAATACCAACCCCAATCCAGCAAGTCCTGTCTTTATGGTAGACCATATGGATAACGCTGGGTTCGAAGATGCCGAAAGTAATTTAAACAAATAAGATTTCCCGGTCGGCATTGCGCGGGAAATCGCCTTCGAATTTCAAAAGTCGATGCCACTGTTTTCAATCGCAACACTGTTTCTGGGGGCTACACTGTACCCACTGTAACCACTGTATCCACTGTATCCACTGTATCCACTGTATCCACTGTATCCACTGTATCCACTGTATCCACTGTATCCACTGTACCCACTGTATCCACTGTACCCACTGTAGCCACTGTATCCACTGTACCCACTGTATCCACTGTACCCACTGTATCCACTGTACCCACTGTACCCACTGTATCCACTGTATCCACTGTACCCACTGTACCCACTGTACCCACTGTATCCACTGTATCCACTGTATCCACTGTACCCACTGTACCCACTGTACCCACTGTACCCACTGTACCCACTATATCCACTGTACCCACTGTACCCACTGTATCCACTGTACCCACTGTATCCACTGTACCCACTGTATCCACTATACCCACTATATCCACTGTATCCACTGTATCCGCTGTACCCACTGTACCTACTGTACCCACTGTATCCACTATACCAAATCCTGAAAGTCAAAACCCACTTACCGGAAATCCGAATCCTTCCAAATCCAATTTGTTCTGCAAACCGGCTATGCAGTCTCCTGATAATCCGCAGTACCTGAAAACTAAAAAGCACAATAAAATATATAAAATAAATAATTAATCGAAAATATACCTACCTCATGTTATACTCGAAACCCCGGTCTCCGATAGACCTCTTGCGTTCCTCGTCGACACAGGTTTATCAGTAAGCTCAATAAAACTAGAGTCTATATCCAATATACAGAAAATAGATCACAATAACACAATATTGATAAAAGGAATCGATCCTGGTGACGAAACAACATCAACCTTAGGCAGTTTCATACTACCTTATTTAAGGGCCTGAATGAGCAACTTCACGAATTCCATATTGTAGATCAGGTAAGTCTAAGTCACGATGGCATCATAGGCAACGACATTTACAAAAACTCAAGTGCAAAATTGACTACTCCCAAGAAACGCTACTAATAGGACAAGAAAATATTAAGTTAAAATTTTCCGAACCTATATATATCATTCCTGCCCGTACCGTGACTTGTATAGAATGCACTATAAAAAACCCTGATATATCTGAAGGACTTATCTTGGATCAACATCTCTCTAAATCGTTACTAGTCGCTAATTGTATTGTCAAAGTAAAAGAGAATAAACGTATAAATATAATCGTCGTAAACGTTTCTGAAGAGCCCGTAGAACTCCAGGCCAATCCGGTTGATCTCTACCCGGTTCAATCCGTAAACTCGAATCAAAATATCTATAATCGCACTCAAGAAGTAATAGAATCGTTGAAAGTATCTCACTTGAACAATGAAGAAAGTAAGATTTTAATTGATCTTTGCGCCCAATTTTCCGATATATTCCACCTACTAGACGACCAACTGACTTTTACGACTGCCTTAAAACATCAAATAAAGACTACAACTGATGTACCGACACACACCAAATCGTACCGATTCCCAGAATGTCATAAGAAGGAAGTCGAAACTCAAATGACCAAAATGCTTAACGAAAATATAATAGAGCCATCCTCATCCCCTTGGAGCTCCCCTATATGGGTGGTCCCTAAGAAGACCAGCTCCGATGGTCAGAAGAAATGGCGAATAGTCATCGATTACAGAAATCTTAACGACATAACAGTAGGCGAAGATTTCCCTATCCCACAGATTTCGAAGATTCTTGATCAGTTAGGTAATAGCAGATATTTTAGTACCTTAGATCTTACTTTCGGTTTCCATCAAATATTAATAGACCCGACGGATGCACCCAAAACCGCGTTCTCTGTCCCGCAAGGACATTTTCAATTTAATCGCATGCCGTTCGGATTGAAGAATGCACCCTCAACATTTCAAAAATTAATGAACACTTGTCCCTCTGGGCTTCAGGGGTCAAGGTGTTTCGTATATCTGGATGATATTGTAATTTATAGCCACGATTTATTCTCCCACATTAATAATTTAAAATCAGTCTTTGAAAGACTTCGCAAATTCAACTAAAACTAGCGGCCGAAAAATGTGAATTTTTACGAAAAGAAGTCGGCTATCTTGGACACATTATCAATGAGAATGGTGTGAAACCAAATCCGGAAAAAATAAAATCAGTCGCTGATTTCCCAGTTCCTAAATCGCCTAAGGATGTTATGTCATTTCTAGGATTAGTATCATATTACAGACGCTTCATCCCAAACTTCTCCAAGCTCGCGAAAGCTATGACATCTCTTTTGAAAAAGGATGCCCCTTTTGTTTGGAAGAATGAACAACAACTTGCATTTGACTCACTTAAAACTAAATTGACATCTGCACCTATACTCGCATATCCTGATTTTACTAAACGCTTCCTACTTACCTGTGATGTCTCCAATTATGCCATATCGGCCATCCTATCTCAGGGTTAGATAGGCAAAGACCACCCTATCGCTTATTCGTCCCGAACACTGAACAAAGCTGAATGTAACTATAGTGTAACTGAGAAGGAATGTTTAGCGATAATATTTGGAACCAAAATTTTTAGGCCCTATCTGTATGGCCACAAATTTACCGTATTTACCGATCATAAGCCATTACAATGGCTATTTAATTGCAAGGACCCCGGGTCCAGGTTAATAAGGTGGCGACTAAAACTTGAAGATATCGAATACGACATAGTTCATAAAAAGGGTAAAATGAACACAAATGCGGATGCACTATCACGATTCCCAGTAAACCCTATCACAGGAAAGGTCCCATCAAAAGTTAATTTCCCTCCTAGGGATGACGGTGATGACTTTACTAACATATTACAAGATCCATTACTAAATCTACCATCCCCTATTCCATTCACTTACGATGATGAAACCCTACTAAACCCGATTTCTGCCAGTAATGACAAAACGAATACTGCGCTACAATCCTTGCCAGCTCCATCTCCTGAACTTGTAGACCTAGGGCCAAACTTAGACCTTAGTCCTAGGACTAACGACTCAGATTTAGACCTCGACTCTCTTCAGATCTACTCACCAAATAACCCTGAGTCGCTTGTAAATGACGACGACTATCCCAGCTTCCTAAAATCGACATCTAATAAACAAAATTGATCTAATACTGTGCTCGTGGAACACAACTTAGATTTACTAAAATCAAACTGCAATACTATCCTGATTCCAACCTCTATAGATCTAGACGAATCAAACCCTTACGTCTCAGAAATTATCTCAAACGCTGAAAATCGCGAAAACATTCTAGATCAAGAAAAGGAATTAAATAAATTTCAACAAATTCATTTTAATAATAAAAATATTTTCTTCATATTTACCAAGGTGCACCATTTTGATGAAGCGTCCTACCCCAGCATTTACGAAACATTTAAAAATATAAGGAATAAAATTCTGGAATCTGAGCATCTGATCTCAGACATAGATTTTCAGATTTTAAAAACCCCTTCGACCAACATTCTTATACTAAAATTTACAACATTCTAACCCACATTTTTCATAATACAAAAATCAATGTTCATGTTTATAGGAATAAAATCATCTACCCCACACTGAGCGAAAGAATTAAGATCATGCGCGAAAACCATGATATTCCGATAGCAGGACATTTAGGGTCGACACGAATGTATGGTAGGATTAAAGAACAGTTCTACTGGAAAGGCATGCGTGGCGATATCGAAGATTTTGTAAAAAGATGTAAGTTATGCCAAGAGAATAAAGCTCTTAGAAGACTTAATCGTGCACCCATGGAAATTACTACTACATCTACAGCTCCATTCCTGAGGATAGGATTGGACATAGTCGGCCCCTTACCAGAATCGGGTCCTACAAATATATATTGACTATGCAAGACGACTTAACCAAATTTTCTATCGCTTACCCATTGCAAACTGTCACTGCTGAAGAATCAAGTGATTGTCTGGTGCACTTCATTACACTTTTCGGTATTCCTAAGTCTATCCTTACTGACCAAGGTACTAACTTCACTGCCGATTTACTTAAAAATACATGCCTATTTCTTAAAATCAAACAGCTTTGGAGCTCGCCTTATCACCCGCAGACCCAAGGTGCTCTGGAAAGAAGTCATTCAACTCTCAAAGAGTACCTCATCCTTCGTTAATCAAAATCAAGACAATTGGTCTCACTATATTTATACTGCTATAATCACATATAACACGACACCACATACTACTACTAAATATACCCCATACGAATTACTCTTTGGCCATAAACCTTACATTCCAACTTCTCTTTATAAAAACGAACCCAATACAACATATTCAGATTATGTTAAAATGCTACATCATAAGTTCAAATATACTAGGGAGAAGGCGCTGGAAAATATTACAAAATCTAAAGAAAATTCTAAGAATTATTATGATAACCAGACAAAACCGCCATCGCAATATAAGGCTGGCGATTATGTCTATCTTAAATGTCATCTGAGGCTACGTAAAGCATTATCTCCATTATGGAAAGGACCCTATAAAATCATCAAAATAAATAGAAATAACACGGCAACTTTACTCATCAACAGGCGCCATGTGACGCATCATTTTGATCAAATAAAACCCGCTTATGATAGAAACCAATAAATATATAAAACAATAACTGTTGATTAATATAATTTTAAAAATAATAACAAATACTCATATAATAACAATAATATAATAGTTACTATAGTATATTTAAACATGAGAATACTTACCAATATAATTCTAATCCTATTATATTTATTTTATTCCAGTGCTACGATAAGCGCACAAGACTTTATCAAGCCACTCCCTTCTAGCTCCGGTATCTTCTTCGATAAGTTAGGAAAACTTAAAATAACTCGAGGACAATTAAATATAATCGCTCATGTCGACATCTCTTTTATAAACCCCCACATAAATAATTTGAATGATACAGTATTCGCCGCAAAGAGGGTGTGTCAAAGAACAGGCAAACCCCAATGCCAAAATATCCTGTCTCCTTTAATTGTTCGTTTCAAGGATATCCAACACGAATTTAGTTACATTTCACATCTTGTCTCAAATCGTAACAAACGGTCAGCATGGTTTAGTGCCATTGGTACCGCGTTCAAGCACATCTTCGGCACCCTAGATGAAGACGACGCATTAAAATACGATTCTGCCATAGAGTCCTTCCAAAATAGAGACGGAAAACTCGGAGAACTAGTAAAAGAAAATATTTTAATTACAAGATCTACTTTAGAGACATATAATGAAACTATATTTAAACTAGATAATAACCAAAAGAGTCTTCAAACCGCTATTGAAGAACTCACTTCAAAATTTAATATTGTATCAGATAATCATAATGATTTAAATACTGAAACAAAAGTCCACTCCATATTGTCGAGCCTTGAAAGCTCACTATTGACACTGTCTTTTCAACTCGAAGATCTTATCAACGCTATTATGATGAGCAGTCAGAATATCTTGCACCCGAACGTACTTAGTCCGGCTCAGTTATATAAAGAATTAGCAAATAACGATAGGTACTTACCTAGAGATACCGGGATGCCTATAGCATTATGTCTAGAGAATATTCATTTAATTTTAAGTATATCAAATGTCGCTTGTTATTATTATAATAATAAATTAGTATTTGTTTTACAAATTCCCCTCGTTACAAGGGATGAATTTAACTTGTATCGTAACCTAGCGCTACCGACACCACATGGATTACAAAATCCTAACACTTTCAGTTTAATTGTGCCCTCGAGCCAATTCATTGCTATATCTAAAGATAAACTTAGTTATTGTAAACTTAACGATTTAGGAAAATGTAAAACTGTAAACTCTGAGTTCTTCTTATGCAGTATAACTACAGTGTTGCAATCAAATGCTAACCCTACGTGTGAAAGTGAACTATTATCGAAACCTATTAATGACATCCCAGTGCAGTGTGAAACTAAAACAATGGTGAATTAGACATTTGGATTCCTATTAGTAATAATGAATGGATCTTTATACAAACTCGCACAAATAAAATATCAATTGATTGTAATGATCACGAATTACATGAGTTAGTGTTATCAGGCACAGGCGTGCTTCATGTTCCTGATCAATGTACAGTCTATACGGGAAGTGTTAGATTAATTTCGTTAAATAAAGACACCAATATAAATATACCGACTCCTATGTTAGATTTTAATATTATTAATAATTCGTGTTGTAGGTTAAGTAACAATACTCAGCGTGCAGTTAGCATAAAACCGCGGTACGGGTCGGACTCATTTTCTCTACAAAATCTTATATCAATTGTATTCTAATTCTAATTCAATGTTTAATGTGTTTAACTGTAATAAATATTATATTTCATATTGTAACAAAAAATTTTTTTTTGTTTAAAAGTGGTTCAAGCCTTTCCATATAACAGTACTTCTAAAACGATTTTTAGCTAATTAATTAATTCTGTTATTGTAGATACTTTAAAAAGATTTATACACGACGTTAACAATGAGTGATATGAAATTTCCCTTAGAAATAAAGGATTTTGATTACGAAGAAATAAAGAAATTAGATGAACACTTCCATGATTATTTCTCCGAATTCAGTAAGTTTTTATTTATATATAAAGCAATATCCATTTTTGTTACATTTTAAGTGACGGTGAATGGTTTTGGTTTGGTGGTGGTTTGGTACCACCAATTTAGTTGAATTTTTCAGCTTAGCAATTATTAAAGTTTTCTATAGATTGCTTATTACATCTTATTATAGTGTACCTATGTATTACTTGCAATGTTATAGTAATATGTATTTATCTATGAAATTGCCGGCCTGCAGTACTGGTGGCCCTTTCAAATAAAATAAATTTTGTTTGCCTAAGAATTTTAATTTCAAATTAATTTTAATTTGAAAAGATGACTTGCTTTTCTCGAAAGTTGTCATTTGTTTATTGATTAGTGTTATGTTTTCATCGCATTTGAATCTTTTTCATCATCATGAATACGTTAAAAAATCGAGTTATTACGGAATATGAGTACTGGCAGCGTACGGCAGCAACACCTTTATTACCTGGTGTGCCCGCTTCCGTTTAGGAAATTTCGACCTGAAAAATGAACCTCGTGGTCGTCTATTAGAAAAAGCCCTTCTACCATGCTATGGTTTCATCACGATGTTTTCCTTCACTGAAAGCTCAAGCTCATTGTAGGTGGATTCGAACTCGCGTCCCTTGAAGCGGCGTCTATACACACTACCAAGTAAACTATCATCGCTTTGTAGATTATACCTACCTTAACACGGACCTAAATATCTAAATTAATGTCGGTAAACTTTTTTTTTTTAAGTTAGCGATGCTGAAAGACAACTTGGCTAGGAGCACTGTATTGCATATTGCATCAGTAGCAGTCAAATAAAATAATAATCAATAGAATATAATATCATCATATTTGATGCTATAAACATTATTTACAGATGATGAAACCAAATATGTAAAAGTAGGCCCTAAGGGCTATGTTATCTTTGCGAACTACAAAGAAGAAGCTTCTGATATTTATAATATGAAAATAAGAGCAACAGATATAACTGTGGCAAGTTACCCAAGATCAGGTACATCAATTCATTTTATATCAATTGCTATAATTTTTTTAAATTTATGCACAGCTCCAAGGTAAATATCTTACTAAATCAGCAGAGTTTGAAAACTGGATTGCCTGTAAAATTCTGTATACTCAGGCAATTTCCGAGTTTTACAAACTATTTTCTGCATTCTTTAGTTTTCCGGCATGCTTTCAGTTATGTTTATGATATATGGAATTTAGATTAGATAATATCTTTAGAATTTTCTATATAATATTAATCCCGTAAAGAAAATTCGGTGCCCATTTCCTATTGTCTTTTTTCTCGGTTTTTATTGTTTCCGCTTTCTTACTCTAGATGCGCCATTTCCTTCTTTGCACAAAATCTTCATTAGACAAGCTGAACCGTCTCATCTTCTATTTTTAAAATGTAAACTGCAGGAATAGAGATGTATAACCCACATATACACCCACGTTGACTTTCAAGACGTTATAAACACCGAATTTATTGAAACCACCTTGGTTGCAAAAATACCAACATTGACAGCACTTCGAATCCCCATTTGACTTATATCGCCACAGTGTAGATTGAATTTGCAAAACAAAATCGCAGGCTTATTAAAATGTTTTTGTTATTGGGAACATACCAGTGCACGTTATTGAGTCATTTAATAATGATTAATTGTGGAATAGAAATTATTAAAAAATCTACATATTATGATATTGTGCGTTATATTTATAATAGGTACAACGTGGACTCAAGAATTGATCTGGTTGGTCGCAAACGATTTGGACTACGAAAAGGCTTTGAGAATACCTATATATCGAAGATACGACGTTATAGGGTAAGACATTTTTTTTTAATTTAGTAGGTATTTCAGATTCAATTTACATATTAAACAATAGTGGACATCTAGCAATAAGTACTAGTTAGTTAGCAGTTAGGATGGCTCAGTTGGTAGTGTGTAGGGACGCTGCGTCAATGGACATGAGTTTGAATCTGCCGCCAAATACCTATAGGTGTGTTCCGGCAGTTGCTTTTAAGAGCCAGTCCTTCCACTAAGGTTAGCGTGTTCATCATTTTGAGCTACATCGTCACTTGACATTAAGTAAGATTGTGGCCGTAATGCTAAACCTATAAACAATAAAAAATGTACCCAAGTACTTAATTCAACTACGAAAGCAGTCATATTCTTAAAAATTTTATATACAATTATATTTTCGTATTTTATTATTACCAAATATTTTGTCATTAAAGAGGCACATACTTACATTACTTCTTTTCTTATTATACATAGTAATAATCAAACAGAAGAAAAATTGAAAAGGCAATAAATTAAATTAATTAATTTTTTAAGAAAGCGCAGTTTAAAAATAAAAAATAAGTATTTAATTAATATTAACTGAACAATAAACATTATGTTATATATCATGAAAGCGACGTTCATTGGTCGACCAAGAAAATACAAAAGCAGTACTCAATCCTTGGCATATAGAGTGAATGTAAGATCACCGTGTGAAATTTTAGTAGAGAATTCCTGGTCGTTGGTGATTGGGTCTGGTTCGAACAAATACGGCGAATTAACACTTATTGAGTAAGGCAACTCTAGTAGTACTCTTGTAGTAGTAGTAAAGCTGAACTAAGATTTTGAAATGATTTGCACGCATCTTAAGTACTACAACATTATGTGTAATACTCTGAGGGATAAATATGAGCGTTGCTATTTTTATTAGATAAGAGAATGAAATATTTCAAGATTTTGCCTTGCCCGCATGACCTTATAAATGAATTTCTAAATACATTCTTGAGTACAACGCACCGAAGCGTTTCGAAAAGGCAATGAAAGGTTTACATACAGATTTCCATCTTTTATATTACATAATTATGTCAGAAATATTATGATCTCCAAAACATGCCCCTGCCTGCACGGCTGGCCTAACAATTGAAGCAGTTGTCTTACTGCAGACGCCACGCCAAAGTGTTGTGGGTTCGATTCCGCACAGGACAATTATTTCTGTAATCCACAAATATTTGTTCATAACTTGGTTTTTTTTTTTTTTATACTTAAGGTTTAGCGTTATCGCCATAATCTCGCCTGATCTTAAGTGACGGTACGGCTCAAGTTGGTAAACACGTTAAACCTGTGGAGGAACTGGTTCTCAAGTGCAGCTGCCGGAACACACCTATTGGTATTTGGCGGCAGGTTTACAACTTGAGGGTGGTAGCTACTTAAAACTTGGCATTGGCAAAATTGTCTGTATAAGTAGATGTCATAAAATAAAAATAAGAAAACATGTTTATTTATTATTAGGCACTGTTACAGAAAACAAACTAAATTAATAAAAATTATATTTCAGTATAAATCTACTGTAATATTATTTGCATTCCTATTACAACAGTGCACAACATTTAGGTACATAACTAATTTGCGCAGACACGTTGATAAAACAACAAATTAAAATATATTTGTAAATACGTTCATATACAATTTTAAATTATAATTCAAAATATCTAATTTAATCAAATGATTGGTATGCGCTTTGCACATACGAAAAATTGGATTGTTGTACGCTAACATTATTTAAACAATCAGGACCTACATCACTTAAAACTTTATTATCGTATATACGTATCTTTTTCAGAAAAACAGTATTGTCTCAGATTTTAGAAAAAACAAACGCTTCTCAAGTTTTATTAGACGAGGTTACCGAACGTCGTTTTTTTAAAACACATTTACCGCTGTCTCTATTGCCGTCCTCTATAGTCGATAGTAGTAAAGTGGTGTATGTAGCACGAAATCCCAAAGATGTCGCTGTGTCTATGTATCACTTTACTCGACTTGTGAAATTTATCGGAGATATTGATTTTAAACCATTCTGGAATTTTTTCTGCAAAAATATGTGTGAGTCACCGATATATTTAGGATTTTTAAGTTACTTATTTTTAAGCGATGATAGCACAGTTGGTGGTGTGCACGGACGACGCGTCAAGGGACTTGATTTCGAATCCACTAATAATGCGCTTCAGCTTTCGGTGAAGGAAAACATCGTAATGAAAACGTAGCACAGTGTTGTGGATATTTCTAACGCCCGCCTGGCTAGTTACCATCCTCAAGTGGATAATCTACCGTCAAACACTTATAGGTGTGTTCCAGCAGTTGCAGTTGAGAGTCAGTCCTTCCACTACGCTTAGTTTATCCATTATCTTGGGCCACACCGTCACTTAACATCAGATGAGGTCGTGGCCATAACGCCAAATCTTAAAAAAGAAAAAATGATTTTATTTATTGTTTCGCACAGTTTAACAAGTTATTTTATAATTATGTAAAGCATATATTTTAACATAAAAATATTGTAAATCCATGAGTGATTTATTTAAAGCCATTATTTTGAACAAATTGAAAGCGACTGCAGCAAAGAGGTTTTTGCTGCGTTCAGCCGCGCATCTTTTGCTGTCTTAGTTGGCCCCTAAGGTGTTTGGGAAATATTGATATGATATCTCTCAAAAAGGTTTAAATTAATTAGTAAGAATATATAGTTGTGTCAATACGGTTGGTAAAAATATATGTGGAGACAAGATACCTATCGGTTGAGAGGTGTTTTCATTGAATGTAGGATATATACAAAGTCTATTAAATATCCTATACTCCTTTACTTTTAAGTTACATTTAAATGGTTGTTTTTTAAACGTACGGCCTTTTTGATAAGTTTTTATAATAATAATATCTGAATAATTGCAGTGCCATGGACACCTTATTTTGAAAATATAAAGGAAGCATGGGGGTTACGAAATCATCCTAATATGCTGTTCTTATTCTATGAGGAACTTAAAATGGTAAGTTTTAGCTTTATTATATTTAGGAAACATCATACCGATAACGCAAAAATTATAAAACGATAAAAGATGTAAATTAAACTTAAATATTATTCATAATTATGATTAACAATAATACACAAAAAAAAATGGAGACATTATGAAGTGAAATAATAAATATTAGTTTAGTAATCCAAAAGTGCACGCCTCATAATGTAATTATAATTGGTTGACATAGATTTAAGCATTCATATTAAATGGGAAGTAATTCGATGTCATAATATATATATATATATATATATATATATAAAATAAAAAATGGTCTCAATACATTAAGTTTTTGGGTATAATCGTTACACATCCATACACACAGACATCCGGAAGTCCACAGAATTTATTTCATTTTTCTTTTTATTATATACCTAATCTTCTTTATTCTAAAGAAGAAGAAGAAGATATACCTAATGACATAAATGAATTTAAATTTCATCTAGTGTGATAGTGAAATTATTCTGTGTATAATAAAACATTTGAATTGCCGAAAGAACAGAAAATATTTAAAATAATGATCACTGTAGTCTCGAAATTTGCTAGACTTTGGAATGTTGAGAGTAATGCACAATCTCAAACGCTTCGCGTTATGAGGCGTAGACGATTAATACAGTTTTGTTAATAAAATAAGAGTATATTTTATAATCTCAGGTTCGTATTTGGTCAGTAGATTTACACTAACATAATAAAATAATAGATTTGCAGATTTTTCTTGTCATCTTTCATAGACTTTACTTTGCTAATGATAATATTGCATTCTTAAAATATGAATAATAAAATACAAAGAGCTTCTTAACGGTATGTAAAAGCGAGCACATGACCGCAAAGGAGTTGGAAGCGATGGCGTAGAGGGGTTATGACGCCATTCGGGTTATTTTTACTGCTAAGACAGCCAATAGGTGTTTCGCATGAAAAATAAAACACGGAAAGTTACGTAAAAAATTATAAATAAAATAAAATAGAGTGGTCATCTAACTGCATGAAGTTTGAACGAATACACAGCAAGAAGTTATGCTCAAGATGTATTCAACTCTTATTATTTTACTTCATAATTAAATCATACAACTAAAAAGAAGGCTATAATATAATATTGAAGCGACGATACCTCAGTGGTAGCATGTACGGACGCCACGTCAAAGGACGTAAGTTCGAACCCCTCCAATTAGTCTGAGTTTTCGGTGAAGGAAACCATCGTGACGAAACCATAGCATAGTGGTAGAGCATTTTCTAATGGTCATCTGGCTAGCTACCAGTCTCAAGTTGAAAATCTGCAGCCAAATACCTATAGGTGTGTTCTGGCAGTTGCAGAGCCAAGTCCTACCATTTAACATGTTCACCAGCTTGAGCCACAGTATCACTTTGCATCAGATGAGATTATAGCTATAACGCTAAACCTATAAACTATTAAAAAATATGAATAATCTATTATCTACACTATTATTCGGTAACGACGTCTCCGGAGCGATTATAGTAAGATAAATATATATAAATAAAATAAATGCCTAATAGTATTGAAAAAAATTGCTTTATTTTTATGAACTCATTGGTCGTTTTGTATTTATTTTTTTATCATTTCATAAATCTGCCTTTATTCCGTACATTCACTACAATAAAATTAAAAGCTGTTACTTGAAAATATAAAATAGTAAATAATTCTCCTAAATAATGCGTTTTTTTTTTCAGGATTTAATGGGTACCGTTCGCAAAGTTTCACACTTTCTTAATAAAGAATACACCGAAGAGCAATTAACAAGACTGTGTGAACATCTCAGTTTTGATAATATAAAAAGAAACAAATCTGTTAATATTAGCTTGAGTGATGATTATAAAAATTTCCTATCGACCACCGAGTCTTTCATAAGAACGGGTTAGATTGTATTATTAACTCAGAAATAAAATATTATTCCTTATTATTATTTAGTCTCTGTGGCCATTATTTATTGGAATTACTTAAAGTTAAGTATTGTTACACCAGGCATATTATGGAATCCGTTAATCGTAATTAAAGATAGTGGATTTTTGAAACAATAAATATCCGAAAGCGTAACTCTGTCCATCTTACTAATATTATAAATGGGAAACTGAGTTTGTTTGTTTGTTACCCTTTTACGCTTAAACAGCTGAATAAATTATGATGAATTTTGGTATAGAGATGAATGGGAAAACATTTTTGGAAGTAGAGGAAAGAGAGGGATAAACTTTGTATGAAACTTTTTATTGAGTCATCCGTTTTGTTTGACTATATCAATATTAACGCGAGCGAAGCCGCACGTCAAATCTAGTTCTAAATGAGATTAAATGAGACACTGTCGCTGTCAAGACATGACTTAAAACTTATAATTGGCCAAAATAAAGTTAATATTGATCAGCTACAAACATTCAAGTTATATTTGAATACCTATTCTGCTTCTAAACATAATTCTTAAAAAAATGTAATATCCGTGGATGAAATTATTAATAACCTAATGTTCGAATCCATAACGAAAACGAATTAAATAATCATAGGTTACCCATATCCACTTCCGACACCACATATTCGTAATATCCCTACGTATTCATAGACTTTAGTATTTATGTATATATATATAAATATTTGAGTTGACAGTTGCTAAAAACATATGACAAAAAAAAATACAATATTATTTAAAAGCCGCAGTTGCGGTTTTACACGTCAAAAAATAATAATTGTAATTTTGAGGAATTTTTAATTACCTGCGACAGGAAAAGCGGGCAACTGGCGCAACTACTTTGATGACGAAATGGCCCAGCAAGCGGAGCGTTGGATCGCAGACAACCTGCAGGACACGGACCTAAGCTTCCCTAACACAGAGCTCGAATAAATTAACTAAATAAATCTGGAATTAATTGTACCTACGCCAAATCTGTACCTTATATGTTCGAGTTGTATTTTGTTAACGATATTAGAGACTAAATAAATGTTACTTTGAATCCTTGCGTTTATGTCATCCCATTGTACGCACATCCTTCTGAAACTAATGTACAGGTTTTAGTGAGACTTTACGAGGAAATAATTTATGTTATGGATTAACATAGGATCGTTTTTACCCATAAAAGATAAGGGTACATGATGATAAGGTATAAAGTCAATTTTTGATGTAACTTAACGAAAAATTTCAATTACTTTGTCTCTTTATAGTGTTAAGATATAGCAAGTCAAAGACAAGATTTTTTGAGCAGCGTTGTGAACTCTACGAGTATGAGGTCATATGAGTGCTGATATGAGGTAGTTAATTACCTTTCTCCATTTTCTCCCTTCGCTTTCTTTTTTTATATCTCCACTTTCTTCTTAATATCTCATTATTGATGTGATAATGTGTAATAAAACATAATTCTCTATTACTCAATTTGGTTCTAGCCTCCATTGAAGCGGTAGAAGTTCGTATTTGTAAGCGTCTAATTCAGGTATTTTCTCGTTTACTGGCGAACGCATAAACTTCTGGACCAATTATTATTCCCTATATTTAAGAGTAAACTTTTTTAAAATACCTACGTCAACAAAATAGCTATATCTCCGAAAATAATTTGAAAAGAGAAAAAATCTTTTAAATATATGTTCTTAATGGGTCAAACCTTAAATATAAAATGAAATGATTCTTAGGATTCATGGTATAACAACATCTGCCTAGAGAATCCGATAGAATTTTTGTAAATATTACTCCATACAAATACATTATATGTTCATTAAATATAAAATACATACCTTATTCTATAACAACTTTTAAATCAAACTGAGCAAATAGACATTTCAAAATTTATTACATGGAAGAACAAATATGAAGTATTTTGATAATTAATTTCAAAATATCATGTACATATAGATCGACTGCGCCACATTACAGCCATCACACATTACACTTAAAAACTATTTGATAGTTCACAAAGAAAAAAAAAAAATGTCGACATTTCGTTCGCAAATTAACAATACTTAGGTTCCGAAACAACATAAATATTCACTGGTTAGTTTTAAACATAGATATCCATTCGCATAAATCTTTAATTTTAAGTATACTTAAGGTTTAAAAAATGATTGGAAAATCCAAAACTTATTCTCATTTTTTTTTGTTTATTTAATAACAATTAAACCACATCGAATCTGACCGTGAAAAGTAATAGGGTTCTATTCCTAATTATACTGAAGCGTAAGAAATAAAAAGACTCGATTAGTAAAGTATATGGGTCATTATCGTGATAGCTATATTTCTATTTTTATAACACATGCAAATAAATCTAACCAATGCGGCAATAGTCGTATCGTATTAAAATAACCATTACTAAGCTGTATCAGATAAACAGCTAAATCAGCACATATCTGATGAAAATCCTAACTAATATATATAAAGTAGAACCTCTATAAGTCGAACATCAAGGGAGACACCAAAAAAAATCGAGTTATAGAGTTTTCGACTTATAGAGAATGCAGGTTTTGGTGTTTAAAGCGAAGGGAACGAAACATTTTTTCGAGATTTGGAGGTTTTCAACTTAACTTAACTTAACTGTATACCTTCCTACATATATAATTTTGTATAAAATATATACGTTACTGTAGTTTTAAGACAAAGTAAAAACGTCTAAGCTTCTATTTAACTATCACACCTATAAATAATTTCGTCACAGACGCGTCGCCGCAGAAGGAAAATAGTTTAGAAAACCCATAAATGCACGCCTCATAACTTAATTATAATTGAATGACATAGATTTAAGCATTCATATTAAATATGAAACAAGATTTAACTATGTATATGGATATCCAAAAAAGACTATTCCCTGTTAATGAATTTATTCATTTTTAAATTAAATTACATTGCATTAGACGGTAATTTTCAATAGGCTATTACTCCGAATGATACTGAAGCGAATTAATAACATAATGGACTAAAAAGGTGAAGTTATTTGGACGTTGTCGTGACCACATACATCACTCACACTTACAGAGAACACGATGACCACCGAAATATTTTTTCAAAACGCTTATTTTGTACTATCTAGAAAAAAATGATTTTTTATTAAGTATCTACTATCATAAAAAATGTTTTTGTTGATATTTTTCAACTCATTTAATACTCAAAGTGCAAAAAGGATCGGATGAAAGCAATTTAAACCGAGATAATTGTTTGAACTTGAGAGAGTGAGAGTAAAGCACTACTCAAACGCTCACGTGATGAGACGTGCAAAATCATACCTTCACCACAGATCGTGGTTCATTTTTTCAGTCTATTAGGACTTTATTTAAATAGATTGCTATCAAAAGCTCTATCCTTGAGGATATAATCAAAGTTAATGTAATAAATAGTGTTATCATGGCGAGGCACACTTGATAAATCGTAAATTTATCTACGTTTCTCGTTTTCTGCTGAAAGGTACGAAACGACAACTGCATCCGATTGGATTGCGACCACGGTGCATCAGGTTTAACGTCGATGGTTGATCTTTTTTTTCAGGCTGTATCTCATCTACTTGCCCACAGGGAAAGTGGTGTCACTTATTAGCTTACTATTAAAAAAATACAAATAAAAGTAATGGATGACGAAAATCCCACATTTTGAATTTAACTGGACAATATAGATTGATCCTCTAATTGTTATCGCAATATCCCGATGATATCGTAAACGTTTATGACATTGAAATATTGCTTTACATAAGGCATTTATTACCTATTTATTAACAATGTAAATACCACTTACCACTTTGGTTTTATATATTCAGGTGTGTACCGTGCACATACAACGTTCTAAGTTAATGTGGTATTCCTTAAATTAATTGATATATTAATATTATATAAAATTAATATATTTCTTAGATTTTAATAAAGAACAATATGGGTACAGAAATGAACGAGTTTCCATATGAAGTCAATGATTTGGATATTGATAAATCTAAAGAGCTAATCAATGTATTTACGGGTAAGTGTAACAAATAGCTGATATACTTGGTCTCACATATATTATATTAAGGATTTGGTTTTTATGAAAAATATTGACAGTTATTTTAAGTAGGCTTATAACCCTTAGTTTAAGTGAACTGCTAAGTATTTTTTTATAAAACATGTGTGTGGATGTGGATATCCACGCTTACCATAGATGTAAACATTTCAATATTAATATAAAAACGAATTAAAAGATAAATATAAATACACATATTGATTCATACTATTTCCAAATTTTGTGATATACCTATGTGTGTTTTAAGAGAAGCATCTATAGAGTATGTACCTAAAATAATCTCTCCATATGGCTGTCTTTTTGTACTGCCAGCCTAAACTCAAAAACTACTTGAAATGTTATACAGTTGAAGATTATCTTATTCAGCAAGTGTTAACTGATATATCAAAAACAAATATTACAGCCCAACAGATATTACAAGTTTATACATACTGTAAACGAAAAGACTTTTTCCCCGTCCTATTATGTCTATCATAAAGGACTCGGATACATAATATGATTTTAAAAAAATCTATTTATACCTGTCTGTCTGTTTGTACGTCTAGCTTTAACTCAAACGAATTGAAAGATCGTACAAACAATGTATATTTTATTGAACGATTGATATATTGCACTTTATGGCGGTATATCACATGTATACGTACAATGTATGTATACGTAAATTGTATGTGTAAATACTATTTCTAGGAGAACTAACAGGTTACGTTCGTGTTGGACCTAAAGGGTACTTATATTCTCAAGCCTACAAGCGGGATGCTAGTAACTTTTACAACATTGCATTACGGCCGGACGACGTCTTCGTAGCCAGTTTTCCGCGCTCAGGTTTGTATTATACATCATTATTAATTAATATACTAAATATATTTTTATTTACAATATTTTCTCCAGCATTATCAATATATAATAAAATCGCCAGGTAACTGAAAAACTTTGCAGTACGATTAGAATGAAATGACTGTTTACTTATTTTGATCAGTTTTTTTTTTTATTCGACCTGTCATACGTTGTTAGCCGCAAGGGCTTTGACAGCTTCACCGAACTTTTTGGGGCGAATGCGAGGGCACTCAGTCCCGAGGCAGCGGGTACAAGGTTGCCAGAATGGCCGAACCTCGGCTTGGGCTACTGCCGTAAAACGAACAGAGATTCGCGATCCTAATTAACTAACAGGTCCTAACTTACTAAGTTTAGTGGTCCTAACAATTACATTAGGCCGCGGGGTTAACCAGTTTTGTTTAGTTTAAGTACAAATATACTTGTAGTCTTCTTGTATTCCTTTTATATACCTATAACACACAGTTATAGGCAGTTCAAACATATTTATATCTTATTTACAGGTACGACCTTAACTCAAGAATTAGTGTGGCTTATAAATAATGATATCGATTACGAAAGAGCGCAAGCAAAGCATCTCACCGAAAGATACTGTTTTATGGAGTAAGTACTGAAGATAATATCGGCTAAATGTGAAGACTAAAATAAGAAAATAACATAGTGACTTCCCCCCGCAGGAGGGTTAAGTGGAATTTTAGTTAAAAGACCGAGAAGCGTCGAAGTGTCGTGTTAGAAAGATTTTTCGATTATACTTTAAACTTCATCTAAAAATATGATAGAATTTTTTTAGTCGTAATAATTACGAAATAGCTATATCTAGTTTCGAAGCGTTTTAGTTTTTCTTATCTTGCCGTGGTCATACTGGTAAGATTACCCTAATTATTAAAATCATGCAATACAATGTCGGGGACGTTATATTGATAGTGAAGGCTTGCCCAGAACCTACACTACATTACAATCATACTAATGTTATAAGATTAATTTCAGATATCACATGTTTTATCATCCGAAAGTAATAGATATTTTAAAATCAGACCTACAAAATAATAAAGATAAACTAAAGACACTGGAAACGGATATTCAATCAGGAGTTGTAAAGGTGATGAACATGCCTTCTCCGCGATACGTAAAGACCCATATCCCTTTATCTCTATTGCCACCAAACCTACTCGACACTGCAAAAATGGTGTATATAGCAAGGGATCCAAGAGACGTTGCCGTATCGTTGTATCATCTTAATAAACTTCTGCGATTTCTGGGCTACATTGGCGATTTTAAAACTTATTGGAATTATTTTTACCAAGACCTCGGTAAGTAAAAGTACAATACACACTAATAATTCAACTTTAAAAAAACTAACATTAATAATCTATTTATAATAGTAATCAAAATAATAGCTCAAGCATTTTATGAATCCACAATTGATTGTTTTTACATAATTTTAATAAAAATTGTTATGTAGTCTGCTCGGCATAGGTGTGAGCCAACTCTCATTCACAAATAATTTTTCTAATTTCTATTTTATGTCATAACAATGATTATATCAGTTTTTTACTACAATGCACCTAGTGAATCATTTTGGTAGAAAGTAAATTAAGTTAATTATCTTTATTTGAAAGAGGGTCAGACTTAGTTAATGTAACGAGGCGTGGTATTATGATACAGTAGGTCAGAACACCCTTTTTCAATAGAAATTCAAATATTTTAAACTAGGCAATACAATAAAATAAGGAATACAGCGAGGTATACACAAGAAAGTATCCCTAATCTACATTAAATAAACATATGGAGTCGTATGTGTAGCGTTTTATGCTATTACCGCGCATAATGCGAGTGTTTATTAACAAAATGTCTTATTTTATTAACGATTTAGGTCCCACTAAAACCCCATGGCCATCTGTTGCCTTCCTAGGGCGACGCAAATCCTCCGAAAAAAAAGAAAAAAAGGACATGTCAATCCCATGTACTTATCTGTAACATGATTTCCGCTTTGAATTATTATTTCACACATTCGTGATAGTGCTCGTATACAATTATTAAGTAATAGCTGTGTCCGCGACTCCGTTCGCGTGGGACTAAAATTTAGTTTATTTATTTTGTTATAAAAATGTTATATAGCCTATGTTTTCCAGGGCAAATGTAGCATTGTAATGGTAAAAAAAATTGAAATCGGTCCAGTAGTTCTTGAGTTTATTCGATACAAACAAAAAAACAAATCTTTCCTTTTATAATATTAGTAAAGATAGAAATGCAGTTATAAAAATAATATAATATTTATCATTACCATCTAAATTAACATTTTTCTCGTCAATACAGTGCAACAGTCGCCATACTTTGATCATATCAAAGAAGCCTGGGAAAAACGAGACCATCCTAATATGCACTTTCTATTTTACGAGGAACTAATTACTGTAAGTACTAATGTGGAACGCATTAGGTATAGTGTATATACGGAAAATTCTGTTACATGGCTGAAAAATATAAATTAAATTAAAATTTCAAAGTTTCTACATTCAAATCTTTTAGTCAAATTTTTCGTTATATAGTCCATGTATTTCTTTTTTAGTCTTTCTCTACTTATATATTCCTACTTCTCATCCTTATCGTTCTTTCAGATATTTTTGATTTTCATTTATTCTCATAAAATGCACGGATGACACTAATCTATTACTCCTTTGTTACTAGTACTAATTTTATAGTACCTTGAATGAATATTAAGATTTGTTTTGTATAATTTTCAGGACATGCCATCATGCATACTTCGCTTAGCGAAATTTTTAAATAAACCAATCACTGATGATCAAGTCGTCAGTTTGTGCGATTATCTTTCTTTTAATAAATTTAAAAACAATAAGTCAGTAGGTTTGAATTGCTTACCAGAATTCAATGTTCAGGGTGAAGAACCATTCATTAGAAAAGGTGATTTCATATTGTACATACTTACAAGTAAATATATATATGCACCTATACAAATATATATTTACACTATATGTCGTTTCCTTGAAGGCAAAGTGGGCGGATGGCGCGACTACTTCGATGCGGAGATGACTCAGCAGGCTGATAAATGGATCGCAGACAACCTGCGGGACACGAACCTACGCTTTCCAGAAATAAAATTATAAGTAAATTATTCATCTGAGTATGTTAATATACAATAATCCGCAAAGCAAAAACATCAGATATTTTATTATTATTTATAGTTACAGTATTTAACTATAATGAAGATATGCCAGAGATGGTAAGACGTTAAGCTTAATCAAGGAGATGGGCCCTAAGAACGGTTATCGAAACATTCTGTTGTTAATTTAAAAGCGATTGAGAATATTAGACAGTGCCCAAGCAAGCTGCAAATCTTGGAAGCTCATTATAAATCTTCAGATACATATATACAGTTTACTATAAATTTTCGTCAAATTATCTTTTTGATAAATTATGCTTTCAGTGAATAATCCATACAGTATGCTTATCGTACGGGTTTTTTCAATAAAGTAGCATTTTTTTCTGAAACGTTTTCATAATTGTTCTCCAAAACGCCTTGGCGGATTTTGGTACAAGAATTCTGTTCACATGAGGGTACTTAGATGACTCTCGGCTATTTTGCTATCATGTAATTTATCTTATGGTCGATAGTTCAACACAAAATTCTTGGATCTATCCTGAAAAAAATATTAATAATTAACAATTAACACCCAATCAGTTGTGTTTCAGTCAGGTATTTTTAAATTCGGGCATCACTTGTACGTACTCTTTTCGAGTCTTCCAAGAAAATTGTAACTACTATTAGTTATGATTAATTTACTACATTTTCGTTGCATATTTTTATTAGCTCTTGCTTCCTTATATTATATTCCTGTTTTTCATAATTTGGAGGCAGCAACTCAAATTCTGACATTCGTGCAACGAGGATGTCAGTGCGTATATTACGATGAACCTAAACTTTTGGTAAAGAAAATAACATGATGAAACCACGGTGTAATGAAAGGTCATTGTCAAATGTTATTTATGAACGTTATATTTATCTAGTTTTACATTTTTATAATATAATTAGGATGTACGTAGAGTATCTTCTCAACCCAGGTAAATTGGAAGAATGGCATGAATACTTCAACGAAATGTTGACACAGCAATGGAAGCAATTGATCTATAAGGGAAATTATATTTTTAGAATATATTTCGACCCTATGATTGTGAATTTTGCCTTTGGGCCTTGGGTTTCAGTGACGGTCCGACCAGAGTCAACGTACGATCTCGGTTTTATGACACCAGAACTATTCCAATTTTAGTTTTTCTTTTTAGACATTTATTATTTGAAAAGAAATTAACGTTAAATATAAATGAAAATATAATGCACATGAGAACAAAAAATATTAATTGTAATAGTATAGTTATCACTATAAAAACAGCAGCAAGTTTTCAGCGAATCGACGTTCACATGATGCTTCAATTTTAGCATTTACTTTCCTTTTCATCTCTTTCCAAATTCTATAGCTGTAGAATATTAATATATGTTAATCACTATACAACGATATATCTTCGAAAACTGAATAAATTAAGTAATTGTTGTTAAGTGAAGTTTTCAAGTATGCAATGCCATCAGTTAGGTTCGTATATTTTGAATTTGAATTACGTAAGTGCCAAAAAAACCTTCCACTAACATTATAGGAAAATCTATTTGTAACTTTTATCCATTATAACCAGCTGGCACGGCCGACGTTGTTCTGGCCCTTTCGGCGCCATCTACTACATCATGGAATAGTAGGGAATAGCATGGAATAACATATACCCTGGAACAACAATACAAGACGAAAGAAATAAGAAAAATCGTCAGCTCACTAGCGTAGATATATAGTACATATATATTTTTTTAGTTATTTCCATTGTGTTATATCGAACGGTATTTTGACTGTGGGGATACGTTGATGATATTCAGTTTTCGTGTTGCAGAAGAGGGCTGTTCAAACAATTAATTATTTATCGAATAAACATTCATTAAGAGAAATATTTTACTAAAACCAGGCGACCAGTATTTTACCAAAACCATGTCAATACATATTTTATAATATAATATTTTTTCATAAAAATATCGATAGTTAAAAAAAACTATTTGATAATTGTAACTCTAGAAATATGTATAATATTTCCATGATCCACTTAAAGGTAACAAAAATACATGGTCTATAATAAAATTATTTAAAAAAATACGTGAAATACAATTAAAATAGTTTAAAATAATTAAAAAAACAGAAACTTATATACAGAAACATTATTTAATAGATTAAAATGCATGGGATTAAAACAATATTAATGTTTTTAAGTCCGGACAATTGTAATCAAATATTAAAAAGAGTGATTGCTGGAGAGTTTCTTTCGCCGTTTCTTCTCTTCAAGAAACTTGTTTCCGAAACGGTAGTAGTTTTTTGACTTCAAAATAGTTTTATTAATACCCTTTTTGAGAAATAAACGATTTGATTTGATGTAGTTGCACACCATGACCAATTTATTACTTGCGCGTAGTGGATGCGACCCAGTCCAGTAAAATTCTTACCATCCTGTTTAACTGTTGAACATTCACCAGCTGGACCCATAATGTTTCTATTTTTCTACCATCCATTTTGTCAATTGTTTTCTAGAATATCTGAAAAACGTTAACTGACTTTATTATGTAGATAGATGACATTGAAAATAACACTTATACAAATAGTAACGCTGTAGCGCGCCGTAATCGTCTGTATACTTTATAATAGACTAGATTTTAGGTGCGGCTGTGCTCGCGTTAATATTGATTTTGTCAAAGAAATCGGATGAATTTTAAATTAGCTTTTGCATAAACAGCATACTACTTAATTTTATTTCTATCTACATATTTCGTTTTCCGCTGGAAAATAGGAAATGACCATTGTATCGGACTGGACCGTGGTCACTGAACATAAAATACAAACACTTGTTAGTAGTACGTTGAAATGTATTGCGTTACGAAGTCAGTCTGCGTATATTCAGTAACCAGTAGATTGGTAAGTCAGCATGACAGCAACAACCCTCGAAAAACTACCGATCTCTTGATAGTTGCCCTTGATAGGGCTGCTACTTTGCCGTGACACAAAAAATACTATTTACGCGTAAAGGAAATTTCGAAATTTATAGCTCGCCCTGTATTCCACATCTGGTCTTGATGATATCCGAGTTTGACATTGCAACATTCTGTACACAGATGCGTCACGTATTTATTATCGATATTTACATATATAAACACTATACTATATTATAACTGCAACATCTTTCCAAATATTCAATTGTGTACCGCGCACATACATTTTAAATGTACGAAGTAAAACTAAGATAATTTTGAAATATTAACAAAAAATATTACAGATAATGAATTGAATGATTTCCCACATGAAATGAATTACTTGGACCCTGAGGTATCTAAAGAGTATATTTACTGGTAAGTTTTTAAAATAATTGATATAGCTACCTACTTCATCTTACATATACAAATTATGCTAATAAGGAGGTTTGAATTTGAATTTGAATGGTTTGAAATTAATTTGAAAATCATTACTTCTATACTAATATTATAAATGCGAAAGTGAGTTTGTTTGTTTGTTTCGCTTTCACGCCTAAACCGCTATGTATACCTATGATGAATATTGGTATAGAAATAGATGGGAACATACAGACGGTGATATGCTACTTTTTTTCGTGAAAACCTCATTGTAAGTGGGGTAAAAAGAGGCATAAACATTGTATGATATTTTTTATTCTATCGTCTGATTATTTGTCATAATCAATATTAATGCGAGCGAAACCGCACGGAAAATCTAGTGGAATATAAACTTAAAGAGAATTGTTACGGAATAATATTTCTAAAAAATGTGTTAATGAATATTCGTCCTTAGCATTAACGTATGTAGCCGTCTATAGCACGTAAATACCCAATTAATGAAAAATAATAATATACGACTAGCATTACTATTAATATTAATATGTTGTATATTGATCCATAGTAATTATAAATATTGTTAATACTGCTACCCTCGAACAACAGTGTTCTCCAATCTCTATGAATATCATACCATAGCTCCTGAACACATGGGGAGGGTCGATCCAACAATTCAATCAATAAGAGAGATCCTCCCAATCGAAAACTTAGACCCGGTCACAACTGACGAAGTCCTCGCGATTATAAAAGGGCTTAAGTCTGGGAAAGCTCCCAGTCCCGACGCAATCAGGAACGAAAGCCCTCAAACTTTTCCCTGATAAACTCATAGCTGTTCTGGTATGCATTTTCAATAGAGCTATAACTCACTGTGATTTTCTAACCGCTTGGAGAAAGGCAACGGTAATAGGTATCCGTTAACCCAGGTAAAAGGCATCACTCCCCGAAAGCTACCGCACGATGAACCTCCTCAATACGATAGAGTCCGAAACATTGTCTCAGACAAATGTCTTTTACCACACGAACAATTGGGCTTTCGACCGAAGCACTCGTGCACCCACCAAGTGTTCCAATTTCTCGGAGCTACGTCGCCCTAGGGGCACGCTGGCCGTATTTTTTGACATAGCCAAAGCCTTCAATAAGGTTTGGCACGAAGGTCTTATATTTAAACCAAATTTCTTTCAAGATCCGGACAGACTAGTCAGCATAATCCTTGTTTACCTATCCGACCGCTCCTTTTGCTACAAAGCAGACGGAGCCCTATCCTCGACGCACCCAATACGCTCAGGAGTCCCACAAGGCTATATCCTAGCACCTTACCTGTTGAACTTGTTCGTTAGCGACATCCCCAAACTCCTCAACGTCAACAACAATAGACTTAGACGACATGGTCATCTTCAGCTCGGCCAGGAATAGGATTCATGTATACTATCGAGTCCAAAGGGTCGTCTCTACGTTTGGGTCCTGGTGCCTCAATTGGCACATAGGAATTAACCCAGACTAAAGCGCGACTATCATGTTCGATCCTCACGCGAGGAAGAACATAATAAGAACATTACAACTTTTCGGTGTCAATATACCCTGGCCTAACTAAACTAAATACCTTGGTGTAGTATTAAATGGGCACCTAAACCTTTAACAAACATATAAATTACGTACAGAAAAAAGTCTCCACGGCTATGGCTCTGCTACGCAATCTAACGTCCTCCAAGAGCAAAATGTCACTCAGACATAAGTTCACATTAAATAAAGTATAGATCCGTCCTATACTTACAGTTGTCCCGTATTCGTTCACGCTTCGCAAACTACAAGAGCTGCTTAACAGATTCATTCGCATAGCTGTCCAAGCCTCGCCTTATGTCCGAAGTGTAGATCTCCATAAAGATATGGATCTTCCGTCTATATATGTATATATTACAGACCTTACAAAAAAATTATCTGAAAAAGCCGAAGTTCATCCCAACCCCAAAATAGAACACGCATTTAGCTACGCTGCCAATCTGCACAACAAAGGGTTCACAAGCCGGCCACGTAATTGCTGCACCGACCCCGTCGTAAAAATAACGAGATTAAACGCGCTCCTTGCTGCCATCTCCACCAATCACACGTGTACGGCGCACACGTCCGCCTCACCACCGAGGCCGAACTCGCTAATTCGCTCCCTCACACGTTAAGTACACGGTTCTGTAAGGGACCACCCCCGCAGCCCTTGCGCGGCTCTCCCGAGAAGGTCGTTGTTAGGATCACTAAATTAGTAAGTTAGGACCTGTTGGTTAGTTAGCCTCGCGAATCTTTGTTCATTTTCCGGTAGCAGCCTAAGCCGAGGTTCGGCCATTTTACCCCAAAAAGTTCGGTGAAGCTGTCAAAGCCCTTAAGACAAGCAGCGTATATAAAATGTTCGGAAAAAAAAACCGGATTGGAAAAACTTGGAACGTGTCTTACTTGAAGTTCGACTTATCGGGTTCCAATTCAGTAAATCTTTATATTCTAATATAACTAGTTTTAAATAATATAAATTAACATATATAAAATATAGATGCACTTATTATTTTAATGACTAAGCTAGCTAAGCAAGTTTAATAATTACTACACCAATATTTACATATTATTTTATAAGTAGTATATGACGTAAATATTATTAGGGTAACCGAGTTAAGCTAAGTCGCTAGTCTTGGCGTTTTATCATCTTGAGTCACGTCGCTACTTAACATCAGGTAAGATTGTAAACAATTCTTTTTTTTTAACGTGGGGAAATGGGATGGGAAAGCTTATGTGGGACTCGTCCGACGCTAATCGCCGGGAATACCCTCTAAAACCCCACGGCTATCTGTCTCCTTCCTGAGGCAACGCGAGTTCGAACTTACAATCACCGCGGTGTAAACTTATAGTAAGAGTAAGTAAAAACCTTTTTTTAGTTTAGGTGTTGTGTGTAATTCATACTCCAGTGAATAAAGATGAATGAAGCGTGGGAATAGAAAATATAGACACCTATTTCAGAATTTCCCGGCTATTAGTTTTCTGTGCTTCGTGCGGCTGGCTGTTAACACTTTGTCCCTATGGCTTCAAGGAAAGTAAATGGATTTCCATTAGACATCCGCGATGTAGAACCTGAAGAGGTCCGTATTATACTAGAATTATTTCATGGTAAGATTTTGAACTTATTTTTTGTTAATTTTCTGCACTTTGTTTATTTACTTTTACAAATGAAATATATGTAGACTGTTACATAAATCAGTAAATGTTATGAGAATTTATAACGTAAAAACATAAATGTACAGATAATAAATAAAGGGTATTGTTTGATAAATAAATGCTGAAATAGCGTCTAGCTCTTTTAGAGCCATTCACTCGGACCCGAGTGGAGTGGAGTTATAATTTTGGTGCCGCTCACTCGGATCCGAGCAAGCATTCCCTTCATTTTGTAGTAGTCAGTAAGCGTTCGACGTTTGAGGCTAGTGAACGTTGCTTTGCGCGGCCACTCTGGCATTATAAAATTCGCCATAAAGAGTTTTGGCTCCCGGCTATTACTTTGTATCCATTGTTTAAGCACTCAATGGGCTAGATATCTTCCCGTAGCATGCACGATGCTAGGTCATCATGGGTTCCTATACTTGCGGGAATATAAGTATCTACACACTAACCTTTAACGATAAAATGTTTTTGTCTTATTTATTGTGACAAAGGGAATACCTAGGTTGTCATTGTTATGCTAATGCTAATCTGCAAATCTATCGACAACTAAATACACACTGGTTGATGCTGAACGTAACAAAGAAAAACGAAGTTACTGTTAGGTGTTTATCTCCTTGCACATAGTGGTTCGGTTGGATCACGAACACACTATTCTTACCGGCTGAAATTAGAATACAACACATCTAAATGTTGAAATAAAACTAATTTAAACGGATTTTATCGCGGTTATTTATTTATTTTGATCCCGACGTTTCGAAAGCTGTTCAGCCTTCGTGGTCACGGGGCGGACTGAGATATAGGTTGTCCAAAAAAGTTCACGTTACTGTGTCTACCTTCAATTTAATTTTTATTATTGATAGAGTTCCGATCTACGCAAAAGAGCTCACAGTGTCTTGAGGTCTGGTAATTGGTCTTTTGGGTTCCGATTTAATTAAATGTATAATCGGATCCCATGCTTGTGCTAGCTTCCAACCATCTTCTCTATTGAAATTAGGATGTTTTTTAATTTCAATAGCCTCACGAATCATCCTAGGTAGGAATCGGTGTTCTTTGGCAAGGATTTGTGGCTTGTCGAATCGAAGATAATGTTTGGAGCCTTCTTCTGAATGTTCAGCAACTGCAGACTTCGTAGAGCGTCGGTGTTTAACGTCAGCTATGTGTTCTTTTACGCGGGTCCCTATATTTCTTTTGGTTAGACCGATATACGAGAGGCCACAGTCACATTCGATTTTGTATACGCCCTGTTCTTGTAGAGGTATATGACACTTGACAGGTGGTAAAAATTGTCTAATCTTCTTGGGCGGCTTAAAGTAAGTTTTAATTGAAGCACGCTTCAATACATAGCCAATCTTGTCTGTGACCCCTCTTACAAAAGGTAACACAACAGGTACACGTTCTACTGTGGCTGGTTTCACTCGGTTTCCGTGACGGCGGCGTGGAATTTGGAGCTTGTTATCTCGCAGTACTTGCTTGATATGTTGTAGCTCAGCAGCCAGATGTTCCTCATCACAGATTCCTTGTGCTCTCTGAAACAAAGATTTACCCACGGTAGCTAACTGTTTCGGATGGTGGTGAGATTCACCATTCAGGTATTTATCTGTATGGGTCATTTTTCTGTACACAGTATGGCCTAAAGACTGATCAGGATTACGGATAACTAAAGCATCTAAGAAAGGAAGAGATTTATTTTGTTCTAACTCCACAGTGAATTGTATGTTATTTTTAATGGAGTTAAGATGATCTAAAAATGCAGCTACTTTGTCAGATGGTAAAATTGTGAAAGTATCATTTACGTACCGTTTGTAAAACCTGGGGGTGACGGAGGCAGTGCTTAGGGCTGTCTCATCGAAGTCCTCCATGAAAATATCGGCGACTACTGGAGATACAGGTGAGCCCATAGCTACTCTATTCACTTGTACATAAAACTGATTCCTCCACAACATGTAGCCAGATGTGAGGCAATGTTTAAGTAATGCTGCATACTCTATGAACATGTTATTATCTGCTAACCTCTTAGACACAATTTCAATGCAGTCTTGTACTGGTAAGCTTGTGAATAGAGACTGGACATCAAAACTAACCATGGTTTCATTGTCAGCTAATTGTAGGTGATTAATATCACTGATAAATTGGTATGAATCCTTCACAAATGCTCTAGTGTTGCCTCTTAGTGGTGATAACACTTTTGCTACGTTCTGAGCCAATCTGTAGGTTGATGTATCGATCTGACTCACGATGGGACGTAGTGAAGCATTTGGCTTGTGTATTTTCGGTAACCCATACAGTTTAGGAGGTTTTGCACACGATGGGACGAGTAAGTTTACTAAAGTAAGCTTATTAAAGAGCTGGTAGCCTTTAACACTTTGTTGGTTGGGTCTGTTTTAACCTTCTTGTATGTACTTTCATCCGACAAAAGTTGTTCTATTTTATTATTGGAATTTGACGTATCCATTACTACTGTCGCATTACCTTTATCTGCACGGAAACTTAAACATTGCTTCACATCTGGCTACATGTTGTGGAGGAATCAGTTTTATGTACAAGTGAATAGAGTAGCTATGGGCTCACCTGTATCTCCAGTAGTCGTCGATATTTTCATGGAGGACTTACCACCTGTCAAGTGTCATATACCTCTACAAGAACAGGGCGTATACAAAATCGAATGTGACTGTGGCCTCTCGTATATCGGTCTAACCAAAAGAAATATAGGGACCCGCGTAAAAGAACACATAGCTGACGTTAAACACCGACGCTCTACGAAGTCTGCAGTTGCTGAACATTCAGAAGAAGGCTCCAAACATTATCTTCGATTCGACAAGCCACAAATCCTTGCCAAAGAACACCGATTCCTACCTAGGATGATTCGTGAGGCTATTGAAATTAAAAAACATCCTAATTTCAATAGAGAAGATGGTTGGAAGCTAGCACAAGCATGGGATCCGATTATACATTTAATTAAATCGGAACCCAAAAGACCAATTGCCAGACCTCAAGACACTGTGAGCTCTTTTGCGTAGATCGGAACTCTATCAATAATAAAAATTAAATTGAAGGTAGACACAGTAACATGAACTTTTTTGGACAACCTACATCTCAGTCCGTCCCGTGACCACGAAGGCTGAAAAGCTTTCGAAACGTCGGGATCAAAATAAATAAATAACCGCGATAAAATCCGTTTAAGTTAGTTTTATTTCAATGAATAATATTCGCGTAAACGTAAGAAATCATTACATCTAAATGTGTCACTATAATATCACGATGTGTTACTTCTTCTTCTTCTTCGGCTACATGTTGGTAGAAACTGAATTAAAAAAATACCCCTGTGTTTTATTGAAAATATTAGCCAGTCAGTAAAGTTGGAATCGAGACTTACTGCGCAGAATGTGCCGGACTTACTCGGGTATCGTCAATCGTGGAAGCTCTTTTCATGTACTCCATTTATGTGTTATTGTACGTATGGTATAGTGTGGGGAAACGACTCAAACGATCTACCTATTTCGTAAAAGTAAAGCGATAATAAAAGTTGCAAATAATTGGAAATAAGTTGGAAACATTTAGTATGCTTAGGCTAATACTATTATCTTACGTAATAAGAATTTGGTATTTCCTGACAAATATTCAGCGTTTTTTATTATCGCATTGTTTCTGCGAAATACGTAATAAGAGGGCAGACATAACTATTGTCTTCTTATATTTTCTTTGATTTACAGGTTCTATGAGAGAATTTATCCGCGTAGGTCCTAAAAGATACTTGGTTCCTAAGGAATTGGAACAACATATATGCAATATCTATAATATGCCACTGAGACCAACCGATATATTTGTCTGTAGCTACCCAAGATCGGGTTCGTATGTTTTTAAATTTAACTATTAACTTTAACTAAATTAAATTAAATTTAACTAAATTAACTTTTAATTGGTAACGTCATTGTAATTTTATCAGAGCTTTTAGATTCTTGTAATTATTTCTACGATATCTATTCAGTAATTTATGGTTACTTATAACTAGGTATATAGAATTTAGATTAATAAATGTTCTAACTACGATGTTACACGCTTTATTTTGATCTAGACACACGATGCTAAGTTACAATATATTCATATATCAATACTGAATATCCTAACAATGTTGTTTTAATATTATATATTATAAACCAGATCTTTCCAATATTTTATACTTTTTTTATGAGTAATTTTTGTGGTGTTGTTCTAAAGGAAACCGCCTGTATTTACATTTAGCCTACAGTAAATTTACTGGAGTATTTACACAAACCTCGAGCTAATCTTAATTTACTTAATTATAATTTATAAGGAAATATTTACAAGGTATGTTATTCATGTGAATGATAGGTATGTTTTTTTGAACATGTCACAAGTCCTCAACTAATTAAAGAACCTCTGTTCTAAACCTTATTTTCGACTTTTGTAATAAATTTATCACCAGAAATAACATAGTGTATAAAAAAATATGTGAGTGTCGTCAAACACTCGGTTGGAACAAATATTCTTAAGTAGTAAATTATTATTGATAAACGTACTGTGTTATTGATTCACAAATACAAATAAATGAATTACTAACGTCGTAGGGCAATTAAATGTAACACAGAGACAACTATTGAATTGAAGTATGGTTGAAAATTTTCGTAATTAACATATTTTCTATTTGTAAAATAAACATCTTATGTATATCATTCGATTCATCAAATTCATTATAATACACATAATACGCTACGAAACAGCAGACGCGATATGGATACACTATAGAAATATAGTCCAATATACACCAGACCTAGACCGTATAATCTTTGCTTACCTATCAGACCGCTTCTTCTGCTTCAAAGCGGACGGAGCCTTATCTTCGCCTCACCCAATACGCTCAGGAGTCCGGCAAGGTTCCATCCTAGCCCCTTGCCTGTTCAACTTGTTTGTTAGAGACATCTACGAACTCCCCAACGTCGCTGTAGGCTCCTACACAGGCGACACGGTCTTCTTCAGTTCGGGCAGGAATCGGACCGCGTCCAAAGGGCCGTCTCTACGATCGGGTCCTGGTGCCTCAAATGGCACACAGGAATTAACCAAGACAAAAGCGCGACTCTCATGTTCAATCCTTACGCGACGATGAACATAAAAAGAACATTACACCTTTTCGGTGACTATATACCCTGGGCTAAGTAAATTAAATACCTTGGTATAGTATTAAATGGGCACCTCACCTTTAACAAACATATAGATTACGTACAGATAAAAATCTCCACGGCTAGGGCTCTGCTACGCAATCTAACCTCCTCCAAGAGCAAAATGTCACTCAGACATAAGTTCACATTAAATAAAGTATAGATCCGTCCTATACTTACTTACAGTTGTCCCGTATTCGTAAACGCTTCGCAAACTACAAGAGCTGCTTAACAGATTCATTCGCATAGCTGTCCAAGCCTCGCCTTATGCCCGAAATGTAGATCTCCATAAAGATATGAAACTTCCGTCCATGTATGCATATATTAAAGACGTTACAAAAAAAATCTTTGAAAAGGCTGAACTTCATCCTAACCCCAAAATAGTACACGCAGTTAGCTACACTTCCAGTGAGCACGTACAAAGGCTTCGCGTGCCGGCCACGTAATTGCTTTTCCGACCCCGTCGATAAAATAACGAGATTGAACGCGTTCTTCCTGAGAGTACATCATCACACTGCATACCATTCGTGCACACTCACACGTTAAGTACACGGTTCTGTAAGGGACTACCCCCGTGGCCCATAAGCGGCTTACCCGATAAGGTCGTTGTTAGGATCATTAGATTAGTATGTTAGGACCTGTTGGTTATTCAGGCTCGTGAATCTTTGTTCATTTTCCGACAGCAGCCCAAGTCTTGGTTCGGCAATACTGGCAGCCTTGAGCCCACTGCCTCGGGGCTGAGTACCCTCAGCACTTACGCCAAAAAGTACGGTCAAGCTGTCAAGGCCCTTAAAGCTAACAGAGTATGTCAGTTCGAAAAAAAAAAAAAATATATATATATATATAGAACAGACTAAAGATAGGGCTGTAATGGAAAAACCTTACATTTTGATTTGTCTAGCTTCCATTCGTACTTCTCTTCATACGGAACTTCGTTCCCAAACCGTATTTTGTAAATACTATTTGCTGGTAATTTGTCGTGCATATTATATAACACGTATACTCCTATATCAATTAGTAAACACGAATAAATCGGTACCCAACCAGTCTCATTGGACTAAATATAAGTAATTGGAATTTATCGATACAATGACAAGAAAAATGTTTTATCTTTGCAGGTACTACATGGACTCAAGAGCTGGTTTGGTTGGTTGCTAACAATTTAGATTATGACAAGGCAACTTCATTGTCGTTACTGCAACGATATGCATATCTAGAGTTAGTATGTTACTAACACTGTTAGTATATTATTTCGGTAAACATATGCAATGGTAACTAGTATTGATAAACTTTTTACTTCATCGATAAAATGTTAACTTTATTAATTTACCTCATCATTGCGTATTTCGCAGTTTCTATTCATTATGACTTATTAAGTATTGATTGTAAAAGATACTACACAGTGCTATTTAGTAGAAGCGATGATAGCTCATTTGGTAGTGTGTACGGACGCCGCATCAAGGGACGTAAGTTCGAATCCACCTACAATGAGCTTGATCTTCCGGTAAAGAAAACATCGTGATGAAGCCATGGCATGGTGGTAGGGTTTTTATAATACCCTTAAATTACCACCCTCATGTTGAAAATATGTCGCCAAATACCTATAGATGCCTATAGAGCCAGTGCATCCAACTAGGCTTAGCGTTACCACCATCTTGGGCCACATCGTCACTTAACATTAGTTGAGATTGTGACAATAACGGTAACACTTATCTAAAAAAAACAAGTCTCAATTGTTATATATTACAGAGACGACGTGCTAATTAACGACAGGGCTAAAGAGATATTCCTCGAGAAAACTACCGACATTAAACGTACGCAAGAATACTTAAAAAAAAGAATATTAACACCCACGGAAATATTAGCCTCGACTCCGGGTCCTCGATTTGTGAAAACGCATTTACCACTTTCTCTGCTGCACCCCACTTTACTCAACACCGCTAAGGTAGTATATGTGGCGAGAGATCCACGAGACGTCATCGTGTCCTATTACCATCTTGTTAAAATGTTTACAATGTGGGCATATAGAAGCAACTTCAAGCAACTCTGGGATTTATTTATGAAAAATATCTGTAAGTTGACTGTTCAGATGTTATCTATATCTAATTAATATTATAAAGCGGAAAAGTTTGTTTGAACGCGGTAATGTTAGGAACCACCTGATAGAATTCGGGATTTATTTTGTATTTGATTGAACAATCATTGAAGAAAGCTTAAGGCTATTCAACATCACGCAACCACAATAGAAGCTAAATTGTATTTAAAAAAGTTACAAAACATGTTAATATTATGAATATAGATATATATTTTTATCTAAATATTTAATAAATGTTGCTCGAAGTACTGTTAGATATGAAAACAAGATTAAAGTATGAATGATTTTAGTTTGAATTACACATAAACTGGCAGCCTTGAACCCACTGCCTCGGGGCTGAGTACTCTCAGCACTCACGCCAAAAAGTACGGTCAAGCTGTCAAGGCTAACAGAGTATGACAGTTCGAAATATATATATATATTATCTTACATTTTGATTTGTCTAGCTTCCATTCGTAAAAAGTCAATTTATAAGTTTTTATGTATGCAGATACCCTCGATTTTTTTAATTTATTTTTTTAAGACCATTAATGTTATAAAAAAATAACTTTTTTAATGATTGAAATATTACAATAAATGTAATACAATAAGCTATTTTTTATGTTTGCTATTATGGCTACACTTCTTTACTTAAGAGCTCTAATACAAAGTTTCTTTTGTATACTTACTAGCTTTTACCCGCGGCTTTGTTCAGGTTAATATTGTTTTTGTCACACAATTCCGATTCCGGTAGCCGCTATTTCAAATAGTTTATATCAAAGGAGACTGGTACAGGAACGTTTGTGCTCGTAGTCATTTATACGCGGGCGGCTCACTATTTTGGCGATAATGGTTGACACATAAAAATAGACATAGAAATAGTCCGGACTTTTTGTAGTACTATTTAAGATAAACATTTCCATTGGCATTATATACGTATAACTCTAACGGTTTTTGCAGCGTACGCGATAATAGCTCACAGATGGCAGAATTCTTTCCTACTTACCTGACACTTTTCTTTATATTTTGGACAATTCACACAATATCTTTATAAATTATAGCCTATGATGCTCTGATACTAAGCTATATTATTGTAAAGTTTCATTAAAATCCATTGAGTAGTTTTTGCGTGAAAGAGTAACAAACATCCTTACATCCAAACTTATAATCCGTTATCCCGTTAGTAATATTATTAAGGCTAAGTTTTTTGTGTACACTCGGGGAACATAGTTACAACAAATTACAAAATATATTCATGAAAGTAGATGTAAAGTGAGTATAACTAAATAAGTAAAAAAACAGAGACAAGTGCCAGAATTACAATTTGATTTCACTAAATGCTTGTTTTCAGGTTTATTTACACCTTACTTTGAGCACGTCAAAGAAGCTTGGGAATTAAGACATCATTCAAATATGATATTTATATTCTATGAAGAACTTTCATCAGTTAGTATTAAAACACAACAAAGTTTACTTCTCAGAAATTAAGTAATAGAAATACAATAATATTTCTTTTTATAGAATATGACAGGTTCAATAAGGAGAGTATGTAGTTTTCTCGGTAAAGAATATACGGAAGAACAAATCTCCGGCTTATGTGAACATCTGAACTTTGAGAAATTTAAAAATAACAAATCGGTAAATTTAGAAGCGGGAAGAAACTTAGGCGTATTTGAGAATGGTGAAACATTCATAAGAAAAGGTGAGTACACAGTTTCTACGTTGCGGGGCTTCGTTGGTACGAAATTAAACTATTTGGGATGTTGAAAACATTGTATAACGGCAGGTCATTTTAAAAAAAGGAGTGTATGAACTGTGTTCATTATAATAAAATAATTATGAAGTATTTATAGTATCTTTTAAACGCAGGGAAGGTGGGCGAGTGGCGCGGATACTTCGACGAAGAGATGACTCAACAAGCGGAACAATGGGTCCGCGACAATTTACGCGGCACAGACTTACGGTTTCCCAGCATGACAGATATCACTTTCAACTAAATTGCAAACTGTGCTACGAAAAGCAACGTTTCTTTTTACTCTCATGCCTTTTAATTATACTCATAGATGACATGCAGATATAACAAGTTTAATATTATATACTGTCTTTTAACTTGTGTTATTCTGGAAATTTTGGTTTACAATAAAAGATACGAAATAATTTATAGATGTTTCATTATAGAACATAGAATAACTATAACAAAGTAAGAGTTCAGTATTTGAGACACCACAAATTAGTATATATTTATCATTATCTATCGATATTATCTAATACCATACTGTGGATAGAGTTCAAACTCAAAATATCATCGCATATCATAACGAAATTGGAAGTTAATTCAAATTTTTAAATGCCATGCATAAATCAAAAATGATACACATAATTTTCTGGAACCTAGCTTTTTATTCTATTCTACGTAGAATATTTGTACCATTTTTTTTAAGATAGGTGGGATAGTTGCGTAACTACAGACTACAACTACAATATAAGTCAATCATACCTGAAATTAATTACTAATTTGTTTAAATTTGCAATATTTGCTAACATAAATGCGAATGCTATCATTAATAAGTTGGACGACGTTACAGTTAAATAATTAGATGTAGAAATAAAAATGCTTTACTTAAGAAATATCTGTAATTAGATTCTCCGAAACTTTGAAAAATTTGTACCCAGATAATGCTTTACTTTTCGAGTTTACCATATAGGTTTTTTTGTACGACAATGAGTATAATCTGTTTGCTCATATATTGCGCAATAAAGTATGGCTTATTTTTTGGAAGTCATTTTGTTAGTCCAACTGAAGGAAACGTAGAAGTGTTCAAATGGTTCAGAAAACGAGCAAATCGAATAATTCTTTTGTATTTCTCTGCTTTACAGTATAGTTTTCGTTTCAGCACAAATAAAGAAGATTAATGTATCACATCTTTTCCCGCACTGTATATATGTAGAGCCGTCTTCTTCTACTGTATCTTTATTTCCTACAAGACGGAGTATTACAAAGATAACATAAAAAAAGTTTGACTACGCCAGCATAACAACGACAACTATCGACAGAATTTTAGATATCTTGGTGGTAGCCGTGGTGTTGTTCTTCTTATCAAATATAGTGCTGTCAGTTATTGTGCTAATAATAAGTGTCTATTTAAGTGTATGATGCAAGCAATTAAGACTTGATGTTAAGTGACGCAGGATGGTGGACATTAAGCCCAGTGGGTAGCTATCTTTCAAATGCAACTGCCGGAATGCACCTATAGGTATTTGGCGGCAGCTTTTCAACTTGAGGTGGTACGAGTACAAAATCTAATTGTAAAGTTAATCCAATCAAAAATCATCAACAACACATAAATTAATTAATTCAAGAACTTTTTTTATCGGGTCAAATTGTGATCCCAAACAATTTTTAAATGAAATTAATAACACACACAAAATATCATAAAAATCGGTTCAGCCGTTTATGAAAAGTTCAGTCACATAAACATGTACATAAAAAATGTATATATAAACAATATAGTTATTCGAATTAAAATAAAATACACCTTAATCGATTCAAGCCTCGTATCATTTTTATTTTTTTATGAAAACATTTACCATCTCTCGTTTGGTTGGGGTAACTATGAGACTCCTCCCGTGAGGTGGAAGACATACCCTGTCAGATTTACTACAATTATTAATTAAAATACCACGCGGTGACCTTACATATCTTACGTACCAAGGACCCGAGAACTGCTTTATTATTACTTGTAATCCCTGACAGGAGTAGTCATCGACTTGGAAACCGACCTTTGCTTCTTCCATTCGACCACATTCAATGCAGAGCGTCTCGAACTGTCAATAACCATATTCTTCCTGATTTACTTGATCTACGGGCATTGCGAAGAGACGTACATTTTGCATTTTCAATTGAATTTACTATGGTGAGTGCTTCAAAAAATTTTACGCTGTAATACCTCCCGCTGGATTGCACCACCATATAACGCGTCATACACTTAAATTTCATCCTCACCATCTGGATAAATGGCGATCAATATATTTATTTTGTTTTACTTTTTTATTATTTAGCAGCTAATATAAAAATCTTATTTTACTTAATAGCTTCAAGAGCCTGTCTAAGATTTAGTTACAGTGTAATTTTTTTTTTATATTTAATGTATAGCGTTATGGCCATAATCTCACCTGATCTTAAGTGACGATATGGCCCAAGTTGGTAGACACGCTAAAATTGTGCAGTTACACACAGTGTTATAGTGTAATTTACCATTCCAATAATACAAGAACATTTATTGTTACATTTGCCAATTATTTTACACTGTGCTAAGGTAAAATACTTCGAATGTCACTTATATATAGAAATTCTATGTACGTTTCTAGTTTTCTACTGGAAAGTAGGAGTTGATATTTAAAGCGGACTTGACTGCAGTTGTCTTTTTTTCTACTCTTATTTCCTACTCTACTCCTAGTCTACTTCTTATTTCCTTCATCTTACTTAAGTAGAGTCGCATAATGTATTTACTTTTTACACTCTGCTAAATTAATTATCATGTCAATTTATCACAGCTTTGATAGAGTCAATTGGTTGTTTTTCTTAATATTCTTCTAATGATATGACCTTTATCTCACTTTATAATGTACTCAGACCATGCTAATTACTTTTCAACTTCTTTGTCAGAGATACTTTTTTAATATTTCCTATCTATAGTTAGTATGTAATAGTCATGTTATAAGATATACATTTATATTATTTCCAGGACATGCCATCAGACATACACCGCGTTGCAAAACTTTTAAACAAGCTAATCCCTGATGATCACATTAATACTTTGAGCAATCACCTATCTTTTGATAAATTTAAAAACAATAAGTCCGTGAATGCGTGTCACTTAGTCGAACTTTATAATCAGGGCGCAGAACCATTAATCAGATAAGGTATATCCACATTATATATTGTTTTGTTATGTACTTACTGCAAAAAAAAATGTATACTATTCAATTAAAGTTAAAATGGGTGGTTGGCGCGAATACTTCGATGCGGTGATGACTAAAGAGACGGAACGATGGATCGCAGAAAACCTGAGCAGCACAGATTTGTGCTTTCCAGGCATAAAATAATAATTTACGCATTAAAGTGTATTGTAATTTATATTTACAACTAGCTTTTACCTGCGGCTTCGCTCGCGTATATTGATTGGTTGCGTTTGATTTTCTTAAACAAATCGGATGACGAAATAAAAGTGTCATACAAAGCTTATCTCTCTTTTTATCCCACTTCCAATAAGTTTCTCGGGTAAAAAGTAGCCAATCACCGTATCCAAAGTCCCATATACCTCTATACCAAAATTGACCATAATGATTCAGCGGATTAGGTGTGAAAGCGTAACAAACAAACAAACAATCACACTTTTGCATTTATAATATTAGCAAGGATTATTTACATTTAAATTATTTATAAAGATAAATGTTACAATCTATCCTGGTTTATGTGGAAAATTTTGATTAACACATTAAGTCGAAAAGTGTCTTTCAAAAGTAGCTGCCAAAATACATCTATTGTTTACTCGTTGGTGCTAGTTATCCATGTATATATTATACAATGTGATAGGCATTATAGACTATTATACAATGTCCTATAAGCATGCAAGAACATTTATGATCTAGAAATGATTGTTCCTTTATTAATTCAGTACCTAATAAATTAAATACAACAAACAACATGAAATAAGAATTTCCAAATGTATCTACATTTCTACCACCCGTTTTATCATTTATTTTATACATACAACACCTGAAGAACGTTAACTAACTTTATTATGTATACAAATGACCTTGCAGACAACACTTATACAAATAGTTACGCTCTACCAGTAATTCTTTATACACCTTATAATAGACTAGCTTTTTCCCGCGGCTTTGCTCATGTTAATATTGAGTTTGTCAAATCGGATGACGCAATAAAAAGTATTATACAAAGTTCTCTCTTTACCCAACTTCCAATAAGGTTTTCGCGAGAAAAAGTAGCTTATCGCCGTCTCTAAGGTACTATCTAACTCTATACCAAAACTCATCACAATCGATTCAGCAGTTTAGCCATGAAAGCGTACCAAAAAACAAACTCACGCAATTATAATATTAGTAAGGATTGTTGAATTGAAAACTTCGTCTGGCGCAATTTGTGAATACTGAACGAAAGTGAACCGTCATACTTGCTTTGGTGGCGATGAATCCCGGTTTATTCAGTTCGCTTCCACTCGTCATCGAGCATACTCGGTCCCTAGGGCACATAATCGTATATTTTCGGCTAATTCGGCTCCAATAGTCATCTGGCAAATTTACTGACTGACACGAAAATTAATTTAAATATATGTAAATATGATAAAGAAAAATATTATAAACAAAATTATAGGTTTGAATTTACAGTTGACTTTGGCATGAACAGCATACATATAGAATAAATTATAAATGTAGATATATCTCCTGGAACCCCTCGCACTTTTATGTTAAAGCATTAAACCAATATTATGTTACAAAAGGTTAAAAGACATCTATGAAAATTTATGTTTCACGTCGAATGCTGAAGACAGGAATATTTATTATTACAATACTACTAGCTGACCTGGCAGACCTTGTTCTCTTTTCGAGTAGTCAATCACAACGACTAAAGCGTCATCTATCGCGTTATGATCACTTATCAAGATAAAAAGTATCCTATCTCTCAAGTTGTTCTAACTGCGCACAATGTGCAAAATTTGATTTAAATCGCTTCAGTAGTTTGGGAGTTTATCGAGGGCAAGCAACGTGAAACTATGTGTTTATATATAAAGATTTAACTGATATTAAGAAACTAATATGAATTTTGGGTAAAGGTCTTCTACCTTTTCCTTTTTTTATTTAAAGGTAATATTTAAATTGTATTTGAATTTGTATTAAAAAATATATGAGCCTTCATTGTTACTTTTACCAGTTATTATAATATTTTAGAATATAATAAATTACGATATTTTTATAAGTATCGAAGTAGTTTACTTTCATCAAATTCGGTGATACCAAGTGTATGTTTTTTTTATTTGCCGCACTTTTTCAGGATCACCTTTCATGTGCCAGACTATATACACTGCGCTTTGATACCAAATAAAACAAAAAAAAAGAACGTCACTTCTAATAGAAAACCTATCTACGTTTCTCATTTTCCGATGGAAAGTACATTTGTATCGGACTGAGTTGCGGCCACCAATCATCAAGTACAAACTTTTGTTTAGTGGAACGTTGAAATGTATTGCGTTCCAAAATCGGTTTGTATATATTTAGTAATCGATAGATTTGTAAGTCAGCATTCCAGCAACAACCCACGAAAGACTACCAATCTCTCGGCAGTTACCCTCGATAAGGTTGCCACTTTGCCATGATTTAAAAAAATACTATACATGGGTAAAGGAAAATTGGAAATTTATTGCTCATTTTATATTCTACTGGTCTTGGTGATATCCTACAAAAGTTCATGACTTTGATATATTCTTTATACACATTTATTATTTATTTATTATCAATAGTTACATACATAAATACTGCACTGCATTATAAACAACATCTTCGTAAATATTCAGTTGTGTATGGTACACATATATATTAAGTTGACGAAGTAAAACTTACATAATTTAAGTATATTTTAATAAAAATATTATGGAGAGAGAAATGAACGATTTTCCATATGAAATAAATGATTTGGATCCTGAGATACCTAAAGAGCTAATGAGCGTATTACCTTGTGAGTTTTTAAAATATTTGATATACAAACCTACTTGATCCTACATAAATTATGCAACAAAGGAGAATTATATGATTGGTTTGTAAAACTTTAAGTGGACTGTCACGGAATTATATATATAAAAAAAGTGTTAATGCATATTCGTCGTCATACACCTAAACGCCCAATTGTTGAAAAATAATATATCGTATATTACGATTTACGACTTAGAATTACGTTGAATAATAATGTCTTGCATATTGATCCATAGTAATTACAAATATTGTTAATATGATTAATTAAATATAACGCAGAATCAGAATTATCAGGGAAGAAATAGGTTACGTTCCTGTTCGACCTAGGGGCTCCTTATATCCTTACGCATACGGGTAGACCACTAACAAACATCAATAGGTGCGTTTGCGCAGTTGCACTTAGGAGCTAGTTTCTTCACAGGTTTGGCGTTATTACCTGCTTGGGCCGTATCGTCACTTAAGATCAGGTGAGATTATGGCCATAACGCAAAACCTTAACAATATTTTTATTTTAACTACGTTGCATTATAACCAGACGACATCTTTGTAGCCAGTTGTAGAAAATACCAAATCGCTTCAAAGGTCGAAAGAAAAAACATTTTAATAATTATTTCATTTAATCAAAAAATAATTTATAACTAATTTAAATATATCAAACACTTGTTATAACATTTTTACTATTTGTAAAACATTTTAAAATTAGGCATATACATAGAAATATATGGATCGTGTATGAATGCTTATATTGTATTTATTTATCATAAGAAGTAGAAATTTGAATGATATTCCAAAATAAAAAAGAAAAAAAATCAGAAGTAGATCGATTACTTTAATAATCACCGTTACTGAACTGGAAGCATTTATTTCGTATTATATTTAAAATCACGTTTGCTTTGCTTTTGTACAGACATTTGGACTCCGTTTACTGACAAAATAATTTCACAATTATTAACTTGTATTTAAATTACACAATGAAATTTAAAATACATTCAATCTTCGTACTTAAAAGAAGCATAAATAGAAATGAACTGATAATAAACCTATAAACTAAACCTATATACTTATTGCAAATCTGTATAGTGCGATGCAGGCTATTACGCGAATAGTTGCACTAACAGCGCCATCTTATGACAGCAAAACAAACTCTGTTAATTTCATTTTCTGTTCCATTTAACGCGCATCACTCTGAAACTACTGGACAGATTTCAATAAAATTTGGCACGGTGGTAGCTAATATTACGGGTCAACATTTAGGATACTTTTTATTCCATAAGACGATTGGGTTCCTGCGGGATAGGAGATAAAAGTTAAAAATTTGTACTAAATGAACTTCTGCGTGGATTTTGATATAATTTTCTTTACTTTTTCATATTCGTTGTAGAAAATTCTATATTTGTATTTCTCTACCAAATAGTTACTTTTTTTTGTACAGGTAAGTGTAATTAATAAACACACATAATTTTTATATACTGAAAAAAGAGACACCTGCCGGATTTTTAAGTAATGTCAGTTATATTAAAAAAAATTATATTAAAAAAAACTCTACAATTAGCCGACAGATAACGCCACGGTAAACATATGATTAAATGCTGAAAAATACGTCTGTCGGATCTTTAAATATTTGAAAAATACATACTGGCCTCGTGTATCTTTAGGATAAGTATAAACTGTAACTATATAATACCTATATATAATATATCGGAATAGAGACCTACACTATTTTATTATGGATTTTTGTCTCCCTGTTGGGTTGATTTTTGTCTTATTGTACACTAGCCGTGTCCGTAACTCCGTTTGTGTGGAACTAAAATTTTATTTAATAATTTTAATAAAACATACTATATATCTTAGTTTACTCAGAGTTAATGTAGCATTCTAATGGTGAAATAATTTTTGAAATCGGTCCAGTAGTTCTTGAGTTTATTTAGTACAAACAAAAATACATATCTTAACTCTTTATAATATTAGTATAAAAGTACCATTCTGAAACTACTGATATACATTTTGATCAAATTAACCTCGGTGATAACTAATACTTTAGATAAAAAAAATAGTTCCTTCAGGATAGTAAATGTACTTCTCCTGGGATTTTGGTGTAATTTGCTCATATCAGTAGCTAACAAATTAATTAATAATCTAAAATGTTTTCTCTTTCTGTAATATTGGAGCACTAAAAAGACCATACCGAACAGAATGACAAAATATATGATTTAACCTATCTAAATATATATAAATGAATCGCCGAAGTATATGTACGCGCATAACTTCCGAACGATTGTAGCAAATTGCATATTCCTTTTTTTTATTCGTTATTGTGAGGGCAAGGTTTGCATAAAAGAAAATAAAAAAGAACTAAGAAAATTATCTTAAAAATGCCTCATTGTGGATATTTGCATAAAATTAGTGTCATAAGTATCCGTGTTAGTAAACTTTGTGTGAAATAGCAATGACAATCGATATGCAGGGACTTGACGTTGAAAATTAAAAAAAATATTAAACAGCCTAGACACTCTTAAAAATTATATTAGTTGTACTTTCATCTTATTTCATTACGAGTAAAAACGTGGTCTTCCAGATTTTATTGTGGTTAATTACCAAAATATGGCCAGATCATACTGATTGAACTAACTGTGCTATGGAAAACAAATATACCAAAAGCCCACACTATAAAATAAATAATATAAACAAATACTAAGAGATACTAAATGACCTGAACAGGATTGGCTGTGTAAATATTTTATACGCGATCGAAGTCGGAGAGAGAGGTATACCAGCAAAATCTCTGTAAATTACTAATAGATATTGGACTGTTCATGATTGTTTTTTAATTGTTGATCACTTATCGGATAAAAATTACACTCCGATTATTGTTTAATATTAATGGTTACGAATGAATGTTACTAAAGTAGACAACTTTACGAAGCTAAATATTACCTCTAATAGTGTTATATGAACATTTGATTAGGAAATAATATCAAAAAACAACACTCAACTCGGGTTTTCTCCTAAGGTAGGTTGTCAAGTTAATTGATAAGGTAAGATCTAATAATGATGTTGATTTAAGATCGGGGAAGTATGCTACTTAAAGTAGTGAAGCTATGATAGCTCAGTGGTAATGTGTACAGACTCGGTGAAGGAAAACGTCGTCAGGAAACCATAACATGATGGTAGGGCATTTTCTAATGCCCTCTTGGCTAGCTACCAACCTCAAGTTGAAATTTTGCCGCCAAATACCAATAGGTGTGTTCCGGCAATTGCACTTGAGACCCAGTTCCTCCACACAAAGGTTTTGCGTGTCTACCAACTTGGGCCGTTATCGTCACTTAAGATCAGGTGAGATTATGGCCATAATGCTAAACCTTAACTATAAAAAAATCTATACAGATGAAGTCGTGGGCACCAGATAGTATATTTGTTAACTGCTCTTTATGAAATTTTACATTACATTTCGATTGATACAGAATAGGACACTGGTCACTTTTTACTAAGAAAATAAGTACTTAAATAATTTTAAGTTTCACACGAACGAAGTCGCGGGCACAACTAGTATTACTTAATACTATGAAATGAACAATTTTCTTTTCTTGAAAACCACTGAAATAAATCGAATAAAATTGTGTATATAGATATTTCATTATAGTTTAGGCGTTTTTATGCTAATGGGCAGCAAACAGGCAGACGGCCTATCTGACGGTAAATGGTGGTTTATTATATTAAAAAAATATATATATTTTCCAGGACATGCCCACATGCATCCGTCGCGTAGCAAAATTTCTTGACAAACAAATCACAAGCGATCAAATCAATAGTCTGTGCGATCATCTTCGTTTTGATAACTTCAAGAGTAATCAACCTGTCAATGATGGCATGGGAGTAATGGAAGAACTAGTTCTTCAGGGCGCAGAGCCGTTCGTAAGAAAAGGTAGGTATTTAATTTAGCACACATCAACTTGCACTTGTTTTTGTTCTACGCATGATAAATAAATATAACAAACTAGATTTTACGTACGGCTACGCTCGCGTTAATATTGATTTTGTCAAACAAATGGGATGACGCAATAAAAAATTCATACAAAGTTTACCCCTCTTTTTACCCACTTCAAATAAGGTTTTCGCAACAAAAAGTAGCCAATCACCGTCTACAGGTTCCTATCTGTCTCTATACCAAAATTCATCATTATCGATTCAACAGTTTATGCGTGAAAGCGTGACAAACGCAACACAAACTCACTTTCTCATTTATAATATTAGTATGTGAAGTATGATGTTTTAAGGCAAAGTTGGCGGGTGGCGCGATTACTTCGATGAAGAGATGACGGAACAGGCGAAGCGATGGATTGCAGAAAATCTATGCGATACAGATCTGCGGTTTCCTAAAAGTAAAATGTGAATAAATTCAAATTTAATGTGAATAATTAAATTTCCATAGTTACGTGTATGGCGATTTTCTTTTTCTATCATGGATCTCTTTGTATAAGCACACAAATTATTACATCATAACAATATATAATGTAAAATAATACTAGAATTAGGTACATCTTCCAGACGCAAATGCAAATACATCCAATTACTTTACTACTTTCGCCTAAATTTTTTTTAACACAAGATTTTTGAGTCTATTAAGATTCATTTAATATTATTAAAATATCAAGTTATTTCCTGGTTACCTATCTGTAAAAACTTGTATCAGTTAATCATTAGCGCTTTATTATGTCATTCACCAAACAATCTTTGATAAAATGTATGCCTTTAAATTCTGATTCTAGTAAATATCCGATCTCAATAAAATAGACAGACAGAAAGGGAAAGAAGGAAGGAAGAAAAGAAGAAGGAAAGAAAGACAGAAATAAAGAGAGATAGAGAGAAAGAAAGAAAATCATAAAATACATTTATTTGTTACACATTGAAACATTTATTTTGCAAACAAAAAAAAGTAAAACAAAAGAAAAGGAAGAAATACAATTTGTCAAGTTAAATGGCTGAAAGTTTTAAGTGTGTTTGTAACAAATGGGTCCTGAGTCAGTTTATGTGCTAAAAGTCATCCAACGTTGGTTTTGACAACAAAGTTTACTTTCGTTTTGTCATAGATAATTAAATATCGTAAGGGAAGGTAATGAATAAAATAAGTAAATATGTACCTAATATAATTAATCGAGTTTCTAGCCGGTTCTTCTTGATCGCTGGGTTATTTTTCAACTCGGTGATAGTTTTGACATTCATAAGCGCCTTCTCAGGACCTAAATTAAATGAGTTGATTTGAACCTCCTAAAAACATGTAAACTGCCTCACTCATGCGTGGATTGAGGATTTTCAGAGGAGGCAATTCTTGTATGATATTACCTACATTACCTAAAATTTCATTAATAAAAGTAGTTATGTGTGTAGTAAACAGGTGTCTTTTCTTCATCTGTTATACTTAGTGCGGTTTTTATTTTAATTTATAAATTAAAAGATTTTATCACACCGGATGTTATATTGATCGTTAGATTGATTGTTAGATTAATACTGAAAATTTACAGGATATAGTAAGATTTTACGTGACATTGACATTATTATGTGTAAACAAATTTCCCCTAAATTAGAAAAATAAAAAATACCGAACTGTTAATTTATATTTATTACTTTTATTGTAGTACTATTTAGGTAAATACAATAATTTAACGAATTACAAAACAACAAAACAGTTCAGGATTTTGGCAAGAACCATCGTCTGTTCCATTATAATAATTCATAATATAGGTTATACTTATACTGTATATTGAAATTCCTAGAATATTATTAATTTAACTGGTTCCTTTCTAATTTATTTATAACTGTATTAAAACTTTACGATTATATGCATAGCAGATTTAGGATTCATTATAAAATGGTAGACACAATTAACAATTTAAAAAAACAGAGCGGAACTTCAATGGTATCACGTGGGTATCGTTAGCACAAACAAACATTTTTGTTTTTGTTTATAGATACAGAAGAATATATAAGTACGTCGTTTTGACTTTGCTGTATTTGCTATACTTGGATTTGCCATTAAACGTGTAACTCTATTTATGAATTGCGTACGAAGTGTGGATAAATGAAATTATGAATAGATAATTGTGGTAAAAATTAGTATTTATTGTTGGAAATTCAATTATACCACATAGACGAAGAGCAATAGGCTGATCTACAGCTCAAACAAAATGTAAAAAGATATCACGGGCTTCAGAACCGATGAGCAACGGCAAAGATTGGAGACCGTTCGAGTACGCACTGCTCATGTTCTTTGCGGTGCAACTCGCGTTTGCAATGGCTATCAACAAGGCGCAGGGGCGATCGCTATAAGTAAGTCGATTGAATCTACAATTTTTAAAATCCATGCTCTCACATGGACTGTATGTGGCTTACTTATGTGCCTAGAAACCTTCACACTTATTCGTGTACGCACCGGATGGAAAACCAGAAATATCATGTATATAAAAAAGAACTTCAGTGAACAGAACATACAACCAAACACTTTTTTAACTTATTTATTATACTCTTTATTTCTTTACCAATAGCCCTGTTATAATAAATATTTAATGCGTGTAAGGCGATGCTCAGAGTATTGTTTAAGTCAACTTACAAAAGAAAAGTAACAACTGCAACCAATCCTAAGTAAAATGTGTAAATGTCGCATATGCTCCTAGAAAGTGGATCGCTGAATTTGTGCCAATTGATACACTGGAACCACAAAGTGGCGTCAGCGTTCAAGGAAGTATAATGTGTACTGATTCTTATATCAATTGCCCCAAAACAACAGACAATGCCCTCGTATGTACTGTGATATTATACGACTTCAAATAATCAAAACTTCTAAAAGTCGTGGGATCAAATTTAATTCGTAATTATTACTATTTTTACTGATAATTTGATATTTTTATGATATCACATTTATCCATGCGTAATATTTTCCATTACAAAAACATACGTTTACATTTTAAACGTTACATAGCAACGTATACGTTCCCCTTTTTCGCTCGCGGTGTAAAAATATACTGTTATACCTCTCCGTTCATTGCAATATTACTATGTGCGCATCAGTGTCCCACTTGTTTTGTAAATATTATCACATATATAATATAACTAGCTGATCTGGCAGACCTTGTTCTGCCTTTTCGAGTAATTACTCACATCGACTACAGCAAAATCTATCGCTTTATGATCACTTATCGAGATAAAAGTAACCTATCTCTCAAGTTGGATCAAACTGCACACAGTGTGCAAAACTTGATTAAAATCGATTTAGTAGATTAAGGGTTCATCGCGGACAAACAAAGTAACACGAAATTTTTAAATATAAAGATTAACTACAATTCTTAATTTTGAAAAATAGTACTAAAATAAAATATCGCACTGCAAAAGTGCTTTAGCACATTTTTATATCAGCATTAATATGATACGTTATTTGACAAATATTAAGCGCCTGATAAAAAGTCAATAATATAAGAACTTATAAATGTGCTAACAACGTTACAGTATTTTCAGTTTTGGATTTCACACTCCTTAGTCATTTTTATATTATAACAAGCTTCTGCCCGTATCTTTGCTCACGTTAACGTAGATTTTGTTAATCAATAAAAGTAGTAGAGTCAACAAGTTATAAAACGTGTTAACTCTTGATATTTCCAATGAAATTACGTGTGATATCTTGTTAAATTATTTATGACGTGTACAAAAAATTAGGTAGGAGAAAATTTTGAGAAAAATATTATTTCCTGGAAGATTTCCATTGTTGCTACTTTTTATTTAATGTTGGGTAATGGTATAATTTTATTAAGTTAATAATAGGAATTTTAAAATTATAAAATCTCTGTTGTGTGTTTTTGTGGCAACTAATATTTCATGTTCTGTCATGTTAATTCGTAATTCACTTCATTTATCCTCTTCAGCTACACTCCATAACACAAAATATCACCTATATTACACAATATAAGACTAAATATAACAGAGAATACAAATAAAAATAAAAACCACAACATGACAGATCAAGATTCCGCCAAAAACTTAATCAAGACACTTCAAAGAAAAAAGAAGTTCGGCGAAAAAACTTTTTCATAAGAAACTATAGTCAAATAATAATGTTTGCAAACTCTCATTTTTAAGTTGGATTATTGTTAAACAAAGAGTCTTAAAATTATTTCACTATGTAGACCTTTTGGTAACTAACTCTAAATAATGGTAGGCAGTATTTTAAATTATTATTATCTATCAGTTATGTCTAATTTAAGCAACAAAATAATTAAAAATAGACAAAATACCAAATTTACGAGTAAGCAACTACAGTATAATAATTGATTTAAATTTTTCCATTTAGGTACTTGATTAAATAGGGTTTTAAATTAATTGCAATAACTACATATTTATGAAAAAAAATATTGTCATTCAATAATGTTGAGGAAAATTATGACTTATAAAATATGGCCTGAACCCGAGTAATACGTTTGCGCGTTGCGATGAGGAAGTCCTTAGAGAATAGGATTTTAAACACCACGTTAATAACAAAAAAGTTGAGAAGCACGTCAAATAGTCACTAAAAAGATACCACTGTAACTCTCACCCTCGAACAGCTACAGACCAGGGTAGAGGCTTTCACACTCCTTTTGGAGGAATCATAACCCTGACAGTGAGACAAGAACCGACCATTGTCAACAAAAATCGATCTTCAGATTAACGCAGCTACACGTTTAAACTGGATGAAAACATAATATAATTTATTTACAACATACAAAAATGAAAATAGCATATACATATAGAAAATAAGTAGTGTGGTTACTATCAACTAACTGAAAAAATATATAAAATAATTATGTCATTCTCTACGTTGTTTTGAAGGGACCCCTTAATTCATGACCTATGCCATACCTTATTCCTTCATGACCTGATTTAAATTTTCAAATAATATTTTGACACAATAATTTCTGATTATACCTAGGTTCATTTAATTGTACTAAATTATCAAGTCGTTACTCGTTACCTGCCTGCCTTTCCTACTTGCTAAATACTCGTTTCACGTAATCGTAAGCAAGCGAGGCGTTGCTAGGGTAACCGTCATACTTTCGGTCGCTTTTCCAAATCTGACGTGATATAAGAACTCTATAATCATTCTCATTTTTTTATAAATGACAAGAGAAGGATGCAGATGTAATTAAACAAATAATAGGAGATTGTATAACCTTATCTCGTATAAATTTTTTAACTATTACATTAAATGTAAGTCGAAGACAAGTAGGCTGAAAACCAAGTTGAAATCTTAAATTTTCAAACTATATGGACAGTTTGACGCCTTGTTATTTGCTGATGAATGTATATCTAAACACTTGTACCCTTTCTATCTTGGTCATAAATATATTATTTTGAGAAATAACACAATAGTAAAATAGAAAATAATATTTAAAGAAAATAAACTGAATAATAAATCGATTGCTTTGTATAATGTAAATGATACTTACCTAGTATAAGTTTTTTTTTTTCGTTACAATATTACTTAATAAAAGCAAATTAAATTAAAAATGGAATACAATCAAATTTGCAAAATATAGGTCATGCAGTTTAAGTATGTTAAATTATTTACAAATGTATATAATACTACATAGAGAACAAAAATACTTACTAGTTTATTAACTATTAAATAATTTATGTGAGGCTTAATATATGCGTTTATACTAGCAATCGAACATTATTTATCTTTACACTTAATTGTAAATGTATAAATGTATATAAACTGTGGACAGGATATGCAATTATTAAAAACAGAACAATATTGCTTGTAAAGAGAAACTTTGTGTTATTTGTTGACCTTATCCTGTAGTTCGTTAATCTGAGTAGAACGCAGTCTCTCGCACACTGGTTCGGTACGTGGCAGAAAGCGCGCGCCTTCTCGTTCATATTTTTTCATCAATTTGTGTAATAAAAACTAAGTGTGCAATGGATGTGAAAAATAACAATTTGCCTTTAGAGATCAAGGATGTGGAGCCCGAACTTGCTAAAGAGATAATGAAATTTTTTAAAGGTAAATAATTTAAGTATACAATGGGCAATACCCTTTTTGCTCTATTTTCTAATTCACTATTCATTATGTATATAAGTTTACCACAATTAATTTTAACATAATAGCAGTGAAGACACACAATTTTTTAGCTAAATTAATTCTTATACTAATTTTGGTTAATATACCTTCTTAGAAAGCTCATACTCTACTTCATTTTAGAGAAAGTTATTTGATTAAGAATGTAATGAATGTCTAATTCATTTAAACCACTACTTTAGACCTCTTAGAACTCGGAACTTTATCTGTTATTATATAGTAATAGCATTGTAATGACAAGAAACTTAATATTTATTTAATATAAGTACGAGAAATATGAAAGAAACGGTAGTGCTCATTAGTACAATTCCTAACACGTTTATGTTTTTTGTAACTATAGTTTGTTTAATTAATAAACAGAGAAATATAAATTATACCAAAATGTTCGTTTGTATTATAACATTATTAGCTGTGCCTGCAACTTCTTTCGCGTGGAACTAAATTTTTTTTTAATCTTATCTGCCCGTTGTTATAACTATTTTCAGTACAACTTTGACCCTATTGGTGATAGCGTGATGTTAGCCTAAAGCCTTCCTCAATGCTTGGTCTATCAAATACAAAAATATATTTTGAAATCTAACCAGTAGTTGCTAAGATTAGTACCATTAAAGAAACAAACTTTCCGCTTTATAATATTAATATAGATATAAATTATAATATTATTTTTGAAATATTTAAATATTATTTTTGAAATATTTAAATATTATTTTTGAAATATTATTAAAATATTTTACTATAAAAAAATCAATTACTAATTGTAAAATAATCTATTTTATTTTTGTTGATTTACTGATACCTTAATAGATATGCGAATGAGGATTATTCACTCTGTTGCAAAAAAACAAACACATACATATGTAGGTAGACTAACTTAAGTATTTATTATTTATTTATTTATTAAGTATTATTTTTAAAAGCTTTATAATTTTGCGAAGATTCATTAATTATTACTTACAAATTCAAGTAACCTAGCGATTAATTAGACACCTAAACAATAAAACCAACTTGTATAAACTGGTAATTATTGATGTCATATACGATATGATGTAGTGTGGTATGGTGGTATTCTATTACTAATCTAAATAATAGGATATTTTATTTAGCTTAAATATTTTTCCTTCCATTTTTTTCCAAAGCTGTAAGATGACGAAGCTTTTTTATATAGTAGAACACCAAATTATGTAACCCAAACAAAACTGTGCATGATGGTAAAGAAGGTACTTACACTTTAAAAATAACCCCGATTACAGATCTACAATACATCGCCAGTTGCTGTCACACTAGTTTGTTAGTCACCAAAACACGATAAATCAAACCAGAAACAATTTGTTAGGTTTATTACGGGATACGACCTCGTTTAAATAATGGATATAGATCGTTTGAATACAGAACTTAATATCATTGCTTGCGAATATGACAGGTATAATAAATACTTCGTCATCTCTATCTCTGTCATCTCTTATAGACGCACGGCTTCTGTTACTATGGGACACCAGTTAATTTTCTCTTAATGTCTTCTCGAAGCGGCGATATTGAATACTGCATAATACGTATATATAAACATGTTTGTAAATAGTCATATCTTAACAGATGCAAATAAAATGTGGGTCAATATACGATAAATTACTTGTTATCTCTATTGTTTATTTAGGAAACCACAATACATGAGCTCAAGAAAACTTTACCTTTATTCCGACAATGCATGACCTATGCTAGTTTGGAGAAGATAAACTATAAACGACCAGCACTAATTAGTATATAGAAAATGCATGGAATTATGAATTAAGTTCTCACATTATCTGTGTAAATGGAAATATATATTATTAGTGAACATATTATTTTTGGAGCTCATGATAGCAACTATTGTTTACTGAAGATATTTTAATATTTAATGTTACCATATTCTCACATATATTTACATTGTTTTAAACTTTGTTTTTGCTAAATTTAAATATTATGCTTCCTACAATTAGACTGTATTAAAAATACTAACAGCTTCTACCTTATAGAAATTTACAACCAATAATAACAAAGATGAATTGGAGTGCTGGGTTAGTAAGAAGACGGATGAGTGTCGATTAAATGAACCAGAAATGGGAATGTTGAGATGGATGTGTGGTGTTACAAGAAATTGTGTAACACAAAGTCAGGAATTAATATGTGAGGGGGAGTTTGAAAGTGGCGCCACTGATAGATAAGTTGAAAGGGAATTATTTCTATTGGTTTGGACTCGCATAATAGGAGATAAAACGCCTGATTTAAGAAAAGTAATGGATATCAATGTTGAAGGATGGGAAGACCAAAGAAAATATGGCTAGAGTGTGTAAGGAATGTGATAAAAGAGAATGGAATAAATGAAGTGATGGCGGTTTATGGAAATTTATGAAAGAAGAAAACGTATTGTGCCGACCCCAAATAACTTGGGATGAGGGTAAGAAGATGATAATAGGTATATCCCATAATATAAATATCTTTGTTGAATCTAATTTATTTTTAAGTTTTGGTAAATTCGTAAAATTCAATTAAATGTTATTGTTATTGGGTGCCCATAAAACCATCAGTAATGTAAAAGATATATTTATAGGAAGTATAATTTATTAGAAATAATCAGCAGCTTGTAATAGGAACACTGTCAATTAAAATAACAATTACATTTAAATAGCACATACCCGACATTTTTTTCAAACCAGTAGTTAACAAAAAAAGAAAAACGTTTCTTTCAATCACTATTTGTAATGAGGAAATAACTGCAAGGTTTTGTAAAACCAGGAAATATGTAACCTTGCAACACTGCACAAACCGTTACAATCTAAAGCCTAAATTGAATGAATCAATTGCCATTCGATCAGCCTACATTACTTAGAAACAGAAATTATATTGGTAATAAGTAGATACCTTATATGTATTTAAATTTATGTACTCATAGAAGAAAGCTTAATTGAAACACGAAAATTAACTATTGTTAGATCATAAATATTAACAGAAGTTTGAGAACATAATTAGGAGTATACCTAAAACGAAATCTTATAGCTCTAAAATTTTAGCATATCCTATTAAAAGCTGATATGCAATTGTGTACACTTAATTTCCATTGCCAACATGTGCTATAAACTTAAATATTGTATGTCCAGGTGAACTGACTGGTTTCGTCCGGGTCGGCCCCAAAGGATATTTTTTACCAAATCGATACAAATTAGAAGCCAGCAAGATCTACAACATGCCACTTAGAGCTGACGACGTTTTTGTAGCTAGCTACCCGCGATCAGGTCTGTTATACAATATATAAGTAGCGGCTAACTTTCAACCCAAAATCTTATCAATATATTATATTTTAAATCTGATGCTAATATTAAAATTTAAATTTAATCGGTAATAAGTTAGAATGTTCGACTACGACACATTCTAATGAGAAATTGCACGATTGTGAAAAACTGTATTACAATTCAAAAACAAAAACAAACCACTTGACATAATCTTTAGACAATAGCAATATATTTTTTTATGGTTAATTGTTTTAATAATTGTATTTTTATCATTCTGAACCATAGTGTCAATTAACGTAATGTACGGGCAATGCACGGGCAATCTACATACATAGACTTAATCTATCAATCAGACATACATAAATGAAATAGATGAATTATATCTGTTATATATAACACCAGAAGCATCGCGAAAGCGATTAAGATCTCTAGCAAGTAAAGGGTAATATAGAGTCAACATGGGGATTTTTACAGGGTATTGTTGGTTTACCGGTTCCATTTGAGCCCTACATAAAAAACAAAGCTACCGATTTAAATAATGTATGATTATACAGGAACTACGTGGACTCAAGAACTAGTTTGGATGATTGCTAACGATTTAGACTACAAAGGATCGGATGCGGTACCACTCACGGAACGATATCCATTTTTAGAGTAAGTCCATCAAATACCTAGTATGATTTAATTATTAAACATGATAAAACAATTCATATGTACTCAACTACCAAAACAAAAATAAAATGAAATCATTTTCTAAATTTATTTTAAACGCATGAATACGCCTAATCTCCTCCTTTAGCGTCCTCCTCGAGCTACTAAAACATAAACGCAACTGGATTCTGGGCAAGCATGTACTGATTATGCAGTCAGATTTAGTAGCATGTAAATGTTTTTTTTCCTACTTTAGCAATCATGAAAGCCACCTTTTATATCTCTGACATTATTTTATAACATAACACAGCACTTTGTCCTTCACATCTACTTTATTTTTCAATTTAACTTAACAATCGAAGCTATTATGATTTTAACCATTACTTGACCTTCGATCTTGCCTTGAAAGCAAATTATATTAAACAAGGCCCTTAAAGTTTTACAACACTTGTACTTTAATTAAACACATTGTGTCAAATTGTGTTAAAGTTTTGTATCTACGGTCAATAGATATCGTGCATTTAATGAAAATGCCAGGTTATCATTACACCTTTCCACGCAGTGATTACTAGATCGAAACCGCGGCGCCCAGGAAGGCGACAGATGGTCGTGAGGTTTTACTGGGTATTCCCGATGGCTAGCGTAAATGCATTTCTCCACGTTAACATTGCAACTGCTCTATTTAAAGATATATATAATATATTAAACCAATGTCATACATATTGCGTGCACAAATGCCTTATTACGATAAATGTATGTACTTCGTGTTCCGCCAATTAATACTTTGTCTAAAGTAATTTCTCGAAAGCCTGGAAAACCTTTGCTCACGTAGAAATATGTTTAAAAAATATTTTTCATCCAGCTTGATTACCCATGCTCCATTCACATCCGAATTTTATTTCTTATGGTTTCTCTTTTTCAACCTGGTTGCACCTTCATATACGGTGGTAGCTATGAAGTTTGGAAGTATCTTTTCAAATTCATGATATACATTCTTTGACCTATAAAATATTACAACTTTCTAAAAAGTTTATCCTAGCGCTACAAAAAAGTTTGTCCTAATTTTAAAAATGTTTCATAGGAAATTATTTTTTCAATGTGCAGTTACCATGCAAAAATTTTTCTTTCTTTAATACAAAAACTATACCATCTATTTTTTCATTCAACGCCTTCTCTGATTTTTTCAAATGAATGAAGAAAATCCTGTCACTAACACTATTATGCATCGTTGCATTATACATCTTGCACGTGTAGGCAGTTATGGAAAATTACAGTATCTATGTACATTTTATGTATGCACATTTATGTATACTATATGTATACATAAATATTACATACATATTTGTATATCCTGTCGCGGTCCTTTTAAATAAGTGGTCGGATAATATAAGTTTAATAAGCTATACATGAATTCATTTATTTAAAGATCACGAACATAATTTACTTAATTACATTTCTAATTTTTAAAAATCTATTTTAAAATTAAGATTAAATGAGGTATTTAACGATGATCACGACGTGCACTCGTGCGCTCATTCGAACTACAATCTAACATAAGAATTTCAAATATTATTAAAATATGATAAAAAATAATAATAAAACGCGGAAACGAATGAATTGAATTCATTTTATATTTGCACTACTGGTGTAGCTTCCATTTGTTTTAGTTTTTTGAAGTTTTTTATGACCGTTGTATGTCTATATCTTTAGTAAACTGGTACATGGAAATCTGGATGAACTTATTAGACCTGGGATGCTTAACCGAAATATTAAATCTAAATAATATGAAGTATAAAATTGTAATATTATTTTTACCCTAACCAAATTGTCTTTTAACAATTGATTACGTAAACAATAAACAATAAATGTATGGGATGGACACGTCAAAATTAAACCAAGTTGCATTTCACAATCGCTAACGAAACTAGACTGAGGACACTTTTTTTTTATGGGACCTACACTGTTAGCCTGAGGGGCTTTTACAGCTTCACCGAACTAGGGGGTCGAGCGCGGAGGGCGCTCGAGCCCGAGGGGCAACTCGCACAAGAGTGTCACTAGTGACCGAACCTCGGCTAGGGCTGTTGCCGAACCGCGTAAGAGAGAATCGAACGCGGTACTAGCTGTTTATAAAAATAGAAAAAGCTAAAGTACTGAACGCGGTACTAGCTGTTAATAAAAATAGAAAAAGCTAAAGTACTAACTGATCCTCTTCGGAATCTGGAAACTAACCTGAGGACACTTAAGTGTTCTTTATTATTTATATAGACGCTAAATATATAATCTTATTACATTTTTGTGTGCCTATGTGTCCGTCTGTCCGCCTATACAAGCATCGCGGTATCTCTCTGAAACTACTATACAAATTTTATTAAAAGTAGACACGATGATAACTAATATTATTGATAAGCATATGGAATAATTTTCATCTCAAATAGAATGGATTCCTCCGTTGTATAAAATGAAACGCTAAAATTCAACACCGGTTAACCAATCACCTTGAAAATTGCCACGTTCCTACATGTATTTTTACCAGAAGAAGGTTTTTAAGCTATCCCTGAATGCAATAGTTGGCCCTAGGGATGGATGGCGATCTAAGATCGATTAATCGAAGAATAGATGTTTTAGGGTAAAAAATACGACTTTTTAAATCAGTTTTGAATCGATCCAGTGAATCGATATTTCACCTTTAAAAGTCGGGGTTCACTTTTCATCTATTTTCATAAAACATTATTTACTATTATTTAAATGTGTTACCTAAACATATATAGAAATTATAATTTTTCGCATAATATATGTAATGATAAAATTAATTATTGTGGTATTATTTTTGTTTTCTATGATTGGTTTTATAATGTGCATATAAGCATTATGAGGAAATTGGAAAAAAGAGGTTTTGGTGAATCGATCTTTCGGATCTTGATTTTTTTGTAAATTGAGTCATTTGATTTCGATTAGAATGATTCAAGAATCGATCTTTCTTAAAAATAATTTCATCCATCCCTATGCATAACTAAAATCCATCCCTAGTTGGCACTGTGGTCCAGTTATTAACTAGTATAAAGGGCGAGACGACGTCTGCCAAACCAATTAGTTATGATGATAATTTCAATATAATCAATTGATATGTTTCCTGATGACAGATTAACCTAATATAAAGGAAACATTTTTTACAGATTTTGCATGTGTGTACACCCGGAAATACAGAAGAGATTTGAAACAGAAAATAGCGACAGTGAAGAAAAATTGAAGTTATTAGAATGGATAATAAAACCCGGTGCGGATCAGCTAGCTAACACACCGTCGCCTCGATTTGTGAAGACGCACTTACCCCTATCTTTATTACCGCCCTCGTTACTCGAAACCGCAAAGGTGGTTTACGTAGCCAGAGATCCTAGAGATGTTGTGGTATCGTTTTACCATCTCAATCGTCTTATGAGAACTCAAGGTTACACCGGCGACTTCAAAACCTTTTGGCATTATTTCTCGAATGATTTACGTAAGTATGTAAACATGTCAACCGGGCGCGGATCCAGTCCTCAAAGAACGTGGTCACAACTACCCTATAATCAGCCAAATGTGAGTCGGCATATTAACTTGTTTTTGGTCAATATAATGAATTCCTACAAAGGAGATGTTTACAAAATATATGAGCGTGAGCAAAGCTGTGGGGCAAACACAAACCGTGAAAGTGTGACAACGGTGGATCCGCGCTTGATATAAACGTCTGCCTAGACAGATAATGATTTATTTAATTTCTCCAAGTACTTTTCTATTTACGAATACAATTTCTATGAAATTATTTCTATCACTACCGAAGCAGTTGAATATACCGTTGAGGCCTGTGAAATATGCATCAGATGTAGCTCTTCCTCAGTGTATAGAAGCAATTAAGAGTCTCAACATTGTAGTTTCTTTTCTGTGAATACGTGAAGTACGCACAAATATTATTATATTTTTTTGATTCATATTTTTCATTATTGGTAATGTTAGGAAGATAATTGAATTTTGAATAGTAGGACAAGACAAATGGATCACGAACACCACACACCAGGTTTAACAATTAAACGGGTAGTGTTTCCAAATCAGTTGGTGTACATCAAACTGTCAAGAGACTTACACGACAAGAATAAAATCAATAACTCTAATTACCATCGAGAACAATGTCGTTAGCTTGTTTTGCAACTATAAACAAACTATAAATGTTAAAATACCAAATAAATGTAGTTCCTTATTCTTGTATCCAGAATTTTATCCGAAAATCTTTAGCATTTTGCCTGATCTGCCACCTCATTTTTAATCTACTGATTTGTACGTTATATAAACAATAGAAGGTAACTGAAAAATTCAAGAATAAATGATATTTCTAACACATACTACCAGCAATAAGACCATAATTTTTAGAATCTAAAATATACCTTGCGAAATCTACGATTGCTCGCGATTCCTTCATTTGGTATGCTATGCATTGCAAATTAGTAATTTAAATATTTGTTATTCTACAGATCACTGGACACCATACTTCGAACACCTGAAAGAAGCATGGGAGAAAAAAGATCACCCTAATTTGTTATTTTTGTTCTATGAAGACCTCGCTAAAGTATGTATTATGTCATTTAGAAAGTTTTCTATATATAAATTTTGGGTTTAATCACAAATTCACCACAAACCCAAACCTGCTAGATATGCTAAAACTAGCTTGACGATTGGTTCTTAAGTGCAACCGCTGGAGCGTAACTAAAGATAATTGGCAACTGATTTTCAACTTGCGTCTGGTAGCTGGCTAGGCGAGAGAATAAGGAAGTCTAAGAACTATGGTTCCATAACTATGTGTTACTTCTCCCAACGCTAACGATAAGTGAAGGTACTTAGACAACTCAATCGAGGGAGTTGCCAATACTACCACTAGGTACATGTTATCACTAAGCCATAGCTTAGGGAAGCGATGATAGCTCAGTGGTAGTGTGTACGACTTAGCGTCAAGGGACGTGAGTTCCAATGCAACCACCTACAATGAGCTTGAGCATTCGGTGAAGGAAAACATCATGAGGAACCCATAGCATGGTGGTGGGGCTTTTTCTAATGCCCGCCTGGCTAGCTACCACTCTCAAGTTGAAAATCTGCTACCAAATATCAATATGTGTGTTGCGGCAGTTACACTTGAGAGCCAGTTCCTCCAAAAAAAGGTTTAATGTGTCTACCAACTTTGGCCGTATCGTCACTTAGGATTAGATGAGATTATGGCCATAACTTTAAACCTTAAATATATAATAAAAGCTGTTTTTGTAAGTAACTAATATTTTTTTGACAGGATCTTCCAGGTGCTGTACGTCGCGTTTCTAAGTTCTTTAACAAACAATTCACAGACGATCAAGTCACTCGCTTGTGCGATCATCTCAGCATCGAAAATTTCAAGAATAATAAATCTGTAAACTATGATGTGATGCTAGCTTTGGGTATTTCAGTTAAAGGAGAACAGTCTTTCATTAGGAAAGGTAAGTTAAATTTATTTCATTCACATTAAAACACAGTATTTTTTAAGTAATAAATTGCACGTGAAATCAATAGACGTAAACATTTTACAACCTTAGAAGGACCTGGAATGTTGTGTATCTTTAGAGCCGAAACTATTATATTATCCAAAATAACAAAATCAAAAAAAATACCTGTTTCAAATAATTTCGTATAGAAGCGGAGTCCAAAACTGGCTTAAAATTAAACTAATAATAATTGTCTAAAATATTACCTTCATTACCTATTAACGTTCAAATAATTACCTAAGTATTTTGCTTTTACTAACAATACTTTAAAGAATGTAACATTAACTAAAATTATTCGAAATTAAGAATTATCTGAAATTATTTAATATCCGTATCAAATAGTTTTAACATGGTTCATATATAATCAAAGCTAATATTATAAATATGAATGTAACTCCGCCTGTTGGTCTGTTAGGTTTTTCACTTCTAAACTGCTGAACCAATTCTAATGAATTTTAGTAAAGTGATAGATTCAATTTACTATAGGGGAGAGTCGTATAGCCCCAGACACTTAAATAAAACTCATGTTATTTCGGAAATCATTAAATGTTTATTTTGAAACTAAAAACAAAATACATATACATACTTGTGATCATTATCATATATATATACATATTATGATATTGGTCCGCACAAGCTTCAAACGCCTAATCTTTACATTTGTGTCATTGGATCCAGCCACTTCTCACTATTTCATTAAAAACAAGAATTTTGTCCGGTTATACAAATTAACCGGTTAAAATTAGGCTTAACCTAATTTTAAGACTAAAATATATACCGAATGAAAAATTTAATAAATAAAAATAATGTACTTACCTCTAATATTTATATATTCATTTATTTATTTATACAATTCATACACACTTATTATATTAACAGTTAAACCAAAACATATTATATGGTACAATTACAAGATAGCTAGTTTAAACTAACCACTAATATTTCCGCAATTTCTTTAAGTTTCGTCAGGCTATCACTGAATATATCACTTTCCTGAGACAGAAGATTCACTATGCATATGCCCCTGGGAATTGGTGTATTATCTAATAAGTTAGTGCGCGCTCGCGGCTCGCACAGCAGTGCTGGTTTGCGCCGCTTCATAATATATTCGTTGGGTACGCACAACTTCAGGGCGGCAAGAATATCAGGCTGATATATTTTGCCTCGTAATACCTTAATTAAATACATAATTAATGCGACGTTTATCCTTACCTCCAACCGATAATAGCCGACCATACCCAATACGAATAACGTCGGATACATAAAAGAATAGTAAGGATAAACACCGTATTGCTTTAAGTAGAGGAACCTAACAAATTTATATTGTAGTTTCTCTAACATAAGAACATATTTGGCTTCGTAAGGATTTCAAATTATTGAACTCGATTCTAAGCGACTGCGAACCAGAGCATTATATAATACTTTCAATGCAGTAAAATACTCTTTATATCGTACGATATCATTCTCTTAATATAAAACCAAGTGACTAAAAAGCTCTTTTGGAAATATCCACTATATGATGTCCAAACCTTAAGTCCGGTACCATAATAACATCAAAATCTCGCATCTGTGCGACCCGCTGTAAAATTAAATTATTTATTTTATATGAGTATAGTAATAAGCTGCACGCTCGGTTACACGTCATTATACTACACTTTTCCAAATTGTAATACAATTTATTGTCATTGCCCCATCATGTCACTTTATCTATGGGACTCTGTATTAGTTCACAATCAGATATATTTTTAAGAGGTAGGAAAATCTTAAGATCTTCTACAAAGAGCAAACATTGTGCATTATGTATATTACTGGGAAGATCATTAATGAAAATTATAAACTGTGAATACTACCTTGACTTATACAAGAGTATGTAGAATACACATTAGAATTATAACCAGCGTATTCAACATATTGTTTACGTTTTTCAGATAATTTTAAAACAATGTTAGCAAATGTGGTGTAAAGCCAAACCTAGCAAATTTTGTTAATAGCATATCTTTGTCAAGGATATCTAAAGCTTTCCTACAATTGAAGTATGCCGCATCGACATGTCCTCTAATGTCAACAACTGGCGCTACGTGACTGGCAAACGACATTAGATTACTGTCCGTACTGCGTGCTGGTCGAAAACTGTGTTCACAATCCGATAGTCGCTTGCGGATTTCAGAATAAAGAGAACAATGTAAGATTGATTAAAAAACCTTAGCGTAAACTGACAGTATAGCAATCAGTCTGTACCCACTAATCTCAGACCCGGCACCTCTCTTAGATACTGGAATAACCTCCGTAATCTTCCATTCATTGGGAAAGTAACAATTCTGTATACTGAAATTAAAAAATATGCAATAACGGCTGTACAAATACTGCGCGACAATCCCTAACTAAATAAGGCGGTATCCCATCGGGACCAGGGAAAAACATAGGCTTAAGACGTGTCAGTGTATCCCTTACGTCCCATCGTGTTAGCTGAGAGATATTCACCCACGCTGCGTCATGGCCATTGCCACCCATACGCTCTGCTTCCACCGGCTCTAGTCGGGGAACGTTTACACTGTACACCGAACGAAAGTAGTCCGCAAATCGCTGTGCACATTCTTCATCCCTTAATGTCTCACCGCGGTCTACCAAGCGCATACTACTACGTGACTTGCGTTTAGCTTTAATTAGGTTCTGAATGATTTTGGGTCTTTAACAATATTCAAGTGCAGTTTATTTCGATGAGATTCAAATGCGAGAGAAATATTAAACTTTACTTGAGCCCGACAGAAGGAAAACGTATCGTAGTCGCATTTTTGATTATTTAATTTGTACAATTTATAAAACTTCCACTTTTTTCTAATATCAGATATTAAATCATGCGAGTACCATATCGGATAATTATACTTCGAGGAACTGAATCTATGTTTCTTTATCGGTACACAGTTGTTTAAAATACCATTAATACATTATAAAAGTGTTTTATAGCGTCATTTGGATCGCTAGTCGTCTAAAGCTGTTACCAATTGATACTTGCAACTGCATTATAAAAAATTAATAAGTCAGTTTTACCAAAATTCCACTGAGACCATGTATACCTGTTATCAGCGAGCAGAAAACTTGACGAGTCATCGTCTCTCACCGATACTCGGTGTTGGTTTACACTGACCGCTATACGTGCAGCAAGTGGTGGGTGATGGTGATGTACACACACTAGTGGATCCTCCACCTTGCGAACCGTCATTTCACAATCCGAAATAGTTGTTAAAATTAAATCCAATGCTCGATTGTTAATATTTAAAACAGTATTAATCTGACGAAACTCGCAGAAAGACAAAAGATATTCGTAAAAATTCCATACCTCACTCGTACATGATGTCATGTTAAAATCACCGATAACTATTACATTATTGTATCGAATACATACACTTTCTAATAAATAAAATAAATGTATGTATTCAGAAGGAGAACAATTTGGAGGTATATAAACAACACAACACAAAAATAAAAACTAAGTTCCTAAGTCCGTCAAGCATACTAGTACAAATATACACTGTTTACATTATGGCCAGGAGGTAGCGGCATCTGCAGCAAAATGTAATTATGTGATGCAATTAATATTACATATTGCGCCCATCAGCTCGATCACATATTATAGCAGAGTATCCCAAAGGAATACACTCTCCGTCCTGCAAAGACTTATTCGAGTCCCGTCTCTGTTAACGCATATAAGTCATAGGTTGCTACTAACAGGAAACAAAATAAGTTGTTAGTGTTTGTACGTAGCCCTCGGACATTCTGGTAATATAACTTAACCGTAATCTTACTAGCATGGCTTTTAGTCACTTTTTCTTGAGGGACGAAACCACCTCCATTCACTAAAGCGAGTGTTTATAGGCCAAACTTCCGCATTACAAAGCTTGATTTCGGGCACTCCAATATAGAAAGATGAATAGTCCCGTTTGGTTTTGTGTATAATTTTTTCTACTTTTACGTCGGTACTACCACAAATAATTGAAACATGTTGCCCAAATGTCACTTTCCAATGTCTCTGGATGCAGTGACCACACAAGCAAAAACTTTTTCTTCTCAATGGTATGAATCTTACTTACTTCGGTATTTCCACTTTTATGTATTTCTTGTAAGTATGCTCTTTTTACGTTTTTTTCCGTTTGTGAATTTTCTATAGCATCCGTATCTATAAAACGCTGACGCTCATACACAATTGGCGCAGCCTTTGATTTCGGTCGCTCGATTATTTTGCGGGAGCGCACGTTCTCCTTATCTTGCACAGTTGTAACAGACCCTTTGGATGTTACTTCGTTCTTGCTCACGCTAGTAGGAATTTGCATAGTTGACGAGAATGTTGCAATCTGTTTTTGCAGTGTAATTATAGTTGCTGTTATCTCGTCGACTTTCGTTAGTATTTCTTGGACAACCCTCTTTTGGTCATTAATTACATCTGTACAATTTTGCAGTAATTGTTGTTGGTCTTGAATTTTGACAATTGGGTCTCTATAAGCGCAGACTGAGACGCGATCTTAGTACTCAGTGCTACAATCTACCTATAGATGTCATTTAACGAAACTTCTTAACTATTTTTCGAGAATTTTTTAATAAATACTCTTAGCACTTAAACACGACGTCCTTACTTGACAATTGACATTTCAGAATAACATCTAAATCTAAAAAGTAATCAACACGCAAAAAAACATGGTATGTCTGTTAACAAATGGTCAATACTCGATGTTCGCTGGGAGGTCAAGTGACTACTGATTGGAAATATGTAACTAGGTCGATCTGCGGTTATTTTAAAGTGTGCCTATTGATAGAACATAATATAAGATGTAAAAGACGGAAATAGGCGATGAAAATATGTACGAAAACCTCACCAAATTAAGAATTTAAAAATACGTATTCGCACTTTTGATAAGTCCAGCGTTTTTACAATACCATTCTTCAAGATAATACAATAGAAGATGATTTCAATTATTCAAATTCGCTTTCTTATACCTATACGTACGTTCCTGTAAAATCATTGCGGATAACTATTATTCTCGTATGTGACTACTACTATATACTTGTACATTTAATTATTTACTTGATCTTTCAAGTCATGTCTTGAATTATAATTCAAGCAAAGATTATAATAAGTTTATGACACACAGGAAAAGCTGGCGGATGGCGCGATTACTTTGATGACGAAATGACCGAACAAGCGGATCACTGGATAAAGAAAAATCTTCAAGACACCGATTTACGTTTCCCCAGCATGGAGAGCTAATTACTGAGAAAAAAGGCAAATTATAATTAAGTAGCTATTCGAAAGGTGTTCTGCTAAGCTTCAAATTCCGCATTAGTTTATAATTTTTCATAATATTTTTATTATATACACAGGTGCAAGTGACAAAGCCAAGATTTTATCAAGGTTTAAGTCTATTCCTAAATAAAATAAAGACATAAAAGCACATGTCGTCTAAATATAAAATAACATTTCGACTCGATTGTTTTAACCTTTCTCTTTTTCTGATTCTCTTTCTGGTAATAGAATCACTTTTTTTCTCCACATTATTCCAACGTAGACCTCGTTTTCAAAAACTTCGCATTCTGTCATTACGAGGTATTATTATTGATATTTAATTAGTTTAATATTAATGTTAAGTTAATTAGACTATCATTCTACTTGGGTCATACACAGTATTAATGCTATTTCAGTATTTCACTTTTTCAGCCACATAATCAAAAAATTGTTATGCAACAATATCATATACCAAAGTCGGATAAGATGTTTTTAGTACTTTCATTTTATTATCATTCAAAATAAACCGATACATGATTTTCATCACATTTCAAAAAGCTATTTGAATTATTTTATTGAAATTTATTGATAGCATCATTATCATTGGAGTATTTTTGATGACATTAAGGAGGTAAGGGCTAGACAATGGCTAGACAATGATTATGTCAGCAATATTTATTTATCTACTTGTTCTGTAATTTCTGCAAAATTTATTGGACTAAATATAGTGATGTGATCATATATAATTTTGAATATTATAACATCTATTCTAATACAGATTGAAATTCCATTGCAGCTCTTATTTAAATACATTTTTTTCAGTATTAAAACTTTCCTTTTCCTTCCCCTTCAGAGTCACACTCGCACTAGGGAATAGACAAAATATTATTGGCCTCAATATTAAAATTTATCCCCAATATAATTTTCAACTATTTTCAATTTTTTACTTATGGTTTAAGTCAGCGATTTGTAAATTTATTGAAATACATATATGTAATTTGGTAACAAACGTGTTTTTCATTAAACAGCTATACTTGCTTATGCATTTCATTACCACACGTATCATCAGAATTGTAGAGGCCAAACCCAACTTACTCTAATTAAATTGGCTCACTCCACTAGACAAAAACTACACTCCTAGGTAACCGTTTAATTTTTCAATATTTTTGTATATAAGTATACATTATATTTAAATATTCCGTTTTCTGTAATACTTTCTAAAGCGAAAATAGTATCGGAGCTGATTTGGATATCACTAAAAGAGATTACTGCGTAATATTAAGGACGGGAATAAGCTGATATTATAATTGATTATAAAACAAAATAACACAAAAATGGTGATAAACATTTATTCGAATAATATGTAATATTTTACTATTTCTTTGTAACACCACATTTATCAGTTTACATCAATATAATGCTCACTTTTTATAAGAATTAGCAATTAAAGAAACAATTTAATTTGCCAACCGCATCTTTATTACATTTGTCGACGTTTTCTTATCATTACAAATTCTGCATAAATAAAACAATGTCTCAGTCCATCTTCATTTTTTTGTTTATTATTTAAATAATACGGTTATACAAAGAAAATAAATTAAAAGCCAGATTTAATCAATCATTCGTTGGTAATATAAAATTCTAAAACAGACTTATAATCATAATAATAATGGATAATAAGCGTCGAGAGCAACGCGGCGCACGGCCGGAGCTCGGTCCGCGTGCGTCGAGCGCCGTGCGCCGCGAGCCCGCGACATGCGCGCCCGTAAAAAGCGACTCGTATAATATAAAACTGGGAGGATCTTCCCGCACCTAACGACTCGTCTACCTAACCTATCGTACACTTATAGAAAATCACAAAATTCAAGCGGAAATATTAGGAATCGGAATCCGTTCGCAAAGTGCGTGCGCAGACTCGCTTAGGCGCTCACGCAATCACGTCCGGGAGCAGCGCGTTGTCGGCGAGGGGCGGGCTCGGAGGCGGCTTCACTAGCTCTTCGTTTCCACCGTTCGGCAAGGAATCGTTCACAATTTGCTCTTTCTTCGGGGAGTCTACTGCCTTTTTAGTCGATACTTTTGTCACAGCATTCTTTGCGGAAGCAGTCTGTCAAATGTAATTGGTATTATAATATGAAGTATGTTTGATTTTTAACTATCCTTGGAAGAACTGGAATCCCACCTGAGACCTACCATTAATATGCTGTTTTTAATGCCCACCTGGCTAGCTACCACCCTAAAGTTGAAAATCTGCCACCAAATACCTATAGGTGTTCCAGCAGTGGCACTTGAGAGCCGTTCTCTCTACTAGGCTTAGCATCTCCACCATCTTAGGCGACATCGTCACTTAATATCACGTGAGATTGTGGCCATAACACTAAAGCATAAAGTATCTAAAAAAATTGCTCCTAAGGACCCAATAACACTGGTTACCCCTTTTGATACACTTACAACCACGATACCATTTTGTATAACCAAAACCATTTATAAATTTCGTACTATAATTTTTTTATAGAAGTGTGTTTAAAAAGACACATTCATTCTATCTTCTAAATTTTTAGACTTAAAATAATATTATCCAAGCTGAGTTGAAAACCAGATGTTTGCAATACAGACTTGTCATAACCGATAAAAGCAGTATAAGAGTCAAATAGGAACACCAATCACAAAATAAAATTGAGATTTAAACTACTCGATTTTGTAATCTCTCAATTAGCAACAATACATACAGGTTATAAATATTATAGATTTAAAATTTCTTTTAACATTTTTTCATTCTCCATCAGGCTGACCCTGCCACCATGAAGGATATATAGCCGGGAAGAAAGATACATTTTCGATCATTTATCTTATATCACAAATGTTTTTTTTTTGTTTATATTCTAAATTATACGTTAACACAAATTTTTCATGAAATAAAATTTTATTTATTGTATTACATTTTAAGATGATGTATAATTTTTCATTTGCTTGTCTAGCTGGTTACTCAAGGCTACAATAAAGTAATAATAAGCAGATCACTTCTACTTTCTTAGGTATAACAAGTAATCATTTAACTTTGAGGTTTATCAAATTGTGGTAAAAATCATGGACTTTAGTCACTTTCTTATACTACTTGACTATTTGTTGCTCTTACTGAAATGTTTTGTGTGCAGTAAATACTGTTGATTTCAGTTTTTAACTTCATTAATTCAATTAATGTGCAGTAGATGCTCTTCATTTAGGTTTTTATACCTTCATTAAGTCCGATAATGGATGTCTATTACCTTAGTAGGTGCAGTCCGAGGCGGCGCAGCTTTTGTTGTTAGACGTTTATTAGCAAGGTCTTTGCTTTGCTTGTCCAGTGGAGCACGCGGCGCCGGCTTCGTCCCGACGCTTCTATAAAGAATACATAATTTAAAAGATTATAATACGGATAACGTTTCACAACTATAGATAATACAAATTTATGACTGAAAAAATATATGGAATAAATAATACTTGAAATGAAAAATATCATGAAACTATTTCTTTTACTAATTTAAGATAATTCTTCTTTGGGTCAGCACAAGGCGAATCTTTAACAAAAATAACTTGTGTCATGGTGAAAAAATTAAAATACAGTAAACTCCGAATTGGAACTGCTCAGGGTGCTTCTAACATACTCGTATATCGTTGTATATTGTGAACATTAGATTCAAGGAGAAAAGTTCTTGATGAGTTGTGATATAATTATTAAAATTTGACTCACTTGGGTGGTGCAGGGGCTGCAGGTTTGGGCGCGGCGCGAGGAGCGGGCCGAGCGGGTGCGGCGGCAGCAGCTGCAGAGCGAGGCACAGTGCGACTGCCAGCTACCTTTACTTCCTTCACATCGCCATTCATTAGTGGCTTCTCTATTGGTTTAGGTTTAGGTTTAGCGGGCGCGGCTGCCCGCGGCGGCGCACTCGCAGACGCAGGTTTGGGGGCAGGTTTAGAAAGAGCAGCGCGTGCGGTGACAGGTGCCTTAGCGGCAGGCACGTTTTGAGCTGCTGGTTTCGCTGGCTGGGTGGCTGGTTTTCGACTTGTTTGTAACGTCTTCGAAGGTACAGAGGACGGTTTAGGACCCGACGCTGTGGTTTTCGTAGCTGGAACTGTCGCTTTTGTAGCAGCTACAGCCGGTTTCGATGTGAGCGTCGATGATTTCGTTGCAGACGGCATCGATGGTTTTGTCGCAGAAGTCGTGGATTTAGTAGTGGGCGTAGTCGCTTTGGCGCTGGGCGTCGTCGATTTTGCTAGCGGTGTCATTGATTTCGTAGCTGGAGTCGTCGGTTTAGTGGCTGGTGTAGACGGTTTGGATGTGGTCGTCGCCGTTTTTGTGCTAGCTGTGCGAGCAGCAGTAGGAGCCGATCGAGGTGTTTCAGTCTTCTTCTTTGCAGCAGCGGCTGCAACAGGTGTTCGAGGAGTCGTCGTAGATTTTGTTGTTTTCGCGTCCGATTTAGGCGTTGAAGTCGTAGGGGATTTTTTAGCTGTTACACCAGCTTTCGCTTTAGAAGCAACTGCCGCAGTTACAGTAACTGCGGCCGCAGCAGCAGCTGCACCAGCAGCCGCAGCAGCGCTGATAGGTACATCGAATTCAGCAGTAGGTAAGGCATCAGTGGTAGGAGTTACTAGAGGTTCTACGGCAGGCGTAGGTGGCGGTGTTGCGGAAACGGATTGCTGCACCGCATCGTCGAGGCGAATTTCGCTAGTGATGGGAACGCAAATTTCTTGAGCATGTGACTCAGGAATACCAATGTCAATGTCTGTAACAAGCTCAATGTTTGTCGGATGCGCGATGTCAGAGCGTTCTTCTGGGACTACGTCAGGTGCAGGGCCACTTGTAGTGGAACAAGGTAATGCTTCTTCTGCAGAATCCGGACGTAGGAAATGGTCAGAGTGCATGATATGCTCTGTCATCCCAACTGATTCCGGTATAGTACAGGTAGTATTTTCCATCCGAGTCGTGATATCTGATACAGATGCAATTGTGGTCACCAACATATCTGCTGAAACTTCACCTTGAGTATCTAATGCGTACTTTGCGACAGGGACTTCTGTCGGAAAGTCTGATGGAAGAGGTGAACTAGCAGGTAGAGGTGACTCTGAAGGAAGAGATGTATCTGTAGTTATCAGCTGTTCAGCAGACTGAATGGTCTCTACTGGTACTTGTGATTCAGCCTGGAATGTAGACTCGGCAATATCAGATGCTTCTGTCTCCAAGGTTTCAGTAGGTACAGGCGATTCTGTTGTTTGAGATATAGAAGTCAGCTGGGCATTTTCCATTGGTAAGGTTGAATCAGCCAGAACACAAGTATCATCCGAGAGTAATAATTTATTCTGAACAGGCGACATTGACGCAACAAAAGGCTGACCCAATTCAGTTGAAATAGTATCTTCAACATCTGTTGCTAATTCTATTGGCATAGGGGATTTTGTTATGTCATCAGTGTTATCTTTTGTAACATTAGCCTCTGCCATAATAGGAGACTTCGCAGAAATAAACGATTTTTCAGGAAAATGGGACTCTGCTGGTAGAGGAGATTCAGCTACAATATCGGCCACCATTGGAGCAAAAGATTCAGTAGGTAGGGGAGATTGTGTTGTAGGTAGAGACTCCAAGGGCAGAGGACATTCTGTTGGGAGAGGAGATCGACTCGGAAGTGGAGACTCAGACGGAATTGGCGAATCAGTTGGAAGTGGAGACTTCGCCAAAAGTGGAGACTCCGATGGACGTGGAGACTCAGCTAGACACGGAGACACAGCTGGAAACGGTGATTCTGTGGGTAGTGGAGATTTTGATGGAAGTAGAGAGTCTGTCGGAAGTGGAGACTGTGTTAGCAATAGTGACTCTGTTGGAAGAGGAGACTCTGTCGGAAGTGGAGAATAGATCGGTAGAAGAGACTCGACGGGTTCTGGTGACTCAATTTGCATGGGAGACTCTCCAGGTAAAGGAGATTCTTTTGGTAATGGTACTTCGGCAGGTAGAGGAGAATGCGTGCGGTTTTCTGTATGGATTGATAATTCTTCTGCTTCCAAAAGATCCTCTGCTATAGAATCCGATATATCAACTGCAATTTCATCAATGGGGCTATCATTTGCTACTTCGGTAGAAATTGCTGGTATTGGTGATTGTGGTTTAACTATGTCGCGAGTTTCCATAGGTACAGGAGATAGTTTTTGCTCACATGATTCCACATCCAACTCTAACTCTTCTATAGGGTTTGACTCAACAGGCAATGATTCTGTAGGTAATGGGGATTCACTAGGCTGCAAAATGTCGTCTGAAGATGTGAAATCTGTAATAAGTGTTGGTTCAATAATTTCTGGAGTTTCTTTTACAACTTCAGAAACTATACGATCATGTGGTTCATTGGAATCAATAACTTCATTGAGGATGGGAGACTGACGTGGAAGAGGAGATCTACTTGGAAGAGGCGAATCAGAAACTGCCATAACCTCTGGAACAGGAGATTCACTAGGAAGTGAAAGTTCCGCAGGTAGTGGGGAATGTGGAGGGACTGGCGAATCAGAGGGTAATGGTGAATCTGAAATATGCTCATCGTCCATGATTATTGCGGCCTCTGGAGTAAGAAGATCTCTATCAACCTCTATTTTGGGTGTATCTACTTCTTCTAAGTCTGAAGGACCATTTTCCGAATTTTGTAAAGGCTGATGAATTTCTACTTTAATATTCTCTTGCAAATCCAATGTTGGTTCTGGTGTGTTTGCTTCCTGAATTTGTTGTTCTTCAGCATCTGGTACAGGTGATCTAGCTTGATCAGTACTAACAGAACTTTCTGATATTGGAATGGCTTCTGCATCCTTAATATCTACATGTTCATTAAATTCAGAACATACTACCTTTCCTGATGTTATATACTCTTCCTGAATTTCAGACTGTGATTTAAGTTCTATTCCAATTTCTTGTGATTTCTCTTGTGGTGTTATGGGTCTGACTTCTTTATCACTTTCTGAAGCATCATGAATATCTTCATTTGCAAATCCTAACTCAGAACTTTTACCATCTGGTATTTCAGGAATTTGTTCAAATAATAATTTGTGAGATTCAGGTGTATCTGTCTGTATTACAATATCCTGAGGGATATTACTAATTTCAAATTCAATACTAGAGAAGTTTATATTTTCAGAATTAGTAATGTTGTAGTCCACAAAATTATTTTCCTGTGGCAAGCTGCATGTGTTTTTTGTAACAGTGTCTGGTTTTTCATTTAAGATTATGTCATTGTCTGGTTCATGTAAGTTTGTTTCATTTCCATATAAATCTGTATATTGATGTGGATTAATATTTTCTTTTTCTGTATCAGCAGTACCTTCACATACACCATTCTCATCAAGATCTTCATCATCGCTGTCTGGCAAGGGCTGGACAGCATTGAGATCTATATGGGATTCATTCTTACCAAGCCTTTCACAGGTATCATCATCTTTTTCCTGATAAAAGCTCATACTCATTGGATCCCTTTCTTTATTTTTCAGCCTTTCAAACAGTTCATCATCACCTTCAACGGCAAAAGGATTTGTTTCAGTATGTGTCTGGAATACCTGCAAATCATATAATGACTATTTTAATTATATGTACATTAAACGTAGAGATAATAATAAAATTTTAATACTTTTTTATACTATTTTAGTTTAGATATATATTTGGCCACAATCGTCTCTAACATTAAGTCATAATGTGGCTGAAGAATTCAACAGCTTAGAAGAGCTAAGTCTTAAATACCACAGCTAGAATATATATATAATTCACAACAAATTTTCAACTCAGAGGAATACTATCAACCTTCATATAAAATTATTACCACCATATAATCATAATTGTTGAAGTATCTTTTTATAAATCCTGACAACACCTGATAACTTTGAGTGCTTTGATTTGTTCCAAATTAACTTTCAATAAAAAAATTAAGTGACTTTATATTAACTATTTTTGGAAATGCTGTTGTTCATTACATATACATATATACATATTTTTTTCATTTTGTAACATTATATTGATATTTTACATAGTTTACTATTTGGTTATACAGATGTTATTCTGCTTTTTTTGACACCTAATAAGTAGACCCCACTTTTCAGATTATAGAATAATTACTAACCATTGACATACAAACTGCTTACCATATGCCATACCAAATACCATAACCATTTACAGATGCAGACAAGATTTTTATATATAATGAATTTTAAAATAATATATTCTAGAGTACAAAATTTAATAAAATCCATATTTAGATATATCCAGAAATAAACACATGAACACTTTTTCTAAATATTATATGTTTATCATGAGATTTCCAAAATTACAAAGTAACGTGGTAAATGTAGATATGACTAATACTTTCTCAACATTGAGATATTTTTTTTCTAATAGTTATCAATATCAATAATTATTTTAAGCACAAACCTGAACATTACAGAAGTCTGTTGTGTCTTTCTGTATTCTCTCAAAGTCCTCAATGAGATTCATATCCTTGACTTTATCAGGTTCAATGTCCACATTGAATCCAAAGCCCAAACTGTCCATGTTGCACTTATCATTACCATTGAGATGTTCTTTGACTGCTTCATCTATTGATACATTCTGGTAAAAAAATGTATAATTATTATTATTAATGTTAATATTTATTGCACCATAGGAGCCCTAAATAATAATATTACTATTATTAAGTTAATAATAAAATTACAAAGGGATTTTGGACAATAAAAATAAAACCAGAAACAAATCAATTCTAATAAATTAAATGACACTCACATGATGACCATTTAGCTGATCCGAGTTATCTAAATCGAGTAAATCAGCTGGTCTGATAACAGCTTCGGTTTGAAACTGTGCTACATCTGGTAGGTCAATATCGTCCATTGGTACTGGCTTGCGTGGTGACTCCGCCAGTAACTTATCTACACCCACAACTGAACCCGGCACAAATACCGGAGCATCAGGATTAAGTGGTGAGCTGTTCATTTCTGATGAGCAACTTTCAGATGCAGACTGGAATTCCAAAAAAAAAAGAACATAACTAACCCATTAAATTATATTTTAACAGAAATAACACTTTGAGGATAAATTCTTATGGAACTATAGTGTATAAAATAAGAAAACAAATATGACATTCATATAAATGTAGATCATACATTAATTTTAATTTAAATTTCCTTCATCATATGTAATATTAAAGTATTCTCACACATAGTAACATTTACTGTAAAATGAATAATTGCTAATAAAACTGTATATAATTTATAAACCAATATTTGATTATCTATGATATTTTATATTAATATTATAAGGCAGAAAGATGGGTTTGAATGAGCTAATTTTAATAACTACAAAATCCATATCACAAATTATTTTTGTACACAATAATTGAGAAAGACTTTAGGCTATTTAACATCACCCATGAATTTAAAAAAGTTACAATAGCAAAAAATTACAAAGTTATTGTAGTTCCATGAAAAGGTGCAGGTACAGTTAGCTATTTACAAAACTATTATCTAACTAACTATTATTTCTTCACATAATATGAATAAATACTATGATATTCAACTGTGTCATACACTATGCAATACTCTAATTAGTATCCTGAATCATGTTATGACAAATGTCCTTATCAAACTTCGAAATAAATTACTGTTTTAAGAAGAACTTACAAAAAGAACAATAAGGATAGTGAACCACTATGAGAGTGGTCTAAAAATACTTATATTTCAAATTTATATATGAAATATTTATACATAAATATTAAGAACATTAAAAAATATGTTTGTATCTTTAAGATTTTATTATATAATTCTGGAGAATAGGTCAAGTTGGAAGTGATATCCTGGAGACCAGGAGAAAATAATAATAACTTAATATAATCCAGTAGGAAATCCAATACAATTTTATTACATATACTGTAACACAAATACATGGTATGTGGGTATTTTTATATAGACATCAAATTACCCACATCATTGTATAAAATATTGGTAAGCTCTCAATTGAGAGAATAAATGTAATGTATCGAGAATATATAAACACAGTTGTTTAATAAAATGAAAGAAAATAATATATATAAATTTTTAATAATTACTAACAATACTTACATTATCCTGACAAGGTGTTTGCGACAGAGGCGGCTCCTCGTGATCTTGTCTCGGGGTTTGTTTCTCCCGTTCACCTTCGCCTTTGAAGTAATTCCACTCGTCTTCGGAGTCCTCGCCACTCTCAGCTACATTATCCAGTAGAGCACCATCGACGTGGCCGTCTCCCACTATACATGCCACAACAACAAAAAAATACGCTTTATTCACATATAAATATGATCAGTCAGTCGAGGGGGCCGAATTAATGTCTGTTTTTCATGTAACACGCACCCTTTTATCACAATCGACGGAATATATCAACAGGTGACACACCCTTATGAGAAAAGGGGTGAATCGCTCGATGTGGTAATGTAAACATCGATATAAGAGCGCAATAAATAATTTTGTTACATTACATACGGCCAATCAGACAATGCCAATACAGTTTACCGGTCGCGAATTCAAACTTGGTACTTTACGGACGCCATTTCAAGTGTCGGCTGAGGCGACACGCCCCGAAGAAAGACGAAACACTTTGAAGAAATCAAAAACACTACTTAAACTTGCAGGATGCCTTTACTCGCCAGCGAAGGAGGGATGCGTCTTCAGGCAGGCGGCCCGTTCTATTTCCAGAACGCCGCTCTGCATGAATCAACACAGAAATAACCTTTCACAAGCCGTTTGGTATGTGAAAATAATCAACAACAATCGCTAAAATCACATACCGTGAACGACAATTCCACTACACGAAGTATTATATTCACTGTTGCCGTAATATTCGAGTATTAAAGTAGTAAATAATATTTAGACAAAGCACCGAATACAGTAGAGAAGCGTGTTTAGAGAGCGATACACATTCGTACAACGTTCAACGAGCGACTGCGATAGGGTCGAGTCGCGCGGGGGCCGGAGTAAGCAGGACGGCAATGGACTGGGGGAGCGCGCACGAGACAGGTAAACATATTCACAGAATATAATAGGGATGTTCTACTGAAATATTTTTTGTTTTAATCTCAATATTATATTATGTAAATGTTATCTTATAAAATGTTTTCTAGATCCTTGGGACGATTATTTTAACGGCTATGATTAGCGTAGAAACAATATATTAACATAAATACTCGTATAAAAGAACTTCATTTTCATAAATTTGATAATTTGAATATTAGCATCAGGACCCATAACAAATTTAATAATCAAGTACCTACAGTTATTGACAAATTACCTTTATTAAAACATTAAATAATCAATAAATACAACAAAACTAAAATGCCTATTGGAGTAGAGTGAACCGCTATACAAACCATTACTCGCCTCGCTTGATATATACATAAATAGAATTAATAGAAGTGATGATGGATATAATTCACACCAATATGTAGTAAGTCGTTTTTTTTTTTTTTTTAGTAAAACATTTTATATATACCAGAAAAAAGGAACCGGCAGCTATGGAAAACTAAACATAATTTTACTTATTAACCAAGTTAATACTGTTGAAATTACAAAATTACGATAAAAGGTAGATAAGTGAGTACTAAAAAAAAACAGAACATGGAGTTATGCAACGAAATAAAACACAAGCCCATCAGAAGACAGATGAGGTCCCAGATATTTTCAGAAAACTACAATATATGACTCAGTATATTTGGTTACATGAATGGTGGGTGACCCTTAAGAGATCAAAATAATGAGTAAACTCGACTAAAGCTTAACTATATTGAAATAATGTAATTTGATTTGTTGAACACTGTCTCCATTGTCCGTAAAATTAGAAAATGTAAAAAAAATCATACATTTTATTACGATCAAATTTCTAATAACCTACATATTTTTAAGGCAATTATCAGCTAAAATTATATCTTTTTTGGATTTAATTATTAAAAAGTTTCAACTAATATACAGATGACAAATTAGTTTTATTGAATAAAAATGAGCTTAAATAATATAACATGTAGGTTTATGAAATATATTATTTAACTACCAACTGCTAGTTCTTAAATTAGTTTAGTACGATTGGGAAGGTGTTTCCAAGATAGTCGTCAGTCGTACCGTGGTACGTAAGGACTACAACAAGTAACAATAGTTTCTGTTTAAGTTGTTATATTTTTATATACAATTTTGGGGTATTCAACATACTTACCACATACAGCAGCTTAATATATCAGTACCTCTTTGTACATTGTACAAAAAAGGATAGCCGACTAATAAAACAAAAATAAACGTTACCTAGTACACTATTATAGATCAGAGGTTAAAAATATAACGAGGGGGTAAAGAAAAATAATTCCTACTGAATCGGAAATACCATACCCCCAAGGGGTAACACGCACTATAGTGACACGTTTATGGATGTTATGTTATGTTCAGGGGTCAGTCGGTATATGCCTAATAACTAGCTGTCACCCGTCTGCTACGCTATGCGTCTTTTGTTTTTCCTTGATTGGAAATAAGGCATACAAAAAATAAATTAAAAAAGACAACGGTACAAATGTTATCCAAAATGCCCACCTCGCTAGCTACCACCCTCAAGTTGAATATCTGCCATCAATAGGTTGCACTTCAGAGCCAGTCCTTCCACTAGGCTTAGCGTGTCCGTCATCTTAGGCCACATCGTCATTTAACATGAGGTTAGATTGTGGCCATGACGCTAAATTTTAAATAGAAAAAGAAAAAAAATTCAAACTCCTGTTGCCAGAGACCAGGGGCAGCGCCCACACTTCTAGTCTCTGGTGAGTCGCAACCATTGTGTACATGATAATAAAGCCGTCACAGTGTTACTCTTTTAGTTTATCACGTTTCGGAAACAACCAGTGTATGTACCAAGAGCTTACAACGTGATTCCCATACCTGAGTCGGCGGGTGGTGTGGGCGGCGCTGGCTCGTTGTTTCTGGCATCAGCATCAATATCGTCATTGTCGACAGCGGTCTCCGGGCCGAGATCTTCGCTATCGCTGTCCGAGTTATCCACGGCGGTGTCGACAACTTCAGCGTCACCGTCGGCTTCCGCGTCGGCGCATTCGTTGCTTTTAATCTCGGCAGCTGCGGTCGTGACAACCACTTCCCGCTTGGACGCCTCTGTCTCCAAAGGAAACAATGGTGGCGCCATCGCCAGAGGGTTTTCCAGCCTGCGTTAACCAATTTTACATTTTTATGTTTATGTACTACTTATATAGGCAGAATAATGTTAGAGATAATAATTAGATTTTTATTTACTGTCTCGGTAACAAAAACGGTATGGGCTTAAGATCACACGACAGAAGTGAAACTTCACAATATCGCTCTCGCTCCCTTAGTACGCTCGAGTCGACTTTACCCGAACAAGCGCCACACCATAACATTGCGGATCACAATTTCAAATCCAGGAGTGATAAGAAGATTCACTTCAAAATGTTACTTTAATTTTAATATAGCACACATCAGTTTTTATAAATCTGCTTTGAAATGAATTTTTAAGCTACATATTGAAATAAAGCGTACAAAATATACGTGTCAACTGAATTCACGCTATCACTTAACTTGTTTACCTCCTTACTACATATAAACAATTTCGTAAACGATTTCTTTAATACTTGAACAGATGTCTTATCGTCCCGGCCTTAAAACTTAATGGTACAAGTTAAATTATATTTTTGCATTATTAAGAATGTAGTGTAATTTTTGCAAAAATAAAACTTTACATTAAGCATTTTTGTGTTGCGGTACATTCGTCATTAATTTCTTAATTAACAAATAAGTAAAAAATATAACAAAGTACGTTCTAAAACAGTAAATCATATACTTGGATAATGTGAAAGTGCAGATCAATCTATTCTGTATTTTTGTATATATATTTTTAATAGTTTTTAGCCTTATAACTTATGACCGCAATCTCACCTGATATTAAGTACGATGTGACCCAATATGGTGGATACCCTAAACCTAGTGGAGATGCTGGCTCTCAAGTGCAACTGCCGAAACACACGTATAGATGTTTAGCGGCAGATTTTCAATTTGAGGGTAGTACCTAACCAGGTGGGTAATAGAAAAAGCTCTACCACCATGCTATGGTTTCTTCACAATGTTTTCCTTTACCGCCAGCTCAGGCTCTTTGCAAGGATTCGAACTCATGTCCATGGACGTGGAGTCCAAACACACTACCATGAGAGATCAGAGGTATCACCAGCGCACTGTTGGCCATAAAGACCCCTTCACTATAATAATACTAATCAGCGCAGGAACACAGTATAATATACTCAACTGTGACCTTCCCTAGAATGCTCAAAGAGATTTTACTATGGTCTACCGTCTCCTAAATCGACATCGTTACTATTTGTGATCCTTACTATCCTTATCCTTACTAATATTATAAATGCGAAAGTGAGTTTGTTTGTTAAGCTTTCACACCTAAACCGTTGAATCGATGGAGATTAATGTTGATACAAAGAAAGATGGTACTCCTGAGTAGGTTATAGACTACATTTTTCGCGAAAAACATATAAGGCGTGACATAAAGAGAGCGATAAACTTTGTATAAACCTTTCTGTCATCCGATTTGCAATTCCGATTTAAATAATAAAAATATACGTATTTTTTTATATTTCCTAAAAGAGATGGAATGTGATTGTATAGGTATTATAGAAAAATAGTATTCATGAAGGTAAATTTTGGCAGAGAGGCTGTAGAGATTAACTATAAAAGGGTTATTGAAAGTACATATCTATCCGTGTTTACCGACATTCTGAAAAATATTTTTTATGGAATAGGGGGCAACGAGAAAGTGTGCACCTGATGGTAAGTGCTCACCGCCGCCCATGGACACCCACAACTCCAGAGGAATCGCAGGTGCATTGCCGGCCTTTATAAGAGAGACTGGCTCTCAATTGCAACTGTCGGAACACACCTAACGGTATTTGTTGGCAGATTTTCAACTTGAGTGTGGTAGCTAGTCAGCCGGGCATTAGGAAAAGCCCTACCACCACGCTATGGTTTCCTCAATATGTTTTCCTTAACCGAAAGCGCAAGCTCATTGGAGGTGGTTAAATTTGAACTCACGTCCCTTGACGCAGTGATCCTACACGCTACCACTGAGCTATCATCGCTTTAATCTTTTAAATAGTTTTTGCAGGTATAATGATTTCTGTATTGATCGACAACCAGTATTAGTCAACATAATCAATATTAACACGAGAGAAAGCTAAAAAAGCTAGTTTCACATATTATATGGACATAAGCTTTTTTTATCGATCATAGTATTATATCACAGGAATATTTCCCCATAATCGCGATACAGCTGTTGGTGTCATCGAAACTTTCATTTTCATATACATAGCCGTGTTGAACAGAAGATAAAAATGGCCGAATATATGCAAGGTCGCCTGCCAGTGTCACACTACAACACAACGCAACGGCGACACGTCATGTCCTAACGACAATTCTATACAAAATTGAGAACCGGTTAACGTAACACAAGAATTTGACTTGCCATGCGTTCTAAAATCTTACGGTTACATACATACTAACAACAGAGCCTAGATAACTTATCTATATTAATATTATAAAGCGGGAAAGTTTGTTTATTTATTTGAACGTGCTAATTCTTAGCAAACTACCAGTCGGATTACAAAATATATATTTGAGATTACTATAGCAATCATTGACAAGGCTTTAGGGTATTTAACTTCATGCTACCACCAATAGGAGCAAAGCTGTATTGAAAAAAGTTACAAAAACGGGGAATAATTATGTACCACGGGAACAAAGTCGTAGTTAGAGCCAGTAATTAAAAAAAGCATTTATAAAATGTATAGTTATTACAATATTAATCTATTTATTCAAATAAACTATACGCAGTAGAATAAGGAAGAATAATACAAAATATTTCCAATTATTCGCACGACACAAAAATAACGAGCAAACCCATATTTAGTTTTCATGAGATTTCACAAAAACATCTACATATGCAATGGACTGGCCAAGTCCAAGACCAAAGTGTCACCTGCATATTTATTAGAATATAAAACAATGTTGAAGAATAATTTACTTTACATGTTATTGAAAGTTTTAGAATATTCTCTGGAATATTGTAAAAAAGGCTGCAAAAAATATAGTATAGTAATACTATGGTGACGTCATAATAAATGTTTAATGTTTGCGTTAAATAAATTTAAATGTTTGAAATTGTACCGACTCTATGCAGGATAAAAGTTACATTTTGCTGACTACAGTATTTAAAATTACAAATAATACAACGAAGTGATTGTAAATTTTAGTCAAATCAAACTACTGAAAGTGGTCTCAGCTTTCTCTGTACTTAATTCGTCTTTGATGGCATGTTACAACAAATGAATCCGTGAGGATCATTCTAGACTGCAAAAATGTGAATATTGTTATATAGAAACTATATATATAATAAGAATGTAAGTTTAACGTGTATGTACTTTTCAGATTTATATGAAAAAAATATTGCAACTGCCTAAGAATAAGTAATACATACCTAAAATACATCATTTTTAGAAGCGTCTGTCTGATTGTTCGTGCACGCATCACTGCTAAAGTATAACGTTTATGATAAAACATCAGCATGAAACCATGAAGCATATCCTGGAGTAACATTAACTTTTTGTTTCATTAAAATCGGATAACTCTATCAAAAATTTTTGTAATTTGAATGAAATATATATTTTTTAATCTCCTATTCAAATGCTATTACTGCGAAAAGGTCTTTGATGTGTATATTACCAGTGAAATAAAAACAACATTGTTACTTAAATAAATAATTTGTGACGCATACTTCTTCTACTCAATGCAAAAGTGTAAACTGAAACACTTGTAATTAAGGAAAAGGATATAAATATATAAACCTTAGTTCCACCTCGCAAGTCACGTTGAAAAATGTATGCGGTAATGTTTTTTTATTGCAATGTTGACCAGAATCAGACAAATTAAACTGCATTTAACGACAACAATTACATTCTATTATTATAATTAAGTTTGACCGTGATAATTTATTTTAATTAATCATGTTTGTGTCACGTTCTTTTGGAGACAAAAGCAAGCTGACTTTATTTACTCTAACTAAACATCAATATTGAACAATCTACCGACTAATTACGTATGATAACAACAAAAAACTTATATAATCTAGACAAGTATAATACGCGTTTATATCAAAGTATTTCATTTAATTGAACTAGTACTTTCAGTAAAAAGTTGCACATTATTCATTTTAAAAAATTAAGGCTATATAACGTTTCCCTATTTGTTGCAAAGTTATATTGTTTATCATTAGATTTAACATTATAATTGAGTATTGTTTCCTATATAAAAAATACCTATGAAACGTAACAATTATGAAACAAAATACACTAGACTTTAATTAGAAATTGTGTTTATTTCCTGTAATTATATATAATTATCTCATTTAAATCACAGCGTATATAAATATTCTTGTATAAAATGTTGGGTATATAATAACATTTGTTAGGTATAACAGGTATTATTGCGGATCTTACCCAAGCTCCATGGGCGGGCGGTTGTCGGCAGCGATGTCACGCGGGTCCTTTAAGAACACCACGATTATGGAGATGTTATCAGCCGAACCTTGTCGCTTTGCCTGCACGATAAGACGCTTGGTCACCGCCTTCAAGTCATCTAAACAGAACGTAAAAAATCGCATTCAATTAAGAAGAACAAAAAAACTACGTGTAATTAAAATTTTATTAAGTATCCACAGTAATGAATTGTATGGACGACCGACAGAGTTTCTCAACATTGTCATTATCCTCAAAATATTTGTGTGTCACCTAACACAAAGTCAGTGTTGTAAAGTCTATTATGTGTGCGATTTGTTGCAGCACAATGGTGAATAGCGCCGACGCCGACGCCGACGGATATGGAGTAACGATGTTTATGTTTCGATTTGCCACAGCGCCGGCTCTATGTGAGGATGTCCTTGTTCTGTCTCAAAGTAGACGGGGTGATTCACTGGCCGAAGAACCGTATTGTTTTAACCAATATCTGTACGTGATATGACTTCTTTAGTTTCGTTTGACAGAAATTGTGTTACATTATCACAAATGAGGCGACCATCATACGATCGAATTCATGCCGTATTGCATTACTATGGAAACTGGAATTATGAGTGACATTATTCGCATTAGAGACGGACTAATTAAAATTTTACATATTAACCATAACTTAAATAATTGAGGCAGACATTACAACTCTTTTTACGTGCAAACATTTGCCTGCGTGCACGCGCAATGTGGCATTGTTTTATTTAAAACCTACGTATTTTCATATAATACTTGTTTTAGCATAAAAATAATTACTTTAATCCAAATAAGGTTGTCACCGCTTCCATTAGCTGGCAGTTGGTTAGGCGCGGCACACCCTGTCCTAGAGTACTAGAGTACAGGGTGTGTCCGTCAGACAGGTATTTAAGCGTACATAGACATTTCAACAACGGCGCAGACTTGTATCAAAGTAACCACGCTACCGCCTACCACGTAGCGTCGTGTCGCGTAGCATCGTCTAAGCACACACCTTGACTCCGCTCGCTATTTCGGGGCGCGGTCGTCGTCACCGCCCTTGCTTTTTACCCTGTTTGGTCTGGCTCCCGGCCAACCGCGCCCCAACAACTGTTGTACCGAATTGTCTAATTCCATAAAATCTTTTAATTTTAGTTGTAATTATAAATTATAAATGAACCGTTAAAAGCTGGTTAACCTCATAAACAAATCCTCCACCTAAAATTCGCATAAACAATAGGAGAACTGATCCTATATCGCAGTTGTAGGTGAAAGCATACAAATTTTGAAAGCATCTTTATTACAGAACGAGCAACAGCAAAAATAGCTTTATAGCGCGTTAGGTCTTTATTGTCTATGTGTTACAATCAGGCATGTATATTACTTTTTGGATGAATGTTATACGCAATTTGAGATTAAATATTCATATATAACGAACACAATATAAAACAGAAAAAGATGGAAATGATACAGTGTATGTAACTATGTTAGCAAATTTGCTTAAATAGTTGTTATGAAAGCGACTTGTAATGAGTCGCGTTAATATGGTGTTGAGATATTAAGCATAGGCGTCGTGGGTATATCGCAATCATTGCCACGCGTAGATACCGCGGCCACCGCCACTGGTTAACGGTGATACCGACGGAATGCATGCCGACCATTGTTCCCTACAACAAGCAAAAACGCAGCACGGCCTATTACGGCATGCTGAGACCTGATGACCGCGAATTGCCTGCCATTTCTTATTTATATCGGTCACACAAATTACATAGTTTACACCTATAGAGATATAACATTAGCTGTATATAATAAAATATGACTAGTTGTAACTTCAGACCCGGTAAGCTACAAAATTTATCATTTTCTTTAAAAATTACACAAATAAATACCTATAGAAATAATTATAAATCCAATCGGATGCAAAAGTTAGGTTTGAGCACAAGTAATTAATACGAACAATATTCATATAATATTACAAGAATGCAGACTAATTTTAAAATTATATAATTTTGACATACAAAAGCGTAAATATAAAAACTTAGGGATAAAAGTTTTATACAAAATCACGTAATAAATCCGTGTTAATATTAAAATATGTATATCGTATAAGTTCACTATAAATATTTTACAAAGTAGGCTTGGATAGTGTATATTGAATAATAGGCGGCAGGTGCGGTGCGGTAGGGTGGTCACGAGGGGGCAGCCGGATCAAGTGCAATTTTCCAGCAAGCCCGTCCGTCCGGCTTCAAGCAGCGTCTAGCTCTCCGGTACACTGTTAGATTATATTCGAATGCATAGCAATAACTGTGCTATAGCCGCATATTAAGGGAACCTCTCACGGAACATTAATATTATTCTGTAATAATAATGTATTGTCACGGTATAAACAATTCCACATTGCTTTATTTTCAATTAATATTAAAGCTATTATTACCGTTAATTAAGCACAATGACATCATTTATAATTAATTATTACAAAAATATAAGTTTCCTGGTGTTATATATATTTAATAAGTTATAAATTAAGAGAATTCTAAATGGAGGAAACAGTTCCAAGTTATTTTATATACAATAGTAACACATTAAAGAAAAAAATCCCTTTCAATTTTATAGAGGAATAATTACACCTATAACTAATCAACACGCCGCGGTCGCATCGCATACAAGGAATAAATCTTGATAGAAATCTCCACTAACTACTAATTGGAATTTTATTTATGATTATTTAATTAAGGATACGTATTAACACGCTATTGTTAATGCTCACAATATCAAAATATAGTACCGAGTGCTAAAAATTGGAGAGGCGTATGTCCTGCCCAGAAGACTGATAAATTCTCATTACGACAATCCAAGAATGATATAACGATGAATATGATATAAGATTTTTAGCAAATACGACCTCAATGAAACATTTAAGATTATAACTGTAAAAAAGTGTATATAACACAAAACCACACCTCATACGGAAAATTAGATTGTATAATTCCCTACTCTAATGGATAATGTCGCCGTAATGTCATAGTTAAGAACATTCTGAAGTGCCTATGACACATTGCCTGCGACATTACAATTAGACGGTCAATAGTCCCAATTTAAAAACGACATAGTTTAGTTTACCTTATCTGAAAAAAAGACATTTTGTTCAATACTTAGTAAAAAATGTATAATATGTGCCCTTCATGACTGACTCATGAATGACAATTTGCAAAAGCAATATTATAATTCATACTGTGTTATAACACTACCTGTGTCTGTCGTGATTTCGTTCCTGTGGAACTAAAAAATATTCATTCACTAATTATTGCCCGTTTTTAAAACTCTTTCAATACAGTTTTGTTCCTATTGGTGGTAGCGTGATATTAAATAATCTTCCTCAATCATTGCTGTATCAAATACAAAAATACGTTTTGAAATCCGATTGGTAGTTCCTAAGACTAATGTGTTCAAACAAGACAAGTTTTCCGCTTTATAATAACAATAATATAGATTTATCTGGTAAGTTGTTCTTTTTCTGCCTTCGGTTCACCTCGACGGCATTTTTCATATAATGGCATTGTACGTGTCAACAGTAAAGAGCTAAAAATACATACTGTGCGAGAAATCCCATATTCTTATTTTGTAACGTTGATGCAAAAATTGTAAGAACTGTAAGTTATGTATAAAATCTCATCGCCCAATAGTATAAATAAGACTATTTTTACAATTGTACATGAAAATGATACAATTGTGTAACTGATTGCTGCTAAGCGATATTTAAGTGTTTTAATAGTAATATAATATATATACAGCAGAACCTAGATGTCCTAATTTATTGATAAAAGAATACTTCGTAGTTCCATTAGCTTCAAAAGATTACGATTACGTGCAATTTTCAATTAAATAGGCTCAAACAGGTTGAAATAGAACCTCACGAGACGAAAAAGGCGGAGTTTATAGAGGTCGATACTATGGGAGGGAAGAATGCCTTCCCGGCGGCGCATGTCCCTAGATAATAATATTACAGTTATGTTGAGTGCACCAGCAGCATTTACAATGCCTATAGTTATATAACATTCTGAGATTACGCCTAATCATTATTATATTTTTTACATGCAAGCATACGTTATTGTGATACTTGATTTATTTATATAATGTGTATATTCAATTAGTGTAATATTGTATGTCAAGAGAACTTGTAAATTGAAAGAAATCTCAAAAGTAATAAATTCCTTTGTTACTCAGTCTCTAATTAAACTTCAAGACACATATACATTTCACGAAATGCGACACGACTTGATCGTTAATATGTTTCCATCACCAAAGCCAATGAAGACACCTAACTTCAATCTGTAGTTCATTGAAGCGATGATAGCTCAGTGGTAGTGTGTACGACTTCACGTCAAGGGACGTGAGTTCGAATCCAAGCACCTACAATGAGCTTGAGCTTCCGGTGAAGGAAAACATCTTGAGGAAACCATAGCATGGTGGTAGGGCTTTTTCTAATGCCCGTCTGGCTACCTACCACCCTCAAGTTGTAAACTTGCCGCCGAATACCAATAGGTGTGTTCCGGCAGCTGCATTTGAGAGCCAGTTCCTCCACAGATTTAGCGTGTCTACCAACTTTGGCCGTATCGTCACTTAAGATCAGGTGAGATTATGGCCATAAAGCTAAACCTTAAGTATAAAAAAAATATAAATAAATGACCATACAATATTTTTATACAAAAAAAAAATCTTGTGCCCGTCTATTAGAGATCGTGTAACTTTTAAACAACTGATCGAAGTAAAATTCTGATTGGAAAATAATACATATTTCTTTTATCGAGATGTTGGTTCATAGCTATTCCGTGATATGATAAAAGACGAAACCGAAAGGAGCAGAACATGTACCGGTGCACTGCACAAATGTAGTACAATAATATAAAAAATTCATTATTATTTTAACAGTATATACAAAACTCTAATATATTTCATTAATCTGCTCCATATAGAGTCCCTATATTATTCACGTGGCGTGCATTGTGAAACGGTACCAAATCTCTGTAGACGTCAAGTCTGCGGTTTAACCACACCGCGAGACTGATACGCATAATTACATCATACCTAGTTATTAACATAGTCACAGGTATAATATGTATACAAATATAGTCTAAATAAAACCTGCAAACGACGTAAATAGATTAAATACGATGAACTATAAGAAGTACTCTAATAATCGGATAATACGGTAACAATGAATTGTTTCAATCAAATCAATCAAATCAGTGTTTTATGTAAACAAATCAAAATAGGCGATGTTTACACAGGCATTATCATAAGAAAATAAACTTGACGGGAGTACTTAGTGAATATCGGCTCAACGTCTACTACGTCCCTGTGGCAGTAAGTACGTCGCGTCGACGCGACACATGACAAATATAGGACTACTTACACACTAAAAGCTTTTCCGATAAACTGTCACATGATATCCAGAGGAAATCCGACATGTTTCATAATGGCCTTACTTTGGATACAGAAATACTTTATTGAAAATACAATAAACATGAATTTCAATAACGGTATATAACAAAGTAATAGAAAACAAAGAAACTATATAACTCTACTAACACATATAGCAATCCATAAGTATTTACAGATTGATACAAAACTTGTACGAACACATTTCACTTTCAACTTTTTCTGCAATAAAATCGAACGGTGAATCTGAAAGATTATAGTAACGTAGCTGGCCGGCCAAAATTCGTCCTAGGAATTCCAGTAGACAATAATTTGACAACGGAGTCATCTATCGCATTCAAGGATATGGTAACTTATCGGGATAAAACTGCACTATCTCTGAAGAAGGAACAACCAATACACATTTACAAAATTTCATTAGGTTCTTTCAACGATTTCGTAGGATTAACATGGACGAACATCGCAATTCAGCTTTTTTGTATATTAAACTATATACATAAAACAAAGTCGAGTTATTTAGATCATTTATATCTCAAGAACGACTGAACAGATTTAAATCATATAATGCTATGCAGAATGCTTTAAATGCCACATTCTTTACAAGTCACATTAATTTATTACTTAGACACTATAGAAGTGACAATGAATTATTTTTGCATTTAATATACATTTTGCCTTTATACAAAAATGTTATTCATAATGTTTAAAAAAATCGTCATCTAGTAAGTAATATTCATGAACTGAGAGTTCCACACCAAGTGCTATATATTTTAACAAACATTCTTTATATATTGTCCTTGCATTCTTTAACGCGTCGGACGCTCGACGGTGCATACCTAACGGTATCGGAATAGGTATCTAAATTTATTTAAGTAACAAACTTTTATTTTGCTGCTGCAGAAAGTTGAATTTATTATTTCAGAAATTTTCCTTAATTTATTGCAAAATACAATCATTCGTGCCAAGTTTAAAAAGTGTATACCACTGGTAATCTTTTTAACAATAGTATCTCTTAAATAAAAAATATCTTTTAAAGTAATTTGTTTATTACTTTAGATCTGTAATCAAGAAACTTAATTTATTACTGTAATAACAGACATTAACATGCATACTATTACCTATTCATTTGAATATAATACAGCAAAATACTTATCAAAATATTGACCGTGATACACTAATATAAAATTATTCTATAACGGTGCTGTTTGTTTATTTTAGTTACGGAAATCGGAAAACCGTGCGTTCAACAGTGGTAGTAAAAATCCTATTATATTTGCATGCTGCACCTATCTACAAAGGTGTAAATATAGTTTGAAAGTATTGTCTGCAACCTTTAAATACCAGTTACAGACAGAACATAAACCTTACATGCTTGACAGTTCAAATCCACTCGGTTATTGTACTTCTATTCATTAATAATCGGATATTAGTATTTAAAAAGTAATAAATAAAAGCTAGTAGACAAGTAATAATAGTCCAGGCTTAAAACATATCTGCTAGATTGGTATCTCAATCTTGTTATAACGTACACAAACAAAAACATCTAATAACAGATTAGTCTAATCAACGAATTTATCGCGATTTTATAGAAACTCACTTAATTGTTAGTGCGCACAGCGGAGCGTAATGAAATTGAGTGGGAACTTTCATGCACGCGCGGCGTTCATCACTGGACCGGTAATTGGTTTGCAAGCGGGCAAACGTGACTCAGAACTTGTAGGAAGAGCTATAGCGCCGGGGATCCTTCTAATTAATGCTGGCACTGCAACCCTGCATCCACCACACCGGTCTCATTGGCTTCGTAATTGGAATGCAACCCGTCGGGCTATCCACGTCTCCCCCGGGCCGTGCCTACTTTGCTCTACCTCCCGGAGTGCAGTGCTTCTATGCAACATATTTTCTTCTTATTAATTACCAACAAGTCAATCGTTTATAGTGTTGTAAACATTAGTTAATTTGAATATGATCTACATAAGCGTTGATACTTTTGTAAACGGACTATACACTAGTGTTTCAGTATTATAAATATGTAGCCCTCTTTTTACATATATTTTTTAGGTTTCGTGTTAAGTATTATAATAGAAAAAACGGATCGCATACATTTTTTTTTTCATTTTGTTTAGATTTAATTCATTTCTAATTTTTTAATACGGGTATTTTGCGTTATTCTTATATTGATAGCTTATAAAATACAAATATTTTATTTCCAGAAACATTTATACGACTTGTGTCTTGCTTAAGGGTCCAAACTAGGCATTGCATGTGACATGGAAGCCTTAATTTTCAATGATACTTTTAGAAAATGTAGAAAGGAGTAAATTAATGAATCTCAACCGAGTTTGTTGAAAATTGCAGTTGCAGTTGAAAAAATGCTCCATGCATTTCACAATAGTAGAATATAATAAATGTTGCCAATATTTTCAGAAATCATATGAGTAAAAATAAAAATACGACACGAAAATAACGACTTCGTAACAAACACGTGCGAAGCTGCAGACAAAGCTAGCTTTTACATGTATAATTTATATATATATAGTCCACATATTTTTAGACAAATTAACTAAATTGAAACTTCAAGACAATAAAACCACGAGTACCACTTGCACTACTGATAAAAGTAAGTGTAATAATGTACGAAGGTAGACTGTTTACAATAGTTTAGTTTCCACTAATGCACCTCGGTATAACCTAAAGAAATACCAATAATGTTAATAATATTCAGAGGAATTTTGATAAACTCGTGCTGTACTCGTTTCCACACCAATTGACCCATATATTAATAATAATGAACACAATGTGAAAGATGAGAATCAGACCTATTGTGGAAAATATTGTTCCGGGAAATGACACGAATGATGTAAAATCGTAATTTAAAACTAGCTAAAGTTTTAACAGTAATAAACAATTCTGAAAACTAGTACCATTGTTGCAAACATAAAGTACCTGTTACAGCGAATTTGGACTGTTCTTTGAATTAATATTCAACATATGTATGTACAATTTACATAGTTATTGGTGCGAGTGACTTGTTTCAAAATGACAAATCACGCCTATATTTTGCGTTTGTATGCAAAACGATCGCGCCTACGCAAATGTTCCAACCACTTGCATCGAGCAAAATATCTTTACTATACAAATAAATTTTAGTCCTGAGATCACTCCGAACCATATTTTATAAATAGTCCGACGATATGATAAGGCGTCTTCGAAGAAATTACTTACAGATATTATATCCATTTATTGGTGGTAAAATATTCTTAGAACCAAAAATAAACGTTAAACGCATGTGTAATGTTTATAGAGAATAATAAATTTATAACCCAGCGGTACAGTAACATTAAAGATATTTTATCTAGTTTGGTGAATGCATTACCCATGTAAAACAATCATCGAACGTACTGTTGTTATCAGATAATATGGGCTATTACAAAGTTTTATATACATTTCAGGTTAATAACCAGACAATATAACAACAACTACACCACAGCAGATCGTTTACGTTCTATCATTTGCCAAGTGTCATTGATCCCGCGACGGAAAGCGTTCGCCGTTTTGTATGTGTCGTTGTGTGAAACAAGTCCAAATCTAATGCACGCACGTACATTTGTATAACTTCAATAACATTTAAACCATATTGTTCCTGATCTAGTAATCAATCACGAGCAAACTGCGAACGATCACGCTTTGATCGGTTCGGTAACGTTTTCGCACATGTCACGAATAAATAATTCACCTAATCAAAACATATCAAAATCAAAAATCTTTATTCAATTTTGGCCCTAATAAGGCGCTTATGTACGTCAAAACTGCCACCACAGAATTTGATAACATAAACGATAACTTGTTTAAAATTGACAAACATATTATTTTCTGTAAAAAAAAATAGGCTTAATAATAAATTATGCATAATATCATTACCAATATTATTGCTATATTGCTATATATATTATTATAAAATAATAACATTTACTTTATTTCAACTATAAATTTGAATGAATAAACAGATAATAAGTACGTATCTCTCTCTATGTGACGAGTGTCCATTTGAAGCGCGACGTAATGATTTTATCACCTCACAATACCTACATTAGACAAAAAGTTTTTTTTTTTTTTATCGACATTTAAATTTGACCGACACTCTTGTTATCAATCCCTGCATAGGTACTTACATTATTTGTATCATTCCTTAATTATATATGTACAACAGATAAAAAAGACCAATTAAATCAAAATATTGTACAAATCCTATCTAAATACATATACTAGCGTACCTGACAGGCCTTGTTTTGCCTTTTCGAGTAATCAATCACATCGAATAAAGCGCCATCTATCGGGTTATGATCACTTATCGAGATAAAAAGTATCCTATCTCTCAAGTTTGATCAAACTGCACACAGTGCAAAATTTGCAAAAATTGCTTCAGTAGTTTAGGAGCTCATCGCGGACAAACAAGATGACACGAAATTTTTATATATAAAGATAAAAGAAATACCACTGACTGACTTAGCATAATATCCCCAATACTGACACGAAAATTAGTATGGTTATTCCTTTCACGATGTAGACAGCAACTAATAACGGATTTGTACTATTGCGCGCAGTTGACAGAAAAAACGCGAACCAGGTAGTAAATTACATACCGTGAATGGGTGGCTATTATAAAATAAATATATTTCTAGATAGTCCAGGGTTTATGTCCGTATAACAGTAGCTGTTTTGAATTATTTCAGCTTTATTCTTTATAGAACTAGAACCTTATTAATAAATCAGTTAATCCTTTATTAAATAATATGTGCAGCAGCGACTTCGTGTAGAATTTAATAATTTTTGCTCGTTTTTTATAATGTAGCTTAACTCTTAATGGTGGTAGCGTGATGTCAAATAGCCTTAAGCTTTCCTCAATGATTACTCTGTCATATACAAAAATATTTTTTGAAATTCAACTGGTACTTCCTCAGATTAGCACGTTCAAACAAACAAACACACTTTTCCGCTTCATAATATTTATATATAATCACAGTACCTAAAGAAACATTAATTTCATAATTAAAGCACCTCATAAATAGTAGTTATACAACTGAACATAGTCGGCGCAGGTAATAGTTGATATCGAGGCCATCTCCGTTTGTCGTGAATGACTCATGCGGCGAGTTCAAGTAAATGTATCCTGTCTGAGCCACGTTGACTTATTTATGTTTAAAACGTTAAGTGAAACTTGAAATGTTGTCATCGGTGTTTTCAATTAAAACTGATTGATTTCGAAATAGTCGCAGATAATCCAAGAAAACGGAGCTCCGATAGAGGGTCCGTGTACTAATAAAGTTAGTAAAGTTCAATAAACGTTAGAAGTAGTCAGTCCGGTATGCGTTAAGGCAAAATTCTTGTACCGTCGCAAATATTTGCGAGGGCGGAGGCGCTACAGTGCACAAAAACCTGTATTGGGGTAGGTTTACAGAAAACAAGTTGATTAAGGTTGAATTTTTTAACATATTCTTTGAATACAATTTTTTGTTGTAGAATGTCAAAAGACTTCATTAGTATTAAAGTGCCGCTTGCGAAGTACATGTTCGTCTTCTTCACCGTATCGGCAGTAATTGTATTAAAAAAAAAACGTGATGAAAAGATTGGCCAGTCAGCAAAGTAGGAAATCGGGAGTGACTGCTCAGGATGTGCCGAAAGTACCTACTTTGGTATCGTCTCTTGCGTAGGCTCTTTTCACGCATCCTAAAACTACATCTTGAACAAATATTCATCGCAGTTGTTACCCTGATATTATAATCAAATCGTAAATCTTATTTCTGAACATCAGACTTGATAAACCGCGATACGTAATACTAACTTTATAATACTCCACACAACATTGACTGTACTGATAACACATTATATGATTAGCAGATACTTTCTACTGTGCTACCCACTAAAATTAATCGAATTCTTGCTAAATCTTCACTTACGTGTAAGTGTAAATACGAATAAATTACATCCCTACATAGGTGGATAATTGCATCTACAATATCGGCAATATGGACTGAGCAGGAGGAGAACGTTACCGGCTTGACCCGTTCTACCTACAACGCAATCATTCGCAATTTCCGAATCACATGTACGGTCCCGACTGCATTAATCGAATTATCTCATCCGAGTGAAGATGATTCCTTTTCCGCTATACCATATCTAATATTAGCTGCATTACTAAATATACCAATTACACGATATTTAAAAGTTTGATTAGACGTGATCTTCCAGATTACGACCTACGATTGAAGTAAATATTCTGAGTACAATGCAACTAAACTTAAAGTGCATGGCTTGGATCCGTTAATAAAGTAGGAAATTATAACTCCAACGAAAGATCTTGTTGATGAATAAGAAACACCCACGGAAAGTAAACAGCTAAGCTCTAAAAATAAACGCCTACTCATCGCCAAACACAAGGTTTATATAGATTATTTTTAGATTGACGTTATACCGTCATAGACCAGGATTTAGATTCCTGGTAGATTGACAATATCTCTTCGCATGATTTTCTATTTTAAACTTCGTATAAAATACTTATTTAAAATCTTAAATTTTTTATCAAATCCAAGACTCGTAAGATTTTAGGTGTTCATGTAAATAGGTAAAATTATTCAAACCCATTTTTATAGGCCTCGCATGTCCACCAGATACAAGATAACAACACCCACCTCTAGTGCTAGGTCACCGTCATGGAATATTAAGCTGTTGAAAAGGTATCAGGCCGATACACAAGTTTGACAGTGACAACCGCCGATGAATAGTCGATTTCTCGATGATCGCAGTTGTTTTAGAATCACACTCTACTTGACATCAGGTACACTGCCATATAACTTCCGTACCATTAAAATATCACCTTACATGCATCCGTTTTTATTTTTAAAGATGCGATTCACTGCTCAATGAATTAGATACTGAAAATAACAAATTTCTTATTGCTGTCATTTATATAACTTTATTACAATCGGATAAAAAGGTTCCAAGAAAACTTTCTTTGTCGTTCGGAATAAGAGGAACAAATCTAAATATTACTAAATTCCCCATTGTAGCATTAACACACAAGTTAAACAATGCACCGTCATCAACAGCTGTATCAACAGAATACAGATTTGTATAAGTTATTAATATTATTCGATATTTTCTATTTGCTTGTAAACCAAATCTGTCTAAATTATACTGTACTGTTTACACTATATGTTAATAATCAATAAAACTAATATTTTACTTTTACGGAAAATTGTCAACATTAAATAAAGAACATTCAACATTTGCAATCTCGACGAATGAAATATTTGTGTAGATGTTATTAACAGGCATTCAAATTTCTTGCCGGTATCCTCCCACGCCAGGTCAAGGATATGTTGCATGTTTGTTACCTTGTTTATGTTCATAGAATAATGGTCGGACGTTACCCCCGTCAAAATAGACGCATCAAAAATTTTGATATGTACACTAACGCAAAGTAAACCGTGCTTGTTAGTATGATCACATTCGCAAAATTTGGAATATATATTATCCAATTGTATTATATAAAATAATTTAAACGTATAAAAAACGTAATAAATTAATCAGTGGCCTAACCGCCGCATTAAGTTCCATGACTTCGAAATCCCACAAGGTTCAATTATTTGTGTGATCCACAAATGATTGGCCTCAGTCCTGATAAACTTTGTGCCCATTAATGTACATTTAGAAAGTATTCCGCAAGACATTAAATTGATTGAAAAGGTATAAAAAGTTTCGAGGCATAATTAAAGTTACTTACATGATTATATTGATATAATCGTATAATTGAAAATAATAATTGAATATTTATTTATCAATTAAATAACTCAGTTGCAGTACGATAATAAAACTAACTCACGAGTCGAAGAAAGTTATCTATTCGTGAATCTGTGTAAGTTTTCGAGACGACAGAAATCGTGAGAGAAACACTCCAAGCTGCAAGAAGGCAAACAAACAAACAATGTTGTTAATCATTATTAAACTTAAAAGGTATTTTTGTGTCTCCAAAATAATAGAACGTTTCCTTTAACAAATTAAAACATATAAACGGTGCATTATTCATAAACGAATACGTTCACTTAACGATTAAAGATAAAATGCCTATTGATAATATGAGTATTGTGTATTGTTACTGGACCATTAATTCCTTTTATTGGTTTACTTTCTAGTAGATATAATTCATGCAATATATCAGTATGTGCCTGCCTGCGCCTTCTTTACATACAATCGTAGTATGCGGCGTCCCACAGCCTAGCGCTCCGCAGTCCGCACAATGCCCCAAGGCGTCCACATCGTGATTGTCTGACTCAGCGACGAAGAGGCGCCGTAGACGCATACGGGCTTGTTTACACATGAAGCGATTAATATAACAATCACCAACACCACTTTTCTCTAGGAGTTATTTTTTTATAATAACACGTCAATTTGGCAGCACTGTGCATGATTGTAAGCGTAGTGCATTCCAAAAGCAATTATATCAATTAGTCAAATATACACTAGTTGATCCCGAAACGAAACGAAACTAAAGTATCACTGTGCCATGTTTTTGTCTATGTAATAGAAATAATAGTTGCAACCCTGTCCAGTACAAATCTCTATTAACCCCCTTGATAACTGAATTCACATGGGCTGATCTCGAATCGCGACGCTATAACGATTTTACACCTTCATATTTTTTTAACGTGAGTAGAATTCAGTTACGGATCTACCTCTCTTGTTTATCTAGCACGGTAAGAGATTGGTATGAGAGATTTACATGATGCGAACCATATATATAATAAAAAAAAAATACCCGCGACGACCCTACACTGCCCTATTCCTTGTTAAAGACCAGGAACCACTTTCATATTGCTTCCAGTTCGTGTTTAAAGTCGCCATCAAGACTCCACCCACTCATAGACGGGTCGAATATCGCCTAAATTCGTCTGACAACAGACTCCTACATACTATTGCCGAATCCTCTGCAACGTTTCAGCTGTATGTGTACATTGCATTGCTGCAAAGTGATAGATTGCCCAAACACCTCAACGTGCATAAGACCTGACCAAGAAGAAGAACCAACACCACAAGAAGAGACCTGAGATCATTCTGCCGCCTCCGTCGATAAGACAGTCAAGCGCGAGATGGGAGCTCTGTCCAAGATCTCTTCGGCATCGTCTTCGCAGAAAAGACCTGTTCGCATAAGGAGACAACCGAGTTCTATCCTCAAGGTTGGGTTGTTACACCTGATGCATTGTACTTGAGCACTAGCTGGATGCAAATCTTATATCCTACTATTTAGCACTACCAAACGTTAAGCATTTTACACGGTGCTAATATTTATTTCCCTAAACGCCTAATTTATAACTTTAGTAGCCGTCACTGGCCCACAAGGCTTGGCATACAAAAGTAAATTGAAAAAAGAAAGACGAAAGGTCAATGGAATCCATAATCTAAGTAAGTTACAACCATCTATGAACGTTGCCGCTTTGCATCGTCATAGTCCCACCCTGATTCAAATTAAAATTGTAATTGCTGATAGAACTTTAAGAAATAATAATAATAATTTCACTACATAAATTTAAGTTGTAAAATTTGTACGTGATCTTGTGATCACAATAACTGTTTATATTAACACAATCTTTCAATTCTAACGTTTTTTCCTCGAGTCATTGAAGCACGAATATGTATTTAACTAGCCGTGACAAAGTCAAGTATTTAACTTTTAGATGGTTAGATAAATATCTCAAGAAAATAAAGCTGGAAGAGAAAACTGCTTGTTGGCCATTGCTATGTTACACTTAATTAAAGTAGAATTAAACTAAAATAGTAACCAAATTTATTTGATGTTTGTGAGTAAACTGCCTACTCTTATAAAAAAAAAAAAAAAAAAAGAATGTTAGAAGTTACTATCTACACATCTTTAATGTTCAACCTCAAAAAAATTACACCAATATACTATTCTTGAAAGATATAGGACATTTTTATGTATGAATAATGTTACGGATGGTATCAAATAGTTCATATTCTTAACCTAATAAAATAACAGATGAATGTAAATTTCAAAGAACACTTATTAATAAACTTTTTTTTTACTCACTTTACCAGTATATTTACTTTCAGTGGTAAAGTGGATACCTAATTACAAATTAAGTTCTAACACCAGTGTAAATTACGTTACGTTTCGTTATTACGTGTAAATAATATATTTAAATTAATATATTCCAACTTAAATACAATTTTATCATGTTTGGTATGCTCCAGATTACTACCGGTTTTGCAATAAAACTGATAAAGTAATTAGGAGTCGATTAGTAAGGATAGGTAAATATAAAGAACAAAATGTAGAATTCATAAAATCATCTTATTTTTATGTCATCATGTCGATATTTTGATAATGAAATATTAGAAAAGAACGGTGATCTCATGAAAGCAGTTGTAATGATCGTGAGAAGTTATGGAAAGTTCTAAAAACAATAGACTCATACTGCGAATATCATGCACTGAGCTATGAGTGAAGTGTGAAAATTAACATTTTTGTTTTTTATGAAGTAACACTAATTACATAAGTAGTAAGTGCTGTGAAGTTACTGAAATGGGAACGGAATAATCTTTTCTCGAAATATCATTAATACAGATATTTTTGTTTTTGTTAATTTGAGAATTTTAACCCATAACCCCCGCTATAATTCTACGGAGTTACTACTTATACTAATATTAAATTTTCTAAAAATGATGGCCAATGTTAGGTTTTTTGGACAATTTTTAGACAAAAGATAGAATGTAATAAATAACAAACGTAATATTTAAACAAATCTGAGACTATTATCTTAATATATTTAAATTCTACTCAATGTATATTAGGAGTAATACTGTTTGAAAGTATGATGACATCCACATACATACACGAGTGTGTAGTGGGTTTCATCTAATTTTGTACTGAATTTTACACAATAGTATCTTACCAATATCTATGCATAATATAATAAAATTGTAACTAAGCTAAATCCAATTAAATTGTAACTACTATTCAATAGATATTTTTTGACAACTCTAATTCTAATTTAGTTTGTCATTAATGAAGGGTCAAACATATTATTTTCACTAGGCATATTACTCTGAAAGTACTGGATAAAAATATTAGAAAACAACATATATCCTATTTTATATCCCACTAAAATAAAAAGCGTGTTTCCGGTGTAGGGAATAAAAGTTAAAATTTATTGACGGTTTTAACAATTACCATTAAATACTTATACATACACATATACTTATGTATACATATATTCTTTCTAACGGGGGTTTTATACTATTCCTGTACGCAATAGGTGGCGCTGTGGCCGAACTATTAACCACCTAAAAGGGCAGGATAACTTCTTCCAAGGTAATTAATATGTCATATATATCTAAAAGATTAATGCTATGCTATTAATTTACTTATAATTGTATACTAAAAATAGTTTTGAAAGTCGACAATCTACTCGAAATGTCGATATTTAAATTTGCTTGCCGTAAATCAAATACTGTTACGTTCGATTTACTCTTCAGTTGTAAGTGCAAGGTAAAAATACAAGTGATTCATATTCGTTGCGTTTTAATAAAGGAATCGAATGGCGTGTTAAGTTTTATCACATTACAACTTCACAACTTTATTAAATAATTTATGTTTTAATGAGTATATCTCAAAAAGTACATTGCTGACAAGACACTGGTTAAGAAATTTTCAAAACTATACACAACGAACATCACAAGAAATTCATATATATACATTGATTTTCTTACATTAAAAACACTCTTGTCCAGTTTACTTCTAAACTATACTATCTGTCCAGTTTGGTTGATATTTGTTGTTTTTTTTATTAGAAAAATCGGATCTTAGAATACCTTTTATAGAGGGTCGAATCATTGAAATGAACTTAAAGATATTTTGGTAAACACCTCTCGGTTTGGCCTAAATGCACCACATACCAAGTGTTCTTTCTCGGAATATAATATTCTATAAGCTGTTAAATTATAAGTAAACGTTTTTTTTTAATTTTTTTCTTTCGAGTTTAGCTATAGGTGATCTTTTTTTAGATATCAAGCTAAACCTCCGTCGCTCTATTAGTAACAATAGCATGTAAACATTATCGAGAAAATATAGAAATGTAATTATACTCTGTGGAATATATACATTTATCTGATAAAATTTGATAATTGTACCACGAACACTAAATAATTATAATAAAAATTGTTAAATAAAACATTAAAATGTATAGTCAAAACTCAATCAAAACACCAATCATATAAAGTTTGAGTTAAATTAAACGTATAAACTAGTGATTTCTATATGACAAGCGATACAATCTAACGTCCCTACACTTTGATGGTTATAGTAAGTAAGGAACATTTAAGAAATAAAGAATTCTAATATCACAATAACCAGTTTATATACATCTTAAATCATATTTATTAATCAGATTATACAAAATCATCAGCCAAATACACAAAAAAAACCTTTTGCGTGTTCTACAATGGAAGTCGAGGCCAAGAGAAATCGAATCAAATAATTCGGTCAATGTGGATAAATACGTAGAACTGTATTGTGGTAAATATGTTTAAGTTTTAACTAAATTAATTTAAACAAAATAAATGTTATTAAAAAGGTATAAATGTTTTCTTCCTTTTTCTATTACAAACTTGACGGAACATATGATGTTATTGTTGGAATTATTCCGTCAATTATTATCATGCCGAAAACGTATAGACGGAATGTAATTACAATTAGTTAAAATACGGTGTAATGGAACTTTCTAAACTATCCGATAAACGTATAAAACATATCCAAAATTGTAATCGGATCTTTAAAAATGTTTCCAAAAATTATATATAGACATTAAGTCGAATAAGATACTGTGAAATAAGAATCACTTAAAACTGAATTGAGACTAATCTAAAATAAAGTTAACATTATTTATCTAATCATATCAGTTAATTAACTCTACTTTAGTATGTAATAATATACTCAGAAAAAATGTAACAAATTGAATTTATCCGTAATTATTGGATATTTTAAATGCTTTTATATTGGTATCCATTAACCAAACAGATTAATATATCCCTAGTTAAAAATAAACTAGTAAACAATGGAATGCAATGCCAGGAATGTAATATTTAAAACAAGACAAGCACTTTCATTGTTACATATCCAACTGTAAACTTATATACAACATATAAAATAATTAACTGATTTCCATGGAAAGGTAAACAGAAAGAGAAACGTGCATGTAAATTAATAAGGTAACTATAAAGTTACAAGTAGTATCTCGTGTGAAGAGAATACTCGTCGCTGTTTAACTTACCGCGTTAAATTTATATAAACCGGTGGTTTTCAACAGGATATTATCATATCTCCAGCAATGGAGTGCATTGGTATTGTACTGACAGAATTATCGGAACGTTTGCGGAGAGTGGGGAGAGATAGTTATTTCTGTACATTTTGCGAGAACTGTCGTTAACATACAAGATATTATGGCCGGCATAACTTACTGGAATGTCGACCACGCACCGGGCAACGCTCCAGACGTTTGCCAAGCGTAGACCATTCCTTATCGTCATCTCGTTATCTGTCTTGTTAACATTAGGGTATACTGAGATCAGGTAACAAGAGAATATCTCTCTATAGTATGTACAACGCTTACAAATGGCTTAATCCCTTGCATAATCAGAAATCGTGAATACAAATAAAATTGAAGTGTCTGTTTTTAATGTCAAAATAACAGCTTTATACTACATGCATATGTAAAAAATAACTAAAAAAATTTCTCTGTTCGTTCCGGTTAATATCTGAAACGGCTGGACCGATTTTGACGGGACTATCGCTAAACTTTGAAAAAAAGTAAGAGATCCGCGAAAATAAAATATCAGTTCACGCGAACGAAATCGCGGGCACAGCCCATATTATATATAGATGAATGAAGGCTGTAGAGTAAAATAATACCTTGCAAATCGAACCAAATAAAATAGTACGTGTTAAACAGTAAAAAATACATAATGACAAACTCCAGACGCAGGCACATCAAAGAGAAAGTTTATAGCTTACTTTGAACATTTACAAAAAGACGTCATAAACGTTTGATCACTCTGAGGCTGACTTTTTGTACCACGTATAAAATGCATACAAACAACATCCTGCAATTTTAAACAATATAAACTTTAAATGGATATTTGAAATTGCTAATAAGTTCATCAGATCTGTCTATAAAATACCTATTACATCGCCATGAAATCACGTTAATAAATGAACTGTAATAATATCTACATATTACTACTAATAACTGCTAATGCAGTTTCAACGGTTTCTAAGAAGCCACCTTTCACCCGTGGCTCCGCTCGCATTAATATTGATTTTGTCAACCAATTCTGGTTGTCGATCGAAACAGAAATAATTTTTCTATCAAATGCTATTAAATTATTTATTTCAGTATGTTGGACAATACAGGTGCCAAAAAGGTTACACAAAATTCGAAATTATAAGCAATTAGTCTCTAAGGTTTGAAACAAATGGGATGACACAACAAAAAATTTCATACAAATTTTATCCCTCTCTATATATCTATATCTATAGTATAATATTAGTAAGGAATTGGCGTAGAGGTACATTACATCATGGAAATGAACAGAATAATTTTGTAATGATAAATAAACAGCCTGCAAAGAGGACGGGTACCAGCTAGTAGTAGTTACTAAAGTGGGTCTCAACTTCACACATAGACATTCAATTTCAAACCTCTGCTGTTTCTGTTATAATTACTAAACAGTTTATTAGATATTATACAGAAAACAAATCAATATATAGGTATTTAATTCCCAGATACACAACCTTAAATCTGACATATGAAATCCGCGACTTCTTAACTCAATAAGTTTTTTATTAGTTGTAGGCCACAATGTCACCTGATTCATGTTAAGTAGCGATGTGGACAAGATGGTGAACACGCTAAGCCTAGTGGAGGATCTGGTTCTCAAGTGCAACTGCAGGTACATACCTATAGGTATTTGCTGGCAGATTTTCAATGTGAGGTGGCAACTAGCCAGGCGAGCATTACAAAAAGCCTTACCGTCATGCTATGGTTTCATCACGATGTTTTCCTACACCGAAAGCTGAAGCTCATTGTGGGTGAATTGGAACTCACATCCATTGCCGCGGCGTCCGCACACACTCGCAACTGATTATTATCGCACTGCAGATTTGCTAGGTAAAAAAATATTTTGTATAAATATAGCAAATGATTACCACTGTTTATTTAATACTTAAAGATTTACATATTATATTGCTTTATTTTCCTCTATTCGTCTTTATTCTTTTTATCACTACAAAACGCAACGACTACAATCCTCTATATATGGTCATGACTACTGAACCGAATGAGGACAGAGTACTTGGTTCACCAGTAAAAACTTTCTACCAAAAGCGACCAAACAGGTCCTGCTAAATCTGACAAATCGATGCCTTTTTGGGAAGTAAGTATGAAGTAGTAAATATTAACAGTATTTAACGTAGAAAATTATTAAGTAAATTCCAACAGACTAACATTTAAGTATAGAGACGTTTCTAAGTAGTTTGTTATCGTCAGTAAGAACACTAGAGAAATAGAGCATGCCACGATGTGTATTAGGGCTATTGTATATGCGCAAGTAAAACTTAGTTTATTTGTAAGTTGTAATATTCTCATTATTGCGACAGATCCTCAAATATACGAGTACATTAGGTACATAGGAAATAAGCCTTAAGATAATTTAACTGCGTGATCTTGCGTGAATGTATTTTAAGTTGTACATTTCAATTTTTAGAAATAAGCGAACACATAATAATTAAAAAATTAAACAATTCATCGTATTAAAAGTGTCTGAGGTACAGGATAACAACTATAACAATATTTAGTACTAGTAACTACGTCGCTATGAATGAATTTCTTAAATTTCAACGATAAGACAGTTTCTCATAAGCATAAATACTTATACAACGAAAACATTTCACCGTGATAGCGGATATATGTATGTATATCCACTATTATGTGGACTATGTAAACAGTGGATAGTGATGTTATATTTTAATTAAAGTTATTTTACAGTGAGACTAGAAGCGAGAGTTGAGAGTTGAGTGCACTTAACTCGGTGTAAGCGAAATGTATGTAAGAATACATGAATACAAGAGCCACCGGTTTTCGTTGTCATACACATCGAATCCCATCTAGACTGTACCTAGAGGTATATACGTACATATACTCAACACGTTCGGAAATATAAAATACAAGTACGTATATATATGTACAAAATGTAACGTATGTAATGGACATAACAAAAAAAAAAACAATGCATGTATAGAAACTCTGGCTCCACTGCTCCAAAGTATATTTGGGATGAATCATTTAGTTGTTATGATAATCGCTTCACCGTAACTGAATGATGTATTATTCATGGATAAATATCAGGGATAATAATAAACTATAAGGAAACTCCTACTTAACGTCGTACAAATTATTTATTTAATATACAGAAGTTTACTTATATTGCTAAAAATGAATCAGCGCAAGTTAACCGTGGGGTCAGAAAGTTGGCGAACACGTAGGCATTGATAGAACATGTAACAGAAACCTGTTCTGGTATTGCAGCTCATATCCTTTTATTTAAAATTATAACAACTTTTGTTACAAATAATAGACGCAGCCTTCAACTATTTCTAATTTATCAAGTATCCTTCTGTTTATATTGTCGAAAAACAATAACCATAATATGTGCGATCATTATTTCTTTTCTCTACTTAAATCATAGTAATTCATAAAACTTCGAGTAATTTAATGATAAAATATTTAATGAGTACAGTATACAACTGTAGATTTATCAATAATAAAAAGAAGAAATTGGCATTATAATTAACGAGCGGCAATGTAAGCCGCGTACAGATATATTTGCGAGGCAGCCTACACGGTATTTTATTGCCAGCAGCATGGTTGCGTGGGCGGACAACGTGAGTTATCCTGCTGGTCGCGGAGGCTGCAGTAACGAGCGATACGATAACACAAGCAAAGCTACTTTTTACACATCCACCCTATAATTTTACTGTTCACACTGACGTTTACATCGACTTTAAAGTGAAACACATTCGACATTCCAATAATTTTGTTCACGCTAGGAAGATCACACGTAGGTGTACCTAAATAGACACACGCTGAAATCTGGTTCCATTCCGTTGAGCAGAGAGTATTATTTAGTGGCCTATTGTTTTTCGGTAAAGCCTTATTGTTCGGCTGTGTCGAAACTGTAATAACGTGTCACGCGGGGGCGTTATGATTGCTTATAAATTGTTTACTTGCAATTGCTGTTGATATATACCTAATAACTCTAAACTATTTTAAGAATAGAAACAACACTACCAAATGTTGAACGGTCTTTTAATACCGACTCGTATACAGAGAAAGATGAAATATAATGTTAATATGCCTAATGCACAGAAACAAATATTAAATTTAAACAATAAATCGATGATAGCTCAGTGGTATTGTCTACGACTTCACGTCAAGGGATGTGAGTTCGAATCCAAGCACCTACAATGAGTTTGAGCATTCGGTGGATGAAAACATCGTGAGGACGTATGACGAGGACGAGGAGGCCGTATGGTCACTTAAGATCAGGTGAGATTATGGCCATAACGCTAAACCATAACTATAAAAAAAATTACGGTACATGAAAGTATTATTACTTTCTAAAGCACTAAAATACAAGGATGATGGGAACTTATGTTTGAATATATTATCACGTTGCTAGTACGAATCAGTTCTTCAAAAGAAATGCATTATTATATCCAAGGTTTCTAATGTCTAAGGCAGCACTAAAAAATATATTTTTATGATAATCAGTAATAGTTTTCTTAATGCATTACATTAACATTATGTTTCAAATTTGATTACCAGTTATTAATATATATATTAATATATTATATATAATATATTTGATTATCTATTTTTTCAGTACGAGTAATAAAGGTTAAGTGATAGTACGCTTAGAGTACATTTATCAAAGATATTTACTTATTTTTCTGTAAAAATACATTTGTTTCCGATTTGTTTTTTGGCAACAACTAGTTTGATTTTTCGCGAGGCCGAAACAGAATTAAAACCTACAAACAATTCAAAACCTTAAACAGAATATCGAAAAATTTTACACCGGATAGTATATTTTTAGTTTTTTAATAAAATGGTTGGTACTCGAGTATTACTGTGTGTAGAACGCTAGTCTTTTTTTTTACTGGCTCATTATAAGAGGGCCTTGCCCCCCCCCTGCGAGGTTATCGTTACCTTCTGGGACTTTCTGTATATAAGCAATTGGTGGGTTTCATTTATTTGCAAAGATTTAACAATAGTCCCGTCTTAACGGGAGATATAGTGAGCGGGCACATGACATCGACAAGCTGACTCATATGACGTTAACATACGCTCAGAGAATTATAAGCAACGATACCAAAACTTGCAGCGATACGAGCATTTAATACAAGTTTCGATAAACTCTTACAACAACTTAAATGGCGATCGTAATAACATTTAGTACATCCAACACAATACTTGTCACCGGGCTTTGGCATTTAAGAAAATTAAACTGACGCCATGAGTCAACATTCCTTTTACAATAGACATTCATTTCAAGTTTGCCGTATTCACCATAGCAATTCTTGTAATTTTGTAACAATCGGACATTTTTAGCTCTGTCTTACTTATAGTTACATTTTAAGAGATGGAATACTAAAAATAAAAGCAAGTCAAATATTGTAACCTGATTAATTGATTGATTTTGAGTTAATTGATAAACCTTTAAACGTTAAATATTTGTATCCTTTGAGGCATTTAGACACAGTATATATTCATAATTAAATAAGGCACGACAAGTTATTTTACATTTGCATGCATACATTTACCTGGCTGCATTCGTATTATAGTATATGAAGTGTAACCAGTTTAAAAAATATATGCAACTAAAAACAAAATTTTGCTATTAATTCAGTTTAATCTAGCCTTGAAGTTTTAACCAGAAACCAACTTCAGTTAAGATGTAAACAAAAATGTTAAATTCTTACGCAATCGGTAGTTAGTCAGTCGTACAGGTAATTAGTTTTTATTTTATTTTTTACGATAACAACTTTTTTACTTAAAAGATTGAAAGTATAGATTTCCTCGATTCGTTAACTAATCTGTAGTTGCAACTACATCGAAACGACAATCGGATTAACCTCCAATATGTCAAGCCCAGTTTTGATTGACAATGAAGCATAGTGTCGGTTTTACAGCAAATTGAGAAAAGAAGGACACTTAAATTTCCGCCCAATAAATACATTCAGGACGACTAAATGTAGTTCGATCAAGGTAACGCATTGTTTCTTAAATTATACGCCCTATTGTGGGTTTCAAATATTCAAATTTATTATCTATGTCGAGGTATTTTGTGTCGGCACGTGGCTCAATTCTTTGAGACATAGCTGGCCACGCAGTTTGCTGCCATAATTGCAACCATTAAGATGATTCACGCTTAGTGATGCGACGACGCTCCGTCTGTCTTATGAATAATGATCTGTGAATTCGACGTTTTTAAAGCCCGTTACACTTCATAAAACCAATACATTTAGTCAATTATTGTAAAATTTAAAAAAGTTATAGTCATCTGTCTCTCTATGTTATTAATTACAAAGTTACTATAATGGTCAAGAACACTTAAATGTAACCTCCTAGGGCACCTCTCTGGGATTGGCATAGTGGGTTAAATGCAGCACGGCAGAGAAAGCTCCGGTCGTTGTCGTTTCCGCGCGAAGGCCTCTTGTAATGGCAAGCTGGGGCGACGCTCGCCACCGATGACGTCAGCGTGCCTAATTAACAGGCAAGCGCCAACCCAGTACAGTACATCGCAAAACCCACAGGAAATCGATGCTTACATCATCTCTATACGTGACCCGTCCAGCTATATTATTTTCGTATCAGATCCTTACAATGATAAATCTCTAAGCCACAATAGATTTAGTAACAAAAAATATAAGTTATTGTAGGAGGAAATCAAATACCTTCAGCGAAGTTGTAAACAACCTGTCTCCGCCTAAATCTTGTACCTTAATTTTGTACAGTCAAAACTCATTAGCGTGGTTATAAGGTATTCTTGAATTATACCACAGAGGACAGACAGCTAAACCTACTGTCTTCTAAAATGTATTTGTATATCATAAATTTAATACGGTTTATACACACTTGTTATATAAAAAGCTCTAAAAAAGTTACTGACGACAAAGCGCCGCGACGGCGCAGGCCGACTCGACGCGACGTCTCGACGAATATGCCTGTCATTTTTATATTCCATCCATATGGGAAGAAACACAAATGCCTAATTCATATCTTAATGTGAAACAGATCGTTTGTAGTCTAAGAAAAATATAACAACGTACAATCAACGTAAAATTCTTATTCTCATAAAAAAAAGTTATATAGCCTATGTTTCTCAGGGCTAAAGTAGTATTCTAATGGTGAAAGAGTTTCTGAAATCGGTCCGGTAGTTCTTGAGGTTATTCGTTACAAGCAATCTTTTTACGAATATTAATATAGATAAAAACATATTACAGCAATTAATAATTCTAATTTCCTGGTTTCATATATGTACAATATTTTTCCATTAAAATTTTTGCATTATATTAAAAAATATATAATAATACATTACATATTTAATTAACCGTTGTATGTAGACTACATAGTTCAATCGGCGTAGTTTGAAACCAATATTAAGGTTAAGGTATTATGGTTAAACAATTAGGTGCCTAATGCCTAATGGATATTGAACACCTCAAATTAATGAAGCACTTACGATAACGGCTAATAATAAAATATTACAATAAAAAAATCACTTTTACTTATGTACTCGAGTTAATTAAGTTCATACTATTCTATTAAGTTAGTCAAAAATTATCTTATATATAGTGTTACTTATAGTATTTACCGTATTCTGTGTTTCGTCAAGAGGATTCCGGTATATAAATAAGACAAGAATCTTTTGAAGTGCAGACTACGCCTGTTATTGATTAGCTCACTATCAATCTTGTCACTGCTCCTTTTCTAATGACATCTCGTGTGACAAGCTAAATAAAATCAAGTTCTGTTGGCACAAGCCATGGAGAGTTTATATATCTAAAAGAAACCGTATGAATTTACATTTTGAAAGCATATTGTATACCCTTTAATGGTATAATATGACCTAAAATTCGTGCATTACACAAGGCAGAATCACCATAAAGCCGAGCTTTAAGAAACTTCTTCTAAATAAGGCGTGTATATAAATAGCCCGTGACGACCTAAGAACGGAGATTTCGAGCGGAATAAGCTCACAGTCGTGGAGGGCGACAGAAACAAAATAAAATATCGTGTGACATATGACAGAGCACTAATTTAAGTCCCCCGCTTAAAGCCAGATATCCAGTAAATCAAGCCGCTCCCGTGCAGTCGCACGAAATGTAAATATGGGTGAGCACGCCCAACATGCTACAACACTAGGCACTACTGAAAAAACCTCAGGATATAAATATTAAAATTCATAAATTTCCGTCACGTGCGTGTAATTAAGAAAACTGTGAACCTAAATAATGAGTTATCTTGTATCATACATAATACATGTATTTATGTAATAGATTTTACATGCGGCTTCGCTCGCGCTAATATTGGTTTTATAAAACAAATCGAATGACGCAATAAAAAGTTGAATACAAAGTTTATCCCTCTCTTTACACCACCTTCAATAAGGTTTTTATGAGAAATAGTAGCCTACCTCTCCAGATTCCCATCTATATCCATACCAAAATTCAACATAATCGAATCAGCAGTTTAAGCGTGAAAGCGTAACAAACAAAGACACTCACTTTCGCATTTATAATATTAGTATATGTATATTTATGGCACATCAAAATAACATTTTAATTTGAACAAATAAGCATACAACCATCTGTCAACGTTGTTTAATAATCAGTTGAATGTATATATACCGACATGTTTTATTCCTATTTTAGGCAACTGAGCTTCACTTCGTTTCTCGATAGAATGCCAATGTAGATAAGCTCGCTAAATAAAACAATATCTTAGTAAAAACTTTCTGCACATTTGTTAATTTCAATCAAATCAACAACCAAAAATACAAATGGAAAAAAATAATCGCATAAATTACCAATGTTAAATATTATATATGCTAAAAAGCAATAATCGTACCGTCGGTATATATAAACAATTTTGTAAATGTAATTGTTTGTTACACAATTTCTGTAATTCAGCACAAGTGTTAGAGACATAAATTTGGTTCATTTTTTTTAAGTTAATGAATACGGCAATTGAATAATTTTTTATTGTACTACGTACGTTGTCATATTACGTAAACTTTTTTGTTGCTAAACACCAGTGACTATTTGTAGTTATAGAAATTGATTTTAACTTACCACTATTTTAGTATCTAATACTCAATACAGTGTATATAATAAAATGTAATATTTTGTCACAAATTATTGCGGAATTGCGTGTTTGACTAAATAGTTATCTTATTAATACTATTTCACCGCTCGTATTCGTCTACCGTTTTTCTCTTTACTATTATTATACTCATATTATATTATATTATATTATATTATATTATATTATATTATATTATATTATATTATATTATATTATATTATATTATATTATATTATATTATATTATATTATATTATATTATATTATATTATATTATATTATATTATATTATATTATATTATATTATATTATAAGATATATATATCTGACAAAGAAAAACAATTTGCAATAAACAAATAAATACAAATGTCAGACCATCTTTTGCAACTATTGTACCAAAGGTAAGAAATATTATTGCTATAAAATTAGTAAACTGTCATCTAATTGAGACCAGACTTGAATATATCAATCGATATTAAAGGTAATCAAATCCGCTTACCGAGGGGCCCCTATACCCTAAATTAAAAGCACCATTTGAAATGAATGAAAACCAAAAGGCACACCGCATTGTAAAAGGGTCTGATCCCTTGCTATAACACCTAACCATTTCATACAATCATGTTACGTTCACTCAAAACTTTTACAAACATTTACCTTGCTTAAGTTCTTATCTATAGGTATATAATATTAATTCCTACGTTAGTACAAATAGTAAAATTTAAAAACATTTTAATAATCTAATTAAAAATGCATCTGCTATGTCGGCAACCATACAAGAAGTTCAACACCTGCTATGAATTTATTTTTATCCAGAGTTATATGTGGTCCATAAATCCAACCAGTAAAGTGAATACTTACATATTGATAAAAATAACTAAGTTATAGTGCGTCCTACATATTTTCTTTATATTTTTCATACATACAATAGGTTTTGTACATCTAAAATGTAGATCAATTTGATATGGTTTCTAATCACCGAATTATACCCACCATATTGCCTTCTGTCTGAAACACATTTAACATTGTAATATTTTTTGCGTTATTTAATACATTTCTTATGTAAAAAGTTTATTTTGTTTGAAGTACTGTGCAAATTATTTACTTAAATTACTCTGAATTTAAATATAAAAAGACTGAAGAAACACATTAAATAATGTATACATTATTTTTCACTAAAGAGTTTATTTAATAACAAAAAGAATAAGTATATCAAATAAAATAAGTTTAATTAATACTTTAGTTTGCATTAATAAATATAATGTTCAAATAATGCAAATCACAACGGCAGTCATTAAAAAAAACAGATGCAATCTAAAACAATACCCCGTGAGTACTTTCACCCCTGAAAGACCAAACTAAATAATTTGTCAAAACACCAAAGTTACTGATATAAAAATGTAGCGCTAATCACATAAAGCCGGTTTAAAAAAATCTAATTTTCTAATAATCTTCAAGTAAGCAATCACAAGGAATGTGATCAATGTCCCGAAACACATGTGATATGTAAATAAATGCCATAATGCAAATCTGATTGCCACAACGCAGACAGGAACTTTTATTCGCTCAAATTATAAGACAAATATTTAAGACATCTGTTACTTTAAAAATGTTATTCGATCGTCATCAACTGTACCACTTTACCAGAGTATTAAAACATGGCGGCAGTGACTCACAATCTGCACATCTGCTCTTTGACACGATTTTGTTCTCAATTGTTTTTAAACTAAGCAAAACTGGTGAATACGGGCCACACAGGCCTAACAGGACTATGCGTCTAGGGACATTTCCTCACGTAACCAACCAATTGCCAGCCCTAATTCAGGGAACAATTGCTACGTGATTGCACTCCTCAAAAAGAACCTATGAGTGAATTGTATTTGAATAAAATTCCGATATACAGTCTATACTCATTCAGTATCAAACATTAAATTTTGATTGAAGTAACAGAATAAAGAAGAGACAGTAATATAATGACTGTAAATGTTGTTTCATCATATATTCCTTTGAAGTTACTTGCAATAGGCAGTGTTTTGCATCAAAATAGTAAAGCACAAAACCTAATTAGCTTATGCACATCTCAACCTTTCAGGGGTAGAAAATAAAAACTCCAAAAGTGATAGTGTCCGTGCAATGTAAAAGTGCTGTACAACAAATGTTATACCTATTCGCAAAGCAGGAGTAGTCACATTGCCGTATTCAAGTGTAAAGGCAACACGTACTGGTATACATGACTATCCAACTGAATCCTCAGTAATTTTTAAGGTTGTTTTTAAATAGGTAGTAAACACTTAAAATCATATTGCTTAGTGACATAAAACAAATCTTAATGAACTCGAGTTTGTTAGTAACATTTCTTTAAGCAAAAAGAATAAATTCCAATCCATAGAAAACACGCTTTTTAGACTGTCAAAAACGTCGAATACTGTTCCGACTATCGGGAATTGAAAATCAGGATCTGGTTTTGAAGAAAATTCAATTCGCTTCAAAATATTTTCTCCAGCTGTTATTGAACCTAAGTTTGTAATGTTTCTTTAAGCAAAAAAAAATTAATAAAAACTTATAGGAGAAACGCCTTTAGACTGTGTCAAAAATGTCGAATGTTTTTTCAACTATCGGGAATCGAAAATCGAGGTATGGTTTTGGAGGAAATTTAATTCGCTACAAAATAAATCTTTCGAGTAGATCTCTACAATCAACGACTTGTACAGCTTATAGAAATTCTTATAACGTCTATAATTTCCCCTATTTCCTTCTATATATTCGTATTGCACTATACAATTAAAATTATTATATGACTATAAAATAACCAAAGTATTTTACGCATGGAATCTTTTAGAGAAGTTTAATAACTTAAAGGGCTCAATTTGGCAGTATTTTTTGTACTTAATTTTTTTACGAAACCGAGAACAAAAATTGACGATTTTTTGCAACGGTCTACTGCTTACACACATTTAATAAATTTCACAACTAAGCGTATAATTCATTAAAACCAAGTCATCAACGCCTATTATTGTTGTCACGTTTATCATAATAATGATTAGAGAAAGTACATTATGCTGAGCGTTATGTGCGGATAAATAAAAATATGAAAGTACTCAATAGTAATTAAAACTACTCTCTTTTGTATATAGTTAGTATAATTAGGAATGTTGAACGCGTTGTTACGTTGGGCGGAGGTTATTTTGCGTGACTCTTAAAACATAAGCATACGACACGGGGCATATCGCAATTCTTACGTACGATAAACAGTTTCAATGAATTATTAATTGTAGATATTGGGGGCGTACAACGACCACTGTTAAAATTGTATAACACGTGGAATAAACGCTTTCTAAAATATTAAAGTAATATTTTTAATATATGAAAACGTTCTTAATTATATTATATTAGATTATATTATAAAACGGAGTTATTTTATAAGCTTCACAGTTGCCACAATTCCCTGTCAAAATCTCGAATTAATGATCATCTATTATTAAAACCGGAGATACATCGAAGTTTATATGGAAATATTAACTTTTATATTTCATTGTGAATGTGAACTAGTTTTAATTTTTTATATAGATATAAATTTCAACACGCTGTGATAAAGCTCCGAATGGCAAGTAACGACTGTCGTAAACAAACATACGTCCGGCGATAAAGTATAAAATGCGCTGGAGACTTTCTACAACGTTTATGGTTATGACAGAGAGCAAGACAACAGGAACTACATTTCTCCTCGACGGCTGTAAGCAAACAGGGCGAATCGTAGGGATTTTTCACACATACTAAAGTATTATGTACAACTCCCACGAGAAATAACAAGATTCAGGTAGGGTTAGCGAATATAAGGGGTCGCGATATTACACCGCAAGGGCAAAAACGTGTTCGATTCCTCCTTGTGACTTTAATAGTAATGAAAAAAATTAGAGAAAAGTGATAAAGGCGCAATAGAAATTGTGTATTTACACCATAGGCAGGTTTTTTTTAACTATTGATTCGTATAAAAGAACAACTGATAATACTTTTAGGAATGATAGGAATGAAAGATGATCAATATCTCTCTATATATCGTATTTTTGTGAATCTCGGTTGTGTTTAATCTCTATTTTTGTGTATCTGTGAATACTTTTGTGAATATTGAGCAACACAATATTTCGCTTGATTTTTTATGTTTTTTTTTCTATTTATTATAAATTGGTAAATAGTTCTAAGTAAGTAATAGTTATTTCCATATTAAGTATTAAATGACTATTCGGCCATTGATCAGGGATACAAATGAAATCACGCACATGAGAACTTGAATATTATAGATAAATGAAATGTTTCTTAGTTTCCTATGCCTTTAGTATATTGTTGTACAAACAATCTCATGTCGGTTTTGAGATTAGTACGACTTTGGAAGAGGAGAAACACAGATCATTTCATTTTTTTAAAAAGGTAAATAATAAGCAAATATAGGATTTACAAAGTTTCTTAATCATTGATTGTATTATATACCTCGGTATATTTTTTTGGAGGGGATACCTTCTAAAACCTAAATTTCAGAACTATATATAAAACTTGAAAGTAGAAATTTTAGTAACATGTGTTATATATTTTTCATGTCACGTAATTTGTTTATAACATCTCATATTATTATTTAATAAAAAATAACGTTAACGGTAACGTTAGTCGGAGCAACAGATTAAAAGAATAAATTAAAGTGAGAACAAAAACACCACATACATTGTTATTCATACGTGGAGGCTGCATTCTGAAAATGTTGTCTCTTTGTTCCACAAACGTTTGTTTGCTAAACAACTCATCCACGCAGAACATACAATTATTAATATTTGTAGATAAGAAAAAATAGCTTCACGGTTCCTGGTAAAAATCCAAACAATAAAAAATACTATACATATAAGGGCAGGTTGCCCCAGGTCGGTGCGATGTCTGCGTTCAGGTAGCGGAATACAATAACTTATTCATGATTGTAGGCTGAACGAACGACCAGCGTTGGGAGGGTTGGAAAGGGGTCGACGACCGCCCGCGAGACATGACGTCATCCGCCCTACAGCTGGGCATGACGTCACCGCAGTGTCCTTTATCCAGCAAAGGAAGAAAAATAGAAATATATCTGTAGCCCCCAAATTTTAAGACTCAATCTTTAGAAGAACATAACAATGTGGTTATCATATGTCCTCGGATGTTATACCAAAACATTTGATATTATGCGGTCATTTAGTCATTTGACGTAAATGAATAATTGCGTCCCGATGAGAATTATATAGTATCAGTTACGGTAGCTGAGAGAATAATACCGGTTTTTTATCAACTAACATTTAAGTAAAATACGATTTTAAATATTTTGTGTGAAATTAAGTTTTTAATTAATGACACTACTCCACAATCGTTCCGGTAATAACTAAGAGTGGTTCGAAATTTTATTGTCTTACAGACAGCAGAATAAAACGTAATATAACACTGTGCGAGTGATTAATTGACCGCATTGGTAAGACGAAACGCATTAAGAGAAGATCAAGAGCCATAGAAAGTACCGTAGCCGTGAGTAGCGGGATTGCCGTGATTTCTCATCATAACATCGACGGCCGAGCAACCGGGCCGGCCATCGCGCCAAACCGCGTCGTGGCATCTCTCAAAATTGTGATCTCAAACAGCACAAGAATATTTCACGTGCAACTGTATTTAATGACGGTACGAACGGTAATAGTCTGGGAATTGAGCTCGCAAACACAGTATTTAAGTATCACACAACCCGATTCCTGAAGATAGATAACCTAAACAATGACTGTAGCAACACCTTTATGCACATTGAATGATGTTCTGATATTGCAAAAAGCCCTTGTTCAGTATCGCATCAATTCTGCTTTAGAGAATATACATACATACAGAGCCACTACGCCGCTTGATTCATAGATGAGTAACATTCTGTTTTGAAACTACCACCTACTACTATAATTAATGTGCCTTAGAGCCATACAACGTATTCTCCTTTCTTTTTATCTATTTGGATACTTCAGCAGCTTTTAGCGATAGTCATACTAGCCTCATCATAGCCTAATGTGATTGTGAAATGTGACTAAATTGAACTCTTTTTGTATTTTTTTTTTTATAAAAGTATCTTCCACTCATTTCACATAATATTACTTTAATTCCATTTGCAGGATTTATTAGAATGATATGAAGCATTAATAAGCGTAGCAATTTATTTAAATTATTTCTTATGTAAGTTTACCTTGTTATTTTTGTTATCGACACATTAAAATAAAATGTACACCATCTATAACTCAGAGGTTGCAAATGAATATGTTTCACTTTGATCATATGGTTCTACCGTTGTCACAGCTGATATTCAGTGTAGATATGGACCAACATACTAAAACCGGATGGGACTAACATTGAAATGTTGCTATTGCAGCATTAAATGCAACATAATTTATCTTAAGGACATATTTTACTGAAATTATGGCTATTAGAAAAAGCTTCAATCTCTAAGACAGGCGATTTCAAATGACATATGCACAAACAATGAACTATTACAAACATACAGTTTAGATCACGAAAACAAAAACTTTTCTACTAAATACCACTCCGTAGAAGATTGTTTTACATTTAACGTATGTCGGACCTAATTTCATACGAACTTAAAACGACCCGAACAAAATATATCAGTGTACCAAACGCCCAGCTGATAGTTTTGTGTTGCAACAGTTTTATACAACAGACATCTGTCGATTATCCGTCTTGTATATTACAATTACAACATTCATGCAATACATCTAAATACGTATCATTTAAATCTAAACATTATGCACTGTCCAATATTTTGTGTATAATATTTTTTTGCAACGTCATCTATTCCTGCGTTTGTTTATTTTTGAATTTTATAATCTGATGATATTTTCACAGGAAATAAGTATAATCAACACTGCTATAATAAATGAGTTTGATTGAACGCGTCAATCTCAGACACTACCAGTCGTATATGAAAAAAACCTTTTTGTATTTAACAACCTTATTATAGAGGAAAGTTATAGGGTATTTAACATCATGCTACGACCCTTAGGAGCCAAGAAAACAAGAAAAGGAACGCTAAGTGTGAAGAACGTAATAACGCGGATGAGCGATGCAACGCGACGAGGCAGTGCTTAACTGCTCAAACAATCATCATGAAATGATGTATACAAGTTGTACTGTTCCCAAAGGATAGAAAAATAAATTTTAATTACACTCGAAGGACGTTGCGAGCATAGCTAATTATAATTATTTTGGGTTTATAGTAGAACCTAATAGGAAACAGAGTGTGTTACAAAAACAATAGCGACTACCAAGAAACCAGTATTTGGTTGGCAATTGTCGCTGTTATAAGTCTTTAGTATACAGATATTTTTTTCAGCTACATATACATTAGTTAATCTCGATACGGAATGAATTAAAAGAGAGTCATTTGACAAACATAGTGGACATGATCCAATTGGTTACAAATTCTTCCACTCCGCTTTCTTATTGGATACATACCGGCTGACATGACACATCTAAACATCACATCTAAACCAAATATAATTGTTTAATCGTACTACCTCACATTCCCATAAATAAAATGTTGAAACGACCATGTAAACTAATGTGATGTTTTATTTTTTACCGATCTATAGGCCTACACTTGATAAGAATCCTCACCTGGTATTACAGTGTAGTTGAAAATAGTACCTTAATTTCTTGACCTTAAAGATGAGTTTGATTCTGAGGTACGAAGGACTGTAAAAATTAACCTACCTATAGAACAACAATAAACATTCCTTACACATTATATGAACATACAAATTCATTTTTTACAGCATTTTTAAGTGCAATCCTCTTTTGTTGAGATTTTGTTTTTATATATATTTTGTGACTGTATATTAACAAACATATTATAGAATATTATCCAGTTCGCTAGAGAATATTAATAAACGCATGAGCGGAAATGTTTTAGCTGTCATACGACTTATGTAATAAACATTTCACAAATAGGTCAGGATGATTTTACGGCAAAAGTATTTTAAGAACGCGTGCAAAATTCTTTACTCGAATTTAATGCAATATAATAGAAATATAGAGTAGAGGAAATAATCATATTTATGTTGAATAAGTATTATTACTCTAGAACGTCGGGTTTGTTTGACTTTGATTGGTATATCTTATTGCCTATACCATGGTGATTCTTCTTTCCAATAAACGACATCATTCAGTAACGACATTATACGCAAAAATTAATTTAATAGACGTACACAAGAAGGTAGTAAGCAGTAACATGTGCCCCTAGTTAAGTTGTGTTTCAATAAGTAAACAGAAAATATAAAATGTCATCTCATAATTTGTTTTTCTGTTTACGTCACGTTTGTATCACGGTGAGTGTTTTGAAGAACTATTCAATCTTATCCCTTCCTCTCCTTTCCACAATAGAGCTACACGCGCTGGACTTCGGAATCACAGCTTCACGGTAACCCCAATTACGGCTCGAACCAAAAAGTTTGAAGTTTGACATGTCGTAGTTTTACCGTAACGTGAAGTTGTAAAACAGTCTCCAAGCCCATGTATTTCTTTCCTCATATAACATCGGGTCCTTCAAGCGAAACGTAAAAAAGCATTTACGCAGCCTGGCATGACAGTCGATAGATTGTCGTTTTCTTGATGGTCGATGCTGTTTTTGGACTGTCTTGTCAGGTACAGTGCAGCCACTTTGCCAAGCTAACATAAAAAAGCAGCTATAGAAACACAACAAGAGGCACAGGTGTAACATTCAGCCTAGAGATACGCTTTTGGGGTAGGCCAATGTTCAGATCCAATAATGAAGCGGTATGGTAAGAATCTCCATTTGATTGGAACGCGAATACCATGCACATACTGATAAATCCGGCATAGTTACTTATTATCTTTTATTATTGTTTTGTCTTGTATCGCATTGATCAGGTTTAAAAAATAATTACGCATTGAATAAGACTTACCAATTACTACCAAATACTTGTTTACCGAATCGTGGTCTGTTTTCGATGTTATTTTTGGATTGTACTATACTAACTATCAAGTGTCGTCACTTTGGCGAGCTAGTAAAAAAAGGAATTTTGTTTTGTAGTGATAAAGGACTAACAATCTTTTCAGTCATAAAAAAATATAAATTTCTTCTTATCATTTGCGACTTCTGCAGGTATTTTTTATTGAATAAAATAGTAATATTGATATTAAATATAAATTCAATTTAGCAAAAAAATTAAATACAAACAGGTTCTTGGCAATAAGCAAAAGTTTTTTTATTATTTGGCAAGTGAAGGTAGAAAGTTCATCAACATCAACATCGTACTTTAGTTTTATTAAACTTTTAAAAAGTAGATATATCCAAAAATTGGATCTAAATTTCTGTTTTTGGATAACAAGGTTTTAGATGCTTCAAATGTGCTTTCAAATTGATCCGTGAGTTAACAGTACGTGAAAATGTTTTATTAATTGGAACTATCACAATAAACCACAACTATAAGAATAAAATACATTATACTAATGCATACACAAGTTTTTTATTCTCACAATAAATGAATTTATTTGATCATTGTTAAAATGGGATATTCAAAACATGGTATACTTAGAGTTCCTATTTTAATAACAGCTATTGTTAACCTATTTGTATAAATAATGAATTAATAGTTATTTGTGTTGCGCAGTTACAGTTTAAAAATAGTATTTGCAAGATTTTTGAAAAATAAAATCCTGTTATAATGCAGACATAAATCTAAGCTTCAGCGAGTGCAATATCTCATTAGGCCATCGAGGCCATTATTTTATAGCGGGTAAAACAAGCGCAAAATAGCATCTTAAGACATCGCGCAATAATCCCATTTCCACGGTACAGGTTCGTAGACCTCCGGCGCGAGGCAGACGGTGATCGGAACCGCTTCAGCCGCTAGCCGACTTTAATATCGCGCCGCTGAATACTGCGACCGGCAGCGGACAGTCGCGTCATCGCAAACCCAACTGGGATCGCCTTAATTAATCTAATTGAAAATAATGCTCGCTAACCACTATTTTACGGTAGGTAGATCCCGTTATCTATTAAAAGATTACTCATTACATTTAACAGCAGTATAGTTTTATTAGCTGATGTCACGCAAAATGTTTCTGAAATAGGGCTCTGGTCAGTTAGTTATGAGTAACAATAAGTAGATTTTTTTGGCTGTAGATTTATTATAGATTTTGTATTTAAACCAACGTTACAAAAGATGTTTTGTATCTTTTTCTAATTACTAGAAATCCTTAACATCCAAAAAAACGAAACAACAAAAGCAGATATATTTTAATGATTATTTCTAGACAATTTTTAGTTTGTAAATAAGTAAGTAATATTTCTGTTACTATTATTACAGGTGTTACTAGGATATTCGAGTATGCACTAAATGTTGTATTTCGATTATTCTCAGAAATATAATCCGATTCAAAAAACTACAGTATAAGAAAAAAAAAAACAGTACAAATAACAACATTAGATAAATTTCTTATTTCCTTTCAACATGAAATAAAACCTAAGTTATATTTATACATATGTACGACAAATATGAACAAAACTTAAGACGATGTAAGTTTTTGACAAATTCGTTCTTATTGGTCCAATACCTACCAAACTGGTGAATGACTCAGACCGTTCGAGTACCGAGCTTTAAATTAGAATGGATAATAAAATTGCAAAGTCATTTATTATTCACCGTGCACTCAACATTATTCATTTTATGTTTGCACTATAAGAGGTTAGGTAGAAAAGCCGGCCGGCCGGCGTTTTGCTGTTGTAGGTAGGTTATATATGTATAGATGCAATAAGCGCGGCGGCAGATGGTATGAGGCGGGCGGCGAGACGCACCCGGTTGTACGTGTATAAACGTAGTGCAGTGCAACTCACAAGTATAGAGCGAGCAGGAGGTGCGAGCGCCGCTGGTCTTGGGCGGGCGCCGGAGTCACTCACTGAACAGAGCACGGGTGGGTCGCGGTGGCCGTTCGCGCGGCCGGTGTCTCGGGGACTGGCGAGTGGTACGCCGTGCGCGCCTCATGCCGAGCCCGGTGCAGCGCCCGAGTGCACCCCGCAAACCCCACGCCGCGCCCCTCCTACACCCGCTCAGTGCGCCCTCCAGATGTTACCGGCTGTCGGCATTCGCAGAAACCTCCAGAATCCAACAACGGTACAACTTCAAGAAGCACTCGCTTTCAGGCGCACGGAATTAAAGCCATTTATATTGCTTATTCGTTCAGTTAACAAGCTGAACTCATATTGTTTATACAACCCATATATTTCATTATACTACGGTTTCATTTGGCTGAGAATGTAGATATATATTTGTTCATATAATCTACATGTAAAGTTGTCATGGCATGATCATAAGTAGAATCACGGAGCAGCCTCAGAGCGGCAGTAGATGAAGAGCCGACGACCCCGCCGCGGCCACGCTCTACCGCACGCTGTGCCGCGCCGCGCCGCCTCGCCGAAACTTCGCACTTCACTTTTCCACTAGGAACTGTTTAGAAGCGCGCCACCCGTGAAATTACCGCAAAACTGACGTAACGATCATCCGTCTCTAACTAGAATAAAATATTTCTAGACAAAAGAAAAAAAAACAATTTTAAGCTAATCTTTAACAAAACTAAGTACAATTTCACAATGCGATTGTCACAGCCTTTATTTATAAATTATTTAATTTATTAATATATATTTCAAAGTGTCACAACCTGCAATAGTGAAAAAAACCTCTTTTGACATACCGAAAATTTACTAAAATGAACTGTCTCACATTGAAATTTAATTTTTTGCAATTGGCAGTATCGTGTTAAAGTTGCATTAACATTGCAAAGTAACTCTCATAAAGCAATCGAACTTTCTAACATAACCTTGCTTTCGCCGAATCTAGAAACTTAATATGGTAACAGTTTTTTTTACAAGCATAAACTCATATTTAGTATATGTTTAAAAAAACACATGAATATCATCTATATTGCGCATCACACATTGCACATCATCACACTGCGCAATACATGCCAATCATAAACCAAACTAGTGAAAGAATGACCAGGAAAAAAAAACAAAATAGAAAGCCAACACAAAAATCGAATGTTAATTCTAAATTTTAAATAGTTAAATATTAAATGCAACCCTATTATTATTCAATTACCATCAAAGAATATAATCCATCCTAGCACCCGTCCGCGATTTCGGACGCATTAACTATGCTTCAAAGATAAAAATAAAACAGCGTATATGTGGTCCTTTTTTTATTGACGTGGTGTTTAAAATCCTATTCGTCACGGACTTCCTTATCGCAACACGCAAACACATTACCCGGGTCGGGGCCAAAGGCGAGAGAGGCATGTGGTAAGACTCGTGGTAAGCACCGGACACTACCCACTAAAACGCACCACTGCGACACTGCAAACTCCCGTATTGCCAGAGACTAGACAAAGCTTTTACACTTCTTCTATTCAGCATATATGGGATCCTTTAGCCTATAAACGGACCTTCTACCAATAAAAACAAAATCAGACGTGGAGCAGTATTTCTAAAAAAATATTATTACATCTTTTCTTTTCTTTCTTTCTATCAGTAATTAATACTTCCATAGATTTCTATTTTTACTAGTTTTTATCTGCGGCTTCGCTCGCGTGAATATTGTTTTTGTGAAACAAATCGTACGACGCAATGAAAAGTTTCGTACAAAGTTTATCCCTGTCTTTCCCCACTTCGAATAGGTTTTTTGCGAGAAAAAGTAGCCTATCATCGTTCTCAGTTTTCCATCTATGTCTATACCAAAATTCATCATAATCGATTCAGTGGTTTAGGCGTAAAAGCGAAACAAACAAACTTACATTCACATTTATAATATTATATACATATAATATATATTATTATTATTAAGTAAGTATGGATAATATCAATATAGGTTACTAAGCATTATGACAACCTCCTATGTATATATGGATGTATATATTATTATATATTATATAGTTAAATATTCGTGGAATAACTAATCCGGTGAACAATGGAAACATTACGAGTTAGCCGGATAAGGTGAAGTTTGGTCCAGGCGATGTCGTGCTGAATCTCAATGAGGCGACGAACCCGCAAGCCCTGTGCTAACATATATAATATAATATATTACATATGACCGCCAAAACTCATGAAAATCCTTTTTCTTTCTTTGTACAAATTTCTAAACCCTTTTCAAATCTTTAGGAGATTTAATAAGAGTTGGAAGTTTATTTACAAGTACTTTACAAATAATCAATATTGTGATATTGCACACCTCATCAGCGAAGCGTTGATGTGGGAAGTACTACAGTCACTTCACGCAATACAACCGATTTTTCAAACTTAAAATGTTTCTATTAATCATATATTGCAATTGTAAAATAATATATACACACACATATAAAAAAAAAACACTATTTTTAACACTCATGATATTTTTGATGCCATTTTTGTTATTTAAATTAGTTAAAAAACTGTTTAAAAAAGTTCTGTCTTGGACATCCGTGTGGCTGTATGTGCGGATCCTGTATGTTATCACGATAACGACCGAAATACTTTACTAATCGAGTCTTTTCTTTTCTAACGCTTCAGAATAATTAGAAATAGAACCCTATTACTTTTCACGGTCTGATTCGATGTGATTTAATTGTTATTAAATAATATAAAAGAAATGAGATTATGAAGCGTGAACTTTTGGATTTTCCTAACCTTATTTGAATTATATTTTAAAGCAAACATAAATTAATTGCAATGATTTCAATAAAAATACCAATACCGAGACATTTATGCGGAAAATCAGTTTCAGTTACAACGGTTTCAGTAGAATCGCATTTTCCTACTAAAAAGTGGTCAAAAAATGTCATAACATCAAATAGTCACGTACGCGACAAGAGTCATCGTATTATGACATTCTCAAAAATGTGGTCCAGAAAGTAGGTACTACTTAATCTCTGTGATAGAAAATTATTTCTTAAACAGTTTTAAAAGTATATAAATACATAACTAATTTATCTTTTTCTATAAAAAATTCTTGTCACGTTGTTTGGCCGCGATGAACTCCTAAACTACTGAACTTATTTTAATTAAATTTTGCACACTGTGTGCAGTTTAATCCTACTTGAGAGATAGGATACTTTTTATCACGATTAGTGATCATAATGCGATAGATGTCGCTGTAGTCGATGTGATTTACTACTCGAAAGAGCAGAACAAGGTCAGCTAGTCTTATATAAAAATTTGTCTGCTACACGGTTTGTTCGATTTTTTTTGGTTTGCTTATAGGGTCACCCACATGGTTCTTAGATGTACTTAGGCTCGAGAGACAAGTTTTTTTATAGGTTTGTGGCAAGGCAAGGTTTGCAGGTCAGCTAGTCTTATATAAAAATTTGTCTGCTACACGGTTTGTTCGATTTTTTTTGGTTTGCTTATAGGGTCACCCACATGGTTCTTAGATGTACTTAGGCTCGAGAGACAAGTTTTTTTTAGGTTTGTGGCAAGGCAAGGTTTGCTGACGGCTTTGCTATTTATAATTAATATCCTTTTGTATGTTACTTTGTGTTCTATGCATTCACAAGTCGTTCTTGAGATGAAACTTTGAACAGCTGTTCTTGATATTTGCTAAGTGTCTAATGAAGTACCATCAACATACAATAATAGATGGTGAGCGTCTACTTTGCGAAAAACGCGTATTTCATGTAATTATTAGTATTTTGAATGTCGTTTACAAGATCACACCCGAGGAAGCTCAATGTCATTCAAGTCTTCTGTAGGGAATAAGCAATTATACAGAAAAATAACATTGTAGGAAAAAAATATTTTTATTCCAAATAACCACTTGAAAACAGTACAAAATCAAAATCTTTTTTACCTAAACATAAGGACGCCAGCTAGCTCTAAAGAAATGCACGAAACATAGCTAGTAAATTTGTCCCGTTTCCACTTAACTGAAATTAATGTATTAGTAGTATTAGTAAAGTACTTTATGCTATTAATTACTTTACATAATGGTGTCAGCGTCCTTTGGGAGAAGCAATATAGCCAAGCCCTTCAAATTTGTGTCAAAGTTCTTTTAAAGGGCAGACACTATTTTAAAGCGCATAGAAACTACTTGTTGACAAAGTTAGATTTTAATTAAGTCACGATTTAAATCCGTTGATAGTGATCACAATGAATCAGCAACCAACTCATATATTAATTAATTTAACTATAAATCTAAACAATAAACTTTTCATTAACAACTAAATAGAATAATCGTATCATTTTGTGGATATATAGTATCGATAAATAGATAGGTAGCTAGCGGATGTCACGGCGTCTTTACTAAAAGGCGATAGCCTCTGTGGCCAATTACGGATCATTACCGACTCACGCGTGTGATATTTATTAATAAGTAGAGGTAAAATATAAAATAATTTCATACTTACATACGTATAGCACGTGCTGAATCGCATGTGTGTGTTATCCTGCCGTAGGATTGTCATTATAATAATATGTATATACCAGGGACGTCATACTCCGTAACAGAAACTATGTAATATCCATAACAAAAAAATATATCAGTAACAGTACCAGTATCCGATTTAATATTAAAAATAATTACGGATAGGAACGAAATACAAACCAGAGCCTAGTGCGTTGCCATAAATCATTAAAAATATAACTAATAATATAAATCTATTGTTCACATATAAATAATGTGATATACCTAACTAAAATTATTGGACACTACCGAACATGTATAAAAAATATAACCGTAATGCCGATAACGGTTAAAGATTTTTATAAAACCATATTTTTATCCATATATATATATGCTGTTGCATTTATTTAAGTGTAAAAGTCGAACTGATTTTCATATACAAGTTCTTTCGAACTTGTTATCAACTTTCAAGTAAGTAATCTAACTATAGTAAATTCTTGTTCTTAAAATTATTATGAGCAAAATGTTAAATTTTGTTGTAAGTTAAAAAAATATTACAGACTATTTTTCTCTGACAAACAAAAATGGCCAAGCTTATTTATTATAATTAAGACTATAACAGTGAGACACTTTATATACAAGTAATTTTATTTTATGTTTCATACTTTTCTTTCTTTATCTGAAGGCCAACTGTGTAAAATTCATGCGGTCACTGAACTCACGTTTGCTAAAACAACTGTCTATTGCGGTATTACGTAGGAAGATCTATAACTTTAAACATCGCACCAGTGTATATGTACATAAATATAAAAGTAAGCGCGTAATAAAATCTCAAACATTAATTAAATAATCAAAATAAAACTGAACATTATCAGACACCCGTATAAAATATACCAGCATGTGTTCAGTAGCGACTATGTTTCTCTTTGTTACTTCGTTTCAGCCGTCATCAATCCCAAAAATGCGGAGAAACTAACGAATGACATTACAATGGCTGGCCGCAAACATGGGCCAAAAACCAAACAGTGTCGTACACACAAGGACTTGTAAATTCAGCAGGCAAAAAATATACCACCAACCCTACCAATTGGACTTCAAAAAATATAGTAAAAAAAATATAGTTACGGCGAGCTTATATTGAATCAATTATTTTTAACGGACCAGCTTTAGAGAGTTGATATATAGACAGACAGTTAAGCACTGTGGTTAAACTAATACTTTAAGATTGTAAGTGTCGTTCAACATAAGCATTTCTTTGAATGCTTAAATTAATGACCACATGATGTTGGATTTCTCATTAAGCGCCATTACGTAATAACCACACAGTACTTTAAACAATGTAAACTTATATAAGCATAGATATATTATTCGTATGACAACTTATATAATTTAACGTTACTCTATATACACTTAAAAAAATCTAAATAACAGTTGAAAGTTTTCAATGGTACCACACCAACTTCTCTTCAGTTCTATAATGTCAGTGAGATTCTATAGTGTAGTCGTTTCTTAAAAATTAATAATGTTCTTCAATTACATAAGATACATAACACATCTAACGTCTACTTGACATAATAGATTTGTATGCAAATATGCAAAAAATACGGATTTATTTTATATCAATAAAATGTTTTTAATTTTATCTAGTTATAAGATAGATTCAATATTAATTTATCTTATAATGTTTAAGATGACAATAAACAAACAAACAAACATGTTAAAGACAGACGATTACATTAATGAAGTGGCGTGTGAGTGGAAGCTCTCCGCGAATGCAAAGTGGAGCGATCAGCTAATGCGTGGACGCGATACATTCTGCGGCACTGTTCATGTGTGAACTCAATTAAATAGTTTCGCTGTATGTCGTGACAGAAACCAGTGTGTTCGCAACGGTCGCTCGATACCATTACGATACGATTAATTGGTAAAGAAGAGTCGATGTATGATAACGTCGGTTGGTTTACAACACTGCGCGCGGCATGAACTACGTACCATCGTGGATAGACCGCCCACTTTCTCCGGCGACTGTACTAACCTTACATTATATTTCAACACGTGTCGTTAACCTTTAAACGAATCGGTTTACATTAGCCGGTATTAAACAACAAAGCGCTAATCAACGTTGCACAGGGCACGTGCTACCGATGCCACGTAGTAACCTACCAATTGACGTGCATAGTACATAGTGCACTTCGTAAGCGACCACACAATTCAGATATCAATTAAACCGGCTCCAAAAAATACTTTACTTTCACTTGAATATACACCGTATCTCATACATAAAGTGTAATTGACAGGTTTATAAATAACAACATTAAATATTTCGTTGTTTAAAATCACAAACTTGCATTATTTATGTCAGACGATAAATTTAGGCATAACAATTATATCGTATTATGTAAGTAATGACGGAAGGTCCATTAACAGATTTCCAGAATAGGTGTTTATTTTAACGTACGGACACGGACAGACGGTCCTGCCATCAAAAATGAACATTGACAAGACCCTCGGGCGGATGAGAGTATCACATTACCAGACCTGACAGGTTAGCGCGTACCAAAATAATAATATATGGCAAACAATACATTATTTATACATGTCAAAGGGGGCTGTGGGATCCTGCAGTATAAAATATATTTACACCATCTAGAAATAATTGCTCGAAATGCAACATTTTTCGAATTTTTATCCTACCTTATTTATTACGCTGGTTTTAGACTATCGTTATTCTTAAAAATAAAAACAGTAATTAAGTTTTTTTGTATGGTTCATCAAATTATCAGATGTCCAATTTGGTATAAAATACTTAAAATAATGACTTTGCTGCACAACTTTTAAATATGTAAATATTGGATTATATCCTTATTCATATCCAGTATTTAGTACCACGAAACCTTTGATTACTTTTTTTAAATGCTTCATTCGCCTCGTGTTAATTCACTATGTAGCCAAACATGATAACACGCTAAACCTAGCGGTAGAATTAGTTCTCAAGCAGAACTGACTTAAAAACAAAAGAATAATCAAAGGAAAAACAAAAGCAAAAATTAACAACATAACCGTGATGGCAAGGTGAACTTTGATTATATCAAACTATGATACTTTTTCTGCACGGTCGAACTAACGGTCTTAGCAGTTGCCTTTTTTACGAGTGCAGAGTATTCGAATCCTAGACAGGACAATTATTGTGTGTGTTTGCAAATAATTGTTCCCAGTCTGGGTATTATTATTTGTTCGTTGTGTTGTTATTTTCAATTAACATTGGTGAAATAACCTACGTAGACAGATAACAGAATATAATATATATATATATATATATATATATATATATATATATATTATACTAAACTATGTTTTTACACGTTTTTCTTCAGCGAAAAGTCCGGCGCAATGTTCGATTCCAAGCCACTTTGATCCACAGAATATCCCGGTACGCTATGATCATTGCCATCGACATAGCCATCATTGCATGTCTTAACACTGTATAAAATTGTTACTTTCCACGCAAAGCTAACATTAATCAGTAAACGCGTATCGTAGAAAGTAAAATGTAGTTTGTCAACTAAACACTTTAGATAATAACGCCTATTTTTTAAGACGTACTCGGTGTTGGATTGTCGAATGACGCTACACATACGGCTCACTATTATTAGTGTAGAATACGAAATAGGGACTAACCACCTACGTGGTATGGAATCACATCGATATGACGGAATACATCTGGACGAGTTCCAATACTGAATTTATGAGGAGATAAAATTAAAATGCAACATGTTTAAACGGTACGTCAGACGGAACTACGTAAATATGAATTTGCAGTTTTATTTTTAAATTTTGAATTATATACACATTCATACAATAATAACGTTACTTATCCGGACTGCGAAATAAGCAAAATAAATAAGAAAGTGAGTCTGATTGTTTGTTATGCTTTCACGTCTAGACTGCTGAATCAATTACGATGAATTTTGGTATAGAGATAGATTCTTCTTAGAATAACTTATAGAAAGTGGGGAAAAAGAAGAATAAACTTGGTATGAAACTTTTTACTGCATCATATTAACGTGAGCAGAGCCACGGGTAAAAGCTAGTTATATTTATTTTATTTATAAAATACAAACAAGGTTTACAATTTACATTAAGATATTCTTTAAAATAAAAAAGTTAGTTGAAGCTCAAATGTAACCTAAGTAATAAGTAATTATGACGCATATGCATTAAGTAGGCAACACTAAATATATTACAGAATATTAAAGTAAAAAGTGAACTGTCAAAAAATCAAAGTAAATTATTATGTGAAATTAAAATTGACTAAACTAAAATAAAATTAATTACAATTAATATTAAATAACAAATATAAAAGTACTACACTAGACAGATGAACTTATAGGTGTTAAGGGCATTACTGAATATGTCAAGTTCTGTTTTTTTTAAATACCTAATGTATTATAATGTGTAACAATTTTATTCATAAATGTCTTATAAATGCATATAGTGTATACATTTTAAATGACATTTCACATACAATATAATTGTTAGATAATAATTGCATTTTCTATCTGTTTATGTAAATCGACAGTCTCTTGAATAAATATAATAGTACGGTAGTTACATAAAACATACAAAACATTAGTGACTAGTGGCAAACTCGCGACAATTGTTTAAAACGCTTTTTAATCAAATATTAATAATGAATATAATATCGCCAAAAACATAAAATTTGTATAATACATATACGAAATCAAAAAATGAACCTTAAAGAAAATGAAATGGTATTAAAGCTTTCATTATTAGTGCATGAAAATAAAACGGATGTCTATATTAGTATTATAACGCGGAATAGTTTATTTGAACGTGCTAAACGTAATTTCGACCAGTCGGTTTAAAAAAAAAAAAAATATATATATATATATATTAAAGCAATCCCTAGGGGAGGCTTTAGACTATTTAACATCGCGCTATCATCAATAGGAGCAAAACTGTTTGAAAATAGTCACAAAACCGTGAAAAATTATTAAATAAATATTATTTAATAATTTTTCATAAAGTCGCAGGCACAACTTGCAAATAATACGTTACAAAAACTTATTCTGTAGAATTATTAAATATAATAATTACATTACAAGAAAAATTAATAATAATAACATAACAACTAATAAAGAAAAGAGTAAACGAGAAAAAAAAAGAAAAGAAAAGCAAGAAGGCAAAATCATTTAAAACATCTATAATCTATCTGCATTACTGAAATGTTGCGTTGAATTCTGAAATGTTTATAGAAACTGACGTGTCGAGCTTTCAATGTTTGTGTAAGCACTGTAAACTCAGAGTTCTATGTCTGTATCGTGTCTAAAAAAATTCAGACTATTGGAGTATATTTCGTAGACAATAAGAGGGGTGGCGTAACCAAAGAGTGAAACGTTTCTAGTGGTAGTCGCAATTGAGCAACGTAACGAGCGCAGGCCCCTTGCGTTGCTTCTACAAATTTATTGGAAAGGCACCCCTCACGACTGGAATTCGAAAGAGTCACTCGACTGTTAAATAAAATCGCCGCAGATAAGGCATCATTTTGTCAACATAACGGGCAAGGGTGTTGTTGAATTATGATTTCATATGACAAATGACATCACACCTAATAATAAAAACTGCAATCATTACGTGATAAGATTGTGTGATGTATAATCCTTTATGTTTTCATTTCCCGCCCAATTGAAACTTTGAAAAGTTAAGTATAACGGAAAAATACTTAGATATAAGTAAAACAAACAAAAGCCAACGTTTTACTTTAAACTAATTATGTGACAAGTCGTTTGTTTGGTTTGAATGACATGACATTAGTCAATCACGGCATGCATAGGACGCATCGGTGACCGCATGTTTACAATGCAAATTCGATTAACACCGACTAGGGTACCGGTCGTGTAGGTGCGACCCGTCCGCATCCGACCGACATGTCATGTAGACCGAGACTTCATATACACTTTCTTATGGTAAAACTGCGATATACTTTCAAAGAGTTCCATATCGCCACGCTCGTCTAACACTCGAACATTAAAAGTCGATGTTCTATTTCCATTATCATCTGTGCCTGTTATATATAATCAACGCTCGTTCTGTCGGTTAAATCGCACTGGATAATAAATAAAAAAAAAACATATAAATAAAATGAATTTATAAATTATAATTACTAAATTCATAATAAAAACAAAGAACAGAAAAAATTAACTACATCTCTTTTACCACACAATCAAAATGCTACCCTAAAAATTTGCCACCTCGGACAATGTTTCGGTTTCCAGCTACCAAAACCAGTGACACATATACTGATGATTTCAACGCAAACGTTCTTTCTTGCAAAGCCTTCTGGGCAGGGATTCACTACTAAGACAATATTTTTGGCCAATATCTCTGGTCTACCTAGAAAAAAAGCTAAAATGTCAAACGTAAGAATTATAATTTATTATTTACGTTATTAGTTATAGTTGGAAGAACTGGCTTCCAAGTGCGACTGCCGGTACACACCTGCAGGTATCTGGTGGTAAATTTTTAATTTGGGGGCAGTAGCTAGCCAGGTAGACATTAGCAAAAGTACTACCACTATGCTAGGGTATCATCACGATGGTTTCCTTCACCGAAAGCTGAGACTCATCGCAGGGATTCGAACTTAGGTCCATCGTCGCGGCGCCCTGACAAACTACGAACTGAGCCATCATCGTTTGAAATTTATTAATTATGATAAAACAATATATTTCAATATTTTTCCTAAATTCCTCCTCCTTCGTATCACACAGGCATCAACTCTTATAAGTCTCCAGTCAATAAGTTATGTAGATAATTAAAATTGTTTAATATTTCAAGCAAAATACAAGTATCAGACAAAATTATACAATGTAAAGAAAAAAAATACTCTTATATTCAGTACTCATGACAACGAAATTATTCATTCTGATAATGCTTTTGAGGTCATAAATGCGAGTAATCAACTTACGTAATATAAAAGCAGACATTCAGAATTTAATATAAAAATTAGATACCTATGTAGTTTCATAGAATTTATTCTTTTAAATCTTTTTATTGTAAACGTGATATTGTTGCATATTTAACAGCTGCGGCAGAGCATTTCAAGAACTGAAGGCAATTTGTTTGTCTGTCTTTATTTATGAGAACACTAATTCTCTATGTTACATAGCTTAATAAATACATATTAAAATCTGAGCAAAGAAAATAAATATCAAATGTATACTAAAATTTAATAAATGGTTCTCGACTTTTAAGTCCACTACAAGACGATGAATTTTATAATAATGTTTTATGTCATGAACAGGTATAAAATTCAAATGAATTTAAGTGGTCACAAATCGGATGACGCAATAAAAAGGTTCCATACAAAGTTTATCCCTCTCTTTACCCACTTCCTCTAAGTTTTTCGCGAGAAAAGGTAGCCTATCTCCGTCTCCAGGATCCCGTCTATCTCTGTATCGAAATTCATCACTATCCTTTCAGCGGTTTAGGCGTGAAAGCGTAACATACAAACAAACTCACTTTCGCATTTATAATATTAGTATGACGATTAGTATAATTAGATTTTCGGCCTTAATTATTGAAGTTTCGCGAAATCTATATTATGACGGATATCATGTCAGCTATCATTAATTATGTCGAATAAAAAGAAGGTAGTCGAAATTGTAAAATTTCTCACTGAATTCATTATACTTTTAGGTTATTCTGATCTATTATATTGAATCTATAAAACCGTATTAATATTCATGAACGAATTTAATGATAACAATAGACTGACTCCACTATATTAAAAATCATATTAGCCATGGAACCACAAACGTAAGTGATGAACACTAGCTTATACAATAGTTCGAGATTATTCTGCCCTGAAGCATTTATTACTTATCGCGTAAGAAGGAAAGGGCTATTTGTTATTTACAATCTCCGACTCGGCATGCTAATAAGCTCGCAATAGTCCACGGCTTGTTTAACAACTAGGGCCGCACTCTCATTAATCAATATACTTTCTCTTTTTAAACTGAGTATTCTGAAAATTGTTACATACCAAGGTAATATGTATATCAGCAGTTTTCTTGGCAACTTAATAAATTGTAACAAAATATTATAGTTATATCGACATTACTCAAAGATTTCAATCCATAATGTAAATAGGGAAAAATAAAACAGTGCAGTACCTTTTTCCCTTGTTCGTCAAGCGATTTCCTGATTTTTTTTGTTGTTACAGTAGCTTTAGTATTATTAATAAAATAATAATAAAAAAAAGTATTTTTATCTTTACAAGCATATCCTCATATTATGTTCGAATTTTGACCACAGGCCGAACAAGACTAGTTACATAAAATATTTACTAAATTTCTTATTTACATATTATGTGCTGCTGACTACGTCCACACGTGTACAAGTACCTAACCGGTCAAACATCTCATGTCATGTTCGAAGTGATTCACGATAAGCAATGAATGAAAGTTGGCAGATAACATATAGCGGCCAACAGTGTCAAGGTCGCGCCAACGTATTTGTTGTTACTAGCCGTGCCAACTAATGTCGCATCATCGAAATTAATCTTGCAATTGGAATTTTACTTCACCATCAACATGTCTCTAAAGATTCAGGAGTATGATAATCATTATGAATTCAGTTATTAATTACTTTATAAGATATCTGTTTTATAAAGCTTTCTAGGCATTCGATTAGGTGGCTAATTGGTTCAAAGTTTTTTATATAACTTCAATATGACGATGGCACTATTAAGTATATAAGTAAAACAAATAAGAAAGACAGATTCAGTGAATTAAATTCATTTGGAGTAGTTATTACTAATAACAATAACAAATTAAAACCTCTACAACACAAAAAATGACCCTATAATGGTTAATGTAAACAAACAAGTTCAAACAAATTTTTACCAGGCTTCAGTGAAACAGCTACACGAGAAAGTGTTATGTAAGAGGACACCTGGCCGATGAAATAGAATAGTTTACCTGACAAAAATGATTTTAGGAAATCAACCTTGTAATCGTTTATTTAAGAGCTAATTTGAAAAACAGAGACGACAGGAGGTAATCCAAAAAGACACCCTTGCTTACCCTCCCATCCTGACGAATTAGTGCTGACCACCGGCAGCCACCCCTGTTTGAACATTTCAAATCACATAATCCAATGAAACAGATCTCCGTTCACTGGAGCGTAGACCAAGGGTTTTAGAAATTTAAATTAAAAATGAACATCAAGTTAAGTCGACTGTCAAATAAAATAAATTCACTAAAGGTTAAAAATAATTGTACTTAATCCGTTTAAACCATATATCTATATTGTTTATACGAAATTCATGAACATATATACCTTATTTAAAATGTCGATTTCTAAAGAAATTACCCCGAGTTTCTCTAATGACTCAATCATGGAAGAAAAATAATGTGTTTGCGTAGAGTTTACGAAGGTAATAATTAGAAAGGCTTCATAGCAGGTGAAGTGAGTGGGGCGCGGCTCAGTGATGGCGGTGCGTCGACAGAGCGAGGCAACTTACTGCAGAGGACAACAAAGTATCTAGTTTCTCCACTTCTCCACTTCCGACGCAATTACAAAACAGTATTGTGGGGCTGTAGCGGCGGAGACCTGACCGCAGATTCACTGAAATCTAGGCGCCACAGATATCTCGTTACTGAACATTAAATATGGTCTCATTGTTCAACTTAGCTTTTACCGATAACTATACAGTGAATAAAATGTAGACAGTTTTAAATCCAATGGATAAAAATCTTTTTTTTTACAATTGTTTGGAATGTCTCAATACTATTTCATGATAATTTGTAGTTGCTAGCATTTCCTTAGTCTTTGAAATAGTGTATCGTTATTTCTTCGATACTTTCACAAGTTCCGTTCACTGAGAGTGGGATGCTTTTATATTTTTCCCATTGTTAACGAACTCTATATTAACGTGAGCTAATTGACGGGACTTTAAAAATTGCTATTCATAAATTTCGAACGTCAGACCGCGACAATAGTGATGGATTTACGACCGTATCTCGTGGGGGCCCGTCCCTCGAAAGCGATGTGTCAACAAGTCCGATTACGAATTCTACAATGTCATAATCTGCTCCCCTAAGATGTTAATATTTTAATTATATCAGAATCATTTATCCAAGTAGAAAACATAAAAATATTACAGTATATTTATATCGCTGCATGTGTTTGTACATATAATTCATTGCTATTTCTCACAAAATTATACTAAAATAACAATAACTAACATTTTTTTATGTATAAACATAATATTACACAACAAGAAACACCCTCTTGTTAGTGAAGACTCTTATCACACTTAGTGTTGGGTACTGTTAAAGACACTTAAAAACATTTGAGTATACGAACGTTACAATTTCAGACTCGTTCAAAATACTGGTTGCTGTATTGCCCTGCTTCAAGTGACTTTTTATCAAAAGGTAAAAATGTAGGGAGTGTAGCGTGCGATACCGGTCTTGTTACACTTGTCGAAAAGCGACTCGGTTTTCACGAGTTGATACTCGTTACATCACCATCATAATATGATCAAAACTTGAAAGGTTTCAGAATATAATGACTTCATTTTATTAACCACAAATTTTTCAACAAAAAATTTACTCGACTTTATAATTAAAATTGACGGTGATAAAGCCGTTTTACAAGTAAGAGAAAAATAATTGACCCTCATTGCCGGTGGAGCAACGTGCAACGCACACAGACTTGTTAACTTATTACTGAAACGTGCAGTTTACCTTGTTTTGACGGAACGCATTTGCAGTTTTATTCAGTCCGTCTACGAGATCGTGATGACTCATGTATTGTGTAATGGGCAATGACTAACGAACCTCAAGGTTAGCTCGCCACGATTCATAGATAACGAGGTTTGAATTTAATCGTATTGTATGAAAACAAATTTAAATTTGGGCACACAAAGAGAATACTTGAAATTTTTAATGGTAATTTTTATAAATAAATTAAAACAGATTCCAATTTAAAATTCAATTTAGATTATTTTCTGTAGAATTATATACTATCTAATGAAGATCTCACAGGTAACAGACAGGCGTTTTTAACTGAGAAACAACGTTGTTTTTTTGTCGAGAAAAGCTATTATTTCCTAGGAGGAATTAAGGAGAAAAACTATTATACAAAAGTCAACCTACGTTAACTTACTTACTTACTTAGATCTTTAAATAGATAACTAGGAACCTGTTTAAAAATTGCTATCGAAAGCCCCATCACCACAACTATTTCTGCAGTAAACACTGTTTCCAGATGACTGTCTCATGAATTTAACCCGGAATACGTCAAAATTCCGTATTGTAAAAATAAGCTGGTCAAAAATCTCCGCAAAATTTCAGTGTTAAAATTTAATTTACGTTTCTCTTGTGACTTTATAATATTCATGCGGTGATAATAACAGCGTAACTATGTTTTTTTAGGAAACTTGTGTTTCGTTTCTTCAGAGAAAAACCTAACTAAATAACTAATCACCTAAGTAAGATAACCTCGGTCTCTTTTGCTGAATTTGTTTTCAGTTGTTCTAGTCACACGCCCAAATAAATGCGCTGTAGTTGTACCTCATGATATACACAATATACCATAAAAACAACAGCTACCACTGATATATTCGCAATCCTTCGGGGATCGTAACTATTTTACCGGCCTACTAGCCTTTCGGTAGTTGAAAATATACTCGCTGCTTTCGAAACTTGGCAATCCGAAAGAGTTATTGCTATGAGTATATCACCATGCATCATGGTGGCAATCCAGTCTGGTACATATCATCACCACCCCACGGATCCTGGTTTACATTCTTATTATCTAAATCCTTGGAATCTAAAATTAGGGTTTAGGATCCTAGATTAGATAGAACCGAGTTCTTCCTAACAAATAATCACAGCAAAACACACGCTCAGGTTTTAAGGTTATGTATAGAAAGAAGCCCCCATTTATATATCTACATGATTACACCTTAGCATTTCGGGATATTAATGGCTAATCATCAATGTATCCCTTTTACAGTTAGTTACAGTCGCCTACGGAATGCAATGATCACTTTACATAAGAGACCTCACGTATATTTACTACTGCCATACCATTGTTACTTAAAGGTGCCATTATTTAATTAGGTTAAGTACCATGATAAGCTTCACATGTACACCAGCGTTGTTTCTCGTTAGAAACATACATAACGAATTACGAAACAAAACCTCCAGGTATTTTATTATGGAATCACTTTTATGCATTTTAACTCAAACATAAAAAATAATAATAATACCAGCCTGTCAATTTCCCACACAGGAAAAAGGCTTCTTTGCTAGGGAAAATACGAGTTTAAGCGCCATGTCAGCAATTGCAACAAATTTGCAATTTGAAACGACGAATAATTCACAGCTTTATATTTTCCCATATACTGAATACAAGTACAATTCTCAATTCAACTCGGTGGACATCGAATTGATATTCTGCTGGTCAAACCAATGTGGCCATAGCGCTTTTTATACCTTACATCTAGATTTTTACACTCAGTAACTATAAACCAATCAGTATTCAACTTTTTATTTTGTCGAATGATAGCGATCGCCACAAAACATCAATCTTCCCCGCGAACATTGTCACGTTATATGAAACAAACGCGGACTTATCACGGATACCAATCTTTACAGACACTTCTAAGTAAGCAAGAAATTAGATACAGCATAAATTATGCCCGTCAGTCAGTCTTGCCGTGAACCCAATATCATTTATTTTGTAAAGCTGACGTTGACTCACTCATGTACCAATACAATCATGCCGGATAGTTTAATTAATTGAACAAAGTCTAGAAAGTAAAATATTGTTAAGTTACAAAAAAATATTATTGTTGGCAAGTCCATATTTATATGTCTAAATTAAATTCTGAGTTTCTATTTATTTCATAATAAATAACAGTTTTTTATTTATACTTAAGGTTTAGTGTTATGGCTATAATCTCACCTGATCTTAAGTGACGATACGGCCTAAGTTGTTAGACACGCTAAACCTGTGGAGGAACTGGCTCTCAAGTGCAGCTGCCGGAACACACCTATTGGTATTTGGCGGCAGGTTTCCAACTTGAGGGTGGTAGCTAGCCAGGCGGGCATTAGAAAAAGCCCTACCACCATGCTATGGTTTCCTCACGATGTTTTCCTTCACCGAAAGCTCAAGCTCATTGTAGGTGCTTGGATTCGAACTCACATCCCTTGACGCGAAGTAGTACACACTACCACTGAGCTATCATCGCTTCAACAATTCAGATTCATAGATAGATAGATTATATCATAGGACGATACGCGCAGATGCGTTTGAGTTACTACATAAACATTATAGTATACAACTATATAAATAATAAGCACTAAACTTTTTACGTGTGTCAGTTAGTATTGAAATTTTACCTTCCCAATACATATTTGATCATTTTATATAGTTCGCAAAAACTTAGATAAGCTATTTTTTATAAATCACCATTATAACTTAAAGAAAAAAGATAAACATAAATTAGTCATTCATGTTTTAGGAATTAATATATGATTTCAAAGCTCATTATGGAATTTGTCGGGCGTATTGTATGATGGAAAGTTTTAATGTGTAAAAATTATTAATGGACTGAATAAAATTGTTAAGTCAGATCGCGTCTCGATATTATCTGAAGTATTAGTAATGTTTTAACATTCATAAATGCCTAATGAGAACGTAAGAATAACTGAAAAAGCTCATAACTTTTATAATTTTCGGTTATGTTGCCACATCAAATATCATTAATCAATTTACTGTACAGCAACTTTAAACGTAGTTCTGTTACAGTGGGACGCTGTAAACTGGCCTAAATAAAAAAATAAAAAACAATATTAAAAGCTCAATCAAGTCTAGAATGCTATTTTTTATACTAGCACACTGCCAAGATAACAAAATCACATTATAATTTAAATTCAGACTAACCTGGATCGGCCGCGAGTTGCCTGTATACTGAAAGCGCCACATCGTCCTCACTGACAAAGTCCCATAGGCCATCGCATGCCACTACCACGAAATCCTCATCGCCATCTAGATCGACCATGACGATTTCAGGTTGTGCCGTGACATACGGCTTGTATTGTGCGTCACCTATGCAAAAAAAGAAATCTAATCAAGGTTTCGCCAAAAAAAACAGTGTTTATAATACTGAAAACACAACCATTCATACTCGGTACAAGAGACCTTGCCAGTCACTCTATCGATATTGTTTTCGAACAAAATTACAATCCGCTCGCTCAATCAGGTGCGACCGCCAAAACATATCGTTTAGTGTAAGGTTCCCAATCACTACGTTACGCATTACAAATGACAAGAATTTTTAATTAAAGCAACACATGAAACTGCTTTCTTTTGAGACAAGATTTTTACTCACTTTCTGTACGTATAACTGTGTATATTCTTTTGAAACTTATCTATCCATATATTAATAAAATAGTATGTATATATTCACTAATATAACAAAAATACTACAAACAAGAGATAAAAATTAAACAAAAACAATATTAAGTCGTGAAATCAAAATAGTTTAAAATTGTTTGTAAACTCTCAACTGGAAAGAAACGATTTGATTGTTCAAAGTTGTTTACTTTATTAGTAGGGATATATATGAGATAGATATGAGTGTAATAGTGATAATAAAGAAAATTATATAGACACTACCTTCGAATGCATTAATTACATTATAAAATCATAGCATTAGGCGAAATATTGATTGTATTAAAATGTCTATACATACATGTATATACAAATGATGTATCATGTATTTATGTATCAGACCTATTGAATTAAAATTTAGCAAGGACATTTCTTATACGACGAAAAATCCTCCTAACAACATTTTTTCAAGAATACGTAGTTTCTCAGTTGACGAAAAAAATGTAAACAAAGGAGCAATTGTAAAGGCCATAAAAGATTTACATAAATATATCACTTATGATGGCAGGCGAGCGGGGTATTTATTATTAAAAAAAATACCAATCAATACAAAACTAATTTGGCGTGAAACTTCATTGGATAAAGCAGACCGTCTCGCAGGGGTAAGAATAATCGTTTTCGACCTTAATCCCCCACGGAATTCGAAATCGATGAATTTTAGTCCGCCGGTTGGAGGAAACGGGCTATCGGTGTACTCGGAGAACTGTGAAGAGAATGTCAACATTATGTTGTAACTGCTCCATCGTCGCCCTTGAACGATGCCAGCTTAAGGGATGTGACGAATGCGTTAGTTAGCTAGTATACATTTGTTAAGTTAAAATAAGGAGTTTTTGGTGAGATCTTCATATTTTATAGTATGATTTACATTTTAATACCTAAATTGTCACTATTTGATGCTATACAATGTTATATTGGTGACATTTCTCGATATATAGGTTTAATATAGTGCAAAAAGTAATGCGGATTCAAAACATAAATAGAAAGGTAATTGTAAATTGTTATGAAAATTATCTAAACAAATTAATCGAAGAAATAATAGAAAATGATACGAAATGAGAGTTAAACAACATGTATCGAGTAATTAACAACGTACAACTACAATGTAAAAATAATAATATTGAAATAACATTTTCTAAATTTGATCTAAGAATGTCTTGACTTATTTAATGAAAGAAGATTAACCAAACAACTAAGTTTAATTTAACTCTGCGCTTGGGACCACAATTATAATTAATATAATAAATTCGTATCTGCCACATTATGGTCAGTTATTACGATTTCATTTTGTTACTTCATTTTAAATTTAAATACGTACATTATTGAATTATGCATTTTAATACCATTGTCTCGCTTTCGTAAGCATTTATGATAACCAAAATAGTAGCTGTATAATCGAGTAGGTATAGCAGCTATACAATACAAGGTGCAACACTATAGTGCAGCGCGACGGGCGTGTGTCCGAGTGATCGATATAGAGTGCGGTGTGCAATGTGGGGTTGTAGCAACAGGAGGGAGAGATCGCGAGGAACGCGGAGGGTGGCTCGCGACAGGACGCGCGACGCGTTGGCACCCACCGCGCCGCTCACAAATAAATGCAAACACTCTATTGTTTGAAATATTTGAACACTCTATCATAATGAGTGCACATTTTTCAACTGTTTAACACCATTTTATTTATATACACATAAAAATAATAATTTTAGAGTACAGCGGGGTCGACGAACAAAAGCTCAGAAATAAAAATAGAAAAATACCCACTCGAATAATTTGCTTAAATATTATTACTATTTAATATAAGTAAAACTCTGCTGAATTATTAAAAGGCAAACGTAATACAAGGCTACCTTATTGAGACTTTAAAACTGTAATTATAGTTTGTTTGATATAAGTAGTCTTTTTCTATGTTTATAAATCTACGCCGGTTCATAAATCTTCGGGATCCAACCCTTACAAGGACTATTAACGCTAACAAGTTAATGGTCGGCACACGACGATAATGATACCTTCTTGACACAAAGGATACTCGTTCACCCGCACTTCACATAACATTATAATTAACAATAACAACTCAGCTGTTTGATACACAATCGAGACAGTTATGAAAAGAAGATAGACTATCTGACATATAGATTACCTGTACTAGTATAAGTTAATTTTACTAACAATATATTAGACTCATACAAACATTAATGAAAAGTGCTATGTATACATATAAATATTACTTTTTCCACTAAGACGAGGTTGAACCAGAAATCGCAGTTATTAAATTTAAATACAACAACGAACCTGAGCTTTTAGTAAAGGAAGGCTATTATAGGTCCACGGGTGGAACGCCAATGCCCGCCGGACTCACTATCACCCTCAAGTTAAAAATCAACCGTTAAGTAACCATAGGTATATTTCGTTAGGTGCACTTGAGAGCTAATTTTCCTATTGCGCTTTAAGTGTTACCATCGCGTTACAATCTTGGGCCTGCATTTTCACTTATATCAGTTGACATTGTGGCAAAATGGTAAAAACTATAAAATATTCAAAAGAAAATCCTATTATTCGTTTTGTTGTCAATTTATTGGTCTATTATTACGTTATTCCAATCTATTTTTACATTGCTTCCTAATGAACTTGAATCTTAATACTTAAATTCGTTCTAGCTTTGCTAAATAATGCTCCATCACAGTAATTAGAGTTTAATCCAGATATTACCACGATGGTTATAATCGAGAAATTGAGAGATAGCGTGCTCTCTGATCTATTAGGGGAAGCAATAAGTCCACAAGTTCAGCGATCATCATATTTAGACAATAAAAAAGGTACTGAAATCGTGCACATAAGTATACCTAAATGTTTATGACGGCCATAAATGTAATACGATTTGCTAAAGTGCAGTGACGCCCCGCTACCCTATGCGCGTATGCCATTTTTACAAAAGTTTTTTACATGAATATATGCACATATCATACATTTACAAGAAGTGTATATTGCGAGTTAACTATTGACTTTTTGTGTTTATAGGTTTTTAACAACAGTTATCATCCCTATCCCCCTATCATAAAGTACACGCTCATGTACGAAATACCGACGTACTACGACGAGCAAATGTGTGCGGTATTGAGGCATATTTAATGCGTAGACAGCTTCGCTGGTGTGGACACGTTTCACGTATGCCGGAGGAGCGAGTGGCAAAGCTTATCTTTTACTCTGAGCTCAAGAGTGGCAAGCGTAAACAAGACGGGCAAATCCTCAGATACAAAGATGTGCTGAAGCGTCATATGAAGAACTGTGACATTGACACTTCGAAATGGGAGGAGCTGGAAACAAAACGCTCGAATTGGAGAGCGTTGATGGCAACGAAGGTCCAAGCCTTTGAAGTACGACGACGTGCTGCACTTGATACCAGACTATATAATTTTTTTATTGATTAGGTCACCATTTGGTCTTAATCCGACCATTGACCTAAACATAGAACCTTGCATTGTCTGACGGAAACATTACCGATGGCGCCATCTAGTAAACACTTTAATTACTTAACATACATTACTTTATTACTGGTAGAATTAGTTCTATGCAACGAAATACAATCAATAGGAGTTTATAACGAAGCACTAGGATATAAATATACGAAACTTAAAATTATAAATAAAAATAAAACCAATGATAAAACGATATAAAAAAAATCTGTACAAATAACTTTCAATTTTGCCAATATTAAGTATAACAAATACACGTGTCCAGAGTGTTCTATAAAATAACTTAAAAGCATGATGCACATTATCATAATAGAAACCAGGCATTTTACAGAAAATATATTTTTTTTAAGTTGCAGGGCCATTATGCAACATACAGATAGAAAGCACAGTTACACCTCTTTGTGTGTAAATATTTAACCCCCGTTATTGTGGCTGTTTTCTATGATTGATTTTATATTGAAAATGTCAGCACGAAAAACAAATCGAAAAATCAATTTCTATTAATCGGTCTTTTTGGTCTTGATTTTTTTTTGTGAATCGAATTCACTTGATTTCGAATCGAATTGAAATATGAAACGATCTTTTTCGAAAAGAATCACCAGTCCTACTATGAATATATAAATATGTAATTTACCGATAGCTCTAGAGACAGCCAACTGTCCGTTGACCCGCCATGTGCCCCAGTAGATGACCGTACCGCCAGACGACTCTATTCGATCCTTTTCATCCTGTAACAAATATCCATATACGATTCCGGTGGTCGCTGATAATTTACGGAGTGATAAATACAACTAGAGTGTCTAAATGTATCGTAAACACCATACAACAGGTGAAACACGTGCCATAGTGGTTTGTGCAATAGTATCGCGTTCCAGGATTAATGGGAGTGGTATCTGTATCTGTACCTAGCTGGGTCGCTTTTCCCATATATATCGTAATAAGCTTAGAATACTGTTTTGTAGGAAACAATAGATAACGCACACAAAAAGAATTTCCAGAAGATTTTTTGGGGCAGTCCGATCTCTACTCTAGAAACATCATACATTTCTTGGTCTTGGAGAAATGGGATTAAAATTCGGCAACGCTTCAGGAATACCTGTGATGTTCCAAGCACTCATAGACTCTAGTAACTGTTTAAGATTAAGCGACCTCTGGTCACATCGTTACTAGACACAAGATTTCGGTCTTAACGCGTAACTTATAAAGTATTATATAGCAGATAACATGCCTATTAGACATTTTTAAAAGAATAGTGGACTTTATCCAACCATAGTCATGACCTTACCATATCAATTTACAGATATCCATTTCGACTTAAGCCTGGGCATGCTCCGACTAGGGTTTATTGATGAAAATTACTAACGCTCACTTAAAACTCTAACAGGAGCTATACATTATCCTCTTACTTGCCAGAGACCCGCTCTTTTATTACGTACTTGTTATGCTAGCGATTTCGTTCGCGTGGAATTAAAATTTTATTTAACTACTAGTCTTTACATGCAGCTTCGTTTGAATTAATGTTGATTTTGTCAAAAAAATCGGATGACACAAAAATAAGTTTCATACAAAGTTTATCCCTCTCTTTAATCCAGAAGAAGTATCTATCACCGTCTCCAGGTTCCCAGGTTCGCAGGTATATCTACACCAAAATTCATTACAATTTCCAATACAGTTTCGTTCATATTAGTGGTAGCGTAATTTTAAATAACCTTAAAGCTTTCCTTAAAGATTACTCTAGCAAATACAAAAATAATTTTTGGAATCCGACTAGTTGTAGGTAAGATTAGTGCGTTCAAACTAAAAAATAAACTTTTTAGATTTATAAAAATTAATATAGATTTCGCAAAACCAAAATCGCTAATTATTTGCTTCATAATGGCAATTTGAATTACTTATCAACTTGAGTCTTGATTAGCCATTGTTAAATACGTAATAGGGAAGCGGGAATTGCTTTATATTGCTTCCAGTAATGCTGGGGCTACATTAGAGGACGAAGAGTCGTGTCGCATTGGCACACTAAAAACATCGTCTACTGACTGACATACGCGATCTTCTTGTCTACATTATGCGAGAAAAGATTCTTCGTGCCGGATTGTGTATCGCTACAAAGTCTGGACGACACTGAAGTGACGCAGGTGTAGCCACCCCAGTGAATATTGCTGCGAAAAATTCCTTTGATGCGCGCCAGTTCATCGACAGCGTCCCGATAGTACATCGTCTTTTGCCGAATACTACGCGGTACAATGATCTACTCGGCCGCAGGCATCGCGTTAACACGAGTATTGGCCGTAGCCCGCTAATGAAGTCCCAGCATAATAGTGAGACATACCTGTCGGCCAGGTTTGTGCGGGCGGACGAGCTGCATGAGCCGCATGCGTTTCGCGAGTAGAGCGAGCGAGTCCCCCGCCCACGCGGCGACGAGGCGACGCGCGCGCACGCACACCACAACAGCGGTGCTGCCTCCGCTCGCACGCTGTAACAAACTATTTTATATAACACCTTTATTATGCAACGTTGCATATCTTTTCATCCTTGTGTTCCCGTTATAATTTAATATTCCATAACTGTAGGTAAAAAGGCATAGTCTCCTACAGACTAGGTTAGTAAGGCTAAAATACTCGCTACTGCCTAAAAATCGTTCGCACTACGGTTGAGTACAGTACACAAGTGAGTGGTGTTTTGCAAAATGAACGTACAACGCAATAACGTAAATAAGGTAATAAATCGCTATTTTAAAAGAGATGGGCGTAGAAACATATTGGGAAACAATTTTAAATTGTTTTCTTCGCTCCAGCGAAACGACATTTAACAGTAAGTAATGTACTCCAGTAAAACGAAAGTTTTTTTATGAAATAGGGGCAAGCGAGCAAGCGTGTCCATCTAACGGTAAGTGATCACCTCCACCCATGGACACCTACAGCACCAGAGGAATCGCAGGGTCGTTGCCAGCCTTTATAGGAGGGACTGGCTCTCAAGTGCCACTACCGGAACACACTTAACAGTATTTGGCGGCAGATTTTTAACTTGAGAGTGGTAGCCAGCCAGGCGGGCATTAGATAAATCCCTACCACCGTGCTATGGTTTCCTCACGACGTTTTCCTTCACCGAAAGTTCAAGCTCATTATAGGTGGTTGGATTCGAACTCACGTCCTATGCCGTAATTTTTCTACACGCTACCGCTGAGCTATCATAGCTTGAAAAAGTTCGTACTTGTTTAACAAATGAACGAGTAAGCAGTAACGAGTGGTGTGAGGCGTTACTCGACTAAATGATCTGCTAATCTACAAGACTACATTTTTGTTGGTCTTAAACGTTTGGTTACTAAATTACACGGTACTCGACTAAATTACTAGTCTAGTCTATACGAGGCTTAAGTGAAGATGACTTAGTTGTGACCTGATAAATCCAAAGGAACAGTAGTTAATAGAAAAATTTACCATTTATTTTTATTTTACTACATCACCATTATGAATGTGAATTGACACGACAATAATAGAGGACGCTACCAGTGTAGCGACGTATGGAAATGTCACTTATGGTTTTCATACACCCTGAAGATTTTAAATATTATGAAGGTATGCTTATATTAAAGAACGTTAATATTAATAGTTAAAATAAATCAATGACTACATAAAGTTAAAGACTAAAATATTATAAGCGTTCATGTTTTAGATAAAGGAATGTTGTCGTTCACATTTCCAAAAGTGCATGTTAATAAAATGTTGCTGCCAGAAAGCACAAATTAACCAAGTTATAAAGTGAATGAAAGCTTTTAAGGAACCTATTATCTTTACAGTAAGAAACACAGAAAGTCCTCACGTTCGCTGGTACCAAATGCAAACACGTATTAAGATTTAACAAAAAAAAAATTCAATTATTATTGACGTCCATGTAAAACCAAGAATACTTTCATCTAGATTAAGTACTGAGCTATTACTTGGTAATTATGTAATTATTGTCAACGCTTATTCTATACACGTGCGGCTTTGTTAGAAAAGCTGCGACTGCAGAGCATATCTAATGTACTTATCCGTGTTCACGTTGATGATTTCCATGCATAATTAAATTGAATTAGCACCTATAGTAATTAACTTAACATGTAAAAAAAAATTGATTATATAACAAAGTGACTTAATTAACGTAAAATTATTATAATAGATAAATCAGTGGCATCTCTTCTAATTAGGTTTCGTGCTTAACGTAACATGATTGTGTTACTTCTCAAAAGTGCAACAGTTTACTTCATCTTAGATTGCAATTGAATTATAAAGAAATGTTAATGTTACTTATGATAAGAACGACTTTTAACATTCTGAAACTTTATTCAAAAACAATTGTAAAATATTTTTATAGGCTGCAAGTGAAATTATTAGTCATTGGCAAATATAATTTAAAAATTACTCAGTTATATTAAAAATATATTTATATAATACTAGCTATTGTTCCAAACTTCGTTCGCTTTATCCCGTCAACCGTGCATAATAGTAAAATCCGATATTAATAGGTGTTTACGTCATGAAAGGAGTAACTATGCTAAATTTCAAGTTTATAGGAGTGGTAGTTTTGGAGATATCGTTATGAGTCAGTCAGTGGTATTATATATGTATAGATTCATAGAATCTATGTTTCACTGATTTTTAATCGCTTCTTACAATTTATGAAAACATAGTCCGTAATTTTTTTGTAAAATATGATGACCAGATACGTAGATTGAAAAAAAAACTGGGATATATGAAAATGACCAGATCGATGCAATCCTATCAATACAATTAGTAGGTAATATATTTACAGAAATATAACTTTTCCTATTTATAACCAAACATCTTGAAAATAATACCAAAAAAATATCACACCTCTTGATTACTTTTCTTGATGAACTCTGCGTCTGTCCTAAGGAAAGCATCTCTCATCGCTAATTGCAGATCTGTGGTAAACCTCGAACTTTCTACCAGGTACTGATGTAAATGCGCCGCGCAGTATGTCGCTGCAGCCGGCCCAGCGTGGCCATCGTAAACCGCGTAGAAACTAGTCGGCTCTCTAGTCTGAAAGTAAAATGTAATTTGAGGGTATTTCATATAAATTAGGTACGTTACATATTATTATGGAGTTATAAAGTCCACAACAGACGAAGCTATAATATATATTAATATAGTACGCTATATATTAAGGTATAGCAAGCTGCGACAGATGGTGGCTATGGTATAATATATATTTTTGCATTTATTAGTTATCATGTCTTACTATACCAAAATATATACGTTATAGCTGCGTCTATGGTCATTCCCCAATTACTATAGACAATATACCTTAATATACCTTGCTATGATTTATATTATATATTACAGCTTCGTCCGTTGTGAGTTTTATAAGGAGTATTCGCGGTTTATAATCCATCGAATTTCCAAATGTTATATATGTGTGTTCTAATGAAAAGTTAACCTTTACGTACATATGTTAAGATAATACCAATAGTGGTACAAAATGAAGTTTTTGAAAAATATACTGTTCATAACTCCAAATATTAAAAACTATGGGATAACTGAGATAATTTTGTATAGGTCTCAAAATGTGTACCTATTACACTATCTTAAGATATCTAGACCAGAAATCATATATACGAAATATCTCTGATTGTAATGCCACTAGAACTTATTTAAATAAGTCATAACTCATATATGGTACTGTTTAACAAGCGTTTAGATTAGATCTACATATCAAAGATAACTTACAGTGACAGTCTAAAGAATGATTCAAACCACTTGGCTATATGTACACATATACCTTATCAGTGTAAACATAAGATCGACTATTGATTAGATATTAACAGCCCTTAGTGAAATAACTCTAAGCTTTGTCTCACCGCATCGTTTAGAGAATGGAACATACTAACAATAGAATTTATAATATCTTATCAAATTATATATTGGAATAATTTCTCTTTCAAAAAAAATACCTGAAGATGTTTGGTATAATAATTTTGTCAAAATAACGAAAGAGATGGATGGAAGAAGATATTTACCAGTGATACGAATACTAAACTGAGTGTGTTCCGTGTGGAATTGGTAGAATATTGTAGTATATTAGTTGAATGTCGAAAATAGACCTAACCTCAACAGTTAAGTAGTTATAGATTACCATGATATGGGCATGTTATAAAAATGTTAGCGCGAATATAACAATAGAAGAAGTCCGAAGAAAATTTGGACGGACTCTATGACAAATGATATAAGTATAAAAGTAAATAGTGATATGACAGTCGATTGAGGACATTACAAGAAAAAGACATGTTACGCTGATTCCACTTAATTAATTCCACGAAGAAAATAATCGTTAAAATAAACAGTTCATAACTTATGTGATTTTTCTAGGCGCAAGCATATTCATTTCTTTGCAAATTAATTATATAAACACTAATTAATATTAAGATTGTTATATTTCTCTAAACAATACATATTCATATGTATCTAGACATACAAATGAATTAATTATCACTTTTAATGGTATTCGAAATTAAATATTAACTCAACTGCAAAATTAAAGAATAAGGTTATGTAATATCTTAATTTTTGTTATTTTCTTATTTCATGATGATTCTTAGTCATCAGTATAACTGAAATAAAACTGTTTCAGTATAGGGTTTTGTTTTTTCTATGTCAGATATAACAATAATATAGAAAACATCATACCTCAATTCCAAACAAAGCTTCAAGATTTCCAATCTCAACGTGCCTGTCCTCCATAGCTCGTCTGGAATTTTTTGTAGCGCATGATACAGTCTTGAGGTCTCTTTGTGCGGGCGGTGGAGGCGGAGGGAGGGTGTCTAACTTCGAGTTGTCTAAGTATCGCAGGCAAACGTCGATGACCCGAGCAGTCACCGCTTGCATTAATCGTAGAGCTATGTACACTGGAAATAAAACAAAATACATAAATTAATTAATACAAAAGTCTTTAACTTTTACTAGTAAATTTAAATATGTTATTTTAAAATATCGTATATGTATAGTTAAATCATGCGGCGAACTTTCATACGACACACCATCTTCGTTTGATATAATATTAATTGTGCTGCAATACTTATATACTTATACTTGTTAACTGTCGGTCGACCATCATGACAAACTTAGACATCGTTCATATTTAGCAAGATTAAAGCGATTTAAGGGAAGTTGAGCGCACTAAAGCTGATACAGAATTTGTAATTTCCTTACTTTTGCTCATTTACTTTTGCGAAATACGCAGTACAATCAGCAATCAAACGGGATGGAAAAGATCTTTCTGTGACCGACTAGGTTAAGACCTCTGTACAATCAAATGATAAGCCCATCACAGTGACTCCCTATTCATTTATAAAGTTTTGAGAACAGCCCGTGAATGTGGAGCTTACGAGAGACTTGAGATCATAATAAACTTATTAATATTACTTATTTATTTCATTATTAAAGGGTCGCCAACATCCGCTGCATATTTCCTTTCCAATTATAGCATTCAAAGTTACGAAATATTGTGCAGCTATTTATAGTTGATCACGACTTGCATAATGAACAATATTATATAATAAAAAATAAATAACAGTTATCAATGGAAGAATAAATACTAAGTATATATAAATAGAAAGCAGAATGGAAATATTCATGTTTAATCAAATTATTGCGGATGAAAACTGAGCAACTAATTATTTGTGTACTTGTCTACCGTATTAGATAAATTATCAAATTACAGATAATAAACTTATAATAATGCTGGACACCATTTTTTTAATTGTTAAATGCTAACCACCGTGTAAAAATTCCGTCACTGTTTATTCCAGTATAAAATAAAAAAAACTTATTACTACGTACTAAAAGATTGTACCGTTACTTATTGTACAATAAGGACACTTAACAATCCTATATCATATAACACTCATATTATTAAAAAAAACATGCGTTACTGCATTCATTCGTAGTGCCAATAATCATCTGTATTCATCTGTTTATAAGGCTACAAATTCAAAAGCATATCTCCACAGAGTAATTCTGAACAGCCACGTGAGGCCGTTACTTACGTAGGATAACATGAATACAACAGATACCTATGACGAACCAAACAATAAATCATATTCTACATGTTACACGTCATCTTATCGATTTTGCAAGGCAATTATATGTACATTCAGAGTTTGCTCAGTTACTAAAATTGGTCGACGACTTCAAATTGTTTATTGATCGGTACACTTAATACAGAGTAGACAGAGACCCGAATGGCCTGCAAATATATGTAAATCGGGGGCACGTATCGTCAAAACCATATGTATATATGATTTAGGCAAATGTAATAAATCAATCAATCACGAATGCTGTATTAAACGATGTTGGCTCAGCGGACGTGAGTTCGAATTCCTGCAATGATCCTGAGTTTTCGATGAAGGAAAACGTCATGATTAAACTGTAGCTAACTATAGGGCTTTTGATTGGTTAAATCCGTACGGTTGGCCTTGCGATTAAATTAGTTGGGTTGTTGTAACCACAGTACAGAAATGCTGTAGGTTTGAATACCGCTCAGGATAACTACTTGTGTGATCCACAAATAATTGTTGCGAGTTTAGTAGTTACTTTGTAATATTGATTGTGTTTATAAAGTCCTGTTCACTTGACAATGTGGTGAAATTGCCATTAGAATTTGATGCCAAAAAAACATGAGTCAAAATCAAAAGAACAAGGATACCGCAGTATTTTTAAACTCTTAACATGTTTAGCATATTGATCATAATTTTACCTTCAAGTAACTATGTGGTCCAAGACGGTTAACATGCTAAACCTAAAAAAATATGGAACGCTACTATTCTAATGCAATCTACAAATGCTTAGTAATAGATTTTCATAAAAATAAAACTCGAACCCAAATCGATCAGAATATTGTCCTAACATGGTACTACTGAGCTATAATTACGTTAAGGTATAAAAACCGACGTTGAAATTATACTTCAACTATTGTAATATTTTGGAGTGGGACTCCTTTTCACACATTACTTTCAAATTGTTCGTAACCAACTTGAGTCATCACTAATTTTGTTTAAAGGTTACTATAGATTCATCAATACCCGTCTTCATATATGGAGCATATAAAACGCACCAAGCCAAATAATTCAAATGTATTTAAGCAATAGCCGAATGGAGTTCCGTGCGTGTTCTTGATACGAGCGATGTCGATGATGTAACTTTACAAGCAGACTCAGATTGTATGATATCATATCTGTAGAGTTCATATCGTTGTAAACAATGGATGTAGCATTTAATAGCACTTATCACAAAGAAATTTATGTTAAGTGTAGTGCAAAGTTACGGAAAAAACTTTTATAATATAATGTTAAATTTCTGTATAAGAATCTTTTTACGTTTTGTCATTTAGATTGGAATGGTTCTTAAATATAAATTACAATAAACCAGACGTGCCCGCAGCTTGTCACCCACAAAATGTTTTTAAAACTTTACACAATATGGCTTATCTCATTTATTTTGTCCTATTAATAAACTATGCTCCTAGTAGCTTTATAAAGACAATCAAATATAAATAAATATTGACTATAATCTGACCTGAGAATACACCTATGAATACAAAAAGGCATTATGTAAATTATACCAATTGTTCTCGAGTTATAAGTTATAAGTACAAATGTCTGGAATGGGTAACAAATTCAAAAAATTGTGACAATCTGTTTATTTAAAGGTTATTGTTTTATGCTTCTTGAGAGTGTTATAGGTGGTACTATAGTCACATTGTTATTTACTGGAAAAGGATGAACAACGCCCGCCGAGGCAGTGAGTCCATAATATGTTTAAGTATCAATAGTACGAACAGTATAAAGCAATGCATGGAAATCACGATAGCATCGCGGAGAGGGTCCCTTCTCAAACAATAACATTGCGTACCGCGTGCGTCAACCGACCAATTACTAGTGTCAATAAATACAATCAAATTTCTATTGGAGGTCGCTAACCAGGTTGTTATGTTTTATTGTATCTGATATCTATAAACATGTGTAATCTTGGTGAATGGTCGACAACCATAGAACAATTATAAACTGTGAAGACTTTCTTCAAATTATCTTCTTCGTTTCTTAAGCGATGATAGCTCAGTGTTAGTGTGTACGACTTCGCGTCAAGGGACGTAAGTTCGAATTCAACCACCTACAATGAGCTTGAGCTTCGGTGAAAACATCGTGAGGAAACCATAGCATGGTGGTAGGGTTTTTCTAATGCCCTCCTGGCTAGCAACTACCCTCAAGTTGAAAAACAGCCGCCAAATACCAACAGGTGTGTTTCGGCAGCTGCACTTGAGAGCCAGTTACTCCACACGTTTAGCCTGTCTACCAACTTAGGCCGTATCGTCACTTACGATCAGGTGAGATTATGGCCATATCGCTATACCTTAACTATAAAAAAAAATCTACAATGGACGCTTGTTACAGTACAGTTTCAAGTCAATAAAATATTATAGCACTACGCAGCAATTTAGTGATTTGTCATTACAAAATGACGCTAATTAGAGCTATAGACAAAACTTAGTATAATACAACGTATACATGTAAAATGTTAGCTCAATGTTATTCTTAGTTTCTACTTGCAAATAATATAACACAAAATAAAACAAAATAGCTTTAAAATGTTAACAAAAATTATTACTCAGAACAATTTAAAAACATTTTCCTTTTTTATTGAAATATTAGCTTTTACCTGCGGCTTCGCTCCAGTTAATTGATTTTGTCCAACAAATTAGAGGACAATAGAAAGTTTCATACATACTTTATCCTTCTCTTTACCCCACTCCCAATAAATATTTCACGGTAAAAGTACCCTATCACACCGTCTTCAGGTTCCCATGTATCTCTATACTAAAAATCATCATAATCATTTCAGCGATTTAGGATTGAAAGCGTAACAAACCAACAAACTCACTTCACATTTATAATATTAGTAAGGATACAAATGTAACATAAAACAATATTAAAGCAAAATCTCTACTACAATATTAAGAGGTAGCAAAAATAAATATTTTAATCCTACTTCTATTTTTCTTTAAACTAAAACAATAATATTGGAACCCTCGCTTAATAGAAAACCACATAAATGAAATAGGTATCCACGTTATTAAGTTTAATATATACCTGAATCATCGGATTTGTATCCGAACTCGATGGGTTGTTTCTTCGCAGCTATTCGTACCTCGTCAAGAACTATTCGCCGTAGCGGTGTCATCAACGCCTGGGGGCATTGTCTGAAAAAGTAAAAGTGGATAAATTAAGATATTGATGATAACCTACTTTTTTATGTTAATTTGCAGCAAACAGGCAGACGGCACACCTGAAGGTAATTGGCTACCATCGGTTATGAACATGCTGCCGACCTTGGGGACCGTATTTCAATATCTTTTTAGAGAGCCCCATATCATAAGGCTTGGAAGAAAACCGTGGAGGGTAGTCTATCCCATAGATCTGCGTGAAAATAATGTTTTATAGAACCTAACTGCTCCATTACGCATATATTTATTTAAAAACTATCAACAATGCTATTGGGTCATCACTTTATTTTATGACTGTATTTATTTCAGTAATATTACTTTACTTTTAGTATTGGACAACAATCATAATTACTTTATATTTAAATATCTAGTTACAAATCTCTTAGTAAATGAGGTGCTTCCTAAAAAAAGAATACATCTTACTGCTAACTGTTTTATTATTATATTCAGATAACAGGACATTACACTATAATAATTATAATACAACAAAGTTGTAAATGCACACAAACCAATGATTTTTAAGCCGTTATATTTGATATAGATGCATTCTAAACATAAAAAAAATCCCGTATAATTATAGGATGTCGTATTTTAAAAACACATTTCATTAAAGTACAATTTGTATATTGTATTGTGTAATCCTTCATTGAAAGAACAATAATGTCCGGGCTTGTATAAACACTTAAGCACGCTATCAAAAGTATGTAACATGAAAATATAGTCCTCTGAAATTGTTATGTAAAAACGTATCAATATTTATTGTCTATTAAATAAACTAATTAAACATAATATATTTTAATTTAAAACATATTCATGGTAATGTTCAGCGGATAGCCGTGGTTGTATGCCAGATAACCTAGTCAATAGTATCTTCTTAATTGCAACCTTGTAACTTGTGCACAGTACTTTTCTAAGAAAGTTAAAATCTACTTCTGATTGTTGAATTCAGTTAAAATGTTGTCCATGTTACCAGAGCCATAATAAAGAATCAATTGGCATTATTCATTAAAACTGGATGAATACTTTAGGCGCTACAGAGGAACAAACGTAAATACAAACATACAACGACTGCTAAAATCATAACCCTTCCTTTTCGCTTCAATGTACTCGGGTAAAAACTAATTCTATGCAACGCTAAGCCACATTTTACAAGAATCTCTTAATTCTCTATAAGTTATAAAGGTATAAATAAATATACACTATAAAGTTCTCGAAAATTGCGTCACGCAATTCAAGATACACCAGTGTTATTATTATATATAAATAAAAACCTTCTGTATTAAAGACAGCTATAAAATATAAACTATAACGTTGTTAACGATTTAACTAAAATAAGTAATATTTAATTAAGGAAGTAAAATATACGCACGTAACTAACCGAGATTCATAAAATACACGCATAGCACAATTTTTATAATTAAATGTGTATTTTGTAATTGTCAAAAGAGAAAGGTTTTGTATATCTTTGCATTTTATGTGTACTAATGTTATATAAAATTTTATCTCATTATCGAAATCGTGAAATCCGAATACACAGTTACATTATTCAGATAATGTATTCATTTATTTATATTTTAATAAATCTGTCTATGACTCTTTTGTGAATTCGTGAAAAGATATTGGTAAAGATATAATCTTGAATACTTAAAAATAATCAATAGTAAACAAGAATTTCAGATATTGTTTACAAAAATTTCTTAAACATTTTGCAATGTTTTCTATGTCCAAAACTTTTATTCGAGCTATAAAAAAATTACAAATATATTCAACTGTCCTAAAAAAAACTAACAGTACCTATTTAATATTTACGTACATATATGGATTACTGTCTTGTATAATTATTTTATAGATCATTCATAATTTAAATGGCATACAAATAGACCACATAAAATGGTGAACGGGCGGACATTAACATTCAGGAAGTCCATATATCAGAACACAATGCAGATGCTAATCACCCGAACTGTTAGTCTGATTTCTATGGTACTTTCATCTACTCTATTTTTTAAATACGCGTTTACAAACCGCATCCGTTCCACTGTCGTACTCACATGCTCAACTGTGTTGACTAACTTTTCACTAATTACATTATATACAAAGGTACAACACACACACACTTATTCATATGTGATTCTACAAATGTATACTTAATCATAAGAGTATATAACACACATGTAGCAATACAATAGTTGCAGAAACGTTATCTAGAAAGGAAAGCAAATTGCTAATGACCTTGCCCAAATTATTGAAATTTATGCGAGGAAATTTTAAGGTCTAAGCAAGTACCCTACGTGGACTTAGGTCCATAGAAGTAAGGTACTCTGTCTCACTTGGATGTCTCTAGTCAACCACGACCCGAAGCAAGCCCAAGGAATCGACTCAACGAAACGAAACATCTATCGAACAATGACGAGGATAGCTTATCCCAAATAAAATGGGATGAGGCCTGACAAAGGGAGAGAGAGATTATCCAACATGAAGTAGTATTTCACTCTCGTATGGTGTAATATTAATTGCTAAATTAAACATAAAGTGTGTCAGTGCCAGTATATACGCGTAAGAAACGAAACTTTTCAGATGTTTACGCGAATATTATTCATTGAAATAAAACTAATTTTAACGGATATTATCGCGGTTATTTATTTATTTTGATCCCGACGTTTCGAAAGCTTTTCAGCCTTCGTGGTCACGGGGCGGACTGAGGTGTAGGTTGTCCAGAAAAGTTCATGTCACTGTGTCTACCTTCAATTTAATTTTTGTTCTTGATTGTATTCCGATCTACGCAGAAAGAGCTCATCGAGATGATCGGAATACAATCAAGAATAAAAATTAAATTGAAGGTAGACACAGTGACATGAACTTTTCTGGACAACCTACACCTCAGTCCGCCCCGTGACCACGAAGGCTGAAAAGCTTTCGAAACGTCGGGATCAAATTAAATAAATAACCGCGATAAAATCCATTAAATATAATTTTATTTCAATGAAACTTTTCAGGTTATATATAATTTATAATATGTTAAAAACTGAAACCTATACTAACATAATAAAGCTGAATTGTTTTTGTTTCTTCAAACGATGTAATCTTTAGAAGTACCAGTGGTATTCGTAAATTGCTTTTTGTATATGATAACTAGATTCATGGGGGTATTATAGGCTACTTTTCATTATAGTACAGCTCTCAGCTAGCCTTAAGTCAGAACAAAAAGCGTTCCCGTACTGATCTATTCGTGTCCGTTGCGGTAGTGGTTGTATAATACGTAAATACAATGTTCTACAAAAATTTCTAATCAGTTTAATCATAATGAAAATATGCATACACGTTATGGATACATAAAAAACATAGGGTTCTTTTCGTCAAAAATGGTACTGCTTCCCAGGAAGAAAGTTAACTTTTAGTTCCATATATTTAATTACATTATGCACCAGCAGTTATACTAAACTGGAAATGTACCAGTTTTTGGTATGTACCATATATGTATACAAAGTTACACAAACAGGCGTTACGGGTAAATCTATAGTGGAAACGTGGCTTTTATTAATTACCGTAGTAAGTTTAGCACCGACGTGCCTAAAAAATGTAACTCAAAAACATATCATTTTAATTAATATATAAAATTGATTAACAAATTCTGTAGTTTCTGAAGAAACTAAACTTAAAGAAACAAAACGGTTTAAAATAAATATTATGATAAGTTCAACGGACTATAGAAACTATTTATTATATACCACTTTGGGACGAAAGTTAATTTAATCCAAATCTGATTTGGTTGAGTTTAAAAATTCCACAACTAACGAGAAAGCGTTGGAATTCATTATATATGTCAACCAAATATTTATCATCTCTGGATTCCGCACTCGAAATACCTCTTTTGTTATAATGTATCTTAACTAAAATATTATTAAATAAATATTAGTTAACGGTAAGAATAAATTAAACTGATAGGTATGTAATTTTAGAATAATAAATGACCGCTATGGGTAGTCAATATTCATACAATTTATTGATGTCCTGTTCGTACTACATGCGTATAATAATAGTTCAAGTCTTTTTAGTCTTTTAATTAATTTTATATAAATTAAACATCCTTCACACGCTCCAAAAATTGTTGCTCATCATACGCGTTAATTTTAATTTTACCGTTTTCGCGTTATATTTTGGAATGTTAGGTTATTTTTAACAAAAAAATAAAAAAAAATTTTGAAGATTATTACGTTACCGAACGAACGAACCTTAACGTTTGTACCGAATCAACTGATTAATATTTATGCATATATTTTATTTTCTCATTTCCTTTCATTTTTGAAGTTTGCTCTTACAACGATCAAGAGTTCATTATGGTCCTTGTATCTCTAAACCAGATAAGTTTCCATTATTCAAATTACTTATATTATCGGAATACTTATTTGCTATTATGTGAATATAGTATATTGCATCATTTTCTATTATTTTAAAGCTCGAGTTACTGTCACAACCATACGAAATACATATAACGTACACCAATACCAAATCAATGTATTAGAAGAACAAATAAACGTCGCGGGCATTCACTCGTAGGTGCTCCTAGTTGAACCAGAAACGTATGTTAACTTCCTCCTGTTTCGGCAGCTTGAGTTTTAAAACAAAATGCGGACGTCGAAACGCCTGTCTGTCAGTAAAATACATAAAGAGGTCATTGCCCCTGCTCTGAAAAAGAAAGCAAACATTCAGAGTGATATTGAGATAGTATTTTAGATGTCTCGACAAAAAGTTCTATGAATGTCGCTGATGAGATACAGTTCACTACATTGTGGAATTTCATAATTTAGGTCACAGAATAACTGGCTAATGAACTATACATCTTAAATGATGTAGACACAGTACATTAGTGGCGACAGTATACACAGGTAGTTTTGTTAATTAACTAAATATATGATGAGAGCACAATGACGACAGTGCAATGACACCACGTTTGGCCAACACTATCAGGCGCATCCGTATCTTCCCACGCGGTCTCTCGCGCTAATTTATAACATCGAGTAAACCATCCTACGACTTCAGCCCACTAGCCCTAATGAAATCAACTTACTTTCTTTTAAAACAATGATCTCGCGAAGGCGTAAGGATGGAAATCTTTAAAATGCCAAAATTAATTGGATTAAAGCAGCTAATGCAATCACAGATGAATCTATTTGATGACCTCAGACGCCGTAGACTGCCAAGTTGCGCATGTCTATTTTAAGATTGTTTGCTACGAAATATATTGGAACAATCATACTTATCCATATGTTTCATCTCGTGAACTAAAAACATAAGTGGCTCATTTAAGAAATTGTGGTACAATAAATAAATTTCCAGCTTCGTTCAATAAAATTGCATGGGTTATACGAGCAATGTACATAACAAGGACTAAGATATGCTAACAGCATTCTCACGACTCGGGTTATGGGATACATGTAATATTATCCACTTTAAGATATTTTACATATTTCACACGAGTGCATTAAAGAATCAATACGCTTAACTGTGCAGAGTATTATCCGACTTATTATGATATAGCTATTAGTCAGCTCGTTAACCGTACTTGTGGCGCCTTTAACGATTTTACAATAGCTACGAAATCACAATATAATATATAACTTTTAAATATTTAAAGAAGAAATTAGTGAGCTTTAATATATAAACAATGATATTAGGTCAAAATTAGATCGTATACTAAAAATATTTCGAGTATCTCTGCTTTTATAAATACACATACTGTATGAAATAATTTATAGGTACACGCTTCTGTGAGGGCCCGTGACCCTGAATGTGATTCTGTTGTCGAACTTTTTTATTGGTTACTGCTCAATAATGCGTAGGGCAAGTACAGTTCAATCATTACGCCCTGAGACAAATCAGTACAATCTTATACATTAGTAGATTTAGATCGGCGTACATAACCCACGCTGTAACTGATTAAGATTAGCTGCTTAGCATAGGATCCAATTAGGATCGGACAGGCTCGTGGTATCTACTAGCGTCTCCAGCAACAGCCCAAGCTGAGGTTCGGCCAATTCATGGCACCCTTGCGCTCGTTGCTTCCCGGGCTGAGAGCCTTCCATACTCGCCCCCCAAGCTCCGTGAATCTGTGAAAGCCCCTTAAGTGTAATAGCATATGTCTAATTATGCATAAAAAAAAACAATTATGTAATTTACCCAGTATATTTCGTTCTAATTAAAATAACAACTACAAATTAATATTAATGTATTAGCCATATGAAATATAATATTACGTACACTTTATGTGTACCATGGCGTTTTATTAAATATCATAAAGAATAATATTCATAGGTAATATATAGGTGTAGTAACTTTACCTTTTGAATCATAACTTATAACCGTGTATGTGATTTGGTTTTTTAAATTGACAAAAGCCCACCTTTACAATGACATATATATTATATTCCTTTTCTAGAATACAGTCGCATTACCCTATTAATAGACTGTTCTCACAAAATGTTGCTCAAGATCGTGCTTTCATAATTATGTGCTTAAAGTTTTGCATTACTAGACGCACACAGCGAGTCTGGTAAACAGAGAAATAATAACAAATGAAACAACGTGGTACTTTCAGTAAAATACGTACGTAAAGTATAATAAAAAATATTTTTTCTTATCATTACTTTCTAGGTTTTCTTGGAATAAGATCTTATTTCTCGAGTCTCATGACAAACAACAACAGGTTAACTGTATCTTAGTAATCTAATAGCAACAAATCGGTAGTACTAAAACTGTTCAAGTCTTTGGGCTTAAACAAATCTTGCCGGTCCAGATAACCTGCCACCGGTATTTATTCAAAACTGTGCAGAACGTTTAGCTGTGCCACTCACAATTCTCTACAAGCGTTCCTTACATGAAGGCTTGGTACCTGGTATCTGGAAGTCTGCCTATATAACTCCTATATACAAAAAGGGTCCTAAAGACGTAGTAGTTAATTATAGACCTATATCTACGTTATGTATTTTCGCTAAAGTGCTAGAAAGGATTATCTACTACCAATCATATGCTTCTTGAAGACATTCTCTTTGCGAGAATCAGCACGGCTTCCTTAAAGGTAGGTCAACTAAGTTAAACCTTTTATTATGTAATGAATTTTAGGACCTCTCCTTTTTACAATATTTAAATCAGATATATTCTCTTCCTTCCGTTTTTGAAAAATTCATCTTTACGCAGACGACCTAAAGATTCTATGTCTAATTAAATCAATCGCAGACGCATCATTACTTCCAGAGGATTTGGATAGATTTTAAAACTACTGTGACCTTAATGAATTAGATCTCAATGTATCGAAATGTTCAGTATGTTCTTTTACGCGTAAATCCCAAATTATTCTGTTTAGTTATAATTTAAAAGATGAGTCTGTCTTAAAAGTTTATAAAACACCTAGTAGTAATTTTTGATTCCAAATTAGTTTTCAAATATCACGTCAGTAGCATTGTCAACAAAGCCTCGAAAGCTCTAGGATTCGTGTTAGGAATGTCATCGGAGTTTTGCTCAATAAAAACAATCAAAATATTGTACTGTGCATATGTACGTAGCCACCTAGAATACGCTAGTCAAGTATGGAATCCCTGTTATGATATACACAGGACACGCATCGAAGGTATTCAAAAGCGCTTTTTGCGGTACTTATAATATCGCACAAACATTTTCTAACCCAGCTATACCTCTGGATATAAGAAATTTCATTTATTCCACTCTACGAGAGAAGGCAAATAGCAGATCTAGCGCATCTGTTAAACATCGCAAATGGTACTGCCGCCTGTCCAGAACTGCTTGGCCACCTCGGATTGAGAATGTTTAGCACAAAGATAATCTGACATTTTACATATTCTAATATCACAATGTAATTATAGGCAAAACAACTTCATTATTCGAGCGTACAAGTGTTTCAACATATTTTCTAGGACCGTGGATATCGACAACTTCGTTACCACGATTCGTGAACTTACTAGACTGCTCACTAATTAATACTTTCCGTCATTGTAATATTAATTTAAAACTGTGTGTTGCCTAGGCACTATTTAATATTGTATTTATCTTTCTTAATTATTTGTGAAAACTTGTAAATAGCCTTTTGTATATTTTGTTTTAATTTAAGTTCTTAATGTGAGCTGTGAGATTTCCCTGTAATAAATAAATAAATATCGAGTTTATGCTCAAATATTTTGCCTCAGAATACTGAATTTAGATTTAAATTTTCGACAGTCTGCAATCGCTATAGCTATATAAACGTAACATTTATGTACACCTCTGTTTGAGTTTCAATAATTGGTCCCGTAATTTGGTCGTTATATTGTCTGATGGCAAATTCTTTGATTTCTCTGAATTGATTGCGTCCTAGAGAGTTTGATTTGGGCTTTCGACGTAAACTTCTGACTAAGGCTCATAGGTTTATTTTAATATCACTACTTTCGTACTTAACTCCAACTAAGCATCAAAGCCACCCAGCTATGCGTAAATGAGGAAAAAAAGCGAGGATAGCTCAGTGGTAGTGTGCACGACTTCGCGTCAAGGGACGTGGGTTCGAACCCAAGCACCTACAATGAGCTTGAGCTTTCGGTGAAGGAAAACATCGTGAGGAAACCATAGCATGGTGGTAGGGCTTTTTCTAATGCCCGCCTGGCTAGCTACCACCCTCTAGTTGTGAACCTGCCGCCAAATACCAATAGGTGTGTTCCGGCAGCAGCACTTGAGAGCCAGTTCCTCCACAGGTTTAGCGTGTCTACCAACTTGGGCCGCATCGTTACTTAAGATCAGGTGAGATTATGGCCATAACGCTAAACCTTAAGTATAAAAAAAAAAAAAAAAAAAAAAAAAAAATGAAATGCTTTGATAAAATGTTGCCCCATATTTACGTACAAATTGTTAGCTACAAAAAATAGCTGTATCGCTTCGGTGTTCACATTCCACTTTTTTATAATAGAAAGGTATATAGGAAGTAATCCGATGTCATTCTAAAGTTATTAAAAAAGAAATGATACCAATATATTAAGTTTTTTGAGCATAATATCGACAAAAAATTTCAATAAGATTTTTTTTTGTACATAATGAAATAAATTAATTTAAAAATCATCTAATGTGTTAGTGAGAGAGTATTCTGTGGATAATAAAACATTTGGATTACAGTAAAAACAGAAAAGATATAAAATAATGATAAATGAAGTCTCGAAAATTGCTCGACTTTGGAATGTCGAGAGTAATGCACAACCTGAAACGCTTCTCGCTATGAGGCGTGCAATAATCTGCATAGTATAATGAAACCAGATAAAATAAATCTGTTCAATTAAAAAAAGTAGGTAGAGTCAACAAGATTGTTACAAAAATATAACAACGCGAGATTGCATAATACAAATACATAATGCTCGTACAGCTACGTAACATAGAGGTTACGTTTGTATACAATGTTTATAGCATCGAAATAAATGGAGCGATTAGCAAATTACATGATAGAAGGCAAGATATCGGTCACTGGTTTTTATATATTCAAGTAATAACACAGAGACGCTCAGGCCAATGAGTAAGGCGGAATGGCGGTTCGATAATATGGAAGTGCGAGATAAAACTAGTGTGTATTCGGGACCTACCTACATATTTACAGTGTCGCCTTCGCTCTCTTCCAAGAAAAATGAAACGTTTCAAACATTACGAAAAGGAAATACACACGTAACCGCAAATTACTCATAGATATAACGTAAAAATATCTCCACTTCGTAATAATGACGTAGTACGATGAACGTTGAAAGTATTTTTACCCTCGATTCCTATTATTGATTAATCCATTCGAACAACAATATGTTCAATTATGTTACTAGTAATATGTTCCTATAAATCTCGACCATTTATAAACAAAATACTACTTTATTCACACCCTGATTCCATTTATACTTTCCCTTATGTGTCCTAACAATACGTTATCCTAAAAATAAATAATACAAACAAGCTTGTAGTTCTATTTTCGTATTATCTCTATATTATCTTGCTCACATGTAATAGTAAAAAGTTTGAGCACTTCGTTTCAGATGAACGAGTGTTTTACTGTTATCACTACATTTCTTTACATTATACTAGCTGACCTGGCAAACCTCGTTCTGCCTTTTTGAGTAATCCATCACATTGACTACAGCGACATCTATCGCGTTATAATCACTTATCGAGATAAAAACTATCCTATATTTCAAGTTGGATCAAACTGCATAAAGTGGGTAAAATTTGATTTAAATTACTTCAATAGTTTATGAGTTCATCGCGGACAAACAACGTGACACGAATTTTTTATATATTAAGATTATTAATATATAATCCGTCTGAAGGTTAATGCTCTTAAAAAGTGATGGTCGACAGGGCCGAAACCCATTTTTGTATTGGTAGCCCAACATATTATGCTATGTCTCTAATACAGCAACTTAAAACTACTCTACAATCTTAATCGATAAATATTTATTAAAGAATAGAGACGCGTAGTAGATGCGATTTCCTTTCTAATAAAATTTAAAGTATTAAATTATTCTTTATAAATAATTTTTAAGACTATTAGATTTATTTAACTTAAAGCTTTTGTATAATAATAAAAACTAAGTATTATTCCTTAAATTGAAGTTGTTGAAAAAAATATCATAAAGATTTATTTTTTACATACATTTTTAATAATTTTATTTTAAAATAATTAAATAAATCACGGTAAATTTTCTCACAACAAATAATAAGTTGCACAGAAATTTCAGAAGTTTTCTTGCTAAACTTTTGTACGTCTATATTAAATATTAACTGTGCCCGCATCTTCATGCTCGTGGATTTTCAATATAGCTTTACTCCTATTGGCGTTAGGGTAATGTTAAATAGCCTAAAGCCTTCCTTAATGACAGCTCTATTAAATACAAAAAGAATTTTCGAAATCCGTCTTGTTCATAAGACGTACTAACGTTCAAACAAATAACCAAATAGTTTTCCGCTATACTATATTATTATAGATAAGCGATTTACCATAGACTGACTCATTACGATATCTCCAAAACTGCCACACCTATAGACTTGCAATTTGGAATGAATATTGCTTTCACGGCGTAAACACCTGCTAGGTACAGATTTTAAAGTCACTCACAGAAAACCGCGAACGAAGTTAGCACTAAGATAAATACCACAGCAACAAAGGCATACAGCATTACGTATAACATTTTATATTCCAAAACTTCCTATAAAAATACATAAATTGAATAAATAAAAAGAGTTTTAAGCAACCAGCTGATGATATACGGGGCGTGGATTCTATGAACTCAAGGTCTCTACCGTTCCAATTCGCAACTGGAAATTCTTTAACTAATATAAATAATAAAATTTCCCATGATTACATCGAGAACTAAATAGAATGATAATTCCTGGAAAACTACCTTAACTCCTAAATAAAATTGACTTCTGGCACCGCCAACACAATTCTGTATCTTTGTATACTAGAAATAATTTGGATTTGGATCATGTAACTTATGTAGCATCCGAAGGTACGTAAAGACGTTACTTTGCTGGCAAAGATAATTTTCAAATGCTGAACAATATATTCAGCCTTAATCACAGCCTACTACAAGTACCTACTTGTATGACACAACATTAGCCAAACCGCAAAGCCGCGTGGATATAAACGTTGACGATACACGCCTCAATTGACGTATGTTTATGACTCTACACGGTTTGATGAGTAACGTTAAACCTTTTGTCCTACCGTATCAACTATAAACTAGCTTAGCCCTTCAATCAATGGACAAATATTAAATACAGTATAAACTTCATACTGTGAAATCGAATGGACAGTATATTTTATTAAATCATACAAATTCATCATTAAATTAAGAGTTGAAGAGATTGGAAATTTTATACGTAATTGCGCCTGCGACTACGTTGACGTAAAACTGAAATTTATTTAATATTTTAGCCCGTTTTTGTACCTTGATTCAAAACAACTTTGCTCCTATTGCTGGTAGCTTGATGATAAATAGCCTAAAACCTTCCCCAATTACTCCTCTATCTAATACAACTAACATTTCCTAAGATTAGTGCGTTCAAACAAACAAAGAAACTTTTCCGCTTTATAATATTAATATAGATAAGGTAGTAAAATTTAATTTTGACTCAACGTTTAGTTTCAATATTTAAAAGTAAGGAAGAATATGAGAAATGAAACGCACAGCATTAAGACGATAGTAAGTAGGTAAAGTAAGAACTGACTATGATCAAATGATTTCATTCTGCCTTCTTTTTTAATTCTTACTAAACAATGAAAAGGAAAAACGTGAACACATTTCTTCCGATCCTAATGTACGAAATATTTACGAGTATGTGTCTATAACCATGTTTGAAGTTTATACATCTAAGTTTAGTCTGTTATTACATCGAGTCTTTTTAGGAAAATATCGTAAGTGCTAAAAATCATAAGAATGTTTTTTTATTGTAGCCTTATAAAAATTATCTTTCTAAATCAGAAGTAGTATCTTAATAGTCACTATTTTAATATATCAGTGGTTCATTAGGTACAAAAAGTCTTTATTTTTTATAAAGTTACCATAAATACTTTTTAATTAAGAATGAAAAACTCTCCTGTAAAAAGTGCAAATTGTCGTTTACGATGATTTTCCTGAAAAGTTATATATCATTTTATTTCTTATTAACGTCATCTATTAAGGTTTTATTTCAAGTTAGTTTGATATATATGTTAAGCTTTATTCGTATCTAAATAATCATATCTTGTCGTTATAGTATATTAATGTATAGGTTGCAAAGTACGCAAACTACATCTTAATAATTTCTACGACTTCAGAAATTCTTACTAAATAGAAATTTGTTATATCGAGATTACATTGTAGTTATGTTAACGTAATGCTACAAAATATTTAATTTTGACAACAAACATTTCTCGTACAATAATAGGTAGACTACAATGGTAGACTATTCAAATTGAACATTTGAACAAATGTTTCGTATACCGACAATAAAAGCTGATCTGGGCCCTTAGTCGGAATTTTGTTAAGTGTTTGAGGTCAATATACTATTCATAGTTCATTGATACCTCAATATTAGATCTAAGAAACTTGCGTATTTCTCCAAACGGACTCAGTACTTACAATTACCATGCCATTTTATCATAACCCCTGCATATTTGTAGAAAAAAGTATCTATAAAAATGTATTAATATTCGTTTTTCTTCTGCTCAGATTGGTCTTATCATAAAAATAAATATTCAAGTGACTGTCATGGGATAATACAAACTCGAAAACAAAATAACTCAACATGAACTTTTATAAAACATTTGGTGGTTTGGAATAACTGGTTTGTGTGTAGCTGGGCTTGTGCAACTTGTATAGATGACCTTGACCCCAAGGATCGGGCTCGCAGAGCACAAACTTCTATCTAACCTATTTGAAACTTTAATTCCTTGTTACCTCCTATTCAGTAGAGTACAGAACAGTATTCATGTCATATTCATGTTACTTACTTTTATAACTTTGTACACATTAAGTTAAGTTGGACCACAATATCATTTGATGGTATGTGGCCATGTGTACTAGTATTGTAGCGTACGTCTAAAGCTATACTGACACAAAAAAACAGTTGCCAGAACGCACATAAGATTCCGCTTGGCATAATACGTTTTTCAAGTTGAGGGTGTAGCTAACTAAGCAGAGATTAGAATATACCCTACAAAAACTTTATGGTTTTATCACGATGTTTGCGTTCGCTAATAACCCAGTCTCATTGTAGAATACCAACCAAATTATTGTAGTGTCCGAACGCGCTATCACTGAGCCATTTGAAAGTTTGAATTTTAGTTGCGTTCATTAATTGATTTATACACGGAAGGTTTTTAAAGGCCAAAGTATATAGAACATAATATCATTAGCTTCATGAACGAACAATGCATTTATTATTTGGAAAAATATACATTAAACTCCATACTCAAACCCTTTTTGTGCCCAACGAAGAAACTAAAACATTACGTTACGTTAATTTGAACTGATAACAAAGAATTCCATTTCGCAATTTCATATGAGTAATCTCATAACAAAGACGATAAAGTCCACGAAACATCATTTTACGTATTTTGCTAAAATTAACATTAGTAATTGAGATATAATTATTTGCTACAATAGTAATGTATTCTTATTTATAACATTGGAATAATAACAATTTCAAAATATAAGTCGAATGTTTTCTTTTAATTGAACCAAAAAATGCCGGTTGAGAGTCGTAATTTTTTAATACTATATAGCAAGGATTCCCAAAATGTGCACCGTAGAGAGTGAAGCCGTGAAGCGATTATCTTTATTTACCATTCCCCGAAACCTAAACTTAAGTGTTCGCGAGTACAAAATAAACAATTTAATTTATTATACTTAACTACGTGCTCGGAATTTGTTCATTTTATGTTCATATAAATAAACAATTTGGATTCATACTGTGGATATTTTAAGTTTTGTGCCAATCTACATAACTAGTATCATTGTATCTATTTAATTCGACCAGCTAGATAGGTTAGGGCGCCGCGCCACGACAGTAAACATGTATGTGCACCGCGAACTGAAAAAGATTGGGAACCTGTGTTTTATAGGTTTAATATTTTATAGATTTAGCGTTATGGCCACAATCTCAGCTGATGTTTAGGGACAATGTAATCCAAGATGGTGGACACGCTAATGGTAGCCAGACCTAGAAGAATTACGAAAGCTATCCTTGATCTTTGGCATCACGCGAGTTTGAAGTGCCGAATGATTAGCACCCAATGAATCACCACATGCCCCTCACCCCTTTGACCTGAACCCGGGCAATGCGTTTGAGTTTGCGCGTTGCGTTGAGAAAGTCCGTAAAAGCTGGGATTTTAAACACCACGTTCGAAAAAGAAGGTGGTAGCTAAAGTGAGCATTAGTAACCGCTAAATTTTAAATTGGAGAGGTATTTTCAAAAGATTATATCAATAAGGATCAAATCAAATCTGCGTGAAGATTGATTTATGTCACCTCTCCAGGAGACCAATTATTACATGAAAATTTATCGAACTCGTGTCAACAGGTACATGAAATGTTGCTCCGATACACGGAAATAATTATATTCGCAATTCATACATAAAAAATATTCAACATCTCCAAATACCGCTTCGAATTTACTGCAATCCTCTTTCCATCTTCCAAAATGTTTGGACCGATTGTTACTCAACCCTAATCAATCAGACGTAAGTTTGATTATTGCTGATCGACCTATTCGAACTTGTAAGCCTATTTTGTGATAATCTACATAATCTGCGGACAATCCCATAATGACTATTTCAGTAAAATTCTCTCAGATTGGAGGGATCAGATCTCAGATTGCGCTCGGGAAAAGTTTCGTACTGAGTACCTAAAAGCCCAGGGTTTCGATTGATATATTATCCGTGTACTTTAAATATATATTGCCTTTTCATAATGAAAGGATTCAATATAAACATTCTCTTGGGATATCTGTTATCTATATTAATAAGCGAAAATTACGCACTAAAATTAAGACCTATCAGTCGGTTTTTCAAAATTATTTATGTATTTGACATAGCAATCATTGAGGAAGACTTTAGGTTATTTATCATACATCTATCACAAATAGGAGCAAAACTGTATTGAAAAAAGTTACAAAAACGGGCAAAAATCTTTAAATATCTTTAGTTCCACGCGAAGTCACATATACAGATAGTATATATGTGTAAGTAAGAACTAAATTACATGTATTTGAATACGCATTATTACAGATTTCTATAGTTTTTACCTAAAGTCTAAAATCATACACACTTTAACTGTAGCTGCAATGAGTTTCGATAGGGTGCCCAATAAATAAATTATGTGTCATATTTTTATTTCTTTACTACAACCAGCCCCCGCTTCGCATGGGTAATTATATTAATCATAGAAAACATTGATTTTATATTAGTAACTCTATTGATTTATATGGCACACACCAGTGAAGCTTTCAGTAAGCATGTTTTATCCAACTTCTTCAACAATCATCATGATAATACAACCAATTTATCTAAAACCATAATGAATTATACATCTAAACCTTCACCATGAATCATTCTATCCGTTGATAAAAAGCAAATAAAAATCCGTTTGCTAAAAGTTTTGAGCTTTTCTTGTTCAGACTGTCAAACACACTTAACTGGAGGAATTTATAAGTTCAATAGATTTGCATAAAAATTTTAGTCATTCAGAAACCATGCCAAAATAAATGCAAACAAATGGTACAATACACACATTATATATTTATCATCTAATTTCTAAACAGCATCTTTGGTTCATCTGACAAAGGCTAAACCAAAATACTGTTACAGAGCATGTCTTTCTGCTGATTGATCTCTTGCTTACTTATTAATGTCACAGTGCCTTTTTACCACCTTTTTATTTTTTCCTATATTGTATACCTCCAAAACTATACTACACATAGTTGGTTTCAGGGCTACAATTTTACAGCAACCTCCAAATGACATAAAAAAAATTGTTCTTAACACCTTATCTTTAACATACCATAAACTCTTCTACATCTCCATGCCATCATGTTCCCTTCTACTATTTACATTGGGCCTTTTAAGTTTAATATGAAGAGATATTTATGATAGCAGCAATAATCCAAGATGAAGTTTTAATTCCTCAGTGAGAACTATCTTTTATACATTACACTGTGCTCCCCAACAGACATTTGCCATAGGTGATGCAGGAAAGAAAGGGCCTTTGTTATCATACAATCCAAGAATTATGTTTGTGTTTATGATGTAATATGATATATAATATTCAATTTTATTTTTAATAACTAAGCTTCCAATGCTCTGATAGTCGTAAAGATAGTATTTACTATAGGTACCTAAGACTTATTAGGAATATCAAGATTAAAACTTGAATGGTAATCAATAATGTAATAAAAAACTCAAAACTCAACCAAATTCAAAATAATAGGCAAACTGATAATAGGACAAAAAAACTGTAATTGAAAATATTATACTTATCAATTAATATTAATCATAATATTATTATTTTTTTTGGTAAATAATAATTTATATATTTAATTAATTAAATGTAGTCAAATATTTTATATTGGTCTTCATATAAAATGAAACTCCAATCAAAACACCTAATATTATATGTAAGTAAAAAATATTACCTAAGAGGTAATAATCTCTGAAGTGCTAGAGACACACAAATCTCACACTTTTCTATGAAATTGGGTCCTTCAAAAGAGGAGTGAAAAGGTATCTAAGCAGATCAGCATGACAGCAGTGACTAGCAATGAATTATCATATAATTATTATTCACTGATTCTTGATTGTACTGTACTTAATACCAGAAGCTAAACAGTCACTATGCTGCACAACATAAAAAAAGCAAAAGGAGGTAACTTCTCTTACATTTAACCTAGAACCAGAATATATGAAATCAGAGAGTTAAAATCACAACTTGTATATTATACAAATATGTATGTGCAAAATATACAATGAATTTACATTTTGTTAAAGTATATATAGCAATGCATTTTTATTTATAAGTCCTCTTCCTCAGACATTAATCTGAGGTCATGTTTAATTTTTTTTAGAATTATTTTTTAGTAATTTTAATAAAATTTTAATACAGACTAAAATCTTTTAACATAAAATCTTATGAATGTCTAACTATTTAAAAACAAAATAAGCAATATAGTCACTGTTTTTATTGCTAAGCTTGAAAGAATAATATATGTACAAAAAACTTTTACATATATAAATCATATTATACAAAACATTTTACTTTATTACCCTTTAGATATATAGTTCCAAGTTGTTACATTTTCTCATTTAACCATAAAACTTACTTTCAAGTTTTTTTTTTGTTTTGATAGGGGCATTGATTTAAGTTCATCATAAGTATAATAAATCAGTAAAATATAAAAATTGTAAATATATAGATGAAAAATTGTTATTTTTACATTACATCTATAATATGAAACTAAATAATGAAATGTACATTATACAATATTTCATGAAAACTTAATTAATAAAATTCTAAGCACCTTTCCAGTAAGCAAAATATTAAGTGAAGTTAATCCATATTTAAAATAAAATAATTTCACATTTTTTATTATTATGGAATTTACCTTTTCATGATAATCTCCAATAGTGTAAGAGATATTTAACAGTAAAAATAAAATAAAGTTTCACATTAATATTTACATGACTTTTTTATTTATTTTAACTTGTCAATATTTATCATAAACCAAGTCTGTAGTAATTGTTTACAAGGAGACCCTCACATCAGCTTGGTGTAAGTTTATTAAACCTTACCAAATAAAAATCCACCCTGAATAAAAATAATTTTCAAAATTGTAATCACTAATTAAATAACGAAAATACTCACTTTTCAGTTAGATATTGAGTAGTCCAGTAAAGTACTTCACCCGGTAGCTCTGCCTCTGTTATCGTATATCCGGCTATGTTCACCGGGAGTTGATCCTCCGGGTTCACTGTTGCCGCAAAGTTCTCAAAAAACACACGATACGACGTCAAATAGTCCTCCTTATCACCCATCGTTGTAAAGTTTAATATTTAGTAACGATAAACAAAAAAAATACTTTTAAATAATCGATGAGTAAACCCTTGTTATTCACAATTACAACGAACTTAGCACAGTAATCTTAAAATTATACACTGTTTTTCTTATACACTAAATAAACTGTATAACTTTTAACAGGACACAGTAAATTTATACAGCACTGTGTTTTGTAAAAATCAAAATATAAAATACTCATCGCCCATCAATATTTGTTCCAAACCAAACCCACAGAGTACCACAGACAATTGGCTGAAAAAGACGAAAGATAAGAAAATGCACAAGATAATAAAATTGTCATATCGCTGTCACTCAGTGCCTATATTGCCAGATAATTTATTATGGTCCATAAATCTAACTCAGAATGAGCATGGCATTAAGTTTTAAAAAGACGCCTAATACTTATTAATGATACGGGTAACTTCGACTTTTTCTTATGACCTTTAAATCTTAACGTCAATAATCCTATTTTTTTGAAAATGTCTTTCGTTACGAAGCGTAGCTGGATCCAGAGTATGTAGAGTACAGATATAATAATAATTTCCAGTTTACTCATGAACGACCTTATTTTTAGTAAGTAAATATCTGTTAACTTTATTCTCCTAAATTTGCTCCTTCTTTTTCTTTTTCAATCCTGATAACTCAATCGTCTTTAGTCTATAACTACCATTTTAAATGATAGGATTTAGAGTGCATTTCAACAAATAGTTCCTATGTTATAAGGTTGGCTCCCCTGTCTGTCAAGGTAGTAGATGTGTCAAGACAACTGCAGATTTTTTAAGAAAATTTTTAGTTTCTGTCTAAAATCATGCCTAAAACATTAAGAAGTTGTGAAAGGCAGATGGTGTTAAAAGTAAAGAACTTTTGTGAGCTTGAAAACGTATCGAGGCGCAACTTATTCCGTTCAGATGTGTTTAGGTTCATGTTGCCGCCATTACAGGTTAGTGAAATAGGGTTACCACAGATAGTCTCAAATCCCCAACCCTCCATTGAATGTAAGACTGTTTATAAATTCTTAATTTAATAATGTTTAACCTTAAATAAGAATAATTGATATTCACATTGTATTTAGAAAAGTAGGTTATTTACGTATTCTTTTAGACATTTTATGAATGATTACTTTGGTTTCTATTTTAGGTATATCTGAAAAAACAGTGTCAAAGATAACCAAAGAAGGCGAGGTCGCAGCTAGTACGTCGACAAAAATCAGCGAACGGTTGTATACTTGGATGAAACATATATACTCGCAACATATTATGCAGGGAAATGTTGGCAAAGCGAGTCGGAAGAAGGCGTATTAGTGTCTGATTCTAAATGGCCACGGTGGATTATAGTCCACGCCGGTGGTGACATGGGATTTATACCTAATGCTCACTTAATATTTAGATCCCAATTGCAAGCAGCCGACTATCATAATGATATGAATAAGGATTTTTTTTAAATGGCTTGAAGAAAAGCTTTTACCTAATCTGCCTCCACATTCAATTGTTGTCATGGATAATGCCTCCTACCATACCGTAGCGATCGACAAGGCACCAACTATGGGAAGCACAAAGACTGAAATGCAAAATTGGATTATAAGTAAAGGTCTTGCTTATTTCACGACTATGGTAAAAGCTCAGTTAATCGAAATTATCAAAGAGCACAAAGAACCACTTATATATGAGGAAGATCAAATATTGGGAGAGCATGGGCATAAAGTAGTAAGGCTTCCGCCTTATCATTGCGACTTGAACCCCATTGAACACATATGGAGTCTTTTAAAAAGACGAATTGCAGAAAAAATGTGGGTCAAGAAGCAAAAAATGTAGTAAAATAACAAAGGAAGCATTTGCTACCATAACCCAGGAGGAATGGAGAAAGGAATGCGAACATGTGAAGAAGATTGAAGAAAAATATGTCGCTGATAGTCCAGCTATTGATAAAGAAATGGACAGATTTATAATTGAAGTCGGAGATGAAAGTGATACTTCTGATGATAGTCATTTTATGTTTGATATGGATGTGGATGATGAGGATCATGGTAACATTTCTGGTGTAAGTCCCTTAGATGAACACGATAACAGTAAAAAAATATACTTAGACGATCATAATTATAATAAAAAATAATTTAAACCGTTGAATTTTTTATTTGAGTCTGAGGTAGAGACAAACCTGTTCAAAAAACAATTGGCGTATAAAAGATCGCGTCATCATCTGATGGGGCGTAACCTCGAATTTTTATTTTTGCATTAGTGTAGCTACAAGTGAAATATTGAGTAAAAGTTTTGTTTGCTATTTTGAAAACAGTATCTATTAAATGAAGATAGTTAAATAGGAAAGTTTATTCATTTAAGATTACAGAACAATAAAACCGTGAAATTAAGTAAGACTATTTTTTTAGTATTAATATATATTATTTTTATTAATATATAATGATATATCATGAAAAATTCTATCATCCTAACTTTACTAAATTATAGTTTTCGAGATGAATAAGAATAGTAACATATTTCACTATCACTATTTGTATATTTATAAATAGCTGTTTGAAAAATCAACTTTGTCATGATGAAAACCTAATTTAAAAGGTTCCCTAATATTAAGGAAACACATGTATGATGTAGCAACACTGGTATACATTGCTATCAACATGACGACAGAGGAACTATTTGTTGAATCGCACTTTAGTAATTTTGGAGCGATGACGGGAATAGGCGGGTAAATAGTGAAGTACCAATATATAAATAAAAATAAAATGAGAAATCTACAATAATAATTAAGAAATTTAACGAATGATTTAATATACCTTTTATTATTAAGAGATAGGATAGATGACAGGTCATAAAGAAAAATAGCCTTATAATTACATAAAAATTCATACAGTGGAAAAGAATTATAAAGAGAATATGCATGATGTTATCCTCTTCCAGACCACACTCACAGATATATGTATCTCTAATTCTTAATTTGTTCAGATGGCCTGGCGAAGAACAGTGGCCATGCCTTAACCTCGAAATAATACTTGTAATTTTCTTAGTTGATCTCCACTTGAAGAATCACGGTTTTACAGCGATATTAAAATTGACCTTTATTTGATTGATTCCTGTCCCAATTATATTTTTCAACCAAATCTTGACGAGGTTGAAGAGAAAATAAACCCTGACGATATAAAGACTTGTGCCATGAAACAGACTTGTGCCATGGTACAGAAGTGCCATGGAAAACAGCCAGTTTCGCCAATTTATCAACATTTTCATTACTCTGGATACCTGAATACCCAGTAATCCACATCAAGGAAACTTGTAAATATGGTTGGGAACAAACTTTCAGTTTATTTTTAATTTCAAGAGAGATCGGTGAACAATTCGTTTTTTTTTAAAGGATTATGCTGAAGAGATTGCAGACAACTTAAAAATAAAAACAGAAGAATATTACAGCTCTTGATATTCTTTCCCCTATAATATAGCTGATACATTCCAAAATAGCAAAACATGCCAAAAAAGATTTAGACGCATCAGTAAAATTATTTCCGCATTAGGAGCGGTTTTTTTTATGAAACTCCAAAGTTTGGAATCCGGATTTGATAAATGTACATAAGATAATATAACTTTTGATGATTAATCAAGAGGATAGTCCAGAAACTGTACAGATCTTCTAGTCTGAAGAGGTGCATCTGCCCATTCTATTTGTAGCGCGTTAATAGGAGTGCTGTTCATAGCTTCATTGACGATACATAGACTCTTAGATTGAATAAGGTTGATTTTATGAATTGCGGAATTATGAATAGGACAAAGTGTGAAAGAGCTATCTAAAAGAATTCTTATCATTGCAATATAAATTTAACTAACGAAAAAGGACGAGCACCTCGCCAAAGCCGAGAAAGTGCTCTCACGGTGTTAATATTTTATCACACTTACCAACTATGCAATTAACATGTGGAACACCAGTACATTTGCTATCAAATATTCTACTTAGGTAAGTAATTTCGTTACATAATGGTTACGGCAACTGATTCAAAGATAATAATATTAGAATTTGATTTTTTATGAGAAAAAGCACCTATTTTATTTTTAGAAACCGAAAATGATAGTTAATGGTCAGACATCATTGTAATAATCTATTTAATGACTGTTCCACAATTTTATCACCCAGTCCTATTCAGCATACTGTATTCCTATATCAGCATACTGTAGAACATAACACTGAAGTAAAACTGTAGAATCTAAATCACTTGTATACACATTATACAATATAGTATGATATATGAGTACAGATTCCTGCGGGACACCTTCCCATAGTACTCTACTGTGATTGTTCACTCCTTAAGTCCTAAAGATTATAGTTCTACTGGTACAAAGATTAAAAATGAAATTTATAAATTTTAAATAAACATTAAGGTTCTGCGGTTTTTAGTTTTATTACTCTCAAGTCAACATTAACATAAGCAGCTTCAACATCAAGAAATGTAGCCACCAGAAATTCATGTCTAGTTAAGACAATTTGAATATCGGTCGATTGAATGACTATCAGAAAAACTGCGTTCCTTCCTAAATCTAAACTGAGACGCACTAAAAGATTACGATACTCTAAAAACTATTCTAACCTATTTAACTATAACCAAAAACCGTAGATATTTTATAAGTTTCCATGACAATAATAGAAGTGCGTTTCAGATAACGATCACAACGCTCAAAACATGCCTTCAGCCGTTCCATAAGACAACCACGATCGTTGTAAATGTGGCAAAAACGTCAGTAAGGACTGATGCGAGTCAATAAATCAAATGGAATGGGAAAACTACGGTCGTTAGTGTAAGCGTTGTGACCGCTAACTGGAATGTACCCTAGATTTATTTAAAAAAAATGCAGTGATGACTTCAAAATAGTATAACAGTAATATGTATCTCTATAACTATTATACTTTATAGACTGAATATGATGACAATTTTCCGAAAGAGATCAATTCTTGAATCATTTTAAATCTAAACCTAATGAATCGAATCCTATTGAATCGATTCATAAAATATCGACATCTTAAAGATCAATTGAAAAAAATTGACTTTATAAGACCGATTTTTTTTAATCGAGGAGGAGGAGGGTAGTTCTCCTTATTAAGGTGAAAGCAAAGGTATCTAAGACCATGCAGCTAAGTGTGAGATAATAATATAAACCAACTAACGAGATTTGGATTAATAATTTCCTAAAATTATAATAGCTTTAAACGTGTTTCAGTAATATATGCTATTAATTTGAAAATAATTTTATAGTTTTTATCAAAATACAAAAAAAAGTTACGCGATTTTCAATAATGAAATTCGATTCAATGGACTGATTCAGATTCTTCGCTCTTAGATCGCAATCCCTAATATTTGTGTACTTGGTATTGGTGCTTGTAGCAGCTATACAAACAGCTTGTAATACGTATTTCGTTCTTTTGAAAAGTAAACAAAAAAACAAGCATCACATTCACCTATTATCATATTAATCACTATCAGGTAAAAATTATCATTACTAATACTCATGTGCGTGATTGATAATATACATTTACGATAATGTTATCATAATTTAAAGACGTTATTGAACATTACTTTTTCAGGCAGCTACTAATCTAGATATCTATAATTACTACAATAATTACAAGTGGTACCTATTCCTACGAACATGCCGTCTATCGCAGGAAAATACCAGCACTATAAAAATGAGAATATTGATGAATATTTCACTGCAGTTGGTATGTATTATGTAAATTACTATTATAATAAGGTAAAGCTTTCTTCATTTTTTTATAAGAGGTCACCTTTGTATGTTATTCGATTTTCAAAATGCCAACACTCTTCGATAGATATTATTAACATATACGAAATTAGGTACTGGTTCCAGTGTTATATATAAATTTTATTTAATTATTTACACAACATAGAACTTCTATTTTGCAGGTGTACCATTTATGGGTAGGAAAATGATGTCGATGTCTTCACCTCTTATGGAAATTACCTTAGATGGAGACATGATGACCATCAAAAATTCATCATTAATGAGAACTGTTGAACATAAGTTTAAACTTGGTGAGGAATATGAAGAGCACATGCCAAATAGCACCATTAAAGTCAGTATTATCAACAAACGAATACATAGCATGAATTTAATTATAATTTTGTATTTATTTTGCATACAATTGTTTAGTGATAATTTTTCATATTTGATAACCTTTGCTGTTTACTGTGTATCTTGGCTATCAATTTTGGTCTTGACCTTTTTAATATCATGTCTTATGTTAGGACATTTATTTTCAATCTTAAATTTATTAAAATTTATCTAATGATTAAAGCAAATTTCAAATTTTCAGAGTGTGACAACTATTCTTAATGATAATGAACTCGAAACTAAGTCTATAATACCAGAGAATAATGCAAAGTGTGGACGTCATTACTTATTCTCTGATGAAGAGTGTATTGTAGTAAGTACTATCATTATTAACCCTTCATATATCAAAGTTGAATAAAGGGTCAGTCTTCTGTCTGATCAATGAATAAAATATATCAGAGTGGTGTGTTCAACATATCTTACAAGGTCTTATGTGTCAACATAAGTATTTATTAAAATGCATTGTATGCACTTGATTATTTATAAAAAGTATTTTCATTTAATTTCAGACTCTTACTCATGAAAAAGCGAATACTCCTGGAAAACGTTATTTCCGAAAAGTACAATAAAGGATATTACACACATGCATCAAAACAAAAGTGATGCATTTACAAATAGTGTGGTAGATTTATTTTCTGTATGTTATCAATGAACAAAGTTCATTATATTATGTATTTATTTTTAAATCATATAATGGTTGTATCAATCTCGATCCTTATGTGAACTGAGTTTATTTTATATAATACTGATTTATATTTTTATATAATTAAGATCATTCCATAGGTGATATATGTGATCCTATTTTTAATATATTTTTTGTAAATAAAAATTTCTTAATTCCATTTCTGTGTTTTTGTATGAAAAGTGGTAACAACAATTTTTACCAAAAAACTATCTGCATGAAATGCATATTCATCTGTTTATTTTTACATTATTGCCACTCAAATATTGTTTTCCTTAAAGTTTGTTATATCACGACTGGGTTACATGTATAATAATTTTTTTTAAATATTTTAATTAATGAATTAGTGAAATAAAAATTATTATTTTATATCACTATATAATTATGGTTATGTGTGATGTATAAATGACTCACGAATTTATTATAAAATTAGTAAATACATTTACTTCAATACTTATTACAATCTTGTAATATTCCGGGCTGGCTACGGGAATGGTACGTGAAATTTATCAAGGTAAAAGTTGCCATCAACATAAGCACAAAAATCGCCACAACAAATGTTTGTATGTACATAGGTAGTTATGTAGTAGGATATCGCATTATGATCAACCGACTGTGCTTAATTATGAAACTAATACATCTTTTTACATACCCCTTTGAATTATAATCGTAAAGTGTTATACTGTTATTGTGATCTCAGACATGAGGAAGTGTTTTCTGTTTCAAACTTTTTGATGTCATTTGCCAACCATTGTCGTTATTAATAATAACTGAGAAGAGATAATTGACTGCAAAATAATTGTGATTTCAATATGGAATAATTCAATTAGGAGGACAGAACGGATTACATTATTTACTGATCTATATCTATCGGTGAAAATGGTTTCAATTAGTAAAAAAAATCAATTCTGCATCAATAATTGAATTGTCTTTCTTTTGATGTGAGTAAAAGAGGTAAAAGATAATTGACCGTTGTAATCTTGATCTTTCACCAGCACTAGACTGTTAATTCGTTTTCTAGTCTTTTTCTTTTTGAATCTAGAACTTCAGTTGATACTTATATTTAGTACAGCAGGATTTTTTGTAGCCTTTTCTTATAGACAACATGACACAATGGTTTAGCAGTAATACAATAAATCTATTTACCAAAATTAGAATCTTAATAGTTTTGGCTTTGTAGTTTGTACCTTTTTGTGTTTAACTACTGGCAACACTAGTTCTATCATTGATTTATTATTTTGAATTTTGTCGTTCTTTAAATTTTCGCACGAAAGCCCAATTTTCTTTACGTGCTAATATCTTTGTTAGGTTTGTGTATTGCGGGAATATTAAATTATACCTGATAATTTAATAATATTACATATTATAAGTAAAACCACTAAAAACCGAATTGCGAAAAAAATGGTTGAACGTACATCCGCGGACCAGGTAATTATTGTAGCAATGATTAATTTTTAACCAATGTATAGATATAATAACAAACGTAACACAGTTTAAACAGTCTTACCTAATACCGAGATATTTTCGGGCAATAGGTTGATTAATTTTTTGTTAGATATTGCACATACAAATTCAACAAACATAAAAAATATGTAATTGGTTTCATTGACTTTAATAATGTCATTTCGTTTTTATATTTGATTATTAGAAAATCATATAAATTACATGTTGTATGTTCTTCATAGTTTAATGAATACTACCTGAATCTACCTAACATTTTCTTTGGGATTCTCTTGAAAATGAAACTGTGATTGCAGGACCAGCAAGTGAAACGTCTCAAAAGATTATTGGATGGCTGGAGAATTGCTCTCTTGCCATTAAAATCAATAATGTTATGGGAACAACATTGGCATCCATGTGCTATAGTAGGAGTTACATCATTCTTGTATCTCATTTTGTGGATCCTTGATCTAAACACCCTTGCATCATTTGCCTTTATGGGCCTAGTTATTAATTTCACGGACTTTATAGTTCCTGTTGTATGCAATTCTTTCTATGGACCCAGTGACTGGACAGGACAGCAGGAGTTAATGTTTGAAGAAATCTGTAAAAGCCTTGTTATGAGTTACAATATGACATTAAATTGTATCTTTAACTTCTACACTATGAGAGAAACAAGCCCTGTCATGGTGAGTGTAAAATAATTTATTTCTGCTGATATGTTAAATTTTCAAGAGTGCATTTAATTAATATAACAGAAATTTGACCAAAATACTTTCCAAATGTATTTTTCTGTTATCTTATACAATATTTTAATAATTAATCAATTAATATTAAAATAATAATTAATTAAATTATAATATATTTTAGTTTATGTTTAATTAAATTATCCATAAAGGAAACAAAGCGCAATCTTATTTAAATAAAAAAAATCATTCCTTTTTTCTATAGTTAATATGCATTTTTGCCATTCAAGTCTGTTTTTGGCATTTTGAAAATTTTACAAATGTATTGTAATGATTTCTATTTTTATTATAGTTTTTTATGTTTTTATAAAAATATAACACAAACTAAAGTGATGCAATTTATAAATATTAATATGACTTTTTTTTTCAGTATTACCTGATCTCCATCAGCATGCTGTGTACTGTGGCTTGGATTGCTTCATCTGTGAACAATATATTCCTACTGTACATAATTACCACTGTGATTCTTCTATGGCCTGGTATCAGATCCAAGGGAATCTTCAACATGCTCTTCTCTATAGTGAATATTGCACCAAAAAAAACATACCTCAAGTCTGAGTAATTTTATTGCAACACCAACATTCCAATTTTGGTGGTAATTACAAAGTTTTATTATTTGTCTGGTCATAAGTTTTAAGTTTAAGCTTAGTTTAGTTTAGGGTAAAAATATTAACTACTACAGCACCATATCAGGGTAACATTGTTATGTTAGCTATGTACCTTGGTGCAGGAACTTCACCGTTGTGGCTTGATTGCTAATAAGCACCTTGATTTTGCCCATTGTAGAATATGGGAAACAGGTGAAACTGCTTTAAACTCCAAATTTAATGAACATCCCATTCTGATTCTAACCTAACATGTTACTTAAGTTTTATTTTGTCATTCAATCAACTATTTCACTACAGTTTCAGGTCTATTAGTGACATGATCAATAGTATGTAACACTTTTTAATAGCTGGTATAGTGTTACTTCATTCAAATGTTTTTTTTTTAAATATCCACTCTGAATCTTGTGTAATGTTCATTTTCTTGCGAAATTGGTTTTAGAAAATGTCAATTCTTAAAAAACCTTTCAGTAATAAAAAACTATATTTGTTAAGTTAATGGCTACAGTAATATTTCTTCCTCTTGTGGCTTCAAAAGCAACCAACACTTTTCTGCAAACACAGAACTGCATTTGTGCGGTTTGCCTTTATTCGTAATGTGGTATAGGGATTTTCTACTAAGCCAGAATATGTCAGTTTACCTCATTTCACAGAGTCGTTTTAAAGGCCTAATTCACTAAAAATGGCTCAATAACTATTGAGGTTAGGTATAGGGCTCGATATTAAAAAAGAAATCTCAACACTGGTATGGTGTGTAATAGTGAATTGACCCTTAATCAGCTTTAAATTAATGGATGTGTGATATTACTTTGGTTAATAAATAAAGTGCTTATATCATTATTATTTTTTAATTTCATTATAGCATCCCCAAATAAAAATACAAACAACAGATGAACAATTTTTTTATTGATTTTTGTAATTAAAATTGACATACAAAAGGCAAGAGAAAGCATTAAAAACTTATGTTCAAAAATCTTATGCAGCAAATACCAATTCATACTATGTAAAACGTATTTGATGGTAAACTCTCTTCATCACTATGTTACAAAATTATTTAAAAAAATATATATTTTAAATAATAATATATCAAAATAAATACTGAATAACCATGGTCATAATATTATATGTATGTCAAATATAAGTCAAGAGAAGATTATTAAAAATCTATAAAAATTAATCCTTATTCAATATTTGAATGTTATTTCACGATTTAATTTGTGAACTCGTCATAATTATTATAGTTAATTCCTAATATACAGAGAAATAGCTAACAATTAAGTACTGATATATTGTAAAATGAATATTGTTAAAATTTATTATTGAATCACAGAAATAAATATTAAATACTTCCGTATATTTTAGAGTTATTAAATCTGACCCTGAGATGAAATGACTCGCACGCCATCTATCTTAAACTTGTTGCTCTTGTATGAAACATTCCTAAGTGCGCTTAACAAGTCGCAATCAGGTGAGTTATTTAAGAACGTGTGTAACACAAAAATTGGTTTTATATATATATATATAAATTAAGGGTCGGCAATTTTAAATCCCGCCTTAACATTGCAATTCTTAGCTTTTGTTACCGAAGGTACAATCGCTTCTTTTGACAATTGCGGTGTGTTATTAGACTTGCTATCAGTCGAGGTGCTAGCCTTTAACAGATCTTCAGAAACTAAAGTCGTAGTGAATCTACTACCTAAAGTGTTGCTCTGCGACTTAACATTGGGCTTAAGGGCGCTACTATCACTATACCTTCTACTGCCGTTATTCAAAGCTACATTTTTTTTACTTTTGCTAACCTCTTTGCTCTGTAAGTTCAATGAATCTAAATTAGACAGATACTGATTGTCGCCTTTTAAGCATTTTAGGTTTATGTTAGTCTCTATGTTATAATTTTTACTACTCGATGGAATTTCTTTGTAAAAGTTCTCTTTGGTTTCTTGTAAGTTGAGACCGTAGAACTCGTTGGAGAATTTGCTTGTTGAAGGCTGAGAGGCGTCGCCGAACGGCTGCGGGCTGAGGTCGTTCTTGATCATTATGACGGGGGAACCGCAAGCATCACTCGACAGTGTCTCCTCGTCATCTTCACCTTCCGCACTCTGCGAACAACATTTTCATTTTTATTCATCGCATTTTATTATTTACCACATTTTACGTGCGGGTTCGCTCGCGTTAATTGCTATTTTGTCAAACAATTCTGATGACGCAATAAAAAGTTTGGTACAAAGTTTATCCTATTTATACTCCACTTTCAATGAAGTTTTCGCGAGAAAAATCTATCTCTACACCAAAATTCATCATAATGGATTCGGCGGTTTAGGCGTAAAAGCGTAACAAACAAGCTCACTTTTGCATATATAAAATTAGTAAGGATTTTTGAAATGAAACTACTCATGAGATGTCTTTGAAATTCTGATCCGCAACCTGTTTGTGTGACGCTCGATCGAGTAACGCCGACTCAAGACCGCTAAGGTAACGAGAGATATATAGAGATGTTTCACTTCTGTCGTATGGTCTTAGGCACAGACCGTTTTTTTATTCACGCAAATTCTACTATAACATTTACTTTTAAATGTAGTGGGATTGAAAATCAAATGTTCGCTTTATAGCCAAAATAGTTCAATCGTAACAAAATTTTGAATATTATTTATTATGGAAACACTAGCTCTACGTAAATTCTATTTTAAATTTTATTTGTGACGACCACGGTGGAGTTTTTAGTATTTCTATAAGTCCTTAGTTACCAGGCGATATTCGCTCACCTTTTCAACCGCTTAGACAGTAGATCATCCATGAAATTTGCCTGCGTTAAAATAATAAGAGAAAGAATGGGTTTAAGAGGTAACCTCGCTGCTCGAAATGTTCAGGTTATACCACAAAGAATAATTATTTGAGTAATCCATAAATCATGTTACTATGTTTGATGTATAACTAGTGCGAGAGTAGTGTTGAAAATATATATTTAGTAAAAAATTGTCACCCACCAGAAGGTCATGATCGGTGATGGATCCTGCAGTCGCCTCATTGCTGTTGAATTCCAACTCCGAGGCTATAGACACGGGTGTTACGTCGCCGCTAATAGATGAATCTGTAAATAATTCGAAGGGTTAAAACTTTACAATGAAATTTAGTTAAAACTGGTAGGGCATTTCCTATTTTTTTTATAAAATAGGGGGTAAACGAGCAAGCGTATCATCTGATGGTAAGTGATCACCGTCGCCCATGGCCACCCACAACACCAGAGTAATCGCAACTGCGTTGCTGGCCTTTATAGGAGGGACTGGCTCTCAAGTGCAACAAATGCTATAGTTTCCTCAGGATGTATTCCTTCACCGATGGCTCAAGCTCATTGTAGGTGGTTGGATTCGAACTCACGTTCCATGACGCGGCGTTCCTACATGTTACCACTGAGCTATCATCGCTTCAAAAGTTAATTATATTAGAACCAATTGCTCGGATAGTTTGGGAGTTTGGAGTGTCACCGTGGTGTTTTTTAATGGTATTTGACAGTACTTTTCACCCGATAAGTCTCGCAACACGGCCTTATAGTGGCCTGGTGGAACATTGCGATGTCAAGTCCGTAAATGATTTTTTTCATCACAATAGAAAACAAGGGTATTTCCTAACTCCAATCTGGATAGACCTTCAAATAAAAGATCTGCCGCATAGCTCCTGTCGGTGTGTTCCTACATTGGGCCCTGACAGACTGCATCCCTCTAAATTTAAGGCTACATCATCACTTAACATCAGTTCAAATTTTCTTATAAAATCAAAGTTATAAAAACACAATACGTCTTCACATTAAAACTCTTACTAGGTACCTACTGGTTAGAATATCGACCCATTATTTCATTTCATAAACAGTCAGTTACATTATAGTTTATTGTATTATTAACTATGAAATATTTTCATTATTATCGTTTTACCTCTTAAAATGATTTAAGTAATAAAAACAATAAAATTTGAACTGCAAAATAATTTCATATAGGTATTTTATTACTTACTGAATAATTTATTACATACTAATATTTTATTATGAACACATGTCGCAATCCTAAACTCATGAATATCTTTCGACTTATTCAATAAAGGTTTTACATGCCTATAATCTCAATATTCAAGGCTGGGTCGTAACTAAGATTTAAAAAAAGTATAGAGAAACCACTAATTACAATTCACTATTGACTATTTCAAAAGAATTAAACATTAGTTCTAAACTGGCATGCTTTATCATTTACCGACAAAACATTATATACCCGAGCATGTGTATTCATAGTTCTATAAACTCCAAATCATGCATTCATGCGAAAAATCATGAGAAAATAAATTATACTCCGTTGATATATTTACAAACGATTATTATCAGACCACATACGATCCTACAAGAACCTAATCATCAAGCCGCAACAATATGGTTATTTACATTTCACCATAAGTTTTTTAAGAATTCGTACAAAAATATACAAGATTTTGATATGCGTTATAAAATATAAGCTGTGCTCACGCTGTTGTTCGCGTCGAACTAGAAATTATCTAATAGTTAATTGTCCATTTTTGTCTATATTTGCGTGATATTAATAAGCTTAAAGCCTTACTCAATGATTACTCTATCAAATACGAAAATATCTTTTCAAATCCAACTGGTAATTCCTAAGATTAACACGTTCAAAGTGTAATAAATTAATTACAGAGTGTTGTTTCCACTATTATTTTTTTACCTGCACAGTGATTGTATTAGCTTGTGCTAGATTAAAAAAAATATGAAGTATTTTTTATTATTATGATTTTATTTCTTCAAACGAAATGTATGTATATTGTCAAGAAAGATCGGTGTAAATTTTTGCTATACGGATAAACATATGTTGTTTGTTCAACATGTACTTGGCTGAGACACTATCAGTGTCTCCGGATTGAGACTATATTCAAATTTCTAAAGAACGCTGCTTGTACTGATTTGAACATTCGGTGCTATGGATATATAGTACTTCTCTGATCAATGAGAATTATATATTTCCTATGGAGCGGCGATTTTTTTCTCTTTGTTCGAGTGCGACGTAATCGCTAGTGGACGCTGTTCGGTTGCACAGATGTATTGATTATCCTTTGGTGTATTTACTTTGGATGGATAGTAGAGTAATTAGAGCTGAAGGAAGGTAGTGGAGTAGTGCGTGCGATACCTGCGTGTGCGTGCGCGTGCGCGTGCGCGTGCGAGTGCGACGCGAGCGGGTGCAGCGCCGCGTCGAGCGCGCACAAGGCGGCCGCGTCCCCGTCCCACTGAGGGAGCTTGCTCGCCACATTTTTACTCCAATTGCTACTGGAATCCATAACATTTACATGTACCGACACTCGCTCATCACTATTCACACTTCACATTCTATCCCTATATATTTTAAAGTGAAAACTTCTTGATGAAGGTTTGTACAGGCAATAAATTCACGTAAGTCGTATTCGACACGGTCACGTGACGTGTTAACGTGCACACTATATCTGTTCCTATTTGCATATATTATTGCGCTGTAAACAGTTCTGATTTACAAGTTTTATTTCTGATCAAACAATTAATTTGGATATCCAAAAATAACAACTGTTTGTTTATAGTTTTAAGTTTTCACTTCTGTCGGCAGTCCTCATGACTGCTTTGATTTTTTGTTTGATTTGATGTTTGTTTGATGTTGTAATAAACTCAAAAGCTTGAAGTATTTAAGTGACTTTTTACCTTGCATGCAGACACCGTTACAACCTTTGTCCAGTAGCGAACTAAGGTCTTAAGAGGCCCGGGGTGATAAAACGAATTGGAGTCGAACTGTTAATATCAAAATGAAAATGTAGATATAGCTAAAACAATGACAACCCAAATAGTTTTCAGTGTTACGTTTGACTCAACGACCTTTCTTTTAGTAAATGATTCTTTTCATTATTTGACATATAAAAAGAGCATTGAAATTCGTATTGCTCTTATGAGAGCGTGTTCCAAATCCCGAAAGAACTTCTACACATTCAAAATTGGCTTATTTCGCTACCTCCTTACGTCGCTCCTACTTGTACCCTTAAATTGGGCTTACAGACCATAAAATGTTGATAGCGATATGAACCAATTATTTCCATTAATGAAAGCAAACACGAAGTACGTGTAGATAAATGTTTGATACTATGTTAGTGCAAAATGACGTATGTTTACGAACACGTGAAGTACAGCCGAAAACATAAAAAATAAAACCCAAAAAGCGTCATCAACAGTTCTAAGAATATTTACAAAATAAATTCTGCATTACCATTACAGAAACAAAACGATAAATTAACGACATTCATTTAATGAAAAGTAAACTATCACTAAAAATAAGCCTTAGAATGATATAGCTAATTAGGTTAGGGAAATACCTATCAGAAGAGTTATTTTTGTTATCGGAATTCGATGCGTAGTTCGAGTTGGGTGAGGAGGGCCCAGCGGAAGACAGACCGCTTGGCAATTCACCAGAACTGGACATCAAAGAAGACGGACCGCTCCAACCGATGCCTGAAATTATTAAATTGTTACCTTTTAATGATTTTTTAATCGTTTATTCGTATCGTATATTATCGTATATTCGTATCGTAAACGTATATACATAACGACGACATGCAAAATTTAAAAAAATACAGAAGATTTGCAAACGTATAGAATTTAATTTATTTCGGTGTTATTTAAGTAAAAACCTTGATATATAGTTTGGGATAGTTTCTTTTAGCCTATAAAATTAATTATTAATAAACTTTAGGGAGAATGTTGGCCTAATATGTAGGTGTCGGTGAGAAGATTTATGTACATAAAAATCTGTTTGCATATATGCATATATCGCTATTACCTCCACCACGGCTTGGTTATAATCATTAAGAAAGGTGGCATACATATAAAAAATTGAAACATAACATCAAAAAAACACTTTGAATATAACTGTTATCTGTGTACAAACTATTAAAGAGAAAAAATGTATTTTTTTAGGGATTTGTAATTTTTACTTGAAATAATTGTATTATGTGTATGCAGATCATACGACTTCCTAAATAAAAGTAAAAAATAAGTTTGGAGAATCCAAACGTGCACATTACATACCATTCATTTAATTTTTAAGAAAAAGAAAACAAGCCGTGTCAATGATTTGTTTATTAATTATTCTATATTTTGCATGATTTATTGTTTGCCACAAAAACTCCGTAGATAGTTTTGCTTAGGGATTTTGTATCATATTGAAGCGCTAACTTCTTTATCATATTATGAAATAAAGTTCGACTCGGCTGTATGGTTTCGGTATCTTTGGCTTTTCCTTAAAAGAAAAATAACAATACCTACAATAAATGAAATACATTCATAAATAAGGCATGCAAAAACATTTTCTTATTAAACTACGGGGACTAACTAGGCTAATGATATGAAGTAGGTAACTGGTGGATTTTATTCTAAAGATCAATGAACGAAACCCGATGCGTCAATATTTTCGGGAGTTACTGTAAACACCTCGTATAAAAAAATCCGGACGTCCACGCAAAATTGTTTAAACGGTTTTTTTCCAGGTAGCAAAATAAAATTGTTTCTTTACAAAATATGAGATAAATTATTTGAAGTTTTTTCTTGAAACACATCCTCATATTATCGTGTAAATGCAAACTGATTGTGGTAGAGGCAGTTTAAGAGCAAAAAATTGCTTAATCTTGACGAGTCGAAAGCAGAGTACGACTTCACCCGCTTCGCGGTATGTGGAGTGCACTATACATATATCTCAATAATGCAACGTAACTCTGTATCTTCATATATAAAAAGAAGATTTCTGATTATTACGAGTGGCTAATTAAAAAAAATATTGTCCCAAAAGAAATAATAGGAAAAGTGTTATAATGCATACTGTTGGTCGGCGAGGGTTGCTTGGTCTTGTGTGTTTGCAGGGGCGGAGGTGGGGGCGGTAGAGGTGGGGGCGGGGGCGGGGCGCGGGGCGAGGGTTGCGCGGCCGCGCCCAGCAGCACGGGCGCCGCCGTCACGCGCTCCAGGAACGCGTCCAGCTGACGCAGCGAGAGCGCGTTGTGCAGCGTCTCCAGCGGTCGGATCGCGGGCACCCCGCCGAACCCCTCCAGCGCACCTGCCGCACCGCAGTTCACTTCACACTCACCCATCATATTTTATTACTAGATAAATTTTTACCCAACAAAAGAGAAATGACGTTCTTATGGCAAAAGTGATAGATGACGTCGTAAAATTAACTTTATTTAAAACCCTATAATTTGCAGAATTTTTGGGTTTCATGTACGTAATGTTTTCCGTATCACTATTTTTATTGCAATACTAGCTTCTGTCCGCGGCTTCGCTCACGTTAATATTGATTTAGTCAAATTAGATGCCGCAATAAAAAAACTTATACAAAGTTTATCACTCGCTTTACACCAATTTCAATTAGTTTTTCGCAAGAAAAAGTAGCATGTTACCGTCTCTAATGTCCCGTATATCTCTATAGCAAATTCATCACAATCGATTCAGCGGTTTAGGCGTGAAAGCGAAATAAACAAACTCATTTTCGCTTTGTAACATTATACGTATATAACTATAAATATGAAGTATGGTAGTATGATATATAAGTAAGGATAAGTGATGGCACTGAATATGACAGTAAAGAGTACTATCGAAAACTATCGACTACTTTTAAGATTCAAGCAATACCTATCAGCAACTGAATATAAAAAACTGGCTTTTTTTAAGCGATGATAGCTCAGTGGTAGTATGTACGACTTCGCGTCAACGGACGTGAGTTCGAATCCAAGCACCTTCAATGAGCTTGAGCTTTCGGTGAAGAAAAACATCGTGAGGGAACCATAGCATGGTGGTAGTGCTTTTTCTAATGTCCGCCTGGCTAGCTACCACCCTCAAGTTGTAAACCTGCCGCCAAATACCAATAGGTGTGTTCCGGCAGCTGCACTTGTGAGCCAGTTTCTCCAAAAGTTTAGCGTGTCTACCAACTTGGGCCGTATCGTTACTTATGATCAGGTGGGATTATAGCCATAACACTAAACCTTATGTATAAAAAAAAAGAAATATGACAAACCAGAAGTAAAGTTTGCCCAGTCCGGCAAGGGTTTCTACCGCTTGATTACTAGCTATACAGCGCTTGAACACAAAACGCGATGGGCTATGACGTTTGTTATTGTAAATGTATTGTATAGTATACCTCGAGTAAAGTGATTTAGATCCAGTACCTAGTGGAAACGTTGCATAGTAGGAAAACTCACCGTTTGACGCCGAAGTGGATGGTATCATGACGCGCAAGTTGGGCGCCGAACTGGAGCCGGAGATGACAGCGGTGCTGAAGAGTCCCGCGGCGCCGGAGAGCTTCCCGCGCGCGCCGAGGCCCAGCATCTTGAGGTAGCTCATCTGGCCGGCGATGCTGTGCCGCTGGCGCCGCCCTGCCGCCCACACGGTACAGCCGGCCTCGACCCGTGCCCCGAACGTGATGGCCGATAGCGGCAGCTCGTTAGTCGAGGACTCGACGCCCTCCACGTTTATAACGGGGGTGAGCGGCTCCTCGTTCGGGCTTGGGCACGGGCTCGGGCAAGGGCTCGGGCTCGGGCTCGGGCTCGAGCACGGGCACGCAAGGGAACCGGGGACGGGAACTGTTAAACTCGCTACGCGCGGGGAACGGGAACGTGGTAACGGGTGCGACAGAGTGTTAGGACGCAGGGTAATAGAAATAAAAATATATTAGTTATAGAATAGAAAATAAATACATAAATAGATAGATAGATATACATATATAGATATTGTGCATAAAAGCGTGTCGGGGACAGTACGGAGCTACTGAACGGACGTCACGATACGGTACAAAAGCTGACCCGTCAACCCGCGATGTCTTGTCGGTGCGGCGTTTTGACAATTGATCCCGCCTCAAGCGACGTAAGTGTCGACGTCACGAAGTTACTGCAACGTTCACATGCGTCATGTGATCGAAGTAGTAAGTAGCGACCAAAGACAATTACGTCTGCTATCCAGCTCACTTTATATGCTTTTAGAGTTAGGTTTTAGTACAAACAGTAGTCAAACGCACACACGAACAAACAGACAAACGCATGGCGAGCGACATTGCAACACAAACACACACAAGATCGCCGGCCAGAATGAGCTAACCCGAACGTTGTGATGGCGGGCTCGTCGTGACGTACCTTTGTCTACAAACTCGAAAATGATCAAGTCAAATAATAAACCAGACATCACAAAACACGCAAAACATGACCCAAACCATGTTTCCAGTGTTCAATTGAGTACATACATAAAATAAAATATTTACATGTAAAGTCAATAGTCATGCAATCATGCGCCGCTTACCTCTCCAACGGGCACTGACACTCAACCCTCGGAAGTGACAGAAGGTACTACTACATTATAAAATTTTAAGGTCACATCTTTTCGATAAATACTTAACAAAAATAAATCTACATAAATAAATATCATTAATATATGCATATAACATATTAAGATAGATAAAACGTAATTGAATGTAGGTAGTGATGTGACCTTTGCTGATGCACTAACCTTGTCTATCGACGAGCTGTAGACTCCGATACCGCAAGCAGGAGGAGACGGCCCTCTCCACTCCGCCCTCAGAAACTATTACCCGATAAACTTATTGCGATGCATCCAGTTAACTATTATATTACAGTAAAATATATAACATCTAGATTAGTTATGCCAGTAATATAACATTACGCGGCGGGTGACAACTTGTACTATCAGCATGCAATGTTCATGTTGCATACGATTAGGGTTACCGTCATCCCGTTTTTATACCCATAAAAGATATAACTCGGGAAAACTGTAAGATATTTTTTACAGCACAGTTTAATTTTCTAGCAGAAGTAAAAATCAATTATTCAAGATATTATTTTCAAGTCCAAGATATTATTTCGTAGTAAAGGTGAAAAAATTGAAACAATAACCATAAATTTAACTTTCACTTTGAGCACCTTTCGAAACAGTACCTAGGTATATTTATGTAACAAACCTTATTATACTTTTTCTGTAAATCATTCAATTCTGTACAGGAATACTCTTTCTCCCTATTCGTGTGTAAAATGTGGTCTACTTTTTAGGTAATAAGCTGTTAAATTTAAAAGTTTGATCCACTTTTCCAACCACGTCTCACATTATTATTGTAGATTAAAGATTGGCAGTTGGTGATACTTGTTGCAACATATTAAACTCTTTCACAAGCGTAGCTTTGCCACCATATGATGAAATAAGGTGAATGAATGAAAGAAGTATAGGAATATTTCACTGGCGAAATCATAAATTCACTTCAAATATGACCTCGTTATATACAAGAAATGTTTACAATGTACGAATTGTATTGTAGCTTGACGAGCATAAAGCGAAGTTTTACAGATGCTATAGCATGCGTTTTGATTATAAATAAATAATTCATATGATAAAAGTAATTTTTTATCATAATATGATAATGTATAATCACCAGAGATAATTGTTTTACAAGTAATGAATACGGGATGATCTACTAAAATGGAATCTATCTACCTATGAGTGGCTTCGCGTAATGTGATATTACAGGTTAAATTCCCGCTAACTGCATGTGATTTTATTTTAATGCAGCTTTTGTACAAGTTCCATTATTAATATTATGTTGCGGTTTTTATGGCGAAAATTTTGTATAAAGCAAATTAATTAAAAGTAAACCTTTAAGTTGCCGATAAGCGTACAGCAATGGATTAACGTATACTCTAATAATTATTACAGTTTAACATTTTATTGTAATAGAAACTACATTTATTAAAAATGGGCGCTGCTACTAATTCTATAAGATAAAAAAATCTAAATCTAATTTACTTCGTGATTTGAGTTTAAAAGAGGCGATAAAAGTGCACTATACGTTCAAAAAATATAGAGGAAATTTTAAAACAAACCAAATATGTACTTAGAAATGGGAATCATAAGCTGTATGCAATGTAATTTTGAATCAAAATTATAATTTAAACACAGACAAAATATTAAAATAAAATAATGTTACACGTGATACAACATTATATTATTCGATACAGTGGAATCTCTATAACCGAAATGTGAAGGGAAATGCTAAAAATTAACAGTAAATGAGTTTACGACTTAACAAGAGTTCAAGATAAATAATAGGATTTAATTGCAGAAATTTGGACTTAAAAAGGCAGAATTTCTAACTATGTTTTTTAGTTGTACCGAAAGTTATATTATATCGAGACGTCATTACATATTACTAACTACGACTCACAAAGTCTGCTATTTGAAATTCAAGTTATTATATATAATTTATATATAATAAGTTATAAATATATAATATCAATAGCACAAGATACCGCGATTTTAAGGGTTTAACGGAATGGTAAGATAATTTTTTGACTTACTGAGGATAACGAATTAACGATGTTCGAGTTATAGAGATTCTACTGCACAAATTTATTAGACAATTTATGACTATATCATCGTTTCACATGTTTCGTACCTTCTGTTTACCGACAGTTGAAATCTTCTCAAATGGTTTCTAGTAAATAATTTCTGCAAATAGAAGTATTTACAGGTCCCGTAGTGGGGAGAGGTTTTGTTAAAGAAACACCGTTGAGATTAGTGAAAGAGTTATTATAACAGCCGGTCGTGCTCGCTGGAGACGGACATGCGTACTTACCGTTGTCGTGGCTCTGCTTGTGCTGGTCGTAGCTGCGGGCTCGGGGCGGAGGCTCCTCCGTCTCCTTGGACCCTTGCTCGTCACACTGTCACAGTTCATAAATCACAATACAATAAATTATACTCTTAAGTAGCTTTGATCTGCGGATTTGCTTGTGTTAATAATCATTTTGTCAAACAAATTGGATAACGCAATAAAAAAATTCATATTCATATGTCTCTCTTTTTTTACGCCACTTCCTATAAGTTTTTAGCAAGGAAAAGTAGCCTATCTTCGTCTCGTCTCCAGGGTCTTACGGGATACACGTATCGCGAGGAGACATAACAATGGCCATTTATTTGCAAGCTGATATAGTAAAGTATAACAATGTTATATAGACAATTAATTGTAAATTAGTAAGTTAAGAATAAAATATCTGAATGAAATAACCTGTGAATGTTCCGTGTGGTCGGTGTCGTGTACGGTGTGCGCACGCAGCTCCGCGTTAAGCCGCGCCGCGAGACTCGACGCCTCGTGTCCACTCACGGTGTAATGTAAATTGCTGCAACACAAATACAAATAATTATAATAATAAATGCCGCCCATTAAATGAACTAGCTCAATTGACGAGAATGTTATGCGCGAATACTATGGCGCTACAGGAGGAGAAATTAATCTTACAGCGTACCGTGGCAGAATGCTTTCCTTGTTTCGAACGTTATAAATATCTTTACTTGGCTCGCGAGGTTGTTCATATGTGGGCCGTGGACTCGGCAATCATTGTGCCAATAATCGTTTCAGCTCAGGATCTCATAGCCTAGAGTTTCGAACAACATCTTAAGACATCTTAACTCTTATTGAGTCACTAAACGTTTCATGATTACGATTAAACATTCGATTCAGAAGGCAGTTTTTCTAAGTTCACAGGCATCGTGTGGAATTTTTTTTCCATATCGCCTTGACCATTTACACCTTGGAGCTTTTTCCTGTTGTCGACGGTTCATCTTCCATTTTTATATTTATAAATGTATAATTTTTTAAGATAGTAGTGGAACATGGTATATCAGTTACCACAAAAACTCCTAAAAGAGCTTCAACAAGAGAGTCACCATGTTATTGAAGATAGTTTCATCTACCCAAAATGCCCAAATATTGTCACGTCAAAATGGCAGTAATAGGCTCTAAAGAGGAATGAGTTGCCAAGATTGAAAAAGAAGAAGACAGTTGACGTCTGATAATTATTAACTTTGCTAATTCAAGGTAACGCTAACATGGGCGTTGTGAAATACAGTCCAGTGTTTGTGGGAACGGTATAGTGAAAGAAAGTGTACAAAAAACAAAATATCCAGATCAAAAGGACGAGACATCACAACCAAACTCAAGATCAATCGACGCCGATCAAACCATTGCAAGTAGGAAGTCATTTTTCATTATTTACCCTTCCATTTAAATATAAATCTTGGGTTTATTTTTAACACCAAATTATGCGGTCTAAATTCTATTGATTTGTCTTATTGTTGTCTTTAGATAAGTCGCTAATCGCATGTGCAACTACTACTGACAGAATTTAAACCTACGCAATTATTGTACATTATAATGAATTTGTGTGCGACTGAACATGTACACACACCAGCTATACCCTCTTTTGCTTTCGCGTGGAACTAAAAGTTATTTTATTATCCCTCGGGAACGGCACATTTTTAGATAAAAAGGTCGTTATATAGATATTAATGAATCTGGCTATGATAAAAAGGACCCTTCAAATACGACTGGTAGTTCTAAAAATTAGCGCATTTGAACAAACAAACCAAAAACTCTTCAACTTTATTATATTAGTATAGATACAAGATACGAATAAGAAAGGAATAAAATAAGTGCAGGATAAAAATCTTTTCTGTCTATAGATAATTAGCCGCTTACCAAATCGGTATCGGGTCAGAAGGCTTCAGTTTTGATTTTGATGATTGCTTCGGTGAGAAAGTATTGTCCATTTCATCGGGCGTATCCTGTAATGTATCGTCATACAACACCTAAGGACACAGCAAGAAACATATGTGTTATTTATTAGTGTTTTTTTGTCAAAGGCTTTTTGACAATACTGTTATTTATGTCAATTGAGTATGTATAGAGAGATACTACAGTTTATTGCCTATGTTAATCACTTGAATATACTCATGACTTTATTAATACAAGAAAACTCGCCATGTGTGAAGTAGGAACACTTGCTTAAAGTTTCACAATGGCCCGTTCTCACATTCTTCTATATACTAAAAACTCAGGTCCGATTTAGCATTTCTTTCAAATACACATATAATAACATACTTACAACACTCTTCTGAATTAGTGATTAGAAATCTAATTTCTTAGAAATTTTAGAATGTTTTGGAAAGTCATACGTTGACTAAAGCAAAAGTGAATGTACTTTTCTTAATTTCTGTTTTATCGTGTACTATTGTGACACTAATTATACCCTGATAATAATATCTAAACTTACAGGTAATAAAGTTTCCTGGCTAGCTGTGTTATCATCTTCCCCTTCTTCTTCTATGCATTTTACTTCATCCGATGAGCTCTGTTCAACAAATTATAATAAATGACCATTAGTAGTATTTTAGTTTTTAAAATAGTCCCTTTTTAACATACCCCAGTACATAATATAAAAACGTTTACAAGACATTATTTTATATGTGAATGATAATGACCAGTTTGTTGGTTGACAAAAAAAACTTTGAATTCCGTGGTATTAGGTATTCTAATAGAAATAATCTAAAAATGGACAAGTTATTAAGGCCGCCATTACTTGGACACCCACATGTATAGGTAAAACGACAAAGTCACCGAGTTATTGGTGAAATTTTTATCTTTCGTTGGAGTTTTTATATTCATTCATATACTTACGTTATTTGACACAATGTTACGTAATTTTGGTGGCATTATATACGTTTACGGTAACGGTTATCGTGCATAAGTTGCATAAACGTTGTATGGACTCTGAAGATTTACAAATTATTCTAGTATATTACATGTCATTGGTATAAATATTGATAAGCATATTTGAAGAATAACAAATTAGCTCAAAAGTTGAATATATGAATGTGATAGTTACGGAGTTGTTGGTGGTGGAGTGGTTCCGGCTGTGGGGACGGAAGCCAGGTCCTGGCGGTAGATTCTTTTGCACGCAGCAATTTACGCCGGGGCTGAAGTGAAGCTCCACATGAAATCTGATAAAAAACATACATTTGCATAATGGTAGGTTACTAGAGTCCCACATAACCTTCCCAGTCTTCCCGGGCTTGGAGAGTACGCGTTAATGCATTTCTCCACGATAAAAAAAAGGTTACGATTATTATCCATTATATAATTGTAATAGAGCAAGTGTGAATCCTTCATATCTGGCAGTATCGGTGTTTGAGTTATCATGGTGTCTGCTAATGGTATTTGATGGTACTTCTCACCTAGTGATTCTTAAACGCCCCATTCATAGCCTGCCCGGCATATAGCGAGAGTTAGGATCTAAATGTACTTTTCATCATGTTTACCTTAAAAAAAGATTACCCACACCTATGATGAAAAACCCATTATAGAGCTATATCAGCCAGTAGTGTACATTCACATGAAGAGACTTGCAGACCAGCGACATAAGAGTAACGATCAAAGGGGAATTTCTGACCTATTGTTGGTCTTCGTTGTTTATTGATCGTAATGCGCAATCTATTAATTCAGCGTACATTAAAATAAAAAAAACCCCTGCATGTAACTACTGTATCGAAAACAAAAATACATTATATTATAATATGTTTCCGTGTATATTTTATTGAAAACTTACCTTTCCTCTGAAAAGGGGTCTTTGGTGGGATCTTCGTACAGCATTACGACGATTTGCGACATGTAATTGAGTTCCGACACCATCGAAACGTACTCCATAGCCCGACGCCATTGCTCATCCTTTATTACCTGAAACAATACAGATTCTTTCAACTATGCGAATACAATGTAAATTCTATTAATCGCTACTCGATTTAACGACACACTCCTTTAGAAGTCCAAATTACATGACTTTACTTAGTTTACCTTGTTGCCCATGCAATGATACCCTTACTTTTAAAATATTCATTTTTCTTGTCTTTACTGAACGGTAACTCTCAAAAACACCACAAAATTCGCAGTAACTTATTTGACGCTATATAGAATTTACACAGTATTCATTACAATCACTCGGAAACTTCTTTATATTTTTTCAGTTTTTAAAGGAAAAAACAATTCACGTAACGTCGCTTCATAGAAAATATTATTGTTTCAGTAGAAGGACATCCACTGATAGGTATAGTAGGGACTATAAGTTATGATAATTATGTATTTCTCCCCTTGGGTATCATCTTACGGTAGATTTACTAACACTTCGGATAAGTGTTCACCAGTACTTAATTTTCAACAATTGGGCACACGTGTAACGACCACACGCCTACCGCTTAAATTTCGCAATACTTTTTGTTGTTTTAACGTAGTCCTACAAACTGATTCCACCACAGCACAGCATAGTACGTGGAGTCTTATCCAAATACAACATCGACATCTGAAATATATAGCAATCCATCAGAAATTAACACTATCATACAAGGCTCTTGCTAGTTGAATAAACCGAATAATCATAGATCGCGACACGCCTAACGAGCTTATATAACAAGTGTCACACTTAGTGTATAGTGGTCGCAATGTAGTCAGAGGTATTTATCGTCTTTCAGCACTCTAACCTTTACCCTGAATTGAATATATATTTTCTTACATCCAATAGTCCCCCGAAGCGGAGCACAGTGAGCAGCGAATGCACGTGGCTCTCGCTGGTGAAGTAGAGCCGAGTGCGGACGTGCCGGCCCGGGCTCGACACACCGTGACTGTACCTGGATACACACATCTTTACCAGCTGCCCTTAAAAACTCTTTATTACACGCTTAAACATAACCAACATGGTTTTCTATTTCGACGATACGCAATGTAAATATACAAATACAGCCTTAAAAATTAAAGCTTCATACAACATCGCACAAGGATCCAAACTCAGCATATGCTATGGCAAACTGCTATAGCGATGGTTTTCAGCTGGACCTAAGTTTGTTTAATTACATTACTACTGGTAGGCTTGGATTAAAAGGAGCGGATAAACTAGCGTACTACTGCTAAATCACCCTTCCTCCCATCTAAGTACTCGACACATACAGCGAAGCGATGATAGCTCAGTTGGTGTGTGTACGGACGCCGCGTCAAGGGACGTTAGTTCGAATTCTACAATGAGTTTGAGTTTCCGGTGAAGGAAAACATCGTGATGCAACCATAGCATGGTGGTAGGGCTTTTCTAAGTCCCGCCTGGCTAGTTACCATCTTCAAGTTGAAAATCTTTCGCCAAGTACCTATAGGTGTGTTCGGGCAGTTGCGCTTGAGATCCAGTCCCTCCACTAGGCTTGGCGTGTCCACCATCTTTGGTCACATCGTCAGTGATTATCAGGTGAGATTGTGACAATAACGGTAAACCTATAAAGTGTAAAAAAACTCACACACACCCATCTATATTCTAAAGGGATAACTTAAACTGAGGAACTATAAACTAGTATAAATGCCAACGTTACAAGTTTGGTAATACCTGCAACTTTATGGTTTTTTTCATTCTATTTAATTTTCAGTAAGCTACAAAGGATATATATTTTGAAGATAATAAATTACCATTAATGAAAAATGTTCAAATAACTACTAGAGTGACACAGATCCTAATATCGATATAGTTAATACCTGATTTTAACCACAGCTTCGCTCGCGTGATATTGATTTTGTGAAAGAAATCAGATGACGTAATAAAAGGTTTCATATAAACTTTAATCCTCTCTTTATCCCACTTACAATAAGTGTTTCGTGAGAAAAAGTAGCCTATCACCGTCTCTAAGGTCCCGTCTATCTCTATACAAAAAATTCATCATTTCGATTCAGCAGTTTAGACATGAAAGCGTAACAAACAAACAAACTCACTTCCGCATTTATAATATTAGTAAGGAAGTAAGGATAACGATGTGAAGCTTTGGATGCCTTTTTGAGAATACTATGTTGCACAGTTGGCCTGGCTGTTAAAGAGGTTGGTTCGCTATAACCGCCGCACGTAAGTGATTTGAATTCGAGTCCCATATAGGACAAATATTTGTGTTATCTAAATATAATTACTCCTATTTTTGGTCGATACCTTGTGTCGTTTAATTCTGATTATAATAGTCCTTCACATTTGATATTATCGAAATTGCTTTATATAGACAGATGCCGTAATAGAAAAGTACCGTAGCCAGTTGATAACGGCATTAATAATCTTCGACTACGAGTATTATTTGCCAAGAAAAAACAAGACAAAAAAAAAGAAAAAAAAAATAGTATTTAACGACTGTATTGATGTTAGTATATCAGCACCTTGGATTTAATCGATTCACCGTTTCCTCTCCGGTTTCCTCTATATTCCTCTGCAGGTCAGCTCGTATTTTCTTGAGTAGTGGTGTACAAATGCCTTGTCCAATAGTCAGCTTTTCTTGCATTGTTAAACCATATTCCTGTAATAGAACAATCATTATTTTTACTTCCTTGCTTTGCTATTATACATGCGAATGTGAGTTTGTTTGTTTGTTTGTTACGCCCTCACGCCTAAACCACTGAATCAATTATTATTAATTTTGGTATAGAGATAGATAGGATCACCAGGAGTGACGAGATAAGCATATTTTTTTTCTTGTAAATCTTATATGAACTGGGGTAAAGTCGAAAATAAACTTTGTATGACACTCTTTATTGCCGCATCGGATTTGCTTCAAACTTTAGATAATACCTGCTTATAATTTCGAATGTTGGGTAAGTTCATATCTATCTGTATTAACTAATATTCATATAGCATTTGATAGAAAAATGATTTCTGTATCGATCGACAACCAGAATTGGTTGACAAAATCAATATTAAGGAAAACGATTTCGCCGGTAAAAGATAGTAGAATAGATTTTGAACTGCTTAAAACGAATCTGTTAGAAAATCGATAATCGACGTTATTCTTAAATATAAATCAATGAATGTATAAAATAACACGTCAAAATAAGAACAATTCATCAGACTAGTTTGCGATAATACGTAATAGAAAACATACTACTGCTTAAGTAGGGTAAGAGTAATAAAACAGTGTTTTTTATTCAGATCAGCATATCATGGTTTTATCTTTCGCTTTTCTCTATATATGTATGTAATATTTGGGTGGTTGTTTATAATTTAACGTATAACTTTATTGTGGCAACGTGGTACGTAACTTAACAGGTTGTTTAAGGATTGCATTGAAGTATGAATATAGGCGCGGATGTCTGTCAATCAGGATCCACCGCTTGGCTGCTATATTCAGCCTTAATACTATATAACCAAATTAATATTATAATGCGAAATTAACGAACTCTATCTGTCTCTTTCTTAAATTATCAAGTCTAAACCAAAACTGAGTTTGATGAATTTTAGTACGTAGGTAGATTTGACTTTGGCAAATGACATATAACTTTTGCCCCAAGAATAAAAGTTCACATAGTGAAATATAAAATGAAAATTGATTTATTTCTTAAATTAGGACTATGAAAATTTCAAAATCCTTCCCTCAAGACAATATAATAGCAAACGATTTCAATTGTTTAAATTCACACGAACTTAGTCGCAGATAACAGTAGTTGTACATCTCAGTATCATTAAATAAGACTATGAAAGAAGATTTGATAAAAAATGTGATACGCACCTGTGGTATGACAATGTCAGCTAAATATTTAGCATATATATAAAGTTCTTCGGCCAAATCGAACTGCAGTGTGTGCTGATTGTGTTGCAAGTCGTATTTAATACAGTCATATATGTCAGGTATTTTTGATATGTCATACGTTTTGTTCTTGGTGCAGAAGTCTTTTTCAATTTTGCCCCATCGTCTTCCCATTAATTCCCATGTTTCACCGTGGTATAATATTGTATCTTAAAAAATAAATAGTTCTCGTAAAAATATATAGACAAAATAAAAATTCGTATCAACAAGAGTTGAATCTCATTTCAAAATACAATATATTTGTGTCATCTGTTTACAAGAAATGTTATGTTTCTCTTATTTTAGGTCAGGAACCTTAAAGCGAGAAATTTTTCATAAGAGTACAAATGAAATGTTAAATACATATGTTTTTGGATTAGTTCAATAGTATTATAAAACATAACAAGAATTAACAGAGATTGAAATATAAATTTTGGAATAACTTTAGATTGAAGCCATATATAATATACCTACATATTTCAAATATAAATAGGTTAAAAAGATGGGCCAATCTGTGAATTCGACATCGGGGCAGACTGCAAGACAGCTAGGATGTTTTTGTCGTACACTCTACCACTGAGCTATATTTGCTTGATAAGTTCATTACTTAGTGCTCGGAGGAGTTATTAAACCTAATCCCTTCCTCTCCTTTCCACAGCAAATCTACCCACGTTAGAAAGAAGATTTACTATAATATCCATCCTGAAAACTCTTATCTTTATCGCACTATGGAGCTGTGGAATCATCTTCCGATCTATTTAGAGCCACATTTACTACTTGAGGCTGGTAGCTGGCCAGATGGGCGTTAGAAAAAGCCCTACCACCATGCTATGGTTTTCTCACGATGTTTTACTTCACCTAAAACTCAAACTCATTGTAAATGAATTCGAACCCACATCCCATGACGTGGCGTTCGTATAAACTATCATTCAGTAATCATAGTTACAATCGATTTAGAAATCCGGCATAATAGTTACGACTTAAGGAGGTCGTTTTCCCTTACGCCAGCCACTACTGTATTTGAACCGTATTCAACTAACCATCAGGTAAGTCAGTAACTACCGAGTACAGTTATGATGCCCAGTCAGGTTAAAAAATAATTGGAGACCTTTAGTCTTGGGGTCGTCCCGCTTGACGAGCACGATGTGCACGAGCTGCTGGATGAGGTGGTGCACGTGCGCGCAGCACTGCACCGGGTTCTTGACGAACTCCATGGCCGCGGTGATGCTGAGCGACGCGCACGGGTTGATGCGGCCGCGGTCTTCCTCGCTGAACTCGCGGTCTCTCTGCATCGCCTCGTGCAGCCGCCCCTTCGCCCTGTGGACACCACACATATACATCAATCTTAAACGTCGATGTAAAACATAACAACATCTATCGATAACTTATAAACATTGACACATATCTCACTACCTGTGCCAGCGGCTTCCTAAGCATGGGACTAAAATTTTATTTAACCAGTTTTGCCCGTTTTTCTAACATTTTTCAATACAGCTTCGCTCCTATTGATGGTAGCGTGATGTTATATAGCCTAAAGCTTTCCTCAAAGATTGCTCTGTCAAGTACAAACAGAATCTATGATAACAAACAAACTTTTCCGCTTTGTAATAATATATCAATATAGATTAATAATATATATTCTATCCATATCCTTACCAATATTATAAATGCGAAAGTAAGTTTGTTTGTTTGTTACGTTTTCACGCTATAACAGCTGAATCTATTACCATGAATTTTGGTATAGATATAGATGGGAACCTGGAGACGGTAATAGGCTATAAGTAATATGCGAAACACTAATTGGAAGTGGGGTAAAGAGAGGGATAAACTTTGTATGAAACTTTTTGTTGTATCATACGATTTGTTAGACAAAATTAATAATAACGGGAGTGAAGCCGCACGTAAAATCTTGTTAATATTATAAAGTTGAAGAGTTAGTTTCTTTGTTTAAACATCTTAGGAACTTTCGATCGAATCTTAAAACATCTTTATGTATTTGATAGAGCAATCTTGGAAAGGCTTGAAAAAAGCGTGAGGAAAAAGCTGGTCTTACATATTTTGAACTTTAGAGGAATCACAGTCGTTGTCCAACAATCCGTTAGTGTTGGCCGATTTGACCATTTGCACGAGAATGGGGGTGAGCTCCCCCTCCAGCGCGAGCAGACCCTTGGCAAAGGCGGCGGCAGTCATCTGCACGCGACCCTCGTCTGACGCGTAGATCTTCAGGTCGTGCCGGAAAGTCGAGTGGAGACGTAGCAAGCCTAAGCCTTGAGTTCCGCCTTCACCTGCCAAATTAATATTCATAGCCATTATTAAATTAATATTTCTAGTTCCCTTCTAATCCTAAATAAAAAATGTGTATAAATGCTAAGTTGGTACCATTGAGATTTATGTACAGAAGACATAAATAAACGTAACACAAAGATCACACTATTTACGTTATATGACCAAACGTAATTACGTATTACTAGCTTTTTCTTGCCGCCTTCGCTCGCGATAATATTGATTTTGTCACACAAATCGGATGACGTAATAAAAAGTTTCATACAAAGTTAATGACTCTTTTTACCGCAATTCCAATAAGATTTTCCGTGAAAAAGTAGCCTATCACCGTCTCCAGGTACCCATCTATCTCTATACCAAAATTCATCATAATCGATTGAGCGGTTTAGGCGTGAAAGCATAACAAACTAACACACAAACTCTTTAATTATATTTATATTTTAATTTAGTAACCTAGATATATAAAACAAACAAACCCGTTGTTAGAACACTTATAACTAGAGAACGGCTGGACCGATTTTAATGGTTTTTGATTTGTTGCATTTGTCTTTGTCCCGAATAGCAAAATAACTATTAAAAACATTGGAAAATTTACGAAAACAATAAAAGAAAAAACATTTTCTTGTACAAAATTTTCATGAGTTTCGCAACTGCCAAAAGACATTTAATGTTCATCTCGTCGATTCGGTAAACTTTTCCCTCAAATTAAAGAACGTATTTAAATAAAGGTTTCAAATCGACAAAATATATCCACAATATTTAGATAAATAATGGCGTATTTTAGATTTTAATAATGTAAAGTAATATCAGTAATGAAAAAGTATTGACATATTGATATATTAGTTGTCAAATATTTATGCGTGCCAGAAATTTACAATGAGATGGGAAGTGATTCTCACCATTTCTTGACCAACAATAAAAAATAAAACAGTTGTATTCAAACGACGCGATTATAGGTGATACGAAGTTCACCGGGTCAAGGTAACATAATATATAGTAAAATATTAAGATTAATTAGGTTCTAATTAATAAATCAAAAATTATTAAGAAATATAAAAAAAGAAAAATATTGATTTATAAGATTAGTCGTAATAACTATGATACAGTGTGGAATACTGTACATATAGTTATAATAGAACAATGAATATAAATAACCAGTGTATTTATTACAAGGAAAACTTCCAAAGAGGACTCAATACATTTAGGCGTACACGTAACGCAATCCAGGATCCGACGTTGTAAATCCTATAATGAAACCGGATGGTAAGAATGAGGTGTATACGCAAGAGTACTCATATTACCCACTGAGACTCGTGTTATATATTTTTTACATGACAATGCAGTATGCATCAATTGAATATTCGGTAGCCACTTTTAGAATATTAAACCTCTACTTATATAGATCAATGCGCAAAATCGTTTTAAGTCAATTTCATTGTGGTAAAATCTTTAAGACACGATGTAGGTAATACCTAAGTTGAATTTTATTTTATAAAAAAGAAATACTTAAACCGAGAAAGAAAAAAAAAGAACTATAATCCAAACCGAAAGAGGTATTCCAAGAAACACAAGGATACAATGCACGCGGCTTATATTACAAGTTATTGTTATTGATAATTTGCTAGTGTTAATATACGTTTTCATACACGCATACGATAAACCATAAATAAAAATTACTACCGAGAAATCAACAATCTATCGACGATAGCAATTATCATTTTGACCTCAAAACACTCGGCAATCGAATATACATTATTCGATCCTGAACGCCACACACCTCAAATAATTTTATATACTGATAAAATTGACTGCTTGCAGATTGGGCAGGTAATGTTGCAGACCGAAAGTCTATTGCTGGCTTTGTTATTAAGTCTGCATGATGACAGGGCTTTTTCTAATGCCAGATACCTGAAATGTGTTCCGTAAGTTGCACTTGAGAGCTAATCCCTCCCTTAGGCTTAGCGTGTCCACCGTCTTGGGCCACATCGTCAGTTAGCAACAAGTTAGATTGTGCCCATATAGCTAAAAATTTTAACTATTAAAAAAAAAAATCTCTCACTATGGATTTATTCTCATGTGAATAGCGGACGCAACCAAGTCGAATATACGAATGAATACTTGATTGCACTTTAAACGTGTACACAGGTAACCATAACACCAAAATGCATCTTTTTCTAACCAACCAGCAGTATCTTAGTAAGGAAATAAATATATACATGAAATAGAAAAAAAAATATTTCTACCACGCCGCCATAACGATTGGGTAAAGTAATATTATTTAAGTAATTTCAAATATACGTTACCAGGTATATGCCTGCCCTGTCCGCCCGGGTACATGCACCGGAACATCCGGCCCAACTCCTCGGCCTGGATGCGCCCGGCGGGGGTCAGCTCGCCGCCCCACTTCAGTATTAGGACCAAAGATGGTTCGCCAGGGCAGCCTACTGTAATTTCACACTATTAATACCTAACAAAATAAAATATTAAATACTAGCTGTTTGCGCGACTGCGTTTGCATGGAACTAAAATATTATTTAATAATTTTCATAACAAAATATTATATATCTTATGTTACTCACGCCTAATGTAGCATTCTAATAGTGAAAGAATTTTTGAAATCGCTCCAGTAGTTCTTGAGTTTATTCGTTACAAACAAAAATACAAATGTTTCTTCTTTATAATATTAGTACCGATTAAATAACCGAGTGTTAAACAAAAAAAGTGTGTTTGTGTCAAATTCGCGGCACGGATGAAGTTTATTCCTTAAGAACGATTGTCTTTGAAACCAGTGATGGATTTACCAGTAGGCTGAGTAGGCTGAATAAGCTGCAGACTAGCATGGTAAAATTTTGAGGCGGATTTATCGATTTTTTCTACAATTTTCGTAGTCCTATGTGGAATCTAATTGTAGAGGTAGGTTGGGACGGAAAAAATTGAATAGTCTACGGGCGGCAACAGTATAAATACGCCACTACTGTTTGAAATATAACAGTTTTTAAAATGAAAGCTGGGCAAAGTATATTGCCTAAAAAAACTGTACCATTTTCGAGTTGATGCATATAATTTCAAACCTTATAAATACCGGGAACCGTATGGCAATAATTTATTCTTAAGGATTAAATTAAAACAAATTTATTAAACAACTAATATATATAATTTAAATTACGGATAGTGGATAAAATTAATTTCATAATTAATAACGAAAAATACGTGCATTGTGGAAACATAATATTTCTAAGTGTTAATAAAATATAACTGAATAAGAAGCAAATAGTATAACTCCAATTCACCAAATCATAAAAATGTAATATTCAAACAAATCTACGTGTGTACTTGTATGCATAATTGAAAAATCGTTTTTCCATGCCATTTCATCCGTCATCATTTGAATACATCACAGTTTTAAACTACCATAGTTATAATGGTTCATATTGTGGTTTGTATAATTATATATCTTATTGTATTAAATTATTTATTACAATAGTAATAAATAAATGAAAAAAATAAAGTTCCTTCTATATACAAAATTAATCAAATCATAAAGTTAACAGCATATAAGTTTGTGTCCACTGATTTATAAGGTATTGTCAACGCTTATAGTAAAGACACATCGTGGAAAAACCAATAACGGTTCCGTTTTGGACGTTCAAATCAACACCTACCAGAAGCGGCAATTGTAACTATAAATCTGCGTCTACAACTAAATAACATATAAATAGTGAGTTTATTCTACTTTTGCGTTTTTGTACAAATAAACTCTGAACTGCATACATCATTCTATCATAAAACAAAAAAACTAGGCAACACTTTGATTAAATGATATTCAATTAATCTAATATTAATACCTGTTCAAATGTATCTTTAAAAGCCACTGTTTGCCAATTACTCTATTTATTATACCATAACTAAAGCTTACTCTAATAAGCTCAAAATGCAATATACTAAGCTTTGATATGTAATGACCACTGTATAATTAACAATGTGAAAATGGAATATTCCAGAGTTAACTCATCTTTAACTTACAAATAATTATTTTTGGAAAATAGTAAATTGAAATGCAGGGCCGAAGCAGCAAATACAATACTCAGCAATAATATGACCCTATTATGGGAAGATGTGAATTAAATTAGCTATGTTAAATATATTGTCGTATTTTTTATTGGAACTAATAAGTACTACCTATATAAAAATACCAATATTAATATCTAAGTTCGTCATATTAAATCATTTGATTTGAAATGGGACAGTTAACGTCTTGAACGAGAAACTATATCATAAATTGCAGAGTCTCATACAAGTTTTAATATTCAAAAAATAAGTGAGTTTATATTTTATTGTGTTTCTTATACATTGCTTGACTATTGAATTAATATCGTCGCAAATTTCATTTAAAATATATTATCCTGGTTCCTACCAACATTTCATTACATAAAATACTTCTAAGGATTAGTTCTGCGAAAATACCTTGTGCTACAGTATATAAAATGTAATATATCTACGTACCCAGTGTTTTTATTGCTCACACTAGTTTTACTACACATTTAATACCATTTTTTTAATGTAAACGGTTAGTCCGAGTAACAAATAATTCACATTATAAAATTAACATGCTAGTGAAGTCACCCGTATTAGGTATAGTATAACGCGGGAATAATATATAGTATATAATAATAATATATAGTGTAGTGATGAGATACTAACTATTGTGGTTAATAAAATTGCTCCCCTTATTTATTGGGAACGTTTTTATGCAAAATTGTACCCATGCCATGCAGAATGGTTAGAATATTTGCAAACCTAAGTAGAAATATTGTGTCAAAACACTTCAGTGAGTTTTTGTAATAATTAAGAAGATATGTCTTGAGTTCACTGTGAATAATAGCACACCATATATTTAATTTTATGGATTAAAATAAAAATTGTAACATGATATAAAACTTAAAATTTCTTTTAAGTGCATCTTTCTTTGAGTATTAAGGAAGACATGAGTAAATGTAGCAGCTACGTAACATTTTTAATACATAATTGAAACTGTTTTTGGATATTAAGTATTTAATTAATGTACTTCATTTAAAATAAAAATTCTAATTATGTTACATAACACTTTCATAAGTTATGTATTGATTTCTAGATTGAGAATAGAGAGAGAGTGAGAATAGTGAAATTTGGGTAGTGCCGTTAATTGCCATATATAATGTATGGGTCTATCATTTGTGACCTAATATTGATAGGGGGTCGCAGAATGTGTCTGCGTGATGAAGGGGGGAGCGGTGGTATAAAAACCTAAAATTTAGCTTGACGTATTTTATAAATTTCCTCTAATTTACAATCAATAATCGATAGTATCTGAGTAGTAGTGGAATGGCAGTAGGGCTAGTGGCAGATGGTAATGCAGAGGCAGACCGTGCGCGTGCGCGTGCGAGCCGTTACCGTCGTCCGAGCTGGAGCCGCGCGGCCGCCCTCGAGGCTGGTACTTCATCTGGACCTTACGATTTATACCAGAGAAATGACCATACCTGTAACAATTATAATACATACAAAAATAACTCAGTTGCTAGTGTGTACGGACCCCGCATTAATAAACATAAATTTGATCCCAGCAATGATCCTAAGCTTTCGGTGAAGGAAATCATCGTGATGAAACCATAGCTTGGTTAACTACCGCCAAATATTTATAGGTGTGTTCCGGTGGTATACTTGAGAGCATGTCCTTCTACTAGATTTAACGTTCCCATCATCTTGGGACACATCGTCACTTATTATCAGAGATTATGACCATAACCCTAAATCTACAAAGTTTAAAAAATATAACTACCTCATATATCGGCTCTTTTATTACGTATTTCGCAAAAGCAAACCGATTAACAGAAATTACTAAATATTCGCTTCGATATGGTAAAATCGTATCACGTTTCAGCTCTAGTGCACTTAATTTGTACATATTAATTAGTTTGTCATAATTAAATGTCCGTATTAATGTGTATTTAACGTCGATTATCTGTGTCTAAATATAAAAAGCCTTTTCTCCATAAATGCCATTAGGCATTGTGGTATCCCTCAAAATTGTATTTTAAAGGAGAGCCGAATTTTTACGTAAATGCATATTATAAAAAAAACGTTTTTATGTTGTTTTTAAGTATTTATTCAAACAATTATTTATTTCGTCGCAGAAAACTACACCGAATTAATTCGATGTGGGGTTTTTTCTGATTCAAATGATGTATGTAACTCGTATTCCCATTTTTGTGAGATAACACATTTATGCTTTCCAGCGTCGACATAACATATTTATTGCTTAGAGAGCACTAGTCACTGCATGTTCGATTAAAATCAGATTGTTATTGCACTCCTTATACCGCGAAGTGGGTGAGGTAGTGCTCTACTCTCGACACATCAAGATCAAATAATTTTTTGCTCATAAACTGCTTCTACTACAACCAATTTGCAATTTACAAGTTTTTGGTATTGTCAATTTTTTCTTGTAAAGGAAAAGGCACAGATACCGAAACCATACAACCGAGTCAAAAATTATTTCATAGTAAAGAGGATAGCGCTTCAACATGATAGACTCTCTAGGTAAAACTATCTACGGCATGTTATGACAAACAATATCTCATACTTGCTTAAAAAATATATAATATTTAATAATAAATAAAATAAGCCAATGGTAGGACTTGTTTTATTTTAATGAAATGAATGATATAAAGCGTGCTTTTTTTTATCTTACAAACTTTTTCATCTTTTTAAATACAATTTTTATAAAAGTCCGTATTACCTAGACATAAAAGCAAAGTTTTATGTACCAGATAAGTATTAATTTTTTTAGAAATTACTACATTTCCAAAAAATTCTTAGTAACGGTATTAAAAACATTAATAAGTATTGCGAATGTCAAGTCTACTCATGCTTTGATATAATGATAACTATTCACAAAAACAATCATACTTTTTCAATAAGTAATCAAAAACAGTAATCTAAATTAGTAACGAAATGATTACTTACATTTCCAGTACACTCTTCAACTGTTCCAGTTTTCCCTGTTTCTCTTCGATCTCGGGATCTGCATGACGCGTGTGTATATCAGAGAGCAGCGCACGCGCTATGTCCAATATCTCTTGCAGCTGCTTCGGTCTCTTCAATTTAACGTGACCACGTTTATAACCGTCGTACTTTTCAAATATTTCGAAAAACCTATAAAAATGTAAATATAGAAAATATACATGAAAAAATTTAAGCGATTGAAAGAAGAAAGCAGGTAAAGTTTACTCAATATATAATACAAAATTAAAATGGCTCAAAGTACACTCACAACACAATACTTCAAGACATAATAACCCCTTCAGCTTTGTGATAAGTTGATCGACTTATTAGCTACAAACTGCAGCTCGAAGACCTGATTGCAGAACGCTGTAAACGTGGTCTAGCAGTTTCACTTAATGACAAATTGTGTCACTGACGGTTGACAGTACATGAAGACTGTACCATACTTAACATCAGATGCTTAATGTATTTCCCAGCTATTATTATAAAAAGACTAACGTTGTCAGATACCATGACACTATAATTGTGTTCTACAGGGTCGCGACTACAACACAGTGTAAACCCGTCGCAGTGATTCTCGTAATTTTTTATCCTTCCAGATCAGATATATAAAAGCCGAAAGGCTCAAAGCCGGCGTAACAACGTCAACTAACGTTGATTAACTTGTACAATTAAGATTAAATAAAAACTTAACGTTTGAGCTCTTTTTTTAACGTGGGTGAATTAATTTAGTGTTTTCTTAGATTCTCTTTTCACGAATCTGAAATATCCATTAAAAAGCCGCACTGTAACACTACATTCCTCCTTACTTGCCGGAGGATACGTAAGAAAAATACGTAATTAGCAGAAGCAAAGCGAAAGCAATAATAGATAAATATTTGCTCCGGAATGGCAAATTTATATTAGCTTTAGTGTGCTTGATTTATCAGTTTTGTTCACGCCAAAATTTCATGACGTTGGCATTTAAGCTAGGGCAGGGAGCCGCACGTTCATTATCTGCACTTGACAGTTAACCTGTCAAAAGCGTGAGTTTTGTAAGTTCAGCACTGACACAGACATCGTAATCAAAATACACTAAACTATAATATTGTTTGTGCCCAGTGTCTGTGGAGATGATTTGCATCAAAGGAAAACAATAATCCAGATTATTACCGATCGGCAGTTCTCTACTAGGCTTATCGTGTCCACTATCTTGGGTCACATCGTCACTTTACACCAGGTGAGGTAGCGTTATGACTCACGCATATAAACAATAAAAAAATACATAATTAGCACGTGATAACTACTTTCCCATTCCTTAAACATAGCTTTTTTGACCCCCGCTATATAGTAACGATAGAATTAATATATCGCACCTGGGATGCCTTACTTCGACCTTCATTTTCTGCTTAGGCGTTCTATCTCCATGCCTGATTACCGCGACGACACAGCGCAGCTCCATCATCTTGCCGAAGGTGGTCGGGACTATCGGAGGGTCGTCCAGTTGGAAGGGCACCGACCAAGGTATGTGCAATGTGGGTGCCAACTCACGCAGTATCATATTCCCTAGTATTTTCGCACAATCGTCATAATACTTATTTGAGTTTTTTACGAACGAAAACCCGTTAACGTCGCACACGAATGACTTGCCGTTCGCCCTGTAGTGAATGTGTCATATATATATATATATATATATATATATATATATATATATATATATATATATATATATATATATATATATATATATATGTAATGTACAAATTTAAATATAAAACTTAACAACAATAATTTTTATGTTTACTTAACAAAATTTAAAATATTTTATCTAATAACTTATACCACCAGAACTTTTTACGTGCACATTTCGAAATGGCTTCTAAATATTGTAATTTGTAACAAACGGTTTTGGTATTCTTATAGTACAACGACAGTGTGAGAGTACAGTATCTGGTGGGAAGCAGAGTGTCGTCCAAAGATGACGGCGCCCAGACAATTAAACAAAAATAATTTTCTATATCTGTCTAGTTTTAAATACAAATAACGCTTTATGATATATTCTGTAAACCTTTGAATATACTAAGGGCTTTTGAATAAACTCACAAAATTTTCATCTTTACAATTTTAAATGGCTCAGTCAGACTGTAAAAGCTTATGATCCTAGTATTGCAAGCGGTAAGAAAGGGAATTATAAATTATTTATGAAATTTGACTGAAGACTGCACGATTGACTTAGTGGTACTTAGTCTATACGGCTGTTCTGAGTGTGGGTGTTACTTTAGTTTCCGTGAATTGTTTATTTTTAAATTTCCCGCGACGCAGAAGATGCTTAATGCAGAAGATGTTTTTTATATATATAATAAAAATTAGCAGTCAACAACTAATGATTATAGTAATATTATGTTCACCTTAACAAATCGAAACCACAAACGGTCTGTTTGAATGCCAAGCAAACTTTTCTCGATATCAATTTCTCTTGATTGGAGAGTATCACGGGATATCTTATTTCTTTCCCTTCTGAATCTCGTTCTACTTTACCATCGAGGGCAGGACTCTTTCGAGCTTCTGCGTGCGCGTAGTCTGGACCCACCGTGTATACTTTCACGTCAGTACCTAAGTAAAGAATATTATTTAAATTGTAGCGCGATATATACTAATACATATAAAAATGCAAACGAAATTAAAATATTTTATCGTCGCGAATCAAAGAAAACCATGACCTTTTTCAAGAGCTAAAGCGTGTTAGATGTTAATACATTCAACAATACATGAAGATATCGATAAAGTATTGTAGAATTATTGTAAGTGGGTCAAATTTTTTATAATTATCAAAAAAATGTATGCAGATAACTATAGACTAATGGAACCTCAACATACAATGCGCACTCTGTATAGAGTAATAATATGCAAACGTACATGAACGAAATGAGTATATCACGGTCACATATTGACTAACAACGCGTTGGAACACAGCGACAACAAGTATCTAAAACCCAAATAAAAAAAAAAAACTCGTGGCATTTAGTAATTGTTTTAACTCTTCCTGTTATGTATTTTTATCATTGGGCGAATTCAGGTGCCTTTGGTTAAAAGTTAGAACTACGTGAACTTTTATCACGCTAATGCGATTTTTAAGTAACTTTATTTTACACTACTTATTATTCTTATAAAACTAGTATGCGAAACGGTCAATGATTAGATGAAAACAAATAAAATATACAAATATGGAGTTTTTTTTTGTCTTTTTCATTTGCAAGTGAAGATAATATTAGAACAAGTACCTTACTCTACCCTACCCTTGTAGGTAGGTAGTTATAAGATATAATTAAATTATTTTCAGGAGAACAAATTAAAGTTACAAAATAATTATAAAATTCTACTATTTCACAGTAACTACAATCTAGTGTGTTTTTTTCAATCAATCTACAAAGAACATATAGTGTAATAATATTTAAACATTACAGTCATGTCGAACTTAGAATTAATTCTTCACGCAAGAAACAAAACTTACCATCGGTGGGCATAAAATCTTCATAGATGAACGACCCCGTTTTTCTTACTCTTGATTCAGGTGAATAAATACTACTTCGGCTTCCTATCTGTAAAATTATTAATAGCTCAGTGGTATCGTTTACGGACTTTTTTTAAAACTATAAAAAAATCTATATATAGGCACATTACTAAATACATGTTCAAAAATATGATTTTTAAAATAATACAAATCAAAGACAAACATAAGTCAATGGTATAGTGCAGTCATGAACTTATTCGCAAATTGAGACAGATGTCATCTGCGATTTTACCTTATAAGTGATCTATGAGGAATTATGATACAAAGTATGAACTAATAAACACATAGCTATAGCACTGTCAAATTCAAACCCATAAAACACGGTGTAAAAGAATATTACAATAGTACCTACCTTTCTAAAAAGTCGCTGACTTCCACCGCCCGCCGACGTCGGGTAATAAATATAAATATTATGATCCTCAGCCGATACAGGCTTTTCCACGAATGGTTTATTGAACACTACCCCATTAACTTCGACGTGATCCTCAGATTCAACCAACTCATGATCTGAAATAAAAACTGGTATATCTTTATGTTATAAATAAAAATCTTATGTATGTACGTCTCTTAGTGATCGTGTAGCTTCTTAGAGAGTTGACTGCTAGAAGTAAAATTTATGTTATACCAGCTGTGTTATACTTCATTTGCGTGTAAATATATTTTTTCTTTACGCGTAACCGTATTTTTTCTAAAGTAAAAGTAGCTTTAATTACTTCTTATAACATCAGCTATCTGCCAGCGAAAGTCGTAACAAAACCAGTTTAGCCGTGACAAACAGACAGACAGATAAAAAAAAATTGATATAAGTATTTGTATCATATGTATTTTCATATGCGTTTAGTAAACATTTGTTATTTTGATATTACAAATAGACACTTCAATTTTATTTTTTTGTATAGATAATTATTTTATCAATACGATGAGCCATAGGTAATTCCATGATATAATGAATGGCGCTATGTTTGACACATTTGTTTAAGATGTTTACAATCTCACCTCATGTTAAGTGGCGATGTGGCCCAAGATGCTGAATAAGCTGAGTCTAGCGTAGAGACTGGCTGTCAAGTGCAACTGCCGGAACACACCTATAGGTATTTGGTGATAGATTTTCCACTTGAGGGTGGTAGCTAGCCACGCCTTTCCACTGTGCTATGGTTTCCTCAGAATGATTTTCGAAACCGAAAGCTCATGGCTCATTGCAGGTGGATTCTAATTTCGATTATGGAATTGTAATGAGCCATAATGACGCAGAAAGATTGTTCTATGCAATCCTAACTATTGAGTACAATTTATGCGACTGGAAATGCAGATCTGACTGACCTTAACAAATTATCACTATTGTCTAGCTCATCTCAAAACAAGACACGTCAAGTGTTGCTCTATGGTAGGTAAGATGTATAATGGTACATAGCAAATGTTGTTAAATCTATTGGAATAACGCTGCGGCTTCGTATTTCCGTGCAAAGTTAGGAAAGTGCCACAAACGTCATACAATCTTATCAAAAATTACATCACATGTTGGTTTTGTACCTACAAATTATGTTTACTTTGCACGACACTGTACACGCTAAACAAGATTGAACGATTAATTTTGGTGTAAAAAGATTTTTTGAACTATTTAAGCTATATAATGGTAGCATTTCAACTCACTTGATGTTAATGGTTGTTGTCAAGCGATGATGTGGCCAAGGCGGTAACACAATAACAATAAGCTTATTAAGGGAACAAGCTTTCAAATGCAACTTCCCGAAAATACCAAAAGGTATTTGGATATAGATTACAATTTAATACTTACGTTTTGGGTCAGGCGAATCTCTATCTAAAACCGCATACCGCGGTATTTCTATACCTTCATTCTCTAAAATCGCGTAAACTCTTCGACGATCCTAAAAAAATATTAATTCTTTAAAGTCAGTCATACAAACAAATACAGACATTTTTTAAAAAACAAAAATTTAAAAATGCATACATACCTGAATATCATACTGCATATGAAGATTGTTTATAACGTAAGGTTTCCTTAGTTTCTCGTACTGAATAGCTTTGTCCAATGGGAAGCCTTTTGAATGAAACGAGATCAAACAGTCACACATAGGCCATTCTTCGACTGGTTTCTGAAATGTGTTTTGCTTTGTATATTTCAAACTCTTATAAATTATATATTATATATAAAGAAAAGAAAACAGCGAAATTCATTTTTAAATATGCAGTACAATCGAGTATACAGTAATTTTGAATTTATGATACAAAATATTTTTAATATGTTAATGATATGAAAGCATACCAAAATTAATAAAAATATAGATGAGGTGATCATGCATATACTGTCCGGGGTGCACAATAATGCGATAATTTATTTCTTAAATAGCACATAGTATTATAATTTCCATTATGATTTACTACTAGATTTTATCCGCGGCTCCGATCGCGTTAATGATACTAATATTATATGCAAAGTGAGTTTGCTTCGCTTTCACGCCTAATCTGCTGAATCGATTGTGGTTTTAGGTATAGATATAGATGGTACCCAGGAGATGCGGATAGGCTACTTTTTCTCGCGGAATTATGACTGGAAGCACGGTAAAGTAAAGAGAAAGATAAACTTTTATTGCACCATTCGATTTGTTTGATAAAATCGATATTAACGTGAGCAAAACCGCACGTCAAATCTAGTAGTGATTAAATTATAAGCAACATTATATTCTCTAAAGTTTAAAGCAAATCGGATGACGTAATAAAAGTTCTATATAAAGTTTATTCCTCTCTGTACCCCACTTCCCATAAGTTTTTGCGAAAAAAGTAGCCTATCACCGTCTCCAAGGTCCCATTTATCTCTGTACCAAAATTCATCATAATCGATTCAGAGATTTAGGCCTGAAAGCGTAACTAAGAAACAAACTCATCTTCCCATTTATAATTACATAGTATACTAGCTGCGCCGGCGACTTCATTCGCATAGAGCTAAAACTTATTTCAGCAGTGTTGCCCGTTTTTGTACCTTTCTTCAATAAATAAACAATTTTTTATCTTTCGTGTTTTTTTTTTAATAAAAAGTATCCTATGTTTCTTCTAATACCGCGAAGAATATGTGTACAAAGTTTCATGACGATCGATTAAGTAGTTTTCGCGTGAAAGCATAACAAACAAACTTACATTCAAATTTATAATATTAATATAGTATATATAAGTAGTATGATTGATTAGGTGTCAACCGCCCGCTCCGCTCGGCTTCTTTCATATTCGCAACTGTATACTTAAAACAATGATCGTCATATTTCATAACTAAACCCTGCTCATGAATCACTCTGTATGTTGGTGAAAACCGTATGATAAAAGGTGCAGTGGTTTTTAAATTTAACGCGAACAGACAGACGCAGCGGGACGCGTTGTTTTATAAAATTTACTGATAAAACACATTATATTGAAACTTAACCACAATTGTAGTCAAAACTACATAAATACATTAACACATGAGTTTGTTTCTTTGTTTGAGTGAGCTGGTCACAATAACTACCTTTAGAACCTGAAAGATTATTCTTGCATTTCACAACTCAATTATTAAGGTATATTATAGACTATTTAACATCACGCTAATATACTTAGGCGCTGAGCAGAAAGAAAATGAAACAATAAGGAAGGAGTCATGTTGACGTGCTCAAGTAATAATCATGAAATTTTGCTTACCCGTTTTCAGGAGTACCGAAAAAAACAGGGTTCTATTTAAATAGGAAAAACTGTTCCATAAAGGTACAAAAATAACATTTAGTTCCGCACAAAAGAATCCGCGGGCATAGTTAATAATATAATGCGATAATTCTTCGCTACTGACACGATATCTACAATTATGTTTATGTAACTGTGGTACGGATATGGTTCTATCGTAATAAGATCTCTACTAAAACTGATTCTAAACAACCTATTTTACTGTACAGCTTACCTTCGAAGAGATAGAATATACAATACATTCCTGCATTTTTATGTGTTGTCAAAGAACGCCTCAGGTTATCATCTAACCTGATAACTTCTCTACAAAAGAACCTTTAGGCATCATCGACACGGATTTTATAGTTAGATTCTTTTATCAGTTTGATTTGACTATGTACTATTATTAGCTGCGAGTCTAAATATTCTTAAACAGATTTACTGAAAATGCTTGTTGTATTATGATGAACACTATCTACTAATTAGTTAGCCAATATTAATCAAAGTATTACGTGTTCATTCTAAAATTGCAATACCTAAATTAATATTTCTATTAATAATTACTTGTATGTTACTAATATAATAAATGCGAAAGTGAGTGTGTTTGTTACACACTTAAACCTTCGTTACGCTTTCACACTTAAACCGCTGAATATGAATATAAATGATGATGAATTGGTTTAGAGATAGCAGGTGCCCTGTACAGTGATAGGCTACTCTTCTTCTAGAAAAGAATATAGGAAGTGTATTAAAGACAAGGATAAACTTGATATGAATTTTTTTATTGTGTTATCCGATTTGCTTCTAACTTTAGAGAATAATTACTAATAATTCTGAATTTCGGGCATGTTTATATCTACTGACCAAAATTCTGAATTAAATAATTAAATAGCATTTAATAGTAAAATTATTTTTGTGTTGATGGATAACCAGAATTGATTGACAAAATCAACAACAACGAGAGCGAAGCCGCGAATAAAATCTAGTATATCTACAAAACCAATTTTAGTTACAATGAAAACTAATAAAGCACTTCTCTAAACAACTAGCCGCCACCACACCACTGCAAAACTAAGCGATTCTTAACATGATAATTCGATGGCAAGAATGTAGCCAGGATATGCTTAGGAGCAGATTAACTAACAAAAAATATTATAAACAAAGTATGAATATTTTATTAACCTTTATGGCGTGATCTTGTTAAGTATTTATATGAGAACGAACATTTATATAAGTACATGAAGCGAAACATTTTTACGATAATTATTTATACATTCGTTTTCATTTACAATGAAGACTCTTCCGAGATAATTATATTGCTCAAAAAATCGTTTAACTTGTTGAAAAATTAACTTTAAGTAAAATTTGTCCGAATATTTTTATAGATTATTATTTGTCATAAACAAACCATTTTTTTTTTTACTATTTAAGTATGTACAATACCTTAAAAAAAACAATGCGTCGTATTCTTTTTTGACGCCGCGAGCGAAGCCTTTAAATGCAAGCGGAGACCCATATTCAGCGTTAAATTAAAATTATAAATCATGGAAATTCAGTTCCGCGAGTAGGAGTCTTTTATTGGAAATCCTCTTTAAGACCCTTTTTTTTTTAAAATTCTTTATTATGAAATATTGGCGATAAAAATAATGTTTTTTTTTTCATCTTTAATTGTTACTAACTTTTGCATTTTTTTATGTGCTAATATACGCTTTTGGCACATTTTTTATTTATTCCGAATCCAGTGAGGTATCACACATAATTTTAAAAGCAGTATCTCTATTATAGACCATTTTCAACTTGTCGACTCAAACACTTAAATCAGCTTACCCACACCGTTAGAGGAGTGGTAGCTGTTTCTGGCTTACCTGATTACACCCTTGTTCGATTTAACCATTAATTTTATTGTGCTTCACAATTTGAACAAACTGGACGAAAAAATAATATTTCACATTCAAACATCAAACCGACAAATCATGCTCTAATTGTTTGTTAGTAATGCGAATACATGACACATAGTGAAACAAAATACATTTTACAAGCAAAAATAGAACTCAAGGACGGCAAAATTATGCTTCCTGTAATATTTTTAATATCGTTCATGGCTTTTTTATACGTCATTGCTATTTATTTCAGTTAAGTTACCCATATTATAATAAATAAAGTTAATGGATAAGTTAAGTAGAAAATTTATCAATATCTTATAAATAAATTATCTATTTTTAAAGAATAAAATAAACTTCGAACAAATGCTGGTTTCACTCCTAACTTTTTTATATTTTGGTTCTTTCAATTCAGTCATATTTCAATGCTGGTATTACCCACTAATCGGTATAATTTAAGATACAGTAGGAATAACGCATAAATATGCATTAATAAAAAATGTACCGACGGCAATAATCTATAAAATTAATTTGTGCTAAAATCTATCAACCTAAATAACATACACAAAAGCTTATTTTCAATGAAACAGCCTCTCTTTATTTGACTGAAGCCCTGAAGCAACCCGAAAAAGGGTGTTCAACACCGGCTCCATTAAAAATATAATATTTTGTTCCACGATTGTGTTAAACAGTGAAGAGAACCTTGAGGATAACCTCCTCAGGGAAGACTAGCATCTTGATGTACTCAAACTCGTCGAGCCTTGTCAATATCTCTTTCATGGGTTTGGACTGCGACTTCTTGGCCATGGCGCAGACGCCGACCACCACCTTTTTACCGCCCCCATCGCAGTCCAATGATTCGCACAGATCCAACTCGCCCTTCATGAAAAAATTAAAAAAGTTTATCTTTTTCATAAGCATAGAAAAATGACGTAATTCTCCGATTGTAAGCACAGTACAATCCAAACACAAAGGCGACTTTCGAGAAATCAGAAATTTTAAAGCGATGATAGCTCAGTTGGTAGTGTGTATCGACACCGTGTCAAGGAATGTAAGTTCGAATCCACCTATAATGTGCTTTCAGTGAAGGAAAACATCGTTATAAAAAACCATGGCATGGTGGAAGGGCTTTTTCTAACGCTTGTCTGACTACCACCCTCAACTTGGAAATCTGATATCAAGTACCTATAGGTGTCTTGCAGCAGTTGGACTTGAAAACCAGTCCCTCCACTAGGCTTAGCGTATCCACTATCTTGTGCCACATTGTCACTTAACATAAGGTAAGATTGTGGCCACAATGATAAACTATACATATAAAATATGCAATTAGGATTGTGGAACAAGTCTTGTGTGACTGATATAGAAATGTGGCTAACCCAGAGACAGCCCATATGAAAGCTTTATCAAAATGTGCACGGTCATTCCGAACTGCTTGGGTCCTGCCATCCTCAACAAATAATGGACCCACTTGACTAATTCTGGAGCATATACAACTAAGAGTACCACTAGTGTTACACAGTTCGATTAGTATATTATATTAATACAATAAATCAGAAACGATAAAAAATATCAAAAGTAAATTATCTTCAACAGCCCATATTTCAATTCACAGCTTGATATAGGCCACTTCTTTTTGTTCTAAATCCCCACTTTTCATATTTAATTGTTATATTATAATTTTATCTCTGTTATGAAGACTAAAATCACTATGCATTTTTATTATTAACATTTCCTCATAATGAAAGACAATACAAAGGGAAGGTAACTTAACGTGGTCAAAACTTACATCTGTAATTACATCTATAGTTTATAACTATTTTAGTGTGTTACAGGTCTTAGAAGGCTTATGATTGGGCTTAGATTACAAAACACCAGTTTCAATGAGTCTACAATACCAGTGTTATTTTTATATAACTATATTGTAAAAGTTACAATTTAATCTACATTTATTTTATTTCTCACAGGCAACTCCATTGTAACAGCATAAAAAGGATTTAAGTTTTTTGTTGCTTTGTATAGTTTTTTCTTCAGTAACTTACAAACAGGTTTCATTTTTGAAATTAGATTAGTGTTCCTAAGCTCATCAAGAACATGAGATGATAACAAAAGTTATATCTAGTTAGACACTTGTCTTGTTACTTCCTGAATATACTTGTAGACACAAGCTTGATTTATGAGAAATTAATATGTTATGTTAACAATTTTTCTTATCCAGGAAACAAAATCTATCAACATTTTAAGAATATGCCACTAGTTTTATTACACCAATATATTTTGTTGCTAGTAAGATCAATATGTGATAATGAGATAGACAGTCAAAGATGGATTTTTATATTTTCTACAGCTTTGAAGTAAATTATGTACAAGTATTTTAAATACTAAATAAGTGTGTAAACACTAAAGCATATATGTAGAATCAAAAATGTTTAACTTCATAAAATGTATTACAATTTATACAATAACATTGACCTATTTAAATGTTGTATTATTAATATATTAAAATAAATTACAGAAAAATTTCCATGTTCATAATCTTACTTCTTGTAAACAATCATCACAGTAACATATTTCATCATCACTTTGTTTTTTTTCTTTCCTCCATTTCTTAAGACGCCACCAATCCTTTAACCACTGCCATTCCATGTTAACTAGCTATCAAAACTAAACTATCATATCAAACTTTAATGATAAAGAAACATAGCCTTGCTAGTGATTGGTTAGATTTCTACTTGATAACTAAGATAAACTTGACATGTATTCACAAACACATTACCTCACTTGACACTGTCAGTAGAGCTTGTGTTGCTATAAATAATTATATTGTAAAATAAATATTACTTTATAGTAAAATTGTTAAACATCATGGTGATTGTTGACTCAGTGCTTATCATAATATGTATCAGGAAGTTATATCTTTTAACAACGTTTTAAATATATTTCATTATACACAGTTATTATTTATTACAATTTGAGGTAATTGTAATATATAATTATTATGCATTTGTAATTTAAACATAGCTACATAAATTTAATCATAAATATCCCTATGTATCGAGTTCTTTCTATTGTTCTAGATATCTAAAATAATCACTCTCAATTAGATTAAACTTTTATGTAAAATAGTAAATATAAAACCATTATATAATAAATTCAGCTATGTTACATTATTTAAATGATTTTATTGTATGTTCGTCGATTCTTATTACATAAAAGTAATTATACAGTGTAAATGTAATATTTATATAACCTATTTCATTAAATTGATATCTAACAAATAGGTAAATAAGTCGTAAATATGGTAATCATGTTTAGAAAGGTCATTGCTCTTCCAATTAACGTGTTTATTTTAAGTATAGGAAGGTGTAGAAAATAATTCGTTCGCATGACTATACTCAGGTGTTAAGGAACACTTACAGATGATCTTATCGGGACTAAATTTCCGTCGTCACCAACATAAAACTGAGGTTGATTAGCTTGTCGCAAATCTTGGTATCCATGTTCGAGCTCAGTATATGACATTACATACATGCAATTCCAACAATATCGATTTACTTAATTATTATTCTTGATACCTATTCTAATTGTTTTAAATGTAAAAAGTATTTTTAGAATGTAAATAAAAATATTGCAAATGTTATGGCAAATAATTCCTAACAATTGTTGACTGTCATGAGTGATGCACAGATTGACTAACAATGTTGCCAACAATCGAGATAGCTCTTCACCACATTCAGTATCCAAGTCCACCAGAAATCTACAAACAGTGAGCAAAATTACTCTATAATCCGAGTTTTTGACGGAATCTCGATCTGTCATGTTGTGATTTATATTTTCATTCATATACTTAGTTGTTTAGCCCTATATTGTGTAAATTAAGGTAACATTTTACGTAACGTAGAATAACTTAAGTAAATTATAAATAAATATTTGGAACATGATATATTATTTGCTGGAAAAACTCCCAAGAGAGCTTGAACAAGAGAGTCACCATCTTGTTGAAGATAGTATAGTATGGTCTAAATAAAAATTAATGTTCCTGTAAAACATTTATGTACCATTATTCTGTCATATATTGTCACAACATTTTTTTTTTTTGTGAAGAGGAAATAAATATCCACAATTATTGAGTTACCAACATTAATTATTTAATCAACTCATATTTTGTATCAAATATTTTCCTTTGTTAAATCATTTCATTTCAGTAAGATGCATGATATGACAGGGGATTCCTCCCACTCGGAGGATTCCTGAGAATATCTTACGACTAAATTCAGTCAATTTTACTGTTACTGACACAGTAAAAGTAAATATATCGATATCAATTTATGAATATTCTAGTGATTTTCTTATTACTACTTGCAACTGGGATTTATTGTAGTATACGATAATCCAGTAGTTATTAGAGCACTGCTTTTCGTATACAAAAGGATCAAAGCATACACTGTAGCACAAAATCTACTAATCTGTCAATATTAGTAATCAATTCATCATTATTATTAAATCTAAATGTAATATGAACTGTGTGATTTCATTTACACTTTACATCAAATAAATTAGTATGTCTACATAACGTTATAAATATGTGTTTGGGCCATCTCTATCGCTGGATCTCAGATCACTAAAGGCGGGGAAAAGAGATCTTACTGCCTGTGGCTGACCTCTCTGGTGCCGCTGCCAGAAATAACAATTGACGGTCGGTATGGAAACGCTTCAGAGACTTCTTTTTTTTTTAATTGGCGGCGGCACCACGGACGTCAATCACAGGCAATATGACATTTTATTCTCGCTATTGATGATATGAGATCCAGCGGTAGAGATGGCCCAAACAGTATGGATTTTCTACTTTATTCATTGGGACCGTCGAAATATTGAGCAAGCAAGTTTTTAAAATATTTCGTATTTTTCTTTACGAACATCTTTACGAGATTTTTCTTTACTTTTTTTATTAACGTTATATTGTTAAAGTATGAATGTATACCCGTCCTGCATTTGCTGGATCGACTATGGCATGAGAATGTGGGGCTCAAGTAGAATCTGCGAACAATAAATAACTATTAAGAATACTCACGGCGCAACTACATTCTTTTCGTACTTGCCAAAAACTAGTAACTTCTTTCGCATTACTGCAAGTCCCTGACGTGAACGAGCAAACACCTATCATTGCCTATCATAGTTAATTTATAATATCTGCGATATAGCATGATGTGAATGACAATTATCAATATTATAAGGCTAAGAAGTGTATTACGCTCTCCAATTTTATCGATATTGATTCAAGCAGAAAAACTGCTGTTCACTTTATTATTGTTATTATAAAATTAACTTTAAAACATATATTTTATAAAAACTGTCAGACAGGAGAATATAAATAAAACGTATTGTAAACAAACCCAACTTTTGGAAAACTTTGTTTTTTTTTAATACATTTAGCGTTGCATTAGAAGCCCTTTTAAAGATTTTGCTTTTTAAAATAATAGTGTATTTAGCTCAATATTTTTTTTTTTATACGTAAGGTTTAGCGTTATGGCCATAATGTCACCGAATCTTAAGTGACAATACGGCCCAAGTTGGTAGACACACTAAACCTGTGGAGGAACTGGCTCTCAAGTGTAGCTGCCGGAACACACCTATTGGTATTTGGCGGCAGGTTTTACAACTTGAGGGTGGTAGCTAGCCAGGCGGGCACGTGAAAAAGCCCTACCACCATGCTATGGTTTCCTCACGATGTTTTCCTTCACCGAAAGCTCAAGCTTATTGTAGGTGCTTGGATTCGAACTCACGTCCCTTAACGCGAAGTCGTACACACTAACACTGAGCTATCATCGCTTCTAAATATGTAGTATAAATAGTAATTTTTAAATAAAATGTACAAATATCAAAATAAAAATGAAGGTATTTTTATCCGTATTCTTATAAGGCAATAATTACAAAAAAATCCGAATTAGAAAAAAGTAAACAATTCCCGCGACTGAGGTTACTTAGGTACCGTGATCACCTGCGAACACAATCTTTAACAATAGAGCTCACGAGTAACAGTGATGCGATGGTTGATGAATGACGTACGCCCACATGCAATTCAAACATACTAGTCAATAGTCATACACCATAGACAAATGGGAACCAATACATAGGAGTGACTTATAAAAAATGGGGGAAATTAGCTTACATTTCTATGTAAATACACAGAGATAATGTTAGTGATCACGAATACTAATGCAAAGACAATACATTTGTAGGCTAGTAATAGTTAATATTGCAGCCACTAAATATGATGACCCAATTGGTCAGTTCTCAATACAGTTATATTTGTCCGTTCATTCTTATTCTTTACGGTTTTGGATTCGAATGACTTTAGTTACATAAATAAAAATAAATATCGTATTTGATACAATTTTCGATATTGGATATTTTGTATCGATATTTCGAATCAAATTATCAATATATTACTTTAAAATATCGAATTTATCAATATTTCGATACTTTTTCAAGAAGCCTAGCCTGTGTCGTAAAGAGTGTCCGCGAAGGTCAGCCTCGCGGGCTCTTCTCTGCGGTCTCCTTCTGCGAGATAACTGTCTCTGTATTACTAGCATTCACGAACTCTAGCTGACAAAATGAAGATAATCATTTTCACGTCGACATCTGTTCGCATCAGTGTTGGCAGACCTGTGAAAAATTATTTTTGTACCAGAGCTGTAAATTTATTATTCTTCATTTCTCTCTTAAAACATTATTAATTGCAACTCTGCAACTCTCTCGTACCTTATTAGAACATAATACGCATGCGCGGCGAACGACAGTATTCCTTCTCGTTTCAACTTACTCTATTGGTAGCAGCAATCATTTTATTCTTTCCATTTAGATATTAAATTCACATGTGCATAGTATAATTGTAAAATAAATCTTAAATAATTGATTTATTGTGTTTTTGGAAGCATGTGATTTAGTGAAGCTTTTTCACGGATGTACATCTTTTTTTCAGTAGCTCCTGAGTTACAAATCTTTAATGTCTACCCTACCGTGTCCACAATAAGATGAAAATTGGTAAACAAACAGCACTTTTCAAAATATCACGATTTTTGCACCCAAACACAATGTAGTCATATTTATATGTCTTATTCCACTTAAGGAGCACCTTAAGCATACATTAAGGCTAAAATTGGTTTAAATTATTTACACGCAATATTTAACTAAAAATTCAAACTAAAAAATAAGCGTCACAGATGAGATAGCCTTCGTAAATCTATCGTCTTTTTGTGTCATAGGAATACGACCTTAGATCAGTGAATCATTCTGAAAGATAAAATAAATGAGCAATAAAAATATATTACAATAAACAGTAATATGTGACAACTGAGCCGCACTTTTGTTATTTTATGTAACTGCACTCTATAGTTTCAAATAAATTATTATTCTACCTAAAAATATTAACAATTATTATTGTCTTTAAGAGATTTAATTTAAAAAATTAAAACCAGTTAGGTTCTTGACATGAACAAAACTTGAAAGTCAACTTAAAAAGTCGTAAACATTCATGTTACCACTTGTGTACACATCATCGCAATATTATCATCTATTCATTACATCGAATATATGATAATATTGCTTCTTTAGTTAAGTTAAATTTACTTACAGATCTAAAGAAAGATACATTTCATATTGGGAACTAGGTCTTTATTTCATAGTAACTTGGTTACCGATCTTAGCTCGGTATTATTTTTTATTTGTGTTTATTTAAAAATATATGTTTAATTGCGAATCACATGTTGATTAAACATCCACATTTTATGGTTTTATATACATATGAGCTGAACAATAATTTAATTAATAATTTTATTCGAAATAATTTGCTTGAAAACTGCATTTTTAGGTAAAATGTAACTTGTATAGTTCATAAAGGTATAATTTGTCTAAATATTAAATTTCATCCACATCGTTAGAGCTGTTTCCGATATACGTGAAATTTATTTATATATAGAATTACTCATAGTAAGAGATACATTTGATTAAATAGATTCTCGAGCTAAACAAGCAACTCATTTAGTAATTCTATGATTTTCAACAATATACGTTGTCTTTGGTTACACGTCGGCCATTGTTGTGTACCAAATTTGATTTTGTAGTTTTGGACCGAGTATACGTTTCGAAATTTCTTGGGTACGAGCAAAAGTATCTTTGATATTGCCTTGTATGAAATCAAAGTAATGATTATATATCAATCCAGATGCCTTCAGACGTTTAGTCTAAACTCCTTCTTTAAGTCCGTTGATATTTTATTAACAAAACCCCACGTAGTAAACAAGAGGATATGGGGCAACAAAATATTTTTTAGAGTCTTGTGTATTTCATCTCAGAAAATTGATACACAAAAATTTTGCATGAGATTAGATAATACAACTCCTGAAGGTATAAAACATTTCTCTACAGACGTACTTAAAGTGTTGGGTTTACAAGAAGTAAATGAAGCCAGTATTTTAGACAGCACTATAGAAGTTATACTTACGGAGCTTCTCCCCAAGAATTATTCCTTGGAACGGGCATATCAACTTATTCTTGTATATAAAAAGGAAGCCAAGATAATATTTTATGATGTCACTCCAAAGAATATACAACAGAATCTGTGCCCTTGCTTTTGTTATACATTGATGATTGAAAATGAAGACATTGTATTGAAAGCTTGTTGTGGTTAGTACTTATAATTTTTCAATGTCAATTAAATAATAAAAATCAAATATGTATGTAGTAAATTTATATTGATTCATTACAGGTAAAATATTTTTAAATTACCTATACTGTATCATTTCCATGATAACTCATTTCAGTGTACTTAGTGATCTGTAACTACATATTATCTTAGATCAGTACTAAAATATTTCACTCATTTATCATCTGTTCATCAGTGTAAAATATAATAACTTCACTTAAAAATAAAATAAAATGTAACTTGGTATGAATAGTTGTAAGTCACTTATCTCCTACTAATTACAATTGATTTAATTAGGTACATTGAAAAATATGCTTACCTGCTTCATAGTTTAAACAAGTAAATATATATTATTGAATATGTAAAAATTACTAATGTAGAAATAATCTACTATAATAAAGTCTAAAAGTATGATCAGCTTAGTTTTAATCTACAAAGATATAGATATAGATGAATAACTGGGAACAAAAAATGAATAAAGTTTGAATTATTGTAAAAAACAATATTTTGATTCCAGCAATGTAGAAAATTATACATGAAGCTAATGAAAATATCTATTTAAATTTCAGATGCGGATTCAAAAATATACCAATGGCTCATCAAATCACTTGTACAGCAATTCATTAAATGGGGAAAGGAATTTGAAAGTAATGTGGTGAAGCAGAATATTTGTACAGAGTCATTAGCTCTTGTTTCCAAGAATAAATATTATCATAAATATAATGAACTTAAATTGAAATATGGTAAAGAAATGGTAAAGGTGAGAATTTACATTACGCTGCAAAGCCATGATTTGATTAACTATTATATTTTTCTTTTGCATTCCATCCTAAGTGAAATAATGTAATAGTGATCAAATTATTATCTGCACTGGTTTATAAACTATATTATTATTTATTACGATGTATGTTGAAAAAGCGTAATTCTCCATTTAATATGTTGAAAAATTCCCAGTTTGTCGATAAAACTTTCACTGACTGTGCACTAATTGCAGTACCATGTTAAATTTCTTTATTAGTAACCTTTTTTACCCATTAAATTTTTCTTGAAATTCAGTTGGATTTAGAATTGTTTTTTGCAAAAGAGAATTTAAGAAGATAGAAAATTTTAGCCTCAAATATGACACTGTCATTGTAAGGCTTCAACATTTTCAGGAAAATAAAGGCAGGGTTAACCTCGGTACCAAATAAAGGTTCATTATCAAAGCAAATACAGGAATTCAAAATTCATGTGTTTTCTTTGTATCCTACTTATATATATAAATATTTGCTATGTTAAAACATAGATATATAAATTGAAATGCCATAACAACATGATAGGGGTTATGTAGTATTTCAGGGTTGCTTAACAAACTCATAAGTAGCAATATTCCAGAATTAACATTTTTATTAATGTTATTCTAATAATATTTAATTATAATCAAATCTAATTCTAAACATAGGCTCCTCTATTAGGCTTAGTGTATCCACTTTCTTGAGCCACACCATCACTTAACATCAGGTGAGGTTGTAGCCATAACTCTAAACCTATAAATCATAAAATACAAACTGAAACCAAATATCATAATACATATTTGTAACAAAGCTAAAGTAATATTATAAGTATTACTTTCTTGTTTAAATTTAAACTGTCATTCCAATATTAAATTAATTTACACTATTCTTATATATCATAGATTTGGCCTGAATGTACTGATCCAGTTAAGTTTGTATATGAAGATGTTGCTATTGCTACATATTTACTATTGATTTGGGAAGAGAAGAAAAGAAAACAAACATTTGTTGATCTTGGATGTGGTAATGGTTTACTGGTGTATATATTAACAAAAGAGGGTCACAATGGAGTAGGAATTGATGTCAGAAAAAGACAAATTTGGTCCATGTACTCAAGTGACATCCAGTTGGAAGTAAGATACTCTCTTTATTATCATGTTTTTAACCTCTTAAAAACTTTGAACTTTTTTATTCATAAGTTTATTATTGCTCATAGTTGTATATATCTGATATGATAGATAACCTGATTTCTAAATTTAAAACACATTTTAGCTGTTAATTTATTTGACAATTGATTGTATATTGTTGGCAGTGCCAATACCTTCTATTTAACATCAGAATTGTGACTTCCTGTACATACATATACTAATTTTGGTACCTGTCATAACTTAGGAAAATACATTATATTGATTAATGACAATGCCAAACTTTTTAATTTAAGGAAAGAACTATAGTACCCTCAGAAGTTTCTTTATTTCCTGAGGCTGACTGGATCATTGGTAATCATTCTGATGAGCTTACTCCATGGATTCCAGTGTTGGCAGCTAGAAGTTCATACAAGTGTAACTTTTTTGTATTACCCTGTTGTGCTTATAATTTTGATGGGACTAAATATCAACGTAAACATTCAAACAAAAGTCAGTATTTAGAATACTTAGATTACATTAAGGTGTTATGTGAAGAGTGTGGCTTTATGGTTGAAATGGACAGACTTAAAATACCCAGTACTAAAAGAATATGTTTAATTAGCAAAGGAAGAGAATACAATATCAATGAATTTGATATATATTGTAATAAAACACAGGTATTAATAGAAAGAGATTCTAGTTTTCAAAATAATGAAATACATAATTCTATGTGGATAAAAGATTTCAAAGCTCGAGAAAGTCATGAGGAAGTAAAAAATTGTACTCAAATAGATAAAAATATTATTGAAGCCATTGTTACAAGAATATCTACATATTTACTTCAGGGCTGCAATAAAGATTCTCATTGGTCTCTTGGAAAATCAATTGAAATCAATAAAGTTATAGAATTCATACCTAAAGAGGAGTTACAAAAATTGAAATCAGAATGTGGTGGATTACAGACTCTATTAAAAAATAATCATCAGATTTTTCAAGTGCATAGTGGAAAGGTGCAACTAAGATACCCTAAAACTATTGATGAAGTGAAAAATAACATAAAGAACAAAACTAAATCTACTCAATTTAAACTCCAGCATAAGCCTTGCTGGTTTTATAATAATCATCCACAGGGATGTCCATTGACAGGTACAAGTTGTAGCTTTTTACATGTGAAAAGATGAAAACAAAATGTTTTAAATTTATTTTTGTATTTTATTATTATTTATTTATTTCAACCTATATGTCCCATGTAAATTACAAAAAAGAGTATTTATGCAACAATATTAAACATAAAAAAATAACTGACATCTGCCAAGTTCAATATAAAACTTAATAATAAATTGATTTATAACTTATCCACACTGTAGAAAACATTGATTATTTTTTATTAGCTTTGTTTAGATTCCTAAATTGCAATTATAATCAATTATTCTATTTCAAAAAACCTGTTGAGTGCAGTTAAATTTCTCTCATCCACCAATTTTGCAACATCATGTTCTCCCATAAATGAACATACCATCCTTAATGTGGTCCATATTGTCGAAGAACTTGTATCTGTGGATGTAGAGTCTGGATACATACTTTTAGCTTTATTTTGCTGATTAAGTGCCACTAAGAAATGTTCAGCAGCTTGTCTGTGTGCACTTAAATTCATACATGTGATCCCAACATTATATCTAGCTCTTATAAATCCAGGTTCTAAATTTAAAGCCTCATGGTATGCTTCAACTGCTTCTTCAGATCGATCACTATTAGCTAAAGTAGCACCAAGTCTATTCCACAATTTAGCATTGTTACTGGCTACCATCAAAGCAGTTTTAAAGCAATCAACTGCTTTATCATATTCTTGACTGATATTAAAAACTACACCAAGTGCATTCTGCACATCAGAATCAATTTCGGATGGCTGAAGTTGTGCTGCTTTTAAATACAAAGATTTCACATGTGCTTCTAGTTCTTTTAAATCTAACTTTTTAGTGTCAATATCTTGAGGAAACAAGTCACTATATTTAGGGCTAGCTTTTAACCAGTCTAGAAGGGAGTTAAATGCATATTTTGACATATTTTCATTAGTATAAGCTGCAGCTAATGTAATATATGCTTCCAACTGTCTTGGATCTATATCTAACGATTTTTTGAGGGCTGTAATTGCTACAGGATCTTGTTCATTTTCTGCTTGGGTTGTACCTAGGAGGAACCAAGCTTCGGCAGAATCAGGTTGTTGTTGACAAGCTGCTTCAAAACATAGAACAGCTCCAGGAATATCACCCTTTTTGAGTTTTTCTTTTCCTATTTCAAGAGCACTCTTATTTTCAAGCATAACATTACCTTCTGTAAAAGAGTACTCTTTTGCAATACCATTAGCAGTTTCAGAATTCCAGTAGTCTGTGACATCACTGAGTTTATCCCAATCTTCTTTATATTTTTCTGCCATTGCATCAAGTATTTCATCCTTACTAAGATTTCTCTGTGTTTCTTCAGTTGTTTCACCTAAGTTTAGTTCCCCAGCACTTATTTTTTTCATAAAAGACATAAATTGGTTATATGCGAGATCATCATCATCCTTAACACTATTAACATACTCCTGAGCTTTTGCTTTCACATTATCATCAGTTTTTACCTCAGATTCATCTATAAATTGTACCTGGAAATTTGATGAAACTTGTGGTGGCAAAACAGTCTGAGGATGCATGAAAAATGGTCTAATCATATGTTGATTTGGAATGTAAGTCGTCGATGGCCCTGCAGCCCATGAATTATTACTTTGAGAACCTATACCAGAAACTGAAGTTCTGGGGCTTTGAACTGCTTGTGATTTCATATCATGTTCAGGTAAATTTCCCAACAAAGCGTTCATATTGAACGTTTGAGGTGCTTGAGAGTTTTGTGCCAAAAATTCATTGATAAATCGGTCTGCTTGAGAGTGTGTTTGAGAAATTGAAGTATCCCGGTTGACAATATTGGAAAGTTGTACAAGAGCATTGTTACCACCACAATCGCCTCCCACAAGTTTGTTTAGTGACATCTTATATTTAATTATAATATGCACTAACTTCAATAATTTATTACACGTACAAAGGTCAATAACAGTTCTTTATTTACAAGAACAAATATCTATTATTTCAATTATGGTTTATTTCATTTAAAAAGTCACATATAATAAACCGCACATGTATTCATTTTACTGCGATACTTATCATAAAATAAATATGTTTTAAATTTATATTGATAGAAAAAAGATATCAAAACCAATCATATCAAACTCAAAAATGATTGTCAAATCAATATTTGTGGTACAAATTTTATACTAGGGATGACGATCTGAAATTGATTAAGGGGAAGGAATTTTTAGAGTAAAAGAAAACAATTTTTTAAATCGATATACAGCACTGAATCAAACCAGTGGATTGATATTTCACCCTTAACAATCAAGATTCGATTCTTATCTATCTTGATAAGACATCATTAACAAAAATTAGAATACTTTCCCAAACACAATACAAATAATATTTTTTTGTTTAATAAATCAAAATCTCGCTTTATGGTTGGGTACTCAGCTGCTATCGCATTTCCACGATAAATAAAAAAAATTATAATCTATGCTTCGGCGAAATTTTGGTGACATTTTTGTATATCATGTTATGATTTTATTTTTATTCACATACTTAGTTATTTGGCCCTATGTTGTGTAATATGCGTGATGTAGCTTGGCCAATGTGCATAAGTGGAGTAAATTGAAAATAATGATTCGTAACATCATATATTAGTTGCTCCAAAAACTCTGTGAAAAATTTAAACAAGAGAGTTTTCATCTTGTTAAAACACTAACTTCTTAATTATAAAATAATGTTAGACTTGACTTTTAAAAAGAAACACTTCGGGCAGCATCGCAATTACTGACCCGAACCGCTTGGGTCCTAGTAGATTGAACAGGCTGTTATTATCAAGGAATGAGTGTTATCAATAAATTTAAGAATTAATTGTCTTCTTATATCCGTGATACTTTGATGTACTTGTAAACAAATTATTAATTAGTATAAGAATGATAAAATATCAATTATTTAATTATCGATATCGACTATTGTGGTGGTCTTTTTGTCTTCTTTGATTGGTATTATATATTGAAAATAATGAGCATTAAAAGAGAATGGAATAAAATTGTTTTGATATAAATCGATATTTTGGAGCTCAGTTTACATTGTGAATTGATTAATTTAATTTCAAGACGAATCGATCCTAGTATTGTTATTTTTTTAAGATAGAATCGCTATCCCTTATTTGTTCCCCAATAGTGATAGGCAAGTGAACTGCTACAAATGTAAATACACGAAGTTGAAATTACATAGGTAACTATATACAATGTGTAGTATATCGGCTCGATACCTGGCTTAGTTTATTATATTATAGTAACAGTTAATATGTGTCATTATTCATCACTAGTTACGTAAACACCAGAGACCAATATAAATTATAATAAATACTGTATCGTTTCTAAGTCTCGATTCGGGTTTATTTATATAGATGTAACATTTCTATAAGGTACTATGACACAAACTGAAGATAGACCTAATACGGAGCCTGAATTTAAAACAAACACAACACAGAATAGTGAGACATCGTCTTCCGAACAGAAACTTCAAGATAAATGGCTGGTTCGTACCGTATGGTCACTATCAAAAATAATTTTGTCCATTGTGAGCCTATACTTGTTTATAATATATTTATTTCAATTTTAAAAGTAGTTATAAATAGATGTATTTTCAATTCTTATAAATAAATTTGTAGTTCATAACGTGTGTCTAAATTCTCATCTAAATCTGCTTAGACCTAACATAGAATTGGCGGGTACGATTAATGTTGGTTTACCGCGATTTTGGGGTATAAAAGGAGTTATTATTGATAGATATTAAGACCCTAATTATAACCATATACCACTCTCATGAAAAGGTATTTGAGAAAGATATGCGATTAGTCAATTTGAGAAAAAATAACCTCTACCTACATTCTAACCTCTATACGTTTTTAGTTGCCTAAACAATAGTGATCTAACTGATTAGGCCACATAAAATCAAGAGCTGGTTGTTTAGTTAGATAAGTTAGCAATTTGAGTATTCACATATAGTATGCTACAAGTTTTTCTGTGATAATTCATTTAATAAACTATAAAGAGGATGTTCTCATTATCCTAAACATTTGTCCCTCATTTTAACATGTTGAGTAAATGCTTAAGAAAAGTACTAAAAGAAATAAAAAGAAATCTTGTTTTTTTCCCCATATAACTCCTTAATGATAATAGTTATAATATAATGCAACACTTCCTTATGGTGAAAAATAAACAAACAATTAATTGTTTGATTGTATTTTAATCAAAAATAATACTTTTCAGATAAGAGAATGTGATTTATACAAAGATGAGTACAAAGAATGTACAAGTGCCAAAGGCAGGTTCCATCAGTTTTTTATATATGGGGAGACATTGAATTGTAATCAGTGGAAAAAGGATTATGATAACTGTTGTAAATGGGAAAGTAGCAAAGATATAAAAGCAGCAGTAAGTTTTAGAATACAAAATTAATTATCCAAAAATTTTATAATTAAAAATATTATCCATGCCCTTAGGGGGATTAAACAACAAATGGATGTGTCTTAGATGACCATTAAAAGATAAATATTATATTTTGCAGAGAATTCTTTTGGACAAAATTTATAGTCTAAGATCTGGCTGAAAGATTGCTATGTTTATGTGAATTTGAATCAAAATCTAATCTTGATATATATAAATTTCATGTCACATTTTTTCTCCGTGATGAACTTCTAAACTACTTAACTGATTTTAATAAAATTTTGCACACTGTGTACAGTTTCATCAATCTTATAATTATGTATATAACTTAGATTAACTAAAATTCACATGAACATAGAAATGTTGCAACCAGATCCCGTACCATTATTACATAAATATGAATATTTGAATCCTATATATTTTTAATTTTCATCTCAGTTTACAATAAATAAAATTTTAATTATAATTTGTCACTCTGTATTCCGTCTAACTTTCTTTGATGCAATGTTTAATTTTGATTTTCATTGAATAAATTATTGTATAAATAATTTCAGGAGGCTGTAATTAATAGTGAAAGGGAGCGTCGTTTAGAAAGATTACGAGCACACTATAAAAATGACACATGGAAGAAACGTGATTCACCGCCAGTTGACTGGAATAAACCATTACCTGAATGGATGCAAAAGAGAGATGAAAATACTTACCTTGCACAAAAACTAAAAGAGGATGCTGAGGGAATAAGTGAAGAGAATAAAAGTTTTTGTGTAATCATATGATGAATGCTTACTTAGATAATTTAGCAAATGTAATTCAATATAGGTAGCATATTTGTAAATAAAAATGATGTAAATAAAAGATATTCTGTTTTAACCAACAAAAGATTGTATATAGTAAAGAAGTCACTACCTTGGCTTTCCACAATAACTGTGGTTTATGGCTATAGTATATTACTTACTATTTTTTAAAAGGTTATCAATATAAATCTTATAGGCTAAGCTGTTTCATAATTAGGCTTGAATAATTTCATGTATCATTACTATTTTTCATGTATAAGCAATCAATGAAGTTATAATGGCTCAATTGGTAGTGTGTATGGAAGCTGCATCAATGGATGTGAGTTCAAATTCCTGCAATAAGCCGAGTTTTCAGTGGAGAAAAACATAGTGATAACACCGTAGCATGGTGGTAGGGCTATTTGTTATATCTACCATACTCAAGTTGAAAAGCAAACTTCAAATACGTATAGATATATTTTGGCATTTCCTTCGAGAGACAGTCCCGCCACTAGACTATACCTGTACACAACCTTGAGCCACATCGCCGCTTAACATCAGGTAAGACTGTGCCCATAAAGTGTTAACCTATAAACTATAACAAAGAGATCATTTGATGAAAATTAATACTGAAACTCTTATTTAAATCAAATAAACAATTTTCTGAGTGAATTTTTCTTTTTTTATTTGATGGCCACATGTGTGATGCACACAATTTTTCCAATGTCACATAGGTAGAACCATAAGAGATTGAGATTATATTAAACAATTTTTGTTTTTATTTTTTTAAATTATATCCTGACCAGGAATTATACATTTCCTATAGTAAGTTTGACATTTGTTATATCTTCTATAAAGTTTCCACACTATATTTTTCATTGACAAAAAGGAGACTACCTAAATCTAGGGTTTATTAAATGGTTTTCACTAGAAATATTACTAAGTGCTCATATATGTACATAAATTAATAGACGTATTTCCAAAGAAGACTTACAATATTATTACATTATTACAATATGATTAGTACATTAGCTACAATTTTTTAATATTCTGAAGTTCGTTCGGGGAAAGTCGGCTCGTGGCAACTAAGGGAGCGAGAGATATATAGTTTTAGGTCTGTCGTGGTTCTTAAGCACAATTCATTTTTTATTTAAATTAACATATGACCAAGTTATAAAAAAAATATGTAATTAAGTTATTAGAGAGGTTTTAATTAGGATCAGTTGAGATAAAAATTCTTCTGCCTTTATAAAAATGTCGGTGTTCTGCGGTGAAAGGTTTGAGTAGCCCTTAACCTCGCTGCAGTACTCAAGGTCCTTGTCGTTAAGGTTAGTCCGAAGAAAAAAGCTTAAAAGCTCAAGTTGAAAATCTGCCGGCAAATAGCCACAGGTTCCGTCAGTTCCACTTGAGAGCTAGTCTCTCCACAGGTTTACATGAACCAGCTTGGGCCTCATCGTCTTTAACTACAGATGAGTTTTTTTTAATAGTTAAGGCTTCGCGTTATTTGCATATTCTCACTGATCTTAAAAAGTAAAGCTTAACTATAAAAAGTAAACAAAAAAAAGAGATCTCTGAGGGCAGACCGGAGTTTAGTTCGAAGTCAAAACGGGTTCAAGGTCAGGTAAATTTTTGAGGGGCGATTCCCACAAAGTGACTAGAAGTAATATGATTTAAGTTTTTGTTCTCTGCCAAGGAAAGGAAGAATATTGGGTTAACATAGAGCCTGTATCGTTTGTTACTGCATCTCATGAGTGGAATATCTCATGCCCCTCTCCACCAAAGCTTATAGTTTTGTAAATGTTTTACAAAACCCACGCTAAAAACAAAGGTTCTACTGGAAAAAACATCCATGTTTTATTTTGTAATGCATCAAATGATATATTTTAAGGTACACTGCTGTGTACGAAAAAAGAGTAGTAAAGAACCGATGATTGATTAAAATTTTTCGTCATACAATGTGAATACCAATCACATAAATTAAAGAATAATATAGCATATTCGTACTTAAAAACAAAGTTATTCGTACAGGTCAAAATTTAATATTACTTCATTTTCATATAAAGACGATTTATGACGATCACACTACAAAATTCCTGTATAAGATCACTGTTACATAATAGGACTTATTATTATTAATAAATCAGTTCTAAGCTGTTATCAAAGTGGTCCTGACCCAGCAACTACACACACATACTTATCTGAATGATAATACATGCTGCCTATAATTGTTCACAAACAAGATAAAACTATATGCTTGTTCCACTCTGACTGTAGTTCATTACGTGCCTTTCTGTTATTTGCACAGATGAGTGGCTTGTTGTGCAGGACTTTGTTGTCTCTTAAATTTATTAGAGTGCCGATGGCTAGAAACGCATCTGCTGCATACCTCATCGAAGATCCAAAATATTCCTTTTTAAAGGAATTAGGTTTGAAGGAGCAAAATATAGGCGTATTTAATGGAAAATGGGAGGCCAACGGCCAAGTAAGTACCGGCCTGTTATCACAGATATTTTTACTCAAAACTAATAATTTTATTGAATTTATGTTATTTTGTTAATCTATTTATTAGCTTAATTATAATAATAAATATATATTGAAAATATTATAGGCTCTTGAAGTATGGAATAAAAGTACCTACTATAAGTTTATAATTATGTGGCATACATACAATCTAAAAAATAAAGTTGTTTGGTTATTAAACGTATTTATAATAACATTAACTGTTCACGAGGTACAAATTACTTTGAATTTTAATATATTAAGTACGTAGCGACAAAGATACAATGTATGAAGACAAATTGCGTCTTGCATATAATATCATCGTTGGTAGATAAGTATGCGTAAGCGCATATAGTGATCGATTTGCAAATGCATCAGCTACTGCATTCCTTTCATATTACCGTATACATATAGTAGGGTTAACTTACGATCATTTCTCTGAACATTTTATGAAATGTAACGCTATTTTTAGGCTAAATAGTAACAATCAGTTGTAAGGTTTTACAGACTGATATTTTAACAGAGTATCGATAATTTGCTTTTCCTTTTGTGGTCATTGTTATTTATACCAGAATTATTTATATAAACAGTTGATTTGTAATACTAGAATGGTAACTTTACAACACAGTGCCTGGTATTTAAAACAGTGCAGTTCAAAAAGAATTACGATCTAAAAGTTCAGTAATTCATCGCCAATCATCGCTGTTATGGTAGCGTGCAAGCTTCTTATATCCTGAAGCGCTACAAACCAAAAGAACCTATGTAATAGACTTATCATCCTACGCATTGTTTTCTTGATCCAGTCGCAACTGTACCCACTGGTACAGATCCTTGATGCATAGTAGGTTGCGATCTAAAAGTTCAGTAATTCATCACCAATCATCGCTGTTATGGTAGCCTGCAAGCTTCTTATATCCTGAAGCGCTACAAACCAAAAGAACCTATGTAATAGACTTATCATCCTACGCATTGTTTTCTTGATCCAGTCGCAACTGTACCCACTGGTACAGATCCTTGTCACCTCGCTTGGTTACTGGATAAACTTCGGTGGGTACCCAAAGAGAACAAGCCTAAAAGTGTCACTAGAGCGTATATAGTTAGATGTGTGATGAACACGGTTGTCATGTACCCATTTTACCTTTGACTTATTCGGTATTTGAAAGTTATTGAACCTATCCAAAAGTTGGCTAAGGATGCATTATTAGGGGTGCGTAGTCAGGGTACCTCCAAGTGGTGCACGCCGGGCAACGTCCGGTCAAGCTGGCCGACGGCTGATAGCATGACAAGAAGGAATCATCCGGCATCTACTAACGAATAGTACCATAAACGCACATTGGCAGGCCCGACGTGTACTTGCACTACCGTCGGGCAGGCGGTCTAGGCATCCTGCCTTGCCCCCACCGTTGGTCTCGTAATCCCGTTGGAGCGCTGCTGAGTGCAAATGACACGACTCGCACCTTCCAGTGGACTATTGGAAATTGCGGAAGTGTGTTAAGTTTGTATATACATTTATGTTACATTTTTTTTTTGTTTTAAATCGAAATATTGTGACCGTAGAGACTGACTCTTTAACTCTAGTACCCTGTTTCGTATTATCTTTGTATAAGACCGACGTTATGGAGACAAACTTTATAATGTATATTAAGGTGGTGTTTAAACTGGACGCTGATTTAAGTTCGATTCTTCCACAGATTATCCAGTCGTTCAGTCCAGCAAATGGCAAAGTAATAGCAGAGGTCCAGGCTGCTAGTTCTTCAGACTACGAATCTTGTGCTGCTGCAGCCCAAGAGGCATGGCATGAATGGGCTGAACTGCCTGCTCCGGCCAGAGGGGAGATCGTAAGGCAGATCGGTGATGCTCTCAGGGAAAAGTTGCAACCGTTGGGACAACTAGTATCTTTAGAGATGGGTAAGTAGAACCAGAGAGACAATTTGTTTTCTTATTACTCTAAGTTGACAAGGCCAGTAAAGCATGTATAACCTAATTCGAAAATGTGACATTCGAAATTCACTTAAAGACATAGTACTTGCAAATGGGACACGAAAATCCTGTAATCCCCACGCTTCTTAACAAAGTATTTCCTCACACATTATGTTAGTTTAAGGGTGCTTGTAACGACAACTGGTTCATTAATTAAAATTAATGTTCGAGCAATGTAATAGAAGATAGTAATATTATTCTAAAATCGTCTACATTTACACCTGATAGCATTATCGGTATATACCAAAAATGTATTATGATTATAGAACCGCAGACTTTTGAATTATATTGATAATATCAAATGAAAAAGTGTTTAAATTAACGATCTTTACTAAAGTCTTTGCTTATTTTATAGGCAAAATTCTACCAGAAGCAATAGGAGAAGTGGTAGAATATATTCATGTTTGTGACTTGGGCTTGGGACTCTCTCGTACTCTGCCTGGTACGATCTTTCCTTCTGAAAGACCTGGACACGTTCTCATTGAAAAATGGAATCCATTGGGTGTGGTCGGCATCATTACAGCATTTAACTTTCCTGTTGCTGTGTTTGGATGGAATAGTGCCATTGCTATGGTAATTGCAGATAATGTATTAACAATACCAATATATATTAATTTATTAAAATAAATATTTACCGAAAAACAAAATTTGATGTAAGGCGTAATATTTAGAATAATTTTGAACTGACGGAAAAGGTAGGTAAATGTCGTGGTACAAACATAGAACTATTACACTTCATTTTGCAATGTTTCAAATGTATGTCTGTCTATTACAAATTAATACTTTGCTTACTAATAAAACATTAAAAACTTTATCCAACATTTGGCTACGAAATCCTAATATCATTAGTAGGCATCCAAGTATTTAAGCTAATTTAAGTATATAAAGCGTCAATAATTTTTAATATACAGCAGATGTAATAATAATAAATATTCGTAACCAGGTATGCGGTGACGCCAGTGTATGGAAACCATCAGATACAACACCGCTGACCGCCGTAGCTGTTACTAGAATCGTCGAGAGTGTACTGAAAAAGAATAATATACCCAGTGCAATAGCTTCTTTATGTGTCGGTGGAAGAGACATCGGACAACAACTAGTCAAGGACGAGCGAATGAAGCTTGTTTCTTTCACTGGAAGTACTGTAGTTGGTCAACAGGTTAGTTGAACGTTTATAAATGTCTATTATTTATTTGTAAATCTGTACATGGCAAACAATTGTTATTTTTTAGTTTTAAGGTTTAACGTTATAACCCTGATCTTACCTGATGTTAAGTGATGATGTGACCCAAGAAGAGGGATTAGCTAAATCTGTGGAGGCACTGGCTCTCAAGTGCCACTTTCGGAACACATCTATAGGTATTTGGCGGCAGGTTTTAACTTCAGGGAGGTAAGTAGCCAGGCGGACATTAGCTAAAGCCTTACTACCATACTATGGTTTCATCCCGATGTTTTCCTTCACTGAAAGCTGCAGGGATTCGAACTCACGTGCATTGACGCGCCGCCCGTACCACTGAGCTATATGAGCTATACGAGCATAAATTAAGATAAGAAAAAACAATACTAAAAGAAGAATCGACCACTTAGTATATTTGTTATGTATATTTTAGGGATCTGCATTAGACTCCAGGCTCGTAACATACTTTTGTTAAATGTCTCATCCGACTATGCTTCGACACTTGTATCAAGGAAAGGCGCATCAGATTAATACATACACCCCATTGTTACATATAAACCTAAACGTTTGGGATTGTTATGGACATATTACTGTTCTGTTATAAACTCAAGGTTTATAGTATTTATTGCTTTTGCTTAATATCTCATCCGACTACTCATTCAATATGTTCACCAAAGATTGGAGCACCAGATTAGTACTTGCATTCCTGTGTTTCATATAGGCCTGAATATATGGACGATCACGCAGTATAATTCTAAAGTAACAGCGACTACCGAGAAATCGGCAATGCACCATTCTCCAAAGTCCAGCGTCGTACATAATTACTATGACCGTTTATGACATATTGATTGTGGTGGTAGCCCATTCAAATACAGATTCCTACTACCCCAATTTTTGCATTTCATTAGGTGGGAGTTGAAGTACAAAGGCGATTTGGACGTCATTTACTGGAGCTCGGTGGGAACAACGCCATAATCGTGAACTCCGATGCAAACTTGGAGCTGCTCTTATCTGCAGCTCTGTTCGCATGCGCAGGTACAGCTGGTCAACGATGCACAACGACCAGGCGGTTGCTGATTCATAAGAAGGTGGTTGATTAAGCTTCAAATAGCAGTTTTCTAAAATTTTTCTTTAATATTGATTCAGTTCCTTCGGTAGCTTATGTACCTATACTACAAACCTAAGGTTTCTTGATTTTTGCATTTTTACGTATAACCTCATTAAGGATAGTTTAATGGTTAGAAATTGGTACTTAACTCAAACAATATTCCTAATTTTATTACTAGCTTTGCCTTCAAGTTTTGTGTTTTTGTATTCATATACCTTTGTAACCCTTATTTTTTTGACGAACATTTTTACTACACTTTACAATCAAACATTTCAGTTAAATACTATTAGGAGATCAAAGTTATTTTAGGATAGTGCATTCTGTCAACTACAACCTTTATTATATTATCCTATACTTATCAGGTTTAAAAAAGTCCGATGAGAAAAATATGAATCCTAGATAAGCTATGGCGCACACTTTTATGTCTTTAGGACTTGAAATTCAATAAATCTTAAGTTAATCGTTACCAAATTTATAAAAAAAAACACTTCTTAATCTCGTATTTCAGACTTTAATAAACTAGATGAGTTAAGACAATGTTTTATACGTAATACATAGAAATTAATTTGCTGGCGTAACTTTTCAGGTTTACAACGAAGTCGTGACTCGTCTGAAGAAAGCATACGCAGGCGTCATAAGCAAGATCGGGGATCCGCTGTTATCCGAAACATTAATAGGACCACTTCACACCCCTGCTGCTGTTGAAGCATTTAAGAAAACTGTTGCAGAGGCTGTTAAGCAAGGTGGAACTATTGAATTTGGAGGAAAGGTTCGTGTGCTATAATCCAAATTTGAAATGTGATTGTAATTAGGATAAACAAGTTAAAGCTTAAGTTTGTATTAGAATTAAGTTGTGGTTGTGTATATATAGTTACTATTTTAGAAAAAAAATTCTATGAATATGAGCTCGTATACCTACACAACTTTAGAGATTATTTGTAAGCATATCCGAAGGGCCTAGTTAATAATTAATGTAAAATGTATGTGTGTCTTAAAGACACGTTAAATTATATCTTTTTATTTAGTTAACACAAGATCCTAAATATAAAAGAGACTTTTCATTAATTTAAGTCACGCATTCTCAATAATTGTTTATACGCACTGTTAATGATAAAATATTGTTTTTCCTTTCAATAAAATAAGTCAGTTGCACTGTGTGACTATGATTCTTATAGAAACGTGTACAGATTTTTTATCCATATTGCAAAGCTTCATTGACATCATTTCTCAAGGTTAAAATACCTGTTTTGTACTGTAGTTTACCGTTCATTGGTATACTTAACTTATGTACATGACTATAAATACGTGTTTGCCTGGCCGTACCTCTTTATTAGCCTATACTCGTCTGTTGATTATTTATTTCATACATATTTGTAATTTATAAAAGGAGTTTTTTACAGGATTTCAGCCGGTCACCACGTGGTTCCTATTTTAGTTTACAACTACTCTCATTTCACTCCATATTACGTAATGTTATTTTCTTTTCACATGATGTAGTATAGTTAGTTGATGATAATGAATTTTCTAATTGCCGTAATAAACTAGTATCTCACTAGCCTATTATAAATAATTAGCTGTGCCTGCGACTACATTTATGTGAAACTAAAAATTATTTAATTAATTTTGCCCGTTTTTGTTACTTTTTCCAATATAGTATTGCTTATATTGGTGGTAGCGTGATGTTAAATAACCTAAAGACTTCCTCTAGGATTGCTCTATTAAATAAAAAAAATATTAAAATACAACTAGTAGTTCCGAAGATTAGGGCGTTTAAGCGAACAAATAAACTTTTTTGCATTATATTATTAATATAGATAAACAGAAAATTGCATAATATATTAAATTAACAGCACTGGTAAAGATGTTTTTACTTCAATAAAGATAGTGTTAAACTCCGATGAATAATTATAACTACTTATAAGTTCTTTTGTCATTGTTATTAATGTGAATTGTTAAATTTTATTCTCTACCTCAAATGCGCGGTAATTACAATGGCTGCGTACAATGATCGGATGTTAAATATTCACTACTACATATGTACCATAAATATAGTAGGTTTATACTAGATGATAAGAATTAAATATAAATTACTCACATCTAAGTAGATACTTGTTCTAAACAAGCGGACTCATTATCATCAAGGTTGGAAATAGGTCTATGCAACGGGGTCTTCGACCCCGCGAGGCTAAATTCCAGTACATTTTTTTCAAATAAATAACGCCCGTATTCACTTAGAAAAAATCACAAAGCTTATGTAAAAAACAAATATTATCATTCAAATTTATTTCAGAAGTCACACTTTCGTTTAAAACCAGCTTCGTTACCAATCTGTCTAAAATCTTTATCTCTGTTATCATGAAAGTATTAATCAGCTACTCTTAACCTTTTTAACTTTAACCAACAAAAGATTGTCCGCTGTTGATATGAAGAAAGACAGTAAAATTAAGTAATTAATTTAGATAGTGGGATATAGAGGTCTTATATAGTATATAATTTTCAATTAACGTAGAAAAATCCTTTTTTTACAATGTGGTCGATGTTGAATCTTTGAAAACTTTCTAGATCCGTATCAGTGTGAATTACTGCAAAGGAAGTATGAGACGCTTTGCTGCAGCGCCTTAAAACCTGCGTACTAACAGTATTATATAATAACAGTAACAAATGTTTTTGTGCATAGGTAATTGAACGCGATGGTTACTTCGTGGAGCCGACAATCATCACAGGCTTACCGCACGACTCTCCGTTAGTTAAGACAGAGTGCTTCGCTCCCATCGTTTACTGCATTGAAATCCCAGACCTCGATACTGGCATCAAATACAACAATGAAGTCGACCAGGGGCTTTCGTCGAGTCTTTTTACCGAGAACTTAGGTGATGTATTTAAGGTATGTAGATGTATATGAAACTATTTTTAATCTTAATAAAATAAGCATGCAGGATGTTAAGTGATTACTATAACAAACAATAATCCAGTTAGAATCACAACCGCTTTTAGCCAATGAGGTGATTTTCACCAGCTTTCCTTGAATTACGTATTTTGCAAGAGAATTTACTACATATTAAATCAAAATAGCAAATCTATTTACATAATACTATTCAGTAATTCTTACTTATATATGTACTGGCAACTACCGTTTTAAATGTTTTTTTAAGTTATTTAATTAGTTATTTCCGAGTTGTTTACCAGTAACCAAAGAAAACTCTGTCCCTCCGATATTAAAGATTATGATCTCAATGTAGTGTATTCCTATAAAGATGTTTTTTTATATAGACACATGGGCCAACACTAACCATGAAAGGTGTGACGTCACAAGTCTATTGGGCATGTCCTTCGTGCCCACAATGGTAGATCCGCGCTTGACTATTATATGTATAAAATATTATACTGTCATTTTCTGTCTTGGCGATTTGCTGCTCTTTTGGTATAAAAAATCCTGACTACATAGCCAAACAGGATCTGTTTTTTCTATGCGACAGTAAAATAAAAATCCTGTCAATCTAATTTTTGCTAAGTTATTACCGATATCTTGAATTTCCAACCAAAAACATATGATCTCAAACTTTTCTAGAACTGGTACCGTGTCACTTTCATAATTTTTACCTCTTGTAAAAAACAGAATCGATTACCATAAAACAGGTGTTAGTGGGTAAATTTTAATAGTTTTCGTATTGTACAGGTTTTAGGTCGACAATGTTATAAGTAACGCAAAGCCATTCGCGTAGCCAAAACGGTTAGTATATGGAACTGAAACTTTCTATGAGAAGACTTTGAAATTATGATTCGCAACTTTTTATTGTAACGCTCGTTGGTTAAAGTCGATTTGAAGCGACAAAGGAAGGGAAAGAGATAGTCAGGGCCGGATTTACATCGTGAAAAATGCGCTCTACAAGAAAGGACTTTTTTATCAATCTACTTCTTTAAAAGTTATTCAAGGGCAAAGCTGAACGCCTATGAAAAATACTATTTTAAATTGTTACTAAAATTTTTAATTTAAAACTAATAATTAGTTTTAAATTTTTAAAACTAAATTGTTACTATTGCATTAAATATTGATAAAAAAAATGCACTGTAACTAAACTTCATAACTCGATTTTTAAAATTTGGCATGAAACCAATAACTTTCCAATTTTGGAAATCATCGAAAATTTCGCCGCTCTGGGCTAGTGCCAACAGTGTATATCCATCACTGCATATAATGATGTGTCACTTCTGTCGTGTGGTCAGAATCGACCTCTATATAATTGAACTAATGTAAAACTATTTGTTTTCCAGTGGATCGGACCTCATGGGTCAGACTGCGGTATCGTGAACGTGAATATACCTACTAACGGTGCGGAGGTGGGCGGTGCATTCGGCGGTGAGAAGGCAACAGGCGGCGGTCGCGAGTGCGGCTCAGACTCTTGGAAGAACTATATGCGTCGCTCAACAGTCACTATTAATTATTCGGGCGCGATCAAACTCGCCCAGAACATTAAGTTCGGTGACGAATAAAAAATATAATAGTACAGTCGAAATCAGATATAAAAACATCGGTTACGTCTAATGATTGGCTTTAAACCAATTTCTGCTATCCAAATAAAGCATATGTCGTATTATTATTATTTATATTTCATTATTATATTTATTATTTTAATTCACAATAAATCCAGTAAACTCTCATGTTATATACAAAAAGCGTATGCGATAAAATACTTCATAAAATCCTATGATACTTAGCAACAGAAATAGTCAATAGAAAACCTTCGGGTTTTCCTTATGAATTAAATTAATAAATATAATAATGACACTATGAAATATAAATAATTATATTATAATTAATAATCTATTTGTGTAAAATAAATTGGATAAAGCCAATCATTACATGGTTTTCTTTGAGAACTAATGTAATAAATATAACAAGGACATTATGAAATATAATTAATTATAATATAATAAACACTTAATTTAGATAGAATAAATTGGTTTATAACTAATCATTACAAAAATCGAATCGGTTATAACGACTGAATAGCAAGGTACTGAAAAAAAATCCCCGATAGTCATTTAAAAAAAAGTGTATTGCTATTAACAATGCAATTATATGGTCCCTTCAATGTCGTTAGATCCAGTGTCAACTGTACTTAATTGCTCATTTCAAATTAAGTTCACAATATGTATCAAAATAATTAATTAGACGTACATACAAAGACTGATTTTTAATCGTGAAATAAAATTCGAGAAATATTAAAAGTTTTATTTATTACATACATAAACTTTCTATTATAACTTCATTAGGTAATAGAAATATAATTTTTAAATATAAACTGGTACTGATGATAAATTATTTTATTTCATTACATTTGTTATATAAATGTTAGTTAGTTATAAAGACATGTGTTACTTATATAACCTATAAATACAGTCCATAATAATTACCTAAAAATAAAAATAAAATCTATAAAACATTTGTACAGCTACAGTACATATACATCGATGGAATCGGAACTTACTGTAGATCAATTTCAATATTTTACTTACGGTTGTCTCCAATTTCGTAATATTTGTTTTTGGAGATAAGTACATTGTAAATGTATCAAATAAGTGTTAGTTATTGTGTGAAATAAAAAAGTTATCTTTACTTATCAACCCGGTGATATATTAAAAGATGTTTTGTATTCTTTTTAAATTGATTAGCGTAATGGCAACAATTTCATCTGATGTTAAATGACGATGTGGTCTAAGATGGTGGACACGCTAAGTCTAATGGAGCAACTGCCGAAATAAACCAATAGGTATTTGGAAGTAATTTTTCACTTGAAGGTGGTAGCTAGTCAGGTGAGTGTTATAAAAATCCTTACCACCATGCTATGGTTTCATCACAATGTTTTCCTTCCCCGAAAACTCAAGCTCATTGTAGGTGGATTAAAACACACGTCTCTTGACGCGGCGTCCGTACAGACCACCAACTGAACTATCATTGCTTCAAAAGTGTGTTTGTTTTCAAACAACCTATACATTACACAAAATATAAATAAAAGAGACCAACTCTCAAATACAGCTGTTAGAACATATTAAACGTTCATCATTTGCTTTGGAATTAATATTAAATAAGTGAAAAATCCTTACTAATATTATAAATACGTAAGTGAGTTTGTTTTTTTATCACTTTCTTCACACCTATACCCCGAAATCGACTATGATGAATTTTGGTACGAGATAAATGGGAACCTGGAGACGGTGATAGGCTACTTTTTCTCGCGAAAAACATATTGGGAGCGGGGTAAACTTTTTATTGCGTCGGCCGATTTGTTTGATAAAATAAATATTAACGCGAGCGAAGCCGCATGTAAGACAGTATATATAAACGCTATCAGTGCGGGTGTTGCAATCTCCATAGATCTACAGCGATGTCTAATGATTGCTTGCGATGGAACTTATAAGTTGCGGGTAGATCATAACGCAGTTCGGCTATCACGCTGCCCTTGACGCCCCAGTCTTTGATTTTCTTGATTACATGTGACCTTTATCATAACAAATAATTTCAAATTCTTATTATTTACATTAGCATTAATCGAAACAGACATAAATGTAAAAATACCGTGTTGTAGAAAACCAATTATTAATTAATAAAATTATTGATTAATGAAAATTAACACTTAAACTGAAACATATAGTAGAAATAGTAAAATTATAATCTATATTAATATTATAAAGCGGAAAAGTTTGTTTGTTTGTCCGAACGCCTTAATGTTACGAACTGTCGGTAGGATTTCAAATATTATTTTTATATTTGATAGAGCTATCATTTAGGAAGGCTTTAGGCTATTGAACATCACGCTGCCATCGGATACCAATAGGAGCAAAGTTGTATTAAAAAAAGTTACAATAAATGGGTAAAAAATATTCAATGGTTTTTACTTCCACGAGAGCTAAGTCACAGGGCACAACTAGTAATAATTACAAAAATATGAAAGTGAAATATTTGTTTTTAATACTATTCTTTCTGACATATGATAATACTCAGTATTCTTTATGTATGTAGTAGTATATCGTATTTAAAATAATATTGATTAGAAGTAATAACTTTTAACTCTTTATATAGCTAAAGCATATTACAGCATTTCACTGACCTTGTAGAAGTCTTATGTAGAGAGTATACAGTATCACAGCTACAGTGAATACCCATTTGCAGAAACTTCATATCAATACCAGAATTATTCTTAGTGCCGAACGGAGGGTTCATGATTATCGTGTCAAAATATTTTTCCCATCTAAAATTGAGTTATGTTGTTATAAAAAGGTTGCTGTTATAAATAGATACCGTTAATCAGTTCAGTTCATAATATTCTGACAATAAACATACTGATCACAATTATGAAATGTATCCGTCGGTTAAATAAAAAATGAAACTACTTTCAATATTATAATAATATCCATAATCATTCCATATAAAATAGCATGATACTTTAAATATAATAGGAGGTCGTGTATAAAATACGTCACTTCAAATTTTATCTTTTTAGACCCCCCTCCCCTGCCCCTTTGTCACGCTGTGACATTTTCTAACTCCCTTATCAAAATGACTCGGAAGAGAAAGACCCCGTACATGATATATGGCAATTATTAACAGTATACAAATTTCAAGTACAAATTTAATTTTTCTAGATAGATAATGATATAATGATATTGTAATGAGGCGTGCACTTTTGGATTTTCCAAACTATTTTTAAGCATTGTTTGCTCGTAATAATAATAAACTTATAAATATCACACTAAACCTATAAATGATAAATAATATAATGATAGTAATGTTTTCAATCGGAAAGAACTGGAAGTTACTGTATACAACCAAATTAGTTAGGTTTTACAATAAACCGTCTACAATGATAGTATTTTTATTGAATTACTATTACCATATAAACACTGTCAAAACGGAAACCACATAAATGGTTATATGCTTCCTAGTGTAAATATCAGTAATTGCATGCAGTTCATCCAGAGTGATTTCAAAATACTATACCTGCAAGCATTTGCATTAAGAAAATTGAATTGTAAAGCATCAATATTGGAAATTTCCATCTCATTGACATTTCCTTTGAAAATTTCAAGGGCATCATTGTCTATATCAACAGCTGTGACTGATCCTGCTCCAAGGAGAGAAGCACCTATACTCAGATTCCCAGGACCGCATCCTGCATCAAGTACTAATTTATCCTCCAAATCTCCATACTGAGTCTGTAATGTAAGAAATAATAGACCTATACTAGTTTCAAAATCCTCATCTGCTATATCTACAATTATATAAATTCATCATATGCTGTTAGCCTTAAGGACTTTGACAGCTTCTCCGAACTTTATGTTAAGACATTAGGAATATCAGTTACATAAAATACATTTAATTGATTCTATAAGATAACTTTTACCAACAGATAAAAGATTGACACAGTAAAATTCTAGAAAATATGCTTTCGTAAAATTAAGGCCCATATTGCATTTCCCATCAGACTATTAAGGTAGATCAGATTATTATCTAAACATAATAAAAGCCATTATTCAATTTGTCAACATTGAAAAGTTATATTTTGCATTAAATTATTAATAATATAGAACAGATATAAACATCCAGATGAATAATTTAGGAGGAATAGTATACTGTATGGTAAACATAAACAAAGAAGTCAAGTCTCAAATGTATTTGCTAGAAAACCCTGTTACTGTTTGCTTATTTATTATAATTTGTATCAACTATTATATGTTATAGCATGAAAAAATTAATAGTGCTTACTTGTATTGTATATAAAGCAACAGCTGCAATGTGAGCGGGGGTTTCATATTGTTCATACTCTATTTTTGGATTTGAAAAACCTTCCAGATCTTGCAAATAACCTTGCAGGGTTTTAAGTTTCATGGTTGATGCCATTTTCATTTGTTGTCAAAACGAGGTAGCACTGGTAGTATCTGATTGCCAAATGAAGAATCCTGGGAGACAAAGTAGCCACAAGAAGTGGCATTCGCGTGTTGAAGTGCTGCTCTATGACTTGTGTTTATTATATTAGCTTCAGGTAGTTGTGGGAAACCCTGAAATGATATTTTTAAAAAGGATGTTTAACTTTATAATTCTGCAAGATTTAATTTTATAATAGTTATATTATAAAACTGAGGGTCAATTATATCCACTAATTGTGAATCCAGGTTCAGAGATTTTAGCAGCAAATTGACCATATGGCATCTTACCATATGACAGTTTTTATTAAAGTGCATAAGTATAATAAAATATTATTTGGCCCTATAATTTTTTTTATTGCTTTCACAATTCTTCTAGTCATATTAACTAGACCTAGCAGCAATATATATTATGCATCCTCTTAAAACAAGATCTTATAAAATGAATTAATATTAGCTTTTAAATGATATTGGGTAAAATATGTGACATAGGTATATATGACTTGTAGTATCTACAAATATCCAAATTTTATACATCCATAATTCCACATATCCAAATTGTAACAGAAAGCATTAGTGGGCGGGGCTTCATAAAAAATAAAAATTCAAATTCCTGTCTGGCCAGTTTCAACATACAGCGCACTGCGCACATCGCCATCATGCTGAGGTTTGAAATATCAATGCACAGAGTGGCGAAGTTGGCATAGTGCACACCTCTAATTTTGTGTGATGTACTTTTATCATCATTCACAATTGATGTGGATTATGAATAGAGACCAAAAATATATACTTCAAATTACCAAAAGACTCCTCGGACAGTTTAAGCATGGTAATAACCATCATGTTAGAAATGTATGATGATTATAACAATAATATGAAATTTTGAATATTCATAAATGAATATACGATTACAAAACAGGAATCAAGTTCTTGAGATATATTTAAATTCTCCTTGATATTTTCATATGCAAGAACAGTAATGGTAAACGATAAAACTATGCTTAATTTTATTATGATAGTCATTGGACATTCAGAAAAATATATAGGGATATAACAAATACATTTCATCAATATAATACAAAATGGTTAAACAGGCTATGGCATTCCAAACAATAATAATTAAATTGTCCGACACAAACTTTAGTATGATAGAAACAACTATGCAGAGAATTCAGTTTCAACTTAAATTTCAAATTTCTTAGTAGTTCTTCTAAGTGATTATAATACTGGATAATTTTGAAAACAATTCGAGAAATGGATTAATGAATAATATTATTGATGGATTTACTTTGCAGATGCACTTTATTGTATTATTTACTGATGAATACTGTTAAAATATATATTTCAAATAATATAAGTACTGTAAAGTTTATACGTACAGCAGTAGCAGATACAGGTGGGATCGAACACATAGGCAACTGGCTAACCGGATTTGGTTGTGTCAGTGATATAGGAGTAGCAGTTAGTGGAGCTACAGCACCCTGTTTCAGAAGCATTTGTTTCTTTAACTGTAGTTCTTCCAATATCTTCCTATTCGTTAACTCTAGAAAAACATTATTATAAGTTTATTAAAAGAAATCAACAAAAATGGATCTTCATATTGTTCCGTATATATAACCTCTTTGTGCGTTAGGTTGGGGAAACGCCATCTAATAATATACTTTTGTAAATATACGCAAAACAATTGTAAAATAAGGAAAAACTATGAGTCCATGAAAACATAACCAAACTTCTAAAACATCGCGCAGGTTCAACGACTTGTCAAATGTCAATTTACACAGAATAATTAGTTATTGTTTTTTTCGAGTTAATAACACAAGTACACAAATTATTTACTGGTCTCTGATATACACGTTACCTACGTGTACAATGGATTTTTTATGTTCTACTGCTGTTCTTCTATGAAATGAAATATAATTTGCTAAATATAACTATACTTTATATTTTATTTTTTGTACTATATAAATACAATTAGGTCATTACAGGTCAAATCGACCAATTGTTGGAATCGCGACTCTTTTCGAAGTGGAAAAATTATGATCAGAAGTTTTCTTTTACTATATAATGTAGTTCTGCCAAAGGATTTTTTTTTTATAATTGAAACTTTTACAGGAAGTAAGTTCATCTGAGTCGTCATCAACATGGTCACGGAACGTGTTTTTTTTAAGTTACGCAGCATTGAAAATTTCTTTATTTTAAATCTTCTCAAAAACTATAATAGTTACAGAAATGGACCACAGTTCATTTTAAAGAGAATACTCTGGCCTATGATTTTTTATAAACAATTAAAAAAAACATCCAAATTGTAATATTTTGTACTTTTGAAAATTGACAAAATTGACGATCAACATCAACTTTTTTGTTCATGTTTTATGAGAAATTAAGTTAAGTAATCATATAATTTTGTTATTTTGAGCAGTAAAACTTTAATTTATTGATATAAAAATGGAAGTTATCTTGCGGTGATTCAGTATCCTAACAGAACAGTGTTCCTGTTATTAGAGATTTTTAGGGAGTTTTATGCAATCATAGGCCTCATTATTAATGTATATTTATTAATATATTATTACATACGCACGATAACCAATGCAAAATGCTACATATATTTGAGGGTGTTATGACCCTCTAATAAAGTATATAAATAAATATTATTTACAAATAAAATAAAATACGTCATTTTTGTATAATAAGAGAAGCTTCATTCTATTTATTTTTCTGTATTCCTATTAGACATATAAGAAGGTTGAACCAAAAAGTTTGACCGCCACACTACCCCCCTACGGAAAAGGAGAATCCGCGATGAGGTAACAGTATAATCGAAAATCAAAAGATTTAGAGAACGGAACAATACACGAGCAGTACGAAAATGTTTACATTTTCTATACCGTTAAATTATATCCGTTTGTTCTCCATAATTTCATTGCTACAAATTAGACCCGATGTTGCCATTAGAGGCATCCCTGAAGGTCCTAGGAGCGAGGCTTCGCTTAGGCGTCTCTTGCATGATGTACTAAGTTCCACAGCTAAGGTGGCCAACGGTATGGCTTAGCACCTGCGCTAAGAGGAAACTATTTAAAAAAAGATGGGCTGGAAACACACACACATTGCATAATAGAGAGCCAAATAAACAAACTTTTGGATCAAATTAAAAATCTCTACATGTTAAGGACACCGGATATTCTTCATATTTTAATCTAGACTTTGCACTATTTTTTTGATCTCCAAACAACATTCTAGAAATATTGTTATAGGACAATGCATAGGAGTTTTTACCATATCAAAATAAATGAAAATATATTTCACGTTTGCACAACAACGAAACTTAATTAATATGTCATCAATTACCTAAATTACAGTGTTAGTTAACACACATCAAAATAAATCATAAAACCACATAAAAGATTAAATTCGCTCAAGGTTTTTGGGTTCATAAATAGAAAAATAAGTAATCTCACTAGTCCGTTATTATTAAAAACAAGAAAAAAACTTAAAAAAAGAATGCATTTATTATACAGTGACACGTTTTTTTAGATCTTACTTTATGCCAAGAATAACATACAGGAGTAATTTATTTTTATACTAGGAATTTACTATTTTGTAAACATTTTGTTCCAGTATCTAACTGCAGTAAAAGTGTGCAGTTTGGTAGTAGGAACATTGTTTGTGGAGGGTGCCGGTTTATTGGACATATCGAATTAGTAAAACTTTACTGTATGTGTTTAGAATAAAATCCTCTTTTAGTTCTATTCTATCTATTGGGATAAATTCGAATTTGTCTAAAACCTATATTGGCTCCTTAAAAGTGAGTATCATTTAGCTTATTATAATAAAAAAATAGACTAGATAAATTCTGCTAGTAACACATATGTATGGTACAAATAAACAAAAAATACTTATTTTATATCTCTATTATATTAGGTGTTTTATTTTAAGAGTTTATTACAGATAATGTTTGCTTCTTGCCTCATAAATGTGGTATCTCACATCAAGAAGAGTAAGAAAAGATGTTACAGTTTTAAAGAAAAGAACCCTTTGTACCTATATTGCAGTATGTATATTACCGAATAACAATATGTTCACTTTCGTTAACGAACTTTTATTTTGAACGATAGAACGAATAAAATTATTTTTCTAAAATTGCTAAAATACTGTACTTATATAATTGTTTAGTAGAGCTAGCTTTACAATTTTTTTTAAACAGGTGACTCAGAAACATTTGCCACTAAAATTTTGTAGTAGGTACCATGAAAACGACGTAAAGTATGGAAAATTGATCGTAACTCATGTATAAAAAAAAATTTCATTCATAGAAATAAAACAATTTTTATATAAAAGCATTTATTTTAAAACAATGTAGGTAATAATATACTTTCTGATTCTTGGCAAAACAGTCTCACATAAGCAAGTCAACATTTGGCCTCTCTTAGTAGTAAACATAAGACTAACATATGCTGCCATAACTCGCAAACAAATAAAACTGAAATATCAGATAAATAATCATATAAAAAGGACAAATATAAAATTATTCTGTCTACATTGCAGTTACCATTGCATCTCGGTTGAGCAATCTTACGATATTAATTTGTTTATTAAAAGTAACATTATTCTAAATAAAAGGGAACATTAACATTACTAGAATTGACTCACAATATTAGCAATATATATGTATATATATATATATATATATATTTAAATAAAATAAACCATCTACTGTATCTAATTAACAGTTTTTCACAGACGCAGACATTACAGTCCACAATGAGTTTGTGGCAATTAGTATTTGATAAAATTTGATAATAAATGCACAACGAAAATATAATTTAAGTTGCCTTTGTCTTTTACGTTTATAAAAATATGTATATAACAATTTAGAAATAATCATAACAGGTATTATTATATGTAAATAATTTGGAATAATATTGCACGAGCTCGAAAGCTAAATCATAATGTGCATTTTTATAAATACTATTATAAATATAGTAACAAACCAACACTATACATTACGTTAAGCAACTAATGACTCAATTATTCTGGCCGCCAACAATAAGAACCCAAAGTGTTGACTTTAGGAATAATCAGTTATTTAGAAAAGCGTTTCCCTATGTATGTCTGTAACAGAAAAATTGGATTGTTATATCTTGACACTTTGATTTAGTACAGATTTAAAAACCATAAAAATTAAAGAATGCATCCATTGGAAATTCTTTGCAGCTTATCGATGTCGACCAAACTTAACAAATATATGCAAACTGGTAGATTTTACGTGACAATAATAACAAAAACGTTAAAAATGTACACAGAGCCGTATTTGGGGGAGAGTAATATGGGCATCAAATTCTGACATCGCAACGAGAGGTGTATTCAAAATATCTGTTATAAAAACACCTTTACAAAGTTCCATCTTTAATATTATTTTGTTCATATATATACTTATTATTATATCTTGAATCATAACCATTTGGTTGTCTATTTTTTCTTTACCAAAAGACTCTCAACACCAAATCCGGCTTTGGATTTCATTTAACCTAACAACAAACTATCACACGTTATTACCAATCTCTTCGACACTAATATAATCCTACCAGATATGTATAGTATCTGCAAGTCATAATATTCCTTGTTAAATAAACCCATTTGATAAAAACTCCATCACCACCACCAAATTCACAACCCCCTCACCGAGAGAAGTGTTGGTTTGCTAATTAATAATATTTTCACAGCACAGGAACAAACACATTCTGGACTAAATAAAATCTGAAAATGATAACAACATTTGTTTTTTTTTTAAGACTAGCACGTAATTTTGGCACAACGCTGTGTCCCCACAGAGCACAGTGGCATCGATGTTGTTCTCATTATTATAATATCTATTATCATTTCCTTCAATGAAAATAAAAAAGTTCATCAAAAACGGACACGGGCAGGACTAGCTGTTGCAAATGCTTGAAAATTCGGTTCAGTACACGACGACCTTAGTAATAACGAGATCGATAGGAGCATCGCCGGTGTTGCCAACGATTACAAGCTGCCCGTATCTATTTGATTATTTTATAAATTAGGGTTTCACAAAAGTTTTCCCCAGAGCGACACTAGAATCAGGAACAATGTTATTTAAATTTCAAATATAATACAATAGCAAGAAGCAAGGGAAACGTAAGCATATCTTTTTTATACATATATCAATATTTGTGCCCAATGGTGTCATGTTCGATGTATCGTTTCTAATTTATTTATGAAACCCTATAAAAAACAGCCAACGATCTAATCGTCAGCCTTTAAATGGACAGCTACCATACAATAATATAATAATAATAATAATAAAATGCAAAATAATGTATATTAAAATTTAGTAAAAAAAATTATTATCGTATATAATTTAAAAAAAAGTTATTTGAGTAAATAAATTCTCTTGTTCCATTGCTCATTCTGTGCTATATACAACAGAGTGTAAAAATAACCCGTAGAACGTTGTGTTTCTACGTAAACACGATGAACCGCTTTACCCAGTCGTAGGTGGAGTTATTGAGTTATTTTTGGCGATTCGATTACTGTTAGGTGATTAGTTCTTTTTTATAGAACATACGTACCTATCAAAACTTTTTTACGGCTTTATATATGCCCAAAGTACCGTACACATCAAATGCGGACGGTACATAATTAGCTAGAGATACGTTCATTTTTACACTCTGCCACAATGAGTATTATACCTCAACGACAATCTTAAATCCAAACAACAGTACATGTCTAACACTTCCCTGTATAAATACATTATAGTCTTGTAAAAGAAACCTTTGAAACCTCATAGGTTATTAACACTACTTGAGAAATTACCACAAGAGCATTAGGATACAATATATTGCTACAAGTTAACTTATCATTTGGCACTAAATTAACATATTGCATCTCGAGCATTCGTCACAAAGTATTTATACTTGCGAATTCTTTTTAACTTTCAATTTATATCCTCTAAATTACGATTAATTTATTTATTACTCTTTTTTTTTCTTTTTTTTCCTAACGATATCGTTTTGTTGGGCCGAAACATTTCACGTTCAATGCGAATGTTTTATGAGCTAATACAGGGCCGAATTACGCATACAGCAGAAACAAATGCTTAACCCCCCCCCCCCCCCCGTGTCTAGCAAGAAAGTACATTATGTAGTGTACAGCCAGATAACATTTTTTTTATTGTCATATCTAAAATAGTTCGGATAAAATATAACTTTTTTTTTTAAAAATGACTTTGACCCTCCTACTAAGGGCGTTGCCAGGGGTTTAGCTGCCTCCGATAGCAGAGTGTAAAAAGCTTTTAACAATTAATGTGTTTTGGAAAATGGAGTTCCATTATTTCTTTATATCAATATACTTTAAATAATATAATGCTGCACCGAAATATTTATTATTTTAATTTTCCCTAGAAAGTTTGCTCTCCCTTCCTGAGTAAGATCCTGGCTACATCCTTATTGCCTAGTAACATTTGGTACCAGGCCTGCACGGCTTAATCCGACCCTGAGCTAATACGAAACAAAAAACAAATTTGAAATATATTGAGCAAAAATCTCTTAATTCCCCGATCAGCTTCGATAACTTAAAACTCGATTTTAGTATGGGAATGTCTTCTATATCGAACATTAATTATTGAAATCAATAGACGAGACGCATTAACGGCAAGTTAAAATTTGGCAAAAATTGAGCATTAGGACTTTCAATTGGCATCGTAAAGTATTAAAAGGTTTTATTATGTAGCACTGATTGACTACGTATATATCCTAACTCTGGTAACTGTAACTTATTTTTCGTAGGTACACCATCTCTTACAGTTGACTGCTAAACACTTGATTATTTTTTATTATCATTTCTATACAATTTCGTTCAGATCATAACGACGGATAGGTAACATTTGTGTTTCGCTTTATTCCATGTAATAGTACATAAGAAATACATGGAATAAAGCGAGTCCTGTAAAAGCCTCATTTTAATGAATCATGAAATATAACTAAGTTAAAATCTATAAAAACCTAATCATATAAGTCAGCCATACTCAACCTTTTTCTAGAGAGGCCACAAACATGTGTTAGTCATAGTGTTCGGGCCGCAAGGAAAAAAATATTTAGGTAATGATTTGCTTAAGTTTACAGGTCCTTAGGTTATTTAAAATAAAGTAATGCCAGGTGGGCCAATCACAAAAGCTGGGCGGGCCGCAGGTTGAGTGTTATGAATAAGTAAATATGAAAAGACCTGTACAGCGTTGCCGAATAAATTAAAAAATAACCTTATCAACAGTCGACTATTGCATTTATTTTTTTGTAAATACTGCGAAGTAATTATACAATAATTACACACGGTCTTTTTTATGTGTATAATTTTTTTTTTAACTGCTTATAGACTAAAGTATTTTAAGCATTTTCATATCATATGTAATTTCATTTGGTACATACAAATACGTTATAATTTCAACTTTCGCGAGTATTATATTTAAATCGGTCTTCAAATGATATCAGGCAACGAGGAATTATCAAAAAATATATATAATACCTATTCAGAAATCTGCTTTAGAGACATCTCCATGGCCTTAGACTCTTTTATTCCCTATATAAGATCTTTAGCATCATATGACATTAGAAAAACCATGACGTCCTGTCAGTCGTTATAATCTGGTATGATGATTATGCTGATTGTACAAAATATCAACCGTTATAAATAACTAAGTATTGTAAATTGATATGACGTATTCAAAATCTTTACCGTGTGAGGACTGTTCAAAAGAACGTTATAATGACCACGAACGTTTCGAGTATTTTTTTTTTTCAATTTACTAACTACATTTATAACAACTTGGTTAAAATAGCATGTAAAAAAATGAAATATTGTTTTTTATCAAATAATAGTTATTGCTTTTTTGATATGATAATTACAGTTATCTGCACATATTGTGTTTGCGTGCAGGGCCGCTCGTCACTGACAACGGACGAGGGCGCGTGCGTCACGGACGCGTCATGTGTACGTCACGTGCGCGTCACGTGCGCGTCACGTGCGCTCGGCATATCGCGACCTGCCCTCCGACACAACATACATCCACGAAATCGTACCGTGTGTATAATTACGTAATAACTCTTAAATGTATATTTTAAAAATATGACTGCTTTATATCCATCATGATCACAGCTTTCCATAGACTTTACATTATTCGAACCTGACACACCAAAATATATTCTTTAACATTTATACCTATAAAAAGAAATGACTATAATATCTCTACGTTAGCTCTAAAAATTATGCCATTTTGATATATTCACTTTGCGATTGCAACGGTCCCTCGTACAGCACTTAAATGCCTCATATACAAATTGAATTGAAAATGACTCGATTTATATAACAACGTAAATATAAAGAAAGCGGCGAACGTACGGAGTCCGCCATTAAATTTAGAAACAAAGCGGCAGTGTTTGCGAAAATTCGTGCAATAGAACCTAACTACAAAACACGTCTTAGGAACCTGATAAATTATTGCTAGAGCTTCGGGCGAGACTACTCGAGTCCCTCGCCTCTCAGACGACGCATCCCCGGCGCCGCCGGCGGACACATAACGAGATAAAATCTTATCAGTAGCCAATAGAAAAATATCACCTAAATAAATATGAATATTTCACACGGGCGTCTTGCCGCCGCCGGCGCTTCATCTAACCCTCCCCCTCCCCACATACCCTTCTCCTCCTCCCCAAACGTCGCGTCGCGGAGCCGCACTAATAAATATACATCTGTCGGCGCGACTCCCCGACCGGCGGCGAGCGACGGCTCATTCTCCCCGCATTTTCTTCTTTTTTTTTGGTAAAAAATAACAAGATTATGAAAGTGATATGCAACGCGAGAGCGAGACGGCATCACTGCGGCTCGCTCTCCGGCTCCTCGAGCGGCGCACGCGAGTACTCCCCTCCACCCGCCCCCACCCCAGTCGCTCCCCCGCCCACGGCCCCTCCCCCGCCACCTCCAGTGCCGCTCCCGCCGGCCCCGCCCCCGGCGGCTGCACCGCTCCCGGACCCCTTTGATGACTCGCTACACAAAAATTATTCTGAATTATCAAATGCAGTGTGTCCCAAAGATCTTCGTCGCACGATCCCCTTATTATGTAAACATATATTTACATATACACATACATATATTATATACATACTAGCTTTTACCTGTAGATTCCCTCGCGTTAATATTAATTTTGTCAAACAAATCGGGTGACCTAATAAAAAATTTCATACAAAGTTTATCCCTTTCTTTACCCTACTTCCAATATATTTTTTCCGGGAAAAAGTAGCCTATCACGGTCTCCAGATTCCCACTTATCTCTATACCAAATTTCATCAAAAATGGATTAAGTGGTTTAGGCGTGAAAGTGTAACAAACTCACTTTCGCATTTACAACATTAGTATGATTTGTAAGGATACGGATACCTATATTTTACTTTATAGGTTGAGCATTATAGCCACAATTTCACCTATGGCCTCATCACAACATCCTCAATGTTAAATGACGATGTGGCCCAAGATAATGGTCACACTAAGCCTAGTTGGAAGGACTGGCTCTCAAGTGCAACTACCGGAACACAACTATAGGTATTTGACGACAGATTTTAAACTTGAGGATGGTATCTAACCAGACGGGTATTAGTAAAAACCTACCATCATGGTATGGATTCATCACAATGTTTTCCTTCATCGTAAGCTCAGACACATTACAGGGATTCGAACTCACACACTACCAAATGAGCCATCATCGTTGCAACCTCTCAATCCTGCGCTGCTTTTAACTTCTACAATATTATATAATTGTGGAATAGCTGTAAACTATAGTAAAGATACAAGAAATATATTACATGAATTTTACTTTTATCAGGCTACTCGTTTAGAAGTTGCACGACTACTAGCAGAAATTCACAATATTGATTGTTCTTTAATATACATATTATACTTACAAATTGGTGTAAGTGGGACGCGGAGTGGACGCCGGTGGTTCGTCGCATGGCGGAGGCCTGGCTGCCGCGCTCAGTAGGTAGTTGGTCGAATCACTGAAACAATTTGAAAGCCTACTTGAAATTGTATTACTGTCTCGGGTTACGTGATACGGAGCTAAAATAACCTTCGGAAAAAATTGATTATCTTCACGCCTTTTAATTATTCTGAGAATGTTACGGATATATCCGTTTTCCAATCTACAAATGAATATTCTTAAGTGTGTAACTGTATTATGAATTATAAAAATAATTTTATTTAGAAGTAAAATATGAATATAAATATATATGAATAATACTTAATGTAATAATATATTCATTGAGTATTACAGTTGAACAATATTTCGTTTATTTTATGCAAGCATTAGTTCAATTTTGAGTAATATTTGGTATTATACAATGTCTCAATGGAATTCACCCCTATAAGAAATGAATCAAGACATTTGTACTGGGATAATCTTATAGAATTCAATAACATCCATGAAATATTCTTAGTCGTTGAAGATCCTTCTAACTTGCCATCGATGGTTTTCTTTGGCAAGTCAGCTTATGTAAATCATGACAATGCAGTTTAGGCTTCACGCTCTGGCAAACTACATTCAAGTGCATCATAGTTATCTTCTTCAATTAATATAGGTACAAAATGGTCATCGATTAACATTCCTAAGAATAAGAAACTTCTAGTTGTAAGGTTAGAATACCTTCCTACCTTCTATATTAAAAAAAATAATATTTGTAATGCCTTTAAAACTTATAAGTTCAGTAAAAAATCCTCCAATAACTTAAAGGTATTAGAATAAAATCGTGATTTATAAAAAAATGCGATTATCAACAAGCACTCTACATTATTGTTGTTAAACTATCCATAGTGAATGTTTAACAGTGCTTAGTTTTTCTTAGTATTGATATTTCTAATATCTAATTTAAAATAATAATATAATTTATTTCATATATATAAAAATACAAATACAAAAAACACAAAACATGCTTAATATTAAGTTGTACATTGTTAAGATTTCGGAATTATATCTAGTTCACGTCGACATCTGTACTAGTCTAGTCGTAATTTATATAGTTTTACGAGTACATAGGATGAAACTTATGTAAAGTGAATTATATATATCTAACATTGAACTCAACTTAGGTACAAATAAAATAAAATAATAATTTAATTTTTAGTGCTTCACTTCTTCACTCGCCAAAATTTACCAACATGCATGGAAACTATTAACTTTATATTCATACTAGCTGTATCCGCGACTGCGTTCGCGTGAAACTAAAAAATATTTAATAATTCATGCCCGTATTTGTAATTTTTAAATACAGCTTTGATCCTGTTGGCCGTAGCATGATGTTAAATAACCCAAAACCTTCCTCAATATTATGTAAAAAATACAAAAATCATTTTCGAAATCCGACGTCTAGTGCCAAAGATTAACACGCTCAAACAAAACTTTTCTACTTTTTATGTTAAAATAGATAAATTAACAGTTAGGATTCATAGTGTGGTTGTTTTAATTTTGTGGCTATCTACCTAACAAGCACAATTGTACCTATCTATTTTATCAGTGAGATAGGGTAGGCCGCCGAGACAAAATATTGTAAACATGTATGTGCGCCGTAGACAGAAAAAGATTGGACACCCCTGCTCTAAACGCTATGTCCGATTTACGTCTGCACGCGACTTGAAACGGTAAATGAACCGTTTATCAAACAACCTCGAATAATATCACCGAAAATTATCAAGTTTAAGGTTAGTATAATGCAATGGATAAAATACCAATTGAACCCATATTATTCGCAATATATCAGCAGTATAGTGTCTACAGACTCGGTACAATTAAATAAATCGGCCGATATCATTTATTTATGTCTCACGAACTCTGAGACCATTACGTATCGCTGAACCGGCCACTTATGGTGATAAGCATGGTACACATGCCATAGTAAGATAACCCTCGGTTCACAGTACATTACAGACATAATTAGATAAATAATTAAAAAAAATATTAATGGTAGCACGGTATCAAGCGCTTGAACGATCTGCGAAGGACACATTTTAACGATATTCTTCATACATTGACTTGAATCATTTATATCGAATATGATATTTGAATATTTTATAAAATAATTACTCGCACTATACTATTCGCTCGTGTAAAATATAACATTAATAGCTTTCGCTCGCGTTTCACTCGCGTTAATATTGATATTCTTAAATAAATCGGATGACGCAATAAAGTTTTATATAATGTTTATCCCTATCTTTACAGCACTTTCAATAAGTTTCTTGCGAGAAAATCTAGCCTATCACCGTCTCCAAAGTTCTATCTAACTCTATATCAAAATTCATCATAATTGATTCTACAGTTTAGGCGTGAAAGTGTAACAAAAAACTCACATTTGCAATTAATAATTTATTTTTTAATACAACTGATCGTTATATGACTTATCTACCTTTACTGTTTTTCTACATAATATTTAAACGGAAACATCGTTGTTTTGGTTATAAATATTTTGTAGAATTTTTCGGTCTCATGAACACATTGAATGCTGTTAAAAGGTTTTTATTAATTATGATAATAAAATTTATTTCATTTGATAAGGATTAATATTTTCCGTGCTTAACGAGTTTATTTTGCTGTGTCCCGTATATTAGAAATTCATAGAACTTAGGCGTTTCTTTTTTATTTAAACTTCATTGAATGCTCTCGATTTATCGAAAAACTTCCAAAAATATCGAAATTATTTTATTTTTGATGGGAGTACCTTTTCACTATATAATGATTTATTATTTAACCATTAGTAGCAGAAATAGATAATACAAATTTCTTGTCGGTGTATTTAGGTTTTAGGGGTTCTAGGCGTGAAAGCGTAACGCACAAACTGACTTTCGCATTTATAATATTAGTATTAGAAATAGTTTAAACAAGTCCAGTTTTCCTTTTGAGTACTAAGACATCGATTCTTATAAGAAAGTAATGTTTTCTTTTAGACTCTTTTCAATACGTATTTTAAAAAATAATTCCCCCTATTATTTGGTCCTAAAAAAAGGCTCTTGCACAAAATAAGCACGAGCGTGAAAGTACAGTCTGATTTAAATATCTTGAAACATATAGGAAAGTCTTTCGGCCTCAGCTTGTCTATTTTGAAGACGTGTTGTTGTATAGAGATAAAGGAAGATTTAAAATTCCCTACCAGAAATTAAAGACTATGATATTACTACAATTACTAAACTTAGTATTAGTACTGTATCTAGGTACTAGAAGTACCAGTATCATACTTTCTATATTTTCACTACTATGACAATATCTTCCAAATTGGGAGGTAGAGATTATTTTCAACACAAGGGTTGTGGAATGGTTGTAAGGATGGAACTATACACTATTCCACTCCAGTGAATGGTTGTAACGCTCAGAAGCAAGTGGAACGGGAAAACCACGGTCGTGAGCTTGACCGTTGTGAACACTAAGTAGAATCTAGAATATGTGTAACGCAGGAAGACACTGACTTGTATATGACGGTTTGCGGCTTTTTTGGTCTACACGCATGATTCCTAGAAGTAAAAAATACATATTACGAATTCCAATAGGTTGGAGGAAAGTGACGTTATGCCTAAAGGAAACCATAGTATTATTCAAAACAATGAGCAGTCATCTTCAATTGTGTAATTCATCGACAGTCGGCACCGACATACTGGCGTGCATGTATGGCGTCACCCGATATGCATTACCTGATCTTCTAACCCATTTTTTTTTTATAGTTTAGGTTTACCGTTATGGTCGTAATCTCACCTGATCTTAAGTTGGTAGACACGCTACACGCCACCTGGTTCTCAAGTGCAGCTCCCGGATCACAGCTATTGGAATTTGGCGGCAGATTTTCAACTTGAGGGTGGTTGCTAGCCAGGCGGGCTGTGGAAAAAGCCCTACCACCATGCTATGGTTTCCGACGATGTTTTACTTCACTGAAAGGTTAAGCTCATAGTAGGTGATTGGATTCGAACTCACGTCCCTTGATGCGAAGTCGTACATACTACCACTGAGCTATCATAGCTTCGATCACTATCACACACGTATGTTGGTGAAAATCCTACCATGTACAGATCGATTTTAATTGTTTACGAACGCCGCGTCAATGGACGTGAGTAGGAATCTCTGCAAAGAGTCTGAGATTTCGGTGAACGGAGACATCGTGATGAAACCACAGCATGGTTGTAGGGCTTTTTCTAATACCCGCCTGGCTATCTAACATCCTCAAGTTGTAAATCAAGTTTGCAGGCCAGCATGACAGCAGAGACTGGAAGTAAATTTTGCTTCAATGTCACTCGCCGCTGACTTGGATTGTACTGTGCTTATCACCAGGCGCAGTGCAGTCACTATGCTGTACATTATAAAAAAATCTACCGCCAAATAGGTGCGTACCGGCAGTCGCACTTAAGAGCCAGTCCCTCCACTAGTTTTAGAGTATCCATCATCTTGGCTCATATACTCATATAACATAACGTAAGATTATGGCTTTAACTTCAAAACATATAAACGATAAAGCGTATTCTAAGCTGATGTAATTAAATGTATTTTTCACCACTTTAACGAAGGACGGTGCGAAATGGTAGAGGCACTACACAAGTATAAAGTAAATATTTATGCGCTCCAAGTTGATAACATTAACCATGCGCACTTTTTACAATTGTTCAGTGCCCATTATTTTTTTTTATTTTTTTTTATAAAAATATTTAATTTATAATAAATCCTTTAACTTAAACGTATACCTACTTTAAAATACCTATAACCATATAATCTATATTGTTATTATAAACCGGAAAATGTTGTTGGAACGCGCTGATCTCTGGAACTACCAGTTGGTGTTCAAAAGTTATTTTTACATTTGATAAAGCTATAATCAAGGACGGCTTTAGGTTATTTAACATCATGCTACCAATAATAGTAGTAAAACATTATTGAAAAAGTTACAAAAATGAGGGAAAATTATTATTATAAAATTTATGGTTCCACGGGATGGAAGTCGCGGGCACAGCTAGTAATAAATAAACTTACTAAATACTTCTCACAAATAAAGGTCATAGTGTATGGAACCTCACAAAATTATTTTTATAAAAAATACCAAACAACACTAAGAGAGGTGATAATAATGAAATCATTCTCATGATTGCCTCTAAATACAAGAAGACGAGTATAATAATCTTTTATCTGCCATTATCTACTTCATTATGAGCAGTGTGACAACATAAAATATAATTAAAAATACAAACGTGCGTTTTGATATTAAAAATTATATAATTAATATTGCTTATCTATCTTTATATATAAAAATCTAGTGACACGATGTTTGTCCGGGCTAATTTCCGAAACTACAAGATTGATTTTAATGAAATTTTGCACAGATATGTAATTTTGTCCAACTTAAATTATAAGATACTTTCTATCTCGATAAGTGATCATACCGCGATAGCCAATTCTGTAGTCAATGTGATTAGACTACTCGAAAAGGCAGAACAAGGTATGACAGGTCTGCTAGTATATACTATAATTAATATTATAAAACGTATAAAGTTTGTTTGTTTGAACCCGCTAATTTTAGTAACTTCCAGAGGGATTAAAAAAGAATTTTTTTATGTGATAGAGCAATCACTAGGAAGGCTTTAGGTTATTTTACATTACGCTACCACCAATAAGAGCAAAGCTATATTGAAAAAGGTTACAGAAACGGGCAAAAATTATTAAATAATTTTAGTACCACGCGAACGTAGTCGCGGGCACAACTAGTTTTGAATAAAATGCTTTTCTACCTTTTTTTCAAATCCTGATCTACGTTATATTTGTTCAATTAGAAAATAGAACAATATTTAGGAAAATAGGAAATCTTGTCAGAAACGTAAATAGTTAAATTTATAGGCTCTAATTTGGCGTTGTTTTAAGTTACAGATAACATAAGTGAGAAAAATACAGTCGATTTTAGACACAGTCTAATATTTCACATACAATTATAGTGATAAACCATAAGTAGTGTTCTGTAAAATTATTCATTTCGACTTAACTTTATATTACTCATTCTTTTCTAAGGAAATGTCTTATATATTATTTTGTCCTAATGTTTTTAAGTACATTTGTATTGGTTAATACTTCTATATACATTTCACAAGAAGACCATTATATAATTGTTATAATAGAGCCATTTTTAATCAGAATCAATGAATTGGTAAATGTACTTTAAAAAAGGTTTTAGATATTTCATGTCTTCTTAAGGTCTTGCTTATATATTAACACAGATCAATACAAAGCCATAATTATAACAACAAACATATATTTAATCTAAGTAACCACGGTTATTAAAAAGTATTATTTTTATTATTGTCGTTATTTGTAAATTTGCCATGTAAAATTGTTAAAATGACGACTTTGGATAAAAATCGACAAGTTTGATATTAATTTTGTGATGTTATTTCTGTATTTATAAAAACAATCAACACTAATAAATTCGTGAAAAAACTTCGATATGCAGTGATATGTTCCATGAAAAATAATTATGTTTATTATTAGTTCTATTTATAAGAAAACTGTAGAAAGTGGCATACTTATAAATATGTCTATAATAAAGGCAATTAGTTAGTTATTATTGTGTTTGTCTAGAGCAGAGATACACACCCTTTTTTCTATAGGTACCAGAGACTACTATTAATCATAGTGTCGCGGGCCGCAGCTTGAGTATAGCGGGTCCAGAGGGATGAGCATGTAATAAGGTGGTATTAATTGGCACGGTGGTAAGGTTTTTTCTACTGCCCGCCTGGCTAGTTACCACACTCAGAAAATCTGGCGCCAAATACCATTAGGTGTGTACCGGCACTTGAAAGCCAGTCCCTCCTAAAAAGGTCGGCAACGCACCTGTGATTCCTCTCTTGTTGTGAGTGTCCATGGGCGACGGTATTCATTTACCATCAGGTGACACGCAAACTCGTTTGTCCCCTGTTGAATAAATAAAAGAATATGTCACCTTGCAGTGCGCATTCTGAGCGCGGCGCAGTTCTCCTTGCACTTGTAGGCGAGCACCTGCTTGATCCTGCTGACCTCAACATCCGGGAAGTGCCGGCTCACGTACGAGATGAGCGCATGCACGCGGCGCCGGTCCAGCGGCGGCTTCGTGGGCCGCGACTCCTGCCCGGCGCGCGACCACCGCTGCCCCGTCACCGAGCACGTCGCCAGCTCGATCGGCGAGAACAACGCCGCCGCCAGGCCGCGGGTCACTTTCCTATAGTCGCCCCACTTCACCCCGCGTAACAGCTCCTCGCGAATCTCCACGCCCTCGCCCAATTTTATCTGTCGAATTTATAATGCTTATTAAAACTGAATAACTTTATTTAGCACAATTCATAAGGATTAGCTAGATCCGCGAAAGTTGAATGAAAGCAACCACCACGGCCAATATGCACTGCATTCAAAAACGCAAAATGCCCCTGGCCATAGAGGCCGCGAGCTCAGAAGGTTCCTGACTTTTTTAATAATATTTAGCAAAAATTATAAATGTTATATAAGTTAGAGACAACTAAATACCATACACAGATTTAATTCAATTATTAAGATTCACATACATAAGAAAAGAATCAATTTCGAAACGCATCAATTTGGCTGTTCTGTCTATTCAAAATTGTATGACCCCATGGATCGATCATAAAATAGCGTCGCTTACTGTAAAAATTTGTGACATCGGGACCACAGAGGTTTTTTAATAGTTTATAGGTTTAGCGTTATGACCATAATTTCACCTGATCTTAAGTGACGATACGGCCTAAGTAGGTGGTCACGCTAAACCTGTGGAGGGACTGGCTCTCAAATGTGACTGCCGAAACACACCTATTGGTATATGACACTAGATTTTCAACTTGAGCGTGGTAGTCAACCTGGCGGGTCATGGCGTTATTACATGGTGGCAGAGCTAGCAAAATGCCACCGGCCCTAGAGACCGCGATCTCAGAAGTAACCTGACATTTTTAACAAAATTTAGCAAATATAAATGTTATATAAGTACTTAAAATCAATTAAAGTTAGACACAACTAAATGCCATACACAGATTCATTTAATTTATTAAACTTTAAACACATTCATAAGTAAAGGATCAATTTTGTAATGCGTCTATTTGACCATTCTGTCTCTTATAAAGTCTACGACCCCAGAGGTCGTTCATGAAATACGTTTGCACTTATGTGCGACGGCGCACTTATGGCACTTTTATTTCAACTTTTACTTTTTTCCGCGTGTATTTGATGTAGCAACGTTTATCAGCCTTCAAAAATATTCTATTGTTATCGTACCACTGTACAATACTATTAATATCGTTCTGAATACGAGCACAATCAACAGTAGAACTAACAGTTTTATATATCTTTAAGTCATCAGCGAATAAACTGTAGATGCAATACTTAATATGATGACTTATTCATAAAGTTGATCAATAAAGGTAAAATGTTTCATGACGTATTTTATGAACAGCCCCTTAGGAGTTGTTTTGAAGCAAATTGGTAGGATACTTTATGATGTTTATTATAACACCTTTGCTTATAAAATTCTTACTAAGTCCCCGTTAATAGCATTAAAATTGTATCAGTGGCTTACAGGCTTGAATTTACCCAAACCCACATTTAAAGTTTCGACAATGTGTTAATTTTAATTATTGGATATATTAGCACTGCAAATGTCGTATCCACAGGGCGTGGCCTGTCCAGAGTGCACGAACTTCGCCCCGTCTAGCAGACACTGAGTCGAATTATCGTTATGAAGTTTAATTAAAAACTAACTTCATTTTTTTCCATGTAGCATGTTAGTACTCAATTTCGATAACCTATTCGCTGATAAACGTATATAGATAACAATGGATACAAGATTCGTACAAATCTGGATCCGCTACTTGGCAACGATCTACGTTTCCCATATCTATTAGATTAAAGATAAGCACAATGTATATTGTAATACTGAAAGCGTATTCCATAGTTTTTACAAAATGTTTTTAAAATGAATCACAAAGGCAATGAAGTAATAAACCCATGTGCTTTATATTGCATCTTGGAATATATATAGTTTGTATTTAATAAGGGATAAACATAGGCTTAACTTGAACGAAATACTGTTAAATAAACAGAATTAGATGTTCGCAAATACATAGTTATCAATGCCAGACAAAGTGTGAGTCAGTGATAGATATTGTAAATACATCAAATAATTTTGTCTACAGTAACTCACAGAAAAGGATTATGTGGGCTTATATTATTGTTATTAATTAATAAATATCTATAAATTATAATCATATCATATAAATTCTGGGATAAACAAAGAGGGAATACAATACTTCTTCATATAGGTACCGAAACCTCTTTCAGTTCTTGTAGATTCTTTAAAAACTTAATATAATGTACATAACTCGGTATAGTCGTCTCTGATATGTATTTCCACGTATACGTGCCTGGAGCAACGAAGTAAACCGAGCGTATGGAAGTATAACGAAGTATTATTGATACCAGACATACAATATTTTTTTTATTCCCATTAACAATATAACTATACTGCTATACCAGATTATTGTAATCGTTTCGAAAAAATTATACATGATCAATTAAAATACATAATTGCTAGCTGGCACTTTTATTCAAAGTGGGGAAATTAAGTTGCTTATTTTCCCATACGCATTCATTTAGACATGAAATGTGGGAATCACCCAGCGCTAGTCACCGGGAATAACGACTAAAACTCCAGGGCCATCTGTCGCGGGTTCAATCTAGCAATCATTAGATGGCCTGACAGAACTTGTTCTTTCAAAGCCTCATCCATCGCATTCCGGGCTAGAGTCACGAATCACTAATTAACTAATTGATTTAAAAATCACTAATTGACTAAAAAAATCACTAATACACATTTACAGGATTTTGTTAAAATCAGTTAAGCGCTATCCGAAATTATTATGGACAGGATTTTTATATATAAAGATAAAAAATTTAAGATATGTATATCAATACAGACTATGTTTATTTTTTAGTTTAGCGTTATAGCCATAATCTCACATGATCTTAAGTGACGATACGGCCCAAGTTGGTAGATACGCTAAACCTGTGGAGGAACTGGCTCTCAAGTACAACTGCCGGAACACACCTATTGGTATTTGGCGGCAGATTCTCGACTTGAGGTTGGCTGCTAGCCAGGCGGGCATAAGAAAAAGCCCTACCACCATACTATGGTTTCCTCATGATGTTTTTCTTCACCGAAAGCTCAAGCTCATTGTAGGTGGTTGGATTCGAATACACAAATAATCTGTAGATTCCCGCACTAGGAAATAAATCCTGTGTAATCCACCAAAAAAACAAAAAAACAAAAACATAGGCTAAAGTTTAGTGTCTTCTTCTTCTTTGTTAGACGACCGATTTTGTTTTGTTTAGGTAACTAAAAAAATCTATATTGACAAGAATTACTTCAAATTTTCAGTAATCAACTCTAGTAATAATAAATATACATACAAGTCTAGGTGCAACAGTGCCTCCACGTTCATTCTCTCGTTTGAGTACGAAGGGCAGAGCTCGCCGGTGCTGTTCCAACCACACCGCGTCCGGTACGGGTCGGTTGCGTCTCCCGTCCCATCTCCCCATTGCCACGCCAACATCCGTAAACAAAATAGCATTGTTAATACTAACCTTTGTTTATATTAGGGGGCACCCATTAATTACGTGAAGTGATTTTGTCGATTTTTCGACCCTCCCTCTCCGTATCTCCCCCCGGTGAGACGTCATGAGATTTAGCTCGGACCCCTCAAACCTCCTATCTCACATGAGATTTTTCAAAATGCATATATTTAATCTAAATAAGTTAATTTTGCACTGCTTCTAGCGGGAAAAAAAATTAAGTGATATCTGCCGAGGTCCCCCTCTCCCTCACGTGAGATGGGGTAAGATTCAAGGATGGAGGGTCTCCCCCTAGACGCTTCACGTAATTAATGAACTGCCCCGTTTAGCTTCTGTGGATATAGCCAGTTTTCCCAATGTTAAGTGTGGAAGGTAATCTTCAAACCTAGCTCTCACAAAATGACGGTTCCCTAGTTCCTAGTTTAACTCTCTTGCGCATTAAATAACCAAACATCCCGTAAAATGGCAAACCAAGATCTCATTAGAACTATTATCTTAATATTTAAAAATAATCACACCTACACACTATATATTTTATATATCGAATAGAGCAAGAGTTCACAATATAGGACAGATACAAAAATTCTATTAACAAATGTATAATAAAGAATACTCGCCTTGTGGTATGTACATTATTTTTTTCTGCAAATTTCTTACGCTAACCTAAAAAATAATGAACACCTTTTTTTCTGAATTCAAGAAGGGTTTTATTTACTGTTTAATAGAAGACGTAAAAATAAATGTTAAGTAAAACCCCATAGCGCATCTAGTATCAAAGAACGACGTATCAGTTTACAAAACAATACCGATAACCTTTCATAAAAGGGACTACGCACAAAACGATAACTCTACCGTTTCAATAAATAAAAAAACGGTATACTTCTTACATGGAACTGTTGGTCATTTTGATACGTACCAATAATAAATTCTTAATATAAGGTTTTGTTTAGATTTAATTTTCCAGTCTATCAAGTCAAATAATGAAGTTATAATTACTTTACGTATTGTATATGTTTTTCCTAAACTTGAAACGAAAACTAAAAAAATGGTAATTATGACTTAAATTCAGAGGTCAAAATTTGTTGTAGTATTTTATTTTTTATATTTAGTAAAAAAAATTACATTGATATAGATAATATTAATTATGTACATATAAATTCTGCTTAAAGCAATTGCACAGATTGAACAAATCGTATAATTTCTAAGTTTGAGATACATTCAAACGTTTTTTATTAAACATGGACATTGAAGAATTGAATACGGATTTTTTTCTAAAAAAAACATTTCAAACGACATAACGGTAGTAACAGTTTATATTGTCAACATTATTGAGGTCAGCACAAAATAGTATTATGGACCACATCAATTCGAAAGTTGGTAGTAGACAGTTTAAATGTAAATATCAAAAATAATTCGATTGAAAACCTATAAATGTATTAATGTGAAACTAAAATAATTTAAGCACATTTTTAATTACATTCATAAACATTATTAATGATCAAAATTCTAAATTGTTTAAGGGTTATAACATTTTTCAATAGCGAAAAGAGATTCATTTGTCTTCCCCTATAGGTCAATTTATACTTAATTATGTCGATGATGAAAGCTGCGCCTTAACTTAATAATTGGCTTTAAATTATTATCATTATAAAGTGCCTCATTATAGAAAATCACTAATCACTTATGCTTAAGCAGTAACTTTTAAGAATAGTAATTATTGCAATTTATTTATTTTCATTCATATACGTTTAAACATTTACCAATGTTTAAAAGATAAATGCAAAATTAAAATTTAGAGATCATAGAAGAAAATAATCACTTGAGATCACACATTATCCGCCACACTTACATTTTTCTTTTGTAAGAACCAATAATTACAATTTTTAATCACAACCCTAATCATACTTTCAATAGAGTTCCTTTCTAAATGCTTTTGTTACAAAATGACTAGACATGCTTTTTCATGGCAATCGATTTTAAAACTACAAACGATATATATTATAAGTCACAAAGGACTGACTTTTAGAAATAAAAAAATTAAAAACAAATTAAAACGATTTACCGCTCAGAATTTAAAGTTAATGTCAAGTGCATAATAATATAAAAACTGGGCCTGTGAATACTATATAGCTATTACATGATATACTATTATGTATTTACATCTTGATCACAAGTTCCTGTATAAGTCGATTATCATTTATAATCAAACTCGAACACTAATGTCGTTCTTTCTATCTAAAATTGAATAGTAACTTTAACATTGATCAACAAAAAGAAACCATTTCATGCGATAGTACATATATCGCATGGTACTTACTATTGTGTTCTTTTAAACTTTTAAATAATAAAATATATAACTAGTATTATAGAATATAGAGCTGCGAAAGATTCCTTTCAGAACATTTTAAATTTTTTTGTACAAACTATATACCGGGAGCCATCTAATCACTCAACAATAAACCCGTGTAAAGATAAACTATTGTGTATAAAAATATCACTATTGTTTTTAACGCGTACCCGTACACAATATACGTATATACGTCTGCATTTTGCATTGATACGCGATGTCGACAAATAAAAACGGGCCACGATCAATACCGAACATCGCATCTTCAGTACAAAAACATTATACTCTATTATGAAAATACACCATAATCTATATAATAAATCAGTGATGCGACGATCAATATTAACCGCTTTCGGATAACGTGTATAATGTATGTGTATGTATAATAATTATGTAACCAGTAAATAACCTATTTTATGTTATGTAAAAGCAGCACCGGTCGCAACAAATGCTTTAACAACGATCAGTCTATTGTTAAAAAGGAAGGTACTCGTGACGTGCCTTTAACGAGGTCCCATTAGTCATGTTCTAGCGGGAACCCTTATCCTGCCTGTGATTCATTTATTTTTATTGTACGGAACGTTTCGAAAGACGTAGCCAGTACGCGTCTATGCAACTCATACTGTTTTCCCAATTGCGTGCGTTTTAATTTCATGGAAGGGACGAACGCTTGTAGCGTTAAGTGCTAAACATTATTCAACATAGAAAACTATGACGTAATCATTATCACTATATACAATTATAAAATTATACACACACTATATCCCGACAAATTGAAATTATAGCACACGCAATAATAAATAATTTGACCAAGTGGATCTCGTTAAACGAACATACGTTAAGCACTCGGTATATTATAGAAAGGCACACAATAAGCGGAAAGGTGTGACGGCAGATAGGCCCCCGGCGACACTCCGATCACAGACTAGATATATCTACTGACAGTCTTCGTTACGACTCATAAGCCAAACCTTCACGAATACGATGCTCGAAGAGACGCAATATCATTTCATCGCTCGTAACCCAGCCCATGGAATACCTGTTCGCAGTATTCACATCAAATATTGAACTTTACTATACTAGTATTGTGAATGACTAAAATAGAAGTCGGTAAAGTCGTACGTAGCAAGTTTCGGTGATTTATGATAAGGATATGGGTAAAGGTGAGATTGCGTCTCGTCGGCGGTAGAGATCCTCCGCTAGAGCGGGAGAGAGCGCGCGAGTGCCGGGCGACGCGACGGCTACTGTTGAAAGTGGTGGGCGGGCCGCAGCGCGGGCAGCGGCGGCGGCGGCGGCTTCACGCGCACCCGGGCGGGCGGGTGCTGCGCCAGCGTGTGCCGGCGCAAGTACAGCGGCGTCTTGAAGCTGCGGCCGCACGTCGCGCACGCCACCGGCTGCGCCTCGTGGATCAGCCGCACGTGCTGGCGCAGGTTGGACGCGTTGCTGTACCGCCGCCCGCACAGCGCGCACTGCACCCCGCCGCCCGCGCCCACACCCGCGCCCGCGCCCGCGCCCGCGCCCGAGCCCGCACCCGCACCCGGCCCCGCGCCCGCGCCCACGCCCGCGCCGACCGCTGCCAACAACACCACGTTCGCACTGCGCCGCCACACGACTCGCCCTCCCTCTCCGATCGCACCCTCCGCCGGACCCCGATCCTGTTCAAATGCTAACAGAATCGACCGACGGCTCGTTCCATGAAAGCGCGGCTCTTTCAAAACAAATGTGTTGCGATCGTATTTATCCGACATGCTCGACAAGGGAACATAGGACTGAAGAGTGAACGTGCCGATTAGCATTTGAACGGAATCCGTGGCGACGGATTCAGCCGGCGGGACTGTCCGTGAGGTGCGAGCCGGCGGGGGCGCGACCGGCGTGCGGGCGGGACGCGTCGGAGGGACACCCGCGCGCCTAGCTGCTGCGTTCACTACGACATCGCGCGCTCTCTTCTAAGACCGAACAGTTTATTATCGTGCAAAGAGGTACGCCGGGGGCGCGGTTGTCCGAGTCGACGTGTGCGTGTGACGATGACGTGACAATGGTAAAACAGAATATTAATTACCTTCCGTGTTTTCGTCCCGTAACTCCGTCGCCATCCCGGCCATGAGATCGATATTACCTGGATACAAATATTTACATGTCGATTAGAGTCACGATAACGATTTTAATCAAATTCATAATTACGAAGCAAAGCTTACCTTGAAGAGCAGCAAAGGGGTTCGCTAGGGCATTATTCTCGTTGTAATATATTTGCGGGAAATTGGAACGCTCCTCATCGCTAGCCTCTTGTTCCATTACCTCCATTTTTGGTTCAAGGAGATCAGAAGCGGTGAACTCTTGACTTTTATCCGTTTTTTCAGAGTCCCCGGGATCCATGAGAACATCATTTTCTTCATTTTTCACTTCTGTTGCTTCGAGGTCAGTTTTCACTCTTAAGGGCGGGTGGTTACAAATTTCTCTATAGTCATCGTTCTTAGGCCAAATATGACTAGAAGTTTGAAATGTAGCTTCTTCATTAAGATTGTTTCTGGCAACATCGGGAGAATTTCTGGCTGAACGACGAGCTGTACTCTGTTCCTGATCGTCGACAGTGGTCGTCTCGACGTTTTGGCTTGCGGCTTTGGAGGAGGAGGAGGTAGAATGTGACGGCTTGGCGCTGAGCAAATTGCGTAATTGTGAAGGGGGCGATTTTCGATTCACTTTCTGAAAGATAATATTGAATTAATATAAAAGCGTAAGGAGAGACTGCTGAAGATACTATAAGGTAGTTAAATGGTTACTTTATCGTTGTGCTGGGAACAGTCAGTGAGGCCGCGGATCTGTAGCGCATCAGCAGTGCGCAGGAAGGCGGTGAGTTGCGCTTGCGCGATGTTAACTTGCCCCACGTACATGAACTGCAGTAGTGCACGTACATGTGACACTTCGCAGTCGCGCATGAATATTATAGGATGTGGGCATGGATTGTTCTGAAAATATTATAATATTTAATAACTTTTAAAGCTATACATTAAATATACATATAATTCATTATTCTAAACCATTTCTAAACATTTGATATCAATATTAACAATTCTATATATCTGTCTATACATGAATATTTATTTTAAACATTTCTTCATACATGTATATGATTAAGTTAAGTACAAATATTTTTTTGTTTGTTGGTTTGTATGTCACTATTAAGATAAATAAAACTATTCTGACCTTTATAGAACCTTGTACTGATATGTATATTATACTATTCTTTAACTGGTAGGCCATAAGAGCTGTCAATCAATATTAATTATTAATATCCACAAAATCTGAGTAAAAGTAAGATTACGAGACAAAAACACATACTATGTAACAAACATGTTACAGATTCACAGGAGATAACTCATTGATGTATAAAAATAAAAGTGTCTCACCTACCTTGTCAACAAGTGTACCTTGTCATATCTAAGGGATTTTTTAAAAAGTTTTTCTAACATTTTCCTATCTTGGTAAAAAGTAATACAAATTTAAAAAGTATTTAGGAGATAAATACTTTTATTAAACAAATCCCTTTTTTTACTAGGACTATGATTTACTTGATGAATGTGTGTTAGCATTTCTTCTCAAAGCTTCTAATCTATATATGAACATAGTAATTTAGCAAAATATCTAATACAATTAAAATAATAGTTATTGTCTATATATAAATATATACATATATATGTAAATAGTTTATTGAAAACAGCTTTAACTATTTGGGTGATACTTCATTATTAGACAATATATTACTGTCCACATTTGCTTAAATTCACAAGACCAGTCAAAGTTAAGTTGGACAAATTTTTTCTCATGTATTTTAATGTAAGTAATATGTACCATAAGCCTTTATTAAAAGTAGTTACAATAATAAATTATAAGAGTTGGAACATTTAGGCTGTATCAATTGGTTAAATATTATATTAAACTGAATAGTGTGAAATATATATGATAAGTAATTATAATATATATAATTACAATTATATTAGTAATATTATAATAATAGTATAATATTTTATTCTATGGATGGTATCAACAAATAAGTATACAAAATTTAAGTTAAATAACATAAATCTTACACTACTATATTACAACTATGGTAATCAAGTCAAAAGCATTTACATAATTTATAGAAATTGCAAAACATGTCTAGCCAAAAGCCTTGTCTGGCTAATAGTATAATATATATATATATATATTAATATGACTTATTTAGTGTCTGTGAATTACGGCATCAGGTGTTGAATACATAATATTTTATCAGCAGATTCCCACAAGATTGGATAACATTTTTTATACCTTATAACAAAATGATAACTATAAAGAATATAAACAAAAAATATGTCTTTACTGTATACTGGTAAAGTATATTTTTTAAGTTCTAAAAGTAATTATATTAAAATAATGTCACCTAAATAATTAATGATTTTGCTATACAAAAATTGTGGCAACTTAACATGCATTTAGCTTGATGATAAGTGGTTACAGCAAATTATAAATACTCACAATACCATCAGCTGAAATTAATTATCACATTTACTTTAAGTAAAGATTATAATAAATATTACTATTTAAACAAAAGGACCAAGTCATAACTATAATGTTAGCAGTGTGCATATATTTTTAAATGTCTAAACTATAAAATTGCCACAAATTATTATGTAAATTCACTATTAAAATATTGAATAAAGTAAAAAAATTACCATAATATACTTTATTAGTATTTTAATTAATTATTCAGATTTTATGGTTGTTAATGAATAATAAAATATTAAAGAAATGATTATTATTTGAATGATACAGAGAGGCATGAGTACTCTATTTTAGTGACCTATTTTACTTTGAAATTAATTATAAAAATGGAAGCAGACAAATATATTTATATAAAATCTCAATTAATAATAAAGTGTAAACTCTATTTAATATTAGTTGATTTAACTATATACTCCTTAAAACATCAAAATTACTTAACCTTGATTGTTTTACCCTATTGATTACACATTGATATCTTCTCTCTATTAAGTTATAACACTCATTGAAGCCATAAGATCAGTATTTCCTTTGTTGTTGCTACATAGAGTATAGAAAATATATAACTTAGATTGCCCATTTTTGTAATTTTTTTAAAACACAGCTTTGCTCTATGGTAATGTGCTGTTAAATAGCCTAAAGCCTTTTTCCATAACTGCAATATATAATGTTTTTTTTTTAAATACGGTTGGTAGTTCCTAAGTTTAGTATGTTCAAACATACAAACTTTCAGTTTAATAGTATTAATATAGTTGTTGCACTTGACATACTATTGACAATAGTTTTTCCAATTCCAATTACTTGCAAGCATTACAATCATACAAGTGGAATGGAATACATGCCCACACTTACAGATGGGTCATTGTGAGGTTAACATAAGAGGAAATAATAATGTGATTCAACAACCATGGTTGTCATATTGGACAGCTGATAGTATGTTTTGAATATTGTCGAGCATAACCATACAGTTTACACTGTATATGTTGGTTTTATCCCGACCTTACTTCTATAATTGTTAACATGACTGAATTATTATTTCAACCTCATTACAAATTTAATATAATTATAATGAACTAGTATACTGTAAAATATCACTATAGAAAAACTCTTCCTACATAAATACTATTTCCTATTCTTTAAATTGGTTTGACATTAAAGGATGTTTATTTCGTTTTTTTTTAAGTATAATTTTTGTTTGATAAGGTTATTGACATTCTGGTGTTTAACTTTTGTTAAGTGAATTAATGCATATGTCTAAAATTTATCACCTGCTATAAGAAGTGATATCTGTCTGATAATCTGGATTTTTTTTTATTACTTAATAAAGAGGAGTGTAAGATTCTGATCCTGACTATACAGACAACACCATACCTATTATGATAGGTAATGACTCTATTTTGTTTTATCCTTTTTTAGAATTACTATCTGTATACCCAGCTACAAAGGGGCTTATATGACAACAAGTCCTGTTGAGCTTTCAGTGTTACCACTATATTTTTATTGTATTATGCTTACTAGCAAACTTGTTACTATTGCATTGCCATACTATACTATTATAATAAGACTTTAATAGCTAAAAAGTATGCCTCCTCATCATTTCAGCTTATAGTTATTTTTTAACCAACTTTAAAAAGACAGTCAATTGCATGAACTATTCATAAGTAGGAATGTATTATTAGAAAGCAGATTCTTTAAACCTAAATAATCACAAACCCTGCTTAGATATAGGTATAGCAAAATTAAATATATTAGTGGCACTGCCACAGTATTCATCCACACCATCTTTTAACTTAACGTCTCATCACTTTTAAAGGTTTAAATTTATGCCTTTTTTAATTTAATACAGAGAGAGAGTTTATTAACCTATACTAACAGTTAAAAGTAAACAGTTACCAAATGAAATTGCCTTAGGTTTTAATAGGTTTAGATAATTGAATATTTTTGATTAAATAACTTTTGCTTTATTAAGTTGTTACTATTGAAAAGTAAACAAATTAGATTTATACCTTTAAAAAAGTTATATTAATATATTCAATGTATTCACCATTCATTAAAAATTGTACTTCTTTTGTTTTATCCAACATATCTGTTTTTAATGTACACCAAATGTTTAATGCATTACCAGAAACAACATAATGAATTATTTATTTGTATTTTTAATCAAGATAACATTGATCTAACATAAACTTATGTGTAGCTAAATATTTGTCAATATCATCTAAGCTATATAGATATATAATAATATACACTTGATGCATAGTAATGTTGTTTTACAATAAAATATGCATATTTCATCACAAATGCAGTTTAGACCGTGCAACTTTTAGCCAATGACATATAATATTATATGATTGCAAAATATATATTTCTAAGTTATCAGATATATAAAATTGACATATAATTAGCATTAGATATAACTTTAATATACATACAAACATAAAAGGAATTTAGTTATTTGTTTTACAAGACATAAATATAATCTATAGCTCTAATGGTAATGAGTTAATTAGAAATTGTGAAACAGAATTATAAAGTAGGTACTAATAAATGAAATCACGAGTACTTAACCGGAACGCGAGACATGGCATTTGTAAGTAGATCAAGTGTTTTATACATAACAACTTTCACTAGAGTCATTGTAATGGTGACACATCAAGATCGACTTACTTTAAATAGCTCCTTGAAATAAGGGCTGCAGGCAGAGAGAACCACTTTGTGGGCCTCCAGTCTGTGTCCCTCGCATGCCAAGGTGACATCCACGAAGTCCTCATCATCGCGCAAGGCCTCGAATTGAGATGTTATATTCGCTTGAAAATTGTTCCATCTCAAACAAAATTGCTGGTCGCCACCCACTTCTGTACCTTCCATTACTTATAGACATAACTTGATATCCCTGCTCATTTAATTGGTTGATAAGAATAGTTAATTATTGAAAATAAATATATCACAGTAACTTGCAATTTTCGTCGCCGTCTGGCCGAAAATCTTATGAAAGAAAACAATCAATAAAATCTCGTACCAATATAAGAAAAATAAAAACTTTTTAATTTGTCATTTGGATGGTACATTCACTTTGACGTTTCGTTACACTTTACGTTTCCATACCGATTTTTATCACAGATCACAACGTTTACTTTGACGCGTTTTGAAACGTTTGCAACGTTACGATACTATTTGCAGCGTTGAATGGAGCGTTTCAACTTGCCACACGTTCACATCGTACTCGCCATGTGATGGTAATGGCAAAAAGAGAGGTCATTTTGGTTCGGTTAGTATTATTTTATCGAATAGTTATTTTTTATTTCGCAAAACATTGCGTCACTTTAAATGCTGACTATGACGTCATTTATTGTTTTCAATTATTAGTTATGTAGAGAGTACGTATGTTACTATAATTTACGTATTTGATGAAGATTATCATTAACAAATTACTTAGAACGAGAAAACATATAACGAAAGTTGAATTCTAGGTTTATCACGCAAGTTATAAACTATTTAATATTGGTAACACAGGTCAGGGATGCTCTATTTACATTTATCAAAGCATAGCAACATCAACGCATTATATCGATTTTGCGATAGATCAATTCAACTAAACATTTAAGTGTAGCTCAATATTCTACTGTAAATAAATATGATATGACTATAAATGTATTTAGATAGGATTTTCACTAAAATATAAACAAAAACAGGATTCATGGAGGAAAAATGTATCCAATTCTGCATATACAGTATCAAATAACATGCAAATTTTTAATAGCAGTTTGAATAGCTTTTGATTATTAATTATTTCTTGTAATGTTCTATTATAATTATTAGTGTTCAAAGTACATATAACAATTACATATGATCTGACCATCGCCAAATATGTTGAATCAGAAGTACTAGATTAAATAATAGAAATCATTATTATGTAAATATATTTTATATGATAATAAAAATCTTTATATATTAAAATTATTTCATCTAAGAATTTAATAGGCCTTGTCATATATCGTTTTTACTAAGAGGTATATAATTAACACTTCGTCTGTAAACCGGGGTCGTTCGTGTCCGAGCAAAACTAAAACTAGTTCGTACTGGAAAATTGGGGGTAGGGATGGCTTCCCTTTCTACCCCTAAAAAAAGTTATATAGGAGGGGGAACTGATACCAAAGTTTCAAATTTCCAGTACCTTCCAAATAGTTGTGATAAGCGCACAAATTTTGGAGTGGACACGAACGACCCCCGTTTACAGACGGCGTGTAGTAAATAGGTAAGTTGAAAAAACCTTTTTTTTCTGCTTTCTTGTCTTTTTGGCATCAGCATTCATCAGGAATTTTCTGGAATTTTTTTTCGTTAGCTTTTTTTGAAAATGGAGCAGCGATCGGCAGCCGAAGTCACGCGCGTACTACGTAAACGCGATGAAACAATTCATTTTGGAGGCGATGAAAGTGAAGAGGAGATAGACGCGGTCGAAGAGGCTGATAGTGAAGCAAGTGAGATTAGTGTCTCTGATTTGGAGTCGACGGATAGCGAAAGTGAGGTTGAAGAAGAGGAAGAAGGTGGAGAAGAAGGAAGACGCCGTAAATTTGTCTATGGAAAAGATAAATACAAATGGTGCCTCAACCCTCCGGAAACTCGAGGACGCAGGTCACACTTAACATTAATTTTACCTAAAGCTATTGGCTCGGTGGTATCTTCTCGCACACCTCTACAATTTTGGAGCGCATTATTCTCGGAGGATATTCTTCAAATTATCTTGAAATACACAAATGCAGAGATCGATCGTTTCATGGCAGAGAGAGAAGAAGCTAATATTTCGTCGTTTCGTACGGTTAGTTTAAACGAATTAAAAGCCTTCCTAGGCCTTCTGTACTTTTGCGGTGTGCAAAACAATAACAAAGTGAATCTAACTGAAATATGGTCGCGCGAGTTCGGGTCAATGCTCTGTAAAGTAACCATGTCACAGCGTCGGTTTGAATTTATTAGTTGTCGTCTGCGATTCGACGATAAGCTTACCCGTGCTGAGAGACGCGCCAATGATGTTCTCGCACCGATTCGCGATATTTGGGATCTGTTTATAAGTAACTGTCAAAATAATTATAACCCGAGTGAGTTTTTAACGATCGATGAGCAGTTATTAGCATTTCGCGGACGTTTCTCAGCGCGCGTATACATGAAATCTAAGCCTGCGCGGTATGGGATAAAAATTATAACCATGAATGATGCGAAAACTTTTTATTTGTATAACGCTATACCATACATTGGAAAAGTGTCAACAGAGCGAGGTGAGAGCGTTCCTTCTTATTACGTTCGTAAATTGAGTGAACCAGTGCATAACACCAACAGAACAATAACATGCGATAATTGGTTTACCTCAATAGAGATTTGTAATAAAATGAAACAAGAGTTCAATTTATCAATGGTAGGCACACTGCGAAAAAATAAGCGTCAAATTCCAGAATCTTTTAAGAGAAATGCTTCTACTGGCTTGACAAGATATGGATACGACGGGAAAAACATTCTGCTCTCGTATTGCCCAAAAAAAAATAAAGTCGTTTTGGTTCTGTCCTCTAGGCACAGAAGTGCAAAATTATGCGAAGATAGCGGTAAGCCGGAGATTATTGACTTCTATAACAAAACCAAATGCGGCACAGATCTTTTTGACCAGCTGTGCGGGAATTATACGTGCGCTCGTACAACCAGTCGCTGGCCAATGCGCTTTTTTTTAGGGATGCTTGATCAGGCGAGCGTTAATGCCAGTATTTTGTACAATTTATTGCCTGAAAATCCTCTGAAAAACAGGAGAGAATTTTTAAAAAATCTGGCTCTGTCGCTGATAAAGCCACATTTGCAAGACCGTGTAATGCAACCCGGATTGCATCGATCATTGACAACCGGCATCAATGAGATCCTGTCGGGAACCGAAATCGAAGATAGGCAACTTCTGGGATCCGATAGATTGGAAAAAAGGAAACGTTGCTATTATTGCAAACACGATAGCGATCGCCAAAAAAAAAGGCCAGTGTGCGAAGAGCATCGCATCGTGTGTTGTGCACATTGCATTGAATAATTATTATTATTAAGTGAACAATTATAGTGATAATAATAATAATAGTAGTAGTAATAATAATAATAATAGTAATAACATAATATAAGTTTAATATGATTTTTATTGTGAAGAAAAAGATATTAATTAAATATAATGTATTTTTATAGCAATGCATCGTACCTTATTTATTGCCTGTTTTCATCTATAAAACTAAAGCATTTCACTTAAAATTATCGGGACAAAATGATTTTTTTCTTGAAGGTAATCTATTCACCTTCAATTTCCAATTTGAAAAATTTAAATATCTTTATTTCTCTTTGAATTACAAATTTTTTTGTAAATTGAATTTTTTTTCTGTTTTTCTTTGTTTATTTAACAAAAAAATTATGAATAAATTAAATTTTCGATATTTTTAACATTTATTCTTTGAAATGAATGTTTCATGTAATCCCATGAATTTTTTCAGATTTTTTTGAATGTATGAAGGAGGTGAAATAGTGGTCGGACGCGAAAGACCCCCGTTTACAGACGGAAGGTGCGAAAAAAACGTTTACAGACGAAGTGTTAATAAAATGCAATCTATTACTTAAACGAAATTTACATTTAAATTGCTACTTGAAGCGATGATAGCTCAGTGGTAGTGTGTACGACTTCACGTCAAGGGACGTGAGTTCGAATCCAAGCACCTGCAATGAGCTTGAGCTTTCGGTGAAGGAAAACATCGTGAGGAAACCATAGCAAGGTGGTAGGGCTTTTTCTAATGCCCGCCTGGCTAGCTACCACCCTCAAGTTGTAAACCTGCCACCAAATGCCAATAGGTGTGTTCCGGCAGCTGAATTTGAGAGCCAGTTCATCCACAGGTTTAGCGTGTCTTCCAACTTGGGCCGTATCGTCACTTAAGATCAGGTGAGATTATGGCCATAACGCTAAACCTTAAGTATAAAAAAAATACTAGGTTGCTTGGCATGCCTTGCTCTGCCCTTTCTAGTAATCAGTAACTCAACCACAGCACCAGCTATCATATTGTAGTCACTTATTAACATAAAAACTATCCTATCTCCCAACTTGGAACAACTACATACAGTGTGTAAAATCTCATTAAAATCAGATCCTTAGTTTAGAAATTCATTGCAGACAAACAATATGGCATGGAATTTTTATATATAAAGAAGATTACTTTTTCAGTGTTCCATAAAAAGCTTGGTGAAGCTTTCACTGTGCAGCCCTTAAGGCTAACAGCATATGCCTAATCAACAACAACAAAAAAACTATAAAGGACAAAATTAGCCATTACTAATGTCTTGTGAAATTACCTATTATAAAATATTTAAAAAATATATAAAACAACATTATTACTGAAATATTTAATTATGCAGGTAATAAACATTAATAATAATAAAAAATCTTTACAAAGTCTGCTCCCCTTCCACCATTTCTTTCAAATTTAGTAATTCAAACTGTCCCATTCCTTTCGTGTCAGTTCTAATGAGTTCATCCAAATTTCTAAAGTTTCCAGGATCTATCAGGCAAATAATATTTGCATTCCCTGAATCCCAGTTCTCTTCTTCCACACTCATTGCAAGTTTAATGACTTTTTCTTTTGTTTTCTTTGCATCTTTACCTGTCAAGAAAATTCTTACTCTCATCTGGGCTCTCTCTAATGGTATTTCCTTCTTCAATAGTTGAATGACATCCAAAGCTTGCTGTTTAGCACTTTTATTGACATTCACAGAAAAATGTATATCTTTCATTGCTTTTTCTATAATAGAAACCGGGTATGGTCTTTTTGTTTCAGGGTTGACACATTTGTCTGCAACAGTTGTTGCTATATCCTTGAATAATGAGTCAATTTGTGAATGCCTTTCTTTATCAGAAACCTGAAGCTCTCCTTTTTCCAAAATCTCTTTACAAATTTCTGTCTGATCATCCTTTCCAAAGACCTTAACTAAATCTTCTTTTTTGGCTACTTGACCCTTGGATACATTTGTGAATACTGAATGAGTCTGTAATACTTCATCAATATCTTTTTCTCTGTAAATAATTTTAATATATTTCAATGGTTAAAATAAAATATTGATTGCATAGTGATGATTGATAGCTTTTTCTAATGCCCACCTTGTTAGCTACCACCCTCAACTTGAAAATCTGCCACTAAATAGCTACAGGTGTGTTCTGACAGTTGCACTTAAGAGCCAGTGCCTCCACTGGGCATAGTATGTTCATCGTCTTGGGTCACATCATCATTTATCATCAAATTGTGCCAATAACATTAAATCTGAACTATAGAATACCTATAATTGTTTATTTTTTACAGGATAACATATGATAACAACATTATCTAATGTGAAACAACAATAAGATTGCAAATGTAAACATGCAAAGTTAAGAATGTATACTGTCTTGCATATATTAATCTTTATCTCTATATTGCTATTTCTCAAGTACAGTGTAATTATATATAAATAATAGTATGATAAATATCTGTGTATATAACTAGACACTCTTTTCTCTAAAACTATGCAAAAAATGACTACTGGAAAAAGAACTTACAATTTATTTCTCCAGGATATAACTTTGTTTCTGTAGCATGCTATTTCAAATCTCTTGCCTGCCTTTTTTAACCTAACAATTGCCACATTCGTTAGACGTATTTGATTTGTCGGCGTAAATATCTTAGACATATTGTAATTTTAAAAAGTTCATTACACAATGTATAGTAATCAAATAGATGCTATATGAAACAAATATAAAATAATAATTCTCAGTGTATCTTAAGTTTGTTTTATCAATTTTACTTGATATTGTTTACTGCAAATATTAAAATAAAAATGACAGCGAACTGAACAAAACTTCTACTTCGTACAAATATATAATACCGTATTACTGAGAAATATAAAAACCTTATTAGGTACCTTTATTAGAAATTTATTTGACAAGTGACTTTTTGTCTTTCATTTTTACTTTTAAAGAATAAGGCGAAGGTATTGAGACCATATAGCGAAGTTTTTTTTTCATAAATAAGAAGTTAACAATTTATCAAATAATAACTCTTCTTATTAAAACTGTCTAGAGAGATTTTGTGTCAACAAATATATCATAATTCGAATCGTTATTCACAATTCACACACATTTAGCTCTAAAAATAGATGGTCTTCTGTATTTGTGAATAGTGGTTTCATTTTGGAACTAAAACGTTTTGACTGCTATAAATAATAATGAAATGGCTGTTTATTGTAAGTACCTTCGCTTAATTCCTCAGAAAAACTAAAACTGCAGCCAAAAAGAAGTGTTTTTGATTGTTCATTTAAACATGACTTGGGTCATTAGTAATATTGAAGAAATAATTTTAACTTTTTTAAACATATTATAAAATAACGTTTAACTTTTCCTTCAAACAAAAAACAATAAACAAAAAAATGTATTTGACTGTGAGTTTTTATCGGGATCTTGATCTGTCATGATGTGATTTTCGTTTATTTCATATACTTAGCTTTTTAGCCCTATATTGTTTACATTAAGGTGACATTTTACGTACTGTAGTGTAGCTGAAGAGCATAGGTAAAGTAAATTATGAATAATCATTCGGAATATGATATATTGTCACAAAAACTACCAAGACAGCTTCAACAAGAGAGTCACCATATTGTTGAAGATAATATCGTCTGCATTTAAAACATCATCAGACTTGGCTATATACTCTCGATACTTTTGCCTTTTTCTTTTTCAATTGAAAGGGAAAACTATTAAAAATGTTTTTGACTGTTTTTAATCTGTGGTTATTGTACTGTGTCAGACGCAACACGACGTGTATTTCATGAGAATTTGATCGTCATTTTGTTAGATTGTATATTTTGTCGACTGTTTTATGTGATTAAGAGTTAAAATGGCAAAATTAGTCGATATATACAATAGCGAAAAAGAACCTGTAATAAAACGACGACAATTACCGTTGGTTATATATGAAAATCTTACTGTAAGTGGTTTTGCACTTTGACATTACTACAAACGTAGATTGTTCAGAATAAAAGTAGTATCATAATAATTAACAGTCATCATCATTGTAAAGTGTATTTTATTTTTTATTTAATGTTTCGCTAATATTATGTTTATGTTAACTTGTTTTAATCTATCGATTTATTCCTCTCTAAAGAAAACTTAAGTGTGACCTTATTTTTAAAAATTATTTCTTTGTTTAAGTATCTTATGAAGGAATATTGTTTTTGTTTTTTGTAGATGATTATGGATTTAAACACAATGGGACTTATTTGTGACAATCCGCAAGTTAAAGGCCGAGAATATGAGGAATTTATGCGCAAATACAGAATTCTTTCGACAGATGAACTTAAAGCAGCACTGAGAGTAGACGCGTCTGATATTTTTAACGTATTAAATCAAAGCATTCCGTGCGTTGGCTGTCGAAGAAGGTAAGTGCAACAATTAAAGCAAATAAATTACTAAATTTCTACTATTGCTGTTTCATTATATTACAAAGTCTCAGGTATGTCTTGAACACTGTTTAAGGTTCATTATATTATTAGGAGAGTAGTTAGTTACACAGAGTAGTATAAATGTGGTGCTAACACTGCTTTTAATTGCATTCAGTGGACATTGTTCACAGTGGTTACGTTACTGAAGGGCTGTAAGATTTATATTTTTCTATTATCAATTTTTTTCCATATTTTAGGGTTATAATTTTGTTCATTTACCAGCTATAACCACAACATTCATTTCAAATGTGCATATTTAGATTTCACAAGATTATTATTATTGATTTTATTATTTTTAAAATTACTGGCCATCTGATTATTAAAAATATATTATTTAGATGTATATGAATCATGGTAGTGAAAGTGTGTAAAATTATGTCTTAATACCTTTTTGAATAGAATGTTGAAGAAAATTAATAGTGTTAATACATAGGTTCATTATCTTACCTTGTCTCTATCTGAGCTAATCAATCATATTCATAATTTTATTACATAACTTTCTTACATCTATTTGTAGTACTTGTAACACAAGTTAAAGTGCATATAGTCTTTGTATGTATCTCCATTTTACTATATTACTATCTACAAAGCTGTTACTTTTACCAGATCAATTTTATGTTTTAAGTATTACCACTTACTTTGATTTGTATAAATTAAGTTATTATTGAAATATGTTTTTCCACAATATTTTAGAAAACATAGAGTGAAGTGCAACACAATAATGAATGTGTTTACAATGATGAAGGTCATTTGTATGTTTTCTCTTATAAATAACAGAAAATATACAATAGAGATAATAACCTGATTTTTTAAATGAAAAACTTGAAATGTAAAGTAGTGTTTGTATAGAATAAATCAATATTCAAATCACAAATCAATTTATTTTTACTGATGCACCTTTTTTCTTGATATTATAGGTTCTATACTAAATATCATAAGAATATATTGAACATTTTGTGGTTAAAGAACAAGAATGTAATCAAACATATGTTCTACTTGATTACACATCTATATAAATTAAATTTAAATGTAGTTAGTTGGTAACCACAGTACTTGAGAACAACTGACCTTATTTGATAATTTTTAATGTTCAAATTTATAGTACCATTTTGAATAAAGATTTTTAAGGAAATGTTATCTAAAAAAATTGGAAAGAGCTGAAATATTTTTCTCTGAGTCCTTATCACTACAACTCTCATTATCTCATAATCGGACTGGCAGATATGTTTATATATTTTAAGTTTTTCTCATTATAGTCCTAGAATTGTACTAAAACCATTGCTACATAGTATGAGGTATATAAAGTAACATTGTAAAAACATTCAACATTGGCAATAAATTATTATTATTATTAAAAACAATTAAGGTTGGTGTGCTATATTTTGGTGGTATAAGAATATTTGCTCAGTCACAAGTTTTAGAAAACATAACATACAAAATCTTTAAATATTCATATAATATTTACATAAAGATTCATTTCAATTCTAAAGAACAATATGAGATAAACAATATATTGAGCATTGATAAACTCTCGAATTCAACTAGTTTTATATAATAAAATATGTCTAAAATTTGTTGTCTGGGATGATAATAAAAATTGAACTCTTTATTATACACATATACATAAAATACAGTTTCTGTCTTAACAGGTTTTCATTTGATGCTTCTTTATCTAATAATATTGTGTAATTCTTTTGCATATTCATGTATAGTCATTATAATATATATATATATATATATTATGGGGCACCCTCTAAAAAGCTTCCTTTTGATAAGAAAGCACTAGGATTTTTTAAAATCATAATAACACTAGTCTTACAAAGGTAAACATAAATATAAAAATGTAACAGTTACTCAAAGACAATAAATAAAATTTAGTTTTTTTAGGAATTGTTCTACAGTAGTCTAAAATAACATAAACATTAATTTAATGTATTTCAGTTCACAAAGATACAATGTCGAATTAGCAAGACAATAAATAATAAATGCCTGTGCCAAAAGGAAAGCTTGTATTGTATTATGAAGGAAACTGAGATTCCATTACTGATGATAATCTATTGCTACCAAGGATATTTCAACAGGATAACAATCTAAAATTGAAACTAAAGTGTTATATCTGTAAGAGGCAATTTAGTCCATTGTTCCTAAATAATAATAATGTGTGTAGTCCTGTAATTATTTATCTTTATGATAAATCAAAATTATTTTTTGGATTTGTTATGTTGAAGTTAATTTATAAAATTATCAATACCTAAAATACTTACTTACAAATTTAAAATATGTACATTTTGAAGTGAAATATATTAAAATAGAAACATACTGCAGAAATAAAATTTGATGAGTAGAAAAGAAAACATTGTGACTTAGCTTTGCTATTAGAATTGATGTTCAAAAACAATCGAACAACAAAACTTAAAAAAAAATATTTTGCCCCAACTATTGAGTGACTTTTTTTCTTGTAAAATTAGTTTTAATTTATTGAGTTTGTATGAAACAGCCTCTTTTTAAGCTCTATAATTTCTATTTTGTACTACTACTTAGTGCATAGAAAAAAGTGTAGAGGTTGGACTTCAAATTTATTTATTTTGTTATATTATTCTGAAAATGTAGAAAATTACTTGAATTGCACCCATTGAATGAAATACTTATACACCACTATTATATATAATATATATGAAGTATATATAATATAATATGAATTATCTATAATATAATGAAATACTAATACATACACCACTTATTGTATTATTGTATGTACCAATATATAATCTTCACGCAAGTTCTCTTCTTACCCTCATGCTATCTAAGTGTGGTCAGCATAACATGTTTTTCTCTTTTGTAAACCTCTATTAGTTGTCATCTCAGTACTAAAGGGCCGTTCAAATATTACGTAACGCAATTTATGAAGATTTGGATCCTCCATTCCGTATTTGTAACGCATCATAATGTTTACAAGACCTCCCCTCTACCCCCCAATTGCGTTGCGTAATACTTGAACGGGCCCTTACAGCTTTTTTACACATAATTCTTCGCACAATCCAATCAGACACTGGTCTTTCTTCTTCAGTCTTCTTATATTCCTCTATCCACCATCCACCTACATTCTTAAGATTTATCTAATTATGTGGTTTTTTCTGTCTTCATAACATGCTCAAATATACAAGTGATGAAAATAAAGTGTCAAATAAAAACGAGTAACAATTTGCAAATGCATAAAATACAAACTGAGGTTGTCCTAAAAAAAATTTATCAGGTTTTTTAAATTGTTTAAATACTACAGTACACTCGAAAAAGTATGATATTAATAATTATACTAGATATGCTCGCAACTTTGTGTGCATCGTCTTTATATAAAAGAATTCTACTTCATGCAACATTAGCTATTAGTCGGTGAAAGTTCTGTCAAAATCGGTCCAATCATTTCTAAGTTTAGCTAGAACAAACAATCAGAAAAACAGAATTTTTTTAATAAGTATTATATATATTTTCATAGGCACTAAGTACAAATGTACCAAAACCACCAAACAAATAACTACATCAATTTAATTTAAACATAGTGAACACAACAATTAGATTCTTCTTGATTAGCATTCTTATTCTTTTTTCTCGGCTCACAAGAATCGTGATTGTGATATTACTGTGCGTAATACTTACTAAGATTCTTTTTGTACCGGAAATAAAGTCCTTTAATGAATACTGTAAGGCAGCAATTTTGTTAGTAATAATAAAATGTATTCAGTAGATTATTCGTGGAACAGCCAATAAAGAATCGACAAGTTTTTACTAAATTACTACATGGAATCCCATACATAACACCCCATCATAGTCACATTATCAAGTCCTATACGGTTTTCATTATAAGCTGAATGTTCCATTAAATATTTTTATGTTTCAGCGTGGAACGTCTATTTTATCAGTTATGTAAATCAGGCCACCCTACATTGGATCCGTTAGTTCTCACGCCAGATGAAATAATGACGATCAGAGAAGATAAAATTACACATCCACAGTCATTAGCCACTTTGCTCAATGGTCACAGGTAAGTTTAACATGAATACACACACTAATTTTTTTATTTATGACTTAATATTTCATTTAACTCAATCTAGAGATTGCATTTTGGGGCTAGTCATACATAATTAAGGGAAGAGGGGGTCGACGATTTGTGGCAACTGGTGGAAGTAGCCTTAAATTGCGAGACATCACGAATGTGAACTCATTTTTTCAAATGCAAAATAGTGACAACACCTTTAAAAATGTAATATATTTAAAACACGAAATATGAACTATGAAATTTAAAAAAGGAGACTATGTGTCGTCACACTAAGGGGGAAGAGTCTCACAAATGTGACAAGAACTGACGGAAGGTGTCAAAAATCATGTAATTCGCGTGTCGTAATTTGTGGATAACACACTTGCGCTGACTGTTGCTAATTTAGTTTGTTGAAAATTTTAGTACGGGCATTGAATGCCTCATCTTAAGTCAACCTAGATGGAAAAAGTCACAGCGATGTATTCTTCACTCGTTGGAGGCTGGTACGGCTAGAGGGTGGGGCGGGACAGTGGCTGCGGGAAATACGGGTACTTGTGCTTGGAGTTGGGGAGCGTGGGGTTGGGGTGGCCGTGTGGCGTGGCGAGCCGCCTGGGACGCTATGCGCACCTCGGCACGCGAACACGTAACGCTGGTCCACTTCAACACTCTCCACGACACTTTGCACAACTATTTACGGAAACACAGATTCTGCGCTGACTGTAAAACAAAGGTGAGCCTCTTAAGTTCAATATTTTGCCAAACAATCTCAAATATAGACACCAGCAGGGCATAACAGTGTAACTGAGTTTTAAACAATTTTAAGTTACAGCATTAATTTTTAAACTATCGCGCAATATACACCTTAAATATTTAAATTGGATTCACAACTTCCTTTTTTGTACATGCCGACTAGTGAACATTCTCTGCATAACAAGACGGAAAGGTCCAACGATATTAATTTGTGGGTTTAAGAATGATTCATAAAATTAGTTTTAATTGGTAATGTTATAAGAATTATATAGTTTAATTGGCTATCCAAAAGGCTTTCATGACATTACACTTAAAGTCAACTTCATCCATAAAACCTTAGGCAGTTTGCTATGTGTGACATATTTAATTTAAAATGGTAGTTCAAACATATTTGCTAGTTCTTTGAAGTCTTTTAAATCTGCTATGTATAAAAATCATTGATTATGACATAATCTTGATTTTTCTAATTTTAATGGTTATTAAAAAAAATATTAACTGACATTTTTTTTATCTATGTTGTTAATTTAATTTTCAATCATTTTAAATCATTATAATTCAAATATTGCTTTTCCTTTGATTTTACTATTAATATTTACAAACACTAATTATATTAATCAACGTAAAATTATGGTTTACTTTTTCCAAAAACATTATAAAACGTTGGAAGTTCTGTGAATATTAATAGAGATTCATAGGGCATAGTCTAGTCATAGACTATGGCATAGTCCAAGAGGGTAGTACCAACTTAACACCTTTTTAAAAATGTTTTCAATAATTGATAAAATAGCATATTAGTTTTTTGAGGCAGCAGGTTTTGTTTCAAGGTAAACCAAATTTGCTAATAATATTTATCACTTTTGATGTTTAAGTGTTGATAACCTTATAAAAAGTACAAAGAGTAAGGTTTTGTTGTAACCTTAATGTTTATATAATCAAATCAAACTCAATGTTGTTGAATTAATCAAAGTCTTAACCTAATAAAGATTATTTTAAACTGTGATATTCGCATACAATTAACCTATACCGAAATATCCAATTGTTACCTATTATTAGTGTCTACTGGTTTTATATTTCTAAGTATATTCCCTTTTTTGATAATTTATTGTTTCTTCTTTGAGGTTTATGTAAAGTTAAAATTTTTATGTTCTAAACTTTTATTTAAGGGTTTTGCAAAGGACCACATCTTTGGATTAGGGGCGTCTTTATTTTGTTACACACTCTGGTATTTATTTGTTTATTATGTGACTTTGATCTATTGGAAATTGAAATTTTTCAGGTGTTAAGAGCATACCAACTTTTAGTTGAAGAGAAAGAACCACAAAAAGAAAAAGGTTATGTTGGAGCTTTATATGGAAATATAAAAAGATGCCTTCTGGATAAACATTTACACCTGCAAGCCAAGACTGACTATATAGCTCACTTAATAGCCAGGGCTGAACCGGAGTTATTAGGAAATCACAGAGAGAGGCACGCTAAAACACTTGAAATCGCTCAGGAAGAGGTAAATATTGCAACACAATAGATATCTTTAACTGATTACTGCATCTGTCCAAGAACCAGATAACCTAAGACATTTTTCTGGGATGTCAACATGTTATAGTAATATTGTTTTATTATACCCAATATAAATTTCTAATATTTTTACTATTTCAATATCAATCAAATGTATGCATTTTATATAAATTAAAATGACTGAATTTTACTGTAAACAAAAAAGAATATTGTATGTGAAAAATAATAAATATCTTTATCAAATAGGCTAAAAGGGTAGCAAATTTTCTTTTTGTCTAAGGTTAAATATCAGTTTAAGCACTTATAATTTTATTAAAATTACATATTTACCCTAAAAATAAGGGTGTAATTGAATTAACAATATTAAATGCATGGAAAAAATATAATTTGGTACAATCATTCTGCATTTAGGTACTCATCTGCCTCGGAATATGTATTTATGAAAGATTACAACGTATATCTTTGAGGCTACGTGAGGAAGAGGGCACTTGTCAGACATTGGCGGCAGTGGCTATAGAAGCACTCTATCGAAAGTTTGAAACAGCTGTTGAACATAAAAGCGGAGTGTCTAAACTTCAACTACTTTATGATGAAATCACGCAAGAAGAATTAACAAGGCAACAAAGGAAAGAACAAAAGAAACTCAAAAAACGCAAGAAGAAGGAACGACAAGCGGTTGAGATCAAGTGTAAGGTATGTTGTGTATCAAGTATAACTTATATATAAATAATCTAGCTGTGTTCACGTGGACCTAAAAGTAATTAAATATTTTTGCCCATTCTTGTAACTTTTTTTGCAAAGATAGCTTAGTAGTAAAGTGTAGGAACGCCGCCTCGTTGGACGTGAATTCGAATCCACCTGCAATAAGGCTGAGCTTTCGGTGATAGAAAACATCGTCATGAAACAATAGCATGGTGGTAGGGTTTTTTCTAATTCCCGCCAGGCTAGCTACCACGCTTAAGTTGAAAATCTGGCGCCAAAGACTAATAGGTGTGTTCCAGCAATTGCACTTGAGAGCCAATCCCTCCTATAAAAGCAGTCAACACACCTGCGATTGTTCCTGGACGGTGATCACTTACCATCAGGTGACACGCTTGCTTGTTCGCCCCCTATTCCATGAAAAGAAAATATAATGAAAAGAAAATAAATACCCACTAAAACTCCATGGCCGTCTGTAGCCTTCCTGGAGCGATGCGGGTCCGGGCATGCAATCACTGTGTCACCTCACGGCACGGGCAATCCGGCCCCTCCGACCACTGGGGATCTGCCTCACGGGCTCTCTCCGCGGCCTCCTTCTGTAACATAACATGTTCACAGAAGGAGGCCACTTCATTCCAGATACTGTCGCTGCCGAGCATAGCTCTTATGCTCTTATCACACCCGACAGCGAGAAGTCAAGTCAGTCAAGTTCCAACCGCCGCCTCCAGAGTTGTATCCTCCACCGCGCCGCACTCATGGCAGGCGGCGGTTGTTTCTCTTCGAGCGATCTTGTGCGGATACCATCCGAAACAACCATGTCCGGATAGGACCTGCACAAGTCGAAACGACAGGGAGCCGTGCCTCCTGTTGCACCATGCTTGGAAGACCGGGCGGACGGCATCTATGGTATATCGTCCATAGCGCTCGTCCGCCAGGTCCTCCACCCAGCACCGAACCATGTCGATGCGGGCCCTTCTTCTTCTAATTTAATGTCACTGTACACAGCGGCGAGGAGTAAAGCCTCCAGCTCCCAAGGCGGGGACCCAGCCAATACCATGGCTTCCATTCTTTCCCCTGGGCTACGACGAGGGTGTCATCCGCGTAGCACAGCAGGCGCACTCCACCAGGAAGCACACCTGTCGAGCCGCGGAGCACCCAATCCTAGCCTATGTTCCACAGGAGGGGTCCTAAGACCGACCCTCGTGGAACCCCACACTCAGTGGAACACCGGACCAAGGCGCCCTGCTTATCAGCGTAGATGATCTCCCGATTGTAGAGATAGTCCTCCAACAGCCGCCGCAGGTACAGGGGCATCCCGAAGTATCGAAGTGCCTCCCGTATGAATCCATGCGGTAGGCTGTTGATGGCGTTAGCGATGTCCAAGGACACCGCCAACAGCCTATCCCACTGGGAGACCGTCTGCGTAGCCCACTGTTCTAGGGTCATCAGGGCGACGATGGTCGACACATACCCTCCCACCGTATAATGTCCGAACGGCTTGCCAGCATCGGCACAAACTGCACAATCGAGCTTCTCAGCTCCACAGTTTCACGCCTTATGGCAGGATTTACCGCACCTGAAGGAGTAAAGTGGCTTCTCCCCAAATGCATGTATATGGGCCGTACTCTAACCTATCAGCAACCTCCCTACCTCAACCAGCTGCATAGCATGGTTGACTGGAAAGAAGAGGTGGATTACCCCCGCCTCCCCGGCCGCCAGACTTAATTTCGCTTGCCCGAATTAGGTCAGATGGGCAGCCAGACTTGACAATGACGACAGCAACCACCTCCTCGCGGTCTACCGATTCGTCGAGATCAGCGATCCGGATATCTGCCTTCCTAACAGGCCTGGTTACTGCAGCAACATCAGCTAACGCTGATTCCAGATGCAGTGCCAGAGTATTCGCTATCTTCTGATCACTGGCACCCGGGATTTCAAAGATCCTGGCACCGGTAGCCGTTTTACGGAACTTCAGGTCGTCGCTTCCGATGCTTCCAGGCGTTACTATCGATTTAATATTCTGGAGTACCGAGCTGTAGCTTACTCCCCGCGCCACCACCTCTGGTTTCAGTGTTACTACCACCGCTGCCGAACTTGGAGTAGCAGGCAGCTTGGGCTTCGGCTTGCCCCCTGATTTAGGTTTCGCGGGGGGGTCACTGTCGAAGCGATCTAATGTGTGGTGTTCATCGCGCAACGGGACTACGGGCACCCCACCATTGCAACCGATCACGCGGGATGCACGCACGCCGCGCGACTCAGAACTCGCAACGCGCTCGCCAAAGAGCATTCAATATATTTTTGATTTTTGTACATCAATAGTACTCATTTCAAAAGCCCATATTTCACCTCTTCGGCGCCAACAGTCACGGCCTGAGCTGCTTTTTTCTTCTTTGGGCGACGGGCCACTGTGGATCACGCTGCCTCTATGCGCTCCTCCTGTGTTGGTGTGAGCGAGGCCCGGTCTGCACTGAGAGGTGGTGGCGCAGGTCTGGTCACTGCTGTAGGCACCGGGCCGGTAGTAATGGACTCAGGGTTCACCACCTTTGCCGCAGCAGGTGTAGCCTCTGGGGGAGTCGTCACGTTTTTATTTTTTCGGTCAGCGACCAGCGGTGGCCGCACTATCTTCTTTGGTAGGAGCCAGTCCTCCAAGGCCCTTATGCGGGCGTCTACTATCTGCCCTACAGAGACTTGGATAAACCAGTTTAGATTAGTGACAGCTGCTGCCAGTGCCGCCTTCCACTGAGGGACAGTTGGCTCATCCGCCAAAGGTGTAGGACCTGGGAGAAGGAGAGGCGTTCTTGCGGTCGCAATAATCCCATTGCCCCGCCTTTAACTCTTCCCTAAGATCTCCACCTGCTGATGGAGAAGGTTTGACTCCCGCCGGAGGCGGATCGTTTCCTCCGATGTTCTCTGGAGGAAGACATTCAAAACCTGTTTAAGGCTGGTTACGGTCTGCTTTAACTCATTCGAGCAATTTTCTTGGAGGCATTTAGGCTTTTTTGCGACGTCAAGGATCTCCTCCTTCTGCCGGGCTTTTGTGGTTAGCCCATCTGGTATTACTTTATTTTAAATAACCTAAGGGCCTATAATTCCTAAGGAAGTCGTTACCTAAATATTTTTTCTTTGCAGCCCGCGACACTATGTCTATTATAGAAAAAGGTTAAGTATGGCTGTTTTAGAGAATGTATACACTGATACATCTAAATTCTTTTGACAGGAAGCAGACTCTGAAGAACCTGACGAAAAGTGCCAATGTGAAGAATGTTTATTAGAGGAAAGGGACACGCCTACTGATTTACTTTCACCTCGTGACTACAATCAGTGTTATGAAGTTAGAGGTGACGGGTGTGAGTCATGTCAAGATGATTCCACGAATAATCGTCGTTCTCCTAAAAAGTCAAGCAAGAAACGAGCTAAAAATGGTAACATCTCACCGAGTGAGATCATTCAAGATTGTGGCTACTCATCAGGCAACAACGGTGGAGGTTGCTGTGAAACGTTGTCGGGTTCCTCGTCGCTCATGAGTTCACCGGAAGGTTCTGAGGTGGCATGTTCTGAAGGGTTCTGCAATCACGAAAGAGGCGACTGTTTAGATATGATTAAGAATGATAAAGCTTCTTGTACCAGTTTCACACTATCCTTACAGGAAATGTTAATGGTGAGATATTTTGAATTGTGTATTTACTATAAACTCTCGCTTGTGTTGGTAGTTAAATATTTCGCATAACAAGACTACTATGTATATAAGTCGGGGGAAACAGCTAGTACTTATATAAGCTTGTAATATTTTTTCTAGGATACTTGTTCATCAGATGAAGAAGAAGATACCAGTTACATTCCTATAGAGGAGGTTTTGGAATTCAAATCACGCAGAAACACAACAGAGAAAAGACAAGAATTACGACAGAATCTGAGACAGAAATTCGCCCAATTCTGTGTAAGCACACCGCAAACTCCAACAGTAACACAGTCTCGGGATAAACAACCAACATAACTTTTGATATCCAAACAGTTTCTTTCAACTGCACTATGAAAACTTATAACCGCTTTCTTTCAAACTGCATATAACAATTTGTTTATTTATTACATATTTTATCTAATAGAATATCTTGTTATGTATCGAATACAAAATTATATATTATTCAAATATATATTTTTAGATATCAATTTTCATTTATAAAAATGTTTATAGAAATACCCCTTTGGGTGAATGTGCATAGATATTGGTTTTATTAAATTTGACAGAATATTTCTTCTTTATACATATAGAAATAAACTATGGAGGTATGCTTACGAATTTTTATTTATTTTTCTTTTGCAATCTATGTTACTTTAATTATAATATTTTCATGAACATGTCTGATTCGCCTTCAACATTTTTTGTCACGAAACTGTATTCTGCCGGTGCCAACTTGGTAAAAATAGAGTTACTACATGTTTGAAGGATCTCTGAAAACCTTTTATTATATGCGAATAGTTATATGTTGACTTAAATCATTTAATCACAACAAATTATTAGTTTTAAGTGCAGGTTTGAATGATTCTGTCAAATCCTATAACCGATTGAATGAACCCAGCATTTAAAATATATATACTATTTAAAAAGATAGAAAGCTTAGTAATGAAATATTTAAAGTAGAATTTTTTGATCAAATCATTTTATTTTCATCGCTTTATGTATAATGACTCAATATTATGTGATTCATTATGAATTATTGCTCGTTAACAGAAGCTTAAAAAACATTATGCTCGGGAAGTTACCTTGGCTAATTGGCCACTGTTGTTAAAATTGATAAACATTTGTAACTGTTTTAAATATATTGTATTACACAGTGGAAATTTTGTTTTATTACTAGACAAAGGGAACCTGTATTAAATCGGGTATAACAGTCATATTTTTAAGACATCTTAGTTACTAGCTTTTGTATGTATCAAACAGTATAAAATTGCATGATTTTATATTAGCTGCTAATGGACCTGACATTTTATATATCACTCAGAAATGGGTAACCATTGAATATTTAAATGCAATCATATTTAGACTTGTCCATATCTCTATTTTTTCAAGATCAAATCAATTATGAGAGTTTTTGGTGGGATATTGATCTGTCATGTAGAGATTTTTATTTTAATTCATAAACTTAGTTGCTTAGTCCAATATTGTGTAAATTAAGGTGACATTTTCGTAATGTAGTGTAGGTGAAGTTGATTGTGAATAATAATTTGGAACATGATATATTAGTTGCCACAAAAACTCCCAAGACAGCTTCAACAAGAGAGTCACCATCTTGAAGATAGTATCGTTTGCCTGAAATGCCCAAATAATATTACTTAAAAATGCCAGTGATAGTCAGACATAAGTTGTCAAGAATAAAAAGGAAGAAGAAAATCAATTACAACATTTAACACACAAATTAAATCGCTGAATAGCTTCAATAAAAAATAACATAGAGTTTTTAAATAGTCTACAAAATGTTGGATAATCGAAATATAAAATCTATGATAATGTAATTCATCATTTTTTACATGTTATAATTTGTAGACTGTTTTAAATACATGGTGAGTTTTTAAAAATGATTTATTGAAATTATTATTTAACTTTAAAATTGCTCATAGATCAAAACTGATATTTAGAAAACCAAGAACATAACTATATTTTTTTAGTTGCTGCTCTATTTCTCTTAAACACCCTTATTTCCTTTTGTAATTAGTTACTTCCTTGCTAAAATTTTAAATCTCTTTACAGCGGCACCTATATATATACCTTTAATAAAAATATGCACTTTATTTTTAAAAATGTTGTATTTTTGGTTTGTCTTAATGGTTTTTTTTACTACTTATATATATATATATATATATATATATATACTTATATATATATACTTATATATATATACTTATATATATAAGTATATATATATATTATTCCATCATAAATACATTGTATGGTACATTTACAGATATAGATTTTTTAGTCATAAAATCTAAAAAACAAAATATTTCATTTATTAATGGGTTTTCTTTTTCAAATTTGACCAATACATAGAGTTGCATTTGTACCACCAAATCCAAATGAATTTTTTAAGGCTACCCGTCTATTGGTATCCCATTTCTGTGATGTATTGGCAACATAATTTAATTCATCAACTGGATCATCTAAATTTAATGTAGGTGGTAATATGCCATGGTAGCATGATAAAATAGTGAATATTGCTTCTAGATTGCCAGCTGCACCTAGAAGATGTCCATGGGCACCTTTTGTTGATGAAATTGATATATTTGGAGCATGTTTTTTGAATAGTGATTTTATTGCTGTTGATTCAATTCCATCACCAATGGGGGTTGATGTGGCATGGGCATTAATAAAGGATATTTCCTCTTTATTTATACTAGCATCTCTCAATGCTCTACTCATGGATAATACCGCTCCACTGCCATCTTCTCTAGGAGTTGTTATGTGGGATGCATCACCTGATAAACCATAACCAAGAATTTCTGCATACATTCTGGATTTCCTTTTAAGTGCATGTTCATATTCTTCTAAAATTAAAACAGCTGCTCCCTCACCCATCACAAAACCATCTCTTTTTTTGTCAAAGGGCCTTGAAGATTTTGTAGGTTCTTCATTAAAAGATGTACTGAGAGCTCTTAACCGACAGAAACCAGCTATTGCTAAGGGACTAATGCAAGCCTCAGCACCTCCACAAACCATAACACTCGCATCACCATTACGTATGAATCGAAAAGCATCACCAATAGCATGTGCCCCCGTAGCACATGCAGTTGACACTGAATGATTCGGTCCACGCAAACCATATTTAATACTTATTTGTCCCGCAGCCATATTTGGCAATATTCTTGGGACAAAAAATGGACTGACTTTGTTGTAACCCACTTTCAATGCATCATTAGTATGACACACATCTTGTAAATCAATCATACCCATTCCTAATGCTACACCAGTAATTTCCTTTTCTCTGTCAGTTTCTGGTTGCCACCTAGCATCAGAAAGCGCTTCTGATGTAGCGAGCAGTGCTAAGCATGTAGCAGGTGCCATTGTCCGTAAATTAGACTTCGATAGCACTTCTGCAACTTTGCCTTCATTTTTTGAGGGTATTAAGCCTGCTACACGGCATGGTAGCTTAGAATATTCATCACCAATAAGTGGCACTATGCCGGATTGACATTTGAGTAAATTATTCCAGACCAGTTCAGTTCCAACTCCTATAGGAGAAACTACACCTAATCCGGTGACAACCACTCTGCGTCGTGGTATATTATGTGAAGCAGTGTGTAACTGGTGCACAAGATTAATACATTTTTTCGGATTAGCCATTGCAACAATGCAAGGTAATAAAACTTTATAAAGAAGAGCTAGTATAATATTTATATAATTAACGATCTAGCCATTATAAACTGCATTAATTTCAGATAGACAATGTTATTTCGTGCTATTAGAAAAGAAAGCCGACTTTTGTCTACTTGTTCTCATGCCTGCTGCAAAACATTTGCCAATGTCATATTTTTTGTATAAATGTCAACAACGTTTTTAAATTATAAATGTGAAAGGAAAAGTTATCTACAGCATGCAGCCAAGTCAGATGTTGTTTTTCTTTAAATCAATGTTTTGACAGTGATAAAATCAAATTAAAAATACAAAATTTTATGCTTGAAAATATTGATACTTTGTATTCACAAGAATTTATATTGATGTATCCACGTTGGTCTGCTGTACATAAGTTTGCGTAGATCTCAGTCATATATAGGTAACAATTAAATAGAAACACAACTTTTCATTAAAAAAACAGTATAGGTAAGGAGAAATGCTGAAAAAGGTTTACATTCTAGGTCTTTTTTGACACTAGGATATCCTATTTCAAATATGAAAATTTTAAGTTCAATTTGGAAGTAGTGTGAAAGGGCTTCTTGATCTTTGTCAAGAAAGGAAAAATGTAGGCATCCCTTGGAGATATTGAATAGGTATTTCTGGTGGTTCGCAACTAATGAGTTCTACATTTATTATATTTAATAGCGAATAAACGAGCAAGCGTGTCACCTGATGGTAAGTGATCACCGCCGCCCATGGACACCCACTAGACCAGGGGTATCGCAGGTGCGTTGCTGGCCTTTATTATGGAAGGACTGGCTCTCATGTGCAACTGCCGGAACACACCAATTCGTATTTGGCGGCAGATTTTCGACTTGAGAGTGGTTGCTAGCCAGGCAGGCATCAGAAAAAGCCCTACCACCATGCTATGGTTTCCTCACGATGTTTTCCTTCACCGAAAGCTCAAGCTCATTGTAGGTGGTTGGATTCGAACTCACGTCCCATGACGCGGCGTTTCTACACATTATCACTGAGCTATCATCGCATCCAGGGCAAACAAGAAAGAGACAAATAAGCTAATGTAATATATAAATGTAGTATTTATAAATTCGATGATTTTAGAAAAGTTGATTTTAGAGAAGTGAAGCGATGATAGCTCAGTGGTAGTGTGCACGACTTCGCGTCAAGGGACGTGGGTTCGAATCCAAGCACCTACATTGAGCTTGAGCTTTCGGTGAAGGAAAACATCGTGAGGAAACCATAGCATGGTGGTAGGGCTTTTTCTAATGCCCGCCTGGGTAGCTACCACCCTCAAGTTGTAAACCTGTCGCCAAATACCAATAGGTGTGTTCCGGCAGCAGCACTTGAGAGCCAGTTTCTCCACAGGTTTAGCGTGTCTACCAACTTGGGCCGTATCGTCACTTAAGATCAGGTGAGATTATGGCCATAACGCTAAACCATAAGTATAAAAAAAAAAAAAAAAAAAGTCTCCAGCTTTGGAACGTACTTAAAAGACAGCTTGATTAATTTGATACTGGAATCCTGAACATTCTAATCATTATTGTAATTGTTCTTATCGCGTACGAAGATCAAAAATTACTTCATAGTCGGACACTATAGCGACAAACGAAAAATGCTGCCCTGGGGCACCGTGAAAATTAGCGCCCTATTATCTATATCCTACACTATTTGATTAAAAGACCGGAGCGTAATATCTGAATAAATATAATACGTGTCTATTAGTTGTTTTTTTATTATCATTCAAAATATTTACACTCAGAGTATTCGTTATGGTATTTAAAATCATAATTATTGTACATCTTTTTATAGGGAAACAAAACGGACTTTGATTTTACCGCTCTCGAAAATTTGGCCCTGGGCACTAGCCTCTAGTGTAAATCCATCACTGATGGCAAGATGGAGTACCGTATTTATAACATACTGTAGTCGTTACAAAATGAGGTAATAACAAATGTGCATTTTTTACATATATGTCAAAAGGATAGAAAATAATATAGGTATTAAAAAAAAAACAAAAGAACATTACATAATTAACAGTATTAATAATATTAGTTGGGTCTAGTATTTAGAGTCAGTCCCTTTACGTAATATACGAAAATCAAATGTATGATAGTCAAATATAAGGTAGCTAAAAGTAAATATATAAGAACAAACCTTGCAAAAACTGTAGACTTCGGTATAAACCTAGAAATTGACAGAAATATAAACTGATTTCTTTTAGATTAATATTTCACCACCATCACTCCTGATGTGAGTAAATAAGTGGGTTAAGGTGGTGATAATTTTAAGTCTAGGATGGTTAAGTTTCAAGAGTTGATGAAATATTTACATCTTGAGGTAAATTCTTACCTTACCATCAAGATATTAGCATCAACAACAGAATTTTAAACTCATTACAAGCCCTGAACATCAAATACTGTGGTGTCTAAAATAGAGTCAGCAGGGCTTTATTTACATGTCTGAAAATAAATAGTAACCAATAAAGAAACATAGAAAACATTGAATGTGCTTTCTACTTAAAGTAGATTTCAATTTGCATCTATATATGTATATATATATATATATATATATATGCTTGTGGTTTCGGCTTCCTTTGCATATTTTCAGTTAGCGTTGCGTTATCATTAAATTAATTAATTACCATTGGTAAGCCTATAGAACATAAACTTAGACGAAATATGCGATCTGGCAATACAGTATTTTTTATTGTTATTCTATAGTCATGATATATTAAAAAGAAATACTGTTGTTATGGTCGAATGTCAAAATTGTCAAAATCAAAGTGGGTCAAAACTTTCCAATAGGTTATTGTTGTTTATCATACTTATTTTAGTGGGAGAAATGATTACTTTTATGTTATGTAGTATATAGCTACCTACGTGGCAACGAATTTGTAAGAAAAAACAATTAATTACTTTAATTTTCAGTATGTTGCAGCCAAATATGAAATATATATTATCTTTTGCGATAGTTATTGTTAGCATTTGCAGTTACAATTATCTGGATAGTATTTTTAACTTGAATAAACATTCTGTGATAAATAAAAGTATTAAAATAAAAGTCTACTCTCCAGAAGAATTAGCTCAATACAATGGTTTGAAAATAAAGTCATTGTATTTGGCTGTTTTGGGAACAATTTTTGATGTCACTAAAGGCAAAAAACATTATTCCAAAAGATCTTCATATCATTATTTCGTTGGTAAGCACTATAAGTATAGTTTGTTGACATTTTTAATTATTTACTTTTACTCTATTAACAACAATGTAACAAACTTTTAGGCAAATTGAAGCATTTTTAAGGAAATTAGTATTTTCCCCTGAACATATATGTCTATTTATTAACATGAATCTCTAGTTTTATTTGGATTTTATAATAGGACTACTTTTTACATACTATGTAAAGCTACATTTTATTGGTGCAATAAGCTTTTGATTACATTAAGTTAATAATGAAAATACTTTTTACCTGATAGAACATAGTTAAATATTATAAAATTAAACTCACTAATTTGTATTTTATGTATGTAAATATATGTTTTGTTTTAAAGTTAAGATTTTGCATTATGGGCATAAACTTACCAAATGTTAAGTAATGATATGATCTAGAATGATTAATATGCTAAGCCTAGTGGACGGACTGGCTCTCAAGTATAACTGTGAGAACACACTTAAAGGTATTTGGCAGCAGATTTTCAACTAGTGGTGGGTGGTAGCTAGCCTGGCAGGCATTAGAAAAATCCTTACCTACCACCATGCTCTGGTTTCATCATGATATTGCTCTTCACCAAAAGCTTTAGCTGATTGTAGGTGGATTCAAACTCAAGTCCCTTGATGCAGCATCTGAAAACACTACTAACTGAACTAAAGTCTAGACACACTACCAACTATTATATAGATAAGAGAGATTTTGGTAAAATTTTTGTAACATGTTATGCAAACAAAACTGTAATTTATTGTAGTCAGAAGCTCAAGTAAACTTCTGTCATCTTTAAGGTAAAGATGCTTCAAGAGCATTTGTTACTGGAGATTTCAAAGATGAGAGTCAGAATAAAGACCATATCATAGATCTGCCTTGTAATGATCTCTTTATATTGGCAAATTGGAAGAACACTTTTAAAGAGAAGTATAATGAAGTGGGTGAGTTTAACAAATTTACTCCAGATGTCAATAATACAAACTTAAATTCAGATTCAAATGTGATAATAACTCAATAAAAAAAACTCAATCTTGTTATTGAATTAAGTGATCTGTAGGTTGGTAAGAATTATTTCAAAGGTAATATCTTTTTAAGGTGTATTGAATGGGAGATATTTTGATGAACAAGGAAACGAAACACCTTATGCTAAAGAGTTGAAGCTAAAATTACAACAATGTGATAGTGAAAGGGAAAAGGCTAGAAAGAATGATAAAGACTTTCCACCATGTAATATTGAATGGAATCAAGATTCTGGTACAAGAGTGTGGTGTACAAAGAACAGGTATATAAAATTTTAACATTAGTCGCGAATTGAAATTTGCTTTAAGTAGACAGCACATTCAAGATTTTTTGTTTCTTCATTGGTTTCTATTTATTTTCAGACATGTGAATAAAGCTATGATGGCTCTATTTTAGACACCACTTTTTTGATGTTCAAGGCTTGTAATGAGTTTAAAATTCTGTTGTTGATGCTAATATCTTGATGGTAATGTAAGAATTTTCCTCAAGATGTAAATATTTCATCAACTCTTGAAACATAACCATTCTATACTTAAAAGTATCACCTCCTTAACCCACTTATTTACTCATATCAGGAGTGGTGAAACATTAATTTAAAAGAAATCAGTTTATATTCCTGTCAATTTCCAGGTTTATATACCTAAGTCTATAGTTATTGCAAGGTTTGTCCTTATTTTTTGTTAAATCACAATTCACATTACAAACAACAACATACAGAAACAACATAGAAATAGATTCTCCAATAGTACTTATGACACTTTCAATCTCGACTTATTTTAGACAATATATAGATTACTGTGAGATTTATTTGAAAAATCAAAGTATTAGCGGGGAAAACATTTTAGATTATTTATTGTATTGTGTTCCTTTATAATTTAGTCATTGTTCAGCATATTACACATAAACACTTTCACTAGTCTGGTGTGCTTAATATTTAATAAGTCAATTTTCTGCATGATGAATTGCATAATAAATCATTACTAAAATACATTAAATTACCTTTAGCTAGTGAGATAAAAGTAAGTAATGCATAAATATATTTATGCACATATTTATATATGGTCTCACAAATATTGTAAAAATGATTGAAATAATGAACTTAATATAATGTCCTCTCTACCTTTATCTGTCATAAGTTGCTAGATAATTTTTTCTTTGTTCATGTGTGATTTAGATTTTATTGTCTTAATGTATTCATAATAATATTTTTAAACAGTGGTGGTATACAAAGAAATTGGGTTGGAGTTCCTCGACAACTTTTTACTCCTGGTGAATCAAGACCTTATTGTGTGTGTGTTAAAAATAGTCAAGAATCTCCATTGGGACATCTTAAAGAATATGAGAATTGTTCAAATACATCTACTTCCTGTATTGTACTTACAAAATAGGATAGACAAAGTTTTGATCTGTCACTTCACTGCATTTGCAGATTACAAAAAGTATTATTATTCTCATTTATATTTCTAAAGGTTGTATTGTGTAATAAAATAATAAATATCTTGTAGAGTACATGTGAATGAAAAAAGAGAACCATGAGTATTAAGATTTATGATAGTAATTTTCCATATCTTGTGTTTAGAGACTTAATATAGATTTATATTGTAATTAGTTTATAAACTTTATGGGATTCTCATTTATTGTTTGTGTTATTTATTTGAAATCTCTTATGTACAATATTTATAACTATAAATAATTTACTGAGTGATGATTTTATAAATTAAACATTTATATTAATGGTGTATTGATATTTCTATGTTTAAAAACCTTGGTTTTACCTGTACTTGTTAAACTTAAACAAGTTGTAATGTTTAAAATTGAAGAGCACATTGTATTCAATGGTATAATTCAAGTAGTACTAAAAGTACTTTGGATCTGTATATTTTCATTCATATAACATAAAGTATACTACAATTAGTAAAAAAATCTTATCAAACATTACATTTTATTACTACTTGGTGGGTTGATTTCTGTTTGTACTGCTTCATCTAGCTCCAAACATTCAATTGTTTTGAGAAATACTTTCATTGGTATCTTCTTTCTGTTTAAAAATGATTTATTACCAAACATTTTCTTGATTTTAGCTCTGCGCTTTTTAATCTTTTCCTTTGTATATTGATTACCTAATTGGAATGTTAACAGTCGTTTTACTTTACGCCCACCTACAAGAGTTTCGGTCTCACTTTGAACTTTGGGCTCTTCGTATATTGTTTCTAATGTTTGAGAAAGTGATTTCACTTTTTTGTTAAGATACAAAGCTTCTATTTGTTTGGGATTAGTGTTTTCTGTCATTAGGTGTTTACGAGGTTTCATACTGACCCTGCGGTTGGATGATTTAGGTATATCTGTGGCCAAAGATTTCCTTTTACGTAAAACCCGTGATGGTAGATCAGGTACTAGACATTTTTCTTTAGGTACGTCAAGTACAGGTTCATCTATTTCCATTATGTCTAAATGTGCCATTTTACAAGGCAACTCAATATCAACCCTGGAAAAATCATAGATATTACGGTAACGATAGCTTTTTCAAACTTAAAAATAAGACATTATAGAAACGTTGATAAATTTACACAAACCATTGAAAGTTAAGCCATTAATTTAGTAAAATTACAGTTAATCCTTGCTTTCCTCAATTCACTTTTACTTAAAATACGTTATCTAAATAAGATATTTTGTTAAATTGCCTTACTTTGTGCCGTCCATAGTTATGTCTTGATTTTTACGTTGGTAAATAACCAACAATAAGTCCGAGTATTTTACATATGTGTTTCAAAGATCCGCTGATTTATTCAAACCGTTGTTACCACTTTTCTCAAGTTTTACACACACAAACTCATTCATATCTCGTGTACGATGCATTTATAGTACGTTTGTAACATAGATTATAACGTACTACAATAGTATGGAGTTGTAGAGGTAAGAAGTATGGCCAAGTATAGGAAATGCCCATAAAATAAAATAGTGAAGATATGGTTACTATAGCATAGGTTCTACATTTCAAAGCATGATAAATTATTACAACAGGATAATTTTAATGTAGGTATGCAATAACTTTATTAAAATATCGTACCATTATGAAGTACTGTATTCAATATAACTACTTTAATTCATATTTTACTATATTTATTGGACATAGTTCAGCTCTTACTTATTCTGTTGATTTATTCAACCCTTATTATAGTTAAAAATTTCTTCGTATCTCTACACTTAATATACAAGTAGTTTTTCTTTCGTACTTATTGTTTTTATTTTTGAGTAGGTATCAATACTTTCCCGCCACTATAGTATAGACTAAAAGCATCAATTACATCCGCGTTTTATCCATACTTCGTTAGAATGATCATGTTGATATTAGGTTCTATTTTATAAATATGTTACCTTATTAATGTGCTTGGCTGCAACTGCGTTTATAGAATCCGTTAGAAATGCCTTAAAAAGGTCGATATTCCTAGAAATCAAGACTAGATTTAGAATAAAAATAAGCTACATACTTATGGAAGGTACAAAATATGGATGTTTTCATAATATTGCTCATCTCCTATATTGATGGTCTACGGGAATCTCTCTAATTCATGCGTATAGCCGTCCAAGCCCCTCCGTACGTCCGTAATGTAGATCTCCATAAAGATATGGATATTCCGTCCATATACGCATATATCAAAGACCTTACAAAGCAATTCTTCGAAAAAGCCGAAGTTCATCCCAACCCCAAAATAGTACACGCAGTTAGCTACAATGCTAATCCGCACGCCAAAGGTTTCGCGCGCCGGCCACGTAATTGTTTCACTGATCCCGTCGATAAAATAACAAGATTGAACGCACTTCTTCCTACCGTCTCCACCAATCTTACGTGTCCGCGTACACGCCGCCCTCGCCGACGAGGCCGAGCAGTTAATTTCGCTCCCGCACACCCGCCGCGGCCTCCCTCTGCAGACGCTTGAGCCAGGATCGATCCTCCGGATAGGAGCCCTCAAGTGACTCTGCTCGCGCGATACAGTAACACTCTACATCACTGAAAGTACATCATCACACCGCATACCATCCATGCACACCTACACGTTAAGTACACGGTTCTGTAAGGGACTACCTCCACGATCCTTGTTGTTTTCCGCAGCATCCCAAGCCGAGGTTCGGCCATTCTGGCACCCTTGCGCTCGCTGCCTCGGAGCTGAGTGCCCTCAGCACTCGCCCCAAAAAGTTCGGTGAAGCTGTCAAAGCCCTTACGGCAAACAGCGAATGTCAATTCGAAAAAAAAAAAAAAAAAAAAAAAAAAGGAATCTCTCAAAAAGATTCAACTGACGTGGTCTATTTACACAATAAAACATGGTGCACTATGTCACAAATGGTTGTAGCCTCTTTTAAGTTTAAGAATAAGTTAACCATAGCATGTCTAATCTTATAATATTGTTTTTATTATTTCATATTGTACAACGTCTATTTCAAATCACGCAGAACCGAAATAAGACTACATTGTTCAACAAATCAGCATTGCAATACACCGGTGCAACGCTTCTAGCTTTTTGGGTATACTGCCTTGTGGCCCCGTTAATTCTATTTTATATTATAGATATTGTAATATAATTATAATACGCATTAATATTAGTTATACATATTAGTAAAATGAAATAAAACTTTTATGATTACAATCTATACTCATTTCAATGTTAAGATGCTATTGCTTTTATTTTTTGTTTCGTATTAATTTAGTAGCCAATTTAATGTCATAAATAGGATACATATGCCGTCCTAGCGATTTACTATTCAAAGCATTCTTGAGTTATATTATTCATTTACGTTAAACGCACTGTGTACCGTTTAATTAAAGAGGAATACTAACAGAATTGATTTCACGCTCCCATCAGCGGCTTCTTATCTTTGATTTGTTCTTTTGGTGTATGCCGTTATGAAATGAGATAATACCAACTTTTATAATTGTGTATTAAACTGCAATTGATAGTAAAACAGATTATTAATTAATTATTTTTTAACAAAAACCTGCAGGGTTACGAACTCACGTCGATTGGTTTGGTATCCGTACACACTATCTCCTTGCAATAATGCCTCATGAACATTTCGAAATGTTCAATATTGGCGTTTGTGATGAATCTATGGCATCCAAATACTAAAAATGCAAGAACCTACTTCGCCACTTTTATTATTCATAATCATTAAATATTTGATGTAAATAAAACAAGTGTCGTTTTATAACGATTTATTGTACAAAACAATAATACATTAAAATGTACAGGTATGTTTAAATTTTTGGACTCAGGTCCCAAACACTGGACAATCATTTAAAATTATCCTTCCCTTACAGACACCATATTGCTCGTCGAGGCGTCAGCACTAATAGAAACAGACTTGGATCTAGATAAGCAAACTAGATTATTATAATAATAGAATAAAAATATAACAATAAATATAATTAATAAAGTGCTGTCAACTTAAGTACTTATCGTCTATCGCACTGCTTCTGTCGACGGGCACCATGTAGTCTTTATTTAGAACAACGTAATATTATAACAAATCGATTAAACTCCTAAGCATACTGTATTATATACACATAATGAACAACATGTCCTCCCTGGTGAAGTGGCGCAGGTGAACCGGTGGAGGGGTCGGTCGAGGGTCGTGGGTTCTGTGCTCCGCCGGTCCGAGTGTCGAGTCTAGCCTAGCTTAACCTATGCTGGTCCGGTACCGAGATACACATGTAAAGCCATTCGGTTATCACGCCGGACGCGACAGGGGAGAGCAGAGACGGTAGAAGTAGCAGAGAGAAGCGGATGAGGAAGTAATGAGTCGGTGGCGATTACCACTTGTCAATGACCACCTCGTTTGCTGCAAAACAACGAGAGTGTTAGTGCCGTGTTCGCTCGAGCGGGCTGCCGTCTGAACTTACTGGCTCTTAGTAGGTATCACGACCGTGTTGTCCTAGTTATCTAGTATATATGTGTAGTTTCACTGCGGGATCACAACAAACAATGAGTGTTCATGGAATATGTGGGTGCAGTGGTGCTGCGACGGACTCGCGCTCGCCGGTTACAGCTTCCACGTCGGCTGGGCTGGGGGCAGACAACACCACGTTAGTGCATGCGGGGAGGGACAAAAGGGCCATTGTAAAGTTTTGCAATTGACTATAAAAATTATTACCATTTTTCAATTTATTTTAATTCAAATTCACAGGTAGGTAAATATTCATTTTTTTTCTTCAATTATATTAAATTTTAATATATGTGTCACTGCAAAAAGCCGTCTATCCAATTTAAACACACGTAGCGACGCAGCAATTTTGAAGCTTGCAAAACTTTGTGTTACACCAAACATGTTAGCAGGGAAAAAACAAAAACACGATACTATGCTGTTATTTCTATATCGAGATTATAAGGTATTGTAGGTAAGGAAATTTATGAGTCTCTTAGTGTGTGAAATGTAGTGCCGAGTAGTGTAAAAAAACAATGGAATTTTTAAAGAAAATAATTGTACCATCAATCTTTACTATTTTAATGAAAAGTAGTATTTATAAAACAACTGTATATTTTAACAAATGTTATTATTAATCATGACAGTTTTTAAGGATGTCGGGAACAATAACTATAAAGGTTTGTTGAGCATGCCCTCAGTTGTGCAGAGTAAAGTCTAAAGTTTTCAGATTTTGTCACATAAATGTTTATACATACGGTTCATACATTGATTACTAATGTATAGAGACTCACCTCACTGAAGTTTCATTGGTACTATATTTTATTATACATTGATGTATCCTTGAAAACACAATTTTAAATGGTAGTAGAAAACAATGAAACTCACAGTAAAATGTCAAGAGATTGTTAAATTACATAATCATATTAAATATAACAATAATGAACACCATGCACAATGCATACATGCAATATTACAATCTATATTTTCTTTACTATAATTATTTATAGACTTATGTATGTACGACCTTGTACCATAATATTTAAATAAATGGACAAAATTTTGATTCAACATTTACTAAAGTTAATATTATGTCTCATTTATAAAACATACTTATGTATATTCTATAACCTCAAGCCACAGAAAAAGATAATCGAATAGTTAAAATAAAAAAATTAACCACAACAGATGTGATGTAATCGAATATATGTTCATACACCCGTTTAATTATATTGCTTTGAGAATGATTAAGTAGAATTTCTTATGTATTTAATAAAACAGAAAAATAATATAACATTAAATAGTTATTTCAATATCCTGTAAGATAATTAGTGGCAAAAGTAATCATATAGACAGATTACTAAAGCTTTTCGGCTATAGGTTAATTATAATTAATACAGTGTGAAAATCAGTTAAATCATTAAGAAATATGGTAACGCAATATGCTTAAAATAAAATAAAAGTTAAATTAAAAGAAACAGAAATGCATTAGGAATTATTTTTAAGCAATCACAGGCGACAGGAGAAAGGAGACATACTCTACCAGTGAGAGCATCACGGTGAGAAAAAAAATCATAACCATGTCCCTAATAATACGCTTATGATATATAACACTAAGCTAACATTGAACCTTACTATTAAAGTAAGTTTAATAACATGTCTGCAGTCCAAAATAGACAAGGTACTGAGCTATGTGCGAGTAGTTAATATTATAGTTGCAATAAAGGAGCTTTCGTTGACACCTCATACATATTATAATACATCTAACTTACAAATTATCTCGATATAACCAATTTTTGGTGTTTCGTGTTAACATTATGAAGGTCTTCACAGCCGCTTCACGTTCAAATCATTGTATACTATAATCGGTAAATAGAATTAAAAATATATAATTGTTGTGACTCTTCTCCGTGTAAAATGAGCTCCAAATTAATATTATTGTCTCGCACATATAAAATGCACAAACCGAGGCGCATTGGTTCCGTCAGAATTATAACCCTAGTAAACATTATATCGGATACTACATGACTTATCTGTAGGTTGTTAACGAGCAGGTCCAATAGCACCGGCGCACTGGAGCACTCTGCAGGGGCTGAGAGGGGTCCATGTCTCACACTCGTGACCCGTACACGTTCACTACACTGCTCCATTAAACACCGTCTCCGCGCCTCAACAATGGGGGACACGTGCACTAGGGGGGCATCACTTCACACACTCTGTGCGCCAGTATTAGCATTCAAACGGTTAGATAACTGTTACTGTGGTGAGCACAGCTCATAGTCTATAGTTTTCCACAGTTGAATCCCGTGCGCCACCCACACTCACACACACACCACCAGAAATGGGAACCATAATAAATAATCATTAAAACTAGAACGCGTATAGAGATGGTGGGTGGCGCAGAATTCGGTATTGCGGAGGGGTATTAGGTGTGAATCAAACGGGGGATGGTCGCACGGCACACGGGGCGGGCCGGCTTATACAGGTCCGTAGATGATGATGCCAAAGAAGACTGCCCACATGAGCACAATCCATTGCATGCCGTGGAGCCAGTCTAGCAGAGTGCGCTTCTCACCATCGGAGATCTTGCGCGCGACGAACTTGAGCACCTCGTCGAGCAACACAACCGGCACTGAGAACTTCATTACCGTCACCCATTCCTCGATACACAGCGGCGTTACTTGGAATACGGCCTACAACACACATCAAATACGTTCCATTACAACATTTCCATTCCATTACATTTCTAGCAACAAAGAGAGCACGTGAGTGCGCTTTGTAAGTTCACACATAACCTGTGATAGAATGACTGAACAAGATCTACACTAACAGGGTCATTGTACAAATATAAACAATAAATATAAGAAGAGCAAGATTGCTATGTTCATGTGAATTTTAATCAAAATCTAATTTTTATATATAATTATAAGGGGGGAATACATTTTTGCTAGGGTGGTTATTAAATCGTTGCCACTAGTATTATTAATTAAAAAAATATAATTCATATTTTCGAAAATAATTCCTTCACTTGTTTTAAATAATCTATATACCACTTCACAGCAATGTATGTATAGAACTTGAAATGATATGGTTGCCATAGCGCACGTGGCCCCAACCTCTCCGCAGCTAAGTGTAAACAGGTAATACTAGTAACCGTTATAGATTGATTACGTATATACATTAAATATAAATCAAATTACACATTTTTTCTGAGTGCGGTGGAATACGGTTACTTATGTAAAAGTGGGCGCAAATAGGGGTAAGTATATATAAGCCGTTAAAGACATATTAGAATGAAAAAGAGTTAGGGCGCTACTTCTTCCATTATAGGGCAATTGTCAGCTTGCCGCGTTTTTAAAGCAATTGATTATGGGTCAGTAGCAAATATTTTCAACTGTATGTCATATGATCTTAGATTATAATGGAAAAGCACCAACTCAATGTTTGTTTGACAATGTAGTTAGGTGAAAACCAAAGTTTACATAGTAATAATTCAGTACCGATCAACGTATTGCAAGGTAGTCATCCTCTTTTTCACTATACATATCTATATTTATAAATCATTGGTGTATTACGAGAGATTACTGTAAAATGTATTTATGAATAGGATGAAACTAAAACACTCACCGACAAGACCTCAACGTATAGAATGACAAAGTGAAGAGTGAATGAGAGTGCCATGGAACCGACAAGCCACATGTTGTACCACGGAGGCATAGTGACCAGTGACTGGTTCTCTGACAAGCTGTTCATTGCATTCAACATCTCAATGGTGACCAGGACTGACAGAGCCATTGTCATTGGGTGAGGATCTTGGAAGAGCTTGCAGTCAATACCCTGTAAATAGCAAAAAAAAAAACATTTTACTTAGATAATTGATTGTTGAAGGCGTTACTTTGCGGAAATCCATCATTAAAACTTGAAGTGTACTTTTCATTCATTTCATGTGATCGCACATTTGATTCAACAATCCGCCAACGTCGGGTCAACCATCAGCAGCAAATCAAGTCTAAGCGGAAGTGCAAAATAATATACACTTCAACATTTAATTTTGCATAACTGGATATGAATTATATTTGCTGCATGTATGCTTTATACTACATACCTTGAAGTCATCAGGACTGTTGATGCATTGCAAGTGGTGGGTGAGTTGCCAGTAGGTCATTTGAGGTCCATCGGGAGAGTACATGAACCACCAGGACGCAGCTCCGACAGTAGCAGCACCGACGTATCCACCAATTGCCATGTACCTATGTAATAGAATATTCTTAAATAATTATTATTACCAGTCCCAGTTAAAAATACTTATAAAATATGTACTAAATTATCATAAAGTACTATATCTAATGCAATATATTGTTTCAAATACAAGATTTTTTTTCACTATATTGATATTGCAATTGAAAAATATTACTTTCGTGGTTAGGTATTTGTTGAGATACTTTAAATTCACATTTTTATTGGTTTGAACAATTATTTTGTTTATAAAATAATAACATACATGCATCCAGCTACATTCGACTGCCTCTGCCTTACGTTAGTATTTTATGGACGCTTAAGCACTTCAAAAAGAGGTTAGTTTTTATTGTAAATTATTTTCCTATAATTATATAAATTATTAGGGTCGAGTGGATGTAAAAATTGTTCTTTTATGAATTACATAAACAAAGGATATATATGTATATAGTAGGGATGGCGATTTTATCTATAAAAGATTAATCGATTAAAAAAAAATAGAGATAAAAATAGACTGATCAATTTATCAAAAATGGTTTTTATTTTCGATTCGTTTTTCGTGCTTATTTTTTCGATATATAGCCAATCATAGAAAACAAAAAGAAAACCACAATAATGGATTTTATCATTCTATATATGTGCAAAATTATCATTTCTATATATGTTTGCGTAAAACATTTAAATAGTTGTAAATAAGGTTTTATGAATAAGAATCGAATCTCGATTTTGAAGCGTGAAATATCGATCCACTGGATCGATTCCGAGCTGTGAATCGATGTAAAAAAAACGATTTTTTACCATAAAAAAAAAGATTCTTCATTTAATCGATCTCAGATCGACATTCCTAGTATATAGTCAATGTGCTACCTGAAGAACAGCCACCCAGAGATAAGACCCTCGTCAGCTTTACGCGGGGGTTTGTCCATGATGTCCAGGTCGGGAGGGTTGAAGCCGAGGGCGGTGGCTGGGAGACCATCGGTGACCAAGTTCACCCAGAGCAGTTGTACGGGAATCAGCGCCTCGGGCAGACCCAGAGCGGCGGTCAAGAAAATGGATACGACTTCACCAATGTTTGAAGAGATCAGGTAACGGATAAACTGCTTCATGTTGTTGTAGATGGCACGACCTGATCAATAATTAAAATAACACTTGTTTTAATATAAATGTATATAGTAGAAAAAATAAAGAAAAGGTTTTAACATATCAGTTTTAATAACTACTTTATTCAGTATAGCTCTGAAGATGTACTTAAACTAATAAAACTCTTCTGTATTATATAAAGCATTCCCAAAGTATAAGTAGCGGTAGCGAATATTGGTTTTGATTGGACTCTGAAAAGTAGAATGAAATGCACTGCTCCACTGCATTATATATCTCTATTCAATTTCATTAAGGAAATAATCATGACTAATATTATAAATGAAAATGTTTATTGGTTTAGATTTAACTACTCCATGGGCTAAAAAAGTAAAATAACAATAAAATGAGCGGAACTGCTGGCAAAAACGAGTTTATTATATTATAGTTTATTAACTAATTATGTGTTCAGTTTTTCTATATCTCGAATATGTTTTATTAACAAAGACCTAAATGTCTTAAATGACGGTACATACTTTAATAAAACTGGGGTAATAGACAATTTTGAAAGAAATTGCTTTTTAGTCAGGCCAGTGAGAGAGGTACAGGTAAGGCTGGATTTTCCTATAGGCTAAGTAGTCTTCAGCCTAGCCTCTCAAGATCAAGAGGGACCTATATTCAAGTTATTAACAAAATAAAATTACACTATTCTTAAAAAAATAAACACAAAAACACTGGACCTAAAATAAGGAGCAATTCTATGCATACGACTAATAAACAAACATAAAAATGTATTAGTTAAGATCAACGCGAGAGGCGAAAGGGCCTCATATATGGAATAACCTAGAGCCTCTTTTCATTTAAAACCGGTATTGGGATTAAAAAGATTTGAATTGAAACCTTCTTCAACAGCGGCGACAATAGATGAAAAGTTGTCATCGGCCAACACCATCTCGGCAGCAGATTTAGCGACAGCGGTACCGGATCCCATAGCGATACCGATCTCGGCCTTCTTCAAAGCGGGAGCGTCGTTGACACCATCACCAGTCTATAATGTAAAGTTTCACTGGTTATCCTTACTTACAAATATTATAAATGCGAAAGTGAGTTCGTTTGTTACGCTTTCACACCTAAACAGCTGAATCGATTATGATGAACTTTGGTATATAGATAAAAAGAAACCTGGAGACAGCGATAGCCCACTTTTCCTTACGAAAACCTTATTAGAAATACGGTAAAGGGGGGATAAACTTCGTATGAAACTTTTTATTGCGTCATCCGATTTGTCCGATGACGCGAGCAAAGCCGCAGGTAAAAGCTAGTTAATAATATACAGCGGAAAATGTTTGTTTGAGCGCAGTAATCCTAGGAACTCCCAGTCGGATTTCAAAAAATATTCAGAGCAATCATTGGAGCAATTATCAATCGATACCGATAATAATAGGAGCAAAGCTGTATTTAAAAAAGTTACAATAATGGGCAAAAATTATTAAACAATTTTTAGTTCCACGTGAACGAAATCGCAGGCAGAGCTAGTATAGCATATATGAGCCAGAAAACTATACTCGAAATCTTGAACTAACCAAAAAAAAAAAATACCATCTCGGGACACGGGGAGTAATAAAAAAAGAAGAAAATTTTATAAAATTGATACAGCACCAGAAACCAATTAGATAGGTAGATATGCAATTATACATATATATGTAATCTAAAAACATTATTTAATAAAAAAAAATCGTTTATATATAATCTATATACATTTTAATATTGTTTTGCGCACATTAGATCGTGTTTATATTTAAAAAAATTATAACTTGAGACTAAATACATAACAGAATTACATTTGAATGTATTGACTGGTAAAGTTACAGGTTCGAATCTTCAACACAATGCCTGCTCACCAAGAAACCTAAGTAAAGCTGTTTCTCAGATACGTGTACTAAAATTTCGATAGTTTTGTTGAACACACTTTCAAAAACTTAATAATAAAATAATATGGTTTTTGGTCAATTGTTATACATACAACTCAGTTATATATTATGTTTTCTTATGTGTAACAAATGTTAAAATATAATAAAGTCTTCAAAACTATTATCGTGATCATGACGTATGCCGAGTCTACCGATAGATTTAGACTAGAACCAGGCATGTAAAGATAATCTTCGTGTGTTGTAGTTTATAAACAGGGTGCCCTAACGTAAACACACCAGCACTTCCAATATGTGCCGTAAAATGTAAACATTAATAAAGTACCGGAGCAAACTAGTAGTTTCACTAAATTATGAAGACATTGTTTGAAGTGCAATAAACACTACATTTTGTTTGTAACTAAAATGCAAGTGTACGTTAAAATTAGAAACGAATATAGATACGTTCATTCACGTAAGAGAATTATTATATTTTAGTGATGCGAATAAACAGTCATCTGTGTATGTTATTGATACTGACCATGGCGGAGATTTCATTCATGCTCTGTAGGTATTCAACGATCTTGGACTTGTGGGCGGGCTCCACTCGGGAGAACAGCCTTGCCTTAGCGCAAGCCGCTCGCTGTTCTGATACGGGTAGGTCATCGAACTCGCGACCTGAATACGATTTGCCGGTAGTGTCTTCATCTTCACCGAATACACCGATACGCCTATAACAACGAATATTATAAGTTCTTTTTAATAATAATAAAAATGACAAATGATTTAATACTTACCTGCAGATAGCTTCAGCGGTGGCCTTGTTGTCACCAGTGATGACAATGACACGGATACCGGCGGCACGACAACGTACGATGGAGTCAAATACTTCTTTACGGGGAGGGTCCAACATGCCGACAACACCGACAAATGTGAGATTAACTTCGTAAGTGTAAAATTTGGTTGAATCACCGAGGTCCATTTCTTCAGGTTTCATGGGATTATCGGCCGTGGCGAGAGCTAAGCAACGGAGGGTGTCGCGACCGGTACCATACTGGCGGGTTAGGTCCAAGATACGGTTCTTTAGGGTAGTGGTTAATGGTACTTTGGTAGTGCCAACGCGAGCATGACTACAACGCTCAAGTACTCCTTCGGGAGCACCCTTCACGAACAGTTTAGGTCCATTTCCGAGACGGGAAGGCTTCAGCGGAGTGCAGTAGGTAGACATAGATTTCCTGTCACGCGAGAATTCCAAAGTGAATTCTTTCTTCCATTTAGTTTCGATCTCTTGACGCACAACAATAGCAGAAGAGCGGCGATCGAGGCCAGTTTTGGGAACGTTGAAAGGATTCATTTTCTCAGACAGTACAATAAGGGCAGTCTCAGTAGCTTCACCGACTTTTTCAAAGGCCTGTTTGAATTCGTTAAAGTCGATAGCCGAGTCGTTGCACATGACGCAAATGGTGCTCAATTCGTGAAGTGCATCGAATTCGGAAGCCTTAACCTTTTGTCCTTTTAAGTAAACGTCCCCGATAGGTTCGTATGTGGACCCAGTAATTTCAAATTCTAAGAAGCTGCTGTCAGTGCCTTCAACTTTTTCAAAGATGAACATGCGCGAGACAGACATCTGGTTGGTAGTCAGTGTTCCCGTCTTATCGGAGCAAATGACAGAAGTGCAACCAAGAGTTTCTACGGAAGGCAGAGACCTTACAATAGCGTTCTTTTTGGCCATACGTCTAGTACCCAAAGCCAAACAAGTTGTGATGACAGCCGGGAGACCTTCAGGAATGGCAGCGACGGCCAGAGCGACGGCAATTTTGAAGTAATATACAGCGCCTTTAATCCAGCTTCCACCGTGAGCAGGGTCGTTGAAATGACCGATGTTAATAGCCCATACAGCAACGCAAATTACAGAAATGACCTTCGATAATTGTTCACCGAATTCGTCAAGCTTTTGTTGAAGAGGGGTCTTAATTTCTTCAGTTTCAGACATTTCAGTACGGATTTTACCAATAGCAGTGTTCAGACCGGTGCCAATAACAATACCACGGGCTTTGCCTGCGGCGACGTTCGTACCGGAGAAAAGAATGTTCTTCTTGTCCTGATTTACAGCGCGGGGGTCAGGGATAGCGTCAGTGTGTTTGATAACGGATACCGACTCACCAGTCAGGATGGACTGGTCAATACGGATGGTAGTGGAGTAAATTTTAATAAGGCGAATGTCAGCGGGGATCTTATCACCGACGGACACCTCAACGACATCACCAGGTACAATTTCTTTCGCTCTAATTTTTTGAATACCGGCTTTATCGCCTCGTACTACTTTACCCATTTCGGGTTCATATTCTTTTAAAGCTTCGATAGCAGATTCGGCATTTCTTTCCTGTTAAAACAATTTTTGTAAGGAAATGATATGTACTTTAATTTATAACTATTATTATCTATGTTTAATAGCTATTTTTCTTACCTGCCATACTCCTACAACTGCGTTAGCAATGAGAATAAGTAAAATAACAAAAGGTTCTACGAAGGCTGAAAATGCATCTTCGTGTTCTTCAAATAAAGCTAAAACCTGAGAACAGAAAAATACATTATACATATCTTTTTTTTTGTTACTGTCTTTGATATTTGAATGATGGGTATTTTTTTACTTACGAATGAAATTATAGCGGCTAACAGCAAAATCTTGACTAAAAGGTCATCAAATTGTTCAAGGACTAACTGCCATATACTTTTACCTATAATAAAAATATAACACGTAGTTCAGACTTTTAATTTTAATAGAAGTATTAAAATATATATGTAAACTTATTTTCTTCGACTTGAAAGAACAAACAGAAGTATTCGAGTGGGCTTCAGTTGCGATAAAATCAAAGAGCGAGGGTGGAAAATAGGAACACAGCAAGTCGAAAAACAGATTCATCTTTCGTATACGACGTAGTCTCCAAAAGTTTAAAAATACTGAGTATCTGTTCAGAAAATATAGATGGATATATGTTAATGTTTGAATGTATTTATGTAAAATTGTGCGCGGCTTCATCACAATTAGGTTATCGCGTTTATTCAGATCATAAACCTAATGCAGAGAGTGATGTCTACATGCTCAATATAAATATGTAGTACAAATAAGGTTTCAGTCTACACAATCTGAAAATAATTTATGACAGTACATAATTTCAATAATTAACGATGGAACTCAACCAGGACCGTACGTTTTTGAACACGTAAAGAGTTCTCAAGGTTGTAAGGCAACTAATAGTATTTATAAAGCGAAACCTTGACATAGTTCGATTATATTATTGACGAACTGGACGTATTGCTTGCTCATTCACGGTTGATAATTTCCTTATCCAGTGAGTTTTATATTGTTATTAAACATTACTTATACTGCAAGCATAGTAAGACTTTAATTCTAAATTTAAATATAACTTCAATTTAATTTCTGAATTAGAAGCGGACTTCTTATGTCACTCATTGTTTTCTTCATTAAAATAAAACAATGCAAAGTCTAGATGTTTAAAAAAATACAAGAATTAAGCATCCATTATTCACTAAAATTTGTCCTGTAATTTCATATATGTTTATATATATTTATGTATATAATATTTCGTCGTTGGAATCTCACCTTCCTCGGCAGGTAATTCTGAAAAGAGAGAAGGAACCATAATTAGAGTTTTGAATAAAACATCAAAGGAGTTAATTTAGTATGTAATAAACTAGTCAGAACAGGCAAGCGATCTATTGAGGTAGTTACGAGCGTACATAAAAATATGCAAGATTCTTTGGGCAGGGAGATTCGTTTGGAGAAGCGCACCGAGAACATACAGTGATTAATCTATCATGCGTTGAAAGTCTTCTACAGAAAATGTTAAAACAAAGTTTAGATGCAGACTTTAATTTGTTTCGTTGATTTTTAATATAACGTTTACCCAACTAACTTGTCTCTTTTATAAGGAAGTCGTAGACCGTTCTATATCAAAATACTATGTCGAGGGTATTGGATTGCATGTGTATGTATTTATAAAGTCAATGATCAATTTAATAATGCGAGTATATTTTATTGGATTTTATCTGATAGATCGGTGTTAGTTAATGGAGCCTCAGACACGTGCCCTGTGAACTTAGTAAAAGAATGACGTCACGCAAGTGTCAGCAACGTATTCGACACAGTCGGCACGTTATCATCGTCATACGTACAAACTAAGTTTTGTTTAGAAACTACACAGAAATGAACAAATCAACAACGAATGTAAACCACGCGTGATATATTTACAAGTTGTCTAATCAAATGAAGACGTATTGAATGATTGGCGCGCAACTGAATGATAACAGATTATAACAAATTCGATGTATTTTTAAGTGAAAATGTGTGCGCATTTTGCTTTGAACAGATCATTAAGCAGAGAAATATTTATTGCATTTTTTGTTAAACAAGAATCAAAATCGTGTTTAACATGAAAATCGTTTTTAATTCGAGGGCGTCATTGATTGTACTGTGTGATACTATACAGTGCAAGAGATATTTTCTTATATTAAAACAATCTACATTACTTTTTGTGATACACATAAATTATGGTCAGTGTATTTGCAATAATGTACCCAGAACTAAAATAACTAAAGCTTTCTAGATTAAGAAAAATTCGCAAATATATTATTTATCCTGTGGTTTCACTCTATTCAATGCACTTTATGTCGTGAAACAGTTACATTGGGCCACGCGTCTCGGACGGCGGTAACGTATCCTGTACAGTGACCTCACTATGTACGCATCACTTACGTGGCCCCAGAATAATTTCGTCCTCATCGTTTTTTATTCCGGATACAATTGTCTTCTAATGAACTCAATTATATAAACAATTAACATATTAACTCTATATAGGCTCTAGATTATGTTGTTATTGAATTGATGTCAGATTCAGTTTATTGTAAAATGGCGTTCTATCGTTCGAGTTTAAAATGGCTAAGTGTAGTCGAGCAACGTGCGCATAGTCAATCGTATCGGCTCTATTTGCGTACGCAGCCCGGCAGCAGCAGTGGCAGCCGGCCATTCCGTGACTAATGTAAGCAATTAGTCAACATGTCGATAAAGCGATGTCAGCATCCGAGAGCACATTCGCCAATGATCAATAAAGTCTAGATCGGCACGCGGTAAAATGTAAAATGCTATACAGCACCACCACTAGTGTCACTTCCTTAAGATTACGTCAAACCAACGTCCCGTCACGCGTGCTGTGACTACATAACAAGCGAAGACAATACATAATGAGTACTAAAGTGAGCGAAAAATTATTCGAATAATTTAAACACGACATTTTGAATTGTTTACAGAAATAAAAACTAACCAATATTAAACTTTATACAAAAATGGTGTATTGTTACATTAATTCTGTTGCAAATAAAGTTTCCATTTTCAGTTCAAACCTAAGTAAGATATTGTGAAAGAAATTTAAAATTATAGTAAGTTTAAAACAGTTCAGAAACAGTGTGATCATCATGTAGCTTTGTCAGTAGCAGGCGATATAGCTGGTTGATACAGAAAATGTGGTAGTATAGTTGCAAGCCAATCAGGTACGATCCTTTCACCGGTACGCATCAGTGGTTACGTTTCATGAACGAAACGAAAAAAAAAAAAAAAAAACTAAATCGATTTTACGGCATTACGTCGCTTTCGCTAGACTCATAATTAAACTTAAAAAGAGAAAGTTTTGCCAAATAATTTCCTTTAAATGACTATGTTTTTTCCACAGTTTTGCAAGACACTAGCGGTGCCCATTGTTACTGCCCGTAAGTAGAAAGCGGTGCAAAATTGTATAACCCAGTCTCAGGTTAGAGTAGTAAAAAGAAACTTTAAGCCTAACGAAATTATTCATTTGAAATATGAAACCTATAAATTGTTGAGTAGTAATACTATTAAAGCGTACTGATATATTTTTTCTTTAGCACAAATTATACTTTTAATATTTGCTTATAATTTAATCAACTAGCTTGCTTATACCCGCGGCTATTCTGGATAATATCGGATGCCGCAATAAAGTTTTCATACAAAATTTGTTATTATCTTTGCCCCACTTCCTATAAGTTTTTCGGGAGAAAAAGTAGCCTATCACCGTATCCAGTGTTCCATCTATCTCTATACCAAATTTCACCGTAATAGATTCAGCGCTCTACGTGTGAAAGCGTAACAAACAAACAATGTATTCGCATTTATAAAATTATGTAAGATGGCCAGCAGATATTCGTAAAAATAAAATAATGTATAGGAACGCGAAATTTTCGTGTGGATAGCGCGTCAGCGGAGTTTGTAGACGCAACCCGCCAACGTAGACTGTCGAAAATAAACCTCGGTGCCTATATAATATTTCAACCACTCTAAAATCGCGGCAGTAGTTATCGGCATTCCCGGTCATCGGGCTTACTTGTTACCCGACCAACCCCCGCGTTTCACATTTATACAAATAACCGACATATTAATGTTAATCACTATAATTAAACAAGTTAATAATCACATATATTTATAAGAGGTTAGCTTACAGAATCTAATGTTTACCCTATATACATTAATACAGAGTAAACCGAGCCGTTATCAGAAATTACATACGTAATACGCATTGGTTATAATTATAGGTATTATGTAGATATGCATAGTTTCTGCTTCGAGGACAAACATTTATTATGTTACTACTTAAAGTCGTTTCTAAGCACGAAGTATTTTAGGAAGAAATGAATGTGTATTACGTTGATTGATGTCAATAATAACTTTCAATATAATTAGCAATATGACAAAAACAACTAGCAAAAATTATGCAGCAATGTAAATTATATTAGTAATAAATTAATTCTTCTTAGAAGTGTTCGATATAATATTAATATACAATATTTTACTTGCGCATTACCAAAAATAGAACATTAAAACAAAGTAAGAGATAAAAATACATCAAAGCAGCGAGTTCTTTATTTATTGAATACTTTAGCGTCTAAATATATTCTGGTCGAGAACTGATAGTAATAACATTACAGAGTTAAAGACTTTTTTGATGTACTTTTTTAATAAAGTTTTTAAGTAAATAATTACCAGTTTTTTAATGATGTAATACCAAAAAGGGAATTTATGTGTAATTATTAAGCTAAAGGCGGTAATATTACATTTTGATACTTAGTAAAACACTAAAGAGACTGTCCATTTAAACATTCAATTATTTTGTCTACTTATCTCAAAAGTGTATGACTATTTTATAATATTCTTTAAAGCTGATAGGTATCGTTATATTATACAGGAATGCTAATAAATGGCCACGCTATTCATTTATTAGCTGTAAAAAACATTTTTTAAATTGAAATAGTACACCAAAAATTCATCTATTATCATACTACTAACATATAAACATACATACTAATAACAAAAAGCACAGTAAGAGTCAGCTGATTTTCAAGGAATTAGTTATTCTCTCTACGTTGAGAAAACACTACTTAAAAGTATTCTGTAGATGTATTTGGGGCTTCTGTTTGATAGCTTTGAGAATCAGCAATTATGTTTGATTTAAGTAGATGCACTATCCTGTAGTAGTTCTAAAATATTGAATTTAGGTTCCGATCCTTTAGCTAGCAATTACCACTCAGTCTATTAGGTGAGTTAGTAGCCCAAGGTTAATGTGATAAAAAATAAAAAATTTGGAAAATAGACTGTGAATCTAATATACTGGTATGTATTTAATAAACTATAACACAATATATAACATAATAGCTGTAATATAACCTAATGGTTGTTTACCTAATAAACTGTTACAGCCGGCGGCAGATGGTACATTCATAATGATATTCACATGTTTTTACTATTTAACATCGTAACCAATGCGTACAACCTTTACAACACCACACGTCATCAAGGCGTTTCGTAAGCTCATAATAGAAGTGACGATTACTTGTCCAAACAATTTAATACGTTTATTATGTCGAATACGTATTATCGAGTTTAAATAGAGTTATTGTATAAAGGTTTCCGTATTGTAATCTGTTTTCATTATCGGTTCGACGGAAGGTTTATGTATTCCGTAAAGATCTGATCATTGGTTGTACGAAGCCGAAAAATAATAAACACTGACCGCGGTCTAGCTGTATTTCGCACTGGCTAGATATAATTGAAATCGAGATTGTTGTTCAACGGTGCCGTTATGTGTGACGATGGAAGTACGAGCCAACATCTGCGTGTTGAAAAAATAATGCTAAATTCCTCGTACGTATTTTATGGGTTTTGATAAATGCGTTCGTTTCAAACGTTCACGATTTATTTTAGACTGGTTTAAGTACAATATTCTAAGCCTTTATTTATTTCTATATTGTTATTTATAAAAATATTGGAAGATATTGAGTCTAGCTTGGCGGATAAACGAAAAAAAAAAACGCAAAGTAAACTTGGACAGAAAAACATTATTTCAATCCAAAATTTTATTCGAATTGTTAATAGCACTTCCCGGAAACGAATTATATTTATGTATATATTATACATGGATGTGATAATGAATAAAAGTATATATGCAGAATGTCCATATAGAAATATTAAATAAAAATATTTAATTACACATTACATACACTTAATAAAAACCGACCTTCATAATATATAAAATATTCATGCAATTTTGAATGATATTACTTGGTTATTGCATATAAAAGAAGTAAATGCAAATATTCAAATAAAAAAATTCTTCATTCAATATAGGCCTCGCGCAGGTGCTTATGAACGCAAAACTACTACCGGTTTGGAAAATAATCCAGTCTTTGAGAAGAACCAACGAGAAACTCCATATATAAATATATATATATATTTATTGTCTTTTTTAAATACAAAATTAAATACATTTACAAAATGTTTTAGCGTATGCACAGAGACGGATGTCAATTTCAAACATCATCATCCATTCACATATTGATCCACTCTGTAATAGCCGTTTGACATTAAAACCCGCTTGACATGGTGCTTGAACTTACTATCCGGGAAATTAGTACTGTGTTTTGGGACTCTGTTATAAAACCTAAGACTATTACCTAACTTTTACTGGTCTTACTGAGTCTAAAATATGGGTTGACCATTTTGACGCGATTTATAGTATTTAAGTTATGCCGCTCTTTAACACTATCCAGCTTATGCATAATAACTTCGAGCATGACTTTCAGTTGCCATAAAAATAACTTAGACACTTCTTAACAAGCAGTCACTATATTATTAAAGCATTAAAGGGTATGATATCTGAAAATGTATATAATATTACTATATAAGCCATTAAATGGTAGTGATAATTATTAAAATAAAACCTTAAAGGTAGTATAACATTTTATTATGACATTTATACGGACTATTCTAGACATAACACTAAAGTAATAAATAAAAATCTTGGAGCATACTTTGGTTAATTAGCTATATATAATATACACATTATTCAAAAAGAGGTATAGTTTATGCACCTCCCCATCTCTGTATACTTTATAGTAACTCTGCTTATTAGATCATTTCCGTTGAACTAGATAGCTAAATTCTAATAGTCGTGTGAGAGAACTTTGAAACATTTTCAAACAATAGTTTGATGTATTGGGAGAATATGAACACTGAGCGAAATAGAATAATTTAACCACTTTATGATAATAATCAAAGAGTTTTTAATACTAGTCAAAAAATTACTAACATATTGACCATTACTAGTATTTTACTTCCGATTACCGTGGTCAATGAAATATAAAAAGAAAATAATTTAAAATTACTAGTAAATGGAAAGTCATGACTATATTTATAAAATTAAACACTTAAGTATAAAGGTTTAACTTATAAACGAAATAAATGTATAAAAAATGATACATCTATACAAAATGTGTATATATTTGAAATGTTTAGTATAACTTTAAAATGGTTTCATTAAGTTCTATAAAATTTTGTATACGGCTGTTTTAAGAATTGGCAATATTACTTTAAATCATAGAAAAAATATATAAAAAAACTCAATTTATTTTCATGAAATTATGTGCATGTATTATACAATTCTTAAGATACTACAATAATTATGTCTAGTAATATATTAAGAAATCATAGTATATAAGTAAAAACACCTGCGACACGAAGATACTAGTACTTAAAGAACGCAAGCAGAGTTAGATGATTAAAATCGTATATAAACTGTTGCACAATTTATATTACAAGTTATCTATTTATTATCTACGGCGTGGTATATTTATTGTAGAATTAAGGGGGTTATTGTTCCACCCGAGAGAACGTTGACCGTCCCTAGTGGGTGCTCAGACACACGCACCATTGGCGGCGTCTGCTTTGCTCACCGGTGACCATCCGACCTGCTCCACGCTCCTGCACGACTATAAATAGAGAACCAGAGCACGCGAACAACGGTCATCGTACATAGGGTTACCATCTCCGAAAATAAGTTTTCTGGAAAAATCCCTGCCTTAGCAATATATTTTCTCACATTTAGGCAGCAAAAGTATCTTCTTTTTAATAGCTCGCGGGTAAGCTTGAATATTCGTGTGAGCTGTGTGATACAAGGTTCAGATGAATAATTAATAAATAATCAATTAGTTGATAGCTACTTATTAGATTTCATTCTATAATTGTAATATATTTCTTTTATATATTTTTTTTAATTCCTGACAATTTCTCTGTTTTCTTGATAGACAGCTGAAATTCCGTACATGTTAGGAAAATTCCTGTAATCTGGTAACCCTAATCGTACATCATCTCGCACTTTCGAACAGACCGCCTCGGCGCCGCGCCTCACCATCAATCTGAATAACTCTACGCCTTTACAAACGAATATATGTATATACATCTAAATATACACGTTGAACGTATAGCGATATCCATTATCATTGAATCTTCGAAACATAAAAGTATCATGTAATTTTATCGATTCACATCCGCGTACTTTGTGTAATGTATTACAGTATTATGCATTATTTTGCGAGCGGTATTAGATTTTCTGAATATGTAACGAGTTGTAAAAATTAATAAGAGCAAGAATATATAATAACTAGGATATTTTTGGGGTTTTAGCAAATATTGAAAAGTTTAATGAAGCGAGAGTCGAATCTCTACATTTTGGCATATAGTACACAAATTTTCCACAAGAGTTGATTTTTTAAAATAAGTGATACGGTACGCAAAAATATAAAATGGAAACTGGAGATAAAGGATAACTGCAATTTACCTAAAAAATACAAAAGTTTAGATACCTTCGGTTTGGGTAGAACTAATCTATATTGGTATATACACATAGACTAATACTGTATTGTATAGATAGGTATTTAATTTAAGATGACATTTAAATGAAGGATATTCGATATACATCGATTTTATGTTAGATGTTTGATAACTGTTGAGTTACTCGACGTATCGATATATTGTCATAAAAATCGAATCAATGGTAGCTATCAAACGATTATACCTATACACTGTTTATTGATGTCGAATAATGCAGAACTTTAAAGAAAAGACTGAATTTATGAAAAATACAATACTAAATGAGAATCTGATTGGATCGAAAAATATGTGGAATCTAATTCTTCAGATCATTCTGATAAAGCAGAAGATAACTTATTTGTGCGACGATAACTACAAATTAGTCCACAAGAGCTGAAAAACGATAAAGTCTGACGATGCTATTTCTGAAAAATTGTATCATACAATTTCTTGACCATAGTGGGAACTTCAGTACCATCTGAACGTTTATTTTCTAAAGCATTTAAGCAAGTTTAAATCAACTTTTGTTTTTGCAAAGTCTTCCAAAGAACACTGGGTTTAAGACCGAATTTCCATAATTTTGGATGATTTTTATTTTGATTGTACTTTGAAAATAAATAATTTTATCGAATCACACGATTTATTTGTATTTATGCCGCATCATTTATTTATTTAATTCCAATAAACGGTACGGTCGAAAATCTAAGACTTGCATATTGTTTGTAGTTTTGTAATTAAAACAAAGAATATTGCCACTTTGCCTATTTTTTAATAAACAACAACTTAATCAGTGATGTTTTTCTTAGTTACATAGATTTCGTGACCATGGTTTAACATACAACAGGCGTGCGGACAAGAAAAGTGCTGTTGTGGCAGTAATAGATGATTAAAAATTGTGGTTGGTCTGAGCTGACTACAGCTTTGTGATGCAATGTTAGCGAAGTACTCGATATTGTGCATACATCGATGTTTCTAACCGATATATCGGAAAAAATCAATACATAGCCTCGATGTATTGCATCAAAGAAAAACTACAATGTATTTTATAAGTGGACATCCCTAATTTAAATTAATTTAAATGTGAAATATTTCATTCTCAATATGGAGTTAACAGGGTGGTAGGTCCGGACAATTGGTTCCAACCCCCATCCGCGTCAGAAATTTCACATTCCGAAGTTACCTGGTTTATATACATGAATCAAATGGAAATAATATTTACTGGTCTGGGTCGAAAGTACCGTTCATAAGGTGATAATGTAACCACAGTGATTCTCTTTTGCTTTGTTGTTACTTTGATTTCGTTAATTATGTTTATAATTCTTCTCGCTTGACATCGGCGAAATCGCCTACAAAAAGCAGATACCAAAAAATATATTCAATTAAATTTTCATGTGAAAAACATGAGCATTATCTAGGAGATACATGAAGGTTGATAACACCTTGAATTAGTATAAATATTCTTTCGCCTTAGTCACCATGTGTCTCGACAGATAAAAAAGATATGTATCTACCTTTGCAATTCTTTTTTTGTTTCACAAATCTCTTTATCATGTCTTTTGTTGCTGTTATTGTGTGATAAAAATCTCTTTTAATATCTGTAGTATCAAATGGTTACTGTTTCCTACTACTATTGTCTTTCATATCGTAAATAGTGCAACAGATTTCTTTGTGCTAATGAACGACAGTCATACCTTTATTATTTATATATTTTTTATGTCAAGGAACTTTCCTTATTATATTAATGTAATGGACATATCGATCGCTTATGATAAATTATCTATATATAGTATTTTAAAATTTAAGTAAAGCACGTAATATTTTATACTATTATAGCACTTTTTTCCTAAAATCGAATTGTAAAGAAAGTATTCGAGTACTGCTAATAATATATGGGATGAAGTTGCGAATACATTTAAACTATATAAAAAGTAAAAACGATATAGCGACCTTTTAAGAGACTTTAAGGATTTTAAGGGACGATAAGGTTAACCAAATAAAGTAAAGTAATTTCGACGTTTTAAGAAGTGTTTCGTTTAACAGACCAACGTTAAATGGAGTTTACAGTGTATTTTTAATCTGGTAATGCTTATAAGATAGGAATATATATCCCGCGCGTTTTTATGCCCTTTTCGACAATACAGAACTAGTGAACGATATAAAATATCTACGGAACATAAATCTTGTCTAAAATTAAGATTATATGACATACTTAAGGTTATTGCGTCTCATGCGTAAATAACCGGTTTCGTTTTGTAGTGGATAGAACAAAAAAAAAACCTTTTGGTACTCACTAAGGATGTTAATGATATGATATTTTGCAATTTTATACCTAAAGTGTATTAAGTTGAATTTAGTTATAACTGCGAATACGATATTATTTCAAATATCGAATAAGGTTTAATAATTTCAATTACGTCCAATTAAAAAAGTTGTATTTAGAAAAAAAAACATATATTAGGAAACAATATCCTCTATACAATATAAAGAGGCTAACACAAAACAGTTGAGTACATTTTTTTTTATTAGACAACCTTTTTTTAGAGCAAGTAACGAACTTTATTGTTATCAATTAAAAAATTAAATAATTTTTCCAACTGCAAAATTTCCTCAATTTTTCTTTAAAACTGGCCGAATTTGGCCTACCAAACGAACACAAATTTATTTAATATAATTCATAGAACTTTAATTTAAGAACTTTTTTTAAAATTATTTCATACTTAAAGACTTTTACAGTTCCAGATATACATATAACCTCTAAATAGTGATACTTAAGGAATTGCCTAATTCATGGGGTCATTAAAAGTTACCGTGAAATGAAAAGAAGAAAAATTCATATGAAACCAACTATTTTGGATGGTGGTAGAGCTCTTTCTAATGCCCACCTGGTTAGCTACTACCCTCAAGATAAAAATCTCCTGCCAAATACCTATAGGTGTGTTACAGCAGTTGCACTTGAGAGCCAGCCCTTCCTTTAGGTTTAGCGTGTTCACCATGTTGGGCTACGTCATCACTTAACATCAGGTGAGATTGTGGCCATAACGCTAAACCTTAACTATAAAAAAAAATTAGTAAACTGATTTTCACGTTTAACGAAATGTATCTTTAAATCGAATGGAGTTAAATGGAAATTAGTCTGTATATAATTTTAAGATATTCGAAAGTTTTAGTCACAGTTAAAAAACGTTACTAACATCCGTAGTGCATATCTATTGAAATTTTACAGCCGCCTTGTCACAAAAAGAGTTACAGTATCCTTATTTGAGTATCAAATATGCCGTTATTACAAGGGTAACAAATTTATATGTATATAACAGAAATAGGATGCTGTCTTGTATCGATTGCCATTTTACAGTTACTGGGAGTCCTCTAAACTATTTGCATGCCGGCCGCCATGCCGCACCGCCCTCGCACGCTTTTAATATTTATTCTATAAGGATAATTAAGTGATACTATTAAATAGTAAAGCTTTCGTTGAAGCTGTTTATCACGTGCGTTTTGGACTAATAACCATTATTCAAAGTGTCTAGTTTAGCAAACATAGCGAAATTTATTTACATTTATACCAATTCCAACGGAAGATACTCAATGTGTTATAAAGCGGTTTCAGGTCCTTTTAATTGCGGTTAAACCTCGACGGTATTTTGTATGGTTATTCATAAATTATTTTTAGGTAGCTATTTTAAGATAGTATATCTTAAACAGTTACGGTGTATTTCTCGTTCTGTACGATAACTCTTTAAACAAGGCTTTGCCTTTAGGTCAGCTGAGGCAATGATAGCTCAGTTGGTAGTGTGTATGGACGACGCGTCAAGGGACGTGAGTTCGAATCCACCTACAATAAGCTTGAGCTTTCAGTGAAAGAAAACATCGTGATGAAATCATAGCATGGTGGTAGGATTTTTTAAATGCCCGCCTGGCTAGCTACCACCCTCAAGTTGCCGCCACTCATTTCTGCACTTGAGAGCCAGTTCCTCCACTAGGCTTAGCGTGTCCACCATCTTGGGCCACATCGTCACCTAACATAAGGTGAAATTATGGCCATAACACTAATCCTTGAATATAAAAAAAAGATTATTTTTAATTCGTCATTATACTTAAACATTAAAATTGACGCATTCAGTAAAATCTCTATTTATTTTTTCAAAATACTACAGTAAGGTTGTCCAAGCGGTTAAATAAATCGCCTCGCTGCAACCGCCGTGGGTTCGAGTCCCTCGCAGAACAATTATTTGTGTAACCCATGAAAACAAATAATTGCTCCGAGTTAGATTGTTACTTTGTGTCCGTTAGTAGTGGTTATAAAGTCCTTTACAGTTGACATTGGCAAAATAGCCTACATGCGTATACGGCGTAGTAAAAAAAAACAAACAATAAAGGTTTATAACTATGTGTCTGGTGTTTGCAATCCAGTCAGACACAATTATTGTATCATACAATTCCTTAACTATAATTTTATCAGACTTACTATATAGCATATTAATCTTGATGGAATAATTCATAAATAGGGTTGCCAATTTTGTAATTTATATATTCAGGAAATAGATGATTAAAATAAGTGAAGGGCCTATTGAATGACATATATGTAGACAGAAATACATAAACTGGATAGACACAGCAAAGGTTTATTTCATATTTTTTTAAGTTGGAGTTCTTATACAAGAAATTTGAATTTATGTTGCAACATGATTTACAAGTATTGTGTGATAATAAATGCACAATAAGCACTTAAGGTAGGAAGTTTATTTTTAAAGTCTGAAATGGGAAACTCTTTGTGCTTGTAGGGAAATTGGCAACCCTAGTTATAGGTGACTTTAACCATATCAGGATTTACATAGCGATCAGACTAAAGTCATTATCTAAAAACAGTTTTTGCAATGAATAAAACTTATTGCATTAATTAATGAGTATTCACTTATTTTGGTCTATTAATAGACACAATATACAATACTTTTGTGAATGACTATTTCTATATAATAATTATTAATTATTAATCTTTGCATTAAGTTAAAAATATAAATTAATTACATAACTAGCCTTGCTCTTCATCACCCTTGTGTATCCTGTCTATTTTTAAATTTACTTTGTCAACACAGGGTGATTCATGGCCAAGTCTATCTGGCAAAATTTCAAGTAGCCCTGACTGATGGTTCAGTAATAAAAAACATCTTTGAAATATTTACAAATAATCTGGTATATACCAAAAGTACAAGTTACCTAATTATTGAAATTTGACCATTATTAATTGAATTCTAAAGTTCGAACATTACAGAAGTTATGATTTAAAGAGTTTGGATTTTTTGGAAATATCTTGGTATTATTTGGTGCCAATCAGTACTTTGGCTTTACTACTAAACCATGAACACCTTGTCTATATGAATATTATAAAACAGAAAAGTTTGTTTATGTGAACATGCTGATCTTAGCTACTACCAGTAAGATTTCAAAACTTCTTTTTGTATTTGATAGAGCAATCACCGAGAAAGTTTTTAGGCCATTTAACATCATGTTACCAGCAACAGAAGCAAAGCTGTATCAAAAAAAGGTACAAAAATTGCCAGAAATTATTAAATAACTTATTTCCACCCAAACAAAGTCATGACCACATCTAGTTATCTATGTTTGTAATACATATTAAATATCAATTTTAGGTTTCTACACTTTTTCTTCTTAAAAATTTCAAGTATGGTAAATCTCACTCATCCATGCACACATTATACTTAAACAGGGATCCATGGCTTTGTGTTTGTATAATAAGCTAAGCTAATAAGTAGTGTATACCTCAACATATACTAATATGTAGCACTAGGATAATTAATCCTTTATAGTCAGGTATATAATTGAAGATAAAATAATTTTGGCAGAAGATGTCACATGTAATAAAGGTGAATGAGAAGGACAAATTTTATGCATAAGATTTTTTTTATGCAAAAGACAACTGAACATGATGTTATGGAGGTCCCAAATTCACTGAAAAACTTGACATTGAAAAGTATACACTTAGCTTTATTGTTTTGCGTCTATATTGAACTAAGTTTTATGCTTCATAAAGAAACTACTAAAAACAAAAGTCGAATAAACACCTCACAGCAGTGTTACTAGGTAACAAATACTTTTTGTTCAAGTTATTTTAATTACAAGAGAATATTAAAAGATAAAAAGAATGATGCTTTGTACTTACTTATGTATACTAAAATTAATTTGACATATTTTACTTAAGGAAACAAAACTGTAGACTTTTTATATAAGAGTCAGTGATGAGTAAATAAATAAATATAGACATCAATATTTATTTTATTTTAAGCTCTATATGTATATACTACAATACTGATTAACTTCACCTAATTAATTAGGGGAAAGACATTGAGTGGGTGATAACCTTGTAGTAGAACCATTTTTACTAAGAAATCTGATAAATGCTTGGATTCATTACATATATTTTATTTTACTAAAGCATAAATTACTGGATATCAAATATAAAAAAATAATTGAAGTTAAGTTTTATTAAAACATAAATGGAATAAGTTATAATACATTTGGCGTAAATATACATTTTACTAAAAAGCCCATGAGTGTACACTTTGTAGTACACATTGGTGTAACATGAACTTGTAATGTTATTCTATACATATATGACTCGAAAATTATTGAAATAAAATCATTTAAACCATTAAACGATAAGATTGAAAGGTACCTTATGATATTAATTACACACAATTTTTAATGGTTATCTAATTCTGACTAGTTAAGACGATTGGTGGAATAAAATCACATATAGAATATTCCACATAGGAAATACTCTTGTATTGCACAACAAAATTGAAAAAGGACCTAGTAAAACTAAGTACACTCAATTTTTTTCATTGTTACCTAATTCTGACTAGTTTATTGAAACAAAGGTTTTAAATTATACCAATGTACTTTATAAATATATAGCAAATAACTTACCATTGGGCCCATATTTGTCTTGGTTTCTTTTCACTTGGTCTGCACTGAGGCCTTTGTCTGGGTCTGTGCCAAAATATTTTAAGACTTCATCCACGGATTTCGTATGAGCGTCCTCCATGGTGGAAATACTACGTTGCCGTCAGTTCTAGAAGGCAAAAAGAGAATATAGGTTAGAAATGACGAGTCATCATTGGTAAGATTGAGGCTTTTGAGGTTATGTTACTCTTTTATCCTGAACTTACAAATATATATTAAAATATTACATATAAAGTGAAATATTGATTTTATAATTACAATTTACAATTTTGTCTTTGATGAAAATTAAAATGTAATGGATTAATTGTTTTGGTCACTTGACTAAATGTCTAATATACAAAATGATTATCAAAACACTTGGTTCACGGTTTATATTGAGTACGAATAGAGAATATAAATGTTATAACCAAACACATTATCAAAATAAATGAGCAATTTCCTAATCCGTATACTCCGTATATCCAATTGAAATCTCGAGCACTCACCAACTAATTATTTATAATACATGAGAAAAAACTATCTTTAAACAATTCTCACTAAATTTATACAGTTTAATTCTTTTATCAATGAAAAATATAATATATTATGTTAGAATAATACTTTTTCTCGTAAATATCATAAACGACAAGAACACGTATCCAATCTAGCCGTCATTTTTCATAAACTGACGTAGTAAAAGTCCTCGACGGTAGCGCCACCTCTTTTAAACAAAATGAACTATTTTATCATAACAGCATCGTTTTAATGTAATAAGTACGTTCAGTAAAGCCAGAAAGGTAAAAAAGTATTTTCGGGCTAATAAAAATATTAACTTTTATATTTAAAATAAACTAAATTTCAAGAAAGTCATTGTATAATTTATAGCCACCATGAATGTGGAGCTTTGCTATAGGTTGAAATCGTACCACGTGACGACAAGCTATTTTGGTGCCAAAGGCGCCTACAAAATGCGGTATTTTTAAAATTCTGAAATTTGCTTCGCGTTATGTAACACTTTTTATCACTTATTTATATTCACTGACTTCCTTTTTGAACGTTATGGCACTTGATTTGCACTCGTTTTAATACACTCACGGCTCTTTTGTATTTATGGTGGTATTATGGAACTTACTGAAATATTTTTATTCGACAGCGTCGGGAAGGAAAGAAGAAATAAGAGTGGCGCGGGAGATGTTTTCCCGCCGCGCCCCGAGTAGCGACTCCCGGGCCAAGAGCGACGATTATAGAGCGGCGCGGGCGCGGTGGAGGGACACTGTCGGAGATTTCTTTAATTATTTTGGCAACAGTACTCGATGGCACAGTCGAGTCGCTTTCCAGGGTTGCATGTCGCACAGTGGCTGACGACGGCCGTCCTGTGATGATCTTTTTATAGCGGGCGCTACCGGGCTCGAGCTCCCGGTGCTTGCTGAGTTCTGACTTCTCTTTAGATGTATTAAATAGAGTATTTACAATATATTGTGCAGTCCTTGACTATAAAAAATACCGATTTCATTCTTCGTACTCTCCTAACATAATGCTTTGGAATAGCGATTTAACGCCAACTTTATATAAGTTGAAGGGCTGTTTTGATAACAAAACATTGATCAAACGCAATGTTATCTCTGATTATGAGTGGATGACTGTCACTAGAACAATTTCAGTATAAGTATGCCTATATAAATTTATTAATACAAATAATTCCAAATAATGTCTGCCTGTTATTTCAAAATACAGTCATGTTTTTAAACAAGTATGACTATGTGAGAGCGATTAAAATCTCTAACACTTATATAAAAATTTGTCTGTATATTTTTTTGCCTTTTCAAAGAACTTTAGAAAGGACTTTTCAAAGAAAAACATAGCATATAATGTCTTGTTATGCTTTACTAAAAGAGTTAGGGAGTAATAACTAAATTATAATTAAAAAGTAAAGATTCAAGAAGTTACGAGTTCTATTGGAATGTCAATAGCATATTCAAACCAACAATGGTGCAGATGCCAGTTAGTTTAAAACACTAGGAAATCTTCGATTTTGTGTGGGTCATTTAATACTTAGTGCTTTATACGCATTGATTATTCAATTCGGTATTCATTAAAAATCTCTAGTTGGTTGATATATTATTAAGTATCAATCGGTGACAATAATAAAAGGTTGAGGTAAGTTGATGTTTGGTTCGCAACAAAGTCTTATAAAGCTGCAAAAGCCTTTCGAGCTAACAGCATTAATCAGTTCGAACAGAAAAGGTAACCTATATTAATATCATAAAGCGCAAAATTTACTCGTTTTTTTAACGTACTTATCTTAGGAACTACCAGTGATTTGAAAAAAATTGTTTGTATCTGATAGAGAAGTTATTGAAGAAGGTTTTAGGCTATTTAATATTACGCTGCCACCAAGAGGAGCAAATCTGTAAAAGAAAAAGTTACAAATACGGGGAAAAAAAATCTAAAATAAATTTTAGTTCCACACGAACGAAGTCGCGGCCATATCTATAATATTATAAAATCTCGGTGGTAAAGAAATAATGAATATAGTATTATCAGTGCGTTAGCTAAAAGTATTCATGGGAAACCTAGTTTTGTTTACGAGAATCTAATAAAAAATCACTATTAGACCATTTTATAATCGAAATAACGATCTGTTAGTGTTTATTTGTTGATCTCCTGTAAACAAATAATGGATATATTTTTAAGTAATAAAATCGAAACGTAAAACTTTTTAACATAAAAAAGTAAATGTTTGTAACAAAAAAATCTAGGAGTTACTTTATACAAAATTTCTAAACTATTGGTATAACGTAAAAAAAATACATAATATGTGATGTATCTAATAACTATTCAGTGTATTTGTGTAGAATAATATCTAAGTATTGAATGCAAAAATATCCAAATATGCACATACAACATTTACTTACAAAAAAAAAATATATGCTAGTGTTCTTATTTGCAAATTCATTATCTATATTTTATTATATTTTACTAAATAAAATTGATATAAAGTGTGTAAAGAATAACTTAATTTACAAATTTATTGATATTTTCTGTAGTTTAGAATTTTGTATCTATATTTGTAGGTCTTGTATTTCTAATTAGGTAAAACATTTCATGTTTGATTTAGATTGGAGTTCTTAAGTGTCCTTTAAAAGTCAGGATACAGTGTAGCGAATGCTTTTTGAAGCCACGATAGCTCAGTCGGTATTGTGTACGGACGCCGTGTCAGTGCACGTGAGTTCGAATCCACCTGCAGTGAGCCTGAGTTTTCGGTGACGGAAAATAACGTGATGAAAACATAGCATGGTGGTAGGGCTTTTTTTAATACCCGCCTAGCTTGCTACCACCCTCAAGTAGAAAATCTGTTGCCATATACCTATAGGTGTGATCCGGCAGTTGCACTTGAGAGCCAGTCTCTTCACTACTAGGCCACGTCGTCATTTAACATTAGGTGAGAATGTGGCCATAATGCTTAATTTAGAAACTATAAAAAGAAATTAAGTATAAGAGCAATCGTGTGTTCAATTTGCAAAAATATACTGCAACGATGCATGGATTCAACAATTGTTGAAAGAGTTCGTAATAATAAAATAACAGTGCAGCATTGTTTCTACTTGTGGGACTGAAGTACTGAAGGACTGACTTTTGTTGACACAAGGACTGTCTTCTTTTTTTCCTTTAATGTGAGCGGTGATGAGAAGCTGACTGTAGTAAAAGTAATTGCATTATAATACTTAAAACCGTTGTTTTTCTATTGTATTAATGATAATCCAGTAAAGAAGGGGCGGAATTATTCATTACAAAATATTAATAAATTGACTCGACATCTACTTTTATTATCTTCATTGTCCTTCTCGAAACACAAGATTTTACAGACAAAGATATAAAGGTATTTCAAAGGCGAATGTTAATTGTTAAAATATAAAAAAAAACCTTCATTAGTAACGTAGCGTAGTAAAATCAGTAACAACCAAAAATCAAGATATTAAATAATTACATAGTTTAGAATCAATACACGACGTTCGACTCATTTGTCTTTTTTACTAAGTGCATCATATTTCAACGTAACTATCTGTTTACGATGTACAAATACCTGAAACATTCCTAATATTAACGATTCAATTTCCTGCTTACATTTTTCTGCGAACCGTTTGTTTCGGTAGAGGTGAAAAAACCTTCTCTTAAATAAATTTACATTTATTGTAATTTTCGTTAAAATATGCATGTGAAAAGTAGTAATTATTTACGTACATTAAAAACGTTCACGTAACATTTAAAAGGGTATTTTTAAATAATTCTGCTGTAAGATGGCGATTTAATGTGTTTCGAATTAGTGAGCATTGTATAATAAAATGCTGATAATAAAGATTTGTTTATGCTACCGTTGTACCTTTGTTTAATTTCAGGACGAACTGAGATGACCAGATAATTTAAATTAAATTGTTATGTTTACAGCATTATAAAATATATAAAACTGTATTAATTACGTGGAATTAGTCATGGTATAACATTTAGTATTACTGGGATTACAGTTAAAATGTAATATGTAATTCTTGTATTCGAATCGTTTTATATTTAGCCAGTGAAAATACATAGATTCATAAAATATTTAAATTCCAATGTGAATGTCTCTTTTAGCTTTCGGGGCAGGAACGGCATATGTATGTTAGTACATAAAACGTGAGATTAATTTATTGTAAACCTTGTGAAACCAAATAAATCATATTTGAAGGAAAGCTTGATAAAAATAATTTAAACGAAGCTGTGTAATGTTCGGTATCTGATGTAAATGAGAAGCTGGCATGTTTCTCCTCAGAGTCATTTGAAAGATTCATATTTATTTATACAAATGGATTGAAGTAACGTATATTATAGAAATTTAAATACTAGTTACAAACCTCTGTTAAAATATTCTCATCGCAGGTGATAAATATGTAAAAAACTTTTATTAACTATAAATAATTTAATATCAAAAGCGCATGCCATGAAACTAAAATGTGTGTCATATAACGGATTTGTTGAGTAGTTACAATCTTTAAAATATAGAATTACTATTTCATGAACTAAAATTTTATGCTTTTTATCTCCTGGAGTTTTGTTTACCCGAGTTAATAAACTTTTGAAACCGATAAAAGATCTAGTTGCACGTTTAACGATCGAATGAAAATCACTCTCGTTAAATAGCCGTGGTATTTTTTCTTATTTTATAGTCGATCGATTAATACAGTTTCCATATTTATAGTCGAGCTGTTTAATTTAGGTTAAAATTTACTATATCGTACTATTGAGATGATTTCATTAGTATATTTGTGTACTTATAAATGTACAGATTTCTATGAATAAATATTCTTTAGCAGTTAGTGAATAGTATTCGCATTTATTTTGCATACACTTAGGTTCTATCTGACAGTGTAAAAAGGACGTGAACTATGTAAAATGAATTCAAAATTATAAGGTATCTAAATATACCTTTTACCATACTCCTACTATACAACAGATAAAATACAATCATAATTTCAAAATCGGTAATAAGTTACATTTTTCTAGTTAGAACTTTTAAAAGCTCTCTTAAAATCTCTAATTTTAAGTTATCGTAGCCTTCTGACACTTGTAACAGATGTATGACTAGCGCGTTGGTCCATTTGAAAGCGCTATATACAACAGAAACACAAGATTATTTCGATGTGTTCTTCCGTTGTGTTGAAATATTTCATTAATTGACCACATTAAGTATAGAGATTTCGCAGTATCGTATCTGTTTCTTTATTTCATGACAAGTGGTAATGGTATTTTTATATGCGCCGAGTTTTACTGTGAATGTAACAAAATGATTTGCCTAAATTTGGCATAGGTGTTAATAAAACACATGTTTTCGTTGTCGCTATGTTCATATATATTTACCTGATACTTGATTGAAGCATCAATGTGAATTCGTTGATTTCGAGAAAATTTCGAAACTGGATGTCTCTGCATAATACTAATCTATATAAATATTACAAAGCGCAACTTTTATTTGGTTAAACGCGCTAATCTGAGGAACTACAAATCTGATTTCATAATTTTGTTTCATATTTGACAGAGCTAATCATTGAGAAAGGCTCATAACATCACGCTACCATCAATAAAAGCAAAGCTGTATAGAAAATGGTTACAAAAACGGCAAAAAATGATTAAATATAAATTTTGTTTCACGGGAACGAAGTCTTTTTATGACCTAAACTTTTTAACGGCTAAAGCGTTGGTTTTATTTTATTTATAAAAGGTAATTATAAATATGGTTGAATTTGAATTGTTCACACATATCGCCAAGCAAACTTATTAAATATTATTTTAATTACCAAATACATACTGGGTAAGTAACATACAATTTTGATTTTAAACAGTATTAATAAGGATGTAATAGGTACTTTGTATATATACTAACTAGCATAAGGTGGAATATAGATACAAGTACCATCATCGACAACATGGTCGACTTTTGATTAGAACACTTATTTGGCGCCAAGCAGCATAAAAGTTTTCATTTATCGCTTAAAAATGGCAGTAATAGATTCTAAAGAGGATTAAGTTGCCAAGTTTAAAAGAGTAGAAGAAGAAGTACCATCTTCATCGGATATGTCGACTTATTCCATTCTTTGATTACCGATTCAATGAAATTTTGAGTAAATGGATATTTTTATTAAATATTTAACTGAAGTAATATAGAAATGTAAAATGTTTAAAAGGATTGGTAAACTGGATATATTGTAATTTATTTGAAATGTAACTTGATTAGAATCTACCTCTCATGAATCCGCGCCAATGATAGTTAACTATATTAAAATAATATAAATTCAACTGACCTAAATCGAGAGTGCACCTGCTCGGGATGATGATGCAACGTGCGTTTTAAGTTGCCGCACAAAATTTAATAAGTGCTAAGGTTTGCAAAATACATTTAATATAAAATTGATTAGTTGTATTAATGTGTGACGCTAGTTTGGGTGAAGTCGGCTCGAGGCGACTAAGGAAGCGAGAAAGAAATAGTGATGTTTCGCTTATGTCGTGTGGTCTTAAGCACATTTTGTTAAAGGGGAAAGACAACATATAGCCGTTATTGTCATCATGCAATATAATTCACTATCGCATTCCTTTAGGTGAATAAAAATCGAGCAATATCCGTAATGTATTCCAATGGTTTTTATGTCCCATTTATTGCAGAACTCATGAATACTGGGTGGGTGTTCTGTGGTTTAACATTTGTTGTTATTGGCAAACGTCGAAAGACAAATGTAACATTGATTGGGCTTGTTGATTCATGTACGGAGTTATGTGTTTACTGTAATTATGTTTATTGTGTTTTCAAGACCCGTTTGATTATACATGATATAGTTTGTAATTAGAAAAACCAAATTGTTACTTTTATGTAATATATCTGCACATAATGAAGCTGTAGGAGCTAACATCAATACTAAAATTAACATAAAAAAAAAAACTTTTTTTTACATATGGCAACAGTTATATTATTTATTGCGGTACTATTATGGTAATTATAAAGAAATAAAGTTTATGAACAAATTCGTTATAAATACTGTTGTATTATTATATTTTTTAACACATTTATATTCATAGAAACACTTTTCTGGACAACCTAGACCTCAGTCGGCCCTGTGACCACGAAGGCCGAAAAGCTGTCGAAACGTCGGTATCAAAATTAATAAATAACCGCGATAAAATCCGTTTAAATTAGTTTTATTTCGATGAATAATATTCGCGTAAACATAAGAAATCACATTTATATTGTATGTTAAAGCTATAACATTCAATAGTTAATACTTTTAGGATACTTTAATAAAAGTTAGGCTTAAAGGACTTGTATCCAATGGCCTTAATAAATAAATAAAAAAAGTTTATGAATATGCTTAAGAGGCAATTTCTGGGAGAGTTTTTGGCGGGTTCTCGGTTGTCGTGTTGTGATTTTTATTTTTATTCATATACTTAGTTGTTTAGCCCTATATTGGGTCAATTAAGGTGATATTTTACGTAATGTACTGCAGTTGAACAGCGTAGGTGAAGTGAATTGTGAATAATCATTCGGAACATGACATATTAGTTGCCACAAAAACTCCCAAAAGAGCTTCAAGAAGAGATTCACCATCTTGTTGAAGATAGTATCGTCTCCATTTAAAAGAACATCTGACTTAGCTGCATAGTCTAGATACCTTTAACTTGTCCTTTCTCAATAAAAAGGGAAAAACGGTACAAAAAAAATCTTAGAAGTTTTGGCGGGATTTTGATTCATTATGTAATTTTTATTTGTATTCATATACTTAGATATTTAGCCCTATAAATGAGAAAGCCCTATAAATTTAGCTCTATAAATGACATTTATAAGTGATAGAGCATACGTGAAATGAATAATCATTCGGAATATGATACATAAGTTTCTACAAAAACTCGAGAGGGCTTCAACAATACCCAAATCTTATCACTTGAAAATGGCAGTAATAGTCTCTAAAGAGGACTGAGTTGCCAAAAAAAAGAAGAGATAACTCTGAAACTCCTAATTCTGTCTGAAAAAATCTTTTACTAATATATAGCTGCGTTTATCCTGCAGTATATTTTATTCTTATTACATTTTATATTATAATTAGTTGACTCGGCAGACGTAGTTCTGCCCCTCTCAGTAGTTAATAAGTCGACTATAGCGTTATCTATCAAATCATGGAATACGAACCGTCTCGATAAAAGAAATATATTACTTTATTTTCACTTCTATTAGTTAACTCGTTTAGAAGTTACACGTTGACTAACATACGTATACAAGATTTTTGTATATATAGATTATTGCAAATGAAGTCGCAAACTGCAGGTGTTTTATAAAATAACTATCTTATAACATATCAATATAGATGTGCTCAATTGAAAGTATATTTCTTTATTGAATGTGACTTCTAAAAACTTCACTAACATGGTATGGCGGAGTTTTATATACAACATATATTTTAGGCTAATAGTAAGAATGTTGTGTTCCTATAATAAAATAGATAAGTACACTATGAGGCTGGCTTCTGTTGGCCGTGTTTAGTGAGCCTACCGTATGTAACAAGCTTTTAAAATTCCTAGATAATGTGTAACAAGTTACTCGCGTATATATTATTTTGATAGTAGCAGTTCGCGTACTTACGGAGAGATATTCGTAAGGCTATCCGTCATCTACAAATAAACGGGCGAAGGTAATAATCGAAATAGAATTATCGTACGTACGGTGTGTCGTAATAATCTGTTTTGGCATAACTGAGTGGCTGCCGTTGGCGGGACACCCAGGGATTCAGTACAAACATGTTGGACAAGCTCAGGAAGGTTGACATGTCATAGCCGACGTTAGTATTAATTGGCTAGGTTAATTATGTAACGAGTTGCGAACGTTCTGTTTCTGCAAATATTGTCAACTCATATTTTTCTATTGTATTTGTTTCTAAACGTGTTTAATAGCTGATATTAGCTGTTTTGTAAGTATTTCTACTGGCCAATCCGTTACCTAGTTTAATCTCTCATTGATATCTTTTTATATGATGTAGACTGCCTTTTTTCATTTCGTAGAACCTATCATAGTCGGATACATATATAAAAATCCGATTCTGTCTGAGAATTAAATTCATGAGAAGGAAACATTGTACAATAAATAAAGAAAAACATAGTATTTTGACACGTAAAATTGTCTTATAAATTTGTTTATTCATAAGCTTTTTATCTTTAGCGAAATTTGTCAGCCAATGCATAAATAAGATCGAATAGTGGAATGTTTTTTATTGTTATTCTAAATATTATCTCGAGGCATTAGTGAAAATCTTAAAATATTATTAAGAGAAAACTGATGTAGGTATGTAATATTATGTTATAACTGTACATAACGTGTTAGTAACGGAGTGTATTGACGTCATAGAATATTGGGTGCTTTGTTCGCATATTCGTGGTTTTATAATCTGAAATGAAGAGTATTTTTACAGCTGGCAGTAACTGCATAGAGTAAACATCACTATCTCGTTTCAACATGTAAGCTGACTACTCATTTTGTATAGTTTTATTACAAAAGGAACTCATTTTACTTTATAATAATTTTACAAGGAAATAATAGTACTCTTCACGACTTTTAAGAAGCGCTTAAAATAATTTCTCGTTCACCGAAGTGTCTGCATATATTAATGAAGTCTTTACAAATTTCTTAAACGATAGAACACATGTCGTGTTAGATAAAGTAATTAAGTATTTATAATTAAAATTAAGATTTACGATCTCGCTTTGGCAACAGGGAAATTTTTTAACGCTCGGATAAATCTAGGCTATAATTATAGATGAAGAACTTATTTAAGTTTATTTTTAATGGTAACTATTTCAGCGATTATGTGTTTTTATGTGAAATTATACGTTTTAATTGAGATGTTTTTCCCTACATAAACGATTTCAGTTTTAGTTTAGCACTTTTGGGTAGATGGCGTTTCTATTAACGTACCGACGGGAATTTATTTCTGTAATAATATATTTTGAAAATCTTCCAGAAGTCATTGTTACCTTAGAAGTAAATATTATTTATATACTTCAAGTATGGGTGTATTCGTTTCATATTAAAATATGTCACATAGCTGCAGTTTACAATATTTGTAATATGTATGATAAACTACTAATATTTTCTTCCTGGTAACACAGACTTATACCACTCCCGTTCTGTTCACTAACAATAAAATCCCATTATAGTTTAAGCCGATTCATATTCTTCTAAGAGTGTATCAGTTATTGTAATCACTAAAACGTCCGTTACTCGTCGAAATCCGTAATCACAAAACCGCAACCGCAAACCGCTAATATGGCAACACTGAACAGTCACTTTCCACTAATCACACTCCTCGGTAGGTAACACTGTCATTAGAAAGAAACTTACCGTATCACTTAAATCACTTGGTCCCGTTCGTCTATCAGTATACATAAAATGTATTTTGTTTTTTTTTTTTCAATATGCTATCGTGTCAGGTAAGCGCGCCCCATGAGGATAGCGTCTGGAGTGTGGCGCGCCGGGCGCGGGAGCAGATAGCTGCCCTCTTTTATAAGTTTCGTTGTGGGCAGCGGGCCGGCTGCCAGCAAACCGTGTTCCTAACAACGTTCGCATATTGCAACAACACACGATTTTTATGTGAAAACCAAAACCACCCTGATATAGAGTTGAAAATTCATTTGATTTTCTTTTTCGATGCGTAAACTGAATGTTGTACCCGGAATGACTTTACTGATAACGTTTGACACTTTTGATATTAATCTAGCTTTTGATTAGTATTTGATTACAGTATTTTGGTCGCGGTTGTCGAAAGATTAGACCCCGGAAAATACAGATACGATATCCCTCGGTTTGAATCCAGATATATAACAAAAACATTTTTTGAATTCACATGTATTTAATCACTAGCTTTTACCTGCGGCTTCGCCTTACGTTAATATTGATTTTGTCAAACTGGGTGACGCAATAAAAGGTTTCATAAAAAGTTTACTCCTGTCTTTACTGGACTTTTAATAAATTTTTGCGTGAAAAAGTAGTCTATCATCGTCTCCAAGGTCTCATCGATCTCTATACAAAAATTCATCACAATCAAATCAGCGGTTTAGGTGTGAAAGCGTAACAAAATAAAACAGTTTCGCATTTAAAATATTTGTAGATTTGAGTTTTCTGAATAACACTATTATTTTACGGAAAAGGAAAATATTGAAAGAAAATCGAAATGCCTCGAGAGACTTTCTTGTACTATAACAATGTGGTGAGAAATATAAATAAAACTGTAGATATGTTACTGTAGACTGTTATATTCTGTGAGCTGTCACGTTGTATTAATTAATGCTTTCTTCTGGAAAGGGCTTTCTACGTTTAGCAACGGGATAGTTCATCAGATCATTCATCAGATAGTATAATATAAACTAATCTCTTAAATACAGTACCTGGAAGGCATCATTAGATAGTTTTACATACGAATACATTTTATTCCTAAGCTTTAGTCAGTGAGTAGGCTCTGTGGGATATGCCATCATTTTTAATACAATATTTTTCTTAATCAAAAGAATACATAACCGTGATGTATGATGCACAGATCGATGACTCAGCTATGGTCGCTAAAATTTCATAAATTGTTATAAAATCATTGCAATATATTTTCAATTTCAAATAGTCAAAAAAGTGAAATTGATTGAATTTTAACTAGTTATTGATAAATGAGAACCAATATGATACGCTACGATACGATATAACCTACGATGCGCTACAGCGTAGCTGCAGGATTTTTCCATAATACCAAATAATTATAACTTTGCGAAATATTGTACAAGTATATATATTTACTGCTATTTCTACACTGTTAAATAAATGTTTTTGTTGTCAAAACTTATTTTTACGAACATAATTTTTACATATATTTTTATTGTATATGCAAAAATCGTCACATAAAATTTAAAGAAAATGATTTATGAAATATGTAATAATATTTTTTTTGCTTAGTAATAATATATAATAATATTTACTGAAGGATGCGTTTCAAGCTGTAACTTCACTATTTCGTTGCATAGATTCTACGAATGTCTACGACGTAGCATTTTAGCAACAACTTAGATTGATTGTATCGAAGTCCTTCTTGTCCTGCTTAAAGATTGTATCAAATTATGAAGTTGATATATTATTACATATGCACACATGTTTGTACAATTGTAGAAATGAAAACCGTGAAAATTTATATTATTTAATTATAAACTTATTAATAATAAAAAAATGGATGTTGGTATTTCACTATAAATAATATTGTGTAGATCTTTTTGAAGACATATTTATTACATTTTCATTATGAATCATCCGTTGAAGTGCTTTAAAATTTAAGTATTGCATAGAAAAATTAGATAAACGCATTTTGGATGCGGTGTGTTGTTTTTGGAGTTTATTTTCGCCAACCCTGTAAAAATAATTAAAATACAATTATATTACAAAGCAGATTTTAAGATTTATATTGAAAGGATCTTTCCATAAAGTTTTTATAAAATAAAGGTCTTCGAATATTAAAGAACGAATTTGAAATAGTTTTGGTAGGAACCAACTAAGATGTATAAGTTATCTAAACTCATTGATTATAAATATGTTTTATTATTCTACACAAGAATATATTTTATGAATCAGCTTTACCCGCGCCTTGATCACGTGAATTTTAATTGTTTTTTCTTAGAATGTATTTTTCAACTTTTGATTATGGTTTCATTATGTTAAGCTTGTCACATGTCTTTTATATAACTATTGAATCATAATCACTTTATTATAATTGTAGTGTTTTTTCGTAGTGCATGAATAGGGATGTGCGGTAACACTTAATAGATTAAATATTCTTGCACGGATAATATAATTATACTTATAATTTATTACAAAAAGCCATTGAAACATAAACTAAAATATTGAAAGGTAAGATAGACAATGACTAGAATGTTTTCCGAACCATTCTATGTGACGTTGCAAATTTTCGCCGCTACTCAAAATATTTTGTCTTTGGAGCACTATTTTTTATGGTGTATTTTTCCCTTTCAATTGAGAAAGGAAAAGGCAAAGGTATCTAGACCATGTAGCCAAGGCAGATGTCGTTTTAAATGCAGAAGATGCAATCTTAAACAAGATGGTGATTCTCTTGTTGAAGCTCTCTTGGGAGTTTTTGTGGCTACTAATATATCATGTTCCGAATGATTATTCACTCTCTGCTCTTCAGTTACACTACATTACGCAAAATATCACCTTATTTTGTATAATATAGGGCTAAATAACTAAGTATATGAATTAAAATAAAAATCACAACATGACAGATCAAGATCCCCCTAAAAACTCTACCATAGAGAGAGTTGTTTGTAACCAAAGGGTAAAATACGTGTCAAGAAATTCATATACCAATATTTTTTCTCCCATTTCAATTTTTATTTTATGGAATAAAATTATAATGTATGTAAATTTATAGTATTTATTATCACCATGACAAATTTAGTGGATATTTGTCTTGTAGTTTCAGAGTGATGCGCGTATAAGGGTCAGACGGACAAAAAGTTCTCATTGAAATAAATATTTTTACCTTTATATCGTAACGAAGTACATCCGGATTATCATATTCAACAAGTATTTTGTCTACACATACAATAGTTATATTTACCAGGTAACTAGATGAAAGTTAAGTATGCAAATAGAGGGACGTGGAAGAGGAAAACCGAAGAAGTATGGATGGCCTGTGTGAAGAATAATGTGTATAAAATGTGTTAATACTGAGATGACAGCTAACAGAGTGGAGTGAAAGAAGAAAAAATGTTGTGCTGAACCTACCTAGGCGGGGTATGGTGTATGAAGAAGAAGATTATGATTACACATTTGGTTTTATTATATTAATAAATTTTATGCGAGTTCTTAAGTTGAAGATCTGTCGCTAAATATCTATAAGTGTGTTCGGTCAGTTACTATTGGGAGCCAGTCTGTTCACTAGAATTAATGTGTCCACCATCTTGGGCTATATCGTAACTTAACATCAGGTGAGATAAGGGGCATAAGGTTAAACCTATAAAGTATCAGAGAAAAGGTCACGAGAGGCTTACATGTCGGCATTACAGTGATGATGGCCTATGGATGGAGTTTTTAGCTTTAATTGTGCCTACTACAGATACAATGCCGTCACACTACCTTGCTCCTGTAAAAAGAAACCTTATGTCTTCTAGCACAACACTACATTTTGAAAATCTGTCGACAAGTATCAACTTTATTGACAGGCACGTCAAGCGATGATAGCTCAGTGGTAGTGTGTACGACTTCGCGTCAAGGGACGTGAGTTCGAATCCAAGCACCTACAATGAGCTTGAGCTTCCGGTGAAGGAAAACATCGTGAGGAAACCATAGCACGGTGGTAGGATTTTTTCTAATGCCCGCCTGACTAGCTACCGCCCTCAAGTTGTAAACCTGCCGCCAAATACCAATAGGTGTGTTCCGGCAGCTTGCACTTGAAAGCCAGTTTCTCCACAGGTTTAGCGTGTCTACCAACTTGTCCCGTATCGTCACTTAAGATCAGGTGAGATTATAGCCATAACGCTAAACCTTAAGTATAAAAAAATATATATATTTTCTAAACCCATTTTGTAATTTAATTAATTGTTATAGTGTATTAATACATACCGTGGATCGTAATTATTACAGCCATGTACCTATGTCAAATGCAAACCAATATAAATGTGTTTTCATATGTCGATGGCTTACTTGATTTGTTTCGTATTACACGCTAGCCAAACGTAAATAACTACCGTATACTAATTGTTAAGCTCGTGTATTCGTTATTAATCGTTTCCGTGTTTCGTTCATGGCTTTTTGTTTTATGTACATAAACTTTTGGCATCGTTATCGAACCAGAGATGTCAGCATTAGTTTGGCACGGTTAGGACCAGTTCCTATCAAAACGATGCTGGCATACATATTATACATCCACTGACTGAATACATTGTATGTGCGCATTACACGTTTGTCAAGAACACTATTAATCTATCTGACGGACGGTACAACGTTTTTTCCTGGAAGCATATTCAAAATTAGTTTGATTTAGCAGACGTTACTTTGAAGTAATATCATTGTTGCGTTTTTTCTGAAACCGTATATCAAAAATCATATTTTTACGGTTTTGTACAATACAATACATTAGTAAAGCATCAAAAAATTAGTAGCATGATAAATCCAAAAATAAAGGCGGTAAGGAGGGATCTGGAGTCATTACAGCCACATTGACCTCTAAGTGTTTCGAATATACATACACTGACTGGTCCCAAAAGATGTCAAATCAAAAGAGAGTCAATGTTACAAGTTTATTACCCTGCGTTCGCAAGTCGCAAGCCGCAAGTCAGTCGGGTACATATTCCTCGATTGATACACACCAACTGATTTTGGAACGCAAGCCGCTTAAGCAGCATGCCTCTTACTAAAGAAATATATGTATACTTATCTACTGATATTCCTGTAAACGATGTATACAACAAAAACAAGAAGCTAACATCTTAATTTTAATATAACAATTTTTCGGAAACATGTTAATCCATTCAATTTTTTCAGGAACCTGTAGATTCAATTAAATCAGTATAGGTAAGTTTTTCTAGTAAATAATTCTGAGTTTTTTCTGTAGTAAAACATTATTATGAAACCATAGCAGGGTAGTGGACCACCATGCAGTTTGCAGTCTTTGAATGTCTCTACCACTTTAGTCTTGTTTTTTAATATTTTTTTTCCGGCATCAGCTTTTGAGAGTTAGTCCCTTCATTAGGTTTAATGTATCACTGAAATAGTGTCGTCGAAATATTGGATAAAATGTTAACTTATTCAGAGTAAAAAGAAATGGAACGGAATTTGTAATGTATTCAACATTTAATATAATACGGTGCAAAGTTAATACCCAGATACCCAGTTCATTTTTATGTTTTTCAGTTATTACGTATGATATTTCAAAATTAAGGAATTAGTGTAATGTACAAATATATTCATGAATAAACGTTTTTTATAAGGTATAATAATAGAGTTAGTATAGAAATTAATGGCAGTATAGTAATGGCATCTCCTACAACAATAAGCGTGTTAGATACAACAACTGTAAATAATGTTTTACGTTTATCGGTACAGAAGGGTCAGCAGGTGATTCCTGGCGGCGAGCCAAGTGGCCCACGCACATCGTTCGCCTACTGTAATGCTATTATATATTCGATTTTAAGACTTATCACATAAAATTTTTGAGTTTACTTTTATATGCGTTGATGGTAAATCTCGAAAATTGATGTCCAAATCTTCGGCGGTATCTGCCTTGAAGTGCTTATTTTTGCATTATCGTGCATAAAGCAGGCCCGTCGTCAGTCGAAGCTGGCTATAAATTATTTTGATTGATGCGTTGTTCTCATTAAGGATTATGACTGATTAGATTAAACCAGATCAAAAACATAAAATGTATGGAACCTAAGAGTAAACACAATAATAATTATTAATGTTTAAAATCATTTCATAAACTGATATCATTTTTATATATCACACTAGAATTACAGTAAAGTAAGTGGAAATTAACATTAATTCGAGGTTAATACTTTTGTTATAATTCTTTTAATACTTTAGTCGTTTCTATTTTTCTTGTAAAATTACAATAATAATTAATTTTTAAATGCAAATAATGCTTACCAAGATTGCTTGCAAAAAAAATTGGTAGTTTTTTTACTTAACTACTTTCCACACTTACGCCATTGTAATTCTAAAGATCCACATATAAAAATTGTGAAATAGATTAAAATTATTAGTTATATTTAGTGTTTAATAACTTCACTAACTTTAATTGTAAATATTTATAATTTTAAAATAGTATTTTAAGTTTCTGTTAGTGTCCTAGAGAATATTTTATATTTATTGCTCTCGCACGAAATAAAAATCAACTTGCATTCGACTGGATGACAGAAAAAAGTTTAAGCTCTAGAAATAGATTTGCTGGTTAATATATTATAAAAAATGGGGTGTCATGTAACTTCTGACCAGCTATGCACAGCCAAGCGTGCGACACGGCAGATTCAATTCGACACTTTTATTTGTTCCGTTAAAAAATTAGAGTCATTTAGTAGCGGTCGAGGGTAAACAGCAACCTTGTAATATATTTAAAACTACTGTATGATACATATCACAGTATTTTTTTAACGTACATTTAGTTGATAGGTTTAGCATTATGGTCACAATCTCACCTGATGTTAAGTGATGAGTTATAGATGAGATAAGTGATGAGAGATGATGGACACGCTAAGCCTAGTGGCGGGACTGGCTCTCAGGTGCCACATGCCAGAACACACCTATAGGTATTTAGTGGCAGTTTTTCAACTTGATGGTGGTAGCTAGCCTGGCTGATATAAGAAAAATCATACTACCATGCTATGGTTTCATCACGATGTTTTCCTTCACTGAAAGCTCAAGCTCAATGCAGAGATTCGAACTCACGTCCATTGACTACCAACTGAGCTATCATCGCTTTATGTAGTTTATTAAAGTGTTTTTGATAGTAATATAAATTAGTTTTGTTTTTGTCACCTTTGTTATAACGTGCTAAATTTCTTAAAAATGTCGTAAATTCCGTACAACTATATACATTGTTGTTTTAAGTAATATACCAATTCTACAAGGCAATTGATTATTTTCTTGATCTTTTTGTCGCAATTAGTTATTTTTTTTATTTATTTATTTATTTAGGTAACAAACAGCCATTACATAATTATCTATTACAACACTATAAACTAATAGGCCTATAGTACCATGTATTTAAATTCTTCAATTTAATAAGAAAAATCGTATCAATATAATCTAGGTATATAATTTAAAAAAGGCAATATAAATAAAAAAAATATATAAAAAAAAAAATTAAGAAAAATACTTCATTTCTTAAGATGAATCTTCAAACAATACATCACCAATTTTCTTTTTATAAGATGATAGGCTATTACAAAATATGTCTACGTCGTTTAGAAATTTGTTATAATGATAACAAGAGCGTTGAAAAAAGGAGTTCTTGAAATAATTTGTCCGACATAAAGGAGTGTAAAATAAACACTTTAGTCGTGTGTTTAATCGTGGAACTTTAAAATAAATTTGTTCCAGCAGTGGAGAGGAGTCAATATAATTGTTTATTATTTTGTATAAAAAAATTGTGTCAAGATAGACTCTCCTAGCTCTTAATGATTGTATATTATGTCTCGAAGCGCTTGTTTTATAATCTATACAATTTTCACCAATTTTGAAGTCCAATGATTTCAGAAGTTTATTTTGTATTTTTTCAATCCTGGTTATGTGTACTTTATATTGTAGGTTCCAAACTACATTTGCAAATTCTAGTATACTACGAATATAGGCAAAATATAAAACCTTTAATGTTTTTGATTTCTTAAAAGGCTTTCCGAAACGTAGAATGATTCCAAGTTTTTTAAAAGCTTTGAGCGCTTTATGCGCTTTATGATGGATGTCTTCGGATATAAGGGGTGCGGGACATGCTATGACTGAACAATTACTTTTACTTAATACTAAGCCGAGTACACGCTTATTATCATTATAACAACTGTTGTATTGCGATGTATTGCTTAAATTCATAAAGTCCGATAATATCGCTACTTTATTACAATTAACAGTATTTAGCAACTGTAAATGAGAATATTCATCACAAACCCATTCCGCTCGAGATATATTATAGTCACCTAACAATAAAAAGATACTATCATTACTCTCATTTTGTATTATTTCATATGAATTATCGAAGAACCTTTGTAATGATATTAAATGATCATTTTTGTGCGGAAAATAACAACAAACAATATGTAGTGAGCGTAATGAATTACGCCTCAAGCCCTGGGGGTTGGGTGCGCGGGGACAGGGGCGAGTGCAAGCCGCCGTCGCGGACACCGAACCCAGCTCGATACTCAGCCACAGCTCCTCGGTGTCGCGCGCCGAACACCATTCATCTCGCCGCCGAGCAGCAAGCTCTCGGCGCACCGCTATCAGTACACCCCATCCCCTCACTCCTTCCCTTGTATAACAACGATCTCGTCTATAAACAATATAGTTACTATAAAAATATTCTGCACTATCGAAATCTGACGTTAACCAAGTTTCAGTTAGACAAATCAAATCATAATTACATTGCAAAACATTAGAAAGAAATGTATACATACGACTTTGTGCGCAGCCCTCTAACGTTCTGGTAGTAAATATTTAAACCATTTAATTTAAGCTCTTTTAAATGAAGAACATACCCAAACAAGATTTTTATTATGTTGACTATAATATCACTGCGCGGTCGTTCTGAATAAATAGTAATTTGTGTTTAATATAACTATTGGGCTTGTGGTTATGTTTGACATAACAGAAGATTGTTATTTTTAAAATCACATAATTTAAGACGATTTTTAAATCAAAATTATATAGAATTATTATCAATAAAATATTGTTAATGATTATAACAGAAAGTGGTAATTTGCCTTTGGAATACATATTATAAAGAATTATTATAAAGTTTGTCTTATTGATATTACAATTTATTAAAATTTGCTGGAAAAATATTGCATACAATAAATACAGTAAAGTCACCTTATCTTTTGAAGATCCGATTCTTTAGAAATGCGAATAATACCTGATAATACCTGTTTGCAAAACAGAAGATTGTTATTTTTAAAATCACATAATTTAAGACGGTTTTTAAATCAAAATTATATAGAATTATTATCAATAAAATATTGTTAATGATTATAACAGAAAGTGGTAATTTGCCTTTGGAATACATATTATAAAGAATTATTATAAAGTTTGTCTTATTGATATTACAATTTATTAAAATTTGCTGGAAAAATATTGCATACAATAAATACAGTAAAGTCACCTTATCTTTTGAAGATCCGATTCTTTAGAAATGCGAATAATACCTGATTTATCATTTTTTCTTATTAGTATCTTACAATCTCTAACCCAAAGATAAGAGTAACTACATTTGACTTTAAGTTCCCTGGCACGTTTGAACAACAATTTATTTGCGGGTGTAAGATGGTCATTCAAGTAAAGATTGGAAACTGGACCAGGTATGCCAATGTCCGATGTTGTGATCCCACGTCGAGCGCGAACTGCTGCAATTAATTGATCCTTACGCCGACGCGGCGTGAACCGTACAATAATAGAAGGATGGCGTAAACCTTGTATATTTCCCTCGGATCCAGTGTTGTTAAAGGGACGGACACGTTGGATTGTATCTATATCTGTGTCTAGCAGTGTAAACCCCACCTTCTTGCATAGGACACCTAGATTATTATTGAGATTTTCTCCACCACGGGAGGGTATACCTGATAACTCTAAGTTATTTTGACGAGATAACTAGTCTTGCAGGTTATTTACAGATTGTAATTCAACAATTGTCTCCTTTGCAATATTTAAATCCTTCTGTATTGTAGATATACTTAGAGTTTTTTCTAAGACCAAACTCAATCTACCCTCCATTCCATTTAAACAAGATTCCAAGTCATTCCACTTTTTAATAATATCTTGAATACTTTGTGTAGTGTTATGAATGTCTGTTTTTACCGTAGTAAATTCAGTTTTCATGGAATTAAAATCTTCCCGGAAACTTTTAATTTCCTTTAATAAATCTGCCAGTAAAATTTTGTTAACAGGGGATGGATTCTCACATGATATGCAACGCCAGGCGGCCTTCTTCTCCATTCCCATCCTACGATAACAACTTTCTGATACACCAGCACACACATAATGATAGTGACCTTCACATTCCTTGCATAATACAAAATCGGAAACAGTTTCGTTACACTTTAAACACAAAGGCATTTAAATATTTTTCACAGAAAAAGCCTTTAAGACAAATTCACAAATATATTCTATAATAAGATGATAAATATTAGAATAATTCAAACTAACGTAATAAGTTTATAACACAATAGTCCTTTTTTAGATAACTAAATTTTGGAGCAGATGATATACACAACCGTCCCCTACGACTTTTTTTTCCTACCTTCTATTTAGTAATTTTTACTCTCTTGTTAGTGACCTTGAAATGATATATTCGTAAGAATTAAAAGTTATCGGTGTTCGGAACATTAACTCCGCATGAAGTAAATAACTATGAAACAAACACACGTCAAAAAAATATACGAGGCCATCAATATGATTTCATATTTTTTTGTACACATTTTATTTGCGTGTTTTATTACTATTCAACAAATCAAATTTCATTCCTTCAAGGTACGGCTTATAAACTTAGTCATTTAAACAAAGATAGAAGATGAGTTTAGATTCGCAGTTGTAATTATGACTGGTTGTAATAGTTTCTGTTTTTATAGATAAATACATACCTATTAATCAAAACCAAAACAGACATTATTATATTACTTATTAGTTATCCTTTTAAATTATTATATGATTTTTTTTTGTAGTAAGCTACACTTATATCTGTAGTTTCGTATATGATCTTTATAAACTTTAGGATAGTTTATAGGTTTAGCGTTATTGGCTACAATCTCATCTGATGTTAAGTGATGATGTCGCCCATGTTGGTGAACATGCTAAACCTGTGGAGGAATTGGCTCAACTGGCAACTGCCGGAATACACCTATTGGTACTTGGTGACAGATTTTCAACTTGAGGGTGGTAGCTAGGCAGGCGGGCATTAGAGAAAGCGTGCATGGTTTCATCACGATGTTTTCCTTCACCAAAAGATCACGCTCATTGCAGGGATTCGAACTCACGTCCTTTGATGTGGCGTTCGTACACGCTACCACTCAGCTGGCATCGCTTCAGTAGTAAGAGACTTTGCATTTGAATACGTAAAGCTTTTTCTAATCCCAATCTAATGCTAAACTTTCTAAACCTAATACCTTTTTTTTAACACGATGTTTAAACTATTATTTACGGACTTCGAGAAGGCGACAGGGGCATGTGGTGACTTATCGAGTGCTAATTACCCAACACTACCCTCTAAAACGCATCACGGCGACACTTCAAACTCCCGTGTTTCCAAAGACCGGGTACAACTTTCTCACTGCTTTTAGGGAACTAATACCTATAGGTGTGTTCCGAGAGTTGCACTTGAGATCCAGTCACTCTGCTAGGCTTAGGGTATCCATCGTCTTGGGCCACATCGGCACTTAACATCAGGTGAGATTGTGGTAATAATGCTAAACCTATAAAAGATTTAAAAAGATAGTACAATACTTGTAATAAAAAGCAATAACAATACTCAGATATGCATAATTTATAGGTGATAGTTGCAATGATTATCTTCTGCAGTTCTACTATGGCCGATTCTGAAACCAAAAGAGAATCTGTAAAGACCTGTAAAGACGTTGTACACATATAAAGAACAACTTATTTGTGCGTACAACTTATTTGCTGGACTTACACTGACTGATTCCGAAATAGGACATGATTAAATATGCCACCATAGTGATGCGGTCATGCTACAACCATTATTTTTGAATTTATACCTACTTTTTTTTAAGGACGTTTCGTAAAATAGGACAAGAATGAATTTATACGATGTGAGCACATACATCTAAATCGATACTACAGCTATGGTGATCGCGATGCTGTTATTCCATAAGCATTATTTTTACATCGTTTGGTGCGTTAAAGTAAAAATATGGCTTTAATTTTTAACAACGCGACATCTAAGTTGACACTATGGAGTTGGTTAGTGTTACACTTTCGTGAGGATTACTAGATATGCTCCGCCATATATCCAGATATGGTGATCGCGATACTGTCATCTCACAACCAGTACTTTTCCAATTATACTTTGTTTGGTGCGTTACGGAAAAATTGATGACAGTGAATTTTTAGTATGCGCATGCACATCGACATCAAAATGGACACCATGAAGTTGGTTTGTTTTAGGTATTCGTGAGATCTGATAATATTTAGTGTAGTTATTCAAATATTACTGAATCTACAAAACGTTTCATACTAGTACAAATAAAATATGTTTAGATATATATATATGTATTTTTAAACTTTATACGGTGGTGACTGATAATTATTTATTTTGTTAAAACAAAAATGTATAACTTCTTACGTGCGTACATAAATACACACACATAGTTTTTAGAATTATATTTTTACTATGATAGTTAACAGTCTGTTATAGTTAAAAATAACTTCATAAACAGCTGCTATTTTGGTATATCCAGGAAATAACTTTTGTGTTTAGTCTGTGCCACTTCGATAGTCATAATAGCATTTTCCTGTATAATAATAGGAACGATTAAGAACACATAAACAAGATTGACGGGGAACTTTGTTTCGTCTTGTCAAAGATTAAGAGGGCAAATCAAACGGCAGTAAATTCTCAGCGGACACGAGAAAGACACCCACTTACTAGCGCATATTATGAACGTTGCTTGTTATAACAGAACGGTTTAGAGACACGTTAAACAATAATTAATTTGAAAAGAAAAGTGCTGGCAAGCGTCCACAGATACATTCCTATTGGTCGGTGGTGCCATACACTACCTCGGAGGCATGCACACGTACGCTTTGAAGTTTGTCGAATGAAAGTAATAAATGTTCCACGTTCTCTCCGATGCAGTTTTAAATAGATAATAAATTGACAATTTAATATTTATAATATCATGACGTGACGTTTTTATACTTTTAAACAGTCGTAACATTAAAAATAAGTATATTTTGAAAGAATATTCAGGAAACGTTTCACGGAGATCAACAAACTAATAAAATTGGTAATCACCGATGGTCGAATTATACATTGACTATCAGAGTTTATATTACGGAAAATACGTTATGTCGGTTTTATTCGTTTTCATAAAAAAATGCGAGTGTTATAATGAAATTGAAGCGAAAATAAATCACGGTAAGACAGTACAAGTTTCACGTGCGTCAACGTTCCATTATATGCGAGGGAAAAATACAGATATTCAGTTTTCTAAAATCTACATACCCGATGATTTATTTTAGCTATGTGTTAATTTTAATTGAATTTGTGCCAATGTTAATGCTAGATTTTGTTAGTTATTAGGCAACCTGTAACCGGGTAATGACTCAGTTACGTTTGTTAATAGATCTTTCTTTATTTAACTATTAAAAAAAATGAATAATAGAAAAAGTTAGAAGAAATTGTATTTTCCTTATACCACATTGAAAAGAAAATAAACATTATTAAATTTAAAATATTATTACCATTAGAATCCCCACTGTTTTTGTATGATTTTTATAGCCAACGTGTTTTACAAGCATCTGTATGAACCATAATGTAAACTTAGTTTCGAGCTGAAAAATATTTTTATCTATTTTTCAAGGTACTTTGTACTCTGCTTCTATTTGTTAGAAACTTTTCTGTAATCTCTCTGTGTAATGTGTCTATTTTTTTTTAATTTATTCTAATATTCCCTCTGTCGAAGATCAGAAACTTCTGTAATACAATAGATATGTAAAAAATGTACCTATACTTAATTATAACAATAAATTCATTAAAACAATTAAACTGATTAAGTAGCACAAAATTAAAATAAGTAAAGAAAGTCAATAAAAATAAATCAATTGTGAAAGAAAAGTAATGAGTAGTACATTCGATTATTAGATTCGCCTATTTATTTGAATTTTATTTTCAATGATAATATTACAAAGTCTTAAAAAACTTCCACGCGTTTCTTTGTTGCTAATTACCGTACATAATTATATATTATAGATCTACTAGCTGACCTGGCAGACCTTGTTCTGCCTTTTCGAGTACCTAGTCAATCACATCGATAACAGCATCATCTATCGCGTTATAATCACTTATCGGGACAAAAAGTAGCCTATCTTTTAAATTGAATCAAACTGCATACAGTGTGTAAAATTTGATTATAATCGGTTCAGTAGTTTGGGGTTCAACGCGAACAAACAACGTCACACGAAACTTTTATATATAAAAATAATATTAGAAGAAAGGTAATTTGTATCACGTATTTTAAGTGCAATGACGAAAGACATCGTTTCTATAATTAGTATAGCATTTAATAGTTTGCTTAGCACAATGTTTCATCTACTATAACATGATAAGATATATTTTTTACATTATTTTGCAAATTAAACATGATAGTTGAATTTACCTATATAGTTGTGATTTCGTAAATTATTAATTTTATTTTATTTTTATAATTAGTACATACGTGAGTAAGATCGTAAAATGCGAATGAGGTGATGACAGCTCAGTGGTAGTGTGTACGAATTCGCGTCAAGGGACGTGAGTTCGAATCCAAGCACCTACAATGAGCTTGAGCTTTCGGTGCAGGAAAACATCGTGAGGAAACCATAGCATGGTGGTAGGGCTTTTTCTAATGCCCGCCTGGCTAGCTACCACCCTCAAGTTGTAAACCTGCCGCCAAATACCAATAGGTGTGTTCCGGCAGCTGCACTTGAGAGCCAGTTCCTCCACAGGTTTAGCGTGTCTACCAACATGGGCCGTATCGTCACTTAAGGTCAGGTGAGATTATGGCCATAACGGTAAACCTTAAGTATAAAAAAAAATGTTTAATAAGAATGTGATTTTTATCTAAATACATTTTTTGAAATAAATATAATTTAAATAAAGTATGGAGCTAAGCTCGTTCGTCCAGGTACTTGTCCTTATAATTTTTGGGAAATAGAATGGTTTATTTTTATTTATTTATTCATAAATAATAAGAAACTGATTCATAGCACAATATGTTTCATTTATTGGTCACATGAGCATACTTGCCATTCAAATATGCAGAAGTTCGGTATATTTATAATAATATTTTTATTAATATATAAAGAAACAACTTGACGTTAGCATAACTTTAGTATTGAACAGCTTTGGAATATTCAAATTCTAACTAATTGACACTTGAGGAAGAAGGTTCTTTACGATAGAGATTATAATCGGCCAATAGAAAGAAGTTACGTAACCCGTTTGCGTCACGTTCGCGTCATTGCGTTAATATACTTCCAATAGCTGTTTTAATACGTCATACTGTACGGCATGATGTACAGTTGAACATTAATACTTGTGGTTTTATATTTATTTCGTGTATTGGTCATTACAAGATTCACATCGGAATAAATTTTACCTGAAAGTTAGGTGGTTTATTTATGCGGGCGGTTGGATTTCACCGGAATTAATGCTTCGGGTTCTATTAAACAATTGTAATTTTTATTTTATCGTCTTAGCGTATAAAGGGACTTAAGATTTTAAACTGATACTAAGAATAAGTGATTCTAAGAAATATAAACTAATAAGTAGAAATACACCCACCCACACGAGAATTTTCCACTTATTCAAATTACGTCAGACATTATTGTATTGTATTCATTTTCTCCTGTAATATCAGATCGTCGAAGACATTTACGAGCCGGCATGACAGGGAATACTGGCGATGGATTGTCGTTCCATCCATGGCGGCCATTGTTTATGGATTGTACTGTGCTTAGTATCAGGTACTTACAGTGCCGTCACATTGCCGAGCTACCATCAAAAAACCCAATATGTCTTTGTATCTGTTTTAGTGATTCATGATAAGTAAGAAATGATTAATTAAGAGCGTTTAAATTAAGTATGGAACGTTCTCTTTTTGTAAATATAAAACTTAAACAGTATTTATTCACATTTTGAGATGTTATCAGGAGCATAATTACCGTCATATCAACTACATTAATGATATGAGACCCCTAAACTAAAGAGGCCCTGTACTTTTCAAATAAAAGTGTTTTAAATTGCAAAAAATATATCTGTCTTTTGAACTTCATCGCAGTCGCATAAAGTGAACTCGTCAACAAATTTTAATACAAAGCTTATTCGTGACTATTTATGCCTCTCGGATTTATTGCACAAACGAATATATTTGTCGTTTTTTTTTTTTTATCCTTGGTAGGCAGACGAGCAAGCGGCCCGCCTGATGGTAAGCGGTCACCGCCGCTCATGGACTTAGGCAATGCCAGGGGCACAGCCAAGCCGCTGCCTACCTCTGAAGGGATACTCTCTTTAAGCCTCATTTGAAGAAGGACATGTCATAGCGCTCGGGAAACACCGAAGCAGGGATTTCATTCCAGAGCTTACACGTGCGTGGAATAAATGAACGCTGGAAACTTATGGTACTAGACCGTATTGTTTCCAGGTGGTATGGATGAACTCTACTGCGGTGTCGGGTGGTGCGATGGTAGAATGGTGACGTTGGCACCATCTTAAACAGTTCCTCAGAGCACTCCCCATGGAACAGCCGATAGAACACGCAGAGAGAACCAAAGTCTCTCCGCAGTCTTAAAGGTTCCAGGCTATCCGTGAGATCAGGATCATCGACGATTCGAACAGCTCGTCTTTGCAAGGAGTCAAGTGGGTTAAGCAGGTATTGGGGGGCAGAGGTGGGAGCAGTACTCCACGTGGGGCCGTACTTGAGCTTTATAGAGTATCAATCTGTGGCCCGGCGTGAAGTACCGCCCCGCTCTGTTCAGGATACCCAGCTTTTTACTAGCCAATTTGGCTTTGTCCTCCAAATGACTCCTAAACTGGACTGTGCTCGAGATTTCGACGCCGAGAATCCCAATACTCCCGGAAACCTGAAGAGGTACTCCTTGGAACTGAGGCGCTATGACAAATGGGTCCTTCTTCGCAGTGAACGCGCAAACTTGTGTCTTCGTGGGGTTGAACTGAACTAAGTTCATTTCACCCCATTTGGAGGCCCGCCCCAGAGAGCTCTCAATTTCAGACACAAGTTACGACCGTCTTTCCTCTACGGTGCACCGAGGAACATTCTGGTGGCCGATGTATCGCGCATCACTCGTGCTGTCATCTGCATAGCAATGCATGCTGTCAATAGACAGCATGTCATTGATATGCAAGATGAAGAGTGTCGGCGACAACACCGAGCCCTGTGGAACGCCAGCATTGACTGAACGAGTCTCGGAGTAACAGCCGTCAATGATGACTTTAATGCTCCGGCCTTCCAGGTAACTAGCGATCCACTTGTAAAGTTCCTCGGGGATTCCGTAGGATGGTAGCTTCGATAGAAGGGGTCTATGCCATACCCGATCGAACGCCTTCGCGATGTCAAGGCCGACAGCCATAGCCTCACCCTTGCCCTCCAAAGCTTCTGCCCAGCGATGTGTGAGGTAAACAAGAAGATCACCAGCTGATCGACCATGACGGAAACCGTACTGACGATCACTGATCAGCTGGTGCTCCTCAAGGTACCGCATCAGCTGGGCATTTATGATTCGTTCCATAACTTTGGAGAGCAAAGATGTGACCGCTACCGGCCTATAACTCGAAGGGTCCGACCAGTCACCTTTTTTAGGGATCGGATGGACATGAGACACCTTCCATGAAGTGGGAACCCTGTTAGTATTATAAGAAAGACGGTAAAGGCGCGTAAGAACGGAGGTCAACTCAGGGGCGCACGTTTTAAGAACCACCGCGGGGATACAGTCTGGCCCACTCGACTTACAGATGTCGAGAAGCCTTAGTTCCCTCCTGACCGCACGCTGGTTGATGCGTATTTCAGGCAGGGTAAGCTCGCACCGGGAGATCTTCGGCGGTGTGGCTTCTCCATCATCTAAAGTCGAGTTCGAGGGAAAGGATTGAGCTAAAAGATCCGCCTTCTCCTTTGCACTACGGGCCACTGAGACTAGACTGGCAGAAGTTGCCTTGGACAGCTTTGGCAAGCGACCAAAAAGCACGGCTTCCAGAGGGATAACTCTTTAGTCGCTCGCCAATTCTGACAATGTGCTCCGCCTTGGCCCTGGCTATAGCCTTCTTGCTGGACCTGGAAGGAGCATTAAAATTCCGCTTCTCTTCCTTGGCGTTTGATCCTGACGCTTTCTGGCGTCATTCCACGCCACGTATGCGGACTGCTTTAGGAGCGCAGCTTCGGCGCAGGCATTGTTATACCAAGGTCGGCTACGACGCCCTACTGGTATTTTGGTATTGGGGATGAACAAGTCCATCCCCAAAAGCACCACGTCCCTGATACAGTCCGCACAAACGTCAGGATTTTCGGAAGAGAAACAGAGCTGCCTCCATGGGTAGGACGCAAAGAATTCACGAAGTCCATCCCAATCTGCTGACCCATAACGCCAGACCCTGCGAGATCCAGTCGCTGAAGAGCGATCGTGAAGAGTAGCAGGGGCCGACGAACGCACTAGGCAGTGGTCAGATGACCCTAGAGGGGTAACGTAAGAATGATATAATACGCTAAAACCATTCCTTAAATTGTTAAATATACCTTGCTTTATACGAAAAAATGTATTTTGGCGGATGTGCAAGCGTGATATACAAATAACTTTCTGAGAAAATGTTCGCTCTAATAACCGGTAGACACATATTGTGCTTTTGTCTGTTGAACATGTGCTGTTGAATATCAAACATAGCTATTATATTTTGTGGATGCACAGTAAATCCCGGGATGTACAGCTCGATATCGGACCAAAATATCTGAATATTATGCAGATATTACATTATGTACGATCACCTTGAGTACGAAATTAGATAGTTTTGCATGTGAGCAAGTGTTTCTTGCTCGTGTGAAATATTTTTAGTGTTTACATGAGTACGGCAACCACTTTGGCAGATTGAGGGTTGTATTGTTTTATTTATTGGCGGGTTAGCTGATTATTACAGGATTGAAGAAACCTAATTTTTTTAGTGCTTACAAAAATAGATAAATCTTATGATATCGTTCTCGTGATATTCCTCTGCAATGTAATGTTAGATAGAACTCTTTCTGTACTGTGTTCAAAATGATTCCTGTACTTTTAGAATTTAGTTATTTTTACAACATAATAATTTTTGTTGGTTTAGTTATTTGTACTTTGCTGGTTTAGAGTTATGGCCACAATCTTATCTGATATTAAGTGACGATGTGGAGCAAGATAGGGGTCACGATAAGCTTAGTGGAGAAACTAGTTCTTAAATGCAACTATCAGAACACACCTATAAGTGTTTGGTGATAGACATTCCAACTTGGGGGTGACTGCTAGTCAGGTGAGCATTCGAAAATTCCTTGCTATTATTCATTGTTTCATTATAATGTTTTCCGACACAAAAAGTTTGTCTTTATTGTAGGGAAACCCACGTCAAACGATTTAATGTCAGAATACGTTACAACTGAACAATTATAGTGTTATTATATAATTAGTAAATCCATTTTAAAGACTTAAATATGAAATGGAGTTCGATAACTTAGAGAAGATACTTAATTTTATAAGTTAGTAACTTGAAAAATTGGATATATGATCTCGGTCAAATTAAATTCAAATCAACATTATACGATAATTTATAAAGAAATGGAAATATTTACATTTGTAGATCTTAAAATACATGCGTCGTTTTTGGTTAATTTTTGACTTTTGTAAAAAAAGCGTACAAAATACGCTTCCTCCTTTAGTATGTTATGGTACCTGCATGTGTACTACTATACTTCTTTTTTTCATAAATATATGGATTCAATAATAGATAGGTACAAATTGCCTTGTATGAAAATATACATCAATAATTTAAATTTTATTCCATAAATAAGTTTTCGTAGTAGGAAAAAAATTATATAAGCACTTTAATCAATCATAGGAATATTCAAGTTGCAAATCCCAACGGAATGCTGTAGAAAACATTTTTTGTTAAAATTACGTTAATATTAGCGCGAGTTAAAAACGGGTTTCATTGGTTTATTGCTCTCGAGCACTCTTTTAAGCAGATCGCACGCAAGGTTACACTCAGTACCAAGACCGGAGTGTCTAATGTGAGTTTTGATAGTTGGAATACGTAAAAAGTATAAATAGATATGAAGACACGTTCTTTATAGTTTCACTGCAAAGTGTACACTATTGCTACGTTCCATGTAGCGTTCACAATGCGCAAAATATGTCGTCAGCTATTCCACGTGACAATCCTGTTACAGTATGGTCCGCGGCGACCACATTACTAATGACGTCATATCATCGTTCATCACTAATCTGCAAGGGTGGAACCATACTCCATTCCAAAGTTATAGATTGTAATGACCGCAAACAAGAAAAAAAAACACCGCGGTCGTGGACGTAGAGTATTTTGAACGCTAAAAAGAACTTAGGCTGTTTGTAATGGTATCAATTAGCCCATGGGAGGTGTCGTCATACTGGTCCGCAAATCTCTAGATAGGTATTTGTAATATTATAATAACGTGTCAAAAAAGGCCATTTGTAGTCTTCCTCCTACAATGCGTAAACTGACTACCAGGGCCCAAGCCAAGGTGAGACGGTGTGGAAGACTCATCAGGTCATAAGCACCGTCAAATACCCACTAAAAGACATCATGATGAAGTCTCCGTATTGCCAGAGACCACGGAGAGCTGTCAATCTTGTACTAGTCTCCGGCGAAATCTGGATATCTGATTCTGGATCTTAAAGCGATGAAAGCTCAACAGGTAATGTTTACCGACGTGGCGCCAATGAACATGAGTTCGAATCACTGCAATAAGTCTGAGCTTTCGGTAAAAGAAAATATCGTGATGAGGTAATAGCATGATGGTAGGGCTTTAGCCCATCTGGCTAGCTACCGCCCTCAAGTTTAAAATTTGCCGCCAAAGACCTATAGGTGTGCAGTTGCACTTGAGAGCCAGTCCCTCCGATAAGCTTAGCGTGCTTACTGTCTTGGGCCACATCGTCGCTTAACATCAGTTGAGATTGTGGTCATAACAATAAACTAAGCGCGCCGTCCGTACACATTACCAACTGAGCTATCACCGTACCGCTGGGCCAACCGTGCAGTCGTAATCTCCCTTTTTTCAGATTATAATTATCGTCAGGCACAAAGAAGTAAAATTATGTTTTCTTCATGAAATTTGCTTATTGATACGTTACGAATGATATAATTTTACTTCATTTAATTTGATTTAATACTACGAAAGTTTCCAATGGCAAAATGTTACGTAATACGTGTAAGGAAATCCGTCTAAAAGTTTGGAAAAATCAATGAGGCATAGTTCAGGCTAGTTTAATGTTACACAGAAAGATAATGCAATGAGTCAGTGTGGTCGTAATGCTTTTCACATTTATAGCACACAATTTATTAAGTCACAATTACTTTCAGAAATATCTTCGTATAATTTATGTTCATTTTTAGTCTATTTTTTGTTGTTGTTCATTTAATACTCGGAAGAACGTTCTGGGACATTTTTTCTGTACATCGTTAGATGGTAGTATTATGAATGTCACCTCTCCAATAGCGACGTATGGTTATATGAGGTGCGATTAAACTAAATTAAACTATGTAATAAAAATCCTGCTTTTGATATTAATTTCATAAAATCCATTGCCACTGATACGTAATATGGGCCATATAATGTGGACTATATTCAGGAAGTGAATCTTGTAAAATTATCCTATAAATAAGAATCTTATTCTGCAGATATTTAGAAATTGGAAACCAAGTCAATTTATTTTCTCGGTAAGTAAATACATATGAATATTCTATTCATATTAACTAATTTTGGTAAAATAAAAAAGTTTGTACATTTGTTTGTTTGCTTGTTTGTTTATTTTAACGCGCTAATTTCAGGAATTACCAGTCGTATTGTAAAAAAAATTTTTGAATTTCATAGAGTAATTGAGGAAGGTTTTAGGCTATTTAATGTCACAGTATCACCAATAAGAGCAAAACTGTATAGAAAAAGGTACAAAAACTGGCAAAAATGGTTAAATAATTTATATTTCCACGCAAACAAAGTGCGTGACAGAGCTAGTTTTTATGTAATTACAACGTGAATATTACATATTAGACTTAGGAGGATTAAAATATCTATAATTTATAAGCAATGATTATTTTGCTAGAAAAACACGTGAAAAGGTGTGTGCATCTGTGTCGACGTTCAGTCTATAAGCAAACTTACGTAGGTACCTAATAGGAGCATCAGTATTGGAATTTAGATTTGTTTACATTCCTGAATCTTCTCTTTGTATTCAAACTCCGTGCAAATGAGCAATTTTTTATAAAGAATTGACAGTCACAGTTCAATGTGCTTATTTAATATGTAATTTATTAGTTCCTTTTTTACATTTCTCAAAATCTCATTTCTTTTGATCAATTTCACTTAGTTTATAATAGTAATTTATTATAAACAACAGTGCATGTATCAGTACTGCCGGCTATCAGCCTATTCTTCGTAAATAACTGGCTGTTTAAAGAAATAGGAGTGTTATTTGTTTAAGTAATTCATGAACTAGAATGTCTATTCTCTGGTTATTCATTGTTATTCAAAGTTAGTTATTATTCGCTCCTAAATAAAGTGACTTTCTTCATTTCCGTATCGCACTAAAGTAGGGTTAATATAATATTTTAGTTTAGCAAAGTCTCCCTACAATCTTTTTAAAGGTTTTGGTCTGTCTAGGACTGCAATAAGTTCTATACTTGAACGTGCTTCTAAAGTTACGCTATTAGTCAAGAAAATTTGGCTAGGCAGTGAGAGATGCAAGAGTAGTGTTAACACTCGTTCGCAAAGTACACGTAAAACGTACATTTTTTATATCTCGAGCAAAAGTGTACGCTCGTGAAGTGAGGAATTAGATCCTTTTGAAAAGATAGTGAGTCGTAATCGTTGGTTGGCAAGTTCTCTTAAGCAGTTTAAACGTTCAATTGTTACCAAAAGTACTTCCAACACCTCTGCAACTCATGTATTCATGTTAAGAACTTAGGTTTGCATATTTCACAAGATTCGTCATGTCATCTCAATATTTATATTAGCATAATTAGTAAAAAGGTATCCAGTATCATGCATTCCTTAAAAAGACTACAAAAGATTTTGCTATTTCCTTTAAAGGAAGTGCTCGTAAATTTGCTGTTGCTCCCGATAATTGATTACACAGATGTATCTTACCGTCATCTAACTAAGAAAATGCTCATCAAACTCGTCAGCGTAAGTACGAATTGAATTGGCTTAGTAAGCGTTCTCGTCGGGATGCCCATGTATTAAACTTTCCCTATGGAGTTTTATTTGATCCGCGAACTCTACAATTTATCCAGATATGTTTGCTATTTCTAACTGCTTGCGGTTGAGATCTAAGTTCATTTTTAGTAACATCTGAGCACACGTCCGGCACTTTATTCAAACTTCTTTACAGCCAAATACGATTATGTAATACATACGATTATCTAATACGTTACCGCGTCATATTCAAGGAGCTAAAACAATCGTCAGTTATAAATCACAACTACATCGGCATTTGTTTGATAAACAAGAATGAGAGTGATCATGATTAACACAATTTGGTTTTATAAAGTTCGTATATAACATGTATGTCTATTTAGTTTATTTCTTTGATCTACATTTAGTTCACTTGTTATGCTTTCTTTATACTAATATTTGTATGGTTCGATATGAATTATCTACACTGTATTTACAGTAACTACAAGGGTAGCTTTAATGTTTGTTACTATATTTTTACACATTTCGTAACAAGTATTCATTATTACTGAAGCCTGTTGATTATGATTAATACATTCATAATAAAAGTCAAAAGTACTGACAGAATAGACGCAAATTTTGATATAAGCAGTCGTCTCTTCGTCGCCGTTGCGCGGAGAGCTATGGACTTGTGTGAATTTGTAGAAATAAATATCTTTTCCTTAAACTATTTGATACAAAATGCCAGGAAAAATACAAGGAAAAATATAGGCTATACTATAGTTGGTTGTGCCCTATATTTTTCAAAATAATTTCATGGAAGTTCGATGTTTATTTTGACAAAGAAAAGTTGCCAATTTTATGACAGCAACATATTAGGTTTCAGGTTTGTGGAAATAAATAACTATTTTATATATAAAATAAGTTATAATGACAATTTTACATTATAAGTTTAAACACCATATACTTGAGTTTAACGTATGAAAGAATATAAGTAGGTAATTATTTGTTGGTATTTCGTGAACATGAGAAATGGTAAAGCATGTCTATTTAATTATTTACATAATTATAAGAGTATTCAATACTCACAGTTTACTTTCAATGAATGGGAATTAAAATATCTATTCTATTAGTGATTTGATTCATGGACCAGTTTTTAATATTTATTTCAAGGTATTCATTTTTTTTTTATTTCATTCGAAAGTGTGATGATACAGTTATATTGCCAATGGAATTGCATGTGTATGACTCAATAGAAAAAATATAATATAGCTTATTTTAATTTAAATTTATCATTATAAATACACGAATTTATAAGTAAAATAAACAAGTACTCATAATAAATTAAGAAGTTTATTGTTCTGAAAACGTCAGCAGACTCGATCTTACGAACACTTACATTGATTTATTGTTATAAAATGGATGAATTTCCATGCTCTAAAAGCAATTTATATTACAGCATCGTGTGTTAATGTACTGATAGTGGGAAAGATAATATATTCGAGATGGAAGAAGTTATGTAAAATATAAATTTATTAATATGTTGGAAGTTCGCATTTTTTTTATAATAGCATGATAAAATGACGGTATTGTGACAGAATATAATCTCAGTACAATCTTGAAGGATAGCCACTCATAAACTGGAATGTAAGCTTCTCGGTATATAAAAATAACGTGTCCATTTTTTTTTCTTTGTAAGCCTAAGTGGATTTTGCAATTTCACAGGCGTTTAAAGCGAGTTCGGAAGGCACTCTTCCGAAATGCAACTAACTCAAGGGTGCCAAAGTGGGCGTATCTCGGCTTAGGCTGTTGCCTATGTTCTTACATGGTCACATGTCTATGGTCTTACAGACCTATGTTACATCTGATATGTTACATCTGGTTAGTGGGTGTTAATATGTTGTGGAACACTATTGTTAAGATTTAGAACCCCGTAAATTGTTTATAAAAAAGGGTTAATTTTTCAGTGATAACTGATTTTAGCAGTCATTCTATTTTTATTGAGTTATCAACTTGAATCGTCTTTCCAATTTCAATTTACATACATTATTCAGTACATTCTAGTGCATTATTTATAATTTTTAGTAAAAAATACTCCCTAAATTAGCTGTGGATTAAGATACATAAATAAAGGTTACTTTTATTTTTCAATTCTAGTCGGGTCTTATAGCGTCAGTAAACCGTAGTATTCTTAGTATTTTGTATCGGGATGACCAACTTAAGGTTATTTTTGTTATCGTGGTAAGAAATATAGCTGCCACCTGCAATGTGCGTCTCGCAATGCGCCAGACAGGCCACGACATGACACATCAAGTCATCAAATAAAAGGCACCGTCAAATACTCACTAAAGAGAAGGTAGAGAGTCTCAATCCCTCATACCAACAGAAACCAGAGACAGCTTTTACACTTCTTCTAGTCACCGGCGGGAGAAAGAATGAATTACCATAATAACCTATAGAAGTAGCAAGAGTCAAAAGGTTCCAAAGAACGGCTGATGTACAAATTTGTAATAGTTGTCTGTAACAGATTTATTCACTAATTTTTATAATTATTTTATGTTTTGGGGGTGTGGTTATTTTATTGGTGTTTACGTTATTGTAGGTAACATAAAATATGCTTGCGGTGTTGATTTATAAGAAGTTATTCTACTTAAAGTAAAAATTCATGCCTTTATAACTAAATATTTATAATAATACTCATTATGGTATAATCGTCAAGCTCGGATCAAATCGTTTGTATGAGCTGTAGAGTTTTGTTATATTGTTGTACTAATAATGTTCATTTAAACATACACATTCATATACATATTCAGTATGAACAGGATGAATATGGCTTTCTTAATTAAATCAAGCAAACTATCATGTTACACAAAGCGTATGCATTAAAAATATTCTATTAAACTGTTTGAAAAATGACATACAAATAGTAAATTAATAGAGAACTCTTCATGAATAAATGAATAAATACTATAATAAAATGATAATATATAAATAATAAAAACCCTATGAATTGTACTTAACATCAGGAGCAGTGCGGTCACTATTCAGAACAACAAAAAAAGCTCGAAATGATTAAGATGGACAATGATGTTGTTACATGGAATAAGAATACGTATACATTATTTACTTTATTATAAGTGGTCTGAGAATAAGCGTTTCGTACGACACAATCCACTTTAAAAGCAATAAAGGACACTACAATGCTTTTACGATTGACGCGTAAAATCATTATTTACCTATACAATTTTTAAAGCGACCGCTAGTTATAAATATCTGATCGGGCTGGCATCCACCGCCAAGGTCCCAGGTGACCGCCACTCGTCTAAAAATATGCTATACGTGCTCAATGAGAGATTTATAGCCTTCATTACTACATTTACGCTTGTTTGAATAAATTAATTACTATCTCAAAACTTATTTACGTTATATTCATTTGGTTTTGGTTGTAAACATTTATGTTTATAGAGGTTTTTTATTATTTGCGTTTTGATTCAAAATAAAGCAGGTTTTTTCATGTTCACAAAAATCCTTTTTTTTATCGCGGGGTAATACATTTACGCACAGTTTCCCAGGCCTGGGGGGACTGGGAAGTTTATGTTGAATTTGTCCGGCGTTAAACCGCTAACACGCTACGGCTATCTTTCGCCTAGCTGGGATGACGCGGATTCGAACTTGAAATCATTGCGTCGCCCCAGTGAGTGGCCTGGCCTGATGGTAAGCCAGACCCCGTTGGGCAGCCTGACGCGCTGCGCTCTCAGACAGCTGTATTGGTGTTGACGAAAATACTTAATCTTCGTAAGAGGACAGCTTGGACCATTAGCATTCCGACAACGTCACTACGGTATCTAAACGCAGTGACGTTTACTGATACTTAGAGATGCGTAAATTGCTAAGTGGTTATTAACTGAGTGAACGCCTTTACTCTATAGAAAATCCAAATAAGTATGTTGTGATACTGCGGTTAATAAAGTTTTCAAAGCTCCTCGGAGAAAAGAATTTCTAGGGCGATTACACGCCAGTGATGCCTTCGGTGTTATAAACGTACATGAGCTATGCTAGTTGCTTATCAGGCGCATGGTACATTTTTATCGTCTCAGTAGTATGAAGAAGTTGATTATTCATTTACTGATACAAATACTTGTAAGAAGTAGATCTGAAGTAGCAAAATTTCAATTATACAAATAAAGAAGATTTATATTACAAACTTAAATCTACATCCGTGTCACAATGAACTGCTCGGAGTTTCCCTCTCTGCTATGTGGTGAACACGGCACCCGCACAGTGAATTCATGGATAGCTATGCAGTTCATCCCTCTTCCCCCTTTTACCAAATAAAAAAAATTCATGGGTACATCTAAGTTTTTATCTAAATGAAAAGTATAAGATTCATTATAAATAGTCGTCGTCTGGTATATAAAATTAATTAACCCTAAAGCCTATATTATAATTAATTAATTAACCCTTATCTTCTCATTATGACAGTTATTTATATCAGGAATTTATATCAAAGTGTTTTATTATGGAGAAATATTGAATGTCAACGCGACAGATGATCAAAAATGGCTATTGGTTGCTATTGACGTTCAATTTTGGTCACTGGCGAATATGGTTCAAAAATGGTAGAACAACGTATATCAAGTTGTACAATCATTTTTTATACTTAACACTTCACAACGGATGCTATCAATATTTGCAAAGGTGCAATTTTAGCGGTCATTGATTTGGACTCTTAATAAATTAAGTCAAGTATATTTTAGTTGATAGTAGTTTTCTGGATGTAAATTTAAAAGTCAGTTGTTAAAAAAATGTATGTAACCCTATTTTAAACATGATTTTCTGAAACAATGTAAATATAATAATGTCTTAAGTTTATCCATATATCCTGACTAGGACCAGGTCCAGGATAAACAAAACTACCAAGCTTTATAGAAATACTAGCTGTGCCTTTCTTCGTTCATGTCGAACTAAAAAGTGTTTATGGTTTTTGTATCAATTTTCAATACAGCTTTGCTTGTATTGGTGGTAACGTGATGTTAAATAGCCTAGTTTGCCCCTATGACTGCTCTATCAGATATAAAAATAATTGTTGAAATCCAAATTAATTAAAGTTCTTTAATTCAGCGATTCAAATAAATAAACAAATTTTTCCGCCTTATCATATTCAATCTTTATATATAAAAATTTCGTGACACGTTGTTTGTCCGCGATGAACTCCCAAACCACTGAACCGATTTTAATCAAATTTTGCACACAGTATGCAGTTCGATCCCTTTTATCTAGATAAGTGCTCATAACGCGATAGATGTCGCTCTAGTCGATGTGATTGACTACTAGAAAAGGCAGAACAAGGTCTGCCAGGTCATCTAGTATATATATAGATTCATATAAAATAATACAATTATGTCTTCATAGATGTCACATTTCTGTATTCAAATGTCATGATGGTTGGACTTTTTCTATTGCCCGCTTGGCTAGCTACCACCCTCAAGTTACAAATTTGCTACCAAATGCCTACAGGTGTATTCCAGCAGTTGCACTTGAGAACCAGTCCCTCCACAGGTTTAGCGTGTCCACTATATTAGGCCGTATCGTCACTTAACATCAGGTAAGATTGTTGCCATATCGTTAAAACCTATAAAATATAATAAGAAAATTACCTTTCAAATTTATGACTAAAAAATTAGAAAATCAATCATAGCATAATAATTAAAAAAACACGCTTAAAGAACCAGTCAAATTAAAAATAATGAAATAATCTTTAAGTATGATGTGTTTGTTCAGTAGAGATATAAATTCTATCGTATGTTGGTACTTTTAGGACATTTTTATAATAACTTTATTTTTATAGATAGCTGAAAGTGAACTATTAATAATATTTCACACATTTTTACTTGCTATTGAATAAACTCTTCATATTGAAAGATTATATTTAAATTATGTTTTAATTTTTCAAACTTTAATTGAGTCTATAGTAGTACGGTAAAGTTTCCGCACAGTTTTTCTAAAAGCTCAAAAGTTCTTTTTTCGCATTACATGTGTAATTTATATTTGTTTTACAAGTGATTTCTTTTTAAAAATCCATTCAAAAATGGCGACATTAAAAAAAGGGGATTTTTAAGCAAATAAACAAGCCACGTTTATGTATTTGGGCAAGTTAATTTGGCAACATTTTTGAAAGAGCTATTTAAGTGATTAATTTTTTGTAACGTTTTTATATCAATGTAATTTCAAAAGAATGCTATAATTTTGGTTTACGTAATATATCACGAGCGAAAGTTTCAACGTATTAATACCACATTCTTTATGTTCTATATTCGTGTATCTGAGCAACAATGATGTGCAATGGCAGTCGTAGTATGAAAGTACATCATGTCGATCGATGAGATTGCACGTCTCTGCAATGATTCTTAGCTTCCAGTGAAGATAAAAATCATGATAAAACCATACCATAGATTAAAGCGATGATAGCTCAGCTTGTAGTCAGTACGGACGCCGCATCACTGGACGTGAGTACGAATCGCTGCAATGAGCTTAAGCTTTCGGTGAAAGAAAACATCGTAACGAAACCATAGTATAGTGGTAAGATTTTACCTAATGCCTACTTGGCTAGATACAACCCTCAAATTGAATATTGGCTGCCAAATACCAATAAGTGAGTTCCGGCAATTGCACTTGAGAGTCAGTCCGTCCACTAGGCTTCGCGTGTCCACCGTCTTGGGCCATATCATCATTTAAAATCAAGTATTTCAACCCATTTGAAAAAAAATTGATATACGGAGAATGTAAGCCATTCCGAAATTGATATGCGGCAATTTTTACTAAAAATATTTTGAGAATTGACAAAATATGAGTATTAATTTAATTATAAGACGAAAATATTACCGGCGTATTACATGTTGACGGAACCTGGAGCACATGGCTAGTTAATATATAAAGCTATGTAGGTTATTTGCGAATCGGCGTCATAGCATTTAAAAATTTTATTGCTCAACAATAGTAATAAATCAATTACGGCCAATTTTAATGATCATGATCCACATAATGACCAACTAGGTTATTGCAGTATTATAAATTTGTACAAGCAAACCGTATTCTACCCACGGATAACCTATGCTCTTGGGACTTGGACGCTTACCAAAGAAATCATATGTATTATGAGTGTTGTACAAAAGTCTAAAAAGCAGGAATGTTATTAAACATTCCGTATATGTAACGGAAACTATCGGTATATTCCGAACATGAAATATCCGCAATTGTTACCAAATCATCTAATAATTTTCAAATAATTTGGCATCAGTGTAGTGAGACACTGTTGTATACCAAAAACGACTTATAATTTTTGGATAATAAATATAATATTTTTAGCTAAAAATTTCAAAAAGTATAATGTTTTTCTTAGTAAGAATTAATATTTGAAACAATTGAAAAATATTTGATATCTTCTATACATATCATAAAACTATAATGAAACCAAATTTATTCACAAAATATTATTTTAATTACTTCTGGGACAATTATATCAATATAGAGGTCAACATTTTTTTTCATTTAATTTATGTTGGTTTGATTGTCTGTATGTCTCTTTGTACGTATGCTAAAACTAATTTGATGAAAAAGGTCTAAAAGGCACTTTGCGCAGAAAAACATAGCACTTTTGAGGTATTGCTTGTATTAATGCCAATTCTCATAAAATCTCCATACCTGGGGCATAATATGAAATTCGTTTTTTAAGGATTGAACTCCAATAAAAAGATATTTTACAACCAAATACACGGCTGGTAATATTATGATTACTAAGCACCGTAGAAGCGTATACTAACATTACACTAGAAGAGTTTTAAAAAATATATAAATTATATTCCATACTAGCTGTTACCCGCGGCATCGCTCGCGTTTCGGATGACGTAATAAAAAAATTCGTACAAAGTTTATCCCTCTCTTCACCTCAACTTGCTGTAAGTTTTTCGCGAGGAAAAGTAGCGTACTACCCTCTCCAAGGTTCCATCTATCTCTATACCAAAATTCATCATAAATTCAGCGGTTTAGGAGTGAAAGCGGAACAAGCAAACAAAGAAATTCACTTTGGCATTGACAATATTATAGTATATAGTATAAAAAGATTATAGTATTTTTGAGAAATTCCTTTTTTGTTTGTTTAAAGATAGTTAAGAAAAATATAGTTAGACATGGATTGTCAAAGATGCGTTAAAATGTTAAGTAATATCGAATTTTCTTTTAGTTCTTTTACTCAATTCTATCAGTAAAAAAATCTGTAACTACTAATAGTTACTAAAATATTATATATTAAATGAATAAAGCATAGTTGCAAGAGTTTCATTTTCAAAGTCATAAGATTAGACATAATATATGCAGGGGAGACTTACATGGGATAATTATAATTCCCGTCAGAAGTCTGGGATCTTATTAACATATTACTTAATAGACTTCAGTTTGCATATCTTTAAATTTCGCAGCGTTATTGTATGTAATTTACTTGTACGAAAAACTATTAAGTGTTACAAAGACGGAGATTGGCAAAAGCGATTGACTTCCCGGTGGACAGTGTTCTACGGGCCCGAAATAAAACAATGTAAGCTCTCAGGAATAGCCGCAGTCGGAAATAGAGTTAGTGCGGACGGTGACGTGTCCTTGACGGCGAGTCGCGCGTACATCCCGAAATATGTCATTAGCGGGACGTAATAACGTTTTCTTCGGGAATGTCGACGAGCGAGTTACACTCAGGTTTACATATTCCGTTATATAATTACAGTAGCCGTCACCAGTCCGCTACGTTTGGCATAATTTATTAAAAAAAATTAATTACAAAGGGATGATGAATCCAAAAATTAAGTAACCTACAAACGTTCCATTTCGATTAATTTAGTAGTTTTGATGTGATTGAGTGTCAAATGAATTGTATTTTCTTTATTAACATGTCTTGTAATCAATACAGCTTTGCTTCGGTTAGTTATAGCGTGATGTTATATAGCCTTCCTCAATGCTTGCTCTATCAAATCATCATATCATACTAATATATAATCATACTACCATACTAATATTATAAATCTGAAAGTGAGTTTGCTTCTTTGTTACGCTTTCATGGCTAAACCACTGAATCGATTGTGATGAATTTTGGTGCAGAGATAGATGGGACACAGGAGACGGAGATAGGCTAATTTTTCTCACGAAATCTTTATTCGAAGTAGGGTAAATAGAGGGATAAACTTTGTATGAAACTTTTTATTTGAAATAATATATATTAACACGAACAAAGCCGCACGTAAAATCTAGTACTAAAATAGCTTTTGCAATCCGACTGGTAGTAACTTAAATTATAAAAAAATCGTGATCAGTCAAGCAATAATTGATGCGTATAAGCTGGTATTGCGTATCATCGCGTTGAAGCGATGATAGCCGCAGTGGTAGTGTGTACGACTTCGCGTCAAGGGACGTGAGTTCGAATCCAAGCACCTACAATGAGCTTGAGCTTTCGGTGAAGGAAAACATAGCATGGTGGTAGGGCTTTTTCTGATGCCCGCCTGGCTAGCTACCACCTTCAAGTTGAAAATCTGCCGCCAAATACCAATAGGTGTGTTCCGGCAGTTGCACTTGAGAGCCAGTTCCTCGACAGGTTTAGCGTGGCTACCATCTTGGGCCGTATCGTCAATTAAGATCAGATGAGATTATGGCCATTACGCTAAGCCTTAACTATAAAAAAAAATCTATAAATGACATTGATTTTGGTACCACCGAGTAAGTTTACAACTTAGTTTTAATTTTATAATTTTATTATAACAAAGTAACTCATATTAATATAAAAAATAGTCACTATGCTAAAATATTAATTTTATCAAAAGATTACAATAAAAATCCTTAACCTTAACACAATCTGAAAACAGGTTCTAACTATGATATCATTTTTTGTGCTTAGACCTAAGATTTTATATTTATAGATTACTTTGATTCCATAAATACCTATGTGAAATATGTAGTCAAAGGAATGTTTGAAATTGCTCTTAACCTCTTTACAGCTATGCGTATTTGTTGGTGTAGATTTTATCAAGAGAATGTTAATGTTTAAACACTTTAAACATAAATGTTTGTACTTACATATATTTTATCTATATATTTAATATCTATAATTACCGTGTGTGTAATAGCCATAGTACACGCTCTAGTTAGTTCTGGATCGAACGACCGTAAGGGTTGCGTCTTTCAATGATATGTATGAGCAAAAATGTTATGTATACAACAATACTTTTATTTACTATAAACCCATTTCTGAGCAATATGTAGAGAGATATAAAACATTTTAAAAATGTTACTTGTATTTTTTTATATGTGGTCATTTTTGTAGATTTTTGAGGATATTCATGATATTCTATGAAACGCATTTAAATATTATCTTATTTAAAGTATATACAAAGGGTCCTGGCAGACAAGTCGCCGTTTCAAACAAATTGATTTCACCGATTACGTCATCTAGATATATTTACTTAATTTATTTTAAAAGCGTGCATATTGTGGAAACAGTTGGATTTTATTACTGTGACAAGTGACAGATTGCCTGAGGAACTGTCGTTTGTCTGATCGGAGCACAACACTTAATGGTGTAGGCTTGGACATTGCGTAAAAATCAGTCTAGTTTGTATGCCAACTATTTATTTTAATGTAGGCATACGTAGGCGACCCTGACGTGTTCTTAGAAGCACCTGTTGCCCATATATATGCAGGGTTGCCGCGTTAAAATTCTAAAATGTAGATAAATTGATATTGTTCACAGTGAAAGCTAGTTTCTATATCCAAAGATATTCATTTAGATAAAAGATTTAGATAAAGATAGATCATTTGTCTCTAAATCATATCATTTAATGGTGTTGTAAATATTGTAAAGATACAGAAAGCTATATTCATATATTTCTTGTATAAGTTGGATGAATAGAGAAAATGCATAACTGAAGTTAGGTTCTTCATATTCACATATTTGTATATTATTAAAATACATATTTTATGAAAACGTAAAGATAAAATATTTTAGTAGCCCTTTTTCCATGTTTTCAACCAATTTTTGTTTGTTTTGTAGTTTTGATGAGGTTATACCAATAAAATAATTTTGGAATCAGTTCATTAATTTCACACCTCAAAAATTTTTCAGAAAATATTATGAATGAAAATTTTGAAAACTGTGAATGCATGTAGACTCTAGAACATCAAAACTATAGTCCGAATGGCTTTTTATAGGAAATAAATATACGTTTTTAAACTTTAGACACCCATTAAAATGTATTTAACGATTACGAGCGATCCAAGGGAACAACAGGAACGATGTCAAAGACATTAGCTAGTATATTTGTTTAACAATCATGCTTAAATTGCTGTATTGAAATATGCTCTTTATATCAGTATGAAGCCGACGGATAATGGTTAGTTGTCTACTGTCCACCCAAACCTGTATATTATTTAGATTATATAGTACTATAACTCCCTACAGTATCTACCACAAATTATGAATAATATGATTTTGAAACATTCTTTAGAGCAATATATTATTGTTGCAGACTAGGAAGTGCGTAGTTGCCCAGTGGTCAGGCCTAGCGTGCGTGACCAAAACAAATATAAATCGTGTGTGAACGGTGTCATTGTCGTTACGTATTTGTTCGAACGCACACAACTACATATTAAAATTTCGCATTTACATACTTGTGAAGATAAATTAAAATAATATTATAACAAACGTGATAAATAACACAAATAATAACGGCTATTACAATTATACACGAATTTTAGCGATAATAGTATGGTGGTAAGGCTTTTTCTCATGCCCACATAGCCAGCTACCACCCTCAAATTGAAAATCTACCCCAAAATATCTATAGATATGTTCCAGCAGTTGCACTTGAGAGTCAGTCCCTTCATTAGGCTTAGCGTGTCCACCATTTTGGACCCTTGGAGATTGTGGCTATAAGGCTATACCTACAAACTATTAAAAAAAAAACGTTATACGGTTTCGTTGCGAAATCGTACCTATACATTCTATATTCTTACAAAATACGACATTGAAACAAAAATGTAGGAAGTCGATGTTGCATTGAATATTTTTTTTCAGAAACTATTTCTTCTGGATGTGTTCGTACGAGTCCTCGTGTCAATCTTTCAACGGCTTACGGATTCGTGAGCATGACTCACATTCAGTCAAATTGGCTGGCTTATGAAAAACTGCTGTTTATTGCAGGTGAGGATACTTATCGAATCGTTAAATCTTGAACGGAAATAGTTCCACATACGTCAGCATTCCTACATTTATTTTACACGTCAATAAAACAATACGGTACTGCATCGCCAGCGTAATAAAAATCAGCGTCAGTCACCCGCTATATCTGAGCGTGACTGCCCACGCAGGGACTAAATGAAAATATACTCGACGATGCCAGCTGCCAAAGAAATTAAATAGAGTAGATTTTTCATTTGAACAGACATACATGAACAATAGGTCTCGGTTACAAGGGAAGGACAGGTTTGACGCGATTGTCTACTTCCCTTGTACAAGACAAGCTTGATTAGCGGGGAGACTGTAAATTACAATATTTTTTGCATATGTACATTTTTTTTTATAAACGAATATGAAATTATAGATAGACTTACTCTTTTTTTGCTTTTGTATTGCTACCAACCTTTGTCGTGAGTAGCCAACAGGTCTTCACCCATTCATGAATCCCCTCGAGTGTCACCTATGTTGGTCTGTTGGCAGAACCCTACATACTATGAAAGGATCTTGACTGCCTTCGTGAGCCGCATGCGTATACGTCAAGGACTTCTTAGATTGCTGCACTTAGGCTATCAACTAATGGATGTCACATTTTCCTCGAATAATGATTCGTTAAATAATTATTTCATATATTACAGATTAGTAATGTACAGGCATCACAAATAAGATGATGATTAATATTTCGACCGTATTCGGCCACAGCATCTGTGATCTGACAATTGAGGGCTTCGTTGATGTGTCCTCAGGTGGCTGATATAGCCTATCTTTACAATGCATGTGCGACTATATTCACTGCAACTCAGCACCTCTCCCACGTAATTATAAACAAATAATAAAGTAAAATAAAATAACAAGACTAACTAACGCATAAATAAAAAAAAAACCTAAAAACAAAAAATACAACTACAGAAATAGAATATTATTTTTGTTATGTAACATTACAGTTTTCTACGCTCCACGAAGAAAAATGTGAGCACGCTATTTTTTAGCACTCCAACAACATAGATGACACAGCTTATTTTTTTAGTTTCTTCTTCTTTATCCTTAGTGATACTATTTTTAAACAGAATATTGCCAATACCAGATGTATTAGCATAATATGTAAATTCTCAAGATTTATACATTTAAACAGCGCTTTAACAAGATGGAAACTACACTTAAAGAGTTTTTGCGTGAATGCCCAGATTTATTATGTACAATTCGTTTATGCCCAATAATTAAAATATATCATGCAAAATGATTCCAATATTGAGTAACATAGAGCCAAGTAACGAAAGTTTATGAATAAAAATAAAAAACCATGGCGAGACATATTAAGATTCTGGCAAAAATAATATTTTTAGTTATACTGTCAACTATCAAACCGAAGAAAATGCATCAAAATTCTTAAAGTAGTTAATTTACTATAAAATTATTTTTCCTGGATGAATCTTTTCTTTTGATGGTATACGATATATTCTATTCTGTACGTGAAACAAAAACAATAATAAAAACATACCTACAAATTAAATGAGATGACATGAAATTAAAAATAATATAGGATAATAGTGTTCTGTATGTTAGATTAGTTATCATCGTGTCAAATTGTATCAAAACAGGAATACCAAAGTAATATACAAAAAAAATTATTATATCTACATCGATCCACGAGAACTTTAAAAAAAATATGTTATCTACTGATTTGGTTATAAGTATGTAAGGACGTAATTTGTTAAAATTGATATAGAAGCCGCATCCTTAATCGAGGTTGAGAGTGAATATTTGCGAAAGCTGCTGTCAACGCGCGAAATTTATTCAAGTAACGCGTATAGTGAGCACTGGAAAATGCAAGAATTTTCAATAAATGTTGATTTTGGATTCTTAATTAACAGACAGTAAGGCGGTGTTGGTAGATATATAAATGACTAATCCTTACAATTTTGCAAACGATAACATTATAAATAGCTTATATTAGGAGAAATATTATATATCACTATGGTGCGATGATCTTTAGAACTGTGGTACTCTTTAAATTCAGCTAATATTATAAGATATTATTACCTTTATACGGTGGATAAACCTTCTTAAGCCTGGGTGATTGAGACAGGTTTGCAATACTCAACTAATGAGGATTAGCGATTCTCAGTAGGACCCTCATGGTGGCCCTACATACGTCTATTTATTCTAGTCGAAATTATGATTACCTTCTTTTTTGTATCATGGTGAAAATAATCATTGATGTATATCTTCTCACAATGCTTTAGGCACGTATTTTATGTCTATAATGGTATGTCGTATGGTGGTATGGTATGGGTATGTCGATCTTATCAGATATCAAGCACGTCATATACTCACTAAAACCCCAAAGCAAATATCAAACTCCCTTACTATTAGAAACCAGGGCTGCTTTCACGCATCTTCTAATTTCTGTTAGAAGATATGATTACCTACGTATTGTTACTAGGCAAAGGTCAATGCTTATACATTATTTTTTTTTAATAAAATGTTGTATTCTATACTTATAGGGTACGTACTTAAGTTGAATACATATTTTATTTTTATTTTTTACCACCTACTTATTTCAAATTATTTCCAGTCGAAGTTATGATATACCTACAAGTTCTTAATAGTTAGATAAAATAGAATAGATTTTTAGGGTGCGTTGATCCTTCACTTTTAACTTATCCAGTTTACGTTAAACTTTTTAATGAAAAAAAAACATGCTTTTCAGGATTAAAGGAGTAATAACAATCTAAACCGCATTAGAAAAGTATTAAATTATTTGAACGGACACCTTTTTTGATGTCTGTGGATTTATTGTAGTTAAAAAAAACATGTACTAGTATTTAATGAAATTAGATTTATGTTTTGAAATAATACTTCTTTATGTACGCTTGACTTGGGAAGTAAGTTGGTGAATGCGTGAAGACAACGTTACGAAAAGTGTGATGGGGCTAGGCGAACGGAAGTTGAGAGGGAGATATAAGTTAGTGAAGAAAGAGAGTTATGTTTTGTATATTACTATAGGGGCAAGAGAGAGAGGTGCAAGCACACATTTTTTATCTCTCTTTCTCTAATAGCCAGAGAAGTTTTCCTTTAGTCGTGTGGTCTAAAACACACTGTTTTTTATGTTTTTTAAAGGAATCTAAACATTTTACTACTCATTAATCTTATGTCGCTGAAGGAGAAGAACAATACGTTGAGAATGACCGGAAGCATAGAAAGAAAACACTCAAAAAACATCATCCAAATAGAAGCGCACGCATATATTAGTTTTGTTGGCAAGTGCGGTTCGGGAGCCTTTGTTTTGTTGAGAAATCAGTTTAAAGTAAATTGTTCATTTGGGGTTAATAGCATTGGATTCTACGCCTAAGTTGCGCCTTAGAACCATTTTTGAATATTTTGTTATAACTAATTGCCAACGGAAGGCGATGTCCTTCCCTTTTCAGTTGTAAATATCTCGATATAATTAAAATAAGGGTAACTTATATTTTTGAGAACTCGTGTATTATACAAATCTTAGTCACACTGATTCTGTCACAGTTCATTACAAGCCTTTCACGGTATTTATTCCACAAGATGAGACCGTATCTAACCGGAAAATATTCAATTTTTGTAGCCAATTAAACTTAACAAAACAATTGTCAGAGAAACTGAATACATATACACAAACTATTAATATTAATACTTTAATTAGATTCAGTTTGCAGGCTATAATTATCGCTTTATCTTTATCTTTTTTATTGAATATTACACGCTATTAATAGCAAATATCCGGTGCTATTAGGTATCTATGCCAAAAGAGATTTTGTAGATACTTATGGCGTCGAAACAGAGTGTTTCGATGTTTTCCGTCGTAACTATACTAAATTATGCATGAAAACCGTGGGCGAGCTTTATAATTACTGGCAAGCAATAAATAAACCACACATTGTTAACAATTTCATATGGTTATAGCAAATTACAATGTTTTTAACGATGACTGCGGTTAATTTATTGCTACAGTTATGTTTTTGTCGGAGCAATGAGCAAAAGGCCGTGCCGGACACTATTATTGTCAATACGTGGTAAGACGTTAATAGATGCAAAATTATTTGATAATTCGTAAAGCGTAATGCCAAATCCTTAAATTAAAAGTAAGGTTTAGTATAGTAATTACAGTGGTTATTAGTATTTACAGTGTATGTAATAAAAACATTCGGAACAGTTTTTTGTATGTTTTTTTGTTCTTTCCCAGAGCAATGTTCATTCTGAGTATCTATGTACAACTTTTTGTCCTGTTTTGACTATTGCTAAATCATCTTAAACTCTTCTTGAATTTTGGAAATTGAGAGAAATCAGTAGAAGTATTTTTTTATGTATTATGTATGTAAGTGATCACCGTCGCCCATGTACGCTCACAACATCAGGGGAATCGCAGGTTTGTTGACGGCCTTTATTGGAGCGATTAACTCAAATGCAACTGCCGGAACACATCTATTGGTATTTGGCGGCAAATTTTCAACTTGAGGGTGGTACTTAGTCAGGCAGGCATTAGAAAAAGCTTTAATACCATGATATCGTACCCTTACAATGTTTTCCAACACCGAAATCTCAAGCTCATTGTAGGTGATTGGATTCGAACTCACATCCCATAACGCGGCGTTCCTACGCACTACCACTGAGCTATAATTGCTTCAAATTTGGTGAATATGAAGTATACTTATCTAATTGTCTTAAGCGCTGTTTAATTAAGTATTATATTATAGTAAAATTTAATGAACCTGTTGTCGTAACTAATTTACTTTTGGTGTTGACTAAGTTGTTAACCTAAATAAAAAAGTCTTAAGCTAGCATCTTCAACTGCAGCTCTCGTAAACTTCTAAGTGGACTTGTGAGCCGGAACGGGCTATTTCGGTAAACTAGATAAACTTTGTCAGTTTGCCGTTCCACTGTTCTCAGATTTCAATGCGTATGTTATGTGTAATCGTAGCTGTTTGAGTTATATTTTCGATAGTTACTACAATCACTTGAATAATCTGGTAAAAAGAGTAAATAATCCATCGGAAAAATGTTTCACACTTTACTTCATGGGTGATACAGATAATGGTATTTACTATGTTGTCAAATCAATATTTGTTTCGACAATTTTTTTTTAATGATCAATACACCAGTTGCAAAAATTGTGAAGAATGTCGACAAATATTCTAGTATAGTATTCTAGTATTCTATAGTTTTTTTTTTGTATATTGGTAAGAATTCCAGGTATGAAATATATTTACCGCTTAGCGTGTATGTAAAATGTTATGCAAGTTATCTGTGAAAATCAACGTTTCATCATAAATTAAACATACCGAGACACGGCCGTGACAATAGTTACATAAACTGCGAGCTGGTTATATGGAAAAGCTTGTCATAGCTACATGGCTGATTACGTATTGGAAGAGACTCCTTTTGTGTTGCCAAATTCAAATCACCTTGTCTGGCAGCATGGTTCTATGTTTCTAAGGGGAGCTTAAGAATATATCACGTAGAGTGGGTTCACGGAAAGTGTTGCTAAACGCTAAACGCACTGATGTTAATCGACAGCCGCATTTTTAGTCATAGCATTTTTGTTCACTACTTGGCATTATACTGTTTTAAACATTTAAATATAACAGTACAGTAATCGCTGTGCAATCATGTATGTATTGTATTGTATTTCAAAATGTTTTATCATATTGGCGCAATCTACTACCATTTTTGCTACTACAATTATCTCCGTCAACAATTTTTCATATTTTTGTAAAATAAGTTATTTACAATATTACAATCTCTCCTCGCTTTAAGACTAGTAATTGCGATGATAGACAAGGCAATTTGAACTTAGCCATGACATGGATTTTTTTTAAACCAATTTTTGGTATAACAGGTCACGAGATATGACGAACTTCTAAAACAAGTTTTTTTCCTTTTTCTTAATTTGAGAGATAAAACGTAGAGAAATATTTTGAAGAAATCTCTCTATCATTGCAGCCAATGTGATACTACCATTCTGCAAAATAGCTGGAGCCAAGTAGCCAAATAATTTGTTGTGTTTTACCGTTAGTAAGTTTTGCAGAACTTTCTTCGAAAATGGGTTTCAAGGTAAGCGAAACGCATATGATTCTTTGGGTGTTACAAGCGTTCATAAGCTATGGAAATACAGTTTACTATCAGACGAAACATACGATTGTTTACCAGTTTAGCTATATACAACACTCTTTATTCGGGATGTCTAAGAATGTCTTGAGTGTGGATAATTTTTGATGTATACTCTTCAGCAAACTGTATAGTTGATTTATTTAGATCCTTAGTAAATTAGTTACAATTTAGAATTGTTTTATTAAAGTTTACTAATAGCAATAAAAATAGATTATAATTAATAATTTAATACATTAGTTCGAATGTGCTTTTATGTCCTTGTGCGAATGTGCGAAAGCTACAATTAACCTAAATGTTCATTGAATGTATTCTAGCTATTCTGTGTTGAAAATCGTTTCTAAAGCACTTATCGATTTATGCCGACAGCTATACTTGAGATTTAGTTCCTGTTTAAATGTACGTTCGTTGTAATGTATTTGGCAGCATAAAAACGAAACTATTTTTTGAATACCTGTCAAGTTTTTTTCTGTTATACAAAAGTGGGTACCAAAAGATTCGTTGTGTGCAGAGTGCGTAATAATAAAATCGGTGATGAAGTAACGAAGAATTTTATTGAACATCAGGAAAATTCTTCAGAGTTTTTTTTTTAACCTCTTATAAGTTTAGCGTGCATTTTATTTTAATGCTTTATTTTTCTAAGGATTACATCATTAAACATTCGGTGTAATTATAACTGAAAAAAACCAATAAAACCGATAAAACTTAAAAACCGATAAAAAATCTATTCATGCAAATTTTGTAACGAAACCGCAAATTTTTATTTTAAATAAAACTTATAATATTGGAAAACAGCGTACTGCATGAACTGACCGCCAAAGGTACCCCAGCCCTTGTATATTGGCAGTGAATACAATATTCCATCTTCTTGTCAAAGCATAGACTTTGTAGTATATTAGAGATGCTACGGATAAGAGACTTTGAGTATGGTTAGGATATTTTGAAAATTTCTAATTGGATTATTTATGTGCATAGGTAAGAAATTACTTTAGAAATTTGATAGTTTCGAATCATTTAAATTACGAATATTATGTCTTTAAAATAATTGTATTTAAAAGTGAAATTGAAATTAATTGAAGTATTCGATTTAATTTGTATATTTTTTTAAGTGGGGAGAATGCGTTTTTGCTTTCTCTTCCAGCGAGAGGAGACTGAGAGGAATATGTATGATTCACCTAGCGCTAGCCGCCAGGAATACCCATTAAAACCCCGTTGATACATCACGTTTCTGGGGTGACGCGGGTTTGAACAGGCAAATATCACATCGCTTCGGCGGTCGGCCCGGCCTGATGGTAACACGGGCCTCCGTCTCGGCAGTCTTGGCTCGAGCTGCCACTATCAAGACCGATCTGGTGCAATACGTGGTGAATCTCCCGTCCCGCCCCTCTCAGTCAGACTCGGGGTGGCGGAAATGCGACTCAATTTCTATTCCAAATCAAAAATTAATACCAACTGACTAAATTAATAAATAAAAACTAAATTAATCACTCATTAAGAGATCAATTTAAGGAGACCAACATATCAACAGTGCCATGTGTATACGTATTTGATAATATCATATTTATTCATAAAAATATTAATAGTTAAATTCTACGAGTAGACATCATGTTGGTCTGATTCATGCAACGCTAACAAAAATACAGAAATCATTTAAAGGACAAGCTTTCGCTTCTATAATAAAATCCCTCACGATAAACGTGAACTACAACGAAAACAGTTTAAAATAAGTGTAAAACAGAATAATTAAAAAAGCATATTAGACAATTGCAGATTATTTCGCAGATAAAAATGCGTAGGATTAAATTATTGTTAATATTGTTTAAGTTCGGATAATTATATATATATATATGTATATGATAAAGTAAGCGATTGCTGGAGAGTTTCTTTTGCCGCTTCTTCTTTTCCAGAACGCCATGTTGTTTCCGAAACGGTCTTAGATTTTTGATTTCAAAAAAGAGATATTATTATTCTATTTCTAAAAATAAACCATTTATTACAAAAATATACAATTATATAAATAGAATCTTTGAGTTTGTATATTTTCCTTAGAATAAGTAAATGTAATTTTCATAACATTTCTATGAAACTCAGCAGAGGAAAAATATAGGATAAGATTGCAATTGAAAAAGCAAAAAAAACCCAATACTGAGTTAGGTGAAATGCTCCAAAATCTGTTGTCCAAAGTCTATTGTTATATAAAAATGTTTATTATTATTTTTCGAAATTGCCAGCATTTAGTGATGCAGTAATAATATTACAATGTTCCAGGAATCGGTCGGCAGCCTGCGCAAGCTAGAGTGAATTGTAAATCAACATAAATCACCCATGTCATAATGTTTGTCCGCCCTATTCCTGTCGGCGTGAGGCGGGCGCCGCGTGCCGTCCGCGGCCGTGCGCCTGAACGAACAGGTATTATGTTCGGTTTCGCGAGCAGTTATTACACGTTATATATTAATTTTCCAATGAAAATGGGTTAATTTTATAGTTGAGGAAGTTTGCGGGATTGCTGTTACGATTCGTCTAATATGTATGGATCTGTAGACATAAAATTTTAAGTTTATAGCGTAAAGTTTAAATAGTTTTCGCCGTGAGTGTTTCCTGATTTTTTTTTTATATTTTATACATCTGTATATTATAATATTTACTATATTTTTCTTCACATTTCATATATTCTACTTCAAATAAGTTCTATTCACAAATAGAGTAATATAATTTTCTGCAAATTAACACTTGCAGTAACGATAATGGATAAAAGATATCAACCGAAAATTCTTTGTTTTATAATTTCTTTTTAATAAATTAAACTGAAGTACTATGAAGCATTTTCCAGCAGTCGTAGTTAAATTAATCTAACATGCGTAAACTAAAGAAATTTGTGTTTTGTTTATACTTGGTCGTTTATCATCTAAAAGGATTTAGGAAATGTATTAGATAACTATTTCTATTTTATAATTTTGTATTTAGGTAGTAGGTATTTTGTGTTTACTAAATTTGTAAGTGTATATATAATTTTATATATATTTGTTGCAAAACATCGAGCGAATCTGTTACCCTGATGTTAATTATAATAGATGATAATGTTTATTCCAATTATATACAAACTACAGCGTCTTTAATACCCATATAATTCAATTCCTTCAGAATGATTAAATAATCATTATGAAGAAATTGAATTATATGTGTATTAAAATATCTATGTTACGGTCGGTTACAAAAATTACCTGAAAACGAGTCTCTGTATGACATGGATTGGTTTGTTTTGTTAGTCCAAAATGAGATAACAAAGTTTATCAGGGTATTTCTTTTAAATTAATTCTCTATTTAATAATATTTGAATTTCAAGCAAGAATAACTTAGCGGTAACATGATCGCACACTACATCTATCGACATTGATTCGAACTCTACAATGAGACTGTGTAAAGTAGGTAATAATACAGCCAGGTTGGTTAATCGGATTAGTTACTATACTGAAGTTTAAAAATCTGTCGCCAAGTAAATATTATTGAGTTTCAGCATCATCCAATCCCTCATTAGGTTTATCTGAGACCACATGCTAACTAAACCTTAAGTTACAAATATTTATGTTACAGTAGAATAGCAATCTATTGTTTACCACAGCATTATTAAACGTTTATCAAACACTTTCAATCAAATAAAAAAATCATTATTCAATTTAGGCCCTAAGAAGGTGCTTATAAACGTCAAACTACCAAACTACAAACCTATAATGCTACTGTAGAAAAATGTCTATCCGTAGCATATAAGTAGGTGCATGATATTATTCTTTATTCATATTCTTATTATTTTCATTGCGGATTTCACTTCAGCAAGTCCGGAATTTAATAACTGTAGATTAATGGATATAACATTTACTAGTAATCTTTTAAAACGAAAATCTTTGAGACTGTAGATTTAGTGGGTTCCTGCATAAACCAAATCGTCACTTCCCATCAGATGAGATTGTGGTTAAGCGCTTACTTGTTCAATATAATAAAAACATAAATGAATGGGTAGTCATATTTGTATACGTTAGGGCAACACTTTAGAGCTGACTATAGTGCAAAAATAACGGTGACCACCAAAAAAGTTGGCGGATCAATTAAACCCATCGCGAGTAGTCGCTGTTCTATCTGCTTCATGTTGTGGAAAAGTAGAAAAGCCTGACCCAGTGCCGGTTTAAAAGTTTAACAGTAATGCATTTTTTTTAATATCTATCACTATTTTGTTTCGTCTCTACTATTACTACTTTCAGTTAAATCTTATATATAAAAATCTCTTGTCACGGTGTTTGTGGTCACAATCCTCCGAAGCGGCTCAACCGATTGCAATGATTTTTTAAAATATATAATTAGTAGGTATAAGAATAGGTCGTTAAGTATTTCAAGAAGTCAGGTGTCCTTACCGGAAAAAAATTGTTAACCGTTTTTGTTGTAGCAAATTTTTATGTGGTCAAAAAGTATCTATGACCCCACTTTTCACCCTCTCTTTTTCCTACCTTCACTCTCTCATTCTTTAATCCTGATTTACAACCAAAGTATTTACTAGAAATAATCTATATGACAGAACAATGTTTGTCGTGTCAGTCAGTATTTTCATATACTTCTTAAATAACCAATAACATATGTTGCTTCATGCAGAATGACGTACCCAGTACATACATCATCTCAATATGACATTCAAAATTAGTCACGAATGTTGTATTATATAAATCTTACAAATATGATTTAGACATGCTATGGAATATAGATCATTTGTTTACTAGGGTAATAGATACAGATCAGTAAACAATGTTGTTTTAACTAAGTTACTAGGAAGGAAGGAAATGACTAAGTTAATATTGTGGGTCGATTATAAGTATCGGACTATGACTATATAAGTATCAAGATATTTCGGTAATTCGACCACTAATACAAGGTAGGTATAAATATATATTAATAATTAGAATAGTAAATAGCTTTTTTTACGTCAAGTCAGAAATCCTGGGCACGTCTAGTTTGTTGCCAAATGTTTTGGACAACCTTGAACGTCTGCTGAACTGCGACTTTGATCAGGGTCGGTCATGTTATATAAATGAGTGTCGCGAAATTTCGTATTTGTGATGAATATATATAGGTAACTGAATATTTTCTCTATGAATTATTAACTCTATCTGAAGAAATAAATCAATAATTATTCAATTCAATAATTAATAAAAAAAATATGAATAATAAATCAATAGAGTAATCAATTCATGTTGTTTCGCTTCTAATAAGATATTTTGGATTATTTAATTTGTTTATACAAAATGTAACTGGTTACCATTAGTTAATAATATGGAACACAATCTTACATACGATTATTTAATTCTAACCTAAGTAAAGTTTAAATTAGGGCAACTAAACAGCGAATATACCATATATAGCTATTTAACACTCAGGCACTCAACTCAGCATTACAATTATTTTATTCAACAAACAACAGTCTCTTGTGAACAACCTCGGATCTAGGTGGTGAGGGGCGGCTGACTAGGGCATTTGCCCCCGGCGGCTGTTTCAGGGGGCACCAAAATTATAATTTGCGTAAAAAAACTTTTTGTACAAAAAAAAGTGTACATAAGCAAAGATTAAAAGGAAATACTTAAACCAGGTGGTCGGCAAAATACCAAGCTGCTGCACTATTAAGTAATTTAACGGAAGTTGTCAAAGTTCTTGAATTAATTGCAGAATTGTCTCGATCACAAAAAATGCCACCCATTATATATATCTGAGTTTTTTGAACAATTAACCTTGCAGAATGGAGAGGGTCACCACAATCAAAATTCTGCCCAGGTTTGAAAAAATCGTAGACTCGAGGCTGCTCGTGAACAAATATTGAACCCGCGACCGCTCGCCTCAATAGTCTGACTCGACACTATTAAAATATTTTACCAGCTGATGATTACTCTGCAAATATATTCTAGGTACAATATTATTACTAAGTTTATACAATCACGAAGATACATTTCAACAGCTCAGAAATAAAAAATGGCAGATATCTTATGTATAAAATGGCCTTTAAATATGAATGTAATGCTGCCATTATCAATCTATAAATCGTCACCTTGATATACTTGATGATATACCTGTGCCTACATGCAGGGTATTTATCTTCTGTCAATTTAAATAAAATAAAGCGACGAAGCTCGTAACAGATTATGTATTTGACGGTTTGAGTACATTTATCAGGCGCAATATCAGAAGCTGTTTATAAAAGAAATAACATTATTCGGTCGGGAATATTCATTGATTACATGGAAATATACATTTTTTCAAACAGGAATTGTGATATAAATATGTTTCAAATATAATTTTGAATTTTCGCGATTTCTAAGGAATTGTAATGTTCGAGATTTAAGGATTTCTTTTATGGTAGTTTATTTTAGTAGCCGCAATATACTTGACTGTAAGTAGATTGCAATTCAAAAACAATGGTGGTCACTGAAATATTAGAAGTTCATCGGGTGTTTTCTGCCGTACCGGTCTATAGCCCTATCCAAGTTGCCTTTTAACAATCGGTAACGTAAACAAAAACAAAATATAAATGGGATGACAGTCGATATAGAATGTCATAGTGACTTTGACATACGTAAGGCCGGATTTAGATAAAAAGAGGCCCTATGTTTAATAAGTTCTGGATTTTCTCGAGTATGAAATTAGATTTAACGTTTCCATTTCGGGCCATTTGGATGACATAGTTAAATCTATTTTACAATTCAATAAGGTATATTGAAATTCCATAACTTCAGATTCTATGTTTCGAAGAATTACATATATTTAAGAGTACTTATTTGATCACTATTAACTTTATTTATTATTACTTACTTAAATATATTTTTTTTTCATTGGAATAAACCCTTAAACGAAATTATTCGAAACATTTCTATACTGGATATAGTTATAGTTTCATAGCACCTTTGCGACATACAATAGTTATGGATTTTAATGAAATCTCGTGGAGACAGTAAATTCTTTGATTGACCACTGTTTATTAGCCAAACCAAATATAGAATAGTCAATTTTTTTCCTTAAAGGTGTGTATCAGTTACATATATTAATTGTTGAATGCAGAATTAGCGCGATATCTATACGTATTGTGATCGTGTATACAAAAAAACTTGCAAGTTGAAATGTTGTGCATCAGTTAAACTTAAAGGTCTTTAAAATTTCTTTTAAATGCAAATGTTACCAATACTCAACTTTGTGATGTGTAAATAAGTCTGGATTTTTCAATAAAGCTCGATACAGTAAATGTTTAGTCTATTCTATTGTTTGAGCGCCGGAGAAAAATTGCCGTACATTATTTATTTCGTGAGTTAAGAGAGTCGGGGATGGATGAGCGGGAATAATATTAACAAACAACTATGATGTAGATTAATCTCTGTTTGAAAATGTATAATTCTGATCAACGCAAATAAATTCATTCATTTCTGCAGTTTCGGCTCTTTCATGTTATCTTTTATATCTAATATTGTGTATGTCTCTCACTTATCCTTCCAATAAAAGACACGTTTGCATTATCATGCTTTTGTTTCTATTCCTCTTTGAGATCGGCGTTTTAAATTTTCTTTTTATTTCAACGAAGCTTAAATAATTACATCGTTGAACATCTGTTTCCTTATTAACTTTCTTTATACAGTGAAGTATTCTTACCTTGCAATTTGGAATTACGTAGTTTTTTCAACCTGTCGATCAAGATCAGATGGTTGTTGCACATTTTTTAATTGTAATACGTTTATCGTTTGGTCATGCGGTTATTTGAATATTAAGTGGTAATGTTGCCCAAGACTGTAATATGCTGTAATAAGCCTACTCAGAGAACTGGATCTCTAGCGGTGTTGTAGAAACATAGTTCCGGAGTTTTAACTTAGTGGTAGTGTGTAGGAACTCCGCATCAACGTGGGTTCGAATCCACCTACAATGAGCTTGAGTTTCAGTGAAGGAAAACAGCGTGATAAAACTATGGCATGGTCTTAGGGCTTTTTCTAATGCCCACCTGGTTACCTACCACACTCAAGTTGAAAAACTGGCGCCAAATACTAATAGGTATGTTCCGGCAATGGCACTTGAGAGCCAGTCCCTCCACAGGTTTAGCGTGTCTACCAACTTGGACCGTATGGTCATTTAAGATCAGGTGAGATTATGCCCATAACGCTAAAGCCTAAACACTAGAAAAAAGTTAAAAGTGGACAGCCAATGGGGCAGAACAATATACCCAACGGTTACGTCACGGTGTTTTCCTTCAGCGTAAGATCAGGTTCATTACAAGTATTCGAACTAATTGCAAACGCTACTACTGTGCCTGTATTGTTTTAAATTTTTACATAACGGTTAGATTAATTCAAATTAGTAACATTTTTATAAATATTGATCTCAATAAAGAGTGTATTTAGATAGAATACTGAGGGCATTCAAATATTAGTCAAATAATAGAATATTTTGAATGAGAACAAAGTATGTTAATAATAAGTCGTTGTCGGATGTTATAAAATATCCTGTTCTAAATATAATCAGGTTACGTTTTTGAACTTAGATCATAATATAATCGTTGTATTATATAAAGTATTCTTCTAGGTATTTTCTCCAAAAATGATTAAGTTAAACGTTTGCTTTCCATTAAACGTAATTTTTATGAATTTCTAGGAAAAATTGCAGCTTTAGCAATTAGTACTTGCAAGTTTACATTCGTACTGACAGTTATTACTTGGTCTCATGTGTCATGTAATTTTTGGGTAAATTGTAATAAATTTATAATTATTGAAATTAACTTTTAAATGCTTAAAAAAGTATTTTTACATAAATAAATTTCTTGTTTTTTCTTTAATCTTTTACATTTAAAATACTTAGGTGTGATGTACATATGAAATAAAACAAATGATTTCATATAAGCTAATATATTTACAAATCTTAAATAATAATACGAGGTAGATGATGTTTTGTAAATATTCTTATAAACTTAAGTCAGATTAGTTGCTGTAGTAAGTAGTACCTACTTATAAACGATGTAAGTTAGTACATTTTTTTAAATAATTATGAGTTTCATTACGATATCCCCAGTTGATGTTTAGTTTAGCGGTTATTGAAGACAATATTTCAACTTTATATGATAGCTATATGCAACGCAATCATTTATCACCACTAAAATAAAAAATATTGTTAAGATTTTATTTTCTTGTGAATTAAGTATAGCACCAGACTTCCGGTAATTAGCAAACCACTCCTGTAAACAAAAAAAAATGAAAAATAAGTGATTCTGTAAAATATACGTTAAGTTTATCTTTATTTATAAAAATTTTGTGTCACTTGTTTGTTCGCGATTAGCTCCTAAACTACATAAACGATTTTAATCAAATTTTACACGCAGTTTGATCCAACTTGAGAGATAGGATACTTTTTATCTTGGTAAGTGCTCATAACGTGATAGATGACGTTGTAGTCAATGTCGATGTGATTGACTACTCGAAAAGGCAGAACAAGGTCTGGCGGGTCAGCTAGTACTTAAATAAAATATCCGTACCACGTTGTTTGTACGTGATAAACTGGAAAATAATTAACAGCGGTTAAGTAATGAAATTTTACACGATATATGCAATTTGGTCCCACTTAAAAGGTAGGGGTAGGGTAGTTTGAATTTGATTAGTGAACAGGCATGGTTAAGCTATTGGACGCCACGGCCACATTACGGTAATAGGGCCCCTATAACCTGGACAAAGCACTATTTTGTTAGAACAGACAAAGAAAGTGGATGAGTAAGCTACTAGATTTATTTTTAATTCTTTACAGTCACATTTAATGAATAGATAATATTAATTCATAAAAGTATTCACACGTTAGTGCTTAAAACTCTATATTGATTGAAAATTTACCCATCTAGATTTGCGATGGGCAAAATAATTAATTATTCAGTTTAATAAAAGTCAAGTTATTGGCTATTAGAAATACATTATAAGGTCTGACTGGCCTGGCTAGTCAAATATAATTTATAATAATTTTATTTTTCTTTACTGATTACGCAGACTACTAAAATATAAATCTTATTTTAACTATTTGGATTTATAATCAAGAAACAAGTTTGAAGTTTCTAAGTCCGTTAAATATATTTCTAGGTGGTATTACATGGAAATTATTTTGGACCGGATTGCGACCACCATTCATTAGTACTGCTTTTGCACTGCAATCATTACTGACTGATATGAGATATTTCAAACTACCGAGGTCACCCGTTCGATCTTCGGAAGAAGTAAAAATATTTATCTGTTATTAGTTAGTACACATTGTCATTTATATAAACGATAAAACCGGTTGTTACTTTGTGTCCAATAATTGTGGTTACAACGTCGTTTGTAAATACATTTGACATTGGCGAAATTGCCTACATAAAGACTTTTATAACTTTAACTAATAACAGAGACCGTTTCTATGACGACCCGATTTTAAAAAAGTTACTTAATATAGCCTTGAAACAGCTATATATCACTAAATTCGGTGATAATATCCGAATGGTGGGGATCCAAGATCGGATTATAGCAACAAACCCTCTGTATATCGAAATAGAATTGGGATAACTTGAGCTGGTATCGTCATATCTTACGTATCGCTGGTGCGTTATTAACTTTTTTTATATATATAAAAGAACAACCAGGATTCCATTTAAAACAGTAGGCGTCGACATCACACGTAGGCCACACGTCATCATTCACCCAGAGTCGATTAAATATAAAAAAAACGGCGCCAGTATATAAAATTCTTTAGTATCCATACCACACGGCAACCGGTCCAGCCGCGTAACGGTTGTACGAGTTGTATTTAGACACTTTGTATTCTTTGCTGTTATTGAGGTTCTGTAATATTTTGTCCGTCCTGAAAATATATTGGCTTATGAGAATATCAAATATATAACTAGATTTTCTGGTATACTCGAGCTTAGTCAATAAGATATACAATATATATTTAAGTAAATAAGCAAGCTGCTTTTATTGGTTACATTACAACTTACGTAAAATTGGAATTAGTCGCTACAAGCGCTGCCCGAGGGCCGTGCGGTTTTACGTCCACAGACCCGTAGTTGGCGAGCGTTGACGCCATCTATAAAACGGACGTTTTTATTAGTACTTATGGTAAAATACTACAGCCACAACAGAGACAATGTATTTCTATGTATAGTCCGCTCAGGCCTCCCGATGAGACATATCGACCAGCGACATCATCACCGGGGATCAATTTTATTTATAACTTTAACCTTAAATCAACCTTGACAGTGACATGAAAGATGTGGTCCCGAGCGTTCAAGAAATCAAACACCGGCCGACGGAGTGCGCATGAAAACGGGTACGTCCTGGGGTAAAAATAAAGATTTCCCGCTCTTGTGACACTTGGGCATTATCAATTTGTTTTAACTAGCAACGGGGAAATATGTGAACGACGCGTGAGATATGCTCGCGTGTGTGGGTGTGAGTGGCGCGTGCGTGTGCGTGCCGCTGTCCCTGGCCGGGCGCCAAATGTCAGCGAGCTTTCCCGCTGTGCTCGTTCAAATGTCACGGAGCCGACACAACGATAAACCAATATAAAGGACAGTCAAACTATCGACGCAACATTCTACAGTATCATGCACAGTGTTCTTTAAAACGCTTGCTGGAAAACCGCTACCGTGCACCGCAATTCACCGGGCGAGGTGACAATTATTACTACCATAACTGTTCTTTAACATATGAGCGCTAATTTTGGCTTCGAGCGACGAAAGTACACCGAAGGACCCAAATAATTTTGTATAAAAATTAATTTTAAAATATTATGTAACATTTGCAATAATTTCGGATGGGAGACGAAAATAATTTTGCATCGTCGTAAATGAAAACCGAGATTATCTGCACATGTACTATGAAGGGATATGACAGTTAACAGACAGCGGTATAACATACAAAAAACGAGTTTGAATATTTACATGAATCGAAATATTTATACAGTAGCTAAGAAAAATAAAGTTCGCACATTATTTTTAAATTATACACATTGTAAGATCGCTGGGTAAACGATGACTGGTATGTCTTCAAAATTAACGAAATTCACAAGAAATTGTATGTATGTACATATTGTATGTTTATAGTTAGAAAGCATTAGGTTAAAATATACCCATAAAAACATTGTATCATTTGCCTATAAGTCTAGGTAAATAAGAATAGAAACTAACTTAAATATAAAGAAATATATGGTATTCTCAAATATTTAAACGAGACAACCAATAAAATGTGGTATTACAATGAATATACATGCATACGCTTACTTCTGTGTTGAATTGGCTCATTAATTTGTTTATTTCAACATATTAAATGTTTTTTCTATCAAAAAAAGTAGTTTATTTCAAAATTATCAAACGTTGAGATACATTTTTCGAATAAATATAATGAATGCTAAATGTAACGAATTACTTTTGAACCAATGACAGTTCAGTGGTAAAGTGTACGGACGCCGCGTCGATAGACTTCAGCTGGAATCCCTGCAATCACTTGCTTTTGGTGAAGGAAAAAGGAAAAAATAGCGATGAAACCATAGGTAGTACAGGTTTTTTCAATACCCGCCTGGCTAATTACTATTTAAATGAGGTTGCAACATTTTAATTGCTAGCAAAACGGAATGCAAATGTGTTAGAGCTAACAATTTGTTACTCTTTCGGTTATCTGTGCATGAATAATCAATATATTTACATCCTAATTAATGTTATAAATGCTACTTTGAATATGTTTTTCCTTTCACGACTTATAAGAAAAGTACATAGGGTTTAACATTCTGAAAAATACCAAATATTAGAAAATTATAGTTCTATACTAAAGAAGTCGCTAGGTATAACTATTTCAACATATACAAGCTGATTTGTAATTGATCGTATTCCGTTTCGGAAGTGAATCAGGGACTATAGAGAAGTAATTTAACCCCCATCATGTAGTCCCTCCTATAAAGACCAGCAACGCACCTCTGCTGTTGTGGGTGTCCACGGACGGCGGTAATCACTTACCATCAGGTGACACGCTTGCTCGTTTGCACCGTATTCCATAAAAAAGAGGTATATAGTGCGCCATTTCGGAACAAAACTGCATTGAATATGTTTTTGGGAAAATTCTAGATGTAGGTAATAAAACCAGAAAAATAAATTTCACTGACTAATATTGGGTCAGTATTTCGACTCATCTAATAATGAACTGAGTGGCCAAGAACTCCCAACGCAAAGGACCATTTTAAGTTTTATGCAAAAATCCTGGATACAGGATAGATTATTTAGTATAATAGTATTTCGTTAAAATTAAATTTTATTTTTACAGTATTACGAATAGTCAAGTGCCTACATATTTACATACGTATATAGTTCAAGTTATACATTATGGTATACACTAAATATTTATAACAAAACTACATATATATAACATAAGACGATATTAAGCTGATAAAATTTTGTTTACAATAATACTGGGCTCTTAAAAACCTGTGTCCCATCTCTAAGGCATTTAGAATTTTTATCTGTCAAAGTTCATTAATGTAATTCAGATCAGTTACAGTGTACTAATTTAATATTACTGTAGTTTATTTAGTTATCTCTATGGAATTATACAAATATTTCAGGTTATAATACTAACCTTTTCAATATTAATAACTCGTTCTTTTAACGACTTGATATGAAGTAAACCAGGTCGATGTTGTGGCGGATCCTGATTAACGAGGTCCTGAAATAAAAACTTTACCCTTTGAAAAATAAAATCACAGAATTAGATTGAAATAGAAAAATTAAACAAAAGATATAAACAACTATACTATTGATAATTGTTGATTAGTTTTCTATAACGTACAAGTTTTTACTTTACACGAGCAATTTAACAACTGATTTTATTTATAGAAATTCAATAAATAAAAATAGATAGTGTAATTTATACAACATTCTTCGTTTATGTATAAAAAATTGAAAACTTGCGAATCAGATTCAAAAACCAAGGCTTTCGTTCTATCACATAACAATACTTTTGTGTCTTGTACAATTTCATACAATCATTGCATTCATTGTCTGCATCTCTCTAGCATCATACATTTTACGCAATAATGCCTCAATGGACGTGAGTTCGAATCCGTGCAATGAGCCCGAGTTTTTTGAGAAGAAAAACATTGTGATCCATCCATAGTTTGATGTAAGACTTTTCCTAGTGCCTGCCTGGCTAGCTACCTTTTACTTTTAGCTAAAAACTTATAGGTATATTCCGGCAGATGCACTTGAGGGCTGGCCTCTCTACTAGGTTTAGCGTGTCCACCATCTTAGATCAGATCGTCACTAACATCAGGTGAGATTGTGGACGTAACACTAAACTTATAACACATACTTGTGATGCAGACACCATCGGCGAGGTTCAAATTGAAAACAGATTAATATTGTTTGTCTTTACTGAATGACAAACCCCTTTTTTCATAAATAAGTCTCGTCAAAATCGACGCAGTCGTTTCAGAGATTAGCCGGAACAAACCGACAGACAGTTCCTTTAGGAAGTACATTCACATGCATTTAGTAAAAAGATATTATTTTGACATTACAAATTGACACTTTTTTATTTATTTGTATAGATTTTTAATTCCATGCGAACGAAGTCGCGGACAGAGCTATTCCAATAGAAAATAATACTCACCATGTATGGCACAGCTCCGCGTATCACGTTAATTTTGTTACAGTAAAGTGCCAATGATGATATTTTTTCAGTTGGACCGACGGGTCCATAGCTGCCTCGATTTTCACAGGCGACCCAATGCCCGAGGCTGATGAAGCAATATGCTACAACATAATTAACCTTGTAATGCGTACTGATGTATTTCTATGTAAACGGGTTATTTTTTTGTTTATTTAGTACTAGCTTTTACCCGCGGCTTTGCTCGCGTTAATATCGATTTTGTAACACAATTCTAATCCCGGTACTCGCTATTTTACATAAATTATATCAAAGGAGACTGGTATATAAGAACATTTGTGCTCGTAGTCATTTATACGCGAGCCCCTCACTATTTTGACGATAGTGGCTTACACATAAATTAGATATATGCTGTCGCGGGCCTTTTTTGTAGGACTATTTAAGATAAACATTTCCATTATACATTATATACAAGTAACTCTAACAGTTTTTGCAATGCACGGCAGAATTTTTTCCTACTTACTTGACATATGGTTACATTTTGGACAATTCACACAATATCTTTATAAATCATAGCCTATGTGTTATTCTCATGCATAAGCTATATTATTGTAAAGTTTCATTACAGTCCATTCAATAGTTTTTTTCGTGAAAGCGTAATAAACATCCATTCATCCACTATTTCATAGTTACACAAACTTTCGCATTTATAATATTAGTAAGGATATTTTATCATGGCGTAGTGACTGCACTTTACTCGATGATGAGCACGATACATTAATTTTATTTTCGTCGTAGATAGCGATTCAGTTTTATTGTAAAAAAATCGTTTAACGTAAAACGTACAGAAAATGCCATTGCGTTTGACAAAGGTATTTTAAATTAAATACAACATGAAAACAAACAGAACATAAAGTTTCAACTTTCAAATTAGAAATTGGTAACGTAAAAATACGAAAAAATGTATTTCTACAATTTTAATACTACACATGAAAATACTATTAAGTTTTTAGAGTTCCGCAATTCTCAAGCAAAAACGGAACCCCTTTAGAATGATTTTGCGGTCGATCTGTCTCTCAGTGGACTATATTTTTAATGGATTGAGGTATAAAGGTTAATAAATATGACACATTAAAGTCTATTATACAATTATGGTATAAACACATTTCTAGTTATAACAAACCTGCACAATATGCATCCCAGCCAGCTTCGTGATAAGATTGTTTCAAATGAAAAGGTGTGCTTAATTTTACCATGCTCATTCCTTGCTTAATTACTTTGTACTTGCCATTTGTGAAATATTCATATAAACTGTAAAAACAAAGAAGACAGTACTACCACTATCCGTAGCATCAGATTTCTTACATTTTAAAAGTAATCACAGGGCATAGCTTAGAACAGCGTTTCTCAAAGTGACGCATGAGAAAACTCGATGATTTTAAATTTGATCGTATGGGCTTCGCGTTAATATTAGCTGCACAGCTTACGTATACGACACCAGATTAGCTGAGACCGTAATAAATGCTAAAAATATCAGTTCTATGAAGAATTGAACTAAAACTTTCATCAGATATGATCAATGTTGGAGACATTATTCAAAATCGATAACTGAGCAGATGTTATATACTAATATTATAAATGCGAAAGTGAATTTGTTATTTTTTGCGTCTTCACGCTTAAATCGCCGAATCGATTATTATGATTGTTGGCATAGAGATAGATGGGAACGTGAAGACGGTGATAGACTACTTATTTTTTTTGCGAAATATTTATTGTAAGTAGGGTATAGAGAGGGGGTCAACTTTGTATGATTTTTTTTATTACGTCATCTGATTCCATAAAGTCAACGGTAACGCAAGCGAAGCCTCACGTAAAGTCTAGTACTGAATAAACCACATTTTTTAGAGCCAGTCCTTACACTAGGCTTATCATGTCTACCATCTTGGGCTACATAATCACTTAACATAAAGTGAAATTGTGGCCATAACACTAAACCTGTCAACTATAAAAAATATTCTTATTCATCATCAAACGTATTATATGTCAATGCGTCATTATGACAGACTGTAAGTTTTTTTTTATAGTTAAGGCTTAGCGTATGGCCATAATCTCACCTGATCTTAAGTGACAATACGGCCCAAGTTGGCAGACACGCTAAACCTGTAGAGGAACTGGCTCTCAAGTGCTATTGTCGGAACATACCTATAGGTATTTGGAGGCAGATTTTCAACTTGAGGGTGATTGCTAGTCAGGCGGGCATCAGAAAAGGCCCTACTACCATGCTATGGTTTCTTTACTATGTTTTCCTTCACCAAAACCTCAAGCTCATTGTAGGTGTTTGGATTCGATTCGCTTGACGTAAAGTCGTACACACTACCACTGAACTATCATCGCTTCTAAGTTGTACAAATTTCACATTAAAATATTTTTATATTTTTTACACCCATATATACTACCCACAATTCATTATCTCTCATGTTTATCGGTAGAACTACAAATTATAGCAGATACAAAATGTAGCAATAAAATATATGCCCTTAATTGTAATATAAAAAAATAAAGCTATAACAATTTTTAAACAATAACTAGTAACGTAATATCACGGACAAACAACAATATATCGTTTGTTTACTTTCTATAAGCAATAACGGTCAGATTGGGAGATTATATTATATAGCGGTGATCAATCTCCATAAAATACTAAATAAATCTGATACTGAAATATTTCAAAGGTTTAATGTGTAATAAAGTCAGATTAGAGGATTCATAGCCGAAATTTAAGTAATTTATATGTTTCACTATATAAAAAAATATTGATATTTTTTAGAAAATGTTATCTGCTATTATGCTGTTTATTATAAATTATTACTTACTCTTGTAGACTATTAGATTTCCAGACTTCATCAAATGTCAGCTTCTTCGCCATTACATGCGATATATATTTTGTATCGAATATATTCGGGAACATAGAATTAATGTTCTTTTTAAACGTGGAATATTTTTGTGGCAACGGTCCAATAAACTGATTGTGTAAGAGTAACAGGTCCAGGTACATGTTGTGACCTATAATTGGTTTTCGATAGGTTTCTAATAGAGAAATAATATTTGAAAACCCTAGTAAATATGTCATTATGTTTTCCTCCAAATTCTTCATCGAGGTACTCTTTGCACCTTCAACATTTTTATCTCTGTAGATCAATATCTGTAAAAAAATAAAAATTATTACTTATAACATATTTTTAAGGTATAGTGTTATGACCAAAATCTCCCCTGATTTCAAGTAACGATGTGGCCTAAGATGATGGACACGCTTAGCCTAGTGGAGAGACGGGCTCTCAAATGTAGCTGCCGGAACACACCTACAGTTATTTGGTGGCAGATTTCAACTTAGTGGTAGTTAGCGAGGCGGACGCTAGAAAAAGTCCTATCACCATGCTATTATTTCATCACGATGTTTACCTTCACCGAAAGCTCAAGCCTATTAAAGGGATTTGAATTCACGTCTATTTACTCAGCGCCCGTACACACTACCAACTGAGCTATCATCGCTTTTGGCCTTTTACAAAATATAGTTTAACCCCCATGTAACGCGGTGTAACATTTTTCTGTAACTCCCTCCCCCTCCGTAAATGTTATGTAACACTCAAGTGAGCATTTTTATCTAAAAGTTAAAAATTATGTTTTATCTTTTCCTTCTAATAAACATTTAAAATAAAATAACTTTCTTATCTTAACATTTGTTAATGTGATAAGAAATAGTCGAGGGATTTTCCGTAAAACATAAACGAAAATAATTGTGAACTTGGGTAATTTTAATTGCCTAGATTTTTATCAAAAAAAATACAATGTTATGTAACGTGTTGGTCGTACCCCTCCCGCCCTTGTAACGCATCGTAACGTTTTACAAGACTATCCCAATTTCGTTACGTAATACTTGAATGGCCCCTTACATTAAGCAATCCAAATTTTATTGTATTTATTCATTATAATAATCAAACACAAGTGAAGTGGACCATAAATAATAACTTGATACATGCACTTTCAGTTGTTATAAAAACTACTTGATCCATTTTAATAAGGTAGCCGCCATCTTGTTAAGGAATTGTTTGAATTTTGAAAATGCTAAAAGTAAGGCAGCTCCTAGAGTATTTATGATTACCTTTTTGCTATTACCTAAGCTATCCGTCGTGAGAATATCCGGAAATCGTATCCTAAGTTCATTGTGGATGATGTAACGCAAGATAGGGCTCTCAACATCTATATACATGGTGTCCTCTTTACTCACACTTAGCCATCTGGAATTGGGAAATACCAATTATATTTATAATCAAAATTTCACCAGGTTTTTACAAAGTCTAATGCCTTTCCTACAATACAATTTTTGTTAAAATATAATTCTGAAACTAAAATAAACTTGTTTACCTACAGTCCTCTTCATTTGTAGGCAGGCTACGTTGCTAACAGTGTTCAAATATGGCTTCAGCCATTGTCATGCACTCTCTTTTGAGTTGTTAAGTTTTAAGATTAGCCGGTGTATATCTAGCTATTGAGGGGTCCCTGATTGGTTGCAAATCCTTTGGTTTTAGATGATATTGTGCACAGTGAAATCACTATGTTAAGGTACAAGGCAAAAGAGATAGAACATGAAATGGCACATTTTATAAATATCGCACCACCAGTACAGTAACAGTCAATGAACACTGTAAACTTTAGGTAAACTTAATTTAGGATCTTATTCATGTCACATAATTAAAAATAAAGCATTTCTGTATGGAGACAAATCCAACAATAGTATGATCATTGAAATCTGACCAACCATTCTTGAGTTATAAATGGTGTATACAACCAGACTTTGTTTTATGAAAATGGATTTGTGTAGACAGTAAAATTACCTTAGGGGTTTATAAAATATTAGCTATATGGAACTGCATGCTAAATGAAATAACTCACTTGGAAACCTCAGAACAGTATTGCTGTAATAATCTCTCTTCATCAAGTTCAACACTGCGGGATAAGTTTTTAAATAGAGTTCTATCTTTTATATTTTGACGCACTTTTTCTTCTTCCATTTTACTCAGGTATGGAAGACCTTCATATGTGAACTGAAAAAAAAGTACAACAAATAAGAACATACTTTTTATTCTGTAAGTATTTAAGAAAAATCTATAATCGTAATAGCCTTTTCAGGAAAACATTGTAAAAGTGAAAAATTTTAAAAACATTGTTTTATTTTATCCTCATACACATTATCTTTGTATATTACAAACAGTATGTTAATAGCCACTAGTTTCTTAAATTAGTGGTTATTTATGATCAACAAGTTATATTTTTTTATAAGATATAATAAATACTTTTTAATAAGGAATGAAAAAACTATCTTTTAAAAAGTACAAATTGTAACTTCTGATGTTTTTCCTGAAAAGGCTCAATATTATAACCTTAACATTGTTAAGGTATGAAAATAATAATCTAAACTATTTATGTACTGAAATAGTATATATGTGTATATACTGACACATACTGATAAAAGAGAAAATGCAAAATAATTGACATAAGAGATCTGAGGAGCACTAAGGGTAATAGAACCCAGGCTATGTTTCAGGGGTGTCCATCATGTGGCAGAGAGGAAAAAGGTTGTATGTGATTAAGTTATGAATATAGGCCACCCTAAAGATCTAGGTTTAAGCCAAATTTGGTAGAAGCTTGCTATTGCAGCTTTAAAGACAAATTCTCATTTAGAACTCACTGCAGTCCTAGACGGGCAAAGATCTTTTAGTAGATTTTAGAGAGATTTTGCTGGTATACCTCTCGCTCCCACTTTGACTACTTATAAATGCAACCATTCCTGTTCAGGTAATATAGTAGCTTGTAGTATTTATTTGTTTTTATAGCATGGTCTATTGTAGTAGTAAGAGTAGTAAAAGATCTCGAAAAGGACAATGGTTTTTCTGATATTTGATAGTATCTCATTCAACTTTTTCCTATCCAAAACCTATACGAAATATTGTTACCAGATAGTTTTGACTGCAGTCATTAAGTTCTATAACACCAATTAATTTTCAATCAACTTTTTTAAAAGAATTAGGTTTATCTTAGTTGCATTATATACCATATTTAGCATAACTAATTTGAACTTAAAGCTGAAACATGATATTAATATTACACTCACCTTATTAAAATCAAAATTATGTTTACACAGAAACTGTAAAGTGGAAGCTTGAAATATAAAGGATTGGTCAATATCCCCAAATACTTGTGGACATAAGTAGAATGTGTAGCAAACAGCATTATAAGTATTAGTCTCCCTTTCATATTGGAACATAGTAAGCCCAACTTGGGTCATGATCATTTTATCAACTTCAGTTTTGATCTTGTCATATCTTTCTTGATTTGTATCAAATAATCTATAAAATACACAAAGCACAAATTAATACATGACTTAAGTTACAAATATTCTGTTTCATAATAATAGGATACAATTTCACACTTGAATGTTTTATTGTAAACTAGTGTAATCTTACAATATGATAACTAAATAACTATTAAACCATAGACATATATAATTCTAACACTCCAACTTACATCTAATGCTTATCACTCATAAGTCTGCTATATGAGAGTATTGAAACTAAAATATTTCAGCTCAAACAAAAACTAATTATCACTGTACCATAAGGCCTGCAATAAAGAACACTACTAAGTTATTTCATTGCTCTCAGAAATAATTGACAAGTTCCGTGCTTAACATGCAAGGCCTGTAAGGGATAGTAATTAAACAATATAAGGATTTTTTCCTAAGTATCTAAATAACCTTCAATGTAGGCGATATTAAAACTATAAATAATATACTGTATATAGAAAAGGCTACTTTAAAGTTTTCCTTTAAATAATTAGGACAATTATTTTTAGAATTATAATAATATCAAGGAATAGCAGTTAAAATGCTAAGTAAAATATTTATTTTATTTCTTGTATAAAAGATACTATAAGCAACTTAAAATAACTTAACAACATTTGGATACTGAATGGATGTTAACAATTTTGTGTTGTTAATTTATAAAAAGACAGAAACACAAAAACGATATAACCTCAACTTCTCATAATATAGACATACAAACCTGTAAAAATGTAAGGAAGTTTCAAACGAAATTTCAAATACCTGTGTTTAAAGCATTCTCCAGAAAGAATAGCAGTAAATTCCGCATCGAAACCAACAAAACAGGAACGTTTTAAATTAGTGGCTATGTTATCTATTTCTTTGCTGAAATTTTTCTTTGTTATCTCCATAATTGTTTTATTATTTATAATATACAATAATTAATCTAAGCAGTTTTGTTTACACCAGGTTGAAGTCCTAAAAAATAATAAACAAATAAACTTTTATTTTGGATATATTTTTCTTTTTCATCTCATTCCTCTTTACGAACAAGGCAAAGGTATTAAGGCCATTCAACAAATTATGTGAGGTTTTTTTTTAAATTGTGATGTTAACGCTTCTGGGCTTTTTGGCGGGATCTTGATCTGTCATATTGTGATATTTATTTTAATTTATATACTTAGTTGTTTAGTCCTATATTGTGTAAATTAAGGTAACATTTTACGCATTTTAGCGTAGCGTAGAGCATAGGTGAAGTGAATTGTAAATAATAATTTGGACATGATATACTAGTTCCCAAATAAATTCTCAAAAAAGTCACCATCTTCTTGAAGACAGTATCGTCTACATTTAAAACAACATCTGACTTAGCTGCATGATCTAGATGCTTTTGCCTTTTACTTAATTAAAAGGGAAAAACTATACCAAAAAAAATGTTAATGCTTCTACTAGTTGAGTCTATTAAAACTGCCAAAAAATTTTGTAACTTTGACTAGTAATATTTTAATTATGTGTAATACTGCAGCTTTAGATGGTATAGTTACGCCACATTAAGTAGGTATATAAATTAAAATAAAAACAACAAAATCAAGATCCCAGAAAATTTTATGTTAGTTAATAAATAAGAGTAGGTACACAATTTCTTTTTGTTCTTATCAAGTGACAGCCTGTTTATACACAATTATTATGTCAATGTACTGTCAAACTTACAATGGTAGAATCCAAATCATTAAAATTTTTAGGGCTTATATAACTTCGGTTTAATATCATATTTTATCCATATTTTTTTGGATCCATATTTTGGATATGTAATCCATATTGGATCTCTTGTCGCCGATGGCGGGGATAAGCATATCCATGGCGATCGTGAATTGTTATTTTTTCATTGTTCGTTGTTATTTTCGGATGAAAATATAAAATACAGCTAAAGAATTATATATATGTATTATGTGCAGATATATAGAAACCTTAAATTTATTCTCGATAAATTTCGTACTAATATATCTGCCGCGCGGCTCTACAAGCTATTTTTTTGGTTTTTACCCGAATATTTTCAACAAGTTGAAATCACATATGTGTATGTTACGGGCGGCGCTGGGTTGGATTTCATTGGTGCTACTTCAACATCTGGGATCTCGGACCACCACCAGGTTAGGAAGACTTTCCCTATCCTCGGTATTGGTGAGAGGGGATCTAGTGGTGTAATTATTAAGCTCAGCCACACCGGCTTTTTGCTGCTCATCCCGCCGCATTCCACTATCATTTAGGTTAGCATAGTGGTGGGAAATTATTATTTCTTATTATTCCACGATCGCCGCTACAAAAATACTAGATATATTCTTATATCTAGTTTTACCATAAAAATATTATAGGCAGTCGCCGAGGACTGTGGGCAGAAAAGAAAACTTAAAAACGTGGCTGAAAACGTCTGGATCCGAGTAAACCCAATTCAGCGTTACCAACCTAAGCGTAACGGTCAACTTTTGTTCACTATTCACATATAATACAGAAGACGCATAAAGGATTTTTCGCTTTATAAGATAGAAGCGAACCCTTCTAAATGGTATATTATAACAAAATAAATGAAGTAAAGACACAAAAAGCAATAGATGCATGTGTTCTTGATCAAGGCGAGGGCTTTGTCTGTTATTAAGTCGATTTTAGCAGCAAGTTTACTCAATATATACTATTAGGCAGTTTAATCTATATGCGTCTCTTTTATGTATGTTTTTTTTTGTGTGTTCTGTTTATGTAGGTATCGGGGTTGTCAATCAGTTCCTGATGAACTGGCTTCTTGAGTAGACAGGGACTACCCAGGCTGAGTCGACTCGTTCGGCTAATTAAAGGTCATTTGGGTAGATCCCATTAAAGGAGCGATAGAGATATAATCAACACGTCTGCTATACTTGCCTATGTATAAAAGCAAAAAAAAGTGTTTTCTCGTTACCAGATGTAAAAACTTCCTGTTCTAGAAGTAAGTTGAAATAAAGCACGATAAAAATTTTTGGAGATTAAAAAAAAATAAAGGGCTGGTAGTCAATGTCAAATGCGACAAATATACGTTTAAAACATTTAGTTGTCACATATTCAGTGTACTATAGAATAGCTTAAATTGGTACGACTATGTCTTGTGTTAGGATCATTTTATTATGAATATTGTATCATGAAGCTCTGAGTATATTCTACATAAAACATGTATTTAATAAAATTTGGAACGTTTAATTAATGCCTAAAAATATGCAAATAATGAGTGATTTCCTTATCAATATACCAACAGTAATTCATTTGCGTATTCATCGTAATAACATTCACTGTTTAAGGGTGAAAGATGGATATTACAATAGTTGTTACACAATGTTTGTTATGTCAGTCAGGAGAGAGCTCACCCAGCGACTTCGGTATACTTCCGAACTGAATCCCCACGAGAGCTCTGAGGTTTTGCTTGAGCCCTGAAGCATGCTGTTGCTAAATCAACGGTCATAATACTATACCACTCATACCAGTCACCAGCTGTTGGTCGACTCGCGTGGTCGCGCGCTTAGCGGCTTGATTGCCCCACATTTGCTTGAGTTCAAATGTTTTGACTTTTAAGTCGGTTTGATGAACAAATATGTGATCAGTGTAATAAACCTTTTAGTTTTGAATTGACATAACTATGGAGTCGGAAAACTGCACGATGGAGTCATCTACGCCGGCGATTGTAAAACCTAATTACATGATAATGTCCTTACAAAGGATATTAGTGCTAATTGTAATTTTTAGCAGTGTTTTAATTGTTGTTCATTATACACCTATGCCAGGTAAAATATTTATATCCATTATATCCAATAATAATTGCCTAGGATTTTTTTAATAAAGGTAATTATTAGGATAGTAACACATGTTTGCGATGATGAAATAAAATATAATTACGAATTCCAATTGCGCTTGATTCCTGTAACTCGGATTATATCTAGTTGATCTTGTTATATTTTGCATAAGCCATATGAGATAAAAAATCATTACTCATAAATGGTATATTCGAAGAATAATGTATAAAAAATGCCATTCATTGAAACATTAAAGCACGTTTTATCTTAAAATAATTATCAAATAAAAAGAAATATTTTATATATGGTATGGTTGTAATGGTGTTGTGTTATTGTGCATTTAAAGAAATGTGTAATAAAGAACTCTATTTTAAAAATCATTACTCGGTATAAATTGAGATTATTTAATTTAATAAAAACGACTTATTTGAACTCTTACAGAATATTGCATGGTAAACTTTGTTAGAAGACTGAAGTTACGCTATCGTAACGCAACGTATATTCGTAGTTACATTTCACACCGCATCACATCGTAGACGATTGTGCAAATATCTATGCCACGGTCCTTGACATATAATTTTTGTTTATTTATTTTTTATACAATCTATTGATCACGTTAAAAGTGTTGTGTTGGTTGATCTTTTTCAGAGGAATACTTCGAAAATTGTGACCGCGAGTGCCATGAATTGGATTGGCCCATGATATGTCGTGTAAAATTAATCATAGAAGTCTACAAAACTCTTAGCAAGTAAATAATTTTGATTTACATATGACGTGCTTTAATTACATTTTTTATTTAAAACTTTATTATAGTTCTTTCTATTGGTGCTGGTGGCTGATAGTTGGTTCCATTTATTCGTGTTGTATTAATGAACTTGAATTTAGCTTTAGAATTTCATTATTATGGATTCAAGTCTGTTGTCTTTTCAGGTCATGTGGCAACTGTACTGATAATGATGGTGGAGAGTGTCCACCGACGTGCATATCTGCTGACGGTCGGGTTCGTGGTGTGCTCACTGCTAATAGAGCTTTACCAGCACCAACGCTTCACGTCTGTCATAACGATATATTAGTAGTAGACGTTGTGCATAGAGCACCAGCTCATGCGTTATCGATACATTGGAGAGGGCAACCGCAGAAAGAAACTCCATTTATGGATGGAGCTCCGATGCTTACACAATGCCCACAACCAGCTTACACCACGTTTCAATACAAATTCCGTGCGTCGGCAGTAGGTACACATATGTACCACGCACATTCAGCAGCTGATGCCGCCGATGGATTAGCAGGGGCTCTCGTAGTACGTCAGTCTTCTCGGCTCGATAACCTTAGGAAATATTATGATAAGGATATTTCTGAACACACTATTTTTATAACAGAATGGGGCCATTCGATGGGACCTTTAGCTGGAATGATGTCAAATGTACCTAATGCAGAATCTCTCCTTATTAATGGTAAAGGAAGGGCCATTGAATCACCGGATACTCCGTTATCTAAGTTTTTAGTGGAATACGGAAAGCGATATCGGTTCAGATTAGCATATGGTGGTGGTTTTAAGAGTTGTCCGGTGAGATTTTCTATAGAAAAACATGTTATGAAACTAGTCGCGCTAGATGGAAAAACTATACAATCGAAATATGTAAATTCTATCGAGTTAGGTAGAGGAGAGCGTGCTGATTTTATCGTTGAAACTAAAAGAGGTCCCGGTGTATACAAAATGACTGTTTTGGCGAATACGTTTTGTCAAGAAAATTTAGAAGGATTAGCAGAGTTAGTTTATGAAAATAGAGATACCAAAATTTTGCATAAAGATGATGAAAATGTAGAAGATTTATACCATGAATTTACAACAGTGGTTAGTGATCGGTGCAGTTCCAATGGTGTTTTATGTTTAATGGATCTTCATGCGGACAGTAATCTTCCTACAGAGCTTGCCGGAACACTTGACGAAACAATATATGTGCCCTTTAATTATTCCACGAGGCGGATTTCATCAAAACGAATCGGTAAGTGTTTAAATTATTATAATTTTCAAGTAATAATTAATGTTTAGTTATGAATACATAAAACTGTAGATTTGACACAGTAGCGAACCTTGAGAGAATGAGTCGTTTATACCAAGTTGTGTTCTAATAAGCCTCCTCTTAATTGTGACGATGATATACCATAATTTTCATTTTTATTTAAAATTTCTATTTGACTGGGTATAATTATTTAGGATATTGTGTAAACCACAGGTTGGATAACTAGAAGCAACATAAAATACTCAGAGTCGTCAACTCCAGTAGAGTCTCTCATAACTTTCTCAAAGTCAGCCTGGCGTTTTACATATTACCTATATGTAAACGTTAACAAAAAAATCCAGGTTAGATGGGACCTATAGACAAGAATGTATGTACATATGTTCAACAAATCATAATTATCGATACACCGTCAAAACCTAGAAACACTGATACTAATGGAAGAGTTTGGCATACATTAGTAGATTTTCATGTGTAGATAAAATCAATGGTATAATGTTAAATACGTAAGTGAGATACGCTAGTTAACTGAACTCTCAAAACTACGACTAATAGCTTGATTTAAAATGTTAACGTAGTTATAACCTTGAAATATCTACATTATTTATGAATAATTTTCACGGTAACATAAATAGTTGTAACAGAATAAATCATGTGCATTTTTAGATTATATTATAAGTTGCATAATAATAAATAATGCGGCCACTGCTCTATAATTATGTATGTTGAACGACGTAGAAAGCGTAATGTATGGTTTAGTTCACGTAGGTAACGCGGGTCAAGGTCCGATTTTTAAAGTTCGTAACATTGCTATATATTATAAATTGTTATATCTATCTGACTAGGTATACATTTGTTATAGAAATATATATATATATATATATAAAGATCACTTCACTTTCTGTCTGATAATAATATTTGCGAAAGATTTTTATGAATGTTTATTTTACTGATGAGTTGAATATAGATTATTTTTCTATTTCTTTATTGAAACAATAATTTAGCTTATTCATGTTCCTTTATACCTGTAAATACTATAATCCCTTTATAATCTTAATAACTTACAATTTTATACGAAAATGAAGTGAAAAAGCATATTTTTCAATTTCCGTAATACTTTATACCTTTACTAAGTACTTAATAGTAATTTGAGAAACTGGTGATTAATAAACAGGATGTAAAAATATCTTATCACGGATCCTAGTTGTAACACTTGTTACTATACTGAATTGGTTCTAATAGTTAATTCACTCACCGTCGATTTCGTGAGTAAAAACTATCTTAATATTAAATATCTTATATAGTGTTGTGTTATATTAACACTCCTAAAATCTTTTAACTTCATAAATCTGGCAAAATTAAAGAATTAAGATAATTATTTAGTTATAGTAATATTTATTTTAGTTTCAAATACGTTGGTTTCTAATTATGTACTCAGAATGATAAAAATACCCATAAGCTAATCATTATACCTCCATATATTTTAAATTTCCAGCGTCCCTTGTATCGTCTTTACGCCTGATAAATTTGTATGAGCGTATTTGTTATATAGTAACTAGAGTTCACGTGCGGCTTCGCTCGCGTTTATATTGATTTAGTCAAACAAAACGGAACACCCAAAGAAAAAAGAATGTTTATCCATCACTTTATCTTACTTCCAATAAAGGTTTTGCGAGAAAAAGTAACTTATTACTGTCTCCAACTTCTCATCTATCTCTATACCAAAATTCATCATAATCGATTTGGCGGCTTAGGCATTAAAGCGTAACAAACAAACAAACTCCTTACGCATTTATAATATTAGTATGGATGGATAAGGCACAGTGACGGAACTTTATCAGATAGGTAACACATTAGATACAATTCAACAATGACCACATAAACAATGATCAGCTATCCATCGGGGCTGGCCTACAGACCTCTCGGCTGCTAGATATACATTGCCTAATCCCAAAATTTGACAACACAAAAGAGATTTATTGTGATGCTTTTACGCTATGCACATGGAGGTCACGACGCAGTCGGATATTGAACCTAGCTACCCATTTGGATTTCTCGATATATGCTGGCTGATCTCGGATCGTGACGTACCACCACAGCGGACGTGATATTTACTAATAATGGTTATAATGAAGTCAAAGTTACTTTGTGTGATATTCCAAAATTTGTTTTACGGAAAATTTTGGGAAAGATAAATTTATTGTACAGTTTAGAGCTACACAAAAGTATAAAACGCTTTTAAATCGGTATTTTTTAAATTTTCATACAGTAGACTCTATTTCGATCGAGTATCAGGCATTCAAGACAGACAGAGAGACACATGGTGGTAGGGCTTTATCAATACCCATTTGGCTAGCTAACAACTTCAAGTTAAAAATCTGGGGCTAAATAATTATAGATGTGTTGCGGCAGTTGCACTCGAGAGCCAATCCATCCACTAAGCTTCATGTGTTCACCATCTTGGGCCACATCGGCACTTAACATCAGGTACGATTGTGGACATCAATAATGCTATAAAAAAAGGATTTTTTTTTTTTAAACGACAAGTATACACGAAAAGATATATCGTAAGAGTCGCATATACTCCGAGCAAGGTCATAAGCCTTGTTTATATTTTCGTAACCTGCAAACAGAACATTATGGTGAGAGAAACCAGTTTATATTCATATACATCAACGAGCATAATGACTATAATCAAGGTTAAGCCTATATGCATATGAAATTATCGCTTAGGTACTCTTAAAATAATATTCTTTTAATGGTCTCCGAATTACTTTGACCGAAGTCGTTAACGTACAATTATAATTTCAAATTGAAATCGTTCATGGCATTGAAAGAATACGTTAGAATTGAAACCTACATTTTCTACTTCAAATATGAATGTTTTCAATTAGAATATTACTTTTTATTTTCGGCATAGATTTGTTATATATATACCTTGTTTATGGTCTCGTAATACGCCGAGCGGGTTAAAAAAGAGATATGTGGCACTCATCGTGTAAGTGCCACGTCAAATTCCCATCGAGAAAACGCCATTTGCTCTTATTACCAAAATCTAAGGACTTATTGGCGCTACTTTGAGTCTATGTATACCTATATTAAAAATACACATAGTTTATTTTAATAATATATTATAGATTTAGCGTGAAGTGCCGACAGAAGCAAATGTCATAATAAAAAAATATTTTATTTTCTTTACATCTTTTCCATTAAGTTTTTCGTCAAGTTATTGGATACATCTCGTTTACAACATTGTAAAGAGAACACGTCGCGTCGGACCGATGTCGGTCTTGTATTACGTAATGGCCTGAGTAAAGTGAACAGGAAAAGTGCTAGTAGGACGCATTATTACATCATAATATAATAATATGTGATATGAAACTTTAATACATGTAGTTACTTATTTAATTTTTTCTTTACTGCCTAACGAGTTTTGCTCAAATCAACGACGTTGCAATTCGGAATTCTGTTTCATACAAATATATTTTTTTATTATATTCAAAGTTTTTGAGTAAGATTCGACAGTTTGAAAATTCTTTATTAAGTTATGTTAAATTTGTGCTTACATTGCAGTCATTTTGATTATTTTATAAAAAAAAAAAATTATATCATAGCATATTATGATTTTATAGTTATCTTAATTAAATAAATGTAAACTGAGTAGTAGTGGATACTAAAGCCTGTGAAATCTATGAAAACGTCTTTTCTTACATATTTAATGTAACGGTGTATAAGCTCTTACAAAGAAAGTGAAGTAATCGCTGTAGAGTTAATCACGTCCGCGTCAACCACAAATAATATGACATGATTGCGCCTACGCCAGCCTCAGTGCCGCGCGGTGGCTGCACCGCGCATGCGCATAATGTATACGCCACAGTATGTCTTTTTTTTTTTAAAGGATATACGCTGTTAGCTCAAAAGGTTTTTACAGCTTCACCGGACTTTGCGGGCCAGCGCGGAGGGCGCTCAGCCCGAGCCATTGTATGATTCGTTCGTTTCGCTTTAAATAAAAATCGATCCTGGGGCGTAAACTCAAAAAAATATGGGATGACATATGACACACCCCATACATTTTTGAAGTTAAACTTCGTATTTGCAATTCTGGTCGCAACCTTTTTGTGTGACGCTCGTTCGGGCAAAGTAGGCTCGAGACGACAAAAGGCCGAGAGGAGAGAGAGAGTGATGTTTCAGTTCTAGCGTGTAGACTTAAGCACATTGCGTCTTTTTATTTTTACGTTAAAATTTTAAAAATACAGCTTGGCTAGGAGCACCGTACTGCAAATGCTACTTGTATTTATGAACTCGAAAGAGAATTGTGAAATAAAATTGAAAGCTTTGAAATGTAAAGTAGGTAACAAACTTTTACGTTTGCTCGAAAGTTTGCCTTTCTCTAATAAAATGTAGCTTTTTGTTTTATGGCGTATGCTGTACATTTATAAAGCTAATGTAATTAAGCATGCAATAAAAATTATTAAAAAAAATATTTTTATAGTAGGCTAATTTAGTTACAATCCCCCTTTTAAATTGATTGTTATAGGTAGCTGTACATTTTTTTTACAGCTAAGGTTTTAGTGTTATGGCCATAAACTTACCTGATCTTAAGTGACGATACGGCCCAAATTGGTAGACACGCTAAACCTGTGGAGGAACTGGCTCTCAAGTGCAGCTGCCGGAACACACCTATTGGTATTTGGCGGGCAGATTTTCAACTTGAGGGTGGTTGTTTTTTAATCATACCTTCATCCTCTGACTAGTATTCAGTATATTTTACATTAGGTAATATCACATTAGGTAATAGTTACTTGCTTACCAGTAAATTACTATGATACAAAATTACTTCCAGGACATTATTTTGCGATAATATACCTCGACTATTTGAGAAAAAACTTAATCAAATAATGTTCGAAAATATTTTAGTTAATATTTTTTAACTTTTTTGTTATTTTAATTAATATAAACGGAACTGAGAATATACTGTTATAAACAAATTAAATAGTATTTATTATTTAAAGAATAAGATTTGCAATGTGTATTGGCCTAGATCTGTTCTGTTCTCGATACTCCTGTAATATTTTATTTCGTTTAGGTAGCTTTACTTAGGTAACACTAGATTTATTACAGGTGAAGTTTTGTGAGGTAGGTATGTATCTATTTGTTCTTTACTTTTCATTCTGTAAGGAACTTTCATAAGGGTTTAGAAAAAATTGTATCATAAAAAAATCATAAAGATATTTTATAGGTCATATATTAGTACGATTTATTCATATTTACCAGAATTCTTTACAGCTACATCTTGATTCTAAAAGCAATAGGCATTATTTATAAACTCCTCTACCTTTAGATTACTTCGTCAAATGAACGAGGCAATAAAACCTTATTACCGAGTTGAATATTTTATACACAATTTACTTTCACATGAGTTGGGCTTGAACGCGTTAAATTTTTATATTGACTGACGCAACTATGCTAGTTAGACCCTTGGTATTCAGTTTCGTATTAAAAAAAAATGCTTGTGATTTGTTAATCATAATTATTTAAGGTGTAAAATTACAATGTTTCATAAAACTTTATAGATTAGCAGTAATATTACTGTAATGGGAGATTATTTGAATTGATCTCAGGTTATAACAAAGGAAAACGAATTCGCTTACATTATATTATTAGGTATGAATAATTTGTTCGTTGTCATATTTGAATGTTTTTTATAAGTTTGGCTGCAAAAACAAGTAACATTTCCTGTGTAGACCAGGGTCGATAATTTTTGAAATAAAAAAATTATAATAGTTTGATGAAACTTATTGAAAAAGGAAGAGAGAAAGAGGATAACAAAAATGGAAGGAAGAATAATTTACGGGAGATCTGAGGTCATGAAGTGGAAGGGGGGGGGGGGGGGGTTGAGTTTTTAAGGGTATAAACGGTTTATCTTGATTACTAGCAAAACTACAAGACCTATGGGAGAAAGTTAAATGGCAAAGTTGTAGTTATTAAAAAGATCTACAACTTTTATATTTACATTTTTTTCACATAACCACAAAATTTACATTTAATTTTATTTTAAATTTTAAATTAAATTATAAAATTTAAATTTACATATATATATATATATATATATATATTTGTATGTTGTTGCTATTTCTACTTCAGACTATTGACAAAGGTCATTGATCTTTATAATTACTTGAATATGCCATTTTCTGTCTTTTTACGTACAATGTTTGTAATTCACTTTACATTATTTACGTAATAAACTACACTTGAAATTTAGAGCATAGCACTCAATGATGACATTGCAATATTATCGCTCGTATATGTTAAGATCAAAGTATGCAATATGTTTTAAACTCGTCACAAGTTTATCACATGACCTTATCAAATTACATAGTGATAGGGCTTTTTCCTGGCTAGATACCACCCTCAAGTTGAAAACCTGCTGCCAAATACCTACAGGTGTGGTCGGGCAGATATACTTGAGAGTCATTTCAGCCACTAGGCTTAACGTGCTCACTATCTCGGGCCACATCGTAACCTAACATCAAGTGAGGTTGGGACCATAACGCTAAATCTAAAAAGTATTAAAATACTTACTGATATACTTAAAATCGATTGAACAATTTATACGCAAACAACTTAAAAATATACCAAGTTTTAAAAAAATACTAAGAATGATTGAGTTAATTAATTATAACAAAATAGTAAAGATATGGCTTGTGTCATAATATAAGGACCATAGTAAGGTGCACCTATTGTTGAATAATTTCTTCTAACCTTACTTATCATTTGCAATGTAATAAGCTTTGTTAGTGACTTAAGACTATACATACATTAATTACCATATTGTAATCCACGTTTTTAATTATAATATTGTATTCATTTGTTCTTGAATTTTTAGTCTTTTAAAAACACGACAAATTACAATGGTATATTTACTTAAAACTTGTGTTTACCCAGTCGTCTAAATTGGACGAAATTTTTTTTTTTAGGAAATTCTTGTAATGGTAAAAAAATAGTTTACATGTAACATGTTTACACAGTAACATGACTTTACTTATCTTTATAAAAAAAAGTTTCCTTTTTTTATTGATGATCGAGCTCGTCAGTAGCTGTGGAGAAAAACGGTACTGAACTAGTTTGTATCTATAAATATACAAATATTTATTTTTAATGCATGAACAGGACATTATTTAAACCATGGTAGTAAAGTTCACAGGGCTTGTAATAATGGTGTTGCATTGGTTAGTCATTGTCACGATTATTGTCGCTTCGAGTTTTAAAATTGGCTTAAGTTTTCTCTTTAAGAAAACATCGTGAGGAAGCCATAGCTTAGTACTAGGGCGTATTCCGATTCAGACTTAGCGACAACCTTCAAGAAAATATTTGTCGTCTAATCTATAGGACAATATTATGGCTAATATACTGGAAGCTTATTTTTCTTTCTAGAAGAAGCATGGAGTGGGATCGTTTACCATATATTTATCTTGAGATTTTGCTAAAATACTCGCAAAGAGACGATAAAATAAAATAATAAAATCTAAAATATACTGCTGAAATTGCGTACTTGAAAAATAGTCCTAGTATAGTCATTTCTGCACCCCTCCATAACCTGCACCCTGTGTCAGGAGACCGCACCACCTTACTGTTAAAATGCATATACTAGTATCTGTTGCCAATAGTTGTTACAATTTTGTTTCAGAGTCTATGTTAATGTCTACAATATGTCAGATTTAATAGAAATTTGGAGTCAATGTGTGTTGATAACGCAATGTTTTAAAGTTAATATATTTGTCGCGTATGACCATAGTAGATTAGCTGTGGCCGGGGCTCCACGTCGTTCATTTGGTAGGAATAATTTATATTGTGCAATATTATTCTTAAGCATATTGCATAATTTTATAGGTATTACTGGTCACATTTATAGCCTATCAATTTCGGAATCACTTAAGTAAACATAAATTAAAGCTAAATAAAAAAAATATTTTTATATAATTTGTAAAATATAGTTTGTTTTATTATAGACAGGCAAAGAGTTTTTGATGTTAATATAATGAAAGAAAGAAAGAAGAAAGAAAGAAATCGTTTAACACTAATAAGAGACATACAAGCAATAAAGGACACTATAAATAAAAAACATTAAAAGAAAATAAAAAAGAAAAAACAATACACACGTAAATAATAATAGTGTATATCTAATTATTAGCATAGAGCGTCCAGCTCAGCATATGCTAAAGTGTCCGAAACAATCAATGCAAATAGCTATCTAACATAAACTTTTCAAACAAGTTATATGTACAGACAGAATTAGAGGTTTATTAGCATAGATTTATTAGATATTCACATCGCGGCTGCATAATACCAACGTTGCAAACTTTGAAATAACCGCCCCGCTTCAATATCGACTTATTTATGTTAACGTAATTTATGTTTACGTAAACCCGCATTAAATATTAGAAATAGAAAAGTTATTCGTACAATTTTCGTTCATTGGACATCATTCACAATTTTAATGGACAATGGCTGGATGAACTGAACGTAATATACGTATAATGCTTGTTTGATAAAAACTGTTAAATTTACCGTTATTGTTTATTAACAAACGAATTTACGTATTTAAAAATGCACCTTTAACTTAAGTAAACTTTTAATGCAATTCTTTAATTTAAGTATTTATATAATTTTATAATATAATATAAATATAAATGTTATAATATAATAAACTTTTACAATGTAAACATAAAATAAAAATCAGTGTCTCATAATTTATAATCAGTCCTAGCGACGTTATCTATCTCAAATGAAAATTTTAATAGTTTTGATATAGTACAAATTAAACTATACGCCTATAAATAGGGTCAAGATTTATATTAGTTTATTTATATTAATTTGAATCTATCTTACACAGAGAGCTGGGGTCAAACAGACGGACACCGCTTTACTTACCCGGCATCACCGCTACTTACTCAAGAGAACGACGTGAATCCAAACAGCCTGTGCCCAAATGAGCCGGGCGATGGTGACGAATGCGTCCATGTTAAAAATATTCCGTTACATTCTACCGTGGAGATTGTAATGTTTGATCAAGGTAATTACATTTTTTAAATTTCTTACTTGCTGTACCCAAGACTACATGACTAATAAAATCATATTGGGACGCTATTTCTTGCTAGAAGTATAAGTATGACTATATATTCCTAATTTGATTATTATTGGTATTTCTATAGAAATACTCATCCACTATATTACTCCTTTTAGTATCAGTCTTGAAGCAATGATGGCTCAGTTGGTAGTGTGTACGGACCCCTCGTCAATTTGCTGTCAAACTCTCAAGCTGAAAATCTACCGCCAACTGTCTACAGGTGTGTTCCGGCATTAGCACTTGAGAGCCAGTGCCTCCATTAGGTTTAGTGTGTGCACCATGTTGGGTTGTATCGTCATGTAACATCAAGTGAGATTGTGCCCCTAACGCTGATCTCATAAAATAAAAAAAATATTTCCTAGAGTATAGATCTTATACTGTAAATCTGCGTTTGTGTTTTTTTCAACAAAAGACTGGGTTCAGTAAATCTTTCATTTCACTTTCCTCGAAGCACCGTTCACATGCGGCTACCACGTTATCGGTCATTTAATATGGATAATGTAGTCTTTATTATAATTTACCGTTATCACGCAATTCCGGACATCAAGTTTATGGTAGCGTGCGTTACACTATCATTCTTGTACTATCTAGTAAAATATAAACAAATTCGAAAGTCACGTTAAAAATCTGCATAATTCATTCTACTACATGACACGTTACATTCTCCTAATTGTCCGTGTTAGTACAGTCTAAAAAGTTGATTATGTCGTGGAGTAGTGCAAACGGTAACTACTGTTTTTATGGTCCCAACGAGGCGGACGATCAACAGTGATAAATAAAAATAGGTTTAGAATCATCTACGTGATGTTTTTAGCTGTCTATTTTTTATGATAAAGCTATAAATGTTGCAAGTAATCTATATCTATGTTTTATTAATATTATAAAACGAAATGGTTTCTATAGATAGGAACTTGTTATATTATTGTATTATAGCTAAATAAAGCCTCAAGTGACATGAGTTCGCACCCATCTGCAATGAGCTTGAGATTTCGGTAAAGGTATACATCGTAATCATGGTGGTAGAGCTTTTCTAATACCCGCCTGGCTAACAGTTGAAAATCTGGTGCCAAATACCTATAAGTGTATTCCAGCTTGAGATCTCTCCACTAGGTTTAGCGTTTCCACCGTCTTGGGCCACATTGTCTGTAAACATCAGATAAAATCTCGGAATGTACGTTTGAGATATGTCCTTGATTTTGTGTCGTAGTGTGTCAGACAATCCATACATTTTTCTGTTTTCTATTGCCGCTAACGATTATAGAAAAGATAACTTGGTTAGTGGGGACTGGTGTATACAGGTCACGGTCCAGTCGTACAAAACTCTATGTTTAATGACTGAGCAATGTATTATCCTTTTTTTTTTTAAGTTCAGGTTTAGCGTTATGATGGTAACGCTAAACGTGTAGAGGGACTGGCTCTCAATTACAACTGCAGAAACACACGTATAGGTATTTGGTGGCAGATTTTTAACTTGAGGGTGCTAGTTAGCCAGGTGGACATTAGAAAAGTCCTACCACCATGCTAAGGTTTCATCAAGATATTTTTTTTTTCACCGAAAGTTCGAACTTGATTTGAATTCACGTTCTTTGACGTGGCGTTTGTACACGTTACCACTGAGCTATCATAGCTTCAACAACATTCGAAACCAGGCTACATTCTATTTTGTCATCAATACTATTTTTAAGATCTAACCGTCACATTCGATCTCTGCTGTAATGGCGTCATAAAGTTTGCTACCTAGAATTCGTTTGGATAGTTCCCGACTATATTCATACCAAATCTTACCTATTCCAGTTTATGTTATTGATTTAATATTTACAACTGAAGTGTGTAATATTCTGGCGTGGAAATGTAAGCTTTAACTATGCAGGCCAGTAGATACAAAGTAGTTCATATCAGTAATATTTATTCTTTATAATATATGTTATGTATAATGTATATTTGTCTTTTATATTTATAAAAAATACAGTTACTTTGACGGTACAAGACGTCACAAATGTTGAAGTTATCGGGTTGGGACTATGACCACTGGATGCGGATTTTTTCTTAGATGGTTCTAAATTACGTGCTTTATGGATTCCATTATCCCTTTGTCAATTTTTTACTCTATTTTTGTAGATGGTAGTGGAGACGCGGGGTTGTAGTGGGTATTCCCAGTGTATGGCCTCGAGTTATTACCACCGAATGGTGTCGATATTCCCGGCGTTTTGCGCCGGGTGAGTCCTACATACCCCTCCCAGCCCATCAGGGAGTAGACGCCTAAATGCATTTCCCTCCATAAATAATATTTCAGCTCAATTTCATTCAGAACCCACAAAATAAAGCGCTCGGCACGCCTAAGGAACTTTTTTGATAATCTCTATAGTGACTGCTATATCCAATTTTGTTGGTGAAGTTACATGTAAAAACTCTACCAACGTAATTGTAAGATATGACCGCTGGTGGGACGTAATACAAAGTATACAGACCGGTTACATTATTTAAAAATGTTTTCGTGGCTGTATTTTTTGTACTTCGTTATTATTTAGTAAATATTCCACTCAGATATATTTATTGCGGCATGTATTTAAAACCGAAATACGTATAAAAAGAAGTATATATTATCTATATATATATATATATATATATATATATATATATATATATATATATATATATATATATATATATATATATATATATATATATATATATATAAATAAAACTAAAGTGTCTATTTGTAATGTCAAAGTAACAGCTTTTTATTAAATGCATACGAAAGTAATATACAGAACTTATAAAAAATATTCTTTTTGTCTGTTTGTTTCGGTTAATTTCTAAAACGGCTGGACCGACTTCGACGAAATTTTTACTGGTAGAAAATTTATGTTATAAGGAGTAGCTTACGTTAATTAAAAAAAAAATTGGGTTACGCAAAAAACTTATTTATAATTTGTAGTTTCACGCGAACGAAGTCGCGGGCACAGCATGTTAATATTATAATCAATGAGCTATAGTTTTCACTTGAGGGGCTGTTCAAGTATTACGTAACACAATTTGGGAAGGGCGGGTTCTTGTAAAACGTTACTTTGCTTTATAAGGGCGGGTCGGGGTTCGAACAATGCGTTACGTACCATTTTTTTTTATTTAAATAAAAAACTAGACTAGTAAAATTTCCCAAATTCGCATTTTATGTTTTATGGAGAATCTGTCGAATATTTCTAATCACATTTTTAAAGGTTAAGATAAATAAGTTATTTATTTTATGAGTTTATTAGTAAAAAAGTAAAACATAATTAGACTTTTAGGTAAAAATGATCGCTTGGGTGTAAAGTAACGTTTGAGGGAGGGTTGGGGGGGTACAGAAAAATGGTACGGCGCGTTACATAGGGGGAGAGAGGGACAAAAATCTTCAAAAATTGTGTTACGTAATATTTGATTGGACCTTTAAGGAAATCAATAGATATTATAAGATAGAGAAAAGATACATTATAAAAAAATCAAAGTATAAACTTTATACAACAAGGAATAAATCATATCGTATCAAAGGTATAAAGATAGGTATAAACAAACAAAACATCATAGGTATAAAGGTACAAGGTATAAACCCACATTCATATGGAAACAAAAACAACGTTTTTGTTGTCCTTGATGATCTTTTTTGTTAAGATTGTATATCTAATGGAGACTGTTGACCTCTTTTAATTTATTTTGTTCTTGTTTTATTTTACTTATGGACTGAGTAATATTCGAACTACAAACAAGAATGAAAAAAAATGTATATATATATTTAATGGTTATCTTAGGTAACATCGTCACATGTAATTACGGCCACGTGCGCTACCCTTATAAAAATATATTGTAACTGTGTGAACAATTGTCAATTTGGAACAATTTTAATTATGATTCTATATTTTATGTCTCGTCTATCTATGCATAAAACAGCCTAATGTGTAGATAATAAAAAGGCGTCTCTAGCGTATAAAGCTCGAAATAAAATTATATAACGCGTTACAAATCCACGAAACTGGGACGTTATTGCTTGTCATATATGTGAATTAACACCTTTAAAACTCCGTCTGCGGGTCGTAAATATTTTCGACTTTTATTAGGTCTTTGAGATACCTAACTTTATGTTTCGACTTTCGTTTTACGAAAGTCGCCTAAGGCACTTGCTTCATCATTAAAAGTGATGGAAGGAGTCTTGAATAGTCAATATTCAATGCATGCAATACACACAATGGTAATATTTTTCTTATGTAATCATAGTAATGTGGACACAACACGTTTTCACGCCGACATACATTCTATTTAAACCCTATAGCGTTCTATACAAGCAAGAGAAGCGAAAGCAATAATCTTTTGCAGGAAGGTTTTTTAATAGATGACTTTAACATATCGACGCAAGAAAACAAAAAGGTCGTAACTAACAAAAATTGAATTGTTCAGGAGAGACCAAAAACGATTTAATAAATTAGAAAAAAAATCATAACTTTCGTTCTACTCGACCTAGGACAAGGGTATTTAGACAGCAAATGTGAAAAATATAACCGGTTAAATTTATTCAGTTTAATTCCACCTAAAATTGCTTTTAAACGTGGTTTATGTGGGTTACGCCCTTTAGTGTATTTTTTTCAGGCATCAAGAAGGTTGTAACTGCAGCACCAAATGTATGAAGATCTGTTACTCTATATTTTTTTAAGAAAGTAAAAATGATGTAATTGATTAGATTAACCCTGTACAAACCGTAAAAACGTCGTAAATGTAATAAACAACTTATTTGACGACGGCAATACTGATTTAAGTCCTGCACTCTCCACACTACAAGAAATTATTATGGTATTAACAGTGAACATAAAAAGAATTAAGTCAAATTAGATAGGCTTAGACACTAAAGTAAAACGATAAATTTAAATTATTGGAAAGGTTTATTTAGCAAACTTTGGTATAAAACTAATGAAACGCACTTATTATTGACGTATCAAAGAACAAATTAATCATCGTCTTCTTCGTCAGTGTCAGGCAAACAGTCAGTTTTCTTGCTACTGACTTTTAACTTCAAATACTCATCCGCAAATCTTCTGGGAATAGCTTGTTTCTCGACTAAGTTTTTCAAATCAGTATATTTCTGGGTACTGATTAGTATTTTAGAGGAGTATAATGGAGCTTTTAAAGATGCACCCGTTATATCACCAATATGGATTTCCATGGTTTCGGCTTTCGGTAACATCGAATTTTTAACAAACATTGTTTTTGAGTCCTTTTTTTTAAATGTAACGATCGAAATTTTGGAAATTTGTAATTTCTTATTTTTTTTAAAAGAGTGATCGACAATGTTATCGAATCCCAAGAAATCAGAGTAATCCATTGTGGTTACATGGTAGGGTTCTGGATTTTTTCGAGCCATTTCTATAATCGTGGGCCATTGCGAAGGTGCCCATACTATAGTCTTTTTTACAGAAGATTCAATAGTCGCGTGCATCGAATCGACTGGCATATACGTATGGCCCGGAATCAAATAATTAATTTGAATCACCTCGAGATTCTTGCTGTGGCTTAATACATAACGCAGCATGGCTAGAACAGTCTTGTTCTTGTTTTGACCGTAAGCAGAATCACAATAAAATATAATTTTGTTTGCTTCTCCGCGCTCGTCCACACTTTTAATATATTTATAAATAGACATGTGGCTATCTCATTAGCTCCTCTATGAGCATCAGTTTCTGTCCATACAAAAGAAAAGCCTTTTTGAGTACCACTTTCATATATTGTGAAGTTATAAACAGCAATCTTCCGACTGTAGTATAACAACATGCTTTCCCCATGAGGCGTGTTTAGAACTTTTTGCAGGTCAAAGCTTGCGCATATAACATTTCTGTTTCTAGTATTTAAACTCTGATGAAATTTAAAACGATCGTATGAATCATTTTTTTCTTCTTCGTGTATTTTAAATTTTTGCATCTCATCTTCATTAAGAACGTCATAAGTTTTTGCTGAAAGACATAAACTGCACTTATCTTTTTTGGGGACATGAAATCCGATGTTAAACGTTTTTTTGAACCACACTGAAAATACTTTGAACGACATAATCTTTCTACAATCTTGAAAATTATTTTGATAAATGCGATATAAGTTTGTGATGTTCTTAAATTCTTCAGGCAAATATAATTTTTTAGAGTCTCTTCTACAATAGTGTGAAGGCAGCAGAGGCAAAGAAAGAATAAATTCTTTTGCGTCCTTCAGTACATTATCAGATGTTTTATTATGATGTCCTGATTTCCCTCGCATATCTTCTTTTGCAAATCCATCAACTGTTGAAGCGACGGTATACAAAATAAACTTCTGTGTAATATCTAATGTATTAATCAGAAATTTCTGACAAACTCGTCGTCTCCCTTCGTTTTCATTAATATAATACTCGTAAGCACACGATCTATTCAATGATGTGTTTTTGTCTGGCCTTTTTACTTGTTTTTTTATAGCACTTTGAGCTACCCAGTCTTTACGCCGTTGATGGGTACCTAGATCCCAAAAATATTTGAATAGTTTTTCACGACGGTCGTCAGGAATATTTTCACAATTGTTAGGACACTTCTTACCAATACATGGATTGTGCTTCATACGTTTACCTTCAACAACTTCTCCATCTTTATTAACATAAGTTTCTCCTCTCTTCTTTTTAGCAGAATTTTCTCCACTAACCTTAGCTTTGCTTTTCCTTTTCAATGCTTGAAGCTTCATAATGTCTTCCGCATTTTTTCCCTCTTTTTGTGTATCTTTGGATGCCTTCTTGGAAGTCTTTTTCTTCTCTTTATTTTTTCTCTTTTTGTTTCTCCCTAAAAGTTAAATTGTATTAGGTATGTATTTATAACTAGGTACTAAAATTATTTTAACCACAACCATAATGCAAAACACACACACACATACACAAACAAACACAGCCACCGAACACCCATACAAACACAATATACAAAAAAAATATTCAAATACCTTCATCTGCGCTTGAAGTAGATTCCTCCGATATTTCAAAGCTAGAGCTTTCGGAAGGAAATGCTTCATTTAACAACATCATTTTTATATGAAATATCGTTACAAAAAGATGTAACTAACACATTCACTAACATTAATGAACCATAAAAAGGATGTAATAAGCATCACCTAAGAAAAAGTAGATCTTGAAAAGAGTTAATTGACATGTGTGATAAAATGTCGAGCAGCAAAAACGGCGTAACCCGCGTTCTATGTAAATAATATTTCTATTAATAGGGCGTTACCTCTATTTCATATTTTTTTTCAGGCGGCAAATTAGCGTAATTGAAAATGATACGAAAAGACAGTATTTTTTGTTAGTTACGCCGTTTCTTGGTAGGAAAATCTAAGATTGAAGGGCGGAACCGAAAATCCTAAAATCGTTTCTATCCATCGTAGCGCTAAGGGATCCAGATGGTTCGACGTAGAAAAATTAACTGAATCCTATGGTGTAATAAAGTGTTTTCATCAAACGTGTCAGTTACGACCTTTTCGTTTTCTTGCGTCGATATAATGAATATTTATTATATTATACGTGTATATTATACGTAACATATTTTAAGAGGTCGCCTATTATTCGATTGCTATATATAACTTGAAAGCTAGATATTAGTTTGTCTTAAATGATAATAATAATAATAATAAAAACTAAAAAATATTTATTTATTTAAAACCCTAAGCAAGCAGTTACGAATGTCAAAACATTAGCCCCAGTTCGGAAAACAATCACAGAAACAGTTAATCAACAATATTATTATTTAGTCATGTTCGGAAGTGATATAATTTCCAGATATTACTATGATTAATATAATCATCCACGATATAATAATATTTGAACAGTAAAACTTGCTTGATCTTATTGTCCAGAAAATCAGTAACATGCTTAGGAATCTTATTTTAGAACTTAAAACTTCTGACTAACAAACTTTTATTAGTCTTGCTTAGTCTGAAATCTCTAAAATCATTATTACTAGTATTAAAACACTAGCGATTGTTTACAGAATCTAACATAAGTTTTTGGGGAGATACATTAAATTGTATAGTATATATAGGGAAGGAAAAGTAATATACAAAATTCTGAACTCATACAGAAATGTCCAGGAAGAACTGGAAGCTATTATTCTTTACTAGCCACACCCTGCAGCTTGGATGGCTTGAACTACCAAAATATTTATAATAAAAAACGGTGTCTGTGCTTATGACCACACGACAGAAAGTGAAAACTTCATCAGTATATCTCTTTCGCTCCCTTAGTCGACTTGAACCGACTTTTTCCGAACGAGCGTTACATAGCCGAGTGTGACGGCTTAGTCTCATTCTGTACCCACAAAATGTGTTCAGCGTGTCTAAAGTACTTTTCACTTAAAAAAAACATTTTTGTGCTTGGTTACCTCGCTGACACGATGTTGTGCTTTTGATCACCGCACGGGTAAAACTATTTATATTACGGGTATATATTACGGGTAAAAATAATTGTTCCGAGTCTAGTCGTTTGTGTTAGCTGAGTATATGCCTTTTTTTCCTTACATTGGCGAAATTGCATACATATGCAGATGCCATATAAAAAAAACTCCTTTATATATTAAATTAACCCTTTTATGTAACTTTTTTCAATACAGCTTTGCTTCTATTGGTGGTAGCATGGTGTAAAGTAAAGCCTTCCTCAATTATCGCTCTATCAAAAACAAAAAAAAAATCCGCTGATAGTTCCTGCGATTAGCGCATTCAAATAAACAAACTTTTCCGCTTTATAATATTCTTATAATATAGATATATAGCTTATCATAATTATTTTATCATATTCAATAATTTTGTTTTAAAACTATTTCTACATTAATGCACACGTACTAGGCATCCTAATGACACAAAATTTATACTAAAATTTAGTTATAATTTATACCCGACATTTATTAAAAAATATATAAATAAGGGTTTCCGAAGTTATTAAATATTATTTCTTATTCTATTTCGTTTTATATTTGTGTGTGCAATGATTGCGTAGCAAATCAGTTACAGTTATTTTTGTGCATTCAATATGACTAACTTTCTCAAAGTGATTGACTAACAAAGTTGAGGCTAATATTTTAAATCGTTCGTCAATTAAAACGGTCTCAGTAATTAGTATTATATAAGATGTTTACAAATACAATTAATGAATAAAAGTAATTTAAATACAATGAACAGTGGAATACTCAGTACGTATTATGAAATTAATTAGTGTTTTTGTTAAACGACAATAGGAATACACGATTCATGCATACAATCATGGATTTGAATATTAATCGTTTTAAATTGCTAACGAAGCGGATGTTGATTTATTTACATGGATAAGATGTCAAGGTAATTTTACACCTTCCGCTAGAATAGAATAATTGACATATTATGTAACTCGTGTAAATTGGGATTAAATGAAAAACAAAAAACAATATGACATTAAATCATAATTATTAGTATCAGTACAATAATGTATCCCTTGAAAAAAATATAACAATTAGTTAAGTTTAGCGTTATGGCCAGAATTTCACCTGATGTTAAGTGGCGACGTGGTCCAAATTGGTGGACAAACTAAGCCTAATGGAGGGACTGGCTCTTAAGTACAACTGACAGAATACAACTATGTAGTTATATATATATGTTATTACAAATATATGTATACTTGGCGGCGGTTTTTCAATTTAAGGGTGGTAGCTAGTCAGGCAGGTATTAGTAAAAGCCTTACCACCATGCTATAGTTTCATCACGATGTTTTGCTTCACCGAAAGCTCTAGCAGCTAGTTCATCGGAGGTGGATTCGAACTCTCGTCCCTTGACGCGGCGCCCGTACACACTACCAACTGAGCTATCATCGCCAGACCTACTAGTTAGTACCAAGCATCTAGTTGCTTGGTATAAATCTTGGTTGACGTATTTTTTATATTCTACTTTAGTATACATTTATTTAAGTGCCTCTTGTAGCAGTAGACAGCTTGACATGCAATAGTTAAGAGTACTTGTGCATAGATATGCTACTGTTAACATACATAAATATATATAAAAATATTATGAATTTTAATAATATGTTAATGTGCATACTCTGTTATACAAGAAATATAAACTTACATCAGTGAAAGAAGGTTGTTGAGTAATAAATTAGAGTTGTATGGACGTATTGTGGAGAAGAGATGAAAGTTATACAACTAGAAGAATGCTAAATATGAAGATGGATGAATATAAAACTACAGGAAAACCGATGATGGTTTTAGCTGGAATGTGTGAGAGATAATTTGTATGGAAATGGTGCAAATACTGACATCACATGTTATAGAGGAGATTTCAAAAAGGAAACATATTATTCTAACTCTACTTAAGATTTTTTCCGTTTTAAAATTATGAATTTTAATAACAACTTGTATATATTACTAGTTAGCCTCACAGATATTTTATGACTTTTTCGGTAGTTAATATAAATTGATAGAATTATAGTACAATTATCTTGATAAAATAAATATATTATTTGATTCTTAACGAAAACAGCAATGATAGCTCAGTTGATAGTGACTAGTGTGTACGGACGCCGCGTCAGTGGATGCGAGTTCGTATCCATCTGCAATGAGCTTGAGCTTTCAATGAGGAAAAACATCGTGAGAAAACACACGTAGCATGTTGGTAGGGGTTTTTCTAATGCCCTACTGGCTAGCTACCTCCCTCAAGTATAAAATCTGCCGCCAAATACCTACAGGAGTGTTCTGGCAGTTGCACTTGAGAGCCGGCCCTACACTAGGCTTAGTGTATCCACCATCTTTGACCACATTTTCACGAAACATCAGATGAAATTGTAGCCATTACCTGTATACTATAGAAAAAAGGAACTACACGATTACTAAGATACATATACCTGATTTGGATATATAAAGATTAACTAATACAAAAATATGAAATTAAACTGTATTTAAAAGACATCATACAACTATGTAACTGGGATAGTACTAAATAATTTATAATGTGGTTTCTATAAGAAATGTAAGAAAACCTATATATGTATATTGTATATAATAGAACCAGGAGCGCTGTAACTTGCCATGCTGTTGGTTTATTCAGAACACCGACGGACACATATTTTATCCAATCGATTGTGTTCCAAGAATACATTATGAATCGAACGAAAAATTGTGAAAATATTTTGTGGAACCACATTGTTTACATAATCTGGATTTTACATTAAAATAATATCAAAGTAACTCTGTCTCTTTATTACTTTTCTTGCCAAATCATTGTTTCATCAATGTTCGTAAATTTTGAATCTCCTGAGTCATGGAAAAGATTACCACCGATTGTTTTTAAAATAAAATTTGAAGGGCTGAAATATAATGTGAAATAACATGATGTTAATATGGGAGGGTTTCAATTATTCAAGTTTACGAAAGCGTAGTCGCGATTCAGCAAGTTGTAATATAAAATGAAATAGACTCTTGATGACATGAAATATTTATATTGTTTTACTATTATGCTAATTACTTTCCACATACTGTACAATCTAGACCATAAACCCGAATTATACGTTAGATTTCAAACTTACAAAATTGATTATACAGAAGAAAAATATACGGAAGCACACTTTTTTATATTTCTTCTATGTTTTTGGGACTAGAGCTCATTTTGACCTCGTGCTAAATGATAATGAGGGCTTGGATGGCTGTCTAGTGCGTCATGTTAGTCAGATAGATATTGCTATAGTATGTATATGATATAATACTTTGCCATCACGCTATAGTTTCAACATGATGTATTTTATTATACAGAGCTCAGGCTATAATGTAGGATTAGAGTCACAGTGACCGAGGTATTGTTTACTTGATTGTTTACCTGAGCTATCATCGCTTTGATCAATAGTTAAACACAACTGAGTCAACTATCTGGATTAGCATGTTTGTATTAATAAATCAGTATCACAATCCTCACCTGCTTACTTGAAGTTTAGCATAAAGACTCCTTAACGAAAATAAACAAACACGTGTTTCAGCAATTTTGAAATGTCACCCTCTACGTCAGTAAAATATGGGGAGAAATTTTTCATTTATACTAATACGTAGATATTACCAAAACCTAATGACTTGAAGTTTGCCATGGATATAGATTTCATGATGTAGACACCCACTACTAGAAAAACCGTAACTGAACAAAATCCGGACAATAAATACTATTTGAGTCTTAGAATACTGGACTGTATTCTTTGTTGTGTACTTAACAGTTTAAATAGTTTATTTTGAATTTTCGCTGTCTGTATATCTCTCAGCTTGTCTGGATATTACTGGTAAATAACTGGATAAGTTTTGATGAAATTCGGCATAATAATACGAATTACTAACATCTACAAACTAATATTATAGAGGGCTAATGTCTGAAATCGGTTGCCCGCTAATGTATAAAAAATAAAATTTTATAGATAATAATAAACTTTTTGAAAGATTTTGATAAATTTTCTTTATTCGAGTAATTCAACTAAAAGTGTAAGCTATGAATTCGTCTTTTTATGGTATTGAACTGTTAAAGAAATAGGGTAACGAAAACAAGATTTTCGAGCAACGTCTTACCGACTCTATAATACTCAATAATAACAATGATTTAATATCATAGTCATCATAGTTGTCTTTTTAATTTTTAACCTTTGTTTATTTTCATTCTTCAGTGACTAATTTGTGACCAATAACTAACCTGTTCTATATTATTCGTGAAAAATAGTCATCATTAGGCGATGGCTTGTTGTCAACGTTTACGGATCCCCCTTCCGCGTTTGCATGGGCAGGCTACCAGAGTGGTATGTGGCGCTTACCTGGTCAGAACCACCACAAATACCCACAAATGGTACCCACGTTGACCATATATTTCGATAGAAAGCTGCGGACACAAATAGTATATAATCTGTATATTGTAATGTTCCGAGTAACTCATCCTCGTGTAGTCAAAGTTAGCAAATGTAGCAATTTATTATTCACAGGATATTATGTTGTAGGCATCCTATTTCTCGAAAGAGAAGGCGTTTTTGTATGCAAAAAAATGTTTTTATTCACATAAAAGTTAGTACTCATATTTATCGGTAAAACTTGTAAAACACATATGTTTGTATTTTTAATACTGAACTCTTAAGGGACTCGTATTTGAATGAAATACAATAAATCTCGGTTTACATTTATTATTAAACAAAACAAAAGCATACAAATTCTCTCACAATAAAAGAAAGTATAAACCTTATATCTATCTAATGTTGTATACGTTACTATTATAATATTCTGACAGAAAAAATAAGACAATGTTATTGTTGGACTAAGTAAATGACTTTTTACAGAGTACTCTGAGTGCTTCGAGATATTTTACGACAGATATCATTAGTTTTAATAATGAAGTGATTTTATTTTTATTACAGGAGGCGAGTCAGACCACATTTTTCATTTACACGGCTACAGTTTCTACGTAGTCGGAATAAGGGAGTTTAATAGCAGTTTGAACAAAGAAAGTATCAAGAGAATGAACGAAGACGGATCTTTATTTGTATCTAAAAATCTTATAGATCCAGTTATGAAGGACACTATTGTGATACCCAAATTCGGGGTTGTAGTATTAAGGTTCAAAGCAAATAATCCTGGCTATTGGATGATGAGAGATGAGCGATCTACCCATTGGACTAGGGGATTAGACTTTATTCTCAAAGTGGGTGAACAAAGCGATTTTGTACAAGCGCCAACAGATTTTCCAAAATGCGGTTCTTATGTTGGACCTGAATATTTCTTAATATAACGTACGTAAACATATTTATTTGACTTGTGAGACAATTATATTATTATATAAAGTGTGTGATTTTATTTCTATAGGGTATGACACGTAACTAAACTTCGAGTGAAGTCGATATACAACAATGTGTCTTGTGTGTATGATATATTTTCATATTGATGACTTAAATCAATTAGGATCATAGTGTGAAATCGTTTACGTAATCTTCGTAAGACAGATAAGTCAAATTTAATAAAAAAAACCATACTCAAGAAGTATACTATTGTAATATGTTTTGTAAATATATATTGTAAAATATTCTTTTCGTCTTTTATTAGTAAGCATAATCTTTAGCAGAATATTATTTTAAAGTCCACTGAATTGTTATAAAGCGTTCGGCCGTAACGTGCCAAACAGATTGTTCTTGTTTTGAGATAAAAACGTTAACCGTATTTAGGTTTAGGTGATTGTCCAAATGGTGAGTAGTGAAAGTATTAATATTCATCGGGCATGGTTCGGTGGACTGAAGCAGTGGCGATGAACTACAATCAAAATTCACCTTATGTTACCGTGACACAAATTCAATTATCAAAACGGTACCAAAGAAAACAGAACAAAAAACAGTGATGAAATATAAATTTTGCAACCGTCTCAACGATATCATTGAACGTCACTTCTCAATTTACATAGCACGTTACAGAAAATATTATATTTGGAAATGTTCATTTCATAAAAGTACGCTGTGTCACGTTCAGTTATGTTCAGTATGACTTGTTTTTTTATTATTGTAGGTACAATAATAATATGCACGACTCAAAATTTAACTGCGAAAAATAAACTCGAACACGTTCTGCACGTCAGAAAAACATTTTTACTTACCGTAAAATTAATTTGCAACTTGTAGGGAAACTCGGAAGTGGTCTTACATATTCATGAGCTTTATGCATTAACCGGACTATTCGAGGACGCCGGCAGGTAACTGACGTTCCGGATTGTATCTCACTTTGCTGTGTTATTTAAGGTTGTATAATATTTCAAATTTAAACATTCAAATACTTCTTTATATGTTCTAATTTAATCTTTCACGTTCGAGGTGATATTAAATGATGATATTGTCAAAGTATCAAGACAATCGGAAATAAAGGATTGACTTGAAACTGGGTATTGAAATTCACTGTTAAGTTGCTGGTAATTAACTTTCTTCTGCATGTACAAAAGAGAGTACTCTCAAGAACATTTCGTTATGGATTCCTCATTATCTTTTTTTTAATCTTCAGTATTGGCTAGCTTCTCATTATCATATTGAAAATCATAAAAGTTCTCTAAAATCTTTTCGGTGCTTATGTTACGGTTGTGGAAAGTCTTACATAAATGTGGAATCTAATAATAATCTAAAAAATAAAAGTGGAAATTTAAGTCTAAAACATAGCTCAGTATTCCTAGAGTCATGAAATAGAGCTCCTTAAACAAACATTGATTATGGTCTCCAAGAACGACAATATAGTCATGTGGTCAACATAGTCGTATTACACCTGGTATATCATATGTAAGGCTGATAGTAATAATCTAACATCAGGTCTGGCTGTTTATTGAACTTGGCATCAAAAAGTCTCGAGGGTAGTAGTTACAAAGACGGTAACTAGGAAAATTCATGCTGGTAAGCGTTACCTTTTTATAGTTTATAGGTTTAGCATTATGGCTACAATCTAATCTAATGTTAAATGATAATGCTGCCCAAGACGGTGGGCATGCTTTACCTAGCGGAGAGACGGGCTTTCAAGTGCAACTGCGTAAACACACCTATAGGTATTTGGCGGCAGACTTTAAACGAGGGTGGTAGCTAGCCAGTAAGTCATTAGAAAAAGATCTACCACTATGCTATGGTTTCATCACGATACTTTCCTTCACCGAAAGCTTAAGCTCATTGTAGGTGGATTAGAAACTCACGTCCATTGACGAGCGTCCATACACTCTACAACTGAGCTATCATCGCTTCAATCATACCGTCGTTTCTCAGAAACACTGTTTGAATAAAGTACAGTTAAAAAATCAATTGCATAACTGAGCCATCGTAAGGTTAAATATTATATAATAAATTAATGTACCCAGTATTGAAAGCTTATTAAATTTAAGTACAAAATAGTAAACTATTTATGAAATAGTAAAGAGCTATTTAAAAATATTTATAATAAAACTATCGCAAATTGTGCCGTAGGTACTATTTAACTGTGTTAATTAATTCTGTTTTACGATGTGCGAAACTAATATGCAATATCAGAAAATGAAAGTGGTTTTATAATTATGATACATAATATTCTTTGAAGAAGGAAAATAATGAGGATATATTTTAGTATTTCTTAATATAATATCAAGAATTTATACGTCTCTATAATAGGCGAATATGTAATAAAAGCACTAAGTACCACTTTTAGCTGGCATCCGTAGAAACTCTCGGCGCCACTTACCTACATTATAACGGGTCCAAGTTCATAAAAACTGTAATAGAACAAAAAAGGGGTAATTGAATGTAAAATAAAAATATTAGAATTTTATGTACAAAGAACAATACGTTAATATTGAAAGGAACTAACGTTGTTTTAATTAAGCTGTAGATTATACTAACCTACTTCCTATTTGATATTATAATTGCGAAAGTAAGGATGTTTGTTTGTTTGTTACCCTTTCACGCCTAAACCGCTAATCAATTAGTATGAATTTTGACATAGAGATAGCTGGTACATTGGCGACAGTGACTGTTTACTTTTATTTGCGAAAACGTTATTGGAAGTGGTGTAAAGATAAACTTAAAAGATAAACTTTGTATGAAAAATATAATTGCGTCATCCGATTTGACAATATTAATATTAACGTGGGCGACGCCGCGGGTAAAAGCTAGTACAAAATAAATCCAAAAGGTAGTAGCGCTTTAAAAATTGTGCGGCCTGCAAGTCCGTGAAGTTTTGTATTTTCTTTATTATCTTGACACGCTTGGCGCTTGACCGCAATCTCATCAGATGTTAAGTGACTCTGTGGGTCAAAATGGTAATACGTTGAATCTAGTTAAGTCGGCTCTCAAGTGCAGCTGACGGGACACATTCTTATTATTCTTTGCTTTAAATAACTATTGGTCTAACGATTAGGAATCCTGTATTGTGCGAACTTTTAACATTCAATTATCGGGTACAAAGTAACATCCAGACCCAAAACAGTCATTTATGGGTCACATTAATGATTGTCGTGCCTGGGATTTAAAATGATAGAACTTGGCGCAGAGGCAGCGGCAATGTGACCGTTGCAATATCTAGGTTAACCGTGCAATAGATTGTCAGTTTAAGGGTAGTAGAAAACTTTACAAAAAGTCGCTAACATCATAGTATGGTTCCATTACATATTTATTCACCGAAAACATAACCTTATCGCACAGATTCGAACTCATATCGAACGGCGTGTTTTCCGTACACGCTGTTAATATGCAGCAATAATCTAAAGATAATTTTCGAAGGCGTAAAAGGTGATTAAAGTAGCCATTTAGCTATAATCGGCTAGACAGAAGAAGATCGTAAGGAGCCTTTATGTTAGCCAGGCGGCACACCATAAATCACTGTCCACAACGTAAAGGATGAAAATATACATTGAATATACTTTAGCAAAAAGAAAAACAATAAGAAGATTTGCCTTATTTTAGTGAGTTCAGTGAATTCATTACGTTTCGATAATAGTTATAGTACTTCGTGGAGTTAATTTGTATGTTTGCCGTAAGTTCGAAACATGTTGTAAGACTGATGTAACTTTAGTTATTTGACTTTCAAGATATTTCGGTTGTATATAATTTTACTATGAAAAATAAACTTTTTTTATATTTCGGCATTCTGAGCGCTCACACGTACAGAATTCACCATTGAAATGTTTATTACACGATAAATTATTATATTTAGGGTTGAAGTTTTATTTCTTTATTTATCTACGCTGTTATCGTTTACTTTTACGCAAGCTAAAATGTGCGTATTCTATACTTGAAGCATAGAATATTGCTTTTGAAAATTATGAAAAAATAGTGAAGTTAAAACAAGCGTTGATAGTTCGGTTGGTAGTGTGTACCGACGCCACGTCAATAGACGTGATTTCGAATCCACCTGCAATGAGATTGGGCTGTCGGTAGAGGAAAACATCGTGATGAAATGATAGCATGGTGGCAAAGCTTTTTCTTACGCCCGCCTAGCTAGTTACTACCTTTAAGTTGAAATTCGCCGCCAAAAAAATTACCTATAAATGTGTTCCAGCTGTTGCACTTCAGAGCCAGCCTCTCACTAGGCTTAACGTGCCCAATATCTTGGCCATATCGTCACTTAACATGAGATAAGATTGTGGCTATAATGCTAAAGCTATAAAATATTTAAAAAAAAGCATCAATTTGATACATATAACATGAACAATAAACGCGCGTAATTTTTCGTTCTTAGTTTTGCCGATATTGTGTTAAAAAGCGGTCTCCTTGAATTAATCGTATAATAGATGTGCATAATCGTGCCTGTGTTCAAATGTTTGGCTAACAAATTGACAATTATAGTCAGGTGTTCGGGATGAATGCCCGCCGGCGTGATTGGATCGTTGCTCAATCAGTTCGGCTTACCGAATTAAATGATGTGCTAGAAACGTGCGTAATAAAGTAATTATTCGAACCATTTCTGATGTGAAATGCTTATTAGTATTAATACGAAAAACCTTATATCATTAAGAATTAATATTTAGTTTTTCAATTTGCTTTTAAGTGTATTTTGTATTATATTTTAGAACTATACAAAATCCGAGTTGCTTTGTATAATTATATTGGTTTATTATTTTATTGCACAGATATATGTATAGCGTACTTAGAACGCGTCGATCGATGTAAGTTCGAATTTCTGCAATGAGCTTAAGCTTTTGACAAGGAAAATGTCGTGATAAAACTATAGCATAGTCGTAGGGCGTTGTTTAATTGAATAACTAGGTTTTAAAATTTGTCATAAGAGCCAGATCCTCTACTAAGCATTGCGTGTTACCTTCTTGGGCCACGTATTACACATGACATGAGGTGTGTGTAAGTATCAAAAACCTCACGAATAAAAAAATATTTACGTAAAAATAATGTAGCATGTTTCTTGACGACATGACAGTTTTATTTGTGAGCTATTACCGAAAGGTAATGGATCCCGGCAATACTGTTTTGAAAGCGACGCTTTTTATTTCTATGTTTGCGTGAGTCCATCGGAGCAATTGTTAGCGATTAACGGGGCATTGCATTTGATGGTGCTACAACATTTGTAAGAGTCACTAGCAATTTGGGTAAATAAATTAAAAAGCAATTAAGCTATGTTTTAATTGTTACTGAGTCACATAAGCTTAAATTACAATTGACGGTTTCTAGTTTTTATCTTCAATAATCCGTTATAGCCTTTGTATTGTATTTATTAATTAGTAAAATGCCATTAATGAATAACGGTTAAGCTATCCCATCCATAAATTGACAATTATTACAGCTAACTGTTGATGTTAATATCTGACGAGATTGAATAGAGGGGTTTACGACACAGTTACATGTACACCGTTGATTGTAGTTAAAACGTAATAGGTTCCTTGTTAAATTAATTTACGTTTAATTTTATACATATATAAAAACTGAGACTAAGTAAAATATGAGAAAGAAAAATGTTTCAAAATGATTATTGGGGTATTCTTTGTTAATGATATTAAGGCCAAAAAAAATTTTTATTTATATATATATACATTATATATATTTATCTATATATTTATAGTCTCTTGTAGATGCATTACCCTAAAAGTAATTGATAGATGGTGATGAATTTTGACTCAGACCTAATATTAGGGATCTATGTACAGGATACTTTAATTTCATAAAACGAAAGGGTTTCTTAGAGAAAAGGAAATAAAACGCTGACCTTTAATATTGTTTAAACTTTTTTTATTAACTTGGTGCTTAATATCCCATTCTTAACGAATTTCCTCATCGCAGCGCGCAAACTTAAACCCATTACTCGGGCTCAGGCCCAGGCGAGAGGGGCACTCATCGGGTGCTAATCACCCAACACTACCTACTAAAACACACCATAACGACACTTGAAACTTCCCTGTTGCCAGAGATCAGGGACAGTTTTCACAGTTCTTTAAGTTTCTGACGGGAATTTCTTTGATACGGCAGATCCACAGAAATCTACAAAATGACGTACACTGGTTGCATACGAATGCCAAGGAATAATATTGTTTGACCTATGGTGTGAAAATTGGTATGTACTTAGTACCTGTATGCCTTCTTTCAGGAAAGTTTTTTTATGTTTTTATTAAATTCGATAGATAGTACTGTATTTGAGTTACTACCAAAAAGTTTTGGACAACTTTTGTCAGGCCAGATAATACTTAATAAAATCACCCTAATGCCATCAAATGTTAACCTACTTGATCCGACTGTGGCCAGTCGCCAGTCGTGACAGAGCCAGTCTCTTCCTTAGGTTTTAGTGTACCCACCATCTTGAGCCTCATAGTCACTTCACATTATGATAGTGAGATTGTTGCCATAAGGCTAAACCTATAAAGTATTAGAAAAAAACTTAAATTCTTCTATAGGGTGTAAGTAAACTTCAATCAACTACATTTAAATTCTGTACGCGATTGAGGGAAGTTGGTTACGTACCTAATTTACATACTTGTTTCTCGCGACATTGTTTTGCATATAATAACTTTTTTACTTGAGCAACAATTGAATAATCGTCAGAACTTCGCTAAAGCCTTTTAAAGTCTTTTTTGTTTAAACACGTATTCATCTTGAAACAAAAGTCTGACCCTGACGACTTTTGTAGGTTTCCTTTTTATAAAAAAAAATGTAAGACTGTTTATTGCTTGGGTTACGTAAAAGAGAAATTTAATTTTACTGTTGAGTCTTGTTCACGTCAGTAGTAAAGATAAAGAGCATACTCTCCACCTCATACTTTACCACGTTACAGAGGATATTCAATGCGAAGCTGTACTTTTGTAAAGTTGGAGCTGTTATATAGTTAAACTTATCAACATCTGCATCGTTTACCGAGCGAACAGCGTATCCGTGTCCATGTATCATTATATATATATAAAATCATAAACATGTACACAATCCACTTAAATACATGGGTAGTTTTTTCTGTTTTACGTTAAAGTTTTTTTACGCATTCGCGTATAGCAAAATTTGACTTTGATGAAAACATCACCTGAATAAATTTCTTCACTTTTATACTAAGATTTGATTAACTTCGATGTTTCGTCCACTATCCAATTATATCCAAATTCATTAGTTCTATATATATTATTCTATATAATTGGTGGATAGAGATGTTGAGGTTTGCCTTTGCAGATTGCCTTCATATTAGCTCTGAATATTGTTTAGATTCACTTAATTTGGGTAAATTTACATCAAATAATATACAATGTTATTTTAAGATACACAAGTAACAACTAATCTAGTATTTTTCGAAAATCTTTTGCCCTTTTTACCCTTGTTTGCGTCTGTGAGTGAATACACATTTATACGTACATACGTAGGTATACACTATACTAATATTATAAACAGGTAAAGTTTGTGAGTTTGAATGTTCGGGGTAATCTCCGGTACTACTGATCCGATTTTGAAAATTCTTACACTGTTAGAAAAGTATATTATCCTTGAGAGCTATAGACTACTTTTTCTTGGTAGATAGATATTTAAGGTATATATATAAAGGATAGTACTCACTTTTTATTTAAAAAATAAGTGCTTAAATCATTTTTAGTTCCACGCGAATGAAGTCGCGGGTACAGTTAGTAGGTATATTAAATAGCTATTGTTTCAATATCGAGATATCTTTCAAGTATTTTGAACATACAATATTTTAATAGATATCTTGTATTCACTTATACAAATTGTGTTTATGATGTTTGACATTCGTAATATCCTTGAAATTCTTTGTCTAATTACTCAAAAATGTATTTATTTCACTCACAATTTCAAAAAATAATCACATAGGTTTTTTTTATTTAGTTGTTCCTCAACCCCATATTATAATAGTAAGAACTTAGCCAAGACATATTGTATGTAGATTTATTTATAACTAAAACCATATATACATAGATAAGGAGAAATGAGTTATAGTTAATCTAAAGTTAATAACTAATTTATCTATAATTAGAAACAGCTATTCATATTTTTACTAGTTCTTTGAGCTTTGCCAGATCACAACTAAAGATATCAATGTCCTGAGACAGAAGATTCAGTATGCCTGTGATGATTTGAGTATTCACCATCAAATTGGTATGCTCTCTTGCTTAATTTTTATTTCAGTAAATAACTAATAATTTTAAAGGTTTAGTTTAATTACGATTAAAAATCGTAAGAAGCCCACGTTAAACATATTTTTCGTAAAATTTTGTATTGTGTCTAAGATAGCCTCGGGGTTAAATACTCACAAAGTAAACTCTAAAACGGAACCTGTTCATTTGAAGCTTTCACTTTTTAAATACACAATCACATTGTTAGCCAATGTAAATAACAATATGCTAGTTACTTTTCTTGTGCCTGTCATAAATGTGGTGAGTGTAGTCGAGAGAATAAAGTTCAAAACGAAAGTGCTGGGTCCTGGGTCAAGCTGTGTTGTAATCTTCATTATAAAGTTTATCATTGTTAGTAGAAGTAATCTATTGTAATCTATGACATGGATGAATTGATGTATTAGTTCTGCAATGTCCGGTACATTGTATGTTGGATAAAAGAGGTGTGGTTTAAGAGGAAGCTGGTTATTCTATACTAACAATAGATAGATTCGATCTTTTTTTTCGTGATGAATAAAAAAACAGGTGAAGTTTTGTCGTGTCATGTTAGCGAAAATATTATAAAAGTCTATGATGAAATAAGTTAATATCTTCAGTATAATTATGTAATAATCATTAAGGTAAATAATATTATCTATTTGCCAGAAATCTCTTTTATTCATTATTTTAAAAATATTTCTGCAAACAACTTTGTATAGTTATAGTAATTAGGTTTATTTAGGTCTAATATTATTTGCTGTTTTTGAAAATAATATTTATTGGGTAATTAAAACCATGGCAAAAATGTATAATTAGCTAATTTCAAATCGGAACAGTCTTTCGCCCTAGTAAGGCGACAAATGGTTATGGGGTTAAAAGAAAGGTGAATATTGATTATATGAACAATTATTAACAAGCTCGTCTGTTGTTATAAGGTCGTTCTCCTTTCGTGGCTAAATTTTTTTGACAGATAGTTTTCGCTTAGCGGCAACTGTATGTGACAGTTCTTACGCGCGTTGTTAAATGTAATTAGATTTGTTCACCGAGCCTGTAGTGAAGTTGTTTTTTTCTATGATGATTAAGAGAAAACAAAGTATATTATCACTCCATACATTTTGGTTTCTCTTACGCTAACGATTGTTGAAAAAGACAACTTGACGAGGGGCACAGGCATATTTTATTATTTGTGTGGAATTAATTATACAAATATTAAAATATCTATATTTTAATTACTGTAATACTGAGCCAGTGGTAACTCTATATATATCAAGAGCTTGAATCTGCGCAATGAGTTTCAGCTTTCGGTAAACTACATCATCGTGATAGAATCATAGTATGAGCGTATATTAATACTAATTTGGTTAGCTATTATTTTCAAATTAAACGCATCTTAGTAAAACCTTATAGGGGTATTTGCATATAGATCTATTTGAGAGTCAGTTTTCTCATTAAGTTAAAGTTGTCTCTCCATTCTGGGCCTAATAACTGCTAAAGATCAGATTAAAATAAGCACCTACTTAAATTAAAGAAAACAGCCCATTTTTTAGAGTTCATTATTATTACTAATTTTATTTTATTCCATATAAGTAAAAAATATAAAAATATCTTTCAATAATGTAACCTAAATAAGTTATAAGTTTATATAAAAATGGAAATAATATGGAACAATTCGATAACGTGACTGGATTACGTCTCTCAAGAAAATAACGTACGTAAAAGTCAGGTCATGAAATATCCGAGACCGGATAAGCTAAATGCCTACATCGGAGGACTTGTCGTTGAGGGGTGAATAATTTAGTAAAGCGAAGACCACACTTTTGCGGGGCACAGATTTGAGGAAGTACCTTGAATTATTAATGTATGGCGGCGGGCAATGCTTCCGAATCTCGTTCGTGAACAACCATCCGCAAAATTCATCTTTATGATTACAGAATGTGATACAAATTGATATGCTTCGGTTTTATTTGTGATTTTGTTCTGAGTAATTTACTTTAAGTATCTTCTTTGTTAACTTTTTTTTATTATTATTTTAGGTACCTATTTATGCATATATTAGGAATGGAATATTTGAAAGTTAGATTATAATTTGGTATTATTGTAAATTCTGTATTTATAATCGCACGGAAACGGGCTTTTATTTATACACTTCCATATTACATTTTAAAATAGATTAACCAATTACTAATATACAATGATTTATTAAACAAAGCGACATCGTAGGTCCTGTAAAAATAATTTCGAAAGTTTAATAATGACTCTGACATACATCGAATATACGGAAAAATTTACATAATATTTAACACTAAGTTCTTTATAATTATTAAGAGATATACAAGTTTATATAACACTCGCCGTAACAGTTACATTTAACCGATTCAGGTTTTGAATGCTGACCGGCTATCCATATGAAAAGAAAGGAATTTGTCAGGCATTTGCAATTTACAAAATGTCAACAAAATTACAACGCATAATAATCAATTACGTAAGTTTCGAGAATTTTAACAAGGTAATGAAATATAATATTTTTATCGTTTCTGTTCATTCCCATTTAGCATGCGTGTTCCTTATGACTGGTAAAGTAACAAATTTTCAGCTAATGGCCAATTGCAGATATAGAATACCTTATTCACTGTGTATTGTAATTATCGTCCAGTGAAACAAGAGTGCTTCATAATTTTGAAGTTTCCATAATTAGCAGAATCAAAATTTAATTTTCATTATGTACGTATTCTGTATACATTCTAGAAAAGAATTTTCTAATACTCAGTTAATCAGCTTCAACCCCTAAGATCCTTTTTTTTCGATTTGACATAAGCTGTTAGGCTTAAGAGCTTTCACAGCTTCACGGAGCTTTGGGGGTGAGAACTAAGAGACTCAACTCAATCGAACTACTCAACTCGAGGGAACGAGCACAAAAGAGCCATAAATTGGCCACTCCTCAGTTTGGGCTGTTGCCGGAAACGCGAAAAGAAACCGCGGTCCTGACTTATCCTAAATAGGATCATAAATTACGGAGAAAATCTACTCAGCTACAAAGCGGATTGTATACCCTTAAGTTAAAACTCTATATTATAGATTTGTTACATCAACTGCACTTGAGAGCCAGTCCCACTCGGATCAGTGTGTTATGTATTTGAAACACAATAGTAATTTAATATCAACAAAGGCTGTTTTCAAATGCTAAGTATGTGACGTATAAAAATACGTAACCAAAATTGTAAAACATAAGTGCATAAATAAAAGTAGTCATGAGACTATGAATGTACAGTACAGTATAACTCTTGCAGCCAGTTATTTATTAGTTAGCAGTGTAGTGGTTAGGCTGGACATTTGTGCCTGATTGAGTCGGGACCACTAAGTCCCTACACCTAAATACTAGGTGTACTGCTCTGGCTGTATAACCTGCTGAGGGTGTCAACGCCTCTCAAAATGTCACCGTTAGTTAGAATTTGAATCTACTATGCCTTTATTTTTCTAATATGCCTTTCATATTAAAATATAAAAATACTGGATTTAAAAGTGGATTAAGATTAAGAGCCAGTTGAAGGCGGGTCACATAAATAGTGTAATATATAAATAGAGCTATAAAAAATTAAAATTATGTTCTAGATTAGGAATGCAACAACATGCATTACGCCCGTATATATTTCTCAGTCTAGACAGTCCACTTTGCCTGTGAGACGTTTAACAAGTGACCTACTTTGTGGGCCAACGACAAGATTGCGTGATCCACTGTACACATTAGAGGTACATAAATACACATATGCATCTTATTATTCGCGCAAGACTGAGTAGCGTGTTATAAATATATTAAGGTCGTAATTTTTATTATAAATATAAAGTAAACAACAAGACACTTGTAATCACAATACAATATATCTCTAAAATAATAATACAAATGCGAAACGAATAATAGTCTATTTGTCAACATTTTCACGTGTAAACCGTATAACTAAATTCGATTAATTATGGTATACAGATAGGTTGGAACTTGGAGAAAAACATAGACATATCTAATGTCACAAAAATAACATTTCAAGATTAAAATGAAGATTTAAGAGTATAGCGAGAATTCATCATCTCTCAAATTAAGAATCTGATAATTAATATTTATGATTTTGGTATGGAATTACTTTGCTTTTGATTTTGTATTTCGGTGGTTAGATTTAAAAAAAAATGCGTGAGTGTCGTAATCCATTCGGTTGGAACGAATTTCCCTTAGGTAGTATATTATTATGGATAAATGTATTATATTATTTATTAACTAATACAAGTAAATGAATTACCAGCGTCTATGAGAAACTTAATAAAACGCAGAGATAATTAATGAATTGAAGGAATGGTAGAAAATTTCTTAACTAATATATATTTTTTTGTTGTGAAAATAAATATTTTATTCAATTCATCTCATTCATTAAAATACATATCAGCATACGCTACGAGACATCTGACGCGTATGGCATATAAAAACTATATCTGCGCAACCGTTGAGGACTTACTGGCTGTTTTGTAACAATAAGCGAGCATCTATTACTGGGTACAGCCAATAGCATACGCGCTATAGATAACCGTCTTACACTATAGAAATATAGCGCAATATATAATAGACGGGTACAGAATAGATTGTGACAGATAAAATCTTAAGTTTTGATTTTTCTAGCTTCCATCCGTACCGTGCTAAAAGAAACTTCGTTCCAATAAATAAATAAAATATTCACCAGTAAAAAAATCTACATCCAAATACAAGATTATATGAGTTATAAATTCGTAATTCAATCTCATTTTTAACTCCTTTGAGACAGATTAATCTATAACATATGTTAAAAACACCATTTAATGAGTATATTTATCTTAAAATAAAAGCGTGATCAAATCGATATCTGGTGGTTATCTAACTAAAACGTGTTAAAAAATTAGAGATCACGACCTTTGATTCTATAGGATTCGGTATATTTGTTATACAATTTAAAATAACGAGATTTAATGCGTGTCTCCCTGCCGTCTCCACCAATTAAATGTGACCGCGCACACGCCTGCATAACTGCTGGCTTCGCCGCCGAGGCCGAGCAGTTAATTTCGCTCCCACACACCCGCTCTGGCCTCCCTCCGCAGACGCTTGAGCCTAAGTTCGATCCTCCGGATAGGAGTCTTCGAGTGACTCTGCTCGCGTGATACAGTGACACTCTTCACCACTGAGAGAACATCATTACACCGCATTCCATTCGTGCACATCCACATATTAAGTACACGGTTCTGTAAGGGATTACCCCCGTGGCCCTTGCGCGTCTTGCCCGATGAGGTCGTTGTTAGGATCACTAAATTAGTAATTTAGGATCTGTTGGTTAGTTAGGCTCACGGATCTTTGTTTATTTTCTGGCAGCAGCCCAAAGCGAGGTTCGGCCATTCTGGTACCCTTGCGCCCGCTGCCTCGGAGCTGAGTGCCCTCAGCACTCACCTCAAAAAGTTCATTGAAGTTGTCAAAGCCCTTAAGGCTAACAACGTATGTCAGTTCGAAAAAATGTAATACAATTTATTGTGTAACGTAGAAAACTATCTTGTACAGCAATTAAAGTATTTTTGCATTATTAGACCGTGTTTAATTCGATAAACACATTAACATTTTAATTGAATGTAAAAAGAATTATGTCGTAAGACTAGTATTAACACTTGAAAAGCATTAAGAACAAAAAAGAATACCTATAAACTTTCATATGAAGTGAGAAAAGAAAAAAGTATCAACCGGTAGTTGGTATTCATTTTTGGCTTCGAGCCAAAAGAGAAGAAGCAACAGAACTAAATTTGTCTTTACTTTGGTTTAGTTAAATACCTTTTATTTTGCAAGTTCAACAGATTTAGAAAGGACTGAGGTAAAGTTTATTTTTCACACAGCACATAACGCAATAATTTTTTGTTAAAAAAAAATAAAAAAGATTCACACTTCAAATTGTATAATATTAAACCAGGAAATATTTATTATTTTTATTTTGTTTGGGTGTATTTGAAATAGGCATGCTTGCTTTATCACATATGATATAGATTTTGTATCTATCCCGAAGTATTTTAATTCTTATATGAGACTGTTTTCTATTACTACCAACATATTGCAATATAATATATTCAACATTAACTAAAATATTTGCTGTCTCAATAAATCGTAATTCAAAATTATAATGTTTATTTCGTTTCTGTAGAACACTATTCGTTATATCTCTTTTACATTTAATTCTATAATATTCCTGCAGTGTTCATGACAACATCTTTTATCTATACATATATAAAATTGTAACGCAGCTAAATCTCTACATAGAATATTATGTTGTAAATAGGTTTAGTGTTTATACGCTTTGTTATCGAAATAGTGACTAAAAATATGTTTTTCCAATTATTTGTATGTCTGCCTATCTATCTATATGTGCACGCATAAATCTGAAACTACTGGACTGATTTTTATGAAATGTTATATGCTGATAACTAATTCTTTTTCTCATAAAACTTAAAGGTTCCATTTACATGAAAAATTATTTACGCTCTCCATGGAAGCGGTAGGCGGCGCTGTGTTCGACCTACTGCCTACTGCAAAAGGTAGGATGTCTGCCAGGCCGTCTAGTTAAATATAAAGTAACTGCTGTGTTGCATTCTTAAGTCATAAAATAGCTTTGTACACATGTATTTGTCACTTTTGATATTAGCAAAGTTACCTATATAAGCAGAGGCAATAATAAAACAAAACAATGATATTAAAATAACTACCTTTCGTACGGCACGGTTTGTAAAAGTCAGTCGTTTTGCAAAGTATTTAATGAATTTTGCTTCTATCTCTATACCATCGTTCCTTCACGAGCGACCACGAACAAGTTTCCATTGGCTGCGGATATATGCGCAGTGGAACGCTAGTAGTATGCTGCCACCCGCCGCCTTCCTTATTGAGTCAGACACCTGGTAGGAGCCTTTCTTGAGCAATTCTGCTGTTTATGTTACCCATGATTGTCTGCTTCTTCAGACAGTACCTCGGGCACCGCAAAATATGTCCGAAGAAGCTTTGCATTCTTTCTCGGTAGATAGTAGACAAACGTGTGGTGATTTCAAGTTCTTTTAACATGGACTCATTTGTTCTTATAGCCATCAAATGTATACCGAGCAACCTTCGCCAACACTACATCTCGACAGCATCTATTTTACTGTTATGACGGCTTTTTGTATTGCACGCCTTATAAGCGAAGCGTTGAGGTGGGTACTACTGTCACTTCATGCAAAACAACTGATTTTTCAAACTTAAAATGTGTCTATTTATCGTATATTTCAATTGTAAAATAATATATACACACACATATCAAGAAAAAACAGTATTTTAATACTCATGATATTTTCGATGCCATTTTTGTTATTTAAACGAGTTAAAAAAGTTCTGTCTTGGACGTCCGTGTGTGTGTATGTGCGGATCCTGTATGTTATCACGATAATGACCGAAAGAACCCTATTACTTTTCACGGTCTGATTCAATGTGGTTAATTGTTATTAAATCAACAAAAAAAATATAATATTACGCGGCGTGTACTTTTGGATTTTCCAAACTTTTTAGTTTTGCGTCTAATACCACGGTTCTTGCATATCTTTTCGAGGTTGGTCATGGTGGTCTTAGCCATACCACTAAGATTGCCTAAGATACCGCATTGCTTCTACAATTAGAAAGAATCACTACGAGACAAGCCTAACGTGACTACTGTTGAAATCCCCTTATAAAAATGTAGTAGCAACACGTCGAAAACGTGCGATGTTGTTTATATTTCTATCACGAAATTCGAGTCGGCAAGTTTTACGTCAATTTGATTCGGATGAAAATATAACGCTTTCTTATACTGTACATTCTTGAAATGCTTAATAATATTGACGTGTGTTTTATTAGGCAAAACGATTCCTATGTATTCATTTCTAATTCTATGATATCATTATATTTATAAACTCATTATCAGGAGTTAGACGTGTACACCGAAGTAAATTAAAAGGTATTTACAAGGAAAATAGCTTGGAATTATTTTCACCTTATGAAAAAAGCTTTTCTTTCGAATCTATAAAATGAGTGTGTGTCACAAAAATAAACTGTTCGAGTTTGAAACACGCTCTTCTTTATTCTATTGTTAAAAATGTTTATTTTGTTAGCGAGAGATACATATAAATATTACTTGGAACGTATTCTTTGTTATTATCAATTATAGTGATAGAAAGACATAACATTGTATGGTGGTAGGGCTTCTTGTAATGTCTGCCTGGCTAGGATTTTAATTAACGTTATGTGTTGCGGAAAAAACACAATGTAAATACTTTAAATTGTTTTATGCAGTAATATAACTACATATATTACATTTGCAAGCACGTACAATGAGCTTGAGCTTTCGGTGAAGAAAAACATCGTGAGGAAACCATAGCATGGTGGTAGGGCTTTTTCTAATGCCCGACTGGGTAGCTACCACCCTCAAGTTGTAAACCTGCCGCCAAATACCAATAGGTGTGTTCTGGCAGCTGCACTTGAGAGCCAGTTCCTCCACAGGTTTAGCGTATCTACCAACTTGGGCCGTATCGTCACTTAAGATCAGGTGAGATTATGGCCATAACGCTAAACCTTAAGTATAAAATATATATATACAATTTTTACAAGTCAAATATATTAGCAATTTTTGAAGTGTTCAATGTATATGCACTACAGTATTTTGATATTTATAAGTTTTTATTTTTGAAGTGAAAACTTCTTAGCATCTTTGCGATTTGAAACTCGATGAAACGACAGTAAAAAGAGACAACTACATCTATTCATAGGATATAAAGTGTGAGAGAATGAGATAGAAAGCATTATACAATATTTTTACAGGGTTCGAGCGACGAGCGTTGTTCTGCGCGCCTCCGTATTACGAAGCGATTTTTTTAAGTTTTCACTTCTATCGCGTGTGATCTGCACAAATATTTTATTTTATTTGTATTGCATTCAATTATGTTTGAGAATTATGGTTATTCAGGTAATTGGAGGTGAAGATCGGCTGTAAAGTATATAAATATTTGTTATTAAGATTTCATTGTTTCACTGAATAAACAAAAACCAAAATTAACCATATAAAGCTTTTGTGTAGACGAAGCATAAAATTTATGTTAATAATTTAACTTTGTTTCGTCTACAAGATTCAGAGGACGCTAACAGGTTTTCAGCGCACTCAACTGGAATGGACAATACATGAACCCTCATTATATTTTACTACCTTGTAAAATCCTCTCTAGACAATTCTAAGCTAATTATGTTTTTTAGTATTCGAAATAAAGTAGAGGAAATATTTTTGCCTCAACAAGCTACCGTTTTTCTCCAGTAACAGTTTCTGATGTTATCATCAAACATGCTCAGGAATTATGATTATTGATAGAAATTACTCATTCCTATAATACGTACAAAACTAGTTTTAGATAATTAAGTTAATTTAGGTAAAAGTTTTTCATATTTTAAGAACTTTATTGATTCAGACGTACAAATAAATGGCCTAGCGCCAAAATTGTCGAGTTTAATTAATGAGCGCGAAGGGTTCTCAAACAATTTTTAGTTTAGTTAGTACATTTTTAACAAGAAGTTTTATTTACCATCGCTGGTTTATTGTTAGATGTTGGTTATTTGTAACTTATCTAGATCCGATGGTTGATCTTGGGCACCCAGTTGTTGGTAGTCTTTGCGGTAAGTTGTCATTTCATTGCGATTTCTAGTCCATAGGTCAACCTTATATGTATTTCCGTAAAAGTATTAATTAAGATCATAATGGATACATCTATTATTAAATTATAATTGTAAATGTGTGACCAATATAGAGGTTAAAGATATATATTTTTAATCATTTTGTTTATACATGTGTTCTTTACGCGCATCTTTCTAAAGTACTGCATAGATTGTCATGAGATTTAACACAAGGGATACTAACTAGTATTATGAGATAACACATGCCATATTTATCCCCTTATGGTATCAGTACTGACGTGATGTTACTGTGTATACTAATGTAATAGCTAATGTACCTACCATTGTATGATCGTGGAGGTGCAAAGTAAGTCGCCTGCATACCGTCCTAGTGTAGTTACGTTTGGGTTAAATATAATAGTTATTATTTAAGACATTTTGACTTATTATTTGGGATACGCTGTCAATCCCACATTAGGTAGTAGCTATCATTATACAAACTGGCACATATGTAGGGATTATTTTTTAATTAAGAAGATTTTTACTCGACTACTATAGCTTTTATCCTTAGAATTGCGTAGGTCATATTATGTTGTAGCTGTAATGTTTCGTATGGTGGTTGGGTTTTTGTGTTATGATGTCCTTTCTTTTAGGTCATCTGGCTTAGAGGCAAAATATCACTGGATAATTTTAATAGATATACTGGAGCATCTTACCGGGTAATATTCTTCGTTATATCTTCTAATCATATGACACTGGCGGTATTCGCACTTTGTTAAAGTCACCATTACAATGAAAAGAAGAAGGAGATTTCTGAAACGAAAAGTGGCGTTATGGTCGAGCCATCTAGTGAATAAAATAATTTAAAAAATCCTCCGTTAAAATATAGCTTACCACTTGTTTTACTGCACTATAGTCTAAAATAAAACTATCTTTAATATATTACTGGTCTAAGCCGAGTTTAACATTTAGAGTTACGTCTACGACCTTTGTACATTTTATATGAATCCGTCTCGGGATTATAACTCACTTTGCTCTCATATTTCAGCAATAAATGTAGGTAAGCCTGTGGCACGCAATGAAGTTAAACGGATTGAAGTAAATATACCGGGCACTTTTAAATGTATTATTAATATAATTATATATATTATTATTTATTATATTTTCATTAACGTTGATTAGTATAGTAGGAAACCTGGTTATTTTATGTGATGAACGTAGATATTTTTAAATTTCAACATATTTAGAAAATCATAAAATATCTGCTATGATTGAAAGCTATATCAAAATATCGTAAAAGAATAAAATATATAGAAAAACTATTGTATGGGAGTTCTTTACAGAATTTTCTTCTTTTTTTATTATAGTGGCGGCATGCGTGAAGTGTCCAATTCCACCAGTGTCACGTGATTAGGTAGAAGCCAAAACGAAGGAGATTGGGCAGTACGAAGGCGCATTAAGCTTGCCTTAACACTAACGCTCTCTTAGTCACCTCAAGCATACTTTACCCGAACGAGCGCTGTACAAAAAAGTTGCGGATAGAAATTTAAAAGCCCTCCCATAAGAAGTTTCACTTCAATAATAATTTTATTAAGCGTAAACACCAACAAAAAAGAGCATGAAAATGTATTTCATACTGATTCAGTAATCACTGGATTTCTATTTGTCGACTTCAAATGTGACATGCATATTTCTTTCGTAAAATAGTATATATCCGCTTCGAATTGGTTTCCCGATTACGTGCGGTTTATGGGATAAAACGAACGAACGAAAAGGGCACCTGCTAATAAATGTACATACATATATGCGTGGTATAATGTACGAATTGAAATTTCGAGACGATTATGGCTCAGTGGTAGCGTATACCGACGTCGCGTCAAAGGACGTGAGTTCGAATTCCTCTAATGAACTTGAGCTTTCGGTGAAGGGAAACATCGTGATGAAACCAGAGAATATTGGTAGGGATTTCTTTAATGCTCACCTGGCTAGCTAGCCTACCCTCAAGTTGAAAATCTGCTGCCAAATACCTATAGGTGTGTTCCAGCAGTTACACTTGAGAGCCATACCCTCGACAGGTTTATTATGTTCACTAACTTAGGTCACATCGTCACTTAACATCAGATGAGATTGTAGCCATAACGCTAAAACGTAAACATTATTTACTGGCCGTACTTATAATTATTATATTGTGCTGCGTCATACATTCTAACTAAAACTTACTTGAAGAATAACAAACACACTTAACTTTTTGTGAAAGAAATAATAAACATCACGGTCCGTTCACATCTATTACTGGAAGTAAACTTTCCCGTAGACCGCTAATGAATACGTACCTTCGGTTTTGGACATCCAATTTATGTCTAATGACGTACCAGGGAATATGTTATTATTAAGCCAACGGAATCAGATTCCTTTGTCTCGACCGCTGATTAGGGTCGTCTTGCTGAGAACTACTTTGGAAAGTTTCCATTGTATTCATTCTATCTTTCCTACTATTTCTTTAAATTTTATTTTAAGGGTAACCTATGTATGAGTTATAAAATAGATTTTCACCGAAAGAAAGCTGCTCTAAGATGTAAGTATAACATGTTTATTTGTATATTTTAGTACTGGGGTATATGATATTATGGGATTATATTATGCTTTAAATATGACGGTTGCCATAGTGAGACGTTTTTACATTCAACCCCGTGTATTAACTGACATATACAGTAATAAAGTTTAATGCTAGGGAACTATATCCCACTAAGTTTTGATTATTTTATACATTACTAACTGGCCAAGCAAACGTTGTTATTTCTTATAAATTATTTCTAGTGAATACTTTGGTAGTATTTGTGAAAATTTGTGGATTACAGATATTATTTGACGCTAGATAAAAAGAAAAAAAAAGGGATTTTTGCATAGGGACACCCTAATCACCTAGATAGATAGGCAGGATAGACCTTTACGACCTATTCTTATACCTTTTTAACGCTAATAAGTAGCAAACATATAAATGGTCCATCTGATGGTAAATGGTTACCGTCGCCTATGGGCAGTCGCAACATCAGGGGTATTACAGCCATGTTGCTGACCTAGGCGGAAATAGCTGGTCCTCGTTTTTATGTCGGAATACAAAGGTTCATACTGAACCTTTATTCTATGAACCTTTATTCGGTGGCAGTCTAAACCCGAGGGTAGTCGCTACCCAGTAAGGTAATAACTCTACTACCAAGTTGTCGTTGGTTACTCGGCAGGGTGCACCGCGTGCAGGTGAGGTTAGCTTAAGTAATTCAAAGATTGTTCGATATCCCTTGCACCCAAAACCATATTCGCGTTCCATATTCGAGTAGTCAATCACATCGACTACAGCGTCATCTATCGCGTTATGATCTCTTATCGAGATAAAAAGAATGATATCTCTCAAGTTGGTTCATACTGTACACAGTGTGAAATATTTAATTAAAATGGGTTCAGTAGTTTAGGAGTTCATTGCAGACAAACAACGTGACACGAAATTTTTATATATATAGATGAACCAGTGAGATTATCTCGTAGGTATTCAGAGTGACAAATTTCTGGATAATTCATTGCATTCAATCAATTGCCACAAGGTTTACAGGTCGTCATGACAATTGATTGACCGACAATGTATTGCGGATCTGTCGATCCTTGCTCTGAAACTTTGTTTTAGGATTTTACTATGATTACTGTTATACTATATTGTGTATATACGATGCTAATGGTGCCTTGCAATTCGCACAGGCTTATTACATTATTTTTACTAGTATGTTTACCGATATTATATATGTAATGTATACCTAAGGAGGAATATATACTAGGAGTTAAAAAAATAACTAAATAGAAATTACTACATGGTTAAATTATACTCGACCGAAATGGGAGCGAAACGCATAACAACGATATCTATTTAAAAATCTTGTCCTGTCTAGGACTGCAGTAAGTTCTATACAAGAACGTGCTGCTAAAGCTACGTCAACAGGCTTCTACTAGATTTGGCGGGCAGTTGAAGTAGTGAAGGTGAGTGTTGACGTTCGTCGAAAGGGGTCCTTTAAACCTATATCCGTGTCACAAGTCCCGGGATCTGCTCGAAATTTCCCTCTCTGTCACACGATGGACCCGGCACCCGCACGGTGAATCCATTTGATTGCCAAGAAATTCGTTTGTTTTACTGATTTAAGATAATTTTAAAAATGGTATTAATATTTACTATATGCTATCAATATTTTACCACTTCGTAATCCACTATAAATTATTAAAATACAATTAAGTAATTTTTATGTTCATTGTGTGATACTAATAACCAAAAAAAATTTAATTTAATTTATTTTTACGACTGGTGTTTATTATAAAACATGTCTTTTAAGAATACAGATGGAAGTATAGATTTATTAATATAGTTATGTCAATAAAAAAAATTGCTGCGGAACGCAATGAATATAAATCAAGTTCAACTAACATAAACTAATGAAACTCTGACATTGTTAGTTAACCGTTTTAAATTTATTACGGGTCGACTTACCTCGTACAGGATTCGAGATCACGTAAAATTAAATGAAAATTCGCAGTGTAATTTGTTTTGTTGATAAATTTACTAAAGATTAAAGCGGTGATATTATGTAGTTTCTTTAGCAGTTTAATGTCGAGTTTGCACGGAATTATACTCTGCTAACTTTATTATTATATAATTTTACCAATATTATTTAAATAATGAGCAGCACATTTTAAAATAATAGTAGAATTATTGTCTTTGTAATTTTAAAACGAAAGTATGTTGTAGTGGTTTGTTTTTTGTTTTGATAGATGATTTATTTAAAATACTTTTATAATATATTGTTATAATGATTTACAAAATAAGGTTTATATTTTCCAGCTTTTTGTGCCTTTTTTTTTTAATTATCGCTACAGATTTATCTATCTATCCTTTCCATGTATCTGTTCATCGTATCTATCTAATGACAATATGTGTCTATTCTTTCTATCTATAGAGATGTGAAATTTCAGAAGGATATTAATTTAATCTTGTTAAGTTGAGAAAACGTGTTCTAATGTTTGTACAGGAAGTAATACTTTTCAGCTCGCATTTATTTGAAACTTGTAATTCTTAACTAATTTTAACTCGTTAATGCAGTTAATAAAATACTTATGTAGATGCCATTCAACATTTAATCGCCTCAATATAAGAAAGAGGGTAAAGAGTTTTTATGAGAAGTCACATATTTCACAGCTATTTTTTACAGTTTCGACAGAAGGCTTGTTGTTTTACTATAAAATAATATAATCATATATATCACTAAAATAAGGTATACTTAGCCAATACTAATGAATACTTAGTTGGTAGTGAGTTTGAATTCACCTGCAATGAGCTTGAGCTTTCGTTGCAGGAAAACATCGTGATGAAACCATAGCATGGCGGTAAGGCTTTTTCTAATACACGTTTAGCTAGCTACCACGATCAAGTTGAAAATCTGCTGCCAAATACGTATGGGTGTGTTCCGGCAGTTGCACTTAAGATCCAGTCCCTCCACTAGGCTTAGCGTGTCCACCATCTTAGGCCACATCAGGTCAGATTGTAGCCATAATGCTAAACCTATAAACGATAACAAAATATCTGTGGGAAGTTTTGTTAATATAAATTTAATTAAAATGAAGAAACAGTACAAATCTTATAGTCAAAATGAGTGAAAGTGTGGGTGCTTGTAGGCTCGTTAAAGTTAAAGAAGCCAAAATATTTTCTTTCCTACTATAAATAACAATTTGACCTTTTAAGTATTATTTGGGACATTTAAATATATACTTACGACTTGACATTAAAACCGTAAAGAGGCAATATACTTACGAAGAGTAGGCGATATTATTTTCAAGAATATCGCTTAGAATCTGTGTATAATGTAAGTGCAAATAAAACATTACGTATTCATGTAAATGAAAGCCGTATTGTAACAACTTTTAAAAGGTTTGCTAGTATAAACGAACTCAAATATTTGTACGATATACTTTCAAAATACTTTAATAAATAAGAAATTAGTTACGTTAATTTGCAGCTATTATTTAGTACTTGCTTTTTTTTAAAGTCGATCAAATGTTTTCTCTATAGCTCTAAATATAGACTATATATTAAGGGTATTATAAAATTATATTGAATACAATATTAAAAAATAGTTCGAAATAGAAAGCTTATTCCTGTATAAAAGTATTTAAAAATTAATTAATTGCATTTAGTAGACGTTGTCCCAAATAAGAAATTTTACATCGTGTCGCACTTAAGTCGAAAACATGGGTGTACCATCCCAAGTGAAGTGGAAATGCAAGGCACGTTACTAAACAGGATGCTAACAGTTGGCTTAAGACTGTTACTGGGTGGTATCCTCGAAACGGAAGACCAAACGTAAGGCAGGCTACCAGTCCGGATGACTTTGTCTAGAAGACAACGGATGAGAATAAACGGATGAGTCTGTACTAAGTAATGTCTGGAATTTGCCCGATAGAGAAAACTGTAACCGAAACTAATTTCTGTAATTGAATTCTTAAGATATCCACATATAGATTAGAAATATCCACGATATTCCAACAGTAAGTGTCTAATAACGCATGGAAAGTTTTTTCCACCTTGCTTAATAACACATTGAAATATACACGCTGAGGTAACTTATCTATAATTGCTCTAGTGAGAGACAAAATCGATATCTGACAATCAAACTATTAACTAGGTGACAGGTATTTTTCCATTTTAAACTTAATTTAATTTGATGGAGTTATAATAACACCATTTTACTGGAATATATTCCATAGTGTCATGTAAAACAGATATTTGAGTGAGATATTTTATAAGGCGGAATCAAAGTGGTCATTAACCTGATTAAAACTAAATATAAAATAAATACATCGCAACAAATATTATTACTTTATTTACATTATGGATAATGGTAGGAGGGTGAAAATTTAGGGTTGTCCGTGTTTTTTAATGCCACATAAAAATTTGAAATATTTTGTTGTCAAAGAAATAAAAAAAATAATGTTTGGGGTGGACCACCCTTATCACTCAAGGGTATGAAAAATAGATTGTAACCTATTCTCAGACCTACCGAATATACATATAAAATTTCATAAATTCGGTCAAGCCGTTTCAGTGTAGTATGGCAACCAACATTGTGACACGGGATTTTTAAATATAAGATATATATATATATATATATATATATATATATATATATATATATATATATATATATATATATATATATAACAAAGTCGGGTTATTTACACCTTTTAAAAGTAGATTCAATTTTTAGTATTCATTTTATCACATAAATATAATCCTAAATTGAGTTTAGCTGAAAATTAACACAATATTTCATGGACTGTTAGGCGATACTAAGTTAGCTGGGTCAGCTAGCTGTTTGTATAATGTGTTCGATGTTTAATATTTGAAAAACTTAAATTTTCTCTGAATTTAAACTATAGATCTGTTCTAGTTCTATTCTGTATATTTTGTAGTCTGTTCTATTCTGTATATAATATTCTGATAAATACTTTTCAAACTTTTAACTTTCTTGAAAAAACTTTGTTAAAACTAGATCTTAGTTATTGTACTTTTTTACTTAAAGTTATGTTGTACATACATACCTTAACTAAACTTGATATTTATTTATAACAGTTGCTTCAGATTTGTACAAGGTTTTAACATTATTGTAACTTTTAAAGACCAGATATTCCTGAACGATTAAAATATGAATTGTTTCTTTGTTTCGATGTTAATAATATGTTGTATCAATTTTTGTATCTCTTTGAAATTTAGTCTTATTATAGTAGACGTTAGAAATACCACTAAATAACTAACTTTAAGGACTTCTGCTTACGCGGCTATCCTTATCCTTACTAATATTATAAATGAGAAAGTGAGTTTCTTACGCTTCCACGCCTGAACCTCTAAACAGATTATGATAAATTTTGGTATAAAGATAGATGGGACCCTGAAGCCAGTGATAGAAAATTATATGAAGTGGGGTAAAGAGTGGCATAAATTTTGTATGAAACTTTTATTGCGTCACCCGATTTGTTTGACAAAATCAATATTAACGCAAGCGGAGCCGCGAGTAAAAGCTAGTTTCGTTAATATTTTAACTGAACTGTCAGGTATATTCATATTCCTACACTAATTTCTGATGTAACTGAAATTTTATGATACATCAAAGTTCTTTGTATCGTAGAAAAATGCTATTTAAAATATTCAAACTATGTTGTTGTAATTTTCTAAAGTCTCTTGTAAAATTAGTAAACTCAACGTTAAATAAAATTACCTATGTATGGAGCATTATCTAAAATTTTCCAGATAAAGTTATACCTAAATAAGGTCAGATAAGTGTAATCATGACCATTCGGTCCTCAGATAAGACATTTATATTCAACAAATTTAGTTAAGGTAACTTTATTTAGATTAAACAAAACAGTCATTATAAAAGCAATATATGAAAGTAAAGGTGGTGGAAATTGGGAAGAGTATATTGAAAGGGTATAATATTATGTGTAGAGATATGTTGCGATAACATGCATATAGCTTTAAACATGTCACAGTCTCTTGCATAGTTGTGTGGTGTTGCGATGAATAGCTTATCTTTTGTTTGCCGCTGTTTTTTTAAACTGTTGTATGCTTACTGTCAAATTTTTAAAAATTGGCATATTTATTGATGTACGTGCTTACGTTGGTCGACGCCATGTCTGTTATTATTAAGTCAGTATTTCTTAAAAATATATAAAGAATAATATATACGCAATATAAATACCAAAATAGGCTTAACTAACTTCAAACAATACGTGCCTATAACACGGATTAGGTCAGGATATTAGTATTGTTGTGGTTAACTAACTAGATACATAAAGAAAGATAGCACTTTTTGTTTTTCCTTATATAACTTCGTTAGCTCTTGATGTTACTGCATAAAAGGTTTTCCTTTTATCAACATAAGTTTATATTATTATAATACGCACTTATCTTTTACACCAAATAGGGAAAACATAAAGAATCTGGCATGAAAATAAAAAAGGGATCACCTGAGTCACACCATTAGGGGTCGAGAGAGACAAACTTTTTTGCAACCCGTGTGAGTGCCTTGTCTATCGTGAAGCAGAGAGGGAAATTGCAAGTAGTTTCCGAACGTTGTGACTCGGCTGTAGGTTTAAGAGAGGCCCTTTCCGATGTGCGTCAACACTCACCTTCATTACTCGTGTTTCATTCCCTGTCCAGACAAATTTGGTAAGAGCCTGATAGCGCAGCGCAGCTTTAGAGGCAAATTTTAGTATAGAACTTACTGCAGTTCTAGACAGACGAAGATTTTTTGAAGATTATAGAGAGATTTTGCTAGTATACATATTCCTCCTATAAATTAAACACGTAGCTATTCCTGTTCGGCTCATTTAGTAGCTTGTAGTATTTATTTGATTTTATAGTGTGCTCGTTAGATATTTTTATTTTAAATAGTACAGTAGGCTTAACCAGTACTATGTGTGTATTTGTTCTACAATAAATATAGCCAGTCTAGAAATATAAGCCCCAACATCTTCTCGGATTTTATAGTGTTTTTAATACGTGTTCATTAGTATAATCTAGTCAGGTGCAATACCAAGGATTGAGAAGGACTTATTTTTGGATCCTAGATTTCAGATTTCTTTTACAAAGTCAGTATGTAGAACAGAGATATATCATGTATTATTTGGATAAATCGACCGGAAACAGGACTATGTATATCAATGGACCCTTGAAGTTGTTTCATTGCGTACAATCTTTCAACTGAATTGAATTTGACTTCGATTCAACTGGAACGAAGTACGGATCCATATAATGACATCATTAGTGATGTTTACGTCGCGACCACAACAACCGTCGTCATCATGTGGAACGGGCGAAGGCATCTTTTGAGCGTTGTGTACGCTAAATGAATGTTAGCCTTAGTATGTCACAGAGTTTTTAAGCTTAAGCTACAAAATATATATGAAATTACATATATTTCAAGAAACATATAGGTATTTAAAAATGCCACCGTTTATTGTAAAATAATTGCTTAGATTACATATTTACATTTTTAATACTTGTGTGGGTTTAGCTTATGCTTACAATCTCACCTGATGTTAAGTGGAAATCTGGCCCAAGATGGGGCACACCCTACGCCTAGTGGTGGGACTGGCTCTCAACTACAACTGCCTGAACATGCGTATGGGTATTTGGTGGCAGATTTTTAAATTGGGTGACGTAGCAAGTCTAAAAATTTGTAGGTTATTTAAAAAAACCCTACCACCATCCCATGGTTTCCTCACAATGTTTCTTCTCACCGAAAGTTCAGGCTCATTGCGGTGGATTCGAACACATGTCCATTGACGCGGCGTCCGTACACACTACCAACAGCCATCAACGCTTCAAATACATTAATAAATAAATTATCTTTTATTTCTATACAACTAAAATGGCGATGTAATCGTACTGCCCGCCTGAAGGTAAATGATTACCGGAGCTTATGATTCCTGGTAACATCAGAGGAATCGTTAGCGCGATGTCGTCCTTGAACTTACCTTGACCAAAGAGCTATAAATGTTCAAATAAAATTGTTTGATTGTGATATGAAGGTATTTCATTAATTAGCTTAACCACAGTTAAAAAGAATCTTCAAAGAAGTTTATATGTACTCTATCTACCCTTAATATGATGTTCTTTATGTTGCAAATATGTTTCAATATTATTATTATACTAGCTGTGCCTCTGAGTTTATTCAAGTGGAATAAAATTTATTTAATTCATTCAAATTACAATAACTTTTGATAGATGATTTAATCAAACAAACATTACAAGAGGATACACTTTATGATTTCTTTGGTGACGTTTTATTATAAACGTTGTACTTTAGCAGTGATGTGTACACAAACAACAGACAGACAGACATTTCTGAATATGATGTACTTCCTTACTAATATTATAAATGCGAAAGTGAGTTTGTTTGTTACGCGTTCACGCCTAAATCGCTGAATCGATTATGATGAATTCTGGTACAGATATATATATATATATATAGATAAACCTGGAAAAGGTGATAGGTTACATTTTCTTGCGAACAACTTATTTGAAGAGGAGTAAAGACAGGGCTAAACTTTGTATAAAACTTTTTATTGCGTCATCCTATTTGTTTGACAAAATCAATATTAACACGAGCGAAGCTGGAGGTAAGGTCTCACTTAGTTAAATATTAAATAAATTCTTTATTTATATTAGTTATTTTACGTTATTACTTAATTATTTCTTAGTATTTATAAATATTACATATATCTTAATAATATTATTCATTCAATTGCAACAGTTTATAATGCGCGCAAATTTTATAGAATATTTTTTTATAAATATTCAGTCCTTTTCGTTATTATAAATTATCCTAATTATGGGAGTTTTTATTGTGCTTACAATGATGTTTGGCTGTGAGTGTGGTTATTACAATATATTATATTTCTTTAAGCATTTTTAATAAAAGAATTTCACTTTACCGTGTTTCTTGTTTGATTTTTATTGTTTTAAATGGTTCACGTATATTTGTTAATATTTTCAGTAGTAAAACTAAAATGATTATTACTATAGCTTATTTAAAACACTTCGATTTGGTACATAGCCTGTATAACAATTCTATATATTAATACGTAAAGATGAACTTTTATACGTCATTCATGACAGGTGTAAGAATCGTATTAGTTAATTATATCGAGGAGTGTAAAAAACTAAACCAGTTATATACAATAACTAGCCTGCTAGCGATGATAGCTCAGTGGTAGTGTGTACGAATGCTACATCAAGGGACGTGAGTTCGAATCCACCCGCAATAAGCTTGAGCTTTCAGCGAAGGAAAACATCGCAATGAAACCACAGCATGGTGGTAAGGCTTTTTGTAATACCCGCCTGGCTAGCAATCACCCTCAAGTTGAAAATCTGCCGTCATATATCAATAAAAGTGTATCAGCAGTTACACTTGAGAGCCAGTTCTTCCACATGTTTCGCGTGTTTACCAACTTGGGTCGTATCGTCACTTAAGGTCAGGTGAAATTCTGGCCATAACGCTAAACCTTAACTATAAAAAAAAAATGTTCTTCCTATTCAAGTAGTCAATAACTCAACTACAGTGTCATCTCTGATGTTAAACCAGACAATACAGATTTATATAATTATTTTTAATTGGTTGAGTGGTGTTTCGAGATAATCGTGGGCAAACATAATGACACTGCCCTTTTTCATATGAACACGTGTTACAAATATTAAATATAATAATAACATACAACATTTATAGTTTATTCTCATACATGTCAAATACAATAATATGTAGCCAAATAGTTGTACAAAGCGGAGGTTTTATTTATTTTATATATTTGTCAAAAAACCATTAAAAGCACATTAACTTAAAAGTTTGTTGAATTATAGCCGAAATTCGACCACTGGAATACTAATATTTATTAGAGTTGTTCCACGATATGTATGCAATAAGGGTAAATAAATAATGGAAATATCCGGAAAAACAAATACATGTGTGTTGGCAAAAAATTTCACTGAAATATACTAAAGTTGAAACAATAATTTATCTCTCTAATAAACCAAGTAATAAAATATCCGAATACATTATTCAGGTGTCGCCGTAATTTTCATTCCACATTCTGTAATTAAGTTGCAAAACAAATAGCTTGTTTGAAACCAAGTGTTTGCTTGTTTGTTCTTTAATTGACATTAAATAACAAACCTTTCTGTATAGTCCGTATACCTTTTGTTTATTGTTCAGCCACTACTTCTGTCTCTAAATTATGAAAAGATATTTGAAAGGAATATATAAATAAACAATTTCAGTGACTTTTATATTTCACTTATATTATTCTATACGCTTAAATTTTACGTCAAAATTATTGGTACTGGGGAACTATGTCTGTTCGATGCGAAGTTTTGGTATATGTATCTAAGGTACTTCGGTTTTGAATTCCATTGTATCCTTGTAATTTTCTTTTCGATTTCCTTTCGTATGTCCACCGCAGCGGGCGGGTAAGGGCTTGTAATATATTAACTAAAAATGCAATTAAAATTAGAATTACCAAGGTAAGGAACTTTAGTTAAATTAACTTTGATTTATTATATAATTCTATAATATTGCATGGTTTTGTTGTTTGTAAACACAACAGATTTTATTGCAAAGTTAAAATATTTTGTAAGTATTGTTTTTAAATATATTACATCAATGATAAATTTTAACAAAAAGATATAAACATACAGAATATTAAACGCGGTTTTGTATGAAAAACATATATTAAGCATATTTTCTCTTCTAAAATTCTTGTCACGAAAACACAAAGTTACGTAAATCGACCCTAAGTGAAACGCACATAAAAACACACACACAGGAAGAATAAATAGGGTTTCCAACTTTCTGATAAGTATTTAAGGAGATACGAAGCAAGAATATTATTCAAATTATTTCTGTACTATAGTGACAGAACTTATGTTGTTTGTGATATAAAAAAAATAGGCCATTTAATAATATAATTAATATGATTCTAAATATTTTAAATGTTTATACTTATTAATATATTTAAACATATAACCTAAAAGTGTTTGCATGGTATTTTGAGATTAAATATAACGAATTAAATTGCACAATTGCATTACTAAGCACTGATATTTTAGTGATAACGTGATACCGCGTCCACTCACGTGGGTTCAAATAGTACAATAAGCCTGAGCTTTTATTAAAGGAAATGATTATGATTAACATACAGGCAATGTGTTGTTTTACAGTTGGCCTACCTACCATACACAGGTTGAAAAATTATCACTAAACATCTATAGTTGTTTTCTGGTAGTTGTATTAAAATGTCAGCCTCTCCACTGTCCTTAGCATATTAGTTAGAATATATAGCCATTTCTCTACAGGTGACCGACTGTGGCCCAGCACTAAACCTGTAAAGAATAAAACATAAAGTTTAAGTTTACTATAAGTAATTAATACTTACTAATCTAACTTCAATTTATGTGTAGTATTTTATAGGCCAAAAATGCCACTCTTTGTCTCTCGCGTGAACCCTATTTATAAGGAAACCTTGAGGCGCACCTATAAGGTTTTCCCTAGCTTCATTCCTGCTGATGCGCCGTGAATTTGAATGCTTCTGACAGCTCCATAAAAGTTGTTAGTTATATATTACGTACATGTTTGCTTCTCTGCGTTATTATTATAACATCACTGTAGATGTAACCTTGTTTTACGTCTTGGATTTACGTTTTCTTTATTATATTTTAAAGTCTTAACTAATACGTAAATAAATATAAGAAATAAATTTAAATATTAGAAATGTTTGAATCAGAATATTGTGATGAAAATACAAGTTAGTGGTAGGGCGTTTTCTGATATTAGCCTAGTTTTTTTTATTAACGTGTTGTTTAAAATCCTTTTCAGGCGAAATGCACCAAAGTGTGCAAGATTTGGCAAGACTGGTGATAAGCATCGAGCACTATCCACTAAAACGCACCTCGGCGACACTGCAAACTCTCGTATTGCCAAAGACCAGAAACAGCTTTCACACTTTTTCTTGTCTTTGGCGGGAAATAATAGTCTATCTGCCATCTTTATGAAGATTTATTACGTAACATCTATTGGTGTGTTACGGCGATTGTACTTGAGAACTTATACTACAATCAAGGCTAACGAGAGCTGTCTTAGGCTATATTGTCTTATAAAATCAGGTGACACTGTAGTTCAATGCCTTACCTACAAAGATTATAATAAAGTAATAATAATATCACAGAATGTTATTAAATTTTCATATAGTCACGGCAATGGTAATTTAACTGGTCACAAACGGGTTCGTGGCACGTACATCAATAATTGTTAGGTTCCGACAGCCTACCCATATAGGGTTGCCCGGTAGTAATTTGACCGTGGTATACTGAGCTTCATAAGTTTATTAGTTAATATTGAAGTACATAAACTATAGTATGTTGTATGAACAGATAGACTGCAAATATTTGTATCGTAAACAAAGAAAGGAACAATATAACTTAATAGATTGTATTAAATTCCTTTGTAAACTCGGTATACCGAATTTTCGCTTTCTTTCTTTGAAAACTAGCTTTTAGCTTTAGAATTACTTAACTAATTAGAAACTAAAACAAACACATGTATTATATATGTATGAAACAATCTGTTTATTCTAAATATATACATTGTATATACAATATAAATAACAGTTTCGTGTAAAACCAAAGTATTAATATATAAACTACAACCTGTATCATTTTGTAGTTATTATTTTGAAAAACCTTTTAAGTTTTGAAATAATTCAATAATTATGAAATAAAACAAACACATAGTTTATCTTTGTAATATGTTTCTGCTAATTATATAAAATGATAACAATTTATCTATCGTTAATTTGGCTGATTTATTAATATCACTAATTTATTTAAATACTTTAAAATTCCAAAATTCTCCTTATTGACAAAGATATTTAATTTTGCAAAATTATATTATACCCACGGAGTGTTTAATCAAACAGTCGAAGGAACAATCGTCTATTTGATCATTTGTTTAGTGCCGAGAAAACGAGAGTGGTATTAGGGAGAATCAAAAGAGAAATATCATCAAATTAAAATGCTCAGAGTTGTTATCATCGAACATGGGTTTGAGAATTAAATGAACAAAGCTTCAATGTTGTTGATATTAGTGTCTCTATAAATAAAATGATTGTTTTTATTGTATATTTGTTCTTATATACATTCGTTAATCATCCATCAGGCATTAATGAAACATTAGTGAATTATTTTGCGTATACCCTTTAAACAAGAGGAATAATAGTTTGTTTCACGACATGTGAGGCCTAAGCAATAAATGTAAGGATAATGATAAATAATTTAAATGCAATGTATTCTTAAATGTTAAAGGTTCTGTTTATAAGTAATTTTTATTTTTAGTTTACCGATAGCTGTCTTTTGTCTCTGGAAATAAGGGGGCTTGGATTGTTGCCGTGGTGTCTTTTGATGTGTTGGATGATTGATGGATGGATGGTTGGATGGATGATTAGCATCTGATAAGTCACTATATGCCCCTGAAACCTTTGACCTGAGCCCGGGTAATGCGTTCGAATTTACGCGTTGCGATGAGGAAGTCCGTAAAACTAGGATTTTAAACACCACATTTATAAAATAGGTACATCCAGCTACTAAGAGACCTGGAAGTCATTAAAACAGTAACAATCAGTTTGCAGATTTCTCGTTGGTCGTCATTGTTCGTGGACTGTAGTGTCCACACCATCACACTGACGTCACTTTTCGTGTTACTATACGAACAATGCATAAAAACATCGAAAATAAAAAAGAAATATATTACATTTTATTATTATTGTTAAATACATTCATATACCTGTGTACGCGAGCATCCTGGGCAGTCATTATCAATTAGTATTCCACTGATTAACCAATGTTTTCATCATGGCACGAACGTATTTTTATAATGCAATTTGTATCCGATACGATGCAAGTGGCCAGTATCGAAAATTCCTAAATGCTTTTCGTCGAGTTAACTTATACAAAAAACCCGTTTATTAAAAGTTTTTATAGAAACGTTTCATTGGATTAGCTTTCATCGAAAAAGTAATCAGTTTTGTTGCTTTCATTTTTGTAAAGAAATGAATTATGTCATCGTTTTACATTATTATTTTAATGCACCAATGAACTAAATATTAAATAATTAATAAATAATAATAATAATTCTTGCCATAAATATCTAAAAAAAACTATAATACATTTAAATACTGCTTGACAACGTTTCCAATATTTATAACTTCAATTAAATCCAATGTTAATGTTACAACAGTAAAAACCAATCAATATTTATAGTAGTACAACTGTAATTAATCTCAGAATATTAATTCTAAACTTATGGCTGTCTTTCATAATAATAATATTAAAAGCCACTACTTTGTAAGATATTAAGATGGTTTTATTGAAAGCGATACAAGTCTCAAAGAGATTCGTTTGAGAACAATAGTTTTAAGTGTCACAAAGGGCGCGAATACTAAACGAATGGAGGCTTCACGGCTCTGGTGATCGTGGGGCGGGCGGATTTAAAGGGCGCGGGGTGTACTGGCAAACAGGGTTACCAGGTATTAGATTTCCCTTGAATTTGTTTGCAGTGTAACAACGATATTTAGAATTAAATACTGTGAGGTAACCAAAAACTACGGACGGTGATGAATATTTAATTGATAGGTTAAACTTTACTATATTAAATCATATTAAAAATATGAATGCTGTACTAACCAAAATATATTCAGTCGTAACCTAGTATGAATCAGAGCACTTAGCCAAGTTGTCTTTTTCTATAAATATAAGCGTAAGCGAAAACTAAAACTGTATGTGTATTTAATCTTTTTGTTTTCTCTTACGCTAACGATCGTAGAAAAAGAGAACTTGGCTATTGGCTTAGGCTCCTTTGAATATTAAAATGCTATTCACATGTTCAAATCTTACTATACTACTTAGTTATATCAACAAACTACTAAATGTACTACAAAATTAGTGAAATTAAATGATCGAATATTTGATATTATTACCTTGTTTCCTTCAAGTGAATTTCCAGGACCACTATAAAAGTATGTTTTGTTCATCTCTACTTTAGCTGTTGTGTATGCGTTAATGATTTTTTTTATGTTCTTTATTTTGTTATGATATATGATAAGAGAGAAGAAAGAAAAATGGACAAGAGTAATAACAGAATAGTGCCTAATAGACGATAAAAGAAACAAAGATAGACAGACTAAGAGATGGGAGGATGACCTTAAGAAAATAGCGGGTACAGGATGTACTCGTACAGCAAAGAACAGGATAGAATGGAAATCTGTAGAGGAGGCTTTTGTCGAAAGATAAGTTGTATTATAATAACTACCGTTTGCCAATATTTTGTTTTGTAGTTAATAGTATAATAGTTAAATAAGTTGTAGGCACACGAATTCGTTCACGTACAAATAATAGCAACAATGAAGGTGTTTTAGTTTATTTATTTTAATATTTCATGTTTTATTATATATTCCTTTAAGCATTGCAGCATGTATAGAAAAACAAAATTAATGCGAGCAGCACGCTTATTAAATAACGATTATATAATAATGTGGGTGGAAAAAAAATTATACATACTTATTGCTTTTTTGCATAACTATTTATATAAAACTAGATTTAACTTACAGCTTCATTCGCGTTAATATTGATTTTGTCAAACAAATCGGATGACGCAATAAAAAGTTACATACAAAGATTATCTCTCTATTTATCCCACTTCCAACATGTTTTCAGTGAGAAAAAGTAACTTATCACCGTTTCTAGATTCCCCATCTATCTTTATACCAAAATTCATTATAATCGATTCAGCGGTTTAGGCGTGAAAGCGTAACAAACACTCACTTTCGCATTTATAATATTAGTAAGGATATGGATTAATTCTTACACTTACGATTCCAGTATAAACTTTAGATCTTAAGAGATGATGTGGCCATAAAGTTTAATAATGTGTTGAGCTTAGGTGGAAAATTCATCATTCGTCAATTAAGCGGTTTAGGCATGAAAGCGTTACAACCAAACAAACTCACTTTTGCATTTATAAAATTAGTAAGGATAAATGAGCGCATGTAATGAAAACAACTTTATAAAATATTTTTTTGGCTTCTTACGATGTTTCAGCCATGTTTTTTTGTAAAGTAATGTTTAAGGGAATTTAAGGGCGCGGTTGCAACCCCGAAAGCCGGCCAGACAGTAGCGCGCGACAGCGGCGGGCGAACGCCGCGCTGTCTTCCGTTAAACGCCGCTACCTTCAAACATAGGACTAGTATTACTTGGGGAAAATCTTGTGTGAAAAATGTTGTATCATTAGTAGTGTATCCAGCGCTAGATACCGCCTGTTGCGTTTATTCACCTGAACGATAATTAAAAGACCGCACCTTTTCAGGTACGTCAGAAGATTTATGTAAGTACGATTTTTTTTTGTTATTTTTAAAAATCACGGTAGTATTTATTTTTGCAGTTTTTGAAATAACTGCTTTTTTATGTAAGATTTATGTTACCTTAAATATTTACTTAATTGCGCCGACTCAAATGACGAAGGTTTAAAGTAGTGGTTAAACTGAAAAATTAGGCAGAGTAAAAAAAAAGTAAAAAAAAAAATGATTACCAACTTGTAAGGTACGTAGTTCTGTATTTTTATAATGAAATGATATATCCTTATTATAATAAATTACATAACTCTTATGTCGATTTTCTCGTGTATGACGTATATTCGTTTTACAGACCAGTTACATTTTCGTTTTAGAAACTTGATCCCGCCAAATTATTTCTACATTTTATTACTACATAGATTTAAGTGTTGCCTTATAATCTATACTTTCTCGTATCATCTAATTCTGAAAGAAAAGCTTTTCAGTTATGATGTACATTTGTAAATTATCAGTGAATTTATGCAGGGCGCACCACAAAAAAACGACTAAGAAGGGAAATAATAAATTGAAAAAAGTTTTTATTGGATATTTTTGGAAATATCTTTACGCACAGGATTAGTTAGGTAACGAATATAATTCTTATTAAGAATGATTCTTCTACAATTTTTCTTTTATAGGTTCCTTTATCGTACAGCAAAAACTTCACCCGTTTATTATCAAAGCGATAAATTGGAGGTGTTTGATAGAATTAAAGGTTCCACAGATAACTATCACCGATTTATTCTCCCTTATATTATATACTATGTTATTATTTAATAATAAATTACATTTATATGATACCGATGCATTGGAATAAACTAATATAAGTAGGTATATCCTTATATAAATGAGAGAGCACCGTCGCTTGAGATACCTTTCCCTAGCTTGGACATATGATTTCCTACGTGTGACAGCAGCCCGGCGTTCCACTATTCTCATGACATATACGTAACTTCCCGGAACAGTCGGCTTAGCACATCAACAATACAATAAGAAGACATTTCTTTAGCTCGTTAAAACTTTATAATACCGCCTATATCCCGACGGACGTAATAAAATGGGAACAAAGGAATAGAGATTGGGTTAATTTATTCCGCAGAACGACTTCGGACTTACGAAGCCTCGCCCGACCAGTAGAATTGTTTGCGGTTTTATTGACGAAAAATGCCACAACAAAATTGAATACTGGCAATATGAGGTCACGTTGCGATCAACGGCCTTTAAATTTTTTATGTCGAAACGGAATTAGTTGTAGAAATACGGTTCGAAAATAAAATTGAGTAGTTTGTTGCTAAAATACATCTATCTTTACATATATTTTAACGTGTAAATATATTCCTTATATTTGAGATGCGGTCTTATGAAAAATTTAAAACTGTTAGGGACGATATAAAAATAAATGATCAAATTTCCGTGAATACGTAAGGAGCGAGCAGAACCAAAATGTTTAAGAGAACAATTCCATAAAAGATAAAGATGTAATATTCAGTAAGAAATAATAAATAACTGTATTATATTTGTAATTTATTTCAAACACGTGCGTTTCTCTGTAATGTTTTTTACGTTATATAATTAAAATAAAGAATGATTGTATTTGTTGGAATTCGTTATACAGCTAGATTATATTTTCTTTAATAACATCACTGCGATAGGATCTTCTACTCGCATTCGTTTGTAAACCAAAATAGAGCATACTAAATATTTGAAAAACAAAAGTTATTTTATGTTAAAAATCGGGTTAGTTTTAGTTTTTATTTTATCTAAACCATAGGCTACGAAAAAAGACACTTAGATAAAATAAAATATTTCACAATTACTTGATCTTGAGAATCATTAGCACAAAGTCACCTACCGTATTAAGATGTAGTTGTGTATATAGGTTTTGACTGCACGGCTAGTGTAGCGATTTAGGTGCTACTCTGATAGATACTTTTAGTTCGAATCCCACACAGAACAATTATTTATTTGATTCAATAATGATTGTTCTGAGTTAGGGTAATACTTTGCGTCCATTGCTTGTATTGGACTTGATGAAATTGCTTACATACGCGGATGATATAAAAGAAAAAATAACTTTTAAGGACTTCCGTGATTTCTAAATAATAAAACATTATTAATTAATGAAATTAGTTTCTTGTGTGATCCTTTGTTTTCTTGTAAACAAAATTTGACTATATTTTACCGGTTAACTGATAGTGGAACATAGTTGTGTTAAGTAATGGAGACAGTATGCGTGAGTTATACGGAGACTATCCAAGCGCGAAATAGGTAATTTCCTCCGACCATTAAGGCCAGGGATAGGATCATCCCGCAACGTGTAATACGTCCACGTGTAAATATTCCATTTTTACTTTTTGTTTCTGTCTTTATGTTGCATGATTTTCATGTTTTCGTGTCACGTACTTTGCGGTACCATGTCTCGTCTAAATAATAAAATTGTACTAATTTTCTTTTGTCCGAAGTAAGATTTCGAAACGCAATGTGATAGTTTCTCTTTTTAATTTTCTATTTCTTTATGTAAAATAAGGTGGTTCTATTTTTAGTTGAAGGTTTTAAACACTAAATAAGCTACTTGTTTGACTTCAAATAACTTTTCACATATTTGAAATTGGATTGAAGTACCAACAACATTTTTTATTAACCAAAATAAAATATATATACACAAATTATTAAGTGCATAATATAAGTGAATAAGTTCATACCCCCTTTAATTTCCAAATTAGGTAATTTCATAACTCAACGTTACTTCATGTCGAACTCGTACCATACCCCTAGGATTAATGTTAACGCAGTTTCATAATTACTTTTTCAATTAAACTTTCGCGATTATGTGAATCTAGCAACTGTATAAAATGGGCAAACTCCTGGAGTAAGTTCGTGTTCTACTTTTTAAATCAAGTACATTTAATAAAACATAAATGCGTTGTATGTTTTTTTATACTATATAGGTCTATCGTTATGTCCATAATCTCTCTTGATGTTTAGTGATTATTTAGCATAATATGGTGGACACGCTAAGCCTGGTAGAGGGACTGGATCTCAAGTGTAACTGCTGTATCACACCTATTGGTATTTCGTGGCATATTTTCAACTTGATCGTGGTAGCTAGCTAAACGTACATTAGAAAAAGCCTTACCACCATGCTATGGTTTCATCAAGATATTTTCCTTCGCTGAAAGCTCAAGCTCTTTGCGGGTGGATTCTAACTCACGTTCCTGGATGTGCCGTTCGTACACACTACCAGCTAAGCTATCATCGCTTTAATCTTCACGAATCGGAATCGAATCGCCATTATATTATAACGTACTAACCGTGACCTTTATACGTAAAAGTATAATAACGATATCCGACCTCGAACGATTTTATTATCTTCTGCAAAATCAAAACCTATAAACCTTTGCTTGTATCAGGAATAGCACGTAACCTCTGTTTACTATTTCGATTATCATAATGAGAATTAAGGTAAATAAACATTGTAATTGTGTAGTCTCTTGATACTAGAACATACTTAGATATAACACACACTTGATTACATTAAGATATTTTTATCAAAATTTTGACTGGATCAAAGGACGATGAACCTGCATTGTATATAAGGCGAAAAGATTGGTTGTAATCCATACTTTTACGTGTTAACATAGTTTAATATGTACGCCAGTACGCAGTGAGGATAATATGTGAACCCGTAAACAATTTAAAGTGAAATTTAAAGTAATATGTTTGAGTACTGCAAATGTAAATAAATATTTATGTACATATAGTCTAAAATGGGATGTTCTTTTTAATACTTTGGGTTATATAGGCTAAATAATGTACTTGTACCGGTCGCGTAAAAAAATAAAAATTATAAAAAAAAAAATTGCCCGTTACTGCCAAATACAGTTTTGTTACTATTGATGGTAACGTGATGTTAAATAGTCTAAAGCTTTCTTCCATACCTGTGATTTAAAGCATAAAACTATATTTTTAAATCTGACTACTAGTTAGTAGAAACAAACAAACTTTTCCGCTTTATAATATTAATATAGATATGGATACACGGACTGACTGATCTGTGTCCAACTGGATTACAAGCACGTCACACCAGATACAACACCGGACATAGAGATACGTTTATGCCTATGGCGTTCTGAGTTATGCTGTAAACAACCAGGGTGGTAAGGATTGACTAGAAGAAACATGGAAACAGATTCGGTGAATCAGTAATGCCGTGGTATATTCTTAGTGGGTATTTGGTAGTACCTGTCACCCGATAAGTGACTCCATGTGCTCCTTTCGCCTTGTAGTAGCCCTGGTAGTGCCATAAATCAAATACAAAGTTATTTTTGTATTTAGGTATTTAACATCACCCTACCACCAATAGAAGCTAAGCTGTATTGAAAAAGTTACAAAAATTATTAAATAATTTTTAGTTCTGTGCACACGACATAGGCACAGCCAGTTGTTCATAATATAACAGTAAGCCTGTGTTTACTAGTCTGGTCTATGTCTGTACGTGGACTTACTTTAACAGCGCTAGATACTTTTGTTGAGCAAATACAAAGAATAGATGAAATATATCATGTTCTTTCTGTGAATTACTTGATACATTTTGTACAAAAAGTCAAACAATATTGCGCCGAAACTGCGTGACTGTTTAAGGAAATAAAATAATATTGATGGATTACAAAACAAATTTATAGATACGGAAATTAAATGCAAACACGCGACTTTGTTCACAATTCCAGTCACCCTTAAGCGTATTTATATTCGATTATTTAAATCAGTGAAGTTTCACTCTATACGTATTGAAAAAAATGACAGTGAAAGGTTAACAACCGTTAAAAGATGCCAACAAGAATTTAAATAGACGTCTGTGGTAAACGGAAAATAAATTAAGTCGCTTAAGGGAATCCTCTTAAACGGGATCGGTAGCGAAATTGTTTTTCTAATCTTTTGTTTTCTATTTATTTTAATATCACGAAAACGTATTTCTATAAAAATATAAGATATATGATTCTAATACAAAGGTTAATAATATCTTACTTTAGATTTTAATTTGGTGAGAGGAAGGTATTGGAAGTGCGGATAATTACTGGGAGCTTCTATTATTTCACCTGATGTTAAGTGACGATGTGAAGTGTAAGTGAAGATGGTGGACACGCTAAGCCTAGTGGAGGGACTGACTCTTAAGTGCAACTGGCGGAATACACCTATAGGTATTTGGCGGTAGATTATCAACTTATGGGTGGTAGCTAGCCGGGCAGGCATTAGAAAAAGACTTACAACCATGTTATGGTTTCACCACGATGTTTTCCTTCACCGAAAGCACAAGCTCATTGAACGTAGATTCGAACCCATGTCCCTTGACGCGGCGTCCGTACCTACTGCCAACTAAGCTATCATCGCTTCAGAAAAGATTCATAGTTTTTCGTGTTCTTTGTTAATTATTTAGACAGTGGTGTTCGTTTTGGTGCTCACACGAGAGAAGAGGCATTTCAAATAGGGCGACGGGGGATCAAAATGGTTGAAAATCGTGATTCTTAAATCATACCGGCCCATTTTAAATGCATAGGTACGTTTTTGTTTCGTTGTAGATAGATCATGAGTACATATAATATAAACACATAAAATAACTATTCACAAATTTATTACATCAAAGATTATACATATTAATATAATGTTCAGCATTTTATATAGATATAAAACGACTGCAACTGTTATTGCGAGTGAATTTGTTTCTATAGTGTAGCAGTTTCACAAAGAGCTCTCTGCATTTACTTATTGCATTGCAAAGCATTTCCATTACTTGTTCCGAAATGTCTTTCGTAAGAGAAATTCAATCTTGAATGTAGCTCGCTGTATAAATTTAGAATATTGCGATAAAGTATTTTAGTTTCTACGTGATGGACTATAAATATTAAATAGAATTAAACGAATAATTATTTCATAGAATAATTTAGTATGATCAAGGAGAATCAAGGAGGTATCAAGCAGAATTATTAGCATTTTTTTTTTCTATAGTTAAGGTTTAGCGTTATGGCCATAATCTCATCTGATCTTAAGTGACGATACGGCCCAAGTTGGTAGACGTGCTAAACCTGTAGAGGCACTGGCTCTCAAGTACAGCTGCCGGAACACACCTATTGGTATTTGGCGGCAGGTTTTAACTTGAGGGTGGTTGCTAGCCAGGTGGGCATTAGAAAAAGCCCTACCACCATGCTATGGTTTCCTCACGATGTTTTCCTTCACCGAAAGCTCAAACTCATTGTAGGTGCTGGGATTCGAACTCACGTCCCTTGACGTAAAGTCGTACACACTACCACTGAGCTATCATCGCTTCAAAGTATAAGTTCAAAGTATCATAAGCTGAATAGTTAAACTATATCTCCCCTCCACTCCAACAGATACGTTACTATCGATTCATCCATCGATACCATGCGCAAATATACGTCAGTACATGAAGTTTTTCGGCAGAATACGCAAATTAGTAACATTTTGCACCCTGCCGCGTAACCGATGAAACTCTAGCGATTGTTGGTTCCAAATTTGGTTTCGGTCATGTTATCCGTGGTCCGTTACAGCTTGGTGGTAGGGTTATTGCCCGACTGGTTAGCAATCACTCAATCACTCGCGGGGTTAGACTGCCGCAAAATAAATGTTCAGTATGAGGCTCTGTGTTCCGACATAGTGAACGAGAACTAGCTCTTTTCGGCAAGGTCAGCTACATGGCTGTAATGCCTCTGGTGTGGCGGCTATCTACAGGCGACGATAACCATTTACCATCAGATGGACCATCTGCCTGTCTGCTATCCGTTAGCATAAAAAAATAACTTTTAAAATCAATTGTTATAAATCAATGCGTTTGGCTTTGAGTACGAATGAAATATGACATTTCTGATATAGCTAAATTGTCAATTGATCAAGGCGTAAAGTTGTATTTGTTAAATTAATATATTTCTAAGATCTATTATTTGTTAAAAGTACAGACGTCACGTGGTCACCCCGGGAAATATATAATTTTACAGATAGAGTGTGTTTTGTACTTAAAACAAAACATTAATTGAAGATACAGCGTTAACATATCTCAAGCTAGATAAGTCTGTCTGTGTCATGCTTTTATTTCGAATCAAGGGATATAGTATCTACGGTTAAATATATGAAAATTATAAATAATATATTTTATTACGATTTTCTCCAATTACAGAATTATAACTTCTCAAATACTTACAACATGTCGTAAGTAGAAGATTTCTTAAGATTTAGCTTTGATTTCATTTTATTTCAAAATATATAATCAAATTAAGCAATAATTCATCATATTTAATACCGTCAGTATTAAAATAAACTATATCGTACCTATTATATAAAAAAGTTATATAGCTATATAATAAAATCACATCAATATCAATTTGTAACTTTAGTAATTTTTGACTGATACTAGGTATAGGGTGTATATGTATGTAAATATCTTGTGTGTGAATTTTAGGTGTAAATTTTTGAATATTTTAGTTTTTAAATGTATAGTCTATACATAACATTGTACATATTTTTAATGTTTGTTCGTATGTTTATATTTGTGTAGGTTCATGAATATTTCTTAGCTATAAGTTCGATTTTACTAAAAAATAAGTTTCAATAGGTGTGTTGCGGCTAATGCACTTGAGAGTCAGTTCCTCTAATAAAGGCCGGCAACGCACCTGCGATTCCCCAGGTATTGTGGATGTCCATGGGCGGCGGTGGTCGCTTAATATCAGGTGACACGTTTGCTTGCTTGCAGGCTATTCTTAAAAAAATAGTTATAAATGTTGTGAAAATTGTGATGACGGTTGACAAATGCGAGTAGAGGACATGGAATATATTGTGCCGACCCTACTTAGGTAGGATAAGGGCAAGAACATAAAGGTTTACACGATATATAAATTTTGAAACATTTTTAAGTCTTGTGAATTTGCAGCGCTCAAAACTTAACTGTAATTAATTATTTTTTTCGTTTAAAGAACGTCATTAAGCTCCTTTGATCAAGAGTATAATTGCTCCATAATCATCATAATATCTTTATTTTGGTAATTACTAGGTAATTAAAATGTATATATTTTATGCGACTTTATCTTTATTTACTTTCATCGTATCTTACTAGTATTATAAACGCGAAAATGATTTTGTTTGTTTGTTGCGATGAATTTTGGTATAAAAATAGATAGGACCGTTGAGATAGCGATAGGTTACTTTTTTCGTGAAAAACATAGGAAGTGGGGTAAAGAGAAAAATAAACTTTGTATTAAACTTTTTATTATGTCAATCGATATTAACGAAAGCGATTTTGTAGGAAAAAGCTAGTAATTATAAAACTTACTTTTCTACAACTTTTCGGCATAAATATACACTTTAATATAAACATAATAAATATGACAGCAACCTTAAATAAAAAGTACAACGATTTTTCTTTACGTATTGTTATATTTTAGCTGCACATATAGCGAATCGATGGTACACCGCGTCAATGCATGCGAGTTCGAATCCCTGCAATAAGGTTGAACTTTTGGCAAAAGAAATCATGGTGATGAAACCATAGCATATTAGTAGGGCTATTTCTAATACCCACGTGGCGAGCTTGAAAATCTGTCGTCAAATACCTGTAGGTAAGTTCCGGTAGTTGCACTTGGGAGCCAGTCCCTCCACTAGGCTCAGTGAGTCCACTGTTTTGGACTACATCATCGCTTAGCATCAGCTGAGACTGTGGCCATAACTTTAAACTATAGAAAAGTAAACATAATTTTCTTTACTAAGTAATAAAGTTTCCAGTAACAATGGGAACATTTTGAATATGTCTTAGAGATTAATCGTCGATAAGTATATATGATTTCAGTCTGTATAAACATTTTATGTCTTATTAAATGATGAACTGGCAAAGTCCAAACCGAGTAAATGGCTGAATATCTTTCGTAGATACACATACGAAAAAGGTTTCATACCCTTTCTATCCTTAGCTATTTACTTTACATTTTCCTCGCAAACTATCTTGGGGTAAGTGTCCCACCTTCTTCAGCTTGTTTTCGTTTTAAAGGTCAAATAATGTTTTTACTTACGAGTACCTCTTTGAATTTGTATGGTATATTATATGGTTATTTTTATATATAATACTAGCTGTTTCCACGTCTTCATTCGCGTGAACTTAAAATCCTAATTTTTAGCCTTTTTTGCAATCTTTTTTGACTGTTAGACTGGTGGTTACTAAGATTAGTGCGTTCGTACAAAACAAACTGTTACTTTTTACAATATTAATATATATTCCATTATTTATAATTAATAAGGAGTTCGATATTTCTTGTATGTGCTACTTCTCAAGATCGAAGATTGTTAATATACATATTACGTAGATATTACATATATAATCCACACATTAATTGATTTCTTCGCTCTGGTGAAGTATCAAAACTTTCGGCATTATATTTAGGCAATGCTATTCTTTATAATAAATAAAATTTAATGATAAAAGCATATTACGGAAATAATTTAAGAAATTATACAATTTTAGACACTTGTACAAATCACCTTAGTTAACCTATACCTTACCAAGATTATCTATAAACTGACCGACTTTTGTACTTTACCAGTAAAGTGTAAGCACATATTTTATTTTAATAAAACAGTGTTAGAAAAAATCAGAAGTGTAGTAGTTTTAGAAAGAATCATCGGCTTAATAATAATGACATGATGAGAGACATCGTGTGGCAGAGAGAGGATAAGGAGTTTAAGCGGCCTCTTTGTTCACTATCGATAACACTCACTTTCACCGCTCATGTAACTCTCTGTCAGACCAGGTATAAACCATTCCCGATATAATGATATACAGCACAAACACCAAAACAGTATTAATAATAGAAAAATATAAATTTTACGTCCCTTCGATGATGTTGTCGTCTAGTGTGCCTTGCTTCGATTGAACTCATAGCCGCGCTCGCACAGTACTTTTTTTTTTTAATAGTGTACAAATGGGCGAGCGTGTGACCTGATGGTAAATGATCACCGCCAACCCATGGACTCCTACAACATCAGAGGAATTGCAGATGCGTTGCCGGCCTTTATAGGAGCGACTGGCTCTCAAGTGCAACTGCCGGAACACACGTAATGGTATTTGGCGGTAGATTATCAACTTAAGGGTGGTAGCTAGCCAGGCAGGCATTTGAAAAAGCCCTACCACCACGCGATAGTATCGGTGTTATAAACTACAATCCTATAACTATAACCTTACTACTTACTAATCTTTTTAATTCCGTGAAATGGTGACCCCTTAGTTGAATGGTTTGTTGGTGGATGCTATTGGCTGTGATACAGTAATCCTGATGTTCCTAATATCGTGTGTTTTTTGTTTCTGTATAACGTGTTATGGTTCCGGTAAAAAGACAAATCTGAAACTCGATTAAGGAATCCTGTCTCTTTAATACCGTGTATATGTGTAATTTTATATGTTACTTAAGTCACTCGTGTAATTTTCCTATTTCACTCTATTGAACGTTTCCAACCCAAGTTGACGATGGAGGAAATTGAAAGGATGATTATGTGATGAGTAGGTATAAAAAGGAATAAGGTTACTCGACACATTAGTAATGTAGATCTTAGTCTAGGTCTACAGTGTACAGAAGTGTAAAATACGTAAGGAATAAATAAACAAAATGTCTCATAATCTATAATTATTTTAAAATTCATATGTACTAATGTGTGGGATAATGAAAAATTACTATATCCTTTGTAATAAAACATAAAATTTTCACATAAAATAATTAACACTTTCTTATATAGTGAATGTTAAATTAAATGTTAAGGTAAATCTTGATTTTAATGTACTTTATGTATGAATTTATAGCAATGTTAATGCTATGCTGAGTTGGTAGTCTGTACAGACGCCGCGTCAAGACACGTGCGTTTGAATCTACCTACAATAAGCTTGAGCTTTGAAAGAAGGTAAATATCGTGATGAAATCATAGCATGTCGGTTGGGCTTTTCCTAATACCACCTTCGAGTTCAAAACTTTCCGCCAAATACATATGGACGTGTTCCAGCAGTTGTATTTGAGAGCCAGTCTGTCCACTAGGCTTGGCTTGTCCATCCTCTTGAGCCGTATCGTCACTTCGCATCAGGCGAAAAACTGGTTTTATTATATTACAAAAAAGTTGTTTTATCAACGAAGTCAGTATTATACAATAAAATGTATAATAGTATTATTATTTTTTCTCTTATTGATTATAGTAATATAGAAATACGTAAAAAACTTATTTTCATGTAACTGATTTATTGTTTACTTTTACAACGAAAAAATATCGAATGATACAAAAATAAATCCTTGAATAAACTCGTCACAGAAAACATTTCAAAAAACCAAAACAACTTTTCTATATTATAAAGATGTCTGTGTAAGATTGTTGTATATTCTTTTCTCTAAAAGGTTTGATGGATAGGAAACCAATTTATTTATGAATTCATTACGTAACGTCTGAGAAATAATTTCGTCTACGCAGAACCTTTAATATTACAAAATATGGACAGATTCTTTTTTATAAGACTATTTCTGTGAAGTACTTTGTTTTACTACAGTCTGGTCTAAATAGTGAAGTTTACAGAGCGATCTTCGTAATAAAGAAACTTAAATGGCATAGATTTAATTATTACTATTAGTTATTACTACAATTACAATTTAGTGGATCGTCTGAACAGAGTGGGATGTCCGGCACGACTGCCTTTATTGTTCTACCATGATTAATACGAAACTATATTCTAATTGTTCCCACGAGCTATACGAATACGCTTGCGGGAATCGCAGTGCTTACGCAGCGATTCCGTGGGAACTCGTTGTTATCACTCGCCCTGGCGGTCGCATAATTAAACGTACTATTGATATTTAAAGTCTTGTTTTTTTATTGATTAAGTTTACTAAATACTTTTAAAATTACCCTGTTTAATACTTCGTATAAATAAATATTATAAAGTAGCTGACCCGGTGAAGTTCTTATCACCTATGATCGTTGTTCTTAAGTCTAGCTAATACTCAAAAACGGTTTGACCGACTTGTATTTAAAAACTATCCTTTTTTTTCTTATATACAAACCTTGTCATGACATTAAAGAACACACCCAAAAATAATTATTCAATTTGGTGCAGTTGTTTGGAAGTTATGCGCGTACATATACTTCGGCGAATCATTCTACATATATAGATATCGCATCTCTGATCGGATAGAATAGAAATCTCGGATGTGACCGATAGATACGTGGTGTGGTATAGCGGAATATCTCTATCGTGGACGAACAAGTTAGTGAGGGTAGTTTCTACAAATTGGCCGCTGCAACAAAGACAAAGTTAAACATCAGTTGGCTCGCGGCCCTGGCCTGAGTGACGTCTAAACGTTTCACTATGGCAGATTCCACTCCGGTACAATTCTCTACTTATCCCGCAAAATGTAAAATAACAAAAAAGAGAACCTTTTATCATTTAAGAAAAAAAAATGCGTGAGTATCGTGGAACACTCAGTTGGAACGAATTTGTTTACGTAGTATATTATTATTGATAAATGTATTATATTATTGGTTAACAAATACAAAGAAAAGAAGTACTAGTATCTGAGAGAAATTAAATGAAACGTAGAAATAACTAATAAACTAAAAGAATTGGTAGGAAATTTCGTAATTACTACATTTTTTCTAGTTGTGAAAATAAACATTTTATAGTAGATCATTCAATTTATCTCATTCAATAATAATACATATAATACGAAACAACTGACGTGTATGAAGTATACAAACTGTACCTGCGCGTTGAGCACTTATTGACTGTCTTGAACCAATAAGTGCGCACCGATGACTGGGCGTAGCCAATAGGATACGCGCTATGGATAATCGTCTACTTTATAGAAATGTACAATAAAGAACATACTAAAAAAAGGGTCATGACGGTAAATATTACATTTTAATTTGTCTAGCTTCCATCCTTACCGTGCGAAGGGACTCCGTTCCAAAAAATACAAAATCAATAAGTTTTATTCGCATGAGAGTTATGTAGTCATGATGTTGTGAGAAATCGAGTTTATATATTGTTCAGATCATGTGAGCTTAGAGCTTTTATTGGCGAGGGAGTTGAAGTGTCGGTATGTTAAGTTTTATTACTTAGCGACTTTGTTGCATAAAGATACGATGTAAGCCACGTTGCGACGTGAATAACTGCTTTATGTTGAGGGTACCTACTGTAGCTGTTTCTTTGCGGGCTTGCCCATTGGGATTGTTTCTTGACAACTTTATGGAAACGTTTATTTCTTTCCCCCTCTTTTATATATGGTGACAGCGCTATATTTGTTTATTTATTATTTGCATTGCTTTTATTGCTACCGTTGAATATATGTTATAAATATTCTTTTAACTCTGACCTAAAATATATGGCTTTCTGCGACGTGTGATATAGTTTAAGCCATAACTATTCATGTGCAAATCGTTTCAATTTGATAGTATAAATTAATATACATTGTTCTAACTGTATTATAACATGAGGTCTTGAGATGGTTCACATCCACTTAGTTATAATTTCTTGTGTTTTATTAGTTTATTTGATAACCTAATTAATCCGCCGTAAGTGTACTTGATAGCGAAACTATTATACATAGTTTTTTTTTCATTAGAAATACAAATCATACAACAGTGGATACAATGATAGTATTTAAGTAGTAGCATTAAAGAATTTCTACGTATCCTGAAAAGTAAAATTAACATGAGTATGAAGGTACTTCTAACAATAAGCACATAGTTTGATGATGTTAAAATACCTGCAATATTCGAAAGAGTGTCTAAGAAAGTGTTAGGTTGCCTTTTAAAAATTAAATAAAACTTCTAATTTTTTTATATAGTTTATAGGTGTAGCGTTGTGGCCACAATATTACTTGATCTTCAGTGACGATGTAGCTGTAGATGGTGGACACTCTATGCCTAGGAGGGACTGGCTCTCAAGCGCAACTGCCGGAGCATACCTATAGGTATTTGGCGGCACATTTTCAACTTGAGGGTGGTAACTAGCCAAAGGGGCATTAGAAATAACCCTACAATTATGCTACAGTTTCATCAAAAGTTTTCCTCAAACGAAAGCTCAATCCCATTGCAAGTGGATTCGAACTCCCGTCCAATGACGCGACGTCCGTACACATTACCAACTGAACTATTATAACTTCAAAACACTTACGTTGTTGATGTGTACAGTTTAATCATTTGTTATAAGAACGTTTATGCGAACCTTAGTTGAATGAATGAATTCTTTATTGCACTTTAAATATTTACATTGGCGAGCTTAATGTTATAAGGCATTTTCTCTAGCTAAGCAGCAGTAATGTAGTAAGGTAAATGATTGCTACCATTGTAAGTGGTGTAAATAAAATAGTTAGTAAAATAAGAGTATAATAATAAATATGCTAACCTAATATAAATAACTCATGACGAATAGCATAATAAATAAGCAAAATGTAGTCAAAATAAATAAACTAAATATACATATATACATACAAAAAGTTCCGTAGCTTAATTTGGTTATTTTTGGTACTAACTGTTTAAAATTGCCTACATCGATTTTCATTACACGAAAGTAATTGATGACATTCATTCACTACTAAGTGGTCTCTCCTTTTGTTTGCCCAGTGAAAATACAGGTCATTTTTTTAAACAAAACTGTCTTACGTCGACGATAAATTCTATTCATTTTGAATCGAACATTTTTATTGAGAACGATGTTTACTTTACCTTTTGATCGGGTTCGTAACCGTAACGTACATTCTTTGGTGTATGTCTCAAAAGAAAGGGCAGCGTCATTAAAAATAATATTTATAAAAAATCTTAACCTATTGCATCCATCGTATAGAGATTTTGAATAACTGCCATTTACAATATACACAATAATTATCGACGTTGTCAATTATTTTTCATCATATAGTATGACTTGCTCCTTAATTTCCTATCGATAAATAGACTCTACTTAAAACATAATTTACTTTATTCAAGTATAGTAAACGAATGTAAATGTAGCCAGTAGGATGTTTAAATTTAGATCACCTCTAAGCATTTCTATTGAGAAAGTAATTCCATTTCGTAGAAAGTCGCAGACCTTGGTTTGTATAACTGCTTCGAGTAGAGTTTTCACAACTCCGTGGGAAAGAAAGTTCGATGTCAGCAACGCTCTAGTAATAGTTTTGATGTTAACCTATTGAACTGTTAACTGTTAACCTATGGAAGGTTACGGTAATGATTACAACGCGGATCATACCTTTGTTTGCCGTTTTACTTGTATAAAAAAGTCTTGAGATTGGATATTGAGGTAGATATCTAGAAATGTGGACTTTAGAACGTATACTAACACCATGCTATAGTCTTATAATGATACTGCATTAGAATCTCAGGCCTATTACATGACTGAATACAGTTGAGCTGTACGGAGCAAGTAAGTAAACCGGTGGCAATATAAAATAATATACACATAAAAGACAAAAAAAAAAAAAAAAATACATTACAGAAATATAAAACAGAGAATTAAAAAGAAAAACTAAACTACTACTAAAATAAAATAAAAAACACATTATTGAATATATTTATCAAACTAAACAACACACATTAAATAGTAAGTGCTTGTGAAAGTTGTGTAGTATGTTATTTTTTTGCCTAATTTTATCTTGGTATCAGCGTTACAGCAAAAACAGATTATATTAAGACGACGAGAAGTAATAATACCGATGAAGGTATTTTCTAAATATTGTCATAGACCTCGCTTGCCTAATATAAGATGGAAGTTAGTTCCATAGGCGAACCACCTTGGACCGCAAATGATTTATTATAAAACTGAGTGTGACAGGCAGGAAATTTAAGTGAATTTTGAGAGCATAGGCGGCGTGGCATAGAATCTCTGGAACCTAGCATCTCGAATTTATTCTTTAAGTAGAAAAGTGAATTATGATTATAACAAATGTTGTATAGGCAGATAGGATGTAGTTATTTCGTTGGTACCGAATGAGAAGCCATTTGAGCTTTAAGCAATATTCAGACACATGAGTCCAAAAATAAAGCAAATACAGGCATTCTATTGCCGCTCTAATTTATCAACCAATTCCTCATTTGCATAGGATCATCAGCGTAATCAAGAAGTAATGATTTTGCAAGCGTAATTTTAGTTGATTCAGGTAATAAATTGAGCATTCTTCTCAAAGCATTTATAGAAGCGAATATTATTCTACTGACTTCATTTACATGATTCCACTAAGATAAATTGTTATCGAAGATTACACCAAGATTTTTGGATGTAGTAGAGTAGGGAATTATAGCATTTTTCAAGCAGATGATTGCTAAAGAGTTGCAGTCTATGTTGTCTAGTTGCCTAGTACCACCAATGAGTAAACATTGGGATTTATTGAGATAAATATTTACTTCTGTATAAAAGAATTTTGTTTTTCTTTTTGTGCCAATATTCACTGTGTGTTATTAATATTAGCTGTCGATGTGTTTTGTCATTAACATTGTTTTTGTTGATCTTGTTTTCTTTGTCCACATGAAATCTTCTACGTATTAAGGACTTTTATCAGTTTCATTGTTTTTATAAACATCTCTTTCATTGGGTTTATCATATTCATCACATAACACTGGAATAATCAGGGCTAGAGCCAAAGGTGCCATACAAAATCGTATTACAAGACAAATTACTCTGGAAAATATAATTATCCTATACAAACTATAAAACTAACAATATTATGTAATATATATATATATTAATATGTCTTATTGTGTGCTCCTAAAAATAGTCTCCAAAGTATCTCATCTTCATTTAGAAGTAGCAAAGCGTCTATTCTGTTATATCAATATACGTGGATACATGCGACTTATTGTCCGTAAATTAAAGTTACGACTGTCGTATCGATCTTCTAGAGAGTTCTCTAGGGTATAATACTATTAACGAATAATCTTACTCAACTTGGAGGTAGGATGATTACAATGTCTATCAGAGTAATTTAGCTATAACAATCTATATATTAATACGTGAAGCTACGATTTTGGATCCCTTTTGGATATTATGTGGTTGCAAGGTTTGGCATAGTAAAAGTTTATATGTAGAAGAAGTGTACAAGGCTAAAAATTATATTTAATGTGTTTTTAAACTTGTGATAAAATAAATTAAACGTTCATTGTTTACATTCATATTCACAATTTCAAACAATTAGTCTGTTGCTAACAGTTTTATATCGTAGAATTTGTCGGCAAATAGTTTAATATGCGGCCAAATATTCCCAAAAAGTTTAACATTTTAAGGTAGCTAAGCAAAATTTCAATAGTGTGCAAACTTTATAATTTAAGTACTTATGATCAAATAGCGATATGTTGTAATCCAGCTGAGGCCTCAAAGTATTGCTTAGTACTCTATCGTTGGTGGTAAAAAAATTAATCTGTGATATTAATAGCGGTTATACTTAGCATAATGATATTTATTATCCCTACAAAGTTGAAGAATTTGTTGTATACTACAACTGTTGAATTGTGGTTGCGATGTAGTCAAATAAATGTAGCTTAAATAAATATCCTGATTAAAACAACAATTCCATTTCCTTTCTAGTCTTAATGTATTAAGTATTTAAATTATAACTGACAGGGAGAGTTTTTCCTAGTGCTGCGAAAGGATTTTAAAAACTATAAAAGAGTTGATTCAGTTTCGTTTCAGATACATGGATTTTTAAATGCAGTTAACATGATAAAAGGAAAATTGTGTCTTGTATATAAATATGGTGCTGTCTGCGTGTTCTACAAGTATGCGTTGTTGCATCGTGTATTCGACTGAGTTTAAGCTTTATACAGTTATTCTCTTAATTAATGTTAGTTAACCCAGTAAGCAAACACTGCATTTGGTAGAGATCATTAAGAAAAAAAAAAAACTAGTAGTGACGAGCGGGTGCAAATCAAAAATTTCCATTTTAGTTGGTAAAATCGAAAATCTATACATAAAATGTATATAAATTTAAATACCTAATTAATAACAATACCATCACCTACCCGGTCTAAATATAGCGTAGAACAATTCAGGTGATCCCGTGAGTATACATATAAAATCATCAAGAGCGTTAAAACCGTTCCAGAGGAAATGATTACCAGCACATCTACTATAGTTTCCTATGTAAAGATATTTTTTTAAAGATATCACTTTAAATCCGCAGTTACTGTTTTATTGAGGAGTCAATATAGAACGAGATAAAAGCTAAAACTTGGTTGCTATATACATATATGTATGTACATACACTGCCATATTTCGGAATAAGACTTGCTTAAAAAAACGTGCTACTATGGTGGGTTGTATACTAGTATGGCTTTCGCTATTCAACCGGACACAGTTATCGTAATACAAATATTTCTTGCTTAATATTACATTAACTTTTTTATATATAGTTTTAAATATAGATATTAAATGCGGGTCTAAAACGCGACTTACTTTTCATTTATTCGCCACTGCTGGTTGCAGAGGGTCCTAATCATTGGATAGAATTACATGAGCCAAAAGTCCTCTCCACAGATCGTTTCTACTATCATAGAATTGTAAGAGAAGCGATTGAAATTAAAAAGTACAAAACTTTTAATCGGGATGACGGACTAAAATTATCTATAGCATAGAATCCAGTGATAGAACGACTTAAGTCTCGGATGCGATCGATGCATGTATCGTGAGATACAAAGAGTGTAGCATGCCTGAACATAACTAATGATAATGAGCAGATATGGGTAGTTACTAGAAACTGCCTCCGTACCGGACACTGTAATATTTCAGTTGGCACGTGACCACGGCCTGTTTGATCTGGCGGAAACGTCGAGTAAATAAATAAAAAGTCGCGTTTTAGACCCGCATTTAATATTATAATGTAAACAATACGCGAAAGTCTCACAAGTGTTATCCATAGTTAAGTTAGTGGTAACAGTAATAAAAGAAAATAATTTTGAACAGGTCAGTAATGTTCATGTTATAAAGATAGCTTGTAATATACAATACTTTATAATTTAACCCTTTTCATCTACTACGGAAAGGTTCCCAACGCAACCTCAATTTAACTGTGAACACCTTTGTATTTTAGATAAGCCATCAGCGTCCCAGCTGAATAATGTGGAGAGTAATTTGTTATTTATTTTCCTGAAATGGTATACACCGTAATATTATTCCTTTATTTTACAATTTAAATATTGCTATGTACATATATATATATATAAATGAGCAATTTAGAGCAATGACTTTTATTCAATAGGAATAAATTACTTCAGCTCCAACACTATCTGCTTGGAACTTTACATTTGTCATCTATTCCTAAAACAAATTTAGTGCTCTATAAGACCCAATTTAATGACCATACACGTTCACCTAGTATTATAGATATATTTGCTTATACTTTAAGTATATATAGCGTTTTATCACATTCTCGCCTGCTGTTAAGTGGTGCAGTGGCCCAAGACGATGATAACACTCTTAGAATAGGTAAGCGAATCAGATATAGTATAGCTGCTAGAACAGTCAGTCGGTGTGTGTAGATGTGTCCGGCAAAGGTGCAAAGGTTTGACCTGTACAAAGGTTTAAAGAAGGCAAAAATGGTTGCATCGGAATGTCTTTTTTTAGTGCAGAATCAAGGCATTTTGGCTTGACTGATCGCAGTGGTTATATGGTAACTGCTTGTGAAAGCTCGTGTAGCTCTATTACAACGGCGTATCGTACATCGTGGGGCTTTAGGGAGAAGAGTCATAATTCTCCGGTTTGGGACCAGTAAGTGTATATTTATCCAAGAGACTTAAAGATCAGCATAACAGTGGCGATTATTCAATTATACTAAAGGATAATAATGCATTTTGATTTTGAAATATTACGTTATTTGTTACTTATTTTGATCGCTTTTATGTTATCTTTTAGTATACTTCATAATTTTTGAAACAGCAAAATAAAGTTCCATTCATCAATATATAATTAAATTTTACAATTTAGCCGGAAAACTTAAACTATTTTAAAAAGACGGTTATCTATGTATGAGGACACAATTTATCTTAGTTTTTGTATTATGTTGGTGTAAATCTCTCTGTCAACGAACTGTTAGGTCAGTTTAGACTAGTTTCCCGCAGGAAGGGACGATTTATTATCCTCTGGGTAACGATGTGGAATAACTTTCACACGAAACGTATCTTTAGGACCGTTAAGATTGCTATACAACAACACAATTTAATATCAAATATGGATAATCTAAAAAAAAAAACTGTTTTGAGCCAAGGAAATAATATTTATCAAAATTGTAATGTGTTCTTCTATGTTTTTAATTATCTTCTATGTTTCTATGTTGCCTAAGTAAATTTCAGTTATCCAATTTAAATTTATAGATAGTAAAAGACAGTATGTTTTTTACCGAATATTGTCAAATAATATTGAAAGCGCCTCTTATGGTATCCGTAGGCAGCGCCTGTATAAGGTTGCAACGCCGATGTCGCCGGCCACTTGGTTTTCACAAATAAACCCCAGAGGGCAGTAACGTGAATTCTGGACTGTGGTCAGCTCCATGCCTTAATTTGAGAACAACCATTATTTAGGGTTTTTAATAACACAAAGAAACGGTACTTCATAATTCTAGATATATATTGACAACTATTAATAGAATATTGTATATAGTTATTAGGGCTGTACACTATTATTTGTTATTCAAATATTCATGAATATTTTCGTACATACAGATCTTCCATCCGTAACTAATCTCGTGACTTAACGATATAAAAGCCTGAATTGGATTAAAGTATTAAGCTATTCAGTCCCACGGGAAACATGACTCCAGGAAACTTCACGAATTATTAACTTCATAAGATGTGCCGTGGCATATTTTGGTCCTTGCGTCGTTTTATTATATCTATTTAATACAATCCCAGAGGATTATTCTGTCTCTATGAAATTTTTACTGCTTTTATTGGATTAGTGAAACATTTTTAGAGATCTATTCGCACAAATGGTTATGAATGCCTCTCTTAAAGGTTTTTGTGATAATAAACCCGCGATTTTAAACAAGTGTCTTATTTAAGGTGGCTGGTATAAAAGCCATCCATTCTTTTCTTATAAATATCAGCAATTATTGTCAGTCTCAATTGTGATCTTACAATCTTTGAATGTAGCTCGAACAGGATGGCGGTTTCAATGTTAAAACTGTCCAGAGAGCTTTTTTGGGTAGTTAAATGCATGTATTTGGTTATTATTAATTTCACTTTACTATATCATTTGCTACTACTACTATATCATATGATGTCAACATTATATAAAATAGTTACAGTAAACATAATTGTGTGAATTTGTATACAGACATTATTCGTAATGTATCTTGACTATTTATTACCTTGGGTAACTTTTCCTTTGAAAAACCCTTATGTGTGTGATCTTTTGCAAAGCAGGAAGGTTAGTTTGTTATTCTATTTAACAAAACACTATGGTTACTGTTACCTTGAGCTTAGTTTAAGGAAACACTTCTGTACTCATCACCAAACCTTGTTAAGGTCGATCCTATCCTGAGGCAAATATACGGTCTGTGTATCGGTTAATTCGGACGGACGATCAAAGAGACGTGGGCAGAGTACAACGCGTTTTACCTCGAATCTGCTTGTCTGTGGACGACGATAAACTTATCTGAGTCCATTACTTGCACGGCCTTTTATAGCGATTCAAGGTTATTATGAGTTGTTCGTTGCCTGGTTCATCCATTACGAAAGCGAAGGCAGGTAAGCCAAAAAAACAAAGGTGACTTCCTTATTAGCCTTGTTCTGAAAGTGTTAGGGATGGGCAGAAAGTGATAGCTTCCGGCCGCGTCCGTTCCCATACTGGCAAGTAACGTTTTAAAGTATTTAAGATCGATATATTTCAAACTAGGAAGTCGTTGAGATCTGTTAACAGAGACATTCCATCATGACGTGAGCTTGGTGCTAGTCCAATCTTAGTTTCCTCAATTACATGGCGATTTCAAATAACTAGTTATAGCCAACCTAATTTATCTCTTGACATTAGAAACCCATGCGTCCATTACGCTTTTCGTAACATTAAACTCATCTAACATTTTTCTGCAATTAGTGACACCCTAAGAGGAAAATTACATAGAAGGCCGATCAATTAAAGGTAAATGTCTGTTAGTTCGGTAAACGTAGCAAGCAATGTTACTTCGAGTTTTGCTTGTTACTATGGTCGCATGACAAAAAAAAACTATATTTATTGTATGAATATAGATTAACTGTGGAGTATATATAAATTAAACTATTCATTTGCTTCAATATTTATATTATTATAAATTATTTTCAGAAATAATTTGAACAAACTTTAAAATAAATAAGAACGCTAAAAAGCAAAAAGTAAGTAAAACGTGTGAAGACTATTTATTTATTATCTAACTTTTCAAATTATTTAGAGAACAAAAAATATTATTATATATGCTGCTTAGTAATCTATTTGAAGATCAATTCAAATTCATAAGTAAATATGTTGGTCAATTCTCGCTCTGCGCGACACCATTTTGATTTTATATAACGTTGTTAATGGGTTTGCATAATCTGGCTATTGCTATTAAAGATCAATATTGGTTTTTGAATATTAAAAATATTTAGTACGGATTATATAGTTTTATAGTTATATCGTTTATATCTCTGTTTATCTACTTACTACGAATTTTGCCTCTTATTGCACCTATTCATCTGTCTGAGAGAGCAGCTCGCCAGACTGCCCGGCCGGGGCCCGGCTGGCCGTCAAGCTGGGTCGGTCATCTTGTGCTATGGTTTTGCTACGGCTATGGTTCTGCTACGCAATCTAACCTCCTCTAAGAGCAAAATGTCACTCATACATAGGCTCACAATATATAAAGTATGCGTCCGTCCCATACTTACTTACAGTTGCCCCGTATTCGCTCACGCTTCGCGCACCACCCTTCGCAAACTACAAATGTTGTAAAACAGATTCATGCGCATAGCCGTCCAAGCCCCACCCTATGTCCGCAATATAGATTTACATAAAGATATGGACCTTTCGTCCATATATGCATATATTAAACATGTCACAAAGAAATTTTTCGTAAAGGCCGAAGTTCATCCCAACCCCAAAATAGTATACGTAGTTAGCTAAACTCCCAATCCGTATGATGAACGCTTCGTGCGCTGGCCACGTAATTGCTTCACCAACCCCTTCGACAAAATAACAAGATTGAACGCGCTTCTCTCTGCCGTCTCTACCAATTGCACGTGTCCGCGCAAACGCTCGCGTAACCGCCGTCCTCGCCGCCGAGGCCGAGCGGTAAATTTCGATCCCGCACACCCGCCGCGGCCTCTTTCTGCAGACGTTTGAGTCTAGGATCGATCCTCCGGATAGGAGCCCTCAAGTGACTCTGCTCGCGCGATACAGTGACACTCTACACTCAGAGTACTCAGAGTACACTGAGAGTACATCATCACACCGCATATCATCCGTGCACACCCACACATTAAGTACACGGTTCTGTAAGGGACTACCCCCGCGGCACTTGCGTGGCTTGCCCTATGTTATTATTAGGATCACTAAACCTAGTAAGTTGGGACGTGTTGGTTAGTTAGGATCGCGAATCTTTGTTCAAGTTCCGGCAGTAGTCCAAGCCTAGGTTCGGTCATTCTGGCACCCTTGCGCCCGCTGCCACGGGGCTGAGTGCCCTTAGCTTTCGATAAATAGAATAAAATAAAATAACATGTAAATCCTCGTCAAAACAGGTCATATGAGCTTAAATACAATATAACTACTATAAACTGTTGAGGAGTTCTCTTCAATTTTCTACCATTTCCATCGTCAAATCATATTTAACTACAGGCTGGGCCGAGTTTTAACTATGATTCGCAGATGGAAAGTTAGTAAAATTCATTTAAGCATTATTTATCCGTTTATACTCCACCCTATGGGTCAAAATGTTTTATTCAAATTTTTATAAAACTACTTTCAATTATCAGCAGTTGAAATAAAGTAAGATCATAAACGTATAAAGAAAATGAAGGTAGACGGGAAGTGGGTGAAATTTTAAAAAATATATATTCATCTGGTAATTTCACGCGATTAGGGATTGAATATTTTCGTCATATTTAAATGGGACCACCCCCGAGTAATACCAATTCAAACAAAAAGGAATAATTAAAATCGATCCACAAGTTACGAAGTTATGGAACATACATACAGCCAAAATTAGTAACCGTTTCCTTTTTGAAGTCGGTTAAAAATTAAAATAAAAGGTAAATAGAAAGAAACACAAAATGTGTTGATTACTTAATAGTTCTGTGCGATTGTTGGTTAGTTGAGCATTAAAAAATGGTTATCTTTACATAACCTACGGCATAATCAAGATGTCTTCATCTTAAATAATTTATTTTAGAATTTCAGTATTAACCGTTCGATGTTTAATGCATTCACTAAACAAAAAATTGCTTATAAGCGCTTTATAAGCAATTCGAGTTTTTCTAAGAGTCCGTGCGATCGGAAACATAAAACAATTAACATTGCTACGCAGTCTCACATTTCAATTTACGGGAAGCCTATACTACGAGTTTCAATCGGTTTTAATGAAACGTTCGACCTCTGGGTATATTTTGATGATAAATTGGCAGGCGTTGTAGGCGAGAGCAATTTTGCTGTTCGCGCCTGACCGGTTTCGACAGTAGGTACGCGTGTGTTTTTCTAATGAAAACGCAATTCGAGGGTCTCGCATAGTTATGTGACCGAGTTATTAATAATCATATTTTTATGGTGCCCCTTACTTAGTTTTATGTAACCTTTATGATTGAAAGTATTTACGTAATATTTACAATTATTATCACATAATGTGACACATAGATGTGTGTGAAAGTTAATCATGTATCTACTGCAATTTAGATGTTAATTTACTAGGAAGAAAAATATACATTAGTCTTTAGATAAGGGTTTTATCTTATACATAGATAATTGTATCCAGGTTAGTAATAGACATATCTAACTAACCGTGCCTGCGACTTCGTTCGCGAGGAACAAATAACTATTTAATAATTTTTACCCGTTTTGTAACATTTTCAACGCAGATTTGCTCCTAATGGTGGTAGCGTGATGTTAAGTACCCTAAGTCCTTCATCAACTATTACTTTATCAAATGCAAATATAATTATTGAAATCTGACTGATAGATCCTAAGATTAATGCGTTCAAACAAACAAACAATCAAACCAAACAAGCTTTTACGCTTTATAATATTAATATAGAATATAGATTGTGTTGAACTTGAGTAATTATGTAGTACTTCAAAGACATGTCTGGCTCATTAAAATTTAAACCTATATCCTTCGAAGCGACGTCCAAGCGCTTTACTATTGAAACACTATCATTTACAATTCTGTATTAGCGCAGCATGTAATAATAGTGTAGTAGGCGTTTCCCAACACACAGCTACTAATGTAATGTGTTACCGTGGGTACGAAATAATGTAGATTGATTATTTATTTTTCTAGAAAGTTTTGCTAATATAAAGATAAACCTGAAAGTGCTATATATTTCGATTAAGATAAAATAGAAACACGTCGGTGTTCAACCCACAAATTGTTTTTATTTTCATTTCACAGATGAGTTCGTTTCAAATACTATTGTTAGTGAAAAACAAAGCGCTTTACGATTTTTCTCAATTATATTTTATTATATCACAATTTCATTATATACCATGACAACAATAGTGCCGTGGTATCCGTTAAACTGATATATGTAACAATATATTTCACATATTGGAAATGCTCTTTAGACTTATAACAATAAAAAATTGTGTCAAAATTTTTCGAATATATTTTTTTATCCGTACCGCGAATCGATTTTCTATGGAATTTACCTATTAAACCTTATAATGTATAGCATCGATCAGCCTTAATACACCGAGGTAATGATCCCTATTGAATTAATTGGTATCAGCAAGTACCCGGTACTTATAATGTTTTTGTATAATTAAATAGAAGGTGGAACGCAAGAAACGTGTATCCACTGCATTGTTACGTGCTTAATGAAAATTAATTGTTCAATATCGATAAACTTATACTAATAGGAAACTTAAATTATCGAGGTACTTACTTAAAACTTGATGAATATTTATTTTGTTATGATGTGAGTACTCAAGGTTAATTCTCTATGGAGACGCTTTGTACTTATATCATGAAAAAACGATGTGTTTTTGGGAAGAATGTTGATTTGCGTCACTTACTGATATAATTGAAAGGGAATCATCGATAAATAACATGAAATAGACTGTCAAAATTTTTGTGTTTATCAAAACATTATCCAACCTTATTCAGATGATGCCATATTGTTGTATGTTCTAGTAGGATAAATTTATTAACAATTCTCCTGATTTGATAGTAAAAAGGGTCTGAAATATTTATAGAATGAAAGCCATTGAGAAACAGGTGTCTAGTTTTTATTACAGTCAGATTTGTTTTGTGCATTGGTTATAGCTATACCGATTCGATACTAAACGAATCCGCTTCTCCGTTCTAAAGTAGAACATATTATCCCTACCCGACAAGGCTATAAGTATCATTCGAGTAAACGAATCGTCTAACTTTAACTCTAAAATTAGCCGGGGAACGATACATCTCGTGCCAAAGTTAGAGAGGAACAGACACAATACTCGCGTGAAATCGATGAAAATAACTTTCTGTACTTTTGATGGAAAGAATAATGGTAGAATTTCAATTTGCTAGCTAGAGGATATTTTTACAACGATGGATGACCGTGTCAACAGGACGTCGTATTATTATTGCTTGAATTATATTGTGCATAGGATGATATTGTAAAACGAACGCAAAATGCGGAATTGGAACTTTGCTTTTTCTTCCTATATTTATCTGGCCTTTGGGGTTTTAGGGAACAGTAATTTATATTTTTTTAATTGTTGACATACCTCCTGGGTAACGTTCCAGATTTTTATTAACAAATTACTTATTTTTAACGTTGTGGTTAAATTTTTTGATAATGTTGTTGTTGATTTGAACGTCGAAATTCTGATATATATTGAATAATGATTTAAAATTATATTTTCCAAAGATTGTTGATGTAGTTAATGAAAATATTTTTGCATTATAAAGTTACGCTTAATATGATCGGTTTTACCGTGGGAGAATTCCTTAATAACTTAGATTTTTTTTTGTCAAGGGTAGTTTTAGCAAGTATACTGATAGCATAAAATTTCAAATGTTTATTAACTCCTTAGTCGCTTTTCTTGTTCCTTCATGATTATGGTACATGTTTAAGGATTATCGTATCTGATCAATTCTACTGCACTGCGAGCGTAATTCTGGTAGTTCTACTGTCTTCACCGCTTTTATTGATTTTAGAGTCATGGTTCAGCAGTACATCTATTTATATTACATTTAATATTACTTATTATACTCATTTGTATATAAATTCATACTATATATGACACGTCTTTGCATCAGTTATATTTTAGGGCCATCCTATTTTTAATCCCTTTTAAGCATACATTTCAAAAATGTTAGCCCACTACTAAGTTATTTAAAGACCACCGATACCAAATTACATGATTCTAGACTTACCTGTTTAGACTTTAAGTTGTTTATGAATTATACTTAGGGATCTCATTATGTAGTTAATCAATTTACAAATTTTTTAAGGAAATTTATTAAAAAAGGAGCTTACATTCCAGAATTTGTCGTAATATTTATTTAAAGTGTTATTCCTATATATTTAAGTAACCTAATATCTCTACGTATTCACGAAAACTTGTTGATCGTTTCAGCATGGATGATTTCATAAGAATAAATGTAGGGCATTGAATTTGAAGTCCAAAAATGGAACTTCGTTTTCCAAAGGAACCATTAATCGAAGGGTCTTTCGGGTCGGGGTTAATTGTATGGGGTTCGTCGTTTGATTTTATTGGGTCGGATACCGGAGGGCAGGGTACTAGACCGATTTGGGTCGTAGAGTTACGTGTACGTTTATACCATAACCGTCGGATATACACACGTCGGATGGGACACTTACGATATTTTTTATTACGTACTTATTCGTATTGTTTTTTGTGTTAATTGGAAATAAAATGTAAAATATGTTTAAAGTGAAATTTAAAATCTATTTTTAGTGTATGTCTCTAATAAGTGAAAAGTAATATAATATACATTAAACTGTGGAACTGTGGAATAAACTGTGGAATATACATGACATATTCTAATTTAAATAGGTAACTTCTTTTCTTTTTTCTAGAGTAATATGCTATGCATTTATAATTACGGCTGACTAATATAATATGTGCTATGTATATGGAGGAAAAAAAAACGATTTCTTTCTTTCTAACTTTCCTTTTATATTTTATAATACCGTAAGTGGTTTATTCATATGTCTTTTGTGAAATATCATAGTTTTTGATACATACGTAAATTCGAAGCTAGTTTAAGTGATGAATATCATGATTATAAAACAATTTTTAAATCGATTTACTGAAACTGGTTGCAATTATTTACTGAATTTTGGTTCAACGGTGTAAGTATTCTTCTCGCCGCCTACGCCGCACCGAGTGTTGTGGGTTCGAATCTCAGTTATCTGTGTTGGCCATAAACGATTTTTTTAGTCTGGTTGTTGTTTTGTAGTTTGTGTCCGTTAATTGTATGTTTACAAAGTCTCATTCAATACGGAGTTTGTATATAGTGCGGGCGTCGTCTTTTATTTAAATAGAAAAAATATATGTATGTATTTTGTCTGAATACTAAATTGTGTCGGAATCAAGTTTATGCATGTTTTTCATAGCCTCATTTAATATACGTTTTGCAGCTTCCTTTATCCTGTGTATAACAAGGGAGTGGAATTCACAACCGGCGTCTCTATCCTCTATTCTACAATCTCGGAGTGTTTAAACAGAGATTGATCAGGTACTTGCTGAGTAAGCGTGTTCCATCATAGGCTACATCGTCACTCACCATCATGTGAGATAGTAGTCAAGCATTCACATATACGATTAAAAAAGTACCCTAATTATAAAATATTGCTTAGAGAGAAACGCTCAGCATCTATTGGTGGAATTTGCCAGAAATACGGGACCTAGAAGTATGTTCCATGATGTACTAGTGGAACCGATGTCCAATCCTGCCAGTATGCTATGGAACTTTTTTACTTCAAGCAGTAAAGAAAGATGTAGATTTTTAACCAGTACTTTTATTTAAGAAATTTATGATATAACAGTACTTTTTTGTATGTGGATGTATCTTCCAATACGGCTGGCATACACGAACAGGGTAAAAATATTGAATAAATAAAATGAGCACCGTGCTACGAAGGTTTAAATATTTTTTTCATAAAAATATTTATTTACGGTATTAACGGCTTACGAATTTACCTCGCTAACATAAATATTAAGTTTTACTAAAATCTGCTGACTCCAGAAACTAAAGTGACAAAGTAATCCTAAGATCAGACAAAAGCCACACTTAAAAGGCGTTGCATCGTGATGCGGATCGTTTGTTGCCAAAATTAACTCTAACAGTAAAAGCGAGACTCCTCGCGTGTAGATGTGTTCTGGAAGCAATTGTACGGAAGCAAGGCTTAGTTAATTACAGGGTTCGATGCTAATCAGTTTCACGACCGGCACGGTCCACGGTCCACCTCCGGAAAAATTAACTGTCGTTTGCTCACACCGATACCATTGTTTAGGAAAACTATTTTACCTTATATCATAATGAAGTTTAGAACATTTCTGAACTGATTATCCAAATCTCACACAGTTATATAATTAAATACAAGCGGTTCAGAAGGCTGATTAGTACAATTATTAAATAATACTGAATTGAAATTAATGGATCCTGTAATAGGTTCGTGTATTTTAATTATATTTACTATAATCTTTATCCTTTCTAATATTATAAATGCGAAAGTGAGTTTGAGAGTTACGCTTTCATGCCTAAACCGCTGAATAGATTATGATTAATTTTGGTATATATATAGATGGGAACCTAGAGACGGTAATAGGCAACTTCTGTTTCTCGCGAAAACTTTATTAGAAGTGGGGTACAGAGAGGGATAAACTTTGTATGAAATTTTTTATTGCGTCATCCGATTAATTTGACAAAATCAATATTACCGCGAGCGAAGCCGCACATGAAATGTAGTAAATGTTATAAAATATTTAACGTGTGCGCTTTAATTGCTATCTATATTAAATAAATAAATAAATAATAACTCCGATCCACACATTTATGTATTATAAAAGGTAGAAATAATTCTCGGTATAAGAAATATTATAAAAGTTATATTTATATAAATGTAATAAAACCTTTTGCAAAGGTAACTTGATATATGTACTCAAATAAGAATAAGAATACGGACATAGAGACATATCCCAGTGCATTAGGAAATTGCCTCATTATTTTGAGCTCCGTGCAGAAAGCGTAGTTACCTCGGATAAAGCAAAGTAACTTTTTTAGAGCTGCTTCAATTTGCTTGTTCAACTATATTTTTATTATTTATTGCCCAAAAACGTATCTATTTTTTTAACTTTGACATCGTCATTTTTGTTTTACATGACAGAATTAGCAGAATACAGAAGAAGCGATGATATCTCAGTTGGTAGTGTATACGGACATCAAGGGATGTGAGTTCGAATCCACCTACAATGAGCTTGAGCTTTCGACAAAGGAAAACATCGTGATGAAACCATAGCATAGTGCTTTTCCTAATGCTCGCCTGGCTAGCTACCACTTTCTAGTAGAAAATCTGCGGCTGAGTACCTATACACATATAGAGGTGTCTTCCGGCAGTTGCACATGAGAGCCAGTCCTTTCACTAGACTTTGCGTGTCTATCATCTTGAGCCACATAGTCACTTAAGATTAGGTGATTATGACCATAACACTAAACCTATAAGCTATTAAAGATAATTTAACATCAAGTGAGATAGTGGCCATAACGCTAAATATTAAGATAAAAAAAAACTAATTACAATAGTCTTTGCTTTGGATTTTTATTTCATTAATCTCTGGGTAGACCAAAAAATATAAAATTTTGAAACACTAACGATACTTACTGAACTAAATCTGAAAGTAGGCCCTGGAGAAATTTTCTCTTTGATGTTTTTATTGAAACACATTGAAAACTTTATTCCGCACTGGCAGCTCAATGAAGTTTAATACATTGTGGACAAGTCTACTTTCTGTGCTTTCTTTTTTTGTGTTAAGTAGTTTATATTTTCATCGTGTCTTGTCTTATGGTGCTTATGTCACGAGTACGTTTTGCAACTTGTATACTCCCTTGTGTTTTATGGGTATAATTTAGTCTATCCTTAGTGTTTATAAGTACAGACAATAAAATATCGTCTTACTAATACTTAGTACTGTGACGTCGTGGATTATTGTAGAATATACTTTGTGGAGAATTATATTAATGTAAACATTATTTTCGGCAGGAAATAACTTCCAAAAACATTCTATGTATTATTCTATACGTATTTATTAATTGTAGTACAAATTTAATAACGATGTCATCCAATGTATATTATTAGGATGGCCAAGTGGTTAAAAATGTAGAAGAAACGTTTTTATCGTCGTGTTCTAGAATAGAACGTGTTCTAGAATAGATCGTGCTAGAATCATAGCATGGTGATAGGGCTTTTTCTAATGCCAGCCTGATTTGCTAGCACCTTCAAGTTGAAAATCTGCTGCCAAATACTTATACGTCTGTTCCGGCAGTTGCACTAGATAGCCAGACCCTTCATTAGGCTTAGCGTGCCAATCATCATGAGCCACATCGTCACTTAACATCAGGTGAGGTTGTGGTCATATCGCTATACCTATGATCTATAAAAAACACCGTTTTTCAACATTCGGCAAACATTTTTACAAATATTTATAAAATACCGTTATCTAATAGACGGTTCATCTTCAAACCGTTCATTGTTTTTAGGAAAGTTTTCCGTACTATTTCGTTTTAAATAGGGAAATAACAATATTTGAAATCACCTTCCACAAATAAAACTCTCAAACGATTTATATGTAAATCCGTAGCAATTTATTTTAACAACTGAATTACTTCAAGAGAGAGAGACTACTCGAGACAGTAAACGCAAATTTGAACCGATGCAGTGTGAATATTGCTGTGGGTTGTTAAATGCGGACGTTAGAGAGTGTAGATCGTTTTGAGTTATGCGAATGAATGTTAGGGTTGCGAAAGTTAAAAAGACCTTTTATAAAAATATTTAGTTTCCTAGGTTTAAACGCGATAATTTTAAAAGTGTTACCTGATAATTATTTATATTACAACCCTATGTATTAAGGGGTGCAAGGGGTTCAAAGCGGCGAAGCGATAGCCGTTGAGCCTCAGCCGACGATGTTCAATTTAGGCTCACCTAGGAAGAAACGACCTTGTACACATATCGATCGGTTTGAATATTATTCTTTAGGTTAACGATATTATAAGTAGAAATGTGTAGATACGGCATATGCGCTTTTAACGTAACACGCTGATTTTGTGCCACCTGGCACACTCAAACGTCAGTGTAGCGTCGGCGTTTAAGAAAGTATGTTGTGTATCGATTGATATATCAAGTGCCCCATAAGAACAGAAAATACCCACGTATATGACGCGATATTGTACAAAATATACAAATAACATTTCTGAAGTCCTTGTGATCACATTTAATTCGTAATTATTACTATTTTTATTGATAACTTTATATTGTTATATAATAAAATATATCCACCTGTAAAAAAAAACATTACTGTAAGAAACGTTTCTAGTTTAAGACGGTGCATAACTTGCTCTTGCTTGCTCGCTTGTATTGTAATCATAAATACGACGGCATAATCAAATAATACTTTACCAAAAAATATTTTAAACTACTTCTAAAATATTTAAGAAAACATTTGAAAATGTTTTATACTAACGATAACTTCTATTATAAATTTCGCTCGAAGGTGGTCTTTAAATTAAAAATAACTACCTAAGATAATAACCTCACTTAGATTCAGAGTGCCGACAACTGTTCCAGTCTGGTTGACTTAATTATACGAAAAAGCTGGAATGAAATGGCGATATAAGTACTATAGAAGAGTTTCTGCATGTTTTAGGTTGGAATACGGTTAGGTAAAAACAATATGACAAATTATATTGGAAAATATCACTTTAATTATTGAAGAAAGGCATCACAGTTTAGCTAATAATAACGAGATGTCTAATAAGAGCCTATAATTTGAAGAATGCAGAGTTGCAAAATTTTAACACTCATTTTTTTATCATTTACTAGGTATTAGTAACGACTTCGCTCGCGTTAATATTGATTTTGTCAAATCGGATGACGCTATAGAAGTTTATACAAAGTTCATTCGTTTCTTTGCCCCTTTTTCTTTCCCACTTGCAATAAGTTTTTTGTGAGAAAAGTAACCTATCACCGTCTCCAAGATCCCATCTATCTCTATACCCAAATGTATTATAATCAATTCAGCGGTTTAGGCGTGAAAGAGTAAGAAACACTCACTTTCGCATTTATAATATTAGTAAGAATAATAATTAGTTCTTGCACTTACGATTTAAGCACAAACTTTAGATCTGAAAAGACAAAGTAGCCATAAAGTGTAATATGTTGAGCTTAGATGGATTGTTTTTTAAGTATAATTGCAGGCATATACTCTTAGCTGTACTGAAAATGGAAACTAACTTGGTAGGTGTTGTTACTAATTGCTCGATCACAAGGCTATGGTTCAATAGGCATATTTTCGGTTGTCGAAGCTAAGGCTTCGTTTTCAAGTGAACATCGATCGATAGAACGTCCCACAGAGTTATTATTCCTTTGACAAAATATATCCACTACTTTCTTATTGCAGTAGTCAGTAACAGCGTAGACCAATCTTCTCTTATTTTTAAAGTGGTATAAATTTCTTTATATTATCCTCTATTTCAAATAAGTTTTTCAATTTATTCCAGTTTGCTCATTGACCTCATAAAATGCATAAGTTTTTCATACACTGATATCTATTCATTGTTACGTATTTACATTTGTAGTATAGTTTTTTTCACTATAATATTACCAAACATGAATTGGATTAGCTTTAAGGAAAGTGATCATCTGACTAAGTTATTAATTGAATTAGGTTTGCATTTATTAGTGCATGTGGTTATCAGCAATTTATATTTATTTCTGAGTGTATACAAGCTAGTAGATACTGTGTCAATGAAGGCAGTTCAAAAATTAATGCTTTATAGAAATATTATCACGGTAATGTTTTAATTTGCGGACTGTAACGAGGCTGTATTAGACAAATATTTTTTTTACTTCAGCTGGGAGTTAGGTGTCCTCTGTAAGATCGCCTAAACGATTAATGCGGTACACCAGATTGTGAGTAAACTTTGCACTAAGTGTAAATATAGTTGTTTGTATAGTACGCTATTCAATTCAAAAACATTGCAACCCAAACGGCTATATGTTCTATAAGTTATCTGCTCCATCTTTGGCTTTTTTGGTTTGAGCTTAAGTTAACACTTAACCACGTACATCATTACTAGGATTACACAACCATTGTCTTTCAAGTCAAATTTATTATTTCATTTATAAAACTTACACCTTAGTCTATCATACGTGTAAATTTACCTATAATTACTTTTGTCGTCTAAGCTGACTAAAAGGCCTTAGGTCGAATCAAAATTAGCACATTGAATAAGGCACCACGGCTTATATGCTCTTTATATTTTGGACTCTAACACTATAACAAAATGCTCGTAACAGAACGAATTACAAATAATTATTGTGTCAACAATGGAACAATATAACTCAGGAATACAATCAAAAAGTGTTACATAATTCGAGATTAACACAATATTGCCCAGTTATTTGCACTGTGTTTCTATTTTAAATATGTTCCGCAAGTAAAGTAATAATAAATACATTTTTGTAATAAGAAATTTGGGTTTAATAAATCTTCATGAATATGTTATAACATTTATTTTATATCAAAAAGCAAATATATATATATATAGAACGTCAGAAAGATCAAGAAGGAAACAAATTCGTTTAACTGTGAATAAGAAATTTCGTCAATAGATTTTATGACGAAAATTGGGTATTCTTTTTTACTTTTTACGAAGCCGAAATTGGCCATCCTTATTTCTATACAAATCCACAAGAGTATTAGAGGTGTAAGGGTACAAAAATAATAAGTTTACAATGTTAAAAAATAACCTTATTAAGATTACACGAATTCGCCATTACTTATAGTAACAGAGATATAAAACTTTTAGTATTATATTATTAGCTTGATGGTTGATCGTCTTTTATAATTTTAACTTTATCATTGATCGTCTCTTTGTATTAAATATAATTTAAAAGGGTTTAAATATCTACACGTTTGATTAAAAATATCTTTATGAATAGAAATTGATATTTACAAGTTTGGTTAAAACTACTTTATAAATTCTAATTGAAATGACAAGATTTTATAAGAATTGTGTTAATACTCTATTTCAAGTAGTTCGCTTTTAGCGCTTTTAGTTTCCGGCTGTGGCAATATAAATACATGTGTCTTACAATACTGAGACAGTGATAATGGAGCTCCAGAACGAACCAGTGGACAGAAGTATTAGTGATGTGATAGGGATATTACAATATATAGAACAAAAATTGAATATTATAAAAATACAGCAAATATTAGTGTCTATTTTGATATGTCGGATTATCGGTTAATATATCAGATCGTTAGTTTCATGAGACATAAAGTCGGTTGGTTTTAACTCAGTGTTCGGGCTATCCGAATTTTTCTGACCCCATTAGGGTTACCGGATTGGTTGAACTTTTTGGGTTAATCCCGGGTTACGCTCAGAACTCAACTTTATAAACCTTTTTTCAAACAAGAGATTTTTATTAGTTTGGTTTTTATTATTTATGTAGTATTAAGGTATAAGTAAGCCTGAAGGAATCCCTCATTAAGTTTAATTCTATTTGTTCAATTTCTATGCTTTGTGAATAAACTGCGATTATAAATTACTTTTTCAAGCACATTTTATAACACATTATGGGCCATGTAAGCCATTAACAAAGGTTCTGAGAAGTTGCTAAATACAAGCTTGATTACCACAAAGGACTATGCAGCACAGTATCGAATGTCTTAAAGCAACAAAATGCAGCTAAAAATATTTTATTATCATTTTTTATACATTTATTTTGATATTATAGTATCGGCCTACGTTATAACTAATATACTAATTAACAACCAAACTCAAAACAACAACAACCAAAATAAATGGAAAACTTTATTCTATATGGATATTTTATTTCCGCTGCAAAATACGAGTCTGCGACTAGTTTTGGTACATTTTTCTCGGTACGTTTGTGACGTAAACTTTTCACAATAAAAATCGCAGATACGTAGCGCAAGCTGTTCGGAAACTGAGTTTTTACAATTCTTTTTCTTTCCAATTTAGAAGTGAATTTATTTTGAGGCGGAAACTTCCCTTGGGAGGTAACGTTACGTTACTGAAGTGTTTTAGCAGTTTCATTAAGTTTAAGAAGTAGCGGCGAATAGTTGTATTATTTTGAAAGTATGTTTATATTTCTTTGTAGCGTCTTTAATGACATTTGGCATATCGCGTAAGAAAATATAAACAACTGTGCCTCTTGTTGTAATTTGCTACAGCCGTTAGCCTTAAAACCAAACAAAAAAAAAAGTTTCAAATGTATGTGAATTTTGAAGATGATTTGAGTTGAGTTTGAAGTGTTGTCAGTTTAATGTCTAGATGTTATTCCATACATTTTTTTCTATACACTAACTATTGTATAAAAATAAAATGGTTAGGGTCACTGGTCCAAGCATTTTTTTTCCATATTAAAGTTAATTGTGGCTTGATGTCACGACAATTATTTACGACTGTCCGCGAGACATAATACTCTAGGCTTAACGTGCATTTACGGAAGACTTGGTATGTTCCAGAATTAAGCTTGGTAAGGATCAGTACTATACAGTCTAGGTTGAGACCACAATTCCTGTGATAGAAACATCGAAGTGATTCTATTTTGATCTGTCATGTTACGGAATCGGCCCGTGCATACTTTGTTGCTGGAAAATTTAGGAGTTTAGAAATTGCATGCAATAGAATCTATGTTAGATCATCCAGGGATTGTTTATTTTGCATTAAAATACACTTAGCTCTGGGCACAGTGTTGCAGTGGCGAAGAGTCCATAAAAGCTGATTCTCATCGGTTTCCCGTTAAGATTCGGCATATAACGTAACTACTTAGTGACATATGTAGACCAAATGTTTAACAGATTTCGATTTTAAAATAAAAATCGTGTAGTTTTTATGTAAACTAAATAACTTGTTTTGTATTTTTTGTGTTTATGAGTCTTTAATCACCATAGAAACATTGGTGACCGTGGTGAAGAGCTGAAGGTTATTCTGTTAGGTAAATACTTTTTTTTTTGTTCCGGCTTCCTAGTTTCAGATTTCCACCTTTTGCCTCTGGTGTTGTAACTTAGCTACTATAAAAAAACAAAGTCCTATACATTGATGTACGAATTCATATTAGAGGTATTTCTTAAATCATATGTTTTCCGACTATGGACCCCGCGCCGAAATATTATAAGTTCCAGGCCTCCATAGGACAATTATTACTGTGATCCATAACTTATTGTTCTAAGTTCGGTTGTTACTGTCTTCGTTAATTACATTTTTGTCTTGCTCAGTTACATTGGTGAAATTGCCTATATAGGCAGATGCCGTAATAAAAAAAAAAAAAACAAAAAATATTATGGACCCTAACTTTCTGTATTTATAATATTAAATTTAGAATACAAGTATACCTGTGAATTGGGGATTACAATCAAATATGGCTCGTTGAAAGCGAGCATATCAATGTAACTGGCGAATTATTAAAAGGCGATAAGGCCACCACCTTAATTATAAACAGCTTATGAAAAGTACGAGCCATAAAATAAAAATACTAGTTACAATGTAACTATTTTGTTTCAGAAATGGTAGTTTATTTAGTTAAAGTAATGATTGTACGATCCTGTAGTCCTGCAGTTGACCTAAATTTTAGTAGAAGGAAAATGTTCATCATCATCCTCTTTTTATACCGTACTCAAATTATTTGGGGTCGGCGCTTGAGAAATCAATCAAAAAATGTAATCATTGATTAATCAAAAAACGATGGTTGTAATGAAAAATATTATTGCACTGACTTCTGCCTTTTGGTTAGTTATCATTCTCAAGTTGAAAATGAGTCAGTCGTCCCAATTGGTAGAGCATTTTATCATCTTGGACAGTGTCTAAAAAAGTAACTCTTCATACTAGACGAGAGATATAAAATTTTGCACACGTATTCTTTATATAACCTATAAGAGAAGAACATCATTTATAATTAATACCTAAAATGGTTATATGGTGACAAAATAAAATGTTTTCTGAGAAGTTCCTAACGGTAATCCCATCCGGAACAAGCTTAGTGCATGCATAAATTATTCTCACTTAACTTCATACGAATGCGTGTGCATAACATCTATAAAGTTTTGAAAATACTTGATAAATTTTGACGATGGCGGAATTAAATTGTGCTAGATGATATGACATACTAGGGGAACGTCCCATTTAGCTGTATCAATGGTCACGACCGCGGTTTTCCCCGTTCCACATACTTGAGCGTGTTAATATAACTAACTCAAGTACAATGAAGTATGGGAATGGGTATTTGACGGCGTTTGTCACTTGTTGAGTCTTCCACACAATTCTCTAGCGACCTTTTTTTTAAGCTTGGAACCTTTTTGAAGCCTGTGGCTCTGGCAGGGGTATGCGGAACGCACTCGACGTTAAGCGAGGGGAATACCCACTAAAACCCTACGGCCGTCTGTCCCTTATTGGGGCGACGCGGGTTTGTGCTTGGGATCATCGCTTTAAATTCTCTCGCGACCTGCGCGGTGCAATGCGATAGGGGTATTACTAGAGGTAGTACGCAAATGTACATCTTAACATGACAACAAAAGAACATCAAAACAAAGAAGTGGTAAGACACGACCATAGTATAAGATGGGATGATTACCATTTTATTATCACCAAGTGTACTATAAGTATATATTCAGCTGCTCAACCGATTTAATAGCAGCGACGACCATCAACTAATTGCTGTTTTCTTTGTGGTTACCGTCGTTTTTGCATTGCTTTATGAGTATTATTAGACAGACAGTGCCGACAGTATACGATACTACTTAAAAAAAAAACAAAAAGAATGACATTAAGATAAAAAGTAGGTTTTTTGCTAACGGTAAGTAGAATTCTCTATATTATCTTTTCATTATATTATAGTCATAACATGCTACAATGGATTTATGAAAATAAATGAATAACCTGGTGGGTGAGCTTTCTACGCTGTCTTATAACATATATGTAATGCTAACGTCAAGGTATTATATGAGTTTATCATTTTATAAGGCGATGAGTTATACTCTACCTGATCTAGAAAACTTTATCAAGGAATATTGTCTTAAAATGTTACGTGACACTTCAATATTCATTGCGAAAGAAGTAAAAAGTTAGATCATACTGTCTTGTTTTGTTTGAAATCGCCTTTCTTATGCTGGACATGTCTCTCCCGAAACTAATGGCTTATTTCGACTTCCCGCGAGAAATGAAGGCGTAATATTCGTCATTCACTTTTTATTTGATTCTTGAATGTTTTTGTTTTTGTTTGTTCGCCATTTACTTTTTGTGCTCGTGAGTTGTTTCTGTAACAATATTTAGATTTAGCTATAGAATTTTTCGGTATTTCATTTAGCTGTAGTATTTGTCATAAAAATGTAATTCTGTGTATAAAAATGAAACAAAACGTTGAGGACGATACGTTTAGGATATTTAAGTTTCATAGCGTTGAGGGTTTTAATTCGTATCTCGTAGTGATAAAAAAACATGATAATCGGAAATCAACAGCCTATTTATAACTAGTTATAAACGTATGTTCTATGATCTTAACTAACTCTATGAATGTGAATGTTTATCACGTTATCACACCGGAAGGGATAAATTAAATGGTTTTGGATGATATTCGACAAACAGATAGTATATTATCTGGATTAACAGATAGGCTATGTATTTTTCCCAGATGTATGTTTGTTTCTTTATTAAAGTCTAGTTTTCATATTAAAGTGGATAAAGTTGCGAGTAACAGATAGTACTATAGTAGGTAGTATAGGATGTTCAAATGGACTACAAGGTTATTTTAGTGGTTTAGGTTGCTTCGCTGACGTGTGTTTTGGGTTCGAAGTTCGAACCACTAACGGGAAAATTATTTGTGTAAAACTAATTATTCTATGTGTGGCTGTTTGTATCGCTATTCTCACTTGACATTGGCGAAAATGTATACATATACCATAGATGCCATAACATAAAAAAATATAACTGGGCGCTAATATTGGGCTTTTAATGCTTCCATAAGAAATTTCAAACATGCATAAAAATATTATGCGTTCTACTAGAATGCAGTTATATTCAGATGACCTTTAGATTTTTGCAATCTCGTATACAAATATACCAACGTGTAACATGTTGGTGGTGTTACTAAATGAGTCTTGTGATTATATACATTAAGTTCAGTATTGACGGTTAACATATATATGACACCCAATCCAATTACAGCAGTTACAAGTTACTGGCTGGTTAACTTTCATGATTGCAGCGTACACTACTCATTTTAATATGCCTATTGTGAAGTGTTCATCGTCATTATGTTTATTATTTTATTACATTAAAACATTGAGTTTTACATTGCGAACATTTTCGGGTATGTGACGAGAGAGGGGGGGGGGCAGAATAAAGGTTCACCGTAGGGGTTCAAGGGTGTCTAGAGGAAGTGCGACCGGTCTCTGACAACACGGGAGTTTCCAGTATCACCGTAGTGCCTTTTATTGGGAAGTGTTGGGTGCTTATGACCCGACTAGTTCTGCCATATGCCTGTCTCATTTTGGCTTGAGCCTGAGTAATGCTTTGCTCGTTGCAATGAGAAAGTCCGTAAAAAAACAAAACGGGTTCAAGTGTATATAACTGCTTCTGATCATTCAGATACAGCTCTCATAGTCAAATAGGCAAATTCGAACGAAATATTCGTGAGGGGATTTACCCATCTGTAGATCAGTCATTATCGTCCCTTACCACAAGTGAAAAATACCGGCACAATGTCTTGTTTATGTAGTTTATATATAGTTAAAAGTATCTTAACTATGTGCATATTGAATTATTAAACTTTAAATTAATTTTCGCGAATCAATTGAAGGTGATAAAAAACAGAATTAATATCAAGCGGTGTTTTATGGTTGTTAAACATTATATAACAAGATCTATTTATGGAATTATATATCGAGAATATGTATGGAAAAATAACCCTGTTTTAATACAGAGAGTCACTAAGTTCGGTTAGTATTGATTAAAGGTATTTATTAATTCTTAAATACATAGTGTTGTGTATAATATACATCAATATTTTTTACATTTTTAATATCCTATTTAAAATTTTAGACTTCTAAATATCCTTTATATTATAAGAAAATCATGCACTTAAGGATCAATTCCATATATACTAAACTATACATTCATAAATCTACTATAAAAACTGAAATGTACATTCGAAATTTTTATACACGTGGGAAATCATTAAAAAAATATTTAGATTGACGGTGAAGCTGTTTATATTTGAACATAAACAAAGATCAGGGTGCTCAAATGTAAATCCTTCGAGGGTCGTTAGCCATCCATCATGTTGTACAGGTATGAGGGATAACACAGCTGATGCTTCAAAGAGATTAAACCTTGTAACGATCCACGCGATGTCACAGAACATTGAACGTGACACATTATCCGATAATTGCAAATGTGTGTGGCTTTAACATTTTTACAGTGACTCTTAATATATATAAAAATATATATATAAATAAAAAACAATATAAATACAGTTCCTTTGCCGACCATTCTCGTCAAAACTACAAATATTATCGGGATGGAAATCTGATCATTCGATAAGGTGTTGGTTTCGTAGTAAGTTATTTCTATTAAAAATATTTATTAAACTGTCGTAGCGCTACACGTTTATCTTCTATAATTAAGACGACGCGAAGCCGAGGCGAGTTATTAGTTATAGATATTATTTATAAAATAAACGTGACGTTTATTCAAATCATTTTTTTTTTCTCAACTATAGGATAATTATAAACCATTTTTGAAGTCAAAAAACTACTACCGTTTTGGAAACAACATGGTGTTCTCGATGAGAAGAAACGGCGAAAGAAACTCTACAGAAATTGCTCTTATTAATCTCCATGAGAAGAAACGGCGAAAGAAACTCTACAGAAATTGCTCTTATTAATGTTATGTGAATTGTCCGAACCTAAAAATACTAACAATGTTTTAATCCCATCATGCATTTTTATCTGCTAAATAATTTGCAATACGCTTTTTTGATAGACTAGAAGAATAGAATAGAAAACGACTGTTTTTTTAAACTATTAATTTTTAAATGAACAAATATTATATGATCAAATATGTATTGATTTGACATTGTTGCACAGTGTGGCACATTTTACATAGCATTGAGTCTTTTAAACGATGCGTGAAAAAGTATTTAGGAGGCGGCATGGCAGTTGCTACTGTTCTTGGACCGTACTAAGCCATCAGGTGAAGTAACGTCATTATGCCTCGCTAGGATAAAAAAAATATTCGTAGGTCTTCTTATATTTACGTCTTAATAAATATTTATTGGATAAATTATAAATAGGAAGAGCCCTTTCCAGCAACAAGAAAACTGTTTGAACATCGGATCCATTTGTATCGTTTATTTTAATACAAAATGTCAATAAATGAGACAGCCACGTTTGGTTCTATTTTTATAGTATAACAATTTCCCAACAATGGTAGTAAATATCTTGTACTATACTTTTTAATACATATCGGCATCAATCTTTATAGGTATGTAACTAGTATTAGTTTATTGAAAATATTTCGTGTTAACTTATTGGTCAAGTAGTTTCAAATTTATCACAAAGTAACGCTAACCGAATCATAGTTAATCTATTAAGGTACTATAAACTCAAAAGAAATCCCAAGTTCACTTTTTATGTTGCAAGGAAATGAAAAACAAAAAAGAGGCATGTAAACATGGCTATCAATACTATAAAATAAGATTTACTGTTTTTATTATAAGTAAATCTTGGTTATATATTACATCAACTGACAAAATTCATATAATCCAGTATGAATCGCTGCATCTCATTTCAAAGGAAGCACGAAATTTATTGGCTCCTATTAAATGGTTCCTGTAAAAGATTTACGTGATCTCACGTTCACGTTTCGTGGTGCTATTCACTGCATTTATTGCTTCGAGAGAGAATATAGAAACGGGGGTAGTCGAAGATTTGCTTCACGTTCGAAATCTTGTTCAGTCGAGCTCGAATCGGTATCAGGAGTACAAGTGCTAAAGGTGTGTATAGTGATCTCACTTACTAAATATTTTTAAGAACTTCAGTTTTTTCATTAAATTGTAAGAACTGATCAACTAAGTTTGCTTCTATAGATTTTATCTCAACAGAATTAATTACAACTTGCTATTACGTCTTGTATCCGTTTCTGTATCTCTTGTGTCTCCTAGGAAATACACTTTTGCATGTGTTCAAACAGACAACATTTCCAAAGTTAAATTAGTTTCCATACCTCTAGAAATTAATACAATCCAACTAATTTATATTTCGAATAATCTACTGGACGATCTAGCACTTCAACTCAATAAGTGTAGTCACATTAAATGGGACATCGTGAACTATTACGTCTAACAAAACGTCGAGAACAAAGTATAGATAACAAGTCTATCGAGTAACTTTGTTTCCGTGGTTTGTTGGCGGTTTTTGTTAGAGCAGCCACTTGATATTGGAATTTATAAAGCTTTAGACAAAGTCTGTTAGAATTTCTTTTGTCGATTAAATAAAAGGAACATATTCTTTCTCTTTTAGTGTTTATTTGTAAAATTGTGTTTTTTATATTTGTTTTATACTAATTCGTTTTATACTAATTCTATAACAGCATATCCAAGTTCAATTTACAATAAAATATTACTAAATGACGAATTTTTTATCCTATTAGTATTAGCGACGTATTTCTATCAGATCAGAACCCGAATTCGCAAGTATATTGTGAAACATATGCCAACTTTGAACTTAAAGTTAAGCAAATTGTTAATACTCTTGTTTGGATTATAACACTAAATTATGACATGGTTACAACTTACGGAATTTAGTAAAACAATGTAATTATATGATTATCCATTAAAATTCTTATAAAATTAAGCCCTTTCGTTTACTTGAATATCCAGGTCAAACTTGTATTTTTATTACAGAAACTTTTTAAAATATTGTTAATAAATAATTAGTTGTATATAAATAAATGAAACAGCGTTGAAACTGTTCGTTCTCTTGAAAGTCGTTGAAAGGGAAAGACCTTTTGAGAAATGTAAAAAGCTTAAACTTTTTCATTTACAAAAGCGAGACTAACGACGAGCACCGTAATAAGCAGTCTTTATCCATTGCATGAAACTAGGTTACAAGCAACTGTAATTTGGATTCCGCTACCGCTTTTTCCGTTCGTGCAAACATTCTGATGATCCATTAAACAGGATGTCTGTAATTCTATCTGTTTAATCAATTTGATAGCTTTGAAAACCTTGATCAACACACAATTCGGTTGTTGAAAAGGAATTTCCTATTGTTTTTTGTTTAATTCTAGAGGATCGAAACCTTTCATTTATGACATTTTAATAGAAGATATAAAATTTCATATATTATGTTTGTGGAATTTGCTGATGTTTGTTTTTAAGTAAATAATTGGTTATAAATTATGCGAAAGTATAACATTTTATTAATGTCTGGAATTTTGGTGCTCTATAAAATAATTATGATTTATTTTTTATTAATCTTATTAATATAGTGAGATCTGAACTAATAGTACTCTGAATATCGTATAAACAATATTCGCATAAGTTGCTTTTGTGATTAACGTAAATAAGTTCTACCGAATAAATACAAATTGAACTGAAAATATTTTATGAAATACTTCATTTCCCAATAACATAAAGAATCTTATTAATATAAAGCTATATCAGAATTCACCGTGATTTTATAAAACCTTTTTAATATAAACACATTTACTTTACATTACATTCGAGATAGATCCATAAAGTGTGAATTTTCCACGGTATTCGGTATCGATTGCGACGAAATTGGGTCCCAACGCCGTTGCCAATATTCGAGGGGATTATATAAGAAAAACAGGGGACAAAGAAACGAAAAAAAAAATGAGACTGTGCAGGTGGTACGAACCGTAAAACGGGCCACTTAAGCGCTTTCGTAGAAAAACTATAGAAAGTGCTATAGGAAAACGGAATGTCGTGACCACTTAACAAAGATTTATAGTCTAGTAACTTTTAATACCAGCTATTTCGTAGTTGCGACTACGAATACGGCTTTATGTGGCTAAGCCGGTGAATGTTAACATAATTCCTCTTCTTACGTTAATTTGCTTCTATATGAGGTTGATAAAATAATAATACCTGAGATCGAAATTAACGGCGTTCATTAAGACAGTAACAAGTCTCATCTACAGTTTACGTTCAATATAAATATAGCAGCTGCGTCCACTTCTTTGTTCTCCTGGAACTTTAGTTCTTTTTTTTAAACTTTACGGACATATTATTATTGTGATTATTATACAAGTTACTGTCACAGTCTTTTATATAGTTATTGAAGATCAAGCACTTTACGATAATTAAAATGTTCCTTTGTTATTGTAATACTAGCTGTCCCGGGGAACTTCGTATCACCTATAATCGGCTAAAATTAAAAAATTGTTTTTGTACTTTGTTTTTCATCATTTATACAAATCTTATCCTGAACAATGGTGATCGTTTCGATTGCGGATCCTACTGACTTATTTCGTTGTTGTTTGTCCCTGGGAAGGTTTTTGCCAGGATTTTACTTAATCGCCTTATAAAATTAGTCTTATGAAGTGCTGCATCGCTGTGAACGATGAACAGTCTGACTTCTTTCCCGTCACCTGTGGAGTGAAGCAAGGGTGCGTCCTAGCACCCACTTTGTTTTCGTTATACTTTGCGGTCGTATTCTGAGAGGATTAGAGATTTCTTCTGAAGGAGTTCGTATCCGTTGTCGTACTGACGGCAACCTCTTCAGCTTAGCAAGACTCAAAGCCCGCACAAAAGTGTCCTGAGTCCTGTAACTGAGATTTTGTATGCAGACGATTTAGGTTCTATAGCTGAATCCCCAAATGGGCTGCAACAGCTAATGTCCAATCTTGATGAGTCTTGCCGTAAATTAGACTTAAAGAGCAATGTCAAAAAGACGGAGGTTATGTCTATGGTAATTCATAGTAATGAGACACTGACCATTAAACTCGGAGTGAATCACCTGAAGCAGACTGATAAGTTCCGTTATTTGGGGAGTACGTTAACATGTAAGTACGACCTGGACGCTGAGGTTAGCAGCAGAATCGGTGTAGCAGCTGCAGCATTCGGTAAGCTGTACATGAAGGTCTTCAGTTCACATGATCTGAAACTTAAAACCAAGATATCAGTATATATAGCGATCGTCCTACCCAATATCTTGTATTCCGCTGAAACCTGGACCGTTTACGTCTACGTTTATGTCTACACAAAATAATGAAAATTTGTTGGTCAGATCGGGTGCGAAATATAGAAGTTTCCGGCAGAGCCAATGTAGGTGGCATCGAGTCTTACCTCATGCTACGTCAACTTCGGTGGTGTGGACAAGTGTCGCGGATGTCAAAGCAACGATTGGCGAAGCGCGTCCTCTACTCGGAACTTGAGGAGAGCAAGCGTAAGCATGGCGGACAGTTCCTTAGATACAAAGACGTACTTAAGAGGCACTTTAAAAAGTGCGCCATAGAATCATCGAAGTGGGAGGACTAGGCTGCAAACAGACTGGAGTGGAAGACTTACATTAGAACGAAAGTCCATGAGTTCGAAACCCAACGGCGCCTTGAACTGGATACAAAGCACAACAAGCTCAAATCCCGACCATCTGCGGTATTTAATTACAAATATGTCAACGGTGTGCTGAAATGCCTGCAATGTGCCAGGACCTTTTCAGGGAAGATTGGCTACATAAGCCATATGCGATCGCACGAACGACATGACAGGACATAGAGGAGTTGAGGTTGTCACCGTGACCGAAATCGGTCGGATTGCATTATCATCAACATCATCCTGATAACAACGAACACAATAAGAAAAGAATTATCCAATTTTGTACAATCATTCGGAAGTTATGCGCGTACATACAATTTGGCAATTTATTTTTATATACTTATATAGATATCTCTTGATAGAGTGAATCGATTCCGATGAAACAAAAACTAAGTAATACTCCAAGTTGCGTACAACTTTTACGTATAAAAGTTATCTACATTGGTTTTGTAAATTTTACGTAATGCGTGCACAGACAAAAAGATACAGATTCCAAAAATGCTAAAAATGTGTTCTGTTGATTAACCTTAAACACCCTGGCTATATTTTTGGAAATATTTTCAATGTACAGAAACGACTTTTCTACAGATTTATTATATGTTATTTTTATAGTTAAGGTTTTAGCGTTATAACCATAATCTCACCTGATCTTAATGACGATACGGTCCAAGTTTGCAGCCATGCTAACACCTATGGAGGAACTTGTTCTTAAGTGCAACTGCCGGAACACACCTATTGGTATTTGACGGCAGATTTTCAACTTGAGGCTGGTTGCTAGCCAGGCTGGCATTAGCAAAAGTCCTACCAGCATGTAAATGTATAGATAGCAATATCGGTTATTTACACAAAATATATGTTATCTTTAAGTAACAACAAACAACTATTATGACGTGAACCACCTTTGCTATATGCCATTACAAAGTTCCTAACATTATTTTATAAACTGGCAGGCAGAAAGTATAAAATTCTTATAAAATGAATTTTTCTCCGGTTTAGATGATAAAAGTTAATAAATTAACTTCTTGGCGAATTTTGATTGAATTATCTTTGTTTTTACATTATTTTTTAACACTCCAATGCGATGGAGAATTGATATATAGCTTAGATTTTTAGCTACTTTGTTAGCCAATTGTATCAAAATTCAGGAAGAAGTTCATTTAGTAACTATTATCATCTAGCCGGGAATAACTGGCATTTTATAAGATTTTCTTCTTTTTCTTTTCTTTCTTCTTCTTCTTCTTCTACCTGTAAGAGCAAGCCGTAATTTAAAAATATACTCATATGTCATGATGAAGAGATTGGCCAGTTAGTAAAGTTGGAATCGAGACTGAGAGTTCAGGGTGCGCCGAATGTACTCGGGTATCGTCACTCGTTGAAGGTCTTTTTATGCACCCCATTTTATGAGTTAAAAGAACGTATTCTATACTTTGGTCCACAACAATTATAACCATGTCAAATTTCATAGAGATTTTTGGCGTAGGTATTTCCGGAGTAATCAATGCGTATGCAAAGGAGTAATCGAACAAAAAATTCGAAAATAAAAATATTTTTGGTTTCTACATCGATAATACGACATGGATTAATAAAATATATGTATTTAGCTAGTTGAAGATAGTTTTTGCACTTGACAGCCAGTCCTTTCAATAAAGGCCGGCAACGCACCTGCGATTCCCTAGTGTTTTGGGTGTCCATGAGCGGTGATGATCACTTATCATCACTAGCAAGCTCGTTAGTTCCCTTTTCCATAAAAAAGTTATAATATCTAATTTCTAAATATTGCTCTATATGGAAATTTTAGCATCAATAAAAGTGACAGGCTATTAGGAATTCTTTTAATAGTTCTTATTAGAAAACATCATGTGTGAGTCAAAATAAATATATGAGATGAATTAATTACAGCGTAATCGATTCGTGCAGAGTCGCGAGTATGACTAATATGTTTAAGTATTACAGTGCTGTTGGTTAAAAAGATTTTTTCGAATGATTACTGTACCAGTGAGGGTTATTTTGTATGCGTAATGCGTTTCGGGTTTTTCAATTTTGACGAACTGGAACGTTTGCGGGTGAGTTGGTTTAAGTCCTGAACAATTTCAAGAAGGGTAGGAAAGTATTGAGGGACCACTGCTAAATTTATTCACCGAGGAAACCCTTCCAATAAATGTCTAAAATGGATAAACATCTATTACCAAAAATAAATTGAATATTTATATAGAACTTTGTCTTCTTTTTCCAGAAAACGGTGTAATTAATTTCCTTAATAATTAATATATTACAATACACTATGTTATGTGTGACGTATTTTTTTTGTATATATATTTGAGTTCTAATACTTTAAATTACTGTAGTCATTTGTTATCCAAAACTAATATTTTTAATTTTCTTTTAATTATTTTCATCACGGTTCGTAACTGTCTTGTAGCCTATAAAATTAGAAATAACAATTACAAAACCCTATGCTGATTAACAATTTATAAATAAAACAAATATTTTGCTATTTCTAAAAAAAAATACAGATTCTAAAAATATTACTAGGTATAATTATATCCTATCAACTCATCAATGGCATTTACCGAATCAGAACTGGTTGAAAATTTAATTCTTTAAAATATTTCTATTTCGATTAAGATTTGTAAAGGTTTCTTCTATTTATTATATATTCTTAAATGGATGGGCCATTTAAGTATGAAATAAACTTCTTATTTATAAATGAGTTATATTAGAATAGATGTATACGTCTATTTAGAAATATAAATGAAAAAATAATAGATACTTGTACTGATAGAACTATACATTTCAAAACAGACAATATAGTTACATTAGTCATTCTTTACCTAAAGTTTTTAATATTGAGGTCATTTATTTTATGTAATACCATGAAGGGACACGAGGGTATAACAAGAACTTTAATTTGCATTTTTTGACTTGCCTGTTCCTTAGTAAGATTTTTTTAATAATCGTTGTTGTATATAGAAGTAATATCAGTTAATATTTGCTATGTTGTTGGCTATTATTACCATTACTAACGCAATGAGAAACTATTTTGGGTAAAATTTATTTTATGTTTATCCCTTAAGGGACCGCTTTTTCATGTATTAAAATGTCCACGTAATAAAGTAGATATTTCCAGACTAGGGTCAGATACTAAAAGGTCGTTCGTGTGTGGACAAAACGCGACTTATAAACATGATGGACACCCGAATTTAGATGTTTTGTGTGTTCGTTATCTTATTACTGACATGAAAAATACAAAGTGTTTGTCCTAAGAATACGCAAGCTTTATTTCTGCTGGAGTGTAACCTTTGGGCACGTTGGCGAAAAAATTGTAGTATTAAGTTTTTTTTTATGTTATCTGATTATGTAGACAATTTTGCCAATGTCAGATGTGAAGGACTTTATAACCATGATTAACGAACAGAAAGTAACACCTGAACTGAAAAAAATTAAGCGGATCATAGAAATGATTGTTCTGTGCGGGATTTTTGTAGCGATGATAGCTCAGTCAACGTTATTGGACGTGAGTTCGGATCCCTGCAATAAAATTCGGCTTTCGGTGAAGGAAAACATCGCGATGAAACCGTAGCATGGTGGTAAGGCTTTTACTAATGCTCATCTGGCTAGTTATCACCTTGAAGTTAAGAATTACCTGTCAAATAACTATAGGTGTGTTCTGGCAGTTGCACTACAGAGCTAGTCCCTCCACTAGGCTTAGCTTGTCCACCATCCTAGGCCTTATCGTAACTTAAGATCAATTGAAATAATATATATAACGCTAAACCTATAAACTATTAAAAAACTCGAACCCACAGTACTTTGGCGCAGCAGATACAGCGGGGCAAATGCTTTAACAAAGAAAAACTTTATGTTACTCCATCATATTTGCTCCTTAGTGCATGATTATAGATGTGCATATATGAGTATATCAAAATTGGTAGATATGTGATTTAGTAACACTACTATCAAAAAGTACAAATTTATTTACAGTAATTTTAATTTTTAAGAGATTAACAAATATATATAAAGAAAAAGAAATAGTATTCTTACTTTCCAGTCAACATTATCATAACAACAACAGAATGATATATCAACTTATGAGAAATAATTAATAAATGACATTGAAGTTTTTTTGTTGTTTATATTTTATTTAAGATATAATAGATAACTTTTCTGACACTCTAATTAAAAAGTTAGTAGCGAATGAATTTTTATTTTATAAATTTTAATTGGAAGTCTCTGAAATGCAGCGTAAATTTTTTTAAAGTGTAGCGCGTTGCTCACTCGTACGTAAATATAGTTATCAATTAATCGAGTTACTAGCCGTAAGGATGATGATACAAATTATATTTTTAATACAATTTGCTATACTGCTTATGGGAAAAATTCATAATACATAAGAAATTTGCATATAAAATTGTAAGCTTCTAGACGCACCGGTTTAAATACTTGATTTTCTGTTAGTATTCACTAATATGTGAAGTGTAAGTATATTGTAGATATACCATACTTTAGCCACAATTTGACTTTGTATCAACTAAGCTTAGAATGAAAACTGACTCCAAAAACCAACCGCTCGGAACGCACCGGTAAGAGCTTAGTGACAGATATTAAATTTCAAGGAGACACTTAATTAGGCAATAATACAAAGCATTTCAACACATGTTAAAGTTACATAACTCTATTTTCCTTTATCGAAAGCAGAAAGGCAGTTTCCGATTTTCGTAGATCGGCGCGGCGACCAGGGCCTGTGCCAATGTTTTATCGCGGGATCAAACAAAAATGTTTGTCAGTCTAACAACCCAAGTTTTGCTTACGAGCTCACGTTTGCAAACCCGTGCATTTATAAACATTACACAAAAAGGGAAGAAAAAATAATAACATGCTGTTAAAACACTGTTTACAATATGCCATCATTTAGATATTTTACGGTTGCAATTATTTGGATCTTTAGATTTCCTGGCGCTTCTTCGGAGTTTTTCGAGAAGTTATTTCAAGCTAGGTTATATGTAGTTTGTGCTGTTCCCTTTGTATTAAAATTGGTTTTTGCTCTTGCTCATTTGCCTGTGTAACTTCGTTTACATAATCGCCAGTTTGGACTGTTATGACGAAATAAGTTACCCGGTTTGTAGAGGTGTTACTAAATCCTAGACTCGTGTAGATTTAAATTATTAATATATCGCTTGTGCATTCGCTCCATATGATTTCATAGTTTCAAAATGATTTGTTGAATTTTTTACAAACAAAGTTTTTCATTAGTTCTGGAATCCCAGCTAATAAGAATATTTTTCAGATACAACTATAAAACTTATATAATCTCATGTTTATATATATTGTCATAATTCGTAATCTTGCACTATAATGTGTATGTATAAGTTACAATATGGTCAAGATTGCAAGAGACGTTGGTGACAGAATTTTAACACCAGGGTAGCTGCGATGAAGTTGATGGAAATGAAGACTAGGAAGCGATGGTAGTGGTAGTGTGTACGGACTACGCGTCAAGGGACGTGAGTTCGAATCCACCTACAATAAACTTGAGTTTTCGGTGAAGGAAAAAATCGTGAGGAAACTATTGTATGGTGGTAGGAATTTTCTAATACCGGCCTGGCTAGCTACCACCTTCAAGTTGAAAATCTGCCGCTAAATACCAATATGTGTTTTCCGGCAGTTGCACTGGCGAGGCAGTCCCTCCATAGGTTTAGCGTGGCTACCAATTTGTGCCGTATCGTCACATAAGATCAGGTAAGATTATGGACATAACGCTAAACTAAAAAAACTAGGTAGACTAGAATAAGTTTTCAAGAAGAAACACAAAGGTTTGAAATGTTGCCGTAGTGTGTTTTAGTAGGTAGTGTCGGGTGCTTATTATCCGACGAGTCTTGCCACACGCCCCTATAGTTTTTTCCAGAGCCCGGGTAATGCGGTTTGCGAGTTTGCGCGTTGCGAGGAGAAATTCCATAAAAAATAAGATTTTAAACATCACGTTACCAAAAAGTAGGGTAGTAGCTAGCTATGCAGACATGAGAAAAACACATACCATCACCCAACGTTCAGTTTGATTTCTCGTTAGTGTGCAATATTATTCCCGCTTATTGTATTCTATTTAAAGATTTATTTATTTGTTATATATAGTAACGTAAATGGCAAAATGAAAATTGTATTCAAAGATTCCGTTATACAGATAGATAGAAGTCGAACTAATAAGAGCTTATTAAAAATAAAATTATATTAACTTTGTAATGAAGCACAGTGATGTAATTATAAATCTGTTTTTAAATAAAAATATATTTTTACCTATAAATTACAGTTTTGTACAGAATCATAATATTTTATCATTATTTTCCGTCTAAATTATTTTTTAATGTAAATTGATTTCTCGGTACCAAGAAAGGTACACTTCCTTCGTGTCCGGTTACTTCTTAATCTATATCACAGTATATATTTTGTCTGAGGTTCAACATAGAAGTTTGAATCCTAGTCCATTCGAATATTTTTTAGCGTTTGTTATTTTGATCGCCATCCAAGAAACTTGTTTAGGATGCGCTGTTCAGTAAGAATATAAAGAATAAGTTCTCTTGATATATGAACTAATCGAATAATCTTTTTTTTTATTAAACGTAATTTTTATTGTTATTTACAGATGATAAATAATATTAAGATTTTACAAAGTTGGTTTATTCAAAATATAATGTTAACGTTTCCATGTCAATTTTATAGGTGCTTCATCATTGCGAGGCAGATAAACGTCGACACAGTAACGCGATGTACTTAAAAATTTATAGCTCAAATTGCCTGTCCCTAAATTGGGGTGCCGACCTACTAGCGTGGTTACGCACTCATACATTAATATTAAAATAATCCATTGCTCTGGGAGAACGAAACCCTGGTATGTAACATATGAATTATATTTCGTTAATTTTAAATTTGATGAAACCCAGAAAAATCTGTATTTGTGTTCATATATTACATAACAATATTAAAAAAATTATGGACAATATCTATCAGAAAAAAAAAAACTTAATTATCTGAAGAAAAAATAATATTTTGTTCTCTTATAAGCCTAAATTATTTTATAGTATGCCTATAAAACATTTGTCTCACATAAAAACCTTTATTTAAATATAGAATCACAATATAGTTGTTTTCGTTTCGAACTTTTGAATAATCCCAGCTCTAAGTAAATTTGAAACAAAGATTAAACAATTGTTTAAATCAGAACATTAAACAACTTTTATTAACATTGGTTTCATTATGTACAAAATGTAATTTAATTTAAAAATCAACGCCTGATAAAGGTTTGAAAAACAAATTCTCTTAGTTATGTACATGTTGAAATTAGAAGATGGCGTGACCGAATTACGTCATGTTTGATAATTAACAATATATAATTACTCTCTGTAAATAGTTAGCAACACGCGGAAAGCGCTTTATATTGCTGATTGACAAAAGTAGTTTAAGATATTATGAAGTTTAGGGTTGAAGAATAAAGCGATTTATTTTATGATTTATACATTAAACAGTAGGTATACATTTGAAAAAAGGAACTTTACAAAAGTAAGTTACTCAGTGATTTAATTAGGTGTTCATAGTTATATTTTCACTAACTCAGGTCTTTCAAAACGCATTTTAATTTAAGTAACTTGCATACGTTAACTACAATACGTTATTATTTAAAGCCTTAAACACGTGAAGGATTAAAATGTATTAAATATACAATTTAGTCAGCAATTGTTGTATATATATGCATATTATTGGATTATTAAAAACTACTATTATGATTTGCATGGTATTTTGTATTTTGAGAAATGTTATATAATATTGCCATATTATTTTATTTTATACTGTTATATATAAATATAAAATATTCTTGCGAATGTTTAAGGTCAATTGTGGAGTGAGAAAAACGTATGTATGACGAAAATGTAGCTTTTAAGATTCTAGATATCACAAAGAAAAATGGGTCCTTAAAGGATTAATTTGCTGATCGTGTGATTGTATATCAAGATTTTTTCTTATAAATGTATTGAGTACTTTATTCTTTGGGTTAAGGGTATCCCGCCTAGGTAGGGTCGGCAAAATGTTTTTTCTACACTCTATCAGCCGAAATCTTAGTATTCACATTTTCTATACACATATCATTCCTCACACAGTGCATGCATAATTTTTTTGTTCTTTCTCTTCTCCTACATCTATCCACCTACATACTAAACATTTTTCTAGTAATATGGCTTTTATATCTTCTCATAACATGCCCATACCAAGCTAACTTATTACTTATCAAGTTCTATATTACTGGGACTTTCTTCATGATTCCTCGAATAAGAACGAATTAAATAAACAAACACACGAATTAATAATATAAACGAATTTAAGTATAAAGTTAATAATGATTTCTTAGGTTTACGCGAATATTATTCATTGAAATAAAACTAATTTAAACGGATTTTATCGCGGTTATTTATTAAATTTTGATCCCGACGTTTCGAAAGCTTTTCAGCCTTCGTGGTCACGGGGCGGACTGAGGTGTAGGTTGTCCAGAAAAGTTTATGTTACTGTGTCTACCTTCAATTTAATTTTTATTATTGATAGTGTTCCGATCTACGCAGAAAGAGCTCACAGTGTCTTGACGTCTGGCAATTGGTCTTTTGGGTTCCGATTTAATTAAATGTATTATTGGATCCCAGGCTTGTGCTAGCTTCCAACCATCTTCTCTATTGAAATTTGGATGTTTTTTAATTTCAATAGCCTCACGAATCATCCTAGGTAGGAATCGGTGTTCTTTTGCAAGGATTTGTGGCTTGTCAAATCGAAGATAATGTTTGGAGCCTTCTTCTGAATGTTCAGCAACTGCAGACTTCGTAGAGCGTCGGTGTTTAACATCAGCTATATGTTCTTTTACGCGGGTCCCTATGTTTCTTTTAGTTTGTCCGATATAGGAGAGGCCACAGTCACATTCTATTTTGTATACGCCCTGTTCTTGTAGAGGTATATGACACTTGACAGGTGGTAAAAATTGACTAATCTTCTTGGGCGGCTTGAAGTAAGTTTTAATTGAAGCACGCTTCAGTACATAGCCAATCTTGTCTGTGACCCCTCTTACAAAAGGTAACACAACAGGTACACGTTCTACTGTGGCTGGTTTCACTCGGTTTCCGTGACGGCGGCGTGGAATTTGGAGCTTGTTATCACGCAGTACTTGCTTGACATGTCGCAGCTCAGCAGCCAGATGTTCCTCGTCACAGATTCCTTGTGCTCTCTGAAACAAAGATTTACCCACGGTAGCTAACTGTTTCGGATGGTGGTGAGATTCACCATTCAGGTATTTATCTGTATGGGTCATTTTTCTGTACACAGTATGGCCTAAAGACTGATCAGGATTACGGATAACTAAAACATCTAAGAAAGGAAGAGATTTCTTTTGCTCTAACTCCACAGTGAATTGTATGTTATTGTTAATGGAGTTAAGATGATCTAAAAATGCAGCTACTTTGTCAGATGGTAAAATTGTGAAAGTATCATCTACGTACCGTTTGTAAAACCTGGGGGTGACGGGGGCAGTGCTTAGGGCTGTCTCCTCGAAGTCCTCCATGAAAATATCGGCGACTACTGGAGATACAGGTGAGCCCATAGCTACTCCATTCACTTGTACATAAAACTGATTCCTCCACAACATGTAGCCAGATGTGAGGCAATGTTTAAGTAATGCTGCATACTCTATGGGCATGTTATTATCTGCTAACCTCTTAGACACAATTTCGATGCAGTCTTGTACTGGTAAGCTTGTGAATAGAGACTGGACATCAAAACTAACCATGGTTTCATTGTCAGCTAATTGTAGGTGTTTAATATCACTGACAAATTGGTATGAATCCTTCACAGATGCTCTAGTGTTGCCTCTTAGTGGTGATAACACTTTTGCTACGTGCTGAGCCAATCTGTAGGTTGGTGTGTCGACCTGACTCACGATGGGACGTAGTGGAGCATTTGGCTTGTGTATTTTCGGTAACCCATACAGTTTAGGAGGTTTTGCACACGATGGGACGAGTAAGTTTACGTCAAGATTTAATGTGTCGGAGTAACTGCTTATTAAAGAGCTGGTAGCCTTTAAAACTTTGTTGGTTGGGTCTGTTTTAACCTTCTTGTATGTACTTTCATCCGACAAAAGTTGTTCTATTTTATTATTGTAATCTGACGTATCCATTACTACTGTCGCATTACCTTTATCTGCACGGAGAATAGTTACATCCTTCTGTGAACGCAAGTTCTTTAAAGCGATATATTGTTGTTTTGGAAGATTTGGTTTGGGCGCTTTCACTTGTCGTAATATTGACGAAATGTCTTGACGTATCGCCTCCGAATCCTCCTTTTGCAAATTATTTTTCACGAGACTATTCTCAACGTTACAAATAATGTCTTCATACGGTATCCTTCGTGGTGTTACGGCAAAATTTAATCCTTTTGATAAAACCTGAATTGTGTTATCGTCCAATGTTTGTTTTGACAGATTAATGACAGCGCGTTGTTCATCTGCGCGTGAGTGTTCGTTGTCTATGGTGGGGTGCATTCCATTCCTACACTCGGTGTTACTAAGATTTTTGGCATTCGATTTAGATTGTAACTTTTCATATTTTATGATTTGTTTGTTTTTGCACTCATTCAATTTCGCTATTTCACGTTTATTTAAAGCGTTGATGCAATTTTGAAAATCAAATGCTGATAACTCTGTCTTTAACTCATTGGACTTAATCTCAACACAATTATTTATGTTATGGAGATCGGATCTTATTTCACGAATGGCAGCTAGTAACAGTTTTGTACTCGCCTGGTTGAGAATTTTAGCGCTTCCTCGTATGTTGTTCTTAGGTGAAATCTTGACACACGTAGGAATGAGATTATGATCACGGCATCTCTTCAAGAAATTTAATGATGTAACATATCTTGCGCGCTTGGTTTTCAAATCCTCCAACCGACGTATTTTATTTGCAGTTTCCAGTCCGTACTGGTTTACATAATGATTTCTTAGGTTTACGCGAATATTATTCATTGAAATAAAACTAATTTAAACGGATTTTATCGCGGTTATTTATTAAATTTTGATCCCGACGTTTCGAAAGCTTTTCAGCCTTCGTGGTCACGGGGCGGACTGAGGTGTAGGTTGTCCAGAAAAGTTTATGTTACTGTGTCTACCTTCAATTTAATTTTTATTATTGATAGTGTTCCGATCTACGCAGAAAGAGCTCACAGTGTCTTGACGTCTGGCAATTGGTCTTTTGGGTTCCGATTTAATTAAATGTATTATTGGATCCCAGGCTTGTGCTAGCTTCCAACCATCTTCTCTATTGAAATTTGGATGTTTTTCAATTTCAATAGCCTCACGAATCATCCTAGGTAGGAATCGGTGTTCTTTTGCAAGGATTTGTGGCTTGTCAAATCGAAGATAATGTTTGGAGCCTTCTTCTGAATGTTCAGCAACTGCAGACTTCGTAGAGCGTCGGTGTTTAACATCAGCTATATGTTCTTTTACGCGGGTCCCTATGTTTCTTTTAGTTTGTCCGATATATATATATATATATATATATAGCTGATGTTAAACACCGACGCTCTACGAAGTCTGCAGTTGCTGAACATTCAGAAGAAGGCTCCAAACATTATCTTCGATTTGACAAGCCACAAATCCTTGCAAAAGAACACCGATTCCTACCTAGGATGATTCGTGAGGCTATTGAAATTAAAAAACATCCAAATTTCAATAGAGAAGATGGTTGGAAGCTAGCACAAGCCTGGGATCCAATAATACATTTAATTAAATCGGAACCCAAAAGACCAATTGCCAGACGTCAAGACACTGTGAGCTCTTTCTGCGTAGATCGGAACACTATCAATAATAAAAATTAAATTGAAGGTAGACACAGTAACATAAACTTTTCTGGACAACCTACACCTCAGTCCGCCCCGTGACCACGAAGGCTGAAAAGCTTTCGAAACGTCGGGATCAAAATTTAATAAATAACCGCGATAAAATCCGTTTAAATTAGTTTTATTTCAATGAATAATATTCGCGTAAACCTAAGAAATCATTATGTAAACCAGTACGGACTGGAAACTGCAAATAAAATACGTCGGTTGGAGGATTTGAAATCCAAGCGCGCAAGATATGTTACATCATTAAATTTCTTGAAGAGATGCCGTGATCATAATCTCATTCCTACGTGTGTCAAGATTTCACCTAAGAACAACATACGAGGAAGCGCTAAAATTCTCAACCAGGTGAGTACAAAACTGTTACTAGCTGCCATTCGTGAAATAAGATCCGATCTCCATAACATAAATAATTGTGTTGAGATTAAGTCCAATGAGTTAAAGACAGAGTTATCAGCATTTGATTTTCAAAATTGCATCAACGCTTTAAATAAACGTGAAATAGCGAAATTGAATGAGTGCAAAAACAAACAAATCATAAAATATGAAAAGTTACAATCTAAATCGAATGCCAAAAATCTTAGTAACACCGAGTGTAGGAATGGAATGCACCCCACCATAGACAACGAACACTCACGCGCAGATGAACAACGCGCTGTCATTAATCTGTCAAAACAAACATTGGACGATAACACAATTCAGGTTTTATCAAAAGGATTAAATTTTGCCGTAACACCACGAAGGATACCGTATGAAGACATTATTTGTAACGTTGAGAATAGTCTCGTGAAAAATAATTTGCAAAAGGAGGATTCGGAGGCGATACGTCAAGACATTTCGTCAATATTACGACAAGTGAAAGCGCCCAAACCAAATCTTCCAAAACAACAATATATCGCTTTAAAGAACTTGCGTTCACAGAAGGATGTAACTATTCTCCGTGCAGATAAAGGTAATGCGACAGTAGTAATGGATACGTCAGATTACAATAATAAAATAGAACAACTTTTGTCGGATGAAAGTACATACAAGAAGGTTAAAACAGACCCAACCAACAAAGTTTTAAAGGCTACCAGCTCTTTAATAAGCAGTTACTCCGACACATTAAATCTTGACGTAAACTTACTCGTCCCATCGTGTGCAAAACCTCCTAAACTGTATGGGTTACCGAAAATACACAAGCCAAATGCTCCACTACGTCCCATCGTGAGTCAGGTCGACACACCAACCTACAGATTGGCTCAGCACGTAGCAAAAGTGTTATCACCACTAAGAGGCAACACTAGAGCATCTGTGAAGGATTCATACCAATTTGTCAGTGATATTAAACACCTACAATTAGCTGACAATGAAACCATGGTTAGTTTTGATGTCCAGTCTCTATTCACAAGCTTACCAGTACAAGACTGCATCGAAATTGTGTCTAAGAGGTTAGCAGATAATAACATGCCCATAGAGTATGCAGCATTACTTAAACATTGCCTCACATCTGGCTACATGTTGTGGAGGAATCAGTTTTATGTACAAGTGAATGGAGTAGCTATGGGCTCACCTGTATCTCCAGTAGTCGCCGATATTTTCATGGAGGACTTCGAGGAGACAGCCCTAAGCACTGCCCCCGTCACCCCCAGGTTTTACAAACGGTACGTAGATGATACTTTCACAATTTTACCATCTGACAAAGTAGCTGCATTTTTAGATCATCTTAACTCCATTAACAATAACATACAATTCACTGTGGAGTTAGAGCAAAAGAAATCTCTTCCTTTCTTAGATGTTTTAGTTATCCGTAATCCTGATCAGTCTTTAGGCCATACTGTGTACAGAAAAATGACCCATACAGATAAATACCTGAATGGTGAATCTCACCACCATCCGAAACAGTTAGCTACCGTGGGTAAATCTTTGTTTCAGAGAGCACAAGGAATCTGTGACGAGGAACATCTGGCTGCTGAGCTGCGACATGTCAAGCAAGTACTGCGTGATAACAAGCTCCAAATTCCACGCCGCCGTCACGGAAACCGAGTGAAACCAGCCACAGTAGAACGTGTACCTGTTGTGTTACCTTTTGTAAGAGGGGTCACAGACAAGATTGGCTATGTACTGAAGCGTGCTTCAATTAAAACTTACTTCAAGCCGCCCAAGAAGATTAGTCAATTTTTACCACCTGTCAAGTGTCATATACCTCTACAAGAACAGGGCGTATACAAAATAGAATGTGACTGTGGCCTCTCCTATATCGGACAAACTAAAAGAAACATAGGGACCCGCGTAAAAGAACATATAGCTGATGTTAAACACCGACGCTCTACGAAGTCTGCAGTTGCTGAACATTCAGAAGAAGGCTCCAAACATTATCTTCGATTTGACAAGCCACAAATCCTTGCAAAAGAACACCGATTCCTACCTAGGATGATTCGTGAGGCTATTGAAATTAAAAAACATCCAAATTTCAATAGAGAAGATGGTTGGAAGCTAGCACAAGCCTGGGATCCAATAATACATTTAATTAAATCGGAACCCAAAAGACCAATTGCCAGACGTCAAGACACTGTGAGCTCTTTCTGCGTAGATCGGAACACTATCAATAATAAAAATTAAATTGAAGGTAGACACAGTAACATAAACTTTTCTGGACAACCTACACCTCAGTCCGCCCCGTGACCACGAAGGCTGAAAAGCTTTCGAAACGTCGGGATCAAAATTTAATAAATAACCGCGATAAAATCCGTTTAAATTAGTTTTATTTCTATAAAGTTAATATTATAACCATGTATGAATATCTATGGCTTCATCCAGTTGTAAGGAATCAAATTTTCTACGTTCAAAGTGAAACACTCTTTAGTGTTTAAATCTCGCTCAATTACCGATTATTAAAATCTATCGGATAGCATATTTCCCAGTGACGTGTAGTCTTAAAATTAAATACCGAGGGAAGTCTTTGGGCTTAAGTTTAGACGTAAGTTCTCTATGGACGACCGCATTATATTAATTATGAAAATAATTATAACACTGTAACATTTAAATTTATATATTTATATCCACTTATTCCACAGGATTACCGAGACACGTCACTAAAGTCATAGGTATTGTCTGATAATGTCATCAACTTAAAGACCAGTCTGTAGACTGTAAGTGCAGATTATTTTTAATTAAAAATAATATAATGTTTTTTTTTTATTTAACTACTTCAAATGAAGTGCTCTTTGAGTGTTTATTCATATTTTATCTTCTTTACAGATATTAAATCAGGGATTAAAACGAAGAAGAAGGCATAAAGTTAAAGGTAAGTCAATTAAATAACTTGTTTGTTTCTAGTTTAAAGCAAACTTGTACTTACCATGTCAATAAAATAATAGAGATATAAATTGATAAAATTAATAAATTTAGTTAAACTAATTTTAATAATACTACTTAACCCAAAAATAATTCTACTTAGGAAGTAGTATTTGTATAACCTTCAGACAAAATGTATCTAGACCAGATAAAGTAATTACTGTTTATTAGAGACCGTGTGTAATATCCAGAATGTGTATGTACGGAGGTGGAAGATTCATCTGTACATATATAAGCGATATACCGCTCACTCAATCATCATGATTTTTCTAAAGCTACCAGATCTGTTATGTTGAAATTGGGCATAAATATTCCTTTCACACCGTAGACAATCTCTAAAAGCGGATTTTTGATCAGGTTCACAGAAACAAAGTCGGAAGCATCGGCTGGTCTAATTTAGATATGACATTTAAACACATTTAATATTAACATGTCATGTTACTAACTAAATTTATTTTCCCATGTTGTGTTCAATATTTGTCAGATGTTCAACAGAAATGGGAGAGCAGAATTCTGTTCGACAATGTTTTTTGTCAACCTTTTAATTTAAATAACAAAAAGTATTTTTCATTTCCTGGAAATAACGGACTTTTAAGGGAAAATATAATAAACGTGTAATTTATTTTTAACCATTTTACATTCATATGGAGATCCTATTCATTTTTTAATTATTCGAAGTTTCAAGCTCATTTTGGTAGTGTGGAGATGAGTCGACTGAAGTATTACGGGGTTTTGTGTGTATAGATTATTTATAGTAACTACCTTAGATAGATTTGAAGCGATGATAGCTCAGTGGTAGTGTGTACGACTTCGCGTCAAGGGACGTGAGTTCGAATCCGATCACCTGCAATGAGCTTGAGCTTTCGGTGAAGGAAAACATCGTGAGGAAACCATACCATAGTGGTAGGGCTTTTACTGATGCCCACCTGGCTAGCTACCACCCTCAAGTTGAAAATCTGCCTCCAAATACCAATAGGTGTGTTCCAGCAGTTGCACTTGAGAGCCAGTCCCTTCACAGGTTTAGCGTGTCTACCAACTTGGACTGTATCGTCACTTAAGATCAGGTGAGATTATGACCATAACGCTAAGCCTTGAATATAAAAAAGATCACTGCTTCTAAGGAAACTTCAGTAAAATATACTCAATTTATTTATAATATGCCCGTCGATTACTTGAACATGGAAAAAGTGGCAATAGGGCAAAAGTTTTATACTGTTCTGCATGCCCTTTAGAAAATCGGGATATATTGGTCAATTCCGGAACATGAAAAATTTGAAAGGGGTAATTGTGATGGATTTATAACTATTTTTATGATGATCGAGATCCAACTCCTTGTCGCCATGCTTGTTTACTACCTCCTGATTCTGGCCATTACCCCTGTGACATTAAGGTCGCTGTTCATTTGAACACAACAGTTATGTTTTACCACAACACAATAAGTTTTTTTATCATTCTTTTCCATGCCCAGGAATATTTTATTTATATTTTTTACACCTTATATGTTTAGCGTTATGATAACAATCTTAAGTGATGTTAAGTGACGATGTGGCCCAAGATGGTGGTCACGCTAATGAAGGGACTGGCTCTCAAGTGCAACAGCCAGAAAACATATCTAGGTATTTGGCGGAAGAGTTTCAACTTGAGGATGTTTGCTACTTGGTTTGGCACTATGCTATGATTTCTTCTTAATGTTTTCCTTCAGCTAAAGCTCAGGCTCATTGCAGGTAGGTTCGAACTCACGTCCATTGACGTATCCGTACATACTACCAATTGAACTATCATCTATTTAAGTAGTTTCTAGAGTCATGTTGAATATTATTTTCAATTTATAGATTCGTGATAATTTCAAAAGTTTAATTAACAATACAATGTCTTCTAATAAAATCTTGAAGAATTACAAATACAACGAAAAATGTTTTTTATTGTTCGTATTATACAAGTTTGAATCGCCAGTTGTCTACATAAGTTATGTCAGACCCAATCAAGGCCAGCATAAATTCGTTGTGACAAGTATATATATGGGTGTCAAGTTCCAGTATCAGTCAGTATATCTAGGAATCAAGTGTCGTTGTAAGAAACGAGAAAAACGGAAACGAATTTGTGGTCACCAGATAGTGTATACATAAATACATAGTTATAAATAATCAATGCCAATTTGTTCCTGAAGTAGTTAGGTATGACAATATATTTTAATTATTTATTTATTACATTTCAAGAATAAATAAGTCGATTTCGTGTCAAGTGGTAGGTACTTTGGAATACGGGCTTTTTCAGCGCTTTTCAGGTCGTCGTTAGCTCGCATACTAAAGAGGCTCTTTTTCTCGTCCACTCTACCGTGTTTAATTGTCACAAAAAGTTGAATAATAGTGCTGTGCCCTTTGATTATATCATACGAATTAAGCGGGGAAAGAAATTTAAACAGTTGAGTTTTGTATAATTTTTTGTCTAATGTTCTGGTATGTGTCTTAAATATTTTTCAAATTACATTTCAGTACTCTGCAAATACATTACAGCATTTGCACAACAGCAATACACACAAAAGCAATGTATATTAAAACCATTTAAGAAAAAGAAAAAGTGAATGTCAGTAAAACGAAAGTAGTGGTTTTTGAAAAGGAAGAAAGTATGATAGAGTGTGCAGTTTTGATTGATGGAGAACGAGGGGAACAAGTGGAAGGGTTTGTATACTTGGGGTCAATGGTTACCAGTGATGGAAAGTGGGACCGTGATACTGAGCGAAGAGTTGTGTTAGGGAATCGAGTGAACGGGGCCCTGCGTAACTTTATGTGCAGCCGGAATGTGTCTACAAAGGCACGTTTGGCTGTGCATCGGGGTGTGCTAGTCCCTACACTTATGTATGGAAGCGAGTGCTGGGTCTGGCAGAAGAAACATGAAAGCAAGATTAATGCAGTAGAGATGAGAAGTCTAAGAAGTATAGCTGGCATAAGAATGATAGATAAAGTAAGGAATAGTGTGATAAGGGAACGTTGTGGTGTGGTAGAGGATGTAGTGACAAAGATAGAGAAAGGGATGCTTAATTGGTGTGGACATGTAGAGAGGATGGATGAAAAAAGATTAACAAAACAAATTTACAAGGCGAGTGTGAATGGGCAAGTTGGTAAGGGGCGACCCTAGGCGAACATATCTCAATCAGATCGAGGACGTTCTGGAGAAAGGCAGGTCAACAGTACCCGTAACCGAAGAGCATGTATGAAGGTACTTATGAAAGTAGAAGAAGCGAAAGATGTATGTCAGGATCGTAGCAAGTGGAAAAATGTGGTCTCTGCCTACCCTTATGGGAGAGAGGCGTGATAGTATGTATGTAAAAAAAAGAAAACATACACATAAATTCTTATAGCTTTCTAAATGGGTAGATATTTAGTGTAGTTTTTTTATGGTTCTCAATAAAGTGACTGCACTGCACCTTATATTAAGCACAGTACAATCCAATTTAACGGGGACTAACATTGAACTAAAATTCAGTGGCAATCTCCGCTGTAATACTGGCCTTCTTAGATACCTCTTTACGCCTCTTTTGAAGGACCCAATACCATAAGAAGCACGAAACACGCTTACAGGAAGACGGACCCATAACTTTACGGTACGACAGAAATAAGAGTCGGAAAATAATAGGACAATTTGATGTAAAAATAAAAGATGTAAAAACAAAATAACTATTCAAATAAAAACCATTTTTAAGGTATTTCAAACAATAATGCAATTCTACATTTGTAAAACAAGCGATATGAAACAAAAAGTATTTTACAGATTTAAAAAATTTGCTTGACGTGTAGTTCGTAGGGGAAAAGTAAAAATCATGATATAAACAGTAGACGAGATAGATGTAGTAACATATATTCTGTTATCTGCAATAAAAATTATTTAAAAGTCAATGTAATTTACTCCTTATAAGTGTAAGAAGATAATAACTTAAAGCTCAAATCATTTACCGTAAATGTAAACTAAAGCTATTCAATCTAATAAATTAATTTTGAAACGATAATAATTCAGTAGTAGCATGTACGGATACCGCATTAAAGGACGTGAGTTCTAATCCCTGCAATGAGCTTAAATTTTTTGTGAAGAAAACATCATTATGAAATCATTGCATGATGCTTTTCTTGGCCCGCCTAGCTAGCTACCACCCTCAAAGTTAAAAATCTGTCAATAAACACCAATAAGTGTGTTCCGGTAATTGCACTTGAGAACAAGTCCCTCCACAGATTTAGTGTGTCCATCATCTTGAGCCATATCGTCACTTAACATCAGGTAAGATTGGGAACCTAATGGTAACAAATAGACTAAATAATAAAATAGATAAATAATAAAAAGTATTTATCTCTGGTGTCTCGCTCCTTGTCGTTTGGTTATCGTACGTCTATCTTTCTAATGGAATCGTCTTATTAACTGCAATGGAAGAGATATTAAAGTAATTATTGTTGGATTGGCATTTGTCTAAAGATGGTTAAGTCTCTTTGTACAACATGAATTAAACTCATTTGTTGTCTTAATTCGGGCTTTGTCACTGCAAACAAAATGCCTAGAAATTCCGGTTGCATACACACATGGGACTGTTTTAAATATAGGTCATTAATATAAAAATAATAATTTCTATTTCTATCAAAATGTAAATCTTTTGTAGATTATACTGTAAACTGTAAAATCATAGGAAACTGTATAGTAATATATATGATGTTTATAGCACGAAATAATTATTGATTGTTACAGACTTCGTGAATGTAGAATAATATGTTATCACCATGCTAAGTACACCAGCTCACGGTTTATGTATAATAATTACCATGTGCGTGTACTTATCTACGCACGTAAGATTTATATTATTAAGCGTCTTTCCTTGGTGTAACAACAATAACATCAAAAATGTAATCTCGCGTGTTAAAAATAACATTTTTGCATAAAAGAAACAGAAAATTTTCGAATAATTCGATTTTTTCCGAATATTAGTAGCATATTTTCGAATATTTACAATTCAGAATTTGTTATGTTCGATATTTAAATAAGTTACTAATTGTTTATATTGACAGATTTTTTATCTTACTGACAGAGATGAACATATATTGAAATTGAGCAAATTTTTTCTCTGGGTAATTGGATTTTTTATCAAAAAGTATATTATTCGTAAGTAGAATATTTTGGTTCACAATATAATTGAATTCAAATTGGAAACAATACAAAATCCAATGATATTTCGGTAATTCTCGTATAGGTTCGAATGATATTCGCACATCCCTAATGTTTATGGATTGCAAATTATTACTAATGTATTAATAGTTGATATCGCTTTATGTAAATCTATACAGTAACATGCAAAGATCTTATAAATATACACATTTTGTAATAGTGGTTAGCCATGTTTGTTATACAAAAATCAGTGTACTTTTTTGTGTATAATTTTTGGAGCGCGAGGCAACATTTCTATTAATCTCGATGAAAAGATCGCAGGCTTTGAGAAAAATCTCAGTTTGAAAGTCCTCTATTACGAAAGCTTAAGTCTCAAGGCAACGTAGAGGGAGACCTCTCGATATCGTTGGGAGGTTTGAAAAATGAAGTGCTGTCACCTGTTGCCAACGTGTCAACGCAATAGAGTGCTGTTATCCGATCTTGTACCGGTATTAGCGTTTTACGTGAACCGATGAATAAGCACGACTCGAAAATACCTTAAGATGACGGGCTAAAACCACTTGAATGTGGACGCTTATTTTTCTCTTTCTCAAAACGTGATAGCGTTGTAGTAATAGCCTCAGTGTTCAATTAAAAGATCACCGACTGACTATGCCTTCTGTGATTTAGAATTACGTGAATAATATCGATATCTGGCTTTCGTTCATCAATATATTTTTAAAACTAGATCGTTTTCGTTAGCAGTTCTTCTCGATGATTATATTTTTCGAAATAGAGATTGGGTTAATGTTTTGTAATGGGTACAAATTTAATAAAATATTTTAATTTCATTAATTTGAACAACTCAATAGTCAGCTGTCATCTTAATGGATAATATTAAACTATTTATATTTCGGTCTTATTTAACAAAATGATGGATATAAATGACCAAGAAATGTTTTGAAAGCACCGTGGAATATAATTAACGTAAAATAAGTAGCTACTTAAATTATATTCTGAAAACATGTAATGTTGTTCTTTAAGTTTATGTAAATGTATTTATGTAAATTTAAGTAAATGAGAAATTTTTTAAATGTAGATTTATTTATAAGTATAGATATTACATTATATTACTACAAGGTCACTTTTAATCTAATGATAATGGTCTAATGTATCAGATATTTGATTTCGTTTGTACACACCGTGATTAATTTTGGATCAAACGAGATTTATTTGATTTTTTTCTATAATTAGAAAATTTAACGAATTATTTATATAATTAATTATAATGTGATGTAATAGTTATCAATATCTACTTTGATTAGTGACAAAACTATTTTTAAATAGAATTAATAAAAGATCTGCTAGTGAAGCTCACACATTCCGTTAACTAAGAGAAATGCTAAATAAAAGAACAATTTTCTAATATAGGTACATAATTGGTAATACATGCAAGTCATTTATGTCTTTCTAAAAATTTGTTTTACTTTAACATTCTCGACAAGTATGTTATAATTTATCTTATATTGTTCAGAACAAAAGCGACCACACAATCGTCAATTAGCAGAACTCTATATCTGACGATATAAACAACCTAAAAATCTTTAGGAAATTAGATATAATAAGCAGGGGTGATCCCTGAAGACAAAGAAGCGCGTAGGCTAGTCACGAGCCTTTACCTACTTTCTTAACTTTCTCGCTTATTATTCAGCAAGGTATACTGCGTACGGCCAGGCTGCATTGAGTGCTTCATATATTATTCGATACACCTTATACCTTATATTCGAAAGAAGCTGTATATTGCAGTGCCTTTTGTATGCAAAGACGATCAATCGATAGGTAACCAAAGTAAGTAATCTAATTATTATGTCAAAAATACATTTTAAAGTAAACGTAAGCATATATATTTTTATGAGAGTAATTAAATGAAACGCAGAGATAATTTTATAAAATACTAACTGACCTGGCAGACCTTGTTCTGCCTTTTCGAATAGTCAATCAGATCGACTACAGCGATATCTATCGAGTTATGGTCATTTATCCAGATAAAAAGTATCTTATCTCTCAAATTGGATCAAACTGCACACAGTGTGCAAAATTTGATGAAAATCGGTTTAATAGTTTAGGAGTTCATCGCGACCAAACAACATGACAACAAAGCTTTATATATAAAAAATTATGTATATTTTCTAGTTGCGAAAATAAAGATTTTATTGTACATAATTTAAATCATATAATTCATTATAATATATATAATACCGTACGAAACAGCTGACGCGTATGACGTGTACAAACTATATATGTGCAGTCGATGAGAACTTACTGGCTGTCTTGAACTACTAAGCGTACATCTATGACGGGGCCCAGTTAATACCGTACGCACTAGAATACTAAAATACCAATAAAACGAATATAATACTAAAATCTTAGACTTTCATTTGTCTAGCCTCCATCCGTACCATACGAAAAGGAACTTCGTTCCAATAATAAATTATAAAATTAATATAAAATGAATACGATTGTGTACTTAATTTTAATGTCATGTTATAGCCTTTTCATTACTTCACTTCATATTTTTCACTATAGTAACAAAAATAAAGTTTGAAATGTCAGCTGCAAAACTTAATTACATTGTATAGCAACGTAGGCGGCATACAAACCCATACTACGTGCAAGTCTGCGCGTTAAAACAGCGCGATTCAATTCTGTTAACTAACGTCACACGGGCGCGGGCGTTAACTGGGTAAATGGCTCTGTTTGCATATGTTGTATGCACCCAGCGAGTGTTTATTTTGTGACGTTGTATGAATCAAGTTAATGTACTAATTTTATATTAGCTGCGCCTGCAACTTCTTTCACTTGGAACTGCAATTATTTTATCTCGGGCCGTCATTCAAATTCCAATAACTTTTGATAGAGTAAGCCGATTTTAATGAAACAATGTACTTTAGCAGTGATGCGAGCACGAACAAACAGAAATTTCTAAAAATGAAGTAAATGTATTGTATTACTTATTCTTAGTTACTTGCAATAATTTGTTTCATATAAATTTAAAAACTACAGACACGTTAAATTTACATTATTTTTATATGTATAGATTAATAATCATAAATCGTTTCGTGTTCAGTACAGATTTGTGACGATTACGAACGAAGAGAAAAATTTAAGCACGATAATAATTTATTTTGAAAAAAAAATCCTTCATAATTGTAGTAATTCGTAAATATTTAATATGTTTAAAATTATTCAGTCTACATTTTGTAGTATGTTGGGGATAAATTAATTATGGTATGGTTAGTAGTATTGATAGTATCATTTTAATTAAATAAATATGATGTATGAGTAAGTTTGTGTAGCTAAGTAGTTTTTCCATACTACTAACAGTGTATTTTAAGCTTAAATTGTCATTAGACTTTACTAAAATTCAATTATCAATACTGAATTTTTTAAGGTATTTTTCTACATAAATAACCTTTGTGTTACAAAATATTATATGTTCTACCTTTAAAAACTTTAAATTATTAATAAATAATTGATGAAAGGTTTTAAAGAATATTTGGTAGTATAGCAGTTATCTTGATGAATTATTGAAACACAAAAAAGGAGAGTATTAACGGGGGGGTTGGGAAACGATTTATTTTTGTTTTGTTCAGTCGAGACATAAATATTATTGTCAAATTATGTGTGATTATAATGGTAACTCTCAAATTGAAACGAAAAATATAACGAAACCCTTGATAATACTTGGTTTTTCTTTCCCAATTACTTTTAAAACACATATTGTAAAAGGTGGATTAAATCACTCAAATCGTATATCTACGAAATATTATTGTTATTATCAATTATTTATTAATCAGATTATAATAATCTATTACGTAAAACTAAACAAAAGAATGAAATTAATAAATGCATGGCTTAAAAGCAGTATGAAAATAAAATAAAAAACAACATTAAAACAAACCGAAATTAACAAAATATAATGACCGATAGCCAATGTATTATAAAAGGACAATATCATACAAGACTATCAGTAATTGCATAATTATATTACGACTATCGAGAAGTCTACTTTATATAGATGTAATTTTGTTTCACCTAATAGTTTAAAAATAATCGACATGTGCAAACACGAACATACTTTATGCGCTACAAAAACGTGGAAGTCCCAGTAATTTCCTAAAAAATGTACTGTACTGAACAAGCTAAGCGCCAATGGTTTTCTTTTTAAAGTTACACTTACATATTGAGTCTACACTTACATATTGATGGACCGTTGCAATTAAAATAAAAAAGAAATTATACGGCTATTTATATTTACATTTTTCTAGGTACACAGGTTAGTCAATTTTAACACAATATATATGCTATGTTTGATCATATATTTGTTTATGCTCAACACAGTCGACCAATTTGTGTTTACTTAGCTACAACGTAAACCACATTACCTAATCAATATGTCAAGTAAGTTATTATTTAATTATGTTAATTATCGATAAATTATGAAATATTTTTTTTCCATTAGATTTGGCATTGTTTGTAGAATTTTTTTTCGCCATTGGCGATAATAAAAAGTTTTTTTATATATTAAAATAATATGATAAACTAAGAATTTAAAAAACAAATTGATGCACTCTCGTATGAGATTTAATAAAATGCTACAATGACTTTCTTTTGGTTTCGTGATTAGCCACTATATATCTATCTATATATATAACTGTCGAGTGACTTACTGGCCTGTATTGTTGTCTGTGGTTGGTGACTGTTGTCTATAGATCTATAAATTACTATACATGATTATACAGATGGTAAATCGAAATAAAAATACATAAGGCAATGGAATCCAATAACTAACTGGATTAAAACCCATTTACGAACGTTTTCGCTTCGAATTATCATAGGCCCATACCTATAAGTTCAATAGTTTTGACGTGAGGCAGCGTCAAATGAACTAAATTTTACTTATATATGTATGCATATATCTCTTGTTTTTAGCAACCCTAAAATAAGACGGCGAATAAAAAATACAATGTACACCAGTCAATAAAAATGTAAGTCTAAAAATTAAGTGTCTTAGAACTATCTACGAAAAACTCCATATCGAATGGTCGTCTTCCATTCTGATAAGTTCAGTAGTTTTGAGGTGAACGAACGCAAACGAACTGTAATTTTCCTTTAATACAGATATATTATCTCAAGCACTAGTAAATTCGACGAACTATATTACATAAATTGATTAATGCTGATAATCTTTCTTCAAGACCTGTTCTTGTAACTGTGAATCGCTGAGATAAACTTCGCCATTGTCAGATTCAGAGCCTTTACAGATCTGCGACAGAACACAGTACCTGTTGCGCTCCGCTTGTCGACAATGGACAGTGACGTCGCCAAACAAAAGATGTTGCAGACTTTGTTCCGTTAACTTTTCTCGTTGCAATTTATTTCTATTTGATAGATACCACGGTTTTACGTGCAGATACGAAAGGATTTACATTGTTTATTTTCTCTTAATCCACTTTAAAATACCTTAGTCTGAGTTGTACTTGGATAAACGTTGTCTGTACAAATGGCCTTATTAAATGTCTTTTGGGAAGACATAGTGTTAGGTGTATCGAGGAATAACTTTGACTATTTTTCTATTATCGTATGTATAGTTTTAGCTTTTCGAGGTAACTTTCTAAGCCTGCAGAGTCCTCAGATGCAGCTGTACATTTATACGTGGCCTGCTCTATATCCATTAGCCAGGCAAGATTTTATAAAATACTCTACTGCCCATGATTTGGTTTCATTACGATGTTATCCTGTTATAATAATTTAGGTTTAATACAGATTTTAATTTATGTCGAACGATACGGTGTTCGAACCTGTTTCGATTGGTTTATCGTCGTTTAAACTAATACTTGTAAAATATTAACAGATCACCAAATGTATATAACGGTCTCATCATCATCAGTCTATATATGTAGTTAGCTGGAGTTAGTTGATAGAGTTAAATTTAATTAGTGGAATTGCATGCCAGTGACAGTCTACATAATTCACTGTACAAATTAGGTATGCTGAGAAATATTTACTCGACGTTGACTGAGATTCGCTTAAAATTCTAAGTAAGTTACAATGATAATTAAGTTTAAAATTGTCGCTGAAGTGTATAGTTATGATTAATAAATGAGTAGTAGGTAAGTGAGTAGAATATTGTAGTTATAGTAAGGATCATTTTCAATATATGCAATTATGACTAATTAAAACAATATACATCGTAGTTACATACAAATATGTTTGTATAATAGTTCATAGGTTTCGAACAACATAAATGTAATTCTCTAGACAAATTACTAACTTTAGACTTGAGTGTTGATTTTCCGGGAAAATAAAAAAAATCCATACTGTGTATTAATTTTGCGCACATATATGTGGCTAGTAAATAAAGGTGAACCAAGAATTTACTACAAAATACTATATATTCTTATAATATAAAATAAAGACAACATAAAAATATCAAGGCTATTCAGGGAAACATCGTAACGGCTAAAAATCCTAAAAATGTTGATTGCAACCTTCTATAAATTAACTTTGAAAATTAGAAGCAGTATGTTAATAGCCACTATTTTAATAGATGAGTGGTTAATTATGAACAACTCGTCTATTCTTTTTTATAAAGATATCATGTATACTCTTAAATATGAAATGCAAAAACTATTTCATGTAAAAAGTGGAAGTTTCGCCTATGATGTTTTTCCTGATAAGACTCGATATATCATTTCCTGGCATACGTTTTTGTTAATAATATTGTTCCGTCTCACGAGCGCCTGTCAAAACCAATTCTTGTTATCTATTTTTTTGGTATATATATATATATATATATATATCTGTCGGTAATATTGATGTAGTTGACAATTTCACTTTTTTTTATACTTAAGGTTTTAGCGTTATGGCCATAATTTCACCTGATCTTAAGTGACGCCACGGCCCAAGTTTGTAGACACGCTAAACCTGTGGAGGGGCTGGCTCTTAAGTGCCACTGCCGAAACACACCTATTGGTATTTGGCGGCAGGTTTACAACTTGAGGGTGGTAGCTAGCCAGGCGGGCATTACAAAAAGCCCTACCAACATGCAAATTACCACAATTTAATACCAAAAACCATTTTTTTTGTCATACATAAATGAAAGGCTTCAACATATTTACTATATATAATATTATTTTATCTTTGTTATATTAAAAGCAGATACGGAAATTTATATAAGTACTTTGACAATGGCCTGAAGTGACATGATACAATTTGGCTTACAGAATTAATTAAAAGTTTTCTACTCAAGAAAATGTACATTTGAACTACCATTCCACGTTTAGCTGCTGTTAAATTAGTTTATTTACTTGTCATGGACTAAATTATCTTGTTTCTATTACACATAGATTAAGAGGTATCCGTATACAAATGTATATTCAAATGATAAATAGTTACAATGTGGTCAGTCAAATAAATAGTATAGTTAAGTAATAATAACTTTACTTCAATCATAAATAGTAAGGTAAAACTATCTTTAACAACTAAAGCAAAATTGCAAAAGTTATGAAAGGGATCTAAAATGAAGGTACAAGGACGCTTTAGATTGTCGTCCGAACTTAGAAACAATGGAAACTTAGTATCTAAGAACAATAATATAGGTAGAAGGTCCAAGTTAGTTATTTGTTATACCCAAAACGTAAGAAATATCATTTCCTTTAGGAATAATATAATGAAAAACCGTAGAATATTTACATTAAACTACAAGCAAAAACGAAAAAGATTTAAAAAAGGATTTTTTTATATTTACTAGTCATTGTCCAAGCGGTGATAGCTCAGTTGTAACGTGTACGGACGTTGCGTCAAGGAACGTGAGTTCGAATTCACCTATAAAGAGCTTAAACCTTCGATGAAAGAAAACATCGTAATAAAAGCGCAGCATATTGGTAGGTCTTTTTTAATGCCTGCCTGGCTAACTACCATCCTCAAGTTGAAAATCTACCGCCAAATACCTTTAGGTGTATTCAAGTAGTTGCACTTAGTATGTCTACCATTTTGAGCCACAAGGTCATTTAACATCAGATGAGAATAGTTGCCATAGCCATAAACTTATAAAGTATGAAAAAGTACACCGCAGGTGTGTTTTATTAAAATACTTTAAAAAGTAGGTCAGGAATTTACTTCAGGAGTTTGCCCATTTAATACAGTTGTTAGATTCACACAATACCGAAAGTTTAATAGAAAAAGTAATTATGAAACTGCGTTAACATTAATTCCAGTGGTACGGTATGACTTCCACATAAAGTAACGTTGAGTTATGAAATTAGCTAATTTGGAAATTTAGGGGTGCATGACCTTATGAGTCTCCCTAAATTATGCATTTAATAATTTGTATATTGAAATGTTGTTTTCACCCAAACTCAAGTATATCTTGAAGCGATGCTAGCTTAGTTGGTAGTGTTTAAAACCCTGCGTCAATGGACGTAAGTTCGATTCCTGCAATGAGCTTAAGATGATGATAACATGATGAAATCATAGCATGGTGGTTCTTTCTAACGTTCACTTGGCTAGCTAGCACCTACAAGTCAAAAATTTGCTCCCAAAATGGTGTGTTCCGGCAGTTGCACTTGAGAGCAAGTCTTTCCACTAGGCATCTTGGGTCACATCGTCATTTAACATCAGTTGAGATTGTGGCCATAACGCTAAACCTATAAAGTACAAAAAGAGACAAAAAGTTTTTAGGTCAAACAATTATGCAGTTTCCTGGTGATGAGATATTATTTTATTCAATAGATATTTGCAATATCAGAGACAAAGGCAAATCTTTTTAAAAATTGATCACCCCCTTTTAAGAATACTATACCGTAGTTCCGTGATAAAACTTCAACAAAGAGCCTCATTCTACATGAAAACTATTCGCGGTTGACAATTAAATAAATAAATTGACACTAAGCATGCAAGTAGGTGTACTAGAATTTGTACATTTAAAACTTGTTGTTGCATTATTTTTCAACAAAATTCTCTACCTGATTGTGTTTTTAGTTAGTTAGTTATATAAGATATAAAAACTGAAGTAGTTTTCGGTATCGAAATAGTATAAATAAATTTGGTTCAATAGCATTGTCATTGAAAATCATTAACATACTAAACTGTTTTTACACTAAAACGAGGGTTAACATCGCCCTTTCAAGCGTAGATTGATTGTTCATTGTTCCCTATGTAACGCATCGCTGCTCGTGTGATTAACGCTATTGTTTACTCACAAAGAGGGAGCGTTGAGAATTTTACCTGATAACCCTCTTATTTGTATTTTGCATTTTTAATGTATCACGATAAAGGGACTATACTGTATTTGATAGTAAGTAGGTACCGTACATAGATACCAATGTATATCTATATTAATATTGTAAAGGTGAAAAAGTTTATTTATGTGAACGCGCTAATGTTAGAAACCACCAGTTAGATTTAAAATCTTTTTTTGTACTGATAGAACAGTCATTAAGTAATGTTTTAACATTACGCTACAACCAATAGGAGCAAAGTTGTATTGAAAATATTACAGAAACGGGTGCAAATTTTTAAATTAATTTACTTCCACGGAACGAAGCCGCTATACATATACATATTTATTTTTAATATATCATTGTATATTATACTTGCGCTACCCGTAACGCAATATTATTTGTTTGATGGTTGTTCTGTTGTGCCTTTTTAAAGTTATTCTGTACTACAGTGAACACTTGGCAATTACGTGCAACTCATCTTTCAATGTTTTTTTTTTAATTGTGGAGTAAATTAGGGCCTTACAATTCATGTTCTAGAATGAAGGAATTATATTCAAAAATACTGGTACAAATATATAATATAAAATAAGAAAAATACAGTATTATTTATAGCATCAGCTTTGACACTTGACATTGATAAAGTTGCCAACATAGGCAAACTGGCCTAATAAGACAAAAAAAGTACAGTACATTCTAAAAGTTTAGTCGCAACCACCGTGCATATAGTGACAAATCTGTTAACGTAACTTTATTTTGGTGTGTCATGTATGGGAGTTAGGCAGTGTAGAACAACGTGACAACGAAGATCCCTCTGATGGATTACTTATATCTCGGTGGTCGTTGGTATATTTGGGTTGTACCGTGCTTAACATAAGGTGGCAGTGTTACCATGCCGTGATGAGTTGATATATCAATCGAGGTACAACGTAGGACAAGTACAGTCCAGTCATTACTATATAGCCAGATACAGCCAGTACAATCCTATTCCTTCCATTCTCTCCCTCTAAACTCCGTGAAGCTGTGAAAGCCCTTCAGGTTAATAGCATAACATAGGTTCTATCGATAAAAAAAAATATAAATATATATATAATATAATGAATACTTTCTAGACTGTTACATTAAATAAGTAGGTTGTATTTAATACTTTGTTTTTATCCCTGTTGGATATCTGTGTCAGTCTGTGAGACATGTCTAATTTTTTGTATTAATGTATCATAATAATATTAGACGGGAAAGTGAAAGTGTTCTGCTGTTTCATTCTTATATCCTTAAAAAAGTTACACGTCGGAGATGTTTAACTATTTTAATTATGTCCATATATATTCTTATGTTAATACTTTAAATAAACGTTTACGTGTTTGTTCTCTATTTTGTTTTATACTAGCTGTGACGGCAAATTCATTCGCGTGGAACTCAAAATTATTTGATATTTTTTCCCGTTTTTATTCAATACAGCTTTGCTTGTAGTTGTTGAAGAGTGATAGCAAATAGTCTAAAGCCTTTCACAATAATTGCGCAATCAACTGTAAAAAAAAAGTCATTAAAAAAATTTCTTAAAAAATTTGCATTCAAACCAACACACAAACTTTTCTGTTCTATAATATTCATATAGATACATACATACATAATATCACGTCTCTCTCCCATAAAGGTAGGCAGAGACCACATCCTTCCACTTGCTACGATCCAGACACACATCTTTCGCTTCTTCTACTTTCATAAGCACCGTCATACATGCTCTTCGGTTACAGGTACTTTTGACCTGGCCTTTCTCCAGAACGTCCTCGATCTGGTTGAGATAAGTTTGCCTAGGTCGACCCTTACCAGCTAGCCCAATCATTCATATGGATGTGCCATAAAATTAGTTTTACTTATTTACATATTAAATTTACCGGCGGCCTCACGTGATAATCATGCAGTAGCTACATCGTTTATTTATTATGGGTTATTATTTTTAATATTGATAATTCTTATAGCTGATTTTCACGTACAGCAGCAGTTTTGATAAATTGTTAACTGTTGAACTAAGAGTATATGTTTCTTTTGTAAAAATTCCCTTACAAAGAAGTCAAGACGTTTTTGTATTAAATTGTGATTATAAACCGACATATGAACAAAAATATACGTCACGAGCTTTTACCCGCGGCTATGCTCACATTAATGTTGAAATTGTCAAACAATTCTGATTCCAGTACTCGCTATTTTAAATAAATTATATCAGAGGAGACTGGTATGAGAACAATAAAACTGATTTGTGCTCGTAGTCATTTATACGCCGGTCGCTCACTATTTTGGTGATAATGGCTTACACATAAAAGATAGATATAGGACTATTCTTTATATGACTATTTAAGATAAATATTTGCATTATTCATTATATAGTGTAACTCTAACGGTTTTTGCGGCCCACACTGGAATAGCTCGTAGATGTTAGAAATTTTTCCTACTTACTTGGCACCTATCGTTATACTCGTGTATCGGAAAATTCACACAATATCTTTATAAATTATAGCCTATGTGTTACTCTGATACATAAACTATGTTATTGTTAAGTTTCATTTAAATCATTCAGTAATTTTTGCATAAAAGAATAGCAAACAGCGATACAATTTTTCACGTTTACAATATTAGTAAGAATTATAGACGTTTATCAAAAACATGAGAAAACACCTAAATAGAAAAAACAACTTTATTATATAGATCGACACTGAAATTGATAGTCTTTTCACTTTATATTAATAATTTATTTGCCTCTAAAATAATGTGTTTATAATTCTGTTAGTTAAAATTTCTAATACTATTACAAAGAAATACCTTGAAACAAGGAATTCTAATTAACTGTTTTAAATACAAGTTAATAACTTTTGTAATTACCTATAATGTTAGAGTCAAAAGATCGTAAAACATAACAAATTTAAATAATTGTAATTTTGCCTTTTTGATGATCGTAAGATATTAATTAATTATTAGATGGGTTTTTACTTATAAACGCGATGATAGTTCACCTGCAATGAACGAGGATGAGCTTTCGGTAAAAGAAAACATTGTGATGAAACCACAGCATGCTGACAGGGCTTTTTCTAATTCTCGAACGATTAGTTACCACCTTCAACTTAAAAGTTATGTGTGTTCTGGCTGGTGAGATTATGGTGCATAACGCTAAACCTACTATTGTCATCCCGGTTTTACCGCACAGTGAGAATAACTGGTAAAAATTTTATCATTATATTTTGATAATATGGGGATAAAATATATTAGCGTATTAGACTTGTAATATGCTGAACAGGCTACGATATGAGTATATGGGACTCACCAAAAATATCCAGTAATCGATCCCACGACATCCTAGAATGTCATAGGCCAAGAACTGATTTCGTAATACTTGTAGTCTTTGTTGGAGAAAACTATTTACCATTATTGATCATTTACCAATTATACTGCCAGAGAACTCTGTATTAATAGCAGAGGGTTAAATAATTAACTAAATTGTTTTAATTACTATACACGGGTTACTACCACACCAATTATTCAACTATTAAAGAATATAGATACTACTACTGTTTGTTACTTTTTTCAACACACCGTAATAACAGCTTCAATAACTAAATAAGAGTGGTAAAAATGTATGAATTCTTTTTCTGACTTTAACTGAGGAGATATTTCACCTAATCCCCTCCTACCTTTTACATAGCAGATCCACCTGCTTTGGACGGCGAAGTCACAGCTTTATTGTAGCCTGTATCCCGACACGAACTAAAAAGGCCGAAAACTTATATCTTTGTCGCACTATGGGAATGTGGAACTGCCTTCTTGGTCTGAGTATTTCCTCGTACATATAATATTGGGTCACTTAAACGAGGCGTGAAGAAATATTTAGCAGACCGCCATGACAGTTGCGACGGACGGAGGATATTTTTCTTTACTGAGCTTACCATCAGGTAAAGTATGGTCATTATGCCAAGCTAGGATAAATATATAATTTTATTGGAAAGATAAATAATTTTTCATTATAGCTCATAATCAATATGTCGCTCGGATTTGCATCGTATTGAGAATGTTAATACGGGCAGGTGCTTTAAATATGATTCAGAGTTCCCAGGGGATGGCGTGAATATAGCTTAAATGAATGGAAGGTAATATTTCCGCTAAAACGTTAAGGTAGGGATCGAGGTTGAAAGGTATTTCTAGGTCAAAGCGGTTCGTGAGGTAAAGGTTTTCATCGGAGTTTTTGTAGGGAAAGTTCTGGCTTTCAAGTGATTAATATATAATTATTAAAGAGTTTATTCAAAGTAGAGGTATTCAGTTTACTTTCTTCTCTGTAAGTAATTAATTGTTTGTTTTTGATTGAGATCCTATTTTACTTTTGGGATTTCTTTGTGTACTGTAGTAAGTATAAAAAGGTTTAAAAATAATTTCTAGACAGGCTTCATTACAACATGATCTTTTATAATCAGTAGTTCTTTGTATTTGATACGTGTTAATCAATACATATAATAACAACGTAAATTTATTGGAAATGTACTTTTTAGATTTATGTGAAAAAAAATTCTGCAAGTGACTAAGAATTAGTAATAAAATATATTTACATTAATTTTAGAAATGTATGTCTGCCTATTTGTTATTGCACATATCGACGCGCACGATACCATAAAGCGTATCCTCGAGTACACCAGCGGAATCGGAGGTGCGTGGCGGACAAAAACGTGAGGGGAACAGGAAAACATGTAGAATCGCCCCTGATTTTTTTATTGTTACTAGTTTTATCGTTATGACCACAATTTCACCTGATATAACGATATAAAGTAACGGTGTGGCCCACGATAAGGTATACGCTAAGGCTACTGGAGGGACTGGTTCTCAAGTGCAACTGCCACAATCTACCTATAGGTATTTAGTGGTAGATTTTCAACTTGAAAGTGGTAGGTAGCCAAGTGGGCATTAGAAAAATCCCTACCACTATGCCATGGTTTCATTGCGATGTTTTCCTTCACCGAAAGCTCAAGCTCGTTGCAGATGAATTTTAACTCACGTCCTTTGATGCAGCGTCCGTACACATTACAATTTTTTTTATGGTTAGGGTTTTAGCGTTATGGCCATAATCTCACCTGATCTTAAATGTCGATACGGCCCAAGTTGGTAGATACGCTAAACCTGTGGGGGAACTGGCTCTCAAGTGCAGCTGCCACAATCTACCTATAGGTATTTAGTGGTAGATTTTCAACTTGAAAGTGGTAGGTAGCCAAGTGGGCATTAGAAAAATCCCTACCACTATGCCATGGTTTCATTGCGATGTTTTCCTTCACCGAAAGCTCAAGCTCGTTGCAGATGAATTTTAACTCACGTCCTTTGATGCAGCGTCCGTACACATTACAATTTTTTTTATGGTTAGGGTTTTAGCGTTATGGCCATAATCTCACCTGATCTTAAATGTCGATACGGCCCAAGTTGGTAGATACGCTAAACCTGTGGGGGAACTGGCTCTCAAGTGCAGCTGCCGCAACACACCTATTGTATTTGGCGGCAGATTTTCCACTTGAGGGTAGTTGTTAGCCAGGTGGGCATTAAAAAAGCCTACCGCCATGCTATGGTTACATCACGATGTTTTCCTTCACCGAAAGCTGAAGCTCATTGTAGGTGGTTGTATTCGAACTCACATCCCTTGACGCGAAGTCGTACACACTACCACTGAGCTATCATGGCTCTAAGGTCTAGACTGTAGTATAACACTAAGAAGAAGAATCAATAGTTACAGAGATTATTTCCTACGATCATATTTACAAATTTTACCTTTATATATTCTTTATGTACACCATAAGTTACTAATAGATGTAAGAATACAATGATTTATTTTTGAGAGCAAGTCCTTCCTATAAAGGCTGGAAAAACGTACCTGCGATTCCTCTGTTGTTGTGAGTGTCCATGGGTGGTGGTGATCATTTACCATCAGGTGACACGTTTGCTTGTTTGCCTTCTAATCCATAAAAATACGAGTTCACGTATCTGGTATAAAATGGAAAATATAAAAAAATCATTATCGATACAAGAGAATATACGCCATTTTATACGCTTTTTATACAATCGGGGGGTTACCGATAAATTATCGTGAGGGTTTATTTTTCTGTGGCCAATTTAGGATAGTTACATTGCATCAAATACATTAGGTATGTGTAGAAATTAACAGACAATTGTGACCTCAATTTAATTTGCCATTAATTATATTTAAGTTAAATAGGTATAGATAAGGCCGTGCGCTTCGAATGTAACATGCTGATACAAACAAGACTTCTATAAGTCACATGAGTTCACAATTAATTAGTAATAATTATTATTTTCATGGGTTATTTAATATTTTTATAACATAAAACAAATGTACATTAAATAAAATCATTTAAAAATATATATTTAAGTGTACGCCTATAAACATATGCCATAAGATCCATACGTTACTTTTTTATTATATAACAAAATTTATATTGCTGTAGTAAATGAGCAAAATACAATTTTCAGTATATATTACGTTTATTCTGTGGGCTGAGAAGCCACAAGTATTAAAAGTGTCAAAATTAGTTTTTTAACATGGTATTACTTAGTGCTCATAGTTTATAAAGACCAACTTGTTGGAATGGTAAAACTGACCGAGTAAATTAAGTGATTTAAAAGGCATTGTATTTCATTTATCTATCGATTAATTACAGATGAATAAATTATATTTGATTTGAACAATGAAGCTTAGTGATATAATTATACCGGTCTAGATGACGATTACTGTACATACATATGTTTAATAAACTCTTCATAATGACTGTGATTTTATTTCTTTAGAAATCAGTCTGTGTATACTCATTTCCCAAAAGCCGTGGCGTCCGGCTATTTATCACTGTTGGTTTTTATATTTGGAATTGAAGCACTAGCAGCTTAGAATGCATGTAATGAACCTGATTTTCGGTGAAAGAAAACATCGTGATGAACTATATCATGGTGGTAGGGTATTCTCTAAAGTCCGTCTGGCTAGCTACCACATTCGAGATGAAAATGTGTCACCAAATACCTATACGTGCATGCAGGCAGCTGCACTTTAGAGGCAGGCTCAGCGTGTTTACCAGCTTGGACCACATCGTCATTTAATATTAGTTGAGATTGTGACCAGGCGGTAAACCTATAAGCTATTAGAAAAATAGGTACCGGACTTGCCTTCGGCGAAATATTGTCTCTTACCTATAACGAACCCGGTTTTTTTTATATACCAATGGATATATAAAATATGATGTAGTATGTATGATAGTATGAGATTAGTATATTCGACTGTGAATAAAGTGACAAAATAATAAATTATTCTTTTATGCATTTAAATTAACTTACAAGGTACAATTTTATTACGGTCAGGTAATCTACAAATAAATAAAATTGAAGTGTCTAATTGTAATGTTAAAATATGCTTTTTACTGCTTATAACTGTATATATTAAAGTATATACGGTACTTAACTACTTACATTAAAAAAAACAATTGTTCATTTTTTTTTCTGTTTGCTTTTCTGTCTACCTGTCTGTTTGTTTTGGCTAATCTCTGAAATGACTGGACATATTTTGACGGCACTTTCGTTGGCAGATAGCTAATGTTATAAGCATCAACTTAGGCTACTTTTATTCTAAAAAAAATGTTTAGTTCAACGTGAATGATGTCGCGGGCACAGCTAGTGTAACATAGAGAGTGAACTAGTCATTACGTTGACTATTGTGAAATTACAGTTAAAAGCGAATGGATTTGGTCGCTAACACTCATTTAGCCGCTAACATCTATTTCATTATTAATTGCTGCAAATAAATTGAAGCCGAGCTTGACGTTAATTGGCGTTTTATTTGACAACTCTTGTATTCGCCTCTACATTTCAACAATGTTACTCTTGAAACTAACATATTTCGATACGAACTGATGAAGTTCATTATACATACATCTATTTTATTTTAGTTTTTATATTGAATTATTCTTCAGTACTTAGCACTTTTTTTTTTTTCTAATATAAAGTATATATTTTTTTCCAATAGCAAAATATAAAATACATTTATATAAAAATATATTATTTGGGTATTTGAAAATAATAATTTTATTTAACAAAAAATGTTACATTTTAATAAATTTTAGCTATCCATTGTTTCTCTCGACTTCGACTCTAACCGAAATCATTCAGATAATTTATATGAGATATGGATACGGTTTCTAATTTATTTTTGTTGTATTTCAAAAAGTCAACACTTTTGGAAACGAATTTGGAATTTCTTAATAACTCTGATAATAATAGTAACATTAAAACGATAAACATTGGTTTAAAAAAAACTATGGTGATGTTTAAAAAAAAGTTAGAAGTCATGACTAGTGTAAACAAAAATCCTTTAATCCAACTCGTCTCATTTAATAGTCTCTCTGTACTATATGGTGCTTCACATCTCTAATGCAACAGTCCAATATTTAAACCCCTGTAATATTATATTTAATATAATGAGACGATCAACGACCAAGCTAATACTAGTAACTACTTATACACATTAGAAGTAAAAAATATAGATGGAATTTTGTCTTTGTGTTAGGCAATATGTGAATCCTAGTTTAGGTAGGTACAAGAATTCATGAAATCTGGTTTGTGATGCGAGTTTAGTTAATTTAGACGGTATCCAAAATAGAAGAAAAACAAAAAAAAACACAACGTGGTAACAATCTTGATCGAATCAAAATCAAAAACAATCTTAGTTTTGTTGTAATCTTAGTATTATTTAATGAATTAACTATATGGAAAGAATTCATTATTACATTTATTAAGTAGAATATACAATGTTAAGATAAATGTGCTTTGTATTTTCTTCATACCTAGAATGAGTATGAAAATTAAAAGTATGTTATTATAACTAGAAATTGTTAATTATGAAACTAAATGAATGTAGAAGTAGAGAAAGACTGAAGTAGTTACCAATACCGAAGCAATTTTGGATGAAGTTTTGAAGCGATGATAGCTCAGTTGCTAGTGTGTATGGACCCCGCCTCAATGGACGTGAGTGCGATCCCTGCAACAACCCCGAGCTTTCGGTAAAGGATAATATAATGATGAAACCAAAACAAAGTCGTAGGGCTAATTCTAATGGCCGCCTGGCTAGCGAACATCCTAAAGTTGTAAATCTGCTGCTAAATACCTGTAAGTCTGTTTCAATAGTCGCACTTGAGAGAGCCAGTACCCCTGGACCAGGTTCAGTGTATCCACCATCTTGGGCCACATCGTACTTCCTTAAGGAGCAGCAAATAGACATGTTTTTAGTACAAGAAACATTTCTAAAACCGAGCGTTCGCAATTCCGCGATTGCAAACTACAAGATAGTAAGAAATAATCGTATCGCCGTAAGAGGCGGCGGTGCGCTCGTATACTATAGAAAGTCACTATATTGCATACCAATAGATCCTCCCGAACTTACAAATTTAGAAGTCTTGGTATGTAAGTGTAGAATGTGTATGACAGGTCATCCTATTATCTTTATCGTTTCCGCGTATCTTTTGCCTAATAAAACGCTCATCCAGTCGGACCTAGACACTTTTTGCGCTCGGTGACTCTGTTATAGTGGCTGGCGATCTAAATAGCGGGCACATTCAATACAACAACCCGCGTACTACCACTAACAGTAGGACACTATACTCGCTAGAAAATGCGCTTACCTTCGACGCAATTGCTCCCTCAGAGCCAACTCATTATCAAGCTTACTGCCGCCCTTCAGTTTTAGCTGTTTAGTCAGTTTTAGCAGACATAGCTACTTTAAAGGGATCGTGCTTCCGGTACGGTAAATTTCGACCACCGCCCAGTAGTTCTGCAACTAGGTCACTCGGGTGACCACACACCCGCTTCAGTCAAAGTGGCTGACTATCCTAAGCTCAGACACTATCTCTCAAATAATATCTCCTCTCCTCATTTAGATAGGATCCCCGACGAGATAAAGTCTGTGACCGATGGCGATGTGGCGATTGACTCTGTGGTCGGTCACCTCCAGAATGCCATCAGGGAAACGACGGGAGTAGTAAGGGCGGCGAACAATCGCCGCTTCAAACACCCTGATGACATTCGAAGACTGATCACAGAGAAAAACCCCGCGACACGCGTTCACGATTTATATCCGACGGAGGAAAATCGCGTACGGCTACGTAACCTACAAAGACAAAAAAAACAAAGATTAGATCAGTTAAATCTGGTATCTCTGAACTCCGTGGTCAAAGATGGGACAGCCTCTTAGAGGAAATCAAATCATCTCATCTCACCTTCTGGGATCTCGTTAGTAAACAGAAGAGCAGCTATTCGTCCGCTATGCCCCCGCCGCCGTCCGCCTTCGAAAGTATAGAGAAGGCAGAGTAATTCGCTGCTACTCTTAGAGCAGTGTTCCCTTAATCCCTATGAATATCATACCATAGATCCCGGATATAGCGGGAGGGTCGATCGAACAATTCAATCAATAAGAGAGACCCCCCAATCGAAAACTTAGACTGGTTACAACTGATGAAGTTCTTGCGATTATAAAAGGCCTTCAACCAAGGAAAGCCTTTGGTCTCGACGCTATCAGGAACGAAACCCTCGAAATTCTCCCTGATAAGCCCATAGTTCTTCTGATGTGCATCTTCAATGCGGCCATAATTCACTGCCATTTTCCAGCCCTTTGGAAAAAGGCAACGGTAATAGGTATCCGTAAACCCGGAAAAAAAGCATTCTTTTAAGAAAGCTACCACCCGATAAGCCTCCTCAATACGATAGGTAAAATTTACGAGCGGCTCCTTCTGTACTGGCTCCAAGTCATTGTTTCAAACAAATGTCTTTTACCAAACGAGCAATTCGGCTTTCGACCGAAGAACTCATGCACCCACCCAGTGCTCCGCCTCACAGAACATATTCTCTCCAATTTCACGAAGCTACGCCGTCCTAGGCGCACGCTTGTCGTATTTTTTGACATAGCCAAAACTTTCGATAAGGTCTGGCACGAAGGCCTCATATTTAAAATCAATCTCTTATAAGTCCCGGACAGACTAGTCCGCATAATCATTGGTAACCTATCGGATTGCTCCTTCTGCTATAGAGTGGAAAGAGCCTTATTCTCGCCTCACCCGATATGCTCAGGAGTCCCGCAAGGCTCTATCCTAGCGCCTTGCCTATTCAACTTGATTGTTAGTGACATCCCCGAACTCCCCAATGTCGCAGTAGGCTGCTACGCAGAAGACACGTTCATCTTCAGCTCGGGCAGGAATAAGACTCATGTATATTACCTCGTCCGTTATATTACCGCGTAGGGCCGTGTCTACCTTCGGATCCTGATCCCTCAAATGGTGCATAGGAATAAACCCAGACAAAAGCGCGGCTATCATGTTCGATCCTCGCGCGAGGATTAACATAAAAAGAACATTACACCTTTTTGGTATCAATATCTCTTGGGCTAACCAAACTAAATACCTTGGTGTGGTTTTAGGTAGGCACCTCACCTTCCACAAATATATAGAATATGTACAGAAAAAAGAATCCACGGCTATGGCCTTGCTACGCAATCTAACGTCCTCCAAAAACAAAAGCCACTCAGAAATAAGCTCATAATATACAAAGTATGCATCCGTTTCATACTTACCTACAGTTGCCCCGTATTCGCTCACGCTTTGCACACCACCCTTCAAGAACTACAAGTGCTGCAAAATAGATTCACGCGTTTAGCTGTTCACCCCCCTCCCTATCTCCGTAATGTAGATCTCCATAAAGATATGGATCTTCCGTCCATATATGCATATATTAAATACCTTATAAAGAAATTCTATGAAAAAGCCGAAGTTCATCCCAACCCCAAAATAGTACACGCAGTTAGCTACAATGCCGATCCGAACGCCAAGGGCTTCGCGCGCCGGCTTCGTAATTGCTTCACCGATCCCGTCGATAAAATAACTAGATTGAAAGCGCTTCTCCCTACCGTCTCCATCAATCGTACGTTTCCGCGCACACGCCCGCGTAATTGCCGCCCTCACCGCCGAGGCCGAGCGGTTAACGTTGCGATACAGTGACACTACATCACTAAAAGTACATCATCACACCGCATACCATTCATGCACACCCACACGTTAAGTACACGGTACTGTAAGGGACTTCCCCTGTGGCCCTTGCACGGCTTGCCCGTTAAGGTCGTGCTAGGATCACTAAATTAGTAAGTTAGGACCGGTTGGTTAGTTAGGCTCGCGAATCCTTGTTTACTTTCCGGCAAAAGCCCTAATCGAAGTTCAGCTATCTGGCACCCTTACGCTCTCTACCTCGGAGCTGAGTGCCCTTAGCAAAGATAATTTAAAATTTCTCATTTTCTACTTGTATCTAACATAGAATGATTTATTTTAAATTACGAATCGAAATTGTTTGGGCAACTGACTTTTCAAAGTGGTAACAGTATTTCATTTGTAGTCGTTGTATTTTTATACAAATAAATTAGCAAAAAATCGTTCGTTCCACTTGGTAATGCGTAAGTAACCTATGATACCAAGTAATACTAATATAATCACTAGTGTCTTACCAAAATTTCCTCTTTAGCCATTCTCATAGTATAAGTTCGTGAATATTTTTGGTAGGCAATGGTAGGGTTTTAATCATCGCGTGTCTGTCGACAAGGTATTTTCGACGATAAATATAGACAAGATTTTAATTTGAACTAAAATAATATTAGGTATGAAGATGGGTGGATATAGACGTAAATGAATATCAAAATTAGGATGGATAGACTGTGTGGGAGATGAAATTCCTTAAAAAGGTAGCAATACCTAGAAAACTGCTAATAGAAGTGTGTAGAATAGAAAAATATGTTGAGTTGGTTTACGTAAAAATATGATTATATATGAATGCACTTACGTATATGATAAAATGAATACTCCGCATCCACCTGTTCTGTTTTAACTATGAACTACAGGTTAAAGTTTGGTTTGCGTATAAAGTTAACTTAGCAACTCTGTGTTGAAGTAGTAAAAGTTTACCAAGAGCAGTACCGGAATCATATAACGTTTCCTCAAAGGGGTTAAGTAGTTTTGAAACAGTAGGGAGAATAATTACGCAAAGTAAACGTATACCTAAACTGTATAAGATAGTACAATCAGCTAAAGGCATGGAACAAGGGAATATTAGCTCTTGCATGAATAACTTCCTATTATTTGGGTAATATTTTAATTAATTCTTCCGAGTTTTGTAAGCTTTGACATAAAATGCAAAAAGTAAATGAAAAAACGATTATGCTTTTTGCTAATTTTATAAATAATTAATTTTGCATCATTTACCTGTTAAGACAATTTATAAATTTTTTGACTACTAATAATGTAAAATAAAAAAGTAAAATAGAAGGTAATCTTTAGTATATATTTAGTAAAACGGACATACATATAAATAAAGAGTTTACAACTTTCGGGCAATGCGCCCTTCCCGTATTGATATATGAACCCCAGACTTGGATGTTCACGCACCAAGTCATTCATAAACTGTAAGTCACCCAAAGAGCTGCCGAGTGGGCGATGTTAGGAGTTTTTGTCGAGATAGAATCAAAAATACAGAAAATATTTTCGGCCAGATTGCCACGGTATTCGCTCAAAAAAATACAAATTGATAGGCCACAAATTTAAAAAAGAGTGATGGCAGATGACACTTAAGAGTACTGGAATTTAGACCCAGAACTAACGATAGAACCGTGGGTAGGTAGGCGGTGAGAAAATCGGATGGTTTTGTGAAGGTGATAGGAAAAACGTGGATGAGGAGGGATTGTTTCAGATATACAGAAATTAGGTGCAATAGAAATGACTATACTAAACTGTAAATACAAAAATGCTGCAGAAGTAAGTAAGAAGTATGTTTGTTTTTGCTGAAATAAATTTGACTGTTGTCTATTTTGTTTGGCTTAGCGGTCAAAGTAGCTACCATGCTGCAGCCATCCTGCCGAAGTATTGCGAGTTTGAGTCTCGCAAACGACAATTATTTGTGTCTTTTACTACATCCCTTGACGTCCGTTTGTTGTCCTTATATTCTCCACTCTTGACATTAGGCAGATGCTGTAACAAAAAAGTATGACACACTATGGAAAGTGTGTAACCTACATAATTCTAAACATTACAAAACAGCGAACTTTTATTATTTCAGGAAGTTTTTAATGTTCATTTTCGAATACGGTAATAACTAAGTTAGAGTGTTGTTTGCTGCGTTAGCTTAACACTGTCGAGCACGCCGTTGAACTTTAAAGCATTATGGAAAGCTTCGTATTAAGTTAGCTCTATGAAGCTCTTGGATACTGTTATGTTATATTACCCACTAAACCTTCTATACATATAAGGAGTATACAGTTTCATTGAGGCTCAATTACGTCAAAACTACTGAACTTGAGCATTCTATGCAGAGTTTTTCAGTTTTTCACCATGGATTTATGATACGTAGTTTTTGAATTTCTACGTTCCTTTGCCATTTTTTATTTCGATTTACTATTGGTTATATTGAATTACATTTATATTTTATTCATCGTTTTATTTAGGACCACTAAAAACGCTTAGTGTACATCTACATAGTTTAAAAATTGTAGGTAATATTTATTTATTTATTTATTTGTTGGAAGACCAACAGTTATATATTATATTGCATTTACATTACATTACAATTACATTAGAAATTAAAAGCCATTTACTGATTCTTGCCGATAAGGAGCAAATTAAAAATCAAATTGTTTGTTATTATATTACTACATAAAGTTAAAAAAATAAAAAAAATGGGTTTATTATTACTTACAACCGCCATTATTAAAGAAGAAGTTATTTAAGGATGTTGTCGCTTTATTTATGTTAGTATTGAATCAATCTAAATCACCAGTCTCGCTCCCTCCATTTAAAGAGTGACTAGCTCGCCATAAAAATGAATTTTGCCGATAATTAGTAGAAACGGTAAGCAGCGTTAAGGAAATATTTGTACGTAAATACTTGGCCGGAACAGTAAAACATAAGCTTGAAAGAAGTTCAGGCCAAGCAATGTTATTGGGCGCAATTTTGAGCAGATATGTCATATCAGCTATTTCTCGTTGTTTGACAAGGGGCAACATATGATGTTTCCTACAGAGTTCATTGTAACAATTGGAGACATAGGTAAATCTATCATGTGGCGTTGAGTACCAATCAACGTTATTGGGCGCAATTTTGAGCAGATATGTCATATCAGCTATTTCTCGTTGTTTGACAAGGGGCAACATATGATGTTTCCTACAGAGTTCATTGTAACAATTGGAGACATAGGTAAATCTATCATGTGGCGTTGAGTACCAATCAACGTTATTGGGCGCAATTTTGAGCAGATATGTCATATCAGCTATTTCTCGTTGTTTGACTAGGGGCAACATCTGATGTTTCCTACAGAGTTCATTGTAACAATTGGAGACATAGGTAAATCTATCATGTGGCGTTGAGTACCAATCAACGTTATTGGGCGCAATTTTGAGCAGATATGTAATATCAGCTATTTCTCGTCGTTTAACAAGGGGCAACATATGATGTTTCCTACAAAGTTCATTGTAACAATTGGAGACATAGGTAAATCTATCATGTGGCGTTGAGTACCAATCAACGTTATTGGGCGCAATTATGAGCAGATATGTAATATCAGCTATTTCTCGTCGTTTGACAAGGGGCAACATATGATGTTTCCTACAGAGTTCATTGTAACAATTGGAGACATAGGTAAATCTATCATGTGGCGTTGAGTACCAATCAACGTTATTGGGCGCAATTTTGAGCAGATATGTAATATCAGCTATTTCTCGTCGTTTAACAAGGGGCAACATATGATGTTTCCTACAGAGTTCATTGTAACAATTGGAGACATAGGTAAATCTATCATGTGGCGTTTAGTACCATTCAACGTTACTGGGCGCAATTTTGAGCAGATATGTACATCTTTTACTGAATTGATTCTCAAAATATGGAAAACTAGCTTTTGTCTTCGGCTTTGTTCACGTTAATATTAATTTTGTCAAAGAATTCTGAATCTGGTACCTGCTACTATAAATAAATGATATCAAAAGAGACTGATATAATGACATCTGTGTTCCTAGTCATTTATACGCGGGCCGCTCACTATTTTGGCGATAATGGCTTAAACATAAAATATAGATATATACTGTCGCGGGCTCTTTTATAAAACTACTAATGATAAACATTTCCATTATACATTATATATTGTAACTCTAACGGTTTTTGCAGCGCATGTTAGAATAGCTCGCAGATGGCAGAATTTTTCCTACTTGCTTGACACTTATCGTTATATTTTGAACAATTCAGACAATATCTTTATAAATCATAGCCTGTGTGTTATTCTCATGCATAAGCTATATTATTGTAAGGTTTCTTTACTATCCACTCAGTAGTTTTTGCATGACAGTAACAAAAGTCCATAGAATTATATTTACAAACTTTTGCGTTTATAATATTAGTAAGGATGTAATGTTACATTGTAGCTACATCATTTTAATTTTAATAAATGCATAGTTATATTTACATAAAAATAAACTTTTTTGTTAAACTACGAATAAATAACAGATGTATGAATTTATAATACCAGAAATATGAACCAGTAAATTTTTTACCCATCGTGTTACATTTATATTGTAATTACAATACGACGAGAATTTATATTTAGGCAAAATAATATCAAATAATGATACGTACCAACGCGCCATAATTATTTATGTATTAATGGACCTGTTCGTACGTGTAATTATTCAGGTAGCTGTTTCGAGAATGGCGTTGTATTTGAAACATATGGTTAGCCAAACAGTACACTATTAATGCAAAAATGAGTTGAATATTTACTGTTTATCTTTACTTTATGTTTACTTTACTCTTTTTTATAAATTGGTTTATAGTAATTGTTATGTCGACTTGTTCTATATATACATATATTTACATTTTTCTATTAGGATGTACAATCTTAGTAGTAAGACATAGCTTGCTTATTCTATCGGTGCGGCCAAATTATTCAACAATGTTAAACAATATTATTGAAGAAGGAAAAAAAAAACCAAATGATTTTTACATTTCAGTTAAAGTTTGAGTGACCTGGTTAAATGTTTAAAATTAGATAATTTTATGTTAAATAAATCCAAGTTTTTTTATTTACTTTTTAAATATAATGAAAATTATATTTAAAAAATAGCGGTAGGCAGCGGCTTGGCTGTGCCCCTGGCATTGCGGAAGTCTATGAGCGGCGGTGACCTCTTACCATCAGGCGGGCCGCTTGCTCGTCTGCCTATCGAGGCAATAAAAAAAAAAATAATAATAATTAGAGGTAGGTATTAAAAAATTAATATAAACTCTGATTCAAAAAGTACAAAAGATTTATAAAACAATAATGCAATTTTTGGTACACAATTACTATATCTGCGAGAAAATAAATAAGGTATACCTACATTCACATGGTTAAAAAATAAAATGACCCCTATATTCCCTTATATTTCTCAAATACGTTTAAATATAGAGCACTTTTTATTTGATCTTTATTAAACTATCGAACTTAATTGGGTTTCTTTCAAAGACATCGGAGAATATACAAAGGCACTATTGGTTCATAAATATTTTAATGAATATCTAAATTTATTAGTAAGAAAATTTATTGGCTTCATGTTACATTGGGAAATAATATAATTTAAAATTTAGTCGATGTATATTTCAACACTTTGTTGTTTTTATTATTAAGTAGAAATAAACAGGGTAACTTGAAAACAATTATACTTATTTTCTTTATTTATTTTTTCAATAGTGATATGATTTTTTGAGGCGATCATATTGAATTGATTGATTGATTTGAAGCGAATTCTAATGTGTACGGACGCCGCGTCAATAGACGTGAGTTCGAATCTACCTGCAATAAGCTTGAGCCTTCGGTGAAGGTAAACGTGATGAAATTATACCATGATGGCATGGCTTTTTCTAATGCTTGTTTGGCTAGCAACCATCCTCAAGTTGAAAATCTGCCGCCGGTATTTACCTATAGGGTTAGTCCGGCAGTGGCACCTGAGAGCCGGTCCCTCTGTTAAGCTTAAAGTGTCCACCATCGCGGGCCACAAGCCACTAAACATCAGGCGAGATTGTGGCTGTAACGTCAAAACCTATAAACTATTAAAAAGGTAATACTTACCAGTATGACTTTTACTAGTTCCTATCTTTGTAGCTACAACCTTCGAGGCTTTTGCATACCAAAGTTCAATATACAGCCAAACCACTCACCTGATGATAGACAGTTAATATCAGCTATAGATAGTTGAAACACAACTTTTACAACCGTAATTTTTAACAACAAATGAAGGTATGGCTTTTTCTAATCCCCAACTGGCTAGTTACCACCTTCAAGTTGAAAAACTGTCGCCAAATATTTATAGATGTGTTGATAAAGTTGCACTTGAGAGCAGGTCCCTCCGCTAGGTTCAGCGTGTGCACCATCTTGGGCCACATCATCACATATTATCGGATGAGATTGTGGTTATAACGTTAAACCTATAAACCAATAAAAAATATATATCCTTACAAAATAACGCTTAATTTACTGCATTACACTTACTTTTAAAGTTTAAATTTATTCTAAGTATTTTTTACTTTTTGCCTGTAACTCAGATTTATTGTATAGGTATAAATGCTTCACTTTTGTAGATATAGTTATAATATTATAAATGTTATGATTTAACATGCAGACACATCATGTGTTAATTAGAGTATTCGGTGTTATGCCCCGAAGCTTTGATTAGTTTAACATTACACGTTATTATATTCGCAATGATTTTAAGCTTTGGTGTACTGACTTATTGATTCCATTTATTGTTTAAATTAAATGAAACTATAAATTATATGTATGACTACTTAATAATCTAAAGGTAAAATATTAACTAAAATCATTTTAATGCCTTTGTTTTCTTTTTTTGTTATCTACATTGTAAGGTAACCGTACTAAAACGTAACGCATATCAAAATCTGAGGGTAAAAGTTTGTAAAGCTATAACATAATACTTATTAAGACTTCAAAGACATCATATTATGTACAGTTTAAAAACAAAGTGTTTATGTGATAAATAAAAAATATTGATGAGTACTACAGTGCCATCTACTGGGCTGAAGTTAACCTTCCAAGACGCTTCATAATTATACAAAAATATGGAAAGGTTTAGAAGGAAAAGAATTACGTACAATGGAATTTTTGGTAGAAAGACGATCATGAACGTCTCTGATTATTCTCGGAGATTGTTTAACGAGTGTATAGTAAACAATATGGATGTTGTCTATATTAATGTATCAGTTACAAATTTAAGCCTAATTCAAACAAATTATTTTGTACATTCTGCTTCGTTGTTATTCGTACAGCGACATAATAAACCTTTCCCACCGCTCATTAATACAATGAAAAATATCGAATTACAATTTGGTAGAATAACGTTTTTTACTCTATTCTCTAATGGTTTCTGGTTAAAATAACAACACTCGCAGGATGGATTTCATCTAGATTACTTAAAATGGACGGTGATTTCGTTTTATTAGATGCTGCTAATCCGGGATAAAGTAAAATAAGTACAAATTTAGCAAAATCGACGTTTATTCACATTTGGTTTACTATACCTTCTATATTAGGTTCAGTTAACAGTGCATACAAAATTATTTGTAACTTATATACAGTTATGCCCAGATCAATTCATGGATTTCTTGAATTTAATTGAAATAAAAAACCTGTGGCATATGCAATTCATAACTATAAATCTTGGAATGACTACTGTCCAATTTGATAGACATATTTCTGTTGATGCATATTAAAGACAAAGTATTGTTTAATTAAGCAATTCGAATTTCCCACTTTTTCTTTTGTAATTAACGTATTTTATAGGTTTCGACCTTATTGCATTAGGCAAGGAGTTTGGCTAATTCAAAGTAAACCACAGCCTACTTATTTTACGAGCATTAGGTACTTGTAACACATATTATATGGATCATCTAATTACTGACCATATCATGGTAATTAGGCGTAATGATTCCCACAAACGATATTTGGAAGAATAAAAAGATTTAATTAATTAAATGCACTTAATAAGAAATAAATTATAAAGTTTGTACAAAGCAATGACGTTCACGACCACCAGTATATTTGTATACATTGTGAAAAATTTACAAATTGAAACCTGAAAGTGTCAAAACTCATTGTACAGCAGTAATTAAAAGTTATCAACATGATACACTGGTTTTGGCAACGTTAAGGAAGGGCTGCTAAACACAAGTTTTTGTATAACGCCGGAGATGGGACGAGCGGGAGGCTTTCATTTCACAACTCGATTTAATATTCAAAAGAAACGGATTCCTTTTGTTGTTTCTTTTTGTTCGTTTTTTTTTATTTATTTATATAAACACCTCTTTGTGTTTTCTCTTGGTACTTCAGTTTATTTGGTTTTGAACATTTTGGAAGATAATTAAAGAAAAATCACTTTACATTGCAATTACTTTTTATATAATTTGAAACGAATTCGTTAGAGAAATTCAAATTTTGCTAAACATTAGAACACGATCGACAATAATATATAAAAATATTTTTTTCTTTTTTATTCATATATTTTTCCTCAGATTTTTATCAATAAAAAAGTAAAAGTCTAAAAGTAAAAGTCATCTGTTCTTCCGAAATAGCCTCATTATGAGCGATGTAATGAACTTGTAAATAAAGTGTTAAACGATGCAAAATATAATCTAAGCCGCTGCCCTTTTCTCGTGTGTAACCAAAGCATAATGGTGCGTAATTAACCACTCGTACATGTAGCTATGGGAGGCTCATATCCGACTCCGAAGGGTCGACGAAATATGAAAAATTAATGGAGGGCAGGCGTTTGTTTGCGTTATGGATGTCATATAGACGCCCGAGAGGCAAGTTACGATAGCAATCGCACGAAGGGATACTTTGTTACGTTAATAACAACACTGTTGGTCATACACTGATTATATGTATTCATATTATAAATCGAAAAATTTTGTTTGTTTCAACGCAGTAAACTTAGGCACTACCAATTGAATTTCAAAAAATATTTTTGTGTTTAATAGAGCAATCATTGAAGAAGGGTTTGAGTTATTCAACATCATGCTAACGCCAAAAGGAGCAAAATTTATTAAAAAAAAATTGCGTGCGTACAAAGTACACATGTCAGAAGTGAAACTTCTTTGGCGAACTAATTTATAAATCTTGTTTATATTTATACAAATCTAAAACTTTAAATTAACTTTAAATTAATAATTTAATTTTTAACTTTAATTTAAATTTCCCTGTCTTACTCTCTCTCAATCGGTCTCGATCACTCTCTCTCTCTTTTCCGACACTTCCGTTGCATACCGGCGTGACGTTTCATCTGTAAAAATTTTACCCTCATGCGCCTAAAGAAGTTTCACTTCAAAATACAAAAATGGGCAACAATTATTAACAATTTTTATTTTCACGAAGAGGAAGTCGCGGCTACAGCTAGTAGTAAATATTTTGGTTATGATACTTTATGGGGTAGATTTTAGATTATCAATATTTACATAAAGTTTACGTGAAAATCCTAACATTTTGAAAGCTTTGTATTTACAATTGCTTAAAATCGCGTTCCATAATTGGTAATTAATATGTTTCGGCTTTTAGCAATGAAGAAGTTGAACGAGATAGATCAGGTACGTTCACAAAGTTGTAGAACAAAACTTTAGGGTCCTAACATTGTTAACTAAAAGACAATCATAACACGGCTCTACAAAAAAAAAATTTTTTTGCGTTGCCTTGGATATTTTTGCAAATTTTTATGTTTTCGAGTACCTAAATTACGAATATATTCATGAAAATACTGAATGTGCTCTTTTTTTTATGATTTTTACGTATCTTATATTTTGAACAATTATCAGCTTGTTAGTACTAAAATTTGTTTTCCCAGTCCTGATTAAGCTTCTGCGCAACTTTTTTGCGCATACAAACATCACTTGATCTCCACTATCAGACTCCTTGCTCCGCAAAACAGCTGATAACTCAGTTATTTGATAATCTTGAAGTACTTACATGTGAATCTGGATAAGTTGTCATATGTTAATATTTTGATTCAATTGCTGAGTGTTCATTCTAATATATTTGTCTTGCCTCGGGGCTGAGTGCCCTCAGCACTCGCCCCCAAAAGTCCGGTGAAGCTGTCAAAGCCCTTGGGGCTAACAGCGTAAGTCAGGTCGAAAAAAAAAAAATATATTTGTCTTGTCTTTTTAAACATGAGTTCGTCACGAAGAAAGTGTAAATATAGTAGTGATTTATTTTGTTATATTTGTGGTATTTATATATTAAAAAAACAAAAACGAAATATCACAGACTTTGTTAAGGAGACTTATGCTGAATATTTCGGTTTTAAAATGGACAAATTAGATAAATCATGGGTTCCGAATAAAGTTTGTAAGTCCTGTGTTGAGTCTTTGCGGTTGTGGAAAAAAGGAGAACGTTCTGGATTAGACTTTGGTATTCCTATGATCTGGATGGAGCCTAAGAATCATGTCGATGATTGTTACTTTTGCGTAGTAGATGCTAAAGGTTTTAATCGAAACCAAACGTGGAGATATCCAGACTTACAGTCTACAAAATGTCCTGTTTTACGCAGTGAAACTCTCCCTCGGCCTGTTTACGTTTCAAAAGTGATTCGCATGCCGTCAGAAACAATGATGTTGCCGAATTCACAGAAATCGAAACAGTCTACCAGTGGAAGTGAATGGGAGGGTGAAACATCTACGCCAAAGTTATTTTCTCAAAATGAACTCAGTGATTTGATACGGGATCTAAATTTATCAAAACAGGAATCAGAACTGTTAGCCTCAAGATTGACAGAAAAAAATTTATTGGCACCAACAGTAACAATTACAACATATAGAACGCGAGAAAGTGAGCTATTACAATTTTTTGATGAAAATGAAGGACTGGTATACTGTACTGATATTGCGAAGCTGCTTTTAGACATGGGCTTGAAAGAATACAAACCTACTGAGTGGCGTCTTTTTATTGACAGCTGTAAAAGAAGTTTAAAATGCGTCTTACTGCACAATGGAAATAAATTTGCATCAATTCCAATTGCCCATTCAACAAAACTCAAAGAAGAATATGAAAATGTAAAATTAGTTTTAGAAAAAATTAAATACTCGGAGCATCAATGGCCGATCTGTGTAGATTTGAAAATGGTTAATTTTTTACTTGGTCAACAAAGTGGATACACGAAATACCCTTGCTTCCTTTGTATGTGGGACAGTAGAGCAAAGCAACTTCATTGGGAACAAGATGTTTGGCCTGCAAGAAATTCTCTAACTGTCGGTAAAGCCAATGTAATAAGGGAACCGTTGGTGAACAGAGACAAAATCATACTTCATTACATATTAAGTTAGGAATGATAAAGCAATTCGTTAAAGCTTTGGACAAGGAAGGGGATTGTTTTAAATACATTTGTCGAAAATTTCCGAAGCTTAGTATGGAAAAGTTGAAAGGTGGAATATTTGATGGTCCTCAAATACGGCAATTGATAAAAGACGCAGATTTTATTAAAGTTATGACTGTTCCGGAAAGTGAAGCTTGGGAAAGTTTTGTGTTGGTAGTCGAAAATTTCCTAGGTAACCATAAAGCACCAAATTATGAAGAAATTGTACAAAATATGCTGACAAACTTTCAGACTCTAGGAGCAAATATGAGCATCAAGTTACACTATCTCCGCAATCATTTGGATAAATTTCCAGATAATTTAGGAAATTATAGTGAGGAACAAGGAGAGCGGTTCCACCAGGATCTGAAAGTAATGGAAGAAAGATATCAGGGTCGATGGGACTATCATATGATGGCAGATTACTGCTGGTCTTTAAAAAGAGATTGTCCCCGGAAAAATTATAAAAGAAAAGCTCTTAAAAGGCGTTTTATGGAAATATAACATGTTTTCCAAATTTTCCTCTCTATTTACTTTGATATATCATATTTTTATCCAAATAAAACTGACATTATAAATATATCTGTTATTTTGTTTCTCGTTTTCCGATTTTTGTAATGTAAAATAAAAATAAGTATTTAAAAAAAAACGAAAACAAATCTTACAAAATCATTCATAATTTCATGAATTGTGAGTATAAATATATCCAAAATCAATCTTATATCTAGGGCAACAAAACCACTGTAGACCAGTGTAAGTATTTAGTACTCGAAAATATCAAAAATTAATATAAATAAAATATATAATACTTAGGTTACATCGATTGAAATAAGATCATTTATAGTGAGGAGCAAACTTGGGATCAATTCCATTAGTATACAGCCGCAGAATTTTCCTAACTTAGGAATCGACAAGACGTTTTAATAGAATGGTTTATTACTTTATATATAGTAGAAAAAGAAATTTAAGTTTTCATGTCTACATAAATATATGTGCTTTCGAACTAGTAAATTATTGTTTGGATCATAATTTAAATATATTACGTTACCCGGAAATTGCTCATATGTGCTCTGAATAAAGGTCAGAAGAATACTTACTGGATAACTAATGAACAAACTAGTAGTTAAGAAATTATTTACATTTCTCGAAATTAGTCTATTACTTTAACTATTAAAAAATGTAACAGTTTTTACATAGTGCAGTATATTGTACATACATAGTATTTTATATATTTTTATTATTGTGTTTGACTGGATAATTAAACAAAAGTGATTTCCCAACACAAACCATTTTCTTGTTTTATGGTTTCACATTTATCTCGTTTGTTTTACTTTGCGAAGGGGAAGATTTTATGTGAGACATTGTTTGCACTTAGTGTTTGTGTTTACTTTTGAGACGGCGACGAACTTAGCAAAGCAATCTTGAGTCTTGGAAAATAAATTACTTCTTGATGCCATTTTTTTTACTATCATACGTTACGCATATTTTTGTACCCACTTATGATAGTTAAATTTTAGAATATTGTTAGATATACGAATCTTTTATTGGTTTTCTTTATTGTAGTGATTTTTAACAATAAATATCATTTAGAGCGCTTAAATTCACACTACTTAGGCAGTTATATACAACGTTATATACAAACGTAGCCTGCGACTTCGTTCTCGTGGAACGAAAAATTATTTAGTAATTTTTGCCCATTTTCGTAACTTTTTTCAATACAGCTTTGCTTTTAACCTTAAATATCTTAAAATCTTTTTCAATGATTTCTCTATCATATAAAAAATATTTTTGAAGTCTAACTGGCAGTTCTTTAGAAACTGGTAGTTCAGACAAACAAACATTTTCGCTTTATAATATTAATATATATTTAGTTTCATTTGACTAAAAACTTGTTTATTTATTCTACTGTAGATTCTTACTGACAGTGTAACTAAATTAAGGCAGTAGTAAACTAAACTCTATAATAATTTAACTACATAAACAAGTACCATATGTCCCCACAATTATTAGTATAAACCAATAGGTCACTTGTAACATCAGATGAAATTATGGCTTCATGGTACACTTATTTATAAAGATTATAAGAAAACACAAATTTACTTTAAACGAAATTATATATAGAAATCTTCTCAGTATCTTCTTGTATGTATACTATAATGCATACCATACCTATACGCATATAGCTTTGAAACGGTTTACATGAGTTGGAATCACGACTAACCTTACGGGAAATGTTCCCTATTGACGTTACAGGTGTTTGTGTTCCCACAGCGTGTTCCTTCATTATCTTTCTATTAAATCCGTACTAAGCATGTACGGATAATGATGTAAGTGTACATGCTGGTTTAGTAATTGCTTTTACTGCTTTTATTATTTATTTTTTCTAATATGCGTTCGTCCGCTATTAATACTATTCATAGGCGAGCTATGCAGGGTTTCCAGACCTGTATCACTGCAACCATAGGTGATCTATAGTGATCGCCCCACGCTAATAAATCTCATTCTGTGTCCTAGTCCTATAGCATGAATGTACTGTACGACTTTTTTGACAGGGAGAAGTTGAACCTCTTTCGGGTGCAGTACATGTTTTCCTAGAATTCGGTTACTCTTATGTTGCAGTGGCTCACATTTAGAAAGAGGTGTTTTTGCCTTTCATCCACTCTGTTGCAAAATCTGCAATCTCATGTTCTGGACACTGATGTTGAACATGTTTGTTGAAACCGCAATTTTCATTAAGTATTTTCACCAAAACATGTGACTGATTCCTACTGAGTGTCATAGCCTCTCCAGCTCGGCGCTGGTTAAAGACCATAAGGTCTTTGGAATGATTTTGTCCCGGCAAATTGTACCAGAATTCTTTCGCTTCTTGGTTGAAATGGTTCGTTAGGGTCAATCAAACTGTGCTTTTCGGTATACCACAGAGCGGTTCAGGTCCAATCTGTGTTATTAAAGCACCGGTTTTAGCAAAATTGCCTGAAATCTCTGTATGTCTTGGGACACATCGTAGTATGAGTCTGTTATTCTTTCCCAGACTGCTCAACACTTCCACGCAATTGGCCACAAGTTTAGACCCAATTGTGTCTGAAGCCAGTGCCAATAGACAGCCTGACTATCGGATTGGATATACATTTTATGACTTACATAGGCCTTTTGCAGATTTATACCGACACAGTCTAGTATACCGTAGAGGTCTACCTGGAAATTGGATATGAAACGTGCAAGATTAATGTACTTTTTAAAGTTGGGTCACTCTCCATATATTCCACAGCCTACGTATTGTTCACTTTTAGATCCATCTGTATACCATAGTAGACTACCTTTTTTCCACGTTATCTTATTGCTGATCCAGCAATCCCGTGGAGGAATCACAAAGTATTACATTTTTTGAAGTTTGTTTCAGGAGTCAAAGTGTCTGATATTATTCTCAAAACAGCTGTTTCTATCACTGAGTCGAGTAGGGATCTCAGGGACGAGGATAGCTATATAACATCACCAGCTTTCCTACGTGTAGATGAGGAAGCCTAATATTTAACAACGCATCCAGAACCACTCCACTTGAAGTAGACATAGCTCCTGTAGTAAAGATAGACGACATTCTCTGTACTGTGGCTAAATGGGTTTTTACGTTTGACTGGTTTGCTTCCTACACCAGAGCACACAGGCGTTATTATTGGTCTAACCACTGCGGTGTAGAACCAAATGATCAGTTTATGATTTAATACTCAGCGCTTACCTACCAGTCGTCCGCAAATAGCCATTGCTATTTTTGCTTCTTGTGTTGAAGCATTAACGTGTTTATTGCAAGTAATTTTTTGGTTAAGTACTACTCCCAAATGTTTGATTTCTGTTTAAAAGGCAATTACTTTGTTATTTAATAATAATAATTTTTCTTGCAAGTAACAAAAGTTTTAGAAATACATGTATTTAAGCTTATACTACGTGACGAATGGTCAGACTCAGCAAGTGCTGTGTGGCACAGCTGCATCACATAGCGCTGGTTATCAGTCTGCCCCATACTCGCGCTATTGTTTTAATAATGCAGGCCGTTGGCTGGTGGTCGCCTTTCCCGTCTGGGGACGTGTAAGTCTACTAACTCCTTCATTCAAATAAAATTGCTCAGTAATAAGCTAAGCTTGTATTTGGGACTGGTCTCAAAAATTAGACAAATTTCATCATTACTCGATAGTAAGCATAATTTAATCAGAAAACATTTACTACCACCGTGGAATCGGCAACCCATCCGTACTCGTTGCTACCATATCGGCCTGGATACCTCTCTGCAGCTGGATATGTATTGGCAGATCATAAAACTTACAAATCTAGCGTGTAATGTTCATGGCTTTCGTTTCAGTTGAATATAGATACTTACTACTTCCTTTCAACGTTGGAAATATGCCTGTGCCACTATAGCGGTTGTTATACCTGTGCCTCTATCCAAGTTATTAAAGAAAAAATAAAATGACTTTGACATATGTCATCTCATATACATGTTGTTTTATTTTCATTGATAAAATAAAACTTGCCTAGTGGCACTGGTGCATAGTGCTTGCTTCCTCCTAAATTCTTCGTAAATGGTTTCACCTATTCCGATTAAACTTTTTTGTGTAAAAGAGAAGTCATCTGAAGTTTCTCAACTATAACTAGATCAGACAGATGTAATTTTTTTCGACATACAGATTTATTTAAATAATACAACCAATTTTGTTTTTGGTAACTAAATAAAAAAAAATCGAACTCCCAGTATGTTTAAATAATTGTTTTTTTCTACCGAGATCTGCATCAGTTATGCAAATAATAGTTTTCAAATAATGCAATTTTAGATTACACAAATCTTAATAATAAGAAAATTAAACAATATCTAAATTCTTTTTATTTATTAATTATTATACTTTTACTACTTATTATTTTAGAGTAAATTCGTTTTTTTTCATGTGCAATAAATATCATTAAAACACATAGTTATTATTAAAAAACCCTTCAATTGATTTGTAGCTAAGCACTAAACTTTCGGAATATATATATTTTTGGAATTCGTGTAATATTTTGCTAAATCCATTCGTTATTACAGAACCTTGTAGCTTCGTTCTTATTTCTTCATAAAACGAACACCCGTATCAATAGACTGTTATCGACTATCGAAATATCGTGACGTGGAGCTATAAAGCTTTTGAACTACTTCCTAAATGTTCTAACTGAAACGCTGTTTATACGTATTAAGCGAGCTTTCTGTACTTTTAGCATTTACGAGCATGAAACTCGGGATTGTATGTTATCTCAGTAATAAGTTTAAATACTTTATTAAAACAGTTAATAACTAAGTTCAGCTGGTAGTATGTACGCGTCAAGGAAAGTGAGTTCGAATCCACCTGCAATGAGCGTCAGCTTTCGGTGAAGGAAAACATTATGATGAAACCATACGACGATAGTAGGGCTTGCGCTTATACCCATCTGGCTAGCTACCACCCTGAAGTTGAAAATCTGTAGCAAAATACCTATAGGTGTGTTCCGGCAGTTGCTGAGAGAGATGAAATTAGTTGAGAGTTGATTGAGAGTCAGTCGCTGCACTATGCTTAGCGCGTCTACCATCTTGGGCCACATCGTCACTTTACATCAAGTGAGATTGAGGCCATTTTACATTTATATGCATACATAACACTAACTGGCTCGGTATTCTATTTTGCCTTTTCCGGTAATTAAATTTTAGATCCGCTATGAACCATATTCTTGATACTACAAATATATTATTACTAATAGATCTACAAAGAAATATGTAAGATATTATATAAATGGTGCTTATAATATTCTTTTCAATTTAGCAAATGTTTTACTTTCCAAGGTTGTCCTATTGTCCTACTACAAATCTGCGTCACCTATCTGTTTGAAATATGAAATAAGACGATACGATGTTATTAGAGTAAATTATATAGCGGTATTAATATTAAAATATGTCTAAGAGAGTTAGTTGACTATCTCCTAGGTACCTGCGTTCTAGGATATGAAAACAATGTAACCCCGTGTGGCTCGTAGAACGTAGATCATCAACGTCGGAACACCACCGCCGCGCCGGATCGATACTCACCCTCTGCTCTACATCTCTAAAATTATCCGATACGGCCCGTAGCTTAATGTTGGAGGTAATATTGCTCCGTTGGAATAAGAACGATATGTGGAAGGGAAAATATGTCTTTGTTTTTTTTTTTTTTTGGAAATTATTCGGTGTTTTATATAAGTATGCACACTATGTTAAGAGTTTCAGCGTATACAATAGTTTGAAATATTTTTCGTATTATAGTAAGTAATGTAAAATATTTTAGATACTTTTACGTCACCTACGAAATAAATGTTATGCAAGATGTATGCATGTATTAAGTATAAAAAAAAAAAATCCGGCTATCAAATTTGGTATAACAAATGATTGAATTCACTGTTCTTGATAGATTGTGATTTTAAACTATATATCAGTAATATATTTATAAAACATTAATGTTATTCAATTCTTAATTAGCGCACAAATGAAATTTCAACTTAACGTTACTGACAACTTTGTCCACAAAAAGTGGAATGTTTTTTTTATAAATTATACTCGATTCATTTCAAAGCTACATTCAAGTTGGTCTTCAGTAGCTCCTATTTACAAAAACTCTTTTTTGATTTATTGCGTTTCGGGATCCGTCAGACTATATGGAATCTTTTTAGGAAAAACATCGTAAGGTCCAAAAATCTTAAAATGTTTTTTTATTGTAATCACCTAAAAATTATCTTTGTAAACTAGAAGCAGTATGTTAAGAGCCCCTATTTTAATAGAACAGTAGTTAATTATGAACACGTAATTTTTTTTAAAGATATTATAGATACTTTTTTATTGGGAATAAAAAATGTCTTCTGTAAAAAGTTCGAATTGTCACTTACGATTTTTTGCTCCATAAATCGAAAAGGTTTGATACATATTATGTAATCGTTAAGCTTGCAGCTCGGCATGAAAACAATGCCCAGTGATTTATTTTCATCACTGGGTGATTTTCGTTGTTTTTTAATTGTTCTATGTTTAGGCACAAAACTGTAATTTAAAACAAAATACTATATGAAATATCAGTGCAAAGATAAATTTATTTTAACGAAGCATTTATGGCTCAGTTGGTAGTGAGCACAAACGCCGCGTCAATGCATGTGAATTCGAATCCCTGCAATGAGCTGAGTAATCGGTGAAGGAAAACATTGTTATGAAACTATAGTATGGTATTCATGTTAAAAATCAACCACCAAAAACTTATAAGTGTGTTCTGACAGTTGCACTTGAGGGCCCGCCACTACGCTTAGCGTGCTTACCATCTTGAGTCACATCATTACTTAGTTAGTTACTTACTTAGTACTTACTTTTACGTTACTTAGTACATTAGTAAGTTCGATTCCTGCAATGAGCTTAAGCTTTCGATGTAGGAAAATAACATGATGAAATCATAGCATGGTGGTTCTTTCTAACGTTCACTTGGCTAGCTACCACCTCCAAGTAAAAATTTGCTGCCAAATACCAATAGGTGTGTTCCGGCAGTTGCACTTAAGAGCAAGTCTCTCCACTAGGCATCTTGGGTCACATCGTCATTTAACATCAGGTGAGTTTGTAGCCATAAAGCTATACCTACAAAGTATAAAAGTAAAAATTGTGCTTTGTGTTTCGAATTTATCCAAATATATTCGACTTCTATAAGAGAAATCTATGTAGATGTGATCGATAGTTGAGCCACGTGGTATGAAGGCAACAGCCAGAGTCTAATACTTACGAAAACTAGCACTAGTTGGTTTTTCAGATGATTAGGTCCTTTGAGTTCGTTATAAAGCTCGCTGTGGCTGTTAAATCTCTACAGTATGCGATATTGTTCGTGGGTAAATTCGAACTACTACAGGAATTCTTTGACGTTATCTATGACGTCATGCATTTAGAGAAGTGCTATTTATATTTTTCACCTCAAATATGTATGCGCTATATAATAGATTGTTTGACTATTATAGCCAAAGCTGTGTTTACTTTGAATTACTATAAATTAACTTTGTCTTCATTTATTATTACAATAAACTTAACGACGTCTATTAGAAGTACTGAAGTAAACTCCTGAAACATGATTTCTTTTGAATTTATATTATGTGCTAAAAAGTATGTTAGTAAGGAATTCGTGGCTCGATATCTTAAAGTTTCTACAATCAAAAAATTACCGCCACTTACTTATTAATTTGATGTTAATAAACCCTAATTCTATAGGGGTGAGTATTTTGAACTACAATGGGAAATTACTAAGGTAAAAATAAACTATTGAAGTTAAACTTATAAGAGGAAAAAAGAAGTGCACATATCTTAGAGGTTTATTTATCTTTTATTTTCAGCTTTCAACTAATACTCTTATAGCTTTAATTAAGAGCGCTAACTAATCTACTAAACTAACGGATTGAAAGGCCTTTAGAAAATATTTTATTATTATACCTCGGTTGTGAGTTTTTTTTTATCAAAAACTAGAAATCTACATTAGGCCGATAAAAACTTTCGTCTGAACGCGCTACCAGCGAGCAATCATCATGGGAGAGTTTAATGTCTTAATTAATGAGCAAGTCTTAATTTCGAAAAATGTATTAGATTATTTTCTTGATAAATTCATTACCAATATAACATGGAGTTCACCGACTTGGTATCTGAGAAACGTTCAAAACGACACGTGAAACGATCCATCGGCAAACTCCCTCGCACAATGACACGGACATAAACGGAGATGAGCGATCAAATGATTAGGATATCATCGAATGAAGGGGCCTGGTCAGTCGCACCGGGTTCTGCGCACAACCGACTTATTTTAATATAGTTGGTTTCCTCGATTTTATCTCACAGGTTTTTAAACGTAGTTACCCATTAGTGACAAACTTAAATTTCCACGCGATGATAGTTAGCTATTTGAACTGACTCTCTTGTGCTGTGTTTGCAAATAAAGTGAGAATATCCCTTAAGTGAAAATCTAAACTGAGAAAAACTTTAATACTGGAAGTGTGTGGTATTATTTATGTATTATCGCATTTCATTGAGTACGGTAAATACATCAGTATTTATTAAAGGACTGATTACAAAGAAAAGCATCTAGAGCGAAGTTGTACGATACTAACAATTGTCTGCGACTTTGTAGACGTTAATTGAAGTATATTTAACAATAATACTAAATATCCTACGGTGAATGAATTTATAGTATTGGATCAAAAGTTCCAGAGATTATCTTATACAAGCATATTTACATACTATTATATAGGTGACAATTGGATTAGGTAAGATTACTTCATAATATTAATATTAGCTTCTATCCACGGTTTCGCCAGCGTAAACAGTTAAAATAACATTAAAACTTGAATTATTATTCCAAAGAAATATATTATCGGGAAAAAAATATCCTATATGTTAATCCAGGAAATGTCTACTTATGTGCCATTTCTGTTCAACGATTTAGGCGTGATAGTGGAACAAAGTAACAAACAAACATGCATACGTTCTCATTTATAATATTATTGGATTGTACCCGCGGCTTCCCTTGTATGGTAATTTTAAAATTTTGCCAGGGGAAATATGACACTGACCATGTATACAGGTCAGAGCACTATTTAAGGACGCCAGTGTAAAAAAGTGTATGTATTTCCATTGGACACACGCGAACATGTCATTATGGCGAAACTGAGCTTGAGGGGGAACTGTAGCCTTTTGAATTTAATTGGAAAACAAACATTTTTCAAGACAAAAAGTAGCCTATGTACTCTCCATCTTTTCAACTAATTCTGAGCCAAAATCAAGTTGATTGCTTGCTTAGATTAGAGCGTGAAGGAAGGAACAAAATAGCACACTTTCGCATTTATAACATATTATATTAGAAAAGTGATATTTGTAATAAAACTATTCAAAATATCTATTTCATTATGTATTTAGTCAAATTGAATACTTTGTGTCCAAATGAACCGATAGGTACTAAGCTCGTTAAATATGAAGTTTGCGTCTAATACACAATTTATGATTTATGATTCCAAAGAATTATATTTAATGGTGATATAGTTTAAACGAAACATAGACAAAAGACGGACACTATCAAGTAAAGCACCGAACACCAGACTTGCTCATAAATTTTGTTTTCTGTCGTGTATCTCCCACATTTCAGAATCAATAGTATGACTAACATATAGCGTAATAACATTAGCTACCTTAATAAGAAATGACTTCCTAACAATACCAAAAGTACTACAGTTTACCGTATCATAATACATAACACTCAAACATATTTAGAGTCATACACATATAATAGTGTTTTATACGTAAACTAACTGGTGCCTCGCGTATTTGTTCGTGTTATCCCCGTTAATCACGCGTGACTGTAATATCCATTCTTAGTCTACGCCAATATAGGAATATCCATGGCAAATTAAAAGTCAATAAGTCTGGTAGTTTTGGAGATATCTAAGTAAAAGTATCAATAAGAAAATTTCGTTCCCTATTTTACACACTTATTAAAAATACTAAAGCTTGTTGATGTTTATTATTAATGATTTCTTATGTTTACGCGAATATTTCTTACCGAAATAAAACTAATTGAAACGGATTTTATCGCGGCTATTTATTAATTTGATCCCGACGTTTCGAAAGCTTTTCTGCCTTCGTGGTCACGGGGTGGACTAAGGTTGTCCAGAAAAGTTAATATAGCAGTATCTACCTTCAGTTTAGTTTTTAATTTTGTTAGTGTTCCTATCTACGCAGAAAGAGCTTACAGTGTCTTGAGGTCTGGTAATTGGTCTTTTGGGTTCCGATTTAACTAAATGTATAATCGGATCCCAGGCTTGTGCTAACTTCAAACCATCTTCCATGTTAATTTTTTTTTTTTTTAATTTCAATAGCCTCGCAAATTATCCTAGTTAGGAATTGGTGTTCTTTGGCAAGGATTTGTAATTAGTCGAATCTAAGATAATGTTTGAAGTTGAATTTAAGAGCTAGTGTTTTCACTAGGCTTACCGTGTCCAACATCTCGCGTTACATCGTCACTTAACATCAGTTAAGACAGTGGCCATAACGCTATAAAGTATTAAAAAAATCTTACTATGATGGATGTTTCTGCAATATGGTGATCCTGATTCTGATGGACGCAGTAGTCGTATAATACTTACCATAGAACAATAAAATTAAAATAACCTCCCTTGGTAATTCTTCGTAAATATCGCTAGTTAGAAATCTATACAAGTTAAAGCGAAATACTACTGTCTGATCATCGCAATATCTCTCAAACTACCAGATCCGTTGATTTGAAATTTGGTATATATATACATATATTCCTTACATGTCGTAAACACCTATTAAGAACGGGTTGTACGACGAAAATGGTACGAAGTCCGGACATCAGCTAATTATAATGAATTATTTTGCCTGTTTCACTTATAATTACTCCTACGCTAATTATCTTAGGTGTATTAATTTAAGTATCAAGTTATAATTTATTATTATTTTTATAACAACTAATTTAAGTACTGATAAAGAAGAAATTATTCTTGTAATTTGTTCACAAATTTTAGTTAACAAGTTTTATTTATGTTACGTATTACCACTATACTAACTATTTTACCGGATCTACCATGACTTCATATGTTTATTTTGGACGGCCATGTACCAATTTATTTGAGAATTCCAGCCGAGGGCTTGTCTTAGAAGTTGTTCCATATTCAATAGGTATAATGCACGAAAACGTGTAGCGTCCGTACCTAGTAATATTGAGATTTTTTTAGTATTAGAACGTGTTTTGTTCCGCATTTGAATATTCTACTGACCGAGTTTTGTAATTCTTTATATTTTGTCTTTATAAGTGTTTATGCTTAGTTTATTACATGACTAATAAAAATAGAATTAATCGACAATATGCAAATAGTTTTGCATGGTATAGCATGATATTGTGCGTAGTTTGACATGTGAGAATAATAAATAATATACAATTAAAGGTCGTTTACATCAAATGATTGGAATGATATGGCCTATTGTTTTTTTTTAAAGTTCTGGTGTAGCGTTATGGCCATAGTCTCACCTGATTTTAAGTGACGATACGACCCAAGTTAGTAGACACGCTAAACCTGTGGAGGAACTGGCTCTCAAGTGCAGCTGCCGGAACATATCAATTGGTATTTGGCGGCAGGTTTTTAACTTGAGGGTGGTTGCTAGCCAGGCGGTATTAGAAAATGCCCTAACACCTTGCTACTGTTTCCTCACGATGTTTTCCTTCACCGAAAGCTCAAACTCATAGGTCATTTTCGTAGGTGGTTGGATTCGAACTCACGTCCCTTGACGTGAGATCTTACACACTACCACTGAGCTACCATCGTTTGTATATAGTGGTATAGGATGAAATAATAAAAATTGTTTGTTGTGCATCGTTGCATTTAGCGACCAATTAGTATATTCGTTATTTTCGCGTTGAAAGTATATGGTGTTTCGTATTTCTATAACTCCCAATGATCAAATTGTATTTTACTGACCATCACTTGAGTGCGACCACGCCGAGTTTGGCTAAATAAAAAGAAGCTAAATGAATATCTTGATATAGTTAATTACAACTTTTTATCTTAGTCTTATTAAGGGACATTTATCTTCAAGGATGTTCCAGTTTGATACTATCTTATACTTGCTTTCCAAAAAGGGTTAAGATAAAATAAACATGTGAAATTGATTTCTTATATTTACGCGAATATTATTCATTGAAATAAAACTAATTTAACCGGGTTTTATCGTGGTTATTTATTAATTTTGATCCCCGTTTCGAAAGCTTTTCAGCCTTCGTGGTCACGGGGCGGACTGAGGTGTAGGTTGTCCAGAAGAGTTCTGTACTGTGTCTACCTTAAATTTAATTTTTGTTATTGATAGTGTTCCGATCTACGCAGAAAGAGCTCACAGTGTCTTGAGGTCTGGCAATTGGTCTTTTGGGTTCCGATTTAATTAAATGTATAATCGGATCCCAGGCTTGTGCTAGCTTCCAACCATCTTATTTATTGAAATTTTGATGTTTTTTTTAATTTCAATAGCCTCACGAATAATCCTAGGTGGGAATCGGTGTTCTTTGGCAAGGATTTGTGGCTTATCGAATCTAAGATAATGTTTGGAGCCTTCTTCTGAATGTTCAGCAACTGCAGACTTCATAGAGCGTCGGTGTTTAACGTCAGCTATGTGTTCGTTTACGCGTGTCCCTATATTTCTTTTGGTTTGACCGATATACGAGAGGCCACAGTCACATTCGATTTTGTATACGCCCTGTTCTTGTAGAGGTATATGACACTTGACAGGTGGTAAAAATTGACTAATCTTCTTGGGCGGTTTAAAGTAAGTTTTAATTGAAGCACGCTTCAGTACATAATCTTTAAAACTCTGTAAAAGGTCTGTGACTCCTCTTACAAAAGGTAACACAACAGGTACACTTTCTACTGTGGCTGGTTTCACTCGGTTTCCGTGACGGCGGCGTGAAATTTGGAGCTTGTTATATCGCAGAACTTGCTTGATATGTTGTAGCTCAGCAGCCAGATGTTCCTCATCACAAATTCCTTGTGCTCTCTGAAACAAAGATTTACCCACAGTAGCTAACTTTTTCGGATGGTGGTGAGATTCACCATTCAGGTATTTATCTGTATGGGTCATTTTTCTGTACACAGTATGGCCTAAAGACTGATCAGGATTACGGATAACTAAAACATCTAAGAAAGGAAGAGATTTATTTTGTTTTAACTCCACAGTGAATTGTATGTTATTGTTAATGGAGTTAAGATGATCTAAAAATGCAGCTACTTTGTCAGATGGTAAAATTGTGAAAATATCATCTACGTACCGTTTGTAAAACCTGGGAGTGACAGGGGCAGTGCTTCGGGCTGTCTCCTCGAAGTCCTCCATGAAAATATCGGCGACTACTGGAGATACAGGTGAGCTCATAGCTATTCCATTCACCTGTACATAAAACTGATTTCTCCACAACATGTAGCCAGATGTGAGGCAATGTTTAAGTAATGCTGCATACTCTATGGGCATGTTATTATCTGCTAACCTTTTAGACACAATTTCAATGCAGTCTTGTACTGGTAAGCTTGTGAATAGAGACTGGACATCAAAATTAACCATGGTTTCATTGTCAGCTAATTGTAGGTGTTTCATATCACTGACAAATTGGTATGAATCCTTCACAGATGCTCTAGTGTTGCCTCTTAGTGGTGATAACACTTTTGCTACGTACTAAGCCAATCTGTAAGTTGGGATCAAAATTAATAAATAACCGCGATAAAATCCGTTTAAATTAGTTTTATTTCAATGAGAAATTGAGTGAACTTCCTGGGAAGAATACTTAAAAGTATTACACAAGATTTTAGAGGCATTAGATGTAGGTTTTGCCAAAACACTTTAATACACACTTACTTGCCAGATAGTAATTGTATAGTAGTGAAAGTCTATAATAGTTATGAGGTTTGAAACATTTTGATCAGGATTATCAATACTGCCAATCCCGTCAAAGGTGAATCACATACTTATCTGAAATAAGTCTTCAAATTTACTTGGTGAATGTGTCCGAATCTCAAGCTAAAAGCAATGATAATCCATATATTACAAATGCGAAAATGAGTTTGTTTGTTACGCTTTCACACCTAAACCGTTGATTATGACGAATTTTGATATATGGATGGGATCCAATAAACGATGATAGACTACTTTATCTCTTGAGAAACTTATAAAATGAGGTCAAGAGAGAGGTTAAACTTTTTATTACCTCACTCGATTTTCTTAAGACTTTAGAGAACAATTGATTATAAATTTCGAATTTTGGGTAAGTTCCATACCAACCCTTATCGATCAACACTCAGAAATAAATAATTTAATAACATTTGATAGAAAAATTATCTGTATTGATCGACAACCAAAACTGCTGACTAGTACAAGATATATTCCGTTTCCAAATACTTTATACTAAAGATTACGAGATCTTCCTTAGAAGGGTATTACAGAAAAAAGAAAACACATCTGCGCTGAAACAAAGAACATACATAAACATTTATTAATTAGAAATAAACGTTGATTTTACAGGACAATAAAACACATTTATATTATTACTTTAATATATTTATTCAAGTCGTGTGTGGGATTTACAAAGCAGGTAATGCAAGAAATGTAGTCACAATATATTATAACGTATTCTTTGATTGTAAATATTACATGAAACATGTTTTGATTCGGCGTAGTCAAGTAGATTTACTTTGTAAAATATTTTTTTTATTACGTTAACTCCCGAAAATGATACTTAATGCTGGGAATAAACAAAATTAAATATGAATCTATTAACAGATTACATACAAATTTTTATAGTTCTCCCTGAAATAATCTTAGATGATAATGTATTATTTTTATATATATTAATAGACCCGGTAGACGTCTTAGATAACTTGTATTTTACACATGGTATAGATTATATTAAAGTATGAATAACTAAGTATACGTACGAGAAATCAAGTAATCGGCATAATTTCTATAGAAATGAAGCTAAGAACCAACAACTGGCGGAGCAAAAGATTTTTTACTGAAGACCGTCTTTTGATAAATGTTGTGTAGGAAATCTTAAAGTCAGACTGGGTGATGAGCTGCAAAATGTTTCTGGAAGTTATTACAAACGGAGTTCGAACAATACATGTGATAATGAAACTTTAGAGAAGATTTCTAACACTGAAATATTAAGGGCTGATGCTGAAGAATATTATGGATTCAATTTATATTATTTTGTTAAGTTTATTATTTGAACCAGAAGGCGTCATCGTCCTATAGACATATTAGATGATAATTTTGTAGTGAAATAATTTAGTGCGCCCATTGAAAATACTAGTTAATCAAATTATTATAGAACCAATTATACAATATAGCATTAACCAAATATTCGGATGTATATAAAGTATAAAAATGGCTTGTTAATTTATTTTCGAATTTTCGAGTTATTTGTTACGGATTTACTGCTGAATCGATTATTATGAATTTTGGTATAGAGATAGTGTAACGTACACTTTTTACTCCATGTTGATATTACATTATAATACTGATATCTGATAAGTACTGATAAGTAAATACTGATATCGCCTTACAGCGTACACAACTCCTTCTTCTACCTGAGCCAGTCGGAGTGCCAGTGTCCGCACCACCACCGCGCCATCCGCAGAGTTCGTGGCTTGAGACGACATCTCATTAAACGTGTCAATAGATATACTTTAGTAAACCATCATCAACAATTCATAGTTATTATGTTTGTTATACCAACAAAAAACGAATTATTATTCCGGTGTATATGCGTGTACACTACAGATAGATGCAACTCTGGTGACGGTGATAGGCTACTTTTCCACTCAAACAACTTATAGGAAGTGGGGGAAATAGAAATAGCTTTTCGGGAGAAAAAACAACCAGGGTCTCATTTATCTCTAAATCAAAATTCATCATAATTGATGCAGCGGTTTAGGTGTGAAAGCGTAACAATTGAACAAACTTACTTTTTCATTTATAATATTAGTAAGGATTCATTGCTTATAATTAATAATTAATAATTTCAAAATAATATAATAGCATTTGATAGAAAAATAATTTGTGTGTCGATCAAAATCCCGAATTGGTTAATAAAATCAATAATAATATATACAATAACGCAATATTAATATATAATGACGCAAGCGGAGCCGCCAATAACAGCTAGTGGGTATATATATATGTTCTATCACTCGTGCCAAACCGGGGCAGCTTGCTAGTAATAACTATAATACAATGGGCAAAATTATATGGAACGCTGTCGACTTTTTATAAGTATGACAAATACTCGTACTAAATTTACTTGCGACGTTATGATTGATTACTTGCTTCCAATATTTAATAACCTGATCCTAACAAACCCAGGTTACAAGGTTGTTTAATGAACTACCACTATCTGTAATTGTACATACATAAAAAATAACTCAGTTTTGTAGTAAAAATATTTTTAATATAATTGTACAAATTTAAATTTATATATATTATAATTTAATACGGTTTTATTTTATATATTATAATATGAATACTAAACATATTACTCAATAATTGGCTGGTAAGACACTTTTATTATGCCTGGCTACATCTTGATCACTACACTTATTTGTGTCATATTGTGGGATTGCCTGGTATATCTCTGGTAAGCAAACAGTGTGGAGAGCATCTTTAGTCAGCTAGGCAGCAATTGTCTTGCTATGGTAGTTACTTCCGGCCAAAAGTAACCTTTGTATTTATATAGAGATCAAAGAAAATTTTTTTTACCCTATTGAACAAAGTTCTTTATTTCACTGTTTGTTAAAAGTCAAGTATAATTACTGTTAGTGCTGCTTTACGCACGAATATAAGTATAAATACATCATCAAAGCTCCGGTAATGAAGATAATGGCGTTCCCATTTCCTTTATACCATTAGACTGTACTTCAGATTGACAAGTTGTAATTAAAGCCTATCGATGGAAGAGATTTTGAATGCTTTAACGTGAATTTGTATAATTAATTTCTTATTTAAATAGATGTAATTCGATGTGGATATAATAAGATAAATTTGTTGTGCTTTCGTATTTAGCGATATTGCTAGAGGTAGTGGATTTAATTCTACGTATATAATACAGACTTTTATATGAAGTTATTATTGGTGACTTATTACTTATAACTGTGCGTCTATTGTACACATAGGATAATTTCGAATCTAAGGGGCACGAAGTGACGATGTGGCTCAAGATGGTGCACACGTTAAGCTTAGTGGAAGATCTGGCGGTCATTCACAACAGCTTGAATACAGTTATAGGTATTTCGTGATATGTTTTCAACTTAAGGGTGATAGGGGTGTTAGTAAAAGGCACCATGCTATTGTATCACAACGGTGTTTTCCTTCATCGAAAGCTTAGCCTCACTGCAGGGATTCGAACCGTTTTTCAAAATCCGTACACTCGAAGTCGACTATTATCATTTCATCAATAAATTACTTAAAATTTTACGATTTTCATATTTTGCTTCCTCTAGATAGGTAATAATTTCTGTGTACAGTAAACCCCAGCAATAACTATTTGATTATTACATATAAACAAATTAATATATACATATTACATAATATATACATTAAGATATAATTCTGTTTATAAATATGTGTAAAAATAAATGTATATAGATCAGTGGTTAATTATTTACAAAAAGTCAGTCTTTTATAAAGATGTCCATAAATGCTTTTTAATTAGGAATAAAAAAATCTCTCTTATAAAAAGTGCAATTGTCACGTACGATATTTTTCCTGCAAGAGCTCAATATATAATCACATATATGTACTTACGAGTATGTATATAATACTGGAGGTTTAGTTAAAATATTACAAGCTTTGTTCAGGTTGGAATTAAATTGCCGCGTGTAAAATTATGTCGTGCATTATTATTTTCGAGAATTAAACCATTTTACATTTATTTTGTATGCTCATTCCGATTGCAATAATTAAACTTTTAATTAACAAACGAGATTAAATATTATGTGGTTGCATCAAGATCAAAATTAATTATCACTTCTCGTAAATAATATGAAATGTGATACTCATTATGGTTACGTTTCTAGTAAATACTCAATTGCCTTTTTTGCTCATCTTACAAATGTCATTCGTGGGCAGTGATTGAACGCGAAATATGTCGACAAACGATAGAATTTACTATAATAACTGAGGCACGAGGAATGTTTATTTTAATCACCTGCTTTTTATAGGTATATATTATAGTGTAAATTTAGATACAGATTGAAAAAAAATTTCTACAGAATAAAGAAATACACCTCGTAATTATTGCAACTACACTTTGATAAAAGAAAAGCGAAAGTATAAGACTTAATATATACCGGGCTTAGATTAAAACATTAGGCAAAATCCAAACTGAATTTGATATTTTGGAGCTGATATTAATTTTTTTGCTATTATCGAAGTGAAACTTCTTATAGGAGGGTTATGCAATTCTGATCCGCAACCTTTTTGTGTGACGCATTTTCGGGTAACGTCGGCTCGAGGCGACTAAGGTAGCGAGAGAGATAAAGTGATATTTCACTTCTGTCGTGTGGAAGGAACATACAGTTTTTTTCCTAGTTAGATATGTAATTAATGCGCCGCCCTATTATTAAGTTTAATTATATTGAATTATATGCTCGATATCCAAATCGCCATATAGTCGTTGTACCTATTATATGTCTAAACACATACACACATACTACACACAAACAACAGAAAGGCAGGCAGGTTGGTGTTCGTACATTGCTGATTTAGTTCAGTACGTGTTTATAACCCGTCTTATCTTATTGTCACGCAGTATAAATCCATATAAATAAAGTCTTTGTTGTGTTATATGCAAAAGTCAATAACTATCGATGGATTCTTGTGTCTTAGTGATCACCATTGCTTGTCGGATACACTAGTATTTGTAAAATCAAGCACTATATAACTATTTCAGATAAATTTCTAAAAATCTTTCCTTTTGGTTTGTATGTATGTGATTCTTATTTCTGAGCCTACGGACATACAGTTACTTTTTAGTACATTACATATTACGTTACCAGTTTCATCTACTGATTTATATATGTATGTAGTAATAGAGTTTATTGTTCATTTTTTTTTACTTTTTTGTAAAGATAGGATTTCTCCAATTATTAAACATAACTGTTCAATATGGCTATTGCACATTGTTGTTGTAGTCAAAGTAACGTCAAACACTATTGTAGTCTTGTTTATATCAATACTGTGACCGTAATATTTGCTCCGATAGTAAAGTTAAATAGGAACGAAGTCCGTACCCACTTTGTGCAATCCTAAGTCAACATTGTACGTGTCTAATTCACTAATATATTCATGAGGCACCTAATCGAGAGGGCAAAGAGAAGTTTTGTCTCTTAAAGCATTTTGCTACACTTTGCTACAAGTGTAATAAAAATAAAACACATAACAGTATTTATACACATTAAAGTGTTATTTTTGAAATTATATTATAGTAATTATAACTAGAATTTAATTAATTCAAATGTATGTATATTTTAACGTAAGTTTTAAAACGATGATGGTTCAGGTGATATTGTGTACGGACGCCGCGTAAATGATCGTGAGATTGAATCCTCCTGCAATGAGTCTGAATTTTCAACAAAGAAAAACATCGTTAAGAAACCATTGCATGGTTGTAAGGCTGTTTCTAGTTATCGCCTGGCTAGCTACTACTTTCAAGTTGAATATCTGCCGCCAAATACCTATCGGTGTTTTCCAGCAATTGCACTTGAAGGCGAGTCCTTCCACAGGTTTAGCGTGTTTACTAGCTTGGGCCACATCGTTACTTAACATCAGGTGAGATTGTTGCCATGACGCTAAACCTATGAACTGTAAAAAAATATGTATATATGCCCTATGTATGTAACCAATTTTATAGAACAAGTTATAGTTCGATAGGTATCAAACGGCTGTTTGGGTGGTTATATCTAGGTATTATGAGATTACTTATACTTGTTAGAACACATTTCGTTAAAAATGGTACACGTAAATGAGGAAAACAAAATGTCACTCTAAGTAAGATTTATCACAGTTGAAATAACAATCTATTCTGAACTAACAAATGAACGCGGTTGACCTCGCTGACCTTTGTTGAGTAATCGAAACGGCCTGTTTTATTTTTTTCTGCAAAATGAATTGTCTCTTTCTCTTTAAAACGTTGATTTCTCTTCTAAAAGTCAGGTCTAATATCAGTATGTCTATCTGATTTGTTTAGGCTTATGTGCTCTCTTTGTTGAGATAAAGTTGATTTTAGATATTACTGGCTTTTATCTGCAATTTGATCGCGTTAATATAGATTTTGTCAAAGAAATCGGATGACGCAATAAAAAGATTCATATAAAGTTAATCCCTCTCTTTACCCAACTTCCAATAAGTTTTTCGCGAGAAAAAGTAGCCTATCACCGTATCTAGGTTCTCATCTATCTCTGTACCAAAAATTATCATATAGGATTCAGCGGGTTATGCGTGAATGCGTAACAAACAAACTAACTTTCACATTTATATTATTAGTAAGGATTACACGATCGCAGCTATTAAGTCTCTACGCCTGAAATACAATGTTAGAATATGACTGCACGGTTGCCCTAGTGGTTAAAGCAGTCGCCTTACTACAACCACCGAAGGACTGTGAATTCAAGTTCAGCACACGAAAAATATTTGTACATTCCATTAATAATTGTTACGAGTTCGATTGTTACTTTCTGTACTTATGTTTATAATGTCCTTCTTCGCCTTTTGTGGCTCCTTTTGTAAGCTTTTTACGACTTGATAGCAATATTATCGATCGATTCAACTTTTGGGAGATATAAAAGAAAAACCCATGGGAAAATAGATATTTTTGAAACGTAAAATAATTTGAAAAGAAAAATCTGGATATATATATTAAATTTTATCTTTATTAAAACTAAATCTAAAGGTGTTTCTATTAAAAGTTGTCTTGATAGAAAAACAGGTGCGGTTCATAAATACCATTATATAAAATCATATTTTTAAAATAGATTTCTAATATATATTACGGTTGTAATATAATTATTTTCGTACAGATTAAAAAAATATTTTTTTTGTACAAACTTGTAAATGGGTTAGTTTCGGTACCTGATTAATTATTAAAATTTAACCTACATGTTCCTAGAATTATTCCAAGATTTTATAGGCCAAAACCTTTTCTGTACAATTTATGATAACCAACATATCTAAATCGTATAAAACCGTTCTATAACGAAATTTACAATAACAATGTTAGTGATATTAATAATATTATGTCGTTGTTGTGAGGATAAATAAATAAAAAGAAAAAAAATTCTGTTCCAAGTCCAAGGCTGAAATCGTTTCGTGAGTAAGATATATTAATATGGCATGTACTTGACAGGGTGGCTCGCGAAGGATTCTCGTCAACATGACCTAGTGCCCCATGACGTCGGCGCTCCCCTTGGCTTAACACGATACTCGCCCGCCGGCACAACGCGCGCTCTCATCTAAAAGTAAGTTATACCAGCTTTGTACAGTATAAGTTATCATAATAAAAAATAACACATAACAAACTAATTTATTGTACTTTTTTCGTCTATACATACAACAGAAATATCAGTAGATACTTCTCTATCAATTTGCATTGATGTGACAAAAATGAAACTTAAAGATTGAAATGGAAAATTATATTTGCAATATTGTCTTCATCTATCTTCGTACAATTGTTTTGAATGAGTAAAATTTTAGTGTGTACGGACGCCGCATCAATAGACGTGACTTCGAATTCACCTGCAATGAGCTTGAGCTTTCGGTGAAGGTAAACATCGTGGTGAAACCATAGCATGGTGATAGGGCTTTTTGTAATGCCCGCCTGGCTAGCCGTCACCCTCAAGTTAAAAATCTGCCACTACATACCTGTAGGTGTGTTTCGGCAGTTACACTTGAGAGCCAGTCCCTTCACTAGGCTTAGCGTGTTCACGATCTTGGTCCACATCGTCAGTATATATCAAGTGAGATTGTGGCCGTAATGTTATACCTATATACAATAAATAAATATTATTTTTTTGCTAATAACATTTATGTCTGTAATATTTAATATTAACGGTAAAATAAAACGATTCATACATTCATAAAACAACGGACATAGACGTAGCGTCAATTAAGGATATCCTTGACATGTAATTGAAGAATATATTAAATATTTATATTAGAATTATACTGTACCAATTAACTCGGCGTGCCATCGTGTAAGCTATTAACATTATAAAAATAATTATAATAAATAATAAAAAGCTTTTTAAAATAATATATAACCTGAAGATTAGTCGATACTTGATTATGGTGTTTAATCTATGAAGGAATTTTTAGAATCCGCTCATTAAAGATTCGCCCAACAATAAAATAATTTATTTTACGTCTTTATATTTATACTAGCTGTTCCTGCAACATTCTATGTAAATTATGATCATATAAGTGAGCTGCAATAAATACATAAAAATTATATGATTGTAGCAGATACTATATATAGCATAATATTATCATTTGAATAAATATATAAAATATGAGTTTAAATTATACGAAAGCTGAAGGTCACGGCTATAATTAGTATTATAAATTTTATAACTACTTGGAAAATGTCTGATTTGCATCATATGAAGCAGTGAACAGCAAACTTAACGCACACGCCGAACAAACATGTTATTGACTTGACGGTAACTGGTATCGCAGCCTGTACCTATTTATAAGCAAAGATAAACACTCACACTCTAAGGCTCACAGCCTAAATCGGAGCTAATACATGATAGGGTACTGCTTGAGATGTTCAAGTTGGAATGTCATATGAGCTAATTCTATTGCCAACGGTACTGTTCGAATCACAAGCATAAGACTTTGACATAAAGTCTAACGTACGTTCACTTTCGAATTTACTTCTAAAATTATAAAATAATAATAATAATAGTCTTGAAGCTTGAAGTGATGACAGCTCAGTTGGTAGTGTGTACGGACGACGCGTCATGGGACGTCAGTTCTTTTTTTAATTATTAAATTTAAAAATCTAAGTAATCACTTAACCTCACCACTCGCTTGAATCTCACATGATGGTAAGCGACAATGAGGGCTATGATGGAGATCGCTTACTTAGCAAGTATTGATTCACTCTTTGCTTAAAGACTCCCAGATTGTAAGATGAAGGAAAAACAGACGCCGGTAGTGAATTCCACTCCCTTGCTGTACGCATTATTATGGAAGCTGGAAAACGCTTCGTGCTAATTGGGGGAATATCTACTAATTGCTGGTGGAGACCCTCGCGACGTTTGGTTGTCCTGTGGTAAAATTGAGATAGTGAAATTAGATCGTGCAGCTCCTGCACACACTCCCCAAAGTGAATACTCTAAAACACTGAGAGGCAAGCCATTTTACGGCGATGCTCAAGAGTGAGCATATTGGCCTTTTTCATTGCTTGTTCGCCAATTAACCGCTGGGCGCGACGCTCGATTGAGGCAAATGCAGCCATTTAGCTGATTTAGCCCAAAGGTGGCTACAGTATTCCACACATGATCGAAATAGCGCCTGATATGAGCTGAGAAGCTGATGAGGTGTAAATCAGGTTGTATCTAACTACAATGAGTTTGAGCTTTCGCTGAAGAAAAACATCGTGATGAAACCATAGTATGGTGGAAAGGCTTTTTCTATTGCCCGCCTGGCTGGCTACCACCTCCAAGTTGAAAATTTGCCTCCAAATACCAATATGTGTGTTCCGGTAGTTGCACTTGAGAGCCAGTTCCTCCACTTGGCTTAGCGTGGCCACCATCTTGGGTTACTTAACATCAGGTGTCGCCATAACGCTAAACCCCAACTGTAAAAAAACATTACTTTAAGTACTTTTTACTGTACTATATATATTTATTTGATTCACCGGTACGTAAATATTGACTTGTTTATCAGCATAGAGTTTGCAACACTCAGTGGTTCTATGCTTGACTACTCCAAGTCGTATACATATAAATAATATGTAATACGTATAAATATACAATAATGTATTATAAATATATGGACGATATAATTATACTATAATAAATTAATAGCACAAAAGAAACTTTAGCACCGGAGAGACGTAAATTAGTATTCTCAATACATACTCCCGCTGATAGAATATTCTACACACCGCTTGTTCACCTCTGGAATTCTTCAATAGTAATTGTACTGAAGAATTCTTCTTGTGGGTTGTGAAATATTTAAACCTGATTTGAGGGCTATTTATATAAAACATCTTTGAAGCGTTTCTGTAAGAGGAAATTAGGCAATTTGTCGGCTGAAATACATTTGCTGCGGGTGCTTCTTTTTCTATACAAAAGTTCAAGGAAAACACGTGATTTTTCGTAAATAATTATTAAGAGAAGTAGCTAAGTCTGTGATCGTTATATTTACGGTTGCCTCTTGGCTTACATTAATATGAAATTAAATATCTGTTTAATTAAATTATCAATTGGAATTGTATTATTGAATCATTTTTATTATGAAACAATTACACAACGAGCTCACTGTTGAATTCAGATATTAAATACGGCAATACTGTACTGTTTTAAGTGTATAGGTTTAGCGTTATAGCCTCTATCTCATCTAATGTTAAGTGACGACGTGGTCCAAGATGGTGGGCATGCGGAGCCTAGTGGAGGGAAGTACAACTGCCAGAACACACCTATATCTATTTTGTGGTAAATTTTCGGTTATAATATTATGAGGGTGGTAGCTAGCCAGGCGGGCATTAGAAAACACCCTATCACCATGTTGTGGTTCTATCATGACGTTTTCCTTCAGCGAAAGCTCAAGCTCAAAGCAGGGATTCGAACACGCTATAAATTAAAATTAAAAACTGCAGTACTTTGCTTGATATACACAAAACAATATTCTATGATATGTGTGTATAAAATTATTACGAGAGTCAAGATATAACTCGTGTAATTATGTTTACTACATTTGTTATCTCAGCAACCAAGGACTATTTATTTTACATTTTAAAAGAAAAGAAACCGTACTTTCATGGACCTTGCCCGTCCGTCAACCACGTTTTTGAGAAAAACAAAAAGATATATATTTTCACTTTGTTCACTCTCTGAAAAAATACCGCACAGTGTATTGTTTCGACACAAGTATACCTAAGCTGGAGTGGGTCGGTACCGTCTATATCGGAAGCGTCAATAATTGGGTAGAGTGCTCAAGTGGAAACTCGCTGTATATTTTTGCGAAAACGAAAATTATAAGGTCAAGACGCATATACTTGAAATATTCATTACTTTTCTTTAATTTTGTACAAATAGTCAATCATTTAGTTACGGAAATTCTTTCGCACACATATGTATAAAATGTTACACTATTAATGTTGATAAAATTATTAGATGTCGAAAATAATGATTAGAGTGACTCCACTGCGTAGAATTGAATGAAATAATAATTTATCGATGCATAATTTAATAGTGTCGCAAAGTAGACATTATTAGAATAAATTCAAGAAAATATATGCGACAAGTTTGTTATGTAAGGTTTGTTACTCTAGCTCAATGGGAATCTTATTTTTATATGGTACTGTCAGTAAAAAACATCGTTTTGTACTGTTCTTTCCCAGATTAAGTATCGATGACCGAGGTACTTCTACGTATCAAGTTTTTTAAAGAAATATATATTTCTATAGGATTTCGATAAGACAAAGCAAAGTTTCAATGATTTATAACCGTTTTGGAAATTGAATAACCATATCATTATAGATTATTTACAATGGTGGCTCGTTGGTTGGTAATATGGTGCGTGGTGCTTTGCGCTCGGCCAGTACATCCCCAAGGCGCCCAGCAATGCCCACCGCCGAATACCATTACCCCATGCAGCTGTACCGTCAAGAAAAACGGTCTGGATATACTCTGCGAGTTCACTGAACAACAACATATTCAAAAGGTAATTTTTGCTTTATGTCTTATGTCTTTATGTCTTGCTTATGTATATGTTGTATTCAAAATATAATCTCCTTGTGTAAAGTGAAACATTATGTGATAAGAGGGCTTTTAAAAGAACCTTTTTTTCATCTGTTTAGGTTTATAGAAATATCTAGCTACTAAACATTGCACAAAAACATTATACAGCTTAAGAAAGTTAATTTAATATCCATGAAAGGATTATTTAAGGTTAATATTTTAGTCTATATTCAAGAATTAAATGACATATAAAAATTAACTTTACAAAGCAGAACTAAAATAAATTAATTATTAAAATTCCAAAATTACGGAATACAAAAAATATATAAAATCTAAATGCTTTTTACATGTGTATAAAGTGTTTGTGTATTTTTTAAATATGTAATTTTAAAGTATAACTAGAAATAATGCTTAATTTCAAGTTAATATTGTATATGTGAGTCATGTAGAGGCAAAGGCAAAAGTTTTTTATTTTTTTGTTTTTTTATAGTTTAATATATTAAATTTATTAATATGTTCATAATATTAGGGGTGCCCTTAGGAATCGCGTTCTATAATATGTGGAAAAGCGATATTCTTTTCAATCAGAGTGAATGTTGCTTGAATTTCATGGTAAGTAAACCAGTAATGGCAGCAATTATCAAGAAAATAGTAATTAATTGAAGATCACTGTTGGGATCTCGGACAACTAGTTATACACTATGTAGTTTTGAAATGCGGCAATCCATATAAACGTCATTGTTACAGGCATATTATTGTGTATGATGATTGCAACCTAGTCGAAAACAAATTAATATCACCCTGAAAATATATTTGAAATACTGACATTAGGCTTATTTCAGGCAATGAACACTCTGCGCTCGAAACCGATGATAATATTCTATCTGAAGCTACGTCATAACAATTTGGCGAAGTTACCTTCTTACATATTCCTCGGACTTGATATACGTCATCTCACTGTCCACAATAGCAGCTTAGCGGTTATCGAAGATTCGTCACTTAGTTCAATCGGTATGTTCATTAATTTTATTTAAATTTAAAATTAATTTATAATAATTAAGTTTTTCTAAACATTGATAAAAATAACGATATTTGTGTATTATGCTTAAAATTTACCATAATACCTTATTATTGAAGCGACAATACCCCAGTTGGTAGTGTGTATGGACGCCGCGTTAATGGACGTGAGTTCAAATCCACCAGTAAAGAATTTGAGTTTTCAGCAAAGAGAAACATTGTGATGAAGCATTGTGGTAGGGCTTTTCCAATGTCAGCCTGGGTATCTGCCACCAGATACCCATAGGTGTGTTCCGGCTGCTATTGAGAGCCAGTCCCTCCACTAGGCTCAGCGTACCCACCGTTTTGGCCCTTATCGTCACTTAACATCAGGTGTGATTGTGGCCATAACACTAAACCTATAAACTATAAAAAATTAAACCCAAAATATGTTACATACTCAATAACATATATTTATTAGATAATGACCAAGAATTGTAGATATTAAGTATCATAATACACTAAGTTATGTTATTTATTATATCATTGTATCACGCATTGATGCAAATAAATTTATTGAATAAAATTATGTGTTTATAAATTAGTATTCAAATAAATTAAACTAAAGTTAAAATTTTAATTTGATTTGTGTGTTCATAAGTGTTTAAACCATTTATTACTAAATAACTACTTTGCATAAATAATTATGTAGTAATATTAACCACGCCACCTTTCATTGTGTTAAGGATTTAGTGAATGTGTTTTTATCAAGATTAAAAAAAAATGATTAAATTTTTACCTTTATTTTATTACCTTTTAGTTAACTCTGTAAAAGTTTTAGTGAAATATAGTGGTTTTTAACTAACGGGCGTTCGTAGAAAATATAATTTTAGGTGCTTGAAGTAAAATAATTTATAAGAACAACGAGGATACAAATTATATATAGATGCAAAATAGCAAAGGATATTATATTAAATACACATCACATAATTTTTGGTCACTTGTACATTAATAAGAATTTATTTTATTAATATTATATAGCGGGAAAAATTGTTTGTTTGTACGGGCTAATCTTAGGAACTACCAGTCAGATTTAAAAAAATCTTTTGTATTTGAGAGAATAATCATTTGACTAAGGCTTATTTAATATTTCACTACTACCTATAGGAACAAAACTGTATAGAATTGTATTATAGTTTCACACATATGAAGTCACGGACGAAGGTAGTTTTTATTAAGTATAAATGACATCGCTACATAAGTTGTGGACATTAGTCCGAAGTATGTTAAGTAATAAAAAAGCAAATTATAAATATAAATCACAATTTATTACATAAACATTTGTTTAGTTGTAGAAGTAAATAGAAGTAGTTTATGCGAATCGGGTGTTTTACAGTTTACATTACTTGTCTCTCTACTCAAGGTTATATTCCTTCACACGAAACCTGTATTTTGTATAACCATACAATTAATATAATTTTTATATATTAAGTACCAAACCTATTTTACGTTCTATACAAAATGTGTTATGGAATCACAAGGCTATAAAAGAAACCTTTTTTATTATGTACCCACGTCATTCGATAAAATACAACTTGATGAATATATTGCGTAATTACGTTATGATTATATTCATTATTCCCATAATGATCTAATTAATGTTAACAGGCAACAAGCTGACGCAACTCGATGTCTCTCAAAACAGCCTGGCGACGATCCCGACCTCCTCGTTCACGCATCTAAATCATCTGCTCATTCTAAACATGAACCATAACAAGGTAAATTGTGTTACGGCGTATTCTTTATGCTAATTGCCTTTCGCTCGTCTATATATTTTTGTATTGCAATATATTTTATCTATCTTATAATGTTCTATATGTATTTAAATATAACAAAGCGGAAAATTTTGAATGCGGTAATCTTAAGAATTACTAGTAGGGTTTGAATTTTTTTTGTTGGATTTGATAGAGAAATAATTGAGAAAGGCTTCAGGCTATTTAGCATCATGCTACTAATGATAGAAACTAAGCAGTATTGAATAAACTTACAAAAACGGGCAAAAATCATTACATCATTTTTAGTTCCACGCGAATGAGACACAGACATAGCTAGTAGCATATTAGAAAAAATCTTAATGAGTGTCTTGCAATCAATCGGAGTTTGAATTCTGCAATTCAATTAAGTTTTCTGTGAAGTACAACATCGTTTACCATAGAAGCAAAAATAGAATAGTGGTACGGAATTATCTAATGTCCGTCTGGGTGGTTACCACCTTCAGGTTGAAAATTTGGTATCAAGCATATATAGGTGTGTTCTGGTGTGTGCATTTCACAGCCTCCTTCTTTCTAGGTTGAGCGTATTATCATCTGTAGCGACGTCTTTACTTAACAAATAAGAATAAAACAAATATAGATAACAGATGTGCATAAAAACGCGTTACCTGCGAAAATCTATTTTTTTATGTTGAAATAGATCCTAGTTTGTGCCTCCGTCTGGAATTGATTGGCGACTGCTATGTGTCATGAAGCATAAAATAGAAATAAACTGTTTTTATTTTTATTTCTTTCATGAGGCTTAGTAGCGATCAATCGATTCTAGGCGGAGGTGCAAATTATCGTCCACTTACTTTACTCTTATTTAATACTGTTAAGTGTGCTGTTACTGGATTGTATACTCGATTTATCAGAAACCACTTTAACAATTTAGGTGAACGTACATAACTGAATAATCTTTTACTATTCGGATGTTTTTGTAAGAAAAAATCGCTTTATCGCTTTTCAATAGATGAAAGTTGAAAACTTAGTTTTATCATACTTTAAAAGAATAGTACCTACAATTCAAAATTATCTACTGCAATATGATAATTTAAAATAGGGTTACAGATAAAATTTGATTTGATTATTAATTTTTTTTTACTTGTTTATAAGCGGACATTCTAAATGTTGAATCTATAGTTAGTATATAGTAAGGCATAAGTGAAAACTATTCAATACTTATCCTATAAAATATTCATAACAATAAACAAGGCGTCGTTTATGAATGTCTCTAATTATAATTTTGTGTGAACATGTCCGTTTATTATATGAATGAGTTGGGATGCCAGATCTTCGTTATTATGTCCTTTCTAGTAGTAACCAATAACTGGACCACTCGAATTATCCCTTTTTATTTAGAATACTTTTCAAGGATCATAAAGAATGAGACTGAAAATTATGGTTATCCATCGTTCGGGAGTCATTAGAGACGGTTGAGAAATCGTTAAAAATTTGAGTTCATACAAAAATACGTTAAAATGTAGGTAATTAGATTTTCTTTTTTTATATTTTGTAACAACTTTTTCATATATTTTTTGTGTAAATTCGAACTATTACAATCAATACAAAAATGAGTAATAATATTTTTATTTATATAGACTAAGTCTTTACAACCAAACTCGTTTGTCTATTTATTGTATGGAGGTGATATTTATCTCAAATTAATTGTTGAATAAGAAAAACAAAACAATACATACATAAAAGCAAGAAAGACTACTAGGGTATAATTAACCCATGCTTACCATGTGCCAAAACCTACAAGTTTCCGACGCTGCTAGAAATATATTGTTTTTGAGAGGATATTTTTATATTATAGATTATATAGTTATATAGGTTAATTGCATTAAAATTCGTAAAAACTTAATTTAACACATTTTTATTTATACTTATTCCTTATTCATAAGTCATCTATTCGATAATGGAATAAAAATTATATTTGATCTTCGCTGATAAAAACCACGACAACTTAGCATATAGATTTATTTCAGCTATTAAGTAGTGCACCCTGTTCTTTTTACCTTTTAGTTTTCGCTTGCGTGCCTTTTCAAGTTTATACAGCGCTATACCAGCTGTACAATGTAGTAATTATGATTTTATAATCACGACTTATAGACTATTAAAACCTACCTCGTTTTTAATCAGAACATCATTGTAACAAACGATTGGCACTTAATAACTCACGGGGGAACAAAAGGCTCTCGTTATTCAGTACAATAGTAGCAATCAGACTACCACAACGCGAACTAGAATACAATGGTAATAAAACAGTCATACTGTAATGTTTTTGCTTAGAAGTATCTTACAACATAATTATAAGCAATTATGTTGGATATTAAAGCTTAGATTAGTCGGCGATAATTAACAAATAATATCGCCTATATCTATAACAATAGAAGTACTTATGTTAAAAAATATAAAAAAAAAAATTGCGTTATTACAATCACAATAAATTGGTAACATCCTAACTACGACAAGCTGGCTCCACAATCACATATTTCACATGAGTATAGCAATAACATAAGTGGTTAAATAGTAGTTTCAAAGTGGACAATTCGTATATTATGTTGACATTTATATGTACCAAACATCTGCATCTTGAGGTCGATATTTAACGATTTCTGCTATCAGTTTGTACTCGCAAAATACAATATAAAAGGGGCTTAATATCTCTTATAAGACCTTAAATCCTTATATTCATATAAGTATGCGTCACGTATTTAGGGACTTCATTTAACAAGACGATCTGAGAATATATTTACACTTTTATAATAAACTTTTCTATGTGTTCATTGTTCTAGGAAAATACTTACATAGCTCTGATTCCAGTGTTAAACTTAACATACACTTTAGTGATTGTGTCATGGATGCATAGTATTTTCGAATTTCAAAACATGTATAATGTATATGCATCTATTTCTTCTTTTCAGAATTAACATTATTCGAATAATGGTTTAGTGAACTAATCATTTTACTTAATTTCGGACCACTTTTATCATACTTCATTTCTACATTGTTTATAATGCCTAATTATTAGATGACACCCTTTCACTCCCAAATTACTATTATATTTAGAAATAAACAAAACATGTGACTAAATAAATAATCCTTGAGTCACAGCTGACTAAATACTTGATATTTCGTTTCTTTTCGACCTTATTTTTTGTAAATGTGTCGATCTTTATTACGTGCGAAAAATATTCTATAAAATTATATTCTGTCTTGAAGGTAACAGCGGTACACAATCGAGCATTTATCGGACTAGACACATTGGAGATCTTAACTTTGTACGAAAATAAGATATCTGTCGTCGATGGTGAGGCTTTTAAGGGACTGGAGAAGTAAGTACGCTATGAAAAAGTTTGAATTATTTAAAATAAGTTTATTAATGCGTTATATTTGACTCTTGATAACTTAATAGTAGAGTGTACAGGCAACGTGTGAATCAAGATGATTTCGAGTGCTACAATGAACATTAAGCCTACGGTCAAGGAAATCATCATTAAGAAACTTACACCATGGTAATAAAATATTTTGTGGCGTTCCTCTAGGTCTTTTGCTGCGGCTAAATCGTCACTTATCATGAAGTGATAATGTAGCGAATTCCTAAAGGTTGTGAAAATGGTCAGATTTTGAAACATATTTTGATTATAACACAAAACTGACCTAATAACTAATGTACACAATTGTACATAAAACTCACTTATGAAAATAGAAAGACGAAATATATAATTATATATAATTTAAAGATTATATAAAGCTTCATTTTTTACTACAGTGCAACCTCGATATAATGAAACTAAAGGTAATTAGAAAATATTCATCATACCAAGTAATTGTAATAATGAGGTTAGGTTAGACTACGACTATTTTTAACAAAGTAAGAAAACTTGTTTAATAACCTCAAAATTATGTAGATATTCATCTGCTGACCCTGTATAAACAGACAATTTGCACTAATTAATGTGAATACACTTTAATAAAATGAAAATTATTTTTTAATTGAAAACAATTTCGCAATTTCCTGTCTTTCTGACGAAGAATTTAATAAGTGTGTAAGCTTGTCGAGACATGAATTATTGTAGAAATAATTGATAGAATTCGATTTGTTAAGGTTAATTCCTTTAATTGAGGCTCGTTATATTATGGTTACACTGTACTTCGAAGCCGACATATTGCAATATTATATCGTTGTTTAGAATTATCGGTCCTTCAAAGGACACAGTAATTTCGTAATGGATTGCTTACCGCACTTAATGTAAGCAACTTGGCTTAATGAGTTCATACATATAAAGTATTATACGAGTACTTAGCAATTTATTTGGTAACAATCAAATTAATAACTGTATTATCAGCTTAATGGTTGTGACATTATGTAAACTGTCGGGGCTATTGTACATAGGCAAGTACCGGAAAGTTTGGGGGATAACATATTAATACAGTATACATATTCATGTCTTATTTTACATTCACCGAATTATACGGAAACTTATTCGGAGAACAAGTTTCTTTTGTATTACAACTTTGCTACTGCATACTTGGTCATAAGTTTTCTTTTACATTATAAACCACTTTAAAATTTTCAAAAAAAAAAATACAGCAATAATAAGTTTTTAATGTGCTCATTTATAGACAGCTAATTTAAAATTAAATCAGCATTTTGATTCTTAAAAACAAAGTAATTATTGTATATAACATTAAATCATGTGTGACCTTTTGGTAAAATATAAAATAGTTCACATCGAATAAAATTCCTTATAAGAGATTTATCACAAATTACATTACGCGAGCATGTGCCATGTTTTTAAGTTACATTTAAACATTACAAAATTTAAAAATATTCTAGAATATACTGACAAATTGTTTGTCATTTTAGAAAGTTGAAAAGACTCAATCTCGGTGGTAACGATTTGAGTGCGGTGCCGCAGAAAGCGCTCGCTTTACTCGAGAACTTGAAAAAACTGGAAATGCAAGAAAATCGTATTACGACGATATCAGAAGGCGACTTTGCGGGTAACAAGCGACGTTTTTGTTCTCTTAATTTATCCTTTATACACAAAATTATTATAGTTTAGTAATTACACTGTATATATATACACATATACTGGAAACGATACAATATCATATACCTACTATTAAATGTATAATATCATAATACACTAGTATAGTAAAAATCTGTTAGTATGAAAAAAGTATAAATTACATCATAAGAAAACACTATAACAGCCAAAATTCTTTAAAATGTTATTTAATTGTAACCTTCTTAAAAATTATCTGTCGAAATTAGAAGCAGTATGTTAATAATCACTATTTTAATAGATCAGTCGTTAAATATGAACAACAAGTCCTACTCTTTTAAAGATATAATAAATACTTTTTAATTGAGAACGAAAAAACTCTCTCCCGTAAAAAGTGCAACTGTAGCTTACGATGTTTTTCCTAAAAAGGCTCGATATGATATTAAAATGGCTGATAGTAAGTATTGTATGATCAAATTACATTATATGTATTTTCACAGGGTTACGTAATCTCGATTCGCTTGGTTTGGCACATAATCAGCTGCGTGAGGTTCCATCTCAGGTGTTTTCACACTTGACGTTCCTCAACTCGTTAGAATTAGAAGGGAACCAAATCCAAAGGATCGATGAGAAGGCATTCGCTGGACTAGAAGGTGGGTATTTTCGTTTAAGTTTACTTTAAATCTTCTAAATCAAATTTAAATATCTGATCTAGTATTATGATCGATTAAAGTATAATAGTATTATCTAGACTATATAATACAAATTTAAAATTGAAAATGAATATAACTGTTTATTTTTTAAATATAAACAAAGTTAATTTTTAAGAATTTCAAAGATCTAGGCAGTTTGTCAAATAAATCAGTACATAGCACTTTTATAAGCATATGTATATAAACTTGAAACTAAACTTAGTTTAATACATTGGTTTTTCTTTTTAGAAAACCTGCAATATCTTCGCCTTGGTGATAACCGGCTGCATGAGATACCGTCGGAGGCGCTTCGCCCTCTTCACCGTCTCCGCCATTTAGATCTTCGCTTAAACAATATCACGTACATTAGCGATGACGCCTTCACCGGTTACGGAGATTCTATAACTTTCTTGAATTTGCAGAAAAATATGTAAGTTACTGAAATATATTAAAGAAAGTCACCTGTTTGTGTCATTACAATACATTTTACAATTATAATAACACAATGTTTATACTGGTTAATGTTTTTAACTAATGTAGATGAGGGGCACGAAATATTCGGAGAAATAATATTACATATTGCCAGTCGATACCGCTGAGTACAATAACATAGATAGTCAGTTTATATTGCAGGTAATTGTGGCGTCCGTAGGTAATATTACCATATGTGTTAATATATGTGGGTAAACTAATAAATCAGTTGTGTCGCAAACTCGCACGGTATTCATTATTACTCCTCAATTTATCCCTAATATCCTACTGGCGACGAGGATAATACTGTTAAACTTGCAAAAATAGTGTTGCTTGTGAATAAGAAATATATATATTGTAAAATGCCGATTGGAAAAATAGAACAATTCGACTTATCTAGTAAAAAGTGGTTTGCATACATCATATGTCGAACAATTTATAACGTTGAATGAAATCAAATCGGATTTACATGTTGCAACCTTAGTTACTTTGGTTGGGGAAGCCACATATGATTTAATGTGCGATTTGTGTGCACCGAATCATCCTGAGGAGAAAGAATTTAGTGAATTAGTGAAGATAGTCGGCGAACATCTCGAACCGTCGCGATCTGAAATTGCAGAACGACATACGTTTCGGCAGAGACGGCAGGTGTCAGGAGAAACACTCAGCGAGTATCTACAAGCTCTCAAACATTTGGCGAGTACATATACATGTACATTGGAACCGTCGGGAGCACAGAACAACCGGAACCATCGCGATGGCCCGAGTCGTTACACCTCGTATCAAACACGAGTGGTTCAAAACAATATTCGACGTTATCAAGGTCAGATCGGATATTCGAGGCGGACGGCGTTCCTAGCGGGCACGGCGCGGCGGGCACGCGTAGCGCGGCTCACAGACACGGCGCGGGTGCGGGCGCGGGCACCTGTTGGTGTTGCGGATGGCAACATCGCGCTGATTTATGTCATTTTAAGAATTATTCATGTGACGCGTGCGGTGTGAAACGTCATTTAAAGGTAATGTGTAAAACATCCTCAAATATGAGAGCGAATAGGGCATTTTCGACGCAACGACGTAATAATAATCATAAGCTCAATAGTAATGAAGAATCGGAGGATGATTTTTATAATATAAATGTTAGTGGTATTCGTGATAAACCTTATATGGTTCCGGCAAAAGTGAATGGTTTAGATGTAAGTTTCGAATTGGATACTGGTAGTAAGTTATCTGTAATGAATGTAGATTTTTATAAGAATAATTTTCATAATATACCACTTATTAAGAATAAGATTTCATTGTACTCGTATGTTGGCACCGCCATCGAATCTGTAGGTTTCATGTATGTGGATGTATCAATTGGTGATCGTTCAGCCAAGAATCTTAAATTATTTGTGATTAAAAATGGCGGTCTACCGTTATTAGGTAGATCGTGACTTAAAATATTAAATATAAGTAATATTCACATAAATGAGTTAATTTTACACATGAATGATATTAATTTGGAAAATCAACTACGACAGGAATTTCCAACAGTGTTCGCTCCGAGTTTAGGCACATGTTCGAAAAAAATGTCACTTAGGTTAGTAGACGCAAGTCCAGTATTTTTTAAAGCTAGGCAATTACCATTGGCCTTATGGAAACCTGTTGAATTAGAACTTGAACGTGTCGAGGCAGAGGGTATTATTCGTAAGGTAGAATATTCTGACTATGGAACACCTATTGTACCTGTCATTAAAAAATCTGGAGAAATTCGCATTTGTGGCGATTATAAAATAACTTTTAACCCTAAATTATTACGTGAACCATACCCACTGCCTCGTATCGAAGAATTGTTATCAGCATTGAGTGGTGGTGAACAGTTTTCAAAAATCGATCTGACTAACGCATTCCAACAGTTAGAATTACAGCAGGACTCACAGGCGTGTACTGCTATCACCACACATTTAGGAACGTATGTGTATTTGCGTACGCCGTTTGGACTTAGTTGTATTCCAGAAAAAATTCAAAAATTTATGGAAGAAACCTTGAAGGGCTTGCAGGGAGTAGCGGTATATTGTGATGACATCGCCGTTACCGGGCTAAATAAAACACAACATATAGCAAATTTACGGGCAGTGTTGTGTCGTTTGCGTGAAATCGGTTTAAGAATAAAAATTGAAAAATGTCTTTTCATGCAAGACAGTATATCTTATGTAGGCTTTATTATTGATAAACACGGTTTACATCCAGATCCAAATAAAATTAAGGCTATTGTAGAAGCGCCAGATCCAAATAATATTACGCAACTTAGATCTTTTCTCGGCTTAATAAATTATTATTCAAAATTCATTCCTAAACTCAGTAGTACTTTATATCCTTCACATGTATTACTACGTAAAAATAAAATTTGGTCATGGTCAAAAGAATGCGATAGAGCTTTTCAAAATGTTAAAAAGGCAGTAGCCAGTAGCCAAGTGTTAGTGCATTATAATCCACAACTACCTCTTGTTTTAGCTGTGGATAGTAGTTCGTATGGCATAGGTAGTATATTATCACATAGATTTCCTGACGGGGAAGAGCGTCCAATATGTTTCGCGTCCCGGACTTTGAATGCAGCTGAAAGATGTTATAGTCAGTTAGACAAAGAGGCCCTCGCTATTATTAGTGGTGTTCTTAAACATCATCAATATCTTTATGGTCGCCACTTTATTATTAAAACCGACCATAAACCATTAACATTTATTTTTGGGCCCAAATTAGGATTGCCTCAGACGGCTGAAGGTCGCCTTCAAAGGTACGCAATAAAGTTAGCGTCGTATGATTTTGATATTGAGTTTGTCAGGTCTAATGATAATGGAAACGTAGATGCCCTGTCCCGTTTACCATTGCCGTATGAGAGTAGGCGCGAATCAGGGCTCGGTTCTATGTCATACGTCAATTATGTTGAAGAGGCGTTTCCAATTAGTGCTAAAGATGTTGCATTAAAGACTCAGGCAGATGATGTGTTAAAAACATATACCGATATATAATAAATGGCTGGCCGAATAAGGTTTCATCTGTAGAAGAACAATCTTTCATGAATCGTAAAGACAGCTTAACAATTGATAGAGGTTGCATATTGTATAAACATAGGATCGTTATTCCAAAATCATTACGAACATCGGTTTTAAGAGAACTACATGAAGGTCATTTAGGAGTTGTTAAAATGAAAAATTTGTCCCGTAGTTACGTATACTGGCCTAAGCTGGACTCTCAAATAGAAAATGTATGTAAGGAGTGTAGTGCATGCCGTCAGCAGAGAGATGCACCACCGCGTTCGTTATTACATCCTTGGGTATTTCCAGCCCGCCCGTGGCAACGAATACACGTTGATTTTGCTGAATTTCATGGAAAGCGTTATCTTGTTACTGCCGATGCACACAGTAAATGGATTGAAGTACAGTTAATGGTTAGTACAACAGTGAATGTGACTTTAAGTAAACTCCGCGAAATGTTTGCTCGGTTTGGCTTACCGGTGCAGGTAGTTAGTGATGGTGGCCCTCCGTTTGGGTCTCGTGAAATCGCAGATTATATGAGTAAAAATTTAATTACGCATACAATCACCAGTCCTTACAGACCAGCTGGAAATGGGGCTGCAGAAAAAGCAGTAAAATTAGTAAAACGTGCTATGAAAAAAGCTACTCATGAAGGGACTGATGTAGATACGGCAATTATGAAGTTTTTGTTTCAATATAGAAATTGCGAACACGCTACAACTGGAGTGGCACCAGCCGTGGCAATGTTAGGTAGACATTTACGAGGTAGGTTAGATGCACTTAGACCGAATTCCGAAAGAAAAGTCGAAATATCTGCAGAGCAAGCCGGTCGTCTTCGGCCTGGATCAGAACGTTATGTCGCGATCGGTGATCAAGTTCTAGCGCGCGATTATAGCGCGCGTGCCTAAAAATGGGCAGTTGCTAAAGTTATTGCTAGAGAAGCTCCACTTACTTACAGGGTTAGAACTTCTAATGTTAAGGAATGGAAACGTCACGTTGACCAGCTATTGCCTATTGAAAGTACAAGTTCGGGGAAAAGATATTCTTTATCGAATAATAATAACTCGGATTTGGAAGTAGTAGATTCAGGTCAAAATGATGAAAATAATATATTTCCTACGGACTCAGAGGAACATACGGAAAATACAGATGAAAATGATCAACTTCTTGATACAAAAAATAATGATAGTGCAAGTACTGCGTTGATTTCGGATGATAACGGTGTTCTTTACCATCCAAAACCCAAACGAAAATGCGTGTTTACAGAAAAATATCCTAAATAATTAAATATAATAAAATATGTATGTATCTTATTGCCCTTAGTCATAGGAACTCTTTTTTTTTATCATTGTAATGTATATGTGTTTTTTTTTGTATAGTAATGTTAATCTTAAAAGAAGGAGGTGTGGCGTCCGTAGGTAATATTACCATATGTGTTAATATATGTGGGTAAACTAATAAATCAGTTGTGTCGCAAACTCGCACGGTAATCATTATTACTCCTCAATTTATCCCTAATATCCTACTGTAATATTTTTAAATTAGCAGTAATAAGTAAAAAATATCAAACATGTATGTACGTACATATATCGAAATCGTCAATGCAATATCTGCTATGCGTATATTATTTTGAAGATTTCGAATTACTAATGTACTAAGTTAATATTGGTATAAAATGACTGCATAATTGGTATAAAACTCTGAGCACTCTTCGTAGAGCTATGATCGCTAAAAATTATGCTACATGCACCGATCAAAACATTGTCAAATGGAAATTGCTATTTTATTTAATATCTCAATGTCATACTTTTTGCACATATTTGGTTTGACAATACGATATGCAACATGGAGTCTTAAAGTATGTAATAGACGGTCCTCCACGTATTAAACTAATTAGAACTTTCTGTTTCTATGTTAATGAAAGCGTTTAAGAATAAAAAATCTGTTTAAACTAAAATTAAAAATTATGTCTTAATACTCATTAATATTCAAACAATATATAGGAATAACGTTTTTTTGTTTATGCAATCACTGTAACAAGTTATATAATTTACCAAAGGGATAATAAAGTATCATGAACCAGCCAGCCTTTAATTTTCACAGTTTCTCAATTCCGTTTTCCATAAATTTTGCTTCAGGCCGTGTTAGTTCACTTTTACGATTTATAAATATTTCAGTCTCGTTTCGACGGAAAACGCGGAAGTGTAGGTCTTTGATTAATTTTCCGCCGAATGCGGTGTTCGACTCCCTCACGATTATAAATATCTTGACTTGATTGACCAGAGACAAATTGCTTCCGCAATCTCTTTGCTACATCGTGTAAAGATATCGTGTATAACATAAAATACATATTCTACTACCCGGACTGAGGCACGTCGGAACTCTTTTGTGATTTGAGTTCTTTTTGTTTGCTCATTTTGCAATTTTCCTTTTATGTGCTTCTTTAACTACGTTTTCGGAGATTAATATTCCTTTTACAACGTTCTTACTTTAATATAACGATAAAAGAATTTATTTCATAATGTTAAGTTCAAGTGTTTTTGTCTGGTTTTAAATAATTCTCAAGTGCTATCAAAGATAATAAATTCTTTATAATGATCGTATGTAACTATCTTAACAAAATAAACTAGGATAAGAAAACATCTAGTAGATTTTAGACAAGTTGTTATTTTTTATTTATTACCTTATGATATTTAATTATGTATTTTAATGCACCCTGCGTAAATAGTCTTATTATTGATCAAAAGTGAAGTGAAAATAGTAAATTATAATTAGGAATCATTTTAAGTGATCAAATTTAATAAACTGCATTAACGTTAGAAGTTGATTTGAAGATTTCATTTTGCAGTTGATATTGGCAAATTTGCTCGCGTAGGCAAAAGTTAAAATAATAAAAATGGAATAATATAACACGTGCAGTATTAGTACTCTTTAATCTTTGAGTTATAAAGGTAACTAATGCAATTATTCTAAGAAATAAATCCCTAAAGAACAGGTTTATTGCTTACTTAAAAAAATGCTTTTACTGCAAAATGAATTTCCTCAAAATGAATTTTAGTCACTGAGTTCAGATTTCTCAATTATTAAGTTTTACATAATCATTTCCAGGTATCCAATACTTTATGGTCGACTACATATGACCTATTTTTATTTATTTTATTCAGGAATGCAAAACAAATTTGAAATATATATTATTTTAACAGGATTCACCAACTACCAACAATGGGTTTTGATAACTTGAACTCACTCGAAACGCTGAACCTACAGAACAATAAGTTGCAGCACATTCCGGAGGAAATAATGGAACCAATTTTGGATACATTACGAGTCGTTGATATAATGGGTTCGTATAAAGTTTTATATTTATACATTTATACGTGTATATAGCTTAGTGTATATATATATATATATATTTACCAATTTTTGGCCTGTTTTGTAACTTTTTTCAATACAGCTTTTGCCCTATTGGTGATAGCGTGATGTTAATAGCCTAAAACCTTCTTCCACGACATCAATATAAAACTAGTAGTTCCTAAGATTAGCGCGTTCAAACAAACAAAATTTTCCGTTTTCTCATATTATAATATAGACGGGTGATATACACTCTTTATAACAAAACACTCATAACGTTATTAAATGCGCAGTCCCTAAAGTACCGTAATTTTACATTGTCTGTCAATATTAAGTAATTGTAACTCTCGTTTGTTCTTTGCAATATGTTCCAGCAATATGGTGGGTATGGCAATATAATTATTTATTCTTATATACTCAACTGATTTTGACATCGTCTTTGTAAACCATATACTATCCCAAAAACCTTTTAGCGCTATATTATTTCCAGTTAATTTTAATTTTGCTTCTGGATATTTGACCACACAGGAAAAGTTCCAGTGCCATATTATCTGTGTAATAGTACCTACAACTAAGATTAATCCTTACTAATATTAAAAATGCGAAAGTGAGTTTGTTTGTTACGCTTTCACGCCTAAACCGCTGATTCGATTTTGATGAATTTTGGTGTAGAGATAAACGGAAACCTGGAAATGGAGATAGGCCACATTTTCTTGCGAAAAACTTATTGAAAGTGTTGTAAAGAGAGGGATAAACTTTGTATGAAATTTTTATTGTGTCATCCAATTTGTTTGACAAAATCAATGTTAACCCGAGCGAAGCTTCTCATAAAATCTAGTATCTTAATAAAATTTCGATTGTACAATGTAATATGCACGTTTCTTCTACAAGAGTGTGAACTTAATTATTTTGTTTTGAAGAAATTTAATTTAAAATCGTTTTTTCCAATCAGACAGAACAAGCAAATGGATATTCCTTGGATCATTTTAAATATAAATATCCTCTCTACAGATAATCCGCTTGTATGTGACTGTGATTTGGCTTGGTATGAAGCCTGGCTGGCAGGGCTCAGGGACCGAGATGACGAAATGATGCAAAAGAAGCGTACTGTTTGCACGATGGCAAGCGAGCACAGAGAGTACAGTGTAGCCAAGATGCCACTCGAAAAGATGAACTGCAAAAGGAAACCAAATTACGAACGGTCCTCCAGCGCTCCCAACACCTGTAACCCTACAAATTTTGCGGCATTCTTTATTATAGCCGCTTTGAGATGTTTTTAGATTAATAGCATTAATTTAGTATTTTAAGGCATTCCAATTTTGTTTTGTTTAACATGGAGGAACATCTCGAGTCAACTGTGGCCGGATGGCTCGGTGATAAACCTTCGCTGCATTGGTAATTTCCGTTTGAAAATTTAATAACGTGATGAATTTGTGAAATTAACTTCGATACATATCAATTTGAGAATTAATGGAAAAATATATAGTAGTATTTATATAGTATTTATATGGAGCGGTAGCTTGTTAAGTAATGGGGTTTTTAAAGGGAATCGCATAAGCTATGTAATACAGTATTTTTTAAAGTAAGAAACATCTAACGGTATGCCTTACTATTAGTAATACACCAAACAAGTATATAACAAAAAGCTATTAACATCACTACAGCAGTCTAGCTTATGTTAAGTATCACTGAAGACTTGTTTCAATATAACGATCGTAGTGTTACTCCATTTGATAATAATATATAAAATACTGAAAGAGTTTGAATTGTGAACATCACAATAAACATCAAGACATGCATTTTATACAATCTATTAGCGGAACATATTTTATTTTATTTTACTTTAATATTTGAAGAAGAACTTTGATATTTTTTATCATTTACCCCCTCCCTACGATGTAATATACACTTATTAGTAAGCTTTTATGTATTTACGATGTTGACTATTGCAATATTGTTCTATATCCTATACATAATTAGCAAGTTGATCGAAGTTTTCCATGTAATAAAAATATTAATACAGGTTTTTCGATGTTTTCGTGATTAAATACATATGAAGCTATACTCGCATATTTATCGTTACGATATTCAGCTTTTTATCCGAAAATATACTCTATGTTATCTTAAATATTCATAATTATAGAACCATAAATGTTCGATTTTATGTAGACTAGGATATAAATCGATAAGTGTTAGAGCATTTTCGGACAAAGTTTATTTTACATTTAGAAAATTTTATTTATGTGTTTTTACTTTGTTTTGTGTTTTATTTTTATTTGATTGTAGCATGATTAGAATACATTGTATAAAATGTTTAATTATTTTGTATTTTTTTATGTAGTTGATATTTATTTTTATTTATTAGGTATCGGAATAATAAATGTGACTTTAAGCTTTTGCATGTAAGTTTTGTGTTGCTTGATATATACCATGACATATACTATAAGTATAACAATTATACTAGCTATTAATAAAAAAAACATTTTAAAAGTTGTTGAATTAGATCATTGTTATATCTTTGGCGAATTGCATTATATAAACATATGATATTGTAAAAACAAGTGATAAAATTGTAACCAAAACATATCCTTTAGTCTGAATTATTTAACGTTAAGAGTATATTATATTAAAATTGTATTTAAAAAGAGTATATTGTATTAAACGAGCATTTAAAAATCAAACTTGTTATAGATCAGGGAGACAAAAGATATATAACCATATAAAAATTCCTGAATAATACAATTGTTTGTGTGCTTCATCTTATTTAAAACACTAGAATATTGTGACGTGCGTTTATAGTGTTCATATTTTATTTTAAAATGTGTAAAGTGTGTAAGACGCGAGATTGAATATGAATCAGATATTCAATGTACACACTTTTAATCATTTTGGAAACTTTAAATGTCAAGTATCATAAGAGTGATTCAGTATTCACGTATATTAATCACCTTTTAGGACACTATTAAGATGTTGTGCACCTAGTATTAATATATTATATTGCACCTTAAATATTTATATGTTATCTATTTTAGACCTCTATCTACTGAGGGTATTGGAGTTAACTGAACCTGGTATATTAAGAACTTCACGTAAACCGTCTGTACATGAAATGTTTAATAAAATTTATATTTCTTGAGAAATCATTGTCGATTTAATAGATAAATAAATTTTTTATAAATTTGATGTTTCTAATATTTAGATGTTATAACTGTAACCCTTTTATCTTCTATTACTGTACAATTTTCATGACGCAAGTTAAAATTATGTTTTATAAACCTAATTAAAGTTTAATTGAGAAGGTCCAAAGCATAGTGTCGTATGTTTGAAGTCAGTAAAAAGTCACCATAAAAGTGGTGGCTTATTTTCAATGTATATAAAATACACCATTTGTTCTGCGGATATTATTAAGGAGAGATGTGGACTGTTTATTTAAAGTATTGGTACCTGTATCATCGCTCAGCAGTAACTATGGGAAAAAATCTCAACCGTCGGGTATGTGCGTGGAAGGATCGGTTGAGCAAATAACAAGGATGGAAAACATGCACTTACTTGTTAGTGGTGTTTTCTGCAGGCTGCATTCTTAACTAATTTTATTCTAAAGCTAATAAAGCTGGCAAGCGAACACACACAATTAGCGGAAAAAACACGACATTTAGGTTTATGTCTTTTGTTCTTAACGGTATCTGTATTATGTATTGAATTGGTTTTCATTAAATTATATAATAACCAAAATTCTAACTTTATATTTACATACAAATTATTTATACATATACATCTATACATGGACCTTCGCAACTGGACGCTTGATTGGTAGAATTTGGTTTACTATAACAAACAAAAATATTCTCCAAATTTGTTTGTAGACATATTTAATCGTAACTCGAGTGTTACAGGTTTGTAATAAAATTCTGTATTAAGTTTTTACACACATAATTACATGTTTTTTATTTAAAATATTACAGACAGTAAGAAAAAATAAGTAACGGTCAAAGTGTTTAATAATAAAAATCACACATCAAAATTATTGTAAGAAAGTTTAAACATAATCGTAATATACAAAAATAAATGTATGCGTATATAATTAAGTCTAAGGGAACCAATAGGAAACATATCTGGAAAGTGGAGCAAAGAAAGTGCAGCGCCACTGCCCATAAAAAATTTGCATATCATATCGTTATAGCGAAGTAAGTTATTATAATATAATCGCATATATTAATGTATTCACTCTTGTTCGTTGTTGATGTACACTTACTGTTAATACATGCATAAATTTCGCTTGAATTATACAAAAATTTGCATAATTATCTACCTTTTTGAGGGCCACATTAGTGAGCCATAATTAACGTCTTTCAATATCATCTTTTTATTTATTAGAATTTAAAGGTAATACAATTATGTGATATTTAAACAATATAATCCGATGAAGCATTAATTGTTTTAAAATTGTCGATTGGGAAGAAAAAAAAATAGCATTCATGATAAGTTTATAGTCACATTTACTATCTTTAATTTATTAGGAATTAATGTAGGTAATTTAAATCTAATATCGAAATTTTGCTGTAAATGTGTATTTATTGACATTCGGTTAAAATAAAAAAATAATGAAATAATGTGGTTTCATTAACGTTACGTCCTTTATGTTACGGCAGTTTGTGGAAGTATTTTTTTCTATATTCTTACAAATGATAAATTCATAATTGATTTTACTTGTGTACAGTAAGTCTATATCAATTGTAGTCGTAGCAAATAATTCCTCTTACCGCAGAAGTTGTTAGCATAATCGCTATCTCATATCTCTCCTTCGTACCCTTTTGTATGCAAACATAAACCCAGAATGAACAATATTTCTTGACCTGACTATCGCATTTGGTTTGAAAAACATTCGTTTCATTAGGCTCTGTAGAAAGAGCTAAAGGAGCTCATCCTAAATGGCAAAAAGTAGGTACCTACTTTTGCACATACGTGAGCGCTAAAGTGGCTGAACAGAGACTTGAAAGTTGAAGTTAGCGAACATACAAATTTACGACTCGAATCTAACTATACTTAAGACCTAAAATGTATAGGAAAACGTATGTGTATTTAGTGTATCGAAAAATGTTTTATTAAATTAAATGTTAGGTACATAAAATTTGATATCAAATTATATAAAATAATAAAAAAGCACTAGAACCGGGTAGAATAAGCCATCGTATCTATAAAATAAATATATTATATGAATTAGACTTCTATCACTCAACTCGTTTAGAATTAGCACAATTTTTAACAGACGTACACGTTATTTTTATTGAAAAAGATAACAGTTCAAGAAACATTTAATTGATTTTGTAAGTTTTTACAAATCACTTAACCTTTGTTGTTTATCGGTTTGCAGATTTAATATGACAATTTTAAGAAATAAACACTGTACTCAAGTTGGTAGAATAAACTAAGATTTATATTAAAAAAAAAGGTGTGTGGTAAAGACACACGATAGTGATTCTTTTGTATTACAGGTAATCGTTTTTTTTTATTATTTTTAGATTAATTTCGACACAAATAAGATTGCGGATCCAATTTTCAAAACCTTTCCATAAATAGTTTCTTTCAATAATAAATTTAATATTATTTAGGCTGTTTGGCTATATTTTTATCGACATGTCATAATTTGTTAAGACTCAAACTACGTGATCAGGCTTGTTATGGACTTTGAACATTTAAAGGTAACTAAATAAGCTATTGGATGTGAGAAAAATGATAATAGCTCAGGTTATGTTCGGATAACGTGCAAAACGACCTAAATAGTCGAGAAATCATAAAATAGTGGAACCGCTTTTAATAATTCCAATTTGATCACCACGCCCTTTCAAGTTAAATAACTGTAATCATGCGAACTCTGATCATGTTGAAGTGACGATGACTCAGTCGGCAGTGTGTACGGACGCCGCTTTAATGGACGTGACTTCGAATCCTCCTGCAAATCCTTTAGCTTTCGGTAAAGGAAAACAACGTGATGAAACCATAGCATAGTGGTAGGGATTTTCTAATGTCTACATGGCTAGCTGCCACCCTCAAATTGAAAATCTGTCGCCAAATACCTAAAGAAGTGTTTTAACAGTTGCACTTTAGAGCCAGTCTCTCCACTAGGTTTAGCGTGTTCACCATCTTAGGCCACATCGACACTTAACATCAGGTAAGATTGTGTTCATAACCCTAAGCCTATGAACTATAAAATCAACTATGAATATATTTCAACAGGTGCCATTGAGAACTAGTCCCTAACTGATCTTACAGCGTTTCCATATTATAATATATCAACACCAAATACCACTTAAGATAATGTCAAAAATCAAAAAAATTGAAATAAAACTAATTTAAACGGATTTTATCGCGGTTATTTATTTATTTTGATCCCGACGTTTCGAAAGCTTTTCAGCCTTCGTGGTCACGGGACGGACTGAGATGTAGGTTGTACAAAAAAGTTCATGTTACTGTGTCTACCTTCAATTTAATTTTTATTATTGATAGAGTTCCGATCTACGCAGAAAGAGCTCACAGTGTCTTGAGGTCTGGCAATTGGTCATTTGGGTTCCGATTTAATTAAATGTATAATCGGATCCCATGCTTGTGCTAGCTTTCAACCATCTTCTCTATTGAAATTTGGATGTTTTTTAATTTCAATAGCCTCACGAATCATCCTAGGTAGGAATCGGTGATCTTTGGCAAGGATTTGTGGCTTGTCGAATCGAAAAATAATGTTTGGAGCCTTCTTCTGAATGTTCAGCAACTGCAGACTTCGTAGAGCGTCGGTGTTTAACGTCAGCTATGTGTTCTTTTACGCGGGTCCCTATATTTCTTTTGGTTTGACCGATATACGAGAGGCCACAGTCACATTCGATTTTGTATACGCCCTGTTCTTGTAGAGGTATATGACATTTGACAGGTGGTAAAATTTGACTAATCTTCTTGGGCGGCTTAAAGTAAGTTTTAATTGAAGCACGCTTCAGTACATAATCTTGTCTGTGACCCCTCTTACAAAAGGTAACACAACAGGTACACGTTCTACTGTGGCTGGTTTCACTCGGTTTCCGTGACGGCGGCGTGGAATTTGGAGCTTGTTATCTCGCAGAACTTGCTTGATATGTTGTAGCTCAGCAGCCAGATGTTCCTCATCACAGATTCTTTGTGCTCTCTGAAACAAAGATTTACCCACGGTAGCTAACTTTTTCGGATGGTGGTGAGATTCACCATTCAGGTATTTATCTGTATGGGTCATTTTTCTGTACACAGTATGGCCTAAAGACTGATCAGGATTACGGATAACTAAAACATCTAAGATAGGAAGAGATTTATTTTGTTCTAACTCCACAGTGAATTGTATGTTATTGTTAATGGAGTTAAGATGATCTAAAAATGCAGCTACTTTGTCAGATGGTAAAATTGTGAAAGTATCATCTACGTACCGTTTGTAAAACCTGGGAGTGACGGGGGCAGTGCTTAGGGCTGTCTCCTCGAAGTTCTCCATGAAAATATCGGCGACTACTGGAGATACAGGTGAGCTCATAGGTACTCCATTCACTTGTACATAAAACTGATTCCTCCACAACATGTAGCCAGATGTGAGGCAATGTTTTAGTAATGCTGCATACTCTATGGGCATGTTATTATCTGCTAACCTCTTAGACACAATTTCAATGCAGTCTTGTACTGGTAAGCTTGTGAATAGAGACTGGACATCAAAACTAACCATGGTTTCATTGTCAGCTAATTGTAGGTGTTTAATATCACTGACAAATTGGTATGAATCCTTCACAGATGCTCTAGTGTTGCCTCTTAGTGGTGATAACACTTTTGCTACGTGCTGAGCCAATCTGTAGGTTGGTGTGTCGATCTGACTCACGATAGGACGTAGTGGAGCATTTGGCTTGTTTATTTTCGGTAACCCATACAGTTTAGGATGTTTTGCACACGATGGGACGAGTAAGTTTACGTCAAGATTTAAAGTGTCGGAGTAATTGCTTATTAAAGAGCTGGTAGCCTTTCAAACTTTGTTGGTTGGGTCTGTTTCAACCTTCTTGTATGTACTTTCATCCGACAAAAGTTTTTCTATTTTATTATTGTAATCTGACATATCCATTACTACTGTCGCATTACCTTTATCTGCACTGAGAATAGTTACATCCTTCTTTGAACGCAAGTTCTTTAAAGCGATATATTGTTGTTTTGGAAGATTTGGTTTGGGCGCTTTCACTTGTCGTAATATTGACGAAATATTTTGACGAAACGTCAGGATCAAAATAAATAAATAACCGCGATAAAATTCGTTTAAATTAGTTTTATTTCAATGACTAATATTCGCGTAAATATAAGAAATCATAATCTAAAAAATATTACGTAGAAACAAGATATACAAATAAATGATAAAATAATAGTCTTGCAAGTTGCTTTATACTCTTATACACATCATCATTTCATTGGAAGAATTATTAAAGTCTCACGTTGGGCTAAATGCTACGATAAGTAAACCGATTTGATATTCCGAATGAAACTTCTAGAACAAGTACCATTAAAAAACGTTAAGTGGTTCAAAGCAATTGGAACTATTCACTCGATATATATGTGGAGAGCTCCTTTTCTATCAAGACCGATTCTATATTGGTGTTAATAATTTGTATATGGATAATCTACAAGCATTAAGGGGATCGATATAACATTAGTGCGGTGTCATGATATTTGTAGGGTAAAACGCTACAATACGCCTCACTTTTACGTGATGCTCAATAAAATGACCACAAAACCTTTTTTAATCATATATTTATTGAAAATATAATTCTAAACCCTTTGACTGGGAGTTTTCTAACGCTGTGTTGATAATATGCCTCACATCTATTACAAAATGCCCCACTGTAATTATTACAAAAATATACTGAATTCCACAAATTAAATTTAAGTTAATAAATAAAAATCAACAACGTGTCTTGGATATTACTTGAGATCAATTTCTTAATAGACATAAACATTTTTATAAGGTATCTTTACTTAACATATTTTTTTTTGTTGTTGCAAATACAAATACAAAACTCATGCATCTAATATGAACATTATATCCAATATTCTCTGGAAGTCGTAGAATTTTCTGTATACCGCACCTATTTTTATTTTGCATTAGAAATATCTTCTTTCGAATAACTTTTATAATTTTGATTGTTTGTCTTTATCTTGTTGAACCATTCATGAAGAGCATTATTGAAAATCTGCTGCCAAACACTAATAGATGTGTCCCGGCAATTACGCTTGCGATCCAGTTCCTCCATAGGTTTAGCGTGTCCAACTTGGGCCGTATCGTCACTTCAGATCAGGTGAGATTATAGCCGTAACGCTAAACTTTAACTATATCATGTCACGTTCATAAATTAACTTTGCGGTGCTGTGGGTATCACTACTTGTTTGATATTTATATTTGTGAGTCTGTAAGCACAGTGGAGTATATTGTCAACTGGGGCGTATTAAAGCGTTTACCCTAAACATAAGGACTGATTGTCTTCACATAATAATTTATTTCTTTTGAAGTAATGTTTTACGAAAGCTTTTGAAAACATTTTCAAATAAAGTATTCAAGACGCAGTCTAGCCGGTATCGCGCGCTTTGCCGGAATTCCATTAGAACTCAATTCGTTTTCATTTCTAATAAACTGAATCATTATAAATATTAGTTCTTATTTTTATTTTTATTCTTCATTAAACTCAATATTGGTACACCATATTATAGAAATATTTTTAAGTAATTGAAGTAAAACCTTATTTAGGCGCGCAGAGTACTTTATTTTGTTTATTGTTTTTTTTTCTTATTTAATTATAATTTAGAACAATTATATTCACAAATGATATTTATATAGATATTTTCTCTTGTCGTTTAATTTTTTTTATTAAATACGGGAACGGAGGTCGATTTTGTAAATATTTCATTTTATCAAATTATTTAGAGTTTAATTTACTTTAATTTACTTATTTAGTTTTTCCTAAATAAAATTGTCATTCTTTTGAAAAACTTTTTTAAAACTGTTTGCAATTCAAAAAAATATTCTACAAATACAAGTCAGAATCGCATAAATTAGTTATGAAAATACCTAAATTGCTAACGATGTTACGCCACTGTAAAGCATGACGGTGACTTGAATGTCTAATTAAACTTAATTACTATTTGTAAACTTATTCTTAATCGTAATGAAGTTAAATAAAATTTGATAAAAAGTCAACGGATTGAATTATTAAAATAAAATAAATAGGTTCTACATTATAAAAAACCGTATCATGATGTTTTATTTTCAGTTTATTATTATTTTTAAGGAAAGCTTACAGACTAATACCAACTTTTAAATACGATAAATTATAAAAAAGAACATTGTTGCTAATAATACGCCTCCATCTATAAATGTTTGTGCAAGTTAATCTCAAAAATCTTTCAATCGAATTCAATAAAAGTTTTTTAATGTTATTATATTGCTTGGTCCAACTTGAGAGATAGGACAGTTTTTATTCCTATATAGGATCCTATTTTTAGATGCTATAGGTGGATTAGGTGGCGCATTGCTCAAGTTATTGACTATTAGAAAGAGTGGAAGACTCTTATGATTTTGTCTTTGGTGTCACAAGATTTTCCCTTTACTTATATAATTCTATATTCGATACAATATATTTGTCTCCTTCCACCACCATTACACATCACACCATTATTTCTTATAGTAATGTTAAAGCCTGACATTAATACATCACAACAGTTATTTTTAGACTGATTGACATAACGATGAAATAAGTGATAACTTTTGTTCTTTTTTTTTCACTCCTTAGTAAAATTGTAATGTACGTAATGACTTTTACGTAGCAATAATTAAATATTTTAAATTTATTGCAATGTTTGTTTAGTTTCTAAACGTCATAACGTGAAATCAGTGTAAAGTTTAAAGACAACCTCCTTTTTAACAAAATTATCTTTTTTTTAATCGTGTTTCTATTTTCTTGTTGTTTTGTTCATTTTTCTTTAGTTTTACGATGTTAGACTTACTTATTTTATCTACAATATTAAATAATATAAGCTGGTATTATATAGTTTAAGTGTTGAACACATTATTAGTTGAAAGTTTTTTTACTATACTTGTATTTTTAAGGCCTATGAATGAACCAAAGAAAAAAACCTATTCTGTTTAATAATATTATATATTATATTTCACTGTATGTATGGCGCAGCCAACTATCTTAATTAGCTTAACTATCTTAAATTATTTAGTCGTTCGGTAACTTTCTTGGTTTATTGTAGCAAAATAACTGTACATTCTTTGTTAGTAAGCATATAATAAGTAAAAAATGAAAACGATTACCTACAGACAATCGACGATTGCCTAATTCATCTGGAGTCATCGCTTTCATGCCGACCTGCAAGTCTTTCGACAGCTAAATATATGCTATGATATGTGAAATTGTGATAAATTGTAAATAAGTCACTGTGACAAATTTTTCACCACGTGTATGGTTAAAGTCCTGCGAAGTACAGATTCCTAACACCCAACGTGATTTTTGGAAATATACCGATTGATCGCGGCACAGGACACTCCTTTTTTTGTTAACGTGGTTTACATTTACATTTACAGTTACATACTTGTATTCATAACAAGATAATTTCGGATTGTTTTCTTGTTGTTTTAGTTTCTATTATTGTAATTATTATATGTAATTTTATATTGTTTTTAAGCCATCAATACATTTTTTTTGTTTAGTTTTATGTAAGGGAGCCTTTTAATCTGAATAATAAATAAATAATAATAATGTGATAGGCGGGCTAGAAGTGGAGCGCGTGGGATTATTGGGCGTGGTCAGAATCTGGCGTTCCGAGTCAAACGTAAACCAAAGTAGACGCTTAAACGTGCCAATACTGTGTTACTTCTAGTGTATGGTGGTTTTGATACAGTCCTACAAAATAATAATGTATTGTATTAATTATGTATGTATTAATTTTATAATTCAATATTCAAGGACTATAACCGAAATGTGTACTGTATTTACAACGTTGAGCTTCAAGTTTTACATACGTTTGATAAAACAGGGTTACAAGGATACCGAAGTAGTTTTTAATATTTTGGAGTATGATACTATAAAATTAGCATAGTAAAGGAGTGAGTTTCAACTTATGAATGTTTACTATTATTCATACTCAAGCAATGTATTTAAATAATAATCTGTATCCGTTTAGAGAATAATATTATAAGATGTTAAATCGTTTCTCTTCCTTTTTATATTTATTCATCTCTCATTTACTATCCATCGTTATAAAGGAACATCCAAAGAATATTCTTATTATTGTTAATGTACTTACAGGTATCAAAATTATGAATATTGACGGATATAGTAATAATAGACGACAGAAAAAGATATGGATGGTTTTATGAAGAAAGAGAAATAATCTGTAAAAGATATGAGTAATATATAATGTGAGTAAAATAAGTATTGAGGTGACAGTTCATAGGGAGAGTGGAAAAGGAAAATATATTGAGATAATCCTACTTAGCGTGAATAGAGGCAAAAAAAATGGCTAATATTCTATAAACACTGAAATAACCGATATATATATATAAATAACCGACAATCTTCTTCTATATCTATAAAAAGATAATAAAGTTCTTGTGACGATCAGCCACGTTAAAACTATTGAAATTATTGGGACGGGACTATGATCATTTGATACGGAGTTTTTCGTAGATAGTTTCTAGAGTATTTAATTCTTGAATTTTCTTGTATTTATTTAAGTCAATAAAACCTTATTGTCCGTTTGTCAATTTTTTTTCGATCTACTATTATATATTATACTAGTTTTTACCCGCGACTTCGCTGGTGTTAATTTTGTTTTTGTCAAACAAATCGGATGACACAATAAAAAGTTTCGTACAAAGTTAATCCCTTACTTTACCCCACTTCTTGTAAGACTTTTAGAAAGAAAAAGTTACCTATATACATCTCCAGGTTCCCATCTATCTCTATGCCAAAATTAATCATAATCGATTTAGTGGTTTAGGTGTGAAAGCGTAATAACAAATAAACAAATAAACTCACTGTTTCATTTATAATATTCTTATTATTATTACTACTTAATTATTAATTATATATTTTTATTATATTATATTATTATTATATTATATCATTATATAATGGTAAGGATTGGTTACCACTTATTTTTATTCGTTATTTTATTTAGGGTTGTTCAAAATAAAGGACGCGTGGCATGGTAGGCAGGTGGTAGCCAGTTTATAATAATCATAAAGACTAGTTATTAATAAGTTAATACGTTTGGTTTTGTAAGACGATTGACCAACGGCCAGAGGTTAACAAGTAAATTGTTTTTCTAAACATTAACATCTATTTCCAGTAATTTTTATTTAAAATATTTTATTCAGCATTTGAACATAACAATTATAGTTGTGATATATTATTATGAGCGTACATATAATTTATGCTTGGCAATTTATAAAAATAAAACTTGTTTACGACTGCACTAACTGGTTATGTAAATAGTCTTTTGAAATTATTTTATGTAAAATTAATCTAAATAAGAATCTTTGACACGTATTACGTTCCTTGAAATTCAAAATGTCAGGAGATTTGATTTCGCATCTAGATACGAATATTTAGCAGATTTCCCTTATAAACGTGGATATAAAATTATTTCAGATATATTTCGGATAGATTTACTTAATTTTATGTTAGAAGTGAGCTAGGTATTATACGAAAAGTAAAGTGTTTTTGACATTCGACAATGTCTTGTTACTTATCGGAAATTATTCAAAATATATAGATCACGATTACGGAGATATAACAATTGTTATTCCTAATATATTTAATAGCATGTTTTCAGTTTAAGGAATCTATTAGCAATCAATTATGTTTAGGATAGAAAATGTATTTGAATTGATTTTATTTGGCTAGTAGCTACGCCCGCGACGCCTGATCTCAATATTATTTAATAATTTTTGTACGTTTTTGTAATTTTTTTACAATATAGCATGGTTCCTGTTGGTGGTAGCGTGATTTTAAATGACCGAAAGCCTTCCTCAATGATTGCTCTATTAAATATATTACAAAAATATTTTTTGAAAGCTGAATGGTAGGTAGTTCCTAAAATCAGCGCGTTCAAATAAACAAACTTTTTCGTTGTATAATATTGATATAGACGGGTGAAAACAAAATCACTTTTTTAGAATTCGAAGGGTGATAAAGTTACTAATAACATTGAAATGTTCGATATTCCTTCAGTTCCAATTTTTAATTGCAAAAAGGATGAAGTGACTTAAGGTAGTTCGAATCCCATATAGAACAATTATTCATATTATGTAAAAATGATTGTTACACCTCTGGGTATAATTATGTTTATGAAGTCCACCGCAACATAGATCTTCATTCCTAGTACGGGTGTTTTGTTTTCTCTTTCATAAAGACATTATACCATAGCACAGTTGTTTACACTTGCTTTAAACTATAAAATATGTACTACATGGATGTGACACCACAAAAAATATATAAGTGGCATTTATCAATATGAATTTAAACAAATTTTACTATTCCTTTAATAACTTTTTTTTCGACCTGACATGCGCTGTTAGCCCTAAGGGCTTTGACAGCTTTACTAAATTTTTAGGCGCGAATGTTAAGGGCACTCATTCCTGAGACAGCGGCCGCAAAGGTGCGAAAATGGCCGAACCTCGGCTTAGACTGCTAACGGAACACGAACAGAGATTCGCGAGTTTAACTAACCAACTTACTAATTTAGTGATCCTAACTACGAGTTTCACAAGCAAGCCGCGCAAGGTCTGTGGGGGTGTTCCCTTACAGGACCGTGTACTTAACGTGTGGCTGTGCACGAATGGTATGCGGTGTGATGATGCACTCTAAGTGATGTAGAGTGTCACAGTATCGCGTGAGCAGAGTTACTCGGGGACTCCTGTCTGGAGGATCGAACTTACGCTCTGGTTCGGCGGCGAGGACGGCGGTTACATGAACGTGTACGCGGAGAAGCGCGATTGGTGGACACAGCAGGGAGCAGCGCGTTTAAACTCGTCATTTTATCGATGGAATCGGTGAAGCAATTACGTAGCCTGCGCGTGAAGCCTTTCGCATGCGGATTGGAAGTGTAGCTAACTGCGTGTACTTTGGCCTTTTCAGTAAATTTCTTCGTAAGTTATTTATATATGCATATTTACGCAATATTACGGATATAGGGCGAGGCTTGGATGGCTATGCGTATGAATTCGTTTTGCAACACTTGTAGTTTGCGAAGGGTGGTGCGTGAAGCGTGAGCGAATACGACGAAACTAAAAGTAAGTATGGAACGGATGCATATATTGTATATTTTACTCTTGGATGAGGCTAGTTAGCGTAGCAGAGCTATAGCCGTGGAGGCATTTTTCTGTACGTAATCTATATGTTTGTTGAAGGTGAGGTACCTATGTAACACTACACGAAGGTATTTAGTTTGGTTAGCCCAACAGATATCCTTTAATAACTCGCAATAGTCTTAGTTCCGAATGTTTTCAGCATTTGGGTAGTTTATAACCGACTCAATTAATAAGAATAAATCTATTATAATGTTCAATTAACAATGCACTTTTTATATAATTTATTTCGTTGCCGACATATTCTCAAAATATTTAGTTCAAAATATAACAAGAAATATTAAGCCTATCGCTCCAAGTTATATCGTTGGGTCGACAGGAAAAAATACAATAGGAGAATGTACTTTTCATCAGGAGCGGGGTCGGAGAGCGTGTCGGCAAATGCCGGGAAATATTGCAATCACAGCGATGCCTCTGTAATGTTGGAATTGTCGGGTTAATGCTGGTATTGCAGTTGTTTTATTATTAACCACCCGGAGTTTTTAGTAACATGTTATTGTGAAAATTTTATGTCTGAGTGTTGTCGTAAAATTTATTTATCATAACTACTTTTACTACTAAACTTTATACATTTACTAATCATAATCATTTGTTTAAAAAGTAATAGACATTCAGACGTTACGGATTCATGAAGAGTTTGTTGAAAGTTTTTTCTTTCAATAAAAACAGTTTTTATTATAGTTCAAATAATACTATATTTATATTAGCTATCCAACATTAAACTGCACAGCATATTGATAAGTATGCGAAAGACATCAGGAAATGCTAAGAACTAAATATTTTGAATATCATTGAAGGAAATATTGTATAATAACCGGTATCACTACAGAAATATTCTGTAAGATTTAAGCTATCATACTAATATAGGTAAACTTCAAACTGTAAATATTAATTGTTCTGCTATTTCTCTATGAACAAAGCAGAAGCAGAGTATACTATAACAATATTAAAAATTGTTGGCACAGGCATTAAAGTGTAGAATTAAGTATTTAGTTATTATTAATTAATTAATTGTTATTAAAATTATTTTCGCAACGGTAGATTCACTCATTTTATTTTATTTCATAGGAGAATTATTTATTTCACATATAAACTTTATGTAAGATGTGCTCATCATAATTTTATACAAAACTATTGTAATAAAGACTGAAAATACCATTTTAAACTACGTTATAAAGATTCTCTTTATTCACGCCAATGAAGATTACATCGTAATTTGATATTAGTACAAGAGCATAGAGTTCAACGGACGTAATCAGGTATATGCTGGAATGTTTTTCATGCACGTAAATTATAAATAATGAAATCTCAATTTATATAAAATAAAATAATTTTCACAATTTTTGCCTAAAATTAATCAGAAAACGCTACATCAGGGAGAGTTATTTAAGCAGAATTACCGCATTTTATATTAGTGGTGATACCATATGTCAAATTGAAGGGTATTATTTATTTTAAATTAGCAGCTAACCGTGACTTTGCCGGCATTAGTTACAATGTAATACTTAATCATTAATAAATCTGCATCATTTTTGAGTAAAATAATTATTAGTCAAGACTAAGTAACTGCAAACATTAATTCCTAAAAAAAATGCTCTTTATAATAATAATTAGTTTTTAGTATATTATTCCGAAACCAAGTTAAATAAAACATGGTATTATTTTTCAAGCAAATGCCATGATATATCAAGTATAGAAATTTAATATAAAATCTGTCTAGTTAATAGATTGGGAGTGTAGTAACTTTATACGGAGCCGGGGTAGGCTACGGCAAAGGTTGCCCAGCCTAAGTGAAAACTAATGTTTTCATTAGGGCCTTTCAGCGATCCAGCGTCAGTTAATGCGAGCTTGTCATGTACTTTCGCCAAGGGCGATTGCGACCTTTAAAGAACGATTTTCCACTGACTTAAATTGACCTGAATCTTCAGTGGTAGTACTAAATTTACTTGGTTTTGATTCTTCTTAATTTGTTATTAAAGTGTATTATCAAACAAAGTTAGTATACAAGGTTTCAACTTGTCAATAACATAAATGAAACACATTTGACGCAGTGTTAGTTAAGTGATAGTGTGCTCGAATACCGTGTTGATTGATGTGCGTTCGGATTACACGATGAAAATTTGTAACTAAGCAACCTATAGCTACGCTTGGTAGCGGTACTGATAGCCATTTCTTTATTACACTTACCGTGTTATCTTGAATCAAACTGTTACCTATTTAAAATCAGATAGATGTTATAATCAAAACGCTTAAACCTATAAAGAATAATAGCTTCAAGTGAAAGTATAATATGACCAACTACGTATATTCCTAATATCAAAAGTTCTATCGCCACAATGTGAACGTGTTCTTGCGAGCACTGAGGTATACTGAACTTAGTCTCAGGTATCTCGCATCTTAATAGCTCTAAAGCGTTGTGAAATGGAACGAAGGAAAATATGACAAGAACTTCCCACTCGCATTTCATACAAAGTGGATATCATTTTAAAAGAATCTTTCCTTCTTTCATAACATTCGTACAATAACTTTCCCGAGGCTCGTTTCACTCCCATGGCTTGTAGGGGTTCGTGACATTGATTTGTAGCATTATCGGACTCTGAAAAGTTGGTTTAGAAATAGTTTAATATATTTTTGATATGTATCAATTGATAGATTTTTAATGCATTGATATAGTAAAAGTTAGATGCAATATAAATATATATTTTTGTTAGATCTTCTTAAATTATTTAATACCTGTTCAAGCGGGAGAGATAAAATACATTTTAAAATCATAATATAGTTCTACTTAGATAATGTATTATCTGTCTAGTATTTAGATATTCAATTAAAAAGAACCTTTAAAAACAGATCTGGTTCGAAAAATACAGTATACAACAAAATTAAATGATTTTTTGTTATATTACACATATTATACAATATAATATTGATACTTTTTGTCATTTCAAATAAAATTCGAGATTCATTACTGGGAACAATGGTTTTTTTTTTTAAATATAGGCAATGTATATAAAATAACTGAGAACATAAAATAAGAATGATATGATTACTGGGACATATGGAAATAATACAACTACTCAATTGTAAATAAATGTAATTATCAAGTAATGGTAATCAAAAAGTACCCGAATTATAATTAGTTTATAGAATGCAGGGGAAAAATATTTTACGGTGAGCATTTTGTGAGTATGGAAAAATGTAAAATTAATCTGGTGATATACATATTTAACTAGCCGATTTCCGGTTAACAACCGGTCAAGTTTTATTGAGACATTAATTTAAAGCAAGAAAGTCTGTAGAAAAATAAAAAAATATCTTAAAAAATACACCAAACCGGAAAATCTTCAAATGTATTTAACAATTTCAAAAATTCACAGGCATCTATCAAATTTTGTTATGGTCCAGGAAATAGGTCGGTTTTAGGAATGGGGCGAGTGGAAATGTATCCTTAGGGAACAATAAGGTTTATTGTAATCTGACCCCTGTTTACGCTACTTCAAAACAAAGGAGTTCTCAACATCTTAAGTTTTGATCTGTGATACCGAGTTTGCAGAGACTGCTGCCCAATCAGATAAGCGATGTTTTCTTCGTGTAACTGACAGCTAACTCTGTAACTTGGACTGACTTCTATAGACATTTATAACTATATTTACATTTACTTTGTAAAAATTTAACAGCATTAGCAGCTTTAACAACATATATAATCTTCAAGGCGTGTTCTTCCAACTAACAAAATGGTAAGCCATAAAAATAAAAGATAAATTTTAGAAGGTGGATCTAATAAGATTTTTTTATACCAATGGACAACAACCAGACAGATGGTCTATCTGATGGTAAATGGTTACCGTGGCCTATAGATAGCCGCAACACCATTATGTTACTATGTTGTTGACCTTGCCGAAAAGGGCTTGTTCTCGTTCACTATGCTGGAACAGAAGGGCTCATATTGATCCTTTACTTTGCGGTAGTCTAAACTCGACAGTGGTCGCTAACCAGTCAGGCTTACCACCAAGCTATGACGGATCAAGGATTACATGCTTAACCGTAGGGATCAAAACCAAATGTGGGACCAACAGTCAGAGCCTCATCGGTTACTCGGCACAATGCATTACAAGCAGGTGAGGTTGACTTGGGTAACTCAGATGGTATTCGATACTCCTTACACCCCTTAAGATGTTTATAAGCAAAATAAAACACGTAAATAGTGTAAACCTAAATTTATACAAAGTAATATTGAAATGGTATAGGCATTCTACATACAAAAAATATTAATTCCCTAGGGTTTTTATACTTTATGAGGTCATAAGCCACAATTTCACTTCTTGTTAAGTGACCAAGATTTTGGATACGCTAAAACTTTCAATTATACTGGAACTGGGACTCAAAAGCAACTCTCGAAATACTCCTATAAGTGTTTGGCGGCAGATTTTCAACTATGAAGCTGGTGAAGTTAGCCAGATTTGCATTAGAAAAACCCCTAATTCTTTTCTATCTGCTGTATTACGATGTTTTTCTTTTATCGGAGAGGCTCAGGCACGTTGCAGGGATAAGAACTTATGTCTACTGACGTGGCGACCGTATACTTTATTACTTAGCCATCATTTCATTAATAGTGAAGGAGTTTTATTTTTGTTACAGATTATTCACCGATTCACTTATATAGTAAGTAGTTAAGTGTGCGGTTAAAAATTAAAGTTTAATTTAATAAAATAAAAGTTTAGTACTTAAGTTAGTAGTCTTGTTTTAGTATCAGTTGATTTACATCTATTAATCAAACAATATTCGATTTCAGGGAGATGTATTAAACTGTTTTTATACTATAGTTCAAGCGATGATAGGAATTTCATAGTAACTTTTGATCACACTTTAGATTTGTTGCATTTGGGTATAAATCAGTATAAGTATGTATATTCAGTGCAGTCCCTCTTTCGTAACTACTGCTATATAAAAATATCTTATTAAACATGTTGTTTTACAATGGTACTAGTATTTTCAGAGAGTTATAACCTCCTACAAATATTACTCTTTATAATAATAGCATACATATTATAATAATGTATTTAAATATAACATCGGTAAATTGTTATTTATCGCATGTAATATACCCGTCGTAGACTGCGGTGAGTTATTTTGTAGCATAATATATAAATTTATCACTCCTGAACCGCGTTCGTAGCAATTGAAAAGAAATATAAGAGGGAAACATATTTTTCATCACGAGCCAAGACGTCACAGAGCGTGATAACGAATACCGGGTATATTGTAATCACGGAAACAGCTACAAAATGTCCGCTCACATGCAGAGAGTTGCAAACTTTTTAACTTCTTTTAATTTACTCAATTTAAATATATTTATGCAAGAACTATATTATATTAATATATCTATTGTTAATTAAAAAATATATGACAATACGAATAGTATTTATGGATATACTGGCTTTTATTTTATTTCATAAAATGTTATGTAGCCATTTATTATGCGTTTATAATATTGGTAGTATTTCGTTTAGTTAGTGTAAAATTGAATAGTTTATATTATTTGTAGATGTAAATAAATTTTAAAAATATAAAGAAATAGAAAAAATCGTTTATATTTATTTCAAAAAAAATCCGGAGAGTTTTAACATGAAAGCTGCCAACTTGATGGAACTATATTTGAAGATCTCTTTTGTTATAAAAATAGTAGGCTATAGCTTAAATGAAGTGCATTCAGCGGCGTTAGAAATAATTTAAAAACAACAAATAAGTTATTTTTATCAAGAAAAACGTTTCAACTTCGCGATATCAATAAAACATAATATACAGTATAAAAATACAGCAAGACCAACGTTCATCAATTAACTAAGATTATATAATAAGTTAACTTTTTAATGTTAAATTTAGTCTATAGCTTATTGTTAATTTCTAATTCCTTGTTTATATGAACTTGCTATCACAATTTAAAAATGCAAGAAGTTATTAAGGAAATTAAAACATGATCAACTTATACTTTATTAAAAATAGACATATATTTTTAAATTCTTTCGTTTATAAAATCCATATAATAATTCAAGCACCGTAAACTTCTTTAAGCCGAGAGTGAGTGGTTGTGACTTGCGACTAAGATTTATGCTGTCGTTAGAGGCAAAGAAGTTTGCATGATAATAATGTAAATGTAAAATAATTTTGAAATTATTTTCAAAGAATATAATACCCCATCCGTATTTATGGGGTCTGGGTAATGTTAGGCTCTGTAATCTTCTTGGTTATTTATTAAACTGTACACAATAATGTTTCTTAAGATTTTTGTGTACAATTATTCTTATCTTTGATAATTATAATTAACCGGATCCTCTTAGCATTCTTTATATAAGAATGGAAGTTGATATACATAGATATGGTATTTAGTCATTTTAGATTAACGTACTTACGAACTTGAAACCGCTACACAAACAGTTTGAACTTTGGGATAACTCGTTTGTCGCTAGCATATTTGTGGCGATGGGTTATGTTGTGATGGACAAAGTTTTTCCGATCTATTTGGTATTCATTAGGTAAAAATGAATAGAATTTTTAAGGGTATTTCAAACTGTATATTTCTAGAATATTTATATTAGCTTTACTTGGTTCGTACTTTTGAGTTAAGAAACGTTAAAATGCATGCAAAAATATTCATGAGCAATTTTACAACTCAATTTTACTGCACTGGAAATGTTTACCGACATTTTATATTCAATTTTACATCCTTTGCAGTGGTAAATGTTTATGGAATTCACGTCATTATAAACTAAATGTAAATAATAATTGTTACGACTGTGATAAATATAAACACTTACTTTTCATCACGATACTCTTAATCACGTCTAAACAACTGAACTTATCGAAATGGGACTTGATTCATTAGATGTGGAGTTTTTTGTAAATGTTTCTGGGTTACTTAGTTTTTTGGATTTGTTTTTTGTGATTTGTTTTTGTATGATTATTATGTCACTAAGGTGGTTTTTAGGTACTTTGTCCTTCTATCGACTTACTGGCATTACATTTCCTATAATTCTCAATTACATTTGTGTATTGTTAAATTTATATTAAAATAATATGAGAAAGCTATTTGAACAGTTTATTTTACTAATACCAAATTATTTTTGAAAATTGTGATTGTTGTCCAGAATGACTTGGTATTTGGTAAGCTTTCACCTTCCACAATGTAGATATACAAAAAAAAACGGTTCAATGGACCGACATGAAAGGGGCGACTCTGGCATTTAGTCAAATTAGTCAAGCAAGTACAAAATACGAATTTTCAAATATATTCAAGAAATTCTATAGCTTGATCAACACATACCTATTAACAGATAAACGTACCGAATATATCTATTTGTCCTAAATATATACAATACATGCGTCTCCATGATCAATACAATCCTGGAGTAAAGTATGTATTTATCTAGTTTGTGTAAATGTAGCATGTATTTGAGGTCGGGGTCCCTTGTTAATCCTGGTTTAGTTTCAGTTAATTCCCGATAAAAAGGGAACCACATAGAATAGAAACATATATTTATTTATAAAGAAAAGTAAAATAGAGTATTTATATGGTACTAGCTGCGTCCGCGACTTCGTTTGCGTGGGATTAAAACATATTTAATATTTTTTGCCATTTTTGTAACTTATTTCAATACAGCTTTATTGCTAGTAGCGGTAGCGTGATATTAAAGAGCACAAAGCCTTTCTCAATAATTGCTTTATGAAATACAACTAAATATATAAATACTCTATCAAATACGTATTTTTTTTAATCCTACTGGTAGTTCCTAAGATTAGCGCGTTCAAACAAACAAACTTTTCCGCTCTATAATAATAATACACATATAGGATTATATACTTAAAATATACCCTTTTGCTTTTGTCTTGTATTAAAACAAGATAAATCGGCGAAGATACAAGCTTACGCGTGCAGAATCTTATAAATTTTTGGTTTATATACAGAATTTATTTTTGAAGTAAGATTTTTTTCTAAAATCAATTATTGTGTAGACTTTAGAACAAATTTGAAGATATTAGATATTGACTCATATGTGAGATATTTATTTATAGTACAAGGACTTTTGACAGTTGGTACATAATTTTGGTGAAGTTTACAAAACAGTGTTTTTTTATGGAATAAGGGGCAAACAAGCTATCGTATCACCTAATGGTAAGTGATCACCGCCACTCATGGACACTTACCACACCAGTAGAAGTCGAACTGGTTCTCAAGTGTAACTACCGGATCACACATATTGGTATTTGGCGGCAGATTTTCAACTTGAGGGCGGTAGTTAGCCAGGCTGGCATTAGAAAAAGCCCTACTACAATGCTATGGTTTCCTCACGATGTTTTCCTTTACCGAAAGCTCAAGCTCATTGTAGGTGTTTGGATTCGAACTCACGTGCCATGACGCGGCGTTCCTACACATTACCACTGAGCTATCATCACTTCAGTCAGTGTCATGACAGTGTGGATTTTCCATTTGTTTGTGGAGTTTGGTTGTTACACTATTATTATATGTTTTTGCTAATATTATAAATGCGAAAGTGAGTTTGTTTATTAAAGCGCTGAATCGATTGTGATTCATTTGAAATAGAGATAGATAGGACCTTGGAGACCGTGATAGGCTACTTTATCTCGCGAAATCTTATTAGAAATGGGGTAAAGAGAGCAATACACTTTGTATGAAACTCTTTATTGTTTCATGCGGTTTGACAAAAATCAATATTAACATGAGTGAAGTCCTTCACACTTGATAATTGCGAAATTGCCAACATACGCAAATCGTTTGTGCTATACACAGGTTGTAGAGTTTGCCATTCAGTATAAATTGATATAACAATTCTAGTTACAGTAACTAATGTTAGTACCATAGCAACACCAGATCTAGACCTCCATCTAATACGTGCGGTCATCACATACGTTGCAACGTATTTATCACATCGTTCGTATACTACGACATTTAGACTATCCAACTAAGCACGTCACAATTCCTACAATAACGCTGAGAAATCCGCCCTTGTCCGTGAAATTAACAACGTTCAATCATCCCAGTGTTTACTCGGCTTATCAAGAGATAACTAATGGCTTGATACATTATTGTTGTCAACCTTATCAATATCAGGAAAAGTCCGTAATCGGTCAGTTAAAGCGCAGCTTTTGTAAGCACGGTTGTCGAGCATCGAGGGTAATTTGAAATAGATTGTCATACAACAGAATAGGCATAAATATGGGTACCATGGAAGTTGTGCAGCCTAATCGTCCAATTAAAACTACCGCTAGATCAACAATTACAAGGTAAGATCATAGAAAAGATTAAAACTGCTTTGTAGTAACGATTTGGTCAAAAAAATTGTTTTTGAAATTATTTATGCAGTAAAACAGGCTAATTTTTTTCCCAAAGTAGAAGAAAAAATTGATCAAATGGAATGATGTTAATATTTTTATAAATCGGGTAAATTTGTGAACTGTCATATTATATCTGGTTCAAATATAAATCTTGTACACTACCTATAAAGTTTGGCTGTAGAATTAAAATCACACAACAGAATCCCCGAGAAGTTACAGATTTTCCTCTGTATTGTTTGGTTCTGAACAGTGAAATGACTAATAATAACTGGTACACAAAATTTCCGAATTATTAAGAAGTGTTAATATTTCATTGGTTTGTCACAAAACTACTGTAGTATTTGAGCCTGGATAAACATAATAATAAAGAATGAACTCCACGTCTCTTTGCTATTAATTTTACATTATCAAAAAGTAAACAAAAGTAAAAGAAGAGATTCAACATACATTACGAATGTTTTTCCAGTTTTCAGTGGTCCTTTTGAATGATGTTTATTTAATTGGAAAACTTTTCAGCACATTTAATGCTACAACCTATTTAAAAATTAACGTTAATTTATTTTTAGATGTTTATTTTTACGGTTAACAGGACTTTAAGGGTTGATATTTGTAAACAATTTTTTAACAAAATTTTCAATCACTTTTATTTATATAACTTAAAATAATTATAACCTTAATATTTCTGTTATTCTTTGTTTAATCATATGTATTAAATTACTAGCTATGTCCGCGACTTCGGGTGGAACTATAAATTATTTAATAACTTTACTCGTTTTTGTAACTTTTTCAGTGGAGCTTGCTCCTATTGGTGGTAGATTTTGAATAACCTAAAACCTTACATAATGATTACTCTATCAAATACAGAAAATCCGATTTGTAGTTCAAATACACAAACTTTTCCGCTTTATTAATATTAAAATAGTTTTTTTTTTCAACCACAGTAACACATCTTGTAATCGAGGCTGGCTGCGTATGACCATTCAAACTACATTTGCCGTCATCACTGTGTCTAGTTTTATCCTGATTGTCTTAATGGCTATACAGAATCCTTCCAACACAGATCAACCTAATACCAATCCTAGATGCCATATAAGTTATTGCAGGGTGATGTGTAAAGAAGCACCGTACTTTGGGAAATATGAAGATGATATAATAAGCGCCGTAATGGTACGTAAATGTTATAATACTTTAATTTTTTTAAATAGCATATAATGATATTTTGCTGCCGGGTAAGATATAATAAATGTGTTCGAATAGATTTTGGCCATGATACACAAGGCGTTGTAATGTCCATTATAGAGGCATGCTTGGAAATATCGTGTTTCGTAATCAGTAGATTCATATCCAGAAAATATGCGAGCCGATTTTTATCGCAAGGGCTGGTATGTCAACAATAACCCTACCATCAGTTACATACCTTTTTAATATTGTTTAGTTATTCATTAAACCATAAGGAGGACTGTGCAAACCCAGTACAAAATATAAATAAAACTTAAGTGGCGTAATAATAACTATACTTTTATGTAATTTTTAGGTAGTGTTTGTATAAAAAATATAAATGTATAAAATTAGGGTTATAACCAGCAAGGTGTATGCTACAATATGACTTGTAGTTACCTGGGTATACCTTGCTATGGTTTCTTCAAAATGTTTACGTTTAATGAGGAAAGCAGAGGTTCATTATAAGAATCGAAAGTGTGTCCATAGCATACTTTTGAGCTATTATTGCTTGAAAGATTTAAAGCATTGTGTTATTTTATATTAATATGAACTAATTGAAACTATTAAAATTTATTGTAAATTAATTTGTCTATTTTATTACAGGGTATAGAAGATAAATGTGGCAGAATATATTTATCTCTGAATAATCCCGCCTTTATTAATTCCACTTTACCACGTAATTGGTTGTCAACGCTGCGAGTCAATATTCATGAGTTTTCTATTCTTAGGGGTAATTTGATGCATATAGCACGGGGAGCTTTTATGAATCCGTTTATTGGAGGTATACGTAGAATAAAATTTACAGGTATAACAATTAGAACATGGAAGGAGGAAAACCTTGTGGGCCTTTCTAGATTAGAAGAACTTATCATTAAAGATTGCAGCATATTAAGATTTCAAGCAAATGCATTACAAGCAGTAGGTGATACATTAGAAACTCTTAGTATCAAAAATGCCAACTTTTGGAATCCTATAAACGTAACGGGTACCACCGACTTCAGAAAACTGACTTTAGTCGATTTTTCATATAATTATTTTGATAATATTCTAGGTCGTAAAAGTTTTACAGGACTTAAAAATTGTAAGACTTTGTATCTTAACTCTTGCAAAATAGCTGCAATTGGAGCTGGAGCTTTCGATTATTTGCATAATATCGAAGTCATTTTTCTAAATGATAATTTACTTACGACAATACCATCTGGTTTATTTGACAATATTATGTTAAATAATCCAAAACCACGTTTAAATTTACAAGGTAACCTGTGGTGGTGTGATTGCTCATTTAAAGAATTGCGAAATTTAGTGACAAATGATTTATTACAATTGGATCCTGTTTGCTATTACCCGGAAGATATTCGAGGTGTTACATTTTTAAACTTTGAATATTATTGTAATAGTAATAATTCTGAACGATCGAATATTATTAATCAAAGTAGCTATATTATTAAATCTGAAGATCATTTTGAATACATGTATGTAAACGGAACTTGCTGTAACAGCAATGGTGATTCAGATAATGTGCCTTATAGGTTGCATTCACCTATGTTGCAACATAAATGTTTCTTAAACGGAATAAAAGACTTCGATGGTTTTACATTATCTGATCAGATAATTGATAGAGATATCCGTACAAGTAGCAACTCGTTGAAATTAAATTTCTTCTTGGAGATGGAGAAAGATTCTGTAGTACAAATAGATTCATATGCAACAAACGGCTATGGTCTTTTATGGTTTTATTCCAAGTGCCCTAATGAAATATATTGTGTTGAAACATTACCAAATTGTTTAAGAGTTTATAACATTGACAAGAACTCTCGTTATACATTTTGCCCTTTTAAAATAGAAACAGGACTGGTTGATGTCGATAATTGTATTGGGTACGATAAAACTTCGATGGAAATTGTCGAATTTCAAAGCTATTTCGCTTTACACACATTATTATACATTTCTACAGGAATAATTTGCTTACTATTCGGAGCTTTATGTGTATATGGGATGATTCGTAGAAATCCTTGGCTTTTAAAAGGTAGTAAACGAATTGTATTCGTCAAGCACAAAACGGTTGACGCTTTGGTTCTACCACCAAAAATACCTCTGAGAAGAGATTTAATCAATGAAAATCTTACTCCCAACATTGAAAATGCAAATATTTTCATAATGTCTGGAAATAATCTTAAAAATAATAACTTATCGCCATATAAATATAATACGCAAAAATCTGTTAGAAGCAATACCAGCGGTACACCAAGTTACATATCAGCTCTGCAGCCAACGGAAGATCAGCTTGCAGAATGGCGTATTAATAATCATTTTAATAATGATTTAACGATCACATCTCACTCTGACTTATCAGTTGTGTCATGGGTTTGTAATGTTGATTCTTTTTATTATGCACCAGACTTGGAAAATTATAAAGTCTACGAGAGCTTGTAAGATTTAATTTTTACATAGTCTAATAAATTATATAAATATATAGGAATCATTTTTATAATAAATAAGTATATATTTTTGTAAAGAAAATCGCTCTACCTAATGTAGAAAAAGCGTTATAGATGCAATTACTGATATCAAACAAAACATAAGTTTAAAAAATATGTATATTAACAAACATTCAAGGTACAACAACAAAAAGGTATAACAATAACTAAAAGCTATAAATGTTGTTTCTTTTGTATGGTAAAATAATATTTGTTTACTTGTGTTAAATAATTGATTGATTAAATGTAAATAGGTATTATTAATAAAACTTTTACACTAAACTAGTTAGTGTAACTATGACAAAGAAATGAAATTTGCTATTATTTATAATACGTATTAAATAATTTCCAATTTAAGAATACATTAAATATTACTATATATGTTATATTTATTATGGATGTTTCTCTTTATTAAATTCTAAGTCATTGTAACTCTGTGTTTCATTATAATTATTTATTAAATATCGAATAGTGAAGAATCGTACAGATTGGTCATCGTGACAAATCAGTCCCGTATAGTTGTTTTTGACTGCGCAGCAATTCGTGACGCAACATGAATTGTCTCAACCATTGGACGTTCTATTTTTGTATACATAAAATCGGCTATGGGCCTAGAGTAAGTCAAAGAATACAAAGGTCATACGATTTACTTTGAACAAGTTGATACCTTGATCATGAAATTAAAATGAATGACAAGTGATTATGAATATATAATACATAGTAGGTTGTTATTATAATAATGGAGGCAAAATTTTGAATGCCAATTTGTTTGAATATTTGTTAAACACAACAGCTGAACGAATATCTATAAAATTGTGGATAGAAGTTGATTATGGTTAAACGGGATTACAACAATAATAAATAATACTTTAACTACAACTTCTTAAATTTTTAAATTGAAGCGATGATAGCTCAGTGGTAGCGTGTACGAATTCCACGTCAAGGGACGTGAGTTCGAATCCACTTACAATGAGCTTGAGTTTTCGGTGAATGAAAACATCGTGAGAAAACCATAGTATGGTGGTAGGGATTTTTCTAATACCCGCCTGGCTAGCTACCACCCTCAAGTAGAATATCTGCCGCCAAATACTAATAGGTGTGTTTCAGCAGTTGCAATTGAGAGCCAGCCCCTTCACTAGGCTTAGCGTGATTACCAACTAGGGCCGTATCGTCACTTAAGATCAGGTGAGATTATGGGCATAATGCTAAACCTTAACTAAAAAAAAAACTGTAGTACACTCAAAATTTGGTAACTAAACTGTTTAAGTGTTTATTTCTCATACTTAACATTGGCGATATTTTCTACATAGGTAGAGGGCACAATATAAAAATAATACTAGTATATTCTATACCAAATAAGCGTTTATAACATAGCAAGTAGTCTGTTCAAGAAGGTAATAAGGTTTTATGACGCATGTTAGTGACAAGACTTGCGGTCTCAATTAATTACTTTTTACAGTGCTATTGAAACTTTATACCCTTCGTTGTGTCTTTTATACATCTTTGCAGTCAGATTACCGTATTAAAGAGGGTATATATATTATTATTATTGTTATCGTGTATCATGCAAATAATATTTGTATGTAGTTATGTAATTCTGCTTTCATTATAATTTGCATGATATGTCTTTTTATATATTACTTCTTTATCTTTATTTCGTATATAATTTTTAATATTAAAAAATTGTAATCATAAGCAAGTCGTTTTATAAAGTGTCTTATATAGACTTTATAATTAGTTAATGCATTATTTATTTCTATTGTAGGTCTTCTTTTATAAATATATTTATAAGGTAGAATATGTAAAACTGTGAAAGCTTCTGTAATTACTTTAGTAAATGGCGAGTGTTACACTTGTAATATCGTAGATGTTATTTAGTTAGACGCAAATATCATGTCTTTTTGTACCATATCATATCTTGTGAAATAAAAACTACAGTCTATTAATCTGTAGGCAAGAAAAATATACAATACTGATCAGTTTAACAAACTAATCGTGAGGTTTTTTAAAAAAAATACTTACATTGAATCTGAACATTACGGTTTATTTAGAATTAAATAAAATAAACATTTACACGAATCCTTGCTAATATTATAAATGCGAAAGCGAGTTTGTGTGTTTGTTACGCTTTCACGCCTACACCGCTTAATCGAATATGATAAATTTTAGTGTAGATATAACTGGGTTCCTGGCAACGGTGATAGGCTAATTTTTCTAGCAAAATTTTTATTGAAATTGTGGTCAAGAGAGGGATAAACTTTGTATAAAACTTTTTATTACTTCATCCGATGTGTGTGACAAAATTAATATTAACGCGAGCGAAGCCGCAGGTAAAAGCTAGCATGGAATACATTTTGAGATAGATAATGGATTATTTACGACTCGACCACAATTAAAAGTGCTATTAATAACACGCAACGGACTCCATCAATATATGTCACGTTATGTCTTTGAACAAAACAAGTTTCTCGTATTTCACAAGGAAATTCAAGAAAGGCGAAACCTTTCTGGCTTTCCCGTCATGATGTTTTCATTTCAGTTGCGCAAGTTCTCATATCTAATTGGATAATATTCAGCATTGTCATATGTCTCTTCACGTTTCATATTTGTAAGTACTTTTTTCTATAAAAATATTCATAAAGTTTGATCGTTACTTGGCGAAGTAGTTCAGCCGTAAAATATTTTCCTTGTTCACTCAAGGTTTGTAGATGTTATTTTCGGCAAAAATAAAGTAACACAGGTTTTATGTATCTTTAGATTTCAAAGAGCTATAAATACGAGCGTTAACAAGTTACTATTCTTTTTATATTTTTGATAACCCGTGATAGTTTTGTTAGGTGCACTTATTTTAATTAATGAGTTAAATGAAGAATTGATTTGAATGATTAAGCATTTTCGTATGGTAAATAGGTTTCATTTTATAAATGAGCGGTATAAGAAATCACTTTGGGCATTCGTATACCCATGGATTTTACATTAATTATATTTGTCATACTGTTAGGAGCTTTGATGTCTAGACAAGATATGAAGAGAGAGAGAAATTACCGCAGTTTGATATGAGCCACTTCCTTATCGTTAATGCATCACATGATGTCGATAATGTTATGATTTTGCACATATAAAATACTAGCTGTGACTGCAACTTCGTTCGATTGGAACTAAAAATTATTTAATCATTTTTGTCCGTTTTTGTAATTTTTTTCAATTCAGCTTTCCTCCTTTTACTGGTAATATGATGTTAAAGTCTAAATAAAGCCTTTCTCAATAATTGATCAATCAAATATATAATTAATTTTAGAAATCCGACAGGTAGTTCTTAAAATTAAGGTGTTCAAACAAACTTTTTCATTTTACATTAATATAAATACTAAATGATATCTAACATATGCAACGCTTTGAATTTTGTAAATGATATCAATGTTATATAATGTGGTTATGTTTTTATTATTCAATCTATTCTTAATTTACATAGAAAGTGTTTCTGCACCAATTCATCGAATTTAGGCTTTCTTTATTATAAAAAACAACAAAAAATTATATTGCAAATGCACGTGCGATAACATCCGTGATTAGTCTGTCGCTAAGGATATTTTACAAAAAAAAAATGTTATGATGTCGTTTGTATAATACAAGTTTGAAAATGCGAGTACTTAATAGAAAATATTGCACTTGATGCTTTTTTTGCGAATGGATATATGATGTTAGCCTGAGGAGCTTTCATAGCTACAACGAGCTTGAGACGCGAGAGCGGAAGGCAACGTGCGTTAGGGTGGCTTGGACTAACTGCGCCTTGGACTGTTGCCGGGGACGCAAGTAGATACCGCGAACCTGATTAATACTAACAGGATCCTATATTAATTAGCTAGCTGGTTCAGTTACAACGCGGGCTATGTACGCGAATCCAAGCCCACTAAACTATAATATTGTACTGACTTTATCTAAGGCCGGAATGACTAGACTGTACTTATCATATGCTACTGAACATAACATAACAGTGATTAATTATACTTTGCTAAACCATACCTTTTATAAAGTTGACGGCATAATACATTTAGAAAGCCGACTGGCCCTTAAGTTGGACTGTCAAAGTACACCGATATACTATTCGCTAATTTCAAACCTGTCAGTGGTAGCCTGTTTTGCGAATGTCAAACATTAAAATTCAAAACGCCATGTGTAGGAGACACGGCGTTTTCTGAGTACGATACTACTGAACTAAGACCGTTTCAATTGTGCTGTCTTTTAACATCATCTGTCAACAACATGAACATACATAGTAGTAAATGTTTTCCTTTACGACTCCTCTCATTAATTGGTACATTTAGTTTCAGTTGGCAACGACGGATGCAACAAAATATGTCATTGTCCACAAACGAGTACACCTGTTCGGCCACTCTCCCTTCACGACTGCAATTTAACACCGTTTAGTTACATATGGTGGTCAGTTATAATAACACTTCGTAGATTAAAAAAAAACAATATTTCTACAACACTAATAATATATATTTTTTAATGTTGAACTTTTAAAACGGTATAAAAAGTATAAATTAAAAATTTGAAATGAAAAACAAGCGGTGCATGTTTATAATTATGTATTGCACGTGCCCAATATTTTTCGTTTACAAATATTTATTTTATACTTCGTCGAAAAACATGGCACAATATTAAAAAAAAAATCTGCTGTTTTGGACTATGTGAATGAAATTTTGATATATTCTGATCATCTGTCAGTTAGATTTAAGCTATATTCAGGTATAGAGCTGATCGAGAAGATAGTTATAAAACGATTGTAATTTATTTAATCAAAAAACAAACATCAATTTTTTCACATGTTCATGCATTGTCGTCCACTTCTGAGCTATGGTCCAAATTGAAGTATCTAAACTCATCGTAAACTTAGTTTAAAATCAGTTGTAAAATTCCACCCGGACAGAATTACAAAAAAAGCGAGGTTATAATATCGTAAAAAAAGTAATTCATATCTAACTAAATTTTCTAAAGCGTGCCTGAGGTGCTATGGCTATTACCATTATATGTAATGAGAAGGCCCGAGAAACACATGTCTAATCAATTCCTCTACATGGTTTCAGGTTCCATTCAGGTTCAAAGAAACGAGGTAAACCCCTCCTCACTTGGGTTATGTAAATAGGAGTCTTATTCTATAAAACGAAGAAATGTTCGCGGAGGGGAGGTACAGATTAAACTTATCATCATTTCAAAATCATTATTACAATTGGAAAGTATACTGATATATTTTTTAATTGAATAACTTGAAAAAGTCTCTAAATGCAGAAGGAAGTGCTGTGATCCTGGTATTGATTACAGGATAATATCTGCCCGGCCAGCTAGTTCTATTTATAAACGATACTGTTTAAAGTATGAAGACACGCTAGCAGTATATATTATTAGCAATACATATACTTTTTTAAACATGTTATGTTACTTAAAGATATTTCATTTAAAGCGTATGTACAAATTTTCAACTATAGGATTGTTTTATGTTTTCTGCATATAACATATTATAGTAACAATGGCATAAGATATTAATAAACAAAATGTCTGTCAAATAAACAGATCGCGCATGTTCAGTCCTATAACATAACTAACAAGATATTTATTTAATTTAGTATTAACGAATATAAACCAAAATGTATGTTACAAAATTCATGGCAGTCATCCAACAACGAACAATATTTCAATTTATAAGTAATTAATATTATATTAAACGCGATTAATTGTTATGATAATGGTACACGCAGTTGGCGGTATCGTCCCGGCAGTGCTCGGTAAGGCAACCTATAGTGTTATCAGTTAAAAATGTTTTGACGGTTTCGTCTCTGGTGACTCTTGTTCTAGAAAGTAGTTTAGTATGAACAGAGACAATCTGTGTAACGTCTGAGCGTGAACATTACCAGTCGTTCACTAAATCCAGTTAAAAGGACTCGTGCCTCTAACACGAATAATATCATACCATATATCGCTGTACCTTCAACTCTATATTGTTCGAAATGGTGAGACTAAACCATCAAATTGTTTTGTTAACAAGTGAAGTAAAAGTTCCGATGAGTATTTTTAATGTATTTATAAATTACCATTTCAGGAGGAACTTGACAAGGAACAGATAAACAGTAAGTTTATCTAAAACATTTTTATCGCATATGATAGTGTTTGAAAATAATTATACTTCAGATTAAGATTTGATCAAATTTAATATGCCGTAAATATGGAAAGAACTTTTTCTCAATAGCATTTTTTTATACGAGTATGGGTGAAAGGTGACAGGATATAATACATCGTTAGCTGTACATATGTTTTTTTCTTTAGGCATTAAATGGAAAAAATGTATAGCATTGAATGAATGTATTATAATAGTAGATAATCGAAATTATTGCAATATGTAATTTAGTAGTTATCTTTCAAAGTAATAATAATCTATCCTGTTATCCAAAATGATAACCGATTCTTTATCAGTTCAAATAATATTCAATGATCTTATATGAAATATTTTTAAAGAGTGCTTATGTATGTATATTATTATTTATTCAAAAAACTTTATATTTGTAACATTAATATAATTTGATATTTTCCTTCAGAAAATGCAAATGTTTATTGGTAAATTTTCCTAATAGTACTGTCTTCGTAGATTTGCAAAAGTTAGTTATTTCCTGATGAGTCTTTTATTTATTTATTTTTTTTATAAACCTTTAGGCATATATGTAAATAGACATATATAATTATTTGGTTATTACAAAGGGCAGCCTTTTTAAGTTAATTTGATTTTTCTCACTCTGTTAATAAAGTATTTTCTTATTTACCATGTGATTTTATTTCGTATTCAGTTCATGACCTATTTAGATTTTTTATAATAATATATAAGAAATATAATTTTCTAATGTGATTTTCAGTCGGTACATAGGAATTGTACAAACAACTTATTTTTATGAGCCTTTTGAAGATATTTTAATCGCCTTGTAATCAAATTTAAACTAGCGTCATAATTAATATTAACTTTTCCCATCGAATATTATAAAATGTTCTATTCTAAAATACTACCATATATATAATTTATATTTTATACTATACTCATTTTGTAACTAATGCTATAGTAATTTAGTTTCGGTTATTTCATAGTTTTAAAGAAAGCCTTCGAAGCTTTCGACCATGAGAAGAAGGGCTGCATCGGAACTGTCATGGTCGGGACAATTCTCGGCATGCTCGGTCACAATGTCACAGATGACATGCTCAAGGAAATAATACAAGAAGTTGATGTTGATGGTACGTAACGCTTTCTTGTTATTTTTTTACCGTCGTGGTAAATTATATGAACCTGGTTACTAACAACAACTTTAATTCAGCCCGATCACTAGAGACTAATTCAACATAAATATGTTTTTAAAGCTACTCTTTTGGTAATACCATGAATATATAGACTGATTAATGAAGATGAAGTATTAAAGACAGTGTACAATAGCTGAGAACCTTAATTATTCTGCAAAAGTAATAAATACATGAGTAGGTTATGAATAATGATAATAAACAATGAACAGATAATAAATATGTACAGAATAAGATATTATGAATTTTCCCTAGGATTAGAGTTCGATCATAACTTAATTTTAAATGATCAAATGGTAACACAGCCTAGTGGGAGTCTTTTCTTTATTGATGAGGTGGTAAAAAAACAAAAACAGATTTCGTATCGAAATGTGTAGAAGCACTACGCGGGGTCAGAGACTCATCGGGTGACAAGAACTTTGAAATATTCACTAAAAGTCAAAGATTGGTCTTCTAATTCTTTTTCACATTATTCACTTTGAAGGTTCTGGTGAACTAGAGTTTGAAGAATTCGTTACATTAGCGTCCAGGTTTATGGTTGAAGAGGACGCAGAGGCTATGCAACAAGAACTTAAAGAGGCGTTTCGATTATACGACAAAGAAGGTTTGTTTTATCTGTTACTATTCTGTAAAAATATTGTTTAATCTGAACTACAACTGGGAGTACTATTTAGACTTCACCGGTTGTCTACCCTTCTCAAATTGATTTAGTAGATTTCGTCTGAACCAGTCCGTTCACAGTCAGGGTTCAAAGTGAGTTTGTTACTATTTTCAAGGTTAACTCAATATAGGTGATATTGTAGTGATCTGTTGTTTTATTATATTCAAAACTGTTACTCTTGCATTTACTAAAAAATACCTGATTTAGGGTTTTTTGCGATTAAACTTTCTGAATCTCGCCATTCACTGTTAGTTGATTTGCACTTAAAATCACATTAGTTTTGAGTGTAATGGATTATTACAGACTAACATATAATTGTGTAAGTCATTATGATCTAACAAAATACGGCATATCAATTAAAAAACTTGCCTATTTTATTATCATTCCATATTTGTGTTTAATAGAAAGGAAGAGAGTAGAAAAATTAATCATAATCAACGAATAAATTGTCGACCTCTGAATAGATGCCACTCTTTAGAACTGCAATGTACTTGCAATATTGATATTTTTAAAGACTCCCTTGCCAGCTTTATGGCTAATATTGTGGGACTGTTGAAATACTATTATAAATTACTCCTATAATTTTGCACTTATTGATTATTTATCCTTTTTATTGCTATCTTTTAAAATCACATTTGTTTTTATTTTTTAGTTAGCTTGACGAATTATTTGTATATTTGTTTTATTTGTTGTCTACCAATTTGCATGTCGCGGTTGCCTTAAGAGGTATAGTGTTTTTTTTTTAGAATTGCCTCAATTATAATTTGTACCTGTTGGAATGCACTGATCACTGGCGGACCTAAATAAGTAAATGCTTAACATCATCTCAAGTTTACCTAAAACCATTAAAAAAAATTATATATATATAAATGTTAGCATTAACGCCGGACGATTTATGAGCATTATCCACTAATAATTAACAGAGTTATATACACATGAGGTAAATAAATTAAATAGCCTAATTTGGTGTTAACGAGACACTGCACTTAAACAACATTTTGTTTGATTAAATTTGTTCTATAATTAGTTACATTAATTTTGATGAAGCCATTATAATTCTGTCTGGGTTTATTTAGCAAAATTGGCAGTGCGACCAGTGATTTCGATCTCACCATTAATTATCTCGCTGTGGCAAGCTATTTGTTATATGTACGACTACAAATCCTGTATAAATATCAGCATGTTCATAGATTTATCAACTTTGTATGTCATATATTCTAAACCACATCTATTATTAAATTCATATTCATCCATTTTTCATTTGTTACTGTAAAACATTATATTATGTACTTCTTTATTCTAGAGAAGATTCTATCTAAAACATATTAACCCATTCCTCCCCACTGTCATATTTTTAGGCCACTATTTACAAAATTTCTTTTTACGTATTATGACTTATATTTTTATTATTTAAACATTTTTTACAGCGAAAAAAATTTATTTTATTAGAAACATAATGTAAAAATATGAATTTCTTCAGAAATAATAAAAATAAAAGTCCTAATATGTACAAACATATTTTGAAAATAGTGTCTTAAAATATGACAGTGGGGACGAATGGGTTAAATAATTACTAAAAGGCTTGTTATAATTCACCTAGCCAAGTTATCTTTCGACGATCGCTTACACATCTATACTAATATTACAAAGAGAAAAGATTTGTATTTTTGTTTGTAACGCATAAACTCAAAAACTACTGGACCCACTGGACTAAGGTCCCAAACACTACTAGTTTTCTTTAATATGAAGAAGAAAATAAAAATATCTAGGATGACACATATCATTGCAATCGTCAAAAGGCAACTTGTGTTGGGGCACTTGTGTTAAATGCTCATTGTATATTTATTTATTATGCTTCCTATATAATAATTACTATTAAATTCGAAAAGTATCATAATCACGACTACGGTCAGTACACAATGAATTGCTCCTTTAAAACATTGAGTTAAAGTGCTTCGCGTATTAGAACTATCGTGAACATATTCTCATTAAATAAGAAATGAGTATGGTGGTAAAGTCACCGCTGATGAACTTTTTACATGTGGTGTAGCTCTTAAGATGTAGTTACAATATTGTAATAATTGACTTCCCCACACAATGTTTGTAACACACCTTAGACAATTACCATTTTCACTGTGGAAATGTTAATATAATGGAATGGCCTTGGCATGTATGATATTGTTTAATGCTTTTGACTGTGTAACCGCACTATTGACTGCTATTGCTAACCGGACAAATTACTAGCATTATCATACAAAGTACTGATGTACTAATATGTATAATATCTCCAATGCACCTCAGCCAAATATCATTTTACTGTCGAAATGATAATAATAATCCTTATAATCCTAATAATCCTAATAATCTTTAATCGATTAGCAATACTATAAATATTACTAATCGATTAAGGAGCATAATGTCTTCAACTCACCTTAACCAATTTGCCTTTTCACTGTCAAAAGGACAATAGAATAGGGTTGGCAAGGTATATATGCTTTTGCTTAATGCTATTAACTGTGTAACTTATTGTAGCATTGTATGGTAAAAATATTGGTTAGTATTACTGATCGGACAAACATTCTATTACTAATCGAATGTCATCGTAAAGTAACGTCAAACTTGATATATAAGCTTGAGAGTCTGATTCAGTGGGGATTCGTAATAAAGTGCAAATGTTTTTTTTTTATTCTTATAGTGTACAAAGTAGTAGGATACGTTATTCTTAAACGTTTTAACATAGAAGTATCGGCTAATGATACTCGTTAAGCTTGTTGTTTAAAAGCTCAGTATCAGTAACTTTCTTCGGAGAGCTTTAAAACTCGTGTAAATGAGAACCACATTTTCGACATATTGAGAAACATTCTTAGAAATAATCATTATTTCCTTTTTATAACAACTTGAAAGTGAACCTTGATTCAAAACTCGATCTAAATTGATTCAGCTCAAACTCTCGGTTGATAAATTTTCATGTACATTTTTATAATACATATGAATCAAAATATTATTGGACCTATTAGATTATATAGCAAATTGATTTCGACAAATCGAGATTCGAATAATTTAAATCCAGGGATATCCCGTAGGGTTCGTTGCCTGTATAACTCACGCGACATTGGTTTCATGATGGTTACTCTATGAATTTTAAATTATGTTGCCCCGAGTATAAACCACTTCAAACTGTTCGTGTGAAATTTATAATTAGAGTTTTATGTGTATTAAAGTTTATTATACATTCTTAAACTTGTACTAGTTTGCTAGCGAAATGAAATCTCTATGAATCCAGTCTGTATTATATTTAATATGCAAGTCAGTTTAGAACTAAAAATGCAGTACCTGAAATTGGATTTTACATCATAGAGTAAATGTTTAAATAAATAATTTTAAGCGTAATACCAATTCTTAATTAGTTAATAGTTAATAGTTATTAGTTAATAGTTCTAGCCTTACCCACGCTTAGTATCCTGTAAAATTAATTATTATAGTATATTTACGAGCGTAAATTTATCATTATGGAGAATATTATCTCCTTTTTTATAGGTTGTGTGTTATGCCCACAATCTCTTCTGATGTTAAATGACGAAGTGGTCCAAGATGGTGGACACGCTAAGACTAGTGAAGGGACTGGCTCTCAAGTGCAACTATCGGAACATATCTACAGGTATTTGCCGATAGATTTTTAAACTTAAGAGTTGTAGCTAAGCGAGCGAGCATTAGAAAATGCCCCATCACCATGCTATAGTTTCTTCTTGATGTCCTCTTTTATCGAAAGCTCAGTCCTATTGCAGGAATAGGAACTCAGGTCCATTAACACGGCGTTCGTACACGCTACCACTAGGCTACCATTGCTTCACTTTTATTTTACCTACATTTAATTAACTCATTATTATTGCAGGTAATGGTTACATCACAACGACTGTCCTTAGAGAGATCCTTAGAGAGTTAGATGACAAAATAAGTGCCGAGGAATTGGATATGATGATAGAAGAAATTGACTCTGATGGTTCTGGAACTGTTGATTTTGATGGTTTGTACTTTATGACTAGATAATCTATTCATGAAATCCACAATGAAGAGTTTGTAATCGTTTATAAAGCTAAAAGTTGCTTCTAAATTTTATATTTATACTAGATTCGTAAAATATATTAGTACCTACTAGGATTAACTTCAGGGATGAGTTATACCAGGTAAAATAAGAAGTTTAAAGATCACATTTTTAAACTGTTGCACCTAGTTTTCTATTACTTTTATGACGAATACGATACGATCCTAATGTATATCTAGAATAATGTACATTACGTACTTATATAACCAGTTGTAAATATAATAAATTGGCCAGCACTCTATGCGCAAATGGTACAATGGACTTTGTGAAGAGAATCTATTATTATTTAGTTCTGATACTTAGATAATCAGTCGCGACATGGCCTGAATATTCGATAGACTATTAAGAATTTCATTCCAATACAGCTAAAGTTGCTTGAAATATTTACTTTATCCTTGTATTAATATTAATCGAACTTTATTAAATTTACATATTATTCCAAATACATTTCCTTACTGTTAGCTTTATTTTATCTTTATTTAACATTATTTCAGTATTAAATTAGGCGAAGAAAAGAACATTAGTAAAGAAAAATGTTTTAAGGTATAAATTATTCATGTAAATTAAAATTACGGTTTATATAATTACAATCGTCGCTGTGTTTTAACAAAGCGAATAGAATTAAGTAAAATTTAGGTACACAGGTAATATTTTATTATACGCCTAAGTAATTAGTTTGAAGCGACGATGACTCAGTTAGAATCATGGTGTTAGAAAACATCGCAATTAAACCATAGTTTGGTGGTAGGGCTTTTTCTAATGTCCACCAACCACCCTCAAGTTGCAAATCTCCCGTTACCTGTTCCGGTAATACCTGTTCGTTTGTTACCGCAGTTGCACTTAGAAGCAATCCATTTACTAGGCTTAGCGTGTCCATCATATTGGGCGACATTATCAGTGAAGATCAGGAGAGATTATGACCGTAATGATGTTTTTCCTTAACTTAAAGCTTAGGCTCATTCTAGGGATTTGAACTCACGTCCGTTGACGCGGCGACCGTACACGTTACTAACTGAGCCATTATAGCTTCAAAAGATTAGGTAAAGCATTAGGTAATACCTAAGGCAAGATCTCAAATAAACGCGATATCTTCGCCGTATTTATGAAGTCGTCTAAATAAGTCAGTAGTGGTCATTAATTATATTGATACACGGCTACGCAATATCAATATTGGAATTATTAGTATATGAATAAAATAAAATAGATTTAAAAAACTCTTATATCAGTATGGTTGCAATAATTTTAGGTTTTCGTTGGTTTGATGGCCCACATTAAGTGAAATAATCCTTTTACCCACAGATGTTATGCTAGAAAAACCTATAATATGATTTTACATTGAAACTACATATTTTGCCAAACGTGATTTTTTTACTAATGCGAAATATATTCATCCATTTAAATATACCGATTGTACCAACCACATCAACGATCATAGCAAAACAAGAAACTTTTTCCTTTTTTATATTTGTTGTAATTCATAAACTTAAGTTACTTGCGACTTAAGCGACTATTATTTTAAAATTTCAATAGAACTACTTAGAATATTATGTTGCAGGGATTTTGCTTAGATTTTCTTTAGAATTATATTTATAGCAGATTGGTAAAATATATTAGTACCTGGATTAGTTCAGGGTTGAGGTATACTAAATAAATATATACTAATACTTAATTTTTTTATATACTTAAGGTTTAGGGTTGTGGCCATAATCTCACCTATGAGTGACGATACGGCCCAATTTGGTAGACATGCTAAACCTGTGGAAGGACCGGCTCTCAAGTGCAACTGCCGGAATACACCTATTGGTATTTGGCGGCAGATTTTCAACTCGAGGGTGGTTGCTAGCCAAGTGGGCATTAGAAAAGGCCCTACCACGATGCTATGGTTTTCCTCACGATGTTTCCCTTCACCGAAAGCTCAAGCTCATTGCAGATGCTTGGATTTGAACTCACGTCCCTTGACGCGAAGTCGTACACACTACCACTGAGCTATAACCAACGAATTTCCTTACATAGTATATTATTGATTAACTAATATAAATAAATTTATTACTAGCGTCTGAGAGCAATGAAATGAAACGCAGAGATAACTAATGAATTGAAGAAATGGTAGGAAATCAATTAATATATTTTTTCTAGTTGTGAAAATAAACATTTTTATTGTGCATCATTCAATTTATGTAATTTATTATAATACATACTATATCTGCGCAGCCGTTGAGAACTTACTGACTGTCTTGAACCAAAAAGCGCTCACCTATGACTGGGCATAGCCAATAGCATACGCACTATGGATAACTGTCTACACCATATAAATATAATGTAATATAGAACAGACTAAAGGAAGGGTCGTGACGGATAAATACTACATTCTGATTTGTGTAGCTTCCATCCGTACCGTACGATAAGAAACTTCGTTCTAAAAAAGCAGACCATTCGGTTAACACGAAACGAAACAATTTTATTTAAAACAGCATAGAATGACTGTTTGAAATTAGGCATGGATATTCTTTTCACAACTCAGACAACTACTATGAACCGATTTTACGATACGCGTGTTTGACGGGAAAACACGAAGAAAGTCGGTACCAACAGGTAGTTTAATTAAAATTTAAGGGTTCAATGCGATTGTTGATTAGCTAAAATTATTGTAAAGGCAGACAGGTCAGCCTAGATAACATGTAAACCACATTAAACATCTGGTTGAGTTAACCGAACACTGAAAAAGTTTGCTGTGGTTACTATAATAGAATTTTTAAGATTTATTAAGTAAATTTTAAGAATACTTAATTTGCGTTTCATATTTTTTAATAATTTATTTGAATACGTTTGTAAATTTATCAAGAAAAGTAGATATTATAGTAAGTTGTCAATTAAGAAAAAAACATTTAATGTTCCTCTTATTTGAATAGTAGTTTAGTATTTCCATAAATACAATTTAATACTTACTATATTTTATAATAAATTATTATTTAATGGTTTTGAATTGGAATGGTTGGTGTATACATAATAATATAAGAAAAATATTTATCGTCAAGGAAAATATAAAATGTATCTATGTAGTTTAATAATACATTACCACCTCTAATGGTTGGTTTATTATTCATATATAACTTTATGTACGTAGATAATGTAATACATATTACTTATATTTATTATCCACTTACTGAGTCAAAAAAAAAACAATCACGCATTTGTTATCTTTATTCATAAAATACGATGTTCGTATATTTGTTCGTAATTTTTTTCTCCTAAAAGGATCAACCGATCATGATTAATTTTTTTGTGTAATAAGCAAGTTACCTGGAATTATTATAGTTATTCTAGATCTTGATAAGTGTCTTTGTTATTGACATTTACTTTTTTTTTTTTATTTCCCCATCGATTGTTCATGTTTTTTGGTATTTCTCAAACAAGAAAAAGAAGCTTGATTTTTAATTTTCTACTATCAACAATTTATCTAAATATGTTTTGTTCCTAATAAGTAATGCTGTAGCATTACGACTCCCAACCAAGTGCTATACTATCTAATCTAATGTAATAAATTTTGTTTTTAACATTTGTAAATAATCCGAAATTTGCTTTTAATACCATTCCAAAAGTAAGAATATAAGCACATTTTTTTTATAGTTTAAGGTTTAGCGTTATGGCCACAATCTCACCTGAAATTAAGTAACGATGTGGCCCAAGATGGCAGACACGCTAAGCCTAATGGAGGTACTGGCTCTCAAGTACAACTGCTGGAACACACCAATAGATATTTGGCGGCAGATTTTTAACTTTAACTAGAGGGTGGTAGCTAGCAAGGCGGGTTTAGAAAAAGCTCTACCACCGTGCAATTATATAGTGAAATAATTTTTTAAACATACACAATCTCAGTATCGTTTTATAGGAAGTCTTTAATCGGTGCATATACTTATTTTTATACGAACATTAATCTCGCTCTAATGTGTTTCTTTTATAGCATCTGCGCAACTGCTGAGCAGGAAATCTGCATTAGCCTGTTGTAATGAGATTTCTTCAGTTTTTATAATCTCGCTATCTCCTTTAGTAAATTAAGTCTCTAGGATATTACAAACTAATTTAAACTTATTCGTGCTGCTTTTACTTACAGAGATTAGCCGCTCATAATTTAAGGATATATTAATAACTTTTATGTTTATTTGTAAAATTTCAGAATTCATGGAAGTAATGACCGGTGGAGACGATTAAATTGAACTTATCTACGATCCAAATATTTTAAGATAAAATAAATTCTTTAACAATTGATTATAAAATGTATATTAATTATTCCTTACTTCAACAAATAGTAAGCGAGTATTATTCTATATTTTCTCTCAAGTCGTATCATTTATTATATATTTCAATAAAACGTAAATTGTTACTATATATAAACTACTGGTAATAACATAATTTATATACCTACACACTTTTTGTATTTTTATATGAGATTTATTTTAGTTATCAATGGATTCATTACTATGTAACTCTTAGATCAGTAGAGATAAATAAATCACTTGTTCCAAAAGAAGTTCGAAGCGATTAAATAGCTCAGTAGTACTCTGTACGGCCTCCACGCCAAGGGACGTGAGTTCAAATGCACCTACAATGAGCTTGAGTTTGGTGTTGGAGATGGAAAATATCGTGAGGAAACCATAGCATGGTGGCAGGCCTTTTTCTACCGCCCGCCTGGCTAGCAATCACCCTCAAGTTGAAAATCTACCGCCAAATAACTGTAGGTGTGTTCCGGCATTTACACTTGAGAGCCAATCCCTCCACTAGACTTAGCATGTCCATTATCTAGTATCGTATCGTTAATTAAGGTGAGATTATGGCCATAACGGTAAACTTTAATTATAAAAATATATATTATAGTTAATTTCAGTGCGATTAATAAATTTCTTCCGTTTTTCTCTAATTTGACATGCTATATGCTTTAATTTTTTAATTTGTTGTAAATAAGATAACCATACATGTTAATACTAAATTTTAATATTACAAATATATTGTTTTTTTTATTATTATTAAGGGTACAAATTAAGTAAAACCTGGTATTCTAAATCCGGAAACAACGTTCTATCTTATTTCATAAAGATAATGTATTCTACAGTGTTGTCATGGCAAAAAGAGAAATAGGTATATTTTTTTACTAATATACCCCCGTGTGCGATTTGGCGTTCATTGTATAAACGATATGGAAATCAATCGCTTCCTTATCCTTAAGTAAAAATGTAATAGCAAGAACGCCTTCACTAACTTACGTATTATTCTGACATATGCACAAACACAATATTTTTTAGAACTGTAACAACTAGTATAATAATTCCCACATATTGTAAAACGAAGTCCCCCACTGCGTTTGTCTGACAGTTTGCGATAAACTGAAAAACTACTGGACGGACTGTGTTGCAATTTCCACATATAGACAGAGTATTTCATGAGAAACATTTAAATGTATAGTTTTTAAAGTTTTGTGTAAATTGGCTTAAATATAACGGTGATTATTGAAGAAGTCGGAAAAATTTGTACCGGCTTATAGCTTCACTGGCCTGCGCTTCTTAAACCACTAGTTACATGAAAACAATGTATCACAGAATTATTCCTCTTCAAAGAAATGTATTAAGTGTAGCAATGCTATTTATATACAGCCTCTTTCTATGATTAATTAAATTACCCGTGCGCAACCGAGGCGGGTTGCTAGTGAACTATAAATCCTACAGAAGCGCTGCATACATCTTATAAATAAAATTCATTGCTCGTTGTCACCCTTGGCCAACAAAATAATAAATACAGAGATCAATCGTATTGAAATAATCGATTCTATTTAAAGATACAAAACAACTAGTTTCAAACTGTCACATATTCCATACATACATATAATAATAAAATTATGAAGGAGCCAAATTTTCGACTTCATAAGCCTTACCCACCTAGGTATAGTCGTCAGAACATGTTTACTTCTGCAACTCTACTCTATCAGCTGTTATTTCAGTATTCACAACTATGGAGTTAACTCCATAATTAAGAACAAATCTATATTTATATTAATATTATAAAGGGGAAACATTTGTTTGAACGCGCTAATCTTAGCAAATACCAGTCGAATTTCAAAAAATTGAGGGAGGCTTTAGGTAATTTAACATCAGGCTACCATCATTAGGAGCAAAACTGTATAAAATAAAGTTACAAAAACTGACAAAAATTAGTAAACAATTTTTAGTTCCGCGCAAACTTAGTCGTGGGTAGGGTTAGTTTTTCATGTAGTACGTCCGATATGAAATTTTTATTAAAAGTGATATTAATATAAGTGTGAAGTCAAAAGCGTTACGTTACTTTTCACTTTCACAATCATGAAATCGTCTGACATGACAATCGAACTTGAGGAGTTAACTGTAGTTGTGCGTCCAAGCTGACACACACTTTTCATACACATATCATACCTCACACAGTCCATTTATATTTGCTTCGGTCTTCCTCTTTTTCTACATACATCCACCTGCATACTTAACATCCTTCTAGTTATAAAGCTTTCATTTATTTTTATAAAATGTCTTAAAAACGCTTATCTATTACTCTTCAACTTCTCTATCACTGCTGCTATTTTTATGCTTATACAAATCCTTACATTAAATTTTTTTTGCAAATTATAATTGGGATGTAATCCGTAATCGATATAACATCCAAAAAAAATTTTTTTTTATTATCCACTTACAGACAAATCACTATGAAACGATTGGACACAGTTTGTTTAAATTAGACACGGTAATAAAAATACTCTGGTTTTTTAGAAAATAGATGAGCTATAACTTAAACATACTTAATAAATATTTCAATACCCTTTATTTTTTACTTCCTTTACTCTTAAAAAACATATATTATCTTTAAATTTTTAATCAAAACACTAACAGATACGAGCGTGTATAAATTTACTGTAAGAAATAGAAAGTTATTGGATCTAGTAATTTTGACTGTATTTTCATACGAATGGGACACGAGGGATACCCAAATAGCAGGCAACGGAATAATTTCATTCTCGAAACAAAATTATACCTTTGTCACGAGTATTTACGACTGAGTGCTTAATTTATTGGATAAAACCGAACATCTTTATAGATGTATAAATCAAAACGCAATTAATTCTGATTAAATATAAATATATGACACTGTGTCTACGACTCCGTCCGCGTGGAACTAAAATTTTATTTAATCATTTTCATTAAAAATTATATAGTCTATGTTATTTAGGGCAAATGAAGCATTCTAATGGTGAAAGAATTTTTGAAATCGGTTCAGGAGTTCTTGAGTTTATTCGTTACAAACAAAAATACAAATCTTTCCTCTACATAATATTAGAATAAATTTGACCTTGTTATTGATTCAGATAACTAAAACATATTACATACATTGTATTAAGTTTATTGTACGTGGTAGAAAGTAGATAGTTGTATTAAATAGTATATAATAATAAATTAATAATTATTTTTAATAGGTATTGTTATAGCAACACCATATTACCCTTAATTCTTCGATAAAATAAATAATTTAAGCATAATTTGAAAAGTATTTTTTTCTGCTACAGATGAAAATTATTTATTCATCTTCATATTTATTCATCAAAGCGAAGTTTAATAATACGAAACACGTTTTTTTTTGCTATTTTCATAACATTTACAATTATTATAATTGTATATAAATTACTCTGGAAAAACGTATCGGCACAGTACATATCGATTTTATGTCGATACTGAATGCAACTGATGCGTCATGCTCTTTATATCTCAACTGATTATAATTCTAGCGCTCCCTTATTCGACTCGAACCGCCTTCACCCAAACGAGCGTTACATAAACACAAAATAAAATGCTCAGTACGCCTAAAGATGTTTTCACTTCAAACACACGATCTTGTGCGAAATATTCACACGGGTCAGCTAGTTAAATAAATAAGATAAATTCAAGAAATTTTATCTAATTTATGACATATTGCCATATTAGATACTGCGATGCTTAACCTAGGTTAAATTCCTAGAATAAGTAATTATTAAACCGTATAATGGTAAGGTACTTCTCCTAATATACACTTAGCTTCTCATAACCCTAACGTTAAAAGTGTCACTTAGGTTTAGATTAAGTTGTGTCTCTGGCAGGAGTGCGAAAGCAATTCCCGGCCTCTCATAAGTAAGGCAGAATGTAAAACTACCATGAGATCTTTAGAATTTCTGATTCTTAGAAGTCTAATCTCTTGTAGTCTACTCAGGTGAATGCGGGAGGGAAATTGCCCTTGTTAAAAAGCAGATAAAATGATATATATGTGTATATGAAAACCCTATCTAACAAGTATAATATATTTTTTTTAAGTCTTATTCTTATCCTTACACACAATAATTTAATGTGTTACAGTAGTTAGTTGCGGATGTACAGAGAGGGGTGTCTATTCCAGACATCACGATCGCTCACATGTTGATCCATCCTATAATAGTCTTTTGACATTAAAACCCATTTGACATGGTTCTTGAACCTACTGTCCGGCAATTCAGTAATGTGCTTTGGTACTTTATTATAAAACTTGACACTATTACCTAAAAAACTGTTACTAGTCTTACTCAGTCTAAAATAGGGAGTGACCAATTATCGCAATTTCTAGTATTCAAATTATGGCGGTCTTTAATGAAATCTAGCTTTTGTAAGTGTTTGCGGACATACATTAAATTATCAAAAATATATTGAGAGGGCAAAGTTAAAATACCAATTTCCGAAAACTTATCTTTTACTGATACGCGAGGTTTCATATTTTAAATGGTTTGAACTGCATAAATATGCTCGTAAAGCATAGTTCATGGTATTTTATGCCGAATAAAAAAAAAACAGGAAACAACTGAATGTAGAAAGTAAATATGTATCTCTTTCTCAACTTCCTTCGAAATGTTTAGACTATATAAAAGTAATTAAGGTGATTTATTTTGAATATTTATAAGTATGCCTAATAGTTTTAATATAAAATTGGCAAAGTTTTATAAGTCGGCAATGAATACGTGCCTACTCAAAATGAATGGTAAATTAATAACATTGATCTATTTTCAGAAAGTATTACATTATATATTGATATTATGATTGATTGTTCAGGGGCAAAGTGAAATATTTTAACCAATAACGTTGACCTTTCGAAACAACTATATAAATCGAAGCAACACCCGTAATTAGATTAGCCCGGACTTCAAACAATTTTCATTAGTCTGCATAATGTAATAAATCTGTATTTCTGTCTGCGCTTATTTATCTTTTGATGTGAAAACTTCTTTAGGCGTGCTCAGCCCTTTATTTTATGGGTATTGAATGAGACTGAGCCGTCGTCTTTGTAACGCTCGTTCATGTAATGCGACTAGAGCCAACTGAGGAAGGTAGAGAGATAGTGATGAAGTTTTCGCTTCTATCGTGTAGTCTTAAACAAATATCTTAATTATTTCTTAATCCGCAGGCAAAAACATTAGTTATGTATGAACTTCTATGACGAATGAATGATATAAAAAACAGCTATATCCTTGTAAATATCTTGATCGATTTTTAAGACAATTTAGTACAAAAGAAACCTAAATATGATATGGATAAGCTATAGGAATTATCGTCAATACTATTACAAAACATGATATAAGAGTAAAACTAAAAATTGCACGTACATCAGTAGACACTCATAAGAACTGAAACTTCCTTGTTCAGATCATTTACTCCCATTTTAAATTAAGTTTTTGAGGATACTTCTAATCATATAAAAACTTTATTATAGTACTCTTTTCACTACAAGAATATTTCCCAGTTCGTTCATTTATTCTCGCGGTGTTTGCTCTCGAATTAATTAATTATAGCTATTAATTAAAGTAAAAGCTCTCGAATACGCAAAAATTCTAATTATAATTGCACCAATATTACTGGTACTGTTAAGTGTTAGGATATAATTGCGTTCTAGTGGTTAACGATTATTACTTATTAGGTTTTTATACTTTATAGGTTTACTGTTTTGGCCACAACCTCACCTGATGTTACGTGACAATGTGGTAGCTAGTGAGGCGGGAATTAGTATTAGTTCTACCACCATGTCATTGTTACATCACGATGTTTTCCTTCAGTGAAAGCATGACTCATTGCAGTTATTCGAACTCATGTCCATTGGCACGGCACCCGTTCACATTAACACTGAGCCATCATTGTTTTAACCATATTGATATGCAGGGGCGTGTCGCATTTCGGGATATACTATTTTATGATGTGTTGTAAAATATCCGATTTCCTATTCGTAATACGTAACCGCACTACCTCGACTCAGGCCAAAGGCGGGAGGAGCGTGTGGCAAGACTCATTGGATACTTGTCGAACTATCCACTAAAAAGCGGTACGACGACCCTTCAATCTCCTGTATTGTCAGAGACCACGGAAAGCATTTACACTTCTTCTAGTTGTAGTCGGTGTGATTTGTACGCGATTGAGTTGCGAACATCATGCGTATATTACTAATAGCCCTCACATACTGACTTTACTTTTAGTTTATTAGGTTTCAGAGTCAGCTAGAGTAGGTAAGTGTCAGGGCTGCTGGAAGGTTTACAGATCGGTATAGTAGCGGTAACCCCTTGAAGGACCATTGGTGATTATAGTTAATTATGGATTGCATTGTCATACCATACTACGCTACTATAAAACAGAAATCAGCCTTAGTAATGAATACATAGATTATTTAGTTAATTTAAAGTGACACATAGAGGTACGAATAACTTAACTGTAATGAAAAATTAAACACGGCAGTAGTAATAAATCGTCGGGTTATTTCGATACATATTCAGAATTTCCTCGAGAACGAGGCCCAGACCGCGATTGCGGAAATTGCATCAGCAGGTAGTTCCCCGGGGAAATATCGATTGATTTCTCAACGCGTAATTGGTTATACAACGTTACCAAGTAAAGTAAGCGAACAACTAATTGCATATAAATCCATTATTTATATTGTTTATATTTACTTAAATCTCTCTTCTTTTTCTAATATTATAAAGCGGAAAAGTTTGTTTGTACATGCTAATCTTAGCAACTACCAATTAGAATTCAAAAATTGTTTTTTGAATTTGATAGATCAATCTGTTAGAAAGGCTATTTAACATGACACTATCACTTATAGGAGTAAAATTGTATTGAAAAAATTTACAAAAACGGGCAAATTTTCTTAAATATTTTTAGTACCAGTCGAACGAAGTTGCGGGCACAGCTAGACATAAAATATTTCTACTAACCGCATACATGTAAATACAGGTAATCGTACTCGAATTCGTTTTCTTTAATTACAACTAATATGTAATAATGATAAAAAAATCATATAATAATAATAAATTATTTTCCGTATCAATAGTAACTTACTCTATTAGTTAGGCTAACCCTATATCTCAAATGATATATTATTCAAGGTTAATAGAACATCCTAGAAAAGGCATAACTTTTGGAATTAGGTGAGTAGTTCCAGAAAGTTCTGTCTTCATACATACAAGATTTTAAAGGAGCAATATATACACTGGAACATGCGACACAGCTGATTGTGTTACTCCTCTCCTGGATAGCTGTCAAGATTCAATCGGAAACAACTGTCGTATTCTACCACATAGTAAAAACTACGTAAAGTCTTTAAAGCAAGAGTTTTCTAATGTAAGGAAAAGAATAAACTTACTTTTAAATGTACTGTATTTTATTGTAGGCTTCGCTACGTAGACGTTACCCCGCTTCGGACTTAATGTCCGAGAGAATATATTAAAGATTAATATTGCTTGTATTTAGTTATTGTCAAACATAACCATAATAAATTCATTTATTACAATATATATGGTCAAATTTCGACCACTGGGCGATCACTAATATATATTGATTTCTCAACACCCCTAGCCAAGTTCTCTTTTTCTACAATCATTAGCGTAAAGAATAAAACAAAAAAATATAGTCTTTACGATATATTTCAACTTTAAAATTCACATACATTTGAAACAAAATATTGATGTTTATTTCACAACTGATAGCAAAAATGCAAATGTTTTTTGCTGTTTTATCGTTATGTTAACGATTATAAATTTTAGTAATAAAAGTAATTCGAAAACGTACACATTGAGATTCTATATAATACAATTATCCGAAGTCTTTATCTATAACATTAGGGTGAAAATTATTTCAGAATAGCTATCGGATGTAGAAAAAGTTCAGTATTTTTAGGGGCTTGCAATACACCAGATTAAAACAAAAAAATGTTATTAATATTACCTCGTTATTATATGTTACCCGCAATATTGTGTACATAAATGTCTGGGGCTACGAATTAATATAATACTTTGGGAATTTCATTACGCGTCAGAATCTGTCTGTAAAGTTTCTAACAAATACATTCTGTGTTTTACTGTTTATAACGTAGGTTAAACAAACTCCCACATAACCCTCTCAGTGCCTCCGGGCTGGGAGGATATGCGTAAATCGCTTTAAAAAAAGGTATTCAATCTTCAAAAAATATATCAGAGAATACACTCATACGGAAGGTGCAACGCATCTGCGATTTCTCTGGTGTTGTGGGTGTCCACGGGCGTCGGTGATCACTTACCACCCAGGTGATACGCTTACTCGTTTGCCTCCTATTCTATTTAAAAAAAAGTAGAGTATCTTTCTGACACTTTCGCCCCGTTTTGGTGAAAATCGCCGTACATTTTTTAATCAATTTTGGGATTACGAGCCTGTAAAATAGCTGTTTCGCAAAAAAAAAACATGAAAAAAAAATTAAGCGCGCAGAGAGTATTATAAATTAATTATATTGATTTGTGCATCTTTAACACGCTATCTAACAAATTTATCTCGTGGTATAATGATACCCGTGGGAACTCTTTCAGCTGATTGAGCAATTGAGAAAGGAAAAAAAATATTGTTCTGAAAATTTCATGAGAAACATGTGAACAAGTAAAATGATGTATGTAAAATATTAATGAACGCTTGCATTATAACATCTTTGATATTTTTTATTATAACATTATTGCGGTTTGAAAATAGCTATATTATACTATCTGGCGCCAATAGAAACACTGTATGGATAAACTCATAGTGTATTATTATTACAATGACATATAAAGAATTAATAGCAATACAACTCGTCCATCGACATCGTCATGTCAATATCATCACACGCCACATACCATGCGTTCCAAGTCAGTAGCGGGTACAAAGTCGCCAGAGGTTATCAACAATTTCATTAATAGACTATTAATCTATGAAAATAATTGGGTGCATAATATTTATTAGCCTTGTCAAATAAAGTACGACTGACGATATTATTTTAATACTATATACATTGTTTATACGATTGTTTTGAAGTATTAGCTTACCATCCTCGATTTCGCTCGCGTAAGCTTTACTGTTTTCTTTGTTATAATTGTATATGTAGTATATACATATATTATGTTAATATCTATATTATTATTATAAAGCTGTTTTTTTACGACTGCGCTAATCTTAGATACTTACTGTTGGATTTCAAAAATCCTTTCAGTATTTAACAGAGCACTCATTGAAGAAGGCTACTTAACATCACGCATTCACCAATAAGAGCAAGCTGTATTGAAAAAGTAACAAACAAGGGCAAAAATTATTAAATAATTTTTAGTTCCACGCGAAAGAAGATGCGGAAACAGCTGGTATATTTATAATTAATTGGTTCATGTAAAAGAGATGCCGACACAAAGTTAATATATCTCTCTACCTACACTATACTAGTTTTTATTTATTAAATTTACCAGGTTGTTGTTGGGATTGGTTCTAAAACAATTGATACAAAATAAATTTTGCTATTAAAATAAAATTTACATACAATATTATTTAACCGTTATCTATTTTTAAGGGTCGAATGTTAAGAACCAATGCCTGCAATAGGGAATTAACACTTTGCTAATTTCACATTAGATACTAACCTTAACAGTTTTAGTTCGGCGATAATGAATCGGTATAATTTGATAATTTCAGGAACTTCTTGTAAAGATGGAAAAAGTGGTTCCGATGTGTTTTTTTTATTGATAACATTAAAACTCGTCAGTAGTTACAGAATAAAAAAAGGTAATGGATTGACAAACAGAGTAAAAAAGGAACTGAAATGTTTTATGTGTACCTATTAATAAATAGATTATTTATCTGTTATAGCCAAAAAACGTATATAAATACGTATGTATATCAGATTTCTTTTTTAAAAATATGCAAACAGTGCTATATTAAGAAATAAAGAAGACATTAAATACTTATTATTTACAACCCCTGAAATATTCTAACCAGGCGGAACAACTTCTAATCAACGATACATATAAATGGCTTACCTCTTGAAAATCTGGATCAATCTCAAAATACTGATTTACTGATCGTATTTTGTTCAGTACATTAATCTTCGAATTAAAATGGTGCGTGTAGAAATTTAATCGATTTAATAAAGATTTATTTATGATAATTATGTCATTATTTCAATTAATTTTGTTTATTTTCTTGTGTTTCATGTGCCACTCGCAGGATGATCTGGATAAGGACCAGTTACTACGTAAGTGAATATTGTCATATTTTTAGAAATTTGTATCAAACATAAATTATTTGCATTAATTAAACTTAATTTTGCAGTCAATTGTTTAGTGTTTACATCACATTTTATCTTATCTAATAACTTTTAAAAGGGATTACACATTAGATTTGTACCTCGGTTCATTGATACAAAACAACAGTTATATTTGCACGAAAATGCAGTATTGATGAAATTATGACAGTTCTCGGATATTAAATGCAATATACGAATGCCTTTAAAACTTTAAGGAAAGTTTATGAGGCCTGTTAGATGAATCTGGATGTCAGGTAATGAAAGATATGTATGAAAAATCACGTTATAGCGTTATAAATGTTGAGGTAGATGTGTCTTGTAAATTAAATAAATATGATAAATAAAAATTTAGAGAAAGTGTGGCAATAGTAGTTGTGACAGAGATCTTGAGGAAGCGTGGTATGAGGCATGTCATGAGAAGAAATAAAAGTACTATAATGAAATCAATATTAGGTAAGTTTTTTTTATGCTTATTTGACTGTACTGCACCTGGTGTTAAGTACAGTACAATCGAGTGCAGCGGTGACTGACATTGATCCAAAATTCAGGAACTTTAATGAAATTATTGATACTTTTGCGGAACGTGAAACTCCGAGAAAAAAGTTATATTAACAAATTAGCTTTTAAGATAAAGTAGTTATTTTATGATAAATCTTTAATATTTATACTCTTGAAACTTAAATTTCTTAGATTTTTAACTAATATGCACACAACATTGTGGGTTAACTACTTCTTTACTGGTAAAACGATTTTTACTAGCGTCCTGTCCAATGAATTTGCCACGTGTCTCAGATGGTATAGTTACGCCACTGTTTAATACGGTAGAGTTTAAAGGCATGACGTGGGTATGTATCGAAAGTATGAATACCAACATCTGAGTTGTCAGAAAGACTGTAAGAAAAAAAAATTATTATGCTAACCGTAGTTTAATAAGATGAGAGAAAGAAGAAGATGGAATAAGATATCATCCACACTGATAGTGTGAATAATAACTATTACGTACATAGATAAGTGAAGTAACACCTTCTATGCTCTAGTTCTCAAAAATGCCTTCGACGCATTTGACCGCGAGAAAAAAGGCCTGATTAGCACGGATATGATGGGCACGATCCTTGAAATGTTGGGGCATGAACTGGACGAAGACACATTAAAGAAAATTATTGACGATGTAGACGTAAATCGTAAGTATTTTTTCGTAACCAGTTAATATTGATACATGTTATCGAAAGTTATGATGACACCATAACATAGTAACGCTGTTTCTAGTGTTCAGCTGGCTTGCTACCACCCTCATGTTAAAAATTTGCCGCCAAACACCTATCAATATGTTGCGGCAGTTGCACTTAAGAGCCAGACCTATAATTAGGCTTGACGTGTTCACCATCTTGAGCTACATTATAACATAACATCAGGTGAAATTGTTACCATAACGCTAAGTATTTAGAGGTAAAAAATTATTAAAACAAAGTCCCATATTTGTAATAATGTATAAGTAGAATGTATACACTATATGCTGTTACAATATATTAAGGAATAGCTATAAACCATCATCTCGATAATAGAAACATATTAAATAAATTTTACTTCTATCTGTCAACTCGTTTAAAAGTTACACGATCACTAACAGACGTATATAAAATAAATATATAAAAAAAATATAAATATAAAGCAGTATTTACCTCCGTTTATCCATCCATTGTTTTTTTTAAACTCGAGAATCAGTCAATGAATTTTCATAATTCGTCGTTATGTCATAAAGGTTTTTAATATTAGAAAAATAAATACAGAAAACTGTGTAATTTATAAAGTTGTTAACTGACAAAGTAAATATCCATACACTTCCTATATTCTTCCTTTATTTCCCTGGGGACATGTAATACCCGTTATATAAATATTTTGTATTCAGCTCTACTTCTACATATTATTTAATGGCAACGTCTGTTTATGCAGAATTCTGCCAATATAACGTGGACAGAATATATGCATATAATAGTAGATTTTCCGTGCGGCTTCGCTAGCGTTAATATTGATTTTATCAAACAAATCGGATGACTTAAAAAAGTTTCATACAAAGTTTATCCTTCTTTTTACCCTACTTGCGACAAGGTTTTCGTAAGAAAAAGTAGCCTATCACCGTCTGCAGGGTCCCATCTATCTCTTTACCAAAATTCACCATAATCGATTCAGTGGTTTAGGCGTGAAAGCGTAACAAACAAACAAACTATCTTTCGCATGTATAATATTAGTAAGGATGGATAGAATATATTTATCAGAGTCTAACAACTCACTAACTAGATAAGAATTGTCTTCGTATTATTGACTGGGAAGTTTTAGTGGTAACTAAAAATGCGTACACATATATAATTGATAAAGGACTTTATTTGCGCACAATAATTATATAAATAAATAAATAAAAATATTGCATCGTATAAGATCAAATTACATTGCAATATAAATTTAAATAAAAACATTGGCATACCGGAATAACATTACTCCAATTTATTTCTACCGAACAATCATATACATCAGAAATGTTGGTAAAGAAAATACGGTAATGGTTCTTGATAGTTTTAATAGATGGCGCATAAGTCAAAAATTGTCAATCATGTCAAATGAATTTGAATTATGTTTTTTATGTATACAAAGAATTCTGTACAAGAAAAGTAATTTTTCAATTAAAAAAAAAATACTTATACATATGTGTACTAATTTTAGTATGAAGTACAATTTTAGTATATTGACTAAAAGTTAAGAAATTCCTTTTTCTCAAGTAATAGGATATTTAGTTTGATTTCAATATTGAACGTTTAAAAAGTAAATAAATTAAACATTAAAAAAATTGACCTCACCGTGACAATGTTTGCACATTGCCGTGACCAGGATTCGAACCTGGGTTACTACGGCCACAACGTAGGGTCCTAACCACTAGACGATCACGGCTACCGAGGCTCATCAAACTTTATTAAAAATTTTGTTCATATACAAAAAGAACAGAATTGTGTATTACAGTATGTTAATATTTTTTATTAATTTCAGACACTGGTCATTTAGAATTCAACCAATTCTGCTCATTAGCATCGAAATTCTTAACAGAAGATGAAGATGATGAAACTATGCTTCGTGAACTCAAAGAAGCGTTCCGGTTATATGATAGGGAAGGTAAGTAATAACATATTTAATACACCCATTTCATATCATATTAATAATTAAAAATCTATATATATATATCGCCGAAATGTACGTACGTGCATAACTTCCGAACGACTGTACCATATTGCATAATTCTTTTTTTTGTGTTTATTATTGTAAAAAAAACGCTTTTTTTTAACCTCATAATATGGAAAGTAATAAAGCAATGGTAACTCTGTTGGTAGTGTGTACGGACGTCGCCGTCAAGGAACGTGGAAAAGACTTAATTCATTGGAGTTATAAACAAGTTTTATTCAATAACGAAAAAGAATTAAAAAACGAAAACGATATTAAATTTACCTAGCTCTATTGATCTTAACGAATTAAAGTTGGTAGGTTGATTAGAGCTAATCAAAATGTAAAAAAATACAAATCGGTCAAACAGCTTTTGAGATTTAGCGATAATAAAGAACATCGATTTTACATGATACGAAGTTCACCGACTCAGCTAGGAATTAGTAAAACCAAAGGTGACCACCGAGAGGTCAGAAGTATATAAGAGGTATCCCACTGTCATGCCGGACGGCGTGCAAACTTCTTGAGAGCTGAATATACATTGTTCGATCTCGAAATCTGCCAAACCAAAAGACTGTTATTATTACTATGTATATAGTCACAATAGAGTAAGAAACAGATTCCTACACACTGGTAGATTGTTGGACATGGATTGTTGGACAAACGTGAAATGCATATGAGCGTTATTATATTGATCCTGGATTACGATAGTAACCATACTACCAGAGTCCAGACTCTACCGCCCTATAAGATATTTATAACGCGTGATGATGGAGACTTAATTTTGTTTTTGGTTAGAATTGATACCTATTATGTCAGATGATCACAACTGGAAGCGCATTATTGTATTTTCATTGTGTATCTTATCAAAACAATTAAAATGATTCAATGATTATTTATGAAATTCGAACGAATTCGTGTGGACAGACTATGATATTTAAACAGTTGTAAATAGTATCTAAATTGAATAATCTAAAATGAAAACTATTCGAAAATTAAAATGATATAAAAAGGGCAAAAGATGTTAATTCTAAGCCAAATCTTAATAATATAAGTATAATACGTTTTGAACCAAACATAACTACGTGGAACGAGTGAAATAAGATTTGTGTATTTTAATTGACTTGTGTTCACCGAGTAATCAAAATATACTATAAGCATTTGTAAAAACTTTGAGTTGTTATAAATGTAGTAAAAAAAATGTTACCTATTTTTTTAATTATACGCACTAATGCAGGGCAATAATCTCTGAACTCAAAAAGTTGGTTAACAATAATAGGAAATAGGTACGGAACTGTTTTTTTTTTATTTATACAAATATAAATTAATAATTTGTTACAAAGCAGTATGTAAGTACCCGTATTGATCCGGACATAGTATTTGCGTAACACATTTTTTTAATTATTGGTACGTTTTGTTTGTGTTCAGGAAACGGCTATATCACCACAGATGTATTGAAGGAAATTTTCAAAGAGCTAGATAACACGCTCACTCCAGATAATTTGGACGCTATGATTGAAGAAATTGATACAGATGGTTCCGGCACTGTTGACTTCGATGGTACTTATCACTTTTTACTATAACCTAAACATTATAAATGCTTCTGAGTATAAAAAAAAATCTAGTCTTTTTTTATAATGCACAGAAATTTGGATCGTTTTTGTAGAGTCATTTTAATTGTTTAAAAGGAAAGGAATCCATAGACTTTCATTCTTACATTGGAGTTTTAATTTCTAATTATCTGTTCAGATAGGAATGATGTCATTGATAACACACAGTGATAAATGATTCTATTCAGTTTAATACGATATTTTATTGGTTATCTATATATAATTATAGAGAATTGAACTCATAAAAATAATCGACTTTAATAGTTAAACGACCAATAATAGTTACGTTTTGTCTAGTTAAGGATAGGTATGTCAAATTTGAGGACACATAAATTGGATTTTGTATAAAATAATTTGTTAAATCAAATTTATTCTGTTTCCTTTTCAGAATTCCTTGAAGTCATGACTGGAGAGGTTTAAAAATTAAAGAAATGGATAAGTTTCTTGATATATGTATATTTTAATTTGTATCTAATATTGATGAATTTTAAGTAAATTTAAGCAAAATTGCGTACAATATGGTGTGTAATTAAGACGTATCTAATAAGTTTAAAGAGAGATGAAAAATAAAAATTATACAAATATCACTTGTTTTATATTGCGCCATCTTCCATAAAAACATTTAACTAATCTACAAGGGACAACAGCAGTATTATAATATTTACATAGTTTCTCAACTCGCTCACAGAGGACAGTAATATAATTTTAAATTAGTGCTCCTATTTTAAGTGAAATCCGCGTATTGCGAAACAAAATATACATTTAGGGAAATATATTCCTTTAATATGTACCTACATATGCAAACACAAAGCAGCTCATATGAAAGCAAGCGAAACACAGCTCATATTTTTGACTTCGAGCGCGAGTTAATGTATTACAACTGTTAATGTTATAACTTTTGGAGCCTTTATATACCAATTTTTCAAGCATTTCTAATGCTTACAATATCGAAAAAAAAAAAAAGTTATATAATTGGAAACAAAATTAAAATAATGGATCGTTTGTGTAATAGAGAAATAGTAACGGATGTTGCTATTTTTTTTCATGAATGAAGTCATAATAAGAGCAATAACAATAAATTTATTAGGTAGGTACAAATTTACTTTATTGAAAATTTCTTTGGTTTATTTTTGTTCCTAATCAGTAATGAAATAATATAGTATATAATCAATAATCCTATTTCTGTCGTACAATTGAACTGTGGAACCATCTTTCCTTTAGCGTATTCCCTCATTCCTATGACTTGGGGTCCTTCAAAAGTGACGTGAAAATGTACTTAAGTAGGGCAACATGATAGCATGAACTTAGATGTATTGTCAGTCGCTGCTGATTGGATTGTACTGAACTTAACATCAGGTGCAGTGAAATCACTATGCTACATACAAACATGCTAACATAACAAAATGAATTCTGTAGGAAGGTTTTTTAACATGTTTTACTTAAATAAATTACTGAATTGAGCACATATTGGAGTTTATTTCGTTTTACATGGTTCTTTCAGGAACCTATGTTCAGCGTAAGGTAAATATGTGTATATTATATAGACTTATGAAATAATTAACAAAGCATGTTTCATACTTATAACTTTTCGTATGAAGCGATAAATCAGAAAAAAATAAGTAGGTATAAGACACAATACAATTTCTTCATTAATTGTATAACTCGTTGGTGCATTGTGACAATACTTTTACTTTTGTTTTCGAGATTTACGACACTTACAAGCTATAGTAATTCTGTAATAGTATTAGTGGACGGATTTTATCTTATTTAGTAATGATTTCCTATTTTATTATTACGATTGTAGACAATTTAATACCTGGCAACACTACGGAAATAAAGCGAGTAGTGCGATATACAACTGTTAACATAATAATGATGTAGAGATATATAATTTATGGAAGGACTAGCTGTCCCCGCGACTTAGTGTGGAAGTTAAAAATTATTTTTCTATCCCACAGGATAGAAATGCGTGCCAAATTATTCTGGCGGTAGGGCTTTTGTTAATGGCTGGCCGAGAGGAAATGCATAAGTGTGCTTCGCATAAAAAATGGGTACAAAAAGGCCTTTTACTTAGGGTACTCTTAATCCAGAAAAGAAGTAACATATTTACTTTATAGCTTTAACGTTATGGCTACAATCTCACCTCACGTTAACTGACGATGTGGCTCAAGATGGTTAACACTCTAAACCTAGTAAAAGAACTGGCTCTCAAGTGCAACTGCCGGAACACTCCTATAGAAATTTCACGGCAGATTTTATGCTTGAGGGTGGTAGTTAGTGAAACAAGCGTTAGAAAAAGCCCTACCACAATACTATTGTTTTATCGCGTTGTTTTCCTCTACCGAAAGCTCGGGGTCATTGCAGGGATTCGAACTCACGTCCGTTTACGCGGTGTCCGTACACGTTTCTACTGAGCTATCGTAGCATTAAACTGGCTAAGCCAGCTGCTTGCAGTCTGGCATCACAGTGACAATCACCGTTGGATTGCCAATTTTTCAGTGGTCTACTTGGTTTAAGGTGTTTACAATTGGGTTTAAGGACGTAGGCACTATTTAGAAAAGTATATTTCAATTTTACAGATGTTATTTCATTTTGCGTCAAGTTATAACGTAACTTTGCATGTTTTCAATATAGTTGTTTATTATAATGTAATATTAACCAAGCTATAATTGCGCATTAAATTGGAAAATGGTACGTGACTTGAATGCAGCAATACGTAATACGGTTTAATGAAAAAAATTAGAACCGAGCGAAATAATTATGATAACTATCCTGTTTCCGTTTATTTTGAGCTCATTTATCAGTTTTGTTAAATATTTTTTTGTTATTTTAACAAAGATTAGTATGAAGTATGAATTTATGAATTTTTTAAGCTGTAGTTGGCTTTTGTCAACTATAATCAATTGGGATAAATAAGTTTAGTTCGAATCACCATGCATGATTCTTTAGTTGTTGTATATATACAAAAATATATAATTGTAATGTACTTTTTTGGAACGAAGTTCTTCATCGCACGGTACGGATGGAGGCTAGACAAATCAAACATTTTTTTTCCGTTACGACCCTTTATTTAGTGTATTCTGTATTACACTATGCTTCTATAGAGTAGACGGTTATCCATAGCTCGTATGCTATTGGCTGTGCTGAGTCATAGATGCGTGTTTATTGGTGCAAGGCAGCCATTAGGTTCTCAACTGCTGGATATACATCAATTGCACACGTCATACGCGTCAGCTGTTCTGTAGCGTATTATATGTACTATAATCAATTAGATGAATTGAATGATGTATAATCAAATGTTTAATATCAAAACTAGGAAATATATTATATATTAATTACGAAATTACCTACAATTCCTTCAATTCTTTAGTTACCTCTGCGTTTCATTTAATTGCTCTCAGACGCTAGTAATTCATTTATTTGTATTTGTTAATCAATAATGTAAAACGTTTTCCAATAATATACTACGTAAGGAAATTCGTTTCAATCGAGTGTTCCCAGACACTCACGCATTATTTGGAACTATTTAGACATATTTTCTGTCTATATATTTAACATATAAAGCTATAAAAACTCCACCATCATATAATATAATTTGTAAATTGACTATATTATAACATAGTACAGTACGCCGAACATTTAACAGCTAAACTCTAAAATGTGTATATGACATGTTTATTATTGGCAATATTGAAAGCAACATACAAAAAGAAGACCTTCAAATTAAACAATTTTGTAAGATACTGAAGTAATATAACAATATCTTACAAACTGTATAATTTTTGTTGTACATATTTTCAAAATCGCATAAATTAGTACCAAACATAATTATATATTTTAGTTATACTGTATGGCTTAAGCGTTTAGTCGTCGTTATCCATATTTCATATAAAAAATGCATGTATATTTTTCGCGTTCGTAAAAAAAAACTTTTTCGAATTCTTCTTTTCCTGAATTTCTTTTTATACATAAATGACTACAGATTGAAATTGGTTGCGTAAAAGTGACATTGGAAAGACTAATCGACTAATGTGTAGTTGACATATTGCACGATAGTTAGTAACTATTTCTACCGTAGGTATTTCTTATACTTTAGATTCTAAATATACGCACAAAGTGCTTAATTGTCATAAAAACTGTAAGCGTGAATACATACTTTTATTCCTACACGCTAATTTTTTCTTACCGGCACGATAATAATTGTTTATTTATTTACAGCATTGAAACTAGTAAATTAAAAGTTGTTTATTATTATTATATAAGTAATTAAATAAACGTACTTGTTAAATAGCATAGTTTTGGATGTGTATGAATGCATCAATGCGGAGACTACGTAAACAGACTAAAACTGTTACGCTTCCGTAACTCTGACATCATCCAATGTATTTAGGTAGTTCTCAGCAGAAACTAAAAAAAATATTGTACATCAAAAATATAAAAATAAGATATTATGAACTTAAAGAAAATATAAAGAAAACATTTTAACGTTTTTTTATTTTAACTCTGTTACCTATTGGAATTGTTACACCTTTTGTTTATTTTCCATTTTGCATAATGCCTGTTAGTGTATTCCATGTTTGTAATAATATAAAGGTACATACTTTAATGTGATATTGGATTGTATTACGTATCTCACGTTATTTTTTTTTATTATATATTTATTTTACATAAATATCATCATGTTATGAAGTTTGATTAACTGTTAGACTTGTATAGGGTCTTGTTGTAGGGCCTAGTAATGCACACTCTGCATCGTTTTTTTTATGGTAGCTCGGCAATGTGACGGCACTGTACTTGCCACTCGTCACTCGTCCACTACGCTAGGCGTCTTTTGATTTTAGCAACCCTAAATAAAATGGCATGTAAGTATTAAATGATATTCTATGTATACAACAGTAAGAAGAAAAAAATTACATAAGAACAATGGAATTTAATAACTAAGTACTTTAGAACTATCTATGAATAACTCCGCATCGAATGATAGGTTTAGTAGTTTAGACGTGGTTAACCGTCAAAGAAACGGTATTTTCCTTATATATACATATACTGGGTGTGCCTGCGACTTCGTACCCGTGGAACTAATAATTATGAAGTAATTTTTGTCCGTATTTGTAACTTTTTTAAATACAGCTGCTTTTATTGGTTGTAGCGTCGTTTTAAATGGCCTAAATCCTTTCTTAATGATTGCTCGATGAAGTAAAAAGAATTTTTGAAATCCAATCGGCAGTTCTTAAGATTAGCGCATTCAAACAAACAAACTTTTCCGCTTTATAATATTGCTGTAGATAGATAGGCTTTATATTTTTTTTTTTATAAAACTACTGAATTAAAATCCAATAAACAGATAAAGGAAGAGAATGTTAATTTGAATTAATTTCTCCATTTGTTGAACAATCTATCTCATGAACGTTCTTATGCACGTATCACAGATTAGAACCTTAATTAGTAAATGCAACTGCAGTAGGCACGCACTTAAGTGAAACATGATCATTCAATTAAAACCTCTATACAGTGTTGGAGTGATTTGTGGTCGCATGAAATCACTAGAAACTAATTTAATTTGATGTCTTCCTGTATAGAGGTGATTGAATTTTCTAGCACTCTCACTTGAATATTTCACGTGCATAATAGTTATGTTGGTACAATTTACGAATTTGTAATTTAATGTACATTAGTTTAAATTGTTAGTTAAAAAAATCTTTTTGTATTTCATAGAGCAATCTTCTAGGAAAGGTTTAGGCTATTTGACATCACGCTACCATAAATAGGAGCAAAGCTGCATTGAAAAAAATTAAAAATACGGGCAAAAATCCTTACCAATATTACAAATGCGAAAGTGAGTTTGTTTGTTTGTTATGCTTTCACGCCTAAACCGCTGAATCGAGTATGATGAATTTTGGCATAGAGACAGATAGGCACCTGGAGACGGTGACAGGCTACTTTTTCTTGTGAAATACTTATTGAAAGGGGGTTAACGAGAGGCATAAACTTTGTTTGAAACTTGTTATTGCGGCATCCGATTTGTTTGACAAAATCAATATAAACGCGAGCAAAGCCGCAGGTAAAAACTAGTTATAGAATAATTTTTAGTATCACGCAAACGAACTCGTGGGCACAGTTATAATCTTATATTATGGCTGTATACCACTTAGCGGTCACGACGCTCAAAACACACATTTAGCCGTTCCAAATGACAACCACAGTCCTAGCGGTCCGGAGAAAACGTCTCAATAATCTCTATATTTTCTTTGACTCCAAGTTTACAACGTCCCATAGAACGGGAAAAATGGAATCTAAAGACACTGAAATATCTGACACGAACAATGTTCGAAATAGACGCTTCTTATCAGATTAATTACCATAAAATTAATTATTTACAGAAACTGAGCTACAAAAGGTTTATTTAACAGTATGTGTTAAAATATTATATTCAGAAAATCTGATGCGAGTTTATTAGTTAAAAGTTTTGTGACTGTAATTATGGTTTGTCTAGATACTTAATACAAATATTAAGATGTTATATAACTTTTTTTTATCACACCAAGATATATATATTTTTGTAAAGTAAGGATAATTTAAAATTTGCTGGCGAACACGAAAGGACATATCTATATACGTATGTAATTTTTTTACTTATTAACCACTGTTATTGTATATAAACTTTGGAAATATTACATTAACATATATCGTTTTTTATTTCTTTAGATACAAATTATTGAAAGATTACAATTTTTATAAAAAGTAAAATCTTCATAATTTTATAACCTCTGTGTTTTTAATTTAATATTATTAATGATGTATAAAGTTATTGCATTTCATATTCATAATATGAATGTTCTATATCCATATATATATATATATATTCCTCTAAGTATCACCTATTTTTTTATTGTTCCACATGGACACGCTATATACACATAGTAAGAATGTAAATTTAACGTTTCTGTACTTTTCAGATTTATGTGAAAAAATTATTGCTAGTGACCAAGAATAAGTAATAACATACATTTACATCATTTTTAGAAATTTGTGTCTGTTTGGTTGTCCACGCATCAATGATTAAGTACAACATTTATAGTAAAACGTCACCAACATAAAGCGCATCCTCGAGTAATATTTAGTCTTTGTTTCGTTAAAATCGGTAAACTCTATTAAAAATTATTGTAATTTGAATGACGGCGCGAGATTATATATTTTTAGTTCCAAAAGAACGAAGTTTAATATATAAAAAATCTTATTTATGTTTAATGATTTTGTACTCATAATATTCGCGAGTCTTTGCTTACATTTATGACAGCTCAAGTAGGTAGGAGTTCAACTTTCTGATTAATTATCAAGCAACATTGTTGCATTTTAATGCCCTATACCCTATTTTAATATTGTATATCAATCTCGATGGATATTGTGCGGTCGATACTGGTCGGCGACAACTGGAATTCTAAGTTAATTTTGTAACTATTACCAACTAATATTCGTTTAAGTTTAGTATTTGTAGCTTGTTAACTACCACGTAAAATTGTTAAAGGTGATTTACGATAGATAGTTGTCGGCAACATACTCTAGATATTATCGATATATTTTATTCCGTTTGTCAACTGCTGCGTGATTGTAGGTCCTCTAAAATATATGTCAATGAACTCCAAACAAACAAATAATAAAATAAACACCCGCCCTAGACGCGAATAGCTATTTTACATTCCAATACGTACTATGAAACTATGAACGTACGTACGTCAACTATGAAAGAAATCGCTTAATAAAAAAACATCACAATGCTACTATATACATAACATATTTAAAATACCAGATATTACTGGTTCTAAAGGCTATTAAGGATATATATTTACATGTGCATATACACAACACAACCAGGTGCGTATAACATTTATTTATACTATAACGTATTCCTTTACCGCTAGTAACACTGGTCTACAGTGGTTTTGTTGCCCTAGATATAAGATTGATTTTGGATATATTTATACTCACAATTCATGAAATTATGAATGATTTTGTAAGATTTGTTTTCGTTTTTTTTTAAATACTTATTTTTATTTTACATTACAAAAATCGGAAAACGAGAAACAAAATAACAGATATATTTATAATGTCAGTTTTATTTGGATAAAAATATGATATATCAAAGTAAATAGAGAGGAAAATTTGGAAAACATGTTATATTTCCATAAAACGCCTTTTAAGAGCTTTTCTTTTATAATTTTTCCGGGGACAATCTCTTTTTAAAGACCAGCAGTAATCTGCCATCATATGATAGTCCCATCGACCCTGATATCTTTCTTCCATTACTTTCAGATCCTGGTGGAACCGCTCTCCTTGTTCCTCACTATAATTTCCTAAATTATCTGGAAATTTATCCAAATGATTGCGGAGATAGTGTAACTTGATGCTCATATTTGCTCCTAGAGTCTGAAAGTTTGTCAGCATATTTTGTACAATTTCTTCATAATTTGGTGCTTTATGGTTACCTAGGAAATTTTCGACTACCAACACAAAACTTTCCCAAGCTTCACTTTCCGGAACAGTCATAACTTTAATAAAATCTGCGTCTTTTATCAATTGCCGTATTTGAGGACCATCAAATATTCCACCTTTCAACTTTTCCATACTAAGCTTCGGAAATTTTCGACAAATGTATTTAAAACAATCCCCTTCCTTGTCCAAAGCTTTAACGAATTGCTTTATCATTCCTAACTTAATATGTAATGAAGTATGATTTTGTCTCTGTTCACCAACGGTTCCCTTATTACATTGGCTTTACCGACAGTTAGAGAATTTCTTGCAGGCCAAACATCTTGTTCCCAATGAAGTTGCTTTGCTCTACTGTCCCACATACAAAGGAAGCAAGGGTATTTCGTGTATCCACTTTGTTGACCAAGTAAAAAATTAACCATTTTCAAATCTACACAGATCGGCCATTGATGCTCCGAGTATTTAATTTTTTCTAAAACTAATTTTACATTTTCATATTCTTCTTTGAGTTTTGTTGAATGGGCAATTGGAATTGATGCAAATTTATTTCCATTGTGCAGTAAGACGCATTTTAAACTTCTTTTACAGCTGTCAATAAAAAGACGCCACTCAGTAGGTTTGTATTCTTTCAAGCCCATGTCTAAAAGCAGCTTCGCAATATCAGTACAGTATACCAGTCCTTCATTTTCATCAAAAAATTGTAATAGCTCACTTTCTCGCGTTCTATATGTTGTAATTGTTACTGTTGGTGCCAATAAATTTTTTTCTGTCAATCTTGAGGCTAACAGTTCTGATTCCTGTTTTGATAAATTTAGATCCCGTATCAAATCACTGAGTTCATTTTGAGAAAATAACTTTGGCGTAGATGTTTCACCCTCCCATTCACTTCCACTGGTAGACTGTTTCGATTTCTGTGAATTCGGCAACATCATTGTTTCTGACGGCATGCGAATCACTTTTGAAACGTAAACAGGCCGAGGGAGAGTTTCACTGCGTAAAACAGGACATTTTGTAGACTGTAAGTCTGGATATCTCCACGTTTGGTTTCGATTAAAACCTTTAGCATCTACTACGCAAAAGTAACAATCATCGACATGATTCTTAGGCTCCATCCAGATCATAGGAATACCAAAGTCTAATCCAGAACGTTCTCCTTTTTTCCACAACCGCAAAGACTCAACACAGGACTTACAAACTTTATTCGGAACCCATGATTTATCTAATTTGTCCATTTTAAAACCGAAATATTCAGCATAAGTCTCCTTAACAAAGTCTGTGATATTTCGTTTTTGTTTTTTTAATATATAAATACCACAAATATAACAAAATAAATCACTACTATATTTACACTTTCTTCGTGACGAACTCATGTTTAAAAAGACAAGACAAATATATTTTTTTTTTTTCGACCTGACTTACGCTGTTAGCCCCAAGGGCTTTGACAGCTTCACCGGACTTTTGGGGGCGAGTGCTGAGGGCACTCAGCCCCGAGGCAAGACAAATATATTAGAATGAACACTCAGCAATTGAATCAAAATATTAACATATGACAACTTATCCAGATTCACATGTAAGTACTTCAAGATTATCAAATAACTGAGTTATCAGCTGTTTTGCGGAGCAAGGAGTCTGATAGTGGAGATCAAGTGATGTTTGTATGCGCAAAAAAGTTGCGCAGAAGCTTAATCAGGACTGGGAAAACAAATTTTAGTACTAACAAGCTGATAATTGTTCAAAATATAAGATACGTAAAAATCATAAAAAAAAGAGCACATTCAGTATTTTCATGAATATATTCGTAATTTAGGTACTCGAAAACATAAAAATTTGCAAAAATATCCAAGGCAACGCAAAAAAATTTTTTTTTTGTAGAGCCGTGTAATCAATAAATTCATTTGTTTTATCTATCACACTTTTATATACAATTTGTATACAAGACGGACTTAATGCCTGTAGCATTATCTACCAGTAAACCTTGGGGTGTTGCAAGGATGATGCAAAGTTGGTGTAATAGAAAATAGTTTCAAGCTAATAAGATTGTTTTGTAGATGTGGTGATTAGTGGATAAAATGTTATAGATTTTAATACAATTTAAAATTGAATACTTAAAAAACAGAATTTAATAAATGGCCGAAAAGTCTGCTTATTAATATAGTTTGTACTTGAGCAATTCAAAGTGTACCCGTATCGTTTCCGCGTACCTCTTGTCGAATAAAACTCTCCTACAGTCGGAATTGAAGGCACTTTTCGCGCTCGGTGACGCGGTTATAGTGGCCGGCGATCTAAGTAGCGGGCACATTCAGTACCACAACCCGCGTACCACCGCTAACGGTAGGACACTTTATTGGTTAGAAAATGCGCTTACCTTTGACGTAATTGCTCCCTCAGAGCCAACTCGTTATCATGCTAACTGTCGTCCCTCAGTTTTAAACATACCCATTTAAAATGGGGTCGGGTTTCAGATACGGCAAATCGAAGTCGTAGATGAACTAGACTTCGACCACCGGTCAGTAGTTCTCCAACTTGATCACCCGGGTGACCACACTCCCGCTTCAGTCAAAGTGGCTGACTATCCAAAGCTCAGACACTATCTCTAAAATAATTTCTCCTCTCCTCACCTAGAGAGAATCCCCGACGAGATAAAATCTGTGACCTACGCCGATCTGGCGATTGACTCTCTGGTCGGTCGTCCCCAGATTGCCATCAAGGAAACCTCGGAAGAGGTTAAGGCGGCAAACTATCGCCGCTTTATACTCCCTGATGACATTCTAAAACTGACCACGCAGGAAAACGCCGCGACACGCGATCACGATTCTTATCCGACGGAGGAAAATTGTGTACGGCTACGTAACTTACAAAGATTAGTTAAATCTCGTATCTCCGAACTCCGCGGTTGAAGATGGGACAACCTCTTAGAGGAAATCAAACCATCTCATCTTGCCTTCTGGGATCTTGTCCGTAAACAGAAGAGCAGCTACTCGTCCGCAATGCCACCGCTAGATAGAGGACCCGGCAATCTGCCCGCCTTCGAAAGTATAGACAAGGCAGAGTATCTCGTTACCACTCTCGAACAACAGTATTCTCCTAATTCCTATGAATACCATACCATAGATCCCGGAGACATCGGGAGGTTTGATCGAACAATTCAATCAATAAGAGAGGCCCCCCAGTTGAAAATTTAGAACTGGTCACAACTGACGGAGTTCTCGCGATCATAAAACGCCTTAAGCCAAGGAAAGCCCCCGGTCCCGACGGAATCAGGAATGAAGCCTTAAAACTTCTTCCTGATAAACTCACAGCTCTTCTGGTCTGTATCTTCAATGCGGCCATAACTCCCTGACATTTTCCAACTGGTTGGAAAAAGGCAACGGTAATAGGTATCCGTAAATCCGAGAAAAAGGCATCTCTCCCTGAAAGGTACCGCTCTGTAAGCCACCTCAGTAGGTTAGATAAAATACACGATCGGCTCCTTTTGAACCGACTTTAATCCGTTGTCTTAGACAAATGTCTCTTACCACACGAGCAATTCGGCTTTTGACCGAAGCACTCGTAGACCTACTAAGTGCTTCGTCTCACGAAGTATATTCTCTCTCATTTTACAGAGCCACGCCGTCCTAGTCGCACGCTTGCCGTATTTTTCAACATAGCCAAAGCTTTCGATAAGGTCTGGCACAAAGGCCTCATATTTAAACTCAATCTCTTTCAAGTCCCGGACAGACTAGTCAACATAATCCTCGCTTACCTATCGGGCCGTTCCTTCTGCTATAAAGTAAATGAAGCTCTATCCTCATAACACTCAAGAAGATTAGGGGTCTCGCAAGATATCCTAGCCTGTTCAAGCTATTGTTATTAGCATCCCCGAATTCCCCGACGTCGCAGTAGGCTCTTACGTAGACGACACGGTCATCTTCAGCTCAGGCAGGAATTGGATTATACTACCGCATCCAAATGCTATCTCTATGTTTGGGTCCTGGTGCCTCAAATGGCGCATGGGAATAAAACCAGACAAAAGCGCGGCTATTATGTTCGATCCTCACGCGAGGAAGAATATAAAAAGAACATTACATCTTTTTGTTGTCAATAGCCCTTGAGCTAACCAAACTAAATACCTTGGTGTAGTTTTAGATAAGCATCTCACCTTTAACAAACATATAGATTATGTACAGAAAAAAAAAACCACAGCTATGGCTCTACTACGCAATGTAACCTCCTCTAAGAGCAAAATGTCACTCAGACATAAGCTCAAAATATACAAAGTATGCATCCATCCCATACTTATCTACAGTTGCCCCGTATTGGCTCACGCTTCGCACACCATCCTTCGCAAACTACAAGTTCTGCAAAATAGATTCATGCGTATAGCCGTCCAAGCCCCTCCCTATGTCCGTAATGTAGATCTCCATAAAGATATGGAAATTCCGTCCATATACGCATATATCAAAGACCTTACAAAGCAATTGTTCGAAAAAGCCGAAGTTCATCCCAACCCCAAAATAGTACACGCAGTTAGCTACAATGCCAATCCGCATGCCAAAGGTTTTATACGCCGGCCACGTAATTGCTTCACTGATCCCGTCGATAAAATAACGAGATTGAACGCACTTCGCCCTACCGTCTTCACCAATCGTACGTGTCCGCGTATACGCCTGCGCAACCAACCGCAAGTCTCGCCGCCGAGGCCTAACGGTTAATTTCACTCCGGCACACCCGCCGGGACTTCCCTCTGCAGACGCTCAAGCCTAGGTTCGATCCTGCGGATAGGAGCCCTCGAGTGACTCTGCTCGCGCGATACAGTGACACTCTACATCACTAAAAGTACATCATCACACCGCATACCATCCATGCACATCCACATGTTAAGTACACGGTTCTGTAAGGGACTACCCCTGGGGCCCTTGCACGGTTTGCCAGATACGGTCGTGGTAGGATCACTAAATTAGTAAGTTAGGACCTGTTGGTTAGTTAGGATCGTGAATCCTTGTTCACTTTCCGGCAGCAGCTCAAACCGAGGTTCGGCCATCCTGACACCCTTGCGCTCGCTGCCTCGGAGCTTAGTGGCCTCAGCACTCGCCCAAAAATTTCATTGAAGCTGTCAAAGCCCTTAAGACTAACAGCGTACGTCAAATCGAAAAAAAAAAACAATTTAACGTTTGAAATCATTTTAATAAAATTAATGAATCGTATTTGTCTGTTGACCGATTTGTTTACAAATTAAAATGGTAGATACATACAGTTTTATCTAATAAATATTAAGCTTCAACCTCATATTTAATTATCAATGCAAACTAAAATTCATAATACGATCCCTAATTCAAACAATATCCTAGTAGATATCCAACATAGGATAATCCAAAAGAAATGAAACAAAATTATTAGTAACTGGTATCCAAGAGATAGAAAGCGAAACAGAGGAGCTGGTTATCATTGGAGAAGGGTAGCGCAAGATAGAACTTTATGGAAAATGTTAGAGGATATCTATGCCAATAGGCACTCTGAACTATAATATTATAATAATTAAAACACAACACCTACTTAGTCATTTAGAGTTCAGAATAAAAGGCTTATTATTATTATCATCATTGAAAGATATGTGACCAAGTCATTGGAAAATTCTGTATATACAAGTGTTGCACTTCAGAATTAAAAAATAAACATAGCATTTAAGTTAAGGCTAGTTTAGACAAACTAAAACTGAAATGTCTTAGGTATAAATAGTGTTTAAGAAGTTTAATTTTAAATAAATATTACTGTTTTTGAATAGAGAAACTCGTGCGCTGTCTGTTGTATATTGGCTGAACTAATTTAGTAACCTTCGTGGTCGAAAGACACAATAAAAAGTTTCACACAAAGTTTGTCCTTATCTTTACCCCACTTCCAATAAGGTTTTCGCAACCAAAAGTAGCCCTATCACCGTCTCCAGGTTCTCATCTATTTCTATAGCAAAATTCATCATAGTCGATTCAGTTGTTTAGGCTCGAAAGCGTAACAAACAAACTCACTTTCACATTTATAATATTAGTAAGGATTATGCGTAACAAAGAATAATTATGAATGAAATGAAATGAAAACTTTGAAAACGAGTATATGGGAAATACCTTATATTTATATAGGAAATGCGACTTGTTTCTTAATCATACCTTTTTTAATCATCGCGCAACACTTTCAGCTTCTGTGTTAGTCACAGAAATTAAAAGTCTCGGTGTTTGTTGAAGAATGCGCGTAGTTAATGCGCTCCTTGAATAATATATTTTCGGACATACTTTTGTAACCAAAATTAAATGGATCACTCAATAACTGCGAGTATTGTAATTCTATAGTTTTAAAGTCAGCACATTTAATTAAACAGGAAAGCTGAATTGCTTGAATACAAAACTGGTTAAAGAATAAAAAAATCGCTAGAGAACATTGTAACTTTTTAAAATTAAATACAAAACATGTGTAATTAGAACGCAACACTTAACCGACCATAAAAAGCAAATAACGAGTTAAAATCAAAATGACAAGACTTCAAGGAATTTGTATGTACCCTGAGGTTGAATGTTCAAGGTAACCGGTCAGCTGGAGCGTACCAAAACTCCTTAACAAGGTTAAGCTTGTTTAAATTAATTCACTATTGTTTTAAGCCGTAATTAAACAGCATAAGGTCGAAAGTAGCATTCCATTCTAAATATTGTCAAATTTACCCCGTGGCTATATAACTCGACTCCTATGCCTTTTTTGTTTATACCGCACAATAATTTGACAATCAATAAATGTCAAACTTTCAATATAATGTTACCAAATTAATTTTATCGTTTGTCGTGCTGTTTTTTATGGTTTGATTTTTTGAAATATAAAATTTCGAATTAACATACTTTCTTATTTAGTATTAGAAATATTTTGTGTTAGTTATTTATTTATAATTATGAAAAATATAACAATTAATAAATAGATAAAGAATACTATAACAATAACAAAAACATGAATACTAGACTGAAGTCTAAATACGTGTTAACACATTTACAGAACTTACACTTATAACAATAATAAAAAGTTATTTAATGTAACATTAAATATTGAATATTTGAAATAAAAAAAAAACCGGTGGATGAAAAAGTAACAATTAATTCATTTAAAAAAAAACTAAAATTAACCCTGTGAAAGAAAACAAAATGAGAAATGTAATCAAGAATACTAAAGTAAAATTTCATATACTTGAGTATATAATTTAAAAAGTTATGAATATAAAATACTAAATGCATTTATATAATATATACAATTTATACATAGTTCTCCTCGTTGATAATAGGAGAATGTTTCTCAAGCATTTTCTCGCGGTGTTTCCTTCAACTGATAAAGTTCTACTAATTAAATAACTGAATATATATATGTATATTCCGAAAATTCTTCTTATTCTTTGTAATTTAGATATCTGTTAGACAACTTTTCGGTATTTGCTTTTTGGTAGCCATATTTTTCGTTCAAAAAGTGCCAAGATATAATAATTTAATTGGGTTGTGATTATGAATATAAAAATCCTTGTAAGTTAAACTTAATACAAGAAATGATGTTAATTAGTTAGTTGGTACCATTATAAAGGCCGACAAATCTATTAATAAAAACTGCTAATAGCAGCTTTAAATGGAAGTAAAAATTAAACCAATCTTGATTTGTATTAGCGACGAAATACCCTTTATTTGAAGTAGACTAAAACGTAGCTTATCCGATTCATTTGTAAGTTCAGATTTAACTACGTTGTTAATACAGAAACCTTTTTCCAATTTATATTCGTTGTTAACTTGTGTCGGTTATTATACAGTAAATCTTAACGAAGCAGTTTAATAGGTATTTCTCGTTACCTTGAAAATTGCCGCCATAGAGTCTGTATCTTGTCGCTGTTGTAATTTTAAACAAGGATTCTTATTAAAACTAAAAATTTGGATATTTTTTTACTTTTATTATTTCGTCTATACATACGTATATTTCTCCTCACTTTTAATTAACTTTAGGAGGGTCGGCACAAAATATCTCATATGTTTTTCTTATTATAACATGGGATTTGCCTTAGTACTTTATAATAGAATACCTGATATCCTGATCCTAGGGATCTACGTCTTTACCTTTAAGCCCTTCTGATAATAAAATTCCTGATATTAATTTGAATCTCTTATATTCTATGTATCCCAACTTTAAAGTAAATTAGGAAACTCATCGTATGTAGCCGTATCTAGACAAATTGCTACAACGCTAAGTTTCCTTGGAACCTTTTCGTTTCCTTAACAAAAGCATTGCAATAGGAACCCCAAGATCATCCTCGCCAAGAAGCTATAATATATATAAATGTGCTATAAAGCCTCTATAGTGTTGCAGCTATCCATATATAAAGGTAACTGTTATCCTTGTCAAACGTTGGTTTAGTTGCTGATCTTTGGCATAAAAATCTGTTCGTCTTGGCATAGACCTTTTTTTTCATTTATAAATAATTGGTTTAAAAAAAAGGAATAAGTTGAATATCTGCCGGATATTAGATAGAGCGTATTTCAGACGTCTCAACTCAACGTCGAGTTAAGTTGTAAGTCTGTTAAGGCTTAGCACAATTCAAATCGAGTCAATGTTACCGCACGTAATCACCTTTGACTTACCTTTGACTTATTACAAATAAACACAGGGTTGTCAAAATCATTTTACAACTTACTAATTAGGGTTAAGCGGTGTTAAAAATTATATAACTTGTTTAATAATATAAGAAATAAGCAGCATTTAAAATATTATTTTTAAGAGATATTTGAAGAGATTAAGTTTATTTTCTAAGTTTTATCTTTCTTATATTTACATATAGAAAATAAATACAGACTTAAATTTGTTTTGGTGCTGTCGTCTTTATAAATATTAATTTATGTTTTACTTTTACTTTTAAAAAGGTGAATCAGAAAATTGACAAAGTTTAATAAAAGAGTTGAATACTCCCTTCAAATTGTAAAAAATAATTATATAATTGTTTCTAATTTTTACCTTTTACTGGGTGAAATATTTATTAACTTTTTTTATTTTAGGTGCATGTTTACATGCGTGTATGGCAACCCTAATCCTTCATGCTTTCGTAAGTAATAATTAAATTGACATGAGTGGGTATCTGTTTGTTAGTGAGTCATCTATTTAATAATCTTTAAGACTTGGAAGCAGGGTCAAGATAATGTTACGGTTAAATAGGGTCTAGTTAAATAATACATACAGGCATCTTTTTTTTATGTGTGCGAAGTTTTTGTTATCTAAAATGTATGTAAGTTTCTTTTACTTAGGAAATCACCAATCAGTCGTGCTTGTCCAACTACTTAATATTGGACTTATAAGCTGAAGAATTTTGAAGCGGTGATATCTCAGTGTACGGACGCGTCAAGAGACGTGAATTCGAATCCACTTACAATGAGCTTGAGTTTTCGGCGAAGGAAAACTTCGTGAGGAAACCATAGCATGATGGTACGGATTTTTCCGATGCCTGCTTGGCTAGCTACCAACCTCAATTTGAAAATCTACCGGCAAATACCAGTAGGTGTGTTCCGGCGGGGGCACTTGAGAGCGAGTCCCTCCTATAAAGGCCGGCTTCTATAAAACACACCTGCGATTCCCCGGGTGTTGTGGGTGTCCATGGGTGGCGGTGATCACTTACCGTCAGGTGACACGCTTGCTCGTTTGCTATATTACATAAAAAAAATATTTGTTATATTACATAAAAAAAACCTAATGTCAAGTAACGATGTGGCCTAAAATCGCGAATATACTAAACCTAGCGAAGGGACTGGCTCTTAAGTGTAACTACCGGAGGGTGGTAGCTAGCCAGATGGGCATTAGAAAAAGCGCTACCACCATGCTATGGTTTCATCACGATGTTTCATGAATGTAGAATGCTGTAATTAATTTTATATCAACATTAGTTTCATGGACACTTGTTTAAATTTTTAATGCCTTTGCGTTTTTAATTTAGGAAAACATGTGGAGAAATATACAACATATAGTTTGATGTCATAAAATGTTGTAATTAATTTAATGCCAACATTAGTTTTCTGGGCACGGGCTGACGTTTTTAATTGCCATGAAAAAAAAAATGCCTGTCATTCATATGGAACGGTTCGTGCATTGATATACACGCCAATTAGCAAAATGATACTATCGTATAATATGGTATAAAAATAATGAGGTCTCAGAATAACGACGGTTACCGAAAGGATCTATTAACAGCTACTGGTATTATGATTGACAGACAAGGCCCAGTATCATAGTTATTATATATCTAATATACACTTATTGATTCGAATACTCAGTCCAAAGTTAAGGGTCATTATGAAGGCCAGCTCTTCAAACTATGATAAAACACTATACACTTTCATAATAATGATACGGTTAAGTGAAAAATTCAGTACTTTTTATATTAATATGGAAAAGTTTTAGTATTGTATTGGATTACCATCCAGTAATCCATATCAAAGTACGATTTAAAAACAAAAGGTGGTCCTTGTTTGAGGGATGGTAAATTTCTCTATACTCGTAGTGACCCATGAGGCTTCGGATCTCTACTACTCAGCTTCATTATTCAATTTACCAGGCGGATCTCGGAACACTAAACGCGTTGGCATACTATTACAGCGGGTGTTTACTTTGATGTATGGCTTTTTTATAGTATATAGAATATAGCGTTATGGCCAGAATTTTCTCTAATCTTAAGTGACGATGTGGCTCAAGATGGTGGACACTCTAAATCTAGTAAAATGGCTCTTAAGTGCAACTGCCAGAACTAGCTATAGTTTCATCACGATGTTTGCCTTCACCAAAAGCTCCGGCTCATTGCAAGGTTTCGAACTCACGTCCATTGATGCGGCGTCCGTACACGTTACGACTGAGCCATCGTTTCTATGCATTATTACTAGGTTTTAATTCAGTTCAACACAATTTTTTTATGCTTTATAAGTTTGCACTTGATATCAATCATGTCTGGTGGTAAGTATAAATGAGGCCGACGATGGAGCGCGCAAACTTAACAAATCGTTATTTTGTACTATCATTTAGGAAATTGTTAATTATATAATACAAGATTCATATAGTACATACTAGGTATAGGTAAACATTGATCAGTGTAAAACTAACCACTCATATTAATAATGTATGTCTAAATATATAGTTGTTATTGGCTGATGTTGTCGACAAAAAGATTGTACATTTAAGATTGAAGATTGAATAAATCCTGAAAATCATGAATTTATAGTGGTACATGTAGAATAATTATTGTACGTCTGCCAACACTTCTTATAGGTGAGTATATGTATAAATAAAAACAAAAATATTTGTATAAACAAAACCGCTCATAACAACAGACAGGTATTTGTTTTGTGACCATAAAATTTACAGTTCAACATAACAAGACATAAATATAATATATAACAATGCGTTGAACCCGTGAATGAATCATTTTAAAAATACTGTTAATCTGAGTGATTATGCGTCGCGATACTAAATAAAATAGCCTTTTGTTTTAACAAAACTACTCATCATAATAAATTGGCAGTTACTTTGTGCGCGTAAAATCACCAGGTTCAACGTAGCGAGACATAAAAATAATGTAACAATGCTATTAACAATGTAATGGATACAGAGCGTTAAGCGAAGTCAAAACTTCCATTGTAGTCAGCAAGGTGAAGTGTTACGAAATTTCGTAGAATCGAAAACAAATATAAAATCTTGATTTGTAGACGACAATAGATATTTTGTAACGTTTTTTGTCAAAGGTCCGGTAATTTGCGTAATTAGGCTCTGTAACTGTTCAGTATTTACAGGTCAGTAACCACATAATTTGATGGAGATTCGTAAGAGTTATAAGATGGAACAGCCACATACATGGCATTGTGAATACTAATATTAAGCTATATTAAAAATATTGCTTTTATGTGTCAATCAAATAGCTATATGTATACTTTTTCTTCTTGTCCTGTACCCAAGTTATTTGGGGTCGGCGAAATACGTTATATTCTTCCATAAATCTCTATCAACCGCCATCTTTTCATTGACTTCCTTTTCTTTCATTTCATTCTTCACACACCCTATCCATCTTTTCTTAGGCCTTCCTCTTCTTTTCCATCCTTCAACCTTTATCCATTTCTTTTCTCAACACATGGGTTTCCTCTCGTGATGTCATGCCCAATGATAAGTCATGACATGCCCAAACCAAGACACACGTATCCCTTTCAGCTTCTCTACTACTGGTGCTACTTTTAAACTTCCTTTAACATACTCATTCCTGATTTTGTCTGTTTTTGTGACACCACACATTACATCATCATCATTACATCATCACATCTTAACATCTTAACATTCGAATTTCTGCTGCATGCAATCGACACTCATCCTTCTTCTTACTAGTCCAGCACTCCAATCCATACAATATGACAGGTTTTATAATAAACTTATATATTCTGCTCTTCACTCTTAGGGCTATTCTACGGTCGCAAATTGTACTGTAGATCTGTTGCCACTTCATCCATCCTGTGTTGATTCTTTGCCTCATTTCTCGGTCGCCATCAATCTGCACAAGTGACCCAGAGTAGGGAAAATTGTAACAGATTAGTAAGGTTACTCCTCTGAGTGTTAAACGCATAGGACTGGAGATACCGCCAAAGTCACAAAACATATATTTGGTTTTACTTTCACTAACCTTAAGGCAGCATTCTTCAACCTATGCCATCACACGTCTAGTCTGTTCTGCACCTCTGTTCTTGGCCACTCTGACAAATTAGTTAACCCAACATTCCCCGCTTACTTGTTAGAGGCCGAGAACAGTTTTTGCATTGCTTCCAGTACCATCATTTAACATTTAATGTAACATAATCTAATTACATGTATATGTTACCTTTTACAAAATGTTTTGTTTCATTATACTTATTAAGTTTGACTTTCAAGTCTGTTGTTTTTGATACAAGTTATAATTTAAGTGGCAACGCGATCAACAAGAAATTTCAGAAATGTGTTTTGACACAAATGTATTGTTGTTCCGTAAAAGTCCGTAAAAGATAATTATTACCTGTATAAAATAGACGAAATTATATTGTAATATTCCTGTCCTCTCGTTTTTTAACAGGATATAGCGTTAAGGCCACAATCTCGCGTGGTGTAAAATTACGACGGGGCTCAAGATGGTGGACACGCTAAACTTAGTGGAGGAACTGGGACTCAAGTGCAACACACCTACTATATATATATATTTTCAACGTGTTTTTCTTCATTGAAAAATCAGACTTATTGTAGGGATTCGAATTCAAGTCCGTCCGTAAATGCTATCACTGATCCACTTATTGTCTCAAAAATTAAATAAGAAGCATTTATATTTATATGATTTTTTTTTTTTGTTAAAATTGTGCGCCGAACATACGAGACAGGAGGTGTAATGAAGTGGTTTTAATTTCGTTAGAAACTACTAATTTACAGAAAAGTGAAGGTATAAATTGTACGGTATAAAGACATTTGTTATAACGCCAATTTTTCGCCTGCCACACCGCCCGTATTACCTCTATAGGAATAAAACCAGTCATTACTTCAATATTTTAAACGTTGACATAGCTCATTTAAATATCGATCAAAACGAGATAATATTATTTGATTAACACAGAATGTCATAAAATAAATACTTTCAGAAAGTCTGCTGCATGTTGTAACTTAGTTTGAGATCTTCGTACATAAGCGCTTGAATTTTTATGCGCTCTCATAAGTTATTCAGCTATCACTTGGTTTATTATGTGGTGTTTCTGTATTTATTGTACTGTGAAGTACGTTCTTAGCATATAAATCATTAATATATCCCACTAGAACATCACAAGCCGGAAGGATTAGAAAGCATTATAACTGGCCACTTGTCATGATGATCTATGTTTACGTTTACTTATTTACTTATTATTTGATTAACACAGAATGTCATAAAATAAATACTTTCAGAAAGTCTGCTGCATGTTGTAACTTAGTTTGAGATCTTCGTACGTAAGCGCTTGAATTTTTATGCGCTCTCATAAGTTATTCAGCTATCACTTGGTTTATTATGTGGTGTTTCTGTATTTATTGTACTGTGAAGTACGTTCTTAGCATATAAATCATTAATATATCCCACTAGAACATCACAAGCCGGAAGGATTAGAAAGCATTATCACTGGCCACTTGTCATGATGATCTATGTTTACGTTTACTTATATATAATTGCATATCGCGTCCGGTGTGATGAGCATGTTTACTATGCACGTTTTATTTAAATCTGCTTCGATTTCTAATCGAATATTTGTCACTTATTAGGTGCTATCTCGTGACTGCGTTCGCTTGGTCTTCAATTAAATACCACGAATTGCTACTAAACTGCTTCGAATATACTTATTTGTGAAACGACTCGTATTGGAAAATGCTTGTATCTATTTAAAAATGTTTATGCTTTTGTGATAAAGTATCAACCATAGTTTTATCTGAATCGGAAGAAATAAACACCTTATAATTTGGTTTCAAAAAATTGTGGGAGCAATTAGTTTTTTTAAGTACTTATTATTTGATCGTTGTAGAACAGAACAGATGTTTATTATCAGATCATACATAATCAGTTTTCAACATGTTTCAGCTTGGTTTCCGTCTAGCTGGTATTTAACGTAGCGTCATAAAATACCACTCTACAAAGAGTCGCTGGAAGATTATTGTTCTCGCGATTTATATGCTACGTCCTTATTCCCACCCTTAGACCCCTTTTTCTTTTCTATCACCCTCTTGGGGTGACGCGGGTTCATAGCGCTCCTCGGCAGAGCCTGCCTCTCAGCATCGCACCATATCGGTGTGGGTCCTCTTCTGCATGTGCTCAATCTCAGTAGGAGCTGAAGGATTCACTTGTCTTCAGGTGTACAGGTATTCGGCGGTGAGAAGCAGTACCTCCAGCATCACGGCCGCTGTCGAGGAAACATGCTGTGTTTTATTTATGTCTATTTCAGTTCATAGGCACGTTCATGTGATTATGTGTTTTATGGGAACACCAAAGAAAACACACATTTTTCATAGAGCTACCCTGTTTTTATTAACTTGGTGCTTAAAATGTCAGTCTTTACGGACTTCTTCATTGCAACACACAAATGCATTACCCGGGCTGAAGCCAAAGGCGCGAGGGGCATGTGGTGATTCATCGTGTGTTAATATCCCAACACTACCCAATAAAACGCACCACGGCGACACTTCAAACTCCCGCTTTGCCAGAAACCAGGGACTGCTTTCACAATTCTTAATTCTTAATGACACTTGCGGATATTTTTTGAATCGTAGCTTGCTTTACTAACAGCAAGTATCCTACGTTATTTTATTAACATAAATACATAACAGAGATAGTATATCTCTACTCACCATAGTTCAAGTTGTAGGTATTAACGTTTAAATCAAATTACCTTATACGAGAAGCTTCTTAGTTATTAAATTGATGTTAAATTTTTTTTTCATTATAATAATGAAAACCGGTCATAATTACTTTAACATACTATACACGTAATATAAAAAAAATATTTTATTATTACACACTAAATTCTAAAAATAACAGTGATGCATCTAACCTTTGAAATCTTATGAAATATCGCTTTCGTTAATAGTACCACAAGGGTTGTCATATATTTCATGGCTAATTTAATTTTTTAATAGTTCGATGCTTCTTAAAAATTTTGTAGAGCTATCTCTCAGCGGATATGTTTTGTATTACGCTTTAATTATAGTGATAATATAAAATGTATTATACTTAAAAAACACAGAAACTTGAAAAGCGAACCGAAGTAAAAAGTACAAAATAACTTAAATATATAGTGTTTGTTTTATTCTCACTAATATTATAAATGCAAAAGTGAGTTTGTTGTTACGCTTTCACCCCTAAACCGCTGAATCGATTGCGATAAATTTTAGTACATGAGATATTGATAAATATTAATAATATTAATAATATGAATATTTAGTTTGGTATATTTTGGTATTGAGATAGACCGGACCTTGGAGATGGTGATAGGCTACTTTCTCCACCAAAAAACTTATAGGAAGTGGAATGAAGAGAGGAATAATCTTTGTATGAAACTGTTTATTACATTATTCGTTTTGTTTGACAAAATCAATATATTAATATTGATTTTGTCAAACAAAGCGAGCGAAGCCGCAGGTAAAAGTTAGTGTATATATAATATTCATAAAAGATTTGATAGGTTACTACGACAACCCTTATACAATAAGTCAATACATTAGCATTTATATTAGGATTACACCACACTAGTTACATTCTTTATAGAAGGAAATTAATATTTAGTGATATAGGAAACGGACATCCGGCACATACACCAAACGCGTTTTAGCAGTTAGCATTCCTGTATTTCAGTTGTTCAAATACATAATTGTAAATTACAAAAGTTACAGATACAATTCTCACTGAAACCTTCTATATAAATAGGTTTGTGACTGGAAAATAAATTCTTTTAAAACACATAGTTCCTAACCCAGTTGTACATAGAACGTCATTCCGTACATTTCTTGTTTTCTTTTACGCTAACGACTATAGAAAAAATAATTATGCTAATGGCATGGGTGCAATGGCTTCCATTATATACATATTATTCATCGTGAAAAACATACAACATATTAAATTGTAAATATTGTTTAAGACATAAAATATATTCAGACAAATCTAATCTTATAGTGGCTGGCTGATTTAATTTAATTAAAATAATAATAGCTACATAAGGAAATGAACTATATTTTAAACATAGGTAAAATCTGCGACGTGTATACCCAGTCTTCTAAGGCGAGCTGTGAAATACACTGACAGTTAAATGTTGCAAGCTATTTTACTACAAAATGTACTATGTATGTCCCATACACGTATATCTATAACCTATAATAGTATACATGCATAGGTCAAGACAAAACAGTTCAATACCTTTTTCTACTCTCATATATCCTACTGTTTTGTTTAGTAGCTATTGACGATCTTTAGTGTTATCAATAAAAACGCTTTTTTCGCGCATTTATAGCAGTTAATTTTTTAAATATACTTTACTGACTTACAGTACACGGAAACACCCAAAATCTAAACAATCTTTTGTGAATCACACAAATAATGTGTCTTCTGTGGGATTCGAACCCATGACATTAAGCGCGGCAGCAGCGTCGCGTTGACGCGATGCGATCATTTATACCGATACACCAACCTTGCAGTTTTACGTAATTGTGTATTACAGTCTACAACATTATTAAAATTAAATTATAGGTAATCTAGATAAAATATTAATATTTACTTAGTATGAATTTCATATTGTAACTGAATAACTATTAATCAAAGTAAACGATAAATCGAACGGTCGATTGACAACGTAGCTCACGCTTATGCCTTCATAGTTGTCGGCTCGTATTTAACTACGCTAGAAAGGCATCCAAACTCGCCTTATTTACTTAAAATTTAACCTTATGTTCTTGAAAGTAAATATATAAAATATTTTATCGAACGCAAACTGTCCGTGTATTGCAGGTATGAAACGGAATTAGATCTCTGAATAGGTGTCAGAAACGTTCTTTAACAAGATATACGTAACTATTTTACTAGTTGTTACCCGTTCGGTTCCATAGTTTTATATTAAAAAATATTATTAATTCGTAAAATGTATACATTTATTTTTCTACGATAAAATCGACTTGTATGCCAAATTACATTTGAATCCGTTTACCCGTTTAAGCGTAACTGAAAGCCAATCATTCAACTAAATGTGTTTCATGATTGAAATGTGTCTTTCTTTTATGTTCTTAAAATAGCGTAGCGAACCGACATTATTTCTAATGGTAAGTGTAATACAACTCAAACACAAAGTACATTTATTGACGATCGTAGTTTTTGTTTCAGCTTGCATACATCTTGGCAGCTGGCAACCCTAGTCACTGTACTATTGTCTGCTCCTAAAACGCAACATCCACTGTCGGACCTGTTACACCAAGCATATAATGGTCACCACCCTATCTGATACAAATGACGTAGTAAGCCAAACTTTTTCTCGCGACTTAGTTTCTTATTATTTTTTACAATTAAATGACACGCTCACCTCTTGTTATGTATCTTATCTTTAGAAACCATTAAACAGAGATATAAAACAGAAATATTCATTGATAGTTATGAACTAGCTGCTTCGTTGAGTGTAATTATTTCGTTATAAAATTAGATATCTTATGTTTTAATTGTAAACAGTTTACTTTTATGTTGAATTTCAGTACACATCGTTTGAACTTGTTTGGTTTATAAATATTCAAACAAACTGGTGTCTATTAGACTAAAGCTAACCTGCAGGTCCGCGCGCCTTTTTTAAGCTGTGTAGCGGCAATTATGCAATAAAAAATGATTTTTTCGCCGCTATGCCGACCCAAATTGCGCGGCGGGGTGGGCATCAGAAACCCGGTATAGCTGAGCTTACACCACTGAATTCTCTCTCTCCAATACCGAGGTAAAGGAAATCCTTAATTACATGGTGGGAGACCGAGGTCCCAGATAATGACGTTAGCACCAATTTAGTTCAGCACAGCGCCGTCCGCAACACACACGCACATATGTCTTCGCCTTGTTAAGAATAATTGGGTTACACCGAAATAAAATAGTTTATCGAGTCGCGCGGCAGATATATCTGTATTGAATGTATTGTAAACAATTCCCACTGTCTATAATATTTACACAGTAGACATAATATATATAATTCTCCAGCCGTGCTTTTATGTTTCTCTGAAAAACCAATAACTATTATGTAGAAAAAAAAACTGAATGTCGTCATGGTGACGCTTCCGATTTTATTTAAATGGATTTTTTTTCAATACTGTGGCGGCACCACAGAGGTCAGTTATAGGTAGTAACAACTCTTATCCCCGTATTTGTCAATAAGAGATCCAGTAGTAGAATTGGATCAAACAAGCAATAGGTACTTAATATAAATAATTAGTACGTAATATAAAATTGCGTAAACTTCAATTTGGTCTAGACACTTGAACTGAAACACATATACAATATGAATCAAATATTTATAATACACTTCTTTTAGGAAATGTGGAAATACAGAAAGAACTACATATTTGTTAATACACATAAGATTTAAAGTATAAATATACTCAGTAAATATGTCAAAGATAAATTGTATTGATATTAGAAGCTTTTATGCAAATACAAGCAACAACAATGTCAATTTATGTTATCATTGAAGTTCATAAAATAATTTACGAAACTGTCGTGACAGTTTAGTCTATGTAGGGCGTGTCCGGCCTAAGGGCTTCGATTCAATCTGAACTTAAATGTATTGTATAGTGTAATAACTTATTTAGTAACGAATACAAGTGTTAGCATTATCATTGGTCGCCGCTTTGTTTTTAGCTTTATCATTGATCTTCTCTATACATTAAATGTCATATTGCATGGGTTTCAATATTCACATGTTAGTTCAAAATAACTTCTTGGATTTAAATTAATATTTACATTTGGTTATATTTAACTTTATAAATTCAAATTGTAATGAAGAGGTTTTATATAAATTGTTTTAATAATCTATTTCAAGTGTTAGGCTTTTTCATTGGTCGCTTCTTTATTTTTGATTTATCATTGATCGTGTCTTTACTTTAAATTTCATATTACAAGGGTTTTAATATTCACATGTTAGTTCAAAATAACTTTATAGATTCAAATTGATTATTTACATGTTTGGTTAAAAATAACTTTATAAATTCAAATTGTAATGATGAGATTTTATAAAAATTGTTTTAATAATCATATTCACACTAGTTCGCTTTTAGCGCTTTTAGTTTCCGGTTGTGGCAATATAAATATGTCCTATAATACTGAGGCAGAGATAGTGGAGCTCCAGAACGAATCAGTGGACTGAAGTATTAGTGATATGAAGAACCAAGTAGTAAGTGCTGCCTTTAAACAAGACGGTTAAGATATAAGGATAATTTACAATTTCAGAAGTGGGATAACATCAAGGTTTTTTAAATTGGATTATATACTTTCACCTTGATGTAATCTTACGCCCGCAATGAGGTATGGTGATTATTATTATTTCTACCCACGGTCATATTCTGGCTTAAAAGTATCATAAATAAATAAATAGTCACTTAAAATCGTGAACACCCTCTCATTTTTATTAAAAAAAATGATATAAAAATGAGAGACTCACTAAACTGTATATTAAATGTTTATTTTTTACTCTTTTCTTGAATGCTGGATTTTGAATTACCTAATATTTAAAATCGTGAAAGTCGCGTTTTATAAAAAAAAACAACAAATGACTCACGTATGTATATTAGATGCTTATTTACTGCTGTTGAATTTTGATACTATTTAAAGTAGTGAAGAGTCTTTATTAATAAAAAAGTAGAATTTTATTTACTGCTCTTTTGTTGAATCTTGAATGGCCTACTAATCAAAGTCGTGTACATCGTGTCTTTTAACATAAAAGAGTAGACGTTTATTTTCTGTTGTTTTGTTGAATATGAGTTACCTACTACGAAAGTAGGTACTCGGTTGTGATAATTATTTCAGGTCTTTGATCACTATACTGATAAATGATACCTAATGACCGGTCCAATAGTGGAGGGAGGTCTTATTTTGTTTTGTTGAATTTTGAATTACCTACTATGAAAGTAGATACTCGGTTGTGATAATTATTTCAGGTCTTTGATCACTTTACGGATAAATGATACCTAATGACCGGTCCAATAGTGGAGGGAGGTCTTATTTTCTGTTTTGTTGAATTTTGAATTACCTACTATGAAGTAGATACTCGGTTGTGATAATTATTTCAGGTCTTTGATCACTTTACGGATAAATGATACCTAATGACCGGTCCAATAGTGGAGGGAGGTCTTATTTTCTGTTTTGTTGAATTTTGAATTACCTACTATGAAGTAGATACTCGGTTGTGATAATTATTTCAGGTCTTTGATCACTATACGGATAAATGATACCTAATGACCGGTCCAATAGTGGACGGAGGTCTTAATTTTCTGCTGTTTTGTTGAATTTTGAATTACCTACTATGAAAGTAGATACTCGGTTGTGATAATTATTTCAGGTCTTTGACCATTATACGGATTAATAATACCTAATGACCGGTCGAAGAGTGGATGCAGGTCCAGTGAAAGAAGATCAGTCATCCTAAAAGACAGATTTGAATCAGAGGCGAGAAACCAAAAGAGGATTTATTTTATCTGTGCATTCTCAATGTAGAGAAAAAATTACTAACGATAAGGCCGAAGTGTAAGATTTCATTGATAATTGATGGTACAAAAAGATTTCATTGGTAATTGATGGCACAAAAACTTACGTTGAAATACAACATCGTACCTGATAATTTTACTTTAACTATGACCTATGTACTGCATTAACTATGATCTATTTACTGAACAAATTGCTACTGAGGTACCTGACATATAATGCATATGTGAATGTGGTAAGTGTAAGATTTCATTGATAATTGATGGCACAAAAGCTTACGTTGAAATACAACATCGTTCCTGATAATTTTACTTTAACTATGGCCTATTTATTGAATTAACTATGATTTATTTACTGAAAAAATTGCTATAGAACTACCTCACATTTTATATAAAAGTTGGTATGTATAATGTCAAGAATGGCAGTGGATATTTAATTATTTTATTCTAAACTATGAGAAAAAACTCAGATTAAAGAGAGTCTGTCTTGGCTCGTGATTGTACTGTCCAAGCAAATAATAATATAGAGAAGATTAATAAGGTGTACCTACACTAGACGAGTCGAGCATGAGTGAAGCGTGAACTGAGCACAACGTCGTGTAACAACTTTACCTTTTCCTGTGCTCCGCCAGATGTCGGATTTTGTTTGATAAAAAGACAGAATATTTTATTATTTCTTCGCGGTGTGCTCGTGGACGTGTTTAGTAATAGTCGTTTATCGGTCGAGCAGCACGTTGTGGAAACGAACGTCGTAGAAACGTAGAAACTTAGAAAAGATGATTGCTTACAACCAACTGATTTGTATCACAATAGTCTATGTGGGGGACCCAGGGATAAGGATTACTATGAACGATTACCCCATACTTGGGCAAGGACGTTGGTTTATTGGCTTAATTAATTAGGAAATGAAATATTATTGTACTACAAGACACGGGACCAGTCGTCTATCAACCGACCTATAAGTTCAGTCATTCTGAACGATAGTTATTGCCACTTTAGTGAGATTCAGAACATAAGTGTTGGAGTTGCACTATTGTGAAGTTTGATTCAAGAGTATTGTAAAATGGCATGATTCATGCCAACGCGTTGAACAGAAATCCAACAGCCGAAAACGCAGGTGTAATTCAGACCATTTACAGCAGAAATCACGTAGCCTGATGTCGGTGCTAACTTTTCTAGCCACATTATCTTTAGGTTCTCTATTGGAAGAACGGCTTGAGCTTGATGTACTGAGCGTTGCCACGCTGAATATGCGTATTTATCGAGCCGAGTAGCAAAAGCCTGGCTTGCTAATGACAGGTGGAATAGCGCCCCAGGCAGACGAGGTCAAGCGACGGAATAGATTGTAGCTCAATGCTACCTTCTTCTTTGTATTGAAGCACAAACGTCTGTCGGTTCCGCAATTGGAAAGTACAGGATTGTGTTTTTCTAGGATTCGGTTTTATAGCGTTATCTGCATAATACTTGCCTAGTATGGTCAACGCTTAAACAATAATCATTTTTTAACCACTTTAAAAGTGTCGCTTGTGTTGCTTGAGCTAAGGTGTTTGCAGATAATAATCGCTCTGTGTGAGGTGTGGAAGGTTCTGCCTAATGTTCAACACTACAAGACTGTAATCATTTGTTTTGTAATACTATGGCCGCATACTGTCCTGTGACTATTGAAATATCCAACGATCACATTATAATGCCGACTGGTAGAAATTATCAGCTGATAAAAGACTAATGGATACAAAGTTATTATAAGTACAACGGTTATTAAATAATACTATTTATTAGCAAAGATAGTGATGAGACTGTTATAGTTATATTATCTACATGTATGTATGTTTAAAGAGTCTAACATTGGCGACGAAAGTGAAACGAATTGAAAATTAATGTTATCAATAAAAATAATCAAGGATCGGTGATGTACATATCAAAAAAAAATGAAAAAGAAACTCATTCTATTTGGAGATATTTGGAAGTATTATCGTGAGAACATATACACAGAAGTAAAACAACAGACCGTTTCCGTGAGATCAACTTGACTTCAATAACCAGTTCAGAAGTATTTACTGGTGATAAAGCGAAGTTTTATATTGTTAAATGAGAGCAAAACCGCGCATTATATTAAGCAGAATTTAGAAAACGGTGTTTAAAAACGAAATAATGCATAGTATACAAAAGTGAAAAAAAAGGAGAAATACATAAATGTAAATTGCAATTTCAACAACATAGATGATGAAATAAATAACCGTTAGATGATAGCGTTTGTTGTAGTAATTCAGTAAGATTTTAATTATTAGTATTTAATCAGGAAAAAGAACAGGAACAAATGTTCCAATTACAAAATAAAAATAAAGTCTGAGATACTAGATGCAATATTTTCTAAAAAAAAAATTTGAGAAAGAATTCTAGAATGCTGAAGAAGATAAAAGCATAGAAAAGGAATCGGAAACTTTTGACATTTTATAATAAAGACAAAGTGCTGCTGGTTAGTGTAAATAGAAAACTTTGTACATTTCGAGATTGACATGGGACCACATTTATAGCCTCCAAGATGGAGTTACAAGAGGCATATATGTACAATGTACAAGCTTCATAACACAAATAATCTCTAATAGTAACGTTGATTCAGAAGATACTTTGGTAACCGCCGCTGTACTCTCGGACGTGAGTAAAAGTTCTGATGAATGGGTCTATATTTCATTGATAAAAGTGATGAGTAAAATTATGAAGAACGGCTTAAGTGAGGCAATGTACGCATCTTATTAAAATAAAGGTGTACGGATTCATCTGGGCATTATAAGCATAAACTGTTAAGTGCAACATACACACCAAGTTATGAGCGAAGCTTCTAAAGTGCTTCATGTTAAGAGCAAGATCCACTGATGTCTTAGTGCAAAAACTTCTCGCTATGAATGGTGCCATTGAAGTACAATAGGCACATAACGTCATTTTTAGTGAACCTCCTGAAATACACGAGATGCACATTTACTGTGAGAGGCGTCAGCGACGTGGAATGTGCACATGACCTATTTATAAGAATAGCTATTGAGTGCAACGTGCACATAACGTCATTATTTGTGAACCTTCTGAAGTGCGTGAGGTGCACATTAACTATGAGAGGGGTCATCGAAGTGCAATGTATACATGACCTCTATTAGAGGACCCATTGAAGTGCAATGTACACATAACGTCACTATTAATGAACCATCTGAGGTGCGCGAGATGTACATTTATTATGAGTGGTGCTATCCACGTGGAATATGCACATGACGTCGTTATGAGCGAATTCTGAAGTGCGAAGAGGTCCTGAAATACACGAGATGCACATTTAACTATGAGAGGCGTCAGCGACGTGCAATCTGCACATGACCTATTTATAAGAGTAGCTATTGAGTACAACGTGCACATAACGTCATTATTTGTGAACCTTTTGTAGTGCGTGAGGTGCACATTAACTATGAGAGGGGTCATCGAAGTGCAATGTATACATGACCTCTATGAGAGGAGCCATTGAAGTGCAATGTACACATAATGTCACTATTAATGAACCTTCTGAGGTGCGCGAGATGTACGTTTATTATGAGTGGTGCCATCCACGTAGAATTTGCACATGACGTCGCTATGAGCGAATTCTGTAGTGCGAAGAATCGCTATGAGCGAACCCTCTGAAGTGTAAAACTGCCCATTCAAATCGCTATGAGCGAATCTCTACAGTACTAGGTGCACATGTATCTCGCTATGAGCGAAACTTAAGTCCGTCAATATGCACATGACGTCGCTACGAGCAAATTCTGAAGTGCAAAGAATCGCTATGAGCGAACCTTTACAGTACAAGATGCACATGTATCTCGCTATGAGCGAAACTGTAGTCAATATGCACATGACGTCGCTATGAGCGAATTCTGAAGTGCAAAGTGTACATTTAAATCGCTATGAGCAAACCCTCTGTCGCTATGAGCGAACCTTTACAGTGCAAGGTGCACATGTATACATGTATCTCGCTATGAGCGAAACTCTAGTCAATATGCACATGACGTCGCTATGAGCAAAGTCTGAAGTGCAAAATGTACATTTAAATCGCTATGAGCAAACCCTCTGTCGCTATTAGCGAACCTTTACAGTGCAACGTGCACATGTATCTCGAGCTATGAGCGAAACTAGTCAAAGTCACGGGACGCTACGGTCAACCTCCAAAATCTACGTATGCAATGTGGAAGCGTGCTAAGAGGCAGTGTGAGGGATTTGAAAGATTGGCCACTCAGTGACGCATAGAACACAGTGAATCATCGAGGGCAGTTATTCATCGTACGTAGATGGAGTGTTACCAAAGGGACGTAAGATTTATAATTTCTATTACTGACGCGATTCTTTTGATATCTTTATGTCGGGAATAATTTATACTGAGCGGAGAGAGAAACAAGAGTAGTGAAAGTGAGTCTTTACAATTGTCGAAAGGGGCCTTCTTAAACTGACATCCGTGTCACTAGACTCGAACGCTGTTCGTGTTATCTTCTCTGTACCACAATATGACTTTCATCGTGTAAATGTTATGATCCGATTAATCTTTTAAACTACTACCTAGCTATAAGGCTTCTATGCCTATATACATTGGACGTTGTACTATTAAAATTATCGTTTTATATAAAATGATCTGTTATGTATCGCGGGGACGCGAAAAGTTGTCAGGATGGACGAATGTTAGCATTATCATTGGTCGCCGCTTTGTTTTTAGCTTTATCATTGATCTTCTCTATACATTAAATGTCATATTGCATGGGTTTCAATATTCACATGTTAGTTCAAAATAACTTCTTGGATTTAAATTAATATTTACATTTGGTTATATTTAACTTTATAAATTCAAATTGTAATGAAGAGGTTTTATATAAATTGTTTTAATAATCTATTTCAAGTGTTAGGCTTTTTCATTGGTCGCTTCTTTATTTTTGATTTATCATTGATCGTGTCTTTACTTTAAATTTCATATTACAAGGGTTTTAATATTCACATGTTAGTTCAAAATAACTTTATAGATTCAAATTGATTATTTACATGTTTGGTTAAAAATAACTTTATAAATTCAAATTGTAATGATGAGATTTTATAAAAATTGTTTTAATAATCATATTCACACTAGTTCGCTTTTAGCGCTTTTAGTTTCCGGTTGTGGCAATATAAATATGTCCTATAATACTGAGGCAGAGATAGTGGAGCTCCAGAACGAATCAGTGGACTGAAGTATTAGTGATATGAAGAACCAAGTAGTAAGTGCTGCCTTTAAACAAGACGGTTAAGATATAAGGATAATTTACACAAGGAAAACAATATTCGTTCGAGCGTATCTTATAAATAAATTTTGAAATTTAAAATTAACAAAAAGTACCGATAAATATTGGTCCAATAATTAACAACACAGTTATATTTATGTATGAGTAAACAGTGGCGGCTCTGTTAGTTATCGACTAATTCTTAACGATGTTACCAATTGAGGTTATATTTGTCTTGTTACAGTTGTCGACATTATCTCTATAACTGTGCTGGGTTCTGATAGCGTTGCAAGCAAAACTCATCAGGCTACCAGAAAGGGAACAACAATAAAATCAGTATGATTACTAAACATATAACAGAAGATACGATTAGATAAACGATGGATGATACATGACACTTAACTAGACCTGAGAAGACGTACAATGTAAACAATACGGTAGTACGAATCCTATTCTAAATAGTCGAAGCAGTTACGACGATTACACGACTGTAGTGTGTAGGGAAACTGCGTCGGTTGACGTGTGATAGATTCTCTACAATGAATAAAGCGTATTGAAACCTTAGTACGGTAGTAAGAAATCTTATAATGTTTGCCTGGAGAATTTCCACTTTTATGTTGCAAATGTATTGCTAAGTATACAGCAATACAGCTACAGATATGTTAAAGTAGCTTTACTTGGAAACCAGCATTATGATGTCACCAAGCATAAAATAATTAGAATAGGGGTGATTAATTCACATAAAGGCGCCATAACTTCTCAACAGGTCCATGTACTTTGAGTTTCTCAATGAATACAATTTATACACTGAAATAAGTGATATCACTGGCAGCTATTGTTCACGGTTGTCCAATCACAATAAGGCATTTGTCTCGTGCGTAGTGATCTTTTCGCATTGCAAAAACTTTCTCCACAATCATCACATTATGCATGACTTTTATGAAAAGTTAATCTGGTCGATCAATGAAAGCTGTCGGGCATCACTCATTGCGTGGTGATTTGACACGGAATTGTGTTTCAACATTCATATACTGTTTTTTGTAAGTAAATTTTTTAAATTTATTTCTGTGATTTATGTGAGGCTAATGAAATAGACAATTTTTTGTTTATCAAATTAGGCTTTCAACGAGGTGGTTTTAATTGTTAAATCCTATGAAACCGATTCCGGATATTCCTCTTTGGTTTTTAGCCATCAAAGGACAATCTATACTAATATAATAAAATTGAAGAGTTACTTGTTTTTTATTTAAATGCGAATTCTCGAAAACCTCAGGCTAATAAAAAAAAACTATTGGTATAGTATAACAGATTCGTAAGAAATAGTATAGGCTATCTTGCTTAAGGCTATACACCTTTTAGATAGCTTTAAATATTGATTTAGAAGGGGCCTTCACCCTCACCTAGATGAGGGGTTCTTGCACAAGAATAATTTAAGATATTTAGAATTTAGATATTTAACTTACTACTTTAATACTGTAACATACCTGTTTGCAGGACATATAAAGCTTTTTATTTTATTTTATTTATTTATTGTGTACAAATTTTGAGTGATATTATTTGGAGAAAAGTACTCCCGAACTAATTTACTCTACTACTACTCGGCTTAGCATCATGAAATTTTGTATACTCGTTATCAGAAGTAGATAAAAGCATATAGATTACTTTATATCAAGAAAAAACGTCTTGAGGGACACAAAGAAATTTTAGTTTCACAAGAACGGAGTTACAGATATAATGAATATATATGTGTATATATAAAGACATTTTTTTTATATAGTTTATAGATTTAGCGTTATGGCCTGAATCTCACCTGATAATAACTATGTGGCCGAAGTTGTTGGCCACGCTAGTCATAGGGGAGGGACTGGCTCTCAAGTGCAACTGCCTGGACACACATATAGGTATTTGGTAGTAGATTTTAAGATAGAACTTTAGACTGATGGCTAGCCAAGTGGGCATTAGAAAAGGTCCTACCACCATGCAAACTGATTGTTGACTTACGGTTGACTGACTCATCAACGCACAGCCGAAACTATCGAAATTAGAATCAGTTCCTGTAGTTCCCTTTTGTAACGTAGCGGTTCACTAAGAAACGATTATACGAAATTCAACCCCTAAGGGGACAAACGGTGGAGGCAAAATTTGTATGGAGGAGAAAAACACACCTATTCACTTGAAATTTAGCTTATAGAATCCATTATAAATTTAAATATATACGTGTTTCACTATTTTTAAAATTTCATTCCCTACGTGTGTTAAATAGAGAAGAACATTTTTTTTTACTTTTATTTAGATTTCTCCAAAACAGATTTTATTATATATTATATATATATACTAGCTTTTACCTGCGGCTTCGCTCGCATTAATTTTGACTTTGTAAAACAAATCTTTACCCCAAGAGCGTTTAGCAAAAAAAGTAGCCTATCACCATCTCCAGGTTTATAAGCGTAATAAATAAACAAACTTCTTTCGCAAAGTTTATTCGTCTGTGTTTCGTAATCGATAAATAAAGTAAATGTATTTAGCAATAAACGTACAATAGGAAACGCGTAAATCCAACAAGATTGAATCTGTTTCATAAGATTGTGCGTGCCAAATGCTAATGCCCTAAAATAGCCACAGTGCTTGTTTTCACTACAAATATTATATGATATTACATAACAATATTTAATATATTTATAAATATTTTTCATACTTCGTTTTTATGATGGTACGCTAAATATATGAAAGCAAGCACTAACTTTGATATAAATATTTCCTAGCATTATTTAGACTGTATATTAATTTTCTCGATTACTCAACACTTGAAAAAAGAAACAACGTTCTACCTTAAATAGGTACTCACGATAAGATAAGATTTGATCACGATAAGATTGCACTTTCAAAGTAATCAAAGTGCATTATAATCGTGTTCATTTTTAGTTTAGTCTCGATCTTCAGTAGTTTTCGTTAAAATTTTAAACATTTGTTAATAGGCAAAAGTCCGTTTTGATATTAATGCCAATCATTCGAATACATATGTATGCTAAATTTTACCCGCCCGCTACGCTACGTGTCTTTTGTTTTTAGCAACCTTAAACAAAGCGGCAAATAACAAACAAATAACGATCAATATATTCAAATAAAAAAAAAAACAAAGCAGTCATGAGGACTGCCGACGGAAAGTGAAAACGTTCGTAATTAACAATCTGCATACACTCTCTACATAAATGGAAAGCGTTCAGTGACGATGGCGCGAGTTTCATTATTTTTATTCACCCGAAAAGTGCTCAACGCGCCTAAAGAAGTTGTCACTTGATAAAATGCAAATTATACTAGAATAAATGCCTGATCTATGACAACATAGGGCATTAAATTGGCAGCGTGGTGTTTTTAAAGCGAGAAGTGTGAAGATGCTTGTCTCCCCATGAGTCTAGCTACTCGTAAATACGCACGTACGGTAGTGCAGTTATGCATTGCGAAAAGGAATTCCGAAATGAGATATTTCACACCTCGTAATAAAAATGGTTTATGGTAGTTATACCTCAGTTAAATCGGTCGGGGTTAAATATTATACCTTACTTCTAAAGCTTATTGCACTCAAACAGCGCCAAACGTATTGCCTAGTCCTCAAAAGCCAATCGATCACGAAACGGTCAATACTTTCATTAAAGTGAGGTATGTATAAACTGTTTTTGTCTTAGTCTTACGAAACTGAAAATCTATCGTATAAAATTCCGTGATTTAGATTTAATGGCAGCGATGACATAAGCTAGGACTCGGTCCGTACCGATAGTCCGCAATGTCGCAAGAACCAAACGACTCGTGACCGAGCACGAATGCCCGGAAGCCAGTGGACCAATTGTGGTTAATTTTTCGAACCCATAATCGGTTTGCCTCGTAAACTCGTTGGTTTCAGGTTCTATCTACATTTGGTTTTCGATTACTGTAATATTATTTTTTATATAGTTTGTTATCTTTTATGGCAAATGATTTAGTAAATGGAGTAAATCCCTTGCTATAAAATATATATAATCAGACAAAAGCTATTCATCCTTATCGGTATTACAGGATGATAAAACATGATAATTATGTCCGAATTGATCGCGATCCACCATAACCAGACATAATACTCCTATTGTGAAACATTTAGGCGCATCGCGTCCTTTGATCAACAGCGTTTGATCAACAATCAAGCATGGTAGCACAGAACCCATGGCCGTGTTGGTTTTTGTACATCCGCCGGCTTAAAGAGTAGGTAATGAAAAATGTATAAAGATACCATTGTTTTTTAGAATATCGACGAACTACGAAACTAGATTTCGGGGTCTGAGCATTTTAAAAATATGACGTCTTTACTTTACTTAGCTGTGTAATAAATTTATATGTTGGGTTTCAAATGCATGTATTTTTTTTTATTTCGCTTTCGAGATTTAGTTTTTAGATATGTAGTTTATATTCTAAATAAGAATCACTTCCAATATATCTTTAAATACTGTTTACCCTAACCGAATGTCGAAAAATACATCCTGACTAGAGGCTCTAGTGTGTATTCGTCTTGGGTGTGACCATTATGTAAACCCGTCACACGTTAGCTTTTTTTAATTGGCGTAATTGTATGTACGTACATGTGAGCAATTTAAAAGATCAAGAGGTAGAAATCTTTTTGGTTTCTAAGGTATGAGATCAGCCAAGGTATAGAGTTGCCAAGAAGATTCTGTACCACCGTATCGTTAACTTCTCTCCCTTTTTACTAACATGGTGTTTACAAACCTATTCTTTACGGACTTCATCATTCCAACGCGGAAATTCAAACGCATTACCCGGGTTCAGGGGAAAGCGAGAGGAATATGTGTTGACTCATCGGGTGCTAATCATACAACACTGCCCACTAAAACGCATTACGGCGACACTGCAATCTCCCGTGTTGCCAGAGACCAGGGACAACTTTCTCACTTCTTCTAGTGTGACTACTCTCCCAGGCTTGTTGAACAATCGAGGGTCGGTACTGATGGTCTTATTGAACTTACCATTAATTACACAACACTATCGATGTTTCGTATACATTTCTCATTTTATAAGACACATAAATCCTTATATTCCTGAATACTATGGTTTTCGGTCCCATCTCGATTTGTTTCACTTTTTAGGTTATTGTTATTTTCTGTCCTATAGGTCATATTTTACTTACTCATATTTAATTACTGCAAACCCTATAATGAGCGTGAAGGAAATCAACGTGAAGACATAACAAGGTGGTAGGGTTTTCTCTAATACCCGTGGAAATGTAAATCTGAAATCTGAAATGTAATGAAAATTAGCCACCAAATACCTATAGGTGTGTTCTGGCAGTAGCACTTCATAGTCCCTCCACAGGTTTAGCGTATTCACCAGCTTGGGCCACATCGTCACTTAACACCAGGTGAGATTGTAGCCATAACGCTACACATATAAACTATAAAAAAATGTCAATAACAGTTGTTATAGATTACTTTTATTATATAAATATTGGTATTCGTTTTTTTCTCTAAAATATGCTTGACGTAATAATAGGTGTAAATAAAAGCCGTTACGCTAAAATAAATTAACTATTTACTATCAAATTTCAAATATTATTTTGTATGCATAACGTTTCTTAATATTTTGCAAATAAATATTTGTACGTTTTTCTTATAATTAATATGGATTTTAAAGATTTTAATATCTCAAGGTTCATGTGTTACATACTTTTTTAGTTTAATTATCTTGCTTGGTTAACATTAAAATAACTTAGGTAATCAAGACAGGTGATTAGTCAAGTAACCCGCTTCTTATATGCAACTCAACTGTTTCGCAAAAGGTTGTATGTAAAAAAAAAAATTGTCATTTGTCTGTTTGTGTAAGAGGTTCACTTTGGTAAAGCTCTATTCACAAGAACTTTTATTTATCTCAATTTAAATTCTGATTTTACATACCGTTTCCAAAACATCTTATTGGTAGATTTGTCTTATAAATTCGTCAAAATACATAAATTACGTATGACCAATTTTTTTTTGGATGATCAAGCAAACCATTCATAATATTTTAGCAAACAATTCTAATAATTGTGTAAAAAGAAGACATATTTATTTTAAGTTTAATAGGGTACTTATAATTTCAGAATATTTATAATAATTGGTTAATATATATGAATAAATTTCTGATTACAAACAAAAAAAAATGATTGCTGTAACATATCATAAAATTAATTAAGTATATTTTTACGTTTTAGTTACATTAAACCTGTTTATACCATACTCTGAAAGGAAAAGAAAAAGAAAGTAAACATTATTATATTTATTGAATATGTACTATATATTGGTGATGATCGACATTTATCCATGTTTTAGAAACGACAATATTGGTGTTGAAAAATTTGATATTGTAACATTGACTTTAAGTACCCCAAAATATCGACATGTCAACGTTAAGACAAAAAATATGAACATAGAAGTATATAGACGAAAAAAAATGAATCGTCGTGGGACGCCTGGTACATTCGAACTATCGAAGTAATTTTGTACAGGAAATATGCATAAAAGCATAGTTTACGGCAGGAAATAAATATGGCATAATGAAAAATAAAATATTAAGAATTTTGAGAAGAAAAGGTTATCTGTTTATTTAATAAACATAAATATGTATTAAATACAAAAATTTAAAAATCTTGCGACGAGAGAGACGGTGGATTACTGAACCAAGCGGGGAGAGAGTCGTACAGTAGCTTGCGAATGGCGACGTGTCGCCGTACCGTATTAGATGTTTCGGTAGGCGTCGTCACGCTGACAGTCGGTCTTACCAGCCACTATAGATATTACTTTGAGGGTTGTAAGGGGTGTCGAATACCATCCCAGTTACACAATCTAACCTCATCTGCACGCGGTACACCCTGCTGAGTAACCGACGAGGCTCTGGCGATTGTTGGTCTTGATTATAACGGTTAACCATATAATCCTTGACTCATCATAGCCTCGGCTTTCGACTGCCGCAAACTAAAGGTTTAGTATGAGCCTTTGTGTTCCGGCATAGTGAACGAAAATCAGTCAATTCCGTTAAGGTCAGCAACATGGCTATACCCCCCGTGGTTTTGCAGCTATCCATAGGCGACGATAACAATTTACCATCAGATCGCATCTTAAAAAAATACAGTTGCCTAAAATGATAACAACATAACACCAATATTAGAAAGCACCGATGTGTATAGCTCAATATTAATCGGATATCGATGTTTAATAAGTGCTTTTCATATCCGTTAGTGTCCATATATTCTAATATCGCTCATTGCTACTACATATCAACTATGTATAAAGGGTATAATTATGTTAAATATACACTAACCCTAAGGCCCAATTCTTCATTGTTTTCCGGTACATGGTCGAATAGATTAGCTCAACTGTGAGTTCTTGACATAATTGCACGGTTTAGTTTTTTCGTTCACAATTGTATCTTATATTTTAGTAAATATGACAAAAATAATTATAGCTCTACAAACTAATGTTCTTGTTTATATTGTTACAATACTTATCAGTATCCCATTGTGTGTAAGAAAAATTATTTAAAATTCACGTTCAAGCTTCTGAAGGAATTAAACTTTAATCAGTTCGTGTTCTATAATACCTTAAGCTCATATAATTTAAAGCAAAATATTATTTATATTAATTTTACTAAGTATTCGAAGTTCTTAAATTGATAAAAGGGGAATTTCACGAGTTTGTCGTAAGTCTATTATATTAAACTAGCTGTGTGCGTAACTTGGTTCGCGTGAAACTAAAAATTATTTAGTATTTTTTGCCCGTTTTTGTTTTTTTTTTTCAATAGAGCCTAAAAGATATATATAAAAAACAGGGCCAACGGAAGAGACGGCACTGCCTTCGCACTGTCTAACAAAGATTTAAAATTAATAATGTATACAAAAATAAACTATACTGAAATGATGTACATAAAACTGTGAGAGATAAATGAACACCTTATCGTTTGGCATTGGCTTGAATCCAATAATGCACCTGAGCTTTTGGTGAAGGAAAATATCTCTATGAAACTAATACATGATGATAGGTCATTTAATAATTATTGCTAGTCTGGATAACATAATAAAGTAAAAAATATGTCCATAAAGTTTTATTACTGGAATTTTATTTGAAAGCCAGTTCCACTTAAAAATTTACCTATCTTGGCCCAATCGCCACTTAAAATTAAGTTATATTGTGCCCATAAAACCAAATCTATTGAGGATTTATATTATTTTTATAAACAATTGATTTCAAATAATAAACCTTTTGTTTGCGATTTGAGCATTGGCAACAACTAGTTCTGACTGTTTAACAATTAATAACATTCGATAATAATTTCATGGCATATATCAACTACACAATTGAAACCGAAACAACCATAAGCGTCTTTTCACTTTTAAACTTTTAAACTCATCAACTCTATGAATGTTTTCAACGAACAAACAAATCTATCTAGTCGGGGCTGTCAACGGGAACACGAATTAAATATAACAATAAAATCTACTATTATTTAATAGTGTATTGTGATTTGGGAGCGGCATTTTAATCATTTTGTGAAAGTCGTTTTAATTTGGTCTTTTAGTCGATACAAAATAGAATATGACGGAGCGTGTGTCCATAAATATACATTATACGGAAAAATAAATACCTGTAGTGTAGTAGTCATTGTTATTGTTGCCGGTATTGACAAATAAGATGTAATGATTTCTTATGTTTACGCGAATATTACTCATCGAAATAAAACTAATTCAAACGGATTTTATCATGATTATTAATTAATTTTGATTCCGACGTTTCGAAAGCTTTTCAGCCTTCGTAGTCATAGAGTGGACTGAGGTGTAGGTTGTCCAGAAAAGTTAATGTTACAGTGTCTACCTTCAGTTTACAATTATTGATAAAATTTCATTTTTGTTAGTGGTCTGATCTACGCAGAAAGAGCTAACAGTGTCTTGAGATCTGGCAATTGGTCTTTTGGGTTCCGGTTTAATTAAATGTATAATCGAATCCAAGGCTTGTGCTAGCTTCCAACTATCTTCTCTATAGAAATTTGGATGTTTTTTAATTTCAATAACCTCGCGAATCATCCTAGGTAGGAATTAGTTTTCTTTGGCAAAGATTTGTGGTTTGTCGAATCTAATATAATGTTTGTAATCTTCTTCTGAATGTTCAACAATTGCAGACTTCGTAGAGCGTCGCTGTTGAACGTTAACTATATGTTCTTTTACGCGAGTCCCTATGTTTCTATTAGTTTGACGTAACGTGTTATACGTACATGTAATTTCAATAATAATTCTAGAATTCGTAAAGAAATAATTTAAACAATTTGATCAATCCACAAACTATGTAAATAAAAATTTATACACATAAATAATATGTGATACGAAATCTATGGGAAGATCAAAAATACTGTTAATCAATAAGTTAAACAATTTATGTAATATTATAAACGTCTTGCATATAATTTTGAATTAAAGTAGAATATATATATTTGTTTAAATGATCATATAAGTAAAACTCCAAATAACAATGGAGACAAACTTAAGTTTGACAAGATGTAACATTATACGGTCGAGTGATTGCGATAAAGAAACCATTCCACTTTTTTGTTGTATATGAACGTCAGTCAAAACTTAAAAACGACTGATATAATTCTACATAATAAGAATTCGCGAGAGGAATGTGAATGGAGTTAGGCGTTAAAAATAATCAAAGAGGTTTTGTTATCTTGAAACACTTAGAAGGTTCAGGAAATTAACCTAGTCAGGAAAGTCAATATATTTTATATCATGCCAAATGTCAAAATTATTTTATTTCAACCATGTCTTACTGAATCCACAATAGTACTAAATTTTATTATAGCAGGTTAAGCTAGTTCTATTTGGCAGTTGTTTTATCAGCATTCTTTAGTAAAACTTAGCACATATTAACCAGTTCTTCAACGCAGGAGTACACTTATATAGTAACAAAAGAAAACTTATGTAGTATAACATCTTATTATGAGAAACTCGTTTACAAGAATAGAACAGAATGGTATTTTATCTATTCCGTTTATCCCGATAATCATCTGTCTTGATCAGTGATGGATAGTTTGATATGTTAATCAAATTATTACGGTAATTTTTTATAGTACAAACATCGTTTTAATAATCTCCTTGACACGGTATTTGTAAAATCCGTCGACGGACGTGGAAATGGTTTTACGTGAAAACAAATTAATTATAAATAAACTTTTAATTTCGTAATTTACATACGCGGAATATTATTCAAAAGGAAAAAAAATGATTCGTATTTAAAGACGTTCAATTGTATGCACGTAATTAATTTGTTAAAATGATATAAAATTGATATAATGTAAGGAACCATGATGACCTCACTCAGGTTTATTGCATCCTGATTTCTAATTAGCGTATTACTTAACACAGACCTTAAATTTATATACTTAGTTTTAGTGATGTTTTACAATCACATTCCTGTATTTATAAGAGCAAAATAATACACAGGCTCAATGTCACTAGAAGCGTATACCCATAGAGTAACAAAGCTGTGAGCGGTCTGTGTAAGCCGTTTCATAATTCTATGCGTATATCAATGGAAATATCTTATGTTTTTCGTGCGTAATTTTAAAATAAGTTTATATAATAGAATCGTACCTAGTCATAGAACCGCTTTAAATATGCCATGAATCACAAAACATATTATTATTTAAAATGTGATTGAAAAAAAAACAAAATAAGTGAAATAAAATAAATAATGAAATATTAATGTCATACTATAAAAATACAATAACAAGTATAGTAAGTAAATAATATAACGAAAATGTAGGTTGTATAATAGATAAATCGAGGAGTTAATAAATGTATGCTAGTGTGTGTCGTCAGTGTTTATGTTAATGTGTGTAGATGAAACGATTTCAAACTAATTGATAACAAAATACATAGATATTTAATAAGTTTAAATTTGATAGCATAAACCAACGCAAATAAAAGCAATGAGGGTTTAGTGGTAATGTCTACAGACAACAAATCGATAGAAGTGAGTTCGAATCCCTGAAACGAGCCTGTGCATTTTGAAGCTGAACACTACCTACCGTTTTCAATTTGAAAATATGTCGCAAAATACCTGTAGGTGTTTTCCCGCAGCTGCACTTGAGAGCCAGTTCCTCCATTAAGCTATAGCATGCCTAGAAACTTGAGACACATAATATCAGCTGAGACTGAGGTCAAACGCTAAACTTATAAATTTAAATGTAGTTTTTAGGTGTTTAAAATCGAACCTTTGTATATAAAATTTAATAAGGTCTTGAAAAGATAGTAAAAAATATATTGTAAAATTTGTACTAAACAGACAAACAAACAGACGAGTAGGTTGCCACCCAATAATAACTTGTTGATAGTATTAAAAACGATGTGATAATACGATATTAATAACTGCTACAAATGTAGGTATTATAGAGTGACGCAATAAGCGTAATTAATTTTCTACGCTTGTAATCTTGACTTTGAAATCTTGAAATGAATTTAATAATTCTAATTGCCCAGATTTACAACCATTCGGCGTCTCCGAGACCTATCCATTACGACGCTAACAAACGGGATTAAAGATGTTATCAATGTTACTTACACTGATGAATTATTGTTTTTTTGCAAAATTTTCAGGATTTACAAATTGCTATTGAAATTTGCGCGTATTTTTATTTTTTAATAATGACTTATATCTTATAGCTATATTATATATATATACGCCTATATATATACGCCTGATCGTAAGATCCCTTCTCAGTGGGTGTCTACGTCAGGAAAGATAGATTGTAGATTCAAGTCAATAAGTAAATATTTCTTTTAATCTACATACAAACTTTGTAGCCTCTGTTTATCCCCTTAGAAAAAAAATGCTTCTTAGTGAGCTTCTACGTTACAAAATGTAACTTTACTGTATATACTAACATTAATTTAACTATTTCATATTTGTAACGTAATATTTTAGCTTTAAGATATATATATATATATATATATATATATATATAATAATTTATAATATATATATATATATCTTAAAGCTAAAATATTACGTTTTTGAATCTACAATCTATCTTTCCTGACGTAGACACCCACTGAGAAGGGATCTTACGATCAGGCGTGATTGACGCGGACGGGATTAACGCGATCGAAGTCGCGGAGCACTACCTAGTATATTTATATAAGTCAAATACCAACAACAAGCAATCAAGTTATCACAATATTTCTACAACTACTAAACATACAGACTTAAAATTTGACACGTATTTTCCTATCACGTCGTAAGCTTCCATATAAAACGGATTTTACCACTAGGTGAGGTTGATAGGAAAAACCAGCTAGTTTTAAATAATAAAAACAAAAACATTTAAATATAAAACAGGGTAGGGGAAACTCTACGGAAAAGTAAATACTTCTTATATTCAATTTGTTTAAGAAATATTCTGACAAAAAGTCTTGACATCCCTGTAAAGATTTGTTTTCGGTGTGTTTCGAAATCTTTATTGATTTCGCAAACAAAGCGAAGCAAAGCTATTTGCTTCGAAATGGTAAATTTCTATTATGTCGATAGCTGATGCTTTAGTGAACCAAAAATAAACTTAATTTGTCAATTTAATGCCAATTATTTTTTACTTTTGCTATCGCTTTGCCTTTACGAAATAATTAATTACAGGGCCGGTATGATAATGGCAGCGGTCGATGAATTGCCTGACGATGTTTTTCTATTGTATTATCTATACTACCAAGCTCAGCGCTGTCACTTTCCATGCTTCAAAAAAAAAATTAATGTTATAAACAATACTCATTGTGACCAAAAAAAAATGTTGTAAAGAGCTGATAAAATTAACATTGTATTTAGTATTTTAAATCTTATTAAAACATCAGACTTGTCCTAACAAATACACAAAGGTTACTTTTACTACTGGTTACTATTACAATTTAGGGAATAATCTGAACAGAGTGAGATATCCAGTACAACTGTCTTAATTATATTACTATGATTAAAACGAAAACTATATTCTAATCGTCCCCATGCGTTATATGAATGCGATAGCAGGAATCGCAACGCTTATGCAGCGAATCCGTGGGAAGTCGTTATCAGTCGTTCTGTTGGTCGCATAATAACTATAGCTTTAGAAGTATCATGCAGATTAGTGGAGTATTCCGTGCCAAACTCTCAGTTACAAAGTTTATTACAACGTGTTTTTTTTAAATAAGTCTAAGATAAAGAGTTTTATACATTTCAATAAAAAAGTATCTTGATGTATAAATGCTAGAATCCCAGAATTAATTTCATCTCAAAGATATCTTACTTATCTAGGTTTGGTATATTATCATCTCAATTAGTTATCACTGATGTGCACTACTGCTATTTTCATACTAATAAAAGTCCACTAAAGTCTACCGTAGTAGCAGTTGAGTTACGATATGTAGGTAGCAAGTCTACGTCTACCTATAGTATAATAAGTGTAATTGTCGATTATGCTTCGATGTATTATACCATTCATCCATCATACCATATCATACCATATATTATACCATTTTTAGTAGGTTTACCGTTATGGTTATAATATCACCTGATGTTACAGGACAATGTGGCCGGAGATGGTGGACACGCTGATCCTAGTGGAAGAACTGTCTTTTAAGTCCATATTTTGAAGCGATGATAGCTCAGTGGTAGTGTATACGGACTCCGCACCAAGAGACGTGAGTTCGAACCCACCCACAATGAGCTTTCGGTGAAGGAAAACATCGTGAGGAAACCATAGCATGGTGGTATGGCATTTTCTAATGTCCGCCAAATACCAATAGGTGTGTTCCGGCAGTTGCACTTGAGACCCAGCCCCTCCACAGGTTTAGCGTGTCTACCAACTTGGGCCAAATCATCACTTAAGAGTAGGTGAGATTTTGGTCATAACGCTAAAACCTTAACTATAAAAAAAAACTACTGGAACACACCTATACGTACATGGCGTCAGATTTTCAACTTGAGAGTGGTAGGCCAGGTGGACATTAAATAAATGAAGCTCTACCAACATGCAGAAACATTAAAAATCTTAGTTTATATAAGAGTTAAATGGCTGTGTATGGTATTATTGCGGTAATAGCTAAGGATAAATATGATATGTTAGAAGTCATGAATCTTTTAACGTATTTTGGTTAAAGTATCTTTTAGTGAACTTAGTACAGTTATGAACTATACACTTGTTTGCCAGCAACAATATTATCTTGAAATATGTTGACGTTTGAATGGTATTCTGATATACATTTTCTGCAATCCAAAACTACATTCTATAAATGCTATCACGTATTTGCCATAAATTTAACTTCGCATGCAACTGTTATTATATTATTTTAATCTAGTTTTGCTTTTGTAAATATGGCTAAAAGATTATACCTAATTATCCAAAAACACTTAACATACACATAATTTACAATTAAATTTAAATACTATCAGATTTTTTCCGGCAGTGGCACTTGAGAGCCAGTCTCTTCTATAAAGGATTGGGATTTGGATCTGGGATTCCTTTGGTGTTGTGTGTGTCCATGGATGGCCGTGATCACTTACCGTCAGGTAAAACGCTTGCTCGTTTGCCCCCAATTCCATAAAAAAAAATATAATTTTCAGCTTCTTAGATATTTTACACTTAATTTTATATTTTTTATATAATTGACACATGATTTATAAACGTTAACATTTTTTTTACCTATGTGGCTGATGAGTGGCTTTTTTTAATTGTTATTTTTTGTAACTAATGTAATAAAGCAACTTAAGAGATGTCTGATAGTATGCGCTTACCGTAGGAGTTATTATTATGTGGTCCCTCCTTCCCAAAGAGCTCTGGAAATCTTACTCACCTCAGAAACATTATACAAGGTTATTTGGCTTAATCTACCAAAAAAACCTTTGCCACCACCTTTACCAAACCAAACCTTTACCAAATAGAGACTGCATGACTTCCATATTAGAATGTGCCTTTACAGTTTCGCTAGCAGGCTCCTCTATGCAAGCTAGCTGCTAGCTGGGCAGGGAGACATGCACGAATAATGGAGATGACTATTTACGAGCATTGGAAAAGGGCCCCTTTATAACAAGTCTGGGTATCTGCATGGTGAATTCATGGATTCCTAAGAAATTCATGTCTCTCGGGTGGAAATATATTACTAGATGGATTGTCCCTATGTAAAGAGAAATATCCAATTTCCCTATGTTGATAAATCTCTAATTTCCCTATGCTGAGGAATTTGTAATATGTTTAAGTTTTCATCAAGACCGTTATTCTGTTTTATGAGGATAAAGTATTTTGACTTCAGTTGCGTTATTTTTATATCGTTTTGTAAAGTTATCTCGATAATCAAATAACCTACTTTCTGTTGGGTAGTTGGATACTTTTGAGATTGATACTATAATTATAGTCCTACGCTGTACCTACTGATAAGGTGTTATGCATTGCCAATGAGCGTTTCGAAAGAGTTCGGCGACAGTGTTTTGAAAGGGGTGAATGGCTTGCTAACTGCTTGTATTTATGTATTTAATATAAGCCGAATAATTATTTTTATTTATTATGCAACTACAAGTTTAATAAGTTATTAATTATTTTTAGTATCATTTCGATATATGCTTTACAGCGTAGTTTGATCCGTTACCTAATACATTTGTTTATGGATGTAACAAGTATTCTTTCTATAAATATCATCAGTGTAGAGATTTTATAGGTTTTCCTTTTAGAACGATAAATACTGAGTATTACAGGTTTCATAATTCTTAACCTGAATTTCACAAGATGTTACGTGGCGATGTGTCACTAAATGGTAACTACCCAGGCCTCGCTGAGGACTAGAAGAATAACGAAAGCTGGCCCTTGTCTCTGGCAACACGGGAATTTGAAGTGTCGCCGTGGTGCGTTTTAGTGGGTAATATTGGGTAATAAGCACCTGATAAGCCGCCACATGCCCATCACGGTTTTGACCTGAACCCGGGTAATGCGTTTGTGCGTTGCGATGAGAAAGGCTGTAAAAACTAGGATTTTAAAAACCAGTGTATAAAAAATATACCGCGCCGAGGAAACTTCTTTCAAGAGGAGCTATCACTATATACCTAGAAGTATTTGGCGATAGTCTTTGAACCGGTCCTAGATAATCCAGCAGGTATTAGATAATGCCTTACCCAACCTTGCTATGGTTTCATAATCACTTTTGTGGGATTTAAAAATACTTTTTTTTGTACATGATAGACCAATCATCGAAAAAGGCTATAGGCCATTTAACATCACGTTACTACCAATAGGGTCAATACTGTATTGATAAAAGTTACGAAAACGGCCAAAAATTATTCAATAATTTTTCGTTCCACGCGAACTAAAACGACGAACGAACGAAGTCGCGGTCGCAGCAAGTTACACATAAAAATCGTTACAACAATCAGCTACTAATGTTCGATTGCGTGCTGTGATGTTGAGTCGCTTATGGTTGCAATAAAACATATATTTCATATTCTTCTTCGTAAACCTTACCTCACCTAGGTAAGGTGGGCAGATGTTTCTTTCTTCCTCTCTACTCTCTCAGTAGTCATGTATTGACACTTTTTATAGACATATCAGTCCTTACATAGTCCATATATATCTTTTTCAGTCTTTGTCTTCTCCTTAATCCATCTAACTCCATAATTAACATTGTTCTAGTTATATGGCTTTCATCTCTTCTTATAACATGCCCATACTATGCTAATCTATTACTGCTCAACTTATCTGTCACTGGTGCCTATTTTCTTGCATTATAATATATTTTACAATAAGAGACATAGTTTAAATATAATTTTCATAGAGTGGACATATAGACATTATATGCTTGGAGAGCAGTTCAGTTGTATAACTCCATACAAACCATTACAGGCATTCAAACTTATATCGATCAATTCGATGTTTGCATACTTAATCACATAGCCATTATTACTTTAAGAACACTTAACTATGTAGAATATGCATAAAGGTACGATGTTAAGACACCGAGTCGATCGACGTGATTTCAAATTATACGTTGAGCCTTCAGTAAGAGATTTCCGTAATCTATTAAGAAATCAATTTTATTACAGTCGGTATTTCATAATATTTTATAACTGTGGCCTTTCACTTACTTTGTACAAATAAAAATAATTTTCATAAACCACAGAAACTACGTGATTTAACTAAATTAAAAGTAAGCTGTTTTTTGTTAATTTTATAATATTATTTTATCATTAATACTTGGATACAAAATCCAAATAATATGTAACCTAAATTATTGCACAAGTTCAGCCTTTTCAAAATGAATTGAATGAGTAGTTTTCAAGTTATGTGCATTTTAGTACGTAGCTACGTAGAATAGTATTAGTAGAATAATATTAATATTATTTAAGCGGACATGGTTCGTTCTGCGTCGAATAAAAGAAAACAGATTTTGGTAACCTTGTGTTGTTTGTAACTAAACGAAAAAATTTTTATAAAAATCGTACCAGTGGTTTCTAAGCGCTCAATTTTAGATATCTACATATACATAGAATTATTCACTTAATAATATTCAAATCAAATCAATCTATTTTTTATTCATTTTGACCCTAAGAAGTCGCTTATGAACGTCAAAACTACCGGTTCGGAAAGTAACGCACTCATCGTGAAGAACCGGCAACAAACTCGATCTGCATCTTTTTTTTAAGTCTTATTCTTATCTTTTTTTATATAATGTGTTATAGTACTTAGTAGTGGATATACAAAGAGTGGTGTCAATTCCAGACATCACTATCGCTCACATATTAATCCACTCTATAATAGCCTTTTGACATCAAAACCCGATTGACATGGTTCTTGAACCTACTGTCCGGCAATTCAGTAATTTGCTTTAGGACTTTATTATAAAACCTAACACTATTACCTCAAAAACTGTTACTTGTCTTACTCAGTCTAAAATAAATGGTAACCAGTTTGTCATGATTTCTAGTATTCAAATTATGCCGGTATTCGATAAAATCTAGCTTTAAAAAGTTTTTTCGGACATACATTATATTATCAAGAATATATTGGGAGGGCAAAGTAAAAATACCAAATTACAAAAACTTATTCTTTAATGATTATTAGACAGATAGATTACAAACTTATACTATGATAAGTATAATACAGAGTGATTTATAGTTTTTACGTGAGAAAAAAAAACTGAAAAAGTCATAACGTATGCTCAAAGAATGAATTAAAATTTATGAAGTCCATAGTCCAAGGTCAATGATCGATATTTTCTAATTAATCTAACATTTAAAATTCAATGAAATAACAATGTTTGCAGTTTTATCACAACATGAGTTTGGCCGTAATAAAATAAAACATTTATTACTGAAAATTACTAATTATTAAATTTTGTCACTCGTTTTCTATTAAAAAATACTGTAAATTAGTGCTTTACTAGTTATAAATCAGCGGTGTTGACAAACTTAGTTCTGATGAAACTAGCTGCATCCGCAATTTTGTTTGGAAATAATTTTCATATCCCTCAGAAACATTACTTTATATGTGAAATACATAACTATTACACTTTACACCAATTCTAACACCCGCCATTGTGAAACGTTCAAGCATATCGAGTTCCCGAATCAGTAAAATCAAATTGAAGTGTGTCAATGACCGGCATGACTTAAATATTAGGAATAGTGACAAGCTGGTCACCCCATATATTAGGCTCAGTAAGCCCAGTAAAATTTTTTTAGGTAATAGTGTTAGGTTTTATAACAAAGTCCCAACCTAAAAAAATATAACTAGATCGAGTTTCTTGTTGGTTCTTATCGATGACTGGGTTAATTTTTGGACCGGTGGTAGTTTTGACGTTCATAAGCGCCTTCCGAGGGTTTAAATTAAATTATTTTTTTTTATTTTGATTTCAGTCAGTGTACGTTCAGCAATTAAGCTCTCTTATGGTCGTGGAAGGAATTCCGGACAGTTATGAAAAAGAAAAGGGTAGTATGAATCTAAACCAATTGAGCCGTAACCATAATGTCATGTTTCGGGTTCAATAAGTGTTGTCGAAAGGCTTATAAAAGATATCTATATACATTCTAATATTTATGAAGTCACCATTGTTTTTGGATTTAGTCAATACTAGTAACAGTGTCCGCACTTTGTCGGAGTATAATCAATAATTCTACGGGAATATATATAAGAGCCGATTTTGATAATTTTATCAATCTGTATCGGGTAAATAAAAACAGAATTGTCATATTTCTTGTTATTATTAGATAAGTTTTTTATCTTGATCTTACCGTATAAACTTTTTTATGAAAAAAAAAATCTTTAAAAAATGTCAAAACACTGCTAAAAGTCAAAGTGAATCAGTCTCTCTTTAACATTACCAAATGACCACCATCTTGGGCCACCTCATTACTTAACACCAGATGACATTTTGGCCAAACGCCTGTACCTATATAGAAAAAAATACATTTTGTTCTCGGAAGAGAATGAAACAAAATATATTGCTTGATAATTTTATTTGTATAAAAAAGGACGGACAGTGGCATATATACCGATACATCGAGTGCTTTTTGTGTACAAATGGGGTGCAACACTAGGTGCACTGGCCGTTGAAGTCTGACACAGCAATCAAAATCAAAAAGTGGTAGACATAAAAGCAAATAAAAATAACAACATTACATAAAATATGAAAGTAATAAACAGAACTGTGGGGAATATACAATACAAAAATAATGGCACATAAATTCAAGTACACATACTACGTTATACCATTACAATCAATAAGTTTGTTCAATAAGATACTTTAAACTTCCTCCTAGTAAAGACAGAACTCAAAAATATCTTAGTTGCATGCTGTCGCTTCATCACGTTTGGTTACTGTGATAACAAATCGATCTAGCGTGATCCAGTTTAATAAATATCTGTAATTTAATTTATGGAACCGCATTTCGATGAATTAAACACTAATTTTCATAATTATGGAACCAATAATAACATTATGTTCTGTCTATTTAGGTTTACGTTTAATTTGAAATACGCTACTGAATGATTGCTTAAATTATTGAAAAGGTTTCTTTAATTGGCATTCTAATGTAGTCGGCTTTATAATTTTGTTATAAAGCCAATAATAATTTGGATTTAATACATATATTATAATATAAGGCTGTTTTAATATTATTTCTTGACTATTCGTTTTATTTTTTATTTTGTTGTTACTGTTGCGTTGTTGGCTATTTTAATTTCACTTTGTACACACCCTGCGTTGATCTACATACTTAGTAGTCTTATACTTTAGATTGTGGCATCCGTCATCATGAATAGTGACATAGGGTTTTGGTATATTTACTAATATTTGATTGGCTAATTACCACCGACCAATTGAAAATTCGTCATCGTGCCTGTACACAAGTATGTACCGACAGATTCGTCATGCTTTATAGACGTATTATTGGTAACAATTTTTTTTTCTCATTTTAACCAGATAATTTTCAAATTTTCAATAATGTTTATAGTCGTACATAGATCAATGAAAAGACACTAATGTATATAATTATGTAGTTTTCTAAAAAAATAATTCATATAACTTTTGAACCCAGTTTTAATTCAATCACTTCGTAGTAATTCAAGACAGACCCAAATATTATCCACTCTGTCCCATCAAAAAACATGGTACAGTTTGAAATTTAAAATCTTATTGAATTATATAACCGAATACAATAGTCCACAAACGCTGACTGTATAAATAATTATGTACATTTACAAAATAATGCAGTACCCGAGTGTAGTGATCGGGTCAGTGACATTGACACTATTTCTGAGGCTTGTTACAGTTGGTGCTATTATGACGAACGTGGGAACAGTTAGCAAGATGTCGCTAATTATACTTGAAATTTATTCAAATGTAATCTATTTAAACTAGAACACAGGTTTTTATCGTAAGATTACTAAAAGGAATAAAAAAAATGCAGTTTTTTACGTTATGAAGCGAAATGACAGAGTAATTTAGCGAAATTATATTTAAAAAAGAAATCAGACTAATATAATAATACATATAAATTAATGTAGCTAGCTTTGTTAGTTGGTTTTAATTTTTTTGTGATGGAATTATATTAACAATGATACTGATTAAAAACACAAATATGTAACATATTTTGTAAAGAATTTCTACTCTTCGCATGTCTATGAGTACTTGAAAAATTGCTGAAACTCGTTACTAAGTAGTTTCATACATGGAACTTTAATAAATTTCTCCATTAGTTACTACAGGAAATGTCATTGTAAATTATATAAATAGTAAAAAATATATATTACAAAGTATTTTAGTATAATACAAAGCATTGCATAGCTTTTTCTAGAGCCCGTCTGGCAAGCTATAACCTTCAAGTAGAATATTTGACGCCAAATACCTATGGGTGTGTTCCAGCAATTGCCCTTAAAAAACCAGCCCCTCCACCAGGCTTAGCGTGTTCATTATCTTTGGCCGCATCGTCACTTAACATCAGGCGAGATTGTGGTCATAACAGTAAACCTAAAAACAAAAGTAACATATTTTTCCACGTCATCGGTTTTTGTGCCTAAATAAATTTTAAATTGTTATACATATTTTATAGGTATTTCCAATCGAGTTTGGTATATTTGTTTCATGGCATTTATATGTTATTACACAAATGATAGATTATAAGAGCTGTCATCAGTAGTAATAAAAATCATAAGAAATTACTGTGCAGAGAATAAGCAAATACAGTAGGTACCGTGCACCGATTTAGTACTTAGTAAGATTTTTGTAAATAGAGTACTAAAAATTTTTTAAAATCATCAGATAATCCCATTCTTTTATTAATTTTAAATAAATATTCTGACAATTTATTCAATATTTTTACATAAAAAATGATTACATAATTAATGAATGTAAATTATAAGTTCTTACTAATTAATAGTATATATTTACGAATGTTTAACGACGTACGATTAAATTAAACAATATACATATACATATATATATATATATATATATATATATATTATTCTTTTATAATTTACAGCGTTAGCGTTATAATCTCACCAGATGTTAAGTGATAATGTGGCCCAGGATAGTGGACTCGCTAAGGCTAGTAGAGGGACTGGCTCTCAAGTGCAACTACCAGAACAGATCTATACGTAATAGGCGGCAAATTATCAACTTTAGGGTAGCAGGTAGCCAGATAGCCATTAGAAATGCCCTAATAATAATTACATGTAAATATATATATCCTCTTGGAGATGACCCGGTGCGGGGTGCGATAGATAGGGTCAGTTGCTGCATTAAGGCATTGTAGGAAGATTCCGTGTCGCTCTTATCAAATACATATTGAGATTTTAATAAGCAGGTTTATAACATAATGTTCATGTTTCCTTGAGCGAGATCATGGGACCGATGAGGAGTCTTTCAAGATATAAAATGCTGCAATCAAATAAGTGTTTAATTATAAGAGTAAAGTGTACTATTCATTATATCATAACCAAAACAATACTTTTATAACTACTTCTTCATTCACATATTTCCATATTCATTGGAGTCCATCTTAATATCGTACCGTTTTTTTTTACTTTAATATGATTCTCATGTATATTAACTACTAACTTTTAGCCGCGGCTTTGCTCGCGTTTGTGTAGATTGTATCATTGTAAAAGTATTTTTTATGCTCGGGAACAGTACTTTTTTCGGGATTAAAGATATCCTATGTTCTTTTCTGTATTCTTGATAACATGTGAGACAAAAAACAAACAAACAAATTTATATTCGCTTTTATTATATCAGTTATGAGATTACGAGTCACGATGCTCAAATAGTAAAGAACAAACATTTCATGATACTTGTTCGATGAATAATAACCTTGGGGACTTTTATCGATGAGAGAGTATCGCCAATTATAAAACAGTTATAAACTTTTATAATTATTTTAAAAGTCGTACATTTCCGAAGAAAATTGTTTGTGCGTCACACATTGGCGTCATAGGATTTTTATGACCTTTACGTACGTGTTAAAAATGATCGAATACCGACATTAAAAAGTAATTTAATCGACAAGTAACAGGATTTTCATCCGGCATAATACAAGAAGTTTAGTAATCTCGTTTATATGATGTTTTCTATCACGATAGTTTGAATAATTTCAATATGAATGACAGTCCATCACGTTTGTCGTTGCGTGGGCGTGCGCACGCGCGTATGCACCGCCCTTGAACTGATTACTGTATCGATTATTATTTATCGATTTTCGACAACACCATACTATTTAGATAAATAATTCAGATTAACCGGATATGTTTGTCCGTTGGCGTATTGTGAAAGAACAACGTAGATCGGTATTAATTCGTTTCACTGCTACCTTGGTTTAGTTATTTTTTAATGTTTATCGTAGAACTACAGATTGACTGCAATGAGTCTGATAGCAAACGCAGTACTGATAAAAAACGAAGGCGACCCTGAAAAATAAATAATTCATATCGATGGCCCTAACCAATTTTCTTTCAACAATAACTAAACGTAAAGAAAAAACTAAATATGTATGAGATGACAGACGTCAAAGTTGTCTCTGGCGTTGTATGTCGCCTGTCATTCCATACTTTTTTTTTCGCTCTGTACTTTATCAATTGTCTATGAGCTCGGCTGTCATGTCGGCCGGAAAGCAATTAAATACATCCCCGTAAGCGTCAAATCAAAACTGAGTCATTGTGACGGGTTTATCACATTATACACGCTAGTCATGACCCAATGTAGTTAGTCATATCACTATGCTATTTTGACGTATTTTTTTTAAAGTTAATGTGCATTATGGGCATAATCTCACCTGATCTTAAGTGACGATACAGCCCAAGTTGGTAGACACGCTGAACCTGTGGATGAACTGGCTCTCAAGATCAGCTGCTGGAACACACCTATTGGTATTTGGCGCCAGACTTCAACTTTAGTGTGGTTGCTAGTCAGGCGGGCATTAGGAAAAGTCCTACTACCATGCTGTGGTTTCCTCACGATGTTTTCCTTTATCGGAAGCTCAAGGTCATTGTAGGTGGATTCCAACTCACGTCCCTTTACGCGAAGTCGTACACACTACCACTGAGCTATTATCGCTTCAACACTAGTAGATCTCGGAACACATTTAAACGTGTTATGGTACTCGATGTTACACCTACCCGCAGCTAATTCCGCAGCTAATAAATACTCTAGCGTGTAATAATGCTGTTTATGTTTGTTTTAATACTAGGCACCCTAGATATGTTGTAGAATAAGACAATTTGGTTAGAGGTGCTAGTGTGATGTGTACTATCAGCATTTTTTTAATTTCAGACACTAACTGAAACGGTCGCTGTGACCCAGATGAATACAGACCCATACCTTTGATTACTGGTTATCGAGAGATTCCAGAATGCAACACGCATAAACGTGGACTATGGCTGGTGTTACACATAGTATTCCCAGCAGTGATCCAGTTAGATATAACTGTCGTATTTTAAAGCGTTCAATAATGTATACTCAATTATAAGCTAATTATTTTTAATACTGACGGCACGCGGTTCATTAAATTAGAGCGAGCAAGCCCATTGCCCCAATAGATTGTAGATTTTATTATTGAAGCGGCTTTGCAAGTCGAATTCTTAGCAAACTGCTGATAGATTTAATAAGCAATGTAAAATTATATGCATATTTTAATAGGCTTTCATAATCGAATGTTCGGTGTATCATAAATATGGTGCTTAACGAACGAATATTTATCAAACTATATCATTATCAACGAATTTCGCAAACTAAGACCGCCCACGAACGTCGTGGATAGTATGAATGGGTTAGATGTGGTAAGTGAAACAATTGCACTTCACAATTTGTAATAACAATAAATATTTAAGAAGAAAACGTCCGTATTAATACATTACTAATAAAAAAAAAACATTAAAACAAGTGTGAATGCAGGGTGTGTATTCAGATAACCTCCAAGTTGCGTACCTCGGTCAACGTCCGGCCAATGGAGATCCTTTCCTCCCCACCGTTAGTCTCATAATCCCGTCGGAGTGTTGCTGAGTGCGAGTGATGCGTCTGAGAGGTTTGGCCTAAGCCCAAGGCCAGCAAGGAAGTAAACCTCTAAAAAAAATTACCAGGGATTAGCGCCTGCCGCGGAGCAGAGGCAATGTGAAGATCTTGCCCGACGGTCCTGTAGGCAATTTGAAGAAACGATATTTTAGTGCCTATTCCATACCACATACTCCTCCTAGTCCCTCAGGGAGGGAATGCTTAAATGCTGTACCTGATCTGTGACTATACGGAAGTGTCTCGGTCAAGTCTTTTTGTGGGTATTTGATAATGTTTGTCCCCCCGAAGAGTTACCACATGCCGCTTTCACCGTGGTCTGAGTCCGGAGTGCGTTTATGCATTACAAGAGGAAGTCTCTAAAGTAGACTTATTAAACACGTCATTAAAAACAAAAATGCGATGCAGATACTACAAAAAGTGACATTTGCCTTTAAACCCATTAAACACGTTATAATAATCATCCCTATATGACATGTATAATAAACTCCAAAATATATCACTCTAGATTTATTCACTTATAATAATAAAAATAAAACACTATCTTTATTAAGAAGTGCGTTTAACCTATTAGATTGATAGATATTATATTTAAGAGTGTCAAACTAAATTAAAATACTGCTCATTTAATATATATTCATGTGTCGTAGTTCGAATTGACAATCATAATTGGACGCTCTATCAATCTATACTCTTATCAGAGCGTTCATAATACATATTCAAATTAGAATATTTTAAATGACTATTGACGGAAATTTTCTTAAAGTTTAAACTTTGTTATTATAATAGCATTGTACGTTTTGTTATCAATATACAGACAAAAAAAATATTGCTTAAAGTTTTTGTCTGTCTTTTTGAACGCGCACCGCTCTAAAACAAATAAATAGATTTCAATGAAATTTGATAGTTAGCTAATGTTATATATGAAAATATACCAATAATTTTATCCCATAAAAAGATAGGGTTTCGTCGGAATAAAGAATAATTTTTTTTTTCTTGTTGAGGTTTTAGCGTTATGGCCATAATCTCACCTAATCTTAAGTGACGATATGGCTCTACTTGACACTTGACATAGTAGACATAGATACTTGACATAGACACGCTAAACCTGTGGAGGTACTGGCTCTCAAGTGCAACTGCCGGAACACATCTATTGGTATTTGGCGGCAGATTTTCATCTTAAGGGTGGTAGCTAACCAAGCGGGCATCAAAAAAAGCCCTACCACCATGCTATGCTTTCCTCACGCTGTTTTCCATCACCGAAAGTTTAAGGTCATTGTAGGTGGTTGGATTTGAACTCACCGACCATAACGTGCCATTCCTACACACAAAAAATCTTTTGTAGTATATGAACCTTTCGACGCATATCGATGCAATTCTCTTTACTCGATAGCTAAAAGTAAACCTAAAATTATAAACCGTTATTGATTATATTTATTATGTACACGTTATTTTATTTTTATTATATTAAATTATATTTATTTTTATTAAATTATAAACAATTCAATTTTAATCAGATTGTATGTTGATGTTGGAATAAATAACTACAATATTTTACTTTGAAACTTTTTACTTCTTTTTATACTCGTATCCCCTTAAAACTACTGATATACATTTTAGTCAAATTTAACTCGGTAGTAATTAAAATTATAAGATTAAATATAAGATACTTTTTATCGAACAAAACAAAAAGTGTTACTTTAAAATAGGACATGGAAGTTAGTACGAATACTATGTAGTAAATATACTTTTCGAGTTATTTTGATGTAATTTGCTCTTATCGGTAGATGTATCGGGTCGCAATCGTATGTATCGGTGTGGGTATACGTTTTAGCTGCAACTTGATATTATACGTTGATTTATGTGTGATTGGTCTTACGTAAGTGCAACTTAAAGCAATTTTTCCAGACATATTCATTTGCAACTCAAAATTGTACATACATTCTATCAGTTGCGACTTAAAATTTTATACAGGCACATTCTTTTAACCACAATTTACTAGTATACTTTCTCTATGCTGTTATTTAAAAATGTTATATGTATTATTAAAGTTATTTCTCTCGCGTTTTATTAGTTTGTTTGATGGCAGTACAACAGCCGCAGTATACTGTTAAAATATTTTTTTCGAATATCTTACCGACAGCGGTTTCTATTAAAGCAACAACGAGTATAACCATATTTTTTATGAACTTCTACGAATGATATTTCTCTTACTTTTACATATAAAAAGTAAAGTGAACGCATAACTATAAAACTGTTATAGTACATCCAGTAATCCCGCTACCCCAAAACTTAAAATGAATTCATTAATACGATAATCTTTCAGCAATACGATTAATTCGTTTGTACATATTAATATTACTAGAATTGTTTATGTTAGATTTTAGTATGAGTGATGCACCGTGATCGCCTTTAAATATAAAGGAATTATTTTTAACTTTATTAAAAAAATATTTGAATGAAATATATTTTTTTAATGTAAAATGTAACGTTATATTGATGACCGAAACCCAAAAGCTTTATATTTTATTAATGAAACCTATTCATTTGTTTCCTAAGAATATAATAAAATATTAATAATTTGACATAACATTGCTGTACAATTATTATCTCATAAAGAATGCGACATGACGTTATTTCGAAATAGATATTAAGGCCGTTTATAAAAACTGAACCATATGTAATTCTCATGTAGCAATAATCGGTGTTTTAATGATTTCTTTTATTTTGAATGCAAGTAACTAGTTGACCCTGACAAAAAAGTAATAACTCGTTTTGTCTCACAATTTTGAATAATTCGAAAGAGATTGATCTTGTTAAGTGGACTGTTTGATCACATAATAAGCCAATCAATATATAATATCTTTGTTGTAAACAGTATATACATGTTTTAGATTTGTGTTCATTCGATAAAATGTAATGTTCAGTGACTTATATAATTGCTAATATCGTAAAATGTTGTAATAGAGTTAAATATTTTCAAATATTACATGCATAGGACTTAAGAGAACTATTCTGATGGAAACTTCGAGCGAAAACTGTAGATCACGTGCGCAGCAATTTGTAGGTTATTACTATATTTAAAACTAACTCTCGCTTTTTTATTTTTAACTAGTAGCGTCTGCGACTCCTTTCGCGTGAACTTGACTCATGTTTCCTATAATTCCAGGAACTACTTTTCAATTTATTTTTGTATTGGTTTCTCGTGGTGGTGGCTAGCGGTTTACGAAAAGCGGGCGGGCCTAGGTAATCTTCTAATGTATGCCAGATTTTTTATGTTTTTTTTACTTGTACGCGTATCACACAGAAACTAAGTTATTATTATATTTAACCCTAATTCTCACTGTTTAATTTTTGAAGAACATTTTATAAACTATCATGCGAATAATAGGGTCTTAAACTTTTACTAGCAAAATTAAGTAAATGGAATCAATTTGGTCTCAATTTAAAATATTCATGAACCAATATACATAAGTAATTGTTATAATCGCTTAAGCAATTTTATAGGGTAGTAGGTTACCTTGAACCAACGTTAAAAATATTTATGTTATACGGAGATAATTAAATAAACTTTCTTTCATTAAGTTGTAAGAAATGACTTATTAACTGAGTGTAAAATTTTTTTTAAATAAATAATCTTTGTACATACTAATCTTCTATATGTCTGTTGTCTCCGTAGGTCGTGTAACTTTTAAACAAGTTGACTGATAGAAGTAAAGTTTATGTAATATATTTCTTTCATCGAGGTACGATGGTTCAGCTAGTTCATGTTATGATGGATGATACCTTGTGGTTGAGTTATTAACTTTCGAAAGGGGCAGAATACTTTTTGAGCCAGCTAGTATGTATAAATTATATATGTAATGAAAAAGACGTTTGTTTGAGGTGTAATAACCTGAATACTACTGATCGTATCATCATGAGATCATGACCATTGGATTCTGAATTATTTGTAGATGGTTTACGGTTATTCATTCTTTGAATTCCAATTATCTTTCATTATTATATTACTGTTTTACTTTTATTTATTCTTATGCACATTTTCCCAACCAATAAATACAAAAGACAGGCATTTTATCTTAACATGTTATTCGCTCGGCGAAGCGACCGGAAACGGTAAGTTAATATTATAAAGCGGAAAAGTTTAATTGTTAGAATGCGCCAATCTTCCTGGTAATAAGCCCGGTTGGATTTCAAAAAATCTTTTTGTTCTTGATAGAGCGATCATTGAGGAAAGCTTTATTCTGTTTAACGTCACGATACCACAAATAGGAGCAAAAATTATCAAATAATTATCCTAAAATTCCGCGTAAATGAAGTCGCAGGCAAGGCTAGTATTGAATAAGGCTAATATTTACTGCTTATTCGATGATGGAGTTTTTATTGAATACAAAAATAATAATTACTAACATGTTATTCCCTAAATTCACAGTTAATATTGTGGTTAAGTATGCGGTTTTGATCTTCTTTTTGTTTTATTTCGTAGGGAGGGTTTGTTACTGAAAATTATTAATGTACTTACAATTAAGTAGAGTATCAGGTTCCTATACAAGTACGATGTGAGAAAGTGTAGATACCTCTTAATGGCTAGTAGTAAATGTAACCTATGAATGCTAGTTAAACTTGAGGTGTCACTAGCACGTTGCGTATGTTGACTCTACCTTTTGACATTATACTTGTATACGAAAAAAGAAATTTAAATTCTTCCAAATATGAGTACAATATTTACTTCCATCAATAAAACCTCCTTACGAATTAATATCATAAGTTGATCTACGCCTACAAAACTAACCTTAGCTTCTTGTATGTTTTGGAAACGTTACTCAGCGATAGAACACGACACAAGGTTATGTAAGCTGTGATTTTCGGTACGTTGAAGATATTTTAACAGGCCTACTACCTTATGTAGAAATTAATCTTCAAGAGTTTCCATTTGACACTTTACTATACCACTATAAACAATTGATCATAAAATCTTTACAGTTTACAGGACATAGTTAAGCTGAATTAAGCAATCAAAGTATTAGTAGTTTGAATTCTTCAACTGGGTTACGTAGCGGTTTGATCATATTATCATTATGAAGAAATGATTATGAAATGTACTGTAGATATTAGACTTAGAAAGTTAAATGATACAGTTTGACGCACAATGCGTAGTACTTCAAGCAAACATGTATAAGGCTGTTTACACACTAGCCACCATATCTATATCTACATTTCTTTCCTTAACTAGATAACTCAAGCAATTTACAAGATGATAATTCGCAACTCTTTAGGGAGAATATGTGGCAACTAACGACATAGTTTATTATTTTTTATTCACTTAATTCAACTACATCTAAACTATCTGCTACAATTCTCTCTGTGTGTGTGTGTTTCTTGATTTTGGGATTCAGTTTTGAGATATGTTGTGGATGTTCAAATGAAAAATGTCATCCTATACATGTTTTGATTACTCTTTACGCAAGCGAAAATATAAAAATAAAACTTCGTTAGTCTCTTGGGTATTTGCGCGCGTATCTATATATACACTTCGTTACTTTTATGTGTGAGCTATGCACTTTATTGTACATAGTACTGTGTACAATGTACTATGCGTGTATTATATACTTTTTAAAAGGAAACTTCTTAAGGAAGTTTTCCTGCGCACTACGGGCACGTGAGTATGCCGTTCTCGTAATTATATATTATGGCAGCAGATGGGCGAGCCTTTATCTGGTCGCGTTTGGTATCAAGTTCAGCTTTATGCTGAACCTCGAACTCGCATACATGGCTGTTCACCATTCTGTGCCTTTCCGACGGCAGTGCTGCCAGACGTTCCCACTGAGAGGGCTCTATGTTGTATCTCTTCATGTGTCGCTTTTGAACATCCTTGTACCGGAGGAGGAGACGGCCATGAGTCTGCTTGCCCTCCTCCAGTTCAGAGTAGAAGATGTGCTTCGCCACTCTTTCCTCCACCATGCGAGATACATGAACGCACCACCGAAGCTGTCAATGCATTAAATAGGCCTCAATGCCACCAACATTGGCTCGTCGCAGAACTTCAGTATTTCGCACTATATCAATCTTCATAATGGTACGGAGACATTTAAGGTGGAACCGATTCAGAGTGCGAATATAGCGGCGGCATACACACCACGTCTCAGAGGAGTAAAGAAGGTTTGGCAGCACGATTGCCATATATATTGATATTTTAGTGGCCAACTTAAGGTCATGCGAGCAGAATACCTTGGCACATAGCTTGCCGAATGCCGCAGCTGCGGTACCCACGCTGCTATTTATCTCAGCATCAAGATCACACTTAGATGTTACGGTGTTCACCAGACAACAAAATTTATCCACCTGTTTCAGCACAACCTCACCAACTTTTATGGTCAGTGTCTCGCGACCGTGTATGTCCACGAACATCACCTCCGTCTTATTGACACTGATCTTCAAGCTGAACTTACGGCAGGCTTGGTGGAATACGGTCATCAGCTGTTGCAGGCCGCCTAGGGATTCTGCTAGGAAGCACAAGTCATCAGCATACATGATCTCCGTGATCAGTGTGTATGGGACTTTACCGCGAGCCTTAAAAGTCTTGCAAAGTTGAAAAGGCTGCCGTCTGTGCGGAAGCGGATACGTACTCCTTGAGAAACAGTTTGCAAGACTTCTCTAACTACTACTGCAAAGTATAAGGAGAACAGAGTAGGCGCTAAGACGCATCGTTGCTTCACCCCACAGGTAACGGAGAAGAAGTATGTCTGTTCACCGTCTACGGCAATACAGCATTGCATGTTGTCATGCAGGAGTCTGCGAGGTCTCATGAACTTTTCCGTACACCCGAGCTTACCTAGCACCAACCATAAAGCTTCCCGAGGCACGATGTCAAAAGCCTTCTCCAGGTCAACAAAGCAAAGGTACAGATTTTCTGCTCTTTTCTTGCAGTTGACGTACAGAGAATATAGCTTCGCATGTGCTTCGGTCCGGTCGGAAGCCAAACTGGGTTTCTGGCAGAATCTTTTTAGATAAGTTCTTTAGGCAGTTTAAAAGAACTCTAGTGAAGACCTTTCCGGGGGCTGTAAGGAGCGAAATACTGCGGTAAGAGTTGCAGTCAGATCGATCACCTTTGTTCTTGTAGAGAGCACTTTTGCGCGATATTTTAAAGGTATCCGGAACGTGCTTTTTCTCTCACATGCGAACAAATAGTTCCCACACCAACTTGTGCAATTCCTCCCCGGCGTATTTTATCCCCTCTCCCGGTATGAGGGCAATGCCAACCACTCGTTTATTTGGTTGCTGTTTGATGTCAATAACAGCCTCGGCATACGATAGAGGCTCGTCTAGCCCAAAGGCAAGAGGGAGCTAAGGCATTAAATCGATACTTTGCAGATCAGCTGATCGATCCACATTTAGCAGAATATTGAAATGCTCAACCCAGCGCTTTAGTAGATCATCCTTGCTCGTCAACAGGTGACTACCGTCTAGAGACTTTAAAGGCGTCCTTGCGTTGTAGGATGTAACAATCAGCTTTCGTACCTCACCATAGAACTCTCCCAGCTGGTTTGTGTTAGTGAGCCATTGCATGTGTCTAGCTTTGTTCTGCCACCACTTGTCTTTCATATATCGAAACAGCTTGCGCAATGTGAGGTCCCTAGCTTTAACAGCCGCAACCATTGCTCTTCGCTTTTTGTAATGTCGCAGGAGATCTCGGTGTTTGTTGAATGCTGCCCGCAGGAAATCATCATTTCCATCAAACCAGTCTTCGTTGCGACGGAATTTTTTTCTTAGTACAATTGAAGCGGTATGCATGATATGAGATGACAAAGATCCCCAGGCAGCAACACACAGTCACAGGTTTAGCGTGTCTACCAACTTGGGCCGTATCGTCACTTAAGATCAGGTGAGATTATGGCCATAACGTTAAAACTTAAGTATAAAAAAAAAACATCTACCATATTTGCAGGCAACAGCTTTTCAGATAGGGCTTCAGTGAAGTTCGCCCTGACCGCGGGATCTTCTAGTTTATCGACGTTAAAAAATGGAAGCTTTTTATAGTGGATCTACGCGGGCGACAGAGGCGGATTCGTAGCTAAATAAGTCGGTGATCAGACTAACAGTACGCACCACGCATAACGCGGGTGACTTGTACCTGGCTGAAATCTTATCACGACTATATAGTTAATCATATGCCAATGTTTGGATCTTAGGTATATATATATATATATATATATATTTGTTTGTGTATGAATACAAAAAGTAGGTGACATTGTTTAGTTTTATAATATGTGCATCCATGTTGTCTTGTATTTGGCGGCAAGTCTAAACATAGTGTTCGTAATTGCCAGACCGTATTGAGCACAAAGAGTAAACCCAGAGTCACCCAGTGTGAGTGAGTCTACCCAGAACTTCAGGCCAAGCCTCATAGTCCCTGCCAACTGCCTAATCGTCGAGTTTCGGAGGTAGCGGTGCCTTTCCAGAAGAAAGTGTAGCCGCCACCTATTACTACCAGTTCTCCCTCATCGGGGAGACGTATTTCGCTGAAAGCAGCCACATCCACGTTATAGCGATAGAGTTCCCGAGCTACTATGACAGTCTTACGTTCAGGGCAGGCGTTGCCATCTCGGTCCAGAAGCGTTCTCACGTTCCACATACCGAAAGTCAAATTAGGTGTTCTATTAAAATTATCTTTGCAACTTCGACCACTATATGAATGATGCGATAATAGCCGCGGTTACTACCATCTGCCAAGTTGGGCCGAGCATTTTTTTAGCGCACACACACACACACATTTTCTAGCCCCCTTCCCGGCTGAGCGTGGAAAGCAGTGCCTTCCTAAATAGGGATGCTTTGTCATTCCGAGTGCTGCTGAGCCCGCACTGTCGTCCCAGTGTGCAGCGCGGAAACGACCACGGCGTCTACTCACGCCCCCGAGGCCGCCTGTTTGCAGATATCAAACAAAGTCTAGCTTGCATCAGGCTAGACCTTTCTACCTTTACCTATCGCCACAGGACTTTTACGTACTCGGAGTCCAGCAACGGAAGCGGTTAGATGCGCAGGATATATTTCGGTGCACAAGTGTATGCGAAAGACTCAGGTGCATATACTAATCCTTGTCCTTCTGGACCCAGTGGAACGGGGACTGTTACAACCTGAGAAGGGCTCAGACAAATGGAATAGTATCACGGTGAATAAGTTATAAGGGGTCAGTATTATTTGACACTTCCTTAATTGCCTTTTACGATACCCACGGGAAGATATGGGGTGGTGCTATTCTACTTTGCCGGCAACATATATTATAATATCCTGTATACCAAGATTATTTATTCACGTAGCAAAACAACACTACAACAATCAATCAATCAATTGCAATTTATCCTATAAATTATAAAAAGTGTAAACGAAAAGCTTTATTTTGACTATAATACATAAGGCACGATATGTTATTAAATACAATTGCGTAAATATGAAGTAATACTGAATAACAAACTGAATACTTTATATAAATATGAATACACAGTTTATATGCAATATAATCAGAGATTATTCAATAGCAATATTAAAAACGCATTATTGTGAACAATACTTAAGGACATGTTTGCTCCAGAACTATCATACGGTAGGTCAATTATCTTTAATCATAACGCAACATAAAAACGGAGGTTTTAATTCTCGTGCGCGTGTGGCAATTTCCAAATGGATTTTTAACGAATTGATTGTGTCGTCATAGTAATTTGATATTCATAATATAATTATTATAACATTCATAATGAAGAGTATCACTATTAATCGTAATTATTTTAAAAATGTTCTAATGACAGGTATGGCGGGTCCGGCAGGCTCTAGAATGGTAAGCAGCACTCACAGGCATAAAGAAAGATATAAATTTTCAATATATATACTATTTATAACTTTTTCTGCCTTTTTGAGTACTCAATCACTTCGACTAACAAAGTCATCCATCGTGTTATGAACACTTGTCCAGATAAAAAGTACCCTATCCTCATGTTGGATCAAACTGCACACAGTGTGCAAATTTTAATTAAAATCGGATCAGTAGTTTAGGCATTCGTCGCGGAGAAACAATGTGAGAGAAATTTTTATATATAAAGATAAATATTTTAATGTTGTTCAAGGCCTAGGATATGCTTGGGAATATCATATGTGATTTTACAAGCAGACTCTCAGAAAATATCTATAACAAATTGTTGTATTTTATTAAAGAGAACCAACTATAAATGGAGTCTCATGACTTAATATCAAGTGAAACTGAGGACATACGTGAAGCCTATAAAATATGAAAAAAAGCGCCTAGGCGTCTAAATACAATAACAATAAATTAATGTAGTTATAAAATAAGTGGTAAAATAAAAGTTTTTGACGCAATACTTCTTTTAGCATGTTAGGAAAAATGATTAGAGTGAATTTTAACTAGGCATGCACAGACCGATAGGTATCTAAATCGACACCACAATATTGATTGGTATGACCCGTCCGTGAGAACTGATGACTATATTGAAGATAGTTATTCAAATATTTCTGAATCTACAAGACGTGTTTCATGTTAGTATGAATAATTATATATAAGTATGCGTATATATAACGTGTTTTTAAATGATATACGATGGTTAATGATATTTATGTATCTTGTTACACCAAACAAGTGATACTTCTTACATGCGTACAAAATTACCAACACAGGGTTTTATTAAACTAAAACCAATATGATTTCTTTTTGTAAAAGAGCATCGTATATAAGCAAAATGATAAATATTATAACAGTTGATTTAAATTAATCAATTTGAACTTAAATGAAACAGTAAGAATGCATAAAAAAGGTTGTAATTTTATTAGCGCCGTTTTAACGACATAAAAGCTTTATATTTTTATAATACACCATTTATAAGCAAGTTTATCACTGTTTTCATTCTGACGCAATTTAGGCCGATTTTGTCTACCAGGCTGCTTATTTACATAACCAGCCTCGTTTGTAACGCAATGTTAGTTAATAGTTGTCATCTAAATTAACACGGGCGTTCATATATATGTGTGGAAAATGGACCATAACACTTCCGTATTATATATAAGATATTACTAAAATAATATCTCCCATGAATTTTATTAAGTATTACTGACAAATGGAGCGATGATAGTGATAGATAGGTACTGACGGACGCCGCGTCAAGGGACGCCAATTCAAATACACCTACAATGGGCTTTCGGTTAAGCAATACATCGTGATGAAACCATAGCATGGTGGTAGGGTTTTTCTAATTCCCGCCTGGCTAGTTACCATCCTCAAGATGAAAATCTGCCGCCAAATACCTATAGGTGTGTTCCAGCAGCTGCACTTGAAAGCCAGTACTTCCACTAACCTTAGCGTGTACACCATCTTGGGCTACATCGTTACTTAACATCAGGGGAGATTGTGACCATAAAGTACAATCTATAAACAATAAAAAAAGATCTATACCCGACATAAATAAATTTTTAAGTCAATTTTCAAGATTATCCATCTGTCAAGAGACTAATAGGTTGACATGACAAACTTACTGACGTTTTTAGTTTGAAGAGTCTTGAAGAATATCACTGGGCTTGGTCACGAGCACACAAGGTATACAGCCGAAACCTCTTTGGGGTGGATATATACTATTTTGTATACTTTTGTAATACTGTAGGTATACTATTTTGCATACGTAATATAAAATGTCATTCATGAATTGCCTAAACAATATAAGAACTGCCAAAAATAATTTCATTAATATAGCGTGCGTAACCACGGGCGCTATTATTTTTAACGCCTCATACCGGGAAGCGGGTAAGGTATTACTCTACTCTCGACACACCAACATCAAGCAATTTTTAGCTCTTAAACTACCTTTACCACAACCAATTTATTTAATAAAACTCTTCCAATAATTTATCTTATATTTTGTATAAAAAACAATTTTAATTTGCTACCTTGAAACATAAAACTGTTTTAAAATTTTTATACGTGGACGCCCGGTTTCTTTTATGTTATGTGATCCCGATAACTCCCGTAAAGAATTATGTATCGAGAACGGGTTTTGTTTATTTTCTTTATAATAACATAAACCATTTCCCTATTTCATATTAATAGCCTAGTACCTGTAGTTTAATATAAAACGATCTTTTGCACGCCTCATTTTCGAATTTATTACGTTTTATTTTCTTTTTGTGGAAAAGGCAAAGATATCGAAACCGTACAGCAGACTCGAACGTTATTTCATACTAAAGAGGTTAGTGCTGCAACATGATAGAAACTCTCTAGGTAAAACTATTTATGGAGATTTGTGTCAAACAATTAATTATGTTTGCTTAAAAAATATACAGTAATTAATAAAATAATATAACAACAGTACGGCTTCTTTTTTTTCTTAAAAATTAAATGAATGTAGGCAGAGCACTTTTGGATTTTCCAAACTTTTATAATTATTTCGTTAAAATTTGTCATTATGTGTAGTCATTAAATAAATAAGCATATAAATTAGCACATAAGTTATATTTGATACGCAAAACACATGTATTTATAATTTAGATTAAAAAAGAATTATATCTTTCATGCACGTGATAAAACGCTTCCGTTTATTGCAATTAAATACGTTAACCTTAATTAACATTTGATATATTAAACATCATGTAATTTATTTAATCATTATGTTAAATGGTAATTAAAATTAATTAAAACGCTGTATTCGGCAGTTCCTAAACTTTTCAAGTCTACCAATTTATTTAGTACTTGTTGTGGTAAACATTATTTAATAATTTTCCCCCGTTTTGCTAACTTTTTTAATACAGCTTTGCTCCTATTGTTTTTTTATGTTTAAGATTTTAGCATTATGACCATCACCTGATCGTAAGTGACGATACGGCCCAAGTTGGTAGACACAATAAATGAACCTGTGGAGGAACTGGCTCTCAAGTGCAGCTGCCGGAACACACCTATTGGTATTTGGCGGCAGGTTTACAACTTGAGGGTGGTAGCTACCCAGGCGAGCATTAGAAAAAGCCCTACCACCATGCTATGAATTCCCCACGATATTTCCTTTCACCGAAAGCTCAAGCACACTGTAGGTGAAGCGATGACAGCTCAGTGGTAGTGTGTAGGACCGCCGCGTCATGAGACGTGAGTTCGAATCCAACCACCTACAATTAGTGACATGCCTGTTCGTTGGCCCTCTATTCCATAAAAAAGGTCAATTCCAACTCACGGCCTTGGACGCGTAGTCTATATACACTACCATTGAGCTATGATAGGTCCAAAAATTTTGCGGATTTCTCGGAGGTGACTTTTCCACGGAACTCTCGGGTGTATACTTAGGTAATTTTCAGATAATCTAATTTCATTGGAAACTTTGAATATATTAAGCAAATCAAATATCAAACATTGATACATTTATATTCGGAAACAAAATCATTTATTTGAGTTTATCGTAAGTTTTATGATCTAAAGGAGACGGTTTTTATAAATTAAAAAATATGTATATTAGAGCTTTTGTTGTGCCTTTATTTAATGTGTATTTGTAGAATTTCCAAGAGGTATGCTCGCGACAGTGTAATGACTTTATGACGTTTATATTAGACTAGCTTTTACCCGCAGCTTTGCTCCCGTTAATATTTATTTTGTCAAACAATTCTGATTCTGGTACCTGCTATTTTAAAAACATTATACAAAAGGATACTGTCTTTCATAGTCATTTATACGCAGGCCGCTCACTATTTTGGCGATAATGGCTTACACGTAAAAAAATGATCTATGCTGTCGCGGTCTTTTTTGTAGTACTATTTCAGATTAACATATTTATTTTACATTATAAACGTGTAATTCTTACGGTTTTTGTAGCGCATGCCAGAATAGCTCGCAAATGGCAGAATTTTTTCCTACTTACATGACACATCGTTATATTTTGGATGTTTCGGATTTTTAATGATATCTGCAGAGACACATACAAGAATACAACATGCAAAATACGACACTGAGAAGGTCAACAAAAAGTATATTACAAATACGGTGTATTGATGCATCGATGAAAATATTCGAACTTGTGAGATTGATTTTGATTTCATTATGATAATTGAATAATTGATTTAATCTTTAAACTGTATTAAAATAACAAAAATGCAAAATAAAAGGAAATAATATTTTATCCGTTTAAAATATTTCTAGTGCTGAGTGCATAAAGCGAAGAAACATGTATGGATACGCTCGGACGAATCCTAGTATGCATAAACTCTACTAGCGAGCTGGCGCTCAATCTAATTAATTCGCTATTAAGCGTATTATGTAATTATAATTAATAGTACCGAGTGAGACGTCGCTATTAACTAAGGCCTAAATAATATTAAGTAATTTGCGTAGCTTTGATAATAAAGTCACGATTTCGCTAACGTAAGAACGATTGTGGTAAATTATTTAAACTATTACAGTCATGTTTAGGAATGTGTTAGTATAATTTAACTCTAGTTATATTTTTCGTGAAAATTTGATTAAAACATTTATTTTTCATATACAAAGGCAATCTTGATTATTTTATTGTTGTTAGTAGGAAAAAAAATCGTGTCAAATCAAGGCCGTCCGTTTTTTATGATTTTAACATAATATTTAGTACTTTTTTAATGAACTTTATAATGTGCCTTGATAATTATTCTGTGAAATAAATGTTTTCGTGAACCTATGAAATTTTTAGATAGATAAAGAACATACAATTTCTAGTGCATAAACAACGAATAAATTCCTATTATCATTTATCCTTTCTCCGACCAGAAAATGAACCATATAAGGATTAAATAGACACTAATAATTTATGCAATTACTATTTCTATTTTTTGTACTAGTTGGGTAGTTATGGCCTTACCTAAGTAGTGATACATTCACATCGTAACTCAAATTTTATCATATATAAACATGTTTACATTGTTTGTTGTTATTCCAATAAAAAATATGACAGAAACACGAAAATATAAAACTCAATCAAAGTTCGTTAAACTGCATTAAAGTTAAATCTGGTCTTATAAGTAGACGGGAGTAAAAACAGTCACTTTTAATGTCATATCTTTAATCTTTATAATAGATGTCTACAGTATATAATGCGAGAATTGAAAAAATAATTTTAAAGTGAACTAAAAATTTATTGATATAGATACAGTCTTTGTTCTGATTGTTAAAAAGGTTATCGTGACGGGCTTATTCGTAACACACTTTGAACTACAAATTACATAAAAAACATTTCTTTATTATAATTCGCAAAATAAATATAATATAATGTTTTAGCTCATTCATAATTTTAATATAAACATAATTAAATTTGTTCAAATTGAAAATGGAATAATTGCAAGTACATATATTGAATTTTCTGAAGTGACCGAAATCACTACAAGGTGTGAATATGTGCATCCATTTTGTTTGTTCGTGTACCCATTGAATGAAATGGTACTACATGATTTATAAAAGTGATAAGTTAAAAAAAAACATTTTTTTACATAAAGTAAACAAACTGTTAACCTTGATATTATCGTCTAAATAATTAAACTGATAACGGTAACTATCTATACGGATTACGTTAATTAGGTGTAATATTATTACAAAAAAGGCTTTTAACTGTAATAACAGATACCAATCTTTCGGCCACATTATTAATGGAATTACGAAATGTTACTGATTTAGGTTCAGCAGGACTATAAATTAATTTACCGCTCACATTATTAATCAGAAAAGGCGCAATTTTCGATGTACTTATGTTTTATTGTATTCATAATTAGAATATTTAGTCGTCGACTCTGTATTCGGTATTGGACTGTATTTTACATTTTTTTTTTTGTTATAAGCGATGATAGCTTAATTGGTAGTGTGTACGGAGGGCTCGTTAATGGACGTGATTTCGAATTCTTGCAATGAGCTTGAGCCTTCAGTGCAGGAAAATATCGTGATGTACCCATAGCATGGTGATAGGGCTTTTTCTAATATTCGTCTGGCTAGCTACAAGTTGAAAGTGCCACAAAATACTCATAAGTATGTTTCGCCAGTTACACTTGAGTATCAGTCCGTCCATTAGGCTTAGCGTCTCCATCATCTTGGGACGCATCGTCACTTAATGTCAGGTGATATTGTCGCCGTAACTCTGAATCCTATAAAACTATTAAAAAACATTATGGAGGTTCTTTTATTGAAGAGTGATCCTCCTTCTTTCTTTATGATCCTTGTTATATATAATACTAGCTGTACCTGCGACTTCGATTGCGTAGAACTAAAAATTATATAAATATATATTTTGATAGGAATTGCTTTTAAACAAACTTTTCCGCTTAATAATAGATATTGATCAGCGACATATACTGAAGCGATCATAGCTCAGTGGTAATGTGTACGACTTCGCGTCAAAGGACGTGAGGTCGAACCCAAACACCTACAATGAGCTTGAGCTTTCGGTGAAGGAAAACATCGTGAGGAAAACATAGCATGGTGGTAGGGCTTTTTCAAATGCCCGCCTGGCTAGCTACCACCCTCAAGTTGTAAACCTGCCGCCAAATACCAATAGGTGTGTTCTGGCAGCTCCACTTGTGAGCCAGTTCCTCCACAGGTTTAGCGTGTCTACCAACTTGGGCCGTATTGTCACTTAAGATTAGGTGAGATTATGGCCATGACGCTAATCTTTAAGTAAAAAAAAAAAAAACGGAAACTCCGTTCCAAAATTGCTATAGTTTTGGTTTGTACTAAAAAATCAGTCAGTAAGTACATTTAATATGATATTTTCACTCAAGAGCCGCAAGCCGATCTTCACGCTTATATAGTTAGTGTATTACAATTTTCTTATCAAGTGATCACGCTTGTGGTCAAAAGTTAGTAGACAAAATAAAAAGTTAAATATACTGCTTGTGGTTTTTATGGTTTAAATGTTATTATTAGTATATAATTTATTTTATATGGCCGTTGGTATTTACATTAACTACGCAGTAATTGTTTAACTTTCACAAATGTAATTTACCGCAGAAAAGGTTCAGGTACCAATAAATAAAACAAAAACATAGCTTTATTAAAACACCTATACAATACAGTAATCTAATCAAATATTGGTTACGGATTGAAAGGAATTTCAATACACTTCTAAGAATAATATGTATTAAACTATTTTAGTGAATTTGTCATTAAAATTAACTTAACATATTTTATTATTAGATTACACAAAATTAACCAGGAAATGTTTAAGCGTTTTTTTTTTTCGTTACTCTTATCACATAAATCTTTTTCTTTTGGCAAATTGATGGTTGTTTTGATTCTATGATATTCGTAGATCGCTAAATTTAAGGATCACGTTAAGGAAACTTTAGGGACCTTAATTTTAGAGAAGATCATCGTATGATTGGCGATATATGTACATCTATTAAATAGTACGATCATTTAATATTTCCATTTTTTAGAGAAATATAATTAATTATACACTCAATCAGGTTTCTTGTCCGCTATTGTCGATGACTGAGATATTTCCGTACAGGTGTTTAAACGTTTATAAGTGCCTAAATAGGGCCTCATTTGATATTTTAATTTATTATTTCAATCCTATTTACCGAAAAAAAATAAACGCTCTAGCCGAGGGGTTCCCAACACTTTTTTTAGTCTGCGGCAAACATACATGTTTACTGTTTTGTCGCGGCGCCATAACCTATATAGCTGGTCGTAATAGATAGGTACAATGATACGAGAATGGTAAAGAGAATCGCTTCACGGCGCCCTTCTTCACTCTCTATGGCGCACCATATGATGGTCTACACTTTAGGAACCCTACTCTAGCCAATTTCTTGTCAACTATTCTCGATGATTAGGATTTTTTCGAACAGGCAGTAGTGTTTCAATGTTTATAACTAAGTCCGTTCTTAATGCCTTCTTTGTTTTTATTGTTCTTTTAAAGCTTAATTTGTTGGTTATGACCAGTATTCACCCATATTCTGAGCACTCAGGGAAAATATCATAGCTAGACGGAGAGTACAACGATAGTTGTAGCGTGATTCGGATGCCATTCTCATAGTATAAAGTTTGCCATCCTGAATTAATAATATTATACTTGCAGCGATTCACTGGAGTTCGAAGTTGGTGTAATGTTTTCCAAACGGGCCATGTCAACTTATTTATAAAAAGTATTTCCTTAGAAGGTTTTACATAGCGTGGTAGTTTTCCTATCCACAGTCTCCTTTGTGCTTCTGTTGAAAAAACATGTAGGGTTCTACTATTTTTAAGAAGTATGTAATTTATTTGGTATTAAACGGGAATCGTGGCATAAGAAATAAATGCTTATAATATTAGAGATATACGATAACAGAGACGCAGACTTAAAAAAAAATTCATAATAAGACCCTTTTGTCTTTTCAGTCAATTTTTCTATAAGATTGATTCCATAGTTCACAGAAATGTAATCAATGTTAATTTTAAACTAATGAAAATGTAAAATATTGTATTACATTTTTGTACCAAAATGTATAGGCAATTAATGAAATGTTTATGTCTATGTTTGGAACTAACAATTCGCTCCAGAAACTTTTTTTTTATTGTGGGGAAATGCATTAACGCATACCCTCACAGCCCGGGGGGACTAGGAAGGTTATGTGGGACTCACCCGGTGCTAGTCACCGGGAATACCCACTATAACCCCACGGAAGTCTGTCGATTTCCTGGGGCGACGCGGGTTTATGCGTGCAATCACCGCGTAACGCTACTTCATCGTTCGGAGAAAAAAAACCTTAAATTGTGAATCATATTGTATATCAGTACGTTTTTATTTAATTGTATTATTAAAATAAATACTAAATAATATAGACAAAGATGTGTTAATTAATGATGCTGACAAATTTTTTTGATAATAGGTTTCTCGCGGGATAAAATAAGATAATAAGATGTTTTTATTTTATTTTATTATGGCATCTCCTTGTGCAGGCAGTTTCGCCAATGTCAAGTGTATTAACGAACACAAAGTAACAACCAAAGTCAGAAAAACTATTTGAAGACCATAAAAATAAATAATTTGTCATGTGCGCTACTCGATCCCACGGTATTTCGGCGCAGCGGTTCCTGCGATGTAACTGCTTTAACCTCTAGGTAACCGGTTAGATGTCAGAGCAGGTATTTTATTGGTCTTCCTGCTTATCAGCCACGAAATTCGATGTTATTATATTACGAGCTTACAACGGTGGTTATTCAGGAACTAATCTCTGGGAACAGTATTTTGCGTCTGTCCCCTTACGTGTGTCTGGGATGCACGTACTGAATAAATAATAGGGTCCTCGATTATCTATAGGGGAATGTCTATTTTTTTTTTGCGATGTACACTCGCCTTCCGGGACACACCTAAATTACTTTTCATGACAAGGGTCTTCAAAAATAGATGACAAAACGGAGAGGCAAAAGAAGTGCCAAGCATATGTCGTAAACCACAGTTTACGTAGGCAAGAGCAATATCAAAATAAAAACTGTCTCGAAATTCGATTGCCGTCAATAGGAAAATCTAAATATTAATCGTGTAAGACCAAAACTGGAACTTCAATAATTTATTAATGAATTGATATTACGTGAATTGTGTCGAAATTTTCAAAAATCTAAATAATGTCCCAATATAAATTTACATTCACCAATGCAACTTTTGGAGGCCTACATTTTATAAATGATATTGCGGCAAACATCTTTTTATAATTTATAAAAGATACTAATAACATTGGAATCGTTATTGGGATTAAACCTAGAGTTTTTGCAAATGCGATATACTATTTAGTCATTTAAATTCTGTTTTTGTAAGTCATTATTGTCTGAAATAGAATATATAAAAAAAACATCTTATTATCAAACTATAACGTAGTTTAACGTCTCGAAACTGACTACTAGTGATTCGATAGGTCGTTAGTTCGATCGCACATGGACTTTTGTGGGATGGGTATATTTGATAGTTAAGTCAATATGATGGATCATTATTATCTAATTTGTGTTCTGTGATATTTAATTATCACAATATTATATAAACTTAGCACAACAAAAGCCAAGTTTAGCTAGAAAATAAAATGTCCGTGTGTGAAACTGTCCCTATGTTTGTTTCTTTTATTTCTATAGTAAGTAACACAGCAAAGTGACGGAATTGATGGGTAAGCACTGTATAATCTAAAAACAACCACCGAAAAATAGGTTTATTAATTTAAATTTTTCATTAATTGAGAAGATATATGAATTAACGAAAATAATTTGAGATATCGTAAAAAAACATTAAATAGATATTAATTCCATATTATCCGAGGTTATTATTCCGTTATAAAAAACTATTTTTTGCGATATTCATAAAGAACATAATATAAAGAAAAATGAAAGTATATAGTGAATATTAAACCACGCATAATATTATAAAACTTCGAGCCGACTACATAAAAGTCATTACGTATTGATTGATACATGTTTTATACGATACATTATACAAACAGACCTAAACCTGTGATATTACGACATTTAAATAATATTCTAAAATTGTTTGGTGACCTATATTAATATTAATGACGACATGTCACGCTGACATTGTTAAATTCTTAGTTTTATAACTATATTCTTACTTACCATACTAGTTTCGCAAACAAGTTACATTTAAATAAATTTATATATTTCTTCATGTAGGCATGTGACAAAGTGTATGACAAGTAAATTCTAATAAAAATAATATTAAAAACATGCTTTATCAACAAATTGAATTGAAAAAATCACAAGTTTAAATTTTTTAATACTGGAAATAAAAAGGTGCATCTAGAAAATTGACTTGAAGACATGTACGATATCGTAACTGTACTAATTTTTACAAATTATGTTTTATGGTTTTCGCTTATACTTATAAGTTATAATTTTAAAATATTATGTTAAATTTGTAGATACAAGTGAAACTAATAAAATTCTGCTAAAATATCTCCTATTGTTGTGGTTCAAAATGAAAACTACTGAATTGAGGCCCGGATTAGGTGATTATGAACTTCAAAACTATCATCGGTTCGGGAAACAACCCAGTCAATAAGAAGAATAGACAAGAAACTTAATCGGGAAAATCTTTTTAATGTACCTACAGACTTTAAAAAAAAATTAAAACACATTTATGTTTTCAACGTTGTTAAAATATGCACGTAGAGAGGTGTTAATTCTACACATCAACCACGCTCACATATTATTTCCTTATAATTAATAGGCTTTTGAAATCAAAGCCCCGTTGACATGGTGCTTAAACTACTGTCCGGTAAATCGGTCATATTTCTAATAAAACCTAAACTATTACCTAAAAAATGTTAATGGTCTTATTGAATCTGAAACGAGGGTTGATGCTGAAATATGGGATAACGATAATAGACAATTAGTAAACTTGTAATCAAAATTGATTGCCCAAGCCCAAATTCATCCTAATATTCTGCAATTTTGATGGCAATTTACATGTACTTTTAAAATGTGAGTTCGGTTGTTTTGTACCAATATGGCTTAAACCAATGTGTTCAAGGTATCTAAATGCAATAACAATAGAAGTGGATATTATCAGTGACTGCAACAATTCGATACAGTCACATATGTAATGCCTACTAAATATTGATTAGCAGAAAACGAAATACGGTTTTATATATAGGATCAGACATTAAACTAATTATCGGATCTATTAGTTCCACTTGAGAGCCAGTTCTCTTAACAGCTTTAGCATTATACCTACTTTGTCTATTTTATCTCGTAACATCCGGTGTGATTGTGACCACACGCAAAACCTATAAATAATAATAAAAAACCTCAATGCGGAAGCCAAGTCGTATACAGGAAACTAATTCAATTAAAAGACTAGAGTGATTCATTGAAAAAAATGATATTTTATCATATAAAACGACCGGTTTCAGAAAATATCGGTCAACAACTGACAATTTAACGAGTTTGGTATCTCAAATCCATATTGGCTTTTCACAAACTCGCAACTGTAGTAATTGTTTCATAGATTAATGTCTATGTCCATAATAGACTTAATCCAACGTTTAAACACCATGGATAACTTAAGGGTACGTGCAAAAATTGTCTATATATCTGGAATTTTCTGAAAGAGCGTACTCTTAACATTAAAGTATTGGATTCTTACATGTATAGAAATATTGGCCGAGGGCTAGCTAAATCGGATCCATTATCTCCACTATTATTTATTATTACGACTGTATATATATGTAAATCACTCAATACCATAATAATATCACAGTATAAAGATGACTTTGTTTTATATTCTTCCGGTATAAATGTATCAACAATTACGGTAGATCTACAATCGGCTTTAGATCATTTGTCTAAACTGTTAAGTAACATAGGTTTGGAAGTCATGAATTGTATCGACTATACCCAAACTGTTATGGGAGATAGAAAAGCAAACCTTTTAACTTTAACACACGAGTATTTGGAAACAACACCCGTGCAATGTTGTAAACAATTAGAAATATGTTCATTAGATACGTGGGTAGGCAATGAGGATTTATACCAGAGCATTAAGGCACATATAGAGTGTGTCGATAAGCCGGAAGGTAGCTACAATGTTAATATTTTAAAAGAGTTATATAAAAACTTTTTCTTTCGTAATTATAGCGAATATTAAAATTTTTTTACTCATGGTCCTAAAGAAAAAGAAACTGTTAGAATGGCTTGGTTCGATCCTCAACCACAAATTCATGGTAAATTTAATACCGAAGTCCCTGTATCAATTATGTATGCAGAACTAATGGCAAGTGCTGAAGCACTATCAAATATTCATTATTTAAAAGATGGGTGTTATGTTATCATCACATATTCAAAGAGTACACTCCAACACTTAGCTCGGTGTACTTTGCGAGTTCGGGGAACCCTGATTGCTTATAAGAAGATAAAACTGGTATAGTATTTGAATGCTAATAATAAAAATGTAATTTTACAGTGGATGCCGTTTCATATAGGTTTGAGAGAAAATGAGAAAGTTGATCAAATGGCAAAATGTGCTCGTACCAAGGCATTGATTTGTGTACCTTATTATGCTGATTTTCTCTATGTGAAATGTGGAAGGAATACATCGATGAGCGATCAGTGAATAAAGGCTTATCATATAAAACTTTACAGCCTACTTTGTTGAGCTTTCCTTGGTTTGTTAAATTTAATATCATTCAACCTGAATTAATTATCGCCTTTCGACTTCGTTCAGGACATTAAATATTTATTTGTATTTACTTAAAATGATGCCGTTACCAAATTGTGATGAATGTAATAGTATAGAGGATATACATCATATTATGGGAGAATGGTCACGTAACCAAGCTCCAAGAATAGAGCTTGAAGATAAAATACAGAAATCATTGAGATCCGTCGGTTTATGTAATAGCATTCTCGTTTTTCCGATATCCAGACAAGCAAGTATGCTTTACAGGCTGGTTATGTGTGGAATTTGGGATCGATGAAAATTGATAAAATGAATATGATACCTTCATTCCTTCGGAAGTTATCACTGGGGTGACATGGTCAATTTGTGATCAATCGCCAAATATAAAAATAAAGAGAAAAAAATAATAATAAAAAAAAAAAATCTAGTAATTTTAACTGACAGTAGACCAAAACCATTTCTCAGTTACTCCAAGAATAACTATAGGCAATTTTTAAATCTGCGTATAACGTAATCTACTTTTGTATAACGAGTGAGAATTAATTGAAACAGTTTGTCAATCGCAGCATAGCTACATTATGCATACTTCTTATTCTCTAAGGGTCATAGTATGTCGAAACAGTGTTATTTATTGACTTTCGAATTTGACAGTAAGTTTCCTTAAATAAAATAATGTCCGGTTAGGAGGTTTAACTTACCGGAATACGAATATACAACATTAAATTGTTGCGACTGCCTAGCAGGCAATTTTACTAATGTTAAGTGTGATGATAGATATACGTTTAAAAGGTTTAATTAGCTAATGCTTAGTGTACTGAAAAATGATTTAAGAAATTAACATGTACTACTACAGTACAAAGTAGTGTGTTTATATATAACTAGTTGTGTCCGCGACGTTGTTCTTTTTAGTTCCAAAAAGTATTAAACAGCTTTTACTCGTTTTTGTAAGTTTTATCAATACAGTTTGCTCCTTTTCGGGGCAGCGTGATGTTATGTAACCTAAATCCTTCTTCGATGAATTCTCTATCAAACAGAAAAAGAAGTGACACCAAAATGGTTATAATTATATTAAATTTGTGTAACTTTTTTACTTTCTACTTTTTCTACTTTCGAAACATTTGGTAAGCTATGAAAACTCTCAATGAAATACTTTTGGAAATCATAAAATTTGTGTAAAAATAAAATTACGAGACGAAAACACGTAGGTACTGCTTGACAAATGTGTGCGAAACCACGGGACACCATTAGTTTGTGTATAAATAGCTAAATGTAATCCTTTAATAATATTTAAATTAGATTATTCAGATAAATATTACACGTTAAGTAATGTTTAAGTAAACCCGTTGACGGCTCACAATTTATCATTTACGCCGTCAAAGCAAATCTACTATTTTGTCATTTTAAATTTGTATTATTTGTCTTATTTCATTAATAAATATTAATCTAAGTCGATAATAAGTAGTGGTTTAAATAGTGAAACTTTGAGGACGTCAGACGGATTATTGACGTTATAATGCATACCGCTGTCTCTTTAATTGACTTTTCAACATTTAAATATAAGATATAAAGTAAAAACTGGATTTTACATAAAAAATACCTAAATGATAATAGGCTGTGGATGGTGCATTGGAATTTTGATGATGTCATTAAAAAATTTACAGCACGTATTACGAGACGTCAAAGAAAATGTATTAATGTGTCATTTTAAATTTTTATTGTCCTATTATATGGTTAACATTAAACTAAGTTTGAAGCGATGATAGCTCAGTAGTAGTGTGAACGGACGCCGTGTCAAGAGACGTGAGTTCGAATCCATCCACCTACAATAAGCTTGAGCTTTCGGTGAAAGAAAACATCGTAAGGAAAGTATAACATGGTGGTAGGGCTTTTTCTAATCCCTGTCTGGGTAGCTACCACCCTCAAGTTGTAAACCTGCCGCCAAATTCCAATAGGTCTGTTCCGGCAATTGCACTTGAGAGCCAGTCCCTCCTTTAGGCTTAGCGTGTCCACCAATTTGGGTCGTATCGTCACTTAAGATCGGGTGAGATTATGGCCGTAACGCAAAATCTGTGAACTATAAAATAATAATAATAATAATAATAACTAGTGGCTTAAATGGCTAAACTTTAAGGACGTCAAACAGATTATTGACATAATAATTAAAACACTTATCTGTTTAATTGATTCTTCAATAAAAAAAATGAATCCCCGGTACACCTCGAACGTGATTCGAGACCTTTTTTATTTATTTCTTAATACAATATTTAGTGTTCATAATTGCATTTGATAGCAGATATTACAGTAGGTTAAGGAATTCGATTGTTACATTTGATTTGGTACAGTGTACCTTTAAGGTACTTATTTACATTAATTCTTAGTAATAAATTATAATAATAATAATAATAATAATAATAACGACTTTATTGACAAGATTTTTTACACTACAATACATAAAAATTATCTTAAAACATAGTAATTAGTTCTTAAAGAGCTATCAATATTTAAATATACCTAAGATAAGAGGTAAAAACTGGTTTAGATGAAAAAAAAACCTAAATGATAATGAAATGAAATGTAGCAGTTTGATGATGTCACGAAAATTTTACAGTATTCGAGACAGCCATACAAAAACAATGTGGGTACGGTACTTATAAAACACGACATTAAGCTACGTTCTGTATCCGGTTGTTGCAATTAGCGTTCACAAAGGGATTTTCCCAAAGGAATTGAATGTCCTTGAATTTATATCATGCAGTGACCACGAGCTTTCAATAAAGGAAAAATTCGTATTGATACCATAGCATATTGATAGGACTGTTTCTAATATCCATCTGGTTAACCATCACCTTGGAGTAAAATATATGTTGTTAAGCATCTATGTGTGTCTTCTGTTTATATTTTAAAGCCTACATATTCACGTAACATCGGGTTAGTTTATGGCCAAACATGAATAATGAACTATCTAGCATTTCAATTTATATATTTACTTCCATGCCAAGTTCCTTCCAAAATTTTGTCCATCATCACGGCTGAAAATTCCCATAGTAATAAATTAATATTTTTTACAAGAACATTTGTATTTGCAATCAAACTGTATTATAGGAGACTTTAAAAGCATATCATTGAAGGAGTCAAAGTAACGCATGGTTTTTTGAATTTTCAGACAATGATAGGTCAGTTACAGCATGTTTAGATATCGCTTCTATTGAGATCTGCGTGTATGTGTGTGAGCTTTTGACGAAAGGTTTCGTAATAAAACTATACATTTTGTCGGTAGGACATCTTCTGCAACAAGTTATAGGTATGTTTTAGGAAGCAGCGTTAGAGGTTATTCTTTTCATGCGAGTAATCGTAGCATACTTTATAACTAAAATCAGGCAAGTTTGTGTTGGGACACTAAACTTACAATGTAAACTATATATAAAAATAATATGTTAGCTAATATGATATTATTTAAATGAGTTGTCAGTAAAACAAAGCACCCACAACAGGTTGGATGGTAACGACCCTGCCTGTCAGTCATGGTAAGTTCCGTTTTAATGTTTTTATTACTTTCAAAAACTAATCATATCAGATATTTAACACAGAAGAGATCTAATTTATTCATCGAAATTTATCCAAATTAAATCCAAAATCTGTATTCAATTTAATCACTAAGAAGACGCTTATGAACGTCAAACTACCACCGGTACCACCGGAAAATAATCTAGTCATCGAGAAAAACCGGCAGGAAACTCGATCTGTGTATTTTTTTTAAATACCTCTCTACATTCTGCAGTTATAATAGTTATTAGTGGATACACAGAAAGAGGTGTTAATACCAGATATCGTCATCAATCACATATTGATCCACACCATTATATCCTTTTGTCGTTAAAACTTATTGGACACGGTGTTTGAACTTACCGTCCTACCTGACAGTAATATGCTTCGGGAATTTGTTCTAAAACCCAACACCTATTATAACATTTCACGGGCGATGCTGTTAAGACGGATCGATGTACAGCAAATATATGTGACAATACAAGATACAGCGTTGCTTTGATTTAAGGAGACTTTTCCTAAAACGTCAAAATTAATTACTTTAAGTTGGTTTACCTTGTTGTCCATATACTGTTACCTTCTGTCCATTTAATAACATCTCTCAATAACGACATAAAATGCACCTTTAATGTCGCTATATAAAGTTAACACCGAATCGGTTTGAATGTTTAAGGACTGAGAATTTATCAAATAGTAAAAAGGATAACACACAATCAAAACCATAATCATCGGTGGAAACTTTAAAAGGAAAATCAAATAATATGTAGCGGCGATCAGTGAATTAAAATTAAGTACTCTTACTGTAGATGACACATATGGTGCGGTGGATTAGTCTGAGCTTATTCACCTGTATCACGTCTTACCGACACTGAAAAAAGACTCATCGGATGACATGCACCAGACACTACCCATTAAAAAGTACCACGGCGACACTTCAAACTCCTGTGTTGTCAGAGAACAAGGTCAGCTTTCATGCTTCTTGTATATATAATGGTTGGCTCATCTGTTAGGGACTGTTCACTTCTACACTGGTTGTCCCATTGAGTTTTTATCTGCAGATTATGCACCGTACCGTATATGTATGTGCGTATGTGTGGATGGGTAAATGTATTTAATGAAAAGTAAAACAAGATTATAAACAGTAAAATAAACATAATTATAATATAAAAATTAAAACCCAACTCTATATGAGAGAAAGCTAAATACAAAACAAGAGAATCATCATCTTTGACTTGTGTTAGAGGGACTCAGTAGTGCAGATATAGTGCATATTAAAAAAATTCAATGTAATTATAGTATTCTTTTTATTTTAATTTAATCGCTATTGAATACGTGCATCCATATCCACCTTTTTTTAACATGGGGAAATGCATTTACGCATTCACTTCCGAGCTCGGGCTGCTGGGAAAGATATGTGGGCCTTACCCGGCGCACTAAAACCATACGTGGAATTGTTTCGCCTATTAGGCCGGGGAGCAGGAATTATGATTAAATTTCATCTGCTCACCCGGCAGGCGTAGGCCCCTCATAAGGGGCCACCTTCTTTTGTCAGAGTGTCACTCTCGTACGAGACTACAAGGGGTACATCGAACACACAAGTGCACCTCGCCTCGGGACTGTGCATACACTGCATGGGCCATTTTTACGGCGGCCTCAAATCATTGTCGACTCGTCGCCGCTGTCTGGTTCGTCAACATCAGGAAGGAAGCGTGGTGGTCTGCTCTCTCTCCCTCTCCGTCGCCTGCTTTGCGAGCAATACTTGCTGGCAGTACGAAGCGACGAAATTCCATTTGTTCTCGCTCCCGACCATAAATGTTTGTAAGTTTAGGTGTTAACAGAAAGACAATCTATACATCATCATACCTAGTATCATACCTAACATACATCACAATGTTAAGACGGCCGGTAGCGAGAGATCTGGCCCTATCGCCGCAACCAGTTCGCGGCATGATGTTTGCATTTGCAATAACTATTTCGGTAGTGAAAGGCTAAATAATCAATTGGTATAACATGATAATTTTCGACATCTCATCAAGATGCATTTAAAATCCGATGCTTATGTTATTAAAATACAAATAAATTTCAAAATATTATACCACTATCATAATTAACTTCGTTATATTAAAAAAATATGGTATTATAACCATTTAAATGTATGCAACAACGATAGATTTCCTGTTTATGTTAAATAGAAAAATATATAATATATTCCATATGCGTAACCACCTAGTTATATTAAAATTTATCGCGAGGACAAGGTCGTTCGTCGTTCGACTTGACGAGAATCCGCTGAATAAACTAGTTCTAGTAAGCAATTTCTATAATGTATAATCTAGTACAATATTACAGACCTTATAATGAGTAAAACCTGTTCGTTCTTTTGATAATTCATACAAACACAGTTTATGGTAACGGTTTTATTGCGAACATCGTAACTAATTGTTATTGTTACCGCATTTATTACGAAATCGTTTGGCTCTTTCTTAATTATATGAAGGTATGCAAATTAATGATTTTTTGTGTTTTAACTTTAGATTGTTATGTTCCTTTTAAGTAACTTTCAAAATAACATATTTGTAGCGACTTGATCGCCACTATTTTATATATTACAACCTCCTTTGAACATTTGAATTCGGTAAATATTATAGAACGTGAATAAATAGGATTTATTATTATTTTATTTATTTTTAGGATTATAGGATTTATTATTTTAATTATTATTATTTCATAAATTTATAACTCAATATAATACAGCAATAATTACAAGATACGTTACGATCTGTCAAAACCAACTGACCATCGATTCCCAAATATTTTTACGTATTACGTATGTACGTTCATTTGTATTATTGTTAAAAAAGTCATTGCTTGGAATGTGCACAGGAGGAAGATATCTATTGTGGTCTCGGTATTTTTCCGAATTCACTGATAATATGATGTCATATTTTGCAGTACAAGATTTTTACTCAATTTCCAAAACAATCTTTGCAATACTGCCGGCTCCACTTTTATTTTCCTAATAGTGTTACTTCTTCAGACACTTGGTCCACACATTTTTCTGTTTGTTTGTTTTTTTTTATACTTAAGGATAAACGTTATGGCCATAATCTCACCTGATCTTAAGTGACGATAAGGCCCAAGTTGGTAGATACGCTAAACCTTTGGAGGGACTGGCTCTCAAATGCAACTGCCGGAACACACCTATTGGTATTTGGCGGCAGATTTTTAACTTGAGGGGTGGTAGGTAGCCAGGCGGGCATTAAAAAAAGCCCTATCACCATGCTTTGATTTCTCATAATGTTTTCCTTCACCGAAAGCTCAAGCTCATTGTAGGTAGTTGGATTCGAACTCACGTCACTTGACACGAAGTCGTACACACTACAACTGAGCTACCATCGCTTCATGGAGCTATTAGTTCCGAAAAAAGTGCTTAAAAATTTATACATTTGCGTGCAGCTTAAACTAATCGTGAGCATGTTGGATATCTTAGCCTAAGTATATATATACATTTAATTATGATTCTTAAGAACTATTTTTATTTTTTTTATTTTATATTTAAACTTTATTCTTTGACTCCACTTGAGGCCAATAGTCCTTCTAAGTGTAGCTTGTTACAACATTGAGCCTCATCAACATTTAATAAAAGATAAGCCAAGCAACCATATATAAAATGTATTTTTTATTTACTGAAGTTTTTACGCTACCAAGGTTTTTATCTGTCAAATATTAAAGAAAAATTTGATTCCAAATTGAGATAAACTTCTAAATAGCTCATATATTATAAGTACCAAAGTAGCTTTGTTTAAATATCGCAATTTAAACAGGTAGATATATTCTAAAAAATATACATATATACGTAGAAGTCAAGATTATAATTTTGTAATTGGTTGAAAATGTGTTGTAAATTGCAAAAAGATTTTTGAATATACAAATATTAATTTCCTAACATAAATTTTAATTAAGTCTTAGTTAATCAAAACTTAACAGAATTAAAATTATAATGTCATAATGATTTCTTATGTTTACGCGAATATTACTCATCGAAATAAAAGTAATTTAAACGGATTTTATCGCGGTTATTTACTAATTTTGATCACGACGTTTCGAAAGCTTTTCAGCCTTCGTAGTTACGGGGCGGACTGAGGTTTAGGTGGTCCAGAAAAGTTCATTTCACCTATTATGATTCGTGAGGCTATTGAAATTAAAAAAACATCCAAATTTTAATAGAGAAGACGGTTGGAAGCTAGCACAAGCCTGGGATCCTATTATACATTTAATTAATTGGAACCCAAAAGACCAATTGCCAGACCTCAAGACACTGTGAGCTCTTTCTGCGTAGATCGGAAAACTATCAATAACAAAAATTAAATTGAAGGTAGACACAGTAACATGAACTTTTCTGGACAACCTACACGTCAGTCCGCCCCGTGACTACGAAGGCTGAAAAGCTTTCGAGACGTCGGGATCAAAATTAATAAGTAACCGCGATAAAATCCGTTTAAATTAGTTTTATTTCGATGAATTATAATGTCATTTCCATTAGCTAATTTTTTTATTAAGAAATACATCTTCTTGCTTCAAGTTAGTTCACTTTCAAGCTCTAACTCAACTTCATATATTTTTAGTTAATCTATTAGCATTTCAAGTCATTTTTGTATTATAAGATATTATTTATTTAAGTTTAGCTTTAGTGCCACAATCTCACCTGATGTTAAGTGACGATGTGCCTTACGATGATGGACACGCTAAGCCTAGAGGAGAGAATGGCTCTTAAGTGCAATTGGCGGAAGTCACCTATAGTAACCTATAAGTTTCATCACGATGTATCCCATTGCAGGTGGATTCGAATTTTGGTCTCTTGACGCGGCACTATCATCGCTTCGCTATCTCATTCAACACCGTTCCTATCCGAAATTATTCAGAGTATATGTTTGAGATAGGGCTACAAAATTTTATAATATCCTTTACATTCCTTTTATAATTTCTAAAGCGAAAGCAAATGAAAATTAAAATAAAAATAAACGTATAAAACTGCCAGTATACTTTTAAGCTTAGACGAAAAAATATGCATTAGCTGATTCAAATTTACATTTACAACTTTCTGTTAGATTAGTCTACGATAAAACAGTATTACGAATGCAAAACATGCAGTTAAACATAAGAATTGTTTCAATATCTAATGTCCAGGCACGTTTGAATCAGCAATTGTGTAATCGCGGTGACCACTCACAACAAATCCGTGTTAGGGCACGATAGATAGGAAGCAAGCTTTAATCGTATCATATTGTTTTATACTAAGTACGAACATAACGCAACAGTTGCCGATCGATGCAGTTCCATTTACAAAATAGCATTGTTTGTGGATTGAAAGGATTGTTTACAAATATTCGTTACGAAAGCGAAACAAACAATATTTATAAACATGGGCGTTGAGCTTCTATTTTATAGCCTGGGAAGTATTATAACATATGTGTATTCACGTGCTTCATCTGGTACTTCTTTGACTACCAACTTAATGGTAACATAGGATAGTTGTGTTCGACTAGATTAGAACAACCACAACACCTGCGTTAGTAGCACTCGTAGACTTAGACTCTAGTAAATGAAGCGATGATAGCTCAGTAGTAGTGTGTACGACTTCGCGTCAAGGGACGTGAGTTCGAATCCAACCACCTACAATGAGCTTGAGCTTTCGGTAAAGGAAAACATCGTGAGGAAACCATAGCATGGTGGTAGGGCTTTTTTTAATGCCCGCCTGGCTAGCAACCACCCTCAAGTTGAACACCTGCCGCCAAATACCAATAGGTGTGTTCCGGCAGTTGCACTTGAGAGCCAGTTCCTCCACAGGTTTAGCGTGTCTACCAATTTGGGCCGTATCATCACTTAAGATCAGGTGAGATTATGGGCTGAACGCTAAAACTTAACTATAAAAAAAAGAACATCTGATGTACGCCTAGTAATTAAGCGAAGAGGTACGGAATTTCGCGACAAACTGCCATGCTTTGTCGCGTTTTCATAACAGAGACTCTAGAACCATTTAGAGAAGCGTGCAGGCGATAGCGATAACCGTTAATAAACTGCCAAAATGTCATAAACAAATCCTTCAAAGTAAACTCTGACTCAGCTAAATAATTCAGCTCAACTCAATAGTCATTAAAAAGATCCAAAGCGATTTAAATGTCCAAGATATGATTTAATTATAATTGTAAAGAGATTTTATCTCTAGTTATATAAAGTTATAGCCAGGTTTTTATTTATATGTCTAATGTATGACACTTTAAATAAATTGCTTTGTAAATTCTATATAAACTCTGGGTCGTAACTAAAATTCAGTGCCGGGGACACCTCGAACAGTGACATACAATTTATGTTGAACTGCGTGGAGTTTGTAGTAGTATTGGGGAGCACGGCGCATAATTTTTTAACATCACTCTTAAGCTAAAATCGACAGTGTAACAATAACCAATCAAACCATGTCCAAAGACATTCTGATATATTTAAGAATAACAAATATGATAACATGGTATCATTTAGTTTAATATGGGCATAAAGTCAACCGTGTGAAACCGGGTTTCGTGTCCGGTAGTATAAGTAAATAGTTTAACTCGCACAATGTATGCATATATCATGTACGTGGGAATTCTAATGCAAGTGTTTTACGTAACGCAGGTATATTATTATTACCACATGTCCACTTAAATGCTACATTGACACTGTCACGGCTAACCAAGGTCTCTGACAACGCCCCTGTTCTGTTCAACTCACACCCGATCACTTTCGGTTAATTAGCAAGGTATATAATGTATATTTTATTGGTTCAGACATTACGCTCGGGCAATCGCTTGCAGCGCGGTGCGTCGCGTTGTGTTTATGTTTAATAAATATTCATACATTATAAGGTCTTTACACATTGGGTGATTGGTTTTTATTACAGTAAAATTTAATACAAAAAGATAAAGTAATTTTGTTAATGCTGACGGACATTGCTTTGTAATATAAGCATTAAGCATGGTTGTACAATGATTCAGTATTGGCAAGCTATCTGCGACTTAGTTCAAGTTAATTATTTTATAAACTAATTTTTGAAAGAAGAACTATTCTAAATGCATTTTTTTAAATATGTACCTAAATACATATAATTAAGTCTAATTTATTCTCGGTTTTTACTTAGTTAATTTATTAATTAGTGTTAGTTTTGACGTTCATAAGCATCTTATCAGGGCCTAAATTGACTAAAGTATTTTGATTTGATTTGAAAAGAGTTTTAAGAGTTAGGGCAATAATTCCACTTAAGCCCCACTTTTTAAACTTTTTATTCCTATAAGAGACCCTATTACAGAAATCGATTATATAAATTCTTAATGCAGTTATTAATTATTAAATAACATACAATTAAATTCTGATCTCATTGTTGCAGCGTTTACATTCTACTTTCATTTTGAAATAAGTGCCAATGATTCGAGAATACGCATAAAGTTAGTAGGATACGTTATCTGTAATAGCAATCACATGATAATAACATAGCATATTTATTAATAGTACTGTATATTTACTAATGTTAATTATTCCACTTCGCTATTTTATATCTTTATTATACTGTGACACATCGTTAAAAAAAAGAAATTGCAGTGATATTCTCTCGAGATATTTAGCTAAACGCATGACGCACTTTGCACATTTTGTTACAATATTATCAGTAATCAATTATGATTGGATCCTGATTACCTTACATTAGGAAAAACACTTTCCTTAGTGGAACGCTCAAGCGTGTCCTAAACTTTGATTAGAAAAAGTTGGTCCTGTTCTCCGGCAATACAGGTTTTTTATACTTTAGGTTTAGCATTATGGCCACAATCTCACCTGATGTTAAGTGACGATGTGGCCCAAGATAGTGCAAACGCTTAACCTGTAGAGAAACTGGCTCTCAAGTGCAATTACCGGAACACACCTATAGATTTTGGTGACAGATTTTCAACCTAAGGATGGTAGCTAGCCGGTGGACACTAGGAAAAGCCCTACCACCATGTTATGTTTCATCACGATGTTTTTTCACCAAAAACTCAAGCTCATTGCAGCGATTCGAACTCACATCCTTTGGGGCGACGTCCTTACGCACTACTACTGAGCTATCTTCGCTTCGGTTTGAGTGTCGCCGTGGTGTTAATTCGTGGAGTAGTTTTTGACGTTGCGTTGCAACTCGATGAATCTCCCAACACGATCCTCTAATCCTGGCCTGAACCGACTAGTGCGAAGCCTGTAAATAGATATATTCACCACGTTCATAAAAAAGGTGTGTTATATTCTGAAATCAATCATGTATGTCCAATAGTCGGAGAAAGTGATCAACATATATTTTATAACTCTGTCTTGATAATTCGTTCCGGGGTCATTTAGACTACATTCAGCTGCTGATAGGTTTATACACCGATGGACCACCGACAACCCCGATAGAATGCAGATCTCTCTGTAATCATCTTTGTATTATTTCGACTAAAAGAAGGTTTGGCAGACCTGTGAACAACTGTTATTGTACTAGGGCTGTAAAATGATTGTATTTTCAATCAAATTATTATCATTGATCAGTATAAAACAAGTCAATCATTTTAATGCATATGTAAAAATGTACTTATTGTTGACTGTTGCTGTCCACAAAAATATTGTATGCTTATGATTGAACATTGCAGAGATCATGAAATTATATAAAATTATTATACGTCTGTTAATACTCACTATAAGGTACATTGTTACAACTTTACTGTACTCCTATAAAAATACGCTTTTATGACTTATACAATAAAAAGAGATATAGATCTATAAAATACTTCACCTGAAGGAAGTAAGTGAAATCTGCATTTAAATTAAAATTATATTGATGCTATTACATAAATAATATAAGAAACAACGCGAAAATTATGTAATCAATACATACGATACTGTACATTTTTAACGGGTTAATTACGTATACACATTGTGAAATATAGTTATTATGACACCGTGCTACTTATAACATAAGAAATTAAACGATATATAAGTAATAGTTACCACCTAGACAAACAAAATCACTAATAGTAGGTGGTTGTCTTAAATACACACTAAGTTATATCGAGCCTTAAGCAATAATTGCACATTTTACACCAGAGAGTTTTTTATTCTAAATTTAATTTAAAAGTATCTTTATAAAAATAAATGACTTATTTTTCATAATTAACCACTGATACACGATTAACACGCTGCTTCTAATCTACAAATATAGTTTTTAGGAGGTTAAAATAAAATAAAACATATTATAATATATTTTGATAGTAGGTAAATATGCATTACATACAAAATATATAAAAAAATTAGTCAAATTCAAACATCACGACGAGTCCTATTAGAGTCATACACAGTTTCCTTTGAGGTTTCTATTATCCTAATTTATTCTAACATACGAATATCTCACAATTTGATATATTAATATGAGATTTATAATCCATCTAAATTCATGTCCAACTAAAAATACTATTTACTTAATAAAAAAATACAGTTATATTTTGCAACATTAATGTACCGATTGTTAACTGAAATAATTTAATCTATAACAAAACAAACGATCATTGTACCCTAATCGCACGTTTTATTGACATTAATCGCGATAAACGATTGTATATATCGCTTTTATATCGCTATACTTTTTAATTGCGGTATGTTCACGTTACAGTATGCTTTTGAATTCATTTCAAGTTTCTAATGGCGTCAAATGAGCCAATCGACCATTTATCTTATTTGCATTCCGTATATTGCTATGCGTGTAATTCTGTTAATTTTGCAAGAAGTTTAACTGCAACTTTAATATTTTCCCTGCATGGCTTAAAGTGTCATCACTTTCGCAAATATTATTAAGTAAATATATCATGAAAAATGGTTCAAAACGCGCTTATTTTTCTAAATGGTGCTGTTTCACAAATATAAAATATTTTTAATATACTATTATTATCGCTCTTGATTCGGACCAAATAAATAAAAGAATTCATCACTCTTTGTAATTTTGTACGACACGCAACATTGTATAATATACTGTCAGTGGTGTAAAACATAGTAAATATAATATGTCAACGTGTAATTTCGAAAGAGCCCGGAACAAATGCCAACGGTACTATAACTTTACAAATAGCCGTGACTAGAAACAATACCGACAAACGATATAAAGTTATTTATTGACATTCTGATATAATAGCAAGCAGATAACCTTCTAGACTTTCGTTACATTTTCCGTTGCAATCGGTCCAAGGACTTTTGATAAGGTAAATGTGTTTTGAATTGTACTTGTAATTGGCTGTGACACTAGGTATTAATTTATATCTACGTCAAGTAAACCTGGCAAACGTTGTTCTGATCTTCCGTTACTCTATAACTTGACCATTGCACTAGTAGCGATCAGGACTTGCATAACGACTTATTTTATGATAAAATACATACGCATGGTAATTTTCATACTCATTGGTTAAAGTTTAGCAATTATATATTATTATATTATTATTATTATTATTATATATTATATTATTCTGTATATATATATATATACAGATGTCTGTATAAAATTTCAGCTTGATTGCTTTGTTATAAATATAATATTTTCTAGTCGTGGGTGACTATTAGTTTAAGAAGTACATACTAACGTTATCAACTAAAAATATCATGGCACGATGAAAACAACAACAATAATGTGCGATCTTGTTCCTAACCTTATTTGAACTAAGGGCCACATCGATTTCTTGTTCATAGAAGGGACCAAAAGACGAAATTGATACTTGTCGGAATACTGTTTGAAAACCAAATATATAAAAAGGCTATACAAACCACTTAATAATATTGTGTATGAACAAAGTAAGAAATAAGTAGGTGTATATATTCTATTTCGATGAAATTCTAATAAGGTACGAATATCTTACCCTATATAGATAAAACGGTGTGTGGGTGCACAATGATTTCATTAGGGCCTTGAGCAATACTGTTGGTTATTCAGCCAATTGTTTCACAGCTGAGATCAATACAAGCAACGAGCTAAATATAAGCCAGGTATACTATTGAATTATTGGGTTTACGCTTATATTTACAATGAAACTGATTGTTTTACATTGAAAACCTAATCTTATATAGTACTTAATGTAAGAGTTATAATCCTCATCCAGGAATATGTAAATGTTAGTAAACTTATCAAGTCTATTAAGCTAATTAACTGTGCTGAGGTTCTGTATTGTTAAGCGTATTTTGCTATCTTGTATTATGATGAGTATTCTGAAAATCTATATAATTCATTTTCTATTCTCCTATTCATAACAAAAACACTCACACTAAAAACGCCCATCGGGAATAATACCATCACGATACCTTTGGTCTTGGTACGAACAAAGAGGTTTGCTACATTTCCTGTACTATAAAGCTAAGGAATCATTTCCCAGTTATATGTTCTCTTCTTTGTACGATATGGAGTCTTATAAACATAACATGGGCATACATTTGAGCGGATGAGCATAATCAGGATGACACGATAAATCTTAGATCTCTCGATGGTGTCCTTAGATTTTGAAATGTATCTATATATCTATAGTGAAATCACTTTGTTGTTCTAGTATAAAAACAAGCTAATACACAATCCAAACGCCACAACGATCACTAACAGAACTATAATATAATGCATCGCCCGTCTAATACAGAACTTTGGTTATATAATCGATGGCGAGTCTTTACTAATACCACAACAAAGCAAACCAACAAATTCACTATTAGAGGTGTATAGCTTTCTTATAAACTATAAGAAACTTTGCAAACAACAACAACTCAAACAAATAGATTCACTAAATTTGTAGGCTTATTTCTATTTAATCTACTACTCTTATCTTCTTACTTACATTCTTCCTATGAATAAGTACTAGAAGAATATTAAGACTGAATACATGAGGATATACAAGTAAAGAAAGACCGACGATGGTGTGGGTGGACTACGTAAGGAAAATGTATGTGAAAAATGAGGATATTGAATTGATAGTTGATATACTAAAATGAAAAAATAAATGTAGTTTAGTAACCCTACTTTGGATAATAGCGAGAATAAATTGTAACAATTACTTGTTCATTCTAAAAAGAGTGTGACACAAGTCTATAAGCTTCCAATTTTATTACTTTTCTATATGTTATCTATAAGAAAATATTATATAAAATGAATTGTTCTGAGTTTTTTGTGCTACTTCTGATTATAAAGTCATTCTCACTCAACATTGATGAAATGCTTATATAGGCAGATGCCATAATATTTTATTTTAAATAACATATAGTTTTTTTTTAGCATTTTCATATTATAATGTGTGAAAATTAATAGCACAATTTTAAATAAAATGCTATATTATTATTACATAATAATAATATTCGTGTATTATTTCGTCTCAGTGATTACCTTTCGACCAATCAAAACGATTATTTATTTCTTAACACAGGCATCGTGAGATTGTCGTTCATATTAACCAGATTTGAACAGTAAATGGTTTCTTTTACACAATCAGAGTCACGACGAATTTGTGTTCTTTATTTATTATAAAATAATGTTAAAATATATTTCAAACCTGTCAAATGTTTGTAACTAAAATCAATTTGTATACATTTGTACATCGTCTGAGATAGCGGCTCGGCCTAATTAACTATTGTTGATCCCATCTATGGATTGACCTTAACGGTTAACCATGTAATCCTTGATCAGTTACAGCTTGGTAGCATTATTGTTGGACTGGTTAGCGATCATCCTCGAGTTTAGACTGCCGCAAAATAAAAGTTCAGTATTTCAGATCCAGCATAGTGAACGAGAACAACCATTACAGCTATGTTGCAGCTGTCCATAGGCGACGGTAACCATTTACCATCACATGGACCGTCAGCCTGTCTGTTGCTCATTACCATAATAAAAACATGTCTTACGAAATTTGAAAATAAAAAAAGGTTACAGTTTATATTGAATATTAACTAGGTAGTAACTAGATTATATAAATAGAATGCGGCCTGATGGTAACAATGAATTGTAGATATCTCCATGCATCTCCGTTGATTCTGAAGTGTACCTTGAGGTACAGCATCGTTGCTTTTTCATTTTAAGCACCACGTTGATAAAAAAAAACCCGGGATGGTACCGATGACTCCTAATAATTTGCTTATCTCTCAGTATTAGTCGTTGTATTAGGATTCTACCGTGCTTGAAATAAGCTAGGATTAAGTGAAAAAAAGTTTTTAATAAAAAACATATATACTATATATTATATGTACTAACAGCTTAGTCAAGACATATCGTATGCATATCTATATATATAATGAAAATGGTCCTTGTTTGAGGCTATATCACTTCTAAACCACTAATCGTATCGACATGAAACTACGACCATTCGATCCGAAATTTTTCGAGATGTCTTATGGTTATTTATTTTTAAAATTCCAACATTCCTTCATTTTTTTATTGCTTTTTTACTTTTATGTATATATTCCATAAGCATTTTCTCTTGATTCTTTTATTTTCATGGATTTCAACGGAGTATATTAAACGGATTATGTTCTTTTACATTCAGCTAAGAAACTACTCATACACTCCCACGCACCCATCCGCTCACTCCCATCCAGTCACCCAACCACTCGAAGGATATTCGAAGGATTCCCATCTAGATAGTCACTTATCACGAAATCTTGGGAACCACAGGACTTAGAAACGTGAAACTTGGTAGGAATATTACTTTTGCAATATAGACGTCAACTAAAAACGGATTTTGAGAAATTCATCCCGCAAAGGGGATCGCGGGGGAGTAAACAATGATAAATTCCTATTTTTAAACAATAGTTCCTATAGATTCCAGATTTGGTAGGAATCTTCTGTAAGAGATGTAGAAATAGTCTATGAACGAATTTTACGATAGCGGGATTGCGGGGATGGGTGTTAACAATATTTTTTTTTAATTTTTATGCTATAGCTCCTACAGACTCCAATTTTAGCTAGAGTGTTCTATATGTGATACAGAAATGATCTAAGAGCGGATTTTACAACAACCCACTACCAATACGGACTACGGGGGTGGGTGTTAGAATGTCAAATTTCCATTTCCAAACTGTAAACTCTACAGACTCGAAGTTTGGCAGGAATCTTTTATTTGTCATGTAGAAATCATCTCGAATAGGATCTTACGAAATCCTACTTCCACTAGGGATTGCGGGGGTGGGTGTTAGAATGTTAAATTTCTATATCCAAACTGTAACTTCTACGGACTCCAAATGACTATTTTTTTACTGTTTCTATAGCAACGGTTACTGTCATTTGTTTTTTAAAATAATTTCATTTGTATTTATGTAATCAACTATCTAATATTATGATTACATATCAGTTTATAACCCGTTGAGAAGTAAACGAGAAATGTCAGACAAAGAAAGTATTGAAAGTTTATGTTTGTGTGCTGATTATGTGTTTGGTTCTAATAACTGGTCTCATGAGATAAAAGCTCAAACTTTAGGTAAATAATGATTTGTAAAATATATTAATATATAATATAATTTTAAATTAAAATTCTTTATTAATAACTCAACATTAACTATCAATAGAATCGAGAAAGTCTTATATTGGATGTTTCACAACAGTTCGAATCACTTTAAGTGATAGAAGATTTCATGAAGGGATTGGTTGTTTTGAAGAGTACGATAACTTAAGTGAATTTTCCTTTGCAGAGATTAGAAAGGTAAATGTAAATAAAAAAATAAATAAAGTGATAATAAAGTTTAAGAGTTAATTATAAATGTAATAAATATTTTTTGAGTTTATGTAGAAATCGTTAGTTGATGGAATTTACAAAGCTTTAGTATACTTTCAAAAAATACGAACTTACTTTGAGAGAAAAGAACAAGAACGAATGATGTGTTGGGTTCAGGCGTAGCAACAGCAGGAGTGGAAATTAAAAAGTATTCTTTAATTAATTGGTCTTGATACTTATATATTAATAACATAAAATATAATAAATAAATTTTATTTTACTACAACTCCATCAGATGAAAAAGAAATCGTAACGGAATCAGGTGAAAAAGAAGACGAAGAAGTCACAGAAGGAAGAGTAGACGAAGAGGTGAATAAGGGGAAGAACGAAGGAACAAGTGCAAAAAGGAGAAAATTGAAAAAATTAAGGAAGGAAAACGATTAAAAAATAAAGAAGGAAGTTAGAATATTTCCGGAAAATAATATTATTGATCTACATACAGATTTTTGTGATAGATTTCTCTTCGCAAATCATTTTGAAGAGTTTCATTGTTTTGTATAGAGAATAAATATTCTGAAATCAAGTTTCAAGAAAAATTATCGTAAAAAATACCGGTTCATTTTCAATCTACCTTCTCTATTTTCAAAAAAATATCGGTGTTTATTATTTTATTTTTAATTAGATTAATTAATATAAGTAAGGCAGAGATAGCCATGCAGCTGGCATATGATTAGCTTGAGCACCCAATCTATGCAGGTTTTAGAGTGGTTAGTACTTTGATGGGTGACCATAAGAATACGATTGGCCTGCAGCACTATTGTTTGATATAGGTTAAACACTCATTGATCGCTACAATCCAGAATTTTAGTAATTAATGAAAATTTGCCTATCATTGATTGTACGGGCGTGAGTTTTCTCTGTGCTTTCCTCATGTAACTGTGTTCCGCCAAGTAGTTGGGCACAGGGTAGGTACGGTACAATAAAGCACATGTCGGTCCACAGCCGCAAAATATATATACATACAAATAATTAAACAAATTTTGTTCCATTGATTCCAATGATAATACCATAATTAATTTATCAAGAAAAGTTTATTGATTTACTAACACATAATGCTTAATCTTCTTCTTCAATAATCATCTTATGGATTGCAAGAATTGGTAACTCTTCAACTATGAATTCGTTTGAGAAAGTGATTTGTTCGAACATTATTCGAAATTTTGAATCGAATAGAAATTCATCATTGATCGTTGGGAAGTGACAAACATAATTCACAGCATTTGAGATAGTCACAATCTATAATAAAAATCAAGTTTTTTTTATACAACGTTAAAATGGATGCCATTAAATTAAAAAGAAAAAGTAATTTAGATAACGACAAAATTTTGCTTATTTATATATTTGCTTATTTATAATTAAAAAATCAGTCTGGTTCTTTACCATTCGGTTTTTGCCTTGGTATCTACATTAAATAAATAAAGACTTATAAGTTTTATTTGTGCTAATATGTGTATTTATAAATCGAATATTAAATATTTATAAATTGTTTAAAAATAGTGAAATTATGGCGAAAAAAAGCAAAGCTGATTTCCGATAATCGACATAGTTTTAGTCGATTATCGAAATCAATCAGGTAAGAGAAAAAGGTTGTGGTTAAACGTATTCTCTCCTCACTGTATGGATCCGCAGTGGTCGTACGTTTAACCATTTCCGTAAAAAAATATTATTACATTTCTATTTTCAAATAATATAATAATATTTTTTTTTGTAATGTTTAAAGCTGCTCACTGATCGCGCGGACTGCCAATAAAACCGCAGCTTTGCAGTAGATGGAATCTGTTCACCCTTTGAATTTAGGGTGTTCAGTTTCGACTCTGTTGAATTAACGGCTACGTTTTTCGTCCCACAAAATGCGACGTATGAGCGGCGAGTCGTGAATGTGAACAAGATTAAATTATTTATTTTTTATTTCGTTTTTATCAACATTTATTTTTAGGTATTAAGGAAATTATGGTGTTAATACATTTTCATTTTACTTAATTTGACTCTTCTTTTGACGGTTGAACCTGCAGGCCATTCCCGGAACTTCCGGCTTATTTTCGAGCGTAACGCTTTCCGTTTACAATTCGTCCAGCGATTATGTATCAAATATAATCGTTGTTCTTTAGTCTCTCTAAACCTCAAAAACGGTTTGACCAATTTGTATTTTTTTATAAATTTTGATATACTATAATCAATCCTAATCAACCTACCAACTTCAATTCGTTAAGATCAATAGAACTGGCTATATCTAATATCGTTGCCGTTTTTCATTTCTTTTGGTTATTGAATAAAACTTGTTTATAGCACCAATCAATTAAATTATTTTTTAATTATATGAAATTTAAATATAGGTAGATGTATTCGAATTCACGTCCCTTAACGCGGAGTCCGTACACATTACCAACTGAGCTACCATCACTTCAAACTGAGCTTAAAAAAGTTAAAGAAATTAGAAAAACTGTTCGTTTTTTTTTTTTTTGTACAAACCTTATCCCGACAATATCGAACACAATAAAAAAGAAATATCCTATTTGTTACAGCGGTTCGGAAGTTATGCACAATCATCTTTTTCGTCGATTCATTTATATATATATAGATTAAAAGCCAAGATAAATAGAAAAGATTAGTTGTAATTAATAATTAATGTATCTAGGTATAATTCACATATCGTACACGGAATATTTATACGAAAACAAGATTCAAATTAGTTTAATAGTTTCCAAATAATGCGTGTTTCAAAATGGAATATTTACAAATTGAATAAAAAAACGTAGAGATTATGACATAATTTACATAAGTTATTCTGATTTTAATATTCTAACCTATTATGTATAAGTTCAAAGTTACAAGTTCGCTTAGTGCGTAACGCTGTCGGAAGTAACACGCATAAAATTTCGATTAAAGTACGAAAAATTCCATAATATGAATAACTCAGTACGAAATCTTTTGTTAATATTAATTACTAGCTTCTGCCGGGGCTTCACTTGCGTCAAAAGTTACAATAACATTAAACTTGAATTATTATTCCAGTGGAATATATTACTGGGATAAACAGTATCCTATGTGTTAATCCAGGAAATGGTCTATTTATGAGTCAATTTTCATTCAAATTTGTTCAACGGTTTAGGCGTGATAGTGGAACAAAAAAACAAACATGTATACTTTTACATTTATAATATAATAGGATTTTAACCGCGGCTCCGCTCGCGTGTTCATCTGAAAAACTTTTTGAAAAACACCAAGCAAATATACAGAATAGAGCACTATTTAAGGACTCTAGTGTAAGCAATATTGTGTGCCCTTCCATTAACCACTAAAACATGTAAATTTGGAACATTGGACACACGCGAGCATACCACATATATCAGTCCACGTTAAAAGCACTGCTTTTCCAAGTGTATCTCGCATAACTTTAGTGTCTGCCCTTGTGCCTCGTTTAAGGTTATGGCAAAAATGAGCTTGAAGGGGAACTTCTGCCTTTTGAATTGGAATAAAACATCTGTGGCAATTATAAGGATCCGGAGCATCATTACATTTTCGCCCTTACTTTCCCCAGTGCAAATAGTTACACCAATAATATTCCGTCCGAGTTGTATGATGAATCGCGGTGCATTACAATTACACATGGGCATAACCGGAACGCCTAATTTCAATTACAGTTTATGTGAGAGCACACCTAACAGCTCTAGCGTATTTTCTATATGCCAAAAATCAAGTCGTTTGTTTGTAGTGTATAATATATGTGAAGGGAGAACAATTTTACGGATGATCCTGTAAATCTCCCCTGGGAATTTGAAGTTTTCGAGGCTCAAAAGTAGCTTGTGCTACTCTAGGTCCTTTCAACTATCTCTATGCAAAAAATGACGGTGATTAGTTGTGCTGTTAGGACGGTAATGAAGGACGATTTTTGTGTACAAATTGGAGTATTCTCGGAAATCTCCCATGAGAATTCGATATTTTACCAGGAAAAAAGTAATCTGTATTACTCTCCTTCCTTTCGGCTAACTCTATGTCAAAAATCAAGTCGATTGTTAGTTAGGTCGTAAAGGAAAGACAAACAAATGAACAAACACACTTTCACATTTATAATATAAGTATATACACAGATAGTAATAGTTACGTAAGTGCAATGTAGCTACAATTAATTAGCTAAGGTTCACGAAATATTTTGTATCGATGTAAAGTAGGTACAATTCATATTTGGTTTCTACTTTAAAACGTAATTATAATTCGTAGAATATAGCTTCATACGCGTGACAGATGTCAGCGTGACATTTCTAGTGTTGAGACAGATTTCAAAAGTCAATTACGTTATTATCTAAACATATTTAATCACTGAATTTATAATGACTATGCTAATATAAATATATTTGGATAAAAAAAATATTTATTTTCGAATAAATTACAGATATTAAACTATGCACATATAGATCGATCACTTAATAGCAATCTAGTTACAATCAAATACAAACTAAATATTGAAGAAAATAACTCAACCAACAAGAAGTCTAGGTCTGTGTTTATTTTAGGTGTGTAAGACTTATTACTAGTATATAAGCTCTCTGGAAACTCGGTACATTGAAGTGTTGCCGTGGTTTTTTGCCGTAATTGTCACCCATTGAGTCTTTCCACACACTCATCTAGCCTTGGTTTGAACCCGTGTTGTGCGTTACGCATTTCGATGAGAAAGTTCCTAAACGTACTGTTTAACACTAACATAATACAAAATAATGATAATAAAATTTATAAAACTTGAATTATGAGTATAATCGATTAGTGTCGAGTAACCGACACATTTTGTAATCTATGGGTACGAGTTTTAATTCATTCATTTAATCTATGTAATTATAAGTTTTTATTTTTAATTACTAGGTATTAAAAAAAAAGTTCTCTCCTAACAGTATATCAGCTCTTCGCCACCGTTACTGATGCTTTTATTGCTTTGATTAAAGGCCCATAAACCCATTGAAAGAAAACATTTTATTCAGTTTATTCACGACCACCAGTCAACAAAGGTATTTTTATTATAAAGACATACATGTAAATGTTTAACAAATACATCCCGCCTCTGTATCGATTGTCATAACTCAAAAAGCACGGCTTAATTGGATTACATGCTTTTTATTTTCAAAAATAAATCTGTTCAACTATTATATTCTATGTGAATTAACGCCGTTTCTTATGATGACTTACCGAATTGAAACAAAATTACTGCACCTATTAGTTATTAATCACTAACCCCGGTTTCATATATCACACTAAATAATCACAAAATGTCTAAATTTCTAAAACTTATAAATTCTATGAAAGATATGTTTACACTTTAGAGACCGTGATGTAGGTTTATTAATTGGGTTTTAAATGCGTTGTATTGTAACTGCGAGAAATGCGACACACTACCGAGTTTTATGCACAGTTAGTATTTTACCATGTTTAAATTACTATGTGTGTCGGGCCGGGTGGAATTTTGTAATTGATTTTAAAAATAACTACCATAACCCGATGAGCTTGATACATGAAATTTGAACCATAGCTCAGAAGAGGATGTGTATGCATGAAACTGTGAAATATTTTTTTTTTCTTTTTTCAATGAAAATTGTATAATCAATTTATATCTAACTTCTCGGTCAGCTATATACTTGAATATAGTTCAAATCTAATTTACGGATGAACAGATCATATTATAATTTCATTCATATAATCCTAAAAATTAGAAAATATAATTAAATGTACAACAATTGAATGTATCATGTTTTTATAACGGACTATAAAGTAGAAAATAAAAGATCGGAAACGAAAATCATGAGGGCCATGCAATACATAACTATAAACATGCGCCTCATGTTTTTCGTTTCCATTTTTTTTATAACTTAACTACTCAAACGACAGTCGTGCATTTTGCTATATACGCCGTCACAGCACATGAAAAGGTTCATGTACATTTCAGGGATTTGATTTCACCTTTATCGAAGCTATGTCTGTACACGACACTACTAAGTCAACATCGCTTTTAACTTCAAGAGTTTTCTATCATTTTATTCAACAAGTTATTATTTTTTATTTATTACTATTACTATTTACTATTTATGCATAGTATTTATGCAGTTATGCCTTTCATATTAAACTAATTTAATTTCTTTATTTATTGTATTGCCAAGTTAAGAAATCAAAGTGAAAGGCGACGTAATAATAAATAAATAAAGCAATAAGAAGATTTAACAATTTTCTATTTTATTTGATCAATAGTAGAGCATATGAAATAAATTAAGCAAGCACTTTTACTCTTTACATCATAATTGAGGAAAAAATACTACTTTATATGTTAATATACTCTATTTTATTTTCACTGATATACTAGAAACAATATACAGCGTTTATAACTTTAAAATTAATAATTACTAGTTATTTTAATTTACATAAATGTAATTGGAATAATTTGTAACAGTTGAAATATATCTAAACTTTATTGTCTATGTATGCTCTTATAAAATTACGTAACAGTTACAGCGTGCGATAAATTATCTAATATATAAAATAAACAAACACAACCATGTACCATATTAATGAAATAGACTAATTTACATTATTACGTATCCGACGCCTACACTTCATACATCTCACTGCGCTCGTAATTTCGTTCATCATTTGCATGAAATCTTTCACATTTGTACAATACGCACGTGTTATATCTAGATCCGTTACTTTCATTTACCGCATCGAGATTGCAAGCACGCTTACTGTTCTATTGATTAGAAATTGCCACTTTGTCTGGGCTGATGTCATTGTCGCGCAATGTACGACACATGCATCTTACTTTGCCGCTATTTAATTTTTTGTTATAGTTAAGGTTTAGCGTCAAAACCTTACCAGATGTTAAGTGACGATGTGGCCCAAGACGGTTGACACACTAAGTCTAAGAAACTGGATCTCAATTGCAACTGTCGGAACACACCTATAGATATTTGGCGGCAGATATTCAACTTGAGGACAGTAGCTAGCCAGGCGAGTATTAGAAAAAGCCCGACCACCAGGCTATGGTTCGAATACCATTGGAGTTACCCAAGCTAACCTCACCTGCACTCGGTACACCCTGTCGAGTAACTGACGAGTCTATGGCGATTATTGCTACCACCTTTGGTTTTGGTCATGACGGTTAACCATGTAATCCCTGATCCGTCATAGTTTGGTGGTAGGCTGGTTTGCGATCACCCTCGCGTTTAGACAGCTGCAAAATAAAGGTTCAGTATTAGCCTTTGTATTTCGGCATAGTGAACGAGATTCAGCCCTTTTCGGCAAGGTTCAACAACACTACTGTAATGCTCCTGATGTTGCAAGTGTCTATAGGCGACGGTCATCAATCATTTACCATCATATGGCATGTTTGCTGTGCATTAGCATAAAATACAATTATTCAATCAGATTATAAAGATTATACTCTGTAAATACTCCATAGTCTTTAAGGTATATCCAGCAATAGAGTGATATTACTGATAAGTGATGATTTACGATGTGGTAGAACGTGATAATTGCGTCTGACTAATGACGAGTTAGGGAGTGAGATGTAGGGATATGGACCTTACTGGGTCGCAATCACTGTATATATGATGATAAATTTACCTTTTTTATTTTTCATATTTCAAGATTAGCGATACTGCTGTAAAAAGAAACACCGGATTTATTGAATTACCTAGCTGTATCCGCAAATTAGTTTACGTAGGACTAAACGCTATTTTTTCTATTCTTTAGGGTCAGATTTTTTTATCTAAACGAACGTGCTTACGCCCTTTATACTAACTAAATCATTTGTCATATATAATTATATGTTTTAAGATGTACAAAAAAGATTAAAAAAATAATCAAATATCATAATAATCATTGGCAACGTGATAGTAGAGTGAATATTTTTTTTTTTGTAGAACATTATAAATACGTACTGTCAACCATAATAATGCCAGTGTACGCGTATAAATAAGTTCGAGAGTGCATTTTCTTCCTACTTGCCTAACTAAAATTAATATTAACCAGTATATTATACGTGTATCCCATTGCGAGAAGGTATATACTATTGGTTATGAATCTGATTAACACATACCAAAACAATTTTTCGAATCCGACCTATAGTTCCCGAGACTAAAACGTTTAAACATACAACCAAAATAACAACTACAGGGTTATATTACTATTGATTTGCCAAATATGAAATTTAGTAGATTGCAATATTTTAGGAAAACTTAAATACTGATGTTTGCAATTTTTCCTGTAATATGTTATTAAACTTGTATAATGCAAAATAAATATTCTTGTTTTATTATATTATGGACTAGTTTGTATTATTGCTTAAATTTGTGTGCGCATCTTTGTATCATTTGACACGTGATGAAATGCAAACTAGGTGCGGGGAGTTGAGTGCATATGAAACAGCCACACACTACGCTGCACCAGTGACAATCTGTTGCGATTGCGTCCACGTCTTCATAAAAATATGATTAAACTTATGTTAGTTACATCATTCTTTTCTACTATTTCAATTTTCATATTAAAATATTGTTATGAAATACATTTCGACGTATTAGGATATTAGAATGCAAAATTGTTTTCCTCAATAAAACTACCATAAAAAGCCGTGTAATACATGTTTACAATTGAATAAACAAATCATAATACAGAATTATCAATAAAAAAGAAAAATAACTACCCTAAGTTTCTACTTAATAAATAGTTTAAACTTAATAATTTATGGCAAACATGTATAATATCAAATCTAATATGCAAGTGTTAGATTTTTAAAACTATAACCGTGGTTTCGTGAGTTGATAGTTAACTCAATAACAAATATGCCGGTTGACATTGATCTAAAATATATCCAGTATTGAAATTAATAACAGTTATTTCAACTATTTATTTTATTATCTTGTATGTATTTTAATTAATAACACTTTTATGAAACTGATTATACAGAACCATTAAATAAAAACCCGAGCGCTTATGGAAATTATTAGTCCATATTTGGTGGGCACACAAGCCACACAGTTCCTACTTTAAAAAATCCTTCATAAAATGAATAGGCAAATTATATTAGTCATAATAAATATAATAATATAGAGATTTTATACTCTTACCTTAAAGGCCGGTAACGCACCTGCGATTCCTCTGATGTTGTGGGTATCCATGGACGGCGGTGATCACTCACCATCAGGTGACCCGCTAGCTCGTTTGCCAACTATTCCATTAGTTCTCTATCTTAAGTGATTATTTAGGGTACTTATATGTACCTCATATGTCGGTATATCAATAGTCACCATTGCTTTGGGTTGCACCAGGACTAAAATTTTACCTGTTTTTACCCTTTACCTGTTTAGGTGAATATAAACACATATTACCTTGTCGAGATTTCATCTATGAGGCATGGTAACTCAAAAGTGGAATTCAACGATAATAGATGACGAATATTTAGACATTTTTTTAAAGCAAATCAGTACATTGACAATTATAGATGACTAGCATTTACCTACGAGTTTGCGCACGTTAATATCGATTTTGTCATATCGTATGACGCAGTAAACTGTTTCATACAAAGTTTATCTTCCCTTTTTACCTCAGTCCCCACAAGTTTTCCGCGGTAAAAAGTAGCCTGCAATCGCCTACAGGGTACCATCTATCTCCATATTAAAATTCATCATAATCGATTAAGTGATTTAGGCGCGAAAACGTAACAAATAAGCCAACAAAATCACTTTACAATTTACAACAATATTAGTAAGGATTTATATTTTAATGGGTTTCTAATTTACATAATAATTAAGAAATACATTTTCTTTGTATATAGTAACAAAGCAAGAGGATAGCTCTCTACTTGATGGTACGTAGAGTACAAATGACTCGAAGTAGTATAAATACCAGTATTGGATCTGTGGTAACAAGGGGTATTATAGGTTGTTGTCGTGTCTTTTAGCCTACCCTCGAAGTACGCAAATCTATATTATGAACACGTCCGGCATAAGTTCGGCATCGCAACTAGTTTATAATTTATCACGTTTTAGAACTAGCCAGCGTGTCTCCAGGTGTCGAGAGGTACGCAAGTCGGCCACGAGCAAAGTGATAGCAAAAATCGCATATGTTGGTAATAATTTGACAAGTTTATGTTTTAGTGCATTATGGCTGATACGAAAATACAAAATTGCCATTTGGAAGCACATATTTACTTTAGCAAATTACGTAATTAGTGGTGAGTAGGCAGCGACGACCCCAATAGACTATTCGCGATGGTGAAAATTGTTTTTAAACTTTATTGTGTTGATCATACGTTTCTATGACGTCACTTCGACATGCTGCTATAAAAAAATAGAATTATTTTAGGATAATTAACTTGCATAATATGAAAGATAAGATTTTTCTGTATGTTCGTGACATAAATCGATGACAGCTCAGTGCTAGTGTGTACGACCTCGCGTCAAGGGACGTGAGTTCGAATTCAACCATCTACAATGAGCTTGAGCTTTCGGTGAAGGACATCGTAAGGAAATCATAGTATTTTTCTAATGCCCGCCTAGCTAGCAACCACCCTCAAGTTGAAAACCTGCCACCAAATACCAATAGGTGTGTTCCGGCAGCTGCACTTGAGAGTCAGTTCCTCCACAGATTTAGTAAACTCTACCAACTTGGGCCGTATAATCCCCAAGATGACCATACGATCAGGTGAATTAAGGCCATAATATTGTTGTGAACTAGTTTAATGTATTTCGGTGAAGCTGTCAAAGCCCTTAGGGCTAACAGCGTACGTCAGGTCAAAAAAAAAAAATGTTAATGTGTTTTTACATTGTTTAATAATGAAAGAATTTTTTAATGCTTTTCAGTTAAAAAAAGTGCAGACAAGTATGTGCAGCCAATAATTTAAAAAATAACCTTTAATAGAAATTAGATCATGTGCCAGTCCAGGAAGACACACCTAGATATGGCTTTCATTAAAATACATACATATATTGGTTGACGGTGCAATTGAAATTGCCTTAGGAAAAAAATTCAAATATGAATTCCTATCTTCAATGCCAATGGTCATATGAATGCGATCCGTCCGGTCTCAATCAGTCATAGCAATCGTATGCCTACCTGTGTAAAACTATTCAAACTGATACGCCAATCCGTGTACCTACACTTACCATTAGCGGAAACTCTAGTGATTATATATCCTGCAGACTATGAAAAAACAATAGTTATGAGGGAATGTAGGTCATAAATTTTTTTTATAGTTTATAGGCCTAGATTTGTGGACACAATCTTACCTGATGTACAGTCACGATGTGGACCAAGATAGTGAACACTCTAAGCCTAGCGGAGGTACTGGCTCTCTAGTGCAAGTGGTGGAACATTTCTATAGGGATTTAGCGGCAGATTTTGAACTTCAGGGTGGTAGCTAGCCAGGTGTACAGGAGATCACCAGCCAATGGTTTTATCACGATATTTTCCTTCGCCGAAAGCTCAAGCTCATTACAGGTGGATTCGAACTCACGACCACTGAGGCACTGCCGTCGCTTTAAAGCTTCATTATGTCCTACTGTATTACAATTACCATACGCCGCTGTCTAAACTATAGTCGAACAAAGTAGTATCAACTACTTGATAATTATGCAAGGATTATGTAAGATAATAATAAAATTATTCATCCACATACTCTTAATGTAGTTCAAATAAATCTTATTGTCGTTCTGCGTACAATTTGAAGAAAATGTTGATACACATAACTGTAACCTATTTAATTCTATTAGGATACCCTATATCCAAATCTGATATGCACAACATCCTCCGTACTACACATTAAATGGTGTATTTCAGTTAAATATCAGTTAAGATAGTAGTAAAAGAGATAAGTTACACCAACTATTTTAAAATGCAATTTTAATTACATACGTTTACACGCCGCTTAATTACGTGGTATATGGACTAAGCACGAAAACTTTCTTAATTTCGCAATATTTCTTTAAATTCAACTCAGGGTTATAGTAAATTCACGGCGACTTTCTACATCCAAAATCAAGTATCAAGTAAATTTATTCAAATTATTTCACCGGTGACACACGGCCCGATCTACATAGAACTGGTTGATTCAATGACGACCTTAAACGCAATCGGCTTCCTATACTTACTTTCAAATTTTCTGAGTGACTTGCGTAAATACAAACCGATCATGTATGACAGTACGTAGCGCACGTTGTAAACGGCCTTTTAAGTTATTTTACGCACTATTTAGAATTCATTCATAAAATTTACTCATCGGTAGGTTGTTGTTTATTCGTTGCTACATTGTATTCAGTTCATTGTTGCACGTATATTATTACATTGCAGCGCTGGTATTAAAGGTCATTTTTGTTTGTTTTTATTTTATTTTCCAAGTTCATAATTTAATGGATATAAAACACACAAACCAGATATGATAACTATTTATTTAAAGAAGCTAATTATTCTATTTTTTAAGAAATCACTCAAAGTGATATGTTTTTCATAGCGTTTTTTTGTTCTTGTAATGTATTGAAGTCGGACAAATGATATAGTACATGTTAATACATTTAAATGCTGACAAAATGAGCGATCTCTTAACAATTGACCGTTTAATATTACGAACACAATACCTTAGGTATACCTGACTGTAGGTAAACTTCCAACATCATGATAACCATCTATTTAGGTCGGGTTACAAAAAAAACCATTCAAGGTCCAAGCTTTTGATTAGTATCCGTGATTCAACAAGCGAGATTACTATATTATATTTTAATAATAATGATGTAGGCACAAATACTCATTAGTAATCTAATGTACAACATTATATCTATCTATATAATTTAACCGGCGTTTTCCATATATCTTAAAACTGTTTAAAAAAATTCAAGCCAAAATATTGTTTTCGACAGTTTATCAGGAATTAATTAAAATACAGATTTACTTATCCTTATGAAATGATGTACAAGGTTAAGCGTTATGACCACAATGAGGGTAGTCGACCAAAAGTCTATTTGAGGGTCAACAGTATTATACCAAACTGCAAACCTTTCAGCAGCCCTGGTATCTACCTTCACTAGCCTGACCTGAAACCTGACCTTAAAAAAGAAGTCATTATTAGGGGTTTCTATATAGAATAGGTACATACTATATATACATACCAGCTTTTACCTGCTGCTCATTTGCGTTAATATTGATTCTGTCAAACAAATCTGATAACGCAATAAAAATTATATGCAAAGTTTATTTCTCTTTTTACTCCACGTCTTATAAGTTTTTCGCTTAAAACAGTAGCCTATCACCGTCTTCAGGTTCCATTTATATATATACCGAAATTCATCATAATCGATACAGTGGTTTAAGCGTGAAAGCGTACAAATAAACAAACAAACAAAGTCACTTTCGCATTTATAATATTAGTAAGGATAAGGATTTTATAGGTTAGGCGTTATGACTACAATTTCACTTGATGTTAAGAGATGATGTGCCTCTAGATGGTAGACACGTTAAGCCTAGCGGTGAGTCTAGCTCTCAATTGCAGCTGCCGGACGGTATTTAACGGGAGATTTTAAACTTGAGGGTGGCAGCGTTTACCTACAGATTGCCTCACTACCATGCCACGGTTTTATAACGAAGTTTTCCTACACCGATAATTAAGGCTCATTAAAGATATTCGAACTCACGTCCACTGACCTGACGTCCATACATACTACCTACGGAGTCAAAACGTACCATTAACGCCTCAATATAAATAATGTTTTATAAATGATTGTTCTATAAATAAATATTTTCTTTTTACCATGGCAGTGTGTGAAAATTCGAAACCCCAAATATACAAAGAAACTAATTTAGGAACTGTTAGCTTATATTTGTGAAAATTATTATTTTTTTCGATGTGTATGATAATAGATTCAGTTTTACGTAACAAATAATATAATAAGAAATTAATGGAATTAGTCAAAACTTCTGGACTGACTATGCCGACTCTAAAAACTGTGTTATTTCTTTATACAATAGAAGAATTTATTTATAGTAACTATAAGCGAAGCTCTTATTCCTGCATAAATTATACAAAAATTACTATTATTACATTGATGCTATATTATTTTTCATTTAACAAAAGTTCATCCTCCAATGGTTCTGCGTACTTCTAATATCGGTTTGCTGATTTAAAATTTATATGTACGCGTTAAAGTTTAATGTTATAATTGAGCAAATAGTAATATCACGACTATTTCCTGCAATTTGAATACATTTCATGCGTCCTGATATATATTTTGTAATATTAACTAGTTAATTAACATTATACATTCATATAGCGTAAAAATGCAAGTTATAAATTTATTGTAATTTTATGTTAATTATTTTATTGTAGTAATACAATTGTCGTCACATTTTTAAACAAAACTAAGACCGGACTGTACACACATTTATTATTACAGTTTATTAGATATTTATTATACATAAATATTCAATAAAAAAAAGTAACATGTGTTATGCTATTATTATGATATTATTATTATTATTGTATATTTTATTATGACTTATTCAGAACCCTATTGTGTATTATTTATTTACTAATTCAAGTGTTTTATTAATATAATAGAAACTTTGCTTAGTCCGAATTTCAATGACCGTTGGAGTAATTGTGTTATTATTATCATTGATTAAATACGTTAAAGTTTCATTTACACAGGTGCTACATATTTATCTTATATTTTGTAAATTTCGTTATCGCCACATGTTTGATGACGATTTGGATACGCCAATCCCAGTGGAAAAATTAGCTCTCAAGTGCAACTGCCAGAACACATCTATAGGTATTTAACTACAGATTTTCAACTTAAAGGTAGTACTACTAGCCAGGTGGGCATTACAAAAAGCCCTTTGGTATTTAGTTATTATGCTACGGTTTCACCTCGATGTTTTCCTTCTCCGAAAGCTCAAGCTCATTGAAAGAGTTCGAACTCACTTCTATTGACACGGCATCAATACACGCCACCACTGAGCTATCATTATTTTGAAGATGCGTATATGTGAAATGCAGTGCAATATTTTTATACTACTGGCTGATAATGAGTCTAGTAAAGGATTGAACCTAGTTTTACGAAGCAACAACACATTCAGAATACGGCCGAGATATCGCGTGAAAACTTGTATAGTATAGACCACATTACTAAACAATCACGCTGTCGTTGATACAAAAACTGTACGTTTTCCAAGGGCCTTATTTAGATGGTGTATAATGATTATGTAATTAAATCCGAAACACTATCACCAAGTGCTCACAGAACGTGTATCTTTTTTTTATAGTAGAGGTTTAACGTTATGACCACAATCTCACCTGATGTTAAGTGATGATTTGACACAAGATGTCGGACACTCTAAGCCTAGCAGAGGGACTAGCTCTCAAGTGCAACTGCCGGAACACATCTACAGGTATTTGATGTCAGATTTTCAACTTGAGCCGGTTTGATCACGTTATTTTCTTTTATAAGCTACAGCTCATTATATGTGGATTCAAACTCATGTCCCTTGACGCGGCGTCTGTACACACAACCAACAGATATAATCGGTCTAACTAATTTATTATTAATTCACACGATAATGAAAGTCATGACTGAGTATGCCTATACGGCCTTGTGGACAGACCACCTGTTTATAACTAGTAAGTTACTTTTAAATTCAATCTAAGTCAATTAACTTCAGGACTGATAGCTTGTTCCCTAAATGAGAACTATAATAGTTAAAAAAACATTTAGTACATTAAAAAACAAATTGAACTCATTGAGTATATCAAAAATAAAAATAAAAACAATTTTTAAACTATCAAAGTAAAAAAAAATTCTTTGGTCAGAGTTATTCAATTGAAATGTTATTTAGTCTTCGTACTGCAGTGGTGGTATGTTTTTCTTTTGGGACGATTTGTTGCAGGTTCGATCCTCGAAATTACACGTGTGATGAACAATGGATGAGGTCTTTGAACATGGATTATAAATGAAACCGATAGTATCAGATTCGGTGTCTTAATCATGTCAGGACATTTTCAAGTATTCAAAGTGTGTGACAATTATTTTATGGCGACTAGTGCTACCTAAATACTGTATGTCATTATAGTTACTAACACCAGTTAATACTTGACGAGTAGAAAAAAACCGTATATGATACTGAGAGATGACGTTATACTTGAAATACACCAAAGGAACCAATAACGAAGGTCACTGCAATAGCTTTACTCTGGGTTGCCAGCCATACGAGGTTCCTTACGAATTTAGTAAAATACGAGACTTATAATTTGCTTTGTAAGGACACGAAAAGACCCGTACAGCTACATATGTACAAGATTTCTAAAAAGGAAATTTTATAACATAATTTTTTTTGTGGGCAAAATATTAAATTGTAAATGATTTAAACACCTTGGCCATATTAAGTGTGGTAAATGAAAAGTAGACACATTAGTTATGTTTACAGTTTTATTTTGTTTTTCACTTTAATAGTGGTGCAATGTATTATACACTACTAATTTCCGTGGAAACGATGCATGGGCCATCTAGTGTACCTACGCAATGAATAATTGGTTGAATATAATACTCAATGATAATACATTTATTTTTTTAAGGTAATACTTATTTTACTCGTTTATTTGTAAAGGTGCCTGCTAAATTCACACTCGCTGATAGTTTTGTAACATTTTAAATGCTTGATGAATGTACGAGGTATCAAAGCCAAAATATGTGATTTTTAGTTGTTTGTTTACACGAAAGAGTTTTACGGTTAGCAACTCTGTTTTCATTTGATAAGACAGGTTGCGGTTTTGTTTTTATAAAATGATTTGTGATTTGAACTTTGTTTACAACTTCATTATTTCATATACTAACTTTTACCTTCCCTGATTTGGTGTCGCATGAAGTGAGAAAATTTAACTCGTATTTCGTGACTTTTTTACTTGTGTTAATTTATATTTTTGCAATATAGTGAATCTTTAATAGTTGTGTAATATTTTGTCGAATGGCTAATTCAATGTTTTTTTTATGAAATTTGTGTTTCTCGCTGCACCGTTCACATTAGTGAATACATTTATTTTAAACTAAATCTATTGATTGTATCGTATTGTTAATATTAAATACTTCAAATGCCAACAATATAGCCTTGTTTGATTTATAATCATTGTTAATTTTATTTATAACGTTATAATTATTAATTTCTTAAATTATTAATTAACTTCATAAATAACAACAGTCAATTATAATATTAGTTGTTTATACGTAACTATATAGGTATACCCGTTTTGTACACTGAGTAATCATATCATATACAGATGGTGTTGTTTGGATATTTACAAAAAAATTGCACGAGTTAGCCGTCTATTTCAGTATGAATATTGTAGTATTTAGCCTTAATCTATTTAAAGGCCCTCAATTTTACCTATCTCTAGATGTCGCTTTGCTACTGTAGATTATTGCTTTATTCGTAGAATAATCATGAGAAAGCAAACCAAAAAATGAATCGCTTGTGTTACGTATGTTTATCGAATTCAATCTACACGCTATCAGTGGTTTATCGTTAGGGCCACAATCTCACCGGATGTTACGTGCTAGTTTGACCCAAGATAGTGGACATGCTAAGCCTAGTGGAGAATCTGGCTCTCACGTAAAACTGCCGGTACTCACCTATAGGTATTTGGCGGCAGATTTTCAACTTGAGGGTGGTAGCTAGCCAGGAGAGCATTAGAAAAAGCTCTACCACCATGCTGTGCATACTGCAGAGATGTTCAAATATTTGCACATCGGTACAATAACAAGATGTTTTGATGTTAAATATTTATATCATACTGTTTTATATAAGATAAACAATGTTAATGCAGGTTCTTATAATTCCGTTGAGTTCTTATACATCTATTACTATTTGCCGTGCTTATCTTATACCCACAAGTGCTGTCATGTAATTATCAATTAATCTTCACACATTGTTCAGTATAAATTCAACAAGTAATTTTCCATGTAGGTAATAACCCTGTGGAAAATTAAATAAAAATTAAATTAAATTCATCGGAACAAATAGAATTTGGATTATTCCTTTTTAGGTGCGAACATGAAATAAATTGATATACTCTGTATTGTCTGTACATAATCATTGCAGAGCCATTAGACGAGCGGTTTTTTTCTTACGATCGTTAACGTAATAGAAATAAAAAAATGTTAACTCATATACATAATAATAATCATAGAAAAAAACAACTTGGCTAAGGGCTCAGGAATAAGAACTCAAGAGAATCGCCGCGATAACGACTTACACTATTACCAAGCCATTATTACTTTTATTAGGTTTTTCTGCAAATAAACAAAGGTTGTTAGTGACTATTTAATTTGAGTGTGAAAATATTAAACTTTAGAAAGTAGTAACTGAAGTACAACTAATATTTTGTACTTTGTAGATTGAACGTAATGGCTACAATCTCACCTGATGTTAAGTGACGATGTGGCCCAAGATGGTAGACACGCTAAGTTTATTCAAAGAAATGCGAGTTTCAAGTGCAACTGCCGGAACACACCTATAGGTAATTGTCGCAGATTTTCAACTTGAGGGTAATAGCTAGCCCGACGTTCATTGACGCGGCGTCTATTAAACTATCCAAATTTACCATCATCGTTTAAAAATTTAAAGAAAATAGTACCTAACAAAATGGTTTTAAATGAATAGTTTACAGTGAACTTCGACAAAGTAACGGTTTGGTCTATAAAAAGAACGGCATACATAAAAAATGAAAATAAAAATCAGTTATATCTATTGGTACTCCAAATAAGTATGGTACTCTCAGTAAATATAACTGATAGAACATTGTTAACTATGCTCAACTGATATCACATACATTTTTGTCGACAAGCAATTACTTGAATTTTCTGGAACATTCCGGCGGACTCGGATAAATAGTAACCCTAATTTTGTAACAAATTGTTTACTAATATTATTACACATGCAGTACCGACCTATATCTATGACTAAGTAGTAATAAATTAGAAAATAAAAACTTACAATTTATTTAACTCACTGCCGCTCACCACAACCTGTTATATTATAATCTACTGTTACATTTTACTTCCAAGTATGATTTAATATTTATTACATTTTTTAATATAGTAACTGGGTTACCGAACTTAGTTCTGTTTTGTTTTTTCAACATTCAACATATTAAAAGAAAATTGTTACGTCGAAATAAAACTAATTTAAACAGATTTTATCGCGGTTTAAATTAGTTTAATTTCGATTAATAATATTCGCGTAAACATAAGAAATCGTTATGTAAAATTGTTACGATACACGTTGATGAAGCATCCCCATTTTATATTCGCTCACGCTTCGCACACCACCCTGCGCAAACTACAAGTTCTGCAAAATAAATTCATGCGTATAGCCGTCCAAGCCCCTCCGTACGTCCGTAATGTAGATCTCCATAAAGATATGGATATTCCGTCCATATATGCATATATCAAAGACCTTACAAAGCAATTCTTCGAAAAAGCCGAAGTTCATCCCAACCCCAAAATAGTACACGCAGTTAGCTACAATGCTAATCCGCACGCCAATGGTTTCGCGCGCTGGCCACGTAATTGTTTCACTGATCCCGTCGATAAAATAACAAGATTGAACGCACTTCTTCCTACCGTCTCCACCAATCGTACGTGTCCGCGTACACGCCCGCGTAACCGCCGTCCTCGCCGACGAGGCCGAGCAGTTAATATCGCTCCCGCACACCCGCCGCGGCCTCCCTCTGCAGACGCTTGAGCCAGAATCGATCCTCCGGATAGGAGCCCTCAAGTGACTCTGCTCGCGCGATACAGTGACACTCTACATCACTGAAAGTACATCATCACACCGCATACCATCCATGCACACCTACACGTTAAGTACACGGTTCTGTAAGGGACTACCCCCACGATCCTTGTTGTTATCCGCAGCATCCCAAGCCGAGGTTCGGCCATTCTGGCACCCTTGCGCTCGCTGCCTCGGAGCTGAGTGCCCTCAGCACTCGCCCCAAAAAGTTCGGTGAAGCTGTCAAAGCCCTTACGGCTAACAGCGTATGTCAATTCGAAAAAAAGAAAAAAAAAAAAAAATCCCCATTTTATGATACAAATAACGAGGTAGGTGAATTCAAAAAGCAGCAATCACTTTCCTACAAATCGTTAGTGCTGTTTTCTAGACACGTGATATTTATATACATCTTTGAGAATGAACGGTGTAAAGACCTGGATAAGAACCAAGAACATCTGAAGACCAAACCATCAGTGGTCATAACTTACAATTATGTTGGTTAAGTTTTTACGTGCCCGAAATGTGTACGAACCTTCACCAACACAATTGGATATACAAGGGACCTCAGAGCACATCGACAAATTTGCCCTGAGTAATACCTTAGTATACCTGTCAAGGAAATTAACAGTCACTGTAACCGAAAACGGCCAGGTTTACATCGTCATGCATACAAGAATTGCTCATTTAATAGTAATAGATATATTATAATAACTACTGATATGTTGTGATACCTCAATTATAATCATCCTTACTAATATTATAAATGCGAAAATGAGTTTGCTTGTTATGCTTTCATGTCTAAACCGCTGAATAGATTATAATAATTTTTTAGTATAGAGATAATTGAGAACCTGGAAATGATGAAAGGCTACTTTTTATTGAAAAACTTCTAGAAAGGGAGGTAAAGAGAGTGATACACTTTATATGAAACTTTTTATTGCATCATCAGACTTATTTGACAAAATCAATATTAACGCGAGTGAAATGTAGTTATATATATAATTAAATATTTGGTTTTTCTATACATATAATCGAACACTGCGTATTTCTTACTACACAATATATCAAAACTATACACCTTTATAATTAACAACCACGTTCTGTTGCGGTCGGTCTTACCACTCATATCCGCTCCAAAACCACCATAGCCTTCAGAATAATGTTTGTGACTCAGAGCGTCTAACTAATATTTAGACAGATTAAAAAATAACACTTGACATTCAACATACAATAATAACCACTATACATAAAATTTAATGATTCTTTGTTAACATAATTTTTTTTATTTTATATAACTAAGTTAGATGTTGGTTTAGATATTGACATATTATCATCTACAACAAGTTTGCAACAAAGAGAAGTTCGAACAAATCTATATAAGCATTTGTAATAGCTGTTTTGGCAGGTGTTGTCCTGTTTTTTCCTGTAATCAATAATTCTATCACAACAGTACCTATTGCATTCAAAAATGACATACAAACCATCCCCATGAAAAATTAGATATACAGTAGAACCTCGTTAAGTCGAATCTCGATAAGTGGAAACCTCCAAATCTGGAAAAAATGTTTGTTCCCTTCCCTTCAAACACCAAAACCTCCATTCTCTATAAGTCGAAAAGTATACCTCAAATTTTTTGGCGTCTCTATCGATGTTCGACTTATAGAGGTTCTGCTGTATATATATATAAATGTAGTACAATACGTATATACATAAGCACATATACTTTACTAATTTTAATGAAGATCGATCAAACGTTGTTGTAGTTTAGTATTTTATCCTCTTTTCCGGGAGAAGCCTTTCGCTTCATGGAATAAGTAATTACCCTATATGTTAATCCGTAATACTAGACATGACATAGTTAAATTTTTAAAATCTGTCAAGTAGGTTCAGAGCGATGCGTAAATAAAGGGGTAGACAAACAAAAAAATCTAGCCTTTTTTAGGTTTAGCGTTATGGTCACAATCTCACCCCATGTTAAGTGACGATTTGTCCTAATTTGGTGGACATGCTCAAGCTAGTAGAAGGACTGGTTCTCAAGTGCTACTGCCGGAATACACCTAAAAGTATTTGGTAGCAGATTTTGAAATTGAGGGTGGATGCTAGCCAGGTGGGCATTAAAAAAAGCCCTACCACCGTGCTACGGTTGCATTACGATATTTTTCTTCAGCGAAAGTACAGCCTCATTGCAGGTGGAATCGAACTCACGTGCATTGACGCGGCGTCCGTACACACCACCAACTGAGCCATCATCACTTCAACGCTGAAAACATGCCTTCAGCGGTTCCACATGACGATCACGGACTTTGTGGTTGTAATGAAATCGTCATTAATGACGTCATTACTTTCACGCCCACTATACTCACAATGACCAATCTGCAACGATAGACCAACACTCCATTCCCTTTGAGTTCATGATTGAAACGCTCACAAGCATGTAAACGGGAAAAACTGCGGTAATGCATGCTGGCATGAGCGTTGTGAATGTGAAGTGGAACGCAGACTATATCGACTAGCACAAATCTAATTCTCAAAACATTTCTATTATATATATACACTACATGTGTCCGCGGCTTGGTACGCGCGAAATTAAAATGATGTTTAATCTTTTTGCCTGTTTGTGTAAGTTTTTTCTGTGCAGCTTTACTCTTATTAGTGCTAGCGTCATTTTAAATACCCTTAATTAAGTCTTCTTCAATGATTGCTCTTTAAAATATATATATTTTTTTTTTTAAACCGACTGGTAGTTCCTAATATTTGCACATTCAAACAAAGAAACAAACAAATTATTCGCTTTATAATATTAAGATAGATTACGAATATTTTTAGTATATTGCAGTAGTATATATATAGACTGAGTCAATTGAGAAAACAGTAAATGAAATCGAAACCGTTTTACTTCAGTGAAATTTGTTGTCACGAATTATGTAACTTCAAGTAGGTAGTCCGTTAACTGTGATATCTCGTGGAAAGTGTTTTTATAACTCTTCATAGTTACAATTATAACAAATTCTCCGTTTATTTAAACGATGTATGTATGTATAAAGACGTGAAATTTGTAACCAGTTTAATATAATTATCCCATGTGCACGTATTTCAGTTTGTATAATGTTTAAAATCAAGTAGCATAAAAATGTTTGAACTGCCGATACATGACACGAGCTATAATAAAAATTACCATAATCAAGAAACAAAATTAACGGACATCTACATATTTTTAATTACTGCCTTATATGCTTAAATACTGCCTCTGTAGCAGTGCCCGCTCTAGGGGAGGACCAGCAGGGCATTCACCCGGAGCGCCAAAACAAGGGGGTGCGGCAGCGGCCCTTTGGTAGTAAAAATTGATATAGTAAATTTTACCAACAAAGACAAAATTTTATATATCAGTCCCTTCGTTCGTTAAAAAATTACTTACATTTTTTATGTAATACTAGCTGTGACCGCGACTTTGTTCGCGTGGAACTTAAAATTATTAATTTAGTTTTGCTCGTTTTTGTAACTTTTTTCAATACGGATTTGTTCCTATTGGTGATAGTGTAATAATACATAGCCAATATTACTTCTGATAAAATATTCTCTCCAACGTAAAAATAGTTTTCAAAACCGGACTAATTTAGAGATTATTCATTAAAAACAAACAATAAAACAAAGTTTTCCACTATAATAATTGTATAGATATATATTGATCTATATAGTATAGATATATTTAGATATATATTAAAGAGAAAAGAATGACTAATTGGTATGAGCATGTAGAGAGGATGGATGAAAGAAGATTAACAAAACAAATTTACAAGGCGAGTGTGAATGGGCAAACTGGCTCGACCTGGCTAGGTCGACCTAGGCGAACATATCTCAATCAGATCGAGGACGTTCTGGAGAAAGGCCAGGTTAAAAGTACCCGTAACCGAGGAGCATGTATGAAGGTGCTTATGATAGTAGAAGAAGCGAAAGTCGTATGTCAGGATCGTAGCAAGTGGAAGGATGTGCTCTCTGCCTACCCTTATGGGAGAGAGGCGTGATAGTGTGTATATGTATGTCTATTCAAATTTCCAATGAGGCGCTGCTTGAACTTATTTATACATTTACTGCTTTAAATATATAGCGTTTAATCAAAATTATATACATTTTTAAGGGACGGCAATTTGTCTTTTTGTCCGAGATGGCCGACGTAATGGCAACCCCTAGCTAAGGTGTCTTCTTCTAAAATCGCTACCATAAAGTGAAAACAAGAAAATGTATGGAATGACATTCTAGACACGTATAGACGACATTTCTCAACACTAAATCTCGTGACCAGAGCCTGTAAAAACATGGTGTCTTAACTTAAACTTAATCAGCTTTAAATTAAATATGAATACTGTGATTCAAATGATGTGAATTGTAAAGTGAAATTTAGTGTTGCCATATTTATCTCTCGTAAAATCATCTTTCACTTACTTCATATAAGAATAATGTAGCTCGTAATTATGGAAGAAGTGATAATATACAAAGAAAATTTCTAACTATCCAATGAAGCGTCAAGTAACAGGTCCCTAAATTTCTTAGTTAGTTCTACTCTATGTGATAATACTCATAAATGACTTTAAATAAATATTAGTTTCACTGGCCGATTTACGCTTTCGCTGCCCGTAGGCTATTTAAATTTTGCCGTCGCTACCTACCTCGACAATTAGATTCCATATAGGACTACGGAAGTTTTAGATTTTTTTATATAATAATTAGATTCTAAGTAGTAAAACATATTATATAACAACATTCAGGTATATTTATAAGTCAATTCAGTTTCTAAAAAACAAAACAACAATACCCCAAATTTACCGCCTGTAAAATCTGCCGCCCTAGGCTCCAGCCTACTCAGCTTACTGGTAAATCCACCACTGATTAACTTATATGTGGCTTTTGAAAACTATGAAATAGGCATTGTAAAGTACATGTTTTTGAGTCGCTGCGGTAATTATGCAAATTAAATTTTCTTTTCTTGTGTAATATAATTATATAATACACGGTTACGTAAAAACACGAACGCTATGCAAATACGAGCATATTATATTGCCTATTCCAATTATTAAGGGTGTTCAACTTAAACGCTTTCCATAATTTCTTGATTCCACTATGGCCCTACTAGTCACATCTGTATTTATAACGTAATAAAATTAAATTTAGTGAAATTTTATTATACAGCATCGAAGTATATTTAATATTTTAACAACACAATCGAAACCGCGATGAAGCTTTTGTAATGGCTAGTATACTTACAGCTATTTAGATATTAATTACATCTTAAAAAAAAATAGTTAAAACAACTACGAAGAAAGAGAAATAGCTCTACAGTTAGTTAGTAGAGATTAATTTTCAGAGATTAATATTGTTGATCATAGTGGAACGTGTAATAAAAGTTACATATTCACATATATTTTTATATTAAAAGAATTACATAATATTTATGCATTGTTATGATGAAAAAGAAACGTACCTAATCTCAGTATTTATTAATATATAATCATATTCGGCAACTAAATCGGTATAAACAATTGCTAATCATTTCAAAAGAGAAAAAGATTTCATCTTCGTGTTTATAATTACTTACGTTATTCTTTTATTGAATATTAGATTTTACGTGCAGCTTCGCTCGCGGTAATATCGATTTTGTCAAATAAATCGGATTACGCAAGAAAAAGTTTCACACAAAGTTTATCCCTCTATTTACCCCACTTCCAATAAAAAATTCTCAAGAAAAAGTAGCCTATCTCTGTCTCCTGGGTCTTATCCATCTTTGTACTAAAATTCATCACAAACGATTCAGCGGTTTAGGCGTGAAAGTCTAACAAACAAACAAGCTCACTTTCTCATTTCTAATTTTACTATTATGAGTAATTATACCTTATATAAGCATTGGATATAAGTATTTAAACCCTAGCATGACGAGTTTGCGAAATTAATATTGGTAACTCTATCAGTTGATGATGAAGGATAATATTCTCAAGAAATCTGGATGCCTCAGAAATGTTCTTATCGTACGTTAGCCCAGCACTGGATAATTTGCGGGCTTTTTATTCGTTTAGTGAAGCTTAATTTATATCATGAGATCAATTACATTAATGAAATTTAATCGATAAATATATTAAAACTGTAACTGAGATTAACCTGTAAATTCAATATTTTTCAAATTTATAATCGTACTGCATGTATTTTATTATCGATATATAAGCCAAAAATATTTTATTACAAATTTTGGTCTGACATATACACGCATAACTTTGAAACTACTGTATATCTTATGATGAAATTATACAATAATTTTTATCCCATTAAACTAAAATTTGACCCTCTATATATGGATAACATAGTTTTTTTTTTTTACAGTGGCGGAACATATGCCTTTATATTAGCCCTCTACGAAAAATGTTTTGGATAGCATCATGAAAGCATTTTTCTGTAGACTGAGAAAACCGATAGAAGAGCGGAAGCCACAACCACATTTACTATCTTTATATATAAAAATTTTGTGACGCGTTGTTTGTCCGCGATGAACTCCCTCAACTACCGAACCGATTTTAATCAAATTTTGCATACTATGTGCAGTTTGATCCAACTTGAAAGATAGGATACTTTTTATCTTGATAAGTGATCATAACGCTATAGAGGACGCTGTAGTTGATGTGATTGACTACTCGAAATGGTAGACCAAGGTCTGCCAGGTCAGCTAGTACTTAAATAAATTATTTTTAAGTTTAAGATTTTCAGACTGTTAACGCCTTAATATCTGCTTCTCATCAAGTTTTTAAAACCAGATTGTATCATTATCACAATCGCTACGTTAGTGACGACTTTATTCTACGCGTCGCGATCTTAAGTAATCCCTTTGTATTTATATTTAAATTTTTTGCTGTTCTCAACTTCCTTCACGTTTTTCTCCGCGTGAAAATTTCATATTTCTAGCTTCAGTATTTTCGGTGGCGCGTTGATAAGTTAATTACCAACGTCCATATATATATATATAGATAGATACCTAACCAGCTAATTTTGTGGAAAACCGCTTAACGCGAAGTCGTACACACTACCACTGAGCTATCATCGCTTCAAATATAATATTTATATTTTATATTATATATCAAATGTGAAAGAAAATATATTATATGTAGTATAAAACATACAAAGATTCTTATAATAATACTATACACGTTACAATTATTATTCAAAAATTGTTTTCGAAAGTTCATAAAGTAGAGCAGTTTTGTTTACATTTACTTCCACATTTCATGAGGATACTTGCGTAATTTTTCAATCACTTAATTTTTTATAACAAATTTGGCTTAATGTCGTAATTGGCCTTAATATGCATTTCTTTCAAAAATAATTTTGATGAAGTGGGATACAATGTTATCTAAGTTGGGGTATTACGAGTAATGTAGTTAATTATACGTTATAACTAAGTTGCCAACACTGTATTAATCTCAGAGAGTTAATCTGTAACTGCTACCTTACTTCACAGCAAGTTTAATCGTTTACATCGCCTTTCATTAGTAACTATTTTTATACCTAAATTGTTACTACGACAATAATTTTATGAAATCATTTTTAAACCACAGAAAGAATCCTTACTAACATTATAAATACGAAAGTGAGTTTGTTGTTACGCTTTCACGCCTAAATCGCTGAATCGATTGTGACAAATTTTGATATAGACATAAATGGGACCTTGGTGACCGTTGCTACTTTTTTCTCGCAAAAATCTTATTGGAAGTGGAAATAACCTTTGTGTGAAACTTTTTATTGGGTCATCCGATTTCACAAAATCAATATTAACGTGAGCGAAACCGCGGGTGAAAGCTAGTAGTAAATAAAAAAGAAAAATACTAAGAATTATGTTATATTAATTTATAGTATATTTTCTAATATATAGTATATATCTAATAGTTAGCAGTATATATTTATTATTTCATATTTCAAACTGCGATATTGGTGATTGAAATAGTGATGAAATGTTTATAACAGTAACTTATGACAACATCTCCTGCTGTCTATTTTTCAATTATTCATTTATTGTTTTCATAAACTTATATTTCGATCTATGTAATAATAATATCATTCTTCGTAATACAGTTTGATTATGATTAAATAAATAATAAACTCGAATATGATTTGCTAGTTGCCACATAAGCTCCCTAGATAGTCAGTTGTTTAACAGATATAATAATAGCGTTGTAGATACCCTAAAAATTTAGTTTGCCAAGGGTATTCTTTATCGTTACTCGGGATAATGACCAAACTTCACCTCATGGTAAGCTCACTCCGTCAGTTGCTACTGCCATTCCGGCCTGCTAAATACTTCTTCCGTCCTCGCTTAAAGTATCCCATGTTATATGAAGGAGGGAATACTCAGAGCGAAATACGGTTCCACAGTGCGACAAAGATATGACTTGCGAACGTTTTCGTTCATGTCTGGATAGTGGTTACAGTAAAATCGATCTGCTATGAAAAGCGAAGGAGGGGATATGGTCAAATAACTCCTCATAGCAATAGCCATTATACAGTCAATAGAACACGCTCCTTTATTCTTTAACATAAGCTCATATAGTATCGAAATACAGTAGACTGGACAACATCGCCACTTAACATACATTTAGTATATAACCTATCATTAAATCTATAAATAATGGTCACTTTAGGTACACTTTATATAGTAAAAAAACGTTAGATGACACATTTACAACAAACCTATTGTTATATAGTAGCATTTCACACGGATATTCAATAGTCAACAGACGTTATCACAACAGTGGTTTATAAACAAAAACCTTTTTTTTTTTAATATCAATTCTCGTTTGGCATTTGAATACAATGCACCACCTATGTGCTCGATGTTATATCAAAATTCGTTTGTTTTAGTTTTCGATAAAATCAAATACATTTCTATTTACACACAATGATTTCCGCGAGATGCAAACCTGTTTTGATTTCTGTTCACGCAAGCCAAGTTTTTATATATTGTTATTTAAACCAATAATGCCTTACATTATTCGACATTTGTCGTCGTCATTAGATTTCAAATATCTCATGTTTTTTTATACTTCGATAACCAAGAGCTTATCAAAGCCCTTATTTTTCTCATTCTTTCTACCTTTTCCATGTTTTTATATAGTGTAGGTAACGTGTTATGGCGTAATAATCTCACCTAATGTAAATGGCGATATAGCCCAAGTCGGTAGACACGCTAAGCCTAGTAGAGTGACTGGCTTTTAAGTGCCACTGCCGGAACATACCTATCTTATTGACGTAAAATTTTTAATTTGAGGGTGGTAGCTAGTGAGACGGGCATTAGACACAGCCCTACCACCATACTACGGTTTCAACACGATCCTTCATCGAAGATCTTAAGCTCGATGCAGGGATTCGAATTCACGTACAATGACGCGGCGTCCGTACACGTTACCACTGAGCTATTCTTGCTTCAAATCGTTACCACCACTCATCCAAGCAGGCTACTGACAAAGGTAAAATGTTTCTTTTAAAATACATAAAATCCTGCTAACATTAAATTAGAAGCTATGAATATGTGCACATAAAAACTAGTACGAAAAGATTTATTACTCATTTAGACACTAAAAGCTAAAATAAAAATAAATTTACGTGCGGCACGGTCAAATGTTACATTTCGCATGTGTCCAAATACTTTGCATTCTTAATGTACCAACTAATAAAGAGCGTATTTTGTCATATCGTGGGAACTCCATGAGTAACTGCCCGCAATATGAACTATGCTTATTTACAAATTACGATGTTAATGTAATGTCGTACTCACGATTTTGCACGAAATATTAAATTTTGTTTTGTAATGTGACAATTTATGATTATAGAGGGCAAAAATATACAAATACATAATGTTTACATTTGCATTATTGGATTGTATTAAGCATAAGCTTTTAAATATATATTTTTTACCTTTAGTTCTTATGAACTTTATATTATTTAATCTTAACCTAGAAGTAGAACTGTGGAAAACATTACGCTAGATATGTTATGGATGACTGGACGCAATGTGAAAGCTGTTCCGGTTCCCATATTTCGTAATTAGCAAAAGGAAAGCGATAATCGGCAACAAACTAAGAAATTAAATAGCCATAAGTTGATACCGACATATTCATTTTCCATTAGGAACGAAATAAAACTAACAGTTTTTGCTATCGTTTTGCTTTTGCATAATACGTAATAAGAGGCCGGGAGTTTGGTAAGAAATGAGAGAAAATAGGCCCATCGGGTGAGTTCTACTGGGTTTACTGTTTTGCAATAGTCAAGTCTTAATAAGTAAGATTACTTAATAGAGAAATTACTCATGAGTTTTGATTATATACGAAGTCAGAATAATTAGAAACTATGAGAATTACAGGTTTTAATTTCTTTATAATCATACAGGCAACATTGTTTATGTGAATAAGTAAGTAGGGATAGAGTAAGATTATGCATTATGAGCGGAACCAAAAAAGTTGGTAATAGCAACTGTCCAATAAATCGGTCCATTTGAAACATATTTACTTAGTTTCGTTATACACAGGCTAAGTCTGTACACGCCTAGCTTGAATATTCAGTTGAATAAAATTTATTTTAATTATTAAATAAGCACGTAGTGAGCAGGTATAGAGTAGGGAGTACAATGTAAAAAGTAGTCATACATGTGATTGGTCAATCTATATGAACTGAAAACTCCCCACTTGCATTCCGTGCACCTTACTGTACCTACGTTAATGTATATATGAGTATTGTTTGAAATATATTAGATAATACCGAGATTGTAATTTTAATATGTAGGCTGTAATTTTTATAGAACAATATTGTTATTTTTATACAGTAAGATAGGTTGTACCACATTTGAAACTTACTCAAGTAGAACAGCTGTCGTAAAATACCTCTAAATGTATTCCAGCAGTTGCACTTGATAGCCAATGCACCCACTAGGCTTAGCGTATCCACCAGCTCGAACTCATATCGGTGAGATTTTTTTATAGTTAAGGTTTAGCGTTATGGCCATAATCTCACCTGATCTTAAGTAACTACACTCACAACTTGATGTCTAAAACGCTAAACCTGTGGAGGGTCTGGCTCTCAACTGCCGGAACACACCTATTGGTATTTGGCAGCAGATTTAAACTCGAGGTACCTCCCTAGTTAGCTAGGCGGATATCAGAAAAAGTCCTACCACCATATTATGGTTTCTTTACGATGTTTTCCTTCACCGAAAGCTCAAGCTCATTGTAGGTAGATTCGAACTAACCTCCCTTGACGCGGCGTCCTTACACACTACCACTGAGTTATCATCGCTTCAACAAGATTATTGCCAAACACTAAACCTATAAAATGTAAAAAAGGGATCCAAAAACAGTGTTGACTACCCAAAAACTGATGATTCTTCGCACATCGCTGTTGTCTTGCCATCCTGTGGCCTCTTTGCAGTTAATTATACGGTTTCACGTCCGCAACCCTAGAAACTAAAAGAGAGTTATTATTACTCACTGTAATTGGTTAATCACTATGTGAATGGTAGTTAGAATGCAGCCAGATATAAATCTCTATATCCCGATTGACTGTTATAGAACTATCGCCTGATTCTGAGATCTATCTTATTATATATTCCGCAAATCCAAACCTATAGCAAAATTCGCAAATAATCCGCAATGAGTTGACAAATAAAGTACATACAAGCTGATAAATAATAAAAATTCACCATATCGACGTGAATATTTAATAATTTTCGCTATCGGTTTGCTTTTGCGGAATACGTAATAAGGGGGCCTACTCGGTTAAGTGTGCCACCATTGCTGGTATATATAGTAGTCGCGAATTTCTACACCAAAATTCATCCTAATCGATTCAGCGGTCTAGTCGTGAAAGCGTAATAAACAAACAAACTCATATTCGCATTTATAATATTAGTAAGGATAGTCATATTACATAAGACTCGAAAACTAATACAAATATCTCCCATACTTTTTTTTCCTTTTTAGCGTCAGGGTTTTTTTTTTATTTATTTAATGTCTGCAGATACTAAATAATAAAAAAAACATACGATATTAATAAACAATCATCAATTAACCCGTATCGTGTATTTATAACCTTTAATTATTCCACGACTTGGTAATTAATTAGTGTTGAAAAATGAAAATGCTGCAATAATAATATTATAATAATTTACGCCACTTCGTTTCGCTCTATTTCAGTATGTGTTGTGAAATCTATTAAGGGTATATGCTAAGTCTTGACCGAATTAAATTATATTTTGACTATAGTAAAGTCATTTGTATAAATTGACCTCCAATTAATTCGATATTTGTAAAGAAAGTGTTTGACAATAATCTACAATACTTATATCATGCAGTGTTCTGTTCACAATAATATAAACCTGCTTGCTGGTGGGCAAAGATTTCTTACCGTAGGACTATACGAGTGCCTCACCCTTAAGCGAGTTTACAGCGTACTTTTGATTATAAAAGCTAAAAAATCTATAGTAAAACAAAACAATTTTTCTCCAAGGAGATTATGAGACCAGAATAGCCTTTTCTTTAGTTATCGTGTTGTGAAAAATCCGTTTGAAGACTTTCTTTTACAATGCGTAATCCTCTGTCCGGGTAGGCTCAAGATAGCCGTGTAACAAGCACCATCAAATACGCAAATTATCTGAATCCAAGGACAGCTTTCATACTTCTTGTAGTCTCCAAAAGGAGAAATCACTACACTCGGAGTATCGCTTGCCATATTCCCACGCTCAAGAGTGTTGAGTATTCTTTTTATGGTTCCTCGGCAAAGTTACCGCACTATACCTGATGTTAAGCACAGTACAACCTAAAAACAGTGGCGACCATCGATGGAACAACAATCCATCGCCAGTCGCCCCTGCCATGCCGGCCTGCGTAAATGCTTCTTTACGTTTCGCTTGATGGACCCAATGATATAGGAAGAAGGGACTACATGGGCTGGTAAACTGTTCCGCAGCTTCACAGTACGGTAAAAATACGCCATAGCGAACTTTATGTGTTTCTACATTAGCTGGTGGATATTTAACAAACAAGTAGGGAGGTAGGTATTCGTACCAAAGTGGGGCCATAAAATGGTAATGGATATATGACAGTGATTCCCATTTGGTTACATAAATATATGTTCGATAACAATAAAGTATATTGCTATATAACAAAAAAAATAGTTCGCAGCGAATGTCTCAATATAACTATTGAGTATAGAATGACGTCACATATTAATTATTATGGCGGCTAAGCTTTTTTGCACGGAAACTAAAAATTAAAATGCCATTTAGGAACACTACTCGGTATCATAAAACTTAAATTAAAATTTTACTATATTTATTACTGAAGTTTCAAATCAATCGATACTTCAAAAGATACCGTAATATGCTACTAAAGATAAAATTTGTACCTAATTATATTACATATATATAGAGTTATAACGTATAGATAAAATTAATTAAGTAAATACATGTCATTTCTTAAAACTATAAAACGTGATACAGAAGGTTTCAAATAATAAATGGTTATTGTGAAATCGTTACCTTTAAAATTTAATCAAAGGACCGGCTATAAGAAACGTTTAGTATGGCGGAACAGGATACGACTTTGACTTTGTTTAAGTAATAGATCATAACACGTGGCTCACACGGTGTCGGAACAATGCACTGTATGATAATTATTACTCTTGTTTAAATAATTAACCGTCACACCTTGTAATTGATTATTCATACATAAGAAAATTCAGCCTATAAACTGGACAACTTATCATACTAAAATAATATTCGTATATTATTCTACACTCTATTCGACCGCATGTCCTTTTATATTGAAATAACCTAAAAAATTATGACACAATAAGCATAGTAGCGATACGGCTCTCTAGCAATAGTTTTTTATCGGTTTAGAAGCTTACCCTTTTCAACTGCATTTTGAGACTGTTGGTTGGATACATTGAAATATTAATGAAAATAGCTGATGATAATAGAAATATTAATGAGAGCCAAAGACTGTCATAGCATTATGCAAGATGTTATATTCCGTACTTACAGCCCAAAACACCGTATATGTTGAACACAAAAATTGCTTCTAATGGATATACATAATATGCCCTTAGAGCTATTATACATACAGACATTACTGGACTGGACAACTTTTTAACTACAAGGAGAAAGCAAATTTTCCATCGCCTAGATAGAATAGATTAAAAATTAATTCGTGCTAACGTTAAAAGAAAAAGTTATGTTTGGTGAAACGTAAAAATCGGTTTCGTTGTTCTAGCTAAAGGTTCTAATTCAAAAAATTATTTTATTCTAAATTCGCATAATTATAAAAATGAATATTACTAGTACCTATTAGCTTTGGCGAATGAAAATGTGGTCGGAAAACAGGATGCTTTAGTATTCAAATACGGAACTATAGTTTTTTCGAGCGTTGAATTACGTAATGTTAAAAACCTCCTTGTATTTTTTTATATTATTAATAATTACATATTATATGTCATTACCATGATTTTAACAGGTAGGCTGGTATAAATTAAATCGTTGTCTTCCCTTGGCGTATAAATTTTAATCCGAAATGGAAGTTTATATTATTATCCATCTTACAGTCGCCATAGTTTTCTTTATATTTATAATCTATCAATCTCATGTAATGTGACGATGTGGCCCAAGATGGTGGACACGCTAAGGCTAGTGGAGAGACTGGCGGCTCTCAAGTACAATTGCCAGAACACACCTATCGGTATTTGGCGGCAGATTTTCAACTTGAGGGTGGTAGCTAGCCATGCGGTCATTAGAAAAAACCCTACCGACTGAGTTATCGCTTCTAGTTTAAAATAAACCACCATTATGTCATCATTATTATACAAGTAATTATGCTATAATTAACTGATTACAATAAAAACTACACAAACCAGTTTAAGCATTATAATTTAAAATGGTTTTATGAAACTTATTAAAAACAAATTCGTCGCTGCATTATGAAAGTACATACATGAAATCTAAGATCCATATCTCCATTGCATAATACTTTGTTTACCTTAATAGGCTTAGCGTTAGTTTATAAGCTCATCTTACGTTAAGTGAAAATGTGAAGCAATATGGTAATATGCCAAGCCTAGACGCTCTCAAGTGTAGAGGCCCGAAACACCTGTAACTTGGAGGTAGATTTAAACAGAACCTCACCGTCCTACTGTGATGTCATTATGCAGTTATTCTTTATGGAAAGCTCAAACTCATTGCAAGCATTCGAACTATCATCCCTCGATGAGGTCGCTGTACAGGCTACCACTGAACTATCTACGTGACTTCATATTATAATTTTTATTAGCCTTTATATTTTGTGTGAAGAAAAATCCAATAACACGTAAATGTTCTCCAGAACTTAATAATGATTCCAATAATAAAAATAAGTAATATAGGATTAGTAGAAAAATCAGCACAAAAAGTATCGATCATTTATCAGTGATAAAAGAAAAGGATTGCAAAGAATACCTGCTAGGCTACACTACATTTAATTTTAAATCAACTGTAGACTTTTATAACAAAATAACACATAAAAATAAAATTTACTCATTTGTTAACATACGTGAATTGACTTACGGATGGCGTAGGGTTTTAAACAGTCGACTTGTTGATATCACGCCGCTGAATTCAGTATGTTCGATTCCCAAACATGATAATTACTTTGGGCTGTCTAAAAGATTGTTATGAATTGCTGTTTCATTGCAAAATTCTCAACGGTACAAGGTTTGATTCTAAGTGCCGGCGTGGTCTTGAAACTAACTCAAATAACCTTAAACCTTAGTATCACAATAATATTTTAAAAGAAAAATCTTTCTTCATATACGCGTATGATATATGTGTTGAAATATTTAATTAAATATAAAATAAAACTAAATTTCATTAATGTTTTTTTTTCTCCTTTTTACCGTAAAAAGCTAATACGTGTTAGTATGAAAAACTATTGTTCTAAATTAACATACATTCGGTATAATAAAAATATGGCCGTAAAAAATCAACATCCGGCTGACCTCCGGGTAGCCTTGGACTAAACACTTTCTACCACAGTCGACAACCACTGCCGGTATTGTTAACTGCTCGTAAAATAATAATGTAATTAGAAAACTTGTTTAAAACTTACATAGTAATAATGACAAATCATATGTATATAATAAAATTATGATTTTGCAAAAGGAATTGAATATCAAAACAACATTTCAGTAAATCTTTTTTCCCCAAAGTTAGGTACAGGCCTATTTTGTCGTACATACCACTTCAAAATATCTAAGGCTGTTTTCTCCCATGCTGTTGGTAGAGGTGGGAAAATTAAATAATAAGAATAAAAATTATACGGTAATATATTTCTTCAAACAACAGCCAAAGTTATAGGAATAAAATATATATAGAATAAAAAAATCATAAAGGTTAATCCATGTTCAATTTGTGCGAGGTTAAAAATAGTTCAAAATAAGTAACTTCTTTACAGGCTACAAATTTATGTATATCCAAAGATATTACGTAACCCAGTTCGATATCTATATAATATAAGGGTCATATTATGAGTTTACTTCTGAGCCTTTCTTGGTCTGAGACAATAATCTCTTAGCAATAATAACCAAACACAAAAAAGGCACTGAAGTTATAAAACATACGCATAAAATCATGTTCAGACAACGTATTTTAGAGTTCTTACAAAACTTTGAAGAAAATATACAGATAAGTGTATATAACCTGTCGTTGTAATTTACTGGTAATTGATAAATCAAGTTGTAAAATAAGAAATTAAGTTTGGTTAAGTCAATAGTTTAATAATAATATAAAAGTTATACAACAGTCTCCAGCTGACAGAAGAAATATTTTTTTTTTCTTATTTCCCAACTGTTTAAGTGGTATGATCTAATTGATAGTAAATATATAAATTAAAAATATATTAAACTATCCTATAATCTATACTTACAATTATAAGTATGACAATTTGTATGTTTGGATGTTTATTTTATTGCAGAAATATTTTTAGTTATTTATATAGACCTAATTCTAATATCAAGACGGACAAAGTCGTGGATAACAGCTAGTAAACAATATAATTTTCAGCGATCTCATCGTACAATATTTTAGAGGTAAATAATTTAGAGGTGTGGTAAATAAAAATAATTCTTTAATGTTGTATAATCCGTTCTTAGTAGGTATCTATGCTGTGAAGGGAAAATGCATACCAAATGTCAATTTAATCAGGTGCATAGTTTTAAAGATATGGCAATTTGTAAGTGGAAGTGACTCAAAGATTGAAAACTGTAACGAAAGGAATGTAGATCAGTAATTATACTAGCTTAATACATATATATTGCTCAAAAGGTTTACGGTGAACCACATTTTTTAAACTAAACTATGCATGCACTTTGACTCTCAGAGAAGTAGAGCATAGCGATATCTCTATGGAGATCTCTCTTTACTAGAAGCATTCCGCAAGATCTCAACCAAATAAATTTGTGTTGTACCTAGAGTGAATAGGAATTCCGGAGATGTCTATAGATTCTGATAACTGCTTACGATCAGACGAACAGTACGATACTATCTTAAAAAAACTCGGCCCAGAACAAACCCGAGTAATTCATTGCAAAACTCCGAAAATGTACCAACTACAAATAATAGATATTGAACAAGTTCTAAGTTTGTACAATTATTCGAGAGTAAGAACTCTACAAATTTTTTTTATACAATTCATAACAATGAGAATACAAATTTAATAATAGTGTTGTCATTGGACCGATTGCACAGATGACTTAAATCAACTTCAAGTTCAACAGTGTAATAGAGCAAAAAACTGAAGTCACAGCACCTTCACCTGAAAACTGATTACAACAGGACCGTAACGAAGGTGATCTGAAGGTGGATTGCTCCTTTCATTTTCTCGCGTTCTTAATATTAGTCGATTTTTTCTTCTTAATTAGACTCTTCATGAACACAACTCTCTTAATTGTTCTTACTTGTTTTAAATTAAATAAAGCTAGAATATGAATTTGATTACATTGATCTCCCTTAGTTTCGGTCTGGATACGCACCTGTTTATTTCATAACAGCATGACTAAAAGGGAGTTAATGTAACGACGGTGGACTATATAGCTAAGTTTCGTCAAATATGATTTCGCGCCGCATGATTTCGAGTCGCCAACGCAAATCGTATCAAGGCCGACATAATAAAAGTGGAATCGACGAAAAAATTGTAGCAATCATTACGTAAACGGCGAGAAAGTTGCGTGTGAGTTTTGGGCGAACCGTTCAAGTTAGGGTTGAGAGTATGTAAATTATTCGGTCAAAGTAATATACTATATTACTAAGCTATTCTTGCAGCAACCTACCACTGAACATTTTCATTGAAACTACTAACTGACCCGACGAACGTTATTCTGTCATATAAATTGTTTTCAGTGAATACTTTGGTTGTATTAAATCGAAATTAAAACATGCTACATAAAAAGAAAATACAAATTTTTTTTTTTTATCTAAACAATTGATTTGTTTTTAGTTAGGGACATCCCTATTTGTTTGAAATATATTTTACGACCTATTCTCCTATCTAACAAATATACATATAAAAGCATTAAAATCGGTCGAGCCGTTTCGGAAAAATGCGACCACAAACACCGTGACACGATATTTTTTATATATTTTATATATAACAATTTGGTGTTAAGTAAATGAAGTAATGCTACATGATAATCAATAATTGCATTAATGATTATTACTGATATATATATTTTTGTTTATTATACTTGTTGCTATTAAATAATTATTCTCGTACTATAAACATTCTTGCGAACACATAATTCAGATTAAATTAAATTTAGATATTTATTCAGCTTAATTTACTACTTATACAATCATTTAACAATTTTCATAACAGTATTCTAAATCATTTTATTTACCTTTTCATTTTTTTTTATTTACAATATGCGTAAAGATTTTGCTTATTACTCATTACCAAGAACAATCCATACTCAGGTACGAATAAAATTTCATCCCTGAATGTATTAAATTTTTGCATTGCATGTATATAAATCTACATTTAATTAATTAATTTGTCCGCGAATATTTAAATTAGTTAGGTATTCAATTACAATTACCATTACTACATCTATTGAATACACAGTATATAATATTTACAAGTGCTATTTAATTTTGATTATTAAACAAATACAAAATAACAAATATAGATATGTGCAACGAAATACTGGCTCACCCAACATCGCAAGAATAATTTCTCTATAAAAATAAAAACAGAAAGATTCATCCATCCACGCAACCGAAAGACGTCCACTGCTGGACATAGGTCTCCCCCAAAGATCTCTAAGACGACCGGTCTTGCGCCACCCGCATCCAGCGGATTCCCGCGGCCTTCACCAGGTCGTCGGTGTACCTTGTGGGGGGCCTACCCACGCTACGTCTTCCGGTGCGTGGTAGCTATTCGAAAACCCGTTGGCCCCATCGGACATCGGTTCTGCTAACAATGTGCCCAGCCCACTGCCACTTAAGCTTAGCAATTCTTCGGGCAATGTCAGTGCCCGGGCAGTGCAATGGGCAGTTAACTCCAAGCATAGCCCTCTCCATTGCCCTTTGAGCAACTTTGAGCTTTTTAGTTCATAAGGGGAGGTGATTGTCATAATCTCCACGCTTGACCGACAGGTTGGCGATCGCAGTAGGTGTTTGTAATGCTCAGAGGATGCTGTTGCCCATCTCCTGGCTTTTCCTTACTCGCCTTCTACGACACCCACGGAAAGATGTGGGTGCTATTCTTTGCCGGCACACACAACTCAGAAAGAAGAAAGATTAATTTTTAGAAAATCCAATTTCATCTTAAATAACAGATATAAAAATAAATGAATTCAGGCATATAAAAATTACATAAATTACATAACAAGTATTAATTTTATTGTCTAGTCGTCATATCCAATTAATGTCATATTTAACTATGCATTTTTTTTTCAATTATTAATCGATAATTTACGTTCATCAAAATGCGGATACACGCAGTAACTATTCTAATAGTAGCTTTAGGCATATTAAATTGGAGTATTGTATTATCCGGCCTTTCGCAACAATCCACCGGATATTAAAATCAGACAACGTTTATAACTTTGCAGTGTTATATAGAGGATATGATATTTCAATTATCGCATTCAGTTCTTACCTTAATTGTTTTAATATATATATATATATATATATATACAATAAAATATATGTGAACGTATGTATGTAAAGATTATGTTGGCCGGTTTATTTAAAATTAGCTATATTAATATTATCTGCGAAACTACAAATCCTATTTTTTTTTTTTTTTTTTTATACTTAAGGTTTTAGCGTTATGGCCATTATCTCACCTGATCTTAAGTGACGATACGGCCCAAGTTGGTAGACACGCTAAACCTGTGGACGAACTGGTTCTCAAGTGCTGCTGCCGGAACACACCTATTGGTATTTGGCGGCAGGTTCACAACTAGAGGGTGGTAGCTACCCAGGCGGGCATTAGAAAAGCCCTACCACCATGCAAATATGGACTTGTAATTTGCAATAGATATTTCTTTGACTATGTAGACACCCACTGAAAACGTATTTTACAATCACAGGCAGTTGACGTTAAAAACGCGACCGGAGTCAGGGTCATTAGTTAGTTAGCTATACCGGCAAATTCGATCGGTTCTATAAGATTGTTTACTTATCGCAAAATACATTAAAAAATATTTAAAATAAACTGATAAATATTTAATGGCAAGAAAAACAATCCCTGTGATAACCTTGGTACTATCATTGCCATGTGTTTTACAGAGTATATAGCGCTGTTAAAAATTATGTATTTCCGTATTTTATGGCATTTCAATATTAGAGAGATATTACACATAGCTTCCATGTTTCGTTAAGGCCGAATACCGAGTAAAGCAAATTGGATCAAGATACCATAAACAAGTTAATTTATTTAATTTCTTTAACGTTTATTCCTATACTTAAAGAATCTTATTATATGTTAGTCAAATTTTAATTGAATTTATTCAGTACCTTCAAAAGGAATCCGTATACAAGAAGAAAAACAGACAGAGAGATAAAAATTCTAATAATATATGTTCCACTCTGTATCGATAAGAAAATTAATTCCGACTATAATTATCAAAAACTATTTAATGCATCGACTTGTCTTAATTATAGTTGTCTTATAAGTATAAATGTAAAATGGAAGCTTATTTATAAAAATAAGATATTATTGTGATTTTATGATACTCATTCTCAATTGGATCTAAATAGTTAATTTATACATATCTGGATGTTATGTGACGATGTGGGTGACTATGAGTGGGATGGTAGGGTACAAAAGGACTATTTATTTATATAAACATTTATTATAATACTCACTTAGCCACTTTGCATTCTAGGATCAATCGATTCATATCTAGTAATCAAACGGGATGGTTCGGAACTTTACTCGACTAGGCCGCGATCTTCATTCAAGTTGTAATATATTCATTCATCACAATGGCGTATTAGAAAGAAAGAAATAAAATTGTTGTTGTTGCATGTTGATGTATTCCTTCAGGTAAGCTCAATCAAATCCAGAGTAGTATCGATGTTAACAAAACATCATTTTGATTTTATATTTCAATTCATATCCTGTTATCAATATATTTATCAATAATCCTGTGATATAAGTCCATTATGAAACCTTTTATATTGTATGGATCGGAATGCTGGGCTACTAAGAAGACAGATGAGTGGCGATTGCATGCAGCAGAAACGCAAATGTTAAGATGGGTGTGTGGTGTTAAAAAATAGACAAAGTTTGGAATGAGTATGTTACAGGCAGTTTGAATGTGGCGTCAGTGGTTGAGAAGTTGAAAGGGAATCGTTTATATCGTTCGGACATGTCATGACAAGAGAGAAAACACATGTGGTGGAAAAGTAATATATATTACTAGCTATGTTGAAGGATAGAAAGGAAGAGAAATGCTAAGGACTAGATTGATAGAGTGTATAAGGAATGGAATGAAAGAAAAGAGAGTGAATGAAAAGATGACGTCTAATAAAGATTTGTTGAAGAAGAAATCGTACCGCGCCGACTCCAAATGTCTTGGGAATAGGACATAAAGGAGATTATGATGATCCTGTGATAAATAATAATAACTTGTACTCTCATATTATTCGTGAAATATCTGGCATCCCTTAGATGTCAACCTAAGCGCGCACTTTGTAGGCCGTTAGTCAATCACTGAACAAAAACCTTATAATTATGACAATGCAAATGAATTCCAATAGGTGTATAAAAAGTACGTAACAGTAACAGTTCTATTTGCAATTCATAATACATTGTTCATAATGTTGAAAAATAACCCCACAATCCTATAAAACATGATTCAAGTTCACGCTGGTGTAGTTAGCCTATAATAATCGTGTGCCAAACTATACAATCATTGTAAAATTCACAAATACACGAAACAATGTCACGTGACCCAATGTCACAATAAAATTATTCCAATCTCTTTCGTGCGCCCAAAGATTTATCTACAGTCTACACAGTGATTGTAACAGGTTCGTTTATTACCATAAACTCGAATGACCTTACTATACGTAGTATATATTTTTACTAGGTTTCAACCCACGGCTTCGCTCGTGCAGACAGACTATAGATTTTTATTATAGCTTTTTATTTCCCATTTAATCTTTCCCTTGCCCTGTAACGTAGTTAGGGATAACATTTTATAACTGCAAAATGAGTCTGTTTTATTAATTATATCGACGAGTATTAATATCAACTTACCTATGATTCTATACAGAAAATATTATGCATGGTGGTAGAACTTTTCCTAATGCCCAATTAGCTAGTTACCACCCTCAAGTTGAAAGTCTGCCGCCAAATACCTATAAGCATATTCCGGCTGTTGCACTTGAGTGCCAGTCCCTCCACTAGACTTAGCGTGTCCACCATCTTGGGCTAACATCAGATGAGATTGTGGCCACAACGCTAAACCTTAACTATATAAAAAGGTGTATTCCGGCAGTTTCACTTGAAAGCCAATCCTTCAATTAGGCTTGGCGTGTTAATTATCTTGGGCTACATCGTCACTTAACATCAGATGGGATTGTAGCCAGCGTGTAATTAAAATGGATGAATCAATGTGCGATGTTGCTATCCAGTCGAACAACCGCTTCTTATGACGTACTGTGAGATATACGATGGTCAGTCAAACAGAATATTTATTTTTATGTATATTTGTTTGTATTTTATGTTTATTGTATGGATATGTATGATACAGTCGTAATACGTATAGCATGCCGGATGAGAAGATTATACCGCCTATTGTAGTTCTAAGATGTCATAGGAGGTTTTATTTGCATAAAAGTAAGACGGAACAAATGGTTAAAATAAAAAGTGTATTTTTTACGAATGAACTCAACGAACTCATAGTGATAGAGCTTTTCTTATGCCCGCCTGGCTAGCTACTATCCTCAAGTTAAAAATCTGTAGCCAAATACCTATAGGTGTATTCCGGCAGATAGATTTGAGAGCCAGCTCTGCCACTAGGCTTAGTGTATCCACCGTTTTGGGCTAAATCAGCATTTAACATAAGGTGAGATAGTGGCCACAACGTTAAAACTTAACTATATGAAAAGCCAAAATATAGTGTAATTTCGGGATTTTAAGTAGTGGCATTTTCTTTCACTAAATCTGACTATTTTATTTCATATACTATACATAATTAATATATGTTTATAAGTTCATTTTTAATAAATTTATAAAATCACATACATTTTTATTTATTTTACATGAGATATTAAGAGTTTCTATATTAGAAGAGAAAATACTTTGAAGCGGTATTACTAAACACTTTATAAAACACTAATAAAAAAACATCTACAGTTTCAATTTTTGCTTGTAGCAAGAATTACAACATTATATGTAAACTATTTAGTTTCTTTAAACAATATTACAATGTGAGAAAGGTATCATAAAAGACAATTTCGTTTTGTTTTAAAATTGCTAACAATAATTACCTCTACATGTAACATAAATACATAATTCTGTATGTACATGTATTTTCTTTAGAAATTTTCCGATAAACACTAATATGACACAAGTTATAACATAAAAGTTTTTATATACTCTAATATCGTAAAATTTGAATTATAAACTTTTTACGATTTAACGAATTTATATTGACATACTTTATAAACACAATACTAAAGATTAAAAAAAAAAATATATTATAACCAATACGATGCAGGACAAATGTATACAGCATTACAAAGTTTTGATTCCATTTTTCACTTCCCTGTGGCAGCGGCAGTATCGATAAATTCCTTCGCCTGTCCTATTGGACGAATATTAATACCTCAATCTTTGGCAGCGTCCGTTTTAACGCATGCGCGGTGATGTCCTGGTTTTTGACATCATTCATATGTTTTGTTGTACTAAATGCCGTGGGGGTTATTATTATTATTACCTAAAAATATCTCATAGCAGTGATTGTGAAGAAAATTTGACTCCGCCCGATATTTTATATGGAGCGTCGGAAGTAATAAGTAACACACAAAAGTTGATTTTTTATTTTAATCGATAAACTATTTCCTACTTTTTTAACATTGATCTTTGGTTTAGTAGGTTTATTTTTATTGTAGTAGTGAATGCAGTACATGAAAGCGCACATATTTATCATGACATACTAGTGTACTCTTCATTATGCTACAGATGCATAAACTACATCTGTTTGTTTACCTATATATCTAGATTTAACTCAAATACGAATTGATTTATTTATATTCATTTATTCATGGCAAATATTTCCGAGTAGTTAGGTAGTAAAAAATGACAATAATGCCTGTTACAATCATAAATTTAGTATATAAATTAAATTACAAGACAATAAAATTTTCTACCTTATAAACGCGAGTGAAATCGCAGGATATTATTCGTTATACATAAAAATCTCCGGATATTGCGTTGAAACTTTTTCAAATTAAACGCACTGTAACACAGTCAACAAACTGAGTGGTACTATAAAGACAAAAATTGAATGAACTCTGGTATCAATTTGTTACCGTATTGTAGTGAGGTCATTTCTCAGTGGTAGTTTATATAGGAATATTTCTCTTAATGAATCCTTACGTAACAATTTTTTTGTGGTTCAATGGAGGTATTTGTATGTATATCAATACTAAAAGCTTCCTTTATTTCAATCGACGTTCATTTAGGGTCACTTTTAAGTGACTGTTGTGGAATCGTTTTTGTATGGGAAATAAAGTAAGCCAATAATCACATACGTACGTACTTAACAGATATTAGAGAAAACCTTCACCTTTATGATATAATCACCAGGAAATTGTACCGAAGCATTTTGAATACATAGATTATTATTCAAATATAGCTTGGAGTTATTTGTGTTGTAAATAATATTTATACTCGGTTTCTAATCATTTTCTCTATAATTCCTATCAGTATTTAGTTCAAAAAAGATTAACTACGCAAAAACATATAACTTTAAAATTTGTGGTGCTAGTACTAATAAAACAAAGCTCTTCATTTTAGCCTTATACAGTAAATCGTAATGAACTATTTTATTAATTAGAGTTAGTGGCTATTTAAAAAGTCTAGCGTGCTTAAAAAAATAATGAAAAAAAATATTATGCCTGAAGATCTATACTCTATTAGATCGCGGACACGAATAAGTTTTTAACCCCTCATATATATTTTTTTATGGTTACCATATTTCGAGACGCGTGTCTATATCGAAATATCGACGATACTCCAATCTGGAAATGCTGTAGGTTCTAGTCTCGCTCGGACAAGAGCATAGGGGTATTAATTGAGTGATCCATAAATAAATGTTGTGAGTTTGGATGTTACTTTATGCTCGTTTATCCATACTAATATTATAAATACGAAAGTGATTTTATTTATTTGTTACGCTGTCACGCCTAAATCGCTGAGTAGCTTATGATGAATTTTGGTATAAAGAAAGATGGGACCTTGGAGACGGCAATAGGATAATTTTTCTCTTGAAAAACTTAAAGGAAGTGTGGTGAAGAAAGGAATAAACCTTCTATGAAACTTTTTTTAAACCATCCTCATTACTTCAAACTCTAGGGAATTGTTGCTATTAATTACATTTTTTTTGTAAATTAATATCTACCAGTACTGACTAACATTCTGAAAGAAACAATTTAATAAAAAAAATGATTTCTGTATCGATCGACAATCAGAATTGTTTAACAAAATCAGTATGAACGCAAGCGGAATTGCAGGTAAAAGGTAGTTATTTTAATAAAGTTCTTCTCACTTCACATTAGAGAAATCGCGTACATAAACAGATACCATAAAAAAAATATGAAGGTAATAAAAGTAAATAAACTAAGAAAATAAATTTATTCTTATTTCGCAATCATAAAATCAATGTAACCAATATAGGTTTTGGTGAGAAAGTCACATTTATATTATAGGAATATTACTACAGTTTAAATAATAATATGACTAAAATATTTCATGATATTAACATAAAGCTGTTATTTCTCTGTTAAACAATTTTGAAATGCTTTACAAATTCCGAAGAGAAATCAAAAATAAAAATACATATTTAAATGTTTTATTTACATATTATGAGCCATTTATTACATTGTTAAACGTTTTTTTTCTATACCAGCTTAATCTCTATATGATAGAGCAAAGAAGTTTATTTGTATGTTTGTTTGTTTCTTTGAATGCGCTAATCTGACGAACTACCAGTCGGAGTTTTTTTTTGTATTTGACAGAGCAATAATTGAGGAAAGCTTTAGGTTATTTAACATAATGCTCTTACCAAAAGTAGCAAAGCTGTATTGAAAATAGTTAAAAAAACGGGCAAAAATAATAAAAAAAAATGTAGTGTCTAGCGAACAAAATCGCGGACACAGTATTGTGATAGGGTTGCGTTGTTATGTGTAAACAAGTTGGTTCTAGATAACGCCCAGTCTCTTAAAAATACATTAATAAAAAAAATACGGAGTCATTAAAACCAAATTAAGTACCACTACATTTGGTTCAATCACGTCACTGACTTGGTATGAGGCTTTCCGTATGAGAAAGTGTCGGTGTGGTTCTGATGTGAATCAATCGGACACTGGGAGAAATATAGTCATTACCTTATAATTATTTTTATTCTGTAAAACAAAGGTAAAAACAGACTTATGAACTCTCTTAAATCAGAAAGTGTTATAGTGTGATATTACTTTAATTGTAAAATGTTTATAGGTGCTTTTCCTAAAAAAAAGTTTATCCCCAAAGAGGGTTCAGATCTGTACCCGAATGTGTTGTAACTATCGTACGTATGGCGATATACGTCTTTCAGTAATTTTCTTATACTGTACCATGCTTTGGAATAAGGCTGGCAGTGACGACCCCACGATAGATGCTCTTACGGTATTCGTCGTTGTTTTTAGACTGAACTGAGCTTACTATCGGGTTGACGAGCCATTAGCTACCGTGCTACGAAAACAAGACAGTTACGCACTAGGAATGCCATACATAAAACTAACTTCTTTTTATTATTAAGATATATCAAATATCATAAAGATCAAAGAAATTAATTACAAAAAAAAGATCTAGGTACTCATTATAATTTTCTTACTTTTATTTGTTTTTATACTATATATGGTAACATTTAACCCTCGTACTGTATTTACAATTCTTCTATAATCATATAGTCATCCATTTCCGTCCTGCTCAATGTATAATTAACTGGTATTTTAAAGATATACTATATTTTTAGAAGTAGTAATTGCACGGTTATTACGATCGTATCAATTTTAATATTATAAATAGTCGTTTTTGCGAAAAACAAAATTCCAACTGCCTCATCTTATACTTGCAATTCCAACAGAAATATGTATGAATTAGTTCTGAAAAAGCTATAATAAAATAATATTTTACAAAATTTTAATTTGTCAGATGGTGTGATTTATAGTTCTTCGTTTATCGCATTTTGGAATCAGCAAGAATTAAACACTGTTACCAGAAGGCTTAGAGATCGCCATGACAGGAATGACTGCGATGAATTGTCGTTGTTTTTAGATTATACTTTGCCGAGCTGATATTATGAAAGTAAAAAAAAATAGTATTAAACTACTATATACATGTTATATTGTTATATTTAGTTTATTATGGACGATAATTTACTAAATTTATCGTTCAGGTATCATTATGTTATTATTTATATGGCAAAATTGGGCGTTCGCCAATAAGCAAGACAATCCATTCTACCAAATCACGACTCAGCTACAATTCTTGAGCTGCACTAACACAAAATACTTATCTATAGGACTACACATTGAAACCAGGTCTGTATTGAGTACGTCTGTTTATCATTATACTTTATTATTACATTTTTATTTATCTTAATTAGAAAAACAACATTAAAACTGTATATTTACTGTATACTGCCGGTGAATGTGGTTATTATTAGTATTAATTTATATGTTTGTAATATATTTATAAATGTATAGTCTTGTTATGTTTAAATCAAATAGTCCTAGCGATTAAAAAGGTTTCTCGTACAGGGACTATTTTTGGTAGCTGTTGGAATTGAACAGTTTGTTTAGAAAAAATGGACTACTATTTAAGAGTTTGTAAGTACATACACATCTATGAAATAAAGTTTATATTATATTCTGCAATAAATATATTATTTCTGGTAAAACATTTTAGAGTATGCCACTTTGGAGTATTTTTATTTTACCTATACTACGGGTATTTTTTGCAGACATTGTTACATTTTCATCCGTAAAATATATAGTTAGTATTGATATAATACCATCGAGCAAACAATATGGTAAGTAGATATGGTGTCATGATGCACATTAACTGTAATGTACAACCCAACAGCCGAAGCGCTTAAAGTTTGATAAGCTTTCTAGCCGTTTAAACTCTGCTATTAGAACTGAACTCTTTAGGAATCTTTATGAAGTTATAAACTGTATTGTTTTTTTTTTTTTATTTATATTATATTTAGTAAACATATTTGTAATATAGAGATATTAAGAGAGCTGAAGTGTTAGTGGGCTCCCCATATATGCCGTTTTTTCCTCTTCCTGCTCTTCAGAACGTCTCGCTTACAATGAGCGACAGTCTCAATATCCTCGGTATAGATATCCGCAGTAGTTATCCTTTCCACAGTAGAACTACACGCGCTGGACCTCAGATTCACAGCTTCACGGTAACCCCCATTACGGGTAGAACCAAAAAGTTTGATACGTCGTACTTTTGCCGTGCCGTGAAGTTGTGAAACAGTCTTCCAGCTCATGTATTCCCTTCCTCGTATAACATCGGGTCCTTCAAGAGAAACATAAAAAAGTATTTACGCAGGCCAGCATGACAGTAGCAATTGGCGATGGATTGTCGTTATCTCGATGGTCGCTGCTGTTTTTGGACTGTGCTGTACTTAACATCATTTTGCCGAGCTACCATAAAAAAGACCTTATAAATGACGAAGTAAGTTAACTTAGAGTGAATACATTTAAACATGAGATGGAACGAGTACTACAAAGTATGACTGATATTAAATAGAGGCATAACACCGAAGGTTAGATACAGTGGTCATTTTAAGGGAAACCTTTACAAAATAATGGTGAGATTTTTGGCTGCATTATTTTCCTAACGTTAAAGAAGATTTTTTTTGTGTGATTACAAATAATTGTTTTAAGTTTATTTGATATTTTGTGATCGTTAATCCTTACTAATTTTATAAATGCAAAAGTGAGTATGTTTGCGCTTTCACGCCTAAACCGCTGAATCGATTATGATGTTTCGTTATAGAGATAGATGGAACCCTGAAAATGGTGATGTGTTAATTTTTCTTTTGAAAAACTTATAGGAAGTGGGGTAAAAAGAGGAATAAACTTATTATGAAACTTTTTATTGCGTCATCGGATTTGTTTTGACCAAATCAATACTAACGAAGCCGCACGTAAAAACTAGTTGTATTTATAAAATCCAAGATATTTCCTACATAGGTATATGTCATAATCAAAAAAATGAAACTTATTATTTTAAGATACTGGGTTACAAAAGAAAAAAAGAAAATTACTATATGAAAATCCGAAGTAAATAATAAATAAAGAAAAAATGCATGGTGGTAGGGCTTTTTCTGATGCCCGCCTGGCTAGCTACCACCCTCAAGTTGAAAATCTGCCGCCAAATACCAATAGGTGTGTTCCGGTAGTTGCACTTGAGAGCCAGTTCCTCCAATGGTTTAGCGTGTCAACCAACTTGGGCCGTATCGTCACTTAAGATCAAGTGAGATTATGGCCATAACGCAAAGCCTTAAATATAAAGAAAAAAATTATGTGCACTGTAAGTTATTCGTATAAAATAAATTTATGATATGCTTATTTTCTTTTCAACGTATGTTTACTTTTTGTGTACGCATAACAGTTTAATAATGAATTTTTACTCATTAAATTCCTTTATCGCTAATGTTAAAAGTAACATCTCGTTTCTTTTTATTTATGTTGTTGTTTTTGTTAATTTATTTCTCAGTGGTCGGACATTTTACACGATGACGACGTTCTAGTAAACAACGAAGCGAAAAATTAAGTGAAATCATTTAATTGTGCTGATGAAATTAAATGTAAGTAGAGTTTTTTGCCGTTCAGTGCATTGTGTATAGTGCGTCTTCTCTTTTACTTTTATCTAAAACCATATTAATACATGATTTTGTTCCTAAGGACTTATAATCATTAAAATATAATCAATGCAAATACTATGGATGCGTGGAGATAAAATTAGGAATGAATATATTCGAGAAAACATGAAAATTGGACGAGTGACAGAGAAATTGAGGAGTAATAGGTTAGCGTGGTATGTTATTAGAAGATACGAAAGCCATATAACTAGAAGAATGTTAAGTATGAAGGTAAATGGATGCAGGAGACGAAGAAGATCGATGGACTGTGTGAGAAATGATATGTGTATAAAAGGTGTATATCTAAGATGACAGACGATAGAGTAGAGTGGAAGAATAAAACATGCTGTGCCGACCCTATCAAGGTAGAATAAAGGACTATAAAAAAAAGATAGTCTTTATAGTCAAAACTGTTAGATGTTTGCATTTTATTGGATAACCCATCAATTAACAGAATTATTCAAAGTTTAATATGTACTTACAGTATAAAGTTATTTTTGAAAAAAATCATAAATATTTTATTATACTAGTTTAATTTAGTTTTGTATTTTCAGCACTTTATAAGGTTACAGTAAGTTCCATGATTTCACCGTGTCTTTGATCTCAACGAAAGTAACAATTATTATTAAATATCTTAAAATAAATTAGAAATAAGATATTCGTTCAGATAACCAATAATTAATTTTATATGTTTTAGTTTATATACGCAATAAGCAATTATCTTTTTACAAAATTAACTCTTAAATAATCAGTTATTAAGATAAATTGAAATATAGAAAAAAAACCTTAATTCCCGAACTGTGGAGTAGTATTGACAGCAGTAACAATACCATTTCGGCCTGATACAGTACAAAGAACACGATATTTACAAATGTCAAAGCTTGACCTCAAAATTGACCTCTGAATAAGATTATAGAGTGAAACACTGGGGGGCCGAAATTATATAATGGAAATTTATTTACAGCCATTGTTCCCACTACTGGATAATTCAAATTAAAATGGACGTAATAGTCTGGAGCACTTCACAAAGTTAGGTTTCTATAAAATTAATATACTTTCAGGTATCACTTATAGTAGTGTTAGTATTGGGTGGTACTTACGTTAATGTGATTTGTAAAGAGCCAATTGGCAATTCATGGTTTGAACTTTGGAAGATTCTTTGGAGGCGTCAACTTTCTTTCTTAGGCATACCTACATATGCATACATACCCGTGAATCGCAAATTTTTAAAACCGTTAAATACATACGTACACGAATTATTATGTTACTGTTAAGATATACGGGAATTTTATTTGTCTCGCCTATAAAAACTTTGCCAGCACCGTTTCTTCTCTTAAGAGATAAATGTCAAAATGTTACTTTTTGTTGAGCCTCTTTTTTTACATTCTACGATACAAAAAGCAACTGCAGTCCAAATTTAATGTTTCTAGTTTCAGTAGTTTCAGCTATGCGTTAACGAGTCAGTCAACCAACATCTTTAAATATAGATAGGGACTGCATCACTTATTACGTTACATAGATAGCACAAGCTCTCGTACAGGCTGCGTTATATTCTCAACCTAATCGGGCATAACCTGCGGAAAGGAAAGAGTCACCAGGCATAGTGCCGGGACACTTGTAGGATTTAAAGCTTTTCAGATATATTGTCCTAAGCCATTTCTAAAAATTCTACCCTGATCAGGATAACGCTTCCGATGTACATGTAGGAACCACCGGAACGTAATACTAGGTTGTAATATTCTATTGTTTATCATTATGAATTATCTAAAATATTTATTGACTTAATAACACTTACTTGGTCTTTTTATAATATTACTACAACTTGTATCAATTAACTATTACTACAAACTTTGTATTTATATAATGTAATATACTTTAATGCTAAGTAGCAAACAAATTAGCTAATGGAATTTGGCGGTCGTATAATCTATAGTGTTACAGTTTAATAGTAAATGTGATCTAAAACTGATACAAAGAGATATCGTAACATTGATCAAGATCCTATTTCTTTTACATAATAGACTAAACCAAATTTATTTTATACATTAATTTTCTAACGAGTGACCTTCAAGCCGTGCTGACATGCACGAGGAACTGACGCGGACGTCGGCACGCTATAATTTCCACGGTTACAGTTTACTCGCGCACATTCTGTCATGTTAAGGTCACGATTAAATCACTCCCCGGGCTAATCATTCGTTAACACTAAATCGTACGAGATAAAGATACAATCAATCTAAACACGTCAATGTATAGTAACAGTCGTGAAGACTGTATATGTACAGACATCTAAACATATAATAAATCTGTAGAAAAGTCGTTTTTGTACATCGAAAATATTTCCAAAAAAATTGCCAGGGTGTTAAAGAATAACCAACAGTACACATATTCAGCATTTTGGGAATTTGTGTCTTTTTGTCTGTTTGTCTGTGCACGCAACACGTATAATGTACAAAACTAATGAAGATAAATTTTATACGAAAAAAATAAACGTAACTTGGAGTATAACTCAGTTTTTGTTTCATCGCAATTGTTTCACTCTATCAGGAGATATCATAGAGATATATAAAAATGAATCGCTGAAATGTATGTATGCGCATAACGTCCGAAGAACTGTACCAAATTGGATAATTCTTTTTTTATTGTATTTGCTGTTGTTAATACAAGGTTAGTATAAAACTTAATAAAAAAAACGACCAGATTTTTTTTTAAATCTCAGTATGGAAAATGAGTGAGTGAAGACTGAGATATCCATATATAATAAAATAAATCGCCGATCGTCAGTCTCTCTGAAACTCACAAGCGGCTGAAACGATTTTATTCGTCTATGCTTTTAAAGTATAATAATACTTTCTAAAAGGTTAAGGTTAGATTATGTATTTAGGTGTTATAAAACCTAAAAGTATATATATTTTTTATTTGGAATGAAAAGCATTTTATTATACTAATTTGTTGAGAATATAATAGCATCTATTCAGATACGTGGTTTATTTTATTTTATGAATGTTTTTGGTTTACCTAATCCTTACTTCCTTACTAATATTATAAATACGAAAATGAATTTGTTTGTATGTTACGCTTTCACGCCTAAACTGCTGAATCGATTATGATGAATTTTGGTATAGAGGTAGACGGAAACCTAGAGACGGTGACAGGCTACTTTTTTTCACTAAAACCTTATTAGAAGTGTGGTAAAGTGAGAAATAAACGTTGTATGAAACTTTTTATTGCGTCATCCCATTTGTTAAATAAAATAAATATTAACGCGAGCGAGGCCGCACGTATAATCTAGTACAATAAACAAGATTGTACGATTGGCTCAGCGGTTAACAAGATTCCCCGGTGCGAATGCCGCAGCGAAGTACTTTAGTTTGAAACTTCGCACAGAAAACCTATTTGCCTACATAATTCTTTTGAATTTGATTGTTACTTTGTGTGCGTTAATTGTCCTTTTAAATTGCTTCACACTTGACATTGGTAAAATTGCCTACATAGGCGTATACTACAAATAAAAAAAAATTAAAAGTACCACTATTAAATAAATTTCGTTATGCTTATACTGAGATATGTGTTTATATTATATGTTATTACAATTTTGATAAACTATTCAAGTATTTGTAACTAATTTAAATTTCCGTAGTACATTATTTACATTGTAATAAATTAAGCCAATATGTAGGTAATAACGTCGCTTTTAATGATGATATTTAAGTGATTGAAGTTTTTAAGCACTATTAAATAATATGGGTTAAATATTTTATACAAGTAATAGGAATTTATATTGTTGATTTAAGTAATTGAATATATCAAATAATTTTAATATATTATTCTAAATCTTTTGATTACCATTTATAAAATTGTATCACAAATCAAGTGGGAACAGTATGCAACTTGTTTCTATATATACAAAACCATAGCAAGTGACCGTCATTACTCTTTGTTCTCTATTATTTTATATCATGCAATTTACAGAATCGTCAAATTATTATATTATTGAGCTGGTAACCTTAACGAAATTAAGTGCACGACATTTAACTCCGTGTCGAAGGAACGCATTTCCATTACACAATGAAATGTTTTTTGAAATATTTTGTCTACGATAAAACTTTATTCATTCCCTACGAGAAATAAATCCAATTTTATAAAAATAATTTAACTTTAATACAATGATCAAAACAAACACTACTTTAACTTTCGGGTAATGTTTATATGAATTTTTTACCCTTTTTAAGTGTTTAGCAATTAAAACATTGCCAACGGCAATTCATCAACAGTCGCCGTTATCATGCTGGCCTATAGGCATTTTGGCTGTAGAATGTATACACTGTTTGACCCCTATAACTAAACAAATTAAAAGATAGTCACTGTATACGACTTATAGTTATGTGCATTGTTGTTGCAACCCAGCCGGACACAATCATCCTACTAGCCATCAAAATATTGTAACGTATATCAATGACCAAAAAAAAATATCTTAAACAATGAAAACAATCACACAGATCCGCGGCCAACCGTTCAAAACGCAAGATCAAATACCTAACTACGTAGTCATTTACCTTGACAACAACCCGGGGCAGAACGCGTTGGACGCTGCGTCCACACCGGTTAACTGCATACCTTGTCGATGATAATGACACCCTAAAGATCATACATTTCGCCCGTGACATTAATGACTGTTTTTAACTCAATACACACATAAGCTAATCGAACTATGACGCAACATTAATTATGGTTAGTAAGATATTTTAGCTCAGGTATGTATTTAGACTATGAATTTTCAGTTTGATTTTTAGTCCGAAGTTAAGTAAAAATAAATCATATTACTGGTTTAAATCACAGTCTATTACAATATGTGCCAAAGCGAAAAGCAAGTAACCAAAAATCACTTAATTTCTTAAATCATAGTATTTACAAGCACACGAATTTTGCTTACAGATCAATTGCTAAATACTGAACAATAAGGAGTAAATTTGACGATTCAGTTAAATTCTAGCTAGCCGATACGCGAATTAAATTCTCAGTGACATCATTACCAGGTCAAGACCGGGTCAAAAGCTGTGAACTTTTTTCACAAAGTACTAAAAACATAAATTTATCTTGATATATTAGCTTGAAAGAACTTGTCCGTCAAGGCAATTTCTAACTATCGTTGATAAAAAAGAGTAATAAAATCATAAACTTTATAATTATTTAAACATTAACTTCTATGTTGATGCTCTAATTTTAGACTACTAAATAACAATCACACTTATTATGATGATACTCAGAAGAATGTAATCTAAGAAAGTGTAATTCTGTTTAAAAAGACTCATACAATTAACAGATACATCCAGAACCGGAACTGTGATTTATGGATCGTGTAAATAAATGTCATGTTTGAGATTCATAGCCACCGTCCTTGTTGTGGCGGTTTTGAAGCGATGATAGCTCAGTTGGTAGTGTGTACGTATGGACGTGAGTTAGAATCCATCTGCATTGAGCCTGAGATTTCGGTGAGAGAAAGCATCGTGAGGAAACCATAGCGTGGAGGTAGAACTTTTTCTATTGCTCATATCGCTGGCTACCGCTCTTTAGTTGAGAATCTGCCGCCAAATAGCTATATGTATATTCCAGGAGTTGCACTTGAAACCCAATCTCTTCCCTAGGCTTAGCGTTTTCACCATCTTGGACATCTAACATCAGGTGAGATTGTGGCCATAGTGTTAAATCTGTACAGTATAAAAAGTGGCAAGGTGACCACTTAGACCACTTTACTACCTGTTACATATAGTTACATCATTATTGTTGGTTGAACTAATTAAGTTTTAGTGATAACGTGAGTGAACACTGCTTCGTAACTCCCGCTTGTCTAGCTGCTACCCTCAGATTGAAAATTTTCTCCTCTGTGGAATCTGTGGGTTTTTACGCCTCTTGAGAATCAATTCATTTATTAGGCTATTTGTTATAACCTTGTACCAAATCGATACCATATCGTCACTCATCAATAGAAATAATTTCATAAACCTATAAAGTTAACAAACCATGTATATGTCCGCTTCGACGCACGTCTGGAGCTTACTCCATAAAAACGATTGTCTTTTAAGTATAACGATTGTTAAAGTGAAAGGCGCGCAAAGTACGTTGCGCAGAAAAAAGTAACGTTTTTGAGTTAACGTTTCTATTTATTTTGCTTCTTATAATACTTCTATATCAGGAGTCTCATATGAAAATTACTTAGAAATCTTTGCTTTATTTTTAGATGTAAGAGAGAGACAAACTTGTTAGCAAACCATGTCATCGTGGGGGTGCCGGGTCCACTTGTGGAAGAGAGGGAAACTGGGAACAGTTTCTCACAACCCGTGTTTCTCTCTCTGCCCAGTCGAATTCGGTAGCAGCCAGCTAGCGCAGCATTAGAAGTACGTTCTAATATAGGACTTACTGTAGTCCTAGACAGGTCAAGATCTTTGAGAAGATTATAGAGATAATTAGCTGGTATAACTCTCACTACCACTTCGACTACGTATAAATTAACCTTATAGCCATCCCTGTTCAGGTAAATTAGTAGCTCACAGTATTTATCTTTTAATACGGTTTGCGGTCTCGTTATCCCAAATTCTTAAGTGCTCCTAACCTAAACATTGGTATCTAAATAAACTGCTCACATTCTTCAACTAGTTTCGCACCTGATCGTGACCTTCGTGTATAACAATTCAACATTCAACTATTGATTCCATCAAGTAACTCACAAACATTATCAATTTGTAATTAATAGTTATGAGCATGCAGTTATTTCGAGGTTACATTTGACTTATATGAAACGAATTGTTATTTTTTGAGCCTATAATATTGATTACGAGCCGATTAATAATATACTTGTGATTTATGGTCGTCTTTGATCATTCATATCCAATATACTATGAACTCATATAACTAATTAGCTATACCCGAGCTTCGCGTGGCACTTGTGGAAATTTTAATTTAGCATTTTTGCCCGTTTTTGTAATTTTTTTCAATACAACTTTGCTCTGATTGGTGGTAGCGTTATGTTAAATATGTTAAAACCTACCTTAATGATTGTTCTACCGAAAACAAAAAGAACTTTTAAATTCCCACTGATATTTACTAAGATTAGCGCGTTCAAACAAACAACAAACTTCTCCGCTTTATAATATTGTTTAGACTGCTTTTTTCCTTTTCTATCATAGCACGGTAAACGACTCGACTAGGTTTCTTGGATGTATATCAGCAGATCTACACTACGGCGGAAATACCTACGACTGGTATATAGTGGTCACAATCTTAACGAATTCCCTATAAGATTTATCAGGAAGTAGGAGTATTCACTTTTACACACAAATATATTCAATGGGTTGACGATTTAACTAATCTTAAGGGAAAAACCTGGGTAAAACTAGCACAGACCAAGAATGGCGTAAAAAAAGAGGAGGCTTATGCCTATAACATGTTAAAAAGAGCTATCAATGATGATGAAGACATCGATTCGAATCGAACACTGTTTGCCCACTGCGGATGGAACACTATGTTACTATGTGCTAAACAATTAAAGTAATTAGAAATGTTATGTTTTCTTTCTGATATATTATTTAAACCCATCATTGATACATCGATATTGTAACAAAGGGCATACTTTTTTCATCTATTGAAATCGGTGGATAATATAATAAAATAGCCATCGTTCTATTTCAATTTAAAGAATTTCGTCTGTGTTTACCTAAATCTTAAGCAGTAAGATTTTTAAAAACATAATATACGTAAATATAAGTTTACTGTTAAAGATATCCATAATACTGTAGAAAGCAATGAGTGTGGTAAAGTTAAGCGAAATATTTAAGTGTTTCCGCTACATTACCCAACAGTCGACTGTGATCGTCGGAACAAGCAGCACGCGAACTGACGTGCCTTGATCAATATTGCAACAACAAATTGTCTAAAATTAATCGTGAGAATGAATACATCGATTAAACAATTTTATTAAATAATAAAATCTCTACTTGATATTTCATAAAGATAAAATACAATTAAAGTTTTGCATCAAACTTTAGCCATTAAGCCTAAGTCACGCAGTATTTTTATTTTATTTTTTCGCGTGGTCCTAAATGATATTTCGTGATGAAATTATAAGACCTACCTTTCTTCTATGTAGATATTGTATAACGGTTATACGACAGACTTATTATATATATTTTCAAGCTCAATCACACCCTCATAATTACTATATTTTCTCGTAGTAGACGACTAAGGGTTTGCAAAGTGCGCGCTTTGGCTATATGACGTTTGTGAGATTTTTTACGAATAATAATAAACATTATTGGTTATTATTATAAAATAAGTAATTAAAAACATGTTAATGAATATGTAAAGGCAAGAAATATAACCACTACAATAGGACTTCAACCATTCTTGCTATTGTCATTACAAAATTCTCGATGTTTCTCAACAATCTTATCTTCAAGACGCTATTCTTTAGTATTCTCATATCACAGAAAGATAGAGAGTTAGTTAGTTAAAAAAAGCTTTTATTTCGACTAAGATTGTCAGCTATTGAATAAATTGCATCAAAATATATCAATAATTTAATTAACTACGAAATTTATTCCTATTATAGAATAATTTAGGTACAGAAAAGGTTCACATAGATGAACCCTTTCGTTAGGTGCGATGCAAATTTTTTTTTTTTTTTGGAATAGAAGGCAAACGTACAAGCCGATCACCTCATCATAAGTGATCACCGCCTCCTTTAAGGTGTAATTAGGCTCTCTTCTTAAAGGTTCCCATATTTTATCGATCCGGAAACATGGCCGGCCGACACATGTCAGTTTCACAAGATAGATTTGCGAGGCAAAAAAATCCGCGCGTAACGTACCGTCGTGGATTACCATTTATCCAGATGGTGAGGATGGAATTTAAATTTATAAATACTTTATGTTAGTATCTAATATTATTTACCACCATGTCTATATTTGTCAAAATATGTTCGACAGTTTTATGTAAACCGTAAAAGAGGACAAGCAGACAAAATGTATCTATGACTATAATATAGTATACGCTGGTTATAATTAAATAATTAAAAATATTCATGTTTGACTCAGTTACAGTTTTATTATATGAGTAGATTTTAAGACATTTTTGTACATCTACTATTATGTCTGTTTATTACAAATTTCGCATACAACATACATTAACTTACCACGTATTTCTGAAATAATGTTATCAAGATTACTTAACTCGGTTGCAAAATTTCTTACATAATACATGATCACAATTAACACGACTAATTAATGTTTTTATTTTCATGCATTCCACAATTATCTTTATTAAAAAAAAATAGGTTACTCTGCTGTTGTTATTTTTTCGGGTCAATTTTCAGGTTACTATGACCTAGATGCTCTAGATTGATGACTGGTATCTAGGACTTACTTAATTATTTTTACCGTCTAATGAAATATTTTGTTAACATATTTTATTTTCCAGTAATTTTATACCTTTTTTGTAAGTTTCACCAATGAAAAGGTTTTTCTTTCCGTCATTTCTTCATCACTCCCTTTTCTTTCATCTCATGCCGCACACACTCTATCCATATTTTCCTTGGCTTTTCTCTTCCTTTCCATTCTCTAAAATTTTTAAAACTTTTTGCACTACCATTTTCTTAGACCAATATTCAACGATATAAATTGTATGAACTTACGTTCACTGAACGTCGATCTAGTTTATCCGAAAAAAAATATGTAAACTATGATTCAAACACTTTAGATCATGCAAATAAAGTATTTAATCTATAAATGCACGTCGTAACTAGAATTAAACTAGTATGTTGACTTAAACATTTTAATCATATTGTAATTGCTAATGACTTATAAGTTATTCCAATATATACTTGAATATGTGATTCATTTTTTTTGCCATTCCAAGTTATTCGATTGATGCCTATGCTGCATGACTAATCGATAAACAATATGCTAATAAAGAAAAATTGAAATAAAATCACACGCCTACTATATAAATAATATAATCAGTTACTTCATAATTTACATTGAAATGGTCCTCGATTAAATTAGATTATGAAACACGCTGAATAAAATTAAAGCCCTTGCTCTAAAATCTCGGTGTCACCCAGTTAATTAAGGGTATTTCGCAACTTGAATTTCTTATGTAAAACTCGGGCACTCTCAACGAAAGTCTGTGTTTAACAGGCGAAGTGTCGTAAAGCTAGGCTTAACTGCATTCACTTACGTTTCAGCGTTCGTAATGGCAGTAATTATGACATTACCCACTTACAAATTCATCGATATTTGGTGCAATCAGGAAATTGAGTTGATACCGCACCACTATAAAAAAAATTGGTTCAATGTATTCATGAAATTATAATAATTCTAACCATGATAAAAATAAAGAAATTACATTGCAAAATGCTATGTAAATTTAAAATGTTTTTTGGAGTGGTAGGACACGGTATTTGTTTCTAGAGTCCTTAAAAAATTTGTCTTTCAACGATTGCTAACATACAGAGGAAACAAAAAAAAATGTGTGTGCAGTTCACACGCGATACATGTGAAACCTTCAAAAATTCGATTCATAATACGCAGGCGCACAAACGCACATACTAGCACACGTATAATGTTTAGACCCTGTAGAAAACACTGTATAATGCTTTCTATCTCATTATCTCGCAATTATATCATATGGACGTATGTGACTGTCTCTTATTACTGTCGCTTTTTCGGTTCATCAAGTTTTTAATCACAAAGATATTATAGAAGTTATATCTTAATTAATAGACAAAGAAAGAACAAAAATCTTACGTCATGCGATGTTTCCAAGCGGTCACCCATTCAAGTAGTGACTGCGCCCAACGTTGTTTTACTTCGGTGATTACTTCGGACGAGAAGCGGTGTTTTCAACGTACTATGGACGTTGGTGCGTTAAATTCTATAGATACTTCTATCTCATTCCCCTGCACGCTATCTTATAGATGTATGTGGTTGTCTCTTTTTACTGTTGTTTCATCGAGTTCAAATCACAACTATGCTAAAGAAGTTTCCATTTCAAAAATGTCGAATGTCAAGCCATACATTTTTTGTGCTTTATTTCGCTATCAATCGTTGAAAAGCAGTTTGGCTTCTTGTACAGGTGTAACTTCGCTATAGTCACACGCTAAGTGTGGTGTGCTAAGATGAGCCAGTATAAGTGGGTATACGACTTATTCGTGATCAGGACGGTTTAGCGTTATGGTCATAATCTCACCTGATCGTAAGTGACGATACGGCCCAAGTTGGTAGACACACTAAACCTGTGGAGGAACTGGCTCTCAAGTGCAGCTGCCGGAACACACCTATTGGTATTTTTGCGGCAGGTTTACAACTTGAGGGTGGTAGCTATTAGGCGGGCATTATAAAAAGCCCTACCACCATGTTATGGTTTCCTCACAATGTTTTCTTTCACCGAAAGCTCAAGCTCATTGTAGGTGGTTGGATTCGAACTCACGTCCATTGACGCGAAGTCGTACACACTAGTACTGAGCTATCATCGCTTCATTCACTAAACAACGCTTAGAGTCTAAGTCTACGAGTGCTACTAAGGCAGGTGTTGTGGTTGTTCCAATCTAGTCGAACACAACTATCCTATGTTACCATTAAGTTGTAGTGGTATAATACTTGTCTGCACTTATTTTAACTAAAAAGCATTAAAATATTATTTCACTATCAAACAATGCAAAAACACATTAAACTAGTTCACAACAATACTATACAGTCCATAAATATATATTTATTTTTACTAGTGTTCGCCTGATGGATGAAATTCAACTACAATCATTTCTGAAAATTAGAGAAATTCTTATAGAAGAGATGACAGAATACAGGCAATATTAAAGAAGAATGGCGTCATTTTTATAGTTAAGGTTTTAGCGTTATGGCCTTAATCTCACCTGATCTTATGTGACGATACGGCCCAAGTTGGTAGGAGTTTATTAAATCTGTGGAGGAACTGGCTCTCAAGTGCGGCTGCCGGAGCACACCTATTGGTATTTGGCGGCAGGTTTTCAACTTGAGGGTGGTTGCTAACTAGGCAGGCATTAGAAAAATACTATGGTTTCCTCACGATGTTTTCCTTCATCGGAAGCTCAATCTCATTGTAGGTGCTTGAATTCGAACTCACGTCTCTTGACGCCAAATCGTACACACTACCACTGAGCTATCATCGCTTCAAAATTATGTTTATGGATTGTACTATACCTACCACAAGACCCAATGTCTTTCCTTTTGGTGCTCTTAAAATTTTGAATGAATGAAAACTTTTTATTGCACTTTTAATGTCTACACAGGCCAGCTTAATGCCACAAGACATTTTCTTACAGCTAACCATCGGTATTGTTATGAACATATTAAAAATAAATGTAAAAAATAAAAATATAAAGTAAAGGAACACAATACACCAATATACGCCACAATACACCATTATACCAACGATAATACAAAAATAATGCTCGATACGTATCAATACGCTAACGCCATTCGCTTTTAGTAAAGTAAGAATTTCCTAATTAAAATCCTTTTTGAAACTAAGTTTCTTAACGGATGTTTGGAAAACTCGTGAAAGGAACGATAATGCTAGTGCGAAAGCCAGTAAACTATTGAGAATTATCTGGTATACTTAAACTCACCTTCAGTTTCTATTTCTAAACGAATACATATCAATGTAACATCAATATAATGGTAAATCATTCACTGCTGTAACGAAATTAAATTTTTCTAATAAATCATTTGTTTTTATATAGAAAAAAGCTTTATGCAAAAACCATAATACAAATTTAATATTTTCTGTACATTAACTAGGTAATATAGCATTATATAAATGAATAGATAAAGGTTTATATCGTGAGAAAAATATGAGAAAACGACTATTAGTATTACTAGAAAGTATGACGACGAACATATGTGATGAATTGTAGACTGTTGTAGCCTTTGTTTCTAGCTTACGCACTATCATCATCAGATATATATAGCCGTTACTTTGTTATTAACAAGAAAAAGACTAGTATTCTAATTTCATAAATTCAAATCTCCGTATTAGACATACAGGAAATTTAAATTGTCATATAAATTTTATATCGCGGAATAGTAAAACCTGAAAATAAAGAAAATAGCTGTATAATCATCCAATAATTTCCTAGATAATCCTCGAGCACATGCGCCCATTTACAGGCTATAAATTGGCCAGTAATTGAGTAATTGGGTAACTCAGGAAATTACCTGCAATACGTATGAAACAAGAAATTTAAAAATCAGTTGTTATTCGAAGTTACATAAAACTATCAGTAGTGGTAACATACTACCTATATAGTACGAAGAAATGGAGATAAGTAAAGCAAAGTTTGATGGCAAAAAGTATAAAACTTTCAACGAAACATATTCACTGTGTGCTTTCTCTTTATGTATTGCTTTTCTCTATCCAAATAGAGCTAATGCAATGAACAGATTAATTATTGTTTTATTTGTCATTCTGCTAAATGGTGGACAAATATTTTGGTTCATTACTTATACGTTCAAATGTATCTACGCTCTGGACATATATAACTTAGCAAGGAATATGACTCTTTTTATTGTCGTGCTTTTGTACTTCATAAAAACTTTTTACATTATACATGCGACTAAAGATTTTGCTAAAATATTAGAAAAACTGTCACAAGATTTACTAGAAGCAAATAATTTAGATGATGAGTATCAAGTCTTATACGATTGCTATATAAAAAAATGCAAAATTGCACAAATCCTTTGGCTCTTAATACCAGTTATACTGAGTGCACAATTTCCAATATACGCAGGCATTCGTATGACTATTGAAAGCTTACAGAAGGATGATTTTGAAAGATTAATGGTACACGATATGGAGCTAATATTTGTTGAAGATATACAGAGTGAGACGCCCTTTTTCGAATGCATGTTTGCTTATAACTGCTTACAATGTATTGTCCTTGTTCCAAACTTCTGTGGTTTAGATGGCTCATTTTGTATCGCAACAACTCATTTATGTTTAAAACTCAAATTAATGGCACATAAAGTACACAGAGCTTTCAAAATTACAAATAGTAATTGGCAACTGCGAAAAATGCTCAACGACGCCATTCGAGATCATCAAGATGCTTTGGATTTTTATGAGCAAATTCAAAAAGTATACGGTTCGTGGCTTTTCACAGTATTTATGCTGACAGCATTTATGATATCCTTCAATTTATACCAGATCTATCTTCTGAAACGTGTTGATCCGAAGTACACATTATTTGGACTCGTAAGTGTCCTCCACATCTACTTGCCCTGCTACTACTCGAGTAATTTGGCCAAGGTGATTTATTTTCAATTTATCATCGTATGTATAGTTGGCCTTTGATTATATGTTATTATTAATCACTCCAGCTGGTTAAACTATTTTTTCTTTTCATCGTTCAATCATTGTCTGAATTGACAAGATAATGCATAAAATATTTCTGTTTCAAAAATAAAAATGAAAAGGAAAAATATATACATAAAATGTCCTTATAACAGGGTGAATTAGAATTTGATAACATGATGACATTTTTTTAAGCGATAATTGCTTTGTTAATATTGTGGACGGATGGCGTGTAAAAGGGCGTGAGTTCGAATCCAATTACAATGAGCTTTAATTTTCTCTGAAGGAAATGTTATGAAACCATAGAATGGGGTTAGGTGTATTTCTAATACGCGGTGATTGCATGCACGAACCCGCGTCGCCTCAGGAAGCCGATACACAGCCGTGGGATTTTAGTGAGTATTCCTGGTGCTAATAGCGCCGAGTGAATCCCATATATGCCGCTCAGTCCCCCCGAGCTGCGAGGGGATGCATAAATGTATTTCAGCACGTAAAAAAGGGGGCTTTTTCTAATACCCTGGCTAGTTATCACCCTGATGTTCAAAATCTACCGCCAAATACATATAGATATGTTCCGGCAGTTGCACTTGAGAACCAGTCGCTTCACTAGGCTTAGCGTGTCCATAATCTTGGGCTACATTGTTACTTAACATCAGGTGAAATTGTGGCCATTTTTTTTTTCTCTATACGAGGGGAAATGCATTAAGGCATCCCATCCTTGTTGGGTGGGAGGGGTATGTGGAACTCACCTGATTATCGTCTATAGGGCCAAGGTGCAGGATCTGTGTTCACATTGCATCGGCTCCCAAGATTGTAGCCATAACGCTAAACCTTAACTATAACAACAAAAATGAAACCACTTTATATTAATAGATGGAGAATAAAATTTGAAGAATTTTAATAGAGTAAAAAGCAATTATTTATGTTACTCTAGCTTAGCAGATATGTATTTATTTATTTATCATTAACTTTAAAGTGGTGCAGTAATAAAAGATGGTAGTAAAGCAAACAACAAATGAAAGACAAACACTACTACAATACTAAGACTATGATACATATATAATACATATAAATCATATATACTATGTATGTATGAGGAAATACAATAAATAATGCACTATTTAATTATACACATAAACACAAAAATAATAAATAAAGAACAAATAATTATTTAGTTTAATAAGTATTTGATTTCATTCATTTACTTTAAGCAAGGCTTGTAAACGATCCTTTAAATTTTTCAAAATTATGTGCAATGAACAATTACTTACATATATTTTAGTATTTTCATATCAAAGGTATTTCTTGTTTGTATATTATATCTTTACCATACTATATGGAATTTCGTGCTTTCTGTGTGCTTTAAAAAACTAAGCAATTTCGTAGATATTTAAGATTTTAGGCTCAGAGAATTTCTATATACATGCCAATATTTTAGATTCTACGAAAAAATAAATCATTTTGTTGTATAATTAAAAAAAAAAATCTCTTTATAAATTTTGTATATACCAAAAAATTAACTGAGTCAATTTGTATGTTATTTAATAGATAGCATATACGAAACTAATTTGTAAGTTCAAAAAAAATCACGACTTTTTTCAACGAACATGATGTCTAATAATCATACTATATACTATACTATCATACTAATATTATAAATGTGAAAGTGAGTTTGTTTGTAACGCATTCACGCCTAAACCGCTGAATCGATTGTGATGAATATTGGCACAGAGATAGATGAGATCCTGGAGACGGAATTAAGCTTTTTTTGCGTAAAATTAATTGAAAATGGGGTAAACAGAAGGATAATCTTTGTATGAAACGTTTTATTGCGTCATCCGATTTGTTCAACAAAATTGATATTAACGCGAGTGAAGACGCACTTAAAGTCTAGTAATATATAATTGAAATTAAAATTTCTACTTTCTAATACTAGTCATTATTGTAACTCCAGATCGCTGAAGAAATACCCCAAGACTTATACTCAATACCATGGGAGATGCGAGCAGATCCTGCTGTGACTAGAACATTAATATTCATGATAGCTCGAGCTCAAAAGCCTCTGGTCATAAGTGGAAGAAATCTCGTCGTCTTCAATATGAATCTTTTTAAATCAATACTACAAACATCATATTCCTTCTTCACTCTTATCACTGCTTAATCTATACTAATAAATTTATAGTTCTTATATATCATAGGAAGGTATATTCTTGGGTTGCTTATAAGATACTTCGAGATCCTATGTTTAAAATTCATCAAGAGACACCTTAGTAAGAAACAGTTTTAAACTAGTATAGATGTCAACGTTATAGGTGTAGTTACACGTTGTACAACGTTGTACACAATGTACAACGTTACAGTAATATACTCTTAACTTTAGTTTTAGTTTTATGTAATTTTAAGTAACACACAAAGGATGTATACTTGGAAGAAATAAGAAATAAATAAAGAAATTAAGAAATAAATATATGTATATATGTATGTACATATGTATATATTGGAATACTATACCTACTGTAGTGTACCACTTACGATATATAATTTATGGCTTGTGATTAAAAGTGTTCAAAAACGATTTTATCACTTAGCTTATTGTTTGTGTACATTTGTAGTACTAAACTCGTATATACAGTAGACTGCAAATTTTGCAAGATCTCGTAAAAAATACCTCCAATGTTTTTATTTATTTAGGACACCTAGTGACCAATATATCAAACATGAAATAACATGATATAAAAAAAAATTACTCAATATAAACTTTCCTATAGAAGTTTTCACTTCAACAATCTAGCCAAATTGGTCTTTAAAATGCGCTATAAGGTAGACGGTTTAAATAAAAAAAAACAACAACAACAACAAAGTATTATATAGTGTTGTATGTATACGGTGTATTAAAGGAAAACCTTTGTAGGAACTGTGGACAGTCAGTTATACCATGCAATGTTTTATACAAAAAGAAAGAAAAGGAAAGGTTTCGACTTCAGTGTAACAGCTTCACGGTGACTCTTATTGAATCGCGAGCTAAAAAATTTTCCAAATCATATTTTTGTCGTACCGGGGAGCTGTGGGACCAACTTTCCATCAGTGTGTTCTCACCCTCCTATGACATGGGGTCCTTCATAAGAGGCGTGAAAAGGTATCTAAGTAGGCCAGCATGACAGCGGTGACTGATGGTGAATTTTGGTTCAATGTCAGTCAGTCATCGCTGATTAAGATTGCACTGTACTGAACACTAGATGCAGTGTAGTCACTATGTTACGCAACATAAAAAAGGTAGATCAATTACCTTCGAGTAGTTAAGGAGTCAATTTCGAATAACTTAACGTTATCTATATAGGAAAATCTCCGTTTACTTCTGTACGATGCATAGGCCGGGTGATGTACAAATCTGTTTTATAATGATTTTATTCGTTCTTGATGTTTTTATACAGTAGCTATCACACTACAATTTAGTATTCTAAAATATTTTTGACAAGGGTATTCCTATTATCCGTATACCGGTACATATACCAGTAGTCCAATATTTTTTAAGCCTTTAGAATTTCTTATAATTTTATTTATTTGAAATTATTTTACACACAAATGCAATTTGATTTTAAGGAAACATTAACTAAGACAAACCGTCTCACATACTGTATATTTTACTAACTTAAAAACTACACCATATATGAAAGAACGTTTTTAAATTGATATTTCGACGAAGATTCGAACGTCGAGAATATCGACAAAAGTATTTTCTTCACGCTTCAAAATCGGGAGACCCATATGGAAGATCGTATGAAAAAAATCTAGTATTGAAGTTCATAACAAATAACTGCAGTCTTACAATAGAATGCAAAACCGCAATCTACATTATTACTTATAAATTATATCGTGGATGTCGAGGATACTGCTGTACACCACAGTGGTAAAGTGTCGGATCAAAGGGACGAAGACTTTTCTGGATTCCAGCTCACGACCCTACCTCTTCTGGAAGAATGAAATACGTTGGCAATGTACAGTTAGCTTCAGTGATCCACAAATATTTGGCTAGTTCTCCACGACTGTGTGCGGTGTCGTGCAGTCGAGGACATACTCGATATCGGACGAGCGCACTGCCAGAAAGGACCTTACTTTGACTAACGTAGCAGGCTTATCAAACTCATTGTAGTTTTTATATATACTAATTTACAAAACCTTTCGGAATATATGCTATTTTATCTCATTTATTTCTTCACCTTCTAATATAATACTTCTCCTAAATTTAAATTAATTGTCTACGCGACAAATTATTAATGGCTCATAAAACTTACTATCACTTACAGTTGGATAAAAAAAAAAAAAATTATATTATATTTAATAACAGTATGTTAAAGTTTTATGACGCGTTGTTTATACCTATTTTGTTTACTTACAAATTATTTTTCCTAACTGTACAAATAATCGCAATGCATAATAAATTCTTGACAAACACATGTGTTTAAAAATAATAATGATTGAAAACACTTTATTTAGTTTTAAAGTACTCTATTATATTTTATTACTATTGCTGAACTAATAGTAATATAACAGCATATTTATAAGCAAGTATTCTGTAAATAGAGTAGAATTAGTCAAAAGAGGCCGTTCATAAAATACGTCACACAAATTTTTACCTTTTTAGACCCCTCTCCCTACCGTCTTATTCACGCTATGTTGTCACATTTTCTGGGACCCCCCTATCAATATTACGTCACAAGCAATAGAGCCCCCCTCCCATATATATTATATGTATCCCATATATAGTTGCATGATGGTAGGGCTCGTCTAATACCCACCTGATTAGCTACCACCCACAACTTGAAAATCTGCCGCCAAATACCAATAGATGTGTTCCAGCAGTTGCACTTAAGAGACAGTTCCTCCACAGGTTATGCGTGACTATTCACTTAGACCATATCGTCACTTCAGATCAGGTCAGATTATGGCCATAACGCTAAACCTTAACTATATAAAAAATATGGCAATTAATAGCGGTACAAAAATTTCAATATTTTTATAATATTTGAAATTTGAAACATGTGAAATTTACAAAATTATTTTATGAACTGCGAACGTCGCATTTCCTTAGACTCTCCGGCACCCCATGTCACATTTAGTTACAGTAAGCGATACCCTCCCCCCCCCCATATGTGCGAACGAATTTTATGATTGGCTCCAAATTAATAATAATTATTTTAAAGAAATAACTTTGTATACTAAACAGTTTAAAAAAAGAGCAACTTTATAGTGATTATTTATTAATTTATCAGCAGGGTTATATATGTACATACTAAGTTTTAAATGCAGAAGATTTTTTTAATCACTTCATCTGCCTATGTAGGCAATTTTGCCAATGACAAATAAAAAGACTTTATAAAAACGAGTAACTAAAACAAAGTAACAAAGAAACTCTGAGCAAGTATTTGTCGTTCATACAAATAATTGTCCTGTGCTGGACTCAAAAACCCATAGTCATTCAGCGCGGTGGTTCCAGCAAGGCAACTGCTTTAACCGCAAGGTCAACCGTGCAGTCAAAGGAAAATTCGTATTACATTTTTTTTATAGTTTATAGGTTTAGCGTTATAGCCACAGTCTCACCTGTATTAACTGATGGTGTGGCCTAAGATGGTGGATACACTAATCCGAATGGAGGGACTGGCTCTCGAATATACTGTAATAAAATTAAGGAATTTTCCAAAAAATTGAAGTATAACTTCACTTATTTTATATTTACCATTTGCCTAGACTATTCACGCAACGTTTTAAGTTAACGCCACAACGCTACAATTGTGCCGAGTGTTCTGGGCTCCGAATCCCACATAAAACAAATTATTGTTCTGAATGTATGTTTACTGTACGTCCGTTAATGTTATATTTATAAAGTCTCTCTCAAACTATTGCTTGAAACCTAGTGCAAATGTTGGCTTAAAAACTGTCAATAGTTTAATGCCTTATTTACTACTGACAGTAATGATAAAAATGTATACACCTTTAAAAATCAATCAGTAGTCTACGTCAGACAAACACATAACTAAACAGTTTTTTGCCATTAAAAAATATGTTTTACAAGTATAAAAAAAAAACGGATCGAGATACCGTTCCGGTTTAGAAATAAAATTCATTTTTTGCTAACAACAGTCTGAAAATAAACTTACGTACATATATTTTATGCATATTAATTAACTTATCTATCGCTACGCCTACAATAATATGATTTCCTACTTTTTTTTCGCAATGTTAATTCACATTTTGTTACATACGGGTAACGTTTTATGTTTTATTAGCATTCATTATTTATACTTTATTCGTTAGTCGGTGCTTATCTATATTTTTAACTAACATCAGTAAAATGTCCATAATACTAAGTTTTAGCTTGAAAATTTTAATTCAAAAATCACAAATAATTGGATATTTCAAACAGAAACATCCTTACCCGCTTTGTACGACGTGCGGAATTATGGATGATTTTCACCACTGTCCAATAGAACGTGTTAAGAATAATATTTTTTTTTAAGTTACGCCATAGCGTTATGGTCACAAACTCACCTGATTATAAGTGACAAATGTGGCTTAAGATGGTGGACACGCTACACGCTAAGCCTAGTGGAGATACTGGCTGTGAAGTGCAAGTACCAGAACACACCTATAGGTATTTGGCGGCAGATTTTTAATTATAATATGGTAGCTAGCCAGCCGGCATTAGAAAAAACTCTACCACCAAGCTATGGTTTCATCAGGATGTTCAGATGTCAAGCTATTTGTAGGTGCATTCGAACTCACGTCCCTTAACGAGGCGTCCGTATATACTACCAGCTGAGCTATCATTACTTCAAAAAGCTAGTATCGTAATTGATAGATAAATATTATTGTCATAGAAAGCTCCAGATGATAGAGTAGAAAAAGAAAATATCATGTACCGAACTTACCTACTGGCAAGTACCTAGGGCAAAAAAATAAATTATCAATGTCAATTGTATATCATTTAAATAAAATAATGATCGATTGTCAAGTTGTCGTAAATATGTTCCTACGACTATTTTTAAATAATTATTTTTCTCAGTTTAACATATTATTATCCTTTCTTACGGTATCATAACGATATATGTCAGGTGCTCCAAGCAAAAGAATCTTAAGCCAAATCGAAATACAATTAAATCTATTTATTTGTCATGTAACTTTAATAAAGTATGTAGTTTATTATCTTTTTAGAGATTATAAAACAGTAAAAACGTGCAATTGCAGATTGCAAAACGAATAATTACTAATAGTGAAAGTCTGCTTGTACCATGAGATATATTACATTTCCATCATTATCGAAAAATGTGTCATTATTTTTTTAATCAATAATTGTAACTCATAAATATAATGTAGTTATGCACTCGAAGGTCATAATAGCGAGGAGTAGTTATACTATTTTTTTATACAATCAACAGTCATAAATCTGACAGCCTTATCAAACAAAATTTAATTAGATTTTATCTGACAGCTAATAATATTTTTTTATATTGCACAGCAAAGTGGCTGCACTGTACCTGATGTTAAGCACAGTACCTATCCAAATCAGCGGCGACTGACAATGAACAATATTAAAATAAATATATATTAATCATTATAATAATGCTAACAATTGTTAATCACTAAGAGCGATGTTATTTGTATTTGATTATATTTCCCATCGGTTCTGAAAAACCATTAAATTTTCTACGTAATTATTTTCAAGATTAATAACTTTGTATGGGTTAGTTTGTGTCTTTCCTTGAAACAGTATAAACCCTATCTCAGAATTTCTAAACTCGAATTGACCAAGTTTATAAAAAACCCATACTACGAACGCCGCATGTGACGTAATAATCGAAGCTAAGCGGTACAGCCTACAAGACGTTACAGCTATCGTGTTGATAGCAAAAGTGTCTGCCGACCCTGGCTTGCCCCCCTCGGCTGATGGAGGGGCTGCCACTACCAGCTCCCTTCACCTTCGCGCCGCACGCCGCCGCACGACCAATGACCGACCGGCCCGGACCGGCGAAAGGTTTTATATACAAGTGGAATTCGCACTACCAAATTGCTATAAGTCAAAATATAGGGTAGTCGGGCGGTTCACTCATTCGTCGTGCGTTAGCCGAGCGTTCGGCTGTATCGTCGTCGGTCCGTATGAACAGTACGCGTGTTTCGTTCAAATTATAACATCCCGTGCCATTAGGCAAATGCACAGCCATTGGAGGGTTTCCAAATATTATTAACGCCGGTAAACATTGTGTGATAAAATGGGGTGCAGTGGAAGATTCTGTTTGCTGACTCTGTTCATGTGCCTAGTGACTGAACTTGCGATCGGAGTGAGAATTGTGCCCAAAAGAAAGAAAGGTAAAAATTGTTTATTTATTAATTTCAAACGTTCTATAAAACGAGTGTTATGACAAACAATGACAAAAGAAGTTAAATTTCTCAGAGAATATTGTAACATAATCATTTAACTTTAATAGAAGCAAATACCAAATTCAGCGGTGGTCTTGCACAAGGCCTTGATTAATTGCTACATATAATATTATGAATGTGTTTCTGCCTACCCACATGGGGAACTACAACAGCAGTATAAATATTAGAAACATAATTAATATCTTAATGCTATAGTTATAAGGATTAAAATCGTTTTGGTAAAGTTCATTATTTTATTTCATTACAGTCTCTACATTAATTCAATATTATCATATAATTAAGATTTTATCAGTTTTATTAACCGAAAATAGTCTACAGACAATAATTATTTAGAAACCTTGCGTGTTTTTGTTTTCATTTCTATCGTGAGCAAATAAATTGTGCATTAACTAAAAGTAGCATCTGATATTAAAATGGCAATTTTATTTTCTGTATAAATCGTTTCAATTATATACAAACGACAGGTAGTGGGTATGTCCTCAGTTCAAACCGGACGAGGCAAGGTAGTCGGTTCAGTTCGCACGAGAAACGACAAGCTTCCGTTGCGGCTAAAGTTTGCGGCTTTAATATAATAACAGCATAATTTCTAAACCGGACGTGGTCTTAATTGTATTTTTTAGTTTAAATTATGTACAGTCGATTTAAGTTTGAATAGCTATATACTATAACATGCTGTGAACGCACCTTTGAATCGCAATTGTATTTGCATATAAAAAGGTAGATTTTAGTCAATACTAATTTAAACAAATTTGCATGTTGCAATTGTTACAATAATTCTACATATTTAGGAAATTATTAATAATCTACGCTTATAATATACTCTTAATATGTTGTAAGTGTCACCTTAACAAGTAACAGCGAAAAGTTAGGTTGATATTACATTATTCCAATATTTATATGAATAATTCTATTTATAATAATTTCAATTTTACATAGATTTTAAATAATCTGCTTGATTGATCAATATCAATATTAAGTCGTAGTTATTTAAAAATTTTTTTTAGCTTTGCTTGAATAAATTGCAACATAAAAAAATTATACAATCAGTTATGAGTATATTGTTATTTAAATTTACAGTTATTTACTGTAATGCTTGTATTTCTAAAAAATAGTTTTAATAACCTTTTGTTCATTATGATAAAGTATAAATAAGAAATTAATAAAATAAATTTTGTATGTAGGAAATTGGTGGTAAAGCATTTTCTTAATCTCGTTCGGCTAATTACCACTGGTGGTACAAAAATTGCCAATGGTGTAGGTGTTTTCTAGGAAATGTATTTGAGTATTTCAATTAACTATAGCGTATTAGCAAACTCACAACATCGTTACTTTTAGTGAAATTGAGAACAAAATGCTAAAACATAATAATAGGAATTATTCTGTACCATTTTAACTTAAATATACGTAAATACTGCTTTGTTAATTGGTACGCATTGCTTACTATCTTATTTATCTGTAGTAATAAGGTAACGGAAGCCCACACAATGTAAAAACTGGTTAATATATTATGGTAATTTTCATCTCAACTCTATAAACTGTTGTATAAGAATCTAATAAACACGTATTTAATACCATGTTATATATTCATTATGGAGGCATTAAAAATTTATCACAAATTATCTACTATTATATTTTCTTATCATTTACATCCATTTATCTTCAATTCTGATAGCGATGAAACTCATTTTTTCAAATAAGCTTCTAATTTTTCTTTATATCATAATGAAATAAATTTATTTTTAGATAAAAAATACTATGGCACAGCTAAAAATAAATATTCTACATACATATGCTACAAGTCTATAACTTTACAACCGAATATGAAGAATAACGCCTTTCTACTTTTTGTAACTCTCAAATATTCTAACGTTAACTTGTTACGAATACAAATACCACTTATACCACTTATTATATCTAGATACACTAATATTATCTATCGTATTACATGTGATTGCATATCCCTATCTTTGATGTGTGCACAAAATGATAAGTTATCTAATTTTCTAAGTTACATACTATAATTATGCTCTCGCACTGCATAATCCGCTACGCGACCGAATTATTCAGAGAATGTATTAATTTTTTACACAACTTTTTATGATAATACCTGTCGAAATCAAACCGAACGGGGTACCGTTTATATTACAGTGAACACTTTTACTCTGAATGTAATTTAACATTTTTACAAAAAAACTAAATTAAAAATAGATATTCGATAGATATTAGTCACAATACTTTTTTGGATACGATTCGTGACCAACTGCGAGTTTGTTTCCTTAATTTTTGTCTGTCATGAAAGAAACTGACTCGACACGCTTTCAATTATTTTTCCTTGAATACGAGTGTCAATTAACACCAATATCGATTTTAGAGTATTTGGATGAAACAGAATTTTATTTATGTATATTTGTGTACTTAGAAAAAACCGCAGCCCAGTGCTAAAGTGAAAAGTCGTACATTTAACTCCCCTTGGAAACTCTAATATAATAAAATATTCTTCATATGTTATTATTTACTTATCTATCTACGTGCCCCGTTACAATCAAAATAGGCAGAAAGGATTTAGACACACTTCTTCTTATACTCATATGTATGAAACGTCAATTTCTGTGGCTTAAATGAAATTTTCTTGCTGGTTATACAATATTTATCCACTGCATATTAGTTTGTATACTTTCCTTCTTAAGGTAATAAATTAGAAACGTTATATTGAGTTAATGATTCCTATATCGATTATAAAATCTTAAATTTATTGTGAACGGTGGAAGAATATGAATAGCAAAGACGATAATTGATATATTACAATTACATAAACAAAATAGATATAAATTAAAACACGAGTACTAAAATTACAAACGACCACTTACTGCACCACTAAAATATTAATTTAGTAAATTTCTGCAAAATACTATTATGGCTTACTACTATCTATAGTATACTAATAACATGTATTTAAAGTGTATTCAATTAGTAGGTCTGAGGATCTAATTCTAGTGTTATTATTTTTATTTTACTTCTTCGACATCAATAGTATTTAAAAATTTTGATATCAATGTATTCATTCAACCGAAAAACACCCTCACCGAAAGATAGACAATCTTACACGGTTTACTGTTACCGGCATAATAGCCTTATTGATGTTTACTGCGTTTAACAAAATAGCATTATCGGTTATAAATTTGCATAACGATATTGTTTTCTAACGTCCGCCTGTTTAGCTTCCGCCTATAAGTTAAAAATCTACAGCTAAGCTTCTATAGGTGTGGCAGCTGCACTCTACAGGCAGTCCCCTTTAGGTGCAATCTTCGGCTACGTCACCACTAAGTAACAGGTAAAATTGAGGTCAAACGCTAAATTAAAATATATATATATATATATATATATATATATATACATATGCCATATAGAATATAACACCAAAGTATTGTTGTGTTGTGTAAAAGAGTGTTGATAAGCAAAATATTATACTGAGAAAATTTTCAAATACGCATATTTTACGTTATAGCCAATATTACAAGCAATAGCGATTTTTTTAAACTGCTCTGATTTTCTCACCTCACTTATTAGCTGCATGCACCGCAAGGTTACACGTAGAATGTTGTAATACCGATTTCTTAAGTCCCCCTTGTTCTCAGACTTGTACTGATTGATTGGAACAACAGTGTTAAGCATTTGATTTTTTTAAATCAATTTTTTAGGTACTTTTATGTCTGAAGGTGTGGTGATTATATCGTAACTAACACTTTAGTAGCTTACAAGATAAAAGTTAAAACAAAAATTCCAAATTGGATTTCACTATAAGAATTATCTTATTAAAAGAAAACAACTAATTACACAATTTTTTGTAGTGTTAGATGTCGGTTCTGCCAAAGTACTGTAGTACATCCATATACTAAATACTAATTCTATATGTATTGATAAATAATACCCTAATACTATGATTTCTAGAATATTACATTAAGAAATGATGAGTATCAGAAACCTTACCACGTTCGATGCAAAGTATTTGAATTTTACTTATCAATATGTTAACTTTTCTTTAACTTTTTTTAATCCTGGCTCGGCAGAATGACCGTTCTTCACCTGATGGTAAGCTCAGTACGGTCCAGGGCCAGTAGCGACTGTCGAAAGGGAAATTTTCCCCCGTCAGTCGCAGCTGCCATGCCGACCTGCTAAAGTAGTACAAAATAAGTTTTGAGGAATCAGTGGGTGTGCATATATTCAGTAATCAAGCGGTGCTTGATTCTTGATTGAATGGTTGGCCTAGCCGTTAAAGACGTTGACTTGCTGCAACCGCCGCTGTGAGTTGTGGGTTCGAATCTCGCCACAGGACAATTATTTGTGTGATCCACATAAAGACAACCTCAACTTTATTAGTTTTATTTGATTAATAAAAATAATTTATTTATTTTCTCAGACTTAGACATCCTTCCTTGTTAGTAAACTTAGTCTACGTTAGTAATTACATTAAGAATATTACAATAATAATAATAAGAATATTATTAAACGATTATAGCTCAGGTAGTAGTGCGTCCAATCTCGCCTCAATGGATGTGAGCTCGATCTCTACAATGAGCCTAAGCTTTCGATGAAGAAAAACATCGTGATGTAACTATAGCATGGTGGTAGGACCTATTCTAATGCCTTGCTGGATAGCTACCATTCTCGAGTCGAAAATCTGCCGCCAACTACTAATAGGTGTGTTCCGGAAGTTGCACTTGAGAATTAATCTCTGTACTAGGCGTGTCCATCATTTTGCGCCAAATCCTCACTTAAGATCAGATGAGATTGTGGCTATAACGCTAAACTTGCAAAATATAAAAGAAACTAGCTGACCCGGTGAACTTCGTATCACCTATACTCTGGAATGCTAGATGGCGTTAAAGTAACTCTAGATTTTGAGATTTTTTGACAAACAATTTTTTATCTTTCGTAAAAAATATATTTTTTTGAATAAAAAGTATCCTTTGTCACTTCTAATACCTCCAAGGATATGTGTACAAAGTTTTATGATGATCAGTTCAGTAGTTTTCGCGTGAAAGCGTAACAAACAAACTTAAATTCATATTTATAATATTAGTATGATGGTATAAATATTTTTTATTTGCACTTATTGTTGATGTAATGTACGTTTTTACTAATAATATAATCGTAACAAAATGCCGTCGCGGACTATGGAAGAAAGTCAACAAGTGTAAACACTCAGTTATTTAACTGATAGCAGATTTGACAGTATAAATAAATTATACGCAGATTTCACCACCGACGAAAATTTCTTGATATCATAACCAGTTTTTAATAAGGTCCGTTTACAGCCATCCGTGAAAGATCATCCCGACGTTTAATATCGCTCTCCCTTTCACATATAGAATGAAAGACAGAGAAAAAAAGTAAGAGAAACTTAACAACGGTCTTTTAGTAAGCGATTTATCCATTAATCTTAATGTATAAAAAGCGATTGGCGACAGCGCGACCGGTTGGCCAAGCTCGCGTGAGTTACCGATTTTCCACGTTTTCCAAATAATTATTATCAATTACATCTCCGCATTGCACCTCCTAAGCAATTGGTATTAAAATAACTAAATAACTAAAAGGTTATAGTAATATTACTACAATTAATCCGTATATATAATTAAATCGTTCATGAAGTCGATGTAAAAGATATCTTTAATCTAATTTTAAAATTATATATAAGAAATTCTATGAAACGTAGACTATATGTCATTAATAGTTTTCATAAGGACTAAGTAGTAATAATGAAATTAAAAGTAAAATCAATAAAAGACAAACCATTTTTAACGTACACAATAAACATAATTCGCGCATACATCAAAAGCATTATTATCAGAAGTATTAGCTAGTTATAGATATATCTGTAATGTTTATACACGTGAGTTTGGGTTTAGGTTTAGGTATAGGTTGCATCACTCTATGGTAAATGACCATGTGGCCCAAATTCATGGACACGCTAAACATAGTGGCGGAACTGATACTCAAGTGCAAGTACCTAGAAATACTTCCCACAGGTATCAGGTGACAAGCTTTTAATTTGAGGGTGGTAGCTATCCAGGCTGGGATTGGAAAATACCCTACCATGATGCATAACCACACAGCTTACAAACTGTAGGTATTATAACGAAGTTACCGTAAAAACGATGTCTGGTAATTGCACTAACCAATTTTAAAGGCACGTGTAATATTTGTTTCGAAAATTATTTATATTTATTTGCAATACTTTTAGCCCTATGATAGCGTTTCCAGATACTGTATTTGTTTAATATTTCGATTCGATTTCAAATAACACGTTTAAATAAAAGTATTGTAAAGTAGAAAACATTTTCAAAACACCAATAAGTTCGTTCCGGCATCTGTACTTGAAAGTTAGACAGCTTCTAGTTTTAGCATATTACAACATTCGATCACATGTTCACTTAACATAAGGTGAGTTTGTGGTTAAACACCACATGTATAAAGTCTATAAAAAGACTCATTACACAATAAACATCAGTATAAACCTAATTGCATTCGAACTAATCAATCCGAAAGGAAATAAGTAGGTTAAGTGATGTCTGTTACAGTACTGAAGGATTTTATAATATTAAAGTAGCTATTAACGAAGAATGTATAGAATATATAGCAGAGCTATATTACGGAAAGTCTCGTTGTTTTAATTATATTTTACTTCATTCTATAATTGAACTGGTTGTCAGATTTTTCGTTTGTTAAGTATGATAGAAGAGCGCGAAAATTACCCATGCGATAGATCTACAGACCGTCTCAAATAATTCTAAACACTACAATGCTGGTAACGATATATTATATCTTCTATATCGATATTTCAATCGAAATGGTAATACGATATTATCGACTTCAGAAAATACTAAACAATCGAAGATTATTATAAAATTTAAATTAAACGTTCATTCATTTTAATTAGGTACATAAAGTTTAATTAGGTTGGGATATCAAAAGAGACGTGAAGAGGTATCTAAGTAGGTCACCATGACAGCGGTGATTGGCAGTAAATTTTAACTCATTGTCAGTCGTCACTGATTTGGATTGTACTTGTCTTAATATCAGTACAGTACTATGACTTTACCGCACGATACAAATGGGAGAAAAAATATATACTAGCCAACTGTCTTTTATCAAAAGCCTGAAGGGACACAGGCAGTACTTTCCGGAATAGTTTGCTAAAAAAATGATTATTGTAGACATATTTTATGCTAAAAAAAATATGTTGCAAAGGTATTTAAATGTAAACTTCTTTTTCTTTTGACAAAGGGTATAAATACTTTTTGAAATGTATATATTTAATAATATTGAGTTAAGACTGTTGTTGTTCATATCTTTGATATTATTTCTATAGATTGGCATCACTAAGCACTGCGCTGTATGTCGAAATATCATAATTTAAATCCAACAACAGCGAACACGAGTCAAAGTGTTAAAAAGAAAATTCAAGCTTTAAAATAAAAGGAGAACAAGAGCGGACGTCAACTAAAGTAAAATAAAGAGTCAGTGACGACCTCGCCGCAATTTAAGCGACAAATCAGAAATACATTCCGAAGGGATTAATAATAAATTGACAAACACAGTGGCCGTATAATAATATTAAAGCCACTGTTCACCATTCAGATGCGTTTTTCGGATTGACTCACTAAAGTATATAGGTTTAATCAGCATACCGATATGGTTTGTCATAAAAATATATTTTATAATACGCTAAATATTTAAGGTACATATTACAAGGTTATGAAAAAAGTATCCTTTTTTAAGTCAGGTACCTTCGTATCCTTACGCAGAAAGACTAACCACTGTTTCATTACACTAATAGAAAAAAGCAACAAACATAAAAAAGGATTTTTTGTTTTTATATAATATAGAATTTTATGGGTATGTATGTATTGTGGTTTTGCATGTGTATGCAATTTTCACTTTTGGTAAAATAATTATGCAACTAAAATGCTTATGTATGAACAAGTTATTGAAAATCGGTCTGGTTTTGTTCTTGGTAAATTATTTTCACCGATAAATTTAATATATTCAAGATAAAGAAAAGCGATGAACAATACCTGAGTATCTAATTGTTATACTGTTCATTTTTTGTGTATTGTAAAATAAACTCAAACAGGCATTTACGTAACACAGTGAAATTTTAAGGAAGCGACATCTGTAGGCTTAGGTGCGTTTCTGTAATAAAACCGGCAATAAAATAAATGTTTGTAGTTTCATAATTTTACGTGATATGATGTCGGTATACTTACATGTGCTGCATATTAAGTATTATAATCTCACTATGATACACTAATAATAAACGTATGCCCGCATTGTACTAGGTGTCTCTTCAAAAATTTATTTGTAGTAAATTGACTAGAAATCTGGCTATAAGTTAGACCCACCAACGCATGACTTGTGGTTGCAGATTATGATGAACCTATTTTATAGATAATTTTTATACTCCTCAGTAAAGTTACTATCAGAATCCTCCAAAGAAACGGGACAGGATTACTCATCACACTAGATGTCGTTGTTAATTGTACAATAACCAAAAATATTAACAATTTTCCTATAACGCACACAGTTTCATTAAGTGCGTAAATTTTGATCCAAACTACCTCTTTCAGAAACCCCGTTTTATATTTACATTACTCCTATAAAAATGTGTAGTAGCTATAACTTTCTATATGTTCGTTAACTTACTTCTTGGTAATACCATGCAATTTGCTACATACATATATGTAGTCTGACATTTGGAAGAAGACATCAAAATCACACCGTAAGCGCCACGGGAAATCATAGTATTTTCAAAGATAACATAATAAAGTGTTATGAAAGAAAATAATAAAATTAGATTAATTAATAATCTATATTTGAAGACTATATTTGAGACTAGCTTTTATCCGTGGCTCCGCTCGCGTTAACATTGTTTCTGTCAACCAATTCTGAATATCGATAGATATAGAAATATTTTTCAGTAATTTTTTAAATTTTATTATTTATTTCAGGATGTTGGTAATAGTAATACTTTCCCAAATTATAAGCAATTATTCCCTAAAGTTTGAAGCAAGTCAGATGACGCAATAAAAAGTTACATACAAAGTTTATCCAAAAAGTAGCCTCTCGGTGTCTCCAGGCTATCTCCATATCTATCTCGATACCAGAAATAATCACAATCAATTTAGCAGTTTAGGCGTGAAAGTGTGACAAACAAACTCACGTTCGTATTTATAATATAAAGTAAGGACAAAAAAACACAACACTAAATGTGATATTATAAACTGTAAGATGAGATTATCGCAATCGAGCAGCTGTCTACATTTGTTGTGCGTACAAATTCTGTGGATCTATGTGGACTAAGGTCAAATTGGAATTTACGAATTACGTAATATAATTGATGTATTATTTCAACACATACAGGCAGACGTGCTTCGTGTAATTGTTTCTGAGAATGTTTTGTCATTACCACCATTAAAAAGAGATATTCTATGCCAGGATGTTACAAATATCAACTCAATTTATTCCCATAACAATCGAGTTATTACTAATCTCGCAGCACCTAATGGTTGAGTTCTATTTTACGCACATATGAAGTTATATTAAATGTATTTTTACAACTATCAATTAATACAATATGGAAACCAACTATTTCTAGTACCAGACACAGTGTTGCAATGTTAAAAATAATTTTAACGACTATGTACTTAGTAACGGAAAATGCATACAGATACTAAATATAGCTGGATGTCATGTATACTTACACTGAATATTTAAAACAAATCTTAAAACCTTTAAAAAACTCCAACTTTTCAACTATTTTAAAGTAAAAACCTAGGTGTGTTTATAAAATTCAAAGTATATATATACATGCTACATAGTAAGCCGTTGGAAAATTAATTATTTAAACTTTTTAATAAGATATGTTTACATTTTCGATTCGTAGAAATAAAAGAAAAGTTATTATGGAGGAGTAAGTTAAAATGTGAACAATGTAATACACATATGAATAAAAATAATGAACATAAAATAAAAAACATGAAAATAAATAACCTGAAAATATGAGTAGCTTATAAAATATAGGGGATAATATTTCTTCATATTTTCGTGATCTTGAAAATACTCAATAATTGTGAAATTGTCAAGTAATACCAATAAATCAATATTTATAACTATAACTAAGAAATCTAAATAATAGCTTCAGTTTCATCTAGAGGTTTCTTTAAATTCTTACCACATGTAAAACAACCGCTTCATATCCGCATGCATCTGTTATTCATTGGAGCAGTTAACATTTTAATAGCAATCAATTTCGACCCGCTTGAATTAGTTATATAGTGGTTAGCTTTGCTATGTCACATGTATAGTGTATGTAGAATCTTGAATTATATACAAGATCATAAATGTTATATATATATTTAGATAAATCTACGTATTTAATATTATTCGTTTAATATATTAAAAATTGAAGTAAATTTTTACATAAGTGTGTAAATAAAAAATGAACATATAGGTACTATACTTTCTACTTTACAACACTCTTATATCCAATTATATAATTACATAGATAAACAATGAGCAACTGCGAACTGAAAATGATGATAATGACATATTATACATTGCAAAATAAAAAAAAAATTACTAAAGTATTATTGAATACAACGTATATTCTAAAACCTTTTGTAAAACATTTGCCAGTTCAATCACATGACCATAGATTATTTAAATGGTATCTGATATAAATTATCTTATTATGACCAACTAGTTATGTGTGTTTTACGATCTTCTAAACGTAACGGTAAACTTTATTATGCTGTCATCAAACCAGAATTTATTTAAATCATAGAAGCAGACCATCTAATCTATAATTCAGAATATTTATTAGGATCTTAATAAGTTATAAATGAACAACATAGTGTGCAAACAAATAATTTAATAAATATTAACTAAATAAATGAATATTAACGCCAGATCATGAACGATCTAATAAACTTACCAACAATCTTTATTTTTTTACATAAAAAATTAACTTTTTTAGACTTGTAGGTTTTAGTGTTACGAATACGGATAGTGTTACGTAATAGTGTTAGGATACAAATGTCAAAAAACGGCTAGGTCGAGAATATTATGGGAGGTGTAGTGGTCAAATATAGGTTCAAACATGCCCAACACTTATGCGACGACACATTTTCATATTCTAAAATAAAATTACTACCTTGTGGTAGTTAATTATGTTTAAATGGTTGAATTAAAACTATTATTGCTTTTCATTTCTAAATAAGTGTTATGTGTTAATTGTTAAAAAAATAAAACAAGAAAATAATAACCAACATTCTTCATGAGTGTGTAAGGTAATTTCTAATTATGTTAATCAGAGTATGGGTAACGCCTACGTGCCCACGCTTGAAACTTTTTTGCTTACGTAAATAGCATCACGTAACAAAATAGTTGATGTAGTACGATCTGAAGCAACCGCTTTCTGCACGAGAACCTTTTATAGTTTAGCAGTATGTTAATACATAGCTTCGTTGTGCCTTCATAACCCACTATGGGCAAACCTTAATTACGCACAACTAGTTTTTTTAAACTGATAATGAAATTGAAAATGTAACTAATTTTGAATAGCTTAAAAGCAAATTTCCTGCATAGCAAATTATGTGAGTGCAACGATGACATATTCTTTTAAAGAATTCTGTAAAGAAACCGCATAACCATTGACGGTAAACAATTGAATCCTTTAACAACGGTGAATGTTGAAATAGTAGTATCTATTCTCAGTCGTTTCAATACCTATTCACTGTGTCATATAGGAAGTAATGAACACATTTGTCGAGAGCCGGTTTTTGTTCGTGTTAACGAACTTTTTTGCCCGTGGACACTATCGCAAAACTGTGATATCATAGTCCAGCAACTAATTTAAATTAAGGAAAAATATCAGTATTGTCTAAAAAGTTTCGGTTATCCAGTGGCATGTTGTTACCTTTACGAAATATAAAAAAAAGAAGATACTGTAATGTTACTTTAACTAGTTATATATTGTTGACTGGTAGAGAATGCCACAGTCATTGAGTCCGCCTTGTATATAAATGTGTAATAAAAATAAATATTTTTAGTTAAATAAATTATGGGTAGATATACAAATAATACGTAAAAGTAGTTTGGTTAACATCATTCCCTGCTAATTAGTTTACTATGGTATTTATAAGTGTTTTTTAACTAGATACAATGTTAAGAAAATACATAATACCAAATAAAACTATGAAGATAATTATATGAAGATAATTACCTTTAGCCGTGGCCTTCTCACACCACAATAAGTACCATAAAAGTATAACTACCAAACACGGTCAATGTCAGTTATATATATATCTTTTTGCATAGAAAATCTGCATGTTTAAAATAAGATTTAAATTATTATTTTACAAATTTGGTTGCTCTAATCTGTTCTTGATTGAATGTTAACAAATGACTATTTTTAATCAGTCTTATAAGTATAATGGGGCTTCCCACAAAGAAACGTATGCGGAATATCCTAAGTTTACATGACGTTTTTTTTAATTTGCACAGCAAATTTATTGCACTGGACCTGATGGTAAGTACAGTACAATCCATATCAGTGGCGACTGACACCGAAAAGAATATACCGCTAATCGCGGTCATGCTGACGTGACGTAGTGACAAAGGGAAATATTTCTAAAAATTATTAATAAATGGAAAATTATTAATAAAAAACAAAATTACAAAATATACTAGAAGGTATGTTCTTATTTCTGTCGGGACAGTGCAATGTGCCAATCGGGTACCTACTATGTTGTCTAATTGAATTCAGACGCTTTCTGTTGGGTTTAAGAAATCATTTTTACATTCAATATAAACTTGTTTTAGTAGCTATTTATCCACCTGGGGAATTTTAAACCAAGTTATATATATTAATTGAGCCATTCAGTTTATTTTTGTTCAGCCTTGTCTCAAACATATGTATGGTTTATTTTTACCAAAAAGTAGAAAGTGTTTTACTGAATCTGTTATAAAATCTTAATATATATAATTATCTATACATAAAGTTCAGCTGAATTCATTATTCTTAAGACTTTTGTGGGGTTACCTGAATTATTCTTAACCCAGTATTATCTACAGGGGTAGATTCATCCAAGTAATTTACCTCCATTCTGTAAAGTATAGTATAATATCTAAGATTTTTTTTATTAAGTATGCTATATCCTAAGATGTTATTGTAAAATCTTTTTTCATTTATACCATTGGAGGATACAATGACGAAATTAAAGAATATAATGTGAAATGTAACTTTTTTTATTAATTTATCGAAAGTTGAACTACATTTAACTAACCGTCGATTAACTTTCACTTGTAACGTTTTATTATTGTTGTTACATATCTAATTCTAATGTATCCGCTTCTGAAACCAAAATACGGCAGGGTATTAAACAGGAATCAAAATTTAACTTAAACACTCTTCATACATATAATTATTTCATATCCGACAGGTCTGTATAAAATCACCAAACGTCTTCATACTATTTTAGTCACTTTCATTTGTCACTAAATATTCTAATCACATTTGAATTTTAAAAATGCCGCTAAATGGTACTCTCTAATAAATTATCATTCAGCGCAATTATACAAATCTCTCTTAATTTTAATTCTATTGTCGTTTAAACGCGGCTATCGTATTTCAAACGTGAGAGCCCTGTACTAGGGTACGAAAAAAATACAATTAGATAACGATACGGTTTTAAACTTCAGTCGTTGAACTTAAAATTATAATAAGGTGGGAGAATATACAGAGCAAGCCGAGAGAATTATTTTTATAGTGGCCGGACAAAGAGACAGCAATATGGTTAATGGTAATCATCGTCAATGGCCCTTATCATACTTACTTGTCTCTTGGCAGCTAAATATAATATAGTTAGGTATAAATATACAGTGGAAGCCACGAAGTTTGTTTTATAAAGTAATAAAATAGTAAACATTGTAGGTAATGGTAATCATCTCCAATTACCCTTATCATGCCGATTTGTAAGTTTCTCGGTTGCTGAAAATAATATAGTAACATATAAATATACATTCTCGCGTGGCTCGAAAAAAAGACATCAATTTAGTTAATGGTAATCATCGCCAATCGTCCCATTTTGTATCTCAGTCAAACTGTAGTCGCGTTCGGAGGTAGCATGAAAATAAGAGTTTCCCTGAAAAAATACAAACACATGGCAATTTTCATTGTAGGAGTCGGACGGTGTTTAAGTTTAGGGATTTTATACATACAAACATCCATTTTTATATACTTATAAAAAGAAATTCTCAAGCATCAATCTTTGAAAGTCATAATGAATATGTATAGAAAGAAAAATTTACGAACCAAAAGTTTAAAATTGATGTATTGTTTAATTTTACAAACCTGTAGTGATTAGCTTATTTTAATGATATAAATAAACATTATAGTTAATTTCATATTTATATTCATATAAGGAACATATGGAAATATTTTATCTAAATTACTGTAATTACATTATACATAATGGTCTATCAAACTATCCTAACAACATTTATTATCCTTAAAAAACTGTATCTTATAATTTAGTATGGCATGCATATGTTATCAAAAACATACATATCCGATATGACACGACGCAAAATTTAAACAAGCCATTATTTGAAATATTATTTTAAAACATAATAACGATATATTATAGATGGCAGCCATGTGTATCTGAATAAGTTGCCGTTATCATGCATATTTTAATCAACTCGTCACAGTAAATTCTCTTCTGGTTTAACGTGTTTAAAGATTTTTTAGCAATTATATATGTATCTAGCTAGAAAAAGCTTACAAAATGACATAAAAACAATGACGCGCGATGGATCGCTGTTCTCGCATTTAGTTGTCTCATCTTGTAATTTTTCCTTCTGTCTTTAAAAAAGGACATAATTTTCACCTTAATTATAAATACATGTAAATTATCAAAAATGTGTAAATAACTTTAAATACAAAGAGAAAACTGTACATGTGAAGCACATGCGCATTATCAACTTGTTACATAATAAGAGCGAAAATCAAATCAATCGGTTCTTATTTTTTATTGGCTTCTATTATCTTCACTTCTTCATTCGAGTAGAACTAAAAATTAGTATGTTATATGAAACGTACGTTTTACTATTTCCTCATGAACCTATCACATACGAACGAATTTATTCAATTACAACTGATAGTTCCAGAAATTGGCGCGATTAAACAATCAAATAAATCATATGCTTTATGGTATTACTTGAGATTATAAGGGTCGATCATAACGTTACGATGACATAGTTAACAAATGGACCGTTTATTTTGAAAGTGGTGTAAGTCCATTTTTGAGAAAAATGAGCTATCACGTAATTCATGCTTAATTTAATGTAAGTTTTTTATATATAACTAGTCCGTGTTTAATTTCTTAAAAAAATCCCATGTTTTGTACAACTTAAAATCGGTTGGTAAATGAAATTGCATTATCAACAAATATAGTAACCTTTAAATTTCTCGAAACAAAAGAAAATGGACTTAAACCACTTTCAAAATAAACGGTCCAAATAATGATACGCCAGATCAAATGTTTTAATTCCTGAAATGTTATTCGAACCGTTGCGTTTAGTTAGTTAGTTACATTAGTTTAGAAGAGCTTACTTAAATCCTATAGTGAAAAGTGTTTTAGTTTAGGTTTTTAGTTATTTGCTAATTAGCATAATAACTAATAACTAGCATTCCTCTGCTTAGAGCGAAAATTATAAATCTTGAATAAATATACATATTATTATCTAACTATCCAGTTCTAAATACCTATTCATAACAAGTTCTGAATGAATGGACAATAGCACTGCGGTCAGTGCCTGCTAATGTTACGGCCTGCGACCTATGATACAAGCCACTCTTGCGAAACATCGTGTACGCTGCCGTAATAATCGTTACATGAAAACTTAGATTGATGGGCAAGGATTCGAATAATATGATTGATTTATTCGCACGGATTGAATGCATTATGAATTGTAGGTCACGCGTTTGTAGTAGGAAATGAAAAAAAAACCTGTTCTAATACTCGTTTTGATGTATTGACAGTGAGAAATTACTTATTTCACGACCCTATTGACTTGTTGGTAAATAACATGTATGTATTATTAAGTTTCTTAATTTAGCATAAAAATGCTAAATATAACAGATGTTATCGCAGGTTTTAAATATCTATTCAATCTTTTTCCCGTTGAAATAAAATACAAGGAAATTTGCTAACTACAAAATTTTAACGTTTATTCCTTGTCCAGGAGAAACTCTTAATTTTTTTTATAATACATAGGATATGTATATTACTCCATAGTATTAGCTATCACCGTATCGATTTTTGAATCTGTGGATTAGTTTCAAAATAAGCATTTCCAGGTGGAGAGATGGAAAGGCAAACAAAGTTTTTTTGTTATAGGTTATAGGTTTAACATTTGTTCATGATTTTACGTGATGTTAAGTGATAGTGTATATCGCCCAAAATATTGACCTCGCTAAACCTAGTGGAGGAACTGGCTCTCTAGTAATACTGTCGGAACACACTTGCAGTGTTAACTTAAGGGTGGTGGCTAATCAGACGGGCTTTAGAAAATGTCATGCTATGGTTTCATCACGATGTTCCTTCACTGAAACATCAAGCTCGCTGTAGAGATTCAAACTTACGTCCATCGACACTAAATTCATATACATTACACTGAGCTATGACAGCAAAATAAAATATTTTGACCTCTATTTGATTGATAACAATATTTATACCAATTATAATTTTCAAAATATATCCAATATATATTTAGACATACTGCGCCGACCCCAAATAACAATTGGAAGCAGGATGATGATGATGATGCTATATTTTGAATATATATATAATACATTTACATATTAATAATTGCTCTAGCTTCCTTCTTTAGAACTGCAATTCTATGTTGATACGTTTTAGAAAATATAAAAAATCCGAAACAAAGGTATCATTAAAATTCTGTACACAAATCTGTAGTTGAATAAAATATACAATATGTATATCTTGTAAATAAGTTGCTATTTCAAATTTCGTAAATTCAATTATCATTCTTGACTACAGCATGACATAATTATTATACCTGCTCGAGTTATGTTAAACAAAAACCCATTAAATTATGTAATATTTAAATCTACACTTTCTCCGTACACTTACGCGTCTGTACTAGACCGTATTGACTCCACGGATCACGTGAAGAATCCTATGCGTTATAATAAACTCACATTACGCAATGATTTACCAGAACCAGAACGATGGTTATCAGAGATGGAAAGTGTGACCGTGATATTAAACGAAGAGTTGTGTTAGGGAATCGAGTAAACAGGGCGCTGCGTAACTTTATGTGCAGCCGAAATGTGTCTACAAAGGCACGTTTGACTGTGCATCGGGGTGTGCTAGTCCCTGCACTTATGTATGGAAGTGAGTGCTGGGTCTGGCAGAAGAAATATGAAAGCAAGCAAGCAAAGTATAGCTGGCATAAGAATGATAGATAAAGTAAGGAATAGTGTGATAAAGGAAAATTGGAGTATGGTAGAGGATGTAGTGACAAAGATAGAGAAAGGGATGCTTAATTAGTATGGACATTTAGAGAAGACAGATGAAAGAAGATTGGCGAAACTAAATTACAAGGCGAGCTTGACTTGGCAAGCTGGTAAGGGTCCATCTAGGCGAACTTATCTCATCCAGATCGAGGACGTTCTGGAGAAATGCCAGGTCAAAAGTACCCTTAACCGAAGAGCATGTATGAAGGTGCTTATGAAAGTAGAAGAAGCGAAAGATGTGTCTCAGGATCATAGTAAGTGGAAGGATGTGGACTCTGCCTACCCTTATGGGAGAGAGGCGTGATATTATGTATGTTTGTATTACGTAAAGCGGCATTTGGATCAAATAAAATACGGTCGTGTAGCTAGATAGCCCATAGAGGGTCACACTTAGCGTGAAAAGGTAATACTTCACATAAGTCATTACTATAGTTTTCAAAAATAACGAAATATTTGCTAATAGAGATGGGTAGAGAAAATTAAAAATAAAAAAACATTGTCTTGGGTGGTTTTGCACCTATTGTGCTTTAGCTTTAAAATTTAAAATCATGATTTGCCGCTCGGGGTGCTTTTCTTGCCAAATACATGATATAAAATAAATATATGTCATGTTTAGTTTGTTCAGTTTACTAAGCTCAGCCCGGTAAATTATGAGTTAATTAAAAAAAAATTGAATACAAATCATATATTGATGAAACATCCACATTTTGATTTTAGATACGTATGCAATCTATTGCCCGTATATCTTACGAGACCTTTAATTAGAAGTTAGTCACTGTAGACTTAGCATTTAAGGTAGTTCAGTTAGTTTTTAATCAAACACTAAAGTTACAATGATAACTTATCTTCTTTACTTTGCTTATTCATTGGCATCTTTAAAACTTAGTCCATAGTGACATTAGTGCACCGTAGCTATACATGGAGCTGGGTATCTTGTATTAACCATTATTGCTTAATGTAAAGTACCTATAATTTATAATTAAAGTTAAAGCTGGGAAGTTACCTACAACGTCAGTTACCGTAATATGTGATTAATCTGTTCCTACGTTAACATCCAGTCGACGTCAAAGTTAAAAGTTTATGGTATGGTGTATACTTTAGAACTTTCTCTAACGAGACTAGGCAAGTAGCCACCAGCGTTTAGTTTTCCCTTTCTTACGTTGATGCTTCAATGAACTATTATTACGCTATTAAGTAAATTAGATATAATTTGACGAAATAATATTAAACTCTAAATTCGTCTTAACTATCACTTGCAGTAAATGTAATCAGAACATCCGATACACGTTGTAAATTATAAACGTGAAATTACCTCACAACAAACATATATTATTACTCGTCATATAAAACACATTAAGTTTAACACTTAAATGTTTGATATGTGTTGATAAAGATTTATTATGAAGCCATAAAATTAAAAGTTATTATGTTCTAATGTTGCTATTTTCTTTGACAGAAATATTAACGTAACGAACATAAACAAACTTATATTAAATAAACCAAGAACAATACAATGTGACATACAAAAACATAGTAGTGCTATACACATATGCTAATCGTGCAAAAATTTCATGGCACGTTTTTCGTCTAAGCCAACAACAGAAACCACTCAATCGTTTTTAATAATTTTTATAAATATTTATTGCCTGATTTAACCTGAAAAATAGCATATTTTATGCCGCTAAATGACTTTATCTAGAAATCCGAGACTCCGAGAGTAGACAAAGTAGTAACTTTAGTTCAGACGCTGACTATTGCAATGGGTAGAGCAAGGTCTACCAATTCAGCTATTTTGTACAATATCATTAGCGCCAAACTATTGAATAAAACATCAAAATGTCTACTGGTAATATTAAATCTAGTAATATTAAAATAGATATATAGGATCATTGGATGCGTCAATTTATATGTTAACAACTATGTTATTTTGAGAAACATATTTATTTAAACCAAAAACTCACAATACAGATTATAAACAAAGTTAACTTTTATTACCAGATTAATGGTTTTACCTGAACAATTACTGGGTAATGTACTTAGTCTGCCTCCCACGAATGGAAAGAAAAAATAAGATTATTGAACAAATTTATTATGCCCGAAGGCTGGCACTTGAAAAGTTTTCCTGTTAACCGGCAATGTCATGTAGTTCAAGAGAGAATTCTTCAATACACTTAATAACGCAATAAGTTTTATAAGACAGTAGGCTATAATATGAGGTCATCTATTACAATAATTCGTAATTAAATATATAATATGACGTATAAACTTTTATTTGTATTATTCAAATCAATTTATGGAACAATATCTCAAACAATTGTTCTATTATTACAAGTAAATCAAAATTATCAAAATATGTAGTATGCAGTACGATGTTTTGGAATTACATCATACATTTTCCTATACTGTTAAACATGAAAAGAAATTAGCAGTGATAGCAAAGTACGCGTAATTCAATCCGCCTCACTGAATCTAGTACAAAGTAATACAAAAAACATTCAAAGGTGTATAAAGTTTCTAAAACGAAATACTACGTGTTTCAAATGATGACGAATCGATTTAAATGCGAGCAAGTGAAATCTAATACGAACAAAAAGGATTCGTAATTTACGTTCATACGCAACAGACAACGTATTATTAAGTTGAGTAAGTAATAATAAAAAACAAGTTTATTCTTATGTAGTTTTTTTACTAATAGGCTCAGTTTATAACTTATATTATAAATGAGAAAGTTTGTTCACTTGAGTTTTAATAGCTAGTATTTTTATGCGTTCGCTATAGTATACGATATTCATTCTACTTCTTTTTAAAATAAATTTAAGTACATGTAACAGAAAAACCGACATAGTTTTACTTTATTAACTTTATAAAAGCCTCCTATAAATCTAAATAAGTAAATTAGGAAAAACTAAAAATAGAGGATAAATGTATGAAATGTATAAATTTTGTATGTTAAAGAAATGAAAATCAAATCTATATTTTTTTTTTGTAATTAGTTTAGATAGAAGAGCCTTTAGTATACGACTTATATATACTTTCACCGATTTCTTTAAAAGTATCAAATTGCAATATTAAGCTACAAAATTATTATAACATCACAAAAATATAATGCAACAATTTCAGATGTGGTATTCTATTTATGTTAGATCAAGAACTTTGATTCACTTTTCAATTAGTTGTTTCAATAAATTCATTTTTAATGATAAACAACAAATTTATATCTTATAAACCATCTTATTTCATTTATATTCCATCTCCATAATTTGACATTTCCGCTCTCGGTTATGTCGTAACCGATTGTTTACAAGTGGATGGTGCGTTTCTTTAGTGAAGTACGCATCGGATCGACCATTATGAGGCTAGGTCAAGAGCGGCAAGCTGGCCGTGGCATCGAATTACTATAGTTATCGTCTTGCCTGTCATCGAACTCGATTTGACAGCTTAATTGCTTGAACTCGCACTCAGGGTTTGTCTGATTTCAATATCAATAGATAAAGTTCGATTATTAAATTTAAATCAAGTATTCAAATGTAAAAAAAAAGACCAAATGCAATGTTACTTGAATATAAAGAAAGTGGGCAAAAGGAATTTCTTAGCATTTCATGGATTCCCCGTGCAGGTGCTAGGTTGACATTGTGGTATTGAGAAAAGCTTCGAGTCGATTAAGAGACCTGTGACACGAGTGTAGGTATAAGGGGCACCTTTCGGACACAAGTATTGACTCACCTTCACAGCTCGTGTTTCTCTCTCTGGTGTCTTTGGTAGGAACCTGCTAGCATAGATTTAGAAGCGTAATCTAGTATAGAACTTGCTGCAGTCATAGACAGCCAAGATATTTTAATAGATAGTAATAAGATCTTGCTGGTATACCTTTCTCTCCCACTTCGGCCGCGTATAAATTTAACTATGCAGCTATTTTTGTTCTGTTCAAATAATAGATTAAAATTAATGTCAACCAATTTCATTTCGTGTTATTTCCTTTAATATAAAATTCTAAGAATTTTAGGATCCTCAGTATATTACCAAATAGAAGTAAAACAAAATATTAATATATGTGTATGATACATTGAGTAATGCATGAGAAGTCATATTTTCTTTGAAATCAATTAGTAGACTCCCTATAAACTAGACATCCCGTTTCCCTGTTTCATAAAATATCAAGGTACTAATAATAATAATTCTATGAAAAATCTAGTACATTTTTCTTTTGTATTCCGTTCTGAATACTGTTCGCTTTATATACTAAATCGACGATCTTTTTTTACCTACATGCCAGTTTTTTTCACCTGTAACTTACGATAAATCCAAACTTGGTCCCGTGACTGCTGTGGTCATTCCAAAAACACTTGTATTTATATCGTTGCCACATATTTCGTAACTGGTATCCACAGGACGCATAAAAGGCGATAAATTCAATTCAGAAATGCGATTTGGTATTTATTGGTTCGATCTAGTTTATCTACAATATTGAGAACAGCTGGTGCACCAGAACACTGTGTTCCCATGGTTACCGACTTGTTGAGATTGTATAAAACTTGTAACGTAGCAACAAATGCTTATTACGTTAAACTTTTAAATAAAACGTTCTTTGAATAAACAGCAATGGATATAATTGTAGTTGTTATATTGTTTTGCTTGGCGGTTCTTTTATTTTTATAATAAAGGTGTGATTGTTTGATAGTATTTAAAGCAATTCGGATTTTTTTTAAACAGGTAGGCAATAGTTTTAATATTCATAGTTTACTACAATAAGTCCACACCACCAACTATAATTCCTATTCTATACCGTTTTGGTATTATTCAATATATTAAGTGCATTTGATTCGTTTATCCCATATTATTTGTAGTACTTTTAACTTCCTGGCAGAACAAACTTGAAGAAATTACCTTCCTAATTCTTGTTGTAAACGTTTTATAATTTCGTCATTGTTTTATTTACATATTTTTTCAATTAGTAAGATTTATTTTATTACACACTCCTGTAATATTTTTATTATATTATATTTTGTAACATAAACTAAATTGTAATTTATTTACCGTATGCATTATAATATAATTATCCGTTTATTGTAGTAATTAAAATATAATGCAATATTGCATAGGCATAAAATATGATTGTTTATTAGATATACCCTATTGTACGCTGACACAATGTTTATGAGATACAAGCAAAGTTACCTATCGTCAAAGATTAATTACTGTACAGACATGTCTTGAAACTTATTATCACATACAATTTTTATGATACTTAACCTTATTTTAAAAATTGTGTGTCTTTTTGATGCATTCACTTATTTAATTTACCTTGATGTGATCTCAAAAATATTACCTTAAATTGTTTACCGTGACAGGACATTTTATGTAGCATCCATTTTTAGATTATTTTTTAAAGAACGATATTACAAGATGATTTTAATATAGGCAGTTTCTCTTTAGTTATCCATATTAACATTATAGTAATATAATATTCAAAATAAAATTATTATAATATTTTATATTTAATAAAATATATTTCGAAAGATTACTTAAAACGTCAGGTGAAAGAGTTTTTATTTAATTTATAGTTTAAAGTTACAGTCTTCATATATACAGATACGGAAATGTATACTGTTACGAAATAAGCATAAACATTACTAAACAATATGTTTATTTTATGATCTTATGAAACAGAACCGTTTGAGCGTCCATTAAACCGAAACTTATACATATTTAGGATATTATTATTTAATATTAGCAATATGTTAATAAAAAATGAAATGTTGTTTAATAAAAGAATAAATTGTTCTTTATTAACCTAATAAAATCGGTTTTATTAACCCATACACGATAAAGATTGTAACAAGTACGTGTAGCTAATGGTACTTTAATACTAATAATTTATTCAACGATATTTTTTAATTTTATGCCATACCCTACCAAAAACAATGTAGTAGATACGGGCTGTCGTTTTAAAAATGTTAAGAATAGTAATTATATCCAAGTTTAGTCCAAGACAAATAACATGCCCACACATATATATACATTGCGTATTCTTTCGTAATAAAGAATAAAAATCGAGTAACTGTTTTCAATGAAAAACGCATTTCTCAATACTTTAACAATAACTTTTACGGTAAAAGGCCCTAATTGCTTTAAATGGACTTATTTCAACATTACAATCAGTGCGTTACGGCTTAAATATTATTATTGTTTTATTACTTATTATTTGTAAATTGTTTTCATTTAGTAAAATTATACGCTTAATTCAAGCCCAAGGCTACGAAGCAAAAGACTTCCTCGCACTTAAAAAAAAAAGCTAACAATCCAATGTCACATATTTACTCGGCACTGTAAGTACAAAAATAACATGAACATTGTATCGCAGTTTGAAACTATCGACATAATATCGAGCCTTTTCTGGGAAAACATCGTAAACGCCAATAATCTTAAAAATATTTTTAATTTTAACCTCCTAAAAATTGATGATTGCAATATGACTAAAATTATTTTAATTTTGTGGCAACATGGATCTTGTAGACATAAGTGTTTATCTTCATTTCGCATAATAGAAGAAAACATATGTTGGTAGCGTTATTTAAACAAGCTAAGCATTGTTTTTTATATACACAATATTGTAGATCGTGGTGTTAAATATTTTTAATGTCCTTCCACCATAATTATAATGTTTTCATTAAAAAAGTATTTTTTGCGTGTCTCTATAGTATGGTAACTCAACGATTATCTTCACCCAGTTTTCATGTAATAGGTTTACTTAATATGGCTCTGTAAACACGAAATGGGCTAAAGATACTCTAATGTAATTAATATATTGCACATTACAGTATCTTCATTTACAGAACATCGAAGTAACCAATTTGTTAAGACCAAAACCAATTATATAAATATGTTCTAGATGTACATCTATTCACGTATAATTTAAGGTCTATTTAAATATCCACACAAAAGCTAATTATAAAAGCACCAGTTTTCTCAATGCTCATCAAGTCGAATTACATTTATTTTCTATTTAAGGGCCATCGATGTTTTCTAATCGCACCTTCACCAGAGTCCTGTTAGAGCAACATAGTAAATCAATCAATGGTCAGCGAGGTAGCGAGTTTTGGCGTTCTTCCTGACCGGTAACACAGGTTTCCTTAGACATGTAAAAAATACGTTGACAATTTGCTGGTTCAAGTACGTGTGAGTTCTTAGGCACTTTTACTTTCGCCAAACTGGTGCAGCTGAGTGCATTGACTGGTGGAGAAACGGGTTCGTGAGCTCACTGGAGCACTGGTGACAAGGTTGAGAAATAACTGGTATTACACACTTGTTACTATACTTTGAGATTAATTATATCAAAAAGGAACAAGTTATTTACAAGCATTTATTGACTAAAATTAACTTACCTTCACATACATATTAATATTGTCTGTATGGTCGTGTAACATACATTCAACATCATGCATTTGATTTGTTTAATATTTTGTATATAGATATATTGTTAACACTTCTATTAAAAGTGCATACTTAAAAACTACTACCAAGGTAGAAAAAATAGCGTGCTAGTTGTTTCCACAAATGCACATAAGTCAAACAATTTCGCGACAATCCGTATAATTTCAGATTAATATGTAGCTAAACTTAGTGAAAAATCTAATGTTATTAGAAATGTTTACCGTAAAAGATTAAACAGTAATAACAATACAATGAAAGAAAATTAAATGTAGTGAACTGTAGGATGAGTAGTTTCCCTGGAATATTAAAAGTGTTTGCATGTAACCGAAGATGAAGGAATCTGTTAATAATGAATAAACCCAATGCTCTTAAATTAGTTAACTCAGTATATTTTTATATTGTTACAGGTAATCGTCGAACTTGAAAATAGAAAATGGAATTTTGTAAATATGAACACATATGACAGTTTACAATGCACGCGTTTGTGCATTTTTTCATAATGTATTTCCAATAAGGTTACCTTTACTACTAATAAATATTAAAAAAACGCACGTACACCGCATTAATGTAATTATTTGTATAATTGCGAAACGAACTATCCAATTCCGGCGAGAAACGCGTAAGGTGGCACGCCGCACTGATGTGTTTAAAACCGCAAAAACTAAAATTATATCAGAATATATACAACAAAAACTTTATAATTTCCGGACCATTAAAGGTGCACCTCATTGTAGACAAGGTCGTACCGTGAATGTACCTGGGTTCACGACAATTGCATTCCACATTACATTGACACGAGTGAATTTAGCAACTCGGCCTTAGGTGTTAAAGTTAAAATTATTACGACATCTTGTGTCACTGGAACGTTTCGTTGAATGACAATTTAAAAGCGTATCAAATCGATTGTAAATCGCAAATACCAAAACTCTGTTGTCGATAATATCCTTATCATATAATCTATCTACCAATCGAACGTGTCCATATTTTACAAAGCTTTGATTACTTCTTGAGGAATTGTAAAACTTTTTTAGATATTCATACAGTATCACCACGTTTTTGCCTTTACAAAAATTTGAATAATTTCTAGCAGGCATGAGAATGTTTTTCTTTACTGGTACTGCTTGTTTTGCTATGTGCAATCTATTTATTATATTTCTACGGGTACAAAAGTCAAAGTCCAACAGCTTCTTTTTTAATTTGTAGCAAGGTAAGTTTCGAAAATTCATTAGCTAAACAAACTCGTTTATTGGACGGGAGGAAAAATGTTGACCATATTTACGCACTAAATTTATCTATCAAAATATGAACGACTAAAATCCCGTGTAATAATAAAATTGGAACCGCTTTCATTGACGCATTAATAAGGGCGATTGCGGTAAGCGGAGCGGTTTACGGGGGACGAAGCGCATTTTTCGCAAGTGCCAAGTTGATTTCTACGAGTTATATCTTTGAATCGTGTTTTCAGTCGTCGTTATATATAAAAATAAATACTGATATATAATTTTATAACGTGCCGTGATTAATAAAAATAATAAGTACTTTTATATGGACTAAGCGTGGACTGAAAATCTGTTACAATCAAGCCCTACCAATAAAAATGATATGCTGTAATAAAGACACATTAAAATAGTAATTCATGCGTTTGTAGAGTAGTAAATGACATGTGTCAGTTTACAGGATTCATTAGATCCATGTCTGTATGCTAAATTACACGTAACTCGGTGTGCAACTAATTTAATATTAATACAATAAAAATAATATTACACGAATACGTAGTAAAAACGTTTAGTTCCACCTGTACAAACAAGAAAAATATTTTTACAGTTTACATTATGACCTTGTTCTTATATAATATCATATTATAGAAATTAACAAGTATATTTAGACTTGATCACTATTTCGGTGGTAGAGCATAAAGGATAGTTGAATAAAGAAAAATTATTGTCAACATGCTTTAGTTATATTGCAATTGCTAAGCTTGAGGTCTAGCATTATTCTGTGAGATGAAATCTGAAATAAACCTAAACTTTCTTGAACCTAAAAACGATAGGAACAAATTAATAGTAACGTTTCTTTATAACGAATCATCATTAGCATGGTAATAGTGCTTTTTCTAAGCATGGCGGTAGGGCTTTTTTTAATACCCGCCTGGCTAGCTGCCGCCCTGAACTTGAAAATCTGCCGCCAAATACCTATAGGTGTGATCCAGCAGTTGCACTTGAGAGATAGTCCTCCATTAGGCTTAGCTTGTGTACCATCTTGGACCACATAGTCAATTAACATCAGGTGAGATCGTGGCCATAAAACTAAACCTATAGGATAAACCTATATAAGAGTCAAGCGGGCAAGTAATCGTTTGTGGAAATAATTCGTTCAATAACTTAAAACTATAAAGTGGCCACTGCATTCGCACTACAAAGAATACCGTATGCGGTTACTTAAATAATTTACTAAATTAAAATATTACACTACTGCAGTTGGGGAAAAAATTTTAGAAACTTAATACACTTAGACAAAAACTATTCTATGGTACGGTAAAAATCCGACATATGTTTTGTTTTTGATTCATTATAGCTTTTAGGGTTTTTGCCACAGTCTCACCTAAGATTAAGTGATTATATAATCCAAAATGGTCACATGTTAAGCCTTGTGGTGCGGTTAGCTCTTAAGTAAAGCTAGCAGAACACATCATAGGGTGCTTGGTAACAAATTACCATCTTTAGGATGATGACTAGCTGGGCGAACATTTTTTTAATATTATGACACTTGCTTATGTAACCAATTTTAAGTACGAAGGATTGAATAAACACAAATGACACAAAATAACACCATTTATGGATCACACAAAAATTATTATTTTGTGTGGAAGTCGAACCGCAGCACTTCGGCGCGGTGGTTACAGCGAGGCAACTACTTCCACCACTAAGCCAACCGTGGAATAGTAAGTGCCTCACCATACTAAGGTTTCGTCAATATATATATTTCCTTCACCAATGATTCTGGTGCATTGTAGAGCTCAAACCAACTTTGTTTGACGTAGTATTTAAACACGTTACCTGTAATCTATCATAGTTGTAAAATATATATTTTCGCTAGAGTTTACTGATTAGTCGAAATTAGAGCATACTCATTATTAAGAGTTTGAAGTAATTCTTATAAAAGTTTTTATTATTTTTTAATAATAGCTCTAAAGTTCGCCAATAGCAACTAGAAACATACTGTTTTATTTGCCTATTTATACATAGATTTAGTTAACAATAAAAGCGTTATCTTTATCAATTTAATAGAGTCTATTTTCCTCGTCTCTTAATCGTCTCTAAACGCAAATACTCTTTGTAACTACTATAACTTATGTCATAAATAGCTATTCTTGTACGTTACTAAACTATACCCCGACGCTGTCAACAATAGTTGTGACATTGTTGCAATAAAGTTGACCTCATTACAAACATCGGCATGGAAATTGTCTTGATTTTTCCGACTACGAATTCAATACGAAACAAAGTTCCCACGCAGAACCGTTCTTGATATTTAAGTGCACACTTAAAGACGCACAGAATTTACAATCATTAGTTGACCTTGCAATAAAGGCAGTATATGTATGTATGTAACGTATTCAATGTAAACATATTAGATTTTTTGTGTTTAATAATTTTAGTAATGAATATTTTTTCAGTAATACATACACAATAATATTATGTATATAAATCTTAGGTAATATATATAGATAAAATAAGCTAAATAATTTTGAAATACAAAATTACAATATTTTAAAATTTATACTCAGGTCACGAGCAGATAGGTTACGTTACGTTCCTAAGATGAATGTAATTTCTAAAGGGACTTTGTAATGGGGTTTTAAATTTGGCATTGGCTTGTGATAACCATGCAGTTACAACTACTTACTATAAGGGGTTCCCAATCGTTTTTCAGTTCGCGGCGCACATACATGTTTATTATTTTGTTGCGGCATCCTAACCTATCTAGCTGGTCGAAATAGATAGGTATATTGATACAAGAATTGTAAAGAGAATCGCTTCATGACGCCTTTCTTAACTCTTTAGTGCACCCCGGGGCGCCGCGGCGCACACTTTGGGAACCCCTGGCTTATCGGCTTTAGCGTTCATAAGCGTCGCACTCACGACCATAGTTTTTCCAGTTCCAATTGGTTGCGAGCGTTACAATCATTAACTTAAGTGGAATAGAGTTTAGGTTCACATGCAGATGACTCGTTATAAGCTTGGCCTGAGTGAAAATAATAAAGTCATTAGTAAAGTTTTCGCCTCGGAAACAACGATCATGGTCGTTGTGTAGACCTTCTGAAGGCTCCGTTCCCAACTGAATTGTATAAAAATACAATAATCGTTTTTTTTTTTTACATATATATATTCTATGTATATTACTGGCAACCCTAGATGTAAAATAAATAAATGAACATTAATTGTTAATCAAAACAAAACCGCGAATTATAACCTACATTACCATATATGTAAAACGAAAATATGTTATCATTCATAACCTATTTAACGCACAAGGATAACAGTCAATTAAATGGAAAACCGGAGGCTGCCTGATAATTGTAATGATTCATTATGGAAACGGAATATTACGTCGTTCGTAAAACATGATCGCTGCCTACTGAGTTAGCGGGCTGACCTGGCTACAGCTCGCGACAATCTGATTTAAGCACTATTGTTTATAAATATATATCAAGTTATACGTAATCAGTCGTTTATATCATTTATTTTGTAGCGGCGTGGTTCATTTACATAATGTTATCTAGAACTTGCGCGGCAATCTGTCAAGCAGGTTGCGCGATTGGTCCTTCGTATTGAAGGGTCGGCAATTTCTTATACTGTTTTTTTTTTGTCACGTATTGATAAAGTTTCTACGTTCAAGAGACCCTGCTGGTTTTGTAACAAATTAAATACATATAAATAAAATTACGACATTAATAGGAAAGTGAAGGGGCAACTTGTATTGCTAGTAAATTTTAAATTTATTTGGGCACAGAATTAGTATTCTAGGAAATGTAATAATGAGTAAATTCATCTCCGTGAATGAGAGTTTAAAAATATTTAACTATAATATTTATCAAATTACTCTCATACCTATTAAGGTGGATGGAAATAGACTCCTTCATACTGACTGATTTCAAAATTTTACTATAAAATCAGTTTAGCCTAGAAGCTAAGTGAATAAAATTAACTAGTAATAATACGTGGGATTAGATTATCTTACAACTACTACTGTACTGTGAAAAGTTGACAGTTGGTATTACATTTACAGTATTCAATTTAATGGCTTAATATATGAAGATTACACGCCAAAAATAAATTATATTGTAATTATTTTCTTACATCTCTATATCTATACATATTCAATAAAATTCATAGAATACATTGACTAACAAATTGTTAAAAAAAGTTATAAAGTATTATAATAAAGTCGTAAAATACATTTATAAATTTTTATCTGTTATTTCGTGGTGTATTTCATAATGTAGAAATAAATTTGCAATAATTTCGCTTTGTCAAACAAATCATATAAATAGTTTCCTTCTACAAACTGGTTACCCAACTCTACAACCAATTTGTGCAGTCAATCCAAATCATCCTCTATTTGATAGTGACTATTTATTCATACATTTACAGTTGATCAACTTGCGTAGAGGTTATTATACCAAATGGATTTTTAGTGACATCAAGGGTAACTTGCAAGGGTAACTTTATGATCTATGATTAACAACACAGTATGGGTTTATTTAAATTTCAATCGACAATTGCTTTTTTTTAGTATATGTACGCTACATATAGTAATTCTATAAATTTAAAAAGTGAAATCACAGTTAAGCGCAATCGATATAAATAAACAAGCCAAGAGGTGTAGGTTTACATAGCAGCAAATTATTATTTGACGCTTGTTTAATTAACTAGTTATGCTTTGGAACGTTACTATAATGCAATGACTTTATTACTACAAACTCGAACTCATCGTAGAAATCGGAGCCACATCTGTCGACATCTCCAGTGGTTTGCGACATTGTTAATAAAACCAAAAACCAGTTGACACTAATTGTCATAACATGAGATAATTTTATAACTATTAAATTCGTTCGCAAAAAATTTACACGCTTACAGCTTGTCAATTAAAATTGATGTAATCTAGGATCAACTTTTACTAGAAACAAGTTTCGGAACGCTATTGATATAGCTATAACAACACGATTCGATGGCGCTACACGTCCGAGTCGTACAATTGAGTTCGGTAATTAATATTTTGTGATCTCATCTCGGGCAGATTGATGGCGACCTAAATGTAACGTGCACCACGTAACATACAGGTTTCCAAGTGCTGAGTTATGTCAATAAAATTGGAATAAATCACTAACATATATACGTAAAACTTATAGTCTATATAAAATTTAATTACATTCACGATTACTTTCATGCCTTATTTTTTTATTCGCTATGTAACGCAACTCAATTTTTTATTATGAGAAAACGTAAGATTATAAATTAATTTATTTATATTGCTAAACATACCAACAGAAGTCGTTTTGTAAAACGAATTTGAATAAAATATTTTTCTCACGTGAATTATAAAAGATCATAATTAATCGCAAAAAGTGGACTTGAAATATTCTGTCAATAAGTTAAGATTTTACAAAGAAAAAAGTTTCTAATTCGTCGAAACATTCACAAATGATACGATCATTTTTAAATTATTAAACCATGCTAATTTGAGACACTATGAAGCCGAGGTGACACTAATTTCTTGTGCTTTTATAAAAAAAGCTGGCGAGTTTGATGAATGGACGTGAAATAAAAGCACATATTTGAAATATTACAATAAAAGATTAGGTAGTTATCGAAAACTTAAACCTTCAAGTTATGTGTTTAAGTCAAATAACACTGAATTTATTTATAAAAAACATTGTAGTCCAAAATTGTTAAATTTTATTAAATAATACAAAAAAAAAAAAATTGTTTGTTTGCGATACAAACCATGAACAATGAAATTTTTACTCATATAAGAATCGCTAAATGTCGCTAAAGAAGTTATCACTTGAAAAAGGAAATAAAAATTATAAAAACAAAATGAGGCACTTTGAACTCATTTGTCAGATCTAGAATATATACTACAGAATGATCACTAATAGTCTAGAAATTACTTCGACGCAATATAGTGGGTCCGATTTTATTAATTTAGAATTATTGCTTTCGGCACACATTATGTACTTGAACTTTTTTTCTTCAGTGGAAATGTTCATACCAAAAGTTTCTATACATATTAGTGATAGTACAATAGCAAATTTAATTTGTAGATTCACATATTTTTTTTGTTAAACAACATAATAATATGCTACATATAATAAAATAAACATGAGGAAACTATCTCAAAATAAAACACAGGAGGTCTACTTCAGACATTAATATTTATTTAATAATATAAAAAAGTGTAAAATGTACTAAGAAAAAACTAAACCGAACATATTTCCATAAGACTGTGCTCGTAATTTCGTTGACATGGGCTTGAATTATGTTCGGTTTAATTTTTAAGCCAGTTCTTAACTTTACTAAGTCAACTATTTTTTTTTTCTTTATTGTTGATGGTCAATCACTTAATTATAATATACACGAGGTTTATGTGCTGTAAAAGTTTAGCTTTTATCCCCTATCTTGAATATTTTATGGTATTAAAAATACAGTTCGATCAATGTATATATTAATTATTGTGTTGTAAATACATAGTATCCTGTTTTAGTGTTTCTAAATAGTTATAAACAAGAACTATAGTATGCTAGATATATTAATAATAGGAACCACAACGTATAGGAAGAACAAAAGTAAGCAAACTTTAATTATGGTATCACCTAACGAATGGTATACTATTAAACAGAGATATATAACGCCCGGAGACATGGAGACATAAACGGTACTTGGTACGGGTACTTGTACCTGGTCTCTGGCAAATACGAGGGTTTAAGTACTGTTGTGGTGATTTTATAGTGGGTATTTGACAGGTTATTGTCACCCAATCAGTCACCACATCCACCTACCGGCTTGGCCTGAACCCGAGTAGTGTGTTTACGTATTGAAAAGGAATTCAGCAAATAGATTTTTATTATCAGACAATATTTTTTTGCTTTCCTCTGGTTTTCAGTAAATATAGTGTGTTCTTTTTTTACAAACACTGACTAGTAATATTTTATGCCTTAGCTCACAAGATATTGAAACTAGCTCATATTAAGACTAAGACTATCTCTAATTCATAAAGCGACCCGCCGCGTAAACATTACTAAATTATGATTTTTTTATATTTATGTACGTGGCTTTCAAATCTAATGTATGTCCTTACCGGACCATACTCAAATTCAAAGGAAATCAATTTTTTATTAAAAAACTTGTGTAAAGACTGTTTCTATCTTGTATGTTTTATAAATTCATGACGATATAGCTATGATAGCTCAGTAGTAGTGTATACGACTTGCTTCAAGGAACGGTGGGTTCGAATCCAACCACCTACAATGACTTTGAGCTTTCATATAGAACCACAGTACGGTATTAGGGCTTTTTCTGCTCCCCGCCTGGCTAGGTACCAGCCACAAGTTGAAAATCTGCCGCAAAGTACCAATAGGTGTGTTCCGGTAGTTGCACTTGAGAGTCAGTTCCTTCACAGGTTTAGCGTGTCTACCAACTTGGGCTTATCGTCACTTAAGATTAGGTGAGATTATAGCGATTACGCAACACCTTAACTGTAAAAAACAAAAACATCTGTAATGGAACCGTAGCATGGTGTTAAGGTTTCTGAAGTTCTCTTGGTCATTGTTAAGATAATAAATATGGCGCTAAGCCTCTGTCCAGTATTCCGCTAACTACACTTGAGAGTGTTTCTAAGTAGCATATCACCATGACAGTATTGTAACTAAACCTGACTTGGAGAAGTGGTGAAACTCTAAAGATAATTATTATTCAACCTCCGTGACTCAGTTTGGTGGTGGTGATGCTAATAGGCTGCGTGTCTACCATTTGCAGTAGCATTTGACTAATTTTTATACGATTATATTACTTACTTCTCGTGTGCACACTGGTTAATTATTCAAAAACTATCAGCTGTTCGTTAATATAATATTTACTTTGGATTTATATGTTCCGAACGATATTGTCCTATATTTATGTATATTCTATTTATTATTGTAACTAATCAAAATTATTATTATTTGCGATTTATCATTGAATCTTATAAATCTAATAAAACAAAAATGAAGTCTCAATACATTTTTAATATATCTAAACTTAACGGGTACAAAACATAGTAGGCAATATTATTCTATTCTTGTTTACCTCTAGAACTCATTCCGTAACAATTATTCGTAAAAGATATAACCATAATGGTGAATAATTAATCACTTATTTATAAGATAAAAACCTTCATTCGTTTATCTTAAAGTGTAACAACAGTAAATTTTATACATGATTGAAATAAAAGTGAAAATTGAATTATATATAAAAACATATGAATGCGAGCGATATCTATCAAAACGTCATTGTCAACTGACCAAAACAGTTATATAGCGTGCTAGTCATACACCAAAAACGAACGAAATGTTTCTTCTCACGTTCTGCAGCGAAAGTTGTTACTCGGTCGAGATACAAAAATAATCTTTATATCAAGCAGTGAAATCGCTCATCATTGTTACACTCAAGTGAGACTTTAAGCATAAGTTATCATAGAGGATAGTTTAATATAATAAAATAAATGTAATATTAAGATATACTTCATTACATTTTTTATAGTTCATACGTTTAGCATTATGGCTATGTTAAGAGTTAAGAGACGACATGAGCTAAGATGGGACATGCTAAGCGTAGTAAGAGTGGCACTGAAATGCAACTGTCGGAACACACCTATAAATATTTTCGACTTAACCAGACGGACATTGGAAAAAACCCTACCCTCATTCAAATAGTTAAATAATACCATTATTATAATGATTACAAGCATTTTGTAGTTAAGTATGTATATTTTCTAAATATTCTTTGCCACTACTTAGTACATACATAGTTAATTAAGCTGTAATTAGATGTTTGTAAAAGTAGCATCTATCGAAATAAACTCGGAAGGTAAAATGTTATGTAAAAACAATATTTTATAGCGATGATAACTCAGTGGTAGTGTGTACGACTTTGCGTCAAGGGACGAGAGATCGAATCCACCTACAATGAGTTTGAGCTTTCGGTGAAGGAAAACATCATGAGAAAACCATAGCATGGTGGTACGGCTTTTTCTCATGCCCTACTAGCTAGCTACCACCCTCAAGTTGAAAATCTGCCGCCAAATACCAAGAGGTGTGTTCGTGCAGTTGCACTTGAGAGCTAGGTCCTTCACAGGTTTAGTGTGTCTACCATCTTGGACCGTATCGTCACTTAAGATCAGGTGAGATTATGGCCATAACGCCAAACCTTAACTATAAAAAAAAGAAACCATTTACATTTATATAAATAAGACTTGTTACATTACAGCGTTACTTTGTAACATATTTGTTACGGAGAGAGTCATAATTATACGTTTTCTTTCATGTTTGTTGTATAAATATCAAGTAATGGCGTAGTATATACTTTAATACTAACAACTAATTAAAAATCTTTATAAAATTTTAGTGTAGTCGAGGTGTACCCTATATTTTTTAATGTATTAGATGGTATGTAAGGTAATGGGATTATAATGTATCATGGCTTATTTATATTTTAATATTTCCATTAAAACAACAACTTCATAATAAAAAGCTATGGTGTCTTATAATTGGACGCACCTTAAATCGAAGTTACGAGTCACGTCCGTTCCTCGCTCTTGAACGTGTGAACATACGTGTTCGAACTATGTAAAGTCTTACTGAGATTGGATCCATTATCGTATATAAAACGTCTATAATATCCGTATGTCTATTTATCACATAACAAAGAGGTTATAGTTCAAGGTTCTAATAAATATTAAGAAGTAATAAATTTATATCACCAATTCAAAACTTGTAGTGTTAATATATACTTCCTATTAATTTATAAAACTAACAAGCTGCTCACGTATTCGTTCGCATAGTATTTATAAAAAAAAAAAAACCGGAGTAATCACTAAAACGGATAAAGTAAATTGCACTGTACCAGCATTAGCATGTATATACCATTTCGTTTTTTCTAGCCTTTATACATGCTTTTACGTATAAATGGCTCACAATAATGATAAATATTTGTTGAAATATATCCATTCATTACAAATACAGAAATAAAATGAAATTATAACTACATTGTAACCTTGCGTCTGAGTAATAATTGCGCTACATTATATTACGGTGTTCATTCATAAAGACAGGCAGTAATTATAAATATACAAATAACAGTAGAATAAGAATAAAGCTTTTACTAGAAGTTTCTAACAGACTAAGGCAAAAATATATACATATTTCTTCTTGTTGTATCTAAAGAAATCCACGCTCTAAGAAAGATGGATAGCTCTGAATGTGAGGCAGTTCCATACTTTCACAGTATATCAAAAATATGACAACAAATTTGAGTGTTTATACCAAGTTAGATATGATATACTAGCTAGCCAGGAGGTAATAGAAAATACACTATGACAACTACGCAACGTATTCTTTCACCGAAATACGCTGCCATGTATAGAAAAACTCTCACGTAATTACAACAAATCGTTTAATGTGCAGCCTCTTGATAAAAAAGTGATGTAGTTTAGACACTTTTTCATGTTTAATTATTAAAATTACATTAAGACACCGTAAACAATACGTATTAGAATAATAAAGAGTCAATATATTTTCTACATTTGTAAGTAGCAATAAGTGTTGACCACATTTTTAACTTTTTATACGAAACTTTACATTTGTATCATTACATAAGTTCGACTCCAAATGCACAAGTTTTATTTGGGGCTTTCATTCAATAATAATCTGATACATATGTACCTATTTTTTTTTAAATCACTTATGTGTATAAGGGCTGCAGACATTTGGTATATATAAATAAAATACATTTCAAATACTAATAGCAAAAGTTATACAATCCCCGTATAAAACATGTTTTATTAGTCAACAATGTCAGCGGCGAAGTATTGTGATATTTTGAGTTTTATAATAGAATCTACAATGACAAATGTAGGTAAATAGCCAGATATTATAGTGGTAATTGACAGCTAACTTAAGTAATTTTAATAGATCGTCTACAAAGTGTAAGGAAATAAACTTGCACATTTTTTATCTTACAAAATAAGCTTCAGACGCAGTCAAGCTGCAAACAATGTTTAATCTCATAATACGTGAATTTAATAATAGAGTTAATAAAATAATACAAAATAGCTGAGCTGAGCCGTGTCATGCAGTAACTCAGGCGTGAAACGTTCATTATTTTGAGTTAAGTAATATTAATTGCTATCCGTCTACATAAAGAAAAGATTGTGTTGCCAGTTGCAACCGATTAGTCTGACGCTCGTTAGCTACAAAATGATGCAACTGTTTGATGTTGCGAAATATATGTAATTGGCGATGTAAACCAAAATAGCGTGATATATAAACAATAGAAGATCCACGGATATGATTAATGAGGTGTAATGGGTTTTCTTTTTATTATTTATATTTTATGCTATGAAATATGTTTACAAATTATATGTTTCATTATGTTCCATTTAATATCAAATCCCCTTTTAAATTTTCGTATATGTATATACATAGAAAACTAATATATATGATCCGAAACATAAGTTTTAAATGAAAACAACCTAAACTTAACATATTATATTTAAAGATGCAGGCTTTTAAGCAACTGTTTCATATTCTTGTTAAAAACCAACGTTCATTTCAAGTCAAAAATTACGAATTTGTTATAGTCATTAGCATACTAAAATCGATTTCTTGGGCTGCGTGCTGATTTGTCCTAGAAATGCATACATTTCAATTACAAGTGAAAAGCAAATGGAACTACAAGACAAAATAATGTCTCTATCAAAATCTTTCTTTTAAATCGAAGACAACAGAAAGGTTGAATGCTAAAGTAGCCGATCTACCTTTTATATACATTCAATTAATTTACAATAAGAGCGATTCGGGACATGATTGATAAATATTTAAAACAGTGGCATAGTTTTTAAATAATAATAACTTTACACATCAATCACATTTATTTAGTTATTTGTGATTTTCAGGTCTTTACTACGCGGACGTTTGGTTAAAATGTTTGACTTGTTTTTGTTAATTATTCCCTGAATATTATATACATATACATTAAAATTGAAAGTCCATAATAATATATCCTACTTCCTCTTGTTCAGAGCACGCCGAGTTTGCTTCTAATAGGATTCGAGTATAATAAATTACCTACATAAATCGTGTATATACTAAACTTTGCAACTATTTAATCGCGCTTCACCTTTTTGTTTATTTCTAAGAAAAATAAGAGTTAATAATCTTTTTCTTTTTGTAAGGTAACTTGTATTTATTCATAATTCAGCCAATGTCACATATATAAGTGTATTTTTCCAATTGCCAATCAAACATGTCCGAAACAAGTGTTTCCCTTGTAAGAAGTATCTAAGAGCATCATTTCGCAGATGGGTCCTGAGAAATAGGAACATATGTACGACCTGATTAATGAATGCCCAATTTTCTTAACAAAGACCAGAAAGTGAGGCCAAAATTTGAAAGTTTCTGTTAAGTGAGTTGCGGTCCAATCAACATTGAGAACTACTGATCTAGAGGGTTCTCATAGGGATTACACATACATGTCTCTAGATATTGCTTATAGTCCACTTACAGAATACTGTCCTTGTTACAGAACAAAACAAGAAATACCTTTAAAATAAAACTCTTTCAAATACCACCTGATTTTAAAATTTAATATATAGTAGGTTGAGTTGCCTCTTGTAATGATAATACATTCATGGTTATTACAAAATGAATCAATCAAGCTGCCCCTGAACGTTCGGCATATTGATTGCTTGTAAATGATGTTTCATGCCTGCTTAACTCTCTATATTAAAAACTTTGTTCAAGTACGCGTGATAATTGATACATTCGTATTGATTTCTATATTTAATGGTATGTAACTTTGTATTATAACATATCTGTTATGAAAAGGCAACACACAGGTTTTACGTGGTATACTTCGAACATGAATATTTATTTGTTCATTTCTTATATGTTTTTATTAAATACATCTATATATTCAAAATGATTTCATAGTATACGGTTAAATAATATATTTTAAATTTGTTGCTTCATCTCCTCTTAACCACGTTCTTTTTGCATTCACTTACTATACAACTTTGCAATTTTATTACCTTAATAAATAAACTTTTAATGAATAAAATTAATTCATTATTTTTTATATGAGCAAGCACCTATTATGTTGTCGAAATCTCTTATATTGTCATTGATAGAAGCAAGCAATATTCATATTCTCCACCTTCTGAATCCACTCCGTACTCTGAATTATATAGTACATTCAGCTTAGCTTTTTGTAAAATATTGAGTTTCCGACATCAACTATAATAAGTATTCGTTATGTTTTCTTTTATCATTAAATTTCAAATATATAAATCAGTTTTACAGATTATTTGTAAAATTAATTACAAGAGCTCACAGTATATTTTATCAATGTCATCATCATTTATTATTTGTTTAATCAGATATTCATAAACAAATCAACTTTCACAAATGACAACATAAATATTTAAACTTGCCGTAACTTTCCATAAACGTTTACTTAAAAATGGAATGAACGGAGAAATTAATGAAATTACATAAAATAAATTATGTTAAAATATGATTTCTTAGGTTTACGCGAATATTATTCATTGAAATAAAACTAATTTAAACGGATTTTATCGCGGTTATTTATTAAATTTTGATCCCGACGTTTCGAAAGCTTTACAGCCTTCGTGGTCACGGGGCGGACTGAGGTGTAGGTTGTCCAGAAAAGTTTATGTTACTGTGTCTACCTTCAATTTAATTTTTATTATTGATAATGTTCCGATCTACGCAGAAATCTACTGTGGCCTCTCCTATATCGGACAAACTAAAAGAAACATAGGGACCCGCGTAAAAGAACATATAGCTGATGTTAAACACCGACGCTCTACGAAGTCTGCAGTTGCTGAACATTCAGAAGAAGGCTCCAAACATTATCTTCGATTTGACAAGCCACAAATCCTTGCAAAAGAACACCGATTCCTACCTAGGATGATTCGTGAGGCTATTGAAATTAAAAAACATCCAAATTTCAATAGAGAACATGGTTGGAAGCTAGCACAAGCCTGGGATCCAATTATACATTTAATTAAATCGGAACCCAAAAGACCAATTGCCAGACGTCAAGACACTGTGAGCTCTTTCTGCGTAGATCGGAACACTATCAATAATAAAAATTAAATTGAAGGTAGACACAGTAACATAAACTTTTCTGGACAACCTACACCTCAGTCCGCCCCGTGACCACGAAGGCTGTAAAGCTTTCGAAACGTCGGGATCAAAATTTAATAAATAACCGCGATAAAATCCGTTTAAATTAGTTTTATTTCTATGTTAAAATATGTTAAAAAATATGGGGAAACTTGAAGCGATGATAGTTCAGTTGGTACGAACCACGCGTCAAGAGACATGAGTTAGAATTCAGCTACAATGAACTTGAGTTTTCGGTGAAGATCACCATGATGAAAAAATAGCATAGTGGTAGGTCTTTTACTAATGCCCGCTTACCCTCAAGGTGAAAATCTTTTGCCAAATACCTTTAGTAGTGTTACGCTAAACTTTAAGTATAAAAAACGTATTACATTCCTACATTTAACAATCAAAGCAACAAGACATTTAACATTGATAAATTTGTTTTCGAAATTACATGAAAACGCCTATTCATAAATCTGATTCTACTAGCTAGTATAGTTAAGTAATATGCTATTTGATGATTCTTGTCCGGACCTCTACTAATTGTGCATTCTAGACAAGGATACAGATTGTTCCTTCGCATTACCGGTTAAGTATTTTCTAAATTGTTTAAAATCTAAGATGACTAACAATTATAGTGGAATAAGGAATTATTTTAGTTAATGTTATGTAATATTAAAATATTTTACATATTACAATCGTTCTGGTTGCATTTTTCTTTCTCCGTCAGCTGATGATGTTGCAAGTACAGTTTGACAGGCCATTATGAAGCGATGACTGGTAGTCAATTTTGATTCATTGTCAGTCGTCGCTGTCATGGATTGTACTGTACTTAACATTAGGTGTAGTGCAGTTACGTTTCTGCTCGACATAAAAAAAAAACGATTTCTATAAATGTATACACATCCCAGAATTTTGCTGCGTCTGTAGTCACTCGACGATTACCATAGAAAATATACCATAATATACCTTGCTATAATTTATATTAATATATATTATAGCTCCATCTGTTGTGGGCATTACCTTTCGGATATCACGATTGTAGACTAGATATAGCGGTGAGAGTCTTTAAGCACTAAGGTGTACATAGGCAAATACCCGAAATGGTATCAAGTGTATTGTTACAACATGTTTTCTGCCATAATTATAATGGTTCTAATACGATCCAACACGATGTTGACCTACACCCAACTATCGTCATTTCCTTAATAATTATTAAAAAGTATGTACACAGTTAAATTGTTATTAGCAGTTGCCAGACATTAATTTAATACGTATATTAAAGTCAAGTAGGAAACAAATAAATTGTATATTGAACATTTTTAAAGCTATGTCCTCCAAGTACGAAGAAACTTTACTGTCAACATTATAATTGGTATTGTAATTTAAAACAAAAAAGCACAACTGTATGTAAATACATACTACACTGAACTTCAATCTAAATTTAATGCCTTCGATGCTCTGATTTTAAAATTGGTCTAATCTTTTAAGGACGAACTAGGGCAAGTCATCATACAAGACGAACTAAATACTATGGTAGAAATAATACGTTTCCCACGTCTAAGGAGAAAAGGAAACAAAGATACATAAATTAGTAGTACAATAAGCAAGTTCAATTATTATGTGTAATCATTTCATCACTGGTAATAAAATTGGTTGTCGAGACCTTACTCCGAGGTCTTCGAGACCTGTAATCTATGTATTGTTGTCTCTATGTTATTTTTATATTATTACGTGTAATGTGTGAATTATTTTATAACAACTGTAACTGGTCTGTTCATCAAAGTATCGATATTATTTCGTTAGTGTGATTAATTCGAATAATTTGCTTATTGGATCATTAAAGTTCTGGCATCAAATCATCAAGAGTTACCTTGAGTAAAATGAACGGCCTAAACCATAAGAATGACAAAATATTAATGCTGTTTAAAGTACATTTTTCTATGTCTTATTAATATTATCTGAAGGATAAATAACTAAATACACTAATTATAATTAATCGACATTTACCATCATTTCACAAACAAACCTCACTTTTTTAATTTATATCATAGGTGTAAATTTACCACTATCCTGGTCAACTGAATAATCAAACATAATTGATACATTCATCTAATATAAAATCTAATGTATTCCAATACTTAATGTTTTTAAATTCTTATTTACATTTATTATAAAATAATATAGCAAACTGTTAAAGACCAATAAATAATCATTGTTTACTTAAATCGGTATTATAAACGCCTGTATTGAGTGTTATAAAGTATATTTCGTATAATAAACTCAGTTTAAAATCCTTGAAAAGCTCTACACCTCAGTTTTGCATGGAAATGTACATACGAAGAAAAGAAGGACGATGTAGGTCTCCTATATATGACATACTATAAGTAAGGGGGTAACATAATAATATTAAGGAAACATGAAAATGCCTAAACACAGTATCAAACAAAGTTAAATATACTTTTAATAATACCAGCATTAAAAATATTGCTACAATAATAACGTAACCTACCGTATATTTAGCTTCAGATAAGTTGAATGCTTTGCTAAATGCCATTGTGTTTAATCGCAATCTACATCATAGATATTATTAGTCTTCACACGTTTCCACTGGTAGAGTAAGAAGACCAAAGTCAATGTTCACGCTTTGAAATCTCGTTGACAATGTTACGACAGTTTCCGCTCTTGCTAAATATTTAATAGATTAGCGACTGTTGATTTTGCTAAGTATGTTAATAAAAACTTGGAAATGTGTTACTACAGTGCTGTATTTTAAATACTTTTATTGTTAAATTACTTTACAAAAAAGATTAGGAACACTCATTTTTACAAATTCGATAATGTCATATTTCTTATTGACGCAACAACCTACAGCCAAATGCTAATAATTAATTCAAGCTCAGTATTATGGATCGAGTTATCTACCATAAAATCTTGGTAATACGGCCAAATAAAAACACCAAGATTTTTTGGAAATTTATTATTAGACCCTAAGTTAGCTTTATAAATATCAACTTTAAGAAACGATGCCACAAACATGTCAAATAGATGTCCCAAGTCCCTAAATATTTTTTAGAGCAAGTATTAATACTTTTAAATTCCTAATTCGGGTAACGAAGAAACAGTCTTAGGCCACATAATTATAGCAAGACCTTATATATTTGTAGGAAAATACAAAATAACTAAATAAAATATATTTATTAATAGCATGCCGCATACTTGTTTCAAAACGTAATGTCATTTCCGATAATTTTGTTGATATAATGCCATAAAATAATAAATAAACCAACATAACTACTCATACTGAAGAATTGACTTTTTAAAATCACTTTGCTTATTATTGTTAATGAAGTGAGCATTAAAATCTGATTACATGATTGCTGCGTGATTGATCATTTGGTACACATTCATAACTCACGATCGTTCATGAAACAAAAGGTGAAGGAAGACCTTATAAAATAGTTTTTTTTAATTGTTTTTACAGCTTTAGGCAATATTTTAATTGCTACTCTATAGCAGCCAATATACTTACAATTACTATTTTATAAATTAGCATTTGCAGTGTTTTGAAGCACAACTGTAGGGTTTGCGGTATGAGTGTTAACCCGTTAATAATGCTATTGATTTAGTATAAATTTTAATCACCAATTACACTTATAATTTTATACAAATAGAAATTAAAACAATATATTGTTTCAAAACACTACGAAGAATTATGCAAAGTAATAAATAGGTCGTTTATTTTATAATTATTCTGCAAAATAACCATAGAACACTTAATGGTAGGTACGATACTTTCCACAAAGGGCGGTAACCGTCTGTGGTACATATTTTAACGGCAATAAGACCATTCAAATATGTATGTACCGTGGTAAAAGATTCAATGTCGTAAGAAAAGATAACCACGTTTATTGGCAGAATATTAAAAATCCGTTCACTATGTTAAAGATTAAAATTAGCTAACTTTTGAGTGTTCGTGAGTTGATAAGCACTAGCCTGAAGCGGTGACTCCATAGATTAGTTCACGTGGTTATGTGCTGGAAGGAAAGTGATGTAACAATGTTAAACAACTTTTCCAGATATTACTATGATATAGACTAAAGCGGCTCCGAATGTTCAGTACCGTAAAGTAACGCGAACAGCCTATTTGTGCAATCTACCTCGGGCTTAAAGATAGGAGCAATATGTATCTTATCAAATAAGATTTATATATCAACTAGCTGTGTCCGCGACTTTGCGTCGAACTACAAATTATGAATTAATTCTTGCACGTTTTTGTAACATTTTTCAATACAGCTTCGTTCGTAGGCTAACAGCGTGATGTTAAATAGCCTAAAGCTCTCCTTAATGATTGCTCTATCAAAAACAAAAGTAATATTTTAAATCCTATTGGTACTTCCTAAGATTAGCGCGTTCGAACAAATAAACTTTTCCGCGTTACAATAATATTAATATACATTTATAACTTACCGTAAACAAGTACAAATATTAGGTATATTTATTGTATTTGGAATAGAAAATAGATTATTTTGAACTTATAACCCTAGTCTTAATCATTAGATGAACAAAACACTATCACGCTGATCATAGATTTTCAGTTTATTCTGCTGTCAAAATATACAACCAAACTCCGATTCACTTGTGGTTTACAAGTGTTGCATTGTCTATACGTACAATAAAGAGAATCATTTGTCAATTGTTTCATTTGACATTTGTCAATGTTTTTATAATACGAGTAGTTTGTTCACACGTAAAACTGGCATTGTGCTGTCATGAGATAAATCAAAACTTTATAGCCACAGATTATAGAAAATTTAATCTGTGCTTTTAACTTCTCCTGACGGGATAAATACACCTTGAATTTTAAAACGAACGTGCTAAATATATTTCTTTTTAACTTAACTAACCTTTATCCGCGGCTTTGTTCACGTTAATAATGGTTTCGTCAAATAATTCCGATTGCGATATCAGCTATTTTAAATAAATTATATCAAAGGAGACTGGTAAAAAAACATTTGTGCTCGTAGTCATTTATACGTGAGCCATTCACTCTAATAGCGATAATGGTTTACACATAAAATCTAGATATATGCTATCCCTGGCTTTTTTGTAGAACTATTTAAGATACGCATTTCTATAATACATTATATACATGGAACTCTAACGGTTTTTGCAGCGCACGCCAGAATAGCTGGCAGATGGCAGAATTTTTTTCCTACTTACTTGAGACTTATCGTTATAGCTTAGACAATTCACACAATATCTTTATAAATTATAGCCTATGTGTTATTCAGATGCATACGCTATATTAATGTAAAGTTTCATTAAAATCCATTAAGTCGTTTTTGCGTAAAAAAGTAATAAACATCTATACTTCCCCATATCCATACATCCCATACTTAAAAACTTTTGCGTTAATAATATTAGTAAGGATATGTGATTACAATAATAATATATAATAGTTTAAAAAATTTAAAAAATACACTTTTTATAGATAACTGAACTAAAAAAATAGAAAATAAGTTTTAATAAATTTAAATTAAGAATAGTGTCGAAAATTTCAATAAACATAAATTAAGAATAGTGTTATAAATTTCAATAAATATAAATTAATAATAGTGTAAAAAAATGTATTTTATTTAAATAAAAGCGTGGAGTGCTTTTAAGATTATCAAATGATAATCACTCTACTCATATCTGTCGATAAAACATTTATAACTATTGACACCATGCACCCCACGCTTTTAAAAAAATAAAATATATATATTTTTTTATTTACACTATTATTAATTTATATTTATTGAAATTTTTAACACTATTCTTAATTTAAATTTATTAAAAAATATTTTCTTTTTTTTTAGTTCAGTTTTCTATAAATAGCGTGTTTTTTAGGTTTTTTTTAAACTATTATTTAGTTTCTACTTTTTAGTTTGCTTTATTTATAATAGCTTGTTTTTTTTTATATAAAAACTTAAAGTTAAATTTCTTGCGTTATCGACTATAGATGAAAATTATATAAATTAATAAAAATCTTATTTTGCAAATTGATAAATGGAATAATTTTATCAAATTAGTGTATTGTCATCGGTCCTCGATAAATCTATAAAGTTTGAACGAAATCTGGCCGTTTAAAGTGTGTCAAAATCGCGCTCAAAGGAATCGGTTACAAACAAACATACAGATGAAGTTAATAAAAAGCGTGTAAAAAATAATAATCCCTCTTTTGTATATTTACAAGTTGTTCCGTACTCTTTTGCAATATTAAAAGCACGACTTTCTTTATGAAAAGAATAGAATGTGAATTTATAATGTTAAAAGTTTAAAACAGGGTAATACCAAATACAATTTCTAAAACTAATTGCCAGTTTGCGCGTCGAAAAATTATTTATACGTCTTAATTTATTTAAGTTATAAATGTATATATAAACCATAAATTTATCCTTTAAAAAAAAATCAGTCAAAAACAAAATTGAGAATTAGTTAATTTCGTTTTTTTCTTCATCTGAACGGATCTCGTTTTGGTGCAAGAATTATTGAACCGGAAAACGATTTTTACTTTCAATTAACATTATGTAGGTATTTTTATAGCTGTGTGATTGATTTGTCATAGCCCAGCTTGACGTTGGGAAACAAACATTCAAATGCGTTATAAGGTGACCTTTTAGCTTTGCTTAATATAAAATATTGTAATAGATTTTACCACTTGATCAAAATGGGCTACGCATAAAAACATTATAAAGTATGACTATGTTATAAATAGGTATAAAAAAATGATTGCGGAAGTAAATCTAAACATTTACAATTCACGGTCTAAAATTTGGCTCCGGCTTCAAAATTGGTGTTCATCATCAAGTACTGAATGCATTTTATTCAGGCGTACGTATCAATTGTAGGAAACCTGCAAGGCAAAATCGTGTACATGAACCTCCTCATTGGAATAAATGTATTTTAAAGTAATTAAATCAGACAAATAAATTTCTAAAATTATGCACGATTATAACATATTATCAAATAGCTTTCAAGGTACTTTATATCACTGAAATATATACACTAACACTATAGACGTTAAATTCAACTAATTTAATTAATGATTTCGCCTACTAGCTAGACACAAAAATACTCTAAATAAGCGAAAGATAAAAGACCGACGTACACTGGAATCACAGGGTCAATTATGTTAGACGGTAACAGATGAATTCTGATATTTTTACCTTACGGTTGTAACACTTAAAAACGGAAATGAATTCAAAAAGACAATGGAAGATAAAATAAAGCACACAAAAGCGCCGAAATGTACTGGCTAATCAATAGTAATATATAGGCACTACTCACGGGTGTTCAACTAATAACTCCTATATGATTAATACAGTAAATAGAGCGAGCGAACAAAAACGCAATACGTTATGATTGAAAGTCTTTAAAATTGTTATTAAATGTATTTCGCATTTCAACATGATCCATTGCCGAATTTGCATTCTGGCCTGTGCCACTGCCCTGCTTTGGTGCACTGCTCATACTGACAAGTGCTATAAATCTCATTACTACATCGCATGTTGCTGTAAATACAAACCCGAAAATTGATCATTTACAGATATTCAACTCTTACTATATAGTATTCATATAATTGTCTTAACACATTGTAAGAATCTCGCTATTACGAAAAGGACCGATGATGTATCCTTGATGACAAATCCACAACTTAAATCGCCTAATAGTTATGAATTCAATGTGTTTTGTCTACTTAGTGGTGGGAACTAAGAGAATATTGTCGAAGCTTCCATTTTGGTAGCCGACTATTTAGGAAGTATTGCTAAAGCATCATTTTTTCCACTTTATTTTCGTTAATCGTCAACCGTGATGATACACTCAAGTTATGATAAAATGATAAAATTGTACTCTCTTTTTCGGCTACATCCATTATCTTACAATATACCTTCTTTTAGTATTTTAGTCTAATGTTATGTTTTATGCTACCTTTAATAAGTAATATATTTTATTTGCTCGAATAAATGCTGGCAACCTTTGTTTATATTCATAAATGTAATTGTTAATGTACCATAAGGAAACACAGTTACACTACGTACGCTTTTATTTAATTCAAACCGTTAAAAATTCGAAACAATAGCATTTCGACCAAAGCGTTCACTCCAACAACCATAAACTATTAGCTGTTATACATAGATAGTTCCATGAATCTTTTATTAATCCCATATGATTATATCAACAAAATTGCGTCAAAAAATTGTTATTGACTTATCACGATCGAGTTAAATATTTTACCCGGACCGTGGCGTAGTCTAAAATACAGTCGTGAAATTAAAACCTTCCGTTTGGCCGAAGCGATCGCCGATAACTTATCATGAACTTCATCGTTAACCAGTTTCATTAAACGTTTCTCAATGAAAGGCACCAAGTTAAATGAATCAATTATAAAGTTTTAGATTTTAAAAACGATATAGGCTATTACATGCCCAATTTCAATGCCACCCGTTAATATTAAAAAGATAATTGCCGGTGTTAGATAAACTAGAGTTGCGCAAAAGTAAATTGGAGTTATTTATTTGGCAAACAAACCGTTAACTCATGGAGCATAAAGAACGGGATCAAATGTACAAATCAAAAAATATTCCTAAACTTCGACATATTTTTATAACTGAACTTGTATACATTTTTTACGAGAAAAAAACATTTATACTTTAAATGTAAATGATGTAGAAGCCAATAGGTTTTATTACAGAAATCTTACCACACAATAAAAAAAGGAATCGTATCTAATTGGCAAACCTTTTTAACTATTTCAGCTTACGGCTAGACATGTTAATTTAAGAACAAAAATTGAATATTGCAAGTGACGTAGTCAACCAGAATCAGCGTAATATTTTACAACACTTTGTGTTATTAAGGCGTGAAACACGATCCGCCTGTACGCAAATATAATGATAGAGATATAGTAATCATTCTTAATTCCCATTCATAAACTACTAACAGGCCTCTAATAATCCCATTAAATAGCATTACAAAGCCATTCAAATCAGTATGAATGTAGGGCGTGACAATTATGAAAGAAAAGTGCGTAACCAGTCAAAAGAAATGCTTAGTACACCTTGAGTAATACAGCGTCACGGCAAGTGAATTATTTAAGATTATTGTTCGATTTAAGCTATTTCATTCCTGTTAAGTTGATAGCACCTTAGTCTGCTGGTTTATTTTTAACATTAGTATACACAATCGATTTTCAAGGCTTCTTAGTTCTGCCCCAAGACTAATAAAATATATTTGATTTTGCTATATTGTTAGGTATTTTTAAACGAAATAAGATGTCGTTTATCTTTTCCAAGATTTCCAAATTTATATTTATATATTTCAAGACCGGATCTAGGATAGAGTTTAAGTGGTCGCTGTAACCGAAACCGGTTAGGAGCAGATGATAATGATGATCTAATTTTGTTTTTTGAACTTTATACTATTTCTAGGTTAATATATAGTTTTGTGATATACGTAATATATTCTAATTTATGTTTGATTCATTATAATTATAACTTCTCTCCTATTTGTATTATCGTCATCTCTAATTACACAGAAATCATTGTTGATTAAGTCAGCTTGTATATATTTTTATGTTTTTTAAGTGTTTGTTGTTAGTATAGGGAAATTATGGTGCATAAAAAGAACTTCAATGTGTGATTATATCAAATATAGGGAAATTATGGTACATAAAAAGAACTGCCATGTGTGATTATATCAGAATATATACGGTGGATCCTGAACGGTTAATTCCGATACCAACTATTTAATGAATTTTTTTAAGAAAAAAAAAACTCTTGTCAACACGAACAAGGCGAATTATGGTTTGGAAAAAAAACATCATTAAATATTCAGTCACATTGTCGATAAATTTGAGCTATTTATATAATTAGGTAATATGTATTCAGTAGGTCAAAACTGAGCTTTTTATCTTGTACGAACATACAACGATTGTACTATACATATGAAATATCATATAATACATTATGCAATGTTATTGCATGCTTAAGCATTAGATGAACTATCTTCGTGGACGTTGAATTGCTTATACTGTTATTATGATAAAGCAATGATTTGTAATTTTGTGCGGGTTGCACCCTCCAAAGTAACCTTTAACCTCGAGATGCTATTTACACTTAAACGACCTACGGAACACTCACAAGTGTATAAGTATAAAATAAGTAATTTAAAATAATATTAAAAGCTAATGACTACTCCGTATAAATTTTATTCTTAATTGCATTATGCATTATGCATTATGATGTATTTCGACAAAAATTAAAAATATACACTAAAGGTTCGTATGACATATAAATATGATTCAATAATAAGTGATTTACAATAGTACGTTATATTATTAAACTTTTTTATAAATGTATATATAGGATTGTTATTGTACATCATATCCAATTTGAATATATGTATCTGAAAATGTTAATTCGAAAATCCTGTACAGGTTTTTTTTAGCTAAAGTTTAGCTTTATCTCACTTGCTCTTAAGTAATAATGTGGTAAAAGATGGTGAACAAACGAATTCTAGTAAAGGGGCTGATTCTCAAGTGCAACCGCCGGAACATACCTATAAGTATTTGACGGCAGATTTGCAGCTTGAGGATGGTACCTAGTCAGGCGGGCATTAGAAACAGTCCTACTATCATTCATCACGATGTTTCCCTTCACAGAAAGTTAAGCTCATTGTAGATGAATTCGAACTCACCTCTCTTGGCGAAGCGTCCATCCACATTACCAACTAAGCTATCATCGCTTCATGTATATGTATATATAAAATTGATTCCTCAAAAGGTACTGTAACCATTTTAATATTTTTTAAATAAAAAATAATGCCATTATCAGATACAATATTACAAGTAAAAATAATATTTCATGATCGATCATTATTAACGACTCATATCATCGATGGTATCGCAAAAGCTGACAGATTCTTGATTGAAGTGCTTAAGTATCGGAAGACCATCGTTATAGAGCTTAACTGAAGCCACGTAACTCTATTAGTTTTAAATTCCGGTATCAGAAATATGAAGTCTTTATACCGGTCATTAATCCTTTTTTCTAATTTAAACACATGATACTTCGTGTTGCCTATTTATTGTATCTAAGATATAATATACAGGGATTATATTATACTTGATAATATATAATGGCAAATTTTTCTTGCCCTAAAAGTCGTAGGAAAAGACAACTGAGTTAGAGGCTCAGGACATTTTGGCCCTACCTCAAAACGAATAGAATATATTTAGTTTATCGTTTCCAGGCCTGTCAAATTTATTTAATTTATATAGGTTTATTTTATTTTTTTATTATTTAATTTATATAGGTATATTAATTTAATTTACATAATTTCTAGGTAAAGATTGATTAATTATGTACGTATTATTTTCTAATTTGTTTGAATTAATAAAACGATTACTTCTGTCTTATTGCTATTGTTACTATCGCTTATTACATATATTTATGTAATACATTGGAGACACTTCGTAAAGAAAGAATAAAAGGTTGACGTCAATTTATAGTAAGTCCTCTTACAATAATAAATATACTACTATATATGTACATAGATAATATAATAAAATGAATATGCATCTGGACAAGTTTCAATTCAAATTTTAATACGGTAAATCTTCGTTCGATACCACCAAAATTATTTATAGTATAATATATTATTTATAAAAGATGTATTTATTTTTATAAATTTTAATACTTTATAGGTTTAGCATTATAGCCACAATCTCACCTGATGTTAAGTGATGATGTGGCCCAAAATTGTGAACACGCTATGCCTATTGAAGGGACTGGCTCTCAAGTCCAATTGTCGGAACACACCTACAGATATTTGGTGGCGGATTTTCAACTTGAGGCTGGTGGCCAGCCAGGCGGGCATTAGAAAAAAGCCCTACCACCATACTATGATTTCATCACGATATATTCCGTCACCGAAAGCTCAATTTCGTTACAGGGATTCGAACTCTCGTCCATTGACGTAGCGTCCGTAGCCATCATAGCTTCATAATTTATTAAACATTCATTTCAGTACCAAAAAAATAAGAATGTTGTTATTAGAACATTCATATATTAAGATATGTAATATGTATATATATGCAAATGTTTTGCAGTATAAATATCTGAACCATCATTAATCTAGATCCATCCCCGTGAAAATTGTTTAATCATGAAAATTCGCATGCTGAATATGCGCGCTAAATAGTCCACACAGTCTTTCTATGACACCTCTACCACAGTTTATCTCGTTTTAAGTGAAGGTAGCAAGTTATATAATAAAATATTAATTACAACCTAATACATTAAAAACCTATTATTAATATCATTTATTATTAACGTTATTACTTATTATTATTGTTACGTTAATACTATCGAGTTCTATATAATAGAGGAACTATGCCCACGATTCCGTTTGTGTGGACTTGAATTAAAATTAGCCTATGTTACTTATTCGAATATCAGCTGTCTACCAGTAAACGTACCGTCAAACACAGTCATTTTTTTATTGTTATTATTTTGTTTCATGTACCATATATCCTTGTATATGTATTTATTTATTTATAATTTTATTTATTTGAATAAAGATTCTATACACATATCAAAGCCAAATTTGCGCAAACGCATTATAACTGTTTCGCTATAATTATTTATGTATTATTGCTTAGTAACACTTATAAAAAACAAAAAATTAATAAAAATTAAATTTTACATTACGTGCAAATGTTTTTTTACGTGCCTTAATAAACATGAAAATTATTGCGTTTATTGAGAAACTCATTATAAAAAATAAAAAGGGAATTAAGCCCACTCACAAAAATACACTGTGCATCCGAACTAAACCACTATTGATTATCATATGCCAGCCGTTCTCACCGCTCTGGTCAAATACCCTTGACATCGATACTTTTATTAATTTTACCCTATAATCACTATTACTCAACATTTATGTCAATTATGTATTTTCTTCAATTCATTGAAATATCTTAATTATTATACATGCTTTTATTATGAATAATGTTATATCAAACAGTATAATCTTGATTTCTTACCAAATATTTTATAATTTTGTTACAAGAAACTGCTACAAAATTGTACGTAGCTTGGCCATGAGTTAAAAGTGCGCGAGCAATGAATGCTATTTTAAGGTCACACAATGAACACGACAAATATATTATAAAAGCATTTGTTAAACAAATCTTATATAAAACTGAACTATTACAATATACTCAACTGTATATATGAATTAACACTAATAATTAAAAATTGTATAGGCAAAGTGCTGCTTTACTATAACGAAAAATTGATATAAAATTTACAACGAAATATAACTTTTATAGTAGCAATGGTGGTACGCACCGTACAACCCCAAAACAACGATTATCGAAAAGGCGATAATTTCTTAGTTGCCATAACGTGTAAACATCTCGACAGTTAAATGTTACGCTAAGTGTTAAAGCAGAACAAACCTAAAGAGAGCTATTGTGACGGATTTATCTCATAGGCTTAGTGAGGGTTACTCAAATGGATACACATTTGTACCACCCTATATGATTACTGAATATATACCGACTAGTCTCGGCACAATACATGCCCAATCATACCACCATTTAAAATGTTTTAGGTGGTGCATGGTGATTATTATCTAGTTAGTCACAGACGATATACATTTTTTTTCACACACTACCAATATTTTGGCTAAGAAAAGAGGGGTGTGTGAGCAAACACATCGGGTGATAAGTACAGTAAAATACCCACTAAAACCCCTATATTACCAGAGTTCAATGATAGCTTTCACACTTCTTCTAATTTTCGGCGGGATAGTCGATGTATTCTTTTTTTATTAACGTGGTGTTTAAAATCGCAGTCTTTACGGACTTCCTCATCGCAGCGCGCAAATACATTACTCGAGCTCAGGTCAAAGGCATGCAGGGACATGTGGTGACTCGTCGGGTGCTAATCACCTAACACTACCCACCAAAACGCATCACGGCGACACTTCAAACTCCCAGGTTGCTAAAGACCGCGGACAGCTTTCAGTCTCCGTCGGAATAGTCAATGTATCCTACCACTCACTAACCATAGAATTCAATTACTTGGTCGATAGTATCAAAATGATTTCTATTCATAGAGAAATACATCGGAACATCCTTTGAAATGAATATATATCACTTCACCAAGTGAAAAGAAAATATTACTTAAAGACAATAACAAAAATTGAATTGTGTGGTTTTATACATTTACAATGCAAGTGAAACTTTTTTTCGGATCTTAGGCATTTAACTGCCAATTTCCAGAAAATTACTCCATTTAGGGTATTATAAGGGTTTGTAATCTTCACTTAATAATTGAAAAAAGGGAATGACAATGAGAAACGAATGCTACACGGTCAGTTGATGTAAGCCTTGGGCGCCAACATATAAGCTTTGGCTGCTCTGCCCAGCGCCTTCCTTTTTACCCTTACTCCGCGGCTGGCTGTAATGCGACATGCGATAGATGGACGAAATAATTGAGGTGATATAAAATCACATTAACTATCTTGTGATAACACGTGGAAGAACAAACATAATTAAAACACAGACCATAAAGTTTTAATAGTGTTACATAATGTGCAAACAAAAGCTGAGCTCGCTCCAGTGAATTAAATGTACGTACTTATAGCTTGCAAAAATCTCTTATAAGTTCGAAGAGCTTCATTGTAACATGAACATAAAACTCTTTTTATTACAACAACGCTTATATTAAATTAAACGAAGTGTGTAATGTTTTTTATTATTTTCTTATCCTACACGGAACATTGACGATTAGAAGTCAAAACCATTCTGCATTAGTCGGGAATTACTTTTTTATTGCGGAACTACTGAATACATATTAGTAACTGGTTCAATCATTACAATCTAGAGCACTTTAGCGTGCAAACAAAGAGACAAGACACAATGAAAATTGCGTATATCGCAATTGCGAACTGCATATTTACATAACGCACCCAATTTATTCTTAAGTACCACGGTACAATTGTCTACAGGGAGCCAGCGATCGGATATATAATGCAAACAAACTACAGGCGAATTAAGGTTGAGGACATTGGCGATTGAGTTGCAAGACTTTTGTTTTTTTAAATACCGTTAAAAAGTTACCGACCTTTGCAAACAACTTTGAACAATAATTAGGCACATTATAATTGTATGTTCCTTAAATTTGTTGTAAATTGTATGATTCGTAAACAATAATTTAGCTTTACCTAACTTTTATAATGTTTCCGTGGAAATACCATCACATACTTAATCTCAAGTACTGATTTATTTCATGATAATTTAGTTTTTTTAATTCGTAATACTGTTATTGTACTTGTTACATATTAGTGTTATTTGTACTCTACATCGAATTATCATTAATAATTATTTATCAAATAATTTAGACTGTTGTTATTGAAAGTTAAAATAAATTTATTAATCAGGTATTCTATGAGAGATTTCTCTGAAGTTGTACAAATGAGGAAATTATAAATAATATTATAGTCGATTTCTTTTGTAGTTAAGATTTATTTTAGGCCAAGACGGTAGATACGCTAAGCCTAGTTGAGGGACTGCATCTCAAGTGCCACTGTCGGAACACACGTATAGGTATTTGATGGCAGGTTGTCAGCCTATTCTCATAAATTGAAATTTGGTTAAAAATTTCGAACACCTCTTTAGATTTAACGTTGACATAATACTGAGTTCGTAATAGTAAATAATAATAACAAATATTAATAAATCAATGGGTTTCATGTAAGCTATCTAATAAATATTGTTTGACCAAAGAATGTTGTACAAGTCCTACACTGTATGCAACTACTTGAAAATATTAATAAAATTTAAATAATCAACCTATTTCAAGTTCCGTCATAGACGTATGTATACACAGGTTTACGCTCATTAACAACACTTAAAAATAATTGAACAATGAGTAATAGACGTTAGTTTATAAAATATTATTTGTTTACACGCAAACGCAAAGAATGATCAATAAAAATTAACGTTCTATAGTCTAAATTATACGAATAGCAATATAATTATAACTTTAGCTACTTATAGTCTTGTACTTTCGTAATTGTAAGCTTAACAAATAAATTTTATTACCACTATTAAGTATAGGTTTGTCAATATTGATATCATTTAAAATAATAATATGTAGTCCATTTCTTTGAAATAATTGAAATGTAAGTAACTGCATGAAATTATGTTATACTCTATAATGGCTATTCAGGTTTGTGAAATGAGGTTTTTTTAAACTTGAAATATAAGACCAAGTCTATTTTCACTCATCCACTGGTTGTCACTTTATATTATGAAACCAATATTTGCAAAGAAATTTCTTCAACCTAAGCGATTACCATCCTGTAATTAGTATTTCTGAAATAGAGTAGAATATTTATTTGGAGACTATTATAAGTGCATTAATAATTTTGCTGGTGATAATACTAATTAACATTGTATAACGTCTCTTACAAATTATATTATTAAACTAAATAGATAGATGAGCTAATCTGAATACGGCAATATGAATAAACACATATATAAAACAGAAAGAGTAAGAAATACTTAACTATCATTATAATAGTAATTTGGATTGAGTATTAGTTTGTGTACATATTTATGATTTGCTTATATAACTTTGTACAATTTCCTATATAACGTAACTTAGGTCTTTAATAACTGGGTACTAGAAAATTGAGGCTATTAAATGATTCTCGTTAAAAAATTATTCGCCAAATTACATGCACATTATCCAGGACGATATGTATTAAAATACAAAATGCACACGAATTATTTAAATGTTGTCAATTTACATAAATTACTATGGTAATAACGCTGAATTTTGAAATCAATTCGTGAAGCAGCAAATTATTTCATAATACAACATCTACAAATGAAATTGTTCATTTAACAATTATGAGTCTTATTATATGATATACCTAATTTTCATTAAAGTTAACTTCCTTCTTAGTTTAATTAAACTCTACTTATTCAATTTTTTACATAAATTATATTTCACTTTGTTATCAGCCTAGTATTATACAACAATAAAAAAGGTCTCAAAAGAATTTTAAGGTGTTCATTCTTATTACAAAGTGAAAAAATTCCTTCCTCTGCTTTCCATAGCACATCTACCAGCATTGGACAGTGGAGCCATAACTTTACTGTAGCCTCCATCCCGATAAGAACCAAAAAGTGCAAAAACTCATACTTTTGTCGTACAGTGGAGCTGTAGATCTGTCTTCCGTCCCGGGTGTTCCCACCTTCATACAACATTGGGTCCTTTATACGAGGCGTGAAAAAGTGTTTAACAGGCCGGCATTGCAGCTGCGACTGACGGAGGACACTATGTCTTTCGGCAGTCGATACTGTCTCTGGACCATATTGAGCTTACCATCAGGCGGTGAAGTACGGTAATTTTGCCGAGCCATGATAAAAAAACAGCATTAAGAAAATGTATACAAAACACTTCTACTAAGGCGACATTCAGTATCATCTAAGAAAAATAATTTACCGTTTTCTAATGATCATCCAACTGCTTGGAAACCTATCGTAAATTACCTATTAAAATACTCCAAGTACATTAAGCGCCACGCAGGACTGAGTATTTTACCATATTCCACTGCTTCATTATTTGATGCAAGGTAAGTCGTGGTCCGCTACTATACCACAAAAACATAAATACCAAAACGAACGGAGAAAACAAAATTTATCTGTAAAACAATATTTTTCATAATAGATTCATTTAAAACTTTACGTTATTACTTATCGCCATAAATAATGAAAAACTTAATAATGTGTCCGAAATTTAGTACCAAATTTGATGAATAGTTTACTGTAACTTATTTTTATTAGAAATTAATATCTCTGAGAAAAAAAAGGTACAAATCTTATAGTAAGCAACAATATTTGTATTTTTTAGCGAAATATTGATGATGTTATGGCTTTTATTTTAATTCATAAACCTACGTATTAGGCCTTATATTAAGTAATTATTGTGGTTTTATGCGTGATACACTACGGTTATTATACACATGTGAAGTGAATTATCTAATACGATTAAGTGAGCGATTGTTGTATACATAATTATATGTAACTGGTTTAACTGTTTGGTAACTGCTGCAACATTATTGATGATTTTTTCTGTTTAAATAATGTTTTGCCCAATGTGTTTATGTTTATGATTATGTTTCTTTCCATTTTTATAAGACAGATCAACACTCTTAACCAGATATATATAATTATGAATATAGTATGATATATAGAAGTATGTATTTTGAGTTTCCACTCCCTAGATAATTTAAAATGGAAAGCGCATCTTGTTAAATGTTCATTTAAACTATGGCTATAAGAAGTGTCACCATGAAATAAGAAATTATTGTGTTCCTAATTGTTTTACTAATATTATAAAGAGGAAAGATTTGTATTTTTGATATTATTGCTTGTACCGAATAAACTCAAGGACTACTAGACCTATTTCAAAAAATGTTTCAGCATTAGAATGCTACATTAGCCGTGAGTAACATAGGCTATATAACTAAGGTTTTTTTTAAGAAAATTATTAAATAAAATTTCAGTTCCACACAAACGGGTCGCAGACAAATCTAGTTATCTATTTTTCTATAAGTTTTTTATAACTTTGAAAATTAATAATAATATTTTCTACTTTCAGGTAACTGTTACTTCGAACCACTCCACATTTTAGCCTTGGTGAGATCACGTTTTAAGAGCACTCTTTGATATAGAGGTCGAACTGTGTGACCGTAGTACGACTGTCCTAGATTTGACGCTTGATTCGAGAAAATCACTAGTAGTTTCTCACGAGAATTCTCTGTATTCAATATCTTTATAAACACAAAAATAAAGTGTCACGTTGTTTGTCCGCGATAAGCTCCTAAACTACTGAACCGATATTAATCAAATTTTGCTCACTATGTGCAGTTTGATCCAACTTTCATCTAGTTCCAAGCGATAGATGTCGCTGTCGTCGATGTGATTGACTACTCGAAAAGGGAGAACAAGGCCTGCCAGGTCAGCTAATAATAACTTTATTTTTAACTAGCAATCGTCTGCAATTTCGTAGACGTTAGTAGCAATACCAAAATCAAGTAACATAATAAATATATAGCTATAAACCCGCGACCCGTAATCAATAAGCAGCATATCGGTGAAAATATTTTTAGAATCAGTACTTTTTTTTAATACTTAATTAAGGTTTAGCGTTATGGCCATAATCTCACCTGATCTTAAGTGACGATACGGCCCAAATTGGTAGACACGCTAAACCTGTGGAGGGACTGGCTGTCAAGTGCAACTGCCGGAACACACCTAATGGTATATATTAAAAGCACGACAACTATGCTCATTCCTCTTGATTTTTCCTTCACCGAAAGCTCAAGCTCATCGTAGGTGTTTGGATTCGAACTTACGTCACATGACGCGGCATTTTTACACACTCCCACTGAGCTATCATCGCTTCATAAATACGCTTTTATAAATTACTCAAACTTAGTTAATAACAAACTTTCCTCAAAGGAATCATATTAAAATAAAAGTGAAGACTAGCATGTTTCTTTTTAGTTTCGTAACATTCTATAGCATCGCCAATGGTAATAAAAAACACCATTATACGTTCCGTGGGACGACTCTTTTATATTAGTATTGTTTGAAGGACATTTCCACACATATGACCACGGATTTTTTCATTACAACCTAATGTAGTTATGGCTAAAAAACTGTATTTTTAACTAAATAAAATAAATATCCAATACTCAATTTCACTACAGTAAATTGACCACATAAGTTGTGGATTCAATTTCAACAATTCGTGAGAAAATAAAGTTATGGTGTTCAAACCAATGTACTAATTATGTGAATTGCTCAAAATGGTTGTAGGTTATAAGTACGAATAATACTGACTCGTGAGCTTCATGCCCTAATTAATTCTATGAAATCTCAACGTCGGTTAGTCATAAGGAAAGTGGTATTTAGTTAGTTATACATTCCATCTTACATAGGTATATTATTATTAGTATTTAAATATTACTTTTTAAAATAAACACGGACTAAAAAACTCGATAATACATAGAAAAAAAACAGACACATATATGGTAGGATATGAAACAAGAAAAAAATAACTATAGATAATCATTTAAATTTGGTTGGAGAATTATAAGCGCGTCATATGTGACTCATATACAAAAACGACTTCAAAAACTTTCTAAAATTGCATTAAAATGAATGCCTTTGTGGTCTAAGTCAGTCCAGAACGTCCTTGATCGTAATTAAGTACTCTTACCTACCTACCTATCAGTATTAACCACTAGACTTAGCGTGTCCACCAACTTGGGCACATCGTTCCTAACATCAGATGATATTGTGGCCAAACGGTAAGCCTATAAACAATAAAAATCTGTATAGTTTTCCTATTGAAATTTGAGGAGGTCCCTGGTCGTAATTTTTGCCTAACTGATAAAAAAAATCCAAATCGGTTTATAAATAACAAAGTTCAGACGTTACAAACATAAAAGTTACAGTCAAATAGAGAACCTCCCTCGCTTGTAAATTAAGTCGGTCAAAAATATCATTCTATCATATAGTCGTATATAATATAATACGTTCAAAAAGTTGTGCAAAGGTATCTATATACGAGAACATATTTCATTAAGCGAGACTTATTTTTATGTATTATCATATAACTTCATTTAATAAGGAAAGACACGAAATGTACACAAGGAAATTTTTTATATTATAGGAAAATCATAGCATTTTCTTTTGTTCGTCCATATCAAGACTCTTGTATAAAAAAGAAAAACAATCCATTATGTTTTCTTGTAATCTAGGTAAATATCAATAAAAGAAAGTTATAAAACTTTAAATTCCGTTTTTAATGTAAACTTATTCTCATAATAAAGGTTCTAACACTTTACACCTTTTAAACAAATTATTCAGGTTCAAATAAAAAAACACTTAAATCGATTAACAAGACCTGCAACACCGCTAACATGTTGACACGACACTAGAAGTTATTAGCAAAATGATTTTCCATCCGGAAATTCGATCAGTGCTCGTAATAATTGATCACTTGTTGTAGCTATTCGAGCGATGAAATTACCGCGTCAACTGCCCGAACAAGCCGATTATAAAGTTTAATCATTTTCACGGCCTTAGAATTGATAATAATAGCAATTACTGAAACGCGATTGCCTTATTAGTTAATAGTGTTATATATTCAATACCTTATGATTTATATCCTCAGTTTCCATTTTTCAGCATAATCATTATATTTTGTACTAACCGTTCTTCCCCTCTATTTAGTAGAAACCTGTTTATACACTGTTACAGCATTGATACCTCGAATAATCTTATGTGTTTGAAATCTCCAGAGTTCGTATCACGCTTTAACAAGATAGAAATAGAAAAGAAAGTGTTTATTCATATAATGTACAGAAAAAAATACAAGACTACTGCTGCAAAATAACATAGCATTTTTTTAACAATATAACCTCCGTTTCTTAATATCAATTTATTTGGGATTAGATTACTATCATTCATAAATACTTTGTACTAAAAAATGTTACATATAAACAAATTAAATACTTCCACTATCTATAAACCGTTTGGTTTTCTATTAAATATACGTTTCCTATTTTTTTATTTGAGATAATATGTTATAAACTTTAGGAACTGAGCACTTTTTATGTCTATGAACAAAATCATTGTTTTATACAGGTACTCCTAACATATCTTTTGTCCTATCAGGTCTTGTACGTGTTAAATTTGTCTGAAACTCATCACTACTTAACTTTTCAACTGCTAGAACCTTTTCATGGTCTTTTTTTACGGCATAATAATAAGATTTTACGGCAAGCTTGTGTTAAAACTGTCTAGAGATAGTATGCCCTAACCCAAGCCCCGATTACATATTCATAATTGTCTTCATTTATGCACGATAACGAAATTATATCGCCCAAAATGCCACCAATATTACACAATATAGAACCAAATAACATAACTTTACAATTTCAAATACAAACCCCAAAGCCACCAAAAACTCCAGTAGTAGAGCTGTTACCCGGCCGGTTCGCTGAACGTAAACTATAAAGAAAGTAAATTTATCCTGCCGTTTTAAAGCGATTGAAGGACACAATCGAACAAAAATATTATCGTATTACAACTACCATAACTATTATATTGAATATTTATTAAAATTCATATGACCATGGTAAATCGTAAAAATATATTTTAAATAATTTTGTTTGATGTTTAGTTTATAAAAATAATACTACTTAAAAGAAAATACTATTATTGATGCAGATAATAAATACACATTGGTTTAATGGTGTTGTTGTTTTAATATTTCAATATTTGTCATGAATACAGTAAGTAAATAAATATCGCTTGTCTATTATTATCATATTTTATTATTTCATACAAACTGTTATACAGCCGATCTGTAAATATACCGAAAGATGAATAATATATGCTAATACGTTAGACTACATACATTAATAAATTAAACATGTTTTGTAGTCGCAATGATGTGGGATTTATATATATATATACTATACATTGATATTTTTTAATGTTTATGGGTATTTTATATTAAATGCAACATAATATTAAATAAACGTACAATTTTTTCTTAAACAAATCGTATTATTAAAGTGAACAAATATATACAAGCTGTTTAGTTGTTTTTACATTTCTAGACTATGTTTCCAATGAAATAATATGTATAGTTTATTTTTCTTACAAAATAAATAGTCGAATATCGTTTCTGCAAATATATAATTTACATGTACCCAACAAACAGTATAAATTTAGTATGATTATGAACTTCAATGCTAAGCCAGTTGGAATAAATGTTAAGTAAAGCGCTGTAATTTAAGTATTTCAAAATAATCTCAAGGCTAAAATCAATAGATGCCATCGTCAAAACTTGCTGATAAGGGCAAGGACATATCTAGCATAATAAACTTTTATCTAAAAATATAATAGGTGTCTACACGTTTTATAGAATGACTAGCTATACTCCCAGTACATAATTATTGTTTATAAGCGGTTGTTAGTAACGTAACCACAGTACCCCATGTAGCTTTCAAGAATAGCTTAGCTTTGTGGTTTTACTGGTTATTTCCGGCGGCTAGCACCGAGCGAGTCCCACAGATCCCTCTTGGTCAAAGGAACCGACATGCCAAAGGCTTAACTGCATTTCCTCACAAGAAAAAAAAAGGTATTGTAATATATAATTGTCTATGTTGAATATAGTTATCGATGCCAAACACTAGATTGATAACACCACATCCTCAAGAGTGTCTATATTCTATGTTGATAGTCTGTTCAAGTCGAGTGTAATTATAAATTATAAAAATAAAATACAACATCCATTATTACACAGGTATCTACACCCGATTAGATGGCAATCACCATAAACGGTATTCTAAACCTGTCACAGTGTTCTTCTTTCTGTCAATGTATCATGTAAGCAATCAGTTTATGTATATCCAGGTGTCAAGAGGCTTTTACAGTAGTATTTGTAACTAAACGCTCGTAAGTCATCATCTGTAATGGATTAGGTATTGGCTACAGTGATGTCACTTGCCATGTTAACATAAAAAAGGTATATTGGTTATGTGTACCGAAGATATTGGCAAATCTTTTAAATATTATCCAGTTATCAAGTTTTGAAAAGGCGAAATCTCTCCGAAGTTAATTACCCACAATTTATTAAGTAAGAAGCTAGCTAATTTAACAAAACTTGAATATCATTAGCATAGACTCCACAAAAGTTAACATCTTTCACGTCATTCGGATGTCGTAATACTTAAATACCTGTTTTATAGCGTTATACATAAACATTATGAGATATGTGTGTATACATACATAGTTAAATATCTTCTCTATATAATTATAATAGTTGTGACCTACTCACTACTTTAGGCGTCCTTTGTATGTATCGGGTGCTAAATTATACAAAGGTAAATAGAATAAAAAATATAGCAAACGGACAATGGAATCTATGTAGCCTAAAACCATCTACGCAAAACTCCGCATCGAATGGTCAGTCCCATCTTAATAGTTCAGTTACACTGAAAAGATATATATATATATATATATATATATATTGGCGCAAATATTATATAACCAAAAATACGATGAAAGTACTTCAATGGATGTTTCCACACTACGTGACGGCAGCGCTCCACTATACAATAAAAATGGCTAGTTCCGCTGCCGGAATAGTAATAGCCGGATGGCTCCTTACACCTTTTCTATGTCGACATCTCCTGGGTCAATCAAACAAAATACCTAGGAGACAAACAACCACCTCACTTTCAATCGACATATTGATTACGTAATCAAAAAGGCCAACGCCGCCTCGGTCCCGTTACGTAATCTCACTTTCTCCAAGAGCAAAGTGTCACTCAGACATAAGCTTACGGGGTATAAAACATGCATCCGCCTCATACTCACAGCTGTCTAGTCTCTGCCCATGCAGCGATCACTTACTTGGACAAACTACAAGTTTTCCAGAACAAATTCATACGTTCAATGGTCCAAGCCCCGCCTAACGATCGCAACATAGACCTTCATAAAGATGTGAACCTCCCGTCCATATACGCCTACACACGCGAACTCATAAAAACCTTTTTCGAAAAAGCCGAAGCTCATTTAAATCCCTACATAGTAGAAGCAGTAAACTACGTTGCAAACCCTCAAGCCGTTTGGTTCGCGCGCCGACCACGTAATTGTTTCACCGATCCCATAGACGAAATTACTAGGGGAAACGCGCTCCTCCCTGCCGTCTCTTCAAACCGCACGTATCCGCGTACACAACCACGTAACCAACCGCAAGTCTCGCCGCCGAGGCCTAACGGTTAATTTCACTCCGGCACACCCGCCGGGGCCTCCCTCTGCAGACACTCAAGCCTAAGTTCGGTCCTCCAGTAAGGAGCCTTCGAGCGACTTTGCTCGCGTGATATAGTGACACTCTACAACACAGAGTACAGCATCACACTGCATACAACCCGTGCACATCCACACGTTAAGTATACGGTTTTGTAAGGGACCAACCTGCACCCTGCCAGTTGTTTTTGGCCTTTTATTTATTTTTATAACTAGTGTCATTTACCTTTTTCATTTCTTAACAGCTACTGGTCCAAGGGTCGTTAGCAATGCATACACGACGTCCATCAAACAAATTAGATCATTATAAGCTCTGCACATTACAGTACAATCTACTCCAACGATTTCCCCACCGATTTTCTTGCCTCCTCAAATAATTAATATTTTAACTAAAGGTCTACTCCAGTAGACCAGTCCTTACCATTCCCTAATTCTTTACTTAATTTTCTTCCGGCAGCAGCCCATGCCAGGGCCGGCCACTACAGCACCCTTGCGCCTGCTGCCTCGGGCCTGAGTGCCCTCAGCATTCGCCCAAAAAGTACTGCCAAACTATGAAAGCCCTTCCGGCAAATAGCGTATGTCCATTCGAAAAAAAAATATCGTTAGAGACTCGCGTGCGAGTCAGATCATTCAGAAGTTCTTATCATTTTACGAATAAAAACATGAGTCAACAAGATGGCTTATTTCCTGAAAGTACCCACGCTACTCTTACATATATATATATAGTAAACAGAATCTGATTGACATCGACAGTACGTTGAACTTGATAACATCGCAATGAACGTGAATCTGACAAACACGGTCATATGTCTGGTACTGGCGCTAAAAAGCTCTACTTATGTACTCAATTCTTAGAGTTTGTCACTTTACGCAACATTCTTACGTAATCTCTAAATCCCGACAGGGTCTCATGCCAAGGGTACTCGATACTGGATTATATGTAACTCACGATGTGTCTTAAACACGAAGTATATTAAATTGTCACGTCCACACAGAAATCTATTCATTTACTTATATGAATCATATAAAAGCAAAGGTGGCAATAAGTAAAACAGTTACATAAATAGGTCAAACAATTGCATATAATCTGAGATTTCTTTTACTTAAGGTAAAGCAACTGGCGTACCTCAACTCTACAGAAAATAGGTGCCAAAGCACTATGCTTTGTACTTTTAGTGTAATTAGGGCACCCAAATCTTCTCACAGTAAGGAGGCTTAAGGCCCATAATGTGCTAGTGATGTCTGCTCACCTACTGCTTTACAACCGTATAGGCGGTCTTTTGGCACCAGTTTTATTTAAAAAAAAATCCTGACACAATTTAGTAAACCAGTCTCCGAAACTAATATCTATTAGGATATGTCCAATCATTTTATCTAATAAACTAAAAAGTGCAAAGAAAATGAGATCGCCTGATTTGCCTTTATACAAGACATATGATCCGTAGTTTTATATATCTAAAGCTTATTTTATTTTATTAAATTTACTTAAACTTATCGAGGTTCTATACAGAATATGAGAGTAAAAGTTTGAGTTTATTAAAAAACAGATTACGCTGCAAAATGATATTCTACTTTTTCCAATAAGAAACTAATAACTGAACCATAGCGCTAACAAGTCGTCAAATATAGTGTAAGTAGTTTTGAAGCGATGAAAGCTCAGTGATCACTACCACTACGACTTTGCGTCAAGGGTCGTGAGTCCGAATCCAACCACCTTCAATGAGCTGGAGCTTTCAGTGAAGGAAAACATCGTGAGGAAACCATAGCATGGTGGTAGGGCATTTTCTGATGCCCGCCTAGCTAGCAACCACCCTCAAGTTGAAAATCTGCCGCCAAATAGCACTAGGTGTGTTCCGGTAGTTGCACTTGAGAGCCAGTTTCTCCAAAGATTTAGCGTATCTACCAACTTGGGCCGTATCGTCATTTAAGATCAGGTGAGATTAAAGCCATAACGCTAAGCCTTAACTTTAAAAAAAAGGCCAAATCCTTAACAATATACATAGTGATCAGTCAAACAGTGGTGGAACTAAGTGATTTCAAAAATAAAAATGTTAAATTATATATATATATATATATATATAGAGTTAACTGCATAAATATTATACGTTAAGAAGTTCATTTACTACATCATCCTAAACAGTATCCTATTATTCATCCATTATATTAGTTAGCAGTGTGTCAAATTCTATTAAAATTGATTTAGTTGATTCAAGGGTACAGAGAGGCAAACATTTTAAAACATACATTCTTAGGCTATATATTGATAGTAAAGTATACCACAATTATAATTTTTAGAGCATTTTTCACAGTTACCGTTTTATTATATACACAAGATTAAAATATTGTATATCTTGAAAGTAAAAAAATATCTAAAAAGTAAAAGTTGAAACGTATTATACAGAGTTTTTAAAATGCTATCCAGTCCATGTATCACGGTTATAGTGCCATATAATTTATATGTACATTAACTTAAAATTAACAATTACAATCAAATTCCCAACTACGCTAGTAAATTAAATATAAAAATGTGCCGTTATACATTCATTATCTCGGGTCTGAATAACTGAATTAATTAACTAGAAATATATTCAGATCCGCAATAAAACATGTCTAGTGTCGCCCAACAACAACCTATGCATAATTTATTTAATTAGATCAGATTGCATTATAATAACATAATTGCAACTATCGAACGCGCTTTATCAGCTGACGGTAGAAATCTACAATATAAATAAGCCTTTGACAATTTTATCGTTTTATTTATTTTTAAATTTTGACGGTAATGGAACTGCATTATGCTTGATAGTAAACTTAGTACAGTTCCAAAACAAGGGTAATCACAGTACGCTTTACAATTCAATTTTTCGGCAATATATTATATGACCTCGGTAGGCGACAAATCAAAAAAGGTTCACTGTGATGTGTCGCAACCTAGTAGGATACAAGACTTGACATAGCGACTAAACCCAGCCCTCCTAAACAAAGTAAATCGACGACAACAACTTCTAACGTAATAAAATTAACACAAGGATGTCTGGATAAATGGTATAAAGAATAGCACATGTCTTAATTACTTTCATATTCCATTTGAATGTAACCCCATACTTGTACGTAATGTACAGTTATTACATAATTATTTATTTACAAACAAAACTAAACTTTAGTAAATAAGTCAAATAAAAAGATTGTAAAATTACTCAACCAAATATAGAGCTCTCATTGTATCACAAAACTACTACTTCATTCAAGTACATACTTGCTATCCCAACTCATTACAATTTTAATTATAATACTTACTTTTCCTTTCGTTATTATTTTTCAGTGAAAGTCAATTTAAAATTCTATCAAACAAAGCTTTCTCCACTGAATAGAACTTATTAAGGTTTAATTTGTTCTTTATTTTTTCGTACAATACATAATATATAATAGACTTCGCGATAGTCCTAATGCAATTATGCAAACACTCATAGGCTTGTATGACAGTCCTTTTATGAAATATAGGCTATCAGTTGTCATATGATAATGTCGGGTCGTTTTATTTTGATTTATCATTATTTGTGGAAACTGTAATATATTGTATGTAATGTATTATATTCAATTTTTTTTTTGGTACTCCTTTGGTCATTATTTTATGGATTTGATTCTCCTGTTTAATTTTACTCAATGGATCTTTGTTATCTGATAAATAAATAAATAATAATAATAATATTTTTTCCATCACAGTAGTGTGGTATGATCAATTTTAAAACTGTTTCATAACATTATTAGTCTCTAGATTCACATTAAACGCCAATAATCTAAAACGATAATGAACTAAATCTGCTTATTCTTATTATACTTGTATATTTTCGATAACCAGATTTTTTATTCTTCATAGATTAGCGATTGGCTAAAATCTTACGAAGATATGGCTCTAAGTAATACTTCCATGATAAAACTCCCACAAGTTCAATATGTATCGTTACGTGTTACCATCTTGGACTACTTCAGTAAAGTAATGCGAAAACGCATCTCTAATAAGTAAATAAATAAATGTCCATTATATAAACCAAAAGTAAACAAATACTTCTACATGTTTTATTTAAAATATGTAATATTCATAATTTAGAATTATTCTACAATAAAGTGATAATTTTAAAACATTTTGAACCTGTCTAAGCCGAGTGCTTTTAAATTAAGTTTGTTCGACAAAGATTTGATGAGTATATGTTCAAAATGAAACCAAACTAGGCATGTCAAAACACATTAAATTTCATCAATTTGATTAATAAACTATTACATAATGGAATGACCATGTCAGATCATATACGATTTCAACTTTCGCGTCTACACATCGTTACAGAAGTGCTAACGATATGCAAATTATATAAGATGTGCAAATTAACGTGTGTAAATATGTCCGTAAGTGATGTTTCAATAAAAAATATCTCACATAGTTACGCACTTGATGGATTGTTTAACTGTAGAAAAAAAAAACGCATGAATTTAGTAGTAGTAGACGATTCTGAGATCCGACGTTTAATTAAGCGGGCTGTTAATAAAATAGGGATATTACATTTTATGTTGAACTATAGAAATAAATGAAACTTGTAACTTTGAAAACAGAAAGAATTTATATCACAGCAACAGACCTTTGCATGATGACTGGCGAAAGAAAACTTATCTAGATAAGCTGAAAATTTAAGCATTACCTAAATACCTACAATATTTCCTCCGAACAGTTATATAGTTCCTGAGAAATGAGTTACATGAAATATATTCACATGTATAGCCCAATTATTAATAAACATTTTTTCCAGTATTCCACTCTTCTAAGAGTCATTATCATTACGTTATCAAGGGAGCACAATGATAGTGGCTCTTTTAAGACATGGCTTTTTCACACCACTTTTTCCCTACCTAACTTTAGAAGCTAAAATCACGAGTGATCGAGTGACCGAGGTCGTTGAATAATATTTATCTGTTTAATGTACGCTTTTATGACATATAAATCAATTAAATCGTGATAATTTCTCTAAAATGACATCAGGAATTATTCTTAACTTTCAAGAAATATTTACACTCAATGTACATTTATATCTTACATCCATCTATATTTTTGTTTATTATACTGCTTGTTGTTCGTATTATACGCTTCATACCGTGAAGTGGGTGAGGGTATGCTCTACTCTCGACACGTCAAGATCAAGCTATATTTTGCTCTTAAACTGCCTCTACCACAACCAATTTGCATTTATACGATAATAAGAGTAGATGCATTCCAAGAAACACTTCAAATAATTTATCTCATATTTTGTAAAAAAACAATTTAGTTTTGCTACCTTGAAAAAAAATTTTTTTAAATTTACGTGAACGTCCGTATTTTTTGTACCAGGTGGTTTCACGATAAGTCCCGAAAAAATTGACATATCGAGTCCAGGTTTCGTTTATTATTTTTAAAATATCATCCACCAGTTACCTATATCACATCAATACCCTGGTACCTGTAGTTAAATAGTAAAATGGTATTTTGTACGCCTCATTTTTAAATTTATTATTTTAGAAGTTTTGGTATTGCCATTATATTATATTAAAAAAAAATGCAAAGAAACTGTAACTATACAGCCGAGTCGAAAGTTATTTCATAATAAAAAGGTTAGTGCTTCAACATGATAGAGAATCTGTAAGTAAAACTATCTACGGAGTCTTTGTGGCAAGCAATGAATCATGCTTACTTAAAAAATACAGAATAATTAATAAAATAATAAATAACTAATAAAATAAGTCAATAGAATGGTTTGATTTTTTTTTCTTAAAAATGAAATGTACAGATAATCGCTTCCATATATCAAAATAGCACAGTTTGTGCAAAAACAAAATAAGCTATCATACAAACAAAGCAAAGTTATAAACCTAGAACGTAATTTACAATCGAGCTGAAGTAAACACCTTTATTGTACGCAATACATAAGCAGACCAGTTGTATTACATAACATAACTGGCCTTAATCAAACTCGGTTAATATAAAAATTAAGTACGATGAAATCGATATGAAACATGAAGCACGTTTATCGTCGCCAAAGAGCGTAACGTTGGGATGGGGCAGTACGGATATTGAACAAATGTATCATGTATGAATACATAATTAATGCTAGTGATGTGCTAATCGTTTTATTATATCGTCCAATACAGTATCACAAATTTAATTTTAATCAAATAATTTTATTTTGATTTATGAACGTCTAAAGATTTATTAATAGTATCTATAAATCTATATATTGCAATATATAGATACTATTAACTAATAATAAGTCAGCACGTTTAAAAGTAGTACATTTCTAAAAAACACTACTATCGATACTGTCGGGAAAAAACAACTAATAGCATTACAAAAAGTTCTTACCAAAGAAGCAAAGTTTAGGCAACTTCAAGCCAAACACATACTCATTAGTCACTCAAAGGATCAAAATTATGCTGCTGACACAAGTCATTAAAACGTCTTTACTCGCACTGCATAAAATTTTTGCCAATAATTAGATGAGATAAATAAAACATATAATAGTGAATGTTGTCTAGTAAATTTGTCGTTGACGTGAACTATAACGTATTAGATGAAGCGTTCAGAGCTGTGGCTTTTATAAAGCACTAGGAAAATATAAAATAGTGAATTTCGTAAACTATTGTTCTTATAGATCCAACATTTCACAATTATTCACCTGATATTAAATGAAGAGATGATTCAAGGTTGTGGTACGATAATCCTAGTATGTATGAAGACTTGAGCGCAGCTGCTCAAACACACCTATATATGTGCTTGCCAACACATTTTCGAAATGAGAGTGGGAACATTAAAATTACTACCTTTATGCTACGGTTGCAACATTGAACTATTTTTGGTTTTATTAATGTAAATATTTTTTTTTCTGGGAAAGAGATAGACTCGCACCTATATACATGCAAACTTGCCCGTGAGACAAAATTATAATCTAATATAATTTTATTTTTTTTACTGTTTCTTAGTAAAGCATTTTTCGTACTCGCTGGATTACTACCACCTTGAAGGTCGTCGTTAAGCTGACATGTACATATATTTAATTTCCGGTAGCTGCACTTGAAAAACTATTCGCTCTCAGCCATATCGAAATCAAGCTAAGCTAAAATGGTACTAATAATCCTACGACTTTTAATATTATTTATGTTTACTGATATCCGAAATTCTTAGAAGTATTATTTTGATTATTAAATAAATTGCGTTGTATTTATAGAAGTTAAGAAAATGACAATTGTACAAGATAATGAATAATAACAACATATCTCAACTAAAATTACGATGTGTATTTCCTACTTTTGAAGTACAATTTAAATGACACATTTCACTGACCCGTAGAATATAACTACAAATTGCTTGATACGATATAACAATAAAAAATATGCATAATATAGTCACATCACTACCAAATTACCGTTAGCATCTAAAGTGTTTTGGTTTAAAGTGACCGTTAAAAACTACTTTCACTGTTTTCCGCTCCACTACGTCGGATTGTCCAGTCCAAGAATTGTAAATCTCAGTACATTTTCTACATCCGGCCTCGGCACTAGTTTTGTAATGCATCACAATGCCTTAATTAGGTAAATCGTTCAATTATATTGAATATTTTTTATATAATTACTAACATGTAGACCCATGAATGGTTTAATTACTCGTTCTATGTTGTATCAGTGCAATTAGTAGTGATTATATGGATTAAGCAAATGTTGGGTTTCTTTTGACTTTCGTCTGCTAATACTATAAAATGGACGTATTTTTATCCTTGTATAGACTTAATAATGAATACTAGTAGACTAAACGTTCAATTCACGTAACATACTCTTAGAATATTATGATTTTTCAAGACGTAATATAAGCTAATTCTGATTCACTAATTTCTACAAAAATGCAATCCATGTTGAGGTCGATCGTAAAGAACTATTTAAATTACTTAAAATATAAATTTCTGTGTCCATACACTTCCTTATCATAAAAAAGTAACAATATTTGTGATTATACAATAACTCGCTGTTAACACTGATAATATGATAACTACTTCATTTTGACAACCAATTCTCGATATTATAATTTACTGTCATATCCATAAGGATTTTTTGTAATATATCTGAAGTGTTTTACCGAATATAGCGAATCTTTTTTTTTTCGATTGGACATATGCTGTTAGCTTTAAGAATTTTTATAGCGTCACCGAGCTTTGAGGCGAATACTAAGACATTCAGCCCGAGGCAACGAACACATGGGAACCATGAAGTGGGTGATTTTCGGCTTTGGTAGTTGCCGGAGGCGCGAAAAGAATCCGCGATCCTGATTAATCCTAAATAGGATCCTATACTAAGTAATTGCTAATCTATTCCATGGAGTTTTTTATACTGCGACGTAGCTTTTGCAAGTGTTGCGGCTGGAAATTATTACTTTTAATTATTTTCTTTATCGTGGAATCACCTAATAAGTTTGCATAATTATATCTATGTATCGCAAGTAATGAGTTAAACTTTTTACGCAGCTAAAATTAAAATCGATTACATCTGGCTCACATTAACTGTAAAGTCCATTAATCGTTCGTTATATTGAGATCTTAAAATATAGTCTTTAGGTTTATTACTGTGGTTTAAAGTAAATAAAACCCGATAACAACTTCTCGATTGTACAACCCGATCAGTAAAATATGTAGTTATTAATAAAGATTAAAAATGTTAGTTACGTATCCTTTTGTTTACTTTATGATTAATATTTTATTATATACTAGTGATCTTCAATCGTTAGACACTTATTAGATACGTAATACATTCGAATAATGATCAATATGATATACATTTTATATTTTTAAAATCAGTATTTGCCCATAATTCATAAAATAATTAACTGGTGATAGTTTTGACGTTCATAAGCGCTTTCTAAGAACCAAAATTAAATAAAGAATGTTGCTTTTTATTCGATTTGAAGTATAATATTTAATTGTAATATATTTTGAAATGGACAATTTTACATTAAACTTCAGAGTTTTGAATAGTAGAAAGTGATTAAAAGAAAATGACTTGAAACTCTAAAAATTTATTAAATGAATAAATATTTTAACATAAAGTCTAAAATAAAAATTATTTACAGCAATTAAAAGATTAGCGTAAGAATATATCAAAATCAATTTCTGCATTAATTATAGCCGAAACAAATCGTAAACAACCTAAATGATTGCAAATACGATTTCTTATGTTATTGGATGTGTCTATATTGAATGTATATAATCATTAATGCATTTGACGAAAATACCAGACTATTCAGCTAGCTTAAAAAAATAATATGTAAAAATATAATTTCTCTTAAACTTTTAATTTTTAATGATATTTAGCGATATTAAGCACTTGCTTGCTCTACAGAAAGTACTGCTTAGAGAAATACATTTACAAAACACAACCATTCAAAGATAGATCAATTCTAAATAATAGTATATAATATATTACATGAATATACCCCAAAATATTTTAGAAAGACGCGAATATATATTTATTTTTACATTATTTTACTAAATATCTTTTCATTTTAGCATATATCATTTAAAGTTCCTCAAAATAATATAAAAGCTGAGATATTTTAGCTTTTATAACAACTTTTATTTTACAATATTCATATACACGCGCCTTAACAATACTATTAATCCGAGACACTTTCGCCACATACATTTTTCTCATAATTACAATTACAACGCGTTACATGTAGGCACATAATGCCTGTATAACTTCTCAATGACGTAGTACAGGAAGTGACGAGTTTCCCTGTTGTTTATTACAAAAATCACAACACAGACGCCTTTACAATCTGGCTCTAATTTATAGTTTGTGATTACCTTATTTTATCGAGCTAATTTGCTTTTTCCTATGCCTTATTCATTTAATGTATTAAACTGTAATATGTACTAAGCAAACAACAACAAGTCGTTAATTAAAGATTAAATTAATGTATACATAAATAATTTATAAAATTTAAATTAAAAATTTACAATTTGACTAAAACATGAATTTATTTGGCAAACAACTACAGTAATAAGTATTAATGGTAGAATTGGAATTTCAATTAACTTTAGACCATTTCAATCATAATTATAACTCAAATGACTCCCGTATTAGATCCCCTGCGTTTCGTATGCAATGGCTTCTAATTATTTGTATATGATCGCTTCATTAGGGTATCTCACACTGCGAAGATAAAACATTTACTTTAACGTTCATCAGTTCAAGACGATTTCATCGATACTTTATTCTGCTAACCTTAAATACTATGTCTGTTCGAATTCGCACACATACAACTATGTCTGTCATATTTAGTTATGTACCGACTCTGTTAAATATTTCTTTGTATCTTTACATATTTTGCACACACGCAAATTGCATGCATAAGGTCATTGAAAATCAGTTTTAATTTTTGTTTCAATAATTCTATCTTTTATATTATAAACTTTCTCTGGGTTTTCGTCGAATTCTCAAATAAAATTGCGCACAACAAATGTTTACCTAACACATAATTGTAGTCCTAGTTTCAAGAAATAATAACTTACACAATAGTATCAGATATAAAACAAAATAATAAATTCTAAAGAGAGCATTCTAATAGAATGCCCATTTATGTAAGGCCCTTATTCGCAAAATTAAGATGACAATCGAAAATAAATAAAATAAAACTTATTCAGTAGAGCGGAACTGGCTCCGTAATCTTAAGAAACGGCGGCGGCGTGGTTACACGACAACAGCATAACGAATCGCTGTTTGCTGGATTGGTTATATTCAAAGATTTTATTAATAAGGAAATAAAAGTTAAAATTTGTTCAAGGCCCCCATAGAGGGGTCTATTAGGAAAAAAGTCAGTGACAATGACAGGTATTATTAAACCTTAACTCGTTGAGTAAGCAAATAATGTTGCAACTGCGATCTTATCTGGTCTTTCAATATTCGATTAAAGTTACACTAAAATCGTTATACATTCGAACAAACTAGGAAGTAAAAGTCCTTCAATTTAAGGACGTAAAACCGGAGTCCCTGCTGTGCTAGTTGCGACAACTAAGAACTAATTCTCACTTGTAACATTTTGAAGTTTTAGCGTTCACTTACAACAACTCTACCTGTAACACTACTGAGCGACATACATATTATATTTAATTTAAAGTAGGTCAGTCCTAATATTAACCAAATCTATATTAATATTATAAAGCTGAAAATTCTGTTTCTTTATTTGAACGCGATAATTTTAGGATTAACAAGTCGAATTTCCAAAACTGTATTTGATAGAACTATCGAGGAAGGCTTTAAACTATTAAACATCACGCTACCACCAACAGGAGGAAAGCTGTATTGAAAGAACTTCCAAAAACGTGCAAAATTAATTAAATAAAATTATAGTTCCACGCGAATGAAGTCGAGTGGATAGAGCTAGTATATAATTATATACACAATAATATATATAAAATACAAATAACTAGAACAAGATATAACTTTGCGTGTTGTTTACATTGTTTCGTGTAAAGTTGACTTTGATTATTAGTAATAATTGCTAAAGTTACTTCATACGAAATAATAAAATATATGGTATTTTAAAATCAGTAACAAATTACAATATTTAAGGCCCCTACTATCATATAAAGTTGTAATACAAGTCCGGGTATCAAATTTAAAAATGTTATAATATATTTAATAATAAAATATCCAGTAGGACAAAAAAAGAATATAGAAAACTATAAAAAGATGCACTATAATAAAAAAAAAGAATACGAATCACAGATAAGATAACGTGTAAACTGAAATTGTGTAATGTTTATACTTTACTTATTAACACTAACTCGTATATATAAGCACTAGTACTGTAAGTCAGACTTAATTCGTTCGTGAAAACACAAAATTCAAATTTGTGCTCCCATTCTCATACACCTGTCGAGACTCTAACGTCTTATCTAAGAAACTGATCACTTGAATGTGTTAAACGACTACCGTCTATCCTTTCGAGAAATGCTACAGATTTATTACATATTACAATTTAGTTATTGCGATAGCAAAAGGAACTTGCTGGTTTCCTATATTCCTTTTACTCGACTCGCCATATCGTTATTATACCTTTATCAACTATAGAATCTTTTATAAGCGAAAGAAACAAACATATTTTATAAATTTTGAATGAGTAACTATTATTTCAAGTTTAATTATTACATTTTATATTCTTAATCAATCTACATACTAAACGGCTCAGTTTACCCGTATTAATATTTATAAACTGAAACTTTTTTTTTGCAGAAGCCATTAATTCTGGAGACGATCAATCAACGTCAGCATCATGGTGGCAAGCCGGAACAATGACTCCATTCCGAGACAGTGCGAGCAACTCATTCTCCTCGACTCACGGACTTATACAAACTCATCCAACCGCCGATGATCCCTTTGGATCTTCAATAGCAGGCATTGGGAGCACAATTGGACCCTCTTCAAATCCTTTTGCTCAAAGTGGCAGCGGTCCACTGAGCGGAGGAGTCAGAAATAATCCATTACCAAGTCTTACGAGTAATGTGAATGGAAAGCTATCATTAAAACATTTAGATTTCACCAGCAGCGCAACAGCAGAACTAAGAAGGAATCCAGCATTATCAGCCCCTGATGAGTGTGCCAGAGCTTGTCGAGAAAATGAGCCTCCGAGGATTTGCTATTACCACTTCACTTTGGAACTGTACACAGTTTTGGGAGCGTATGTAGTAATTAATTTATATTTTAATTTAACTTCTCATATAAAAAAAAGATCACATTTATTAAATAAAATATTTAGTACAATATATCATTTTAATTAAATAATGTAATAGTTAAATACCAATTAAAGATTTCCTTGTCTATTAATATTATTAACGATTTTACTATCAACTATAAAGTTTTGTAAGTATTTACCCTAGATAGTATCTGTATAAGCAACATAGAATTAAATAATGACCTCAGTAGTAAAGAATGTAGGTAGGATAATATAAAGTAGAAATTTATAGGAGTGTAAAGAAATTACTTGAAGTGTCAATTTTCAACATAAAATATTTGTAAACTAATTAATGCCCTAATCCAGAAGATCTATGACTAAAAATGAAAGAAAAAAGGAAGTAATATGTCGAAATAAATAAAAGACAGTCCAAAATCCCATATGTTAAATTAAATATAACGATTAGTCAGTCAAATTTACTAATACAAATTACTTACATTGTAACCATATCGAAGTTTATAATACATATTACAGCAGTTTTCAATCCGGTTATTTAAAATGATTGTCTTATTACATTCAATTTAGACCATAAAAAATAATTTGAGATACGCATCTTCTGTATCGGTGCTAAATCTTTAAAGCTCACAATAAATTTTGAACTCTCTTCATAACTTATTACATCACAATGTAGATTCAATTTAACATTTTTTATTTAAGTTCATACAATTCGTGGCCAAAGTATCCACATAATAGACTTAAAGACCGACATTTTTTTTACTTCGCACATTTTACGCTTTGTTTCACTTGAACAAACCACTTAGTTTCAATGTCGAACCCGAGTAAAGAAGGCAGGTGAACCAAATTCCGTTCAGGCACGTAATTGATAGGTGACGACAAGACTTATGCAAACAACAATATTTCAAGGCACAGACTGAGGAAATAGCAGTACAATCAAACAAAATTGATAAGGAAATAAAATATAACTTTCCTTCTTATGTCATATTGTGTTTATACAAACGCTAAATAATGTTATTTCAGGGCGTGTCAAGTGTGCACTCCTAACGCAACCAACGTAGTCTGGTCACATTGTCAATGTGTGTTAGCTGATGGCGTTGAACGCGGTATCCTCTCAGCAAATAGAATGATCCCTGGACCCTCAATTCAAGTTTGTGAAAACGACAAAGTAGTCGTCGATGTAGAGAACCACATGGAAGGAATGGAAGTCACTATCCATTGGCACGGAATTTGGCAGCGAGGTTCGCAATACTATGACGGGGTACCATTCGTAACGCAGTGCCCTATCCAGCAAGGAAACACATTTAGGTAACAATTATACTGTAGCAAATTAAAAATTTTCAAACGAATTTGAAGTAAATTTAATTTAATGCATTCATCTCAAATCAAAAAGGTTGAAATAAAGTATATATTAGTCCAAACTCACTCCTTAAGTTGGAATTGTGTTATAAATGACTACACATACTAATAAGAACTATGAAGAGTGGTTTTGAATATCCATAAACACAACATGTTATATTATATTAATTTCAGATATCAATGGCAAGGTAATGCTGGAACACATTTCTGGCACGCTCATACCGGTCTCCAGAAACTAGATGGATTGTATGGCAGTATCGTGGTCCGACAGCCACCATCCAAAGATCCTAATAGCCACCTTTATGACTATGATTTGACTACCCATATCATGTTGATCAGTGATTGGCTGCACGAAGATGCTGCTGAGAGATATCCCGGCCGTCTCGCCGTGAACACCGGACAGGACCCCGAAAATGTCTTGATCAACGGCAAAGGGCAATTCAGAGATCCCAACACCGGCTTCATGACTAACACTCCACTCGAAGTGTTCACAATTACGCCCGGAAGGCGATACAGGTTTAGAATGATTAATGCTTTCGCATCCGTTTGCCCTGCGCAGGTCACTTTCGAAGGCCATAATTTAACCGTTATCGCGACTGACGGTGAGCCAGTGCAGCCTGTTCAAGTAAACACCATAATTTCGTTCTCAGGTAAGGAATTTGAGAAAGTAATATAAAAGATTAGTAAAAAGTATTAACATTTAGCTCCACCAATTATATACACTTCCACAAAACGTTTATTAAACAACGTAAATACTGTTACCTTAACATCGTTACTACAAGTTATCGATGTTCGGTTTTTTTATTATTAATTAAACAGAAACTTGTTATTCAACTAATAATCGTGATAATCCGGCGTAGTTTGAAGACACGCCTTTTGTTATGTTGTAATAATGTATGCATCTAAGTAGTACACCCACTGAAGCGAAGTCAATTATTGTATAATAGTACGCATACTTCCTCCTTGAAGCATTAATTATTTTCTAGTTATCGTTTTAATAAGGTAGGTTCTGTATTTTTACAGGCGAACGATATGATTTTGTAATCGAAGCGAATAATATCCCTGGAGCTTACTGGATCCAGGTGCGAGGTCTCGGAGAATGTGGAATTAAACGTACACAACAATTAGGTATCCTCCGATACGCGAGAGGTCCTTACCAACCTTCTTCCGCATCACCTACTTACGATATAGGCATTCCCCAGGGAGTGGTGAGTAAAAATATTTATTAACTTTGAAATTATTACGTTATAATATAAATAAAGATGACCAGTTGGTGTAAATATTTGATCGAGTAGATAAATAGAAATGTATGTATATATCGATAGTCTGATTGATGAGTGTAACTTCCGTTGCGTATGCTGTTCTAAGTTTTTAGAACGTGCAGATGTCGTGAGACTAATGTAGTCGGTTATTAAGCGGCGGATATTGCACAGTGGATTCTTGGTTCCGACACAACTACCTTAATAAAATTTTGCTGAACTGCAAACTAAGAACTCTGTTGCTTAAGTTTAAACTCTGTTATTGGGTGTCCATGCATTGATTTTCTAAACAGTGGATAAATTACATTTCAATAAAGTTATAAGTTTTCATAAATTTATAAATGGCACTTGTACAGCTACTCGATTGCGGGTTTTTGCCGATTTTGTAAATATTTTAATTATTTCGTTAAGTTCCATGTATGTTTATAGATAATTGATTATTATTTACATTACTTGTTAATTGGTAACTATTATCATGCACGACTTTGAAATCTAGAGGTGTGTGATTGCACTTCCTTTAATTAAGATTGGTAGTAGTTAGTTTATTATAATGTATATTTCGTAATCGTAGTTTTTTTAGTAATGTATATTTTGCACGTAATATTAGTAATTGCACGTACCTTTATTCCCACTAACTATTCAGGTGATGAACCCCTTGGACGCCGTCTGTAATGTAAACAGAAATGACGCTATTTGCGTTAGCCAACTGAAAAACGCCAGGCATATTGACCCAGCCATCCTTCAAGAGAGACCTGACGTTAAAATCTTCTTACCATTCCGTTTCTTTGTCTACACACCGGAAATGCTCTTCCAACCGAACACATACAACAGATATTTAGGTAAGTTAATTTATATTTTACATTTTTGTATTAAGTTACCTAATACCCCGTAACATAACTTTCCTCTTAGTACTTGTTATATTTTAAATCTAGAATATTATGTTATTTTCGTACTGCTGTAAGGCTTATCAATAAAATTCTTGTAATTTTTTGTGCAAGATGTGCCATTAAAGGAAGGTTAAGTTGCGTTACATTCGTATGTTGTATCGAAAATTACATTAATATTATTTCGACAGTTGCTCCCGGTGGAACACACGTAATCAGTTTGATCGACGAGATTTCATACATGGCTCCTCCCGCTCCTCTTATCAGTCAATATGATGACATCAACCCAGACCAATTCTGCAACGGTGACAACAGGCCAGCAAATTGTGGGCAAAACTGCATGTGTACCCATAAAGTCGACATTCCTTTAAACGCTGTAGTGGAAATAGTACTGGTAGACGAAGGTATGTAGAAAATAATAATGAAAAGTTATGTACACGTGTAAGATAGATGTATGTTTTGTTTTATTTCATTCAAGTTACTCTTATTTAGTCATAAACTAATTATTGGCAGTTATATTATTAGCTAAACTTGTCTCGCATACATGTTTTATATGCCTACTAGCATTAGATTTTAATTATTCATAATTACAAAATGAATGATAATAATCAGAGACTGTGCATTTCACTTTCCAGTACAAATCACCAACTTATCTCATCCGTTCCACTTGCACGGATACGCTTACAACGTGATCGGTATCGGCCGGTCACCCGACCAGAACGTTAAGAAGATAAACTTGAAGCATGCTTTGGACCTAGACAGAAGAGGTTTGCTGGAACGTCATCTTAAACAAGGCGATCTACCCCCGGCAAAAGATACTATCGCTGTTCCGAACAACGGTTACGTCATTTTGCGTTTCAGGGCTACTAACCCCGGCTTTTGGCTTCTCCACTGTCATTTCCTGTTCCATATCGTTATAGGCATGAACGTTGTCCTTCAAGTCGGTACCCAAGCTGATCTTCCTTCCATTCCCCCCAACTTCCCCACGTGTGGAGACCATCTCCCACCCATAGGGCTTAACTAAACGGTTCCTAGGACACAACCCAGTTTACTTATATGCTCATATAAGTACATCACAGTTGATTTAATAATGTTAACTAAGTGTAAATTTATGTTTGTTTTGTGTGATGTGTCCGGCGGATTCGAAGTGCTCGATTCCGCCTTTATGTGTTTATTTTGTATTAGAATGATTCAACGGGAGTTTTGATGGTTTGTGACTTTATTTAAACAGTTATTTACTGTTGATTTTCTTTTTCACGTTGATTTAAATTATTATGCCATATTCGGTGATATTTTCTTTTACTTAATCATAATATCGCCTAAAATATGTCTTTTGAGGCTCGTAAATCAACATCGTCTTTGTCTTTAGTGTGTACTTTTAACATGAATTTGGTTTGTTTTAACTATAACTAACAACTTGCCATTATAATATTTTCACCAATGATATTTATTACTTGTATATATTTAAAAATGACTTAAAAATATGATCCGGTTTGAATAGTAATTCTATTAGCTAAATCAATAGTTTTCTAATACAATTAAAATCACAATTTATGTGAAATTGTTACTAAAATTTGTAAATAATCAAAACAATGTAAATATACTTATGAAGAATTTAAAAGTCTTTAATAAATCCGTCGAATAAAAAAAGACTGTATATAACAATCACTTATACTGTTGTAGTAAACTTTCAAGAGTTACCTTGCAGAGTTACCATAGTTTAACAAAATTATATTTAGAACTAGGAACGCCAATAGTATACATCGTACCAACATAAAAGTGGAAAATTATGTTTAAACATTACAGCGGAGCCTAGTCTACCGGAAAGTTTATTAAGAAGCACCTAATTAACAACGAATGTCTACAGCATACTTTGTATTACATGATGCTGATAAGAATAATAATATCTATTATTAATATTATTACTGAAGGTGTATATTTTTATACTATTAAATAAATTTATTGAAAATATGTGTTTCTTTATTTGTCTATTGTAGATTCACTAAAAAAATGAGCACTAGCATCGGCAGTATATAATAGATTGTACATATTTTTTTTATTTAAGCACAAAGGTTTATTGTAACTTTTAGCTAGATGGATAATATGTATTTGGTTGGAGTAATTGAAAGGGGAATCAAATAGCGGATAGAACAGCAAACGGCACAAATTTATTAAGGTTGTATATTTTTATACCTTCTACAATTACTAATTTAAACTATGTTGCTTATCCTTTATAAATATTCATTATTATGTACAATGCAAATGCTTTTGATAATGTGTTCAATGTATCTTTCAGTTTGCGATAAATAATAATGAATACTAATTATTTACCAGGTCATGAACCCCTTGGATGCAATGTGCCACATAAAAAGAAACGACGCGGTGTGCGTCAGTAACTTGAAATCTGCCAGAGCAATAGACAAAGCCATTCTACAAGAAAGACCAGATGTGAAGATTTTTTTACCATTCCGGTTCCATTTTTATAAACCAAAGGATCTGTTCATGGAAAATTCTTACAGGAACTTTTTAGGTATATTATATATATTTTTACAAATCTATCTAGTTTTATATCTGCTAATGCCTGTCTTTCAAAATCTTTCTTTACAAAAATTTACTTATGTATAAATATTTTCTCGTATTATATATCGTTTTCTATACATATTACGTAACAATTTATTGGAAAGAAAAATAGTTTTCATGCAATAGTGACATTCGATTATCTATATAGATAAGTGAAAGAATTAAAAAATCGTTAAATAAATGATAATGTAAAAATTAATATCAAAACGTATATCGTTATATATTACGCATATAGTTATAAGTTAGCGTTTGACAACAACCTCACCTGATATTATGTAAGCACGCAGCCAAAAATAGTAAACGTTAAACTATTTAGAAATGAAACTTATTTTCCAAGGCAACTAGGCATTGGACTAATTATTTCATTATATAAAACTCTAAAATAATAGAATACCGAAGAATAATTAGGTGTCATAAATAATCACAATTAATATAGCGTCCAATGTTTGGAATAATTGTTAATATTTATTACTATCTTAATTGCAGTGGCACCAGGCGGAGATCACGTACTCAGCTTGGTCGACGAAATATCTTATAGTGCACCTCCAGCCCCACCCCTATCACAGATGCACGAGCTTTCCCCAGACTTGTTCTGCAATGGAGACAACAGGCCACCGAACTGTCCCGTTGACTGTCGCTGTACACACATGATAGACGTTCCATTGAACTCTATTGTAGAAATCGTGCTAGTTGATGAAGGTAGTAATCGAAATTTTGTATTATAAATAAACAATCTTGCCTAGAAGGTTTAATAGTAGATTATGCAAATAATATTAACATTACTAAACTACATAATTTTCAAGTAAAATATGGTTATAATTGTAAAAAAACAATTATTAATGTTAAATTAATAACCATCAAATATACATATGTCACAATTAGCGAATGGATAATGTCAAACGTGACATTAATAGTTCAACACGTTTTCATAGGCAATGCAACTCAAGGTATATAGGTAATTTTTCTTAGAATTAAATGGATTACTACTTAGAAGTAGACATAAAATACAAAACCTGATGTAGAGTGAACCGATTTTTACAAGGATTACAGACATAACTAGGTCTGATCAGGGAACCTAAAATAACCATTAGCATGATCAAGAAAAGCCTTTCTATCCAGCAGTTTTACGACTTGTACTAACGATAATGGTGTATGATCTACTAGCGGTTTCAAATTTGATCTTAACCATAATATGATTAACATATAATAATACCATTAGTATGACTATTTACACTTGGAAGAATTGTAGGAACTAATAAAAATAAAAATTCACAATTTACAGTGCAATCACCGAATCTCTCACATCCGTTCCATCTTCACGGCACTTCGTATAATGTCATCGGAATGGGCCGATCACCAGATAAGAACATCAAGAAAATTAATTTAAAACACACACTAGACTTAGACAGAAAAGGTCTACTAAACAGACAATATAATTTTCCTCCATTAAAAGACACACTCGCGGTTCCTAACAACGGATATGTCGTTCTAAGACTAAAAGCAGACAATCCAGGTAAAAAACATTCTAATTAATCCTTTTCTAATAAGTATAGGCTCGCTCTTCGAACCTCAATGTTGAAAGCTTTTTATTTTTCGACAACATTTACTTACTATTAGTTGAATATTACCAGAGACCATTCACCACTATATATTGAAATAGCAAATTAAAAAAAAACCTTACCATACTTGAAAACTGTGGTAACTAAATGTGTAGTAGGCACTAATTCTGATTTATGTTTCGACAAATTATGTTGAAACATCAAACAAGCGCAAAGTGACTACACTATACTGGTATTACAGCATCACTAAATTGATACATTACTAAAAAGTTTGTTCTAACATTTGACCAACATATTGTCTATCATAGGACATCATACCAACCAATTCGAACATAAACATGAGAATCATCAATTATTTATTACTCGTATGAAATCATAACGCTTACCAGGTTACTTAAAAATATTATCCTAACAATATCGATTTAACTGAATTTGTTGCAAAATTATTCTAATACTAATTGATACAATTCTTTTTCTATTTTCAGGATACTGGCTATTTCACTGCCACTTCATATACCATATAGTCATCGGGATGAACCTGATATTACACATCGGAACGCAAGGCGATCTCCCACCCGTTCCACCGAATTTTCCTCGATGTGGAGACCATTTACCATCTATATCACCACCGTTTTACCCGATACACTGATCGTATCGAGTACTAACATAATCGATCTTGAAATTTTTTAATAGCCTAATAAATTCACGTGTGTCTCGAACGAATTCACCGACCTAATCGAGATTCTTACATCGATAAAAATAAAACGTGATATATAGAGACGTGGAACTGCAGAACCTTTTGATTGTACTTAAATCACACAAATTATACCAGTTTACGAGAAACAAGGATCGAAGTAAAAAACACTAGCATCACGTAATGCCATAATACTTTATTCAGTTGTACCATACAACATAGGAATAAAAACAGATGAAAATGTTGATGTTGTAAATAATTTTATTTTAAGGTGCTCTACTCTTCCAATTTAATGAATATTATATATTAAATATACTTAGTACCAAAGTAATTTAAATCGATGAGTTATTACCAAATATTTAAGATCTTAACTAACGGTGTCAACGATTTCTTGGAATACTTTTAATAACCATTATATGCGCTTAATGCAATTACTGGATTTCTTATTAAGACTTTATGATATAGATAAATATTATTGTTACTCGTTATATAGTTTTGTAAATATACTTAGATTTAATGATACTATTTAATCAGCTACAATATTTAGTAGATTTTAAGAAATTAATTTTGTATGACTAAATAATGGGTTAAGTGCAAATATAAGTAGATAAAATTGCTTGAAATGTTTAATTGCTTTTTAGTTTTTTTTTTTTTTTTGTTAAAGCTTATTCGTTATTTGTATTAGGTAATATCATGATAGCGTTAGTTATTACTAGCATAAGTAAATTTGATTTTGCATTTTGGTCGACTTTTGTTTGGTTTAAAATACGGAAATCTGTTTTAACTCGATCACAATATGATGAGTCAATGAAACTTGAGGCCGTAATATTTCTTTGCGGTACTTGGTTATGATAATGACGGTTGCAAATTGTATATATAAACTTATTCGAAGTTATCTTCATTTCAAATGTTATATTAGTTTTATAATTGATAGTCATAATCCATATAAACTCAATGTAATAGGATAGAAATGCTCAGACAGCGGACATACCTGAACATGTAAATTCGTATTAATTAACTTATCGATACAATGTAAATTACTTTCCGAAGAATTAAAGTATTTTTTTATATCCAAGTAGTTTGTAACGTAATAAATATAATTTAAAAATTAGAAATTCAACTGTAAGGGAATTAAATAATAGCATAGAGTATTATTTTATAGCAATACAGATTGGCCCTTATCTGTATTTTTATTTGTTTGTCTAAAACATACCGATTCTTAATATAATACTTTGTAATAACTGCAAGAACAAGAAAAATGTAAGTAAACATTTCATTAGTAGTGGACATTTCATAGGAAAAATAAAATATATTGTTAATATGATGCCATTGTTTTTTTACTTATAACATGTAAAAAATCATGAATTAAATTTGTTATCCTATTACACAAATACTAAAGTTTTTATTTGACTGTCCTTAAATATCAGCCATACGGTTTTATTTATTTCTTTTTGATTGTGCGTGTGATTGTTTCAGTGGCGATCTCTAAATTTTTTTTATTAAAATTCCAAAGTAAGTTAAATTGGACAGCAAAGAACTTGTACGGCTGGGGTTACACCACTGGATCCCACCCTAACAATACCGAAGAAAAGGAAAGTCTTACTTACTTAGTGGTAGTCCGAGGTCCCAGATAATGAAGTTAGCGCTAATGTAGTCCAGCACAACGGCGTCCGAAACCCACGCATATAAGATTTCGGCTTGTTATATTTGCTTTATTATGAATATTAGGTTTCTTGCACCGAACAAAATATTTTGACTAGCCGCGTGACAAATATTTTTGTTATATTATACATAGTTTCTAGTTTTTCATAATATTTGCACGAATATAGCAAAAAATTCTCGTTTGTTTCCAAAAAAAACAACAACAAGAAAAAGAAAAAACAACCGAACCGACGTTTCCAATCCTATTTTAAATCATTTTTTTTAGCAAAATTGTAGCGGCACCACAAAAGTAGGTTATACATAGATTATCCCCGTGATTGTTAATAAAGTATCCAGCGGTGGGTTTGGCTCAAGCAGTGATTAATTATTTTTTTTGCAATACTTTAAAAATGTTTTTCTTAATCGTCAAATAGATTATAATATTAAAAATAAAAGAAAGCTTAAAATGAAAGTGTCGAGTAAAAAAAGAAAGCAGATATTTTATTGAAATGGAACTTCTTTTAGGACGGCGTAAATTGGATTTTATGAAACGAAAATGTGTAACGAGAAAGAGATATCTGTAAACGTGTATATATAGTTTACGTTTAGTTTACGTTTTAGGCTGTGAGCGAATGAGATAGAACGTTATCATGAGCTGGCTTTTTTTTTAAGTAATTTTTTATACCCTTATTGAAGTAAAAATTTCTTTAGACGGGCTGAGCACTTTATTATGTTAATTTTCAATTAGACTGATTCGAAACGCTAGGCTATGTGACCCTTGTTCGGTTAAAGCTGGCTCGAGTCGACTATGCAAGCGATAGAGATGCAGTCAATGAGTCACTGCTATACTCGCTCGGTGAGCGTTATATGAGAGAGCGTGACGCATCAGTTACATTTAGTACCGGCATAAACATCGTATATAGTATGGTAATACGAACTATATAATATGTTATAGTCTTATCTTTAATTATTATCCTCGACACAAGGATTTTATATTTTATTTTTCTTATTATTGTAATAGTAATGATTTAGTTATACTCATGCAAAATTTATATCTAATAGTCACCAGCCTTTGGTGCATGGCTTCATTTACGTTAACGTGTGAGTTGTAGCCTTTTGATGTGAACATTCTTTTAGCACCGTTGTGATTTGAAACCCAATGAAACGTAGAAGCAACAGTAAAAAAGACAACCAAATACATCTATAGGATAAAGGATCATAAGGATTAAAATGTTAATAATAACTAGGCACATGATTTTTTTTTGTAATATAATTTTAAATGTTAGAATTCCGAGTCCTTCTTTTATAAATGATGTCTACAATACAAAATACAGTTAAAAGTGTATATATCTCTTTTCTTATTGTTATATTCTGGATGAGGATGAGTCAGTCTGGACAAAGTCATATAAATGTACAGATAGTAAATATAAGTTTAATATTATAAAAATCATGTTCTCTATATGCTACAATAAATAAAGTTTGACAATTGATAAAACGTCTGTCTATTTTTCAGCCTTGTCCCAATATTATAATAACCCGTATGCATTATAAACAGTTGTTATCAATTCATAGAATATTAAATCACTTCTATGACACTTCAGATCTGCCCAATCATTACCTACTTTCTTTACTTACTGTCGATGATAGCCCAAATATAAAATAAATCTAACATGTCACTGTTGCTTTACGTGACGGGGCTTACATCCATACAGAAAATAGTGTTATATTAGTAATTTTGTACCGTTAGGAAAAATAATATAAGTCGATGTATTTTTATAATTCACTGGACTTTTCGAAGGGATTTTTATTTATAGTTAAGGTTTAGCGTTATGGCCATAATCTCACCTGATCTTAAGTGAGGAGACAGCCCAAATTGGTAGACACACTAAACTTGTGGAGGAACTGGTTCTCAAGTTCAACTACCGGAACAACCCTATTGGTATTTGACGCAGATTTTCAAGTTGAGGGTGGTTGCTAGCCAGGCGGGCATTAGAAATAGCCCTACCACCATGCTACAACCTGATTTCCTCGCGATGTTTTCCTTCACCGAAAACTAAAACTCATTGTAGGTGGATTCGAACTCACGTTCTTAACGCGAAGTCGTACACACTACCACTGAGTTATCATCGCTTCTTGCTAAAGCTGAGATCACATTAAATAACCATATAACTTTGCCATATGTTACTACTATTAAGTTGTGAAACTTATACTACTTATACTTATGTAAATGAAACTAATAAGTTTTAATATATTCATATTTCAGTATTATTAGCAAACATAATAGATATTGGTAGATTTTTATAATATCTTCAAGCATTGTAAAATGATCCACGTTACTGGTACATTAAAGGTGTAATGCGTGCAATGTATGTTATACTGTTTATTTATTACTATAAACCTTTTAGATAAAACTCCTGCAATAGTACCTAATGTCATTACTTCATCTAAACAAAAACACTTGAACCGATAATAAGTATACTTTATGTGATTAGTAAAACAATAATTTACAAAGAATATCAAGAAATTTTCAAATATAAATTACTACTATAAGTAAAATCACATGTTATTCATTTTCAGCTTGTTACCAAAGACATAAAGTTTCTAAATTGTGCCTTCTTTGACCGAACTTCACTCGATCTTACACAAAAACAAAACACACACTTGGGTATATTTGTAAAGTAAAATATTATTCAAATACAAAATATCATCTCAATGGTTGCAGTAATTTCGGAATAATTCATTATATATAGCTAACATACTATACAAAAATGGCTCATTTAATAATATCAGATGTAGAAACTCCGAAAGAACTTGACCTACTCCAAGATTATGAAAGCTATACATAGTACAGTAAATTATTTAGATATTTACGTAACTAAAGTATTATAAATACATGTGATAAAAATGAAGGTGTTAAACTTTATTAAGGCCACGTAAATTATATGTAGTAATTGAGAAAAATGTTCAATACCCCATCAAGAATAACTTTAGATATCCCATCTGAATCGAAGTTATATCTATAAGTGCATTGAACAACACTCCACACTCGTTATAATTACTATGAACTCTGTGAACTTACCTGTGTTTTTATTTTCGTTTTCTTTTTTGTCTGCAGGTAATGTAATACCCAAATGAATTTTTGTATATAATAATCGTAAAGGGGCAAATTAATGATACACTTGAAACTAAGTTCTCGGATTATCTTAATTAACGTTTTTTCCTCAAAACATACATAAGGGTTTATCAGGTGGACCCTGAACTGCCCAGTATGCCGATACCAATTACTTTTTTCTAAAATCGTTAGCGTAAAAATAAAAGAAAAAAAACATGGCGTCTTTGCTATTAACTGTGAAATTAATGTCAACATTTTGTTAGAAATGTACATATGTGAATCTTGAAGATATCTTGTCGATTTAGTATTTAGAATGTCATTCCATATATATTTTTACCTTGTCGATTGTAGAGAAATACAATTTCGATAAGGACACAGTCAAAGATTTCTATAATTCGATAAAATTGATCGTCAATATGTTCTCTTATGAGATTAATATCCTCAATGTCCTACCAGCCTCGATATTTCGTCCCATTTCCATGTTACGTATTCGATGTTGTAATTTTATATGACACGCAACACGCTCCATTGCTTTGTGCAGGACATTGGCTTAATTATCTTATTCGTTGACTATCCTTTTCCTTGGTATCATGTAAGCTTAAAATTATATAAATTTAACATCTTATTTATTTCTATTGCAAGAAGTAAATTTTTTTAACTAAATTGTTACTAACATTTTAAAATACTGTTTCCAAGAAAAATTAAATTACTTATAAAAGATAAGAGGGAGGTCAATTTAGTAATGGAATTTTTAAGTAAATATAAATGGCTATATTCACTTTTTCGGAAAAATATAGAATTCTCTAATTTTTACTGGAACATTTTCATCTTATAAACTGTTTCAGGTCATATCATATTTTTCTTTGTGTAGGTCACAAATTAATTTTGAAAATTAAAACAAATGAAAAGCTTTATTAACTTAATAAAGTGATAACTTCTGTAGGAAGGTTTGTATACGGAAAAAAATCATGTAAGTCGTCATCGACATTTCACGGGACGTGTTAACGATAACAGTATATCTGGTCCTATTTCTATAACTTATTGCGCTGTAAACCGTTTTGATTTACAAAGCTTAATTTAAGATCAACCAATCAATTTGGATATCCAAAAATAACATCTGTTTGTTAGTTTAAAGTTTATTCACTTCTGTTGGCAGTCCTCACGACTAATTTGTTTTTTTTTAATTGCATAAGGGTAATAATTATTATTTGTCATTAACTGGAATGTATGTACTGGGATATATTAATTATCGGCCTTCTTAAGTAGATCGTCAACCCTAGGCGACCATACATTTTACTGTATGAGGTTTCCGCTTCAGAAGATATCTACTCCATCGGTTATCAGTTCTTTAACACACTATGCAACATATTCACTGCCTTTTTAGCATATAATCATCCACTACATTATATAGCTTGCTTACTACAAAATTATATTTCAGCATTAGCAAATAAATTGGAAACGCCGCAAGGAAAAATTGTCGGAGGTCATGAAGCGAAAATTCATAGTCACCCGTATTTAATATCCTTACAGACTAGATTACTATGGATACGATTGCACATTTGTGGTGGTGCTCTCCTGAACGAGAACTGGGTAAGTAATTATTTAAATACTGTGTATAGGTATTTCTTTCATATTGATTATATTTTATATTCCAATAGAAATTCAACAAAAATTAAGTTCTTTTTTTTTGTAATCTGACTTAATCCAATAGGTTAACTGTATATTACTTTATATAAATACCAGTTATAAGTGACTTCTGAAAAATTCGAATAAATTTCAGTTAAAGTTTTAGAGAAAACATAAATACTTGCTTCTGTTAATATTGCTCATAATTTCGATATGTTAAAATTGTTTAATATATCTTGATTTTGATGATTGTTTTCATATCATACATATTTTGAAGCGATGACAGCTCAGTGCTAGTGTGTACGGACTCCGCGCTAACGGACGTGAGTTGGAATCCACCTACAATCAGTTTGAGCTTTTGGTGAGAGCAAACATCGTGAGATAACCATAGCATGGTGGTAAGGCTTTTTCTACTGCCCACCTGGCTAGGTACAGCCCTCAAATTGAAATTCTGCCACCAAATACTAATACGTATGATCCAGCACTTGAGTGTCAGTCACTCTATAGGTTTAGCGTGTCTACCAACTTGGGCCGTATTGTCACTTAAGATCAGGTGAGATTATGGCCATAACGCTAAAACCTTAACTATATATAAAAAAATGTTATAAACTAAATTAATTACAGATACTCTCTGCCGCACATTGTATATCAGAATCATGGTTTATTAGATGGTTGCCTATGGATGCCGTCGCGGGAGCGCACGACGTTAATTATTTTGATCAACATGTGCAAATTTCTACAATCTCAAAAAGAATAGCGCATCCAAAATACTTAGGGTACTTATCTCAAATTAAATTACTCTAATATAAGTAATTGCATTATAAAATAGCTTTACATTTAGTAGACACCGAATTCATTATAATCCAAAGGAGAAATCAACGATCTATCAACGGTTGTCACTTTCATTCCAGCCCACAAACTTCTCTGTAGTTGGATAGACATTGGCTGATCTTGAATAGCGATAGGCAAAAAAAAGTCACTGCGACGGGCTAGTGATCGCTACTCATTCGGGTAGAGATACCTATCACTCCTTTTAATTACTGGATATACACGATTGGTTCTGGAATGCGATATGCTTAAGTGCAGGCGCGGAACGAGGGCTCAGAAAAGGATGTGGTCACAGCCACCCGAAAATCGACCAAGTGCGAGTCGGTGTTTAAACTTGCTTATAGCCAATATAGTGCACATCCATATAGTAACCTACGAAGGAAATGTTTATAAATCATATGGGCGTGGGTTAAGCATGCTACAATAGTAGATTTACGCCCTTGCCCCTGGCCAAATTGTGTTTATCTTAGAGATCGTTGACAGACAACTATTTAGGGGTGCTTGTGTGTTATGGTCACAATTCATTCAGACACACAATTATCATGCCCTGTAACCATACTACTGGTGATAGTGATGTATGTTTATAGTGTCGATTTTCTTTACCAACCTATAACTTACTGATAACAAGATGTCAAAAACTTAATTGCTCTAGATACTTTCAAAAGTTCTATAAACTTTATATATTCTCATTGAAACTCTGCTATAATATACTACATAAATATATAAATGTAATAATATAAACAACAAGCTTTCACCCACGGCTCCGCTGGCGTTACATTGATTTTGTCAACCAATTCTGGTTTTCGATTGATATAGAAATAATTATTCTATCAAATACTATTTAATTATTTATTTCACTACTTATGTGAAACCAGGCAGATGTGAACTTATACAAATTTTGAAATGATAATCAATTATTCTAAAGTTTGAAGCAAATCGAAAGACGTAATAACAAGTGAATTTATCCCTCTCTTACCCCACTTGTTAAGTTTTTTCCGAGAATAAGTAGCCTATCACCCCCTCCAAATTTCCATCCATATCTGTACCAAATTTAACCATAATCATTTCAGCGGTTTAGGTGTGAAAGCGTAACAAACGAACAAAAAAACTTACTTTCGCAGTTATAATATTATTAAGGATTAGCATTATCTTTTACTTGCTCAAATTAAAAATCAAAGATTGAAACTTAAAGAAGGAAACACAAAGATAAAAACTTTTTACGTTTATGTTTATCTAATATAGTACAGTTTTAAAACAAAAGTAGTAAATTAGTGCTTAGAAGCACTGAAGGAATAAATTATTTCATAGTCATACAATAATTCAATTTCTTTACCCTAAAAATTATAATACCTTTTTCAGAGGAATCGGACCATACGATATAGCATTGCTTAAAACATATACTCCTTTTACATTTACAAAAGAGATACAACCAATTCATTTACCGACTGACCGTCATTTGCATGGGCAGCTCCTAACACTCGCTGGATGGGGCGCATTAAGAACTACAACATTTATACCGGACCTACCAAGTAAATTGCAAGAAGTTGAAGTAACATACATACCTTTTGATGGTAAGGGCTTAAATTTACAGAAATACGTTAATATATATGTATAGATATGTATTTGAATTTCATAGCTTGAGTAAATATTTAAAAATTTTAGTTTTTTCAACTTAAGTCTTTCCTTAGTATCATTGGAACAATAAGACTACAGAAACTAGAGATATCGGTGAATTTACTGTCGCATATTTATTCATAAAATTCGCATATGTATTCATAAAATTTGTAGATATATGTTCAAGTTTAAATAACAGTGCATTACTTCTCTGCAGACTGTTACGAAGCTCTTGAAAATATCAAAGAAGAGGACGAAAAAAATGAATTAGATGAAACCGCTCATTTATGTACTGGGCCAATTACTGGTGGCGTGGCAGCTTGCAACGGAGATTCTGGTGGGCCACTTATAGAGTACTTCTCAAGCTATATCGAACAATCTGCAATCCAACATAAAGAAGAACCAACTATAAGAAACGATGCCAGCAGTAAAGTTGAAATGCCGCCGAATTATTTTGTTAAAAATGATGACAAAAATAACTTGTATCCTGTTGTTGTTGGTGTCGTTTCTTGGGGAATTTCTCCTTGCGGCGAACAGGGGGCTCCTACGGTTTATACTAACGTTTCACAATATTTAGGTTTTATACATAACCATGTTTTCGCAAAATGAATAAAAATATAGATATTATATTCAAATATTTTATTTACTAAATTAATAAATTAAGTATTTATAATTAAGGGTGCAGTATTTACAAATGGGTTATCAATTGCTTAGGTTTTTTCATAGAAACACGTGAATAAGATATTTTTAAATAGTTTCGATTTATATACAAATACAATTTCAAACTATTATTTACATCACATGATATTTAAAATACTATTATCTATTACCTAAGAAGGTAAACAGATGTATATACTAGTCAATGATGAAATTAGTTTAAAAGTACATCTGGAGGTCTGTAACTACCGCATTTAGATAACATATCTGTAACAATATTTGGTAATATCATAGGAATGTTGATTACAATAGCAGTAGATAATGATGACAGACCACACGACCTGCACTCTAGCATCCAACTTCCGCTACGATCAGGCCGTATTCTGACTATTGTAAAGCCTTTATTCGGAACAGTGATAGTGTCTTTTATAGGTAGATTCTGAAGATTCCTAAAAATGAACAATTCAGTTATTTATAATTTCAAATATTATAGGCATTATTAATTATTTTTCTTAATTGACCCGACATCGTAACTCTTATCGGGAAAGCTAGCCCTTAAGTTTCCAGTATAACTGCATGGCGACATATTTTCAACTTGATATAAATTAACTAAGTGGATTTTAAGAAAAGACGCGTCTCCTTCCTATGCTTTCATCACGCCTTTTTCTTCATAGAAATCTCAACCTAGTTGTACGTATTTGGTGGAACTGCGTGGAGATTTTAAAATGCTTGGTCTTTGCAATAAATTATACCTTAAAAAATCAAAGACACGTTTGTTCGGGAACATATCTTCTTCTATATATATATATATATATATATAACAAGTACCTGATAATTTTCCCTTCTCTGTCTAGTTGCATAAACATATTTTTACTGACAGGTTCGTTATTAGGATTTTGCCAAGTCGCAACTACCTGCATGTTATAACCGTGCATATGAAAAGTGTAGGATTCATCACTTCCAAAGCCTGTATACAGAAACAAAAATCAACTGTTAATCTAGAAAGATAAAAAAAATTAAACTAAAAATTAACTATTGTTTAGTAATCTCTTTATATAAAGAAGTAGATTGAATGATTCAGCCAAACGCATAGACAATACTATTGAATCTTTTGTGCCGTAGAGACTCACTAAGAAGCGATTTTCGGAATGTATGCTCTAAGGGATAAAACGGAAGTGTCAAAGTTTCTATGAGAGGGTAAAAAATCTTCAACTATTGAGTTGAAATTTACCAAAAATGCTCCATAAAAATATAAACAAACACATAATTCAGCGTTTTTAAAATTGTACCCCAAGTGTGCAAAATCCCGTATTTTATATTAAATTAATAACGACTCTGAAAATTCTCACAGGGTATAGAAAAAAGTATTTATGATCAGTCCGATTATGGACTAGTTTAAATATATTATTTTTACCTTCATTCACTAAAGCGAGTTCCAATGTTTCATCTTTATTTGCATTCAGTATTTGGACACACTGTATTTCCGAATTTTTCGACTCTTCTCCAACATTACATATCATATTAGGCCGGACATCATGTGGTTTAAGTAGCAATGGCGCATTGGGATAAAGGAAACTTTTGCCGTTTATTTGAACATTACCTTTTTCATTAAGAACTGAAATATAAATATAAGGTTTTTTTTAATTTATATTATAGAAAATAGAAGGCATTACATTAGCTAGAGTTATGCTACGAATTATAAGTCAAATTGGCTGACGTAATAAAAAGATTCATACAAAAAGTTTTCATCTGTATAACCCTCTCCTAAATAATTATTTCCCGAAAAAAGCAGCCTATCACCATCTTCAAGGTCCCTTCTATATCTATACCAAAAATCATTATAATCGATTCAATGTTTTAGGTGTGAAAGCGATACGAATAAACAAACTCACTTTCGCATTTATAATATTAGTATGATTACAGTAAGCAAAAAACGATAGCACATAATTATACTGTCACCAAAAAAAAAATCATAATCATTGCTTTATTTTATTGCAAATAGATTTATTTTTATTTTTTATAGTTAAGGTTTAGCGTAATGACCATAATCTCACCTGATCTTAAGGGATGATACGGCCCAAGTTGGTAGACACGCTAAACCTTTGGAGGAACTCGCTCTCAAGTGTAACTGCCGGAACACACCTACTGGTATTTGGCGGCAGACTTTCAACTTGAGGGTGGTAGGTAGCCAGGCGGGTATCAGAAAAAGCCCTACCACCATGCCAAGTAAATTGCTTTTTTTTTAAATGCTTACATTCATAAAGTTTTTTATCTACACTTCTATACTAATAATAATCTATACTAACATTATAAAGAGGAAAGATTAGTATTTTTGTTTATAACAAACAGACTTAAAAACTACAGGAACAATTTCAAAAATTCGTTCATTATTTCAATACTACATTGTCGCTGAGTGACATAGACTATATTTATTATTAGAAAAAATTAGATATCCCTTCTAACACTTAAATACTGTAACCCAAGGTGTAATTTTTTTTTCCATAAAATGTCTTTTATCGCATGCGCTGCGAAAACTATTGATGATAAAACAAAACTATATTCTACAATATTAAAGGACATATAAATATATACAAAAAACTTCAAGGTAACATATGGCCAACTATTGTAGTTATGTCACAATAAATATTTATTTACATTTTAAAAGTTGATATAAATTCCGACCAACATTTGATCATGTTATCTGTACCTTTGTATTAATCCTTAATCAAATAAATAAATCCTTATTTTCTATTCAAGATTGTTTCAATACCTGCAGATTACACTTTAAAATATACAAATCGGATATTCCATTCAAAAGATATAACGAATTTAAAAAGGTTTATGGTCAAAAATATAACATTTTGAAACAAAAATATAAATATAATTTTGAAAAGTAGTAGTATATATATATTTACTCTACTTTTATCCCAAGATGTTAAAAATAAAAATATCCACCTGTGCGAAGCCGGGCCGAGCTGCTAGTAATATAATAAGCAGGAAAGATTTGTTTATGCTTATGTTATTTCTTTATGATTTATTTTAACAATTAGACTCATAAACTACAGGACTGATTTCCAAAATTCTTTTACCATTAGAATGCTATGTTATTCCAGAGTAACATAGACTATAAAATAATTTAATAATTTTCAGTTCTATGCGAACGAAGTCACAGGCACAACTAGTACGAGTAGATTATAAAAATACAGAACTCACATAAGGGCGCTGGAAAGAATGGTTTCTTTGGAATAGCATCACTAATATATCTGAAATCGATATCGCTCTCCTTTGCATCGACAATGTTTCTGTCGATGGATAAATACACAGATTTAACATTGGAATCCTCCATTACATCGTAATGAGATTCTAACATTTGACCATTGATTACATCTGTACCCACATTATTGTTTTGCTCAGCTTCATGCTGAAAAGTATATTTAACATAAAGGTTAATCTTGTAAAACCTATTAATATAAATTACTGACATTGCATTAAAATATTTTGCATCCTATGCTCCTTTTTGTATCATACTTTTTGATTAAAACAGTTATGTAAGTATTGAATGAATTGAACGTTTGCAGCGATGACGCTGAGTTGGTTGTGTGTACGGACGGCGCGACAATGGTCGTGAGTTCGAATGCACCTATAATGAGCCTGAACTTTCAGTGATAGGAAAAACATCAAAAGGAAACCATAGTATGGTAGTAGGGCTTTTTCTAATGCCCTCAAGTTGTAAATCTGCCTCTAAATATCTATAGGTGTGTTCCAGCAGTTGCACCTAACTTTTTTTTTTTTTATACTTAAGGTTTAGCGTTATGGCCATAATCTCACCTGATCTTAAGTGACGATACGGCCCAAGTTGGTAGACACGCTAAACCTGTGGAGGAACTGGCTCTCAAGTGCTGTTGCCGGAACACACCTATTGGTATTTGGCGGCAGGTTCACAACTAGAGGGTGGTAGCTACCCAGGCGGGCATTAGTAAAAGCCCTACCACCATGCTATGGTTTCCTCACGATGTTTTCCTTCACCGAAAGCTCAAGCTCATTGTAGGTGCTTGGGTTCGAACCCACGTCCCTTGACGCGAAGTCGTGCACACTACCACTGAGCTATCATCGCTTCACTTCACTAGGCTTAGCGTTTCCATCATCTTGTATCACATCCTCACTTAACATCAGGTGAGATTGTGGTCATAACACTAAACATGTAAAGTTTAAAAAAACCTTATTAAAATTTATTGTACTAGTAACAGACCAAAATAATTAAATTTCTTATCTCACTTTGGCAATATGACTACATGAGAAGTAATAGTAATGATCAAACACACTGTGGATCTAACGCACCGTTGATTTTTTTTTTTTTTTTATACTTAATGTTTAGCGTTGTGGCCATATTCTCACCTGATCTTAAGTGACGATACGGCCCAAGTTGGTAGACACGCTAAGCCTGTGGTGGAATTGGCTCTCAAGTGCTGCTGCCGGAACACACCTATTGGTATTTGGCGGCAGGTTTACAACTTGAGGGTGGTAGCTACCCAGGCGGGCATTAGAAAAAGCCCTACCACCATGCTATGGTTTCCTCACGATGTTTTCCTTCACCGAAAGCTCAAGCTCATTGTAGGTGCTTGAATTGGAAGCCACGCCCCTTGACGCGAAGTCGTGCACACTACCACTGAGCTATCATAGCTTCTTATATCTTATATTGGATAAAGGACCTGATTCATCTAGGTACCTGATACTATGCTCTAGTCAGGCACAAGTACACCGCTTCAATATAAATGAATAAACGTTGTTTTACCAGTTTTTGTAATAACATCGATGTGTAGTTAAAACCGGAGTAAATGAGCATAGAGCTTGCATCCAACCCTGAGCATGCGCCGTCACCACGTACTCTCACCAAGTATCCACCACTAGGTTGTGACGCGCGTACAACAAGGTCCATACGTTCACCTGTATTACAATAACATTTATATAATTTTGTCAATTGAAATTTATTGTATCTGAAGGTATTATTAAAGAGGAATAACAATTATCTATTATCTAAACTTTCAGTCAAAGCACACAAAACTTTACCAAAACAAAGCTTTGTTTGAAATTGAAAGAATTTATTTTAATTTTAGTTAAAACATACTTTTCATATCACAAGTTAAAATACCTTTAAAGTATAGTTTTCTTTTTTAAAATAGAGCTGGGAAAAATTATTTCTAGCAAAATTATAAACTAATCAAATAATTACTTAAGAGACCATAAGATTCTTAAAAAAATGTGCTTCTTCACCTCTTTTTACATACAGAAACAAACTTATTGGCTAAATATTTAATTACACTTTTATAAGTTATCTCAACTACTTTACTATCTACTTACAATGCTCTTAATAAAGCGTAAAATTGATATGTTTAGAGAAGTTAATCTCCATAACTATTTATTCAACACTTAAAAGTTTCTTAGTAAATAGACTACTGCATTATCCTTGAATAGTATAAGCTATTTTATAAACTTATTAAATGTTATATAGAGGTTAAAACGAACGAAGCTAGGGACAGTCTCTAGTATTGTTATAATATGATAAATAATTGTTTGAGCAAGATAATCTAATCTGACTCTGAAAATTATTTCATTATATAAGGTTATCTAAACCTTGCGCATTGCAGCCAATTTTTATTTTTATAATTAATGTGAACAATGTTTGTAGGCAGTTGCTAGAATGTTATTATTATGAAAGAGATATTGGATATATATGTTAGTATTATAATACTGAATTAAAAATTACAATCACATAAAACAGCAGGGCTACTCAACGATCTATCGAAATAATCGAGCACCCCTCAACAATTACAATATAATGACGTTTTACGTTGTCTAATGATTTTTAAGATGTCATAACACAATTTTATATTAACATATACATAGAGATCAGTGTAGATAATAAGCAATTTCTACACATGTAAATGCCAGTTAATTTTATTCGCAATGTAACACCTTCTATAAATTAAGAACCAATCTTCTATTTTGACTTAAAGGTCACTACAACTACATCGTCATTTGTTCTTTCTTCACTGGACTGTTTTGATAAAAGTTATTTGCACTTATATAACAACAAACTACTTATTTTACTAATATAAGCTATGTTCAAAGACGGATGTAAAATTTATTTTATATATGATGTCATAAAAGGTTAAACGGAGTTCATATATATAATTTCACGATGGTTGCCATAAAAACATTAAACATATTATAACAACAGATGCAGACTTGGTTACTTTAATTGAAAATTACGTTCAATTTAGGTTTGGTAGTAGATATCTTAACCATATGATCTCCCTTATTGTCCAAGTGATTGGTGAACAAATATTATTTTTATTGTTATTAGCGAACACTTATAATTCGGTAAAAAAGAAATCATTACGCCTGAAATATCGTTTAATTATTTAAGTTTACATTTTGAACTAAATTGAAACTTAAATCGAGTAAAATATGTCACAACACTTTCGATTGTAGGCCAGCGTTGGAACCTAGTTACACATATCGTGACCACGAACATTGACACGAGTGATTGCTCGTGATCACTGCTCATGTAACTAAATAAACGCATTCTATTATTTAGGTATTTTAAAATTTTTAACGTTATACACAATGTATAAAAAGTGACAGGAATTATTTATAATAAGTAAAATAAGTTGTCTGTGTGTGATAAGAACATTATAAACCAAAAACTACATACACCATATTTTCCTAACATGGATAAAATCCATTTATGAATATTTCATTTGCGTATGCCTGGGTAGCTTACAAGAAAGGAACGAAGGATAATCTAGTCTGAACCATCTAAAATAGCCATTAAAATTCCTCACGGTGACTCTACATACCTCCAAATATTTGCATTGCTTCCCGTAACGACGATCACCAGTTCTATAAGCAAGTATCGAGCAGTTCTACAAGCAAGCTCTCTTAATAAAGTAATTCATGGTTTGTAATCACACTTACAATTTACGATGTATTTAGAAACAGATTATATTTTACTGAATTATTTCATGTAAATTTAATAGGTACTTATGTATTTTATACCATGTCATGGTATAAAAATAAAACCAGTTCTCACTGTTATAAGATTTCATGTACACAAATAATTTATCATTAAATAATACGATTCTTAAAAACTTTCTATTTATACAGTGTAAACATTTCTTGAAAAATATTAATATTACCTTTCACATTGTAATGCTTATTATAAAGTCATTTACAATTACTAAAATATGTATCTTTATATAAATATGGAAAGCCAAAAATTTCAGTACATTCTTCTCGACTTTAGTGTTCTTAAAAAAAAATGCAAAATATTTTTCCCCAGTTTAATAGCATTTCCTCTAGTTTTCATTATTATAATCGAATTTCGACTACTGAGCGAACACTTGTATAATTAAACACTGAAGTAATACTGACACGGACAGCCTAGTGGTTGATCAGCAGTCAGTGTTACAGGTTGGAAACCCCACAATTGTTATGGGTGTGGGTGTACTTTATTTAGTTCATTGTATATTTGTAAAGTTACTCGCAATACAAAGCATAATCTTTACTTATTATTGAAAGCATAATACGAGAGTTGCCTTTTTAAGTAAAAAAGAACACTGAAAAGTAATATTAAATTGATAATATCATTTTTGTTTGTATATATATAATTAACTTTATCTTTTAAGATTATATGCATCTTTTTAACAATGTCAGTAATGCATGAATAGAAAAAAACGCAATAGAAAGTGAAAATAATGACTAAACCGGTCGAATGGCGACCTTAAACTTAAGAGACAGCAAGTAGATCGTGTAAGGCCTTTCTCCTCTCACTACACTAGTGAGAGCCTCGAGAATTGTATAGAATATACACTTTAGATAAACATGGATATATTTTAGTGTACATAAGTTTTTAGGAAACTTTAATGTGTTTATTTGCTTACCTTAAATTTTATAGTGGTAATTAATAAGTTTAGTTACAGCTTTAATGCTTAAATACAATCATCTTATCTATGATTTGTAGAATTAATGATGGAATATGTTTAAATAAATATGACATTATATACATATAAATCGTAAATAGATACTTAATGCAAAATCCACTAAAAACATTCATTTTTAATATTATAATTGCACAAGAGAAGGGCAACCATAAAATATATGTTTGATTTATTACTAAGAGACAGCTTTATAATGCATATATTTTATAACTTTCTTCTGCTCCACAGAAAATAAGAAAGTAGGCAAGAACCTAATAATTATAATTCGTAATATAGTGACATCAAAGTTATTTGTATTGTACTTATTACTTAAGATGTTTTTACATTTAACAGCTTTGTATATATAGCAATAGAAAGTTGTGTATTGATGAACGGGATTTCCAATTAGATATAAATTTCTCTTCAAGCTGAGATTATGCTGCAGTAATTTCAGTCAAAGTTACTCAAAAGAAGAATGAATTATTATTTACTATTAATTATATGTATTCATTTGCAGTTCAAATTAAATCAAAATAAAAAAAAGCAAACAATCTTCCGTTTTATAACTATTCTATGCGATAGCAAATTTACGCTAGTCTCAAAACCGGTTTACTTAAATCAATCTATTGTTAGTCTGTAAACCTCCTACGTTTCTTAATTATAACACTTATTCACATGACCTTATCTGCAATCTTCTTTCGATTCATGTACGTTGCAAAGAAACGTGATTCGATTCTCCATCACTTTATCCAAAAGAGTGATTGTGTTTCTTAGCCGAACAGAAACGTCAAAAAAAATGCTTTGAGGCGCGCTCATCGAATATTTGATTGTTTCTCCTTCCTCTATTCTGCACTACAATTACCATCAAGTCTAGCATATTCATGTATATGTATGCGTTTTATGATAGACCAAAATTACTTTGAAAGTCATCTTTCTTGTATAGAAACCACTTACTTTTTTGTATAATTTATTAGCATAGCGATCATGAGCACACGTATTGTGCAGAAAATCATGTGATGTATAATGGATAGCGGGCAACCTTAAGTTTCCTTAATTTTAATAGGTTTAAGTATTTGACCACAATCTCACCTAATGTTAGGAAAAGCAAATATCTGTAGAATAAGAAATAAAAATCCTCAACGTACCAGGAAATAGTTGTACATTTCTAGCGATTGTTCTTCTAACAGGTTTCCCGTCCGTGCTAATAACCACCACATCATGTTCGTCGATGCTTAAAACTATAGGGCATTCGATCGCAATACCGTTGATTATTCTTAGTCTGTAAGCGTAGCCAGGCAGGACAAATAACCTGTAAAGACAATCACTTCATAAAAGTCTTCACTTACACTTAATTTCTATGTATACATACATGCTTTCACGTCAAGGTGAACTCGATTAACAACTAACTACCTCAGTTATAATAAAATGTTTTTTTTATAGTTAAGGTATAGCGTTATAGCCACAATCTCACCTGATGTTCAGTAACGATGTGGTCGAAGATGGTGGACACACTAAGCCCAATGGAGGGACTTGCTCTCAAATGCAAAAAAGATATTAATACATCATAGTGACACGCATAAGAGCATCGCATTGTGCCCTCCTAGCAAAAGTTATCTTTTTCTACAATCGTTAGCGAAAAGATGTCATTCTATACACTAACTCGACGATATATCTCAACACCCAACTGCCGTAGTCAGAGATTGTAAAAAAGACAGGCGTCTTTACGCCAGCTTCATAATAATCGCCAACATTGTTTCAATTTGTCGTTGTTAAAAATTCGATATTAAAGTGAAATACCGTAACGCTATTACAACATCTGCATATTAATTTAAAACACATACATTTTTGAAGTTAGTTTTAGCAAAATATGCTAAATATAATGATATAACTAACGCTATAATTTTGTATCATTTATAAGTTTGATTAACGCTATAATTTTGTATCATTTATAAGTTTGATTTAAAAAATATTGAAAATTTAATTAAGAATGTGTGGCAGCTTAGAAAAAGAATAATAATAATATATATTTAATAGCCGTCAATAATATGGCGGGGTTAGAGGTCGTTGATTTTATTGTGAATGCAAATTTTCCACGATTATTGTACTAATGAATCATATAAGTAAGTATTCTTAGTCGCAAAGTATCGATGTAACCTGAGATTATACATTATGTGGCAATTGTATTTTTTTTCACCCACAATTGTAAAGAAGAAATTATCATGTTGGAACGAAGTTCCTTATGGGGCGTCGCGAAAGGGTTGTACCCTAGCCGGCAAAAAACGTCCGTAACGTTAGCGTAAGACTTTTATGTATAGTCTATGTATGATGGATATACAGTGTCTAATGTATAGTGTACGTGATGACTGTTATTATTGTATATTTTTATAAATCATCGTAAACAAAATAAAGGTGCTAAGATAATTTTGTAAAGTAGTTTTTTATCCATAAAAAAAATCACAATAAAAAATGTATAACCGAATAATTATTTTCTGTATACCTCGAATAGAACTTAAAATTAGTTTTTTTATAATAAGGAACTTCGTTCCTATCTGGTGTCCCACGACACCACTCCTTTTTTTTATCATAAAATTTCTTACTTGGAACCATCAGTGTATCCATTAATAACAAGAGAACTTGGCCGTAGTTTATTCTTATCTTCCAAATAACCTGTCATGAGCACTGAAAACTTTGCTCCGACGAGCAAAGTGTTTTCCTGACTCCGATCGTAGTCGTATAGTGCTGAGTGAGGCTCCATCGGATGTGGCTGATTTACAACCAGTGAACCATATATACCGTCACTATGGTGGGACACTGCAATATTAATGATTATTTGAAACATATGATAGGTAGAATAACAGGTTAATCAGCACGAGCCTGATTGTCATATCCACATTAATTGGGAAGACAAAAAGTACTGCACGTGTACCTGAAATATGTCTGGTACATAAATCCGAAAATATTACTAGAACCGGCATATCTTTCACTCAGATCATAGTCATATGAATGGTTGTATATAGCATTTTATTAGAAACTCAATATCATATGACGATATAGCTAAAGAGTTAGCTATTTAAAGTACTAATATATAATTATAAATGATTAGCGGCAGATTTCTATTTCATAATATTAGCTAGGTAGGAAGCTTTTACAAAAATCTCATACGAACACACTATTGTTCGAATATGGTAGTTTCCTCTGTCAAATACTTGAATTTACTCTTATAAGTATATTTAAAAGATTTAGAAGGTTTTAGTACTTAAATTTAAATTACAGACATTATTATTGTAGCACTAAATAGCCAGTGTATTTTTTATAATAGAATGCTTCAATGTAATGTATAATGCATCAAAAATTAATTCACTTCAATTTTCAATTTTCTATAAGTTTCTTTAGTAAATATTTCATAGTCTTTATGTTCCAAATTAAACAATAGTTGTTAAGAATGGGTGTTAAAACGTTCACAATAATCACAATACTAAGATGGCATATGCTACGTCTTCAGAATTAAAATATTTATCATATACAAATATACTTATACCTAGTTGACCCGGTGAATTTCATATCATCTATAATCGTTGTTCCCTAACGTTGCTAAAACTCTAAAATGGTTTTTTCTTTTATACGAATCTTATGCTGATAATAACGAACACAATAAACAACGAATTATCCAATTTGGTGCTACCGTTCGGAAGTTATGCGCGTACATACATTTCGGAGATTTCTTTTATTTTTTTATTAGTTTTAGATCTTGAAAGAGTGAACCGATTGCGTTGAAACAAAAACTAAGCAATACTCCAAGTCGCGTACACTTTTTATGTATAAAAATTATCAACATTCGTTTTGTACATTTTATGTGATGCGTGCACAGACAATGCTGTAAATATGTTCTGTTGATTATCCTTTAACACCGTGGTTATTGTTTTTTTTTGGAAATATTTTCGATGTACAAAAACGACTTTTCTACAGATTTATTATATGTATAGATATCATATAATTCTTCTTAACTAAAAATCTTATGTACGTCTGTTATTGATCGTGAAACTTACAAACGAGTTGACTGTCAGAAGTGTCATTTGTGTAATACTAGATTTTACGTGCGGCTTCGTTCGTGTTCATATTGATTTTGTTAAACAAATTGGACGACGCAATAAAAAGTTTCATACAAAGTTTGCCCCTCTTTACCCAATTCCTGTAAGTTTTTAGAAAGAAAAAGTCCGTTTTTAGGGTCCCATCTATCTCTGTACCAAAATTCATCACAACCGATTCAGCGGTTTAGGCGTGAAAGCATAGCAAACAAACAAACTGACTTTAGCATTTATAATATTAGTATGGATATTTATTAGTTATGAATAGTTCATAGCTATTCCATGATATGATAGAAGACACTGCGGTTGAGTTATTGACCATAAAAAAGGGGAAAACAAAGTGTGCCGTGCCGCATAGCATTACTATAAATTAAATGATTTTATACTACAATCTACTTACCAGAATCAGCATGATAGAAGTATGTACCGGCAGACGTTGCCTTGAATGTGTATTTATAGGTCGATCCATAGCTAATAGGACACTGGCTAACCATAGGAACTCCGTCCATAAACGGCGTACCCCTCTGTTCAATCCCATGCCAGTGTATAGCTATATCTTCAGTTTGAATTTTATTTTTAACTTCTACAATAATCAAATCATTGACACAGACTTCGATAGGCGGACCCGGTGACATTCCATTTATCGTAATCGCTGCTGTTCCATCATCATGAATTGTTGGCTCGATTTTGAATTTATAATAACATCGTTTCGGCTTAACATTAAATTTGCACGGACGATAACATGATTTGTCTGCAAAACGTGTTTTTTTTTTTTCAATGTTAAAACAGATAAAAATACTTCTTAATCCTTCATTTCGCAATACATTGTATTGTTCTTGTTCATATTTTAAATGAGAAATTTAATTAGTTTACTTAAACATATATAAAGTTACTAACTTCCTAAATTACATTCAAGTTGTTTTATACGATAAAATAAATATGAATTATAAAATGTTTTGACAAACAACTAAAAATAAACTAAAGTTAAGGTACATAAATGCATACCTAATCTTTTACTAGTATCTTCGAGGATATTGACATTGGTTGTATTTAGGCTACCCAATGACTTACACTGTTTACTTAGACTGAAAATTATAAACACACAACATAGTAATACGTTCATTTTCATTCGCAAATTCCGTACTAAAAAATGACCGCGTTAGCAAAATCCAGACACAGTGAACGATCCAACGTTTCATTTTAGACTGGTTGATCGAGTCAACTGTTAGACGAGTGCCGACCCACGCTCTCGCCCTCCTACTACGAAAATGAATTTTATTACCACGCTCAAGCAGTTTTACTGCAAAATATATGAAAGCGCAGCAAAATATAAACAACAAGACAAAATTATTCATGGGAAGTATTTATGAATATAATCCAAATTCCAATATACTCATACGAACTAGAGTAGTTTCTAACTGTTAGACTTTATTTTTTCATATTGCTTTTAAATAGTAAGTTACATTTTCATGGCATTTCAATTTGGTTTTCAAGTAATGATTTGACGTCGATTATAATGCATTTTTTAATACATTAATATGCAACAACGAACAAATTTTGATTTAATGAACTTAAAGCTGTAGGCAATGAATGTCGATGCACTTAAATGAAATGTAAAATATTCCAAATCACAAGTTATTAAAATAAAGTATCAGTAGGCGATAATGCCCAAACACTGCATTATACAAGTGACTAGACTGCATGAAATATCGCGAAATTCATATCACTATGCTAACAACAAGCTAAAATACTTGTCTAAACAACTTATTCTTGTACTTCATGTTTTGCAATTTCTATCAGCTCATAACCTTCAGGAACCTGATTATTGCTTAAGTTTGTATACGGTATAAACACTTATGAGAATTATAAAGCGCTCCTGTTTTTCCTAAATTAAAATACAATTAAGAAATAAAATTTCAGAGTATCTGCTAAATTTTTCTTGAGTTATAAGCGTATTAAGAGATACTCATACGAGCAAACCGAGACAATGTGATAGGAGAATATTTAAATAATATATATGTCGTAATTATATTTATATGAACGTGGGATAGTATTGCAATACCCTGCAATGTACACCCTCAGGGTGCGAGGTTTAGGTCAGAATTTTTAAATGTTCATTACCTACTTATTTGCTGTTTACATTTACCCGTGTTGATGATATTTGTGCTATTAGGCGTAAGAAAATTGCCTTCATATTCTATACAAAGTAGACTTCGCGATAGTCCTAATGCAATTATGCAAACGCCCATAGGCATTGTATCACAGTCCTTTTATGAAATATTGACTATCGGTCCTCGTATGATAATATCGGGTTGTTTTGTTTTTGATTTAGTCTCTGTTATGGAAACTGTAATGTATTGTATTTAATGTATTATTATTAATTTTTACTCTTTGTTAGTTGTTATTTTATTAATTTAATTATTGTGTTTAGTTTTACTCGAGGGATTTTTGTAATCTGATAAATAAACAAGTAATAATGACAATATGGTACTTGTTTCCACACATAATAAGGTGTTCTTCTTAGCAAAAGGCCAACCAATAATTAATTAAAATAAACATTTTAATAGATTTAACTGCTTTTCACCCCATATTCTTCCTAAGTAGGGTCATCATAACATGTTTTCCTTTTTCGATCTCCTTGATTAGCTGTCATCACAGCATTCTAACTATTAATTACAGAATATTATCAAATTTACAAAATTATTATTTACTTATAAGCAATGTTTATACATAATCACGACCCAGCAAAAGTACGACTTACCAATTTACGTACTAGACCTAGAAAGAAGACCGATTGACCCTCAAAACTACATTTCGAAATACATAAATATATACTATCCCAAAAATTATAAATAGTATACATTTTATAACTTGATACGTCGTATTGATTAACGTGGTATCCAACCGACACAATAGAAAATAGCCTTGGAGCGGTATCGTATAGTGATGAGCGGCGTACAAGGGATATTATAATCATAGACAAAAAGTCATCAATCACATATTTACATAATAGAATTGGAGTTTTTAAGTTACAAAAACCCTAAGGATGTAAATGTACAATTCATCATTGTCTACATACTTGTTTGTTCATATAACAATGCTTGATACTTGTGAAACTATAACTAACCACGCTCCACTCGCGTTAATATTAATTTTATCAATGAATTTTGGTTGTTGATTGAGAGAGAAATAATGTTTCTATCAAAAATTGTTTATTTCAGTATGCAGTCAATACAGGCTGACATGAACTTACCCAAAATTCAAAATTATAAGCAAAGTCTATATTCTCTAACGTTTGAAGCAAATCGGATGATGCAGTAACGTTTCGTACAAAGTTTATTTCTCTCGTTACCCCACTTCCTACAAGTTTTTCGAAAGAAGTGTAGCCTATCGCCATCCTCATAGTCTCATCTAAGTCTAAACCAAAATTCATCATTTTTGATTCAGCGGTTGAGGCGTGAAAACGTAACAAACAAACAAACTCACATTCACATTCATAATATTTAGTCTAATCGACCAGTTGAAAATAGTCTAAAATAGAGATACTGCTCTTAAAATTATGTGTGATACGTCATTACATTCGGAATGATGACTACAAAAATATGCCAAAAGGGCTGTATTAGCACACAAAAAATGCAAAAGTTTTAAACAATTAAAATGTAAAAAGAGGCATTTCAATTTTCGCCAATATTTTATAGACTATATTATTAATATTTAAGAAATTTGAAATAAGATTCTGAAAGAAAAAATTTCCAATAAAAATCTACAAGTCTTCAAAACTCTGTCGCCATTATTTATAATTTTAATTTAACACTGAAAATGGGTCTTCGTGCGACATTTTTAGTAATGCGTTAATAATGCGCGAGCGGCCTCAAAAGCGAGTACGACACAATGATAAATTTTTATAAGGTATTGAAATATTTTTTTAATGCGAACAAATATAGTTTATTTTGAATACTTTAAAAAAGTTATTTCCGTTGGAAATATTACCTAAAGTTAATTTTTCAAACAAGTTAAACGATTGTTAACTAACAAACTTTTCTCGAACTTCTTGAAATTTACAATGAAGAAATGAGAAAAAATGTTTAAATAATTGTCACAAAAACTTTTCGCTTCGTGGAGCCGTTCTTATATACATACATAACAACGTCACGCCATATAAGTAAAAAAAGATTATACTTTGTTTACAATAATTTTTGTAAATGAACAAAAACTGAGAAATTCAAGTATTATTGTTGTAACAAAAAACATGTAGAACAAACAGTAATAAAAAATTTTTTAAACAAAGTATGAATATTTTATTATCTTTTATGGCGTGATCTTGTTATGTATCTATATAAGCAAGGCTCTACAAAACTAAATATTTTTACGGCAATTATTATAAACATATTTTTAATTTTGAGAATTTGAAAATTTTGTTCGTTTAACTTGTTGAAAAATTTACTTAAATTAACATTTCCAACGGAAATAAAATTTTCAAAGTGTTCAAACAACACCATATTTTTTTAAATAAAAAAATATTCAATACCTTCCAAAAATTAATCTATGTGTCGTACTCGCTTTTGACGCCGCGCGCGTAATACCAAAAATGTGGCGCGGATACCCATTTTAGCGTTAAATTATAAATAATGGATAAAAGTTCCGGGAGAGTTTTTTATTTGTAATTTTCTCCTCTTACAGAATATTTTTTTTAAATTACTTATATACTAAACGTGAAATATGTGCGATAAACGCAAATGCCTTTTTTTCGTCTTTAATAGTTTATAACTTTTGCATTTTTTATGTGCTTTAGGTACATTTTTCTAGGCGTCATTCAGAATCCAATGAGTTATCACACATAATTTTAAGCGCAATATCTCTATTTTAGACCATTTTCTACTTGTCGACTAAACTAATTAGTAAGCGACCAATGGTCTAAAAAAAAGAAAATCTGTTGTCAAATGAACGATAAAAAGGCGGAACTGTTTATACTTGCCTATATCAATATTTAGGTTTCTCAAAGTATTATATTATTCTAAAAAACTTATTATGTCATATTTTACGTAGATTGATGCATTTGATTATATCACAGCAGTGCAAATACGAACAAAGGCGAAAAAGTTATTTTTTTGCATCCAATGTTTGAAAGGCGGTCATGTAACCGTTATGTCTACACGGGAGAACTTTCAGATAAGTAAATACTTAATGGCATCAACGATGTAAGATTTTTTTTTGAGGATAAATTGAGGTCAATCCACTTTATGGATAACCACAGTATTATTCAAAATTATTAGTAACCACTGAGAAGTTAACAATCTATTGACAGCTAAGCTATTATGAATGTATGTGTTTGAGGAATTAATAATGAAACAAATACAAGTATTCGTTCGGCCTGAAACGCGAACCCCATTAAATACTCTCTATAATGAATTTATTACCATGTGCATTATGGTCGCCACTATACTAGTACAGATCAATACTATCAAGCTTGATTCCGATTGATTACTGACTAGACTGATTGATCTTTACAAGTAAGTCATCTAGTTTACGGTGGTCACGATTAATCAAATACTTTTATTAGTTTATTTATTTGTTAAATTTATACTTAAGTACATAGTAAAAGGTATTGCTACACATTTATAAATATAAGAAAAAAATTATCATAAAATTCGTCCTGTCAACATATTTTAAGGATCTAAATATTTAATTATAATAGACCATACAATGTAATATGTTAGTCATGTTGCTACCATAACATAAACTTAGGAGTAGGTACAACATTACAGAAACTAATTGTGAAGTAAATCTAGATACTGTGATACTTATTTACAATATTTATTTGAATTCTGATTGATTAATAAGAATTGAAAACTGTGTTTATTTATAATAATAAATTTATTTTAAACTTTGACTACAGTGACGAATTTAAACATGGCTTGCAACGTAGTCGCAAATGTATAAATATTAACAGGTATAATATTAGCCGCTAAAACCTCCACCGGTTTCTGAGCCTGACGGAGCATCACGAAAACCATCTTCTGTTCTTTAAGATCAAAGTTTTCCCAGCCGCAGCTGTAAACGGCCCTCGTAAATATCTCCGACGCATCAACTAATTTCTGACATAGAAAACAGTACAGAAAGAACACCGAGGTACAGTACACCCATATAGGTAAAAATACAAACCATTCCCCTAGAGGTGAATACATTATTAATAAAATACAAAGAGCGTGGGAACCAAAATTGATCCCAAGGGATACACTGTACAACAACTTCAGTTTATCTATCACATCTAAGGTTAACGAATGACGGCGTACCAGTGACGGCAGGGTTTTATTAACTAAAGCTTTATGCTCATTTAAATCCTTGTACTTGTTAAATTCCATCATCTCGTCTGCAAGGATTTGGTACATGGCTGCAGTATGAGCTATAAGGAATAGAAGTAGAGCTTGATAATTGAGCACGACGATCATGATACTGCATTCCTGTGCGCACAGTATAATCTGGCAAATCTGTTTGTTTGGCGTCGAGGTAAGCGGACCCAGACCTAAAAACAGGAAATGAATGTAATAATAATACAGCAATTACATGATTGAATAACCATCCAAACACTGTTATAACGCATAGACACAATAAATATAATTTTATAAATGCATGAAAGTTCGGCGGTTCCTCACGCTAAGGCTTGCGTGACAGTAATGACAACGCTTTTTGTTTTTCTTTTCCGTATACTCATATATTTATGTTCAATTTCAATCTAATCTCACATCGAATATAGTATCTAGTATCTCTAGATGCAAAGAACCGATCTCGACAACGTCTGCCCGATTTCATATATTAATTGCAAGCTTAATATTATGTATATCTATTTTTCTATAGTATCACAATAAATAGATGGCTGTGTACAATGCCTAAGCTTCGGCGAACGGCTACTAAGACTTCGAAAATTTATGGAGGTTAAGGTAGATAGATATCAATAAGCTGACTTTGGAATGCAACACGTATTATTATGGTACCATAGCACGTATTACACCTGATATTAAGTCATCTCGTTCAAGTTCAACACGATAGTCCTGATTTCCGTTTTTTTAGTTGAAGAAGCCAATAACTCAAGTTCATTGTAAGATATAAATATTAATAGAGCGTTTCGATATATCGTCGAGCCTAATTGAGCTTCTAATTTGTAGTTGATTACAAATAAAATTAATAGTCTTATGTCCGGCCTACCATCCATGACGAGGATTTGCGACGTTGCTTTTACCAAATCTAAACTGATTTATTTCAAGTGTTACTATTCTGCTGAATAATTACATTTTTAGGCATAGAACTACGTGTAAAATTATGCATTATTTTTTATTTGTTAACTCTAAATCGGTTAACTGTGTAAATAATACTTAACCTGTCAAAAGCTGTTGTAGAATTATGTAATTCCGGAATGACCCTAATACTGTAGTAATTTTTTGTCAGGTTACGTAATAAGCCATTATTAAGTAAGTTTTTTTATTATCTGTAAGTTTGGTCGCAATCTCAACTAATGTTAAATGTTGATGTGGTCCAAGGCAGTAACACACTAAGCCTAATGGGGAACTGGCTCACAAGAGAAGCTGCCGAAACACCATTCTAAATGCTTGGCCCTTGGCAACAGCTTTTTAACTTCCATGAAAAGCGAAACTTTTAAAGCGATGAAGCTTAGTAGTAGTGTGTATCTGTGTAGAGACAGCGCCGCAACGAACGTGAGTTCGAATCCCTGCAATGAGTTTGAGCTTTCAGTGAAATAATACCTCATGATGTAATCATAACATGGTGGTAGGGCTTTTTCTAATACCCGGCTGGCTAGCTACCACCCTTAAGTTGAAAATCTGCTGCCTAATACCAATAGTTGAGATCCGGCAGTGGCACTTAGGAGCCAGTCCCTCCACAGGCTTAGCGTGTCTACCAACTTGGCCCGTATCGTCACTTAAGATCAGGTGAGATTATGGTCATAACGTTTAACCTTAATTATAAAAAAAACGATCGACTATACCCTTTCATGCTGTGACTGAAACATCCTCATGTAAAGAAATGTAATCCTTATTTTATCACATGTATCAGGTTACATTCTACCAGCATTTAAAAACAAACCAAATTATAATTTAATGCTTAAAACTGAAGAGAATACTAAATAAATATTAAGACTATATTTGACCTGAATAGTCTTCAGAAGTTGTAACATGACATTTACATCACGTATCAAATATTGTTTTATATTACAGATAATTATTTCGTTTGAACATTTGAGATCATAAGTTACATCAATACTGTCCATTACATAAGAAATATAGTTCAAAGCAATATGTCACAATTTTCATTTATTTTCTTAGACATTGGTTAACATAGTTTTTTTATTATATTATTATTAATGAATTTTGCTAACTTTTCAAGATTGAGCTTCTATGACACAATAACATATCTATACATGTATATCATCTTATGTGATAGAAATTGCTAGTGTTGTGGCTTTATATGTGTTTTTCTGAAGATCTTCTACAGTATTATACACAAAAAATTCGGATCTGAAGCGTAAAAAGTATATTCATCATACATGCCATTGGCGATATTCCTAACAAAGCAAACATACATCATTTAAAAAAGGTCCGAATATGTACAGACGATATGAGTTCATTTACAAAGAGAACTATTATTAATTATTTTTTAATTGTTATAAACAGTACTAAAGCTTGTGTATTTTTAATAATGTAAAACCTTACAGTCTTTTTTTTTGTTTTTAAAAACAAATAACTTACTGTCCATAAATTTACACTTGGCATCGATACTGTATTATCGTTACTTTTACGTACAGGTTGTCTTTTTATAATTGCTAATATAAAAAAAATAATGTAAGCGATCGAAGCGAAGCGATGTATATGTCATAATCATTTTAACATTATATATAAACTGTCATCCCATACATTATTTGTTTTTTCTTTACGTAGGTAATCATTGAAAGGCAATTTGGTTAGAGGTATGGAAACTATTAACAATATATTTTTAACATTTATAGGCTAAGTGTTATGACCCCAAGTTTGAGCCGCGTCGTCTCAGCAAGACGACAAATGGCCGTACGGTTTTAAAGGGTATTCCCCTACGGGGTAAGGCAACTAGTGTCGAGCGGGTCCCACATAACCTGACCAGACCCCGGGCTGGGAGAGTATAAGTAAATACATTTCTCCATAACAAAAAAAAATACCACAACCTCACATGATGTTAAGTGACAATGTGGCCCAAGATAGCAGACACGCTAATCCTTGTGGAGGGACTAGCTATCAAAAGCAATTACGGGCATAATTATAACTATAGGTATTTGGCAGCAGATTTTCAATTTGAGGGTAATAGCTAGCCTGGCGGGCATTAGAAAAAGCTCTACAACCATGCAAATATAATACGGTGCCATATATATTCTACTGTACTTACCCACGCAGGGTGTCATGGCGTAATCGTTCATAATATCAACACGGATAGGTAAATATATAAACACACCGTCAATGTAGTTCAATACATAGAAAACTAGTATAATCCGTTTGATGATAGTGAGTAGCTTCTTATGCTTCTTCTGTGAAGAATCTGAAGACTTTGACAATTCGTCGCTCAAGCGAATCGCTTTTAAAGTTATTTTTAGGTCCGACCTATTAAAACAAGTTGTAATTACTTTTGAGGATAATACACAAGATTAACCGTACGGGCACCGTACCACCGCACCATCAAAAGTGGTTTCAAATTATTAGTATTATGCTATATAGTAAAACATGACTAAAAAATACAACATAATAATTTAAGTAAATAATAATAGAAATCAATCCATTGGTTCCCGTGTTACAAGAACTTTTACAATTCACTATAATGTAACTTACTAAAAACAGTTTTAACTCGCGATAACTACTGATATAACAATAAATAAAGCTTTAATTAGAATCTTGTCATTATTCCCAAAATACTTATATCATCTGGATGAATGGCAATCCACGACGGTACGTTTCCCGTGGAATTTCTTTCCTCGCACGACTACCTCGTGGAACCAACTTGCGACGACGGTGTTTCCAAACCAATACGACTTGGGGACCTTCAAGAGAGAGCTTACGCTCACCTCAAAGGCCGGCAACGCACCTGTGATTCCTCTGGTGTTGTGGGTGTTCATGGGCGTCGGTGATCACTTACTGTCAGGTGATCCGTTTACTCGTTTGCCCCTTATTCCATAAAAATGATACAAAATATAATTTCAAAGTTAACCTTTTCGTCAAATACCAATAACTAATATTAGCAATCAATAATAAAAGTGAGACGTTGATATTGCTTTTTATATAGTCTTCGGGTCCATTTGCATATTTCCATTGATATACAACATTTCCTACGCCGTAAACGTAAGACAACAAGGACAGATGTACCATCCAGAATGGTGCTGAAAAAGAAGATAAGAAATGAACACTCTGGAAAGTATATATTGATTAACTTCCACTCATAACCTTTATACTTGCGTGATGACAAAATGTAGATAATAACGAAGATAAGTCAAGTAGAACACCCATCAATGTTAAATTACATCGTGTCACGTCTCGGAACTAGCTGGTGTATGTTCAGCAATAAATTGAATTGGTAATGTTGATAGATTCAGTTATTATATATTCATAGGTTCAGATTCTTGCAAATCCGCAAGAAAGTGAACTCTCCATCGTCATCACTGTTTCTTTTTATTGATTTAAAATAATTGATTACAGTTATAATGCTACGCTGCATAATCAACAGCACACTACGCAAAATACTTCCACTGTAGGTACTAATATAATAAACAGCTACAGCTGTCCCAATTATTTAAAAAAATCCAAAGAGTTTCTATAAGTATAGAATACTAAACCTCTCATCTTTTCTCCACCAATAGTAATACCAACAAGACTTGGAAATATATTCACAATCCACAACAACCCCTCGAAGCTGACGTCCTGTAGTTTTTGTTTTATACTTATTATATGATCTCTAATTTTTGACATGTTCATTTCTCGATAAATTTTCTGCAAACCGCAGTGAGTTTCGGGACGAGAACTTGAAATAATAGTCTAAAGAAAATCATATACCGTAGTAGAATAATAGCCGGCAGGTAGGCGTTTATTATAGATCTGTAATTACATATAATAATATGTAATTTAAAAAAAAAAGTTTCTTTATGCTTTAGCGCCTTAATCCGTGTATTTTATTTAGGAAGATTACTGTGACTTTTATAATTTACATATGCCGTGTGAATTTTTCAGCAATTTAATTTCTTATTCTTTCTGTTGTGTAGAAAATATAGAAGTTTTTTAACGGATCCTCCAGTAATATAACAAAAATTTAGCCTTCATATTTTACTTTTCAAAAAGTACCCAGAAAACAGATGTAGCTAGAATTTCTAAAAGGAATTATAATTGTAAACATTAAATACATTATTATATTTGTATATTTTTCTATTGTTGTATAAAATTGAATTATCTAATTTTCTACTGAAAATAAAAATATACATAAATAATTGTCTTGTGTTGTTTGTAAAATCCTGCAAATAGGACATTTACTTCTGGGTATATGAATTGTCTACAATTTTAAACATTTTTTAGAAGGTCACATAGTACCTATGTATTATTATCCACTAAACTAAACTAATTGTATACAGCTACCAATATATATGCAGGTACCAAGCTTTAAACGTACCACAACAACATGGCTATATTTTTAGATAACATTTACACAATATTAAACATAAGATTTTACCAAACATTTGTGTGAATACAGACGACTTTTTAATTAAAAAATTAAGTGTAACTATTTTGTCTATTCAATTAAATACGGATTTTAACTTATAATCCTTCTATTATGTAGTGTACTGTTGTACGCAATAAATTTTCATATTACTTTTTCCTTAATAGATGTAGTGTTTGGTTACGATCTGATGCAATATTATGCGACCATGTAGCCCAAGAATGTAACAAGTTAAGCGTTGTGTTAGAACTAGCACTCAAATGAAACTGCCGAAAATATTTATAGATTTTAGCTGCATATGTCCGACTTGAGGGTAATCAATACCTAAGCAAGCATAGCAAAATAACATACCATGATATAATGCAACAAGAGCAAAAACTGTAAAAATAACCAAAAGTAGGCAAATAGTGACAAATCAACCCATAGTTGTAGCAAAATATACAAAAAACATCAATTCTTTTTTTCTATATAAAACATGGTACCATGCATTATGAACTCGCCACCTTTCATTATGACCACGCCGCCTACAGACAACGTGTTATTTAAATGATAATTATACGTACCACAACAGATATGGTAATAAAGAAAATAAATAATGAAAAAATAACGAACCATACAAAAATAAATATGCCACTTATATTTCAAATCATTTATTTAACCAATTTTCTCTACATCAGTATAATGTACTAGATTCTTCTGCACTTTCTATTGGTCAAAATCGCATTAAGATATATCATAAAACTTATAAGTGAAACACACACACACTTAAATGTACCAACCTTCATGATATCTATGAAGAGTTTTCAATTATCACTTTTATCCAAACTAATATTATAATTTTGATATAGAGATATAAAGAAATGACATACGGCTATCCTTTGTCACAAGTAATGTCATCAGCCATTCAGTAAATGTTCCCGATATCGCGCATACAAATACGTAGTTTCAACTCGCGAGCAAACCGAAGTAAATTTGCAGTAAGTCATTTCAAATATTACTAGAATTATATTACATTCAAAGTAATTCTTGTAAAGTACTTTAAGAGCAGATCATAATTAAACTTTTCTAGAAAACAACCTAGTAATGCTTAATCGGTACCATCGGCATTTGCCTATACAGTTATGTACTTAAGATCAGTGTTCATTTTTATTGATAACTTTGTTTATAAATAAAAAGTCACAAATTTTTCAAAACTTAATACTGAACTTAAATTTCATTTTTGTCTAATATATAACCAAAAGTTTAAGTATATTTACATACGGACACACGATAATCAAGCTAGGTTAAAATTCCTTTTACACCTATTTTATTATTAAGAAAATAACATATCCTATAACTATAGGAGCAATTTTTTTTACATTATTAGACATTTTTACAGAATGTTAACTGATTGTATTTTAGCGTTTTGTGGCAAGCAAAATGGCTTCCACTCTGATATTCGTAAACAGGCAAGACTAGTGACCTATGACATATGACTAAATGTTTATCGCTTTATAAGTATTGTAAAATACTTCATTTCAAATACTCTAAAGCCCTTTTAGTGAAATTAATAAAACTTATATTAAACAATGTATCTTAGATAAAATTACAATTTAAAAACTGTAACAAACTTGTAAATGTTTTGAAAAGTATAAGCGAATGTATACATACATATCGGTACAACGTTTGCTGCGTAAGTTATAACAGGTTTCTGTGCTTGTTTCAAAATTAACAAAACATACTTCTGCATAGCAACATTCAAATGCTCCCAACCGCAAGCGTATACAGCTACCTCAAACTTTTCCGATGCAGTTGTTAATCTCTGTCCTTGATAACAATAAAGAAAAAACACAAAGATGCTATGATAAATCAACGGTCCAAAATTCAAACACACTTCCAAAGGTAAAACAAAAAATAAACATATAGATATTGCGTTAAATCCAAAACTAATTCCAATAGCAACGTTATACAAGCCTTGTAACTTTTTTACTGTGTGCAAAACTGACGAATGTCTTACAATAAAAAGTTTCAAGTGATCTGTAAGGGTTTTGGTCATTTCTGAAGAGTTATCGTATTGTATCGCTAAGTCGTTAAATCCAACTACATCCGTAGCAAGAATTTGAAATACAGCAGTAGTATGTGAGAAGAGGAAAAAGAGTATAGAATCATAGCTGCAAACCACTATGGCTGCTGTCAGTTCTTGAAATGCCAATATAGCCATGCAAGCCTCACGATTAGGGCTAGAAGTCAGAGGCTCCAAACCTAAAAGACAATATATAACCAATTTATTTGTAAATAAAAACATATGAAAATAGATTATTAGTATTATCAGTCACATTTTCAGTGTGCAACACCGCGTCAATGGACATGAGTTCGAATCCAATTTCCTCAAGTTGAAAATTTGCCGTCAAATAACTAAAGGTATGTTCCGGCAGTTGCACTTGAGAGTCAGTCCCTCCACTAGGCTTAGTGTGTCAACCATCTTGAGCCACATCATCACTTAATATTAGGTGAGATTGTAGTCATAACGGTAAATTATTAAAAAAATAATTTTGCCCTAAATTTTTGTCTGTTTTAAGAAATGTTTTAAATGAAGATTTCTAGTTTGAGACAGAATAATAACGAATATATCATGTACAGAAAATGAAAGGTTCTTACCGACACACGAGGCCACTGCAAAGGAATCTACATTAAGAATTCTGGTCGGTGTATAAATACACAAATCGTTGACAAAGTGAAAGACGTGGCACGCTACCACTATTATTGTAATTCTTTTCAATAACTTCGTATACTCTTCAACGAATCTTCCAGACTCCAATATTAACTTGTTATTTTTTAAAGCCAGTTCCAATATATCGTTTAGGTCGGTTCTGAAAATTATGTCGATTGAAATTTAATTAGTGTATAATTAATAAGTCGTTTACACCATCACTAACCAAATGTATGCATAAATTATGAATTCCCATGCACAATAACCGTTACTTAATAGCTTTAAATCGGGACAAAAACTTAAAAGCGACCAATAAATGAGACAATTTTATTATGAAATATCATTTATAATTTTGCAATCGTCCTATCTTGCCTAAGTATTATTTCTTATTCAAATTATATTCAAAAAACTATAGAACATATTAAAGACAAACTAAAGCAAACAAAAATATTTTTGGCAATAACAGAGTTTATAAAACATAATTTATAAAAAATATTCAATTATACAATTGGTTAAGTCTTATTTTAATCGTTTGCGTAGATTGCAATAATAATCATACCTTTTGTATTGTCTCCACCAAGTAGCATTAAAGATAACAATGAAAATAGAAAAGTTGAAGAAACTGTTCATTGAATCTATGAAGCCGTGTGCATAGTAAAGTTGATAAACGACAATACCCACCAGGCACACGTAGAATAGCAGAATATTATGTATTGCCCAGAAAAACACTGAAAATGAAAAAAATATTTTAATACAATTAAATGCCAATAAGTAAAGCAACATAATGAATATAAATAAAGTCAATTATTTCAGTATTAATATTAAGATATTGATTGTGGTTTCGACCAATAAAATTGTTTGAAAATGTACCCCGTGAAAGTACCCATTGAACTAACTGACTCACTAACGAATCTTCTCTTAGGATAGTGCGGCAAATATATCATGTGTAAGCACTCTGACGGTGATCTTGGAACGGATGCATCTTATGTAATAGTGTACTTGTTAAAAGATCGGCAGTACATGACCATCAGTACTCTACGGTCATAAGTAAACAACTATACCTAAAAAAGAAATAAAACAGCCTTTCATACATCTATTTATCTAATGGTAGTTACAACTTTGGCAAATGATTTATAAAGACAAGTGAACAAAGGTTCCTCTCCGCTGATGCTGCTGTGCGTGGGCTAGAATACTTTATGGCACCACGGACTTGCCCAGTCACTGTGCCACCCTCTTCTCCTCCCCAGCATAACCCACTGAACCGGTAAACCAGTACGTGTGGTGCTGGTTTGGCCGTAGATACTTAGCTTGAAACTAAAATCTAAGGCACCGTTCCGGCTTTACTTCTAGTTTCCATTCTTTTTGGGGACTATCCTTATTATATCCATATTAATATAATAAAGCAACTAAGTTTGTTTGTTGGAACAAGCTAATCTTAAAAACTACCAGACAAATTTCAAAAATATTTTTCTACTTGATAGAGCAAGGCTTTAGGCTATTTAACATCACGCTGCCACCAAAAAGAGTAAAGTTATATTAAAAAAATATTGAATTGAACATATTAAACCTAAATTCGCGAACAAGATGAATTACCTACCATTAAATTTTGTGTCGAACAAAGGGAAACCAGCGATCGTCGGAAGAAAATTTAATAAAGACAACAGATTTTGCCAAGAATTTTTTCGAAGTAGTTGTTTGAAATTTACGATGCTATTGATAATATTAACCATGTTTTTAACCTGTTTCTTATAGTGGAAATACACTATCAACACATTACACAGAATGAAAGAAGTGATTAAATATATTATGGTACACCAAATTGGTTGTGAGGTCTCATAAAATGATCATTTAAATAAATAATTAGGTAATTTTACTAACTACTTAACTGTGTCTTCCTTAATAATACACAAAACGCTATGTAAAGGTGTCAATTATTTTGTAATCTCTTATTAACTCTATGATGGCAGCTAATAAATATACAAGGACATGTTCACATGACCCTTCTTATTTCGAAAATCTTAAAAATATACTACATTTAATTTATATTTGAGTTAGTTAAAGCAATTTCTTGGTAGCGTGTACACACCGCGTCGAATCCTTGCAATGAACCTTAATTTAGATGTAAAAACCAACACCGTGATGAAACCATAATTAAGTTATTTTATAATGTCCGCCTAGCTAACTACCACGCTCAAGATGACAATTTACTAAGCTTAGCTTATTACCGTCATAGGCCTCATTGTTTCTTTATTTTAGTGGAGAGAGTCGAACTAATTAGCTATACATGGTTTTAGAGAGGGAAACTTCGAACAGTTCCCGGACTTGTTACACGGATGTAAGTTTCCGACGCACGCCAATAGTCACCTACACTACTCATGTTTCTCTTCCTGCCCAGTCAAATTAGGTATGAGCCTGCTAACACAGCTTTAGAAACACGTTCTAATATAGAACTTACTGCAGTCCTAGACAGGCCAAAAATTTTAATAGAGTATAGACATTTTGTTGGTATACTTCTAGCTCCCACTTTACTATAAATATAAAGAACATAATAACTTCTTAAACGTATTTTCCCTAACTAATTGGGATACCTTCACTAAATGGTGTATGAATGCCAAAAAATAATGATTAGATAACTAATTAACATAAATATACAAAACAATTCATAACATAAAATTTTTAATTATTTTATTACCAAATTTCACAGAATAATATAATTTTATTTGTGGTAATTTATATATTCAAATTCAATTGGTTTATTATAATTTTTTTCATATAATGTAGCATCGTTTTTTTTAATCCTATATTCAAATTCTCGAAATCAAAAGCTTATGCTATTCTTTAACAAAAAATTGGCAGAAAATGTCACTGTCTACTCCTTGCATAAGAAAACCTATCGTGTTAACACTTACAGATGGCATCGTTCCCATAATCAACACCTTTTGTATTAAATTAAGTAATTATCAAATGTTAGCTCCAGCTATAGAACAATTACGTACCCTATGACAGCGTTAAAAAGGGTTTCTTTATACATAAAGAGGTGACACAACATTAAGCAAAGTAACTTCTAATTAGGTAACTTTTTAAATACATTATTATTCTTCGCTTTTAATTAATGCTAACAAATGTTTACTCATAATGCTGCCTGTAAAAAGGGTTCTTTTTTTTTGAGGTCTTTTTACAACTCGAAATTTATGCACTGTATTCTTTTTGTTATTTAATTAATTTGTACACAAAATTATAAAACGCTATAAATAATACAAAATAGAATCTAATAACAAAACCTTATATTTCAGGCCAAGAACATTTACCATAGTAATGTATATTTTTTATACCGTTAGAAACTAGATATTTCAATGATCAAAAGCGGACCGACTTTTTAAAAAAGCTGATATTTTGATGTGAGAATTTTCGTTTGCAAATTAGGATGCTTATTCGACATTAGCGTAAAATAAGGTGAAAAAATTAACATTTAAAATAAAAGCAAAAATACAGTATGTTTGGGACACAATAAGGTAAGTTTTTACCAAATCTCGTGAAAAAAATATTTTTGTAAAAGATAAAAGTAAAAGTAAAAAGATAAATTAGTTATTTTAATGTTTCAAACAAATTTTTAGGTTATGTTAAAAGTATAAATAAAAAACTTGTAGTTCTTTATATTACCTACAACTTTGTTATTTAAGTTTTTTCCGGACTTGTAGGAAGGAATATGATATAGAAATAGAATATAACAAAGAGGAAGGACTTGTAGTTTTTCCGAAAATCGAGATAAACCGTTTTTACCCCTAAAAACTTACACTTACACTTAAAAACCCATTACACTTCACGACCTCAGATTGCCCGTAAATTATTTTTCGTTTAATTTTTATGATATATTATATATTCTCTTCCTTTTCCAATGGGTTTCATTCTAATATATTTTTTTCACTTTTTACATTTTCGTCCCAAGTATACTATCCTGGAGGAACTCTTTCTTTTTAAGATGTAAAAAGTATATTATGTATGTTGATCCATAATATTAGTTATCGCCATGTGAAATTTTATTAATGTCTGTCCACTAGTTTCAGGATTGATGCTAGTACAAATGCACAGTCAGACCAATAAAACTATTTTTATAAAGAATTTTTTATATTCCATATTAACAATAAAGTATATCCCCAGTTACATTACAATTTATAAAAAATATTTTTATACATTTTTGCCCATGTTAGTTACCAATTTTTACCCTCTGTTAATAAAACTAGGAACTATTTGTTAAGTAATCAGTATACTGTCAGTTTTTATTGTGGTATAATAGATGGCGCTATATACCATAGAAAGAAAATTATGTACGATTTAAAAGTAGATGGCGCGATGTAACGTTTACAGATTTAAGAGTAGGTGTTATTTTACAATAGGTATCTCGAAAGTGGAATAACCATCACATGACCGGAAGGTCGTACAGTTTTAACAACATTGTTTGGCTATTTGCTTACTCATATTTACGTTACGCCATCGCATTCAGTTAAATAAAATAGGTGATCATTCGTTTCGTAAAATCGTGTTATAATGCGACGTAAAAACTTTCACCGTTGTGTATTAAAATTACCTTAGCATAGTGTCCGTATTTTTATTTCATGTATAAATAAAAGGGCTATTGTATACAAGTGACTCAAGGATTGTATAAAACGATTTGACATTGCACCACAACTAGGTATATTTGGTATCAGAGTGACTAATTTGCCTTGTTTCCAATTACCGAAATGTATTTTTTAATTTACATAGCTTGATTTACAAAAATTACTTATTTATTTAGCTACAAGTTGATATCATCTGTGCAAGAATTATGTAAAACGTTAGAAACTAACAAAAACAATTTTAATGTAAATTACTAATTGAATTAAAGTATTACGTTAGGTACTTACACGATAGACAAAATTTATGACATTATGCATTTGCTAATTACTCGGCTAATGAAGTAAAAATAAATTGATTTCTACAAAATAATAACCTTGTTTCAACAATAACTCATGAAATACCTTCAAATAGAAAGAAAATACCTACCAAAACGTCACAGACACATTTCGCCTTGTTGAAGTGAGGCGGGTTCGAAATTGCAATCCTGTCGCGTCGCGGCGACTGGCCCTGCCTGTTAGTAACTTGACTAGCTGCCGTACAGATGGCCGAACTAGTGCAATGGGAGGTGGATCATTAGAAAAAGCCCTGCCATGATGCACAAAGTTTATCCATCACCGTAAGTTGAAGTTTATTGCAGGTATTTGAACTTATAACCATTGACGCGGCATCTGTATATGCTACCACTGAACAAATAGTAAAGTTTACTATAATAGTTACTACTTATACAGATTTAGAAGGAGAAGTTAATAAGAATTAACAAATGTAAATGAAACACTAGATACATGCACAAATATATTTCAAAGCAACAATTGACATCAATACTATGACATGGAACAATAAATACTCGGAACAGCTTGGATTTCGTATTTTAACCTCTAAAAACGACCCTAACATTTATTTTTCCTTATATTTATTCAACTAACGCTACTTATCCTTATAAACATATTCTTTTGTTTTTGATAAATTATCATTGATTTACCCTATACAGAGGTACTTAAATAGTGACATTTTTAACATTGTTAATCTCATTCTAACAATTAGACGATCGTAATTAAAATTATATAAATATATTAATAATATTATCAGGAACAGCTTGTATAAGCCATATCTTTGAAACTTCACAGTCTCAGGAATGTTATTAATTAATTAATTAAAGCTCAAGTAATGCTATATGCCGAGAAACCTCGGCTTGGTTCGTGTCAGCTGTGTTCTCCACTAACACTCCGTACCCTTCTTATCAACTCTTCCACTTTCCTATACGGACTTTGACACCTTTCTTGATCATTTCTTATTAGATAGGGTTCAGATTCGATGTCTCGCGAGTCGGGCGTGTAGCAACCACTGGAGTTATCTATTTTATTTAAAAACGGTTCTACATCGGGCACAACAGCTGTTGTTGTTCCGACGACCCCATTATATTCAACTATGCTACTCTCATTTACCCTCTGGTGTAACCAGACTGGTGAGTGTACGTAAATTCTAGGTCGTTCTCTTAGAGCATTACATCTCTCTAACGCGGGTCTACGTAAAGGAACTGGCGGTCTATAAGCCGTCGGTATAGGAACCCCTCGGCCTATCATACAACATAATAATCCTTTCATTGCGGCTCGAAAATCTTTTAAATGATATGCGTACAATAGAGGATTTATCGCTGAATTCAAATGAGAGAATATAATACAAAAATACGTGAGTGTGTTTGGAATATCCAGTGACGGCATAAAGGCTTTTGTAGCGTTGACAGTATAGAGCGGCATCCAGCACAGTATGAAGAAGAAGACGATGATAGCGAGGTTTTGCGTAGCTTTAACCTCTCGCTTTTGAGCTGCTCCGAGTACTCTTAGCATAGTCCCTCCTCCTGAGATCCGTCCTCGACTGCCTCCAACCGTCATTACCTCGCTCAACTGTAACAGATATAAATGCACTTTTTAAATAAAAGATAGCTAATTTCTGTGAATTCAATTTTTTATTAACTCAAAATGAAATATACTTGATTTAAACCATTACACAATATTATACCAGAATTGAACAACATTCTAGAATAAACGAAACCCCAAAAATGATAGATGATACATTATTTATAAACTCCAAGGAGAGATGTTATATATTGTATGATCACCAGGCATGATATAAAAACACTTAATAGTAAAAGAACCCAACCAACAAACTTGAAAACCGTAAATAATTATAATTATATATAATATAGTAATAATATATATATAATAAACCGAAATATAACTTTTCCATTTATCCTTGAATAATGTATTTTATTCAATAACTACTTAATACTGCAACTGTTAAATTCTACTAAAATGAAAATTATTAATACTCAGATGAAACCAGATAATGAGCCATGAGATAAATTTTCGTTTTGCAACTATTTAAATCGCATGGCCTTCGGTGTATTTAGACTGCGTAAAATTTAAGTAGAATATGTGTGTTCACAAGCCGCATTTATTCGATTATTTATTACAGCGCCAACATGGCAATTTTCATAATTGAATAGTTTTTACATTTAAACATTTTCTCCGCCTTTTTTTTCTCGTGACGCTTCTAAGCACTAATTATTGTAAATTATTTATTACGTGTAACACACAATTTGATAGTTTTCTGTTACTTTCTACTGTGTATTTCAAATAAATCCGTCAATAAAATTACTCCATAGAGCACTGTATTTCCATTATTAGTAACTTACTCTTTCGTGTGCATTCTAAAAAAAATATATGTAAAAAAACTATTTTTACTAATTATTGCTAATTACTATCGTTAATAAAGACTATAGTAAGAAAAATCTGTATGACGAATAATACCCTCATTTTCGATTTACAACTATAGCATGGCCAATGTATTTTCTAGACATCTATCCTAACATCCAATAATGACATTGGCAGATATCGTTGTATATATTTTGAATACGGATCGCATTCAGTTCTAAACAGACAAACGAGAATTAATACTGCACATTTTTAGTATTTTAAAATCATTAAAAAAACTAAGTACTTGCTATGTATTGTATATATGTATATATTGAGTACTTTGTTTGTAAAGTTATATTATACAATAATTATTATATTAGTATATATTAAAATAAAACAATTATGTATCAGATTATAAATCATTTATTTCTGCACGACTAACAATTGACTGACGGGTAAACGCAATCTCAAAAAAGACATTCATGTGCTGCTACCCACATTCTTATATGTAAATTAATCACTCTTATATACATCATGTTGTTTGTCCGAAAATGTATTGAAACATAAATTATAATGTATTTGAATACACGAATACACTGAATTCATTTGTAATTACAAGATTGAATGAGATTCATTGAATTAATTAAATTTTACGAAATATGCCTAGTGCTACATAAAATTGTTAGGACTATAAGATTTGCAAAACATCAGAACATAGATCAAATATGTTATGGATGAGTTTTTGGATCTAGATATGGATATCATAAGACTATTTTCAAATAATTATATTTAATAAGAAAATATGTGTTATTTAAATATTTGTAAATCAAAAATATTACGTAAATTTCAGATATTGTAACTTATATTTTTAACATTTTTTATATATTCGGTATTGTATTCGCTTAATCAAATTCTTATTCGAAATAATTTGCAATATAATTATAAGATAAGATAACATTACAATTACAAATTTTAAACTATTTTGAATTTGGATATAGAATTTTTTATAATATTTTTATAATATTACTAAGAATACATTTAAAAATTAATATAACTTTCTTTAAATATAAAAACCATACCGCTATTGAAGCGTATCAGACACAAGGAAACAAGCTAAGGCACTCAGATTGTAGATCGAGTGGCAAAAATAACGCAAGGTCGTTACTAAGAACAACACATCGGCTTTTTGAATCATTTAATACATTCGTCGATATTGAACGCAATAAGTGTATAATTTTCTTAATATTATAATTATAACAATATAAATAGATATGATTATATCTTTTTATATCGTAGTAGGTACACCAAAGCCAAAGGTAACTGACGTTAAGCACAAAAACAGTAACCACCAGGGAATATACAGCTTAACCCCAGCCAAAGCTGGCCTATCTTCTGGAATGACTCTTCACATCATGTGAGAAGGTCATCAAATTTAAAGAAAGTTGGTGCCGTAGCCTTATTGTACGGCACATATATGACATATCGAATTTAATTGTTTATACCGAAATGCATAGTGTGAATACTGTAATTGGAACGTAACGTGTATGGAACAATTATCGAAGAAAATCGATTAGAAGGAAATTAGGTTGTCGCATTTGCTTAACTATAGGGTGCAGAGCTGGCAAAATGGCCCGGAGATACAAGGAGCTGCGAACTCAAAAGTAACCTAAAAACTTAGTAAAAATCATTCATTTTATGTAAGTACTTTACATCGAGTTTACATATACCTAAAGATCACATATAAAAGATTAATTTTAGAACGAATCCAGTTGACTATTCTATCTATTGAAAATCATGTGTCGATTTTTTTATTTTATTATGGTACTTTTGCGGAACAGAAAGTTCGCAAAAAAAGAATTTTATTTATAAATATGTTACTTAGATGAAATTTTTATTTTCTATAACTTTGAAAATATAATTTATTATTTTTTTAACTAAATTCTCTCAATATTAGTAACACTGTTGGGTAACTACTGCAGTGATTGATTAAATTAAATTACAACGTGACGGTTTTTACTGGGTCCCCATCTAATGAACTTGCCACGGGTCTCAGAGAGTATAGTTACGTCATTAGTTGGACAGCTCTTCAAAAGACCAGTCATTATTGAGACTGTATAACACGCTTAGTGAGGCAATGTCTACCTCACAGCTGCATAATTTGCAAAGCGAATAGTCCGTATCTTTAACTTATTCATGGCGATGTGGATTATACCTTGTTAAGGAGATACAACTGATAAACCGTGCTGTTGACTTAACTACAACATATAAAGTCCTCATCAACAATGGCTTTTACAAAATGAACAAGTGAAAGTAACTATTTACCTGCTTTACAACGACGCGATAAATGTGTGCGTAGAAAGCGGCAAGCAGAACGCTCGGTGTGACAATCGTCGCAAAGTATAGAAATAGTAGATAGTTATAGCTCATGACGTCAACAAAGTAGCAACCGGTTGTAGTGGAGACGTCCACGTCCGCGTGCCACCCGAACAGCGGGAGAAGTCCCACCACGGCACCCGCCACCCAGCAAGCCGAAATTATTCCTGGAAATAATAAAACAAGGTATTGTATTGTTTGATAATAATACAGTATATGTACATAGTATAAATAATTTCTGATACAGAAGAAATCCAATAAGACAATGTCGAATACCAAAAATCCTTACTAAAATTTTAAATACGAAATTGATTTTGTTTCTTTATTTATAGCGCCTAAACCGCTGATTTGATTATGATGAATTTGGTATAGAGATAGATGGGAACCTGGAGACGATGATAGGCTACATTTTCTCGCAAAAATCGTATTGGAAGTGGGGGGGGGTGTATGAAACTTTTTATTGCGTTATCCAATTTGTGTAAAAAACACTTTATAAACACTAGCGAAGCCGCACGTAAAATCAGTAATCTATAAATTTACGTAAAGAATTAAATTTGCCTGGTAGTAGGCCGCTTACTATTGCCCGCCACTAGCTACGACCCCTAAGTAAAAAATCTGCTGCCAAATATGTATAGGTGTATTGTGGCAGTAGCACTTCAGAGCCAGTTCCTCCACTAGACTTATCATGTTTACAATCATGGATTACATCGCCCCTTCACATCATGTGATATTGTGCCCATAACGCTAAACTTATAAAGTTATAAATAAGTGGTTTTAACATTTTTAATTACAGTTGTTAAAATAATAAAACAACAAACAGTTATAGTTATAGCTTAGTAGTTATAGCTAGATATTATTTCTTTTAAAATATTATTTATCGTTGTTCTACAATATTTGAAATTATTAAAGAAGTATCTACAATAATTTTAAATCTGTATTCGTAACGGAAACCGTTTAAATACTCGTAAGATATCCATATCCAGATCCAAAATCTCGTATCCATAAAACCCCTACCATTTTTTTACATATACCTGTTTTGGGTTTAATAAATATTTTTTCATTGCTACACTATCGTATCTAATTTGCACAAAATAACCTAACATAACCTGCTTTAATCTTACAATATTACGCGTGTCATTTTATTTATATACATGTTCACTCAAAAATGTAATTCTATACACCAGACTGAAGTCGACTCTTCGATTCTAAAACCCCATAATTTAGATTACAAACTACGACATTTACATAAAAAAGAAATCGTCTATTCGATAACTTATTACAATTTACATAATGAGTATAGTTCTTATTGTCAATAAATTAATTCAAAACAAAAATGTTAGCAAATATAATAGTAACAACAATGCTAATTACTAATTTATCGAGGAGTCAAAATGGGTGTAATTCAGTGGTACACACATGCACTGCAAAAACAACAACAAATAACAAGAGGAGGATTGTCATAACTATTCTTGTTTTCGCATCAAATTACAGAATCTATGAATAAGGTAAGGACTGCGAGTTTAACCTAACGCAGGGGTTGCCAAAGTGTGCGCCGCGGCGCCTTAGTGCACCGTATTGAGTGATAAAGGGCGCCTTGAAACAATTCTCTGTAACGTACTCGTATCATTGCACCATTTATTTCGACCAGCTGTTTAGGTTAGGTCGCCGCAACAATATAGTAAATATGTATGTGCACCACGAACTGAAACATATTGGGAGCCCCTGGCCCAGCGATTTAAGAAATCACTTCGCCGCGGCTGCCGTTGCTCTGAGTGCTGCGGGTGCGTATCCCACACAGGGTAAGTATTTGTGTGATCCATAAACGATTTTTCTGAGTATGGCTGTTACTTTTTCTCCGTTAAATTTCATGTATTCACACTTTACCTTATCCGAATTGTCTACACAGGCAGGTGCAATATCTAAAAAAAGTAATTTGCTACTTGCTTTTTTAATATTCTTATGTGCTATTTTATTCACTGTTTCGGACTCAAATATAATACATTCAGTGTAAATCGTAACAATGTATGCTTGATCTCGACGCTAATTTGGCTACCTCGGAAGGCCGTTGAAGGTTTTTTTTTCAATTACAACGTCTACCTATCAAAGCATTTTTGTCCTAATATCAACCGTGGCAAATGCAAGTCTTAGAATTGAATTAGTGCCATTTGTATATTGTATTACAAATAACCCAAGAACAAAAATTAAGGCATAAGAAAAAGCAGGCACGTTACTACTAATATTGTCTCATGATAGCAGTACGCTTGTTCATTTTCCTAAAATCGATTGGGTTTCTGCGCGTGGTATATAATTATTATCGCAACAGGAAATTTCAACTTTGTTCTCTAGAGTCACGGGTATTTACTATTGTACAACTGCCGCTTAATTTCCATATAATTTTTTTAAAGAATAATTAAATGAAACATTGTATAGTATAATTCTAGTGAAGTTATCTGATATTATTATCCCTTCGTATGTTACTCGAAAAGATAAAATAATTTATACATACCGTGTACTTTGAATTTATGCGATGGTATAAATAAACAAAACTCGATTTGTACAGGTGAATTAAATTAAAGTTGTTTATTTTACGACGAATTTGCAAGTGTTTACCACGTTTAAGTTGATGTAGTGTGGGACGACTTCGGCTAAACAGCATGAAGATCTATCAGCAATTATTAAATAATTCAATAATAAATTCCGCACTCATCTTGTTGCTAATTGTGGTCCATTCATTGTTTTTAATTTTGTACCTTTGTGATTTCCTATGTGCTTTTAAAGAAGTTAATTCTTAAGGGTTATAGGCTATATTTTAATTAGATAGTTTTAACCACAAGAATATGCTTTTTTCGAAAGGACTATCGCTGATATTCACGGGGCTTTTATAAATTCGCAGGACATTGTGGGCGGGTGTGGAAGCCACTCAGCCCGAGAGGTAACTTACACAAGGATGCCACTAAGTGACTGAACCTCGGTTTGACCCGTTGTCAGATAACGCAATCACGTTGTAACTTATACTTAAGTAGCCTACATAAATACTCTGGATGGTAAATATTGATGTATTAATTTCTCAATGGTAGTATACAGGGACGTTGCGCCAAATACCAATGGGTGTGTTCCGCCAGCTGCACTTAATAGCTAGTCCCTCCACAGGTTTAGCGTATCAACCAACTTGGGCCGTACGTAACTTAAGATCAGGTGAGAATATGGCCACAACGACAAGCATTTAATTTTTTTTAAAGTTGAGATCCTTGCAACGAGCCTGAGCTTTAGGTAAAGGAAGACATCGTGAGGAAACCATAGGATAACAGTATGTCTATATTTCTAATGGCCATCTAGTTAGCTACAACCCACAGATTCAAAATCTGCCGTCAAATACCTATAAGTGTCTTCCAACAATTGAAAGCCAGTCCCTCCGATAAATTCAGAATGCCTACCATTTTTGGTCACATCGTTATTTAATATCAGATGAGATTTTCGAGAAAACGCTAAACCTATAAAGTATAATAACAATAAATTATCATCTAACGAGTAGTGAGAGTACCGTCAATTTACCGAGATTTATTATCGAGATAATAGTTTTAGTATTTTGTAATCTGTTACTAAATTTTGTTTATTTAAAAAACTTACACTAATACATATGTATTACTGTGTATGTGTGTTATATATACATTGATAAACTTTAACTTATTGTGGACAAGTACATCAATCCCTACTCTTGCAGCGCTAGTTCATAATTTGTCGCAAAGTAAAACGTACCGCTTACAAGCCTTTATTTTCAATACCTATTCGTGAGGGATAGAAAATTAGACAGCGACACCTAACCCGGAGAAGACCTAAAGTATAGAAAAATTATAAACAATTACAGTAAGTATATATATTTGGACTACGCTACCATTTCAATTCTAAGATCCAAATTCTAAATTTTACTTGCATAAATGTACCACGTCATGTCCATTGTCAGAGAGGTAAAAAAAAAATTATTGTAAAAGAAATATATTTTAGACTACTAAATTGCACGTTCTAAATTCGACTTTGCTTAAATTAGTCTCGCCAATTACAACAATCAGTGACAGCTCCCCGACACAACTGTTTTACCTTGGTGTATATTCAATAGTCTAGCTCACTTATGTCTAGGTAAAGTCACGTCTCCTTACGCGTTTATTACACATTAATTGTTCATAAAGATGATCATCTGTTTACTTAAATTAGGCACTTAAATGAGCACATATTTTTTGTACAATTAATATTGCTTTACAAGTCAAATCATTACTACGTAAACGAAAACGAACCAATGTCAGTTTTCAAGTAACATGAAAGATTATGGATTTTGCTATTGACGGTCGTTACTATTTCGTATATTGATGTTTTTTTATAGTCAAGGCATAGCGTTACGGCCAGAATCTTACCTAATGTTAAGTGACTATGTGGCCCAAGATGGTGGACACGTTAAGCCTAGTGGAGGAACTCTCAAGTACTACTGCCGGAACACACACCTATCTGTATTTGGCGGTATATTTTCAACTTAAGGGTGGTAGCTAGCCAGGCGGGCATTACAAAAAGAGCTACGACCATGCTATGGTTTTAGCACGATGTTTTCCTTCACTAAAAGCTCAAGCTTATTGTAGGTGGATTCGAACTCACGTCTCATGACGTGGCTTCTGTACACAGTACCACCTGAGCTATCACCGCTTCAAAAGACTATGCCGTGGTCGAACTTATACGTATCTATGCTTTCTGTTTTCCATCCCGGTCACCCTTTTACCCGGTTTACCCTTCCTTTACGTTATTATACCCTAGAACGGTTACGGACCACACCTGTGTCCGTGCCTAGTAGTATCAGACCTTGAATTATTGGACCGAGCAGACAATAACTCTAGTACAGTACTTTCCGCTGATGATTTAATTATTGGAATAATAGGTACATTACAAGTAATACAGATTCTATAATTCTATACTATTCTATCTTATTAAGCTATACATACACACTATAGTCTTTATTTATTTTTCTAAACTATACTACTCGCTTTTACCGGCAACTTCGATCACGTTAATGTTGATTTTGTCAAATCGGTTCACGCGATATAGATTTTTATGCATAATTTATCCCTCCCTTTACGCCACTTTCTATAAATTTTTAGCGAGAAATAGTAGCCTATCACAGTTTTCAAGGGCCCATCTATCTCTATACCAAAATTCACCACAATGTATTCGGCGGCTTAGGCGTGCAAGTGTAATAAACGATCAAACTCATTTTTGCATTTATAATATTAGTAAGGAAACACAAGCACATATCTACGTAAAAAGTCGCGAACATGTATATTTTCTTTTTTATTAAGGCAGTATACTGCAAACATATTTAATAGAAGTAACTAGAGCTTTCTCCTTAAGAATCGACTGTCATACAGACCCCTGATACGGAAATTTGATGAAGAGTGAATTTAATACAAACGTTAACCCACAAGCCAAGTTTCCAACGCAACGTACCTTATGTTGTCCTATAATAATCATACTTAAAGAATAAAATACAGTCGTGCATGGGATCTATCTCACCTCGTCAAACACACTTTTTCTGTCCGTTTAACATTATCACTTATTCATTATCACGCTGTATGTTTTGAAAAATAGGCAGATACCTTACATATGCATTAAGAAACGAACACGTAAATCTGTTAAGTGGTTGCCATGTATAAGACTGGCTGAGATACGTGTGTTTTATAATATAGAAAAACTAAATTCTAGGACATAAATACCCACATAATTAAGGTCAAGTTTGTAAGTCTGGATGTATGGATGTTTGTTACTCTTTCGCGCATAAACTACTGAATGATAATTTACAAAAATATAGCATATACATCAGAATACACATTATAAAGATATTGTATGAATTGCCCAAAATATAGCGATAAGTGTCAAGTAAGTAGGAAAAACTTCTGCCATCGCGAGCTATACCAGCGTGCGCTGCAATAACGTTAAAGTTACACGTATATAATGTATATTGGAAATGTTTATCTTAAATAGTTCTAATAAAAACCATATACCTAGCATATATCTATATTTTATGTGTAGGTCATTATCGCCAAAATAGTAAGCGGCTCGCGTATAAATGACTACTAGCAAAAATCAGTTTTATTGTTCTTATACCAGTCTCCTTAAAAATAGTTTATTTAAAATAGCGGGTAGCTGAATCAAAATTATTTGACAAAACCAATATAAAGGTGAGCAAAGCCGCGGATAAAATCTAGTAGGATATATAAAGAAATTACGTATATAGTCGGCCTTTTAAGTGATCACAAAACGCAAAGATAATTTTTTTTTTAGATTTAATTTAGTTTAGATTTAGACAGTATTATTGACTGTAAAAATAACATACATTACCTGCTTTAAAGATGATTTATCATAGCTGATGATAAAGGACATCCTTAATAAACGTCAATGTTTCCGACGCGATCTCTCATCTTTCGCATCATTGGCAAATATAGATTAGTAGATTTTTTGAATTCCATATTAGGCACATCATGAACTGCAGTATTTATTAAGCCTGTAATTTACTTTGATCTTACAGTTATTGATAGGTTGTTTTTATTTAGTTGATCAATGCCCAAAAAATAGTACTAGGAAAACAAAACGTTTATGTTGGAACAAACTAACAAATCTTAGAAACAAAGTTAGAAATCCCTTATACCAAACTGATATTATCATATTCACGTGCTTACATCAATATAGATAAAGTCGTTTTAATTACATCCAGACACACATAAAGTAGACAAAATATAGATAAATAAAAAAACAATTGATTAGAGATAATAAAGAATGGCAAAAAATAATTTAGGCACAGGCAATGTCACAGATCCTTATTAATATTATAAATTTATACGCAAGTGAGTTTGTTTGTTTGTACACTTTAACGCCTAAACCGTTAAATCGATTATAACGAATTACGGTACTGATATAGATAGACGGGCCTAGGCTTCTCGTGAAAATCGTATAGGAAGTGGGGTAAAGAGAGCGATAATCTTTGTATGAAACTTTTAATTGCGGCATCGGATTTGCTTCAAACTTTGAAAAACAATTGCTTATAAGTTAATTAATACTAACGCAATAAAAGCTAGTTAATAATAATAAAAAGTTTGGAAAATCCAAAAGTACACGCCTCATAATCTCAGTTTTATTTTTATTTAATAACAATTGAACCACATTGAATCAGACCGTGAAAAGTAATGGGGTTATATTCCTAATTATACTGAAGCGTAAGAAAAAAAATACTCGAATAGTCGGTATTTAGTAGGTAAGTATTTCGGTCGTTATCGTGATAACATACAGGAGTCGCACATACCGACACACGGACGTCCAAAACAGAACTTTTTTAATCAGTTTTTTAGCTAGTTTAAATAAAAAATGGCATTAAAAATATAATGAGTGTAAAAAATTGTGTTTTTTCTTGATATATGTGTGTATATATTATGTAACAAGTGCAATATATGATAAACAGAGACATTTTAAGTTTGAAAAAATGAGTCGTTTTGTGACAGTAGTACCCACCTCAACGCTTCGCTTATGAGGCGTGCAAAAATAGATGTCAAAAAGCAAAACTCGAATTCCTACAATTGACTCGGCAAATATGATGACCGCGACCGTGAGACACAAAAAACGCAAAACCAAAACCAGTTAAAGATTGATTCTATGCCTAATGGAAAAAAACAATTCATTTAATAATACGATATTACCTATAGGTAATGATTGATAACCAAAAACTTAAAAAAAAATGTTTTTATATTGTTGTATAGATATTTGTCCGTATATTGGGGATTTTTCTATAACAATAACGAATGTATAATATAGTAACATTAATAGTACCAAGAGGCTATTCATAAAATACGTCACGCATTTTTGTTCCTGTTTAGTTCTTCCATTTATTATATTATAAAATTATATATAAAATCATACAGTTACCAAAGGTGTCGCGATATGATAGAAATCACCGCTCTTACTGTTTGTTACAAGTTGCGTGAATGGAATGTGGTCGCCTTACTGCGGTACCGCTGCCGTCTAGCTTAATGCTATGGGTTCAAATTCCACATAAATAATTATTTATGTGCTCCTCAAATGATTGTTCTGAATCTGGATGTTACTTTGTGTTCGTTAATTGACATTGGCGATATTGCCTACATAGGCAGATGCCATAATAGAACAAAAAGAAAACAATAATTTGAAGCAACGATGGTTTAGTGGCAACATGTAAAAATAATAATCGTTTCTCGACTGATTTCGGCCTCGGCAGCCTCTTCAATTCCGTTCTAAAATCGGAGTCCTTATGCCGCGGTCAGTTGCGCAGGATATATTAAGCATACGCGCGAGACAAAGGTGCACAGACTCTTCCTTGTCCTTCTGTACTCAGTGAAACGGGAAACGTTACGACCTGAGAAAGACTAGGATAGAGGAAATAAATAGTATAACGATGAGCAAATTACAAGGGGTCAGTACTTTTTCACACTCCCTTTAACGCCTTCTACGATACCCACGGGAATATATGGAATGCGGCTATTCTACTCCGTCGGCAACACACGGCAAATACTGCATGTAAGTGTACCGCATTGACTAACATTAATTTGAATTCGTGTAATGAACTTGCTTTTTCAGTGAAAAAAAAAACGTCGTGATGTAGTCATAGGGTGATGGTAGAGAATTTACTTATATCTACCAAACTGCCTACCACCCTTAAGTTAAAAATCTATAGCCTAGCCTATAGGTCCTTAAACTTCACATCAATCCAGTTTGCCTATTAAGAATTATATTGTAAATTTTGAGCGACATAATCACTAAAATCAAATTAGTTTGTGTATCAAATATAGAACGTATTTAAATAGGAATAACAAAAATCTGAGTAAGAAAGCATAGAAACGAGTAATTATAAATAAATATATAAATAAATTATAATGCATAACATAAAAGACTAAGCCACAAAATTTCAATTCCCTAGGTGATGTCTGGTGAGGTCTGAAAGCTGTCCTGGGTCTCTCGCAACACAAGAATTTGAAGTGTCGCCTTGGTGCGTGTTAGTGAGTAGTATTGAGTGATTATCACCCGATGCGTCGCCACATGCCACTCACGCCCTGGCCTGAGTCTGGATAATGCGTTTTCGAGTTGCGATGAGGAAGTCTTAAGTACACCTTAAAACATACATACATAAAATCGATTAAATTATTTACGCTGACCAAACTAAATAGGAATTTGATTCAAAATTCCTTTTCCATTTGTTACCATGTTATAATAAAGACTGTTCATATTGAATTTTGTGTCAAACCTATGAATCATTTGGTTTATCTAAAACAACGGAGTTAATTGTCTCAATAATGGGTCAGACTTCACAACTATTAGTATGGGGTGGACTGTGGACAGTTGTGCCAATATTGTGATTACTAATAATGATAATTTATAAAGATATTTACAAACTGCATTATAATACTACTAAAGTTTTTTCGTACTATGTTACAACAACAGAGTATTTTCACCGTTGAGAAATTACAACTGCTCATTTTAGCCGCTAAAATTTTCTTAACAAAAAGGCACACAATAATTTCTTATGTTTACGCGAATATTACTCATCGAAATAAAAGTAATTTAAACGGATTTTATCGTAGTTATATATTAATTTTGATCCCGACGTTTCGAAAACTTTTCAGCCTTCGTGGTCACGGGGCGGACTGATGTGTAGTTCAATAGAAAAGTTCATGTTACAGTGTCTACCTTCAATTTATTTTTTGTGTTAACTTTTGTAAGAGGGGTCACAGACAAGATTGGCTATGTACTGAAGCGTGCTTCAATTAAAACTTACTTCAAGCCGCCTAAGTAGATTAGTCAAATTTTACCACCTGTCAAGTGTCACATACCTCTACAAGAACAGGGCAATCTGTTCTTACCTATACAAAATTGAATGTGTCTGTGGCATCTACTATATCGACCAAACTAAAAGAACTATAGGGACCCGCGTAAAAGAACATATAGCTGACGTTAAACACCGACTCTCTAGAAATCTGCAGTTGCTGAACATTCAGTAGAAGGCTCCAAACATTATCTTAGATTCGACAAACCACAAATCCTTGCCAAAAAATAACGATTCCTACCTAGGATGATGCGCGAGGCTATTGAAATTCAAAAACATCCATATTTCAATAGAGATAGAGCCTGGGATCCGATTATATATTTAATTATATCGGAACCCAGAAGACCAATCGCCAGATCCCACGACACTGTGAGCTCTTTCTGCGTAAATCGGAACACTTACAAAATAAAAAATTAAATTGAAGGTAGACACTGTAACATGAACTTTTCTGGACAACTACACCTCAGTCCGCCCCGTGACCACGAAGGCTGAAAAGCTTTCGAAACGTCGGGATCAAAATTAATAAATAACCACGATAAAATCCGTTTAAATTAGTTTTATTTCGATGGAAAAGGCACATATTCATGTTCAAAAATGTTTTAAAGTGTCTGAAAATTTTACTGACAATGTTAACAATTTTACTTGTCATAAATAAATGTTTGACGTATATTGTAACATACACAAACGTTTGGCCTTGGCAAACAATACAATATAAAAATAATTAGCTAAAACAGACTATTACGTTATGTCAACAATACTAAACATTTTTCACTGTCATATTTATGTTCCGCTATCTTTTAAACCATGAGATACCATTTTTTGAAGTACATATAAGTAATACATAAAAGTACCCTGTCTTTAAATTCCTTTTACTTTACCTTATACACCATTAAAACATTTCAAATATATGTACGTAATACAATAGATTTAAAACTGTCTTTGTTCACTGTTTGCTTAGCTGTTTCTTTATTTTAAATTTACACTATGTATGTTATAGCGATAATTTTTCTACAGCGTTTTCCTCTTACAGTCTCGATACAAAGGGTCGAAAATCGTAATGTTGCTTATCGTTGACTGTAATATAAATTTCGCTATATCTATTGTGACCGTGACCGTTTTAAAGTTCGTTTGCAGACCGGTTATTTCCAAAATAACTCGGTTGTGTCTAGCTTGTATGGCGTTAAGAATACTCGTACCTATAAAATGAATTTCAACAGTAGAACGACGCCATATGGACTATAATTTTGACCTTGTAAATGAATATTTTCAACGATGTCATACTGTATATAATCCTATAATTAGTTATCTAATATAATAAGGGGCATCTGTGCACCGTATGTGAACTAATGAAAACATATATATTTTAAATTATTAATTTATTTATATAGCCCTGAATTGTCATCTAATAAAATATTTTTTGAAAGTAATAATTAGGTAAATATTCTAACTCTAAAACACTAGACCTATAAGTATCGATATTATAAAGAACACCCTGCTAATACTAATATACCCTACGAATTATTTGCTAATAGTAATGTGCTTGCACATTATACTCTTAAAATTAGTCAATCTTTCATTAGAAAACAATTCCGTCATATATTTTTCTGTGAAAATTATTTATAAATAATGGGGAAATATAGAAATAGCTATCAAAAATCTTACAAAAAGTAAAAAAAATTATAGTTATATTGATATTATAATTACTTATCTTTCCTGTAAAAAAAAGCAGGTTAGTAGAAGTGATGATAGACAGCTCATTTCGTAGTGTGTACAGACACCGCGTCGAAACCATGGCATGGTGGTAGGGTTTTTCTAATGGCCGCGTGCTACCTCCAGTTGAAAATCTGCCGCTAAATACATATAGGTGAATTCCGGAAGTTGAACTTGAGAACAAGACTCTCACTAGGCATAGTGTTTCCACCATCTTGGGCTTCATTATCGCTTAAAATCAGGTGAGATAGTAGTCAGAAAAATTGTTATAAAAATATCGTATCTTTATAATGATTACATTTTTGTTATTATCACTTACGTGAGAATAATTGTGTAAGTAGAAAGCAACACAGGCCGAGAGATATTTCTGTCGATTAAAAATAAAACAAACTTTGTAAGACAAGTGAAAAAATCTTGGCAATGGTGCAGCAAGCCATATGCAAATTTAGAAATCAAAAGAAAAAAAGTAATTTGTAATTCGGATAAAGGTGAAAACGGATTTTTTTAACGGGGAAAAGCAGAGAGACAAGGGGATAGGAAAAGAAAGATATAAAATATTGAATATCGCTTTCATCAAAAGTAGGAGCTCTTATATTTGTTAATCAGAGTATTACGTATAAATTGTAGTGATGATAGCTCAGTTGGCAGTGTATACGTAGGCCGCGTCAATGAACGTTATTTTGAATTCCTGCATTTAGCTTGAGCTTTCGGTGAAGCAAAACGTCATGCTTGCGGGGCTTCAGTGTCACAATTTCACGGTGACACCTATAACATCCTGAACCAAAATATTTGCCAACCCTTACTTTTGTCTCACCGTGATATTGTGGAATCATCTTCCTGTCAGCGTGTTCCCTCATTGCTATGATATTGGGTCCTTCAAAAGAGTCGTGAAATGGTACCTAAGCAGGCCAACATGACAGCGGTGACTTTGCAGAATTTGGGTTCATTGGCAGTCACCGCTGATTAGGGTTGTACAGTACTTAACATCAGGTGCAGTGCAGTCTCTATGCTGTGCACTATATAAAATCGAACCATACATGGTGTTAGGGCATTCTCTAATGTACACCTGGCTAGTTACCAGAATCAAGTTCAAAATCGGCCGCTATATACCTGTAGATGTTTTTCGGCAATTCCTTCAACCAGGCGTGACGTGCTCACTTTTTTGGACTACATCTTCATTAATATCAAGTGAGATTGAGACCATAAATTTTAAAACGATAAGCTTTTTATAGTAACGAGGCTACGGACGCCACTATACTTGATAGTGACGATATAGTAAATCATCGTTATTATGCCGGCCTGCTAGCCACTCCTGTAAGCAATGCAGCTGAATATACAATGGCTGATACTTTTTTATTTAATAGCGTAGTGTAGAGGCAGGCTTTATGTTATTTAACATCACGCTACCGCCAATAGGAGCAAAGCTGTATTAAAAAAAGATACAAAAATGGGCAAAAGTTATTACATAATTTTTAGTACGACGCGAACAAATTAACGGACAGAGGTATTTAATATTATAAAATGCAAAAGTCTATTTGTTTAAACATAAATCTTAGGAACCATCCCGTTGGTATTCAAAACATATTTTTGTATTTATTAGAGCAATCATTGAGGAAAACTTCAATATAATATTCAATATAATAATAAACAATTTTTAGTTCCACACGAACGAAGTCGCAAGCCCAGCTAGTATTATATAGTTCTAAGAATCCCTTTGTTAATAATAAGTAACCAACAAACACTTATATTTCTTTGTCATATCTACGACAGAAACTAAATTGGGTCATATTGTTAATGACTTCTAATAGCAGAAGAAACACCCAAACAAAGGTGTTCGCTATTATGACAATCGAACAAAGTACCTTTACGCATTCATAGCCCTTAAATGAGTTAGAATAAGTTTATATCAATTATTATTGAAATACAGTTTCGAGTTACACAATACTCTTACTTAAAGTGACGATATGACAGATGAAAATGTAGATGTAGATTCTAAATTTTAGTATTTGAAACCTTATCAATCGAATATCCGAACCTGCTACCACTGTACCAGAGTTGATTCACAATCTTTTTAATGAACAACATGTAACGGTTTGGTTGAATGGCACTTCGCTTTTGAAATTATGTGGAAATTTGCAACGCGACAAAAAATAAAACAATTTAAAAATTAACACTTTTATTGTGTAACAGATAACAAAAAACTTTATAATATTTACTATTGAGGTATTAAAGAACAGAATTTTTTCACTTAAATTTTAACATATTAGTTTTTGCTTATTTAAAAATACATTCCTGTGATATACTTATAGAACCATTTATTTATATCGATAAACATAATGTGATGTGACTTTAAAATGAAAATTAAAAGGATCACATTTTTATGCCGTGATCATAAATAATAAAAGCTAAATATATTGTAAGCTATTAACACACAAACACAGATAATAGTCGTACTTCAGGCACGTATTTATAAATAAGCGAACGACGTCACGGACATAGTTAGTTTTATCTAAGACCTTAATATTTTATATATAATGGTAAATGCATAAGTAAATAAAAATAATAATCAAAAACTGACAGTAAAATTGACGAAACATAAATATTTTTTTACAAATTACTTATGTAATTTTTTACCTTTGTTATTATCATTCAATTTTGTTGAATATATATTTATAGTAAGTATTCACTAGAAAGAATTCGTTTTTATTTATATGTATACTATACAAGTCTAACTATGGCACGTTTTGCTTAGTTGAATTTAAAGCACCTGGCCTTGCCCGTGTATTTATAGCTTCAGAATACGCAGAAAGATCAAATCATTACTAAGAATATATAATTTATATGTAAAGTTTTATTTCAATATAAAGTTTTTAATAGCATTAAAATTTGTAGCAACAATGTTTTTTATTTATATCATAATATTAGAAAATAAATAATATTCAGAAATTAGAAAATTTAACATTACATTCATTTAACGCGCAGACACGAAACGGTAAGTATTATTTTTTATAAAATTATTAAGAGGAAATTTTATATTCAACTGAAGATTCGATACGAAAATAATCTACAAAACCTATTTTTTAGTTATACATATTTAGCTACGATATTATACCAATACGCGAAGCTGCTGATACAAGCTCAATAAAATAAAACAAATTATAGAAAACTTACAACTTAGTAAATGAAGTAAAGAGAGAAAACAAAAAGTAGCATCGTAAATGCAGGGCCGTTGCGGAGGGCAGAGTTTTTATGAATCGACCTGTCCGAAAATGTCTGTAACAGTTTACACGGTAGTAATTTCTTCATTCTTGAGTTCGTCGTAATCCTTCTAACGAAACATTTAGTGTCGGTCAATAGCTCGACAGGTTCACCTTTCACATCTAGCGCATTCAGTACAGTTGTATTTGTCGTTGTAATTGTTACCGCTGACGTCACATTGCTATTGAAACTATTTTGGGCAATTAACAAATTAGGATTTGCAGATGCTATATTGACCGGCACTAATGTTCCGTTCGGTAGCATCGAATAAAGAACGCTACTAAGTATAGATGTAGGGGAACCAGGTACGCCGTTTGTCAGTACATTCGATGTTATTGTTGGCGAAGTATTTCTCGATTTGGCCGCTAATATTTCTTGATGTATTATGAAACTGGACATTAACTGACAGTCGATTTTAGTTTCCTCGTAATCGCCGTTTCTTTGTTGAATAGTAAAGAAGCAAACTTCGCCTGGTTTAGCTTTGTAATTGTAGCCGTTATAGCTTTTATCGAATGACGAGTTGGCCAGTAAACCGAGATTCATGAGAGCTAAACCGGCGAGGAGTGTCTCATATTTACTGCCTGAATCTTTAATTTCATAAACATAACTTGGCGGTGCATTTTGATATACAGGATAGATTATCGGAGCAGCACCATTCCCCGGTATGTATTTAATCGTCTTAGGCGGAGTATATTCATAGTTTTTGTATACATGCCTAGTATGCGTGATTACCACGATGTTTTTAGGTGGATGGTGTTGAATCTTACTTGGTGTCACCTTACCTCCTGAGTATCTGTTGTTACCTCCCGTTGAGTTTTGTTTACCAACATACGGAGAATATCCATTACTACCACCATGAGTTGGATGTCCATGGTTTTTTCCTGTCGAATTATATTTCCCACCAGACGAAGGATACCCTGATGGAGGGTAACCATTACTGCTTATTGTCGTCGGGTATCCAGGGTTACTTCCCGAAGGAGGATATATGTGACTGCCTCCGGGTGCAGGGTATCCGTAATTAGGCGGTGGGTATGTATAGCTACCGCCAGACGATGGATATACGCGACCACCAGCAGCTGGTGGGTATCCATTGCCGCCACCGGATAATCCACCTGAGCTAGGATAACTATTGCTATCACTGCCGGAGAGGCCGTCGGATTTTGGATATGTATGATTGGTACTGCAAAAACTTTTATTTATGAGAGAAATTATTATCAACGTGCACAGTGGTACACGCCATCGTAAGAACATTATATCAGAGATACTATGTTTAAAAAAAACACTTAGACCAAATACACTCTAGCGCACACAACCACGCGTAAGTCTGTCTGAACAATAACTATTAGACGCCAGAAGCTCAAATCCGCGCCGAGCATAAAGTTTATTCTGTAAAAAGAAAAACCTGTATACAAACGATCTCGTACGACGCTCAGACTGATTATTTTCTATTTCACAGATATGTGCATTAGATAACGTGCCAGACGTAAATCGCGTATAAAATAAAATAAAAATGTTACTATTTTGAATTATCTTTAAAATTATGTTAAATAATTATTATAATTCAGTACTTGAAATGTAAACAATATATATTTGTGTTTATTAGATATATTAATATGTATGCATAGTAAAATGATCATTTTTAAACTATAACATATACAATAACAATACGCATACATTTACTCAACGCAACAAAAAATCTGCAATAATTTCCATTAGCATGTTTTCTAAAATTTTATGACCATACTCTAAAATTATTTCCAGTTATATTACTATATAAAAAAATGAAAGAATAATATGTAAATAATAACTCAAAAACACGGTTTTTTGAAATGAATATGAATAATCGTCAAAAATTCTTAAAAACAGATTACACAAGACATGTTTTCGACAACATTTTAGATATAAGCTTAATATGCAGGTATTAATTTGGTATAAAAGTATTTTAATATCGTAAAATAACATCAAACAGTACCTACTCGCATACAAAATCCAGTAGCATAGGATTTAATTAATTATAATATCAAACATTGATTAATTCTAAATAAAAACGATCTATACAGGAATGTTTCCAGTTCCATTCAAAGATACATAATAATAACCTTTTCACTTTATTTATGGAGGTTGCAATTCCTTTAAACAGGATGACATTGTTTGAATTAAAAATAACAATCCCCAATACCATAATATGGCATATGTCTACTAGGATTATTTTTTATATATTTCGAAAATAAACTTCTGAGAGATAGTATCTGATAGTAGTATCATTAATTACTTAAATAACATAAGAATTTCATATTAAAATGAACTACTTTTGATAATTGATATGTAATCATTAATGTAATCACATAACGAGACGACTGTGGTCACGGTCGAATTGTGTTGGCAAGGCGCAGTATCCGGAGAGTAAACAAGATGGCAATTATAGTATTTTAAACTACTATCCCGTAGAGGAATTGAAAACGTCATTCACGCGGCGAATAGCTTGAGCGGTATCTCCAACAAATTTGTTCTGCCTGTAGCTAATTGAGTCACATGTCGTTAACTAAATATTTACTTAATGTTATTCACAATTTTCGAGCACCTAGTTCACTTAATTATACTAATATTACAAATGCAAAATTGAATTTGTTTGTTACGCTTTCACGTCTAAACCACTATATCGATTATGATGAATTTTGGTACAGAGATAGGTAGCAACCTGGAGACGGCGATAGGTCTCGGAAACCTTATTGGAATTGGGGTAAAGAGAAGGATAAACTTTGTATGAAACTTTTAGTTACGTCATCCGATTTTCTTGACTATAACAATATTAACGCGAATGAAGCCGGACGTAAAATCCAGTTATTATAATAAATTCAATCCCCATTAATAATTGCAACTGCAGACATTTGTGGCATTTCAAACCAGTATAATATCTAGTACTACTTTGTACAAGACTTTTTCATTAAAAAAATATGTAAATAATGTCTATGTAGGTAAACTGTGAAGGTAAAATATTGTCTAAATATACAATTTGTCGTAGGGAAATACATACTCACTAGAACTAAATTAACAGTTATTAGATTTTAATTAGCAAATATATTAAGAGATACTAAATAAAATCTTCAACTTTTGTTTCTTTACGTTAGAGCTACAAAAAGTTGTCTGCGTTAGTAGTTTTCATTGCGTCATGTGCTTTGTGTGTCAAAATCAATATTAACGCGATTGAAGCCGCAGGTAAATGTACATAGCTAAAGTAACAATATAAAAACAAGTCTAGGCCGGCGTAACAGTGGCGACTGGCGATGCATTGTAATCTCTCGATGATCGCCACCGATTTAGGATTATACTGTGCTTAACATCAGGTACAATGTCGTCACTTCGCCGAGATACCTTTTTTTTTATTAACGTGGTGTTTAAAATCCCAGTGTTTACAGACTTCCTCATCGTAACGCGCAAACACTTTACCCGGGCTCAGGTCAAAGGCACGATGGGCATATGGTGACTCATCGAGTGCTAATCACCTAACACGACCCACTAAAACGCACCACGGCGACAGTTCAAAATCTCATGTTGCCAGAGACCAGGGATAGCTTTCGCAATTCTTCTAGTCTCTGGCAGGGGCCAATATACCTTAACAATAGCCTTAGAAGCGAAAGAGTATATCTTTTTGACTGCTCTTGATAGTAAGCAACGACTTTTTTCTTTTCCTTAGGGTACCTTTTGAAGCGATGATAACTCAGTGGTAGTGTTTACGTACGCCGCATCAAGGGACGTGAGTTTGAATCCACCTACAACGAGCCTGAGCTTTTGATAAGGAAAAACATCGTGAGGAAACCATAGCATGGCTTTTAATATCAATAGGTGTGATCCGGCACTTGCACTTGAGAGTCAGTCCCTCCACAGGTTTCGCGTGTCCATCAAGTTGGGCCGTATTGTCACTTAAGATCAGGTGAAATTAGGGGCATAATGATAAACTTATAAAAAAAACTTCCACTTAGTGTTCATAACGCTCACAGCCGCGTCTTTACCCGTTCCACTTGCATGCAAGCATTAAAATCGTTAACTCGAGTGGAATGGAGAATGGGTCCACCCTTGCAGATGGATCGTGGCGAGAATGGCGTGAGTGAAAATAAAGACGTCATTAGTGACGTATTCGTCGCGGCCTCAACGACCGGGATCGTCATGTGAAATAGCTGAAGGCCAATTCGAACGTAGCCTCTGGATACCTGGACATATAAGAGGTCATTTCCATACGTGATAAAGTGCAAGAGAGTCGTTATAACTGATAAATTAACTTTGCAAACATGGTCGTGGTGATCTTTTCGGGTACAGATGCCTAGCGTACAGCTTTATTACCTACTAGGTATACGCCGACTGCTTCCCCAACGCGACTCACCTAAGCATACCACTATGGCAGGTGTTCCAAATAATATATATCGGTTACTAGTTGACCCGACAGACGTTGTCCCGTCTTAACTATGAATATTGAATTCGAATTGGTATAATTAATAAAAAAATATTATTCAATAATATAGTGTTATTGTAATTCTCTACAACAATTGACAATTATGTGATGTTAATATTGTCGTAAAGATTTTTTAAATGTTCTAATATTCCGCTCAACTTCCTTAATTTTTTCTTGCATAAGAACCTTCTCCTAACAACAAATAAATAAAAAACAAAAAATAATTAGCGAAATTGTTTTATCCGTTCACGCGTAATGCGATGGCCAAGGGAAATAGAGATTCATTTTTATATATGTCTATATATGTCTATATAATATAGATAGTCTAAACACAAATACCATGTCCTACTACTTTATTTACATTAGAGATGCACTGTAATTATAGCCACGTTCTCACCTAATATGAAATGACGATGTGACCTAGAAGGGATTGGCTCCCAAGTGCAACTACCTAATCACGTACCTATAGGTTTTTCGCGGCAGATTTTTAACTTGAAGCCCTAACTATTACTAACTTGGTATTAACTACTGCACTTGGCAAGTCCTACCATCGTACATTAATCGCGATGTTTTCCTTCACCGAAAACAGACTCATTGCAGTGATTCGAACTTACGTCCATTTACGCAAAGTCTGTTGTCAACAGTCCAACTGAGCTATCATCGCTTCAAAATAATAAACAGTGGCACTGGTTAACAGAATTACATTGACACTGATTCACAGAATAATGATAATGATGAGTAAGCGACTTAATGACTAATTATGGGGTGAGTATACTTTCCTGCTGCTGGGAGTAATACTTTGTATGGGCGTATCGTTTAACTTCACAGCCCTTTCCTTATTTGAGTAATAATAAATATACTGTGATGTTTGAAGCCACGTAATTTATACCTTGTCTTAATGACACATGCCTTTACAACAAATGGAATAATTTTAAAACTACATATTTATATTTTATATATACTAGCTGTGTCTCGCGTGAAACAAAAAAATATTGAATAATTTCTGCCTGTTTTAGTAATATTTTTCAATATAACTTTACTCCTATTTATTGTGGCGGCATGTTAAATACCCTAAAGGCATTCTCAATTATTGTTTAATCGATTACAAAAATGCATTGTTTAAATCAAACGGGTAGTTCCTAAGATTAGCATGTTAAATCAAATAAAAAATTTCATGTCCAAGTTTTTGATTGATATAGAATGAAAAGCCCCACTCAACTATTACTTACCAGAAAGGATGTTACAATTTTTTAAAGTGTCTCGAAGAAGGAAGCTCGAGGCGCAAGGCAAAGTTAGTAATACAACCAAACGTAGTTAAAGTAAATATGACAATTGTAAGTTTACATTTTTGATTAGCAACAAAAATGAACCGATGTTATTATTTCATAAACAAGGTACAGTTTATGCTCTAACCAAAAACAAATTTCTCTAATAATGACATGTACAACTGGGGAAATCACCATTATTTGAATATAAAGCATTTGTCAGGTTTCGAGAAAGCCATAGAAAAGAGATTCAATTCCTTCCAAATAGCTGTTCTGGTGTAGTATCGAATGGAATGGTAATTGTATTAAAGCATAATACTACACTAAAATTTCAGAGATTTTCTAATATTTGTTAAATGAATGACTACAGTCAGAATCGTGAAAATATATTTCAAACAACATATCGCTTCAGGACTCAAAAACCGCACTAGGCATTTTATTTAAACCAGCAATTCAGAACACAGTCAATAGGAACCGAGGCGACATCAAGTTTCGATTTTACACATTTTGACTTCTTTATGTAGGACTTAAAAAAAGACCAACAACGAAGAGAATTTTCTCAATACTCAGAAATTTAAATATGCACTAATAACTATTCTGTTTGGAATCAGGCCAAATGAATTATCGGTTTGTAGACGGTCAGTAGGTACTAAAAAGTGTAAACACATGTAACGATCAAATCGGAACGCCCCGGTGCGCGGCTACAAGATACTTTGAGCACTTTATATCCATATTCATAGTATATAACATAACTGTAACTGAGCCAAAAGTTACTTACACGCAGAAAAAAAAAATCAATTTAATCCATACGTAGGAAAAAACACTAGTATTATTCATTTCTAAGATAAACTTGTTTTATTTAAAAAACAGAAATTTTGCTACAGGATCTGGCATGGTGCAACAATACTATTAAATAACAACGTTTATTTCATTTTATAAAATTCTTACTACGATTTACAGACACTTCTAGGATATTTGGTACATAGATATCTATGTCAATAATATTTTTTATTTACATCTACTTTTATTTGTACAAGTTAAATGCTAAATAGATGTATAGCTCACTCGAAGGTCAGTCATTATCGTAGCCTATTAAACATAAGTATCATTAGCAGGTAGACAATTCTCAACTCCTTTTCTGTAAGGAAACATGGAAAACCTATTTAATTATAGGAACAATATTTTATTTGTGCAATATTATATAGACTGGAGGTACTTCACAAGCCGGGCCGCCTCGACCACAAAAAATAAAATAAAATTATATACCTATACGGAGTACTTTCCCCATACTATTTTTCGATTGGACTTCTGTTGTTAGCCTGTTAGGACTTTTACAGCTTCACCACAAAAATTGCATTTCACTAGATAAAGTAGCCTATAACCGACTCTAGTGTCCCATCAATCTCTATAAAAAAATCATCATAACCGATTCAGCGGTTTAGGCATGAAAGCGTAACAAACTCACTTTCACATTTATAATATTAAGTGAATGATAGCATGCAAGCAAAATCCATGATTAATCATATAATTATGCTTGCTGATATGTGTGGCCACGGGCCAGACTTGTCAAATCTTAACCAGATCACACTTGCTACAGACTATTAGTTCTAATTTCAATGGAAATTAATAAAGAAATACAACGGTAAACGTTTATGGGATAGCGATATCTGATTTTGTTATTACAATAAGCTTATATGTAGGTATGTGTAATAAAACTAACTTTTTTTTTTAAACGTGGAAGGATCACGGGATAAAACGAAATAGATAACGTTGTATTATGGTGGGTAGTAGATACCTATTATTTTATACTTTATAGTCGAATAATAATGAACTTACATTTTACATAATTTAAATAAAATTAATATTCAATTAATATTCGTATTCAAAGTGACTCTCGGATGATGAAAGTTAATAGTGTTCTCCAAAACTGGCAATTCAGTAAAAGCCAACGTAGGTATACTGTATATGTATGATCAAAGTGGAGTTTCCAAACCATAGCTGCACAGAACAAGGCTATTGTACTGAATGGTTCATTTAGTATGTAGTACATTAACAAATAAATTATCTACCGATGGTTTCTAATACGAACAAAGGTTTATTGTTTATATATATTTACCATTGAAATAAGTCAATTTTTATTTTTTTTAATACATTATTAGCCGGTCACGTGACTTTAAACCGAGGCAGATACCTACCCCAGGGTAAAAATTTAAAGAAGTGTACAAATTTCATGTGTTTAAATAAACAAAAAAAAAAACACCCACCATCTATGCAATTCACGCGTCGTATCAAAAGTTATTTGTTTTAATTTAGAACAAATCACAAGCTGTTTTATGAACGCGTGCTTAGTGTATGTGATGTATCTGCTATACAGTGGTCTTGAACCAGCCGATTTTATGTATTTCTACCAATAAGGCTCCTGACCTAATGAAAAAAAATCATATTTTTTTTCAATTTCTAAGAATTCAAGAAAATTCTCCCGATTTTTTTACTGATTTTCAACAAGTGCTGGTTTTTTTCCTTATTCGTTTACCTTTCACAAGAAATTCCTTGTGATAGTGTTACGGCTCGTAGATTGATAGGTAACCAATTTTTTTAGGAGGTTGTCCAAACTAATTTGTATATTTAGTTTGTAGACAATTAAGAATTTGTTTTGTATTTCCTCACACGTCACACAAAGAACCGAGTACAAACGCGAGAGTAAAACAAAAAAACTCTACAACTGTAAAGAAAAGAATCGGTGAAATATTTAGACTGGTTATAAGAAAGTCGTAAAGGCGCAAACTGTGCATATTGTAAAAGTTGCAATAAGAACATTAACCTACTATCAAAAAGAAACTTTTTAGGGATAAACTAATGATGATAGGTTTCCTTTGTTGCTTATTTCATCTTTGCTATTATATAACTGTCCTACTCATCTGCCAATGTTGAGCGCATATTCTCACATTAATCTCATGAAAATAAAATAGGGAAATAGGTTATCTATTGAGTTAATCAGTGGTCTGATACATTCAAAACGTCTATTTAATGACGCTTATTGTTATGACTACGAATTGTTATGAATTCGTCTTCGAATGTAAAAAATATTGGTATAATTCTAAAGATTGTATAAATTAATTTAATTTAAGTAGTTGTTTTATTGGTTGTACTAACGAACATGTCCGTTATATTACACACCTATTGTGTAACAAGTGCAACTGCCGGAACACACTTATTGGAATTTGACGGCAGATTTTCCACTTGAGGGTTGTAGCTAGCCAGACTTGAGGGTAGCAGCTAGCTAGCTAGTCTAGTGAATACTTTGGTTGTTTTAAAAAATGAGAGGATGCGGTTATGAGGTTGAAAACTTAGGGTTGTATATATATTTTTAATAAGACAATATTAAAAAAAAATGTTTTGGTATGGACCACCCTTATCACTTAGGGGTATGAAAAATAGATTACGACCGATTCTCAGACCTATCGAATAAACATATAAAATTTCATTAAAATCGGTCAAGCTGTTTCAGAGGAGTTTGGCAAGTAACATTGTTACACGAGAATTCTATATATAAGATTTGCTGTCATTGTAATTTATTGATATAAATAGTGTACTTAATTTTCATGATATGATGATGTATGATACCCACAGTTATTGGTTTTAATAAATAATAACTGTGAAACAGTAATTCTTAAATTATAAAATAACGACATTTGACTATATATTATTTTTTTGCATATGCTACCGATTTTACTAGGCAAATCTATAGATTTCGCATTTTGTCGTTCGAGACCACTGCTGTCAAAGGAATTCTCGTGGCATCTAGAGATCTCAAAGACTTAAGGAAAAGTGTACTAGCATCAAGGTTTTCACCGCTTGGGAAAAATCATTGATCAGAGCTACTTGGAACTAATACACGTAAACAAACAAGTATTCATAATCATCAACTTCCTTTTATGTTGTCGTACTGTAACAATATAAAACGAAATCAGATTCGCACCTGATAAAAAGTTCCATACGTACATAATTTTAAATTCTTGAGTCGCTCTACATTTATAGTATATGTATTTGCCGAAAAATCATCCATGAAATATGATGGTTCTGTTGAAGTGTACTCAGTGCTAATAATGTATGTCATGAATGAATAGGCAATAGGTTTAAATCATAAAATGTGTCGCGAAGTTTAGGTTACGAAAAATCTCCTGATTTGGAAACTATATACACATGGTAATAAAGTAAGGACATTTAAATGCTCACCCATCCAGTTCCCGTTAGAGGTAATCCATTGTGTGCGCCCTCAGCGTCACTTCTCATCATATATAGGTAATACTAAAAAAAATTGTTAATCAAATGTCTATTTAAAAATGTTACTCGTCACTAAAAAGACCGTAATAAGAAGGTACCCCTACTTATTTTTTCAATGTTGCCTTTTTTCCAATACGGATCCATGTGGGTTAAGTGATAACTTTAAACAAAGAAATTTGTTTTAATAATAAACTGGTTAGCCCGACAGACTGTTTTACTACGCTTTCCTACTTATAACTCGACCACAATGCAATCATCACCAAATATTTTCTTTCATATTTTTAACTACAACCAAAATACCAAAAAATATATAAGCATAGGTAGCTGTCGTACGAATCTTAAATTATAAACTTGAGTTCAGACATAAAAGTTACAGAGTAAGCAATTTCAGTTATTTAGAAGTTTTCAGGATAATATTTCAATTTCATTTCTCTACAAACTTTTACAAACTAATAGTAACTTTAAAAAATAAGATTTTGCAAAATCATGCTTATGTAATCTGATATGGGTATCAGCAAACAACATTTAGCTGTTATTTATCTAGGTAAATATTACTTAGCTGGTGTAATTAAAAACAGATTATATATTTTTTTATAATTAATAAACTGTATCATTCTTCCTCCTCAGTAATATCCTAATCCCCTAATGTTGTGCTGATGTCTCAGGTTCAAACCCTCTTAGGGTATATTACCCAAGTATCAACTAGTTTATATTCTTTGTACAAATTACTTTAAAGTTATTATTATTGGCCTTTTCAAACACCAAGGTTCTCACTCAATGTATCTAGTTAATTACAGTACTTTGCTCTTTGATAGATTAGTATAGATATCACTTTCATCAATCATTAGTATGTTGTGCTTTTTTAAAATAATACCAATATTGAAAATGTTTAAGATAATAGCAATATTTTGGGTCATGTATCTTATACATGGTTAAAAAAATCAAGATGAAAAGTTGTATGAAACTTCTCTCATATGCAATTAGATTTTCAGTTAATATTAACAATGTTTTCTGATAGTTAATGAATAGTTTATATATATATATTTATCTAACTTATACAGTAAAAGTTACATTGTTTTCAGTGTTTCATTCAATGATGCCAGCTATTTGTAAGGGCCATGAGCTGTCTATTGTCATCATAAATTTAAATAAGAGTATGGAGCAATATTTCTATTAGCTCATGTTTCCCATTCTTTATTGATTGGACTAGTACATTGAGTTATTTCCATACAACAGAAGAAAATGCATTTAAAAAATAAAACATATTTATTTATAACAAACACCAAATCATTGTATTACAAAATTTTATTATAACTACATGTATAGATTTATCACATTTCATATTTTTTTAGTATCAATATTTTTAATTTTATTATCTCTGGTAAATATTCATATAAAGTATGCCAAACAGTCTTTATTTTCAAAATCACTTCGTCCATAGATAAACTCAGCTAAAGTAGGAATACTTGGATTAAATTAATTAACAGTGTATTTAGTAATTAAACATTGGTCCCATTAAAACATTTTGAAATTATTCACAGGGAATTACTTGATTTAAATTTGTAAGTAGATTTTATTAAAAATAAGAAATATTTCAAAAAAACATAAAGTACAATAATTGTTTCCAGGTAAGATCAAAATTAATATGTAACAACGGTTACTAGATTATTTACCTTATAAAAATAATTTCATATTGGTTACTAATATTTTTAAACTGGCATCATTTTGCCAAGTTAGAATCATAAATAGTGGGTGAATTATAAATGTATAAATAACAGTACTCATTAATAACAAAAAAAAAAATCATTTTTCTTTTTAATTTCATGTTTTGAAATAATTGTTATTTAAGTTTGTATTTCAAGGAAAAAGGTGTCACAGTATATATAAGAACATATCATAATCTTCACAGTTGAATTATAATGTTAAAATAAATACACAAAAAATAATACCCACAGCTGCATGTAACAAAAGTAGTTTGTCTGATACTATGAAAATATTTTCCTTATTAGCTAGAATTGTAAACAGTTTTTTCTACAGTACTAAAGTTTTATTGTATTTATTAATAATAAGGATAGTAAAGACTTACCTACATAATACATTTATAAACTAAAAACAGATTCAATCATGTGAGATTTAAAACTTAGTAAACAAAACGTAATATAAAAACAACAGCCAATATAGTAAACATGGGCCCGTTACGTGATGCTGAATTTTTTTTTAAAGATTTGTCTGCGTATGTCTGTAGTAGTCCACATGGTACACCTTTTTTTAATCTTGATGTTGGAGTGGTCCTTATGACGAAACATTGCATGCCAGGTGTCACATCAACTGGTTTACCCTTCACATCTAGAGCGTTTGTCACAGTTGTGTTTGTTGTTGTAGTTGTTATAGTTACTGATGATGTTATTGTGTTGTTTGCATTACTTTGGCCTGTTGTCGCATTTACTGTAGAGTTTACAGATGTTACATTGACAGGTACTAGTGTACCATTTGCCAACATCTCGTAAAGGCGTTTGTCAGGTGCAGCTGTAGTAGTCGAAGCCATTTCTGGTACACCATTTGTTATATTAACCATTGTTACATTCGTCACGGTTGTTGTTATAGAAGCATTTGTTGCAGTTGGAGTTTTCATTTCCTCTTGTAATATGAAACTAGACATCAACTGACAGTCTATTCTAGTTTCCTCATAGTCTCCATTGTCCTTTTTAACACCGAACAAACACACTTCACCTGGTTTAGGGGTATATTTCGTACTGCTATGACTGTGAGCATATGCTACACCAGCAAGAGTGCCGAGATTCAAAAGAGCTAAACCAGCAAGTAATGTTCCGTATTTACTACCTGAATCTTTCACCTGATAGACGTAACTTGGAGGTGAGCCACGATACACAGGATAAGTTTGTGGAGCACCACCACCCACTGGGGTATACCTTATTTGTTGAGGAGGAGTGTAGTGATAATGATTGTGGATATTGGTGGTATGTGTTGATCCGGCGGGCGTTTTAGGCGGATAACCATGATTATTTCCAGACATACCGCCAGAGCCTGGATATCCGTGATTCGAGTTCGATGCCGGGTATCCATGACTTCCACCAGGCTTCTTTCCGCTACCACCTCCTGATAATCCTCCTGACGATGGGTACCCGTGGCTCCCACCGGACGATGGATATCCAGAACTACCGCCAGAAGACGGATATCCATGAGTACCGCCTGATGATGGATATGTATGACTACCGCCAGATGAAGGATATCCGTGACCACCACCGGATAACCCACCTGAGTTCGGGTAACCATGACCACCTCCACCGGAAAGTCCCCCAGAAGGTTTTGGATAACTGTGACTGCCTCCGCTATGACTTTTTCTAGCATTAACGAGTCTCACATCTATAAAAGATATTAATGCTAGAAAGCAGAGTAGTACATGCCAACGTAAAAACATTATTTATACAAAATATTAAAAAAAATTGTTTAACACTCGTATTACACACTCTCGCGCACAGAATTGTCTAGACTGCAGACTGTATCACAGTTTAGGAAAATAAGTACACTTAAAACGTCAACACTAACCATAGAGAATTTTACTCTTACTTACTTTATAAGCTATCTAACCCAAGGAAGAACCTATGACATTATGATTGACACGATGACTGACGAAACAATACACATTCAAGCGATAGTTTATTATATCAAAATATAAAGTAAAACACATTAAGTAATAAATTGTCTGTGGATTGTGTGGATAGACTCGTGCGATGTTCTCACCACTTAACACACATCGTGTCAGACCAAATTAGCCACCATTAGTCACTACATATTGTGTGATTGTCTTGGAACCATAAGGGCATAAACTAAAATAATTATATAGCGAAGTAAATAATAATTGTACATCATTTATCAATCTATAACTCTTTAATCACTCCATGTCTGAAACTACTGCTTATGAATATTCGGAATTGAATTACAATAATGATAATACAAAGAAAGAATATAGTGAAGTCACTTAAGACAATGCCTATAACGGCTAAACGTCAAAACGTTTCGGTTGTTGCCGCGCCCGCACGGGACGCGAAGAGGGTGCAGTGAAGGAGATCGTATGCCCGTCTTGTTATATTTTTTTAGTGAAGAAGCGATTAATATGTGAAATATTATCTTTGCTAGTAAAATTTACCATGCAAATTTTAATTTTTACGAAAGAATGGCCTCCACAACGCCCCTACACTTTGGCGCCCCGGGCAAATGCCCGACTTGCCATCCCCTAGAGCGGGTCCTGGTTATACCTATCCAGTAGCTACTGTATTCGCTGGTCTATTATCGTCATATAAAACTTCCTTCTAAAGTTTCCTATAAAAGGATTTTCTTGCACACACACGCAAGACAACATATTTTTAAAGTGATAATTAAACACCAATAGTATATCCATACTATAAGTATGAAGAGGATTTGGTTTTATGGAAAAGATGGTATATGGCAAAAATATGAATATTAATGATATAAGTATAAAACATTGGCTTTTGCCTGCGGTGTCGCTCGCATTTTTTTTTTTAGACAAGTAATTCTGACGACGCATTAAAAGTTTTATATAAAGTTCATACCTCTATTTACCCTCTTCTAATAAGTTTTTTTCGAGAAACAGTAGTCTATAACCGTCTCTAGGTTCCCATCTATCTCTATACCAAAATTTACCATAATCGATTCAGCGGTTTAGGCATGAAAGCGTAACAAACAAACTCACTCATTTATAATATTAGAAAAATTACTTTTTTTTAATAACTCTCTGTTAAAATATTTTTTTCTACAATATTTCGCTTGTTATAAGACTAATATATTATTAGTATGATATTTTTTTTCATGGCTTCTCTGTATGTAGGCAATGTTGTCAAATTTTATTACTGGTCTCTGGTTGTCAATATCAAAAGTGACAAATGCATGTTTGAAAGTTTAGTTTTCAAATTTTCCTAGGGATGAATTGGTACAAGTAAATATAAGACACACACTTAATATTTTTTCAATACCAAGTACTTTTACCATCGATACTTATGCGACCAAGTATCAAATCAATATGTAAGAAAAATAATCATTCCGTTTATCTTTATTACACAAACAATTTAAGTTCCACAAAATTTGTGTATAATTTTTGGCTTACATGTATTATTATTTATCATATGATCATATCGTATCAGTTATAAGATCATAATTGTATTATTTCTCAAAAGTGTTTTCGTGGCAATGACATATCTTCTTCAATGCTTTGGTAAAATTAATTATTTAAACTTTATTTTACAAGCTAGGTTTTCCGCTATGAATGAAAATAGGTAAATAAATTAAAATGAATGTACTAAGCTTTTTTGCAAATAAAAGTATTTTTCTCGTTAGCATGTAGGAAGCGCCATAAATTGAAGTAACATGACAACTATCAGATTATTTACATTCTATGTGTACATGTAATCTTTTAGGAAAATCAATTAAATAATATTCGGCGTTAATTAATATTCACACGGGTCGTTTACTTATAGTGAATTCAGAATTTAGTGTTAATTATACACAAAACAATAATTTTATTAGTATACGTGTATCGGAGTGAGGCTGACATTCGCGATCAGTGTTATCAATAGTTAAAGTAACTTTCCATCAGATTCAACTTCTCAAAGTAGCAAAAAACTAATGACAAAATACGGTGTTGCACTCATAATCCATAACTTTTCCACTAAACAAATTATTATGAAAGAAAATAAGAATATAGCCCATATGAAATTATAAACGCTACCTTTACATATTGGTGAACAGAACATAATATAAGTATGTAGGTAAGTAAATATAAAAGGAAGCTCAGAGCAGTAGCTCAGAAGCATAGTTTTAGTAGAAAATCTACTAAATTGGTAACATTGCTCACGCCGCGTGACACTACACGACGTTCGACCGATTTATTCCGATATTCTAAAGTGTGTATAGAATCATATTATATTTATGCACCGTTATCTATGGTTTTCTGTAGTTGGATTTTGCGGTAACAAAATTATTAGGTTCTTCTACCACGTCTTGCAATTTGGGTTAAAATTATCCTCTACAGTATTAACCTACAAGATTTTAATAATTTAAATCACATATTTGTATAGCTTTATATTAAATATAAAGTTTTGTTATAAATTTTTGTACCATCGCACACATATTAAAATATCGTATTATAATCGCTTTCCAATTAATAGTTATAGTAGGTAAATTATTACAAGTTTTTACAAGATGTTAATTTTAATTTAATTAATGTAATTTAATTTAATTAATTTAATTTAATTCAAAACTTCGTTAATACACAACGAATACAATAAAATTCAACATTTCGATAACTATCGTACAAAAGACTGCAGAGATTTTTTAAATTCTATCAGTAAAAGAAAAAGTACTATTTTCTTTTTCTTTTACATTCAACCACATTCTTTCTTTTCATGAGCACAGACGAACAGCGTTTATAACATATATTTTAAATATCATAGCGATATTGTAGGCTGCTCGAAACTATTAAGTAGTATTAACCTAAGTACTTTACTACGTAATACTAAAAACAAGTTTACTTAACAAATACCACAAGTTGTATAACAGTATTTTGATGGCAGTTTTTTAAAGATTTTTAATGGATGGATTAGTAATATAGGCTTCTGTAAATAATTCATACAACAAATCATTTTTTATTTTATTCAAACATAAAATTTCTCATACGTAAATTCAAATTCTCATTCTTGTTTTCTACATTTTTAATTATTAAGTCTATCACAGGGTAATCGTTTTAGATCTTTCGTATTCTAATAGATGGCGTTAGTAGTAACAGTCCTTTAGATAAAATACATATCTGTTATTGATTATATAATTTTACGCTAGATGGCGTTATTAACTAACATTAGTTATTAGAACTAATACATTATACTTATTAAAAATTGTTATATTATCTATTTTTTTTAATATGGATTAAATAACATTTCTATGATTACTAACATGAATAGAAAATACTATGTCAAAGGCCAAACCTGAATGTGTAATAGTATCTAAGTAAAGTGTACCACAAAAATACTTAAACTGTGGAAGAGTGACTATATTTCCCTCCTATAAAGTTCGGTGAAGCTGTCAAAGCCCTTAACGCTAATATCGTATGTAAATTCGAAAAAAAAAACTAACGTTCTGTCCCAGTTGTAAAAACAGTCTTTTGGCATCGTCACAAGATATAACGGAATTTCACACTCCGGTGACCCAAAAAACACTCACAGACGCAGCATGATATGTCAGGCAAGGATGTTGCACCAACGAATATTGAGTCAGTGGTTAATTCGTACCTAACAAAGGAGATACGTGCCATGAGGAACGAACTTACTGCATTGCGGGCCGAAATCCGAGAATGTCGCCTGGACTTCAATTCGGCATTACAATCCTGTTATGAGGCCATTGACTGTATGGACAGCAGAATTTCCGCTCTCGAGGAAGAGCGACAGCAAAGCGTGCTTAGTAGTGGTGTTTCCATGCTGGACACCATTGCGGAATTAAAATGTCAACTTGATGTACGTGATCAGGAACTAATGCTTAATGATATTGAAATACCTGGAATACTAGAACAAACAGAAGAGAGCGTTCTACACATAGTCCAGGTCTTGTCGAGTAAATTAGGCGTCCAAATTTTACACAGGACATTGTACACGCCGAGCGTGTTGAATGTACTCGCCGCAACCACGTGGAAGAACCCTCCGGATCTCCCAAACACGCTACTCATATTACAGCACGAAGGAGAAATATCGCTGTGAGGTTTTGCGAGCGGCCAGGGTTCGCAGGGATATTTCATCATGTGATCTGGATTTGACTGGCGCATATCAGCGTGTGTACGTAAATGAACGGCTGACATCAAAAAACAAACGTCTGTTGTCCCAGGCTAGGCAAGCTGCACATCAATTCCAGTGGAAATATGTCTGGACTCGAAATGGCAAAGTACTTGCCCGCAAACTGGATGGTAAGCCGGCTGAACGCATACGTAACGAGAAAAATATTACTAAAAGTTTTCATACCAGTTTAGTTTGGCTTTATTAACTATATTATTATCATTAATTATGTTTCACAAGTATACACTTTATTTAATATTACTTTATATTCCTTATTTAATCATATTTATTTTCTTTTATTCTTCATATAAATGTCAATTATTGGACGTGTGTATGATTTGTTATGTTTTCTGTAAAATTAACTAATCAACTTCATTTCTTTAAGGCTATTGTAGAGAAAAGCCGGTTGTGTAAAACGATTAACAAGTACCTTGCATTACTTTTAGAATATAATTTTATTTCAGTGCATGCCTGCGCTTCTTTACATTTTGTTTATGTAAACAACGTCACGTGTTATGCAGTTAGTATGTTTTTAGTGAATCATAAGCAGTTATGTATATCTAATTATTATATTTATAAACGCAAATATATTACAAACATAAATATTTACTATAGCTTACTACATATCCTGCTAAATTTAAGACTTGGAGTCTAAGGATATATCCATATTATTTGTAAATATCATACAAATATTCATTTGTACTTACATCTATGTTTTAAATGTTTAACAATATATATCAAGATTTACTCAAGGTCGATATGGCTTTGAAGGAGAAATATTTAAAAGTTGTTTTTTTAAATGCAGGCTCTCTTTGTACGAATCACGATGACCTTGTGGCATTCTTCGATACACATCATTTTGATATCCTTGCAATTAATGAAACGTGACTTAGGACTAACACAGATGGTCGAGCATGTCTAGTTCCTGGATACAACTTAAGACACGTGTCGCGGCCAGAAGCCGTGCACTTAGGCCGCGGTGGAAGAGTTGGGTTTTATCTGAAGCGCCAATTTAATGCTCATACTATAGCGGTCCCTACTGAGAGTGCACATGTAACAATCAAACAAATGTAGTTGGCATTTACGTCAAATAATAAATGAATAATTATTGGAACTACATACCGACCGCCATGGCAGGACTTGGATATCTCTCTTGATGCTATCACAAATACAATAAGCGGCCTAAACTGCTAAATACGATAGCTACTTTTAGAACACGACTGCGAATATTTCTTTTGGATGCACAAAGAAAAGTTAACGATATTGAAAGGGCCACTCTCTTATATAAATAGCCTATTATTATTATTATTATTGATTTACTCATTGATACGTATTATTACACACAACATACGTCATAAAGACCATAACAATAACATTTTTTTTTATATAATTTAAATATTTTTCACCTACTTTTAAATGTATATATGTACTTTGTGTGATCTATAACAATCTACATATAAGACGTATCAGACTCCGTGACATCAGTTATAAGCCCCGTCTAAAAACCAGCGCTTTTGCAATTTTTATTGTTGCAGGATTTAGCTGAGTCTAGGATCTTTTTTCTAGGGTAGCAGAGCGCATGCAGTTAAAAAAAATGTGGTTGAAATGTAATGTAATATGCTAATATAATATGTGCTGTGTATATGGTGGAAGTAAACAATTTCTTTCTTTCATTCTCTCTATTTGTGTATTACAAAAATAACTGCCCTGTGAATTGATCTTAAAAAAAATCACGTTTATTATAATAACAAATTAGATCACCAATCGATTATTATCTGCAGCTATCTTTTGTCCTGTTGTATGTAATCTTATGCTTCCAATATTTCAGTTATACAAATAAAAACAACCATATTGTGTACTTATTTAATCATATTTATTTAATTATATCACAATATGTGCTAAATGATAGATGTTTATAGTTGTGAAAGAATAGCATAGGTACACAAAAATAAATTCGTATATTAAAATTATCAGTAACGTAAATCAACATCTTTAATGTAAAGAGAGAGACGAATGTTTGAGCTATTCATGGATTCACCGTGCGGATGCCGGTTCCATCGTGTGTCAGAGAGGAAATCTCCGACCAGTTCCTGAGACTTGTGACGCGGATGTAGGTTTTGGGCCCCGTTTACGACGCACGTCAACAATCACCTTCACTACCCGTGTTTCTCTCCCTGCCCAGCCAAATTTGGTAGGAACCTGCTAGCACAGCTTTAGAGAGACATTCTGATATACAACTTACTGCAGTCCTAAACAAACCAAAATGTTTCAGTAGATTATAGAGAGATTTTTCTGGTATACTCCTCACCCCAACTTCGACCGCGTATAAATTAACTAAGTAGCCTTTCCTGTTCAGGTTAGCAGCTTGTAGTATTTATTGTTTTTATAACGTGGTCTTTTGGTATATTTGTTTCCCATGGTAGAGTGTGCTCGATCAATATAATGCTTATTAATGTAATAAAACTGTAGTACTATTTGTAAAAGTATTTTATCAAATTTTGTATTTATCTAAACATATTATACTCATAAATGGCTGGAGCTAGTTTTATAAAAGAAAGTATACTAATACAATGCATTATCTTTTCCTTTTACCTTTAGTAAACGTGTTAAAGTATATTTTTATAATTTCTGTACCAATTGTAATAAAATTTTATATATGAAAAGTAAACTAATCCTTGATTTATAAGCCATAGAATTGTTAGTAATACTTTGAAAAATATTAAAATATAGTAAATTATATAAGAAACTAAAGAGATTACTGCGTAAGAAACACCTGCAGGGGGCGTAGACACAATAGTAATAATATATTTAAAAGTATTATAATACGCTATATATACTGCAATGTATTTATTGAATAATTATAACAAGATACAGCGTTATAGTCGTAGGAAGTATAAAGTGATAACATGTTAATACATAGTATATAAATAAATATAAATTTATACTGTAAAAAAAATTGACGTCCACCACGGCGGATCATATAACCATGTTTTCAATTTTTCCCTGGAAACTAGCATATTATAATTTTTTTTTGGTTCTTTCTTTTTTGCATATTTTAACAATGTTTTGCAATTTACTTTGTTACTTAAATAATGATCTTTTGTGTGTATCTCCACAGTGCACTCTATTTTTGAAGTATCTACTTTTGGACCTTTCATAGTCATCGGGTCTGTCATCGGAACATTTGCCTTACAAAGTGTAACAGTTTTCGTGGCTATATTCTCTGATTCGGCTCCAGATGTAATATGTTCATCTAACCATGGGTCTTTCGCCAAGGTATTTTCTGTTAAGCTCTCCTTTTTTCTCCTCTTTTCCAATACTTCAGAGCAGACAATTTCATCTAATGATTTCTCCACTTTGACACTCTCTTCCGCAAATGTAGACACGATTTCACAAGGTATTTTTAAAATAATCTCATTATTATCAGTTTTGATCTTTAAACCACAAGTTGCTACATATATTACCTTCTCTTTGTTCTGGACTTCACTATTGAAGGGACGTGATTTACTTCTGTAAAAGTCATCATGGTAATAATGTTCGTAATAGTGGTTATGTGAACGTCCCCTGTTGTAAAGTGCTAAACCAGATAAAAGATCTCGAAACTGACTGCGTGAATTTCTATATTCGGTAATGTAAACGTATTGAGGAGATGAATAATATGACGGTGAAACATAATTACTTCTGCGCCATTCTCTGTTGTAATAACCAGAGTTAAATACTGTATGTGTACTATATGTTCGAACAGGCTTATATTTACTCCATCCAGGTAATTTTGAAAGCACTTTGTTTGAACCAGATAATCCTGGAGACGGCGGGTAACTGTGTATACCGAATAAAGTACTCCAAAAACTGGAACTTCTTTGATCGGATCCAGACAATCCTGTTGATGCCGGGTAACTATGACTTCTGGAACTTGAATGATAGCGTGATCCCGAACTTCTTCCACTGGAGCTTGAACTGGATCCAGAACGCCCACCACCTCTTCCTTTAGGTGTACACTCCGCAATAGACGTAAATATATTCACTATTATTATTAGACACACCAATAATTTCCATTTCGCCATAGCACGAGGCGGCATATAGGACGAGAGAACAACCGGTTATGATCCCGTACACTTTATAGCAATTTATTTAAATGGCAGTAAACTGGCCTTGTCAGTAGAAGATAGTGCGGGACGCATGTGCCAATTTATTTTTGCAATAAAGTACAGTACAAGACTGAAAGTTATTTTATCAATAGTGATATCATTAATCATATGATAATATGATCCTACTGAAGTTACTGAAAAAGAATAGACTACTTAAATCTTAAGTTGCATATCAATTTTATTTTGTTTACACTTCTTCTTGTTCATAGCCCTTATCCCACCTAGGTAGGGTCAGCACAACATGTTTTCTTCTTCCAATCTATCAGTTGTCATCTCAGTATTTACACCTTTTATACATGTATTTTTACTCACACGGTCCATACATATTTTCTTCGATCTTCCTCTTCTTCTACATCCATAAGCTATTATTCCTCAATTTCTCTGTCAATGGTGTTATTTTCATGCTTCCTCGAATATATTAATTCCTAGTCTTATCCATTTTAGTAACTCTACACATCCATCGTAGCATTTGCACCTCTGTTACGTGTAATTTTCTTTCATCAGTCATATACGTTTCCTAACATTCAGATCCATAGTAATCCAGTAATAGTTATTAGTTTTATAAACTTTCCCTTAAGCTCACAAACATTTGTGGATCACAACTGATGCCTGAAACATGTTTTCATTTCATCCACCCTACTTTTGTCCTGTTATTTACATGACGGTTAATGTTCCCATTGCTTTGGACGAATGTATCGATGTACCGAAAATCGGAACATACTGGTAGAGGGCACTGTTTAAGGCTGTGTGAGAAAAACTCTATGAATTAGCGAAGTCGCCGACCAAATGTTCTGCTTTTGCTCTACTTATCTTTAACCCAACATTCTTGAGTCTTTTTCGCGATTTCTTTAGTCCAATGTGAGCCTCAATAGCATCTTATTCTACAAGAACAATATTATCAAACAACATACACTTATTAACATAAACAACACACTTTTCCCGCAACATTTTTATATACACTCATGCCATATGGCTTTAACATTCTTCATACCTTGCGCAACATTTTGCACTTCATCCTCACTTATCTCTCGCATGACACCTATATTTATTGATATAATCTCTTACTCTCACGTCCAATCTTTTTCTTCATTCAATGAATTTCTCTCAAAATACTCTTATATTCGCATTATCACATATTCGTATCATATGCTATTCTTTGATTATATTAATCATCATTTAATTTACACTTATTAAACTGAAATAATAATAACTGAATATATGTCTAAAAGTTTGTATGTACACTTAACAAATAAGGTAAAATAAATGATACTTATATTATAAATGTAAGTGAGTTTGGTTGTTTATTACGCTTTCACGCGTAAACGGCTGAATTAATTGTTATGAGTTTTGGTACAAAGATAGATGGGACCCAAAAAACGGAGATGGGCTACTTTATCACACCAAATCTTTATTGGAAGTGGGGTAAATAGAGGGATAAACTTTGTATGAATATTTTTAGTGCATTGCATGCAATTTCTTGATAAAGTCGGTATTAACGCGAGCGAAGCCGCATATAAAATGTAGTAAATATATAAATATGTTCTCATTTTCTATAAATGACTGAACTAAAGATCTGTAGCTAAATGAAAGCACCTCGGACTTAGGCTGAGATTATGGTATAATAAAATTTCCATCATATAATCATATCATGATGGTATACTCGCTAATACTTAATAACACACGGGTAAAACTAGCTTGATCACGTAACGTGTAGATATGTAAATCTGCCATCATTATTCTAAAAACTTTTCTTGAGAGCCAGTTTCTCAACTAATCTTTTCATGTTACCGTCATGAATCACACTGTCACTTAAGACGCCTTAAAATTGTGGTAAATAAAAAAAAAAAACAAAAAGATTATTTACAGCATGTGCTTTTAATTATTACTGTAAAAAATATACATATAATGAGTTACATTGAAATTGATCTCTATATCATAAGGTTCAAGCCATGAAGTTTCTCAAAAAGCTATGTGTATAGGTATTTTATCGGTATAATAATCAAAATTTTATTGCAGCTTATATAATTTTGCATATCTTAACAATGTTTTACAATTAACATGGTTACTCAGAACAGTGGTTTGTTTATGGATCTCAACATTACATTCAATATTTGAAATATTCACAAGTGCACCCTTAAAAATTAATGGATCTGCAACTTCTGTTGTACACGTTAAAATAGTCATCAATTCCAGATCTTGATGGGAGAATAATATTATTTTCACATCTTGTATAAAATTACCTCCAAACTTTGAAAACAGAATAGTACTCCTCGATTTATCTATTGAATTTCTTGTAACTTCATCGACTGTTGTTTTTAATGTCGAAAATAATGACGTAGTATTTATTGACGATTTAAATAAATCGTTTGATGTTATAGGTTTTGAACTATTTATTATATTGTCTGTTGAGTTATGTGATACATTTTCTGTAGTATTCATAGTTGAAACTGTCGTATTGTTCTCTACTAGGTTTTCCATTTCGGTCACTGTTGAAAGCTCACTAGGATCATTCTGCATTAATTTATGTTTTGATATAGTCACTTCATTGTTAAGTATTGTTGTATTTGTGGTACATATAGTTGTTTCCGTTAGATTAGTCGCCTCTATTACATGGCTTCCATCAGTAAATGTTGATACAATATCGCACGGTATTTTTAAAAGTATTACTTTATCTTTCTCTTTTATGTTTAAAATGCAAGTAGCTATTTCCAATACGGAGTTATTTACCTGAAAATTATTACTTGACATATTGCCTCTAGTTCTATAATAGTCATCGTTGTAAAAATGCTTATTGTAATGATGATGTGAACGTACCATATTATACTGTATTAAACCAACCAAAAGTTCTCTAAATCGACTATTCGAATTTTGGTATTCTCTTATATAAACATACTCAGACAATGTATAAAAATCAGCTGACAGTTTTCTATAAATTCTATCTTTTCTAGAATTTGTATTATTTGAAATACCAGGTTCGTTCAGAGATGTAGTTTGGGTTGATGATGCAATATATTTGTTGTGAAGTGACTTTTTTGAAGTACCAGGTTCGTTCAGAGAAAAATTTGGTTTCGATGATGAAATAGATTTGTTATGAAGTGGCTTCTTTGAAGTACCAGGTTCGTTCAGAGATGTAGTTTGGTTTGATAATGAAATATATTTATTGTGAAGTGGCTTTTTTGATATACCAGGTTCGTTCAGAAATGTAGTTTGGTTTGATGATGAAATAGATTTGTTATCAAGTGGTTTCTTTAAAATACCAGGTTCGTTCAGAGATGTATCTTGGTTTGATGATGAAATAGATTTGTTATGAAGTGGCTTCTTTGAAGTACCAGGTTCGTTCAGAGATGTAGTTTGGTTTGATAATGAAATATATTTATTGTGAAGTGGCTTTTTTGATATACCAGGTTCGTTCAGAAATGTAGTTTGGTTTGATGATGAAATAGATTTGTTATCAAGTGGTTTCTTTAAAATACCAGGTTCGTTCAGAGATGTATCTTGGTTTGATGATGAAATAGATTTGTTGTGAAGTGGCTTCTTTGAAGTACCAGGTTCGTTCAGAGATATAGTTTGGTTTGATAATGAAATAGATTTGTTATGAAGTGGCTTCGTATTTACATTTTCTGTTGTATTTGTTGTAGTGGTAGAACGATTCTGAACCTGGATTCTTGGTCTCAGAATTTGGTACTTTAAAGATGTCAGTGATTCAGATGGCAATGCATTATTTTTATTCTTATGTGTTGTTATAAAGTTTCCGGATGCTAAAGAAGACTCAGTGCGACTATAAATATGTTCTGAAGATGATAACGAGGAATTATCATTTTTTAATGTGAGTTGCAATTTAGAGGTGTTGTTGCTTTTTGAACGTTGATGATGTTTCATGTTCGATGTTTGAGGCGATGTTGTTTTATTATTTACATTATAAGTTGACTGAGAAAAATATTTTGGAGGATTTTTATTATTCATTGAAGATTTTTCTAATAATACATTATCAAATCTAGGACGTCTGGTTGTCAATATTTGATTATAGCTTGAATGATGTTGTTTATTTTCTACAATCTGGGGTTTTCTGAGAATATTAGATCTTGGTAAGACATCTGGTGCAGGCGCAGAAGTGCTACTGGGTAATGGCATTTTAAATGATGTCTTCTTTGATATTGACAATTTTTCAGGCGATACATCATAATTTAATTTGGAATTAATTCCATCCTGCGCTGAATTAGATACAGCTAAATTTGCTTCGAAATCATGAAAATTTGATTCAAAATCGTGTAAATTCAATTCTTTCGAAAGATCTGACATTTGCTTATAAGTTGGTGTCTTGAATGCTTTAATGTAATCATTAGCTTCTTTGAATCTCAACTTACTGTCTGACGGCGAGATATAGTCTTTGATTTTATCTGCAATAGATTCTAAATTTCTATCATAAGTGCCTCCTGAAGTATCCAAGGATACCAAAGAAAAATCTTGACTCCACGGCCACAAAGAAGAAGATACACGAACTTTAGATCCAGGTTCTGATAGATCTAAATTAAACCTTGTATCGATAGTGTCTTCCGGAGGAAATCTGTAAGATTCTGAATATGATGAGGAATAGCTGTTTGAGCTGAGTCCTGACTGTTTTGAGGAGGTAAATGGATGTAAAGGAGAATAAAAACCTGATAAATCCATATTCATTTGAGGATTATTGTCACTATCAAAACTCTCTTTATATCCACTGCTTATCCAGCCATTTCCATAATTGGTGAAGCTTTGTATATCTCCTCTGCAATCTTGTATAGTAAAGACCAACAACACAATACAAATACCCAATAAAAAGTATCTATTAGCCATTATAGGTAAGTACAATTCAAGAGCACACAGTCATTTGATGGTATAAAGTTATTTTGCTTGTTTTACATAAACTACTACTATTATTAAACAAGGAAAGACATGTCTTTAGTCTTGGAAATTTTCCATAACAAATATACATATATAAATGTTTTCGGTAAAGATGTGTGTTAAAATTATCACTTTGACTCGGAAATAACATTTGGAACCAATTACATCTATGACTTGGTCGAAAAGTATTTTCCTGTATAAAGAATATGTTTTATAGCCACCATATTAATATAAGTTATAATGAATAAGGTAAAACTAACATTATTATTATGTTATAAATTATGGTACTGCAAATCATTGGCTCTTCATAAATATACTAATGAGTAAACATGGCTAAACCCGCAAGAAGTTTATTATACTTTCAATACCCTTATTCTTTAAACTATCATGGCAAACAGCGATGACTGAAAAATAAGTAATCCATTGGCAGTCATCGCTATCACTCGAGCAACGAAAGAGGTGTTCGAAATAGACTGGCTGATTCTAAAATGCGATAAACCAAAACAGAGTCACTATCACGGTTCTATTACCATTTGCATAGTAATCATGACCTAGTCAGGACACTTATTTCCTCGTTTAATTCCTGTATATGAATAGGAACTCACCACACCTACGCATACCACTGGGTGTTGCATCTAGATCGTGATGGCCGAGATCCTATCAGACATATCTGTCATGTCACACGCAATGACCATTAACATTATTTGTTTCTACCTTACACAATAAAAGATACCCACTTAATATGTTATGAAATATCTACTCGCGAATTTCTTTACGTTAAGTAGAATTGAGTTTCAATTTAAAACATCATAATTCGTATAAAGATGTTTATATTTAGGATTAACATTCTTAAAACAAATTTTACTATTTAACTAAATTTATACTGATTTCTTAGGTTTACGCGAATATTATTCATTGAAATAAAACTAATTTAAACGGATTTTATCGCGGTTATTTATTAAATTTTGATCCCGACGTTTCGAAAGCTTTTCAGCCTTCGTGGTCACGGGGCGGACTGAGGTGTGGGTTGTCCAGAAAAGTTTATGTTACTGTGTCTAGCTTCAATTTAATTTTTAATATTTATAGTGTTCCGATCTACGCAGAAAGAGCTCACAGTGTCTTGAGGTCTGGCAATTGGACCACGAAGGCTGAAAAGCTTTCGAAACGTCGGGATCAAAATTTAATAAATAACCGCGATAAAATCCGTTTAAATTAGTTTTATTTCAATAAATTTATACTGTTTAAAGTAGGAGTTATCAAAAAGTGAATTATAAATGAAATGAATAAATTTGTACATAAACACTACCATCTAACTTGCAACCAGAAGAAAACATCATCAAAAACATTTAAAAATCTTCAGATCAAAGGGTAATCAATCTACAAAAAACAGACAGTGGAGCAGAGGTGTCAGCTTGGCAAGCGCTCTTAAATATTGAGGAATTAGAGGCCATATACTTTACCAGTAATCTCTCTCCTTATCGGAGGGAACAGAAAATAGAGCTAGAGTGGATCCTTTTAGATTCATCAACTAGAAACGGGTGAAGAAATCAAGGTCCATAAACTCACCCAAAAAGACAACCTCATTAAAATATAACAAATACCAGATGAGAAAAAAGTCTTTAAAAACATTAAAGAACAGGTAAGGTAGGAATTACATTTGCGCTTGTTTCTTTTACCGAGCGTAAGAAGAACTCGGTCGAGAAGTTTCTTCTTCTTATATTTCCATTTCAATGGCGTAAAGGACGAAGAAACAATTCCGGTACACTGAACTGTTCACCGAATCTCAACATTAGGGTATCATAATGCATGCTCAGGCTCACAAGATCCCGTAATACCACATATAATGTGGAACTTTAATGGGTAGAAATGTGGCACAATTTATTTGCTCTACTGAGCAGACAGGTATCCAGAATGGATTTCTCCACGTTAAGTGACTGAAGTGAGTGGCATGACCACTTTTATGAGAAGTCAAGAATCGGGCAGAGATGCTTGCACTGAAAAACACATTGCGAAGTTATAGTACAATATAACCTTTGTAGGCCTAAAAATCGCTCAGGTAATATTAGTCTTGGTCAGTATTATAAAAAAAACATTCATCGAGATTTATCTATAAACAAAATAACTTCATCCAAATTTTTATGGGCTCTTTCGAGAAACCAACTAAATTGTTCAGTTAACAATATTATATATCATACATGTCACACATAATAGTGTCGAAAGTGTTATTAATATATTATTTATTTTTATTAAATATATATAATTGTATATTTAATTGTCATATAAACGATAGAATATTTAATAAGACTATAACCAAGATACTTGTTATCACTTCACTTGGACTTTAATTATATTTTGTATCATTTCTGTAGTTTTTATCAATGATGTGAATATGATACAAAATACCAATTATAATAACATATTTAATAAAATAAAAACTTTTTTATAAACCTATTAAAACAACCATATTGTCGCAATTACAATGCTTTCTTCTTGTGGTTGAGTAAAGGTTTGCTTAGCTTAGGATAAAAACTTTTCACGAATAGTTTATTATAAAAAGCTACAATAAAATAGATGTCGAATAATAATAATAATCTAACCAATATTTAGACCTAGAGAGACAACCATTGCATTGAGATTTAAATCATCTAGTAATGTGTCACAATAGAGCACCGGATTGTAGACTCATATATCGAGCATTATCTGCAATTGTACAAGCAGACTTCCAGATAGTTTCATAATGTTATATAGTGTAGTATAAAGGGTTATATAGGATGTTATCCTCCAAATTGATAATTAGGGAGGATTGATTGGTTTAGTCAATTGATCAGTAATTTTGACTTTTAGATCGTATTTCTTTATGTTGTTCACCTAAAGACTTGTTTAAAGTAGTATAAGATCATAAATCTTAGTATATTATACTCAATTCAACTTTATACCGCAATCGATTTTTGAATACAATTAAAAAGTAATACAACTCTGATACATTGTAAATCCAATCCAATCCAATAAAATCTTTACACACAGACACAGATACGGACAATAATTATTATATCTATTGACGTACATTAATTATTATAAGTTATACGTTTTTATTATAATTATAAGAGTTTCGTTATTTCCTTATGAGGACCGAAACTCTAAACACTAAAAGTACCTAATTTCCATAGCACACAATATAAATCCCTATTTAAATTGTTTAAGTACTTAAATGTAACAAAGTCTTTGTGTATAAACTATTGATATAAAACCTCAAAGCTCTTATTTTGACAGAATATCTAATTCCTGACAACAAAATATTAAGAAAATTATAAATGTTGATAATGCTTGATAAGTCACTAATAATACACAGTTAAAATTCTGATAAAATGTTTTTATATAATCTGTAATGAAACAAACACGAGTTTAGTATAATTCATATATTTTTTAAGACTCGGAAAATTTTGTTTTAGTATACACTGAGAGGACTCGACGATTATGTTCGAGTAGCTCAGACGTGTCACATACTAATAAAAGTCCACGTATCCTGCCACCACCATGCACATACAAACCTGCTCAAGTCAACTCTTTTGGTATGTCATGTTTGAATCAGTCAATGAATATTCAGATGTCAAGAGATTTGCAGGCTGCCATAACGACGATGATCCTCAATGGGTTTGTCAGACACCTGATGGTCGCCATTGCTGTTAGATTTTACAGCACTTACCCTTACTTGTAGTACCCGTAGTAGAAGTGCCAATTCGCTTTAAAACGCGTATTTTATTTTTTTATAGTTCATAGGTTTAGCGGTATGACCAGATTTTCACTTATCTTCTTATCTTGATCTTAAGTGTCGATATGGCCCAAGTTGATAGACACGCTAAACCTGTGGAGGGACCGGCTTTCAAGACCAACTGCCGCAACACACCTATAGATATTTGGCGGCTGATTTTCAACTTGACGGTGGTAGTTAACCAGACGGGCATTAGAAAAAGCCCTACCACCATGCTATGGATTCCTCATGATGTTTTCCTTTGCCGAAAACTCAAGCTCTTTGTAGGTAGATTCGAACTCAAGTCCCTTAACGCGGAGTCCGCACACACACCACTGAGTTATCATAGCTTCAGTGCTATGGATATAAAGGTATATATACAGATGTCTATACATGTTATCACTATCAATAAATCTTGCTATTTTAAGGTAACGTCTTTTAAAAATAACAGTAAAACCTTTAAGGATAAGACTGGACTCAGATACCATAAGAAGCAAAAAATGTGCTTGTATTTTAGAACAAAGAACTATAAAGCTTTTTAGTAAATAAATTATTGATTAGATTTTAATCAACGGATTGCTAACTCTTATTATTAAATGGTGTGTAGTACACAGAACGCTTAATCAAACTACAGATTTATTAATATAAAAAATATATATTTTAATACATCTTTACATGTACATAAATATCGTGAAATATAATAAATGTATTACAATTTTTTAATTTTAGTTATAAATATAAGGCAACACAATTCAGAAAGGTATATCATTAGATACTCATCAACAGTAGATAATTAAGTAGTTTATAAATGAAATAAGTTTTGGAATAAAATTACACAGTTATGAACATAGACGACCACCAGGGTGGGTTCGACAACCAAGACTTTAATTTTTGTCTAGAAGGTAATAATCCCGTACCTTCTTTCCTTGGTTCGGGCATTTTCGCATACTCCAGAAGAGTGCTACAGTCTATTTTCTTACTCAAGTAAGAATCTTTTGTATGGATTTCAACAGCACACTCAATGTTTGAAGGATCTAATCGAGGGCCTTTAACATTTAGTGGATCTTTGATGTTTGATGTAGATGTGCATACTGTCACATTCACTACTGTCACATTTTGCATCGTCAATGTTGGTGTCGAATTTGTTTTCTCACCCACAACTTTATTTATAGGCTGCTCCAGAAACACTGTTGCTGGTTTAACTGTTGAATTCACTACGGTGATATTTGTTGCATTATTAACTGTGTCTATTAATTTCTTAGTGTCATTTATTATTGAAACTGTCGAAGAATCATTGAGCATCGGAGGTGTTGTAGGCGTGACTGTTGTATTTAAAGATTGAGATATTGTTGAATTTAATGTTGAGCTTACTGAATGAGTCGTACTGTTTACTACAGGTGTTGCTGTGGAATTCACAAGTGGTATCTCTGTTACCGGTATATTTAATGACGTATTCGATATTACAGAAATCGTTCCATTGGCCTTTGGTATAACTGAAGAATTTACTAATGACTGATTAACTGGTGAAATCAATGTTGTGTTTACCGTAGATCCATTAACAGGTATATTCATTTTAATTATTGTAGAATTTGTAGTACAGACTGTAGTGTTGATCATATTCACCGGCTTCATTTGTTCTCCATCTTTAGTAAAAGTGGACACAATTTCACAAGGTATTCTTAATACGTTTTCTTTTCCATTTTCTTTGATTTTTAAAGTACATGTGGCCTTTTCTGTTACTCTACTATCAGGCTTAAAATTATAATTTGGTTCATAGGACCTTCTACTGTAATAATCATCATAATAATAATGTTCATGGTAATGATTATGTGACCGTCCCATATTGTACAGAGCTAATCCTGTCAATAGATCCCCATAACGACTATCTGAATTTCGATATTGATTAACGTATATATACTGAGGTGACGTATAGTATGTAGGTGGTAAGAGTACACTATGCGTGCCATACCTGTTATTATTCATGCCCGGTTTGTTACCAGTGTTTGTGTTATATGAATGACTGGGATGATATGAAGGCTTATAGTCATTTGAACTCGTATATGTAGGCAAAGAAGGCTTTGAGTAACTAGTCGGAGTTTTTGGCTTATTCGATTCAGACATTCTTGTAAATGAATTTAGATAACTTACTCCAGCTGGTAGCTTTGGAATATTATATGAAGACGGATGATTTCCAGAGCCAGAAAATTCAAATGATGAGGAAGGATTGTTAGATCCAAAATTCCATAATTCAGAAGAAGTGCCTGGTCGGTTATAAGAGCTTGATCCGGACAATCCTGAAGAAGATGATGGATAATTGTGATTACCAGATCCTGAACTGGTAGATGGTCGGTTATAGGTACTTGATCCAGATAATCCCGAAGAAGATGATGGATAATAGTGATTATTGGAAGATCCTGATGGTGCAGACGGTCTATTGTAGGTGCTTGAGCCGGATAATCCTGAAGAAGATGTGGGGTAATTGTGATTACCATAAGATCCTGACGTTGCAGACGGTCGATTGTAGGTGCTTGATCCGGATAATCCGGAAGAGGAGGGGTAATTGTGGTTACTATAAGATCCTGACGATGATGAATGACGTTGAGAACTAGATCCTGACAGGCCAAATGACGACGAAGGATAACTGTAGCTCCTCGAACTTGAGCCTGATAATCCAGAATATGATGACGGATAACTGTGGCGACTTGATCCTGAACTACGCCCAGAAGAACTTGAACGTGAACTACTTCGACTGGAACTTCTTCCTCCAAATCTACACTCCACAACAAACACAAACAAATTTATAATCAACAGGCACAACAGTAGTTTTCTGTTGGCCATATTGTACGAGTTAATGTGCCGAGAGCGCGAACGTATTTGATCCCGACGCAATTATATTAATACTGATTAGTATTTTTCAAAGCTTCTATATGTGTATATGACGTCAGTACGTTCGATAGGCACATAGTCGTAAGTTCTTATCTTATTTGGTTTTCTCGCTCTATTCCCAGAATAATAAGAACGAGTACAAGCTAGAGGTTAACTAAACAAGGTTATTATTGTCGACCGTCATTAACTAGCTTAAAAACACCGATAATTGGAAGAATTAAAAATAAATATTAAGTTCTGTTTATTCTAACAGCAATAATCCTGTATATAAAAATTAGTTTGTAAATGTAAATAGACATTTATAACCTACTAGCTGTGCCCGCGACTTCGTTCGCGTAAACTTGAATCATGTTTCCTATAATTTTATGACTTATTTTTCAACTCTGTGGACATAGTATTATTATGCTTATTATAACTATAAGTCACAGAAGTTTTATATACCTACTTAAGCTAAATATCATTGACATAATGACCTATATTGGTTTCTTGTAGTGGGTGGCTAACGGTTTACAAAGAGCGAGCCTAAAAAATCACCTAATGGATGTCAGATTTTTTACGATTAATGTAAACGTACTGACGATTTATGACGAATCTTCTATTTATTTAAGAATATAATAAAATTACCATTAAAACTAATATGAACATTGAATATTTCTTGAATTCGAATTTATCTATCTACTTGTACATGCAGTATCACGCTGAAACTATTACATATATTTTGATGAAATTTAATAGAGTGATAGTATGGATCAATATATATATATATATATTAGAGTGGTCCTTATTTAGGGTTTGTCAGTATTTTTTTTACTATAGTCCTAAATCGGTTCTAAATCTATTAAAAAAAATCATGCCAAGTTTATAGCTCTTAATTTTCATTTTAACCCGCCCCCCCCGATAACCAAACTTTTAGATGGAAATAACAGGGGAAATCTGTTATTACTGTGGATTTTTTTTGTATATTATTATATATATGTATATTATTATTATAAACTGTAAAAGTTTGTTTGAATGCGTAAATCATACTAGTCAGATTTCATATTTTCTGAATTTTATAGAGCAATCAGTTAGGAAGGATTTGGGCTGCTCAAAATCACACCAATACCAGTAACACACACAGTAGCACACAGCAAAGCTGTATAGAAGAAAGTTACAAAAACACATAACAATCAATTCCACGTGAACCAAGTTGCAAGCGCAGCTAGTGATCCTATAAAATTAAAGAATTTCTCTCGAATAGGGTAAACATTTTAATGAAGATCTTTGATGCACTTTTTAATGTTTAATAGCTGTTAATATAACGAAAATAAAAAGCTTTAGTTCAGCTTAAACTGTATACATGAAAATAGGTGCTAGTGTATATGAAATCCCTAGCCTCCAAAGTTGGCTAATAGGCATCGAAATGTGCCATAATTATTTGCACGATAAACAGTAAAACACGGTGTGCCAGGTATCCTAACCTTACTACTTACTAATGTTATAAATGCGAATCGATAACTGATATATTATGTAATTCTGTTCGTTACGGTATTCTTATGCTCCAATATTACAGAAAGGAGAAAATGTTTAGATTTTTAATTAATTTGTTAGTTACCGATAAGAGCAAATTACATCAAAATCCCTGGAGATGTACATTTCCTATACTGAAGGAACCATTTCTGTTTTATAGGATAAAATTATTTTTAATAGTTCTATATTTTATCTAAAGCATTAGTTATCACCGAGGTTAATTTGACGAAAATGTATACCAGTAGCGAGACAAAAATCACAATAAAATATTATCATAAAATTACTCCGAATATATTAAAATAATATCCAGTTACAGTTTGATTATATATATGCATAATCATACTTATCCTAATAATACGTAAATATGTATTTTTCAAATATTTAATGATCCGACAGCGATCGACTAATCTTGGAGTTTTTTTTTTATTTTAAATTAATATAAAAGTAATTATATTGAAATATTTAAGACCCAGCAAATGTCACATTTTTAGCATTTAATGTATCATCTATCGACTTATTTTGGGAGTTTATTCATTACACTTAATTGTAGAATAAATATAACTGTTTTGGTAGAAAAAATACAAATATACAATAGTAGAGAAACAAAAATAAACAAATATACTCTTCTATATGTTCAGTGCAATGTTCAAATAAGCTTATTTTTTACCTATCAAATAAATAAAATTGTATCAAAATCTGTGCAGATGTTCGTTTAGTACAAATTTTCAACTTTTATATCTTATTCCCCAGGAACCCTATAAGTATCCTAAGTAACTATAAAACTAATAGTTTTTACCTGCGGCTTCGCTCGCGGTAATATTCATTTTGTTAAACAAATTAGATGACGCAATAAAATGTTTAATCCCTCTTTTTACCTCATTAATAAAGGGGCTTTCTTACCAGAAAAAGTAGCCTATAGCCGTCTCCAGGGTCCCATTTGTCTCTATACCAAAATTAATCGGAAGAAATTCTGTGGTTTATGCGTGAAAGCATAACAAACAAATAAACTCACTTTCGCATTTATAATATTAGTTAGGATGTTAGGATTTTTTCTTAGTCTTGGTATAGCTAATAGGCAATATTATTTTCTGTGTCCAGTTATATATAATAGAGTTAATAGTTAACTAAATATTTACTCTGCTACTGACAATAAATGCAAACAAAGCGTAGATTGCTGACTCTTTACAATTAGTTATGATGAAACTAAAAAAAATAACTAAAAAAACGAAATTTACTCTGTTCAAAGCTCTTACTAACATGATAAATACACCACGTTTTACACACAATTATTTTGCTTCACGGTCCTCAGACTATGAAGATTTATTTAGTTTTATAAATGTATATATATATTATTTTTCTTTACTTTCTGTAATATTTTATATATGGTACGTGACGATATTGACCCAAGATGCTGGACAAGCTAAGCCCAAGGGACCGGCTCTCAAGTACAACCATCGGAACACACCTAAAGGTATTTAGCGGCACATTTTCAACTTGAGTGTCATAGCTACCCAGGTGGATTTAGAAAAAACCCTACCACCATGCTATGGCTTCTTCACAAAGTTTTCCTTCACCGAAAGCTCAGGCTCATTGCAAGGATTTGAACTCACGTCCATTGACGTGACGTTCGTACACACTATCAACTGAGCCATCATTGTCATTACTGTCACATTACTGTGCTACTTACATGACGTATGAAAGACATATACATAAGGTCAACACATGTTATCAATAAAAACAACAACTATTTGATGTATTGGTAAATATTCATAATTTAAGACTTAATAATATAAAAACCTTTTAAATTAAAAATATTAACACATTAAATCTTGGTAATTAACTTAATGGTTGGATTTTATTTAAAGCATTACTTAATGCCTTAAATATGGTGTATACAGAATGCTGTAACAGATTTAATTAAATAGATATCTATTAAATTCCTTATATTTATATACATGTACATAAATACCACGTAACTTGACAAATCTATTATAATTTAGTTTTAGTTAAGAATATTATACAACTACATCAATAAAGCTATATTATTATTAGGTCCGCAGTAATAATAAGTACCTTAACTTGATAGTTCATAAATTAAATAAATTTTGGAATTGAATTATAAATGAATAAATGAAAATTGACTGTGTCATGAACATAGACGTCTACCAGGGCGGGTTTAACAACTAAGACTTTAGTTCTTGTATAGAGGGTAATATTCCATCACTTTCCTTCTTTGGTTCGGGCATTTTTGCATACTCTAGCAGTGTGTTACAGTTTATTTTCTTACTCCAGTAAGAATTTCTTGTATGGACTTCAACAACACATGCAATGTATGAAGAATTTAATCGAGGTCCTTTAACGGTCAGTGGATCTGTGATGTTTGCTGCAGATGTGCATACTGTTACATTCACTACTGATACATTTTTCATGGTGAATGATGGTTTCAAATTTATTTCCTCACCCACAATTTTGTTTATAATTTGCTGTAAAAGTACTGGTGCTGGTTTAATTGTTGAATTTACTATTGAAACTGCCAAAGAATCATTGATCATTGAAGGTGTGAAAGGCTTGGCTGTTACATTTAAATTTTGAGGTATTGATGAATTTAATGTTGAGCCTACTAAGTGAGTCATATTGTTCATTACAGATGATGCTATGGAATTTACAAGTGACATCTCTAGTACCGGAGAATTTATTGAGGTATTTGATATTACACTAACTGTTTCATTTGCCTTTGGTATATTTGAAGGATATAGAAATGACTGATTAACTGAAGAGATCATTGTTGTATTTACCGTAGATATATTGTCAGGTATATTTGTTTTAATAATTGTAGAATTTGTAGTACAGACTGTGGAATTGATCTTCATTTGTTCTCCATCTTTGCTAAAAGTGGACACGATTTCACAAGGTATTTTTAATATGTTTTCTTTTTCGTTTTCTGTGACTTTTAAAATGCATGTTGCTTTTTCTGGTACTCTAGCATCAGGCTTAACATTATTATTTGGTTTATGAGACCTTCTGCTGTAATAATCATCATAGAAATAGTGTTCGTGTTTGTCACTATGTGACCGTCCCATATTGTACAGAGCTAAACCAGTTAGAAGATCACCGTAACGGCTATCTGAATTGCGATATTGGTTTACGTATACATACTGAGGTGAAGTATAGTATGTCACTGGTAAGTGTACACTTTTCGTGTCATACCCGTTATTATTGAAGCCCGGTTTATAAGTAGTGTTTATACCATATGATTGAGTGGGATGGTACAGTGTTTGATTATAGTCATTCAAACTCGAATATGTTGGTAAAGATGGCTTTAAGTAACTAGTCGTAGTTTTTGACTTACTTGCATCTGACAACCCAAAGAACGTTTTGGGTGCGTTTGATCCAGATAATTCTGAAGATTTTGGGTAATTGTGATTATCATAAGCTACAGTCGTTGCAGATGTTCGGCTTGAGGTGTTTGATCCAGATAACCCCAAAGTTTTTGGGTAATTGTGATTATCATAAGATATTGTCGATGTAGATGGCCGGCTGGAGGTGTTAGATCCGGATAATCCCAAAGATTTTGGGTAATGGTGATTATCATAAGATGCTGTCGTTGAAGATGGTCGGCTGTGGCTATTTAATAATCCTGAAGAAGATAAGAGGTAATTGTGATTGTCAATAAGAATACTACAATGTTATTATATAAAAAAACTGATGCCTTATGAGCAAATTTATTAATCGTGTGCTAGTAAAACATGTACTAAAAATCGTTTATTTTCTTGAATATATTTATAAGCACTTTCACAAATGTACACGTAAAATTAATTATAAATAACAGTGGTTACCGTAAGATCTGGTTGTTGCAGATGGTTGCTTATAGGTGGTTGATCGAAATATTGACGATGACGAATAGTTATTGTGAATTTTCAACTTCAACCTCGACTTCGAACTCGTTACTCGAAGGTTACTTGATCCTGAGTTTCGCCTAGAAGAACCTAAGCGTAACCTACTTCCACTGGAACTTTTGCTGCGAAATTTACATTCCACAACAAACAACACCAAATTTATAATCAATAAACACAACAGCAGTCTTCTGATGGCCATACTGTATAAGTTAATAGTTAATGTATCGACAACGCCAACGTGTTTGGTCAAAATGAAATTCCATAATACTATTTATATTATTTAAAACATCTAAATGTGTTTGTAACGCCAGTTATAACGACTATGCATAGAGTCGTTAGTCTTAATTGCATTCTGTTTGCCCGCTCCATTCTTAGAACAATAAGAACGAATACAGGGTAGAGGTTAAGTAAACAGGCCTATTTATATTGACTGTCATTAATTAGCCCAAAAATATCGATAACAGTCGGAATCATAATTAAATACAAGATTTTATTTCTTACAGCAACAATCCTGTTCACATTATTTAACGTGATAATAATTATAGACACATATTACGTATCTTTAAAGAAAGAACCACTTCTGTAACAGTAATACATATCGAATATCAAATTATAATTACGTAGTAATAGTACTGACGTGGGTTGAAACTTTATTACTAGTAAAGGCTTTTAGTCTTGAAGCGATGATGTCTCAGTTGGTAGTGTGTACTAGGGATGTTACGAATATTCGTATTACTAGGGATGTTACGAATAATTGCATCCGGATCCGCATCCGCAACAAGGGTTGCCTAGATGTCCTAAACAGGAATGGCTAGGTAATTAATTTATACGCGGTCGAAGCGGGAGCGAGAGGTATAACAGAAAAATCTCTCTATAATTAACAAAAAAAAATTGGCCTTTCTAGGACTGCGGTAAGTTCTATATTAAAACGTGTGTCTAAAGCTGTAAAATATACATAAAATGTAATTCAATTGTGTTATATTATAATTCCACAGTAGGACTAGAGATTAATTATTATGAGATTTATTTATTAATTTGTACCAAAACCAAAACTAGTATCTCTATATCAGATTACATTATTAAATATCAGAAACAGAAGCAGAAACATAGAATTATAAGAGTACTAGCTTTTACCTGCGGCTTCGTTCGCGTTAACATTGATTATGTCAAACAAATCGGATGTCGCAATAAAAAGTTTAATACAAAGTTTATCCCTCTCTTTACCCCATTTACAAAGAGGGCTTTTCAGCAGAAAAAGTAGCCTATCACCGTCTCCAGGGTCCCGTCTATCTATATATCAAAATTTATCGTAATCCATTCAGTGGCTTATGCGTGAAAGCGTAACAAACAAATAAACTCACTTTTGTATTTATAGTATTAGTAAGGATGTGAAGAATTTTTTTGTCTTGGTGTAGCTAGAAGGCGATATTATTTTCTTGTCCAGTTATATATGATAGAGTTAACAATGAACCAAACATTTACGTTTCTACTGACAATAAATGTAAACAGCGCGTAGCTTGTTGGCTTTTTACACTCAGTTATGACGAGACTGAAAAATATGTGACCATGTAAATTTACTTTCTGTTCATAGCTTTCTCTCGAAACATCTCCTTCTTACTAATTAGAGTACTATTACTACTAACATGACAAACACATACACACACCACGTTTCACACACAATTATTTTGCTTCACAGTCCACAGGCTATGAAGATATATTTCGTTTTATAAATGTACATACATAATTTTTTTCTTTACTTTCTGTAATATTTTGTATGCGGAATGTGTCTTTGGAGGTGGACGATATTAGCTGCACCACAGTTTTCTACAGCGGCTGATACCGTGTATAATTTTAGTGTATAACATGTTAACGTTCCAATAAAATATTATTAATAATAATTGAAAAAAAAGAGAACGGGATTATTTTTTAATTTTAGTAATGAGGTCTGTCCATTATATTTTATTATAGGTTTAGTTAGCTTTATGGCCACAATCTCATCTAATGTTCAGTGACGACGTGACCCAAGCCACCCCACTTACACCCACCACACGCTAAGCCTAAGAAACTGGTTCGCAGCTGTAACTGCTGAAACACACCTATAGGTATTTGGCGGCAGAATTTCAACTTGAGGGTGCTAGCTATCTAGACTGGTATTAGAAAAAGCGCTACCACCATGCTATTGTTTCTTCACAATGTTTTCCTTCACCGAAAGCTCAGGCTCATTGCAAGGATTTGAACTCACGTCCATTGAGGTGACGTCCATACACACTATCAACTCAGCCATTAGCGTCATTACCGTCACTTTAATGTGCTACGTACATGACGTATGAAAAACATATACATACGGTTAACACATGTTATCGATAATAACAACAACTATTTGATTTATCGGTATTTATTTATCAATTCATAATTTAAAATATAAATAACAAAAAAAAAAAAAATCTAAAACTGTGAAGGGAAGAATATCAAAACTTTTGGTAATTAACTTATTGATTAGATTTTATTAAAAGCATTACTAACTATATTAATTAAATATGCTGTATACAGGAATGATGCAACAGATTTATATAAATACCATGAAATATGACAAGTCTATTATTATTTAGGCATAATGGAAGACAACATTAATAAATCTGTATTATTGCTAAATCCGCAGTAGCAGTAGGTAACGAAAATAAATTGTTTTTAAATGAAATAAATTTCGGAATTGAATTACACTGTTTATGAACATAGACGCCCACCAGGGCGGGTTCGACAGCCGCGCCTTTAGTTTTTTTCTAGATGGTAATATTCCATCATTTTCCTTCTTTGCTTCGGGTATTTTCGAATACTCCAGCATTGTGTTTCAGTCTATTTTCTTACTCGAGTGCGAAACTCTTGTATGGATTTCAATAACACATACAATGTTCGAAGGATATAATCGAGGTCCTTTAACGGTCAGTGGATCTGTGATGTTTGCTGCTGATGTGCATATTGCCACATTCACTACTGATACATTTTGCATGGTGAATGATAGTTTTAAATTTATTTCCTCACCCACAATTTTGTTTATAATTTGCTGTAAAGGTACTGGTGCTGGTTTAATTGTTGAATTTACTATTGAAACTGCCAAAGAATCATTGATCATTGAAGGTGTGGTAGGCTCGGCTGTTACATTTATAGTTTGAGGTATTGATGAATTTCATTGATGATACCATCAAATCAAATTCATCAATACAATTTATATAAAACTGAAAACGTGATTATAACGAAATTAACCGAGTCGGCGCTCCCGCCATAATCTGGTATACGATAAGATTAACAGAAAACTACGGCTGTGGGCTTTAATTATATATATATTTCTGTTACTTGTAAAATGCATATCCTCAAACAAAAGTTTTAATTCACGTGCAAGTTCTTCTAGAAAAAGTTCAAAACCTAACAACTATCCGTCTTCGTCTTTGTTAGGACATCACAGAAATCGAAATTAGATGCCTTACTCAGGTGAGTTCTCAGAACCTTATTACAATCGTTTACCACCTGGTTCTGAATACTATTCACATGAAATTGGAAGTTTGTCTATCCTGGATCATCTGAAACTCCTTATGGAGCAACAAACAAATAATACAAAACCAGTACATTCTTTATTATCACCAGATATTAATAACTCTAGTTATCAACGTTCTTCATTATTTTCAAGATTAAGCGGTAATCGAAAGAATAGACACCATTAGTAGTTAGTGTTAGACATTGTATGTTAGACACTGTTAGTGTTGTACACTATTATTATCAAACAATAAGATGTGGTTTAAATTGAATTTTTATAAACAACCAACATCAACAAGAAAATATCCGAATTTTGGATGTCCCTACAAATCATGTATCTTGATTTGCATAAAACATCTTACATACACTAATTCGGCAAACGAAAAACGAAAGAAGGGACAGGAAACAGTCTAGCCGCTTTACTAAATATATTCAATGTAGCTTTTTTTATTTTAACTGTAGATAATCAAAAAAATAACTCCGCAGAAGTGAAAACTCAACGATATTTATGAAAAATTCTACGATTATTAAAACTAAAACACCTGCTGATATAACATATAAATTAAAATTAAATACAACTTGTGTATAAAATTAATTAATAACACCTTCAGCAGATTTAAGAGATAACCCAAAGATTACGGCATCATTAAAAATTACGCCTGTCAATTTTACAGTTGCCCATACAACAAATTCTTTATTTAATTCAATTAAGGAATCAAGTTCACGTTAATCGATATTGCAAAATGTTTTTTTGGACAAAATTCATCATCAGATTCGCCAACATATACAAGAACATTGCCAGCATCGACGACAGTATCAATTGTGATGGTGTGCACAATCACCATTTACATCACAGATATATAAAGCATGATCACTGCTGGATTCCGCATACGATGATTGCTCAGTTGAGATCCATACAAAAAAAACAGAAGGACTGATACTCTGTAATATAAGGAAATAAGAGAAAGTAACTAAGCAAACTGGTAAAATATTGTCTACAGAAATTACCAATAGAAACTTTGATCAAATGATCTACATTACTACTAAATCTAAATTACTATTACAATTAATATTCTTACATAAAATAATGTTAGGTAATTATTCTTTCAGGTTCCTATTTATTCTGAAATATTTTGTCTGTAACTAATAATAACATAATTATCTGTACGTTGAAAAAAAGACAATATATTATTTTTAGACACTTGTAGAAATTTATAGATAAGATATATTTTTTATATTATAAATTTATTTAGGTAAATAATAACAATTAACCTTAATATTAGGGAACATGTTACTAATAATATAAATACAGAAGTGTTGTTTGTTTCTTTTTTACACTGTCACACCTAAACCGCTGAATAGATTATGATGAATTTTGGTATAAAGATAGATGGTACACTGGGGACGGTTAAGGTTTACTTTTTCTGGCGAGAAACTTATCAGAAGTGGTATGAACAAAGGAAAGAAAAGAATAAACTATGTATATAACTTTATATTACGTCATCTGTTTTGCTCAAGCTTTAAAGAGATTATGTTGTATTTCTATAATCAATAACAAATATATCAAACTACTCTTAAAAAGTGTGGAATAGGTTTGTAAAGGCTTAATAGAAAAATCGTATTCATGAAGCTAAAATTTGGCAGGTAAGCACCTTCATCCAGAAATAAATAAGTTAATGATTTTTACACTTTTGATTTCAGTATCGGCTGACAACCAGAATTAACTTACTTAAAGATTAACGCGAGGAAATCAGGCGTTAAAATCCTTACCAATATTGTAAATGCAAAAGTGAGTTTGTTTGGTTTTTATGCTGTCACAACTTAACTGAAACATTGATTATGATGAATATGTAGGTAGTTTATGTAGGGTCAGGTGAGAAGAGGAGTAAACTTTGTATAAAACTCTTTATTGCGCAATCCGATTTGCTTCAAACTTGTACAAATATTTTTTTTATAATTAATTATAAAGTATGTTTTTTTAAATACTCTTAAAAGGAATGGAATGGGGTTGCAAATAGGTAAAGAGAAATTGTATTTTCGAAATTAAATTTAACAGTTGATAGACCGTAAACATTAGCTAAAAAAAGATATTTTGAAAATTCATATCTACCTTTATTAACCAATATCCTTAAAAATCAATAAATTAATTGCTCGATAAAAAAAGTATTTCCGTATCAATAGACAACCAGAATGGGTTGACAAAATACATTTCAATGCAAGTTCAGCTGGGGTTAAAGTTAGTGCATTATAAGTATATTGACATAAAAACAATTTTTGGAATGTATATTATTACTAATCCATTTTATTGGCTTATTCCTGTCCTCATATATGTTAACAATACTGTGCAAAACCTTTCGTCTATATTTTTGTATTGTATTCTCTCTAGCTCGCTGCTATTACAGGAAAACTCTAGACTACATACTCCATGACAGACGGTCGCTAAGTCAAAGAAACTACGATTGGAATATCGTCGACACCCAACATACTTCCTGGACCTTGCTCCAACAGAACACCACTATTTTCGGAATTAGCACAGTTTCTTGCAAGGAAAAGAATTCAATGCTGGTCAGGCGGTCTAAGCCGCCTTCGATTTACCCATAATTTTTTCAGCAATAGATACATAGTAAACATTTAATATTGCCTACAAAAAATACACCTTTTTTGCCGGGATCTTAATCTATTATGTTGTAATTTTCATATATTAACTTAGGTATTTGGCACTAAAATTATAATTATATAATATTAGTGCTATTTTACATAAAGTAGTTAATATAGTTACATGAAGTAGTAAATATATATTAGTTTACAAATTTCACCTTTTTCCACTTCGCTTCCATATAAAATTAACTATGCGAAATATCACAGTCCAATATGAGCGCAGTATTCTTAAAAAGGGATTCAAAGTTTTCACTTTATACTTCATTATTATAAAAGTATATTTATTATTTATTATGTTGCGCTTTTAAACTATTTACTTTTTTAATATCAATATCTTCTATTTTTTTTAATATCTCATATACATATTCAATATATTAATGAAAAAATATTTGCCAATATGTGTCAGAACCTATGCCCGATGGGGCCAACGGGTTCTCGAATGGCTACCACGTACCGAAAGACGTAGCGTGGGTAGGCCCCACAAGGTGGACCGACGACATGTGACGACCGAGTGCCATGTCGATCAGCATGCATGCATTTCGTATGAATATTTATATTGTTTACTAGCTTTGCATTTGGATATGTACGTATGTAGCAGAATAAACGTCAAGTGGTGGATAACGCTTTTCGGAAGATTTAACAAAATATTACATTTCCGTAATCTTATTTTATTCATAATCATTTACTTACAATACAACGACGATATCAAGATTTGGAAATCACTTTATTAAAAAGCAAATCTTCAATGTATAATTCACAAGAGCAACTGATCAAGCATTCACAATTTCAGGGACCTTGAAATCCATGGTTTCAATAAACATTTCTCGCTATAGAACAGCTAAGACATTTTACAACTGGCCTCTCAATCACGTGCCATTCCGACAATAACAATGAGTTGTAAATAGCCAATGTAATAATCTTTTCCAACCTGTAATCACCTTTGTGAAGGCAACCACTATTCTGCAACGCTTTTTGCCGGTGCGACACTACAGTCACGATAAATATTTAGTTTGGATCATGACGTCGGGACAGAACCACATTTAAAATGTTACTTTACATGACACTTGTCTCGGTATTCGTATGCGATGTTCTGTGCAGTGAAGAAAGCAAGATCAAACCTTCCTACGTGTTCCCGATACCCTTCGAATTGCCCAACCGAAACGATAGGTCCGATCAGTGCTGGCTAAGGATCGAAGATGTGGAAGTCACGGAAACGGTCACGATATACTGCTACGTAGCTGAGGCATTCCTTAACAGTTACATTCAAGATTACAACATTAAGAAGATGACACAGGACGGTGTCGAAGTGAGTTCATGGACTGAAGAACCGATCGCTCGCGATGAGATAAACTATCCGCCCAAGAGTAAGTCGATTAAAGATTGGAAGGCTGCAACAGTGATGGATCCGATGACACAATTAAGACTTTACGTTACTAAAAATGCGGATTGTAGACTGGTTATGTATAGTAGAGAAGGGATGACAAACTACCAGGTCGACTGTGACAGTATTCTCTACTTTATTAATGAGCATACGAGTGGCAGTGCTGTGAAACGCCCGGAGAATATACTTGTAAACTTATGTTTATGTTTTATTTTTTTATTATTTCAGAAGTAAATTATTTCAACGTAGCAATTAAATATTTTTAAATTATTTATTTCCACGTCGTATGTATATATTAAAATGTTATGTTCGTATTTATCAATTTTATATCACCAAATAAAAACAGTAAACCGCTTAATATAATTTTTACTGTAATTCATTTTATTGGAATTATAAGAACGTATTTATAAGAAGAGCAACTAAATAACTGAAGTATCTGTATCATGAAGGTCGCGCGCCGCGTCGCCAGCAATTAGTTCCGATTCGTCATTCTTAACAATTTAAAACAGATATATATGCATAATTTAAGTAACAGCGGTGTAATTAAACTGTATTTTTGGTTAAGCTAAAATAAAATCACTTACTAATTGTTACAAAATTACTTTTTGATTGACTATTTTGAACGGTTTGTCCGTTACATATATCGTGCTATAGATTCGTTCAAAATGAAACAATTGCTTTGTACCATATATTATTATATTGAAAGACATACAAAAACTACAGGTTCTTTTACTCCCTTGTTTTTTTATTAATATTATTTACAAATAGTATTAAGAATATTCTAATAGTCTGCAAAAACGAGTCCTTAACCATCAGTTGAAAAATATTTAATAAACACATCTTTCTAAAGTGATTCTTTATAAAGATACTTTAACTTTTTTATTTATAAAACAGAGTCTTACCTACATATTTTTATTTTTATCTACGTAGTGTTTAAAATCCTATATTTTATGGACTTTCTCATCGCAACGCGCAAGTGCATTACCCGGGCTCAGGCCAATGCGAGAGGGGCACGTGGTGACTTAACCGGTGCTAATCACCCAACACTACCCACTACAACGCACCAAGGCGATAATTTAAATGCTCGTGTTGCCGAAGAAGCTTTCACACTTCTTCTAGAACCTGTCAAGACTCTTCAGACAAATGGCGAAAAAAATACAAGTATATAGTTAACTGTAGGTTTATTACTATCTCGTTAAAAATCTAATACCAAGCATATAACATGTTTCAGAAACTGTGCTGATATACATGATAACTGCCAATCTCCCTCTAAGCTACATGTGATGAGTACAATTGTTTTTGTAATCGTATAACATATAAAATTATACCTCGTATAACATAAAATAAAAGTACCAAAAATTTAACATTAAAATTCTACACATTTCGCTTTTGTATTATAGTCGAAGAAAGTTTTTTAAATTCTTTATAGGTTTTCGCGTTATGGCCACAATCTTATCTGACGTTAAGCGACGATGTGGCCGAAGATGAAGGACCGCTAAACTTAGAGTAGGGACCAGCTCTCACATGCAACTGCCAGAACACACCCATAGGTATTTGGCGGCAGATTTTCAACTTGAGTTTGGTATCTAGCCAGACAGACATTTGAAAACACATACCACCATGCAAGAATTATTCGGTAATAAACTTGCTGCATATTCTATAACTAAAAATATTATAAATACTGTTTAAACCGTCTCAATTGTTATGTTATGTTATAACGTTATTGTTATTTTATATGAATATACTGAATTTACAATGTAACAAACGAAACAAAACAAAGTTTAAATTTACAACGTGTAAAACTGTTTTTGATTATTTTTATAAAATAATTCTATGAATTCAATTAAGATGCCGTCACGGCTACTAAGCATCTTATCTGTTATAATATATGCGCTATATTTCTTGTGTTTAAAAAAAGTAAAATGACTCATGCTAACAAAAACAATATTTTCTTCTAGAAAAGTTAAATTATGAAATAAACTTGTTTTGTGATGCTAATGTATTCATTAGGAATTTTTAAAACGTCACATATGGTAATTTGTTTCACTAGAACTACTACGACCTTAAAAATAAGTTAAATACATATTAAATAACATTAGATTCCACGTACAATTGAAACACAACATTGATATTTATTTCACAGCTGATAAAATAATTGCAAATGGTGTAAAACACCATGTTTTCAACACGCTCTGATCATATGATTTATTTGTTGAGATATGTTGCTGATTCAGTGTTTAGAATTTTTTTCACCTTTACATTTATTCTTTTCTCTTGATGTGAACGATTGTGAAAAGACAACTTGGCTTCTCATAAACCATGTGCAACCGCAAAATCTGTACTTAATGGGTATTTACGTTGTGGAAGAAATGTCAGTGCCGTATTTCAGGTGAAACCAACTAGTATTTTTGGGAATCTGGTGACTGTCACAATTGAAGTACCTACCGATTTGGATGAAATTTGCTATTTGTTTTTGTGTTTTCTTAGTTAACGAGTAAACGATAACGTATTCCGTCTCACATAATACAGGCTACAAAAGTGTTATGTGGAGCTGCCTAAGAACTTGCGAACCTACAATATTCTCTAAAAATATCAACAGTGATCCTGTATTTCTCCATAATACCGGGTACCAATAAGAACTTTTACATTGCTTCTAGACCCGGGTTCATTTAGATAGGTGTGTTTTTAAGACATCACGCAGAATTTGATCGCCAAGGTATTCTACTAACTTATATTACATGTGGAAGGACTAGCTCTCAAATGCAATTGTCAGAACACTCCTATAGGTATTTGGCGACAAATAATCAACTTGAGGATGGTAGCTCACCAGTAGGGCATTAGGAAAAGCCCTACCACCATGCAAATGCTATATATACTTACAAATTACTGCCTTTACCAGGGACGGCATGTTAAAAACCTCTGTAAACGTTACCGAAAGAGTTGAATATCCAATATAAATGTTTCGATAATTCTCGAATACGAATAAAAACAATAATACACTGATAAACATCACAAGTCTCTTCGGATGTGACTAATAAATATCTATAATATAGTTAATGTCAGTCATCTACAAATGTTTATACGATATCTATTTTACTTATATGTAACATTTATGTTTAAACGGTTACTTAATTAAAACTAACTATATCAAGTCAGAATTCATATCTTTCTCAGATAATTATATACCAGGAAGTATAAATAGGGAAATACGATATTTCATATAAATATTTAACGTGCGTCATAGAATCGAATGCTTTCTCAGACGTATTCAAGAGAATATAATTAATGAATCATTTGTTCCACATGATAAAGACTAATTGGTTAATTAAAGACTACACGCTATTTTACGAGAAAAAATTAAGGTAGTCATATAATTATATGATATCTTATTGTATTAAATTTGTTTGTTAAGTTTATAATTATTTTTACATGAAATTTAGTAAAAATATAAAAATAAAAACTGACGTAAATTTAAGAAAGATAACCATTAGGGTGGGAGTTAAACTGTTCTTACTATGTATTATATATTAATAGATTTTGTTTTTATTGTTAAGGTTTCGCATTATGGCTACAATTTCACCTGATATCAAATGACGATGTGGCGCAAGATGATGAACACGATAAGCCTAGTGGAAGGACTCACTCTCAAGTGCAACTGCAGGAACATACCTATAGGTAGCAATACCATCATGCTAATCTCTCATCGCGATGTTTTCCTTCACTGAAAACTCAAGCTCATTGTAGATGGATTCGAACTGACGTCCCTTGACGCGACGTCCGTAAAAACTATCGACTGAGCCATCATCGTTTTATATCCTACGATACTTAAAAAATCTTGTCTATAACGCGCTATTGTTTAATATATATTAATATTATAAATTTCATTTTTTTTATTTATTGACATAGTCATCATTGAGGAAGGCTTAAGGCTATTTAACATCACCTGGAGACAGTGATAGGCTACTCTTTTTCTCGAAAAACTTTTAGGAAGTGGGGTAAAGAAATGTATAAACTATGTATGTTACTTTTTATTGCGTCATCCGATTTCTATGACAAAATCAGTATTGACGCGAGCGAAGCCGCACGTAAAATATAGTATAATATACAAATGAAATATAGTTACCATTTGGCGTTAAGCTGTACACTACAGTAAAAATAAAATTACACCAAAACTTGCATGGTGGTAGGGCTTTTTCTAATGCCCGCCTAACCAGCTATCATAGACAATCTGCCGTTACATACCTATAGGTGTGTTCCGGCAGTTGTAGTTGAAAGCCAGTCCCTAACGTGTCCACTATCTTGAGCCAGATTGTCACTTAACAATAGGTGAGATTGTGGGCAAAACGCGAAACCTATTAAGATAAAAAAACAACTAAAATGTTTTAAAATAATACAATGATTATAAGTATCAAAAAATAAATAATGTGTATATTGTAAAACACATATAAGCTAAATGTAGCTTATTTACAATTTCCTTATTTGTGTCGATTATATAAAGAAATTCGTTACTGCTCTCTGATGTGTAGTATCCACGGCAAAATATATAAATTGCCTATAAATTATTCAATCCAGTTCCTACATTGTTTTCCATTCAAAAGCGTCTATACATTACTTGTGCTATTCAAATCTCAACGGCGTCATTTGTTATAGTTTAATTTTTACCTCTCCATAAATTATAAAAATACTAAACAGCTATTAGTACTATTAAAATTATATGTACTATTTACAGCTACTTTTATGTGTTTTCCAAAATATTGCTTAGATCTAATTATGTTCGGGGAACATATGCAATGTGAACACAGAACCTGTTCCCCGGCTCAATAGGCGAAAAAAGAACACCGTGGGGTTTTTCTAGGTATTATCGGCGATTCATTCGCCGGATGTGTCCCACAAACCCCTCCTAGTCCATCACGGAGGGGATGCATAAATGCATTTCCCCACGTAAAAAAAAATATAACGTCTTTTATTAATTTAGTCTATATTTTTTATGTCTCGCAGCAAGGTGAGTGCAATTCATTTAATGGTAAGTACAGTAAAATCCAAATCAGCGACGACTGACAATAAGTTTAAAATCCGTCTGACCGTCGATCGCTGCCATGCTGGCCTTTACGTCTCTTTTGTAGGACCCAATAAGATAGGACACATCGTAAGTGGTTTTTTTTTTACAATTTTGGCTATGTTTATAAATGTATAATATAATAATAATAAAGTATTCACAATTCACAACATTTCTATTAGATTATTAATTTGTAAATATCTATTTATACAAGAGAAGCGATGATAACAACGATAGCTGAACAGAAGCGAATTATGAAGCGATGATAGCTCAGTAGGTAGTGTGTATGGCTGCCACATCAAGGGACGTAAGTTCGAATACACCTCCAATGAGATTGAACTTTCGGTGAAGGAAAACATCGTGATAAAACCATAGCATTGTGGAAGAGCTTTTCTAATGCTCGCCTGGCTACCTACCACCCTCAAGATGAAATTTTGCCGCCAAATACTTATAGGTGTATTCCGGTAATTGCTCTTAAGAGCAAGTCTCTCCACTAGGCTTAACGTGTCCACCATCTTGGGCCACACCGTCACTAAACATTGTGGCCATAACGCTAAATCTAAAAAAAATATGATTGTGGACTTTAAAGCTAATGAGTTTCATTGAAAAACGTAATAAATTTCCGTACAGATAATAACAACAGGTTTCCTCGCGGGGCGGCTGCGCCATTTCTCTACTGGGCGGCAATAAATTAATCACATAGAACTAATAGCATGTGGCCACTAAATACAGCAATTAATCTATACCCATCCCATCATGTCAACGTGTAAGCGAAGTTCTGAATACCATTGTACTAAGTGTTTTAATCGTAATTTAAAAAATATGTCTATTTATTATACAACTGCCACTCTAGCAAAGTTCTCTTTTTCTACAATCCTAGCGTGAAGAGAAAACCAAAAAATATATGGGATAACATTTGGTTAAAGAATTTTATTAGTTAAAACTTAAAAGAACATAGTTCACTTAATGAGAATTACTTTTGTTTCATTTCACTTACATATGCAGTCATCGTTTCAATATTTTTTAAATTACTTTTAAATATATTCAATGATTCGGTTTCTCTCAAGTCCTCCGGTAGTTTATTAATAGTTAAGCTCCTCTAATTTAATGTGATCTATCCCACACTTTGTAGTTCTTGCTTTATTAATTATAAGTTTATTTCATAGTAGCTTTTACTCGCGGATTCGCTCACGTTAATATTGATATAGTCAAATCGGATTACGCAATATAAAGTTACATACAAAGTTTAGTCCTCTCTTTATCCCTAATAAGTTTGTCGCGAGAAAAGGTAGCCTATTGACGTCTCCAATGTCCTATCTATCTCTGTACCAAAATCCATCACAATCGATTCAGCGGTTTAGCCGTGAAATTCGGCTACTTCAGGACCACCATACTATGTATAATACCCGCCATAATGTCACACTTGAGCATGATGGGTTCTGAAATTAGTCAATGTATTCTAGAAATTAAACTTTATAGAAGAATCTGTACATGAATTGTTTTTATTACAGTGAAATTCTTTTATTTTGTCGGTTTTAGTAATCAGCTAATATGTACCTAAGTGTTGAGTGATTTACAAACTTGCATGACAACAAAGACGACAGATACATAGCCGACCCTTCAGATCAGATCAGGTAACATAATACCAAGACTTACTGTTAAACATAGAAATCCAACTAAAATGCCAAAATCAACAATTCTAGAATAGGTATAGGTAAATTAACAGTTTAAACCGGGATTGCATCGCGAATATTACTTCTTTATCTACGAAATGTAGAAAGCCAATACCAGTCCTGCTATATCGGATGAGAACGTGGCCACTAAACATATAGCTAACAGTAAAAAAAATGTAAAGCCCTTTTAATTTTTTCGCAATTATTTTTCTCAATGAAACAAGTAAATAACCAAAAACAATTAAGCTATACAAGAAGACATATTTAGTCATAACAAATTACACTCAGTCAGTTTTTGTGCGTGTGTCGTAAAAATTAATAGTTACCAACAAGGAAAAGTCCATGGCAATGATGGCCACATTATATTAATTAACTTTTTTGATAATTGAATAGAAGATATATGTATCTAAAATATCTATTGTTGTAACATTATTTAATTTGCTAAGTATTTAATTTTTTGACTGCACGATTGACCGAAAGGTTTTCAGCAATCGCCTCGGCGCTGCCGCCTCGCTTTGTGTTATCCACAAATGATTGTTCTAAGCCTAAGTGTTACTTTGTGCCCGTTAATTTCTATGCTTGTAAAGATCGCCGCGACATAAGAGTGGATCCGTAGAGTGGGAGTTGTACTTGAAAAGAAAATAATAATTAAGCAATCAATTTTAATTATTTTCTCAACTTCAAGTCTTCTGTCTATATAACCAGTGCATTTTAAAGATACCACCCTCAAGATGAAAATCTGCCGCCAAAAACCTATAGATTTATACCGAGAGTTGCACTTGAGAGCCAGTCTCTCCACTAGGTTTAACGTGTCCACTATCCTGGGCGTCACTTAACATCAGGTGAGATTTTAGCTATAATGATAAATCTACTAATGTAGTTCTGCTACTATTAGTATGTTCAAAGAAACAAACTTTTCCGATTCAGTATAATATTAGCTATGCCCGCGACTTCGCTCGTGTGGAAACTGTTTTCAAAATAGGCAGCTTTGCTCTTATTAGTGGTAACACATAGTGTTTAAACGCACTATTCAGAGTCAGACTAAGGCGACTGGCAAGCACCGTCAGACTACTCACTAAAAAGCACTACGGCGACACTTCGTGTTGCCAGAAACCAGGGCCAGCTTTCACTATTCTTCTAAGACTAGTGCTCCTAACTAAGCTGTCTTTCAATAATTGCTATTGTAAAGAAAAACAAAAATTGTTTGAGATGGCAATTGATTCAAGACAACTTCGCTAGGGGTACTAAAGATCTCTACTACCACGCTTGATGATAGACTAAGTGGATAATCCTGGATCTAAGTAACCTAAGATGAATATATAAGATTAGTAATAAGATAATAAATGCGACTATAAAATATGTAACACCAAGCGTGGTGTGTTCTTTATTCAGTTAGACACCATTGTCATATCGTTTTACCAAGAAACGCTTCAAACGCATACTGTAGTTACCACAGAAATATTTATTTGTACAAAACCCGTAATAGATCTGCTTTACAAATATTCCAGTAATTTTATTTGTAAACATCTTACCGTGTGCCCTCTATTTTATTTTTGACGTGTTATTAATGTGATATTTTTGTACGAATGAAACATTTTTCATGTTCAATATCATCGACGCGAGCTTTCATTCAGTTGAACAATTTTACGTGAATACGCGGAAAACCTCGTGGGATATATGACTTGTTAGTTAGGTACCATGCATTATTGAATTAATATCAAATGTTTTATAAAGAGTTATGTTATATTAAACCAATAGAATGAATAGCGTTACTACCCAATAAATGTTTTTTATTATAATGATTAAGTACATATATTATATATCACATTTGTATCAAGTAGTTACAGTAACAGCCTACATTTTCTGTAAGTTTTAGAACTCCCAATAATTATATAAGATGAACTAATGTAACTCTGGCTAAAACGTTTTATTTCAATACAAATTATACAGATGATTCAAATGAATAGAATATAACACAAGAGAAGGCAATATTTGTTAAACAAAATATGTAATAAAATGCAAATAGTACGGTAGGTGCTAGAGGAAAATAAATAGCGCTTTTATTATAACAAGGAAACATATATCTATATAAACGCTATATTTTAAATCCATGTTTTCTAGCTAAAAGCGCTCTTTGATTAAGTCTGCATGATGCTAGGGTATCTTCTAAGTCCCGCTTGACGTGATCTTTGTCAAGTTGAAAATATATTCGCTAAGGAGATATAAGGTTGTAGTAAAACGCTAAAGTTTTTGAGAATAAAAAAACTCATAAATATTTTTTCATAAATATTAACAACTAACTTTCCTACTAACTAACCTGCAACTTCGCTTGCGTTAATACTGATTTTGTCGAACAAAACGGATGACGCAATAAAAAGTTTCATACAAAGTTTATCCATCTCTTGAACTCACTTCCAATAAGTTTTTCGCAAAAAGTAGCCTGTCACCGTCTCCATGTTCCAATCTATCTCTATGCCAAAATTCATCATAATCGATTTAGCGGTTTAGGTCTGAAAGCGTAACAAACAAAAAAAACACTTTCGCATTTATAATATTAGTGAGGATTCTCAACGGAACTTAATCATTTTCTCAAGTTTTCGCCTTCATTTAATCTTTGCCAGGAGTATTAAAACTCTATTAATTCTCCACTCGTAATAAAATGAGGTATTTCGATAAAACTATGCGAAATAATCAATGAAAAAATATGGATCTTAAATTTGAAAAACTCAGTCATAGGATTAATACCAAAAATAATATTGATACTAACCTGTAAACTTTCCACTAATGTCTGAATACTTCTACGTGAAAAAGCGTGGGCATAATCACTACGTTTGCTCGCACGTCTTATATACGTGTTCGTCCAATCGTATAAATTCATCATACTTTTTATTGAAAACTGATTTATTTCTGATTATGTTATATGATGGGCTATTCCTAATGTCCGCCTTGCTAGCTATCGCCCTTTTTTTATTAAAGTGATTCTTAAAATCTCAGTTTTCGGATTTCGTCATCGTAACGCGCAAACATATTACCCAGGCTCAGGTCAAAGGCGTGAAGGATACGTCGAAGCTCGTCGAGTGTTAATCACCCAACATTACCCACTAAAACGCACCACGGCGACACTTCAAACTTCCGTGTTGCCAGAGATCAGGGACAGCTTTCGTAATTCTTCTAGTCGGATAATAGCTACTGCCCTCAAGTTAAAAATCTGCCGCCAAATACATATACGTGTGTTCCGGCAGTTGCACTTGAGAGCCAGTCCCTCTACTAGGCTTAACCTGTCATCCATCTTGGGCCACATCGTAACATCAGCTGAGGATTTGGCCATAATGTTAAAACCTTAACTATAATAAAAAAAGTTAAAGTTTGTAAAATTATTTCTTTAATAATTGCACTAAAGATAGCTACAAAGAAAAAAACTTGTACTGAAGGTTTTTTGTCTTTTCCGATTTATATATGAACTAGCTGTGCCCGCAATTTTATAATATTTTTTTCCTGTACCTTTTTTTAATATAGCTTTGCTACTATTGGTGGTAGAGTGATGGTAAATAATCTAAAGCCTACCCCAATTATTGATATATAAGATACAGAAGAACCTTTTGAAAGCAGACAGGCAGTTCCGAATAAAAGCGCGATCAAACAAACAACAAATTTTTCGGTTTATAATAATAGTAAAGAAGTAAAGGTCAAAATGCGTACATATTATACTTGTTATTGTCATAATTAATAAACTAAAATATCTGCTAAACAAAAGTAAAGTCTATTCAACTTATCAAACGCAATATAAGAGGCGTTGGGCTTCGTTTATTGTGACCTCTGCGACCTTATCGCTGGCAAGGTCACGAAATCACTAAAACCTCCAGAAAAGTTAACGCCCATCCTTTGAACACTCGGGTATAATAAAATTAGTTATTTTTTGTATCAGAAAATAATTCTTAGAAAGTCAACCTAAATTAGAGATTTAAGGCGAAATATGTTGAGCTTTATAGATATAATTTCATACGAAGCTTTATTGGGTGTTAATAAACATGAAAGTTGGCTTTAGTTTACTTTTGTTAATATTTTGTTTTAAAGTAGCACAGTTGAAGAGATGATAGCTCAGTGGTAGTGTATACGAACGCCACGTCAAGGGGCGTGAGTTCGTATCCACCTATAATGAGCTTGAGCTTTCGGTGAACGAGAACGTCGTGAAGAAACTACAGCATGATGGTAGGGCTTTTTCTAATACCCGCCTGGTTAGTTACCATCCTCAAGTTGATATTCTGCCACCATATACCAAAAGATATATTTCGGTAGTTGCACTTGAGAGTCAGTCCCTCCATAGGTTTAGTGTGTCCACCAACACGAGCCATATAGTCTCTTAAGATCAGGTTATAAGCATAGTGCTAGCCGAAAACAACAACAACAAAATAGATAATTAGATTATTGTTAGCTTATGACACCTTTGCTATTAAATGAGAGTACATCTATTTTGAAATCGCTTATGATACTTATTTTCACAATAGGAACCACGGTTCCAAACAAGTATACGATCCGCTTGATATTAAGAAATTACCGTCTACTATGGATGGTCGTAAGACCACAGTAGTAACTAGTATGTTTCTCACCTTAACTCCTCTTTTCTATTCTAGTATAAGAGAGATTTGTGTGTAATATATAGAAAAGAATATTTAGTTTTGTATAGGGATATAAATACAAAATTGAAATTCCTGACTGTCAATTTATGCTTACGTTAAAGCTTGATTTTGAATTAAATTCACCAAACTTATTTATGTTGTTTTATTTTAATTATAAGTAATTACATATATGTCATAATGATTGGAAACGATGTGCAATTCTTGTGCACTACTTTGAAAAATTTAGTAATAAATAAAAGTAGAACTTAATAAAGGTCTAATTATACTGCTTTTGTTTACTTTTATGTTCATTTTACAAACGCTGTTTTATATTCAGCATAAATCTCAACGATTAAATATGATTGATGATCCTTGATAGTGGGTGCAAACAGCGTAGCAAAGATAAGGGTATCACTTGCCCCTTCAATAACTCAGTTCAGCTTCGTGACTAAGCAACCTTACAGTTTAGCACAGCTGCGTTATTTGAGATCTTATCGAATTTAGTTATTATTATGTTTATAAAAAACCTCAATCCCAAAATAAGTAATACGAAGTTGGTATTTTTTTTCGGTTTTAGTTTCAATGGTGATTTCTATCTGGGTATAACTATAAAATTCTTGTCTCACAATGTTAGTTGCAATACTCCTCTGCAACGGCTCGACCGATTTTATGAAATTTTATATGTTTATTCGGTAAGTCTGAGATTCGGTCGTAATCTATTTTTCATATCCCTGAGTGATAAGGGTGGTCCACTCTAAAAAAAATTTTTTTTCATTTTTTTATTATTATTTTATTATGTGGTATGGATAAATACATGCAACCCTAAATTTTCACTCTTCTACCCTCATTCTCTTAATTTTTAATACAACCAAAGTATTCACTTGAAATAATTTATAATACAGAACAACGTTTGTCGAGTCAGCTAGTAATAATATAAAATGTTATCATGTTTATTATATTACAGCTTTATAAACCAACTACCTACCGGCTTACAACACGTTAGTGGGCTTGGGAAATTTAATTTGTTTGTGTCACATACGTACACGCAGCGTTTATGAATCACATGAGACATCATATACTTATAACGTAAACTCAAGCTGGTTTGTAACTAATTTTACATGTTATACTATTTGTTACGTTGTTCAAATTACATTCATAATTTTGAACGTCAAATATAATTAATGATTCATATTTGTATAATGAATTCTTAGTTTATTACAAAAATCAGTACACGAAACATGCTGTTAAATCGTATGACATAGAATACGTTTGAATGAACTAAATGTTAACCGTATTTCCTGAAAAATATCTTTTACCCGGGATTACAATTCAAAATTAAATGCCAATGGAAATGCATTAGTATCTTCAGAATTTCAACTTACCAATAATCAGTATATTATTATTTTAATTATTTAATATTGTTATTATAATTATTAAATATTTTATTTTAATTAATCATTGTAATAAATAGTCCATCTAGTTTTAAAAAATTATCATCCCCTATATCTATTTACCTGTTACTATTCTCAAAAGAGATCACAGCCCTAAGACAAGTGACATTAGTTTGGTAAAATTAAATATATATTAAAAAAATAGTATGCCAGTATCAGACAAAGGTGTGGACCATTCGAACCTAAACATAACACTGCAAGCACTAATGTTAGCAGTAAAAATAAGAGTGGTAATATATCTTACAAATATTCTCCCACTCTTAAAATATCTTATTATAATAAAATACGTTACTTCAACAGCAACAGAATAACAAGCACTACAACAAAAAACGAATTTATATACTAACTATGTGTTAGCCATAAAATGGAACTGCGAATACAATAAAGGACCTAACCACGGGTAGAGGTTTACTTTTGTAGGTTGTACGCGTTACACTTACTGTACAGACGCGGTCAATACCCTTAGAGTTAGGGAAAACACTCTTCGGACCAATAAAAATAAGCATGAATGTTTGTTGAATATACAATACAAGAACAAGAGAAGAACAATATACATTAAATACTCAGACACCAAGTTAACAACCATATTCGCCACACAGTAGTTCATCATGTTCAAAAATGTAACCTACAATTTTCTCTTCAACACGTATCCAATTTAGATGATAAAAAAGCATGCGTCTTGAATAATGATAAGGAGTTTAGCTAATCTACGGACACTTAAAACACCAGAGGTTACAGGTCTATAGGTAGGAACTCTGAAAAATGTAAACACAGATCACAAGATCATTTAGCTGTAGTATTCTGGAAGATGACTTTCCACCAGCCAGGGTGCCCCGTGTAAATCTGCAAAGAGTCTATGCCTTATCTCTTTAGTTTCAAATACCTCATAAAGCCGTCTCTAGGCTGACAACAAGTTTGACCTGACTGTAGGACTAAATCGGAATTTTACTAATTTAACGAGCAACTGAACTAACATAATGTAAAATGCCGGCTAAATCACTAATTAAAATGTTTCCGTTAATCGACTTAGTAACCGCCTGATCCGTATAGAAACTCAGCCGAAAGTATTTGATTGTTTTCGATGTTCATTTCGGCTTTACATAATATCCTAAATAAATCAGAGAAATATTAATGACAATGATTTTTATAGCATTGGATGATAATTATATATTAGATACCGTAGTATACGCTATAATATAAATTAATTGAAAGATAAAACAATATTTTTATGTTATTATTGTTAACAAATTTATGTTAGTTATATAAATTTATATAAACGAAAAAAAACTGTTAATCACATCGCTTATGATCGACTGGGCCTATTCGGTTAAGATTTTTTACATTAATTATTTGACAGGTCAATAAAGTTTCTAATATTGGAAAAGTAAAGGTACTTTTTTATCGGATTTTCATAAACCCTAAACTATAACTCTAGATTTGAATTTTACAAGAACAAAACGCATGTAGGAACAACTAGCAAGTTAAAATATTATTTTATAAATACAAGACATGTCTGGGTTTCCAGTATTTATGAGTTTTCGTATAGTTCATACGATTGAATTAAGTTTACACAGTTATTGCTATTTTAATTTGGCACTTCAGGGAGAGATTCTGATAAAGTATAACCAAGACACTACAGGCCGTGAATGAGTCATTTCTATTAAATTTCGTATCACGTTTCGACAGTTCTTAAATTTTCAAATAAAAATAATACTAATACGTAACAATGATCTATACTATGTACCATCACGCTTTTTTGCGAGTTAAGCAACAATAAAAAGACTAATTTAATATGGTAAAAAACTAGCAACTTTCATTTTAATCGGGACGTAAAGCCAAATGTAATATGAAAAGAACTTGAAACGATGTTACAACCTATCTTTTTTAATATGGATAAAATTTATTCAAGGATTTTCCTTTCGTGTTTCACGTAGACAGGCTACAAAAAATGTATGTATGTAAGACTTGATTGGTGCGAATCCATTATGTTCGCTAAGTCCTCATGATGACTTATTACTTGCTACAAGACTAAAAGCCCATCACTGTCGCTATATAATATATTTGTATATAATAAATATACCTTGGTTATTCGTAATAATAAAATTAAATATTTCAAGAGTTTAACAATTAAATGTTATATAAATACTAATAGGTCCGCCTTCTTTAATATTGTTTTCGGTAAATCAAGCGTACTTCAGAATCCAGGATCGTTAAGGTATTATATTTTTTCGTCCAGCACTCTTGTTATTAAACGTTATTTGTTTTTAAAAGAAAATTAAAAGAACTTACATTTACTAATCGCCTTGGATTATTTTCTATATAAATTAATGATTACGTTTGTTTCTAGAAACGTCTAGCCATAGAAAAACATTTACTTATAAGGAAACTGAAACTTTTATTTCGCAAACAATTTCATTTGCCAACTAATAAAATCCGCCGCGTGTTCTAGTCTAGACAACCTTTGCCAACATGCGTACAAATTTTTATGATACAGCCCAGAGTACTTGAACAAATTCCGGATACGATATACATTGTGTTAAGTCTATATAAATAGCACATTCAGTTTCAGAATCAGTCATTGTATAACCAGCTGCCGACAAACTTGCAGGACGGTACGACAGTATATTTAATGATAGCAGTCACGTAAGCAATAATAACAAAAGGAACTCTAAACGGGACGTGCCTTACGTAACAACTAATACCTAGAGCAGATACTTTGACAAGTAAATAAATCTATAACCCTAAACCATCCATCCTAAATTCATAAACAGCTACGTTGGAACTGATCAAAACTTTTACTACAAACATGTTATTTATCAAGAGTAGCAAAGATTTGAATTTAGATAAATATAAGGTGTATAAGAGAATATATAATAATAACTACCTTTGCTACTTGTATCAATAAAAATAAATTTAAAATACGCAAGTTCATTTTCATAAAATAACAAAGTGAATGAGTTTTGTACATACGTACGTGTTATGCGCAATACATCTTACTACTCCAGTCTACTCATGCAATGCATATCTCTATTTAAGTGCAATTCGCCGTTACATTTATGCTTATGGTACATATATACACACGTATAATAAACTAGCTGTTCCCGCGACTTCATTCACGTCAAACTATTTTATGCCTGTTTTTGTAACTTTTCGCAATACAGTTTTGCTTCTTTTGGTGGTAGCACAATATTAAATAGCCTAAGGCCGTCTTCCATGATCGCTCTATCAAGTACAAAATTATTTTTTCAAATCCGACTAGTAGTTTCTAATACTAGCGCGTTCAGACAAATAATCAATTTTTCCTCTTTATAATATTAACATAGATATACTCATTATCTAGCGCAGTATTTGTCTACCAGTTGTTATTCACAGCAGGCTTTCTTCTCAAATTATCTGTATTTAATCAATAGTGCTCAGTCTGATATAGCCCTCAGATTTGGTAGACTTAAGTGTCAGAGGATCTGGTAGATTATTCGAAGAAAGGATAATTGATATGCTCGATGAATTCTGTAGAAGTAGTCACACACTGAAAAGAAGTTTGAGTAGATTCCACGCAAAGGTCTACCATGACCTGGTGGAAGTTAAGGGAACTCACCAATTGTAAATCGCGAAAGTCCAGTCGTTGAATAAGTCTTTGAGGGAAGTTTATTCACAATATTGTTAAACGTCTTTCGACTGAATAGATCAAGAGTGTTTTTTTTTATATGGTCAAAGTTTAGCATTATGGACAAAATCTCACCTGATCTTAAGCGACGATACAACCCAGTTGGTGGACTCGCTAAACCTGTGGAAGGACTGGATCTCAACTGCAACTGCCGGAACACACCTATTGGTATTTGGCGGTAGATTTTCAACTTGAGGGTGGTAGCTAGCCAGGCGGGCATTAGAAAAAGGCCTACACTACCATGCTCGAGCTCATTGTAGGTAGATTCGAACTCGCGTCCTTTGACGATGACTCCCTACATACTGCTACTGAGCTATCATCGCTTCAAAGTATTCTATAAAAAGTAAGAAGGTTATCATAGATAGCCCTATACCCGTTAAGGTATCAGATAATTATACTTCTGTCGAGAAAAAGCATAACGTTATATAAAAAAAGTTTAGATATACTCAAAATTAATGGCCGCCCTTAATAAAATAAAAATTAAAACAATTTCCGAAATGTTTAAAAAGAATATAAAAGAAAAGCTTATAGGATAACGTATATTATCATATAATGAAAGAATTAGAAAAATATCACACAAGCAACCTACACGTGTTTTACATTATGACCGTAAGCCTATATTATAGTAATCTCAGGATACTGAATCAAGCAATGTACGTGACCTAACCGCTGTAACTGGGATTTTGTATAGAAAATGAAATGAATAAACGAGAATGTATAAAAATGAAACATAAGTAATACTCTGAATATTTGTCTAATCAGTTAACAAGGAATGAATACCAATGAATATTTCAAAAATTATATCGTATGCTGGAATAGAAAAAGTTTTCGATAACGAGATACTCAGCAGATATGAAACATTATGAATGAATAAATAATAAAAAATAATACAACCTAAACAATAATAATAAGTACCTATAAATAATAATAGCACGCAATTCACACAGCTAAGCAAACAAACTCTATATGTATAATTATGATATAAAAGAGCGTCATGCCGTTTGCCGTGACGTTTAATATTTTACATTATAAAAAGGACTTTTATTGTATATAGAATTAGCATTATGGCTACCATGAACAATCTCACCGAATGTTAAGTGACAATGTGACCCAAGATGGTGGGCAGGCTAAGCCACACACTGTGTTTGACGACAGATTATCAACTTGAGGGTGGTAGCTAACCAAGCGGGCATTACAATAAGCCCTACTACCACCATGCAAAGGTTTTCGTGATGTAAAAGGATTATTTCAACAATGACTATTATATGGTTAATTACGGTATATACCTATATAAGTAGGTCTTTACTATGCTTCTAAGTTTATACATAACATATTAATCTATTTCCAGAGTGAATCTTACGCCGGAATGACCGTAGGAAAAGCGATACTGAATATCGACTCAAAAAGAAATTGGAAATCATAAAGTCTGTGTTGAAATTAATCCTTAAATCTATGGTTTTTAATTATATTCATTCAAATGACGTCGATAGTAAAAAGTATAAAGTTTAAGCTTGGAAAATATTTACAGAACATATTATTCTAAAAATTAGTCTCAGTATTATTTTCAGGAAAAATTACCAAACCACAACCAATTAAATAAATAAAGCCATATATAGTCCAATATAACAAGTTTGTATGCTTATACATGTTTCTTACCCCAAAGGAGCTAAATAGCTAGTTATGTATCAAAACTACTACTGATATGTACATATTTATGATTGTATTTCAGATAATTGTAAATGATCATTAAACCTAGTAAAAAAACTACAAAAAATATATCATAATAAAGTTGTATTACACTTTAACACATAATCACTCAGTTAATAATTTCAGAACAAATAAAACGGATGCGTTAAATAAATATTTATTTACAGTAATAAATAAAATAAAAAAAATAAAAAAGGCCTTTAATCTATAACTTAAAAATATAATTACACATTAAAATACAGTGTTTTTTTTTACTATTATGTTATAGTCGCCTCCTCGGCGTAGGCCTCCCTCATTACCGACCATATTTCCCTATTCCTCTCGGTAGTTAGTTTTGTCCATCGATTGTTTTCCATTCGAGATACATGTCCAGCCCAGTTCCATTTGAATTTCCTTATCCTATTAATCACGTTCGTAATTTTTGTCTTACTCTTAATCATTTTGTTACTAATTCTATCTTTTAACCTTATTCCTATTATACTCCGTTCCATCTTTCTTTGGCAGACAGCTAGTCTATTCTCATCTTCTTTTTCAAGGACCTAATTTGACTCTCATATGTTAGACATGGGATAATCGTTGCTTCATAGAGTTTCTTTTTGATGCATATAGCTACTTCTTCATTATTTCTTTAGAGCCCCAATACCGTTTCCAAGCGATTGCTATTCTCCTTTGAATTTCGTTACTAGAACTATTGTTAAATGATACTGACTGACCCAAGTATATATATTCATTTACATATTCTATATTTCCTATTCCGACTGTTATCTTATTTCTTGGTCCATTTGATATTATTTTTGTTTTTGTGGTATTAAGAATCAACCCCGTTTTTAACTTACTTCGGTTAGATGATTTAGCATACATTCCATGTCTCTATGATTTTCTGAAAATAATACTATATCGTCTGCAAAACGGAGATGACTGAGGAATTCACCATTGAATTTTATTCCTTTGTCTTCCCATTCGAGTTGCCTAAATATGTACTCGAGAATCGCTGAAAATATTTTTGGTGATAATGGATCGCCCTGGCGAACACCCTTTGTTATATGGAATTCCGGACCTTCCCTTTCAAGTTTTATTTTCGTACAATTATTTGAATAGATATTACAGTACATCTAATAATTTAATATGGCCATCAATATTAATATAATTATTTAAACTAAATAATACAAAGAAAATTCAGTCGATAATAGTTTGTTATATATTATAACATCGAGTATAACATGGACAGATAATTTAAAATTATTTTTTACACTTTTAAAATTAAGTACTAGATATGGTACAAATGATAATATTGTACAAAACTGCCTCAGACTGAAAAACTCTTCCAAAAATATGTTTCATAATATATTAAAACACTTGAAAAGCAGGTTTCATATTTTTTTTTCCTGTACATAAAACTGTCTCATTATTCATAACACCGATTCTCTAAATATCTTACATTTTGATATAGTCATGTAAAATTCCTTAGAAACCGACAAAAATATAATTGACATCAATAAAATTAGTTCAAGACCCAACAAACAGCCGACCTTTTTGTGTACAAACGGAAAAATCGTAAACGTCAAAATGATTCGGAGATATTCCTGCTACAGATTCAGCTGCTGCGATTAATTACGTAATTTGATGAACGGATTTACGATACATTTAAATACTGCTTTATTAATTAGAATAAATTACGGTTTAATTCGATCATCATGATACTCAACTATTTTATATAGACAATTTGTAGAATTCTTAAAATTTGTATATATATCTTTGTAATTTATTAATCTTCTACAGTGTTTTTAAAAGTCTTCGATCGAAAAATAACCCTTTTACGACATTCGCTATGAAGTACAATTGATCGAATATACTAATAGGCTGAGCTTGCCGACCGATTTGTAAGTTGTGTGTACTGTTTGACCAGTTTTATATTCACGACACACGTAGTATGACATAATAAATTTCCTTTACCGAAAATTTAGGATCATTGTAAAATCTGTCAAAAACATCATATCATCATAACATCTTTACACCACGCTTTAACCAATAGGAGCACAATTCTACTAAAAAAAGTTATAAAAACGAGCAAAAAATAAAAAATAAATCCATGCAGTCGCAGGCACAGCTACTGTTACATGAAAAGAAAAATAAACATGTTTATTACTAATAATAACAGCAATTAGGAGCTACATTCACAGAAAACGTATAAATAGAAATATGTTGCTAAGTAAGACTATGATACAGACACAATAAATCTATTCTTCTTGTCTAATCAAAATGGAGTTGACACAAGTTTTCTACAGTCATATATATGAACTAGGATTCAGCTTAATATTTTTACGACCGGCAGTCTGTCAGACGTCAACGCTCTTTGGTTCTCCTTATTTTTTGTCGTGTCGGCAAAATATAATATACTATGCAGAAATATTAAAAACTATAAAACATTTTTATTTCTCAATTTGTAACTTCGTAATATTCTACACCTCACTTGACATTTTCGCGTCATAGATTTTGATTATTTTCAAAGTTATTTTTTAATAACAGAGTCTCTTTTTTTACTTCACAAATGAAATTATTGACTCCAATTTTAACACTCATCGGGAAAACTTAAGAGTGACAATCTAAGTTTTTAATGAAATGAAAATAGCGAGTCAAAACGAGCAAAGTTTAATTAAGATTCAGTTCACGCGACAGGGTGCTTTTGCTGTAATTATATTCCAAAACATGCCTTTTTACTTTTTCCATGCATAAATGGGTATAAAAATATCTGGCAACTTTACGTAACAATACTTACATAAAAACAATACAATCAAGTGCAACTGCTGGAACCCATCTATAAGTATTTGGTGGTAGATTGTCAACCTGAGGGTGGTAACTAGCTAGGTAGGCATTTTTAAAAGCACTACCACCATGCAATGGTTTCATTACGATGTTTCCCTTTACCAAAAGCTCAACTTCATCGTAGGTAGATTCGAAATCACGTTCCTCGACGCGGTGTCCGTAAACACTACCAGCTGAGCTATCATCTCTTCTAACTTATAAATTAAAACAATAACCATGAAACCGTCACATCCACGTCAGCGTTGATAATAAAAGTTTTACGTCACATTGTTACATTGTTGCTCGAAGGTGACCTTCCTAGAAAATAACAGGAAAGTTATATATGTAAGTACTTTTTTTACACCCTTACTTCATTCACGTATGTATAATATTTTACACCGGCATCCATTACATGAAACATATATACCCGATTTTCTTCATAGAATATTTATAACTTAACGAGATAACAACAGCTAACAAAAACAGAGTTGTTTAAATTAAATCCATAATACATTTCACTCAATCTATAGTAATACGACTGTCTTAATATTCTAATTTATTTGCGACTCGCTTTTACCTGCTGTTTCTTTTACTTGATGCTATAAAAAGTTTCATACAAGGATTTTCCTTCCCTTTCGCCCCTTTTCAATAAGTTTTCGCCAGAAAAAGGAGCCTATCGCATTAATAAAAAACGAGTGGTATTGTGGGGCATCAGATAGGAACGAAGTTCCTTATTATAAAAATAATTATTTCTAGTTCTATTCGAGGTATAAAGAAAATAATTATTCGGGTGGTATACATTTTTAATTATGATTTTTTTATCCATAGAAATAAAAAAAACTACTTTACAAAATTATCTTAACACCTTTATTTTGTTTACGATGATTTATAAAAATATATACTAATAACAGTCATTAGGTAGACTATACATAAGCCACTGTATAGCCATCATACATAGACTATACATAAAAATCTTACGCTAACGTTACGGACGTTTGTTGCCGGCTATGGTAACCTTCGGCGACGCCCCATAAGGAACTTCGTTCCAATATTAGTAAGGATAGCACAGCTATTTACAACAAAAAAAAACAATATTTTTATAATATTATAAAAAAACTTGCACGTTTAAGGAAGGCATAATGACAAATCGGTACTTCAATATATTTTTAAAACAATCATTGAAGTTTGCTTTGCTGTCGATAAAGAAAACCAAAAAATAATTGTATTTTTTATTTGTTTTGCTCTCTGTCTCCTTGTACGACAATTACTCTGTAACGATAATACAAATTTTGTTACATAATTAAATATTAAATAATAGGGTGATTCATTTTTGTATGTATTTCATATATTGGATACTTTTATCACGTAAAAAAGACTTACTCCAGGGTAGGAGTTGGAAATTAAAATATTGTATTGCATGAACTTCTTGATGGATTTTAATGCAATTTTATCTTTTCGATAGCGAACAACTAAAACATTAATCAATATAGTTAATCTATGAGATGAGAAGTCTAAGAAGTATAGCTAGCATATGAAGTGATAGATAAAGTAAGGAATAGTGTGATAAGGGAACGTTGTAGTGTGGTAGAGGATGTAGTGACAAAGACAGAGAAAAGGATGCTTAATTGATCTGGACATGTAGAGAGGATGGATGAAAGAAGATTAACAAAACAAATTTACAAGGCGAGTGTGAATGGGCAAGCTGGTAAGGGTCGACCTAGGCGAACATATCTCAATCAGATCGAGGACGTTCCGGACAAAGGCCAGGTCAAAAGTACCCGTAACCGAAGAGCATGTATGAAGGTACTTATGAAAGTAGAAGAAGCGAAAGATGTATGTCAGGATCGTAGCAAGTGGAAGGATGTGGTCTCTGCCTACCCTTATGGGAGAGAGGCGTGTTTGTATGTATGTATGTATGTTAATCTATGGTATTGAAATGCTAAAATTATCGCATTAAAGACTGTATTTGCGCAAGATTTAACAATATTTTACGAGATTCTGTAATATTATATAAAAAGGACTATTGAAATCACATCCCGATTGTTAACTTTCACGCCTTAAAATATTCGTTATAATTATATTCAATTTATTTCGCCATTGCTGTTAGGCGTAGCAAATTACGTAGCAGATGTAGCTACGTAGAACAAAATCCGTAGGTCTGTTTTAGAATTACTAAAAAAATCACTTGAATGTACATATACGAAATACAAAAATATTATTGTTATTAATTTTATCATCCAGATTATTAAAATCCAAAAAATGATTATCTATTATTTCCGAATTACTTAGTCGATTCTATACTAGCAAAAAAAAAATGTATTATTTTGTAAGAAGGTAATAATTGTAAATCGTCTATTAAATAAATACTAAAAATTCTTTCATCCATAGAAAACTTATGTGTTATATGTTATGTTATTAACTAGTGTTCGTCCAATTGGTTGAAATTCAACCAAAATCGTTATTCAAATTTTGAGGAAGTTCTTGGAAGAGTAAAGGAAGAGACAGTTTCCAAATTAATTTTATAATAAGCCGAATGAAGCATCGTCTCTTAGATATTATGTATGATATATAGATTTTTTATAGAAAAGAACATATGTGTACTTTCGTATCATAAAAAAATTGTATAGTTTCCGCGAATCGTTTAATAATCGAAAACGTAAATTTATCAAATGAAGTCACCGATCGGTTGATTGATCGTATTTGGACGCTTAAATAGAGTAGTTGTACGTGTTGAAATAAACCAGAGCTACAACGAGATTCTAGTTGATTACTGGGCTGACATTGATGTAAGAATACACTTACTAAATAAAGAATATTGGATGAAAATGTTGACGACTGAGAATATTTGAGAGATATTAGAGATATTTTATATTTTCACTATTTCTCTAAAAACAGATATTGAAATATTTTTATAGCAAGTAAATTACAATACTCTTATTTTAATACTTTTAGGTCGTTATAGCCACAATCTCATCTGATGGTAAGTAACGATGTGATGCAAGATGTCGACTCTAAGTCTAGTGGAGGGACTGGCTCTCAAATGCAACTTCTGGAACACACCTATAGGTATTTATCGGCAAATATTCAACTAGAGGGTGGTAGTTAGCCATTTGAACATTAGAAAAATTCCTGCCACCATGGTATAATTTCATCACGATGTGTCCCTTCACCGGGAGCTTAGGATTAAAAAAATCCGGAGGAGTCGGGAATTAAAAAAATCTTTATTAAATTTAGGCCCTAAGAAGGGCGCTTATGAACGTCAAGAATTACTTATTAATTTATTTTTATAAATTATTAATTCGAACTCACGTCCAAAGGGGCATTACCTTGTTAGGATGTAAGAAACAATAGTATAATAAGAATAATATCCTATTTTATTAATAGAAAAATTAAATAAAATGTAATTGTCAACATGAAACTATTGTCCAAATAATTCAACCGGAATGTACGAAATAAAATCAGGACGATTAAGTCGCTATTACTAGTAGTAACATGTCATAAGTCACAAACTAAATAACATTACATGGAAGGCGCCAACTCTAGGCAATAATAGTAAAATTAACGATCCACTGACAATAACTTTTAACCATTATGCCTAGATCGCTCACTAATGATCGTAAATAATTTAATCAACGTGTTAAAAAATTGAAATTTTCATTTGTATTATTTTCTATCTGACCCGGCAAGCTTCCTACCGCCTTACAGTCAATGAATAGAGTGTTAACTTTTAGCTAAACTCAATTTAGGATATTACTTTTTTCTTAAAATGAATACTAAAAATATATTGTAGTTTTCTGGAATGACACGAATCCAACTTATCACAGATAATTAAAATCAAACAAGCCGTTCTTGAGTTAGAAATGGTGTAAATAACCTGACTATGTTTTATATAGATTTGGTTTCGACTTTGATCACAGTGTAACCGAATATTAAGTGATTTGGTGATCCAAGATGATAGCTGCCGAACCATTCATATAAATGACGAAAGATTTTAAACTTGGGTGTGGTAGGCTGGCCAGACAGACATTGGAAAGTTCTATACTGCTATACTATGGCTTCATTATTATGTTTTGCTTCACCAAGGCTTAGGCTAATTGCAAAGATTCTAACAGACATCAATTGTATTTAATATGTGGAACAACATAATATATTTATTAATTAATTCAATATTCATTTATTACAATTCACTAATATTTTCATTTATTGTAATCATTGCAATTCTATATTTATTCTAATCCATCATTTCAGATTCAAAACTGGTATTATTTAAGCCGTGATTCTAAGTCGATAGATTTATGTACGTACACAGTTAATACATTTCCCTATACTTAATAATCACTTTATAGACCTATTCTGTTATGTGATCATTACATAGATATATACTAAGAAAACATTAAAACTAAATCATAAAATAAATTTACCAAATTCAAATGTATGTTACTGTAATTTAATAAGAATTTATACGTAGACGATATAGAACGTAAACGAAAGGAGCTGATAATATAGTTATTGATAACAAAGTACAATTTAAAAAATAAAAACGATTTTTACTATAATTAATGTATTTGTGGTAGGATGACAAATACTCCCTTAACTCTATTATTATCAATAAAGTTAATTTCTTCACAAAGAACTTAATAATAAAATATTGACTACGTTTAAAGTATGATGATGTATGACAAGTATATCATATTTATCCACATTCATAAATACCATTTCTCGTAATAAGTCGTAAAATATAAAGAAATTGATATTTAAGTGTACCTACATGTTATTTTAATATGAATTAAAATTAAAGCTAAAGATAACTGATTCAAAATTATAAATAATTCTGTAATTAAGTTATGTAGATGTGTAATACCATCCTCGATTTACCAACATTTGAGGAAGCAAGAATGCTTAGCGAACTGGCCATGACAGGCATTAAGACGCGTAATAAATTATGAGGTATTTAGAGTCTTTGCTTTAGTCTATATTTATTTTATGTATACAAATAGAATTAAATACTGATCGTTAATAATTACACCAGTTAAGAACAACGAAATATTTTTTTTTTACTTTTCTTAATCGTCCTCATAAGGTGTTTAAGGAATCAAAAATGTTATGAATAATCTTAAAATAATAATATGAAATAACTGAAAGTACTCTTTTTTGTTTTTGTTTTTTTTATGAAATCAAGACAATACGATTGAAGCGAAGATGGCTTGGTTCGTAGTGTGTATAGACACCGCCTCAATAGACGTGACCTAAAATACACCTGCAATGAGCCCAAGCTTTCGGTGAGGGAAAACATCGTAAGGCAATGGTAGGGCTTTTTCTAATGCCCAACTGGCTGACTACCACCCTCAAGTTGAAAATCTGCCGCCAAATACCTATAAGTGTGCTCCAGTAGTTGTACTTGAGAGCCAGTCGCACCACTAGGCTTAATGTGACCACAATCATGGGCCACATCGTCACTTAACATCAGATGAGATTGTGGTCGTAACAATAAACCTACTAAGTATAAAAAATAGTACGACTGTGCTATGAACGTATCAGGTATGAAAAGAAACACAACACGCACTACTATGCCCACCGTAATGGGTCGACAGCGTACTATGCGTACCTATGCATTAACAACCTTTACTATATTGTTATTTATCGTGAAATATGATTGTCGTCACTTTGCCAGACACAAAACATAAAAAGGATTGCAATCATGATTTTTAATTTGGATTGATGTATATATGGACCGTTTATTTTGAAAGTGGTGTAAGTCCATTTTCTTTTGTTTCGAGAAAATTAAAGGTTACTACTATATTTGTTGATAATTCAAATTTCATTTACCGACCGATTTTAAGTTGTACAAAACATGGGATTTTTTTGAGAAATTAAACACGGACTAGTTATATATAAAAAATGTACATTAAATTAAGCATGAAATACGTGATAGCTCATTTTTCTCAAAAATGGACTTACACCACATTCAAAATAAACGGTCCATATAACTTAATATCTAAGATTTACAAACTCACGTTTTGTGCATCGACACATCTGTACATAGTTTTAGAGCTACTTATATTATTCAAGGTAACTATAGGAATAACTATTTACAGGTAAGTAAAATAAGTACTAATATAGACTTAAATAATAATTTTTTAGTCAAGGATTGACACATTTGCTGGTATATTTATAATTTGTACGCGCGTCCTTTCAAAGATCTCACAATGACAGTGATTAATTCAAATTTCAAATAAGAGGGTCACCGTTACTAAACTTCTGACGTCAAGTACATATTTAAATGCCTATACTGTTGTACACAAATACTGTTTAAAATAAATTCGATATAATTCATCTGTCAATTTTAGAATTGTCTGCGTAATCCCCGAGTTAGTTTGTTATTAATCGATCACTTGTCAGTGATGTAAGCATGGAGGAAATTAATCTTTAAATACTGTTAGCTTATTGAAGACAGCTTATGTCAGAACTTCCATGTATGCTTTTGAAATACTAAATATCATAAAACATATACCAATTATAATTTTAGCTAGTGTCTACAATAATACGTAGCTGAGCATAAACAATCAAAAAATGTAGACGATTAGGGTTGTGAGCATGCCCATCGTGCCAATAAGGGTGGATCAAAATAATGATTATTGTTGTGAACATAATTATAGTGGAAACAGGTTGTGCCAGAAAGATGGAATGACTTGATCTTTTTACTTTCAAATAAGTAGGAATATTATCCTAAATCAATGACATTTTGAGTGTTGTTTTATTTTTTATGAAACCAGCCACTTTAATTTTTTTTGAAAACGAATGTAGGATGGATTAGAAAATGTCTACGATGTTACAAGGACAAAGTATAAAGATTTTTACCGCCAATTTGTTTGAAAATCACTAAGGAAAAGTTGTATTTTGAGGTTATAATTATCGAATTACTAGTAATCCGTTCCGGCTTCACACAAATAATTGAGGAAATTATTTTTGAGAGGAATAATTTGTTAGTAGATTGATTTTATATAATTTTATAAGTTTACCCCACCAATAGGGCTCCCAATTAATAAGCTATTTTCAGGGATCCGCATCCTAAACCAGTCTCATGATTCGCTCTGGTTATTGGCGATAACCTATTAAAATCTATTTGGTAGACATGAGTTTATCAAATTCAAACAGATAGACGTTGCGCAGTGAATTTGTTAAAAATATCACTAATAGAAATTAAGGTATGTATAAAATTTGTTTACGCTTTTATAGTTTTTGTATTATCAAACTAGGTCACTACAGATGTTATTACTAACATAACTCACGATCAAAATAGCAAATAAGGAAAAAAATTATACTTTTAAATAGTAACGTGACAAATGTAATTTGGCAAATATAGTTAGCTCTTTATTATTATGCTTTGAATATTCGTCAGGCCTCATCTGATACTTCGTCGTATTTAAAATTTGTTTTAAACTCAGAATTATATGTTACTGGAGAAGTAAACAAATCATCGTGTATTTAAATTAAGGCCAGTTGAAGGATGTGACCGTATTTATTCCAACCAGTTGACTCGTCAATATATTTATCTATAGCCCAGCAATGTACCCACCGAACATTCCGATAGGTATTGGAAGCAATACAAACGTTTATTGATGACTGGCAAATAATGAGGGAAAGTAGGGCCGTCGTGAGGATGTTTATGGACATTCTCGTGATTCACACCAGTGTCCCCAGCCGAGTTGTTCTACCAACAATGAGTAATGAAAACAAAAAGTGACCGTCGTGTAACATCTGACAGATGTTTAACATCTTTTTTTACAATTTATGAACTGAAAGGGATAGTTTATAAAAGAAAATAAATATAGCACAATCAAACATTTTAAAAGCCCTGAGCAATTTTTAAAGGTAAATATGATTATTTATTTTATTTACATTTATATTAATTGAATAGACAAGTTCAATGAAGACAACTTTATTCTACTCATTAGACACTTCTTCACTTTCGTCTTACTCATGAAGTGGCACCGCGTCGACTATCCGCAATAGATGTTTCACTTCAAAAAAAATATGTCAGATGACACGTATCACAGCGATTTGGGCAAATGTCAACCCAAATATTGTTTATTATTTACTTTAACGATCGTTGATAAGCAACTTAACTAGGGGCACTTGGTGAGTCACATATATTCCACTCGTAGCCGGAAGATTGTAATAAATACATTTTACCTACTTTAAAAAAGGTTCACATGGCGCATATGCAGACTGGTAGAGATCTGTGTGGGACGGGGTTGCAACCACAATAAACTCCTTACAGTGACTCTCTTGTAGTTGATCGTGTTCTGGAATAATCATGAATTGCCATGATGTTGACCGGCCTTATATATAGTCGATATCTCAGAGGTCATTATTATTTTGCATTGTTATGAAGCACAGTTCATTTCATCGTGTTATTTAAAAAAACACTGCATAAAAACACAACAAATATTTATATTTTTTTAGTTTTTAGTTAATTATAAATAATAATATCAAGAATTTCTCACTGTTTAGGGCGGATTCGATGCTTTTCAGTATAATGTAATGTATGTATCAAAAACTAAATTTGTTTTGTTTCCTGTTTAAATTTAGTATTCAAAGTTTGTACGTAAAATGCTTTCATTGATGCGTATTTTTGTATTGTGACGACATTGTAAAATAGTTTGAGTTGAAAACGTACAAAACTTCAATCAAAACCAGTAGGTGAAGTATTTTGTTACATAGTAAAATGCACGCATAAAATTATCCACAGGCGGCCTGGCGATCCATTCTTACAGACTGTTAAATTTATGTTAATAAAAAGTAAAGCAGTGCATCAATAAAATGACGTAACTATGCTAGGAATTTATTACTTTCGGTTTTATTACAAACACGTCCAACTGATACTAAAATAATATAAATCATTATAAAAAATAAAAACTTTATAAAGTTGTTGTTACATTTCTACTCAATCGTGTTCTTTAAATTTGAATTTGTGTGTGGAAAAATCTTAGGCGATATGGTCGATAATCGGTATTGAGTATAGAAAGAATAATTTCAAGGATGCATCATGTTTAGGCGCGTTTTAGTAACTATATTAATGTTATATAGCGTAAAAGTTTGTTTGAACGTGCTAATCTTAGAAACTACCAGTCCGAATAAAAAATCCTTTTGTATTTGATAGACTCTATTTTCAATACACCTTTGCTCCTATTAGTGGTAGCGTGATGTAAAAAGGCCTAAAGCTTTTCTCAGTGAATGCTGAATTCTCGATCAGACATTGAGGAGGGTTTTAGGCTATTCAACATCACACTACCACCAATATGAAGACAGATATATTGAAAAAAGATATAAAAACGGGCAAAAACTATTAAATAATTTTTTGTTTAAAGCGAACGAAGTCGAAGGCTCTGCTAGTATATTATAGATCTAAACAAAGTTTAAACTTCGTATATATCCTGTTATCTGACCCTTGGTTATACGGATTGCCTCTCGCGTTTCATTATTGTTATAGTTAGTTGCCAATTGCTAATAAACACATGAATAGTGTAAAAAAGTGACACGCTTAGGAATGTCGGATGTGGTGCATATACAGTAATAAAGTGTAGTAATAGGGATTAATATTTTTTACTGACTTACTAAACTAGCACTGGCCAACACTAGCCAATTTACCTAATGTGCATCAAGTATAACGGTATTCAGTCTTATTTACAATATTTTCTAAAATTCTTTGGTCTCAACAAATTTCAACTGAAAAAAATTATAGTTAAATAATTGTTTTAAAATTTATTTTGTTTTATATAATTCCTGGCAACTCTCAGATATAGTGCATGTTAGTTTAACACCAATTAAGTTACAATTATACAAGCACGCAATCATGTACGGTTTGTTATATAATTATTTTCGATTGTGACCAGTTTTGTGCAATTAAAAAAAAATCAGACTGGGCCGGGAGAGCCGTGGTGACAAATCTATCACAGTGAATCACTTTTGTTTTGTCACGTTTTAGGATCACACATTATACGTACATATATACCTACAGCTGTTGAGAGAGTGGCGATTCTTCATGTTTTGATTAGTTCGCGTCAACGTTATTATTGGATTATACTATGATACAATCATACATACATACCCGTATATAGTGACGTCACTTAATCATGTTATAATGAAAAACGCGTCAAACCAAATGAGAGTTAATATGGCATGTGCGCGTTGGTCGGAACTCAGTCCTTCGGTAGAAACAGATACCTACCTCCTATCTTGATTATTATTCATAGCCTGATCTCAGAACGTGGCACAGCTAACCATAGCACTAAATTGGACATTTCACTTACTCATGATAATTATAAGTTGCAACCCAGTACGTTACTGTGTGAAACTTTTTTTTTTAATGTCGTGAGCAAAGTGCACAAAACCTACGTAACTACACTGCAGATAATGTTAAGTAAATTACAACCCAAATTGACCCAAACCCAAACCCAGACAATGAGCTAAAACTCACTAGTGTACACCGCTGTCATGCTGACCTGCTTAGCTACGTTTATAAGCACCTTTTTAAGGGCCCAGTATCATAGGAAGGCAGGAAGACGCTAACAGGATAACAGTTCCACGGCTCCAGGATACGGCAGAAATAAGAGTCAGCAAACTTTTTAGTTCGTGATTAAAGTTCGTAGAAAAAAAGTACAATAGATTAGCTTAACACCCATAGTTTATCTTTGTATATAGAAATATTATCTACATTTCTTAGTGATCGTGTAACTTTCAAACGAGTTGACTGATAGACGTAAAAGTTATGTGATATACTTCTTTGTAGACCGATAGAGGTAGAACAACGTCTGCCGAACCAGCTAGTAACTATAAATAAACAGTAAAAAAAATAGGGAAATATGCTTTTCCAATCTATAATAAAAAAAATTGGACACAGTTTTTCTGCTGCCTTTACAAGAACATCCTCGGCCTTTTTTAGTATGGCGAATATTATTTATTCTTAGTAAATAATATTTAGTATATTAATTATATGATGCGAGTAATAAAAATATTAAAAGAATGAAATAACATGTTTTTGGTAAACACAAATCTACGTTTCGGTCAATACTTCACGTATGTTCGTCTATAAAATAAACTACATAGTTCACGAATGTATGGATTATTTATCATGATGAGTCACGTATAAACATCTATCACCCACACACCTAATGAATTAACGTGTTTTGTCAATTTGCTGACGCTACTACAGTAACATTTATAAATACACTAATGATAAATTTAATGTCCTGGCATAAAATAATATAACACCAAATACCAGCCCACCCTCTATTTTATTATCATGATGCTTAAAATCCCATTCTTTACGGTCATCTTCATGGCAACGCGCAAACTCATACATATTACCCGGGTTGAGGCCAAGGCGAAAGGGGCATGTGGTTACTCATCGGGCGCTAATCACCCAACACTGCCCACTAAAACGAACCACGGCGAACTTAAAACTCCCGTGTTACCAGCGACCAGGGACAGCGCTCACACTTCTTCTAGTGCATTATTATGCAAAATTAGCAACTGTTTCAGTTATTTTTATATAGTTCCCTAGCAGGTTTAGAAATAGTCTTAGACAACGGAATTATACAATCAATACTATAAGAAACGAATCAGAAACATTGAGCCCAGATCTTATAACTCGCTACGAATACATTCTGCCATGATGTGGTGCGAAGCGTCGATGAGTCTGTAACTCTGGCATAATGGAGATTTCACTTTATGCATAATAAAATACAACTTTTAGATGGAATATTCAATGTAATTTCATTCCCGTGAATGCTTTTCGATGGCTAATAGTAACAGACTCTGTTCACCACTACTTATACAAGAACTTCCACGAGGTATAATCGCGAGAATGTATTAGCGCCATAAGATATAAGTAATTTATAAGAAAGCTCATAATGCAGACACACGAGACTACGTTGTCGCTTATTTATATAAAAAGTACAAGACAAATTAAATACGAGAACCTACTGAGAAGTAATGAAACTGAATTAACGAGCTTTCATCTTATGCTCCAATTTATAAGATTTTACCGTGTAATGAACAAGAGTTTATGGAGATATTATGCGGTATTTATTGACCTACACTTGTTATAGTTTTTCAGTGAAGTATTTTGTATATACCTAATAGTATTAGGTACAGCACAATTAATAAGCAACGGCAACAACGGCGATATTAACTCATCGTAGGATTTCCTTTTTTGTGTTTAGTTGACAATAGGTAAATAGTTCCATGAATTGTCTTTCAGACTTTCTACTACTGTTTTACATGTATAAATATATCTTAACTTTCAATATTATATTGAGATTTTAACATTTCTTTGAGGACTAAATTATGGAAGTCATTATGTTTCTATACTACTAACTCAATTTATGCCGGCCTTAGTTACTCTGCGCTTGGAACTCGGACCCCCAATGTTATTCCCGTTCCTTTCGTGGTTCTTATCAATTACGCTTAATATTGATATTGAATAGTTTGTGTGGGTAATAACTGTAACTATTGAACATGAACAGATTTCCTCATAACATCCTTTCCCTATTTATGTTCCTCTGAAAATAAGATTTCAATTTAAACCAATTGTAAAAACTATCGAAAATATAATAAAATGAAAAAAGGAGAAAAGAGCAAAAGTAAAATTTAATTTCTTTAATAATTAATCTGTATATGATACTTAAACATTTATTAAACTAGAAGAAGAACAATCGCCATTCACAAAAGCAATATAAAAGAAATCAAGTCTTATCAAATACATTAACAATACGTAATTGATTGCAAAATCACATCGCAGTATCAGGACATAGTGCTGATAGTGTACCCATATAGATAATAATTGGTTCTCATCTACAAAACAACCCATCGAGACTATATTACAAACGATAAATGACGTCATAACACGATTCTCACATATTAATCACACGTATGACGCCAGTTGCAGGTATGCCTTTACCGGAGCCTCGTGACATAACATATAGGCTACGTTCCATTTAACGTTCTCAACGCTCACGCCCACGTACGTGGTATTTCTCGTTCTACTTGCTTAAAGGTATTACAATCATTTACTGAAGTGGAATGGAGTATAGGTCCTCCCTTGCAGGTAGATTAGTCTAAGCTTGGTGTGAGTGAATATTATGAAATGTTCTCGCCGTGACATCAACGACGGTGGTTCTCATGTGGAAAAGCAGAATGCGTGCTTTGAGTGTTGTGATCAATAGGCGGACGTAGCTATAAAAGAGCACGCAACAAAACGTGGATTTATTTGAAATTCGAGGAGGTAACATATTTGAAAAAAAAATAGTACATACATAAGTACAATTTTGTTATTATACATATTAGTCAATTAGAGTAGAAGAAGCCGTCCGCAAAATTCATCATCTTATCCAGGGCTTAACTCGTTTCATTTGTTCCAGGTTTTGTCAATCTGGATTTAGAGTATACAAACGTAACAATTCAAAAAAAATCCTTATAAGGCCCGATTATTAAATTAGAACGCAATCAATTTTAACACGATTTTATTAACTGGATCTCTTGTGGATCAACTGATTCTAATATCGCAGTCAAACGCATAGACTCTTTCCAATGACCTAGAGACTTGCAACTCTCAGAACATGATAACAATGTCTAATAACAAAACGCACTTTCTAGTCCTTCTATTTGTTTGTTATATATCTTTAAATGTTAATAAACTAAAAGCATCCACGTAACTTTCATGCATAAGATTTAATGGCAGTGAGTAATTATTGATTTTTTAAATTAATGCTCTACATTTCGAAACGAACTATAAAGGTAAAATAACTGGGAACATAAAATGAGTAAGTCATGTGTAAGCAGTGTTAGGAACAAATGAAAAAGGTCACATTATCACACCATTAACGTTGCAATCAAACCTGTAATTGATTTAAGGGCACTGGAAACGATCAACTTTTTGATCAAACTACGGTATATGGCTTTGATTGTCAACAATCTACATTTTGCCTTCATGAAAATGTAAAGTTTGACAATTAAATCTGTCAAAGTTATTTGATCATTTTCGGGGGCCTTTAGTTTTATTGTTTGTCAAACTTTTGAACTTCAAGCTTATATCTGACTTAGCTTAAATAAACTTATGTATGGTGGGAGGAAACAAAAAAACATTTATGAACTTTAACATTAATCTACATGAGCTTATTATAATATTATCGATATTTCTTGCTGGATCGTCGGACATCACAAATGTGTTCAATAACAAGTTTTTCTCGTTCAAGGATCAGAAACCCCTAGCCAAGTTATCTCCCCATAAAATTTTAATTTTCTCTTACGTTAACGATTGTAGAAAATGGCAACTTGGTTAGGGATTGAGTCGCTATATCTGTACTCGACTGGGTCATAATTAGCTTCTCAGAGACAGCCACATAGAATATCGCATTCCAGAATCAGTTGGTTTGTATCCAGGTGCAAAGTCGCTCGGAGGCCTGCGTGGCAGTAACGATCGCCAATGGAACAACGATCTCTTGATGGTCATCGTTATTTTTAGAGTGTACTTACCATCTGACAATTACGATATTTCCCTGTATTAGAATAAAACAAAAACTATATGTAAATCTCCAAAAGATCCAGCTGTAGTTAGTTCGAGAGGTATATTTGAATAGACACACGACTACTAACGGCTACAATTTAGCCAAAGCCTAGCCCAGCTTAAATCCAAATCTAAAGATTTACTATTCCTCAGTCCAGGTTCTGTAGGGGGCACCTCGAATACTTCTATTGTATATATTGGCTCACCGCTCTCACATGAGACAATAGAAAGTTCTTATCATACTTGGAAACCATTAATGCTTCTTTTTAATTAGTCTGCACGGTTGACACAAAGGTTTAAGCAGTCACGTCTCCACTGTCGCTATGTTGTGTTGTGTGGATATTCGTATCACAGGATTTGTGATCCACAAATGATTGTTATGAGCAATTATGATACTTTGTGTTCGTTATTATATAGTACAGATGCTTCTACATACAAAAAAAAATGTCCTTCTATATTCATCGATTTCTATTAACCCCTAAATAAAGACTACTGAATATCAAAGGACGTAATTAATGTGCAGTAACATGTCGATACCGACAGATATTAATTGGGTGTGATGTCAATAAGCTTCAGTTTAATAAACATAGATATATTGTACTCTGTCACTATATCTAATGGGAAGCATTGACTAATTCAAAAATGACGTCAACCAACGTGGGGCAATTCAGTTTATTGGAAAACGATGATTGTTGACTCAGTTGACTGATGATGAGCCTAGCTTTTCGGTGAAGGAAAACATCATGATGAAACCATAGCATAGTAGTAGGAATTTTTTAATGCCCATCTGGCTAGCTACCACCCTCGAGTTGAAAATCTGTTGCCAAATACCAATAGATGTGTTCCGCCAGTGGCACTTGAGATCCAGTCCCTCTACTTGCCTCTCTACTACTCTAATATCTTAGGCAATGTGACAAAGTGTCCCACTTAACATCAAGTGAGATTAGGGCCCTAAAGATAAGCCTATACATTCTAAAAAAATAGACACGACATATTTTACATTGTTATATTAATAACGTTAATTTGAAAATTAATTAGTTATGTTCTATAATATCAAATTTCTGTATTACTAAAGGCTATTACATAAGATAATAAATTATAGTAAAAATATAATCTAAAAAAACACGCTTTAATAACCAACCAAACGAAAAAGTAGAATTTTTAGTCTCTTAATCGAAAACAGTTACTTAACAGAGACTAGATTTTTAGTATATCGTATGTACGTCAGTAATACGAAATATGCTAAAGCATTTTTCAAATTGTACGTAGAGTAGTGCCGTACCAACATCTATGAAATGTCATAATTACACTATCTTCCACGAACTAAGACTTAAGGATTTTAATTTATCATGATGAAGTTATAACGTATATTGTCATTGGCCAACATATATGTTTAAAGTCAGTCAGACCACTCTAGCCAGGTAGAAATTACGTCGAAAGATTCTGTTATATTAATAAATAAATAGAAACAAGTGGAGCTTTTAATAGGGTTACTATAAACAACAGTAAACGTCGTATAAGTATGTCCTTAATTCAACGAATAAATCTTCTCCAATTCCAAATAGTAAGATACGATCTCACACAGACGTTTCCTTTGAATAAACTATATGACCCGACTACTTAAGTATCGTACTTCGTGTTAAAATTAATAGCGACATGGTGCGATATTGTATGTGGAATGTGAATGTACTGGTGTGAAGCAAAAAAAAACCCCGCTTTTCATTGTCTTACTTGAATTCGCTCATTTATTTGAAAGTGATCTAAATTAAAAACATAAACAAACGACTGGCAAATATGATTTTTTTATTTATTTTTTATACTTAGGTTTAGCGTTATGGCCATAATCTCACCTGATTTTAAGTGACGATACGGCCCAAGTTGGTAGACACGCTAAACCTGTGGAGGAACTGGCTCTCAAGTGCAGCTGCCGGAACACAGCTATTGGTATTTAGCGGCAGGTTTACAACTTGAGGGTGGTAGCTAGCCAGGCGGGCATTTGAAAAAGCCCTACCACCATGCTATAGTTTCCTCAAGATGTTTTCCTTCACCGAAAGCTTAAGCTTATTATAGATGCTTGGATTCGAATTCACGTCCCTTGACACGAAGTCGTACACACTACCACTGAGCTATCATCGCTTCAAAATATATTTTAACATATATGTTTCGAAGGGATGATAGCTCATGAGTTCGAATCCACCTACAAAGAGCTTGAGCTTTCGGTAAAGGGAAACATCGTGATGAAACCATAGCATGCTGTTGAAGTTTTTCTAATGCCCGCCTGTCTAGATACCACCCTCAAGTTGAAAACCTGTGGCCATATTCCGGCAGTTACACTTGAGAGGCAGTTCTTCCACTAGCCTTAGCGTGTCCACCATCTTGGACCGCGTCCTTAGTTAACATCAAGTGAGATTGTAGGGTTAACGTTAAACCTTAACTATAAAAAGAAGTATTGTTTTACAATTTTGACAGAGTTTGTGCTTGGTAGTAAATCGAAAGAGTGTGGTTGTATTGCAATTCCTAACTCAAACTGATAAATGTATACCATTGGTAGTTTAAATATAAAGAATAAGAAAAATAAGAGATTCATTTATTTTATTAAGTAACTGTCACCTGCCCGCTACACAAGGCGTCTTTTGTTTTTAGCAATCGTACATTTTCGATAATTATCGTCATTTTTCTAACAATTTGCAAACAATCTTAACAAATCATATACCTAATCTTTACTCGTGAATCACTGTATCTATTGGTGAAAACCTCATAAAAATCCGTTTAGTAGTTTTTGAGTTTATCGCGAACAGACAGACAGACACAGACGGCGAGGGATTTAGTTTTATGATATGTAGGGATAGTGATATGTAACCAATATTATACATATATTTTGGATTTCTCCAAAATTTAACTAAACCTCTCATTGCTCCGTTTTCGCAAAGAGGTATTCTGTTCACGTCTATAGATATTTGTTTAGGAACATACCTTTCACTGTTTATTACACACAGACTAAATTGGGTTTTTAACAACATTCATTTTTATCCGGAACTATTTTATTACCGGATCCATAAATTTAATACCGATACATATTTACACACATAAAAACAGTATTTACTTTTATTCCAAAAAATGACCTGAATAGTTGTTTCATTTTATAATTACGTACTTTCTTTAAAAAAACCTTCCGCGGGCAGTGACTTTTCAGTTTTCTGCAGAAGTAACTTTCAACATAAATAACTTTTGAAATTTCTCCTCGAAAGTATGAAAATACATTTTCTTAAAAGAGTATTCAGAACGGCCAGAATTAGCATCGGATTGCAAGATCGTTTCAGCCACTTGACAGTCATAAAAAGTGTCCCAAGTGTAATGACGTAAGTGAGATTTTTGGGTAAATTAACTGATATCTCCGGCTCGGATTCAAGCTCTTTATTAAAAGGCTAGCTCCCCATAGGTGTATAACATAGATATAACCTCCAGCTATTCGTGTATAATAAGGCAATAAATGTTAAGTAGTAAATTTAAAATATGTTAAGATGTTTTTCAAAATTCACGGTAAAAGTTTAATTTAAAAATAACCTCAACAACGTTTTTTTTTTTTCGATTGGACATATGCTGTTAGCCTTAAGGACTTTCACAGCTTCACCAAGCTTTGGGGCGAGTAGTAAGGTACTCAGCACGAGACAACGAGCACAAGGGAGCTATGAAGTGGCCGATGTTCAGATTAGGTTTTTACCGGAGACGCGAAAAGAAACCGTGGTCCTGACTAATCTTAAATAAGATCCTAACAGACTTCAACAATTAATAATGAAATAATTTTATATATCCCGTTGAAGACTTTTTCAAGTCAACTTTGAATACATTGTTTTTTGAATGGAGTGTAAAGAATCAAAACATATTTTGTTTTTTAAATGGTATATATAGAGGAAATTAATTTGTGCGTATGTTTATTAGATTGATAAACCGAATCTTTGAATTTTTCGACTTGTCATATAACATAAAACTTCCTCATGAATCACGCTATACATTGTCGAACACTGCATTAAAATCCGTTGAATAGTTTAAAAGATCTATGCGAAGAGACAGCAGAAGCGACTTCATTTTATACTATGTAAAGATGAAGAATTTTATTATTTGTAGATTTTAAATTTATTACTGTTCACATGTTGTATGTTTGTGTATATTCCTTGTTATTGTTTTGATTTCTCTATTTAATTATTATTTGTTCTTATACTATATTTTTATGTTAAGTTTATTTTTATTTTAGTAGTATTTGATTTTTTTTTATGTTTGGTTGTTACCTTGTTGCAAAACCAAAACAAAAATAACTGCATTTTATTATTCAATAGATTGGAATAATCAAAACAGGTTTAATTTAGGCTTAATGTATGTGGTGTAGCTATGATTATTTAGGTATGTATGTTTAATGTGGTTATGTAGGTATGTGTATGGTTATTTATTTGCACTAGATAGATGTTACGAGAAATATTTATTAAAAAAACAAAACAAAGACGTTGAGGAGCATTCAATTTATTTAGAAATCTTACTATTGTAAAAATTATAAGGTTGTATAATCCTATAAAATATCGCTACGAATATATAAAAGTTCAAAAATCGTTGCTTACGACAAGATTTCATAGCTTGCAAATGACCAATAATACATTATCCTAAAAAGCAATTGCAACTTTAATATTAATATAATTTGTAAATCTTATTATTAGCAAGTTTCTATCACTTCCATGTTTTCCATACATATTAAAAAGTGACATGGCACCTTTGAACTGAATATATTATAGTAACTTTATTACATATGTAATATTATCGCTAAAAGCGGTTACAAAGCTGGTAGTTAATGAATATCAGAATGGTAGCTGACAATGGTAGTCGGATTGATCGGCGCTTCTTCTGTAATATACGTTTTTCTAGTTTTACAAACATTACAACATTTACAGCACACCGATACCGAAATTACAGTCGCTAACAGGGCCGGTAACCAAATATAAACAGGTACTCCGGCCGGTTTCATAGTTTCAGCGTAAACCATCAATAGAGCGCAAGGAACGTGTTTCCTCTCCGTAACAAAAGATAGATTATGCCATAACACGCAATCCTGGCTCCTCGTTACCTTTATCGGCGTCCCATTGTTATGCAGAAACGACTTCACGTCAACATGAGACGATGTTATGTCCACCATATGGGATTCTGAATCGATATATCTCATCTCCGCGGTATGATTAATAAAAGAGGACATCATAAAACATGGAAAAATCGTTTCTTGAAAGTACGCTCGATCGATCACCTGCATAGAACACTTTTCGTCATGGTGAGGTACGTAGTAATGACTGTAGTGCCACTGTTCCGCCATAGATTTTCCAAGATTATATAAAGCGAGTCCAGTCAATAAATCACCGACCGCGTTACCGGATTCACGGTATTTGTACACGTAAGTTGGTGGTAGTCCATGGTAAACGGGATACGATGACGGCGAAGTGCAGTATCGACATGTGAAAGATATATAACTCGGTGGGTGGTAAGAATAATGGGCGTGGTGAGCGTGGACATGTTGATTGTTTCTTTTTACTTTGTCGAACCGTCCACGTGGGCCTCGACTAATTTTTGCAGTTACACATAAAATGTTTACAATAAACAATACAAACAAACCATTGATTTGCATGGTACTGCGTTAAGGGCGGTTCCCGGCGCGCGACTGCCGCCGTACAGGATATGAGGGTGCTCGGTGCCATAGTAGACTCAAAGGCGCCGTCATGTCGCCCCATCCCGTGCAACGTGGTTAAAATGAATGAATGAAGGGAGTAACGACCGGGTGGGCTTGGAAAATATGTTTATTTAGTTGTACGATTTACTTATTAATGACTATTACATATAGATATATCGTAGAAAAAAACTTTTAGCAACAAATCAGATACATACTATAATAATAGAAATGTATCCATTACCATCTCAATTTAATGAAAAATAATTCGATAAAGCTACACAAACACGCGTTGTATTCCTATAATACATTTAAAGTAATATTTTTTTAAATTTAAAAGTATTTTGGCCTATTCCTTACTTTCATACAAGACTTTTTTTAATCTATGAGTGCAGTTTTTATGCCTTTAATCGATAAAGCGATGTAATGGTTTTTAAAACATATTACTATTTTTTTTCAGTGTACTCGATCCGGACCGGTTTCAATATTACTCTGTATATAAGCTAATATCTCTGAGTAGATAAAAAATAATCACCATTCATTACTACAATTGAGTGTCTTTTTCATTAGTTGTCTGTAGATATCGAATAAGAATTTTTTTTCTTTAAATGTTACTAACGAACTTAATACACTTTATTAAGTGTTTATGATGCTTTTTCGCTGGATCATAAACATTATTTGAGATAGAAAATTAATATAAAATGATACATGAAATATGAATAAAGAAGCCTGTCATGACAGGACGATATATTTAAGTTAATCTCGACACGCTATAATACTTTTGCTTTAAATCATTCCAGTCGTAAATGAGACGTCGCGCGGACGCCGCGCCTCCGCACAAAGTGACCGTTTCCTGCCTGATATCAGATGATCAATTTCCTCGATGTTCCTAGACATTGTCATTGCGACGTAGTAATCATCTTGGTTCTTATTCGAGCAATTTTGCTAGCGATACTTGTAATGTGTGTAATATATTTTTACTTTTTATTCCAAAAGAGGAACCAAGCCCAGGCGACCCATTTGATGGCAAAAAGCTACGTCGACTGTAGACAAATACAACATCTGGTATATTACTGTTATGCTGCTGACCTTGGTTAGCATATTTGAGTTCTTTTTTTTAAGAAACCCATGCCATAGTCGTCGGAGAAAACCGAACTGAAAACTCCATTGTGTACTCTAGCTTACATCAGAACAAAATTTAGGGAATCCAATACTTTATATGTGTAATGATTATGTAATGTAATGTTTACTGTCATAATATAATCGTTAAATTTTCTGCTTTATTAAGAGCATTAAGCGACCTAACCGCCTAACTAAACCTAACTTGACTTCAATTAATTGCAACTGGCGTACTCAAATATACTAATTGTTGTCCGAAACTTCTTCATCGCAATGTGCAAGTACATTACCCAGGCTCAGGCTAAGGCGAGAGGGGCATGTGGTGCCTTTTCGGATAATAATTATCCGACACTACGCACTAAAATGTTTAACAGCAACACTTCAAACCGCGGAATATTACAAAACAAATTAGTCACTATGACGAGTGCATTACTATACACATGATGGTCACGACACAGTCGGGTAGAAACGGGATGGTAAGGATACCATCCCACATTTTTGTGGGTATATATCGCTTGTTACCGGAACGCAACATGCCTAAACGTAACACTATTGAAGATATTACACCAGTGCCCCTAGCCAAGTTGTCTTTTAACAATTGCTAATAAATAACGAACAGCGTAAATTATATCAGAATCTGTCAATAAGTCTTTACTACAAAACTGTTCCGAAGAAAGCTCTTCCTTCAATAGCCTAAAAGCTACTTGTAAGTTGATCCATATAACATTACTTTTCAGTGTCAAAAGTCATCAAATGTACTCAATAGTTTCAGAGTGATGCGTGTACAATGGGACAGACAAATAGGTTAAGAATCAAAATATATACATATATTGTTGGCCTTAATGTCCATAAGAATATAAATTTTCAAAAAATATTTAATGCACGTATTTGGCTCAGTCACAGTTTTATGTAAAAATCAGAATTAAGTATGTTATTAAAAAAAACACGAAGTTATATGTGTATCGTAATATTACATGCAGTTTTTTTAACTGTAGAATAATAAGATAAATAAACATACGCATGCTTGTGTATTCCTTAGAGATCTTAAATCATTCGTGAGATCGTAGATGAAGAATTACTCTTTATATTTATGACTCAAATATATAACATAAAAAATATTATTGTAGACAATTCAAATTTTAAAATCTTTCATTTTTTTACCTATAGCAATTGAATATTTCTTCAACGTAAAACGTTCACGTTCGTTCGTTTGTTTGATTATTTTATAAATAATGCAATTTCGGTTTTGTATATTATTTTTTCACCTATGTATAATTCACGTATGTGTTTGTATAAAAATTCAATCGTCGTAAGCTATTACAAGATGGGAAACTGCGTTATTTATTGTACGATATTAATAGTAACATTAAGCAGCGTCTATAATGACCAGTGAAATTACATTTAAAATGACTATAATTTGCGTCACGATCTATGCAATAACCAAACAGCATCAAGGAAAATGTTATCAATATTGCATCACAATAAGGTACGTTTATGAATTAAACATCACAAAACTTTACAGATTACGATACCGCCAAAAATTCAACTATATCTTTAATTCTACTATCATATAAAAAATGAACAAACATCATTCATTCATTCATTGTATCATCTTTGAAACGATAAAAACCGTACGTGTCTATATCTCTTGATTATTGTCAATAAAGTCGAAACGAGCACATTATTATTGTTTAAAAAAACTAAAAATAACCTGAACCATAAAACTGTCAAAATAATATATTTATATTAGTCTAGCATATGTAAACAATAGTAATGATTCTAGATCGAGGCATAACATTTAGAGTGAGTTTACTCTTTTTTTATGTATGGTTAGCCAAAAGTTTGTGGTTGAACGAAGTCGATTTTCTTGTATACCAGCCCACGTTCAGCACTAAAACACTCAAGAATTACAACTCTTTGCAATCGCGTATAATTTACAACAGCAAATAACACGATAATTTCTATGTTTTGAAATAAATATATATTTATATTGATATTATAGAATGGGAAAGTGTGTTTGTTAGTTTGAACGCGCTAATGTAAGGAACTATCAGTTGGCTTTAAAAAAATATTTTTATGTTTCATAGAGCAATCAATGAAAACAGCTTTAGGCTATTAAACATCACGCTACCACCAATAGGAGCAAAGCTGTATTCAAAGAGTTACGAACACGGGCAAAAATGATTAAATCATTTTTAGTTCCACGCGAATGAAGTCACGGCCACAGCTAGTAGTACATAAACACAAATCCAGGTTCTGTAAATCAGTGATTAATGATAAATCGTTCAAACAGAAAAACTACATACAGAATAGCATTTTTTATAGCTATAAAATACATAAATGTCAATAGATACTCATGCCCAGAATATTAACTAGCTGATTGTTTGTAATTCCATAAGTTACATATAAATTATGAATACTTATAACTCAGTATTATATTTTCATAACATATTACTAAAACATTTCTAGCAAACCCTAACCTCATGAAATATTAAAAAAGCTACCTGAAAGTGCCATAATTATTAGATATACAAAAGTTGTCCTTGCTTGTTCTTTCAGAGAATTAGGTGTATTTTATAGGAAATTATAACACGTCATTGGGGACGTGTAATACACTTAATTGACACTAATTTAATTAGTAAGATTATCACAAATAGAGAATACAACAAAATAAGTTACTAACGTTATCCTATTAACATTACATTGAGGTTTTAGCGAGCCCGTCTTAAGTCAGGAAAGTCCTCTACTATTTCGATACAAACTACGACATTATAATTTTGCGGCCCTTATGAACAAGTAGACCTCAAGTTTAAGTTCGCTTGTGCCTGTACGGAAAAGTCGGAATTGGATACACGCGATAATCTAATAATACTATTAAGTGTGCAATTCTTGTACATATATAAATGAAATATGGCGTATCTCCAAAACGGATCCAACTATTTCAAAATAATCTTTTATTTACATTTTGACTATTTATATTTTTCATAAAAACTAATACTATAATAAAATGAATACTTATTCTTTATTTTATGTAAATAAGCAATTGTATTGTAAAATGTGGATGTTTAATGAGATTGTGATTCATATCCAAATATATATATTTTTATTAGACAATTAAAAAAAAGGGCCAAGCTCGATCACTCCGGTACTACAGATAACATGTTTAATTCGACAAGCCTAATCTAGATAATTATGGGTTTTACTGTTCTTCTACTAGTATGAGCTCGGTGATGGGTTATATAGCTTTTGGGTTATATATCTTAAATTTAATTGTAATGGCGTACCCTGGACATGTCATGTTCAAGCTTAAAACAAGTGTTTAAAACTATCACGCTTCACATCAAGTAAGAGTTGTCGCTGTGTTTAAAATTAGCTACTTTTTTTAATGTACAAGTAGTATATAATCCATTCAGTGTGCTGCAAGCTTTTGGTATTATTTGTAACAATATTGCTTATGTTACAGCAGAAATTATTGATCAAATAGGTGCTATGGTAGATATTACTAGACAGTATATACATTTTCACAAACTTCTAAAATAATGAAATTTTCATGTAAACAAAAAAGGAAATTTTTAACATTGTTTATGGGCGATATAAGATAGGAAGAAAGAAAGATGGAAAGAACATTTATTTCGATGATTTACAAATGGACACAGGGTGATTACACAAACACAGTCTTACAAACTAAAATCACCATACAACATCAAAAAAGGACCCGAGCCCAGCATATGCTATGGCAAACTGCTATAGCGCTGATTTTCAACTGGATCTGGACATTATCTAATGAAAATTGAAACTATAGCAATTGATGTTCGTGGTTGTACATAATTGTTACACTTAGATAAAACTTCATTCCTTTTCCATGACAGCTTATTATAAAATACCAATATAATCAAATTGCCAATAAAGGTAATTACTGAGTGAAATAGTCCGAATACTAATAATTCACGCAAAATTATTTTTATGAAATGAATGCTAAAAGTAATATAAATAAATATAGACTATTATATACGAAACACAGTGGAGATATTGGAGAAGGCGTATTCTGAAAATTCCTTAACACACCTCGTTACCAGGTTACCGTTCAATAAATAAACATAGGTGTAATTTATTGCGGATGTACAGGAACGATGAAGCTTTGCTCTCGTCGCCTAATAAAGCGAATTGTAATGAAAGCACTGTTATATGTTTGATATATTATGATCCAATATAATTTGATGTATACCTTTATAATCATAACAGAATGACTATCAGAACTGTAAACGTATTTCGTTTTAGGATCTTCCCCTCTCTACCAATTAGTAAACACTAATACTCTCTGAATATATGTATCCTCATCATTAATACGATAAATTTAGTTTTACTCCTATTTACAGTGAAGATAGGTTCCCGGCTAATCTGTGTAAAATAAAATCTCCGATTTAAACCGTGTAAAACGAAATATTTTTCCAACATATATTCGATTCAGTCAATTTAATTAAGTAAAACATCTAAGAAAAATTATACATTAAGAACAGAAATAGAATAAAAAAATCTTTACGAAACTAGATATGTCATAAGTTTTTTCTTGTAGTTTTTATTGTGTCTTCATTCGAGGGAAAAATACTCTACTGTTGTAAAAATATTTTGGGACGTCCGCCCCACTACTTAAAAATATATATATTAAAATTTTATTAAACATTAATTACCTAAACATATAATTAACATTAACCGTCTACATAATTCGCTTATTATTTGAAATTCAAATAGTTTCTTAAATATAGATATATTTTAACTTTGCATTGTAACATATAAAGCCGGTATATATGTAATAAATACAACAAGATCAATTAACCGCAAACACATGTTCAACTCAGTTGCATGAAGGTCTTTCATACGCTATTGTAATATAGATTAACATTATTATAATCTAGACTAGAAGTGCATATACCAAACTCTACTCTTTTGAGTTCCACAATCATAATCCATAATTGGTAAAAGATGGACAGATAAAGAACAAGTAACCGAATTCAATTTTCTTTTATATAGTAGAGAAGCGATTATAATTCAGTGATAGTGTGTATGGACGCCGCGTCAAAGGCCTGAGTTCGAATCCAGCTTGACCTTTCGGTGAAGGAAAACATTCTGTGGTAACTATAGCATGGTGGTAGGGCTTTTCTAATGCCCATCTGACTAGCTACCAGACTCAAGTTGAAAATTTGCCGTCAAATACCAATAGGTGTGTTCCGGCAGTTGTATTGAGAGCCAGTCCCTCCAGGTATAGCGTGTCCACGAACTTGGGCCGTCTCGTCACTTAAGATCAGGTGACATTATGGTCATAACGCTTAAACTTATATACTATGAAAAAAAACCTAATCCCACGTCGATTAATATGCTTCTAAATTGTAGTTGGTTGCCATTAAAAGTCAGCCCTCTTCAAGGACTCTTATTGTCATTATATACACATACTTCCAAGGATGAATGATTATAATGCATTTTGATTACAGTAGAACGCGAGTCGGTATAAAGTAAATGAGGTCGTCAATTGAAAAGGATCCTCTCACAGATCGATTGACGGTAATCACGTTAACTCGATATTACATTAAAGTCTATTTTGGAGTTAGTCTTTTGTAACTCAATATCCCACATAGACGACTTTCATTCACTTTATATTATCAGTATTTGGAAGTATAATATAGTATTCTACATTCTTTTTTTCATGAATTCATTAGATATTCATAGCTTGAGAAACTATAAAATAAATTATGAAACGTTATAACAAACTCACTTTTTCAAGTACCTTACATTCCTTCGGTATGACATATTCCACTCGAACATGAACACCCCAACAGTAATTTATTTGGTTATGAAATAGCTTGCGGCTTCATTATGGCAAAATATAATATAGAGATTTGCTTTTATTTAAAATATTAACAAATTCTTGTAGAGTGAGGAAAATTACTGTTTTTTTTTTAGTTCTCGTTATTAAAGATCGGCAATAACTTATACAAGCAAGAATCGGAACACTAACTAAAAAAAACTTACCTACTAAATTGTTTTCTTCTATATTTATTAAAATTATATTTAGATAAGTAATGTTTCTAACTATTATTTATGGGTATATCTTTATGTGTCTGTTCTAGTTTATAGGCTCTACCTAGTTCGGAAGCCATTGTGAAATGGAATGAAAAATGTACTCTTGTAAATTTACATTACATTTGTAAATACATCAATTAAATTATGTTTAGTTTATTAATTCCCATTTTAAATTTCTTATAAATTATTTGATTCTTGTCTGCATACATGGGGTGATCACCTCTAAATATAACGGCAATTTAATGTTATTTTAAAATTGCTTTTACATTAATATTACTTTGTGTTTGTTGGCGACTTACATAAATAAGCATTATGCGTAGGGGGTCCTAAACTTATCATACACATAATCTTGCAAATTTATTCAAATCTAGTGCTCCTACACGGGTTTCATCTCGACTGACCCAGTGCTAACCAATCTACCTGATGACTACAAAGAATAATGTATACGTATATACTTTATGTATATACACGTAGTATGTTAGTAGTCGTTTCTGATCTGAAACCTTAAACCTTATTATAAGAAATATCATGAACATTAATTAATAAAAAGTAAAAACCTAAGCTTGTTACTTTTTAATTGAAAACTATCGTCCTTGCCAAGCTAATAAATTAAAATTACAGTTTTTAGCCAGACTAGACAAATATGAAAAATGGTAGAGCAACTCGCAAGGATGTCTAGAAGAATAGCAATATATCAGAAAATTAATGATTCTAGCGGTAAACAAAATCTGTAGGAACCACATATTTCTCGGATACGATATATACAAGTGTCTATTAAAAATCTCAGTTCAAAATAGGAATAGAGTATGTGTAAACGTACGTATACGTTTGAGAATTATATAGAGAAAGGTTAACCGTATTCAATTTATACAATCAGTAACTCCTTGTAAAATATATTTTTATATGTTTAATAAAAATAAGCAGTATACACAAATCTAAAAAGAAACAGAGTAATCATTGTGATATTCTATTTATTTCACATTACGCTACCACGACTACAAGCAAAGCTGTATTGAAAAAAAATATAAAAACCGGGCAAAATTTATTAAAACCCTTATTTAATACAATACATAAAATAGGAATTGCGATATTATAATAAGAATGTTGATCTTCGAAGAAACTGTTAATCAATAATGCATACATTTCTCAGTATATTTCTGAATAGCAATTTAAAAAATTTGTCGTCCAACAATACTATCTATTTATTAATAATAGTGTCTCTCACGAAAGCAATACCGAGGGGAACGAAGGCTTCAGAGACAGAGCTGTACAATAATTAGTCTGTTGCAATGTAAGATACAAGGCGATCTTATGAAATATTTAAATGTTACATGCACTGAGATTCTAGTTCTCATTAATATAAAAGACTATATTTTTGATAGGTGAATGCAGACGATATAAGATTATTTCATTCCGTCGGACTAGGTGCCAGTACCTACACTACCTACTAAAGCGTTTGAAACTCATCGATACTGTAACGTTTAATTACATCTTGAGATTACTTTTTAGTGCATTAATCTTTTTGATAATAACAATTACTAAACTAAATATACAGCATTAAAAATAGAATGCTTATAAATAAATTATAAATTTCTTAATACTCTGACTATTAAACACGTATAACGCATACGTATTCACTATTGCAAATTTTTAGATTTTAAATTCTATAAATTCATTCGGAATGCAGATTAAAATCGAAGCTTACTAACTGTAATGTAATAGAAGTAACATCTCAGAGTGTACTCTTAAAAGATTTATGTGTCATGTAACCCACTATAAAACGAATAAAAAGTATTTAATTATTATTTCATATAATATGAACTTTATATATGGTTGTGTATCCATTGTATTTAAATAATAATGATCTTCAAGTGCCAATAAAACAATCCACCAATCGACCTCTGCCACACAGAGATATCAGTTTACAGATAATAAAATAATCTCGGTCATTTCGGTAGTGACGTACACTACACTAATAATTATTAGCTGTGCAAAAATATCAATGAAACTTACCTATAGCAGTTCTTGTTCGGACATTCCTCGAATAGCACATGGGATGTAGTATCGCCCAATACCGGTCTACGGACACGGCCACCAAACAAAAGATGCTTATTGTGCACAACATCACTAACAGTGAAACAGTAAATAAACAAGCATGAAGATTCCTCGGCAAGCCAACCGATGCCAAAATCGCGAACGGTATCCCTAGCAGTCCGACTAAAAAATCCGCAGCTGCTAATGACACAATATAATAGTTCGTGCGTCGACGTAGTCGCCGATCTCGGCGAAACACAAACATCACCATCGCGTTACCAACTACGGCCACTAATGCCACTAAAATTTCAAAAGTTGTATACGCTGCGTGCAGTTCCGGTGTTGGCGAACGGTGAGGAGCCGAAGGGGTTGTCGACAACACCATATTTTCCACCATGGCTGATTACAATTCCGTTCAAGAACAGCCCGGTACATTGTATTGCAAAATGTGCTGCAGTCGGGACCACATAGCCACTTCCAACTTGAAACTTTAGGACTAAACTGTTACGTAGAATTCTATTTTCTACTCATATTGGCGCCCCAGAAAGCAAATGTGCGAGAGTCTAAATTAGCATTAGTCAACCTTTCAAGTTTTAAACAATGGTATTATCGGTTATCCGCATTCGGATCACGAGCGAAAACAAGTAAGGCCAGCATGTCCCGCTCGCGGCGCGCACTTCCCATAACTGCCGGTGCGAATTGGCGCGAAACAGTGGCAGCCGTTAGCAGGCGTCCCGACGCATGCCTTACTCCGACGCAACCCACCCAGCACTTGTTGCGGGATTACGAAAACTTAGGGCCATTTACCGTTTATACCCTTGAAATAAAAGTAGAGTTTTCCCAGTGCACATAAATATTGGATTATATTGCTTTAATAAAAACTCAAGAAATGTATAATATAATGCTATATCATAATCAATTACTAGCCAAGTTTAATTACCTTTTTTGTTAATTATGTCTGTTATTATATAAGAATCACAGTGTGATCTATTACGTGATAGTATGATAATCTTTCGTCTGATCGTCTTTGCTTAATTGTTACACTTATTGGTTTGAGTAGTAATAGATTAAGTATGAGTGCTAATCCAATAATATATACACATAATCGGATTTATTTAATTACAGTCAATACAATATGCTACTTAGGGTTACAAGATATCAATTGTCATGATGCTCACTATACAATATCGCAAGAAGGACCCGAAGTCCTCTAACAATACAGTCTCCGATAATTGTTGTCTTTACAGAAAATTATAACTGAGTTTTAAAATAAGTACAGTAAACATTTGGTAATTTATCAATAAAAAATCAAAGAGGAGATTAAAGTAGATAGGTCTTTACAAAAATTATAAATTATGCCTGAAGGATATTTAACAAAAATTATATTTTACTTGATTAAAATTACAAAGAATATTTGTTTGGTAAATTATATATAGATAAATTGAAACGCTCACTTCTAAGATATTTACATTTTCAAGAAAAAAAAATGTCTTGAAATATCAGGAATACAAAGGTCAATAAATCCATGTAATAGAGAGAACAATAAGTAACTTACATTAATTGATAGTACTTTCTGTTGTAAAAACTGTTCAATATCTGAAGGACTACGAGATGAGTACATGTACTCTGAAATATGAGAATCGATAAACTTTGAAAACGCTAATTTTAGTTCGTTAAAGGAGTTAAGATTTTTCCTACATAAAAAGTTGTCCCAGATTAGAAAAACATGTATGGTGAATGACAGAAGATTTATATTGAAAGCACGTAAGACTATATTGCGCATTGAATGAATGAGCGTAACTGTCGTTGAGGTTGTTTTAACGTTGATCTAAAAATACAAACACACAGATAAAGATTTTCAAGTAGTTGTCAACTTCATACTTTAAGTCATGGCAGTATGAATATACAACTAATAGATTTTTATCCTAGGGCTCCATCGTACACTAACTGGGTAAAAATTATTTCCTTTTATTGCAATAAAGAATACATTTTTGATTAAAACGTGGAAAAATCCATTTAGGGTACTCTCATCCTGGTTAGAAGGAGTATGGGAGACTCACCTGGTGCTAGCCCCCTAGAATACCCACTAAAGCCCCAGACCATCCGAAGGCGACGCAAATTTGATCTAGCAATCATCGCGTAGGCCCGACTATCGGCTCGGCCTGAAGAGTTACCTTTTAGACAGCGAGACCAATGCAATGCGATGCATTTATGTGGCGAAGACATGACTGATGATGTTGAATTTGAATAGTATGACTCATATTAAAATATTTACAAAAATCAGAACTACAATTTAAATGAATCATCTATATCAATATTAATATCAACCATCATCATGCAGTAAATACATTATTATCCCACAAAGTCCCTCATTAGAGATCGTGAAGTAGGCCTACTAAGTACTAAGTAAGCCACGTTAAAAAAACGCGCCTAGTACACTAGATGATGTGGAAATTGTGCATATAATCTAAAACGTACCACCTTCAACTTTTAGAATCGCGATATCTTAGAAAGGGTGATTGTTAAGAATCTAAGTGTAAGGACCTTTTTTGTAGATAATTTTACGATCTACAATTTTAGAATGGGCTATATATTTTAAAATCACCGTTTTCAATAAAAATTAAAAATCGCAAAAAACAAATGAACTTTGACCTTAATAACTCATTTTTTTTAGCACACATGGGATCGACGGGACTTTTGGTACTTTCTTTTAATGGTATACCCAAGGTTTCTAGCAAAATTCAGCTATGTCAGAGTGGTCTTGATCACTATTATTTATGTATAATTTGAGCGGACTAACAATAGTAGGTGATATATGTAACTTCTAAAATGGAATATGTTTTTGACAAGTGCATTAAGTGACTTACTAGAGAACGGACACACAGTGATAGAAGTACATAATGTGAACTCTATCGAACATCATAATTATCGGTGTTTAATATTTATGTATATAAAATTATATAACGAGAATACGTCAGATTTGACAGAAACAATAGTCCATTACAGTTTTTCCAACCATGAGTTTTCAATTTATCCGACCTGGTAAGACAGAATGTTCCTACTGTCAATTATATCAGAAGATTCTTATAGTGAAAAGTGCTTCAAGCTTCATCAGCCACATGATTATATAATATAATACTTCATTACTAGATCTACCTCAACGAGCGACTCTTCTTCGAGAGCATATTGGAAATAACTCGATTTATCAATCATTGAACCTAACCCACTTGTTTACCGACATTTTATGAGCATTTAAATTATAAATCTAATTACCTACTGTCAGTATTTTTTTCATTTCAAAGAACCAATGAAAATGAGATAAGTTATTTTCTAATACCTCCTATGTGCCAATTATTGATGATTAATAATCTTATATGTGCAGAAATTACTCTCATTATAATATACAAATATACAATAAAAAAACATAATATAAGAATAAATAAACTATTACGTTTGAATACTTCAAAATCATATAAAGTAATGTATAACACATATAACTTTAATTTAAATTAATTTTGAAAACTCTGCTTCATACAAAATGTTACGGGATAACGTTTTTATTAAATATCTCAAAATTATACTTTAACCACAGCAGATATTTGATTGATGAAAGCGTTACTTTGTGGAAATCTATATAAAATGTTTATTTGACAATTGGCAGATATTCATTTGACAACGACGATATCAAAAAAGGTTGCTACCTAAAAGGTTAAAGTCCACAAATCAATACACGACGCCACGGGGATCCAGTCAACACCACAGCCGCCACCGGGACACCGTGCGGTAACCCTAACGCTGCTTTACGCTGCGCAGCTCACGATTGTTCTAGACGTTGAGGGCGTCCATCCAGTACCTTGCCTCGTAGGCGGCTATGTTTCGGATAACGTCCGCGTACCGCTGACGTACATTATAACAAATGTCTTCAATTATTTTCTCGGCTTTCTTCACAACTGTGACGATTTAAATAATTGAGAATTGAAAGTAAAATTTTCGCTCAGGAATTATTTACCTGCTTTAACGAAAATACATTAATAGTCTCATCATATAATGAAAACTGACATTGTGAAGACATTTACGTACCTATTTTAAATCTCTGGATGAACTTAGGACATATTCTCAATATTCAAATGACCGTACCTAAATCAACTAATCCAAAATAATAGGAAGTATATACCAATATTTTATATCATAACTAGTTATATTCGTGAAAACTGTAATATCGGGAACAAATCTAAGTTTAGTAATAGCGTTTACCTCATGATGACGTCAATATTGGCATAAAATTTAGGTAGGTACATATTGAAAATGAAATGAATAAAGTATAAGTAATACAATTTTATGTAGTTATCTATTTGTATAATGTTTTCTTTATAACACTGCGCATAGATAACTTTATATGTACTACATTGTTTAAAATAAATCTCGAAACGTTTTATTTGCTAAACTATTAATATACATTCATCATAAATTATTATGTTTGCTAAATATATTTTACACACCCGCCATGCTATGTACTAGGGATAGCCATTCTGTGCAACAAAGATCGATTCTTGAATCGATTCGTATATAAAACTAATGAATTGATTCAAAAGATTGATGGCTAAAAGATTGTTTCCTAAAAATTAACATTTAATTTTTAGAGTCGATCTTACTGACGACAATTTTTCTTGAATTTGAATTGAATTGTAATGAATAATTAATAAAAAATCGATATTTAAAAGATTGATTTGCTAAAAATGGATTTTTTAATGCTGATTTTCCTTGAATTAATAAAAAAAACATCTAAAGGATCGACTTTTAAAAAACTAGAAGAAGGAGAGAAGTCTCCCGATTAAAGTGAAAACCAAGGTATCTAAGACCATGGAGCCAAGTCGGACATAATAATAGAAACCATCTAGCAAGTTAATGATTAATAATTCCTTACAATCATAATAACATTGAACGTGTTTGAGTAATATGATCAATTAATTTGTAAATAATTTTATAGTTCTTATTAAAGTATAAAAAGACGATTGTCGATTTTCAAGGATGATTCAGGGCTGTGAATCGAATCAAAAATCAAAAATCTTTATTCAATTTAGGCCCTAAGAAGGCGCTTATAAACGTCAAAATTACTACTGGTTCGAAAAGTAACGCAAATCTTTTTATTTAAAAAAATCGATTCTATGTTCTTTAGATCGCCATCCCTAATATGTCCCCAAGTATATCTATCCGATTATGTCATGTGCAGTATATTGCGATGTTTTACACTTTCATTTTATTATAGTGTGAAATCGATATCAATCAAAGTAATAATGTATGTATATATGTATAAATGATTTATAGAAAGTTAATATAATTCGAAAAGAGGTTTTTCTATTAAAGGATATATCTTTTTTTATTAATAGAGAGTATAACGTTATTTTTAAATAATCCTTTATATTTGAACATATAGCTTTTTTATGTAAAAGAAGAATTTAGGGTGTGGTCCGTTATACAATGAGACCAATGGTGTGACGTCAATCAGCATCAATTGGTACACTGAAAAACCGTTCCTTTACAGTTATACTGGTTACTGTTTAGAACGGAACGGAGTCCAGTATACTGTCATTTATGTTTATTTATTATTCAACAGTTTTTTTATAGCTCATGGAATACGCTTAATTCTTGAGTTACTTTTATTTTATACAAGGTATTAGCTTCGCTTTGTAATAAAGACAATATTTTGCAATTTTCCATGTCTATTTTAATTGCCGTTATCTATGAATAACAATGTTCATGTCTCAGTGGACATGGGCGAGTTAAAAAAATAAAACCCGTGCTTTACTAACCTAGATATTATTTATTATAACAAAAATACAGATGTATAAAAACTAAATTGATAGTGGCTATATATTGCGGCGCAGCGATATACGAAATAGAGGGAGGCAGTTTTTTTTTGGTTTTTTTTTTCGAAAGGACCTACACTGTTAGCCTTAGGGGCTTTTACAGCTTCACCTGAACTAGAGGGGCGAGCGCGGAAGGCGCTCAAACCCGCGGGGCAACTCGCACAAGGCTGTCACTAGTGACCGAACCTCGGCTTGGGCTGTTGCCGAATCGCGTACGAGAGAAAACGAACGCGGTACTAGCTATTAGGAGAGAACGTTATAGTAATAAGAGGGAGGCAGTGCCGCCCACGTACTTATATTCTCTCTTCCGCGACCATCCCGTCAACCGCATAGCAGCCTTCGCGGCAAAACGTCATTCGTGCGGGTGACCATATTCCGCTATGTTGAAAGCCCGATCTTTGGGCCAGCAAAGTTCGTACCTACTGACACGAATGGATAATCGGGGGTTATGCATTGTGAAGAAAGATTTCCCATTTTTAGACACAAAGTTTTTCCTCGAAAACGACGACATATTGCACATAGATGCACGGTGCGTCGAGCTAGGTGTCTGCCGTTGATTGGCCATATATTTTTTCTAACGGCGGCTAATAACAATTGAGGTCCAGCGTGCAACAAGCGAATGTGCGTGCGGTTAAAATAAAGTTTAGCTAAGTGATGAGACGAATCAAGTAATATAGAATGTTTTTTTTTCATATGGATAATACGACGCATCAGATGAACGTGACGCATCAAATTATCAGTATCTAAAAAGTAGATAATGATAGTATTTTACATTTATAATTTAGTTCTTTATTTTGAGATAGCATTTTATATTCGAGTGGAAATTACTGTTGTTGAGCTATGGTACAAAGTTCATAAAATGAGTCCTTTCGTTCTTATATTGATAAAGAACTAAAGCGTTTTATAGTTCTATTTGTAATATTGAAAATAAAACTCTTAACATAATCTTTTTGTAGTTTAGACATATTTCAGTAAATTTCGAAATTAATTATAGAGTTTGTGATTATTAACGTCAAGGATTCTATTTCAGGTAGGTTAATTTGTACTATTTTGTTTAAGCACCGGCCATTCAGTGTTATCTTTTGTTAAAAACTTAGGACCACACCACCATAAGAACGAGTTTTTAATTTCACTGGGTTGAACTCCTCAGGAAATTAACTCAGCCCGATTGTCAGCAGAAGGTACGTATATCCAAGATGAAGGCTGTGTAATTTCTATTATTTCACCAACGCGATTAGCTACAAATGTTTTTAGGCTTCTAGGGCTGTTGTGTAACCATGCGAGTACTACAATAGAATCGCACCAGCGCACAATACGAGAAGGTATGTATTTAATACTTTCCTGTACACGTTTACTTAGTCTAGTAGCGAGCAGCGCGGCGCATAATTTAAACGTGGGACTGTGGTCGGCTTTAAACGTGAGGCTTGAGATTTATAACATAATAGATTAACAGTAACTTTATTATATTTATTACATAATTTTAGATGACACATTCACTGTAGGTACACTGGGAGGCGTCACTGAAAATGTGAATTTCTATATTACGAGTATACATTTTCTCAATGTCGCCAGTCAGTAAATATTTATATTGTCTTGCTCTTAATTAATGGAAAAAAGATAATTCTGAACATTTGAGCCTACCAACAAAATGTCATTTAAATAATATCCAGAAGAGGTAGGTGCAGAACCTATCAAATACAACTCGAATTTTGGTAAATTCGCTTGAATATTTGAAAACAGCGTAGATGACACATGAAATAATTTATAGAGCCTATATTTTTATTCGGTGTCATATCGCCTAACTGTATATATTCGTTGATAAAATTTATATATTGGAATTTTAAGTTAGAATTTCTACGAAATCGTTTTTCTAAATGTAACAACCGTTTTTAGGCTGATTGATAAGAATCACCTAGACAATCAGGGTTGTTAAAGAACCTAACGCGAAATGTATACCGGACCTAAACGGGTCGTATTTATCGTAAAATAGTTTTGACATAATTTTTCGTTTGAACTTAATATTGAATTTCGGGGTAGCTCTTCAAGCTCCCGGAACTTGATTATAGTATTTTCGTTACGAGATTCTTTTGGCATATCAAAATTATTTATAGAGATCCTGGCATGTTTACAAAGAATATATTTAGAAATACAGGCTTGAATAGGACCCGCAATGAGCTAGCCTAACTTAGATTGTATTAATATGGGGGTTTTGGGAACTAATGAATATTGTTGTACGATATTCCAAAATATGTCTAATCTATGTAAATTGTAATATGTCTAATGTATGTAAAATATCTATTTTAGAGGGTATATTAAAATCAGGATTGTATGTGTTTAAGTAAGTGTAAATGGTGTTTAATTGTAGGAGCTTGCGGTAACATACCTGTCAGCTCTTCAAGCACAAGACATGATAGTTTAGAGCTATATGGTTCAACAATAGACTTTATTATCATGGTGTAACATTCAAATGCCTCATTAGATAAATGGCTGCCAATTCCAACAACTTTATTTGGGTCTATTGTATCACCTTTTAATTGTAATTGATTTTGTACGTGTTTAGTAATAAATGAAGTTTAACTTCTACAGTCCAACAGTGCCTTTAGCTTTAACATTTTATTTGTCAAGGGATTATTCACATTTACAATATATGTGGATAACAAAACTTGACTAGATTGAGAAGAAAACATCACTATAGAATTCGATTGATTAGGAGTTACAGCAGCGTTAAAATCGTGTATTAACCCTTAAATGCATGGTTTTTTATTGCGGCCTGGAAAAAATGTTTTCTGGTAGGTATTTAGGTACATATAACATAAAAAATAATGAAAAAAATCTGGTATAAAAAAATAGGTAATTATTATGAAAAAATATGTATGTAGACAATTGGCAACACTATGCGTTAAGTACTAAATTTATGCTTACACATTTGTAGGGACCTATAAATCAACTTAATCTAAAAATAAATTATATACAGACTATTTTGAGTGAAATACAGCAAAACAGTTTCGATTTTTAGTGTGACACAATGCCACCTTACATTTAGTACACTCAGTCCGCGAAAAACCTTTACAACCGGGAAGTTTGCATCTATTTTTAGAAGTGCATCTTTTTTCATTGTATCCTAAGCCATCAGTCCGCACGTCTCTTGGAGGAACAGGCTTCATTGGACTCCGATGTCTTTTTGCTTCTATCTTCCGATATATATCACTGCTTGAAGGCCTTCCTCTTTTGGGTTCAGTATTTTTATAATTGCACAATGTCTCCGCAAGATCTGACCTATAATCACCTAGTGTCATGTTTGGGTGGTATTTTTTATAAAGTACCCATTATTACCTCCATGTCGATCATGTGATAAAATAATCGAATGTACCATTTTCGACTTTTGATTCGAATTTTGTAGCGGCCCAAATAACTGTCCATCAAATTTACTCCACCCATGTGGGCATTGTAATCTTTTACAATTTTTGGACAGACAACAGAGACTTTTTCTTTTGTTTCTTATCAAATCTGCTAACAGTTTCAGCTGGTTCGGAACCAAAATAAGTAGATAACAACGTAACAAGCTTATTATCCTTCCAACAAGTTACCAAGATATCCATACCTTCATAGTCTGCTACGAGTTCCTCATATGATCCCCTTGGAACAGAGTCCTTCATGAACTCTGTTCCTACCGGCAACTTACAGGTTTTACCGAGGCGGTTCCTCTGAATTGTGCTCAATGCATATATACCTTGAGTATGGCAGTTGGAGATGCCTTTTTGCGTGATATAGAAATTGGTCTCATTCACGATTTTTACTAATATATCATCGTTTAAAAATAGCGTAAAATACTGAAATGGTGTTTCTAGTTGGGCAAATTCTGGGGAAAGGTCTGTATTACCTGAAAACTTATGCAGTCTTCACTAAATTCCAAATTGCCTTTTTTCCATATAAGTTGCCTACTTCGTTGCCTCCATGCCGCTGCTCCAATGATACCTGATAGTGGGTGACTAAGTGAAGGCCCTGGAACTGAAAACTCATCCGGTAGATGGTCTTCTTCAATAGGTAAATCAGGATTTGCATTGTACTGATCTTCTTCTGCATCTTCTAAATCCTGTATCAGATCTTGTACACTCGAGTATTAATCTATGTCATTTTCGTCTCCTATAGACTCTTCATCTTCAGAAATGTCTCCATTTTCGAGAACTGATAAAATATTTTCAATATCTTGCTCTGCCAACCCCTTAGACATCCTAAAAAGTGAAAAAATTAGCTAAAAGCCCAAATCCAAGAAAATAATAAGCATGCCCATAATATGCAATAAACGCATAATGTAGACATTTGGCAACATACAATTTTATAATTATTTTTATACAGATCTAATAAAATTTATAACTAAAATATGTAAAACCAATAACTTACCTAATAAGAGTTGAGAATATATATTTTTTTTATAAGAAATAGCACTCGGTTATCAATGAATACAAAATTACGGAGACGCTTCTTATAACTCTATAAACTTAGTCGACCGCCAAATAGAAATGCCAAAAAAATTAGATTTGGCGCCGAAACTTGCATAATTTTTTTTTTGACACTCAATATATTTAATATCTATGGTCGTCAAAGTGCGTACGGAAACACATACTACACGACTTCAATAAAATAACATGAAACGTGGTATGTATACATTTGGCAACAAGATGCATTTAAGGGTTAAAGAATTATGACGCTTCTCACAATGTTTATAGGGTCCTAATTTGCATAGTGATTTATTGTAACTTTTGCGTAATCAATTAACGCATGAATTATTTTTAGTGATGTCCGTTAATTTTTCTATGTTTGCAGTTTTATTTTTAAAACTATAATATTCATATATTTTGTGATTCTCGTTACATATAACAAATCGAAATTAATAAGTGTTTTGATTATTATGAGAGCTTTGACTTGACGTAACAAAAGATTTAGTAGTGGGCATATGATTAAATTATTTTTTATGTGTTTTATGTGTATTTGTGATCATGAAACTTGGTAGTTAATTCTTCAAATTTACCTAATTTTAAAGTTAATTCGGATAACTCGATACTGGAAAAACAATTTTTTTTTCGTTATTATATTTATCTAAGTAATTTCTGAATATGGTCATTTCACCTTTAATGGAAATTCGTTTTACATTAAGTTTTCTAAATATTTTTTTATTTGATTTATCTGCTTCAGTAGCCATACTAAATTAAAACTAACTGTATAAAATATATTAAGTAAATTGTATAATTCAACAAATATACTAAAATAATAAAACGCTCCCGTTCCTCAGTTATGTTGAGAAGTCGGCAGCCGGCTGTGCGATGGGATAATCAAGGTAAGAAAAGTGGGTATTATAGGATTTACTATGCTTTACTCGCTTCACTTCACTCACTTCTATGATTCACAATGCGCGTAACACTATTGCTGTAATTTTTGATTTGTAATTGTAGTTTCGAATGTTATTGTGCGCTGCTGACACCCTTATTATAGTCTAGATAGTAACGGTGAATCGATTCGCTGATAGGAGTATCAAAGCCTACCGCCGCCCGATTTCTTGTATTCTCGTTTAACTCGTACTTGTATAGAATCTTGTTGTCCTGTCACGGTCGGCAAATTATGTCTCAGCGGACATTTGCGAGTTAAAAAAGTAAAACCCGTAGTTTACTGAACTAGATATTATTTGTTATAACAAAATACAAATATATAGGAACTGTATAGATTATTACTAATTATTGCGGCGCCGCAGTATACGGAATAGAGTGTGGCAACGCCGCCTGCGTACTTATGTTTTCTCTTCCGCGACCACCCCGTCAACCGCACAGCAGCCGCAGCGGCTTAAGGTCATTCGTACACGTGTACAATGTGAATAATCAACAGTAGAAGCTGTCAAATTCTGGACACTGTTGATGACGTGTTCAAAGCACTGAGAGTACCTTACATCAACTCCAGTACTCACAGTACAAAAATGGCGACGATCTATGACGTCATATACTTCCCTAGGTTACAGCGGCAATACGCTCGTCAGCCCTAACGGAACGAATTTCTCCCCAGTAAGGGTACTGAACAGTGGTCGCAGTCTGTATGGGAATACACCCATAGTATACATATATAAAATTTATAAGGTAGTCTTTGGCCATATACTGTATTGAATCATATAGCTTTAAATGCTACACTCAGCATGATCATTCACAGAAAAACTTTTCTATTATGTATTATATAGTATATCCTTTTATTACCAATAACCAAGTCAGTATCTAATATCCACTACTGAAATAACATCAAGAATCTATATGCAGAAACATGTACACATTATCTATATATAATTATTTTTATTAATAAGTCAAGGATATTGCCATTCTTTATATTTTACATGAAATGTTTAAGATATTTCAATAATCGGGTCTTTATACATTTTACTAATTAATAAATAGACAAAACATAATTTAAGTTGTATATATAAAACACCTTATACAATAAATTAAAAATGATTTTTACAGTCAACATAACATCACATTGTAAATTATCAAATAATTATTATTCAATTTGTCATACAAACAATTTTGTCTTTTGTGTTAGTATTACTGATGTAACCTATTTACAAGATGAATAGGTATTCCAATATTTAATAGATTCCTTCTGTCTAGTTGGTCCAAATTTGGATGACAAGTAGTTATCGCTTCCCAACATATTTCACTCAATTTTGGTATACACAACCACACCTTGTAAAGAATATTGTTCCTGCTAGTGGCTTCCTCTTTGGGCTCAATGCCACCAAACACATACATACAACCATAAGATGTCACAGCTGATGAGTGGAAATACAAAGGCCGTGGTAATACAGATTGTTGCATAAGTGTCCACTGTAAATCTGACACATTGAGTCTCCATATATCTTCAAATATTGATTGCCCATCAGATCCTCCCGCTACAAACACTTGAACACCATCTGATGTATCAATCTGTACTGCACTATGACACTTTCTAGGCAAAGGTGCTAAAGTATCTTTCAAACTTTCATCTGCTTTAGGTATTACTGTAGTCCATGTTTTAGTTTCAAAGTCAAAAACTGGAATTTCCATTAGTTCAAATGCCCATTCACTGGTTCCTCCACCTAGGATGTACAGTTTGTTATCAACTCTGGCAATTTCATGTCTGTATCTTCCACTTGGTTCACCCTCTTGTCCCGTTCCAACAAACAATGGTTCCCATACAAGAGTACTTAGGTCAAGTCTGTAAATCACAAAATTAAATGAATTTTACCTTTGTTTGATCCCAATGATGTACTGGCTTTTCTGTAACTAAAATGCAGTTCAGATATCTCAAGATATAAGAAAGACTTAAATTCCATTATTTGAAGAATTACAATATGATATAACTTTAACGTTACTTCACACATACTTATTTACTGTTCCGAAAGTAATGAAAAATTTTCCAATTTCAGCCAAATTCCTTCCTTCCACATTCTAATATATTTTTAGAGTTAAGTTTTAGCATTATGGCCACAATCTCACCTAACTGTAAGTTACGATGTGGCCAAAGATGGTCGACACACTAAGTCTAGTGGAAGGACTGGCTCTCAAGTGCTACTGCCAGAACATACCTATAGCTATTTGGTGGTAGATTTTCAACTTGAGAGTGGTTTTAACCAGACAGGCATTAGAAGAAGCCCTAATACCATGCAAAATTATATTATTTCTAGAATGTCTATTATTTCTGGGATTTTAACTTAGAGTTAAACACTCTAGTATATCCCTATTGGACCTCAAATACAAGTCTATGCATAAAAAATACAATGAATATAAAATCTACATTATAATATAATGTTCAAGAAATTACCTGTAAATATCACAATTATATGCAAAGCCATTGGTACCGCCAATGGAATAAAAGTGGCCATTGTGACACAAAACAGCCTGTCCATATAAACCAGCAGGTCTTGTACCTGTGACACTTAATATTCGTAATTTAACATCTCCAGGGCTTACACGCCATATGCTAACATCGTTGCTACATCTATATCCAAAGGGAGCTCCTGTTCCACCAAATATCTACAAATAAAAAAATTATTAAGAGCACATGAAATTAAATAAATAACAAGGTGTTTTTGCATTACTTACCATTAAATGTCTTCCTACCATGCACATAGCATTAGAAGCTAATTCTTCCGGCATATTTTCAGTAACTCTGTGTTGTTTCCATTTTCGATTAGCTATAGAAAAACTCCACAATTCTCTAAAAAGTGGCCTCGAAGGACTCCAAGTGTCTCTTTGTACATTGTTTTGTGGCAAAGAAGGGTTATAACCACCAAAACAATAAATATTAACATCATCACATGCTATTCTGTGTCCACTACGAGGTCTGGGTCTTTCTATGCCCCGGCACTTTACTTCTGTAACTTTAAAAGGCTCGAATATGAAATCTTTCTTTAAAGATGTCATAGTAATTTAAGCTAACAAATATTATCTCAATCAATTTACGGTCCCATTAAAAACATTCAACTTAAGATATTTTCAAGACAGATTTATTTGCGAAAACTTTATAACCCTACAATAGGAAAAGAAATTTTGACGTACACCAGTGAAAATCTGGTGAAAATATCAAATGGTCTATAATCTGCACCAATTTTCTATATTTTGTCTGTAGATAATTAAATCTTTATCAATTCTTCTTCTAATTTACGTATCTGCCAATGTCAAACACCGATACGAAGTTTATATTTTTATTAGTAGGTGCGTTCCAATTAGAGATCACAACGCTAACGCTCACGACTAACGGATAACGGTTTTTCCATTCCACTTTATTTAGTAACGATTTAAGTACAGACGGTTACTAAATTAGAGGAACAGCGGTTGGAATGTCTCCGACGCACACCATACTCTCTGGATCTTCCTCCAACATATTATTACTTTTTTAAGAATTTTGACAATTTCGTGAACGGAAAAAAATTGAATAAATATGTTACTTCATAACTTTTTACTTTTCCATAAAAAACATTATTTTAATGTGTAAGGACCGAATATTTACCGAATTCAAGATGTTTAAAATCGCATACATGAGAACAACGTCTCTCAGTTTCCTGTATCGTGGATCAACAAAAATTTCGAATTCAGAACTCCTCTCTTGGTTTTTATAAAGAAAAAAGGTGAATTCGTTGGCTGGGGCGTTCGTATCGTTCTATATTTCAGGATCCACTCAATATTCACTTGAGACCCATACTCTAAGAAATTCTTCACTAGAAGAATAGCAAATATAAAAGCTCATTCTCACTCTCTACATAATGAACTAGCTAGTGCCCCGCCACTTTGTTCGTATTATTCACGCGTCATCGTAATATCCCTTCTCAGTGAGTGACTACGTCATAAAATGAATATTGATGGTAAATTTCAATAAAAATGGTAAATAAAAAGTCAATAGCTCCAGTAGATTCAGGATTTTATTTAGGGTAATTTTATATATAATTACCTATATTTCAGATCTTTTGAATATCAAGGTAAAAATGCTATTCATAAGTACTTTAACATGAAAAAAGAAAATTAATAATTGTTTTGCTTGTTGGTGCACGTTATTATCATTGTCGTGTGGAGAGCATTGCGTGCCACATTTGGGAACTGCAGCAAGGAGAGAATGTAGGTGCATCCCTAACATCCCGCCGGTTATTACTCTACTTGAAGCACAGTCTATTCATCCTATCGGTATAGGAAACAAAATAAACAAGACATATTTTTTTATTATTGTTCGAGTGCGCCAATGTAACTTACGAACGATACAAATGAAGTGAAACAATTCTTGAAAATGTCCTACTGGAATATTAATATTGGTCAGAATAAAGGAGTTTACGTTATTAAGGTATGGCAATTGAAGTAATTGCACCCTGTATGCGCCCCTGTTAACCGATTACCTACTAAAACCAAATTAACGCTCACAATCGCGGTTTATCCCATTCCACTTGGTTATAACTATTAACTCATTGAATGGAGGATGAGTCGTTTTAAGCGTTGGCGGAAATATTACATATGGCGACTTAAAAAACAGACTGAAAAAATAAAACAGAAAAGATTAAATTACAATTTGTAAATATTTACCATAAATTCATATAATTATCGGATAACTTAATATATAAATAAAAATATACAATTAATTATTTTTATCATTGACCTTTTAGTAAACAAGGCATTATAAACACTAAGGGAAACAGTCTATATGTTACAAAATGTCTCAAGTATCATGATGTACTTTGATTGTTTTATATAGGATAACAATAATATGTGAAAAAATATTCAAGTGAACAATACAGTCTTATTAAACAAATAAAGAACTCCAAATGGATGTTGTGATTTACTCTATAAAACCACAATACATCTAAAACTAGAAATTGCTTATTGGGTATAAGACAAAGACCAATATTATGACATTCTTTATTTCGGTTATAATTTTAAAACAATTTGTAGTTATTTTAACAAGCCCATAATTAAATATATTCATGGTATACATATATTTATACAAGTAATACTCAAGTTTAGTTTATATTGAGATGTCTTTATGACATAAAAGTAAATAATATATAAATATATTGCAAGATAAAACAATTTTTACTGTTTTATAAAGCGGTATGTTAAAAACCTATTACTGTTAACAAAAAACTTAAAAAAACAAACAATTTACGTAAAAAAATATTAAGCAGCACGTTGCATGCCTGTTGCAAAAAGGAGTTTTTGTTTGGACTTTTTATTTTTCTTTGTGGAAGGCGAGGGTGTAGCCTGTAGGGCTGCTTCAATGGCATCGCTAAGACTAATCGCACGTGGACATGTACCGTCTTCTTCAGCTGTGAGAGGCTCAGGCGGTGGTGCTACCACCTTGCGAACACGCCAAGTACCACTTGTACTCGCCATCTGTGGAAAATGTAAGTAATGTAGACGTTATAAATTATAAAGCGAGGATAGCTGAGTGGCAGTTTGTACGAACGCAGCGTCAAGGAACGTGAGTTCGAATCCACCTACAATGAGTTTGAGCTTTCAGTTAAGGAAAACATTGTAAGAAAATCATAGCGTGGTGGTAGGGCTTTTTCTAATGCTCGCATGGCTAGCTACCACCCTCAAGTCGAAAATCTGCCGCCAAATACCGATAGGTATGTTGCGCCAGTCAGGTCCAGCCACTCAACCAGGTAGAGCCAGTCCCTCAACAAGTTTAGAGTGTCCACCTATATGGGTAATAATAACCTTAACTACAAAATAAATATGCAATAAAACAGTACAAAGGTTCCTTGTAACAACTTCCTTAAGCAATGTATTTTAAGTTCAGCCAGTATATACAACTGATATATTGTAGGTATGACAGTGATTATGTTCACATGGAACTTAAAATTACATTCAATTATTTTTGCCTGTTTATGTAACTTTTTTATGGTGGTAGCATGATGTTAAATATTCTATAGTCTTTAATGCTTGCTCTGACATATACAAAAATAATTTTTGGTATTTCAACAAACAATTTTTTTTCAATTTATAAAATTAATATAGATTTACATATAACTAAATTTACAATACATAATATTGGCAGAATGGGAATAGTAACATATGTATGTAACTAATAACTTATAAGAGTATTATCTAAAAAACAAAAATCACTTTACAATTTTCCTATGAAAATCAAAGTATTTTTTTAGTAAAGACACAATTTCCTACCAATTTTTGTCACAATGCAGTAGATACATAGTAATATATAATTATTAATGCACGTTTTAATTACTTACAAAAAACGACTGTTTACCTTAGCAAAGGACGGTCCAGATGGCGGCGAACCGACACTAGTTGTTGGGTTATTTTGTTCTAAAGTCAGTGGAGGATCTAGAGAGCTAGAGAAAGATTGCGACGCAGGCGGGAATAGTAAATCAGAGGAGAAATCCGGTTTAGGCGGACCTTCCATAGCACGCCGGTACGCACGTTCCCGTCGGCGCTCTTCACGCTCATGTCGGGCACGAATCCTGGCCCGACGATATAGTTCCTCTGCACAAAAATATAGGTAATAATTAAAAAATACTCTTTTTTTTATGATGAGGTCCATAAATTTGACACCAAGCTTAGTGGAGAGGCTGGCTCCAAAGTGCAACTGCCAGAAAACACCTATTGGTATATGGCAGATTTTCAACTAGAGTGTGGTAGCTAGTAGACATGCTCAAAGTAAATGTTTTATCAGAAACTAAATCTTTAAATCTTTTAATTTGAATGATTTAAATAACTCTTTTAAATCACTAAATCTTTTGCTTAAACAGAATTTAGATCATTATTGTTATTCATATTTAATGTTTACTTTTATTCAGTGTTAAACTATATCTATTATAAAATAGATTTATAATATCTATTTATATATATGTCTATAAATATAAATTTATATTTGCATGGTGGTAGGCCTTTTTTAATGCTCGCCTGGCTAGCTACCACCTATAAGTTGAAAATCTGCCACCTTTAAGTGTGTTTTGACAGTTACCCTAGAAAGCCAGTCTATGCACAAGTTTAACGTGTTCACCATCTTGGACTACATGGTCACTTAACATTACGTGAAATTGTAGTCATAATGCGAAAACCTATGAAACTATAATATATATGTAATATGTATACATAAATGACATCATAAGACATCGCCATTTTTGTACTGTGAGCACTGGCGTTTTGGAGGTAAGGTGCTCTCAGTGCTTTGATGAGATAAACAACAGCCAGAAATTTAACAGTTACCAGCCCATAAAAACATACAGAATGTTTAAATCCAAAAAACATTAAAGACAGTATACTGGAGTGCGTTCCGTTTTAAACAGTAACCAATATAGCTAACTATAAAGAAATGGCTTCACACAATACTAAATTGACATCACACCCAACAGTGCTCACAATGCATATCGGAACATGTCCCATATTTGTTACTTTAGCAAAAAACTTACTGTAAAGCACTATTACAATATATACTGGTATAATGCAATGCAGATAATGTACCTGTAAAACTTTCCAATGCTGTGCTTGTAACAAAAGGTGGTTGTAGATCCAATTCCACAATATCAAAAGAGCAATGTAAAGGCAAATGGGCAGTATATGGCATATGTTTCCTTGTCTGAAAATAAAATGTTATTTCTAATAAAATACAACATAATTCAACTTGATATTATCACTGTCTTTTGAAAATCCTATAATAATAATGTTTAAATCTTACATGCAAAACATTATCTTTCTGTATGTAAAAAAACAACAAACACACTGAATGTTAAAACTCTAAAATTTAAAAAGAATATTTGTTATAGCACATAGCATAGAAACAAATTCAAAGTGCAATAAGTATTCTGTAATTTCTCAAAATGCAGGACAGAAAATTATTTTTATTTAGATTTTAGACAAATTTTTTTACTATGTTACTTCCATCCTTGAAGTTCAGGTGGATATACAATGTTTTTGTTACATATGTTTTCATTGATAGTGATAAATATTTATAATCAACTCACTTGTTCACTGAGTGGTAAAGTCTCTCGATGTAAAACCCTACCACGGATAGTGAGCGGCGCGGCAAGTAGAGCGCCCCATGAAGCATTCAAGATGCGTACATTCAAACTATTCAAAAAGACTTGTTGCCCATCTTCAGCTAAAACAAAATCAATTACAAAATTAAGAAACAATATTATTCAGCATTCCATACTGTTTGGTTCACGTTGCTTTAAACCGTTAAGAGATTTTAAGATAGCAATACATCACTGTGCATTTAAATGATCAAATATATTATAAAGATCATAGGCAAATATGATTAGTTAAAATGTTAGTTTTGACAAAAAAAAACAGCTAAGATAATTCACACTAACCTTGATAGAAATAAAAGTACTTTGCTTGGTTTTGTTTGTCAATTTCTGACAAATGTGAGTTATCATCAATTTTATTTGATTCCGTTGATAACTGTTCTGGCACTATAACTGCATCTAATTGACTATCAACTACACTTAGAGAAAATGTTGCTGCGTCTGGATTTAAATTTGAATCATATATATTCATGTCCCCAATTTTGTCTTGTAGAACTTCCACACATGCAGCACCTTCTTCGGTCACATTAAACCAATCAAATTTATTGTCATTGATTTCTTGTTTCTCATAAACAATATTAGTTACCTCTTTAATATCTTCACTAATGTCAGATTGATCATACTGCATATTAATATTGTCTTCTTTAGTCTTTAACATTTCTAATGCCTGTTCCAAGAATACAACTTCGGTTGTATCAATTTCAGCTAGTATTTGGGATTCTATTTCTTTCCTTTCTCTCTTCAAAATATCATGAATCTGTAAATAACAATTTCATTGTTTTTATAAAAATTGTCTAGGAATCCATTGTACTTTTTAGATTGGAGTCCTTGGTAAGACTTATATCGCCCCTCCGGTTTTTTTAATAATTCAAGATTTAAATGTTTATTGAGATTTTGTTGGGGTGATATTGTCAAATATAGCTCTATATTTATTTTTATAAACTCCTTGCAACTTGGATGAGTCTATCAGTTCGAACACATCTAACAAGTTAAATAAAAAAAAACCAAGAGTAATCAAGGGTAACCAGTTTTCTTGAGTGACATATCACAAAAGTTGAGGAATACATTTTAAGCAGAGAGTGACAAAAGAGTTGCAAACTTTTTATGGGAATATAATGCAATAATAATGGGAATTCAAGAAGTTTTTAGTCTTTGGTCTAAATTGTCCCTTTATAATTTTTCATTTAACTTTTGTATAAATTATTTCTGGTCCATAATAATAAAAGATGCCAGGGTGGCAAATTACTCAGCTAGAATGCTAGTCTATACATAAATTAGCAAAAACAAAATTGATTAGTACCATTTCTCCTACTTGTCAACACTTTCTTTTTTATTTAGTAACTTTTAAAAACCTTAGTGTTAAAAGTAATTATAATTAATGGCACAAATAATTGTTAATTAAAACTAATACAGTAGTTGTAAAAAATATAGTTAAATAGTACTAAATGCATATAAAATTAACAAAAACATTTAACCAACTTCAATAATTCATAATTTTACAGGCCATGGCACCTTAGTTCATTATTATCTATACAGGTTTAAAATAAAAAGTACCAACTTTTGCGTCAGTGATAATCAATCCATACAAAATCTTACACCTGTTCTTGGAGACTGTCATTTTTTTTCTATTGTAAGAGTTGATTTTGTTAAAAGAATATTACTTGCTCATAGTTTACACCAAATTAGTTCATTGTAAGGTGGTAATGATTTTGTAATCTGTCACAGTGGCTCTAAAAGGTGTCCCTATTTCAGGTCAATATATATATATATATCAAACTGCAGAAATCCTAGTGGTTTAATGGACAGTTTGTGATCTCTCAGTAGTCATTTTTGTTTTTGACTGGGATATGCTATAATCAGATACAATACCACTTACTATAAAAATATCAACAATTCTACCAGCATTAACTAATTATTAGCATTACTAGCATTAATTAATAGGTTATTCTATGTAAATTATACTGTGATGATTAATAAGAAACAGCACTTAAAAAGCACAACAAAATTTATCTTTACCTGTTGTTTATTAGCTTCAAATATTTTGCAAAAAGGTGCACTATTTATTTGTTCTACAGGCAACATGGGTGTTGTTTTAATATCTGTGAAATGCCCACGAGGCGGCGCCACTTCCACGGTAGTTGAACCGCGCATACGACGTACTAAACGCATTGTTACCTGATACACAAAATCATTGAAATTATACATATTACATACAAACATACATCTATATTAATATTATAAAGCGAAAAAGTTTGTTTGTTTGAATGGGCTGATCTTAGGAACTATCAGTCAGATTCCAAAAAATATTTTTTTGTTTGATAAAACAATCATTGCACTTTAGGATATTTCACATCACACTACCACTAATAGAAACAAAGCTGTATTGAAAAAAGTTACAAAAGTAGGCAAAATCTTTCACAAATTTTTAGCTCCACTTGAACAAGGTGGCAGGTGCAGCTGTAAGTTAGTAAAGTAATATATTTAGAAATTTTCAATAGTAATAATGATACATTTTAGCTGTCACCCCTTCAGTAAAATAATTCAAATAATAAATTGTACAAAATTTTGAATAACTGATATTTATTTAAGCTGTTTATTCAGCTGGTACGACTTCTACAACATGTAGAGATAATTATATTACTTAAAAATATATGTAACAACATACTATTAATTTAAAAAATAACATTAAACATAGATATCAAAATGAAAACAAAAAGAAATAAAATTAGTATTTGTCAATGTATCAAAAATTAAAACACCAAATCAATCACAAAAACATGATTACCTCTTCATTAGATGAGCTCCATTGAACCATCTTAGTGGGTTTCATATCTTTCACCTGTAATGGTGTAGTACAAACAGGGCAGGGTGGTGGTTTCTTGTCATGTGCAGCCTCATAGTGCAGCACACATGGCCAACAGTAGACATGTCCACAGAGACCTACACGTCCAGCCACTGGTGGCCCTAAACATATGGGACACTCAGAACGACCAGTACTCCTAACAATCTGAAATTTTATTACACAAATCTATAATGTATCTCTATCACTAAATACTATAAAAGTATATTTATTTTAGTAATACAGTAATATGTACTTTTGCATATTAACATGACCACACCATCTAAATCATAATAAATACTTCACTTTTAAATAAAGTTTTTTGGACTTCTAAAATGTTTTGATGTTAAATAAAGTGTTTTATTTTATATTTTGATGCTGCAGTAGAAATTCGTAGCGCTCTTTCTCAATAACAGTTCAACCTAACCTGAACCAGAATTTGTACTCCAGTGCCGTTAATAATAAGTACCCAGTAATAAGTCACAGCTTTATAATTTAACTTACAAATAAATATATATAGTCAACAACTTTAATTAACAAAATTTTTAAAATTTATATTACTCACAATTTCCTCAATTTGCTCCCACTTTATAGGTATGTCAGGATCTATTAAATTAACATTGTAGTCGCCACCCTCTTTCACAACAAACTGACAACTAAAACAAACAATTTGTCTATAAGACAAATAGATAATAATATAGGGAGAAACCTTGATGTTCATCATTTACTGAAACAGCTTTTAATTTTAAGCCTATCCTGAAAACCTTTTGTTTTAAGGGATAAAAACTATCATACAGATATATACTGATCTGTAATACTACCACTAAATAAAATTTCATCAAAATCATTTCAATAGTTTCAGAGTGCTGTATTCTTTTGGATAATTATTTGACCTTTTTTTTATTTGAAAGGACTTATACAAAGATAAAAAAAAAAAAAACAAAAAAACAGGTATTTCGGGATTGTTATCCCAGTGCACAGTGTACATACCAATTTCAATGTCCAGAAAATATTTGATATACAGAACTGGTTCAGTTAACTGTTTTGTTATATATATGAATAATACAACTTGAATAGAAACATTTTTTCCTAACATAATTTTATAGAAGCATGACCCTGACAATAAACTAAGTACAATTAAAAGCATTAGAGGGTAAAGAATGATTATCAATACATCAATAGCTATCATGGAAGTCTCTGAGCAAATGAACACACACAGGTTTATCCTGAATAGGAACAATTTGAAAGGGATTTGACATTTAAAAAACTTTGCAGGTTGGTAGTAACCAGTTCCAGTGTACAAAATATACACATATACCAAATATAGTCTCTGGCAGGTAAGAAGGCATGTAGGGTCAATGTGGAGCTTCTAAGTGGATAATTTTAAGAAGATATCTAAAAGGATTTCACCCATGTAAAAGAAAAGAAAGAGAATGAGTAAAGGTCTACAGCCCCACTAAATTGATAACTTCATTTCTGAGATACACAATTTACAACAAAAAGCCATTCTTAATAAACACTGCTTGCAAAAAAAGATCTTATAGGCATACATATTAAGACTTACTATGCCCTCAAATAGAGATCATGTTCATGTCGACGATTAACCCTCTGGATGTTAGGGCGTCGATACACCTGTGGACCCTTGCGCTCAGTATTCTCCTGATTTCCACGGGATGGGTACATGAAATTCAGCAAATGGTTCAGATTTTGCTTTTTGCTTCCAGGCACAAACACAGAGCCAATTTCTGGTTCATCACTGTCCTCTATCCTGTAATAATTTTAATTGAATTATTTCTTTTCATTCATATTACAATCACAATAGTGTGACTGGGCAAGCTGGTCTAGGTGAACTTATCTCAACCAGATCGAGGCCGTTCTGGACAAAGGCCAGGTCAAAAGTACCCATAACCAAAGAGCATGTACGAAGGTGCTTATGAGAGTACAAGCGAAAGATGTATGTCAGGATTATAGCAAGTGGAAGGATGTGACCTCTATCTACCGTTATGGGAGAGAGGCGTAACATTACGTATGTATACTACTATAAACAGTTTAAAAGTAAAGATTTTTTCATATTATGCTTAATGATTGTGTAAAATGGCAATATTTACCCGGTGTTCTGTGTTCCACCCAGAGGTAATCCGGGATTAGTGCGAGGATGTGATCTCTTGTCAACTTGACCCCTACCCCTTTGACCCGGGACATTTCTGCGGTATGGTTCATTTTTAGGTGCGCTGCTACCAGGTCCTTCGCGTTTCTTATTATTCCGTGGCCAGGTTTTATGTGTTAAATCTACAAAATTAAGTTTAAACATTTATTTACTTGATTATCTTAACTGATTTACTTTATGGTGTATTTTATTATCTACGTTAAATATAAGGACTATTCAATATAGAACCTAAACAATACATTGGACGTAACAAGCTGCATATTAGAACCTAGTGTTTTTATCACGATAATCATGCAAGTATCACGTGATTTACAAGAATAATACATTTTAACAAACATTTTTTATATCTCAGCCTGTGCTGACAGTATAAATTGAGAAGTTGCGGATACATAAGATCGGTTACGTTATACACCTGTTTTATTGACATTCAACACTCGACCAACACATGACCTTCATGGACTCACCAGGATTTTTCTTACAGTCGATGGCAGATGCCCGCGACTGTAACTGAGCAGATCGATTTGAAGATTTCTTGTCCATTCTGGATTCCTCCAACATCAACGAAGATGAAGCGGGACAGTCCGCAAAGAGACGTCGAGATTATACGCAAGGCCGACATTTTAGAAAGCCATGTTTATAATACAAAATAAAGAAAAAATATACTTTCTTCTTAAAATTATCCTTTATCTTGCGTTAAATACGCAAATACGACAGTCACAACACAAAAAGGGAGTATGGCTACTCCCTTTCGTCGCTAAGGACGCTATTTTCAGGGAACAGGATTCCTTATAACTCGCCACAAATATGGCGACCAGCCGGCAGCCAGCCGATAAATTTGATGCGCACTTCCGTTCAAAAAACCTTGTATAGTAAAAATATTGGTTTGAAAAGTAATAAAGAAATAGATTATAAATAAAAATAATTGTTAATTTTATACTATACTACATCATACTATTCGTAATGGTTTTAATTAAAGGAATAAGAATTGAATACCTAAAATAAAAATTAAATAGAAGTGTGAAATTAATAATGTATACAATTTGTGTAACTGAATTTTATTTCCCACAGTAATATTATTTCTTAGTGTGTAATTTGTTTTGTTTGAAGGGAAGAATAGGTTAATATCTAACATGACATGCAGTATTTATCTAAGATCGCAATAATCTTTTGGAAGTAATATGCGGTCCAAGAAAAATAACATATGTGGAAAATTGGACAGTGAATTGAAGGGTTATTTTTCATATAAGAACTTTTGTTTATAAAACATAGGAATTTATCAAGTTCCACTTGTTTATATAAGTTGTACAATCAATAACAGGCATTAAAATATACATTTTAATATATCTAAATGGCGTTTTATAAAAAATCTATTTTACATCTTTTGAATATTTACTAAATTGTATACTATTTCTAAAATATAATTTATAGTAATAGTAAATTCAAACCGAATTTGGTTAGCTATACCCCTTTTTACAAAAAAAAAATATTGACTTTTGGATTGTTCAAGTCTAAAAATAATCGATGAACAATATCAATCCGGAAGAACCCATCTCTAACTATTAAAGTTTTACCGCGAAATCTTAAATTTTCACTTCTAGCACACTGATAGCTTATTTAGTTGGTTTTGCATAAAGATATTGAAGTAATAATCCAATAATCTCTTAGAAGGTTTAAGCTGCAGTTTTAGAATATATAGAAAACATGAATAGTGCTAATTTACCAACAGAAACCGCCAACGAACCACTTGAAGATGCCAGACAATTTCAGGTAATATATAATATATAGGTAGTAAAAGCGTTTCTAGTTCTAAAAATATGACTTATGCAACTAAGTATAATAATTATGATTACGATTTAGGCCTTTTTTTGTGTTGTTCAGGTGGAGTATCCAATAGAGCGGGAGGTAACATTAACGAAACCTAATCAAAGTTTTATTAATAATTACACTGAAACATTGAATCGTAAACAGAGAAACAAGTAAGTACTAAAATAATATAACATAATTATTCAGAAATACAAGAAACTCTGGATGTTAGTGACTAAAATTACTGGGGGTATGTGGGCTACTAGCGGCATAATACAAATACATTAACTCTTAGGATCATATTGTATAAAATTGCTAATTACAGGTTTTTTTATGTTACACTACAAAGAGACTGGGCTATATTTTCATACAGTTATATTAGCATCCCGTCCAGGCTTCGAATGGGTAGCACTATTTATTTATAGCAAGATTTAAAAAAAATTGATCAAATCACTATTAAAACTTTCCCTGATGACCCGCTGAACTGTTATGAAAATTCCTTAAAAATCATCAAAATTAGTACGACCGTTGACGACGACGAGTCTATGTTGAAAATACACAATACAAAAATCCTATTGTATTTGATAGAGCAATAATTAATGATGTATTTATGCTATTAATGGCTAAAAATAATTAAATAAAATGTTAGTTCCACGCAAACGAAGTTGCAGGAATAGCTAGTGGATTAATAGATGAAAAGCTTACTCATTATGTAAATTATAGTTTGGATTACATTACATAAAAAATAATTTCAAAGCAGTCATGAGGATTGTGGATTAATTGTTTGATCTTAAATTTAAACTGTTTACAGCGCAATAAGTTATACTAACAGGAATAGATATAGTGTTAACACGTCACGTGACCATGTCGATGAAGACTTACATGAATTTACTCACTATCCAAATCTTCCTATAGAAGCTTTCACTTCAATATTATATTTCTTTATTCATATCTTTTGCTAAGTTCTGTATATAGTAGATAGTCATGCAATATGATAATCGGTGTGATTTCATACAGAGCATATAAAGAGATTTTAAGTCAACCGTCTCAAGAACTATCACATAAGCAGAAGTTAATTTGGCTGCAAAAGCGCCGATCATCGGGACTGTGGGTACAGTGCGATGATTGCGATCGTTGGCGTTATTTAGATAATATCCTTGACAGTTATGAACTACCTAACAAATGGTACTGCAGAATGAATCCTGGTAATAATTAAAACATTATATGATGAAATTATAAAATATACTCTTATTTAACACGTTGAATGCCACAGCAATTGTCAGAAATCTAACCTAAAATGTCAATTTGATTTAATCACAATATATTATTAAAAACTCTAATTATAGTGCATTATTTTTGTTCGTCTTTTAATAAATTGTCTGTTCATGCAAGGCAGTCTTGGTTTGTTCTTTTCCCAGAACTCATCAATGATATTAGCCCTGACATATTTCGAGTTTAACCGTAACTGCACAAAAATGGCAAGTACACACAGAACGAGCTAACTCATAGTTGGCGTCGTAGTACGCAGTCAACGTGTTAATTATACTTGAAAGACTAAGTAGCGTAATTAGCTTAAGACACTACTATATCGGTATAATTTGATCTTTACAGACTCTAAATTTGCAAATTGTTCCGTCCCAGAAGCTACACTTCAAGTCCGTGAAGAGGAAGAGTTAATTCACAGCGAGTATTCCGCTGGGTCTGTTGTCTGGGCTCGTTTGTCTGGCTGGCCGTGGTGGCCGGCCATGGTTGACGACTGCCCTGACACTGAACAATTTTATTGGCTCGACGGGTTCTCTGATATACCCGTATGTGTATATTTTTTTATAGTTTACACTTTTTATTGCACGCCTCATAAGGCAAAGCGTTTGAGGTTGTGCATTACTCTTAACATTCCAAAGTCAAGCGATTTTCGAGACTTCAATGTAAATGGAACCAAATAAGCTAATAAATTTAATATTCAATAAGACATCCCTACTAATAATATAAATGCGAATGTAAGTTTATTTGTTACGCTTTCACGCGAAAACTACTTAACCGATCGTCATGAAACTTTGTACACATATTCTTGGAGGTATTAGTAGTAACATAGGATACTTTTAATTAAAATATATATATATGAAAGTTAAAAAATTGTTTGTCAAAAAACCTCAAAATCTAGCTACTTTAACACCATCTAGCATTCCAGAGTATAGGTGATACGAAGTTCACCGGGTCAACTAGTATACAATATTTTGAAAAAGATGTATGTGTAGATGCCTATTTATTGCTCTGTTAAGATAACTTATATATCTCAGTGACCTACAGAAAATTTTAACCGATCAAAAGGTTTTTCATAGAGAAGTGAGGAAGGAACTAGGAGGGTCTGGGCCTTACTACCTGTTGTTTTCGGATTTGGGTTTTTTCGTTTCTTTGCATTTTCTGAGAATATTTACCATAGTAATGTATATTTTTCATAACATCAGTGAGTAGAGACTTCAACAAACAAAAAGCCCACCGACTTTTTTTTAAAAAAGCTTATTTTTTGACGTGAGAATTTTCGATTGAAAATGAGGATGCATTTTCGATATTAAGTCAAAATGAGTTGAAAAAAAAATATTTTATATAAAAAAATACAGTATGTTTAGGACATAAAAAGGTAAGTTTTCACCAAATATTGTGAAGATTTTTTTTTCTATAATAGACAGAAATAAAAAAACCAAAAACTTGGTTATTTCAATTTTTCACATACATTTTGAGGTTATGTGAAAAAGTAAATAAAAAAGTTGTAGATCTTTTTTCCATAGAACTTGTAGTTTTACCGGAAATCGAGATAAACCGTTTTTTACCTTTAAAAACTCACCTCCTTCCACTTTCCGACCTCAGATCGCCTGTTATTTTTTTTTCTTTCCTTTTTGTTCATCCTATTATTATTTTTTTGGTTTAAAAAATGATCGACCCTGGTCTAGATCCGGGAAATCTCATCACGACAAAAATTTCATATGAACAACACTTAGTTTTATTTTTACCGACCTTTGTACCGCATCTCACTAGCGAGCATTGACTTTCACTTTATACAGAAAATAATATATAATACTAGGTTTTACCCTCGGTTCCGCTTGCGATAATATTGATTTTGGCATCCCATTCTGGTTGTCGATCGATATAGTAATATTTTTTCTATCGAATGCTATTAAATTATTCCATGTAAACTAACCCAAAATTCGAAATTATAAGCGATTATACTTTAAAGTTTGTAGCAAATCGAATGACGCAATAAAAAGTTCCATGCAATATTTATACCTCTATTTACGCTATTTCATATAAGTTTTCGAGAAATAAAGTTGCCTATCATCTATCTCTAGACCAAAATTCATCATAATTTAGGCCCGAAAGCGTAATAAACAAACAAACTCACTTTCACATTTATAATATTAAGTAGAATCGGAAGGATATGTTTGGCGATAGTGACGAGCAAAGCACGAGCAAAACCAATACTAGAACATTTTGGTTTCGGTCTTGCGTATTCAGTGTTAGTGCGTCATTTGACGCTTTTTTTTTGGTTTTGCATTTTCGATCATTTTCAACTTGAGGGTGGTAACTATCCAGTTGGGCATTAGAAAAATCTCTACCACCATGCTATGGTTTCCTCGCGATGTTTCCGTCACCCAAAGCTGTAGCTCATTGCAGGTGGATTCGAACTCACGTCGATTGATGCGAGGTCCGTACACACTACCAACTAAGTCATCATCGGTTAAAATAAACAGACACTTTTCAGACTCACTATAATGTTGTCTTCTTCGATGTCGATGTCACAAGAGCTTGGATCTCTACCGAACAATTGAAACCTTACATAAATAAGAAAGCTATTACGTTCAAAAACTCATCAACAGATAAGAAGTATACGAACCGCCTAAAAACCGCTACGGTCCAAGCAAATGATGCAATTGCACTGCCGTTATGTGCTCGCTTAGCTAAATATAGTTTTATAGCTAGATACAAAGGCAACATTTCCACTCCTAAAAAAGTTAACCGCTTTTACCTAGAGAAATACCAAAATAATATAAAAAGAAAATACAATATAGATTTTCATATTGAAAGTTCATCTGATTCGGATGATAACGAAATCGTAACAATAATCAGGAAAGCTAAAACACCAAAAGAAACGAAAACAAACAAAATAAGAATAGTAGAACCTAAACTTTCCTATGGAGAAATTGTTAATATTAATGAGGAAAAAATGCAAAACTTTTCTATTGAAAATTACAGTCAAAAAGAAAATATTAGTTCTATGGCAGTACAAGTAAGCAACAATAACTCTATAGAGATCGTGCCTCCATCTATTGATAATATTAATGGTAATTATACTTCTTTGAATTCTCTAAGATATTTTTATTATGTACTAGCAGCGGTTGCTCTAGAGATTACGGTGCCCAGGACAAAAAGCCAAATTGCCGCCCCTTGGAAATTTGAATATAGTGTCAATATACAAATATATTATATAACCATTATATTTTTGTAGCACAGAAGGGTTTATTATGTGAACCTTCTCTTTGTTAGTAAAATTTACCATAGTAAATATATTTTTTTCCAAAATAATCCAAAATTTCACATCGCCCCTAAATTTTGGCGTCCCTGGCAAATGCAGGCCTTGCCACCCCCTAGAGTGGACCCTGGAACTAGTTGTTAACTTTAACCTGTTAACTTCGTCAGTGTTGATATTAGAAATAGGCCTAAATAAAAACATATATTTCTGGAATAAAACATCGTATGTGTTGCAGATACCTCAGATAAGGGGTTGAATAGGGGTTTTTAATGGGAAAACAAGATTAACACAATATTTTTTGGTGTAGGTATATGTTATAATTAATACATGAACACGTACCGTATATAAAATTCGAAAATTAAAAAAGTATAAAATAGAAATGAGTGTCGTAGAAACTCAGTTGGAACGAAGTTGCTTTCATAGTATGTTATTATTGATAAACGTATTATATTATTGATTAACAAATAAATATAAATGAATTATTAACGTCTATGACCAATTAAATGAAACGCATAAATCTATACTAGTCTATACTAAAATTATAAAGAGGAAATATTTTTTAGTATTGTTTGTTTGTAACGAATAAACTCAAAAACTACTGGACCGATTTAAAAATTCTTTCACCATTAGAAAGCTATATTATCCCTGAGTAACATATGCTATAAATTAGTTAAATAATTTTCAGTACCATGCGAACGAAGTCGCAGGCATAGCTACTAGCTAATAAATTGATGGAATGGTCAAAAATTTCGTAATTCATATCTTTTTTCTAGTTAGACAATTTTTCAATTCATCTAATACATATTATACGCTACGAAACAGCTGACGTATGAGATGTGTAAAAACTATATCTGTGCAGCCGTTGAGAACTTACTAGCTGTTTTGAACCAATAAGCGCGCACCTATGACTGGGCGTAGCCAATAGCTAACGCGGTATGAATAAACGTCTATAGTATATATAGTATAGTAGAAATATAGTTCAATATAAACAGACTAAAGAAAGGGTCTTGACGGACAAATCTTACATTTTGATTTGTCTAGCTTCCATGCGTACCGTTTGATAAGGAACTTCGTTCCAAAAAATTTACTATGGGCACAAGGATTCAAACTCAAGGCTATGTACAGACTATCGGTACGTGCTTCCACTGAGCCGTCATTATTTTTTCCTCTTTTGGCAGAAGTCGTGTTAAGTCTGAGAATATATAAAGCTAGTTTTCTATGTATTGATCAAAATACTATGATTATAGGATATTTAATAAAATATATAAAATATAAATGTTTTATTTCAGCGACATTTACTCTAGAAACAAATACTCAGGTATCAGAAACAGACGTCAATAATAATTTCCAAAAAAGAAACACGACTCCAAGTTTTGAATTTGAGTAAATGCTTTTTCGGTACTTAATTTGTAAACATTATCGATTATTCCAATAATATCTTAAATACGTTTTTTATATGGGTTATTTTTATTATTAATATATTTAGCGTTCTTAGGAATTGTAAGTTTATATAATATTATTTCTATAAGATATGTAACTACTAATCATAATATTATAGTTATATATTTCTCATGTATGTAATATTCATTTAATTCGTTATATTGTTTGTAAAAATGAACACTACTAATTGAAAAAATTATTCACCTAATTTTTTTCATTAAATTTTTAATAGTGTATGTTTATGTGAAGGTAAAAATATAAAATTTATTTAAATTTGATGTATTTTTTTACTCTAAACTTATCCCTATGCTCAAATAGTTTTTTTTCTGCGGATGTAAACATAAACATTAGGACAAGTAAATGATGTTGATATAGAAAATTAAACTGCTACAATGCAAATTTATTAACGACATTTGATAATAGAGATATTTGTTACGTAGCGACTATTTTCATAGATTTGGTTATTTGACGCCACATTTTAAGTATAGGTAGCGTTATAGCATTAAAATTAGTTGACCGGGCAGAAATTGTTGTGCCCATTTCAGTAGTTAATAAATGAAACACATCGCCATTTATTATATCATAAAATACAAATGAACACATTCGTTACTGACATACGTGCAAATGATCTGAAAAAATTATATGGCTTATTTATTATGTCTACGTGAAAAATATCTTAAAAACTCTGGACGTTTCTAACAAGTTTAGTTAGGATACTGAGCTTATCACAAGACATTACTTGATAATGGTAGTAATGATCTTTAATACTAAGGACCAGTTACCAATATAGAATAAAAAAGGCATAGCATTCAGAATAGCATTCATGTCACCTTAAGTGAATAGTAAAATGTTTGCAGTTTAACTATTGGCTATATCACCTAGAATTAACTTGGAAAAGATTTAACTTAAATTATTAAAAACCCACTCGTTTAATAATAGATGTAAAATTGATATTTTTATACAGGAAAGTCATATATTTCACGTATTCTTACTTCAGAAATATAATCAATTTACATAACATAACATGAACGTAGTTACTTATCATATATACTTATTATTATATATCCATATGAGATTTTCTTAAAATAAGAAACCTATAGCTACGAATCTTTAAAATTTTATGGAAATCTTTATTGATATCATCGATTGATGCTGCAACTTAAAATGGAAGTAATAATATTTATGAGTGTTAAAGTTATTCAGAGATTTAATTTAACTTATTTGCAAATACTACATTAGAAATTGAAAATATGTACCTATATTTTCTTGAAGGTAACCTGAATCTTTTTTAATCGAATTAATTGTATATATATTAATATTATAGAATCTGGGTATCGATTCACATCTATATGACTAATAATTCATTCGATCCCATCACTAAATACGCCATCCTCTATCTCCATCTTTTCAACTTGATTTTGTAATAAAGCAAAACCTCTGTGTTTCATGTCGCACAGCCAAAAATTAGAGAATTCGAAATAATAAAATTTTCCGGCACAAATTATAACTACGTTTCCACCTTTGGGTGCGAATCAATATGACTTCTATATCGTTTGTGAAAAGTTTGGTTAACCCAGGTAAGAGGAATGGTTATTGATTATTTGGTTATCTATTATTTTAAAGAACCAGGGAGCATTTAAGAATTTATTTATAATATCTGGTTTATTTGTCTACAGTGTCTTTATTCCAGTAATTATAACTAATATTTAACTATTTACAATTAGGGCAATAATATTGGTTATCAGAGGATTATGTAAAAGAAGCAAACTCAGAATTATGTTTATTACTTTTTCTATAGACCTAACGAAAAATAAATTTAAAATTTTTCTATTTGCTTATGATCTAGATTTAATTGATTCTGTGAAACTACTATTGAGTACAATGTTTTTTTTATTATTTCTAGATTAATCAGTCGTATTCCTCTTAAAACGGTAGTTTCTTTTAGTTTAGTTATTAATAATACATATTATGGTAATATTATTTATTTGGTGTGTTTTATAGTATGATAAGTGGCAACATATTTCCTTGCTGATCAGTATTTTAGATAATATTTGAGTACTTACTCAAATGGCTAATACTCAATCATAATACCTATATAAGACATTTTATAGTCTAATTTTATAGAGTACAAGATTATTATAAATAAATGGTTTGATTCACATGTGTTTTATTTTTATTTAGCAGTGAAATTGGTGCTTAAACAAAGCCAATGCAGCCATATAAGAAATACTACAGTATTACCTAGTTTTACCCCAATAAGCTGTGTTCTAAGGCGAAACTATGCTGAAAAGCAGGTATTTGAAAGGACAAAACCCCATTGTAATGTTGGTACTATAGGGCATGTTGATCATGGTAAAACAACACTTACTGCTGCTATAACCAAAGGTAATTAAATACAATGTTATTATAATAGTTTAAATAATTATAGAATTTATAGCTAGAATCTGTTGTCATTTCTTTTGTATAACTATTATGGTTTTAAGCACTTTAAATTATCATAAACCTTGTAATTGAGTAATATAAAATATTTAATTTAAATAAAGGTTTAAAATTAAAGGTGTAAAATTAAAACAAATATTTCAAGTGATTATGAGTAAAATTAACATAAAAACATAAAGTAATTGATTCAAAAGGAAATACATTTATAATTTGTTGTAGAAATTTATGAATAGAGTTTTTTTTTGTGATGTTCTATTTTAGGTGGGAAGATATTTTTGATAAATTGATGTAAATTTTTACAGTAGTATATTTATATCTCAGTCACATTTCAGTTAGAATCATCATTCTAGAGGAAGGCACAGTTTGATAAATAAATGTAAATGTAATAATTTTATATGCTTGTTTGGTACAGTATTATCGGATCTCAACTTAGCCCAGAAGAAGGGTTACTCTGACATTGACAATGCTCCTGAAGAGAAAGCCAGAGGTATCACTATTAATGTCGCTCATGTGGAATATCAAACAGAACAGAGACATTATGGCCACACAGACTGCCCTGGACATGCTGATTATATAAAGGTAATTTTTCTTTTTATGATTTATAATAATATTTGTAATAAAATGTTAATATAACTAATTGGTGATAAATAATTTTATTTTCAGAACATGATCACAGGGACAGCGCAAATGGATGGTGCTATACTGGTGGTGGCTGCAACTGACGGTGTCATGCCACAGACTCGTGAACACTTACTCCTTGCCAAGCAGATTGGCATTCAGCATGTTGTAGTCTTCATTAACAAAGTTGATGCTGCAGATGAGGAGATGGTTGAGCTTGTTGAGATGGAAATCCGTGAACTCATGTCTGAAATGGGATATGATGGTGACAAAGTACCTGTTATTAAAGGTATAAGATATGAAAAAACTAAAAACATCTTATTTTTAAACTCTCATCATTCTGTGTAATTACATAATGTGATAGCCCCTCCCACTAGAAATTATATTATATTAAGTAAGAAGTATTTTGAACTGATGATAGCTGAGTTGGTAGTGTGTACGGGCATTAGTTCAAATCCACCAACAATGAGCTTGAGCTTTTAGTGAAAGAAAACGTTGTAATGAAACCATGGCATGGTGGTAGGGGTTTTTCTAATACCCGACTAGCTAACTACCACCCTCAAGTTGAAAATCTGTCACCAAATACCTACAAGTGTGTTCCAGCAGTTACACTTGAGAGCCAGTTACCTTATTAGGCTTAGCATGCTCACCTTAGGTCACCATGTCAGGCCACATCGTCACTTAACATCAGGTGAGATTATGGCCATAATGCTAAAACCTTAATTATAAAAAAGACAATAAAAAATTGATTATAAAGAACAATTAATTGGACATGACACTGAAAAACCTAAATTATATTTTTGTATTTTATATTGAATAATTGATGTTGTTTCCTGGAACTTACACCTAGGTATATGACAAACGTCAAAAATAATTATATTTGCCATGAGTCCATTTATAAATTTTGCTAATCCTATGTACTAAGGGAACATATCGTGATGTGTCAAAGCATGTTGATCATTCTGACTGTACTATAGTTTTGCAAAGTACTTTGCAAATCAAATTGATAAAGTAGAGGTGCTTCCATAGAAACCTTGAGTATACTTTAGCTCTTACAATAAATAATTTTTAGAACAGTGGAATTTTGTTTGAAGTGTTTTAATATAATATAATAAAAATTTAAAATAATAATAAAATAATTACTTTTCAATTATTTTTATATTTACTACTAGTTGTATCTCCACAGGCTCCGCACTTAGTGCCCTGGAGGGTAAAAATCCTGAAATTGGCTCTGATGCTATCAACAAATTGTTGCAAGAAGTAGACTCCTTCATTCCTACTCCAGTGCGTGAGTTAGAGAAGCCATTCCTCTTGCCAGTTGAATCTGTTCACTCTATTCCGGGCCGTGGTACAGTTATTACTGGGCGTCTATACAGAGGTAATTCATGTTCTTTATTGTAACTATTGATTATATATAAAAAAATTATAGCTTCCTGCATTTATAACGAATTCCAGGACACATGTGTAATGCATGAAACTCACATATTTGTCCATTTAGTTTATTAATTATTCATTAGCCTACATGAAAGAGGGCAAGACAAGGCTGTTATAGATTCTAGTTATCATACCACTGAAGTTATTTTAATATTTTATAATGTTTTTGATGATAACATAATGATTACAATTGCCATCTGCAATTAGAATAATATCTTTATATCCAGAATAAAAAAATATTTCATAATCAGAACCCATAGTATTAATAATTTTCTCAACTTATCTAAATGTTAATTATATAAAAATTGATGATTTGTATTACTATTTTTAGAAAAATGTTTTTGTATTAAACTATCTCTAGTTAGAAGATGTTCAGAAAGGGGGAATTACTGATTTTTTATATTTTATTGTCATTTGAGAGATTGATCATTTGAGAGTGTTCTGAGCATGTTAAAATCTAAATTTAATGTAAAAAATCTACAATATATATATTATACTCTAAAATTCAATGTTAATTTATTTACATTGCCTATAATTCTTGTTGTTAACCTTCATTATGATCAAATAATATGCTATCAAATAATAATTTATTTATTTGTGTTTTAGGTGTTTTGAAAAAGGGTACTGAATGTGAAATTGTTGGACATGGTAAAGTAATGAAAACAACTGTCACCGGAGTGGAAATGTTCCACAAAACTTTAGAGGAAGCTCAAGCTGGAGATCAACTTGGTGCACTAATTCGCTCTATCAAGAGAGAGCAGATCAAACGTGGTATGGTTATGGCTAAGCCTGGAACAGTTAAAGCACATGACAACCTTGAAGCCGCAGTCTACATATTAAGTAAGGAAGAGGGTGGTCGGTCAAAACCATTTACATCTTTCATTCAGCTGCAGATGTTCTCTATGACATGGGACTGTGCCAGCCAAGTTACCATCCCAGACAAAGAAATGGTAATGCCTGGTGAAGATGCCTCGTAAGTATTTTGCTATCTATTTGAACATTTTATGTAAATTAAGATTGTGCTAAATTAAGCTGGTAATTAATGGCTTGCATGTCTTAAAACAGCTACTTTAGTGTATGTTTTAAATCTATTATATTTAGTATATATCAGGTACTCAAAAGATAAATATATTATGTAATTCATCCTTGATTTGGTTCTAAAAAATAGCTTATTTTAGAACTATGTAATAAGTATATAATGAACTTTGAATAAGCTTGTCTGTCAATCAAATATAGTATAACTAAAGCAAAACTATTTTAGGGTATTTTAAATAAATATTTTATATCATTAGCACAAATATTACTTTTTTGTTTTTGTATATATTTGACTTATAGTAACATTTCTTTCCAGTTTGCGTTTGCGTCTTCTTAAGCCAATGGTATGTGAGACCGGGCAAAGGTTCACATTGCGTTTAGGAGATATGACACTTGGTACCGGAGTTATTACTAAAATCAACAACAATTTGTCGGAAGAAGAAAGATTAAAACTTTTGGAAGGCAAGAAGGCAAGAGAAAAGGCTGCTGCCAAGAAATGAATTGTATAGACTAGTTTTTATGCTTAGGATAGTAGGACATTGTTAATGTATGCATTTAAAAAATAAAATCTGGCAAATAAGACCACACTATTGTTTCCTTTCAACAGTACCTTTGGTAGGAAATATGTATTTATTACAGACTGTTGATTAAGTCAAAAAAGCTCTCCATAAAAAATATAATGGAGACAAGATCCAGACATTTAATAAAGTTCAGAATTGAATTTAATCACACACAAATTTCTAAAATAAAATTATAATCTATTAGTCAGTAAACTCTATTCAATTAAGTACGAAAAACATGTCTATTTATTAGTTATTAGACGGAAGGACAGTTTAGGGAGATTATCATACATGTGCATTAGGGAAACTACATATGACTCCATAAAAATTGTAGATTAGGATAGTGAACAAAGGAATATACGAGTGTTGTGCATGATTCATGCCTATATATACCACATATAAAAAAAATCTATACTCCCAAAAAAATGAAAACAAGAGTTCTTAAGAACATTCTGACATAACTTTGGTAGGTATTTACTTTATGGAGCAACTATCTAAAATTGTAAGTCTGCCATCAAACATCAGTTATCTAACATTAAAAAAAAAATCTATGTAAATATGGAATTACTAAAATACTATTGCAGTAAAGAAATAAAATTCTTTATACACTTCCAAGATTTTATTACAAATTATCACCATTAATTTACAGAAAAATATTGTCAGTCCTTACAGAAAACATAGACAACTAAAAGTTAAATATTAAGTGAAGAAGTTAAATGTATCCAATTTCTTAGGCAATACATGCACAAAGTAAAAATACAGTGAGATTTTTTTTACAAATAAAGTAACAATACAAAAGCTAAGGTACAGTTTATATGTAGTTTTGAATGATCAATGCAATTTGCAAGAATTTTATAATATAAACTAGTTACAGTACATAAATGTCGTAAATTTATTTTTATTACATTTCACATATGGGTGCCTCTAGATAATTGGTATCTAATGGAATGAAATTTATCCAACACCTCATGTAAATAATGCTTAATACATTTGCATGATCTTTTAAATAATAATAATAGGGCACTGAGAATTAGCATTAATTTTACAAGTCTTCATCCTCTTCAGGCAGGGCTGTGTTCTGGGCATCTTGAAGATCCTTCTCAATTTGGTTCTGCCATGTTGGGTCCATTGTGACTTCAGGTGGCAAGAGAGCTGGCATAGCAACAAATTCAAGGTTACCATCACCAATTAACTTCCTTGCCAGCCACAGGAAAGGTTTTTCAAAGTTGTAGTTTGATTTGGCAGAGATGTCATAATACTGTAAAAATAAATTATTATAAAACATTTAAGATAAAACACTTGTATAAAACTAGTTTGTATCTTTATAAAAATAAAAAGCGCATAATCCTTATTAATATTATATATGCCAAAGTGACTTTGTTACACTTTCACACCTAAACCGCTTAATCTATTATGATAAATTTTCGTATAGAGATAGATGGGAAACTGGAGACAGTGATAGGCTACTTTTTCCTGCGAAAAACATAATGAAAGTGGGGTAAAGAGAAGGATAAACTACTGTATGAAACTTTTATTGAGTCATCCAATTTGTTTGATAAAATCGATATTAACGCAAGCGAAGCCGAAGCTAAAAGCTAGTATATTATATCTGTTCAATGAGTATATATATAATAAATTTAGCATTCATATAGTGGTTGTAAGATAAGTTCCAATAATATAAAGATCAGATATAAAATTAAAACATGTGAGTTTTACCTGCAAGTTCTTTTTCCTGTGAAACACGATTGTTTTTGCTTTGACTTTTCTGTCCTTAATATCTACTTTGTTTCCACATAGAACAATAGGGATGCCTTCACATACGCGGACTAAGTCCCGATGCCAGTTCGGTACGTTTTTGTACGTTACTCGAGAAGTTACATCAAACATGATTATAGCACATTGACCTTGGATATAATAGCCATCTCGAAGACCGCCAAACTTTTCTTGACCAGCAGTATCCCAAACATTAAATCTGATAGGACCGCGGTTAGTGTGGAAAACTAAAGGATGAACTTCGACACCAAGAGTAGCAACGTATTTTTTCTCGAACTCTCCAGTCAAATGTCGCTTTACAAATGTAGTTTTGCCTGTTCCACCATCGCCAACGAGCACGCATTTAAATGTAGGCATATCGTCACCCATTTTTATATAATTTATATACTAATTCTGAAAAAGAAAACACAATAATTCATAGGCGAAAACCACAAGAAATTTCAATGACGTATCGTTAGTAATACTGAAAAGTCTATTGGCCTCAACGAATAGTTCTCTTTATTGTTTAACATCTTATTATACAATATAATTAATAGAAAATCACATAAAAACGATAGGCACATAAAACTGACAACTTGAGTTGATTTTAATTTTTCACCGAATGGCGCTCAATCATCCCTCATAGGAATTTAGCTCAATAACACCGCACACTAACACTGATTACTCATTAACTACGGTTTAAATCAAACAAATATAACATTGAAAACACGGCTTGTTCTATCTAGAACAGAATTTCTGAATGTATGGAGTCTATTTACCAGGATTGTATAAATTAATCGAGATTAAACTCGTTACGAGCAAAAGTCGTTACGGCTCACAATGGCGTCAATTGACTAAACGGAAGATTTTCATAGTAGTGACAAGCGCAAAGTTTTTACAGTCAACTCATGAACTTTAAAACGAACTTATCGAAACGTATTAAATAAAAAAATAGATACTTATGAATTGGTTGTAATCAATAAATTAAACACATATTTATAAAATAAAAAAATTGATACGTTACAGCGTAATATGGGAAGATATATTAAAGAAATGCGTTAACTGACACTGGTTAAACCGTTTTATCGACAGCTATATGACGTCACATTTAGTTTTATAGTCACGCCATCTAGAACATTAACAATATAAAATGTAACATAAGTAGCTATGGTTTGGTGTGGCTAGATTTAGAAACTCAGTGTGATTTTAGAAATTTCTAATCAATATTATAATTCCTGGCAGTTTTAATGACATTTCATAAATCTAGCAGTTCTTAGCAGAACCCTATAAAGTAACGAATTTATTAAGATTTATATAATTAATATATTTCTTACGAATATAGTCATTCTTTTTACAAACATTTTATATCTTGGGTTACTTTCAGCAACATAACTTACTGAGTGTGAAGTATGAGTGTGCACTAATTAAGTTAAGACAGACTTAGCGAAGGTAAATGTATAGTGAAGTCAGATTTCCATAAAATTTTAATAACAGTGATCACATACAAAAAGACGATTCCAATTAGACTTGCATGCTCTTATGCAATTTCAATTATTTACATTTGTAAAGTAGGTGGTTTATATAGATAATAAGAAAGTAGCCCAGAACAATAAAAATAAAATTATTATGATTACAATAAATATACGTTATAATGTCTTGAATGTGAGCATATTTCAATGTTTTTTTTTTCATTTTATGTTACATTACGTTTTACATTAAATATAATTAGTGTGAAAAGTATAATATACATTTTTATTTTATGTGTGTACATTTTTAGAGTGAAGCTTTTAACAACTAAATAAATAAAAACTAAATGTATCTTTATAGATAAACAAATTTGTTTGGAAGTATGAAGTACTTACTTCACAAAAGCTTTGGTAAATTAGAAAGAACTAAATGTTTCATTTTTGAACGTAGATAATGTATCATATGAATGCTTAATGTATTAAGTAATAATAATATCTTGTATTAATATTAATTATAATTGATGGTGTTTACTGTATTTTAGCAGTTACTATAAAAATGTAGCAAATTTTTGTAACCTAGCAGGATCGTGACTTTCAATCTGGTCACATTGGTTTGGTAAGCGAAGTTTTGTTCGCTTCGTATGTATCGATTTTTTGAGTGAAGTGAACGTAGTGTTCGTGTCTTTTAGTTTAGTGACGTTCGTTAGAAAAATATCCGTGAATGGGATTGTGTAACGAGATAAAACGTTTATTTGGTGTGTGATTCTCTGTAAAGGATGACGAAGGACAGGTTAGCGGCGCTGCAAGCAGTAAGTTGATACTTCTATTTCCTCAGTGCAAGTATAACCAAAGGTCTTGCTTATGACCTCGAATTTGGTTTGTAGTAGCTTTGAAGTCATGCTTGATTTATGTCAAATATGTTGTAATATTTCATAGTGTTTATAAAATTAAAGAATTCTTTTTAATATTAGGTCATGTATTTATGAATACTTCATTTTAGCCGCCCCACCCCGGTCTTGAGAGTACCGAATGATAGTTGTCATTGGACCGCGACAATTTGTTGCGTTCAGCAGTTTTATCAGTCAGTAACTACTCATAGTATTTGAAATCTACTATTGTTTTTTGATCAGTAACCTTGCTAGATCTTCACAGTTGGATAACCTCAAACGTTGCCTCCGTAATGTTCCAATTTTGGTGCTAGGCAATTCCTTTCATCCACTTGTTACAAGTGATTTATTTTATGCATGATATGCATACAGAGATAAGGGGTTTTTATTATTGCTCATTATTTTAAATCCATTTTCAAGTGATGATATATTAAAAGTATTATTTTTTTACGAGAATTCGTAATTAACATACAATAAGATCGTATATATTTACTTTTATTTCTAAAATTATATGCACATAGAAAATCAAGTTTAATGATTACAATAACAATAATAATGATATTAATTTAAAATACTTAAATAAAAAAAACTACAATGGAGAGATCAGAAATTGATTGAAATCACTTATTTTAAATATGTATAAGCTAATGTTATATTGTAATAATTAATAGTAATTAATAAGGAATATATATTTTTATGTTAAATTTGTGCATATATTTTTAACATGAGAAAATGTGAATAATATGCACAAAAGAAATAGCACCAAAAACATAATTAATTCTTCTAAAGTAATAACTGACTCTGAAAAATTCATTTACATAATTAAAATTTATCAGTTTATTCAATGTATTTTTAAGAATTTTGTAAGTATTCACTCCTCCTTATTGGGTTATTGTTATCTTGATAAATTTAACAACTACATACAACCAAGGTTTTGATATTATGATCATATTATATAATTAGACTTCACATTTATAGTTTTACTAGCTGTACCTGCAACTTCATTCACATGAAACTAAAAATTATTTATTATCCTTTTTCATGGAAACCTAATATTTCTTTAAATAAAAGTAGTCTAAGTTACACCTTATAATATTAGCTATCTGCCAGCATAAGTCCTGTCGAAATTGGTTCAACCGTTTCAGAGATTAGCCAGTACAAACAGAAAGGCATTTTTTTATATATAAGTACTGTATATACTTTGTTATGCAAGTAAAAAAAATATTATTTTGACATTATAAACACACATTTCAATTTCATGTATTTGTATAAATGACAAATTGAGAATCTATAATATTTAAATTTATTGATATAGGCTTTCGAGTTCAACTATTTTAATTGTTTAATAGCATGTTAGTTTTATATTTTAGTATATTGAGTTTTTATATGGTATTCAATTAAAATGTTATAATAAATATATTTCAATGTATAATATTATACTGTTTTTTTCATTATATTTAAAATACTAAGTTGAAATTAGAAATCTATTCATAAAACTATATTTTTATAATATAAAATTGCTCTACTTTGAAATTACTTTATAGTAAAGAGATATATAAATGTGTCTGCATTGATTTTACAGTAATGATAGTCCATACACTATAAAATCAGAATACTTCATAAAATAAATTGACAGTATCCCATTTAAATTTCGTAATTTCTCAATTAAAGCAGTCACATTAATGTTTTTTATCTAAAGCCATAAATATTTGAAGATTTACTTTACAGTCTTGTAAAAAAAAAAAAAAAATGGAAAATAAAATATGTACATTCGAAGCCCTCGTGTTAATAATTATTTTTACACGTGTTAATTTGCTGTAAAGAACTCAAGCAAAATTTATCTTATATTAATATCTTATAAAGCTGAAAAGTTAGAACACGCTAATCTTAGGAATTAGCTATCAGTTTTCAAAAATTTTTGTTTAATTTTAAATTATAGTTATGAAAGCAGGCTTTAGGCTATTTAACATCATGTTGTCACCAACAGGAGTAAAGCTGTATAGAAAAACGTTACAAAATTGGGCAAAAATCGCGAGGAACTAAAAATTATTTAATTTTTCGCGTTAGTGCTTTAGTGAGAAGTTTTTACAAACATAAATTTTCCGATACCCTTTTAAATTGCCACTCGGGTAAGGTCCGCAGATAGATTCCCCTGGGGACTAGAAGCAATGCGAATTTAGTATGTATTGCTGGTTCGCGAGTTTCAGTGGAGTCGTACATAGTACTCTCGTAGCCAACCCGGCATATCGCGAGAGGGTAATTTATCCACGTTAAAAAAAAATAAAGTCTACGGATAAACCCTACTACAAAAATTTTAATTAATGTAAATATTTAATGGTTAAAACAAACCCGCTGTATTCTGAAATTTACTTTTCTGATTACTTGTCCACACGTCACAGATTTCAATACGGTTCAATCACAGACAGAACAACAAAAGAGGAAATTTATACTTTGTTAATATTCTTCCAAAATGTGACCCGGCAACAGCCCAAGGCGAGGATAGGCCATTTCATGGCTCCCTTGTGCTCATTGCCTCGGGCAGAGCGCTTAGTACTTCCCTCCAAAGCTCAGTGAAGCTGTGAAAGTCCATAAGACTAACAAGAAATTTCCATACGAAAAAAATCTTAGGAAATGAGAAAACAACGATAGTTTTAAGAATAAAAAATTTTTCGTACATTTACGCGGATAACTTAAAATTCAAATAAAATCTGTGAAATATTAATACGCTTTATAAAAGAAGTATAAGGAATAATTTCTTGCTAAGCGTACTACGCATTTGCTTTATTAGAAAGAATTTTGAGACCCAGTCCCTTCACAGGTTTAGCGTGTCTACCAACTTGGGCCGTATCGTCACTTAAGATTAGGTGAGATTATGGCCATAACGCTTAACCTTATATATAAAAAAAAAAAAATGTACCAGTGTAAAACCGGGACAGGTAGCTAGATAAATTATATTCAGCTTTTATATGGCAATTTTAATTTTTATGAGTAGTATTTCTGTACACACATAACAATATATTTACTTTATTACAACCTAGAGTAAGATTTTGTAAGAGTATATAATTTAACCATATAGTGATAGAATTTCATACATTCAGCTTTGTCGGAATTTAATTTGTGTTAGTAAGACAGTGCTGGCTAAAAGCAAATTACGTCATAGAATACGTACGTGTCCTTTTAGGAATCACTTTGTGTTAATGTATGCTACATATAAATTCTTATCCATGGTAATGGCACAGGCAACATAAATTACGTTGATTAATATATCTCATGGTCAGTTTTGTTAATAGTTTTGAAAATACGATACATTTGTTTTAATGATTCAAAATCGTATTGTAATGAAGACATTATAACTGAGATTTGTATGATCATTAGACAATGTTATCATACATTGTTAGACGACAGAAGCATGTCAAATGGTGAACCAGTTGTTTTAATAAATCAAAGTAAATTGTAGTACTGTTTGACAGCTCTTTCCTTAACGTGATGGTTAAAATGAAATCTCTATGGGCTTCCTCATTGCAACGTGCAAATGGCCAAGGCGAGAGAGGCATGTGGTGACTCATCGGATGTTAATCACCCAACACTACCCACTAAAACGCACCACGGCGACACTTCAAACTCCGGTGTTGCTAGAAACCAGAGACAGGTTTCACACTTCTCTTTGTCAATACTGTTTGACACCTAAAGACAAAGTTACCATACAGTTTCAACAGTGCTAATGAAACGACGCAATCGTAATTGCGGTGAACCATCAACGCTTAGCGAGACTTAAAATCCAAATAGTTTTCAATTTTATCTCTCATTAAATAGTAGAAAGTAAAGAAAATTAATAAGTCTGCATTTTTTAGTACTCCTACTACATTTATATTATAGGTAGAAATAACTGTAGGTAAGCCAGAGTGAATTATAAGTCGAAATTGTATTAGATCTAGAGGTTTTAGGATATACGAATATAATATAAAACGTCTTATAATGCTTGTGATCATAACCGCGTGATATATTTGATCACTTTTGCTCACTTGAACTCTTTATTTTTATTAACAGCCTGATATGCAAATGTAAGACAGCGCGTCGGGTCTTGAATATGCGTTTTATAGAGTCGGGTATGTTAAGAATAAATAACATAAAGTTTATTTTCATTGCTTACAGCTGGCTTCATATGTTCTACCGACTATAGTTGGATTGATTTAAAAATTTCTACCAGCTTTTGGGTGAAGGTAATACTTTCTGCGGAAAGTTTGTTTAAAAACTTAAGACCTAAAAATATAATAAGTACAAGATAAAAAATACACATAATATTAATTGTTAGTAAATTAAACTGCAATTTTTAGTTTTATGTACTGACTTTTAATAACAATATATATGCTTCTTAGAAAGATAATATTTCATTAATACCAAACTCTTCCAATTCTACCTATAAATATATTATATGTGTGAAGTTATGAGATTTTAATAATTAGAATTACTTACCAAATTCGTGTAAAGAGTCTGTGACTTTAAATGTTATACGGTTAACTATGGTTGTTAAAATAAATATTGTTAAATAAAACCTGATAGTTTATTCAATTTCTAAAAGTTATAGCGAGAGGCAGTTCCTCCAATAAAGACCGGCAACGCACCTGCAATTTCCTTGGTGTTGTGGGTGTCCATGGGCGGCGGTGATCACTTACCTTTAGGTGACACGGTTGTTCGTTTACCTCCTGTTCCATAAAAAAGTTACACTATTTGCACATCTATTGGTTTGACAACGACTATATATTATGTAATGTAAAAATACATATACATGCTCTATAACATCAAAGTAGAAAAATGTTATTTTATTATATCTAAACTTTCACTATCGACGTGCATGGGAAACTAAGATGTTCACGCAATTATATATGTATCTGCATCGATAAATAGAAATTGGTCATGATATTACAGAACCCGTTGTAGCAATTTTATTCCTTGAATGAATAGATAACGATTAAGCCAATCATTTTCCTAACCATTGAATTATTGTTTATTTTAAATGTTTGTTTTTTTTTTTGTATTAAATAAGTTACGTCATTGATTTCAGTTAAAACTATATTGTTTCGCATATTTAAGAAGATATTAGAACTTCTCAACTAACATATTATTATGAAATATATTACAAAGCAAATTTAATGTTGTGTTTTTAAGGAATACAATAAATAACAGCCCAAAAAATATAAATATAAACAGTAAAACATGTTCGCCTACGTTTTATATACAGTAGAACCACGATAAGTTGAAAACCTCCGTATCTCGAAAAAATGTTTTGTTCCCTTTTCTTCAAACATCAAACTTGTTGCAAAACAACGAAATTGATTCTTAATTATAATATTTCAACGAAATAGAGTTCTGATTTTATTAGTAATTTTAAATAAAATTTGTGTTATTAAAACAGCAAGCAGGGTGATCTCATGTGTGATACAGTTAACTACGTTAGCAAATGCTGTTATCAGCTGACGAGGGCGGCATCCGGCGCGCGGCCTTCACCAAAGTTGATTCATTCACTCGACGACCGTCAGATTTACATCATCAATCATTAAATCTATACATCCATAAACGTATTTTATACCATACAGGTTCAAGCTTCTATCGTGTTAATTCATAAATAAATAAAGTCTCGTAACATTTGCGTATCACGTTTTCGTAAAAATAAATAAAATATGTTTCGAGAGAATAAGTTTGCAGAAATTGTTATTTTACCGGAGGAGTTTGGTTTGAATTCGCAAAAGCTTTCGAAAGTTGCCCAGGAAAACTTTAGTAACTGTTTGATTACCACAAAATTTTTATTGAACTTTCGAATAAAGTTCAAGAGAAACCGTATTATTTTTTGTTTTTGCCTTTCACAACCTTAAAATCCTTTACAACTATGTACTTGTTTTAATTACATATATAAACCAGAATTTCTAAAGCGATAAATTAATAATTCTTGTCTGTAAGAATAATTATCTTATGTAACCCTTTCTAAAGTGAATTATATTTATATTAAAACATTGCTAGAATCAACGTAAGAACATAGTTCAAGCGAATGTAGTAACTAATGTAGAATTACACTGGTCTAGCATGCACAATATTTGTGTTAATGTTACTGGCGACTATCCAAATAAAGCCTCTACTCATGGGGCCGCCACCATCGTTGGGTCGTTGTTTTATGCCAAATTGTTCTATTTGTTATTTATGGTCGTTAAAGTAGGTCGCTAGATATGTTTGGAACTATTTGTTATGTACGTTAAGCATTTTGGCTTGCTTAAACATACGTCAAAATCAAAATTCGTGTCGTAAACACATTGGTTTATCCAAATATATCGGATATCTTTGTTTATAATGATTAATAATGTACTCATATCAACTGAAATAGTGTAGTTCCGATTTGAATATAGACTTGACTGTTTTTAATTAATATTAATTCAATTACAATTTAAAAAACTATAACCTTTTTTTAGTTAAGGATTAGCGTTATTGCCATAATCTCACCTGATCTTATGTGACGATACGGCCCAAGTTGGTAGACTCGCTAAACCTGTCACAAAACTGGCTCCCAATTGCCGAAATCTATTAACACCTATTGGTATTTTGCGGCAGATTTTCAATTTGAGAGGTTGCTAGCCAGACGGACTTTAGAAAAAGCTGTACCACCATGCTATGGTTTCCTCACGATGTTTTCCTTCACGGAAAGCTCAAGCTCATTGTAGGTGATTGGATTCGAACTCACGTCCCTTGACGCGAAGTCGTACACACTACCACTGAGCTATCACTCTATGAACTTTCAATATTATTGTTTTGTTAGAATACAAAGATATAAGGCAAATACTCCAGTATTAATGAAATCTGTTTGTTCCAAATATGTTATAATAATATTAATATATTTTATATTTTGAAAAGTAGCTCGCTGAAGTTTCAAAATCTAACTTAAATGAACGTATCGTAGAAACTGCTCGTCGGGGCGGAAATGTATACTTATTGTACATAATACTCATGTAGTTTCGGAGTTCGCACACTAAGCAAGTCATGTGCATTTCCCGAGGGTTGATTTCGGAAACATTTCTCGTTAAGATATTGGATGTCAGTTTGATTCGCGTTCGAATCTAATATTAAAAAAATATATCAGTAACTTTTTAAGTGTACATATTTATTTGGGTCGTTCTTTCTATATTGAACTATTAATAATTTGAGGTAGTATGTGAAATTTATCTTTACGTAAAAAAAATACGGCTTTTCACATGACCTTTGAAACACGTATGGTTGCATTATACTGAAATTAATTAACCTTTGATCAGGTTATCTGAAACGTAATCTGATGGATATACGTCGAATACTATCGTTATAATGAGCCATCATAAGTTATACAGAATCAAAGGGGGACAGTCTCACTTTTTGACATTTTTGAGGTAATCAGGTTAAGCGATAAATAAACGATTTATAACATTTCTAATTGTTAAGACTATTTCGGTGAAAATGTTCATTTATTTAAATAAGAATTGAATGCCGCAAAATGGCAACAATTTACTTGATGGTATCTAAGAATAGTATAATTTAAAATCAACTATAAGTATAAAGAGAGAAGCGTTTCTCATTAATAGCTAGTACCGCGTTCGTTTTTCTCTTACGCGATTCGGCAACAGCCCAAGCCGAGGTTCGGTCACTAGTGACACCCTTGTGCGAGTTGCCCTGCGGGCTCGAGCGCCTTCCGCACTCGTCCCTCTAGTTCAGGTGAAGCTGTAAAAGCCCCTCAGGCTAACAGTGTAAGTACTTTCGGAAAAAAAAAAAAGAGAGAAGCAGGGCTTCGGACGTCGTTATCATACCGGTCGTCTGCAAGTGTCGTAGATGGGTATACATAAGCCTCGTACTGAAAACCAGCGCTACAATATACACCGTAGCAAAGAGCTGAGTACAGAGCTGTTATTGGGTAGAATAGCATTTAATTTGTGTTTTTTTTTACTATCTAATATTATTTTATTCTTTCTTTCTTCTCATTGGCTGAACGTGAAATGTTATAAAACCTGACTGAGTCACTATGACGACTTCATCACCATATAGATGCTGGTCGAAACTCTCTCGCGTTTAGTTATCTACCATTCCGCTTGATTGTTGAATATACAACGGCCGATATTACTCATATATGGTATTTTTGAAAACAAGTATTTACTGCCCTGTAAAGACAAAAAGTGGTAGAGTGTAAAAATGAAAACACAAAAATATAAACTCAGAAGTTCTTTGTTATTCTAAATTCTTAAATATATGATATTATATTTAGTAAGTGTATTCTGTATGCCTTTTAGTTTTGTAAATCAAAAAGCAATAAATATAAGGTTATTCTCCATATAAAACTCCATATACTACAGTGAGCTAAAGCTATTTTTAAAATGGTATTTTACATTTCTTTGTGTATTCCATTTACTATCCTACCGTAGTATAATATTGTATAAAAGATCGTTAATAAGAAAAGGTAAAATTACCATTCAGAGAAAAAAAATCAAAATAATCGGTAATGAAAAGTAGAAAGTTAAATTTCTCAGAAAATAAAGCCATTACAAATTGAAATCTACTACAAATACTGTGTACGATACAAATAAATCTACTGTGCTTTTTTAATATAGGACATACCTATTCAGTATCGAAATTAAACGAAAAAATGAATACTCTTTTAATAAATATAGTAGTTTAGTCTTAGCGTGAATTCTTTCATCTGAAGTTATAGTAACAACATCGCTGACATAAACAGGACTCGATAAAAAACGATAAACCTGATAGCTGATAACATCATGATAAACTCCGGCTACCTTTAAAATTGGTTAAAATTTTAGTCATATGATGTGAACATTAAATAATTTCGAGCCACACAGGCAGTGACCATTTGCTTCTCATCTAAATACAGGCATGGCAAGTAATTGTTCAGTTTTAAGACAATAAAAGTGTTGGCATGTATTTATAATAAGTTATATTTAGATTTATTTTGTTGATGTTAACAGTAAATAATCTTTTAACGATAGCACTAAGTAATCTTTTTTATTATTAACGTGGTGTGTTAACACATTAACACACAACCCGGGCTCAGGCTTGAAGTGTTTTTTTTTATGGAATTAGGGGCAAACGTGCTAGCGTGTCACCTGATGGTAAGGGATCACTGCCGTCCATGGACACCTATAACACCAGGACTGGCTCTAAAGTGCAACCGCTGGAACACGCCTATTGGTATTTGGTAGCAATTTTTCAACTTGAAAGTGGTAGCTAGCCAGAAGGGCATTACAAAAAGGCCTACCACCATGCTATGGTTTCCTCATGATGTCTTGCTTCACCGAAAGCTGAAGCTCATTGTAGGTGTTTGGATTCGAGCTCACGTCCCATGACGCGGCGTTTCTACACACTACCACAGAGCTATCATCGCTTCAATATATAGCTGATAACACAGTTGCTAGTGTTTACGGACGTTGCGTTAATGGACGTAAGTTTGAATCAATACCATAAGTTTGAGTTTTCGGTGAAGGAAAAAAATCGTGATGAAACCACAGTATGGTGGTAGGGCTTTTTCTAATGTCTGTCTGGCTAGCTACCACCTTCAAGCTGAAAGTCTACCGGCAAATACTTATAGATGTTTTCTTGCAGTTGTGCTTGAGAGCCAGTCCTTCCACTAGGCTTAGCATGTCCGCCATCTTGGGATCATCACTTAATATCAGGTGACATTGTGACCATAACGCCTAAACCTATTAACTCTAAAAAAGTCAATATGAAAGCGACGTGTGACGAGACTCATCGGGTGACAATCACCGTTGTACTACTCACCAAAAAGCACCACGGAGACACTTCAATCCCCAGTGTTGTCGGTGACCAGGGACAACTTTCACACTTCTTCTTATAGCACTAAGTAATTTGAACATAATAAAATTAGTGGAAGGACAATAAATTCTCGGAGAACTAATACCGTTTCTGATTGCGTACAACGACTGCCAATAATAAGAATGACGCAACAACACCTACATTATTTAATAAACCATGCTCTGAACATAATTGTTTTTGCGAGCGTGAATCAATGCCAGGATTTATTTTTCATTTGGAACAATGGAACTTGTTAATAAAACTTTGAAGTTGTACTTAGGAAAGCTGCGGTTCAACTTGGCTTCTTCTCTGTGGTACTTGCGCAAGTCGTTTCGATATAAACTTTTCCTTAGCACTAAAGTAAAGCTCTTTAGATCTTTTGTAGTGAGCGTAATATGATCTTAGATGATGCAAACATTTACTGCAAAAATTTGATTTCAACCTTTTATTATTTATTTTAGGAATGACTCCGCCGTTTCGAGAATATGTATTATTGTTATTCGAACTTACAAATTTATATCTGACGACATTTGTGAGGTGGTATCACACGAAAATTTATTGTATTACGACACGACAAGTAATTTGTATATACATAAATCGTTTTCAATTCATTATTGTAAAAATATAAATAAACTCAATATTAAGTCGTTTTGTATCTAATAAATAATTTCATTTGAAAGCAATTAAAGACTTCATAGACATATAATAAATTATTTCATTATTGTAGTGTAGGAAGAACATAATTATTTCGGTAAAGTATTTTCTTGAAAAAAGAAAAATATACTTTAAACCTGCAAAAATACTCTACGTGCGTAATTAAAATATGCACCTTAATTACAACATACGTTAGTAGTAATTTACTTTATTTTTGTATGACCTAGAATTCACAATCTAGTACCTCTTCAAACTCTATCTTTATATACAAAGTTCCGGTATACTGTGTGTTCATAACTCTTTATATTTAAAACGTGTTGTCCTATTTTTCTGAATTTATTCATGTGTAATTATGTAGTAATCTGGATGGTTTGTAGGTATAATGTCATTAGCCAAAGTCGGATTTAGTAGTTAGCTCTAGTTACCTTGTGACAGAAGAACCCTGCCTACTGGGTCCGCTAGTATAAACATATATAACCACCAAGCAATTTGTTGTGTAAAGAAGGTCTCACTATTTTTCTGGGATTTTGTTGGCAGATTTGTTATAACATAACACGGGTCGCATGCGAAAACAAGGAACGCCTTTTACTTTATTATCGCTCAAATAATCTCGCACACTCCTTCGGCATTCAGAATTGTATGTCTCTTAATGTTTGTAACTATAAAAATGTTACAAAGTTACGTAAAGACATTTCAAAATTTTACATCGACATACGATTATAATTTTTCCAATTTTATTACTTAATGTTAGTACCATTGTTTTAACTCTGTAATCATTACATATATGTTTTTTGAAAATTGTTAGTTTATTGACCACTTATTATATTGCATTTATCAGTGACAGTACGAACGCAAATAATTAATGATTAATTAAAAATCTAATACATACGTTTTAGTTTTCAGCACTTTTGAAAATTTTAATACAATTTTAACTGTGCCAAATCTTGCACTTCCCCATTCGCTTATGTATTCATATATATTATTCCGGAATGGTGTAAAGACGTTTTAAAATTATTTTAATATCATCAAATCTCATCTCATAGTCTGTTTACGATCAGTTAGGTTTCGTGCGTTTATTGTCTGTCGAGGAAATGTTACTATAGATACAAAGTTCTCTTATAAAAACACCCTTTATTAGGGTCGTAGGAGTTTAGAGGATTCGTAAGATGTGTGACGAGCGGCGAGGACCCTTCCCAGCTCATTTGACCCAGGTGATAAAGTAGGTCGTTGCCGTCCCATATAACATTACAAGATTCTCTTACATATTTCATTATATATTAAATCCCTAGTTCACATATATTACGTTTAGGATTATTTTTTCATCTTGGAGTGTTGTTTTTTTTACTATTGATTCTGGTATCGAGTAAGCAAGATGAATGTTAACACTTGTTTTTTTTTTAATTTATTTCGAATTGCAATATTCGTCTGTAATTTTTCATTCGCTTTTTTATTTTACACTTAAAGTTATGAGTAATTACTATAAACAATAGTTCCAAATTAAATTCAGATTAAATCTTCGTTGGTTCTATATTAGTCTTAAATTATTCAAACTAAATGATCTGAAATTTCAATTTGATCTGAATTGCATTTGTGGAGAGGAAGCGGCGCGGGGGCGGTCTCAGAACTGCAGCGTTTGGGGTTGCGTCTGAACTAGGGATGTTACGGAGTTTCGACTTTGATACGGAAAGGTCGGAAATTCCGATTGATTTTACTCCTCCGACTCCGATTTCGGCTTCGGTACTTTTGAATCGGAGGTTATATAGCTCAAGAAATTTCTTGATTTTTCAAAGGATTGCTCTACTGGGCCTTCTCTTAAGTTTTATAGAAGATATCACATTTCGTCGCTTGTTCCAATTCCTAGTATCGAATAATATGATCTTATAATATATAATTTATTTATTTATCACATCTGGCTTCTTCTCTATCTCCGTTTCGCATCTGCCTCTGATTGCGACTTCAACTACGATAAGGCATATTATATACCTACGGTTCCGAGTCCGGCTCCGGTATACCTACTTCCATAACATCCCTAGTCTGTAGAGTATGGGGGGTGGTTTGTTACGTAATATCTGCGGCAACGCTCTCGCTTACTGAATCCGGCTGGCTTTCATGCACGTCGGGCTGCACCGCGTCCTCGCACCTATTGTCCGCGCTCGTACGCCTGTTTGCATTTCAGCTTAGCTCTTTATTGGAGACTTCTCTTGTCGCTTGTCATTGTAGTGGGGTTTTCATTACTCGCTATTTCATGGAATCGTGAATCGTCCAAGCTATAACAACTTATGCACGACCGCGTTGTGATCTTTACTAATTTCCGGAGTTCATGTAAAACTTATGTCACTTTTTTTTTCTTTGATAACAAATGCATAAATTCTCAGTAAATTAACGTAAAATAATAGATAAATGGCAATCGTTTTATTTTTATTTTGAAAATATCTTTCTTATTTATATTTTGAAGAATAAAAATTTAAACAAATCCAACAATGAGCATTTGGCAACGAGCAACGACAATATTTAAATAGTTTTTTTTTTATATTTAATTTATGAAATGTCCCCCAAATAATCTCCTGTAATAAACCCACTGTTGTATGTGTCTAAAGCATTTGTAATACTTTTTGCACCAATAGTTAATATAATATTGAAAGTAAATAACCTCACATAAACTCACAAAAATAGTGACGCTTGTAGGTAAAATTTATCCTCACAGCGTTATTCAGTAATGAATACTCATTTGTATGCACAGACAACAATAGTCGTTTCGAATATAATATGTATCTCTGGTCGCAAATTGTGCAGCAGTGTCAGCATAAGGCCGGAGTTTGAGGCTTGCCGCCCGCCTGTTGTGAAATGCGTAGATTATTTATCCTTTGATTTATATATTTATAGTGTTGTATAGGTACTTTTGGAATGCTAATGAAAGCTATGATATTTTCACTGTTAGTAGCGTTTAGTTTTTTTCTTCAGTAAATTTATTCTTTTTTTATTATAATACATTTGACGTAGTGTGAAACAAATTTATTGTTCGCAAATCGTTATGAAACAAATTCAAAGTAACCTCGGCGTAAACATCCATAGTATTTCTTATGTAAGATGTTTCTAAACAAATTATTTGATGTTTGTAAAAAACCGAAATATATTTTATTCAGACGACAATGGTCAATAATTATACCTAATACATAATTATCCAATATATATATATATATATATATATATATATATATATATATATATATATATATATATATATATATATATATATATATATGAATAAAAATATATATATATAAAATGTGTAAGGTCTAAATGATCTATTTTTGAAAGGGGTTAAATTAAGAACTCTTTGGGGAGACAGCTTCACAGTACTTCCAACCCTTATACTAGGGATTATGTCCCATTAGTTACGTGAAGGCTTAGGTTAGGTTGCACTGGTCACAATGAACAGCGCTAGAGGCAGCAGGCGTGTGCCTCGAAGTGTATTCGTGTAATGGGCACGCGTTTTACATTGTCCCCGGGGAGTCACGTAATGGACGAATGGACGAGCGATCTCAGATTAAACAACGAGTTTTCACTAAAACAGTTCAATTTGGCCATATAAAATCAGTAAGAAAATTTCGCAGTGTTTTAAAAATTATTTAGGTAATCGGAATATTAATATTCATTGGCAGTTCTTATTATTGGCTTATTACCCTATTTAAATATACCGCGAATTTCATTTAAAGCCATTCTTTTTAATGACAATTTCCGAAGTAGTCGAAATTACTTGACTTTTGTAGTTCATACAATATCTTCTGTCCATTTACTGACAGCCAGATGTGGATCCAACCCTCAAAAAAGGGTTGTGGTCATAGCTACCCGAAAATCGGCCAAGTGCGAGTCGGAGTATGAACTTGCTCATGATCAATATAGTATATATCTACAAAGGAGATGTTTCTAAAATATATGTACTTGGGCAAAGCTTTGGGGCAAACACTAACTGTGAAAGTGTGATGTCACAAGTCTATTAGAGTTGTGGGCATGTCTATAGCGCTCACAACGGTGAATCCCCGATTGATGACAGCTGTTAATGACGGCATAAACTGCGCAGTCCACACGCTGTGTTTTAAATTAAATATTCAGTGATTAGAAAATGAAATATGGGTATTGTTATTTACTAGTTGACCTGGCATACGAAATTCATTTAAATTCTATACTTTCCAGTAGTCAGAACTCGACCATAGCGCCACCTATCACGTTATCGACACATATCGAGGTCAAAACTATCTTATCGCCCAAGTTGGAACAACTGCACACAGTGTGCAAATTTTCACTAAAATCCGTTAATTAGTTTAGTAGTTCATCGCGGACAAATAACGTGAAATCCGTTTCATTTGTATATATAAATACGAGCTGTGCCTCCAACTTCGTTTGCTTGGAACTAAAGTTTTATTTAGTAATTTTTGCCCGTTTTTTGTACCTTTTTTCAGTACAATTTTGCTCGTATGGGTGGTAGCGTAATGTTAAATAGCCTTCCTTAATGATTGCTCTATCAAATACAAAAAATATTTTTAAATCCGTATTGTAGTTACTAAGATTGGCGCGTTTGAACAAAGAAACTTTTCCGCTTATAATATTATAATATAGATTGTAAATCCAAAGCGAAATCTAGTGACTTTCGAAGGTTATGCGTTGATAAATTATTTAAAACTTAGGAGCCATACACGTGTGCTGCTTGTAAAATGAAAATACAAATATACTATGCTACTCATAATAATAAAGTGTACAAAAATTTGACACAAACTACTCATACTTTCTATATTATTTTCGTGTGTAACGGCAATTACTAATGCTGTGTTACCGCTCTAGAAAAGTAATAAATATTCTGTACAGTGTTGGGGAAATTAGAAAGAAAGAACATTTATTTAGATAATATACAATGAATATAGCATAATTACACAAATACAGTCTTACAAACTAAAATCATCATACAACATCGACAAAGGAACCAAGCGCAGCATATGCTATGGCAAACTGCTATAGCGCTAGTTTTCAGCTGGACCTGAAGTTAGTTTAATTATGTGCCATGCTAAAATGAAATTATTTGATAATGAAAGTATAATATTTTTTGTAATCTGATTGGTAGTTTTTAAGGTAAGCGCGTTCAAACAAAAAGCTTTCGCTTTATAATATTAATATAGATACATATTTTGAAAAAGTCCTGATATGTATGTAAGCAAGGCAATCATCTAAATTATCTTTGATACTTACCCCGACAGCAAATATTTACATGAAGTCTCTCAACAAACTACGTACTGGAATTCGCTGGTAATATTACTCTAAAGCTTTTAGGTAAATCAGTCGGCCCCAACCTTTAGTCAGTTACATATATGACGAGATTGATGGTCGAGTGCAATAGTACATTAGTCTTGTTTCCCACAGTTCATGTTATACAAGTTGATATATTAATTATACCTATTATGTATAAATTGTACGTATATCAGCTTGAAGAATAAAGGTTGCACAAAACTACATTTTCAGCATTTAAAATCAGAAATGTAATTAAAGTAAAACAATTAGTTGTATCCTTAATATAGAATTAATTTAATATCTTTAAAATACGAAATACCTGTTAAAATAAACAATACTCAATAAAAAACATCCATTAAGCTAATTTGGATAATTTATATATTTCAAATTCTAAGTTAAATGTTATTAAATCTGTATGATGTGCTTAAATTATTTGTTACAATTTATGTAAGAAATAGAAAAACATAAACATAATATTGCGTAAATACAGCGTAATGCATATATGTTTAAACAGCCCTTAGATCTAATATATAGTTAATCCTGAGATCATTCAAAATTAACTATATTCCAAATTAAAATGCCGTTATTCACTTATCTATACTAATACACCTATACCTAATACTCTTCTATACGTATATTTTTTTAAAACAAAAACGATATCGTTAATAACTAAAACATGTTCGTAACTTCATGAGTTGCTAAAAAGACCTACCAAACTGTGAAGTGAGGATTCGCAATTTCGTGACTATTGCTCCCCGACACGTCCTTAGCCCCTGTAATAATATATGCTGTGATTTTGAGATGTCGAACAGAAATAACCCAGATTTTTATCAAAATATCCTTTATTTTCATCTACTCTGCCAGACATGTGTATGTAGCGTTTTCCTATCCAAATTTATTTTATACAACGTGGTGAAATTATTGTTTATTAATTGAAATTTTAACTAGTGGTCGTCTGGTGGCGGGAATTCGACTGTTATTAATTACATTTTAACACTGAATGTTATGAGGTTCTTTTGTTATAAACTATATATACCTCTATAATAATCGTACATAATTTTTGGTTAGTTATTGATTAATTGCTTATGCTTTAAAATTCTTTAGCGATAATTTCTACTCCATGCCACTATTTGTCTATTGAAAATATGTTTTAAATTGGTAATATGAATATAAATAATGAATGGTTTACTTTATTTGATGCATTTGAAACATATCATGTATAAATTATACGCTAAATCTAATACTATATACCTAAAAAGGAGTATAAATACATTTTTATTCACGTACTAATATATATAGAAATATAGCAGAATTTATGCCAGTTTAATGTGGGTCGAGCTTAAAACTTGAATGACTTGCTATATTCTGCCGAGATTCTACGTCACGTGTTTACAACAGCTTCGTAATTATGTGCCGAGATTTAAGGATGGGGAACGGATTTAACCCAGATCTAAATAATCCTCTCCACATCTGTCTACCCTATCAGACTTTTGTTTTTATTTTCGGATTCATGTGTTACCGTATTGTTCGTGTTTAAGTTTTAAATTTGTTTTTCAGTAGTACATTATTATTATTGTATCTATTGTTAGATTATTTGTTGATCGTCTTTATATAATGTTACCTTTATCATTGATCGTCTCTTTATATTAAATATAATATAAAAGGGTTATATATCTACATGTTTGATTAAAAATATCTTTAAAGTCTGAAATTGATATTTACATGTTTGGTTAAAAATAACTTTATAAATTCTAATTGTAATGACAAGTTTTATAAGAATTGTATTAATAATCTATTTCATGTAGTTCGCTTTTAGCGCTTTTTGTTTCCGGTTGTGGCGATATATATACGTGTGTCTTACAATAGACTGAAGTATTAGTGATGTGAAGAACCAAATAGTAGTGCAGACTATTAAACGAGACGGTTAAGATATATGGATTTTACACAATGTAACAAATTTTTTTTTTTCGTTTAGCAAAATTGTATATTTACTATTAGGTATACCAACAATTTTTTTTTCAATCCTCATCTAATTTATTTGTAAATATTAATAATAAAAGAAAACCTTTGTATGCTTTTTTGCGTGTACTGAGAAGTGTGAAATTTGGGAGTTAAAATGTATATTATATGTGTTACAAAGATATTAAATTATATAAAAAATATATATTTATAAGTTTTTACGTAAAAATTAATAAATTACGGTCGAATATTAACCACTAGGCGACCATAAGCTCTTAGTTAAAATGTTTCTTTATACTATTTTATAGTACTTTACAACATTTCTGTAGTTAGATATGCTAAGTGTTTCCACAATTTAAGCACAGAGGCACTAAGATCAAGTTAATGTGGATCCATAGGAAAATGTTTGAACAAAGTTGGTCAATCAGTTATGTTAAGCCACAACAAAAAAATCGTTCAAGGTCATTTAAGCCTTAAATAAAATCTCGATGTTATTAACTCACAACAACACATTATTATGTAACATGATTAATTTACGATTGAAGAGTGCGTGTGCGATTTGTCGTTTGGATGGTGTGACTTGGGTTAATTTAAATGACGGCTTTTTGTACATAGGGCCGGCAACACCGTTGCTTTCGCTATGGGAGAGGCCTTATGAATTAACCGTGTAACCTATGTGGTTTATGAGTAGTACTATTTTTAAAAGTCACTTACGTAACCTAATATAAAAATAGTATTACCCTTATAAAATCGTGGCCATTATATTATAACTTTTATTATGTTTAATTTTATACGGTTTATATTTCATAAAGATCAAATTTACAACGGATATTATTCTAAAGAAATAATTTACTCTGTTTCCTTTTTTGAATACAATGTAGTTGCGTTCAAGCAATAGTGTCTTGTAAAATCTTCAATAAAAAAAATTGAAAAGTATTGTGAATTTAAGGAAAGCCGTAAAATAGATATATATATATACAATGAATGATTCAACTCTCAATGTTTATTTAGTGTCGGCACGATATTTAAATTAGTTTTATAAAGTTATACCATAATAACAGAACCAATAACATAATAACTATAAAGTACCTAATCTTTTAATTTTCTTCATTGAAATATTAAGTACTGAGAGTAGTATTTGAAAGTATTGAGTTATTTTTAATTTAATTTCTTAATAAATTGTATTAATTTATTTAAGGAGAAAAAAGATGAAACAACCTTAATTTGTTTTTGCGTATTTCATTCAGAATGCCCCGTGTATTTGGAAGTATTCCTTTTATAGGTTCATTCAATTAATTCAAAATACAAATTTTGTTTATCTCTCATGCTGGTATTTTCGCTACGGCCGGGCGGTTCGGGTTAACCTCGTAGCTTCCCAGTTGTTTAATTAAGCAACGCAGAATTATAAACGTAACGAGATTTAAAATTAACATTAAAGCTTTTTAATTTTTCATATTATGGAAAACCTTTTTAAACATCGAGACTTTTTGTTTCATAAATTCCATAAAGCAATATTTTCTGTATAATTTATAATAAAATTTATTAAAAGTTGAATAAATTCGTTTATTTATATATTTAATAATAATTTTTATCCCTATAGATAAGTTTAAGTATTTATTACTTTGCAATTTTGTAGACATTAAATTCTTGCATATGGGTACCCCGGGTATTGATGAATGACGTATTTAACTTTAATCCTTAAGTTTAGAAGTTTATGCATTTTTTTGCAAATTTCAATATTTCTACGTACATGAATCCTTAAAGACTCAAATAACGAGGATCTAAAAGGATTTTCTAATATGTCGTTAAATACAAAAGGTGTGTAAGTAAGAATATGCAACAGGGTGGGTACCCGTGTATTGACATAAGAGTTAAACTCACTTATTTTCAAACAAGTAAATTTATTTGAATGTAACTAATTGTTTTGTTTATGCAATTGAAGAGTGTAAATACTAGCCGTATAACTGATTCTGTATAATGATGGAAGGGACATAATTTCAAACAGTTCAGTTTTGCTTTCAAATTATTTCTAGTGTTAGCTCAGTGGTTGTATTAGATCATATAATCATTATTGATTTGACGAAATTCTAAAAGCCGCTATGGAACAAAAAAAACAGTTCACAAATAGTAGTGAAAAATGTAGTACACAGGTTTGTTTTTTGTCTATTTATGTAGAGATTAAGAGTAAACCCGAGAAGGAATCTAAAATTATTTCATAAGTACCAAGTCGCCTTAATACAATTTTACTCAAAAAACAGTATTCTTTAATCCAGGTAAGATATGTATTTCGCTTGGAACCTGAAAAACATATTCACGTGAACAAGATCGCGAACAGCAGCTAGTAAATCATAAAATTATACAAAAGGTGAAAACGCTCGTAGAATATTCCGTTCTAACAAAATGATTTGTGAGAATAATATTTCATTTACCATTTACAATCTTTGTAAGGAGAGACTGAGTTCTATGTTGGGTATTTGTTTCATACCTACGAGTGCAAATGTATCCTAGTATCAAATAAGGCAAGTTTATATAATTGAAGAAATCCATCCTGCGATGAATAAATATTTATAAATTTCAGTTATAGGTTACGTAATTATTGCTTTAAATAAGTGATGTATAAAATAGGTATAATTTGTGATGATTGTGAAGACCTTATAATTTAAATTTTACTTAAATTAATATTTATTATGCTTTTTACTAATATTTTCCTAAAGCTCACTTTTAATAAAGTCTTCACTTCAAATACTATATCACGTGAGAAGATACTACAAGAGTTGTGTTCGATTTAATCGCGATCATCATACATTATATGTGGAATACTCAATATATTTGCGTACATTCTTTTGTTTTATGCTGAACGGGCTTGAGAGAAGCGTGTAGGACTTATGAAGTTAGAATCACTGTTAATACCCATTAAAATACTACGACAACCTAAAAACCCTTTTATTACCAAAAACCGGAGACTGCTTTTACACTACTTCGCGTCACTACCATAGGTCTGAGACGTGTTCATTATTGAGGATATGGCAATTATCGCAAGGGTGTCAAAATAGCCAAAACTCGACTGTTACCATGCACGAGAAATGGCTAACTTTCTATATTCAATCTAATTACCTATCATATATGTAAATCTATCATATTATATATCTATAGAATCAGTAAAATATTCTACATGTAATTAGGTACCTACTTAGAAAAAAATCCTCATAGAATCTATGTTACGACTGTGACGTAAAATTGAAAAAATGTCTGCTTATTTATAGGTATCTTTTTACCTAAGCCGTATTTTATCACGTATATTTGGCGCCACCCAGAGGAGGTAAAAGATAAATGTGTTTGCGAAAATTTAGTAGAAACAATGGCAGCGACCTAGACTGGGGAGCCAATACCGCTGATGTTATCGGGTCGGGGTACGATTGAAATACGTGACGTGCCTCTCGACTCGTCTCATTTCATACCTTGTAACATGAAAATAGTACGAGTCGTGTTTGCGAATTAATTAATTACATATAACAGTCGTTTGATTTACGTAATTGATTACGGGTTTTGAAGTCTGGGGCTATTTCTTATAGACATTGATTAGGTTTTGTCTTTGGCAATGTGTCTTGTATACAATCTGCGAGTGTTACTATATACAATTATGCTCAACTTATATGGCGTGTGTCAGAAGTGTGTAGGATTTATTGTAAGGGTAAGAATATGGCTGAAGATATTATCGATTTTTTATGTTATTGCCTCCTAATTTGATGTTCTTCTTAGATACAATAGATCAATTTTTGTCCATGAACTAGATATAGGCTGGACGTAAGTAAAGGTACTGATGCGTCTACTGACCTCGAATAAAACTGCAATGCTGCTTATGTTAATTATAGACGACCATGAGCTGCAGCAACTAGGGTTGTCAATGTTACAATTGGAATTTGCGAGTAATAAGTCATTTTAGTAACGGACGGCCGCTAACTATTACTCACTATTACTTTACATCATAAATAAAAGTTTTAAAATGTATCTTAAATGCTATTATAGCATTAATTAAAATATATTCATAAACATAAATACATTCTAATAAATAATATATTCTGCATATTGTATGTAGTTGTAAATAAATAAATAGAACATTAAAATTTATCTAAATGTTCATTATATTTTATGTGTCCATTGAAGTTCGGCATACTTTCAAAAATAATATAAAAAACGAGTAAGCCAGGACGGTAGCGAACACTGCTGATGTAGATATCTAGATGATCACCGCTATATTTTTGGATTGAACTGTGTTTACTGTCAGATATAAAGCCAGTCACATTGTCGTGCTTCAATAAAAAAAAAGTGGAAATGATATCGCTACAGTCTTTTCTAGGCGAGGGGCCGTGACCGTGTCTAGACTTAAAATCGAGTCCGCCTAGAAACAACGTACTATTTCTAAGAGAATTGGACCAGTCCCTTTTATAGAGCATCCGTTGTGAATCACCTAGATTGGCACTTTATTTTAGGCTTATCTATCCGTTGCGTCACTTCGCTAAATTAATTTAGCACACAGTTTTAGTTTGCCTATTTAATGTAATCGACATCTTTAGTATTTTCTAATATGTTAATTATCCTTTTATACATTACAAATGGCAACTTCTGTCTGTCCATTAGTATGGCTACAACTAAAGAACCATTGAATCGATTTATATGGTTATTTATAGAGTATACGTGTATTCTATATTTAAATTTTAGTGTGTTTTTCTACATTAGGTAATTTACGGAAAAAGTTATGATGATAATAATAAATAATAAGACAAAATATGTAAAGCTTTTTAATATTTTAATGTTTTAGACGTTTCCAAGAGTAGAACCGGCAGTAGATCTAGTAAATTTATACGAAGTTTTATTATAGGCCATTATTTCATCTATAATTTGTTGGAATTTGCTATGTGAGAATAGTATCTTCTTTATTTCATCGATTGATTTAAAAGAATATAAAATAAAAAAGCATAAGAAAAAAATCAAATTGTGCTATACTTTGAAACCTTTATAAACTAAACGATATTCCCTAATGAATAAAACAAAGTTATGTGTCGTTAAGTTGTAAGTGTATACTTTAGTAAAGGTAAGCAGTGTAAACTACACTGGTTATTTATAAAACTGCCTTGAACTCCATCACGCACATAACTTTCGTAGATAATTTTAGAGAGTATGCCATCGTTTTTATATTATAGTTCTTCCTTTAACAGCACATTGAATTTCAAATATAATAGTTATGTAGTTATAACTAAATGATAGGTAAAAACATAAATAGAAAAGCAAGTTACATGTTTTTTTAGAAGCAAAGGTGCGGGAGTAAGAATTTATTAAAGACGCAATGCGGATAAAGTAAAAAGCTCAATTTGTTTATAGCTGTGACATTGTATTTCACTTGGGCTTTTGGTCTAAATATTAATAAGAATATTTTCGTTTTTAGATAGAGCTTCATTTTATACCGACGACGGCAAATAAACAAATGAATCTCGAAGATATGAATTTTAATCTTATCGCAAAAATAGTTGAGATATCTCTCTCCATGAGAAAGTGTATACATATAATTGCACAGTATTATAACTATTTGGACGATACATTTGTGCCTATATACTTAATTTATACGACTTTTTGAAGAAATTTGAATTATAATGATCATGTATTGTTTTAGTAATAATAAAAACACGATAATATAATCTATATTAATATTATAAAGCGGAAATATTTTTATGAACGCACTAATTTTAGGAACTAGCTGTAGGGTTTCAAAAATTGCTTTTGTATTTGATAGAGCAATCACCGAGGAAGGATTTAGGTTATTTAACATCACGTTGCCAGTAATAGGAGCAAAGCTGTATTGAAAAAAGTTACGAAAACAAGCAAAAATGATGAAATAATTTGTAGTTCCATGCGAAGTCACAGGCACTGGTCGTCGCTAAATAAATCTTTGTTTAAAACTCATGCCAAGAAAGTTTAAAGTAAAATTAATGTAGGTTTTATTTCTGTTTTTTATTAATTCATACATTAAGTAATTTTAAATTCAGACTTAATTTTAAAATAAAACATCTTTATAACTATAAATATTCGTTTAATAACGTGATTGATGAAACTACTTTATTTTAAGGGAATATTGACATTTTAATAAAACTAACTTAAGAAAGTTATGAATGAATGTTTAATATTTTGTATTTTATAAATTTTTATTAACAAAGTTTCCCTTTAATATAATACTAAGTTGTAAGAACAAAATGTGTGGAAAAGCTCATGAAATATGTAACCAAATATTTCGAGGACGTGTTTGTTTTAAAGAATATTGGTTTTATTGGAATAGTGATTTTACATTTTTCGATTAAATAATACCTCTTAAAATCTTTTATCCCTTTATAATTTAACTTTTTATTGGAAGTCATATTCGATATTCCACCTTCCTTTATTTTGATGACGGAATTAATTACCCTTAGTCGTAATTCCCAATTCGTAGCGATGGGAATTGTAAAAAAAGAATCTCCTTATATTTTTCTCGTTTACAGTAAATTGTGTAGGCAACTAAGTTATGAAAGAAAATGTGTAGGATGGTAAGCCACCTTTTAAAGATCAATGCTGCTTATTTATCAGAAATATCTTGGTGTATTTTTAGATATAATAAGAGTAGAAGTGTATCGCGTCCTACACATAAAAGTTGAAAGGACGCATGTGAATGTCAGTAGAAAGTTCACTCTAGTGCTTGCTGTTGAAAATAAAATATTACTAAATATACAATATCTATCCCGGCAGATGTTATTCTGCCTCTTTTGATAGTTAATAACTCGATCTCATCACCATCTATTATATCTTGGAAAAGCCATGAACCATCGTCTCGATAAAATATACTATATGAATTTAATTTCTATCAGTAAAGTCGTCTAGAAGTTACACGATCACTAACAGACGTATACAATTTTTTATATATAAACATAATGAAAAACAAGTATTAGTTACCTATAGCTTAAATATTAGTTTAGATCAATATGTTCATACCACTATAAATATACTTGAAATCTATTTTGTGTTGTTTTTTGGAGGCGGTTGCAAAATACGTAGTTGTATATTGCAGAAAATATGTTGTCTCATTTTTAATGACCTTACAACAATAAATGATTATGTATATATACGTATAAAACTTTAAATCTGCTAATTCTGTACATTACATGTTTTTTGATAAATATTATTTGTCAAATAATAATTGAGTTTTTTTCTGCATGTGCTCCTGTACACTGTACACACCTGTCGACGTTAAAACTACTGGACTGATTTTGATGAAATTTTATACTTTCTAATTAATTTTATGGATGAACATTGTAAAACAAAGGTGCTTTTCCCTGGAATAGAGGATAAAGTTAACATTTTCTAGTAAATGAACTTCCATATACAGTATAACAACGTGATTGTGCTGTACTATTCATAAAAAAAAAATGTGATAGGTACATTTACTTAATCTTACAATACCATGTACACAAAATTTAAAAAGGAACCATGTTTTTTATTTAACATAATTCAAGTCACACGCACAAAATTACCGGCGGAGCTAGTTATTACATAAATCTTCAACAAATCAAAGTCCTCAGTATCTGGTTACGAATATGTCCCATCAGCGTTAATAACTAAACTCAATTTAATGTTAATTGCCGGTGATTCACCGATCCGGTCATTGCATAAAGCTGCGACTAAACGTCCGGTCTGTTAAATAGCGCGTCCGCAGACTTTCCTGCCTAACACGTGCGTTATGTAGTTTGGCGGTTTAATCACTCTGGCCAACCATTATCATTACGGGAATCGCTAATGGAATGGGTATCCCATTGTGGTGCTATATAATAAGCATCTTTTTTTTACATTTTCGTGTTAAGCTTTTTTCACATAATTGAATTGAGTACAAAATCATATTTCTTGTTTCATTGTCTCTAATTATTGTTTTTTAAATTGGGAAAACGTTAAATTTATGTCATAGTTTCCTACTTTTTGGGAAGGAAACAATCGCATGACGTTTTAGTACGTAAACATTGATTACTATTTATGTGCCGAACGGTATTTACAGCAACCGTTAAATATTTACACATTAAATATTATACATTAATTGCTATATATTGCCAATAACAATTTGGTTTTAAGTGCGTGTACATAAATTTATTTTACCTTATTATATTTAACATATTCAATAAACCGCAATAATGTATATTGAGTACATATATTGCCTTGTTAACTTTTTTTTAAATATATTTAATTGAATAATTGTTTTAAGGTATAATCTAATTTATTGCGTTATACATCTGTATTGTGATTATTTTTTGTTTTATAAATGTAATAAGCGTGTGTAATTGTATCGTATATTATAATTAGATTTTGTGAACACGAGTAGTGAAAGTACAGTGTACGTTCTATTAGCGCTGCCTTCGTAAATAAATAAATATAATTAAAAAAATCATAATCAGTAAACATATAATTTTGAAATTGAAATATATTTTACTTGTTCTCAGTTTCTCAACGTAAATCAAGGGTCCATCCCATAATTAATGTGTTTAGCGACCTACATTAGATTACCGTTTATGGTTGCGACCGTTTAGCTACAGCGTTCCGTGACGGCAGTCGGAAAATTGGAAAATGATAGTCGATAGCGATAGCCACATTGCGAAAAGCTATTTCTGTTCCGAAAATGCAGTGCGATAGCAGTCTTTCGTTTTATCAAATATTAGAAAATGTATTAGTATTCAAAATTGTAAATTGGGAGTGATAGATAATAAAGTTCGTGGTCGTAAACAATGGTATATTTGTTAACTGTTGTCTGCTATATTTTACAACATAGTTAACTTCTGTGCCGTAGTTCTTTAGAATCCGTCTAGCTCCTTGAATGTGATTGATGGATAAAAAAAATTCAAACAAGCGTATTTACCATTCCATGAAATATATTCGTATTAGATTGAGTTATAACACGAGTAGTACTTTAAGTTGGCTTTATATTAATTAAACATAAAGGCATCTTAACAAAGATGTAACGATGTAACTCAGTTAGTAGTGTGTACGGGCGCTGTGTCAATGGACGTGAGTTCGAATCCCTGCAATAAGCTTGAGCTTTCAGTGAAGGAAAACATAATGATGATACCATAGTATGGTGGTAGGACTTTTTCTAATGCCCGCCTGGCTAGATACCACCCTCAAATTGAAAATCTACCGCCAAATACTATAGGTGTGTTTTGGTAGTTGCACTTGAGAGTCAGTTCCTCAACTAGGCAACATTTTGGGCCACATCGTCACTTAACATCAGGTGAGATTTTGGTCTTCACGCTAAACCTATAAACTTAAAAAATATATATTTATGTAACCAGAATGCTGCGATAACATTTACAATTAGTATATTAGAGGAATAGGATTGTGTTAACCATTGACAGAAAGTTTGGGAAATAATAAATTATCGTGTTATAACCAACTTATGTGGAGTAATGAAAATCATATGCCTAGAGCAATATTAAGTGTGTAGGTGAATTATGTGGGTATTGATGTGTGTATAAAGAGATATGGCTATGACAATTGACAGAGGAAAGTTGAAGAGAATGATGTATGATCCATGATATAGTCCAGGATCCACTGTCCAATTTTTTTTATTGATTACTATTAAGCTAATTTTTCTTAAGCAGCTTCATTTTGATGAGACGCCGAACTTTTCTCTTACAAAATGTTTTGATTGTGGTAGCTAACAGGGGTAGCAACGATAAAACATGTCGATTTGATGAGTCTTAAACATGTATTATTCACAAGGATTTTTTTTTTGTTAAATCTGGAAATAATTATATGAATTATTCGAAAAAATATTTTTCTTACAAAATGGACGGTTTAATCAAAGACACTATAGATCTTTCATCATCTTTCAACATCTATAGATAACGTGGTCATCAAAAATGATAATTAACCCTTTTTTTTCTCTTGATTAGTTTATATTTATATAATTTAACAGCCACATTGTCCTACAAACTGCGTGGTACGTTATCCCGGTCCTACGCTCAAAAGTTATTAACACCAGAAGACCATTTTTCCCTTTACTAACTGTAGGACAAAAATATTACATATTAGGTTAATGTGTTCTCGGTTCAAATATAACAATGTTCTACAATAAAATAGATACATGAAAACATCTTTTTCGAAATTTAAATTTCCAGTAAACCAGGTCAAACTTTTGTGTTTTTACATATTAAAAAAAACATTCATTTTCATCAAATTTATGTAATAAATCTTCATCTTCGCTATTAACATCACTATTATCTTCATCTCCTGCGTTTTCCTCATTCGTGATGTCTGACTCTGTAATAACATAAAAAAATTAAATAAATTACCGAATAATCAGTCAATAAATAATAATATTATTAATAGGGTACCTTGTAAGTCAGCTGATAATTGTTCAAAAGATGGCATTTGAAAAAACTAATGCTCGATTTTTTTAATAATTACGTGTAAATATTAAACTTAAATGCTAAACATTTATTTTAAAAATAAAGTAAAAATATATTCGATCAACTTACCTTTCATAAAACAAATATCCATATTCCAGCCGAAATTTTGCAAAATTTTTATAACTGCTCGAAAGCATAATCAACACAAATATTGAGATGTACTGCTTGAATATTGGAATGACGAAGTAATAGGCTATCATTCTTCTTGCTACAAGGAATTTTTAAATTTGAAGCTTGAAATTGTTGAAAAGTTAGTAATAAACAGATATAAACTTACATATGTCCATTGTTCGGTGCTTCAAGTAGTAACAAGGTAAAATACGCTTTACATTGGGTATTTTTTTAAAGTACTTTTCTGAGGACTAAATAGTAAGTACTTTTTAATTTACCGGGTTATGTAATATAATTATATTTTTTATAGTTAAGGTTTTGTTTTATGGTCACGATCTCACCTGAAGTTAGGTGACGATGTGGCCCAAGATCGTGGACAAGCTAAGCCTAGTGGAGGGGCTGGCTCTCAAGTGCAACTCCCGGAATACCTACATGTATTCCGTGGCAGATTTTCAACTTGAAAGTGGTAGCTAACCATGTGGGCATTAGGAAAGGCCTACCATCATGCTATAGTTTCCTCACGAGGTATTCTGTCACCGAAAGCTCACACTCATTGCTGGTGGATTCGAACTCACGTCACTCACATATAAACTGCCAACTGAGCTATCATCACTTCGAAATCTATTAATTACATTATTCATACACATGCCTTTAATTCTAACTTAAATCATATCTCGTTCCGTTCGTAACCTTTTCCCATTAGGATTATTTCTATTAATCATTTTGAATACACCCCTCCAATACATGCTTCTAATATATCATTCCTGAATATACGACAAAAAGACATTAGGATTGTTAATAAAATATGTGTAGCTTGTGACATTTGAGGATATCTTTGGCACGCTTTTCACTTCAATGTATCAATGTAACAAAAATTTTGTACGTTGTTTTCTCCAACCTGGAGCCGCCTTATACATTCGAAAATTTGCATAATTGGCAAGAGTCAGTGACCTTACAATAATATTATGACGTTGTCCTAATATCTTGACTACAATCAGCAGGATAAACTAAAATAGCCAACTTATTTTATAGAACACTAGCTGTGTCCTCGACGTCGTTCGCGTGAAACTAAATATTGTTTAATAGTTTTTGCCCGTTTTTATAACTTTTTTCAATGTAACTTTGCTCCGTTTGATAGCATGGTGATATTCCTCAATGGTTGCTCTATCACATAGACAAATAATTTGTGATATCCGTCTTGTAATTACTAAGATTAGCGCGTTCAAACAAACAAACTTTTCGGCTTTATTATATTTATAGAACATACACAAGTACAATTGTGTACATACAGTTTGAAAATTATAAAACATTAAAATAAATTATAGCTTAAAAAACTTAAAAACACTTATAAGTCAAAAATCAAACTATAAAAAGAATTTTATCATAATTTTAAGTTTATAAATATATTAATACGTGAAGCAAAAACTTTGTATCCCTATTTACGAAAATTGTGCGGACAGAGGAGTATGGAATTTCGCACACTTATAAGTTATATAGAGAAGGAGTGCTGAAAGCTAATATATTTAATTAATTAATTATGCATAAAAATACATTAAATCAATAAAAAAACATTACACACACTATCATGTATTTGACATACAGACGCATATATACTCTTTTGTTTATTGTTAATGTCTGTGGTCAAATTAAGAATATATTATAGATTAATATTTTTTGTTATTACTGAATGTCAAACATAACCCTATATATTAATATGAGTCTTTGAAAGCAGAATCTTAATAATGTGAAAACTTATAACTTAAATTAATTATAGTCGAATTTCGACCACTGAGCGAACACTAGTTTTTATAAATTTATAACTATTGACTCACGCACTCCATGCATATTTACAATAAAATGTGTATCGCCATAGAACAAATACTTCGGTCTTAAATATTATTTAACTTTTTATTTCGTTTTCTTATTGAAGCCTGTTTTTTACTATATGACGAAATGTTGTACTAAATTTTCTAAATTAATCATGTAAAAATGTACTTTATTTTTAGAAGCGTTATATTATTCTTAAAGTAACGATTGGGTGGGCGTTACGCCTACTCCTCGCTCAAAAGTCAACTTCGTCTATTCACGGAACGATCTTCTTAAGTAATTCTATAGACTTCGACCAGCAATAATGAAACTATTTACAGACAAAAACCTTTGTAGGAGCGTACTTTAGGGTCGAGTGGAGTTCATGAGATTAACAATTAGGCGGATTTTACAGTGTTTGTGAACAATAACAAAAGACAAGTTTTATGTGATACGAAATTCTGTATCATTCGATTTTGTATAGGACTTTTATTAAATTAATTATTTGTGGATATGATGTTCACAAGCTTATATTTTATGAAGACATCCATACTATAATTATACAAAGGAAAAGTTTGTTTGATCGCAGTAATCTTAAGAACTATCAGTCAGATTTAAAAAAAAATGTATTTGATAGAGCAATCACTGAGAAAGGCTTTAGACTATCTAACATCAGTTTACCACCAATAAGAGCAAAGCTGTATTGGAAAAAGTTACAAAACCGGGCAAATATTATTAAATAATTCTTAGTTCCATGTGAATGAAGTAGAAAGCACAGCTAGTGTAGTTATAAACATATACCGGAGATAGGTATATTTACCATTTTTTTGTTATGGCATCTGCTTATGTAGGGGTTTTTGCCAATGTCAAGTGTGAAGGACCCGTATGGGTATATTTGGCTTAACTTTGTGGAATGAAGTGACATACGTAGTGGTGTAGATATAAAATATACTATGACTTTTTTTAAATTAAGTGTAGAAGTTGTGGGAGACAGTGTTAATGACTTACGTTCTATAGTTTCCATATCACGAGACTAGCCTTTTTGAGCGTACCGCAGCTTCGTGGGGAGTCATAAATTGAATAATGAATAATGGCTAGCTCGTCGTAACTAAGTGGACTTTGTTTTGTTTTACGTGCCCTGCCCGATATTGAGCTCCTATGCATAAATTGGAAAAGGCGAAACTGTTTTAAGGCTATATAAATTTGTATTTATTCCAAAATTGAATGTATGTATATTTATTTTGAAATATAAAATTCCCCTTGGGGAAAAATGCGTTTTAATATATATTTACATGGAGTATAGACGTTAAAAGCTAACTATTTTATAGGGTGTGACGAATGATTATTTATAAGTGTTCAAATTTTTCCTATGGGCATCTTTACAGAATTTTCTTATATATAAATATGTATATACCTGTAGAATATATAAAAGTAGAAAAATGATTTATTAACCGCTTAAATAATATGACTTAGAAAAATGTTAAGTTAAAACTAAATAAAATATAAGAGCTGGCACAAGAGACTTAGACGAGATATTGGCTACCTGAATACAAAAACGATAAGTTTTTGAATGTTTTCTTTTTTTTCCAGGCGCAAAGCGATGATGATGACGTTGGCCCTGACGATGTCAACGTGGCGGTTGAAGGCGGTTTCATGGATGAATTCTTCAGTGAGGTATGTGTAAAAACTTATCTCACTATCTTACATAAATCTTGAGAATTAATAGTTTTTTCTAGCTTCATTTTATTTATCTATCGCCAAAGATATACCAGTTTTATCGTAATTTATACTTACTTACTACAAGAGATATTTAAGAATATGTTTTTGCAAGAAATATTAACTAAAAAAGTAAGAAAACTTCAATAAACTATATAATATTTTGAAAGCATCAAATATTGGTTCTGCAAGAATGGTGCGCAAAAATTGCGGTCAAAAATATATTTATGTCTACAATTATTTTAGTGTTATTTGTCGTATAACGATGATTATTACATAGAATATATTAACTTTAAATATACAATTGACAACGTATTTTTCTATTTACAACAATGAATAACTAATTTATGAGATATCAGATAATACAATTAATCAATTATGTAATCTTAGGAACTACATGATCCAGTACGAAAAACTATAGTACAAAGTTACATTGTTCTATGTAAAGTATAAGTTATATTGAACGGGTATGAAATCATAAAGCATGAAACACTAAGTTAGTCAATAACCTAATTAAAACTTCTTTTAGAAGAATTTTGCGAATTAATACTTCTGTCGATCATTTTGGAAACCTCGCGTGTATGAATAATAAGTACTAGTTAAAATAGACGTCGGCGCGTGATAACACTACATTATTATAGTATATCGGATATTGAGAATGAAAGCGTTGTATGAGTAAAATTTACTTCACGCTTGTTAAAAAAAATCGAAACAGTTATCGAAGAATCGGCGAATTAACGTTGAAAGTGATTAAAAAATTAAATAATTTTATATCATGCAAATGCATTTTTACGTACGTTCTAAATCTATTATTTTCTTTTAAAGCCCATATAGTGTTTATATTTTATGTGATAAAGTAAATTTAGATCCAATTTCTAAGATCCACATAAACTATTATCAGTAATTAGCGTGTATCTAACACGTATCTGTTTATTTGTAATTGAAAAGTTATGTACTAATTGTACGTTATTACTCCAATAATTATCTTCAAAAGTTGCATGGTGGTGTAAGGCTTTTTCTAATGCCCACCTGGATAGCTACCACACCCCCAGGTTAGTACCAAATACTTGTAGATGAGTTCTGTCAGTTGCACTTGAGAGGCAGTCCCTCCACTAGACTTAGGGTGTCCATCATCTTGGGCCACATCGTAACTTAACATCAGGTGAGATTGTGGCCTTAACGCTAAACCTTAATTTAAAAAACGGGGTGGATCAATATGTTGTATGCTGACGTACATAAGCTGTAACCGTCAGATGAGCTATCGACTGGACCGTGTACTTACTTACCACTATTGTGGTGTAAAAAAAAAGTAATTTCGTCAAAAAATATTTTAGTGTTCCGGCCTGTGGTATTTATTGAATTTTCTTGAATGTATATGTGTTGATCATTCTATAAGTGACCGACCTCAGTTAAGGTTGCCACACTATTTCTGTTCACTTTAAGATGACCGCGGATTATAACGATTACTTGACATCAATTGGTCTGTATACTGTTTTGTTATTATAAAGTCAGCTATCATTATTCATAATATGCGTGTATAAACATTGATTTGGAAAGATATTACCCGTGAAAATCTAATATTGAAACTGAAATAATGATGGAATAATAGTAGCACGTTCAAAAACGTGGTAAATTTGAATTCTACAGTGACTTGGTGAAGGAATACATGATGAAGCCAGGCAGTATCAAGGCATTTTCTAATATCCGCCCCGTTAATTATGACTTTCAAGTTAAAATTGTGTAGGTTAGCACCTATAGGTATATCTGTCTGTTGCACTTGAAGGACAGTCCGAACACACTCAACACAACACAACACACTCAGCTTATAAAGTTATTTTCTTGAGTCATAATAACACTTGACCTCAGGTGAACGTTGTGGTCTACTAAATATTATACTAATATTATAAATGCGAAAGTGAGTTTGTTTCGCTTTCATGTCTAAACCGCTGAATCGATTGTAATGAATTTTGGCACTGAGATAGGTGGGATCCTTGTCACGGAGATAGGCTACTTTTTCTCGGGAAAAACTTATAGGAAGTGGGGTAAAGAGAAGAATAAACTTTGTATGAAACTTTTATCGCGTCTTGCGGTTTGTTTGACAAAATCAATATTAACGCGAGCAAAGCCGCACGTAAAATCTAGTAGAAAAATAAAAATAGATCCCTGTAGGTTAACTACAGAATTATTACACCTGATAGATAAGCACAGTGCAATTCAGAAACAATGCGGGCCACTCAGGAATCTATCATTCATCACCAGTTATCAACGTCATTCCATTCTGTTGAAATATCTTTTCATATTATAATTAAAGGATTCCATATTCTAATGGCGGCAAAAGGGTTCTAAAACTTCAGAGGACGTTTTCATATATTTAAATCTTTGTTCGTGCTGAGATAGTACAAAGCTTTGGTTTCTAAACATAGCGCGTGTGGTTTTGTTACGAAAGGAAGAAATGGTAATTAGCTTGAACTCCTCTTCAGTACACTCGCTCTCATCCAGGTAGTAGAACTAGTGGGTCGATGTGTCTGCTAACCGAAGCGGCGTATTTATCTTGGTAACTTAGTAATTCAATTATCCGTAAAGGTTTAATTGGTTTAATTAAGTATCGCATTAATGATATTTTTTTATTTTAAACGTTTCCGTAATAATCGGTGGGTCATCAAAATATTTTATGTAATTAAGCCAGTACCAAATACGCTAAGTCGAACAAGAATCCGCAACTAAAATATTACCTTGTTACATAAAAGAAGTCAGTTAAATAACATATCAAATAATAGTTAATGTGGCCCAGTAACATATGTCACACGAACCCATTAATATTAATCGTTATCATATTTTTACTCGATGTTTTCAACGGCTTACCGAAATTTTGTATGGGAAATTTCATTATATCCTTGCTTTATTATGGTGTTCTTCAAACGTCACGCAATTTACACGTTCAATAACAATATAATATGATAATAAATAAATTTGTACGTATTGTTCGTTTCAATTTGGTATTCGGTTAACATTGTTATTAGGACTCATAAGTGATAAGGCCGCATTACTACTTACGTTTCTTTTGCACGAAAACGTTTGCGAAAACTAATACATATACAGATTACTTATATTACTCCAATATTAATGTAGCTGATATCTTTAACACGGCTTATTACTTCGACCTTCTTTATCATTTTATCCTAGGTTACAAGAATGTCGAAATATTTTTTCTTTTCAAAATTTATCGCCAGATTTGTCGCGATCCCAGCTGATTAAACAGTCTAAATGTCTACAAAGAAAAAGGAATGGTTTTTATACCCGTGAATTTTAAAGTGATGACTACGGCTATTTTATTAGTTATGCTCGTGATTGTATGATGATATGGTGTAATAATAATTATTGGATACATAATGATTTCTTATGTTTACGCGAATATTATTCATTGAAATAAAACTAATTTAAACGGATTTTATCGCGGTTATTTATTGATTTTGATCCCGACGTTTCGAAAGCTTTTCAGCCTTCGTGGTCAGTCCGCCCCAGTTTTCATGGTTTCTGATAGGTTTTATAGGCTGGTACGACTACGACGATGGCTGATGTTTTAGAGGCCTCTCAGCGGTTAGGGTTGCTTTTGGTATCTATATGCAAATCATATGGTAGTGTTGTCGCTTTGTCACAACCCATGAGTTAGGTCGATAAAATATGGAACATACAAAATAAAAATACTTGCTGAGGGTTAGAGTGTTCCTATATAGTGCTAATAAAGACTATTAAAACTTTGAGAAGTAGATACAATGACTCAATAGAGAGAGTAGAGTCAATGATCGGTAACATTGTATTGTTAAATATGTTTCTTTTTAACACAAAAGCTAAATTTTAGTGTAACTCTTGTGTATTCATTAATAAAAAAAGTAACTGCAAAATGCAAAATAAATATAGAAGTAACTTGCGTAACATACAGTTATAAACAACATTCAAAGTATTGTCCAACTAGTTTTCCAATCTGCATAGTTGCATGAAAGTTTCTCACTGACGTTGTTCGTGTTGTTTTCCCATTGTATGTCGTTTATTTGTTATTGTCGCTTATATAAATTGCCATTTAAACGTATTGTTTTATGGTTAAACTAGATGGTACTATTATTTCATTGTAACATATCGCCCTATACGAGAAATTTTGGTGGAATATTTGGTAGTTTTTGGGATACTCGTATACTCATCTGTATACAATTTTTATATAATATAAATATGATTAGTTTAAACATTACAATAGTTTACCATTAAAAAAAAATGTATTTATTTTTCGTTAATATCATCAATTCATCTAGCACAGTTAGTAACTGATGTAATTTACATATGTATATTATTTAACTAGCTAGTACTTTCGATTTCGTTCGCGTTTTTCCCATAAAACACACGTTGGTTCATACATCCGTTCTTAGTAAACGTCTAAATCGCAAAATTTCAAGTCAATCGAGAGTATAGTTTTACAAGGATCTTGTGACGCCTTCATGTCAGTCAATAATATTCCGCTTATATCTTATACTAGCTTTAACCCGCGGCTTCGCTCGCGTTAATATTGATTCTGTCAAACAAATCGGATGACGCAAAAAAATTTAATCCCAAGTCTATCCCTCCTTTTACCCCAGTTTCAATAAGTTTTTTGTGAAGGAAAGTAGCCTATCACCGTCACCGAGGTTTCATACACCAAAATTGATTATAATCGATTCAGTGATTTAATCACTAATGCATAACAAACAAACAAGCTCACTTTCATATTGTAATATTATTGAGGGTAGCTGTACCTACGATTGCATTCGTATGGAACTATTAATTATTTAATCATTTTGTAACCTTTTTCAATACAGGTTTGCTCCTATTATTCCGTGATGCTAAACAGTTTAAAACCTTCCTGAATGATTGGTCTATCAAATAGAGAAAATAATTTTTGAAATCACTCGGGTTGTTCCTAAGATTAGCGTGTTCAAATAAACAAACAAACTTTTCCGCTTTATAATATTAGTATAGATTAGCTGATGCTTTCGACTACGCGTTTTTCCTGTCCACCGCGCGTCATCGTAAAATCCGTTCTTAGTAGGTTTCTACGTCGTGACAGGAATACACAAGCCAAACTTGAGATCTATAGGTCTGGTGATTGTGGAGATTTTGTAATGAGTCTGTTAGTGACATTTCGATTATATATGTGAAGATATCACTTATATATTGACTTATGTGTCATGATTTGTAATATGAGATGATGCCTGTGAGCGGACATTGATTTATATTCATGAGCAGTTTTTGTGAACAGTAAAATATGTTGTCGTTGTTTTTTTCGTATAATATGAATTTAAATTAATCTGTTAAATTAACGGATAAATTACATCTTTACAATATACAGACTTAGTGTAAACCGTATAAGTCATTATTTGATGCAATGATGGCTGACTGGTAGCCATACCCGTGTATTGGGTACAACGAGGCGGTGGACATAATTTCGATTCCCTGCAATGAGCTTTTAATAAAGGAAAACATCGTAACGAAATCACGTACGGTGGTAAAGCATATCCTAATGCCCGCCTGACTAGCTACCACTCTCGATTTGAAAAGCTGTCGACAAATATGTATGGTTAGGTTCCGGTAGATGCACCTGAGTTTTAGTCCTTCCACTAAGTTTAGCGTGTCTGTCTTGGACTATATCATCACTACACATTAGGTGAGATTAGGGTCAAATCGATAAACCCAAAAAAAGTAAAAACAATGTTTAGGTTACTTTATATAAAAGAGATACGTATTAACCCTTTTAATTTTCTTGTAACATGAACGAAGTTATTTATAGTATTCACGTCAATAGAGTTAATTGGATAAAACAGGTGGGCGTGTATCGGAAGACTCGAAGGGTCCTAGTATCACTATCGCATGAACGTAATTGCTAACTATGCAAAAGTATTCGTCTAGAAATGTAATATCATATATAAATAAAAGTAATCAAACATTTTTACTAATTTTAATGAATTATGATTTTCGAAAATCATTGCTTAGACGTATTTGTGAACAAATATTACAATAAAATTATCTGCTGCGTATGAGATTTTAATACAATATATTATAATTATTTATTATAATGATTAAATGATCAATATTTTGTCATAATTAAATAACTTTTCTTTTTACATTATATGTTTGTTGCAATAATGATTTATCATTAACGATCTTTTTAGTTTTCTTAAATATTAGACTACAAGTTGACCCGGTGAACTTCGTATCACTAGGACGAAACGTACGGCCTGCCAACGCATTTAAAACACTATATCTTCTAAAATATAAATTTTAATCAAATGCTGTTAAGGGTAATTTTGATCTACATGAATTTTACAACGTATGTAATGTATTTAATTGAATAAGGATTACTATTGTAGAAAATAGTTTGGTAAATAACACACTTTTTTTGTAATATGTAACAGATAAAAATAGCTACTATGGGATATCCTTTAAAGATAAGTATATGCCATCCCGAACTTTTTTATCGATCTTATGAAGATATACAATTCTGTAGTACATTAATTTATCTATCTCGTAAGGTTTAGCCAGCGTTTGCAATTTAAGCGCAGAAAAATATGTTTCTTACGACATCACATTACAAATCTTTGAATTTTTCGTCTTTTATATATTATAATATGTATGTCTTATACATAAAAACTTTCCTCACGAAACACTTTATCTATTATTGCTAAAAACTGCCTTAAAGTGCATTGTACAGTTTAAAAGATCTAAGCAAACAAGCAGCGGAAGCGACTTCATTTATACTATGTAAAGATATCTTTTGATAGAGTGAACCGATTGCGTTGAAACAAAAACTAAGTAATACTCCAAGTTGTTTACAATTATCAAGTATAATAGTTATCTACATTAGTTTTGTACATTTTACGTAATGCGTAGACAAACAGACACAAATTCCAAAAATGCTGAAAATGTGTTCTGTTGTTTATGCTTTACCATCCTGGCTATTTTTTTAAATATTTTCGATGTACAAAAACGACAAATTTATTATGTGTATATAAGATTTCCTGTACGCTTTTCGCAATAATATTATTGATAACTTATATGAAGATATACTTATGTCTATAATTGAGCTAACTTCATGGAGGTAAACAAAAATGTATCGGTCCTTACAAAATAATCTGATGAGTTAGTCATATATAATTATATATACTATTTTTAAAATTTATATGGGTTTTTGTTTTTTGTTTTGGCTATTTATCAGATGAGTCGACACAAAACATCACTAAATGATAAATAGTTATATCGATTTTCATGCCTAATAATATATTATATTAAAAATATGGCATGAATGTATGACGTTTTTATAAGATAAACAGTTTAATTGGTTACAGTTTATTCCGCATTCGGGCATCGAGTTTACCTAAATATTTCTAGAAACGTATTTAACAACATACACTTAATTATAGATATTAATATTGCGTTACTTTTAGATATACATGTCATATTCAATTTCATAACAAAAAAAGCACTGTTCTTGTATGATTCTGCCCAATGTATCAATGTGGTAAATTCATTACCGTAGATGGAGTAGTTTTGCGCTAGATTTATTATGATAATTGATAATGTATGGCGTAAAGTTTTTAATTTTATTTTTTTACCAAGGTTTATTTCCAATTATGATATTTAAAATTTCATTTCAAGGAGTTTTTCACACAGACCATAATTAAATATGTTGATATTATTAATGGTTTCAATATTTGATTTTTATTAATTACATATATGTACTTCTTCACTTTTTTATACTTTATAAGTTTAGCGCTATGGCCACAAGTTTACCTTATGTTAATTGTCGATGTGGTTCAAGATGGTAGACATAAGCCTAATGGAGGCGCTCGCTCACAAGTGCAACTGCCGGAACACACCTACAGGTATTCGGTGGTAGATTTTCGACTTGAAGGTGGTACCTAGCCAGACGGTTTTAGAAAAAGCCCTACCCCCATGCCATGGTTTTATCACGATGTATTCCTTCACCGAAAGCTCAAGTTCATTGCAGGCGAATTCGAAGTCACATCCATTGACTCGGCGTCCGTACACAATATCAACTTCGCTTACGGCAATGTCTCAAATATTTCACGCAACAGTGCTAATAAATAATAACAATGTAGTAACCTTGACAATGTGAATTGTATTTATAATACGTTATGTAATGAATATGTAAATTAAAATTATTTATATATATTTATTACTAGGATAATTATCACCGGACTTATTAACAGCTTTATTAATATAGTTATTTATCTTGTAATTAAAGGTGTAAGCTTCAGCAAAATGTGTGACTTGAATTAAAAAGTTAATAAAAGTTTCTTGTGGTGTTCGAGTTCATTACGCGATAAGCCAACGGGCCTGAAAATAGTGATAGAAAACTGTACTGTCGCTATTGCATCATACTACTATTACCGCGACTGTTAAACGTAGGTTATCTGGAGGTGATAATAATGATAGTTCCGTTTTGACTTTATACTTGACAATGTATTTGTGTCATTCCCCGCTGTAATACTATGTATACGTTTTTATTCGTATTAAAGTAGCTGTATCAATTTATCGTTAATGGTGCATGTACTATTTTGCATGAAAATGTATTGGTTTATTTACTTATCATCGTTATAACTTGTTCTATTATTTATTTACCTGACTAGCTGTGACTCCGTTCACGTGTAACTAAAATTTAATGTAATAATTTTTATAAAAAAATGTTATATAGCCCATGTTACTTAAGGCTAAGTCAATATTTTAATGGTGAAAGAATTTTTGTAATCGTCCTTGCAGTTCTTGAATTTATTCGTGACAAACAAAAATACAAATATTTCCTCTTTATAATATTAGTATAGATAGACAGAAAATATACTAAAATCAGGTTAGAGATTACATCTAAAATTTATAGAAAAACTCACGTAAATCAGTTTAGTTTTCGAGCTATAAGCACATTAGTTGTTCCTGCTACTTCGCATGAAAGTAAAAATAATTTAATTTTTTTTCTCGTTTTAGTCATTTTTTTCAATACAGTTTTTCTCAAATACCCTAAAACTTTCGTCAATTATTGCTCTATGAAATACAAAAAGAATTTTTGAAACCCGACGGGTTGGTTCTAAAATTAGCGCTTACTTTTCCGAGTACGGGTCCTTAATTTTTTCTAGTAAACTTTACTCGAGAATATTGTAGCATTCTATTAGTGTTTTTTTTTTAAATCAGTCTAATAGTTTTTGAGCTTATTCGTTATAAACATACAAAAATTGAAATCTTTCCTCTCTATAGTATATAGTATAGATTAATTGAGTGACAAAAAGACGATGCCTTTTATAACATTTAAGGGTGTTTTCCTGGTTACACAATTTTTCCTTTTTTTTCCTTCGTACATTGTAACATATCGAACCGTGGGATGCGTAACTAATTGGTAATAGCATATATCCGAGGGTAATTATTACAGGCGGTTTATAATTTTCTTACAAATACACTGCGTACAACACAAAGGCTCGAAGAATAATAGTACTGTATTGTGTCTAGGTTTTTTAATATATCGTGGGAATAATGCTTGTTGTTACAGCAACGCTTATAATGATTTTATATCGACATAATTTGTCGTTAGTATATAATAATATGCCAAGTATATTTAGAATATATTGGTGTATATTAAAGAGACACTTTGCGTGCAATTTGTAGATTGTAATTATTTTCAATATTACCGACATTAACAGTTGATCATTTTTTTAATATATATTTCATTCATTTCATTTCATATCAACTATCAGTAGAGTAAACTTCCGTTTAACAAATTACATACAAGTCTGCCTTGTCGTTTTTAAGTTAAAACTAGTTGTATAATATCATATTCGTGAAATTAAAAAACACATGTTTTCTATTAGACATGCTTTAATAATAGATACTTACCATGGTTGTTATTACACTTCCAAATAATTTAACCGGCGTATTCATTCATATTAAAGTTAGATTACTGTTGTAGGCTGTATGTCTAAGCATGTTTTGTCTTATGGGTTTTTATTCATACTAACTGGCTCCGCCGGGTTTCTGCCATTCTTTAGTCAACACCTTGGTCACAGTGTTATCTATTGCGTTCAGGAATAGCATGAAACTTCCATACAAGAACATTACCAACTTCTACGATGTCGGTTTTGGAGCTTTATTAATATTTTTATATATACAGTAGCTTTTACCTGCGGTTTCGCTAGCGTTAATATTGATTTTTTCAAATAAATCGGATGATGATGAAAATAGTTTCATACAAAATGCATCCCTCTCTTTACCCCACTTCCATACAGTTTTTCGTGAGAAAAAGTAGCCTATCACCGTCTTCAGGTTCCCATCTATCTCTATACCAAAATTCATCATAATAGATTCCTCAGTTTAGGCGTGAAAGCGTAACAAACAAACTCACCTTCGCTTTTATAATATTAGTATGTTAGTAATGATTATTAATATAAAAGTTACACATATGCTATAACCATGTTTTAAATTACAACCGAATAAATACATTCCATTATCATGCATTCTGTTCTCCAAAACAGTTCTTTACTACACTTCTCATCAAAAGGGTTTCCTTCGTGACGAGCATGTCACGTACCTAATTACGGTTCCGTATAATCCGAAAAGCAACTCACTACAACCATAAATATTCAGAATGTGTACGGCATTCATAATAATCGTGCAATTCATTTACATGTTATTATTCAGCGTTTATGTGTGGTGACGCTATGTCGGCAGCGACCCAACGAGCCAGTGGTCACGCCCGACGCTGCTGGCGGGAGGCCTGACTCGAGGGTTGATGGTTACGTCATGAACAGTTGCGTGACATCAATCTTCTACAAAATTATGTATTAGGTACTCTAATGGGTGCATTAAAAATAACTACATAATATATAATCGTATAGGGTTGTACAGGTTTTTTAAGTACAATGCCTATTTTTATAGTAGCACGATGTATTGACTACTATTTTGATTTTGGTAAGGACAGTACAATTTAAAAACAACGGCGACGGTCCTTTAGCGGTCGTCGTTTCCATGATAGTCCGCTAGCCTCTAATTCTCTTTGCAGTTGGACATATACACGTGAGAACCATCCCCTGCACTAGGTATATAGTGTGTCCAACATCTTGGGTGACATCATAACTTAAAATCAGATGATATTGTGATCAAACCCTAAATCCTAAAAATTATTTATTAAATATCCCGTGATTCCTAAATTTAACACGTTAAAGAGAGTAATTAATACGAGCTTAGTTACGTATGGGTATAGAAACTTGGTATGATTTAGTGCTAACGGTAAAGTAAACAGTAACAATTGGCTTGTGAGTCAGGTCACGTTAAGGATAGCGAATTAACTTTAAAAGTACAATTTTTACAAAATTTCAATAATACACATAAAAAATCAAAGAAAACGTATAAAACAATATATCATGTATGGAATGTAACCCTCTTTTGTAAATAATATCATCAATTAATTTTAATTTTAATTAATCTGTTATTCCTTAGTTACGGAAGTAAAAATATACTTAAAGAATCGTTTTTAGAAATCGGTTTATTAGTTTATATATATTTCGACATACGAAGAATTAAGTTTTATGTAGAAAGTTTTATACCACGATGCCTTTTTGACCTATACATGAATGGCGGTATATATTCATTGTTATGTATAGAGTCGCATATAATATTGTTAAGATTTGCTACGTTTTTTATTGTCTCTCGCATAAACTTTGAAGTGTCGTCTTTAATGAAAAACGAAAGATTCTTTTTTCATTCGCGGAATTCCTATTTAATGGTATAAATTATTTTGCAGATCTTACATTTAAATCTAATGTATAAATGTATGAAATATTTCAAACAATAAAAATTATGACTATTGAATTATATCGTTGCTTTGTTATAAATACAAAATACAATATGATTTTATAAGCTTTTAATAATTAATACACATTCCCCTATTTAATATTCCATTGGAAGCAATGCCCAAAGTTGTTCCTGGTTTCTAGTATGTAAAGGAGGCATGTAGGATCACCGTGGGGATTTTTAGTAGATATTTCTGGTGATTCGCACCAAGTATGTCTCATATACCTATAACGTAGCCAGCCCAGGCAAACGCGAGAGAGAAAATCCGGGAATGAATTTCATTCACTTTAAAACAAAAGATTTGAATATTTCAAGTTTCATTCGACAAGCATAAATTATAGTCTATAAGAGCCTATATTAATGTTTGCTTGGTGTCTCGTGAAGCATGACATAATTTTATAAAGAAAGGCGACTGATTTATAGTTGCTGTTAACATCATAGTTTATTGGCATAATTTACCATATACACGGGAAAACAGTGAATAAATTTAATCATGTAACTATATGAAAAATCTATTTGCGAAAAGTATAACTTTGATATATTGAATAAAATAGCAATTCTTATTTGACATTGTGCATCAGGCACACAGAATATTCTTAGCGATCACAACTTACTGTATAATGCGTAGAGTCATATAGCAGTTTTTTTTATACGAAAAGTAGCACTCAGCAGTTATGCTGGGCAAATAAATGGTAATAAAAAAAAATACAAAGGGGCAATGGAATCTAAAACCTGAGTAGCCTAGAAAAAATGTCCGTAAACGTATCTGTTGCGCATGACCTTCTGATGTCATCCCGATAAATTCAGTGTCTATTTTGATACTAAAAGATTTGGTTCATAAGGAAACTGCAAAAAGTACACATAGAAGCAAATATTGGTTTAACAGCGACGCTACTCCTTTTTCGTCTGGTGTTTCAAATAATTAGATTGCGATTAATTTTATTTATGGTGTAAACTTACTAACGATCAGGGAATGTTGTTGCGTGTGTTACTATTAAAACATTAACTAACATAAGTGTCGCAACCGATCGCTTAATTATCGGCTGGCGGCGGCCAGATAGCGGTTATCGCGGTAATCTGATTAATTGGTGACTCATGCGAGTGTCACACGAGCCGTATGCGGTTGTCTCCTATCGACCGGATTTGGATCTCGACCATGAACTTCACTTCGGTGACCAATCTAACCGATTGTCACTTATCTAGTGATATCGAAGTCCGAAGGTTATGCACATAATCCCAGCAATGTTTTTCGCTATTAGGAAAAAAAAAACAGTTTCGTTTGTTAAATTAAGTTTTCGTAATAAAACTGCCCTTAGGGTGACTTTAGGGTCAGAAAATCCTCTGTAGGTTATAAGATTAGTATTAGTATAAACCTCGAAATTTTGTAGATAATACTTCCTTGGAAGATATAATATGTTTAATGGGCACAGATAATTTTTTTGATAATTTTCTTGCTTTTCTTTTTCGCTACCTTTATAATTTGTAACTCCATTTATCTGTGTATGAATTCTGCCAGTTACGAGAACTTATTTTTGAGAGTAGCATATTATTTCATAAAAGACTAATTAATCAATTTCTCATAATTTCGTTGTTCTACATTAAAATTATTTTAACAAATCAATGCTAGCTAGTTTAGTAGAGATGTATTTGTAATGCAGTTGGAACGTTGCCAGCGATCCCTTAAACTGAATTTCATGTTGAGAATAACCTCCGATGAGGCGGTGTTATACGCCACCAACATTCAACCTCAAGATTAACAACTTTATACATTTTGTTACACATATCAAATGACACTATCGTAGTGTTTACTCCGGTTTAGCCATTCCGGTAGTTTATAACATTAAACAAAATATAAAATTATGTAGAATATAAGTGAGAAGTGTGAATTTCTCAAAATACCTCTCAATAATACATTTTTGTACTATGTATTTAATCTTCAGGCTTTGTTTAACTCTTAACATCATTTATCAGTATATACCTATACTACCTTAATGCCTAAACAGACCTAAAGTGTTTATATTTAAAAATACTACAAAAATATATTGTATAATTTTGACCCAGTGGCTTGATGAGATTCACCATCAGCATATTCTGAGAATAAGTCCTATTTTCTTATATTTTAAAAGTTTAACCTCTTTGGGGATGACTTGAAAAAAAAACAACTTACAGATTACTAATGCTATACATATAAATAACTCCTATTAAAAATGTTATGTGTCCACAAATTTAAGTTATATCTTGTCAGTAATGATTGAGTTATTAAAAAAATATATTTATAGTGTATTTATCCAACAACAACGTTGGCAGGTTACCGTTTAGTGAAAGACTGAGTAGGTTGTGCTACCTTGCCTAAAAGTACTTCAGTTACGTAATTTATAAGTCATGCCAAGGTAAGCTGCGTAAAGTGTACTTTCTAAAAGTACTGAGATAAATATTTATAAAATAAGTAAAAAGTATTCGCATTTATTTCTGTAAAGGTTTAGTTAGAGTTTTCCCACGTCACCTTAGTGACGCTGTTGTCGACATCCTTTCTAACACGATAACCCTTAAAAGTACTAAGTAAACGTATAAGGCTGCGACTGTGTTTATTCGATCCTAGGGTTATTTTCTATCCAGGCGTGGTTTAAAAATACTGTGCCATTAAACAGTATACACAAGAAACGAGTTTTTTAAGAACTTTATATGATGGACTAAACGTTTCATGTCAAGAATTTCGTATCTTAGAAGGACTAAGTATAAAGTTGCGAGTGTGTTCTTTCAATTGTAGGGTTATTACCTAGACAGGTGAGGTTTAAAAATATTCTACTATTAATCAAATTATGCACAATAGTGGATTTTTTAAGAATTTTGGATGATAGGCTTAAAAGTTCAGGACAAGATTTTAATCTTTAAATTTAGACAGAGCTTACGTTACTTCAATCGATAGTAAACGCTGTTTGAAGTGGCTAAAAGTTGCTTTATTTTTTTTTTGTGAAATGTTATAACAGTGTTCTAATTTAAAGGGGGTTGGACGGTTGGCTGAACGCCAGCTACTGTCGACGCTGTACCGACTAGACTTTGAGACACTCTCTAACTTAAGTCCGATCTAGAGATAAACAATTAACAGCGTTGCAATGTAAAACTAAGATTTTGCAATATGAACTTTGTTATTTATTTATTTACTTTCGTTAATAGCAGCGGTGACTGGCAGTGTATTTAGTTATTATTATATAGTGTACTAATAATAATTTAATAGTAATTTTGAAACTTACCAATTCATAACTATGAAACCAAACAAAAAGCCACCAAATATATTAAAAGTGTATGTATTAATTATGTTACCTTTAAGTAATGTTTCTAATAATTTATATACTAAAAAATTTTAATTTAAAGAGACCGAATTCTATTGTATCAGAATCGTCGTGTTTACTATAATGGAAATATAATACTTGAGGAAAGCTTTAAGCTATTTAATATCACGCTACTACTAAAAGTAAATAAGCTGTATTTGAAAAAAAAATTAAAAAATCGGGCAGAAATTATAAAAAATTATAGTTCCACACGAACGAAATTGTGGGTGGTGGTAGACACAGTTAGCACGTAATAAGGGGGCGGCAATCGATTGGTGGATGTCGCTCCCATACTGGCCTGTGAACGTCTTTGCTGTTGGATGTACACTAACTGATATAGAAAAGTGAAAAACTTGAACAGTTACTGTTACAGGCTTATCATATGCATGATGTTCGCGATCCAGTCAGGTACAGATTCCTTCCAATCCGCATAATTACTAAATATATATCGCCTGATACCAGATCAAGAGTATAATAAGATACGTTTAAGCGTAGCACTATTGCGGGACTATTATCTGGTGTTAGTAGTCGCGATTCAATCGGATACTCCTAATGTATTTTACCACATATCTAGGTATGAGTTTAAGGTATATTTTCTTTTCCGCAGGTGGAAGAGATACGAGAGATGATAGACAAGATTCAGGCCAACGTCGAGGAAGTAAAGAAGAAGCACAGTGCCATATTATCAGCACCACAGTCAGATGAAAGTAAGTGCGTCATTTTTTTTTTTTTAATAATCTCACCTAATCTTAAGTGATGATACGGCCCAAGTTGGTAGACACGCTAAACCTATAAAGGAACTGGCTCTCGAGTGTAGTTGCCAGAACACACCTATTGTGATTTGGCGGCAGATTTTCAACTTGAGGGTTGTTGCTAGGAGCTAGGAGGGCATTAGAAAAAGCTCTACCACCATGCTACGGTTTCCTCACGATGTTTTGCTTCAAGTTCAAGCTCATTGTAGGTGGTTGGATTCGAACTCACGTCTCTTGACGCGAAGTCGTCTACACTACCACTGAGCTATATATAATAAATCCTTTTGAGATTCCAGTGGACAAAATATTGGACTTTATGCTTTTAGTGGACTGGAGTAAGGGCTTTCAAAAGTTTCGGATATATTAGAGAATACGTTGTCCAATATACGAGCTTACTTTTGTTGTAGTGACAAAAATAATCTAATTATGTGCTGATTTGAAAATAATCAACAGTGAAAAAAGAGCAACCAATGAATATAACATTTAAAAATTTACTTCGAAATACATATATTACACATACCAAAAACGAAGATCTTCCAACAAAAAATTATATATGAATACATAATCACCATTCTTAGAGAGAGTATTTTAAGAAGTTGAACTAAATAAAAATTTATAACAACAGATATTTATTTGCATATAAAACGTAGTCGCCTACGTATAATTTATTTTTACTTTGATTGCTTTATTTGCAAGATCTCGAACGCCATAGAAACTTACTACTATTAATGATGTCGCCTGGCGTGGGCAGGTCTAAGTTAGTTTGCAAGTAAACCCACACTAAATTATGAGCCGAAGTTGATGACATTTAACATAGACGCGGGGGCGACCCTTCTATCTCTTTCAAGAGAACCACCTTTGAATTTCTTTAATTATGATATAAACTAATTTAGCAAATATACCACCTACGTGAACTTCGGAAAATGAAACCAAGTGAATATAAAACACCTTTATTTTATTATAATACTGTACTATAAATTTAATAATGTAGTAAAATAAACTAGATGATTCTTGCCAGTTCATTCATGTTGTGAGTACTATATTTCTCATCGGCGTGGTTTAAACAACTGTACAATTAAGTAATCAAAATTTGATGACTCATATTTTTTCTTATCTGGTGTTTCGTTGACATTCATAACGTATAGCTACCTCTACTTTACCACGGGGGGTATGCATACGATGTCTATATTATTCATTATGAGGTTCAACTTGTAAGCGATAAGTGTAAACCGATTATAAAAGGAAAAAATCTAAAAAAATATAAAGATTACTAAAACCTGTCATAATGTTGCCAAATGTTACATATTACTTGATATTATTGATATCGCACGTATTAAACGTTTTGATGAAGTTATCGTATGAGGATGTTCGGCATTTTGTAATTAACGTTTGGCTAGCTACAACTTTCAAGTTTTAATTTTTTTCGGCAAATGCTTATCGGAATGCATTGGTTGTTGTTTAACAACAGTTGTACCAACATCACTATTAGTTTAGCGTCAATACTAATGTTATATATTTACTAGAGTTTTTAGTATTGTTTCTTAATATCGTTTTAAAATTTGATCCAGCGCTAACATGAAAATATACTTACAAAAATAAAAAGTAACTTGGAAAAAGTTAAGCTCCAAATCAATAAAGTAAAATTTTGTACGAAGAGATGGAAAACTTTTAGCATAAATCAATTGTTATGATCATCTTATTTGTTTACTTTATCTTTGAGCAAGATATGTATATATTGGCAAGGAATTAATATACCTGATACACTGATGAGGAGATGGAATGTATTATAAAATGATAAACATTATTTATAGTATTCTACATTTAGTCTAGAATTAACCTGACGTTTACGAATTGAAATAATATATATATATATATATATATATATATATATCATCGTTAACTATCCAGCTGCATGCTTCGTTCCCCTTCATTCCTATAGATTAATAGTATTTGTTGGTCTTATCGACATTTTGCAGCATCACCGAACGGTTGAAATAAGAGCATTACATTTAATGGGGTGTGATACACCAGCATTAACAGATTTCTAGGAAATATATACCTCCGCTTAGACTGTCCTTCGTGTATTAAAACTGATGCGTTGGCAAAGATTCTTAGACAGGTTTCGCAATGGTTTAATACTTTAGACATTACTGGACTTAAGATATAAATCTCAAAATAATAATAATACTACATTTCACTTTTTACTTTACTACAAATGAAATACTGACACTGGGAAAAGATTCTGCGATTTCGGTTGAAAAAAAAAATAGGCCAACATCGGATCACGTCATCTATTGGTGATCACTATCGTTTTTAGATCGCATGATACTATGTAGTCGCTTCTATGACTCAACATTTAATAATACTGGATGAATAAAACAATTTTTAACCATATTGGCCATTTTAAATTGATGTATAAATAGCTGTGTAAACCAATTCATATTGGTAAAATAATTATATTGGTTTTGACTGTTTCATGATTAGACAAATCATTTTATTTTATTTTTTCTACTTATTTATTTCTATTTTGATGTGACCTATCGAATTTCGGAATACATCGAAATATTAGATTTACTTTATCAAGTTTAAGGAACTATAGCGAATATTTTATTTTGTTGTGTTTTAGTTATTCAATGCGTTATTTAAAGGTTCAGGTATAATAATAATGTTTCTACTTCTTTCGGCTTCATTAATTTACGTAAATAAATTTATATTAGTTTTATAAGAAACCAAGTAACTTTGCATGGCTTTATTCACTCTTATATCGACATAATATAAATTTATCTAAATATTGAAACAAAAAAATATTGATTATCGTAAATTAAAAAATGCTCATCAACAAACTGAATGAAATGAAGTAAATGGGGAGCTGCTTGTTCAGTTTGGAAATACGAACATTATAGTGATAGTGTCACCCTAAGGCTACGAGCACTGAATAACATTGTTAGTAAAGTGTTTTTTGCACGCGATAACACGTTTATACTAAATATTATCTCATTTATACATATAAGGTAACGTGTGACACGAACATCACAAGCTTATGAAACGTAAACCATTTTACACTAAATTTTTTTATTATTGGTCATATCAGTAGGTGTATTTATGTTTATTAAAACTTTCGTTGTACGAAATAGCCAGAACCATAAATATCACAGTGTGAAATAAGTCAAAATTTCTTTAATATACACGCAAAGTTTTCGCAAAAAGCCTTTAAAACAGGCTTCTCATTATTTTTCTACTTTATTGCAGTTATTAAAATAATTATATAAATAAACATTAAAAAGTGGTCTTTCGTAAGTATATGAGTTGATAACAAACTGACCTTTTGTAAAAAGACCCATCAATCAGGACTTTTTGTATTGTTCGTAAAATTCCTATAAAATTTTTCACGAAACAATAAATAGGTGGCAGAGATCGAGTTAAAGACTGTTGGAAAGCTAAGACCAGCCTAACTGGGACAAGTAGTTATGTACTTAACATACTAGCATAATATTATAGTCATATATGTATACTCCGTTTGTATAGGAAGCGAACTTTTATAATGATTTTTGTAGATGAGTTTAGATTTTTTTTTAAATACAACAGTATCGAATACAGTGTAATACTGATTATACATAAATGTATAAAAAAGGTATAATTATTATATTTTTCCTCTCTACGTTTATTTACAATTGCGCCATTACAGCGACTAATGATGTAAATTTATTACGTGAGTCAAATAGAAGAACGACAAACTCATTTTTACTGATATTTTTAAGTAATTAGGCTCATAAAAAGAAATTATTCCGTTACTTAAATTGTTTTTCCTACTGAATTTGAAAGATGGCTGTGACTAATATTACTGTCTCTATAACCATCATATACTTTATTGATGTTGTATGAAATTAAAATTATATAAAAATATAGGCTTATTTAAATTTTTATCATTAAGTGTAATGTACGGTTGGCCGTTTTTATTAACTCATAAACCTGGGCTCAGGCCAAGGCGAGAAAGTTTGTAGGCTAACTCGTCGGGTGATAAGCACCGGACACTAACCACTAAAAGGCACCGCGGCGATACTTCAAACACCCGAGTTGCCAGATATCAGGGACAGTTTTCACGCTTCTTCTAATCATGCACGGTAGGCATAGAGGTTAAAGAAATTGACTCACAGCGCTTAAGTGTTGTGTGTTCGTTCGAGTCCTGCACAGGACAATTATTTGTATTCGCCTCTCTCTCTTGACATTGGTGAAATTGCCTGTATAGGCAGATGCCACAATATAAGGAAAAGGATCAGATCGCGTGTTGTGAGAAAAAATAACGTTAATGTATCTTTCGTATACTTCTCAATCTTTACAACTCACGACTGTCTATTTTCGACATATTTGTAAAGTTGGCTTTTTAACTCTCGTCCATCCTTTCATAACTTGAACTTTGACATATATTTAAAATTAAGCATTAGCTTTACAAATATTTTATTAAACACAACATTATTTACACATAATCGGGTAGATTTGAAAGGAAATTATTGGGCAAAATTATCTTGTTTTTTTATTTATTTATTTAACAAGTGAATATTTATATAAGACATTACAAAATATGATCTGTATTAAATTAAGATTAAAATTTTACCTTCAGAACCATTCTTGATCATTATTGAAACTTGAATAAAAATATCTTATGAAGGTTGCTCTATACTAGAGTCTATGCCGCACTTATCGTCAAAGCCTGAGGGCGATTTATCAGAAAGGTATTTTTTCTTTCATCTGTCCTCGTTACTGATGTGCGACGGGGCGCAATCGTGCGAGGTGACACCGACATCTTTCTTTTTGCTGAAAATAAATAAATTATGCCATCTATTTTGTATATGCCTAAGAAGCAAGCTTATAACTTTTAATATTTTTGACATCCTTATACAAAGTACCTTAATATATTATTATGGTTTCTGATATGTAACACATAACATTGTACATATAGGTACTGTGTAATTTTGTGTATTAAAGAAAATCCTTTTTTTGTATACGTACTGCCCAAATAAACGCGGTATTTAATTCATTACTATGTAAACCGTTAATTTTTAGAAGTAGCAATTAATATAACGATAATAGGGTAAAACTCATAATCAAATATGATTATATCATAAATAATCAAATAAAAATCAAGTATGTATGTATATACTCGATGATTTACTATTACTACAAATATACTTTTGATTTAGTGTACTTCAGAATAATGAACTGTTAGTTGTAGATTCACTACTAAAATTGCTTCTTCCATTTTCTATTAAAAGTCATAATCAATAATCTTTGATAATTAAAAATAACATGTAGGTATATAAATTCATATTGGTTCCATCTGTATCTCTTGTAAACAATTTCCTGAAATATTATAAAATAAATAATTTCCCCTCATATCAGTTGTTCCACAATGTCTGCCAAGGGCTAACGTTTTCAATTATGAGATAAATTAATTCGATCATACATCCTTTCTACTGCGAGAACAATTTCACTCAACTGTACTCTCGATCGTTACGCCAAATTGGATTCAGCCAGATAATTAACTCGCCCACACGATTGATATTTTAGCTATTCCTTATTACGTATAATTATTTATATGATACTGGAATTCTATCAGCCGGAGCCTGCTTTTGACTACAAACAGTATTTGTACTCGTACTTTCGCCTGGTTAAGTTCTCAAATACGAGCCGATAATGACTTTAATTACTTATATAATTAAATAAAATTGCCTTTATTACTTAACCATATGCTATAATATTATATATATGCTATATTATTATATTAATATTAATTTATTATTTAGATAGGTTCTTATCTAATTTACTCTATTCAATTTATCAAAATACTATTTATTATATATATTTCTTTTCTTTTTGAAAAAAATATATGAGTAATGGGCTTTTTTCCTAGGCGAAAAATATCGGTAACACTTTTATATGCATAATTTTTGTAAGTTAATATTAAGACCTCTGTTAAAATTTTGCTTGGTGTTAGGGTTATTGCCCGACTACTTAGCGACCGCTCACGTTTAGACTACCGCAAAGTAAAACTTCGCTATGAGCCTTTGTATTTGTATGAAAACCAACCCTTTCGGTTAAGGCCAGCAACATGGCTGTAATACCCCTGGGGTTGCTGCTGTCCATAGGGGACGGTAACCATTTACCATCAGATAGGCCACTTGCCTGTTTGCTGTCCATTAACATAAAAAGTTTATTTTCTTCAAGAAAATTCATAACATTCTCTAAATTTACAGACATTTCTTCTTGACTTCGTATTACCTTTTCATATTTAAAAATTCCACTATGACGTAAATGGAAACAACGAAACATTTAAGAAAAATGGTAATAAATTGACAACCTCGAAATGATGTAAATCGAGTTCTACCTAAATGTCTATAGCCTATGTATTTTTTTTGTAAAGGAACAATACATTGTAATATTTATTCGATTGTCAAATACAATAATGTTTAATGTGTTGTGGTCTAATTTTTCAGAAACGAAGCATGAATTAGAAGATCTCATGGCAGACGTCAAGAAAACCGCGAACAAAGTAAGAGGAAAATTAAAACGTAAGTGTATCTAACTTCAAATTATTACGAGCGGTTACATTTTTAAGAGTAATAAATATACCTTTCCCTTATAATCCGCAGACATAGAGCAAAATATCGAACAAGAAGAACATTCGAATAAATCATCGGCCGATCTGAGGATAAGAAAGACCCAGCACTCGACGCTGTCGCGTAAGTTCGTCGAAGTTATGACCGAGTACAACCGTACGCAGACCGACTATCGAGATCGGTGCAAAAGTAGAATACAGCGGCAGTTGGAGATCACTGGTCGCGCCACCACCGACGATGAACTAGAAGAGATGTTGGAGCAAGGGAACTCGGCTGTTTTCACTCAAGGCGTAAGTACTATTTATTATTATCGCCATTAGTAAACTGTAAGACTTACCAAAAAACATCTGTCTAGTTAAACGCGGAATGCAAACTTTTTGTAAATACAAAATTTCCTCCGGTATTAGATTATTAATTATACTCATTTCGAAATAAAATCATTCGATGACCATTATTACAGAAAATTATCAGAAGTCTTGTGAAAACTATAATGTTAAATTACTCTTATATTTTGTCAAACACCAACTTCAATATGGATCGAACAAAAAATCAACCTGTTAAATAGTTGTGCTAAATTTTGTAATAATTTAATTAATTGTGTTAAATATTTGGTTAACTAGTGACAAAAAAATTAAAATAACTATTGTAGCAGTATTATAAGATATAAAATGTAGTAGTAACCTAGAATTCACTCGAACAATAGTTAAAACAACTCTTTATATGTAGATTATAATTATATTTTTCTATTGTTTACGTGACTTGGAACGTTAACTTGACGTGAAGATATTGGTATATAAATAATGAATTTTGTGTAATGAATAATGTTCATTTCAGATTTGATATAAAAACATTTTTCCGCTTCTAGTCTCATAATTCTGTCACCAACACTGATGTCATATATGTATGTAAACGACAGTGGGTAATTATGTTTTCTATGGTACTTAATGGACACTGCGAATGCCTCTTAACTGGAACTTCAATGCGTCATCTATTTTTAGTGTTAACGCATATTAAGTTCATTATATCTATTTATTTTAATCCGAATTTTTAGGCGAGTTAAATGCGTTTAAAAGTGTTCTTTAATACATTATGTATTTAAGTTGTCCAGCCGATGTATTAGATAACAAAAAATAATCTTATTTTATAATTTCTATGTTGGATTTTATAACAATAATTTTAGCGGTTTTACTGTGAGTGATAGACAAACATTCAAGAATATTACTTTCATATTTATAATATCCTAGCTCGATCGGCAAATGTTGCTCTGCCCTGTCTCGACCACAGAATCACTTGTCGTATTAGAGATAGTATATAAATTTGATGAAAAAACACATCTGCCAACTTTCAGAAATTGGGGAAATTTTGTTAAAGTTTATTTATCGATCTCATTTATACCAAAAGCCTTTTAAATAGATATTATAATCAATATTGTTATTACTTAAATAATTTGATATTTAAATCGATACTACAAGGGCAAGGCATAGGGAGGAGTATGTGTTGCTCTCCCAGCGCGAATCGCCGGGAATACCCACTAAAACCTGAAGGTGTTCGTTTTCACGCTTTTTGCCGGGGAACGGGTACTACGTTGACATGACATCTGCTCGTAAAGTGTTGGTATTTACACTTTCATTTTAACAAATAAACACTGTATCCAATCTGTTGGATAATTTTTTTTTTCTTTCGCGTTGAAACATATAAAATCTAGTAAAGGACACAGTATAGATTATTTCTGAAATAATTCAGCTACGTTTCTTTGAATGAGTTAATGTAAATACATTTTAGCTTCAATAGATTGTTTTATATTGATTTAATATATTCAAATCAAATAACTTTAAACAATTTAGGCCCTGAGATAGCGCCTATAAAAGTTAACACTACCACTGGTTCGGAAAATAACCCATATTCTGCTCGATAGAAGAACCGGCAAGAATCTCGATCTGTTTATATCTATTTTGATTCCTATTTTTTAGTAATGCATTTACAATAGTTATTAGCGGATGAACAGAGAGAAGTGGTAATTCCTGACATCATCGTGCACACATTGATTCACCCTATTAGCCTTTTGACATCAACACCCGCTTGACATGATGCTTGAACTTACGTTCGACAAATCGGTAATGTGCTTTGGTACTTTTTTGTAGAACCTAACACTAATCTCCATCGTTGTGGTGATTGCAGATAATAATGGAGACGCAGCAAGCGAAGCAGACGCTCGCGGACATAGAGGCACGGCATGCCGACATCATCAAACTGGAGACATCCATCCGTGAACTGCACGATATGTTCATGGACATGGCCATGCTAGTCGAAAGCCAGGTCAAAATAACATATTTTATTTTTTTAACATTTTAAAACATTACTCATCATGAATTACTAATTTTATTTAAAATAATTTGGTCGCTAATATTTCAGATTACTAGTAGCATATTGGGAAAATAAATAAAGTTTGCGAAATCAAATTTTGAAAAGTAGTCATGTATTATAGGAAAATCGTAGAGTCAATTCTGCGTGGCATAAAAACTTGGCGTTTTTAATTTAAATCTTTGTTGAATTTATTACAACAATCAGTTGTAATAGTTATGTTTTTATATTTGTAAACGTGTTAATTGGCACACGTATGTCTCTGGTATTTCTAACGTACAGCCGTATCTAAACCGATTAAGAATTACAGTTTTTAACGTGTAGAGTAAAATGTTTATAAAGGTTTTCTGAATTATTCATTATTATCGGTTCTAAATATAATAAAACCTAAATACAATAATAACAATATTTTTAGACCTTACTTAAGAATGGCAGTATTTCTAAACGAATTTTATTCTTTTTTCAATGTACCAAATTTTTTTTTTAATCCATGTATCATTTTAATACTGGTTGTTATATGAAAATGTAATATATTGCAAATAACTAATTAGATGCTACCTAACTTATGTGATTATATTAGTGATAGCCCCATACATATTCTTATGGAAGAAATAATCTCATTTTGATTGATTTCTAACAGAAACCCGGAATTTGAATATTTTTAGAATCATACAACTTTTACCTAATAACGAAAGATATTTAAATAGTTAAAATCTTAGCTAAGGGAATACACATAAGTTATTAGAATAACACTAAAGCAAAATTTAATTATGTAAAAATCAACAATGTGGATTGCGTTTGGTACACGAATCTTGATGCCACTATGTGTATAATACACCAGTAGTATCAACTTCATCTGAATCGCTATTTATATCTTTATCGGGGTATTAATTACAGTATTATTTTATTGTATGGCATGTAGAATTCCATACTATACCCTTTTTATTATCAAATATTCTCTAGCTCTGCCTTTGTTGTACAATGAGTCGGAAACGAGAATGGAATCCGCGATAACAGCACGGCATGTAAACATTCTAGATTAGTCGCGTAACTAAATTAGTTCGTATGGATACAGGGTGAGATGATCGACCGCATTGAATATCATGTAGAACATGCCGTGGACTATGTCCAAACTGCCACACAAGATACAAAGAAGGCACTAAAATATCAAAGTAAAGCTCGACGGGTGAGTTATTATTCCGATGTTGATTCATTCGTTATTAATATGTTTTTTGTTTTGTTTGTCTCTGTCCGTTTTCCAATTCCCTTCCCGTGTCGTTCCCTGCTATACCACGTTATTTTGTTAATGACCCGATCAAAATTATAAATTTATGTTTTTATTTCGATGATTCGGTGATTGGTTCACACTTTGTTTTATTGTTTGTTTTGGTCCCTTTATGTACTTACATGATTAACGCTTTGATTGTTGTGTTTTACTATGTTAATGATGCTCTAACTAACACTGGGTTGAATTGGGCTTCTGAACTTAACTTTTCGTTGTGTGTCACATATTTATGACTTCATTGGTGTGTGCGTAATTTGCCTTCTTAATCAAACCACTTGTTTTCCATATGTTGTAACATGTTACTTTATATTATCTGTTGTACTATGTATTTAATTCTAATTCTATTATAATATAAAAAAACCTTGTATACTTGTAACTATGGATAATACTATGTTTATTGGTGCGCTGTTTTCTAATATTTAACATTAGGTGTTATGTTGTGGATTTACTTACCTACTTTGCAATTACTTGGAACGTACTTTGCAGTTATATATTTAATATCCGGTGTTTTTATTTGATCTGTGGGTTTGTATTAAATACTGTCTGAACCAATCGGCCGGGTATACAATGGTCCTAGCGTGCGTCCCGCTCCTTCCCAGCGCCGTTTACCTTAGCGTGAGCAGGGCGAGCTGATAGATCGCATCGAGTACCATGTCACGCAGACCACCGACTACGTGGACGTCGGCCGTGGAGAAATCAGTAAAGCTCGCCAATATATGATCAAGGCGCGAAAGGTAATGAAGCCTATAAATGGGTTCTTCACCTGAATATTTAACAAAATTTGACTTAACTCTATAGGTACTCGGGTGTTACTAAATAATTACTACGATAGCTACAGATAACTTTCTCTAAAACTTTACTTATCGAGGAGTGTGTATTTCCGGGTAATAAAATTAAAAAAATAGCATTTATGTATTAAAAACCAGGTTTAATTTTATATTTGACGCATGTTGCATGACTTTTATGGATTGTAGGAACTACATTTTTTATTATAGGGCTTATATCTTATTGAATAATATAATCGTTATTCCATAAAAATATACGAACACTATTTCGTTCTTGTAGTTATGAAAATTATATGGAATATTCGTATATTTAGACAAGCTTTGGTCAATGTATAAATATTTCACTATGCTTTTTGTGTGAAAATACTTTCGTTTTGTTATTAAATTAATCATTTTACCAAGTTACAGTTAACATTTACATTAGTGTTTCTCAACCTAAAGTATGATTACAGTTAAAAATAACAATTTTTATATGAATTTGTATTTGTTAATTAGAAACGACTATAACAGTAATACTTCGGTGATACGCGCAATCGGTATGGTGTTAGATAATAATATATTGAAATCTTATAATAAATAATTATTTATTATTTTCCATAAAACAATTCTAGATAATTATAAAATAATATAAAAAATATAAAATATGGTAAGACTAAACAGTATTATCTTATTCATTTGTGTTACAATAAAGTGGTTATTGCGCGAGTAGGATCGTGATTTATGAACTTCTGAATATAAAAAATGGTGTGTATTTAAGACCACACGACAAAAGTGAAACACCAGTATACCTCTCTCACTCCCTTAGTTGCTTCAAACCCTGTCTACCTGAACGAGCATAAATTAAAACGTTGCAGATCAGAATTTCAAAGTCCTCCTATAACAAGTTTGACTTCCAATTATATTGCAGAATTATATTAATGAAATATTTAATAACAGAACGAAATATTTTAATAACACCTGTCAATGCAACTTACACAAAATGAGCTATTTCTGTGTATTTATTATAATAAATGTTTATGCGAATTAGATGTTTTAGCATGAAGGGTGGGTGATGGATGATAAATATATTAATTGAACATGCTGCAAACGACACGCTGATGCCTTTGCCTTATACTTAGTATAATTTACAACTAAGTTTTGTAAATACGCTTTTTTTGTTGTGATAAAATGTCTTTTTGTTGACCGTTATTGTATGAGAAAGTCAATTTAGTAGCAATGTACATCAAAAAAGAAAATAGCTATTTATTCTTTCGCATGTTTTAACAAATGTTTGATCAAATACACGTTTCAATTTATTCATGCTATAACATTAATTAATTCCAAAAATTATATTGTAATTACAACTGAATCTCGTTTTCTTAGCTTCGTGTGACAACTTTAGCAGCTACTTTAGTTTGTTTTGTATCTCCTTTGTCATTGCAGAAAAAAATCTTCATCATAATATGCCTGTCAGTTACGCTGGTTGTGTTAATAATAATTCTTGCGATCGCGCTGAGCTAAACTCTGCGGGAAGACCACCGATCAATTCATCATTTCGTGAAGCCACCATATGAAAACTGCAACGGTCCGATGTATAGTAGCTATATTTCTAAATGCATTTTGTTACTGATGCCAATAATCAACATTGATGTTTGGTGAATATCGTTCGTAGTTATCGGTTACTATTTTAGATTGAAGAAAAAAATTGATGATTACGATTATTTATTTGAAATAAATATTATTTTTAATATTACAGTATATTTGCATGATTACAAATATATTACTGTGACTAAATTTATATTCAAAAAAGCTGTATTACGAAAACTTCTTATTAAAAACATTTGTATAAATGTGATGTTTATTATAAAACATATCTATTTTGAAATCGTTGGTTATATTAAGTATTAGTAGTTCTTGCAAATATCTCTATGGTTGCTTTACATTCATGCAGGAATTTATATTATACTAGAACTCAAAGTAAATCGTTACTTAAACAGAAAAATTATGAACAGTAGTTTCTAATAAAAAACCCCTTATCACTTTTGCAATAAAAAGAAAAATTCGCAGCATTATCTTGGCTCTCGACTGGTGTGACGCTACAACATTATTGCAGTACGGTGCGCATAAAAATATTTATGTATGATATCAAATATATTAAAATTAATTTATTTTTGTAGAATAGAATAAAGATATAAGCGTATCCGTACGCCATAATTGCTATGGCGAATAAGGTTGACAAAGTGCGAGTGAATACGAGCGTCAAGATAGTGTGAAAGCGTAAACCAAACAGTGAGACACCTAATATAACTAAGCTATTAACTATACAACATATAATTATGTTATAAACCTTTACATAAATTATAAAAATATGAATTCTCGTTTTTTTTATTTATGGAACGAAAATTGCTAGCCGGTTTCTATAATAATTGAGTTCTTTAAATTTCATAACGCAGCCTTTTTGAGTACTTATTTCTCGTTTATTATACAAGACGTTATGTGCGCACACAAATTTTGAAGACAATATATTTTGTAAAGTGCAATAATGTAGATTGTGCTTTAAATTAATTGTAAGTTGTACTATTAATTCGATAAAAAAATAGCTGTGTTGTCGTTACCAGACTATCATGTTAAAGTAATTTGTCTGTATATATTTTAAACGTAAGATGTACAGATATCATCACAAATTCTTGTAGTATAAATAGTATATCTTCTTTGTACCATATATTTATAAATATAAAATGATTTCACATAATTTAAGATAAAATGTGGATTGTTCATTAGTTGGAATTACGTTTTGTAAACAGTTTATTTTTTAAGGTATGATAATGTTTAGTTGCTCTCACAAACTGCTCAAAAGCACATTTCCAAAATTTTGTACTTAACGATTTAAAATTCAGAATTAATATGCAATATGTTATAGTATATATCGTTTTCTCTGAAGTGATTAATATCGAATTATCGATCTTTTCAAAAAATTATTGCTTAATTAACTTTCAGATACATACATCCTTTAGTATGAAACACAGTGAATGCAGCTGATCGTTATTTCGCTACCTTATAATTTTTTTTTTCATTATTTAATACATAAGGAGCTAAACAGTATTCATTGTTAATATAAGTTATTTATGTGTTGTTTATTTACTTTATTGAAATTATTTGTCTTTCTTGATATTTAAAAGACATTAAACTTTGGTTAAGTATCTCACCTAAAAATTAATGTACAATTGGAATAATTTAATGTATATTTTTAAATAAAAGAATACAGATTGATATATATTATATTGCAATAGAAAATAGTTAAATTACTATTTTCGCTTCACAAATGAAATCATCGATCTACTAAAGGATTAAAATATCTAATTTTCCATTGCAGAATAACACTTGACATCATGCATAACATATAATAATGGATTGTTTCAATAATCTTCATATTATGCTAATTTGTTATTTAAACAAATATTTATTACGCCTAATTTTTATCGTTTTAGGCTGTTTAAAGGCAATTTGTATTTGTAGGCCCTACTTGAAAACTAAGTATCACATTAGGGCTCATTTTCCCTGATCGTTAACTCAGTTGTTATACCGTATGCGGAGAGTTCCCAAATACGGACTATCCACTAATGAAAGTAATGTATCTATATATGCCATGCAAGCATTCCCTGCACACGACCTAACATCCAATGAAATTCATTGGATGATGTAAGGCAATCGTGATGCGGGTACTCGGTTTACTCTATTACTCGTCTATAAGGTCTACTCAGTTCCACTCTTTCAAAAAAAAAAAAAAATCGGGATGATGAATATCTATTAAACCACGGGCTCTTTCAACTAATGAAATCAAAACATTTATCGCATGCGATCCCTTTGGCATGCGTGAACAGAAATCTTCCGCACTCCGAATGCGGGCTGTAACGACCATTGAAATGAGCCCATACAGCGCCAGTACGCCTTTATTATGGAAATTCGATAGTTTTATGAATGAGTCCTATTAAACAAGAATGTGTTATTCCATAATAAAAATATTTAATGTTATTTGAAACGAATGGTAATAATATCATTCAAGTAATATTACCTAGCCGGGTATGTCTTTGTTACTTATTATAAGGCAAGTATGGCGAGCAATATTATCACCAATCACTCCGCATTTCGCTAATGCGAAAGGAATAAGTGATGCGTTTGCGAGTGAATAGATGTGCTCTTTTATAAAACGGTTTTTTATCGTCAACCATAGATTGGTGTAGCACAGATAGACTTTTTTTTCACTACACTACGACATGGATTAATAGTCGCTGTATTTTTCACGCAATTACGGGAGTTTTGTAATAACAAATGGCGGTTATATAGGAAATGTTAAATAATTATGTATGTCCGAAATTGGAATTAGTTTGTTAATATTTGCTTAAATAGTTTATAATTATGGGTCAATTTTGTTACTACAATTACTTTGATTAATCTTTCTAAGATTATCATTATAGCTTGGCAATTTATTATAGGGTTTTGATTTGTTAATATCTTAAGATGCCAACTTTGAAACTAAGAATGTTATTGAAGTGTTTAACCGAAAATGAACCAGATATAAAATAATCGCAATATCGCTAGTGCTAGACAATCAGTCTACAATAAATATTAAAATCCAGCGAATAGTGTCTTAGTTGAATATAATAATTATTATCTCGTATTACTAATGTCACTTAAAATAAGTAACTGGTAACTGCAGTCACGAGCAGTATATTATTAATAATATAAATTATATATTATTATAACAATCTTATACGTCTGTGGTATAGTGAGCAAGAGTTTTAGGTAATATACAAAAGTAATGTGTAATGCTTTGGGTAATATTACATCCATGAGCGATGTAACGAACATATTATTACCTTTTAAATGACCGTTACGAGTTTTTTTATTATCTAGGCCTTAAATGGGTCCAATTTAAGGCCTAGTTGACCTTAGCTCGATCTTTATGTGATAACACATTATTGCACAACACCGTCCTTATAAAACTTGACCTAGATATACATTTTCATTTATTAAAAAATATTAATGAATTCAAATTTTTCAGTACGCAACAAAGCTTATTGTACATCAAAAATCGTTTTAAAAAATGTACTATAATTAATAAGGCAAAGTTTATAATTAGTATAATGAATCGGGGTATATTTATATGTGCATTTAGTAATAGCATTTTGAAAATATAATTACTGCTAGAAATTTAAATGAGACACCTTTGTTAAATTAATGAGTAGTATCAATCATTTTGATATTCTACATTTTAACTGTGATCGTACATTTGGCGTTATAGAACAGAGGTAGTCAACCTTTTAATATGTAACACCTGCTATTGTTTGTATGTTAAATGTAAATTTTCTAACCGCCCACAGGGTCCACAGTAATTTATAAATATATAATGCAGAACTAGAGCATATATATATATAGAGCATATATGATTTTCTCTAACTTCGAAGGAATTATTACAAAATAATTTAACATAATCAAATTTATCTTTTCGTTTATAATTGGCAAACCTAGAATAATGGAGTCAAGTGTAACGAAATCCCCTATCATATACCATGACAGCTAAAATTCTTCCTTAGCTGTTGATAGAGTCAAGGTTGACTAGCAATGTAAGGGAATCTGTAACTCGAACGTTACTGGAATAGAAACACGTTCTTTAGCTTACGCACTCGTATAATTAATGAAAAGACTGTGAAATAATTTAATGCCATTTTCATTATTAATCAACATTATTATTATTAATTATTATTCACTTAAGGAGTTATATTTCTGTTTCATTAAATTTAATTATGTTATTAGTTACCCTCACAACGAAGGGCTGAAGTAATAGTAGAGTTGTTTATTGTGTAATAATAAAAATAACTTTACTGATGTTGTAAATATTATGTTTATAGTTTAAAGATTACATTTATTTATTTTATTTCAATTACTATTTCTTTTTTATTTACCAAAACCCAGTTTTTGAAGTAAAATGTCTTTAACTGCGATATAAGATTTTTTAGAAATACTTAGTCGAATTTTTGTGAACATAAAATATTTAACAACGGATTACAAACGGGATAAAAATAAATTCTTCAGAGGCAAAAAATAAATCAACATCATATAAAGCATGATTTTTAAATTCGTATGTTGTAATGAATGTACGCATACACTAAATATAGCAACAAACAAACGTAAAAATTATTAGAAATGGCCTGTACACAAATTACTTGTTTCCCAAGAGCATAGTGATTATGTACCAAACATAATTTAATCTTGAATCTGATATTTGACAATTTCTACTATCGCTTTGCTTTTGCAATTTACGTAATTAGGAAATACGATTTTATTCTTTACTTAATTATTATTAAAATATTAAGTAATTAATTTACAGTGAATAATGTTTTCGACATTGAAGAAATTTTACTTCCGCCACGTGTACCAGTTAGTACGCGTTCTTTCTTATGTTTATTATTCTGGCAAATGACGCACCCACCGTACCCGTAATATGAGAGCTACGATTTCACCGTCAGAGATTTTTATATCGTTTTTAATAAGTAATATAATAGTAAGATTGAAGCGATTCCCAAGATCCAGGCGCTCGGTTACGAGTCTTGTTCAAAGCGTACTGTTGCATGCTCGCCATTCATCGACCGGCTCGCTGTCAACAGAAGAAGATTATGATCCTAGTGTGTCTCCTCATACTCGGGCTGGTCGTCGTCGGCTACCTGTCCAGCTACTTTATGTGAGCGGGTCTCGCTCTCAAACAGATCGCCAAATGCTCAAAGGTAAATCGGTTTCACGTGCCGACGAGCTGTGTTCCGACTTGCGACTATACAAATAAGAAAGGGTCGGTCGTGTAGTCGAAGTCGATTCGCGCTCGTCGTTCTATATTAGTGACTAATTCCGTGTTGTGTTTGTCCACTGTGCAGAAGAAGATAATGATAATGCTGTGCCTGCTCGTGCTCGGCCTCATTGCGACCGGCTACGTGTATAACACTTTCTTCTAAACGTGTGAACGGGACAGGTTTGACGAGTACTTCATAGACAAGCATCCATAGTTAGAGATTTAATATATCGAGGCATTCAGTAGATGTTTTTTATTTTTATGTATCATAAAGCTGAATTTCGATTGTTTAGATGAGAAATACGATCCGAATCAAAACTTAGATATATTACGGCATTATTTTTAATTGGGGTGAAAAATTTGCATGCGTCGTTCAAGTCAAGCATATTCACTGCCTTGATTTTTCTAGTGAGTAAATTATCTTTTGCTGTTAGGTATAAGATATTGCTCATTACTTATTCAGGATAAATAGAAGTCTTATAAATATATAATATTTAACATTTTTGTTTATTCCAATATATAATACTGATTAACATTACCTATGTGAAATAAAGAACAGCTTTATAAGACATCTCTTTTGTACTTTCGAACTAGCTAATGTCTTGCTTCTTGAATAGATAAACATGTATTTCATTGTCAGGAAATATTTATTTTTATCATAAACTATTTGAACAAATTACTTTTTTACATAAAAAAATGGAATCGAAGATCATATCATGGATTGCAACTTTCTATTATTATCAGTGCACTTTTGTCTTTCCTGCGCACATTTTTTAATAGTCATCTTATAGATATTAGGCGTTGTGAGGCTTAAAATCATAAAATGTAATATTCATCATTCAGGTGTATTACGAATGATATTGGAATTAAGGTTGTGTAGATATCTTTTTATGTAGGTAAATATATCAGACTTTAGAGATAGCAGATATAGTTGACTATAATGAGGATTCATTTATATTAAATATAATAGGTATTATAAACGACGTTAAATTAATTACATTATTATAGCCTACGATTTGCTCGCGGTCGAGGAAATATAAAAATATTTTCCTTTCAATTATACATTCGGCAATATTTACCGCCTTCTTATTTATTTTTTACGTAGGGAAATGCTTTTAGGCATCCCTGCCGCCTGGGCTAGGCGTAGTGAGGGGTATGTGGGACTCATCCTACGTGAAATACCCACTAAACCCCAGGGTGTCCTTCCTACTCCTAGTCGACTGGGGAACAGGAATTATGATTACATTTCATCTGCTCACAATATTTAACGCTTGCGTTTACTGTACATAGACTACTTAATATGACTTTAACTATGCACTATGTTAGGGAAAATAGCCATAATAGAAATAAAAAAATATTTATTATACTATGCGAGATAGATATTAATTGTTTAAAATAATCCTAATAGTCACGCCTCCGCTTCCTATACGCCGAATATGAATATAGCTCTGTAACTAAACACTATACGGAATTATGACAACAATATTAAAAGTATATCTATGCATAAATAAGTGAAATATCTCTTATCACAATATCTCCAAAATTTTTGTTGACATGAAATTTGGCATCTATATTCTTTTTACGACGTTGACATCCACTGAGAATGAAAAAAAAACGAGAACAAATTCAGATGCATGAACTAGTTTGCCGAAAATATAAGCCGAAAATATCAGCCTACAAAATACTGCCATTACTGTGCTATACTTTTGGTAGTACATTTCGAAATTATACAAATAAATGCTAATTTGTCAAAGCAAATGAATGATTAAGTGAATTATGTATAGCCCATAATCGAAATGTATTTGTATTATAATCATTGATATATAAATGTTCTTATATCGTTCCACAGGATCGTGAAGCAGCCGGAGGTCGCATATATTTTGGTGCTTGCATACCGCTTGGCAAGTTTCAACATGCTGCAGTTCATCGAATCATCGGCAACTCGATAAAATACATCGCGTATCTCATTAAAACTTTGAATGTATCTTTTGAGATACATTCAAATTTACACACATTAACATTCAAAGATACAAGAATTAGGTATCAATGTTCAGTATAGTATTGATATTAATCAAAGTTTCATAGGAGTAACTAGGATTTATAACGGGATTGGAGGATGCATAATCTTTTATCAAGCTCGTGCCTAGGTTCATAAGCCAAATTCTGCACACTGCTCTTTTTTATTTGGAATTAAAATGTTTCTTGTACAAAAACATATATCCTCGAACTATGTTAAGTTTCATTTCAACCTCTCTTTAAAAATTGCTCACTTCTTAATCTAGTTACTTCTACGAAATCATGATATTAACACCCCAAAGTATTAAAGAAACCATTACATGTTTATTCAGATTGAACAGATATTTGGATTGACTCAAAATATTAGTACAATTGTCGGTTATGGAAACAATTTTCTACTCTTACAATTTGTACTACCACAACCACAACCACATTGCAGGACGTCAATGTTGAACATTATACAACAGATCTCGTTCGGCGCCTTGAAAAAGTTGCTTTTATCTGAATAACCCTGTATTGGACAGTTGATACAGCATTATCTAGTATATATGTAGGATAAAGAAAAGAAAGTGAGTAACATAAAAAACTACAAACTTTAAATAACTAAAAGCAATAAATAATATATACTATTACATTCATTAGAATGTTAGGGCTATATTACAAATTACTAGGTTTGTACAGACACATTCTATGAAATTGCATCAAATGCATCAAATCTTGTTTTTCAAATGTCATGTAATCTTTAATCTCGAAACAACAGATATAAATGTTATCGTAGATAATAAGCAAAGTCGAACGAGAAATGATACGCATCAGTATCATTCATACGAAATAAAATCATTTTTCTCCGTAACGTTTTAAAATAGGTAATAAACCTGAAGAAAAGATAAAAAAAAGGATTAGTTCACTTTTCTCTCTAAAATCGTAAGTCGTAGTATAAGATTTCTGGTCAGGTGAAAATGTTCAAAAGATTGACAAAAAGGGATCGATGTATGCAACAGAAGGGATTCTGGAAGCTGATTTGTTGTAGGAATTTGGAACTGAAGTGACGACAATTTTTTAGGTATTTGTACCTCTTCGGGTAAAGTAACTGTATAAGAAAACGAACCTCTCGCATAGTTAGTGAATGTATGCTCGGTTTACTATGTTCTGTTTAGTGGAACAGCAAATCTTTGACAATAGTTGCTAGGAACACTAACTTGCTGACTTTTAAACGTAAGGTTTGCTGACTCGAGCATCACATTAAATTTGATTAAAAAGCTCCGGCGATTACATAGCGCAATTAATTAATTTTTAACAATCAGTCTACGATATAAATTTTTCTTTTTCGTTTATAAAAATTAGTTAGTGTGTCGAGTATACAGTGGACAGGCTTGCATTATGTCTCAACAGTGACATCTGGAGATGGGTTATGGATCTCTCGATGATTGCCGTTTTTAGATTATACTGCACTTATTAGGAACAGTAGCATCTTTTTGCCGGGCTTCTATCATAAATGTCTAATAGCGGTCTCATTTTTTAAGTTATTTTTTAATGTAATTCTGTAAGATGCAAGCCAATTCTAAGTACTTGTGAGTCACAATCTAGAAATTTCATAAATTGTATTACCTTAGTTATCATCTATAAATCGGGTTCTCTTATATTTACCTTCTAAGATGTTTTTGAATCATTCTTGACAAGTCAAAATTTCAGTATCATGTAGTGTTAGTATCGTATAATTATTAAATTTAAGAATCGCAAAACAACTGAAGACATTACATCTGGGAACCTACTCATGGACGATATAAGTCGATAGTTTTTATTTGTTTATGGTAATGTCAAAAATGTAAACACGAAAATTGATGATTATCGATAAGAGGCTATCCATAAATTACGTCACATGTCAAGGGGGAGGTGGATGGAATCGAATAAAGTGTGACATGGGGCGGGAAGGGTACTAAATTTCGTGGCGTCATATTTGAAAATCTTATATATTTAAGCAGTACAACACAAAATGTGAACTATTTATTTGCTATCTTAATTTAAAAATTTGTTAATGTAAAATTGCAAAACAACAGTCACACTAGGAAGGAAGGAGCAAAAGGTAACCAACTAAGGATGGGCGAGTCAAAAAGTAATGAAATTCGAGATATAATTTATGAATGGCCCTTAAGGTTATAGTCTTGTTGTAATTACGTCTATTATGACCATGAAGGTTTATGGTATTTTATAGATTGATCTTGGAAGTGAGGAATAGTTTGGAACACCGCGTATTGGAGTAGCTAAGAGATGCGACTCGAGTAGAATTTTGTACTCGAGTCACTCGAGTATTTTTACTACGACACTCGAGTGGTACTCGAGTTTTCGAGTCTTTCGAGTAAACTACGTACACTACTTACAACTCCAGTAAGAAGCAGATTAAGAATTATAAATAACTTTATTAAATTAGTAGTAATATTTGGTAATATGAAATAAGATACAAAATATTATTTACTAATTACTATTATTTACTTACATTAGTCATTAATGAACAAAGAAAAATTAAATGAATCTACTCGGCGCGCTGATTTGACTCGGTAACTCGAATGCAAACGAACTCGAACTCGAATACGAGTTTAACAAATTTGCTCGAGTTACTCAAGTAAAAAACGGCTCGAGTCGCATTACTAGAGTGTTGCGTGGAGCAAGGATTGATTGGGTTGGCGACCGCAGCGGGTTGAGAATTAAGACGCCCGTGTTCGCGGTCGCCGCACGGAGCATATCGCGCCGGCGCCGACGCCGTAGCAATAATAAAACTTCGATTAAAATTGTAAAATTGTTTTTAACTTTCGAATGTGTGATAGTAGATGCAGTTGTTGTTTAGTTATCTCTTTATAAATAAATAGTAAATTGTTATTGTGAGTGTAACTTTTAAGTAATAAGGATATTATGTACTTTAATAAAAATCTCTTCGTATTAATATGTATTCAAATGAGTCGTACGAAAATTTTGTCGCTTTTTTTCGATAAAGCCGATGATAGTTCAGTGATTGTAACGTTTGATTTGATACCATTTAAGACGATCTGAGTTGTACAGTAAAACATATTGTAGCGATTTTAGCTAGGTTAACTTTTTAATAAATTTGAAATATCAAATCTTCAGCAATATAAGATTAGATAATGCATAGTATTTTCCGTTTGTAATATTAAATCGTAGTAAAGAAATCACTCAAAATTTAAGCACCCACATTTACTAGCATTTTCTTATAAGAGTATAGTAATTTAAAGAAAGGTGTGATTGAGTCGGGACTGTTGTCGTATGGCCTGCTATTGAGCAGGTCTCGGCAAATGGTAAACTTGAGGATAACGGCACTAAGTAGTCCCGCGTTGAAGTGTCCCATCCCTGCGAGTACGCGTACTGTACCGAGGAGTACATCCGAGTATGTAAGAATGTCAAGCAATGTTAATTTTAAATATTTCTAGCGTAATTAGATTTTTACCTTTAAGAGTAGGATTTCATCTAGTTGCCTTCGTAACGGTAGAGAAATTAGGTATTACCTTTTCTCTCTGTAGCTTCATTGTACAACCATGGAAGTCGATCATCAATTAATAGTAAGTAAGTAGGTCGATCGTCTTGCTTGTCGTCCTACCAGCGCGCGCTAGTTCCCTCGCCTACCATTCGCGACAATCATTATTATATTAGCTAAATGCTCTCATCTCTAATTTAAGTATTATAAATTGACCTCTCGAGGCGAGGTCGCGTACCTGACACCAAATAATGTTAATCGTAGTAGTATACTGCAGTGCGCCTTGGCACGATGCCATCCAACGGCACATTCGCACAAGTTACGGGTCTAAAGCGGATTCCCGCTAACCAAGTGCTAGAGGACACTCGAAGACATATATGTTCACAGCAGCTGATCAAAAACAGTTCTTCGAACAAAACCCGCGTTTATGACATAAGTTGTTAGAGTAGGTGTAACGGAACTTCTAGTCAGCTTATAATGATCTCTGTTGATTTAATATAATAACAATTCCTAATAACGCAATATTTTTTGTTGCTTAATAGTGTATGTTGTATTCAAAAAGAAGTTCTCGGTGATCAAGTGTCGGAGGTTAATGGCTTCAAAGCCGCGAGCGCATGCGATGCGTGAACGGAACACGTGTTCTATAAAAATCTCAATATTAATTTATATAACTAAACATAGATATTTTCATAATCAATAGTATGCATATTGTCGGTTGGATTGCTAATTTCGTATAAGTATCTACACAATTAGTATAGTTTATATACTTATGTGTCAATTCTTATAGCGTTTTATTATATAAACAGATGATAGATAGTAAGTGTTAAAAGTTATTCAAATGAATTATTTAGCTTACTCGAATCGTTTACTTTAATATACAATATGACATTCAACATTATACATGTTATACTCTTATATAACTATGTAACACTATACTTATATGTACTTAATTGATAAGGTTTAGGCAATAAAACAAAACCTGATTCGTAGGGCACGCTCCTGACTTCACCAATTCCTGATTTACCAGTATCCAGTAATCAGTTACCTACTAATTAGTAACAAAAAGTTAGCTCGGTGAACTTAACAAACAACGAACTTTCGAAGAATTTAGAAATTATTCATAAGAATCTCATTGAAGTAAAATTAAACAAATTTACTATAAATGTTTTCTTCATTAAAAAGTAGGTATTTACTAAACGTAAAATACCATACCTTCCATAACCTGACAAAAACTCGTCCTTGTTCGCAATTTTAAATATCTATAAAATTCAGGAATTACGCATATAATTATAGTGCCGAAATGTTTTAATAAACTTGCTAAATTGTTTATCCCTTTAAGATAGTAAATACTGGATGGATTCTCCAGCTTACTAATCGATAAGAACAATGTTCAGTATTTGTTTTAACTGTTAATACGGAATCTCACTAAACGCTATAATAATCTATATTTACGTACGTACTATTGTTTATGAGTAGAGTCGCTAGACAACAATTTTGTAGTTAAATGTTCGTAATTTTTCAAATTTCCACAATTTGTGCTTTGTTCTATCTATCTAAGTCCTTGATGTTGCTTGGCGTTGAATGATATCAAATAATATAAATATTTATTAGAGTTTATAGTTTATTTTAAATCATGTTACTTTATATTGTTTAGTTTAGACAAACAATGTTGAATAAATAGTTTTAGTACCGTTTAAAATTTCTTGTATTCGTACGTTTGTACGTATTTCAGAATTTATATTAAAATTGTATTCCCTCGTTAATAAATTCTCTTGTAATCTCTTATAAAGGAACACTGACTACGTGCAGTTATTGTTACTATTTATGTATCTATTATATATATAACCAAGTTAATGTGAAATTCTGGAAACATATTGTGAACATAAAATTAGATTGATTTTATAGTGATATTATTCTGTATGTAGGTTATCAATCTGAAATTCTCTCATGATTATAAAATAAACGGTGTTTTCTGCTGTAATTTTGTCTTTTATATTCTTCCTCCTTATAAATGGCACTTTATGTTATAAATTGCGCCTTAATTGAACAACGGACCAGCAACAATCAACAACAAACTTTTAATATGACATTATTGCAATGGCCGTGAAATAGGCAATTGTAGGTCGAGTATGAGTTTCACTAATACAACGCAGGCAATTGCTATTTCCGCCGAGGTAAATATAGCGCTTTTCTCAAAAGAATACAGGATAAAACATACTTTTTATATTATACATTTAATTTGATTAATATTGAAAGCTACATTAGTCATATTGGGGAAATTGGCAATTACTAAAAGTAAATGTTATTGATTTCTCCGGTACATTTATGTTTGTTTGTTGAACTTCTAATGAAGTTTGCAGGTCAATCTTTGTTTACAATACTATGCTAAATACTACACAGCTACTATACTTAAACATGAAAATTGTTTATGTTCAACAAGCGCTTACCGTGAAAATGAAAATAGTTGATTTTCGTAATCCAACATGATTATTTCAAAAGTATGCTAATATCTATTTTTATACATCTCTACCGTAATAATTAGCAAAATATAAATAATTTAGAACATAAATCTAACAGACATAAATATAAAAAAAAACTTCAATATCTTGGCTCAAGTTGTTTTTGTGTTGAAACTTTGAAGGAACAAAACGTATGTTTTTTTTATGAAAAAAAAAAGTTATTTTGGGGGATTTAGAGGTTAATGCAAAGTGAGCACAGACTATTAGTTGTACAGAAAGTGAGTAGCTGATTGACGTTAGAGGTTTGATCTCTAAAATTTTTCTTTTCACTTTATCAATCAATGCTTATTATTAAGGTTTCATGTACTACAAAAATAGTAATATCCCTGTTAAAATAGTTTACAGTTTTTGTGATAGCTATAATCAATGTTATTATTTTCAATCCATTACATTCATACATATTAATCAAGCCAAATAGCAAGTAATTTTTTTTTAAGCGGGTATTCCAAATTAATTACAGGGGAAAGACGAAAGAATCACCTGGCAACAATGTTATTAAATGTCACTTGTGACACTGTGTCAGCCACTCCGCTAGGAGAATTATTATTCTGTGTTGTCAGTACTGTCAGCATATTATCGAAAAACATTTAAGTTCTCAAAATATGCTTGTTTATCCAGTAAAATCCTGTTCAATGTTTTTAAGAAATTATTTATTATATTGATCTGAGAAGAATGCCGTTTTACTTTTCGTGACAACTTACAGAAACACTGGAAACTATAACAGTTCTTTGTTGAAAAACATCTTAGTTTCAGACGTCGTCAAACACACTAACGTATTCTATTTACTCGTATTTTACATTGAAATAAATTGTTAAGATGAACGCACCACCAACATTCGAATCATTTCTTTTGTATGACGGAGAAAAGAAGTAAGTGATTTAGCGACATCTTTACAATCAGATTTCTAAAGAATTCTCTTATTATATTTTTTACTTTTTTAGAGTACAAAAAGAAGAAGATACTAAAGTGACTAATGCAGCAATATTCACTGTCAACAAAGAAGACCACACTCTAGGAAATATGATACGACAGTAAGTTATTTCTATGTAAGGTTATGTATGTGTTATTATATATTGTATATATTTCTACATTATTTCTATTATTTTCAGTCAACTTCTGAAAGATCCTAAAGTACTGTTTGCTGGGTACAAAGTACCTCACCCTCTGGAGCATAAGTTTGTGCTCCGTATCCAAACAACATCAGACTACACACCCCAAGATGCCTTCATGAATGCCATTACAGATCTCACATCTGAATTATCTCTATTTGAGGAAAGATTTAAAGTGAGTAATTTTTTTTATATTCTTATTTTAGGTTGTTATATCACTTAGTGTTATTCTTAGCTTCATCTAACAAACATAGAGATCATCACTAATTTGTTAGTGAGGAACACTTTTGGATAATAAGTTGTAGTGATTTTTATTATTTTATTTCATTTGCAGGAATCTATTAAAGATAAGAAGGAAGGACTGGATTAATTAACTCAGGATTATTACTAATGAAATTGTGAATATAGTCAGAGAATAAATTCATTTTTATGTAATTATTGAAATTTTACTCTTTGGAGGTATATTAAACAAATGAGAAACCCTTTAAAAATGAATATAAACACAATGAAAGTAAGTTTAATTGAAATGTAATTTTCAGTAAGCTCTGCAGGTTTTATGATTAGTCATAGAATGTGAATATTAATACATTTATAATAACTTGATTATCTAAACATGTTTTACATTTAGCAGTATTAAAAATAATTAAATCAACAGCTGTTTTTATTTGTGATTAGGTTATATGACTAAAAGAAGATTCACCTTTTTTTTATAGTTAAGGTTTATGGTTATGGCCATAATCTCATCTGATCCTAAGAGACGCTATGGCCTAAGTTGGTAGACACACTTAACCTGTGGTGGGTCTGGCTCTCAAGGGCCACAACTTACCTGTTGGTATTTGGTGGAAGATTTTCAACTTGAGGGTGGTAGCTAGCAAGGCAGCCCTTAGAAAAAGCATAACCGTGCTGTGGTTGCTTTACGATGTTTTCCATCACTGAAAGCTCAAGCTTATTGTAAGTGTATTCAAACTCACATCTCTTGACATGGAGTCCATACACACTATTGCTGAGCTATCTTCGCTTTCTGTTAGTGAAAGAATTTCAAAAGCTAGATGAGTCATTTAAAGTTGCTCCTCCTCTGGTTTAGGGTGTCTGCCAACTTGGGTCATATTTTCACTTAAGATCAGGTGAGATTATGGCCATAATGCTAAACCGTAATTAAAAAAACAACACCACCTTTTATAAATATCAACTTTGCATCTTATAATGATAGTATGTATATGATATATCTATAGACTTATTTATTTGAGATTAAATTACACAAATCTGTCATCTTTAGGCCTAAGATGGTGGACATGATAAACCCACTGGAGAGATTGGCTTGTAAGTGCAACTGACGGAAAACACCTATATTTGGTGGCACCAGAAGCAAAATAAGGCCCACCATCATGCTAGTGTTTCATTACAATGTAATACCCCCCCAAAAGCTCAAGCTCATTGCAGGGATTGAACTCACATACATTGACGCGCAATCCATTCACACTACCAACAACTATTATTGCTTAATATGATAAGTCATTATTATAATAAAAATTAAACAAAACGAAGGTAGAAAAAAGGTATTTAATAAATGAGAAGATATGTTCAGTTAAAATTAATTTTAATGATTATAACACCATCATGGTGTTCTTATATTATGCTATATCATATTTAAAAATGTAGTTGGTATAATTATATAGGATTATGATTGATGAAAATTAATATAATTGTGCAAAGAAATGTTTTCTCAATTATGCATTATAACCAGATAACGCAAATGAAAAATTCTGTGCCAATCACCTGATAATAATTATAACATGCAATAATATATATATTGAAACTGATCACATATAGTCCTTATATACATATTGTTGCTTAAGATATGATAATAATACAACCAATACCAAAAAATGGTAAACAATAATAAATTATTCTCAAGTAGAGTGAGTAACAACAATAACGGTAACATTTAAATAAACAATAAACATGTATTAAAATGTTTCTTCTTCATCACAGTTTTCAGTTGAGTGGCCAAACACTGAAAATAAAAAAAGTGTAACAGTATGACACTACCACATTTTCAATTTTGTAAATAAAATCTCATCGGATCGGCAAGTTACAATGAGACCTTACATGGTAAACATGCTAAGTCTCGAGAGAGACTAAGTAGTGAGTTGTATCTTGGTCACAAATTTTCAAATCTAAGTTAGTAGTTAAAAAGGCTTACTGTAGAAAAAGCTACTGTGCAAGTTTTTTTCATAGTTTATAGGTTTACTGTTATGGCTACAATATCACTTGATGATACGTGACGTTGGATAACTCTCAAATTGTAACTGCCTGAACAAACACACCTATAGGGATTATAGGTATTTGGCGACAGATTTTCAACTTGAGGATCGTAGCTAGCCAGGTGGGTATTAGAAAATGGTCTACCGCCATACTATGATTTTATTACGATGTTTTTTGTCTTCACCGAATGCTCAAGCTCATTGAAGGAATCGAACTCACGTTCTTTGAGACGCTACCAATGATCTGTCATATTTTCGAGTCAGTACAAAATAATGGTAAATGCATTGAGTTGAATATGACAAAGCAATAATATTGGAATTTAAAAAATAACATTCCTTTCTTATTTTGTTGAAATTTTCAACTACTTCATTAATGACCTTTAATAGTAGATCTCATTCGTCTTGTATAGATCAAAGAAGCATTATTTGTTGTCCAGGAAAGGTAAAAACAAAAATGCTGGTATTGGTGTTAAAATGATATAAACATAATACAGGTATTGTCAGGAAATTAATTTATTATGAAGTGGTTTCTATTTCAAATCATAAAATTGTATTATATGACCCAATTTGAGATAATATTGGTGAAATTCTATGTGACATATGCAGTTCAGTTACTGAGTACAAGCGAAGTTTTCTGCAGCCAAAATGCATATAGATGTGTTCCGGCAGTTGCACTTGAGAGCCAGTCCCTCCATTAGGCTTAGCGTGTCAACCATCTTGGGCCACATTGTCACTTAACATCAGGTGAGATTGTGGCCGTAACACTAAACCTATAAAAAAAGTAGAATAATAACTTGAAAGATGCATTAACACAGAGTTTCTCTGGACTGTTTCGATAAACGTAAAACCTTTATAGTTTAAAAATATTTAGATGTTAGGCTGAATAAACATGCATTCAGTTATCTTCAGCAACCCTACTCTTCAGAACATCCAGCTTGCAATGCGTGACAGTCTCAATATCCTGGGAATGGATATTACTATAAACCTTAAGGACCACATCGAGTATGTCATCTCCACAATATCTCGGAGACTCGGAATCCTAAACAGAGTGCGATAGTTTTTCCTGCCCGACCAGCTCTACCTTCTTTATAAGGCGCAGGTTCGGCCGTGCATGGAATACTGCTCGCTGTGCTCTGGGATGGATCCGCTAAGTATCTCTTCGATGCCTTAGATAAGTTGCAGAGGCGGGCTGTCCGTATTGTAAATGTTATTACCAACACTTTAGAACCGCTTCAATTGCGTAGGGATATTGCCTCTCTAAGCGTGTTCTATCGCCTGTATCATGGCGAGTGTTCTGAAGAGCTCTTTGAACTGACACCTATAATATCCAGAGCCAAAAATTTGCCGACTCTTACTTTTGTCGGACCGTGAAATTATGGAACCGTCTTCCTGTCAGCGTGTTCCCTCTTCCTATGATATTGGGTCCTTTAAAAAAAGAGTGAAGAGGTACCTAAGCAAGCCAACATGATAGCCGTGACTGGCAGTAAATTCTGTTCTGTGTCAGTCGCCGCTGATATGGATTGTACTGTACCATCAGGTCCAGAGGAGTCACTTTACTGCGCAACATAAAAAAAAACCTTAAAAAATTACAAAAGTCAATAATAGCAAATATTTCTGCATTTTTGTGGGACACTTTTCAGGGAAACTACCAGTTTTAGTTTTGGGCTTTGATATAGTAATTTCTATTTATCTCTACATGTGATATCAATGATAAAAATATTACTTTATCCACAAAAAAAAAAAATAGAAGAAATTATAATTTTTATTAACTATATTTGTATTGTATTACTAACGCCCTTCGTCGAAAATAACAAAATCAATAACCCATGTGTATTTTATCAACTGGATTGTTACCACTAATGTTATCTGTTACAAAACTAAAGAATTAAAACGATCTCCTTATGATAGATTAAGTAGTCAAGAAAAATTGTTTTGATAAAATAAAAATGTTTAAAAATGATTTGTCGTATGAATTAATATAGAAGCCCATATTGATAACTCATGCGTTAAAAGATAATTCTCGTTACAAAATTGTATTCAGAATTATTACTAGATAGAAAACTTCGCGAGTTCTCCTAAAGCACCGCTATTAGCTAGTTATGGAATTACCTTCACAAATATCGCAGTAAGGGCGGGGAGGCGCCGGAGTGCGGTTTTTAGTGGGAGCTGGAGCAGGTGCATCGGCGTCGGCTTCTTGTCGCGGACACTCCTCTGTATCGTGTGCGTCGAACACGTCACAGATGTCGCAGAACTTTCGCGGTGCAGCAGCGCGCGCTTTGCGTCCATTACTAACAAAAAAAAAAACTATATTAATATTATATAGCGGAAAAGTTTGTTTATTTGGATACGCTATTCTAAAAAAACTGTCGGTTCGATTTCAAGAAATCTTTTTGTATTTGATAGAGCAAGCATTCAGGAAGAATTTACGCTATTAAACATCACGCTACCACCAATAGGAGCAAAGGTGTATCGGTAAAATAAGTTACAATAAGGGTTATTTTTTTTAATATTTTTTTAGGGCCATGTGAACAAAGGTACGGGCACGGCTAGTTACTAATATATAAACATGAAAATAGTATTAATATGTATTCATACATTATAATTAATATTTAAAAATACATAAAATTTAGTAATAAAGTAAGATTTATTTTTTCCTCTATTTAAAAGTTACACCAGGATACTCAATTACAGTACTGTGAGAAGTAATTATTGCTAAAAAAAAACTTTAACATACAAGAGAGGTGGTTCACTCGTTACAGATCCACCCTCGAGTGCTTGTACTCGGGCCATTAATTGTTCATTCTTTCTCTGCATATCCACGATAACTGAATTCAGGAAGCTCACTTGACCATCCAACATTTCTTTATCTTCTAAAGATCTGAAATTTAAATTTATTACGAACATTATAAAAAGTTACATTTTTGCTATATTTAAATGAGGAATTAAGTACACACTTCTGTAATGCAGTGTCACCTTGTCCTAGTACGTCTATAGCGTTGTCATTTGTGTCCCTACTGCTTTTATTGTTTGTTAACTCTTTTTTCATTATTTTCTCTCTTTCCGCTATATCTGCTTTCGCTTTTAAATTCTGAAAATTTATAATTATTTCATACATATTACAAATTAAAAATTAACCATTAAAAGGACTTTGGTATTATTTCGCGAACTCGTGCGGTTATTACTTGCCTTAATTTCTTCTTGTAATCTAGATATTAACTCTTCTTTTCCTTTTAATTCTTTTAATTTACATTCAATATCTGATTTAAGATGATTTACTAATGTTTCACTGCTAGTTAGACTTTCTGCCAAAGATTGTTTTGCTACTTGCAACTCATTCGATAGCATTTCTAATTTGTTATCTTTCTCCGTGTCAGTGCACTGTTGAACAGATACTAACTCTAACTTTTGAGACAATTCTGTAATTCGTTTTTGAGCCTCCGTAAATTTCTGTTGCATCTCACTTTGTTTCTCCGATTCAGCTTTAATTTTATCTTTTGACTCTTGTAATTCTTTTTCATAATTACTTAGTATAGTTTTTAGTTCATGTTTCGAGTGTTTACTTTGTTTTTTATAATCGTCAAATTGTGCTTGGAGTTGATTGTTTAAATCTTCATAATTCAATTTTTGCGCTTCATTAATATTCGTCAGTTGTTTCACATCCTGATCAGATTTTTCCAAGAGTTGTTGTAACTCAATCACCCTCTCTTTGGATTGAACAAGTTGCTCAAGCTCTTTTTCTCGGTCTGTACTTTGATTTTGTAAAGATTTGATTGTTGCGTGAAGAGATTCAACTTCATTTTTATATTTGTTATTTAAATCCTCATATTTTGTTTCACTTTGAGATAATTTTTGCAGTAAATCATTTGAACTAGTTTCTAAAGATTTATTAAGATTATGTAAATATAATTCATTTTCTTGTAATATTGTATTTTTATTTGATACTTCTTGTTTTAGTTTCGTTATTTCTTCTTCTAGCATTTTTAATTTGTTTAATTCAGTGTTGTAAGATTCACTCTCAGATTTAATTAATTGTTCTTTTTCATCCAATGCTTTCTTTAATTCATTATTTATATTAATATTCTCACGTAATTTTATTTTGACACTGTCGTGTTCTTCTTTTAATCTGTTTAATTCTTCGATAGTTAGATTATACTTATCTTCAATTACTCCTTTATCTTGAGTTAAAACTGTATATTCTTTTCGTAATGAATCCAGTTGATTTAATTGTTCTTTTAATAGTGATTCTTCAGCAGAAGAATTAGCTATAAGACTCTCATATTTTTGTCTCATTGATGTAATTTCTACCTGCGCATTATTTAAAGTATCCTCTAAATGTTTTTTACTTTCACTTGCTTTATTGAGTTCTTCATTTAATTGTGTTATTTGACGATCTTTTTCCGATACTAGCTCGCCATTCGATCTTAAATCAATATCTAGCATTTCTAATTTCAATGTCATTTCTTTAATTATGTTCTGCTTTTCAATGACTAGTTCTTTTATTTTGGACTCTTCCTCTTTATACTTAGAACATTCATCATACGCAGACGATAATTGTGTTTGAATTTGAGTCATTTCTTTTTCGTGTTGAATTTTGCTTGTATTTAATTGTGCAGTCACATCATCTAGTATTTTTTGTAAAGATTCCTCGTGTTTTCTAGCATCTTCAAGTTTGTAATTCAAGTCATTTTGCGCTTCGGTCAATTGATCTACTTTTTCCATGAGTTTAACTTCCGAAGTTGCACCATCTGCTTTTAGAATATATATCTCTTCTTTATATTTTTCAATATTCATTTCCAGGTTTTTGTGGTTGAGGTCAAATTCAGTAATCAAATCCTGCTCTCTCGTTTTTAGAGATTCAATTTCTTTTTTCAAGATAGTGTTTTGATCTAGTAACTGATCATAAGCTAATTGGGCGTCTTTTAAACTATTATCGATCACAGAAATTTTTGTTTCCAGAGTTTTGATTTTTTTCTCATCTTCTTGAATTTGTTCCAAATGTTCATTCACGGAGCGTACCAATTGAGCGTTTTCAGTTGAGAATTCTTCTTGTACCTTAAATAGTTTTTGTTTTAATTCCTGTTCGTTTGTTGCATAGTTATTTACTGTGTCACGATGTTTATCCTTAAATTCCTGTAATTCTTTTTCAGTTTCTTTTAAATGTCGAGATAAGTTATTAAACTGTTCATTGGAATCAGTGGTTTGTCCACTAAGGTTTAAGTATTCTTCTTCTACTTTTTCTTTTGCTCTTTGAACCTCGTTGCACTTTTCCACGGTAGCATCGTGTTGTCGCTGTAATATTCCAATTTCAAGTTCCATCGCAGATATTCTAGTTTTTAAATCATTATTACTTTGAGTTAAATCAGCTACCATTTTTTTTAGTTTTTCATTTTCTTCTTTCATAGACTTTAGTTCATCAGCATTTATTATGAATTGCGAATTAAGTGTATCAAATTCTAATTTATTTTGCTCCAGAGTGTGTTTATGACTTTCAATTTCTTTAATGAGTTGCTCTATTTTAATATTTCGTTCTTCTATTTCTTTTCTGTGCTCTTCAGCTATTTTACTATGTTTTATATTAAAATTAGCTGTTGTTTGTTCAAAGTCATCTTTTAGCTTAATAATCTCTTTATCCCTTTCGTGAATAGTATGTTTAAATTCATTAATGAGTTTCTCTGTAGAATCTGAAGATGTGGTAGATTCAGCAAGCAGTCTTTCATAATCTTTGACCTTAACAGATAGATTTTGTTGCAATTCCAAAACTTCAGATTTATTTTTTTCATTTTGTTGCGTAACTTCGTTAAGTAGGCTTTCGTATTCATTGACTTTCGTTGAATATTCTTCTTTAACTCTGATGATTTCATCTTGTAATCTTTTGCAGACGGTTTCTTGTTTTTTTCTTGTATCTTCTAATTGTTCTAAATCTAATACTTTGGCACTAAGTTCCATTTTAAGTTTTGTAATATCTTTATTTAGATTGACCTCATGTTCTTTATTAACTGCCATGACTGAAATAATATAAAAAAATCAGACTAATTATTGTTTTATAATAAAAAATAATGTCTATGTATAAAACATTATGTCGTTTTACGAAACCACGATGCTCGTTAAACTTTTTTCGCATCGTACGCTTTAACTGAAAGTTTTCGAAAAATTATTCGATTTAGGGTATTCAAATCGAGTTTTTAATCTAAATTAATAACTGGAAAATGAGAAATCAATGCTACACGGTCAGCTACTGGAGGCCATGAGTGCCGCCTATTGGCATTGGCTGCTTTGCCGACCGTCTTCTACTTTACTCCTACTCCGCGGCCGGGTGTAATGCGACATGCAATCACTTTAAAAATAATTAGTAAGTATATAAAATCTTACCTTTATTCAATTCTAGCGTTTTATCGTCAACGGCTGCCTGAAGTTGCGTCAATTTCGTGTTTAGGTCGATAATAATTTGACTGTTTTCTTTATTGCTTTTTTCGAGTGTTTGCTTCTCAGTTTCTAATTTCGATTCTGCCAACTGTAGTTTTGTTGTTAACACTGAAACTTGAGTTTCGAATTCTGTCTGAGCTATAGCTAATTTAGTTTTTGTCTCATTTAATGTTTTCTCAGATTCTGCTTTAAAACGTGTTAACTCCTCTGTCATGCTTTTACCTAGCGAATCTTTTTCGTTTTCCTTTTCTTTCAAAAGTGCGTAGGCCTCATCCAATAATTTCTGAAGCTCTGAAGATAATGCTGTGAATAAATGAATATGCTATTTAAATAGTTGATAAAATTAAAATAAGTCTAAACATATAAGTGAAATATTTAAGCGAAGACTGTTAGAGATAGTTGTAGACAGAAACTTACTGTGTGCTGCTGTGAGTTCTTCTTTATGCTGTTCGGCTGCAACAGCCGCTTCAGCGCTGTGCTGTTCTTCTAGTGCTCGTAAAGCCGAAGCGGTTGCATCAGCGCGAGCCGCCTGCAGTGCCGCTTCTGCCTCTAACTCACGAATCCGCTGCTCGCGGGCAACTTTTTCTGCCTTCAAATTTTAAAGTTTATTCACTGTTATTCACTGTTTATATTTTCAAGTTATCTAAGTAGATACTATTAAGATATATTTGTATATACTTGGGATGAATTATGATTCAATATACTTTGAATTTTCGTTTGTCAGTAATTGTGACGTCAATTTCTAAAGTATTGCCACGGTAAGTTGTTACTAAAATTAGAATTTTGCTTTAGCTCTTACGAATATTTATTTTGCATAATTATTCCACTTACCTCCATAGCTTCTTTGTATTTCTGTAAGAAGAAAATAGATAAATAATTAAAATAAAACTTTTCATAAATATTGAAAATAAATTACATAAAATAATTCATAATTATTATTAATAATGTGATATTTTGCTTATTTAAATTGCTCGCTGTATATTTGAGTAAAATAATTAAAATGTACTGTACATTGTAATCTTCCTTGTTGATGTTCTCCTCTTCATTCCTGAACATGAGATCTTCAACCTTCTGCCTCTCATCTTCCAGCATTTTATTGACTTTGTCCAGTTCCACTTTAAGCTTGACATTTTCTTTATTAGTCTATATTAAGAAATACATTTAATTAAATTACAAGTACTTTGCTTAAAATATTTTTTTATGCTTAATGTTTGATATATATATATAAAGGCCGGCAACACACCTGCTATTCCTCTGGTATTGTCAGTGTCCAAGGGTGATGGTGATCACTTACCATCAGGAGACACGCTTGCTCGTTTGCCCCCTATTCCAAAATATTGGCCTTTATAATAGGGACTGGTTCTCAAGTGCCACTGCCGGAACACACCTAATGGTATTTGGCCGCAGATTTTCAACTTGAGCGTGATAGCTAGCCAGGCGAGCATCAGAAAAAGCTATACTATGGTATGGTTTCCTCACGATGTTTTCCTATACCGAAAGCTCAAGCTCATTGTAGGCGGTTAGATACGAACTCATGTCCCATGACGCGGCGTTCCTATACGCTACCACTGAACTATGATCGCAATATTTTAGATTTAATTTATTATTTAATGTTAATCTTGGAATAAAATATATTTTATATATAAATAACTTAAGAATATAGACTTTTAGGTCGGAAAATATACTTGTTATTGCAATGAAGTTAACGTTTTTGAAAAGAAAAGGTCAAAATGAAGTACTTGTGTGGCCTCTTTTTTTAGTTGTGTAAGAGCATTTTCTGCTCTGTCAGCTTGCAACGATATCTTGGCAATTTCGGCTCTCTCCAATTCACGCTCACGCATCAACCTTTCCAAATGTTGTTGTTTCTCTCGCAACAGTTCCTGTTTTATGAAAACGATCGTTACAAACTTTTCATAATTATAATCTAATACACACATACATAATTATTATATTGAGGCGATCACTGTAGGAACCGCCTCAAAGATAACGGAAGACTTTTTTATGCATTAAAATTTTTAATATGCTTAGGTCTTTCAATGGAACTATACTGAGTCAATTCAAGGGCATATTGTTCCATTGAAACGTGTCTCCTCGACGATGTACAATAATGAAATATTTTACATATACACAAAAAAAAAAACACACATCACATTCCTCGATACACCAGCAGGGAAATATAATTGAATATTAAGTAAAAGTACATTAACTTGCAAATGAACTATAATAGAAATACTAATTCTTTAAGTACGTATGTATCTAGGAATCATCTGTAAAAATAACATTTTGTTGTAGAGGGTGCGAGGGTCTAGTTAGGTAAAAAATTGCGTGACGTATTTTATGAACGGCTCTTTATGACTTAATTAACAAAATATACCGTGATAATTAGGACTTATAAAAAAACGTCATGTAATTTTTATAGATGATTATTTATTATAAGAGTATGTTGTTTATACTCTGTGCATCTCGAATTTATAGAAAAATAAAGATAATAATGCAAACAATACTACACGTTTCCTTAATAGTATTCATAATAGGATTTCATAGTTGATTCGACTGCTACACTAAGGAACATCCTTTTTCTTCTTAATTAGAGGTAGCCTGTTTATACACAATTATGCATATATCAAGTAGAATGATAGAATAATTTTCAAATCTTCAGTGTTCATACAACGCTGTACAAGGTGACGACTCTCTTGGTAAAACTTCCAGATAGTTTTTCTACGAATTAACGAGTAATTCTCCGAGTTCTTTTATTTTACTCATACACAAATTATATCAGGCAACATTTTCTAAGGATCAAATAACGTAAATACGCATCACAAACTCCCGAGGACATCTTAATTTCAAACTTAATTTTTTACAACTGTTGTTTATTTAATTCTAGATACATTCTACGAACAAATGTTGGGTATTGTTAATTATTACACACATTTATCTGTATAGTTAATTAATTGTTTTAATCGAATGCATTAAGTAAAACAGTTCCGGAACGAAATCTCATAGTAGTTTTGATTAGGATCCTTCTCGATATACATATATGCAACAAGCCGCTAAACAGAGTTCATACCTAATTATTTTAGTAGGTATTACATAAGCTTTTTTTACAAAGCATTTTAAAGTTAGTCACTCTACATAAGCGTTAACAGCGATATCCAGAATACGCATGTAGGTATTATGTATGTATAGCTGACTGTTGTATGCCGTCATAAGGTGTATAATAATACATCCTTACCAATATTATAAATGTGAAAGTGAGTTTACTGTTTGTTACGCTGTCACGTCTAAACCGCTGAATAGATTATGATGGAATGTGGTATAGAGATAAATAGGCCCTGGGACACGAGGATAGGCTACTTTTTCTCGTAAAAAACTTATTGGAAGTAGGGTAAAGAGAAAAATAAACTTTGTATGGAACTGTTTATTGCATCATCCGATTTAACAAAATCAATATTAACGTGAGCGAAGCCGCATGTAAAAGGTAGTATTTTAATATTGAAAATATAACTACTCGCCTTACTATAAATATAAAAAAGTACATTGTGAGAGTATTGTTATTTTTTTGTTTGAATATTTTTAAAATACAAGAAGACTACTCGACTGTTTTATCAGCCGGGCGAAACGGACGATTCAGGACATTTTAGAGTGCCACTGATAGTAAATATTTACTTAGGTACTGTTAACACTTGTGCAATGAAAAAAAAAACATTATTATAAACCATAATTGTTGGTCATGCTTCTCTTTCAAATGCTTGAGTATGAGAAAAACGTTAATATTTTCTGTTTTGAAATCAATTAATTTGGTGACTTGCTTGCGGGAGTCAATGAAAAATCATAAGGACATAAGGATAGGATACCTTGATGTATAGATTGTGAGGATTATAAACCTTGGAATTAAAACGTTTAGTGTTTAATACAACACCATAATTATTATTAGGACAACACGGAAGACCTTACTTTGATTCAGTAAAACAAGGCGTCGATAATGGGTAAAAGGTTCGAAATATAATCTATACAAACGACTTGTAGAATTATTTGACTCTATACTTTATATAACGTTAAGTTTAACTGTGAACAAAGATTAGAATAGAAAAAAGACCTTGAACTATGTTGTGTTAGAAACGTTGATGGGAAAAATAAAACGCGATAACATCGGAAAAGGAAATTTATATGCATGAAACCATTGTGAACCAAAGTTGGAATTGTCTTGAAATACTAAAATAATGTTAAGTTCGTCAACGCTATAAAAACATGTTATATAACGTCTTTGAGAATAACAATAATTTATATGAGTGTTAAGCAGTAACAAATTGTTTAGTGTCGGGCATATCGAGGCTTTTCAGAAAAAACATATCCTCCCAAAAATTATCTTTGTAAATAGAAGCAGTATGTTAATAGCCACTATTATAATAGATCAGTGGTTAATTATTAATAAAAAGTCATAGTTTTATTAAAAAATCAATAACACTTTTTAATTACGAATGAAAAACTCTTCCGTTAAATGTGCCATTTGTCACTTACGATGTTTTGTCCTAAAAAGGCAGGATACAGTATATAATTGACTTGCTGTGATTGCGAGTTCGTTTGCGTGGAAATAAAAACTACTCAATAATTTTTGTACGTTTTTATAACTTTATTCAATACAGCTTTGCTCCTACGATGGTATCGTGTTGTTAAATAGCCTAATAAAACCTTCCTTAATAATTGCTCTATCAAATACAAAAATATTTTTTGGCAGTTCCTAAGACTAGTGCGTTTAAACAAAAAACTTTTTCGCTTTAATAATGTTAATATACATAGTATAGAAATAGGATTATTTAATTTACCCGATGTACGTACGTAATCCGAAGTTCTTTTTAGTATCTTATTTAACTTTCTAAAAATGTTCTCATTATTATTTAATAATTGAAACCAAATATGAAAATACATAATTTTCAGTTACAAAGCTCCATCAAATTACAATTACAAAGTTCCATCTAAGCGAGTTATTATTCGATGTTATGCACTAAAGCATGATTTTTCTACATCATTCCATTTATATAGTAATATAATAAATAATTCAACTCTTTAATTAAATCAATGTGATATATTCATATAGAAGTTTATGTATGTATGTAAGTTTAGTAGAAACTATCTTACTTTTAGCATTAAAACAAAACAGTTACACTGAAAATATACACGCGTAAATAGTGAAATTCCCATATGAAAATACCTCATTGAATTAATTAAAGAATTAAGTTATTTATTACATCACACTCTCATTATATAACTCAATATAAACTGTATATGGACGTGTTTGGAAAACTCATATAAAAGTAGTAGGTATTCTGAAGAAAAAATACCGAATAAATATGACGTTTTTTTAATATTGTACTAAGTTCTCTCACAACTTATCAAAATAATTTTCACAACAAAAATAACATGTAATATACAAAAAAATGTACGTGCTTGATATACTCATATAAAATTGTAGCTGTTCTGAAGAAAAGTAACGGATAAATGTAACGTTTTTTAAATATTGTACTAAACTATCTCTAAACCTGTCAAAATAATTTTCACGTAAAAAACAATTAAATTTCCTATGTATTATACAAAAAATGTGCTGAAACGAGTACCTAATACCTGTAGCGCTTTAATTACTTGTCGGTGTAGTGATAGTAAAAAAATTGTTTTCGGAAGTACCTTGACTCCACCTTTTTCCTAAATCATAGAAATGAAGGCCAACTGTAAAACACTGATTAAATAATTTACTATAGTTTATTTGTAAGTGAGAATTGCTCGAACGCGATACCAATCGATTTTAATAGAGTGAAATAATAATTAATCACTATTCTTTTAAAATAATTCAATTAAAAACATATATTGCTGAGTACTTGTATGTACACAGGGCATTTACTCATGCTCGACTTACTTACGAGGGTTTTAAGAAATATGATATTTGGGGTTTAGATTTGTGGATATTTAATCGGTTTCCGTTATGGATATTAAATTAATTCAAATCGGATAAATTACGGTAATTTAATTTATGGGCATTATATTATTTTTCGTTTTGGTTTTAGTAGGTGAACAAAGTTGATTTAATTTATTTAAATTTTTACTCATATTTTTGTATTAGGCAGTATTCAATTCCGTCTTTTAATCCAAAACATTTATGTGGGATACAGTTTATATCACCCTTGCTTAAAACTATGTTTAAATGAAAAACCTATGTTAAGTTTGTAAAAATTATTCCGTATACTAAATCATATACCTTATTTAGCACGTTCTTACATTTAGATCTTGTGATATAAGGTATGATTGTATTCAAAGACTTTAAGTAGATAATTATTTATGACTACTATATAACTTCTATAAGATGCTAGAACGTGACGAAGTACCCTAATTCTTAGTGCCCGACTTTTCTGCTTGAATTTTTAGTTAATTCGTAACCGCTTCATAAATTTTCATTACGGTATTTTTTTTTCTTGTAAATATAGTTATCCATAACTACAAAAATAGCCATCAGTGAATTACATACAATATGCATGCAAAGTTACTGAGTATTAAGTCTAACTTTACCTTTGAATATCGTTTAGCTACTACACATGACCCGGCTGTGTAAAATACAATATAAATTTTTACAAAAGTAAAAAAATACCTATATAAATGAGGGAAATATTTTTATAAGCGCATTAGTAGTTTCGGAGATTACTGCCTACAAATATAAAAACATTTACTGTTTTACAATACAGCAAACTTTATACTAACTAGAAAAGACTTAATTTTTCCTAGTGAAATTTATAAGAAGTTTGGTTGATACGCACGCCATTTTAATATTTATTTTCAGCAGTAAATACATGTTAAAGATCTAAGAATTTGTAGATAATTTAATATAAGTAGGTTAATTCTGATGTAACTACTTTGAACAACTTTCAACGTGGTAACTTTAAAATCGAATTCACCTATATATAGTAAAGTAAAATATCAGCTTACCAAAAAGAAAGTCCTTCACACCACAGTGAATATGTACATTGAGTATGCCCACACCAAAATCCATATGTGATTGATTTACTACAATTATCCAATGGATATATAATTCTATCAAGAATATCCAAAACAATCAACAAAAGTATAATGTTTTTAAATTTTTTATTCTATGGCAGAATGACAATTCTTACAGATGGGTTTCCTTAGCAAAAGTAAATAATATTTTGAAGCTGTTAATATGCGTTTATGACTGTATTCTTAATTATTTGTTTGAACAACAACTATTCATCAACTTTCATACATTACCAAGAAATAATATAATACTTGTTTAATGGTTTGGTACCTTTGAAAACAGATCTCCTTTTTATACTAAGCTATTGGCCCCGCTTGGCCACGGTTCAAAATTAATAATTTCTTTAATTATCTCAGCTTTTACTGGATGGAATGGAATTTATTTACTTGATCGCACTTTTCTCCATATTGGAACGCTTAGGCGTGCCGCGATTCGAGATCAGTCGATGTGATCATTTATTTTTTTAGTTAGAGCAGGATGCTTGCGAAAGTGTATGTAATTTAGTTTTATGTAAATGTGAAAATAGTTGATAGAGTCAGAAAGTTAGAACTTAACTGAATCAAATAACTAAGGTTACACATTGTTGTTTAGAGTTTAGTTAACTAAAATGAAAGGCATTAGAATAACGTTAATGTATTATGGGCCTTGTCTCGATTTTCATGTATAGTTTTAATGGTTCACTGTGGGAGCTACGTCAACTGTCCCGTTATCAAATGAAAGTTGGTATATGTTGTTAACGTCGCAGTCGCATGTGCTGCTGTGTTTCGAATACAAAATATAGGTAGATAAATAAGTAAATATATATTAACGTTTCGCCTATTTGCAAGAGAGGGGCATTTTTACTCTTCATACAACGAGGCGGATAACATAAAAGCACCATAGTCACGACCAAAGTGGGATTGTCCCGTCTAAAGCGGGACGTATAGTCACATTTTGTATACGTCATTAAGTAAATAAGAAAGCATACAAGGGACGTAGTCGGGATCTGTAGCCAGTTCGTTCGCCATCTACAGGTACATACAACATAGTGACAAACTGGTCACAGTGACTGCTTTGTTACATTACTAGATCAGTGTATGGGCAGCTGTCGTAAGATTTGCAGGCGAGCATAATAGTGCTAGCCGCTGATGCATTACCGATCTGTCAATGGTCGTTAATTGACAGTGCTAAGTTTTATAATTACGTTTAGCATCAAGCGCAGTGCCGACACTGTGATGTCTCTCGACTGTACTATAAAATAAAACGCAGAGTGCTGCTTTAATTATAAGGATGATTTAATTATAATGAATGAAATACTCAATTTCATCGTTGAAAAAGTTATCTTTTAACAATACGAAGAGAAAAATCTAATTTCATTTCATGCTAAAAGGTCGTTTTACTCTAAATGTGGAAGTTTGACATTGTCCTCAGTGAAAAACAAAGGTCGAAGCGAGGTCGACCAATGCTTAGTCGAATGAACTTCTCCGAGGAGTTATAAAAGTCTATCATACAACAAGTATCATATTATTAAAACTTCGACATGCGCACATTCTACCATGCATTGCTTTAAGCAAATATACAGCTATATTAGTGCAATAAAACAACATACAATAGTTTCATCTTAGTTTTATTATTATTTTCACAACGAATGCAAGAAAAGAATAACAAACTAACGCAATGTGTACACACTTTATTAGAACTTAAAACCTAACCTATATTAATATAAAGTTTCTAATCAACAGTACGTATAACAATAATTAGCCGTTAATCTTATTACCATTAAACAGTAGATATTTTAAAAACTAGTTACGATATATTAAGTTAATAACTACATAAAAGAGGAATTTATATACGAGATATTTTCTTACAAATTAATGAATATCATTAGTACTTACAGGCACTGGTCGATAAAAAAAGTAATAGTAAACTAAAAATATTGCGACAATAATAAATACAAAATAGGTTTTGTTTCTTGTTTTGCTTTTAAATTATTATTTAAAATATTTTGCCCAAAACTGAATATCACAGGCATGCCTTTAAAAAAAAAAATTGAACTGGTGTATCGTTGGAACATGATTTTGTGTATTATAACATAATTGTTTTGTACTATAAAGTGCGTAATTAATTAATAATTTGTTACAGAGTTCAATCGATAACATTATTAGCGACTACATCAGTTTTAATTAAACATTGCAAGTTAATAATTACAATTATTAAACGAAAAACTAACATTTCATATTCGTTTCCATTAGTACAAAATAAAACTGATTTAAAAACAAAGCTGCTTTATAATCAAATCGAACGTATCGATAACAGAATCGATATTTCGGCTAGTGAGATACCTTTCACCCTTTCCAGCACATGTGCTAAAATTCAAAACGAAATAATTCACAAAATACCTCATCATCTCGAAATTGTAAAACCAAACGTAAGTAACAGTTGACGGACAATAAATAATAATTTTTGTGGAATTGATAATGTTTTTTATGGAACAGATAAAATTGAATCAAACTAACATAGATGATATCGATTACACGTAAAATTATATGAAACGAAATTACCTAATGCAAAAAAGAATATGATTTGTAATTTTGCTATTCTAGAAACTGCTAGGAATATTTTAAAGAAACAATTATTAAACTGTAACTGATACGTAGAATGGTTTTACTTGACTCGATTAAAGATGCGCGATATCATCGAGACTGATGGAGTCAGAGTTAGTTTTGACGTTTGACACATGTACAAGACGCAGTGAAGTGAACCTAACGTGCCGCTATAGTGGGGTACTGTACCTGAAGAGCGTTTTTCGCGGAGACAGGAGTCGAAGAGGCTCGCGGACCACCGACGCGCTGTCGCCGTGCCGTTAGTGACAGTGCGAATGCGCGACAAACAAACGAGAAAACAACACGCGTTAATGCACTCATACAGACACTACATGGTGTACAACGTATTATGGGTGTGTTCTTATATACACTGAGAGCACTGTTCAGTACTCTTACTGGGGACAAATTCGTTCCGTTATAACTGACAGTATGCTGCCGCAATATCCTAGGGAAATATATGACGACATAATCGTCGCCATGTTTGTACTGTGAGTACTGGAGCTTTCGAAGTATGGTATTCTCAGTTCTTTGAACACGTAACTAATAGCGTCCAGAAATTTGACAGCTTGTACAATTGACAATTTCAATATTGTTATTCAAAGATACCGGCTGTTAAATTAAACATGGAAATTTTCAAGATATTGTCTTTATTGCAAAGTGAAACCGATACTTTGTATAAAATGAAAGTAACTCAAGAATTAAGCGTATTCCATTAGCTATAAAAAATAATTAAATAATAAATAAACATAGATGATAGTACACTGGACTGAGTTCCATTTTAAACAGTAACAAGTATAGCTAATTACAATGGAACGGTTTCCCAGTATACTAATTGATGTTATACCTTACAGTACCCGCAGTGTATAACGGAACACAGGCTATATAAATAACCTTCTACGGCTACGTTACAGTTAGCGTTTATAACCTTTAAAATATACTTTCAGCAGTTCTAGTCATTGTGGTGGTAGCGAAAATGTCACAAATGACGTCATCATTTTCAAAATGGACCACCTGCAATTCCAGTCTACTTGAGTTAACAATTGTAACTGTCAGATGCAAATGGAATGGGGTACACCGCGGTCGTGAACGCTAAGTGGAGCGTATCCTATATATAAATATATTTAGTACACCATTTAGTGATATGCAAAAATGTTACTGCAGACATTAGCCAGCCACGTCTGTTGGTAACAGCGGTTTAAAATAAAAAAAGCTATCAAAACTAAAACTAAAATAATTATATATATATATGGCATATATGAAGTATCAATATTTTTTGAAATATGACGAATATGGTTTTGTAATAGGATTTATAATAAAGAAAATTTTGAAGATTATTGCAAGATTTTTCGCCTTTCAGTGTGTTTATGAAATAATAAAACTCTCAAATGTTATGGACAGTAGAAGAACCAAAAATGCTATTGAGTTTAGAAACTACATTAAAATAATTGGACAATTTGGTATTAAGCTGATGATCTAAAAGACCGTATCTTTGAAGTTATTAGCGAGCACACACGTGTTAAAAACCGCGACACATAACTAATTATTGTTATATCCATATTACTCCACACGTAATGAGTGGGACAACCTTAAAAATAATATCACAGACCAAAAACATATTAAGGTATATCTATTGCAGTCTTTTTGAAACAATACTAACTAAATGTGTAAATCAAGCATCTAAAGCAAATGAAAGTTTGATGAGTCACTTTTACCGTATGTGTTTTAGAATAACTAACTACCATAGTATACATAAATTTGTATAAAAAAACATATATGCATAAAAATATAATAAAAAGTAAGTACATAGATATATATTTACATATTCATAACAAAATTAAACACAAGGGCCAAACCAAGGGGTGCCAGCTACAGACCAAAATAAAAATCTTCAGTTACATGCAACAAAGCTCACCTACGTACCACTTCTGAAGTGTGTCACGTGTTATTGTTTATGTAATAATTTGCATGTTTCTGAGCGTCACATGATGAATATTAAGTAGAAATTGTACAAACAAAAAACAATAAACATTGTATCGATTTAGGCCATGATGTATGATCCGTTAATTGTACAGACTACTAATTCGGAACATATATATAACTTCTAACGACTGTGCAGTTATGTATCTTAAAAAAAACCTTTACCTGTGAATGTTCATAGTCAGCACAAACAAGAAATGGTAAAATGTGGAACATAATTATAAGGTAATTAACAAACGTGATTGCAGCAATCTAAGGGTCGAGTACCCCTTTTGCAAGTATAATAGTGGGCATTTATCAAATCAACAGCCTCTTATTTGTCAGAAACTTAAAGTAATAATTACGAAGATATGTTATTTTCTAGTAAATTCACTATGAAACAGAACGTTGTAATGTTTGCTATATAACTTTCTAACAATTATGTTGCAGTGAAAGTCGATATCGCAAATTAAAATCTGAAACTGAGCCAGCCCTCATGGCATTGATATTCACGTGACATGTAATCCGATACGCTCAACATGACAGAATTATTCAAATGTACACAACATAGGGGTATGTAAACTGAAACGGTGACACACAAGAGAAATGGTAGCTCTTCCCGAAGCCAGAAAAGTGAGTGCGCGTCGGCGGCATTTCCACAAAGATTTCAGTAGCTGCGGCGACCCCGCGGCTGGCCCTCGTCACGGCGGCCGGCCTCCCGCCCCACCGCACTACCTCACCGCCACCACCGCTGGCACCGCCCCGCGCCCTCACCGCACCGCTGCTGCAGCTGCTCTCAGTTCCACAGGACTCGCTACGTCGCGATCGCTCAGACGATCGAGTCTCGAAACTAAGTGCGCTTTCTGTACACCGCCACGACTTCGGCAGTGTTTCACTTGCCCAACGTCGCGGGTTCAGCTCTTTATTTTTATTATCTGATTTAAATACTATGTCGTAGTAGACACGTGGTGTCGGTAATGCAATGATGGCACAGCGATCTTTTTCGATGTGCTTCACAAGTAAAGTCTTGTCGAGCAAGCTGGGTGCGCTGCGATGAGGGCGCGTCCGTGTCGGAGGCGGCGGGGAGTGCGGAGAGCGGGGTTCTGCCGAACGCGCGCGGGGCTAGCCTACCTGAGCGCCCAGCGACGTAACCCCGAGCCTCACCCCCGCGCGAGATGATGCTATAGACGTGCCGAGGGATGTCAGAGATTCGCGCGAGTTAGACCGACGCAGCGGCGTAACACGGCCGTTGCTATGGATGGCGCACGCGCCTGGCTTTCGATTCGATGGCGATCGTGAAACCTTCGATAACGGTGCGAACAGGCCGAAGCGATTGGCGCAATCGAAATATCTGAAAAATGATTCCAATATCGTTAATAATTTGTCACAATGATATGGAGTAACCGCCACCGAGTCTTCGTTACCTCTTGCCGTCAACGGAGCCGTCATTTTTTCCGAGTGGATCATCTAGTTCGACACCAGCCCAGATACCAGGAGCAAAGTCCGTAGGACCCACATATCTTAGAATGCCAGCTTTACTTCCTCTACTACTTGATACGATAACACGGTCCCCCATTCGAACTTCTCCATTGGTAGTTGTAGCGATGGACGCATCTGTTGAAGTTTGGTTCAAAACAATCAGAATTTTTGTTTTCTTAAAAATAAACTCGTACTAATATATTTATGTGAACGCTTACTCATTTTACTGCTGACCATGCTTCGTATACTTCCGTTAGGTGAGAGAGTACGCCTGGGCCTGGCTGAGCCTGATGGAGGTCGTTCGAAAACGCTACCTGCGTCGGATACTGGTGATGCATCGTGTGGTGCGTGTGTTATTAGTGGAACTCTGGTTAAACGAGTGAGACGAGAAAACACGCCTCGTTTTTCTGGACATTGGAAATAACGCACTCCTGCCACTGAACCATCGTTTTTACCTAAGAATCAATATGAAAATATTATTAGGATTTACTAATATTCATAGCAATATATATATATATCATTGGATTATGATTAGCTTACCAATTGGATCGTCAAGAACAATGCCAGCCCACTCTCCAGGAGCGAACTGTGTTTCGCCAATGTAGGCTATTTGACCAGGTTTCGTACCACCCACCCAAACACGCTCTCCGATTATGAAGCTGTCAGTGTCCTCAGTTAATATGACACTATGATCTGGAATGTCAACATAGTAGGATTATTTAATATTACTATTATTACTTTACCTGTTTTATTGAGAATAACATATAACCGAGTTTATCAAAACGGGTATTATATGAGTCAGATTTTGAAGAGAAAATATTTGAAAGATGAAAGTGTATCAGAAGAACAGAATAAATGATGGCCACTAAAATATTCATAGAGTTGTTCCGTTTCCTATTCTAAATACACGACGTACATGCAAACGTCATGAATATATACCGTTGTATGCAAGTGCAACGGCCATTGAGGAGCCTATTTGCAATCCCGTTTGCGTATCGTTGCGTTACATCGGAATTATGAACTTTCGCTTCCAACAAACTGCATTTGACTTCGAGGATATAACTGTTCTCTAAAGAAATAAAATTTGACCAATACATGCATAAAACTATTGCACAACAAACACCGGCGGCAAGCAAACTGCAAATTATAATAAAATATGCTAGAAAATTTAAGGCTAGGTGACAGGTTGGTGAAAATTTATGAACATGATATTTGGATTTGTGGATAAATGAATTTTTAACAAAAATACTTTCACAATACAAATACAATACCTATTGTTTGATACAAAAAATCTATTGACATACAATAATTAAAAATACAGCATCACTTCGGTAAATCAATCAACTATTAGTATATGTACTGTGAAGTATAATTGAATATTATATACAAAGTGTTTTTATTTACCTGAGGACCTTCTAAGTCCAGCCTCGCTAAGGCGTCGAGGGTGTTTATCCCAGAGCACATCCATCGACGTTCCGCTGTATGTACTGCTAGCTGTGACGATACACAAGCGACACACATGGACATTAGCCACTAAACAGCAACACTACTCATATATTACTAGACAATTCTTTCAATTAATAAAATTCATTTAGAACATTATAAGGTCATTAATCTACGTTATTATAATGTCACAAAAGTTATCATTAAGTTTTTGCAATAAGGTATATTAATATTAGTTAATATCAGTTAAACTGATCATTAATCAATCATGCAATCTATTAGTGAGCTTACGTGCTACTACTTTTGTACTAGTAGTTTTGTTTAAACTTTGATAATTTATTGACTTCTTTCTACCATATTTATACATGGTTTACGTGGTTTAAAATGAATTAATATTTTATCAATAAATTTAAAATTATTTAAAACGAATGACATCGTGACTAATTCTAAGCTTCAACTCCGTTGCTAAATGATAATTTTATTGATTAGCAGTAATACCCACGTACAAGTTTTTTTTTTCATTTTCCGGTTCTGAAGCAATCTTCGACAAGGAACAAAAAATTTAAAACAATACACAGTAATTGAGATTTGATTTAAGTGACAAAGAATATAATTAGTCGTAGGCGAACGCGTTAAGGTAATCTATATATTAAAAATGAAATATCCTTATTATCAAACTGCTCTCAAATGGTTTAAATATTTTATTATAAAGATCAATTAGTTCTTTTAATATAGTTATCTTTATGAGTACGCTATAGCTTAATTATCTAAATACTGCTTATAATTGTTACTTTTTATTCATCTATATATAAAAGCGATAACTGTGTTACTAGTTTATTAATACAATTTTGTAATACCTTTGTCTCTTTTCTGATGCAAACGTTTACAACATCGACAATAACCCGAACTACTTTTCTCATTAGCTAGTTTAACCTCCGTTTTATTAGATTACTAAACTACCCAAAATTTTATGTCTTATTGTCACGTCAAAGCAATTCATCACACGGTAGGTTGCTATTAGCGGCTGGCGGAGTCCATAACCATGAAAGCTTATATTATTTACTGAGCATACCGGCACCATAATATAAAATTACAGTAAGCTGAACTTACTTGATGCTTTACGAGTTGGTCGCGGCTTTTCTGGAAGGCTGCTACTAACCTCGTCTTCTTCAGTTTCAATCAAGTCTGCTCCATACGGTCGAGATAGAAGGATGATAAATATTATGAACAGATGAGAAAGGTTTAACATTTGTACAATTGAAAACATATATAATTATGATATTTCTAGTGATTTTGCTCATGCGTGCATGAATTGCAAGATCGAAAGAAACCACTACCGTGCCTGATATCATGCTTTAAAATTTCATAAATTTAAAATACATAAAAGACTTACCAGACAAATGTTTTCTGGACAAGTCGTCACTTAATTTCCTGAGCGTGTCCGACGAGCTGCAGTCTACGACAACAAAAACAAAACACGTAAAGCTAAGTAATGAAAGAAAGAAAAACATGCTGACATATAAAGAATAGAGATGATGTATTGACACAGATGATGAATGTAATTTACATGAAAACATACGAGAACATGAATAACATAACAACTGAGATAGTTTGCAATTCAGATGTGACAGAGTTCGATAAAACTATAATAGTGAATATGCAAATTATGGGCACCCACTATGGAGCTACAAGGCACTGCTGAGGCGGTTAATAATATAGATTAAGTAAGAGCAAAATATTATTATGTAATCTTCAAAGATGTTCATTAAATTAACTCTATAGGTGTTAGCTACTACATTATGGTTAGATTAGATATGAAAAACAATTGATATAGTCGTAGTTTAAGGCAAGAAATTCATACCTAACTGGTAGCGAGCCCTATCACATTAGATTTTGATATTAGTCTGTACAAACTTGTGGACCGACACGTCTGGTGGTTAACGATTGTGAATAACTTATGTCCGGCACTGGAGACCAGGTTAAGTCATTCAAAGACTGATTAATCATTTTGCGGGTGTGACAACTGCGCAGCAAAACCGACCTTGTCAACGTGCGTGGGCTAGTCATCATAATTCAAGTTACATGAGAAGCCTCATGCACTTACATTTTCCTTTTTAAATTACATATATACTGTAAATGGTTTACTATGTAATTTTAAAATTATTCTCTTGCTTGTCTATTTATTCTGTAACTTGAGTATTTTAAATTAAACACATTATTCTACTCTATCCAGTAGTCAATAACTAGGTCACAGGCATCACAGTATTATCCATCGCATTCAGGGATATGATAAAAACTTAATAAAAAATGCTAATCCTAATGTCAATTTTGATATTCATCGGTGTAATTGTGATAGAGCCTACCGTTTTATTCCCTATGATGAAAGAACCCTTCCTCTAGGTAGGACAAAAAAAAAACAATATACTAGTCCATAATAATATTAGTTATCCCCATTTCAATTTCATCAGAATCTTACCATTAATTTCAGAGTGGTGCAGACAGAAAGACAAGAATCCAAAAAAATATTTTTGAGCTCTAAATTATAATTATCAAAAAATATCTAATATACAGATTTGTCTTCGCTGCTACGCTTAATATAAAGAATAGATATTTTAAAATAATATCAGAATATTATGGATATTTATAGAACACTTTAAATTACATATTTATTTCTTTTCTTCTATGCATCCCGTAATATTATGAAAGTGTATGCTATAAAAGCAAAGGAATGTATTAGAAGCTATAAAACTTATTTAAGTCTAATGTGCATTCATAAATAAAAGATATGGCATGTGGCCGCCTAACCGATCGCACCAGCTGTATCAGCCTCTATTGATTATGTTACCAATTGCGAGCTCACATAATTATTATCATCAATACTAATGTTTGCTTTATATGAAGAACATCATAGCAACATATTACAATGTTAGAAAGAAAATTAAAACGATATAGCTCGTACTTCAATTAACTTTGACATCAGAAAACATATTCGTCCAGTATTTTTCTAGATTATAACTCAAAATTATTAGCTTGTATTATTTTACAAAAACCGCAGTCGATTGTTATGCTAATAGCCATTTGTCGTAGTTATTGTTCAAGTTGATAACTATGAAAAAGTGACATATAGAACAAAGAGGTAGAGGGTAGAGGTAGGTACGTACTAATAAGGCGTTACAAAGACTATGCATCTCAAATGATATTCAACAGAGAAATATAGAAAATGGGAAAAGCGATAACCTATTCATAGCCTCTTTAAAAATAATATTATATAGTTTACGATAGCAGGTCTCACTCAATAATACAGATTGGGATCTCACACAAAGATCAGTACGCTAGTACCGTCATATTCATGCACAGAGGCGAACATAATAATTTTCAAAGTATTGCTCACCACACTTAATCATCATCAAAGCCTATAATGCCAGACCTACAATACCTTACCGCTAAAACACGACATGATACATGAACACGATAATGGTTGCATGGTGGTACGGCTTTTTCTAATACTCATCTGGCTAGCTATCAACCTCAAGTTGAAAATGTGCCGCCAAATGCCTATATGTGTTCTGGCAGTTGCATTTGAGATCCAGTCCCTTTACTACGCTAAGTGAGTCCACCATCTAGGGCCACATCGTCACTTAACATCAGGTTAGATTGTGGCCAAAACGCTAAACCTATAAATTATTTAAAGAAAAATGGACATTTGGAAAACACTAAACATGCTGTATACTTCCCATCGTATTGTGAGAGAACAAGAATACTTCCCAAAGCATTTGGGAGTTTTCATGACATTTGTCTTCGTCTTCAGCTTATGATGTTTTATATAACAAACTTAAGAAATGTACGAAAATGTGAATAACTTGCTTGTATATATCGAAACTTAAACCTACGGATATTAGATTGGTAGTCTACTGGTCAAATTAGTCCACACACACATTGCACTTGATATTTCATTGATGACATTACTAAACTACCTTTATCTCTTTGGAAATTGCTGGTTTTGGAAGTTTTAGAAACAAATATTGTCAGTTGATATCATAATTTTAAATTCGTCTACGAAAATTCTAGTAGAATCAAGTTAGAAGTTTTTTGTAATAATACAATAAACAGACAATCTTTATCATGAATTTTGTATAAAATTTTCCTCAATACCAAAAATATCCACACTCGCGCCTGTGATCTTAGTGCGGTTAACAAATATGATGTAATTGCTATAGCATATGTGGTTATTATTTGTTCATTTTATTAACGCATGACGAGATAAGGTACGCGACGAACCGTGCACAACGAATCTTCAATGATATTGCTTTTTGTGGTCAAGTTCAAGAACTCAAGCACATACGAAAAATATTTCGTGTTATTTTAGGTAAATATGGAGGAGGAATATGGAGGACCGACAAATAAAAACTAATACTAATAATTAATATTAGGAATGAGTTATCGTATGCCAATTGAGGCTAATTCAGCGGCTTGCTCTTTGTTAGGTATAGGAGCAATTGATGCAACGAACCACATGGTGCAAGGCATATTATGCAATTCTCAATGCCAATTATACAGTTTAGCTAATAGTACAAGTGAAACAAACTTCGTTAAATGATTTTACAGCAATTAAAGCCCCGAGAATATTGGTGTAACTAATTCAACATGAAGTTCCGAAATAGTTACCCGTAGCTTTTTCCGTATACGTAATCGAAGGTAAGTTCTTTTGCGTAATAGATCAATCGAAATAAAAAATAAAGTAGTGTCGTCATTGCAAATTTTGGTGGTGCAATTGCAAGAACTATTCGAAATTTACACTACCTAACACTAACACCTACACTACTTGTTTAAGACAGAAAAACAAAACGATAACCCAATTGAAATTGTTAATGGTATCGTGTCACGAGGAAGTGTTGGATATGTAGTGCAGCGTGCTTTAAACGAAATACTTAATTTGACCGAGTTGGCGATCGCATGGCGACTATGACACTGCCAATATCGATCGACGAAAAATGCCTAACCTAATTACACGAAGAGCAACCTATGTCGATAACTGTAAAAACATCAATCTCATATATCTTACCACTATCTATGCTTTAAACGTTGTGTTCTATAAATTTGGCGACTTACGAATGTTCGTTAAAATTGCATGCAGTAATAGGTTTTCTTTATATAATATTATCATTGAAAATGATAATATAAATAAACAGACATTGCACTAGATACTTATACATAGAGTATACTGATCCAATAGCACACGCAGTATTTTAAACTGAAACAGTAATTGCAATTAAAATATACTGAGAGACTATAAAAAGTAAAAACCGTATATTATTTCTTTAACTCGGTATTTGGTTTATTACTAATAGGTTTAATAAAATAAAATTATACACTATTGTTTATTTATTGTTATCGATGAAGATTAACTTTATTTGTTGTGTATAAAAAACTGGTTCAATGTGCCGTCAGAACAAAATATGTACCTTATCAACTGGGTCGATTGTCGAGATATACATAAAGAATGTATGTCACTTACATGTCATATTATGTAATTTCAATATTGCTGCTAAGTCGTTTTTATAGTAGAATAATTTATAGTATAACGGATGAATAATTCAGTGTCAAACATTGAATGAATATCGTAGTCCTTAAGTGTTGCACATTAAGGAATGAAGTCTATCGATATACAAAACACGTTCGCTCTCGCTATAATAATGCGACCTAATGAACCACACCGGCGCCACGCCTCGAATGCTAATTAGGGATCGTAGCAAATTTTATAATATTAATTAATCCAATAACAAGGCTAATGCACCACTGTTAAATGGTGACAACTAAAAACATAAGGATTAAACTAAATCACCATTTTAGACTTTGAATACAGATCGCAACAGAAAATAATTGCATAAAAATCATTTAAGATATGAAAGTAAAATATGTTGATCTAGTTTGAAAGGTAATTACATCAACAACTCGAATGACTAGATTACTACTGCTAGATACTATGGACTATATTATTACTATATTATATATTATAGACTATATTATATATATATATATAACTAGATTGACTTATTTAGTCATTAGGTTACGGTTGATTAGTGTTATGAAATACATGAATTTAGGTTCTGAAAATAAAGCTTAACTGTTTATTCTTCTAAGATTCGCACAATATCAAAATTTAGTATAAAAAGATAAAATTCACTACATTTTAATAAATCATGTATAATATATACATAAAAACTGTTTACGTTGAGGACAAAATATGCTAATTTTATTAATTTTAATCAGGTCAGTGCTTGAATAAAATCCTTTATTTTGAGGCAAATATTATTTCTTAACGGGAAAAACACGAATAGACATACTTTTGGAGGATTCGCTGGATGTTTGTTTTTGTTCGATTTTAAATTATGCTTTAAAGTGCACATAACTTAGTAATAAATATTGGAAGAAATATAAGATATGAAATAAATAAGTAGTATTATATCTCGTTTTATAATAAAGTATAGCACATAAACCCACTAATAATTGACTAAAGATATATAGAATTGAGTACCATATTTAAGATGTTAAATTAAATGTTTACCATAGATTCTATAAAATAATATTAACTTTACCTAGAAGTTACAAAAGTAGATAGTACCGCTTATAGTCAGTTCGACACTGGCATTAATAGAAGAACTTAGAAGGGGAACAAGTCACGAATCACCGTGATCGGAGCATATTACTAGACCATAATATTTTGTTTCTCACGGCCGTAAGAATACTAATAAGATCATTATCAATAATAAATGAATCTATTGCCGTAGCTCAAAAGATTTCAAGCTATTAGTATTAGTTCTTATTTGGACATGAGTTTCAAAGAGTATGTTATCAGAAACATAATCTTGAATTTTTTTTAAAACCGTTCCAATAAATAGTTATGTACATTAAATCTAGAAAATCATGTTATTCCTATAATTCAGTGGTAAATTTTAACACACAAGTGCTAATGTTTAGAATTTAGTATGCAGACAATAAACGATTTAACAACTCGAAGCTTCTAATAACTAGATAGTTACATAACCTTTAAATGTATGTATATGTAGTCTCGTGAAATGTAGATCAAGCCCTTTATACGCTCACGTGTTGTACAGGTAGAATAAGTAAATAATGAATCATCATCAATGTACCAAATAGTTTTGGTATGAATATTACGAATTGTAAATTCCACCAGCCGTGTATACAATAGAATAAATAAAATAAAGTAAAGTAGAATTAAAATGAAATGACAAGGAAAAAAGAGGCAATATCCAAAGAGTAACTAAGACAATGAATATAGAGATAAATTTTAAAACTGAATTTTTATTTTTTTTAAACTATCAAGAACCACGAATATGAATTGATTTAAACTATAAACATAGATCGAAATAATATTAACATAAAGCATAACAAAGCTCTTTAATGAAGTAACCAGTTCCAGTTTGTCAACTTAGTACTTTATACACGTTTGTGCCTACAGTAAATCGTTTAACTGCAAAAAATATCGATAGTAATAAATACATGTTTGACAACTTAATTGTTTATAAGAAACACTTCCTTTCTCAAACACCACGTACCGTGTCACGTATAAAGTGTTGATGACACCACTCTAATTACATATACACGGAATAAAATAGAAAACGCGACACCGGCAAAACAAACGATTGAAAATGATTCATGATTGGCACCATACGCTTCCCGAATAATAAGAAATTATAATTAAGTAATTATTTATAGCTGATAATACAACAGACGACAGTCAGATCAAGAATAAAATACGAATAATAAAAACTTCAATACAAGATTCAATTCAAAGAACTTCAATTCAAGAAAAATACAAGACTGAAGCCTAAATCCGTGATAACTTACACTTTCTAACACTAATAAAAAGTTATTCAAAGTAACATTAAATATTATACATTAGAAACAAGAAATAGTGATAATAGTAAAAGAAAAAGTAACAATTAAGTAAGAAATAAAAAATTAAATTAAACCCTGTGAAAGAAAACAAAATCAGAAATGTAGATGTAGAAGTGTCTTTCTGTATTTATAACCTCGGTGGTAAAATATATCTGATGAGGTGTAATAATTACAACAATATTGATACTTTATATTGTGAAGATTCCAGAGCGCTTGCTGTTTCCGCAACATCGCAAAATCTAGAGATAGTTTACGTGGTATATCTATACAAATACATATTTTAAATACTTCAAATATATATCTCAGAATTAAAATAATCTTATTAAAACATTATAAACTTTGAGCGTAAGTGATTTTTGATAATGAAAAATGTACACTTAAAAAGAGTCATTTGCAAGAAAAGTAATCGATAGGAAAATGATTGATGTATCAACCAGAAAGTATGACTGCTTAGAAGTACATAATTAGAGGTATACTCATCAGAATGTGAACGTAGTAAACCGCATTCAAAACAATTACCGTTTAGTGGAAACATATCTAACAACATTATTCAATAAACTATTTTCAGTACCATAAATGGTGTAATAAAATGTTCCTTTTTATGATTCATTTGACTATTACTAAGTATTCTATTGATACCAAAAGTATATCGATTAGATAAAATGTACTGGAAAAACATAAAATAGACAAATATAATTATCGATTACCGCAATATTTGTAGCAAATAAATATTTATTTATACTTGTGTGCGAGCGAAAATTTTAATTTTTCTACACCTATTATTTAGAGTATAATATACTATACAGACCAAAAGTCAAAAAAGTACACAAAGTTTTACAAAAGTATTACAAAGTACTCGACACAAAACACAACTTTTCGATTACTTTATCTGCGTATCTAAGATTTATATAGTTCAGATTTTATTTCTACAAAACCAACACACAGCCTTGCTGAAACATACTGGATTAAATACGCATATTAGATCTCCAAGTTTTGCTTTTCTTTCCTTTTTATAAATCTATTATGTAAAATAAAATAAAAATATAAAAGATAAGTATTCTTAACAGGCATGTCACGGATGTTTAGGAATTTTTTAATAAAAATAAGTTTTTTTAACCGGTTCGTTGATGTTGTTAGCAAAACATCAACCGTCGCTAATCACTTGCAAATTCAAGAAGTTAGGTTCGATTCCTGGTTGAAGCGGAAATTTGATATATTTTATAGAGTAATTAAAGAGAATATCTTTATTTTTGATATACAAATATGAAATCGAATTTGTACCTATACAACTATGGTATATTTTCTGAATTAGATTTATTTGTAAAAATACTGTACAAAGCATTTAAAATGATTATCTACTTAACAGATTTTGTGGTGAAAGTAGGTGTGTCATGCAAAAAATGTTATAAAAAATTTCAAGGAAGAAACTCTTTAATATACGCCAACGGAGTATCGAGTTTATAGGGGAGGAGTACTTCAGTTAGGGGTGCTTTCTTTAAAAGCTGCATTGCCGGGGTTGCGTAACAATACGAAAGCAAGTCTCGCATCCTTAGATTGCAGAATGTGAAATTCTAGGGATGTATAGTGAGATCGAATAGACATAATTTTACTTCTAAAAAATATACAAGCTGAATTTAATATTGTTATATACTATAAAACTACAAATGTCTATTAATTAGTTTTTTCTACTCAGATTAACTGATAACTTCTACGTGTATTATTTTTACTATTGGCCAATCGCACCGATGCCGAAAAAATCGATCGTTCTTCATTACATTATTAAGATAGAAGGTTATTAACGCTCTTTTGTAAAAGAGTCCTCTGCAGTCACTGTGTATATATTTTTTAATTTTGTTAATTAATAGGTAACATTTTGAAATTCTTCAATTAAAATTTAAATCCCGTGCTTGGTCTTGTCAAACTGGCTTGGTCACAGATTGTTTTAAGTTAGTAGTAGTATGAACGTAAACAAACGACAGACTGTTTCATGTTTGTACATAGCCAGTATAAAAAAACAATGGTTTTTTTATTTCATTTGTTGCATTTCTAGCGCTAATGAATTTTAATATTTTACATTTTTTCTTTACACATAAATTTTAATTATTTCGCCTCTTACACTCTTCTGGATGAGCAGTGAGCTTCAGAAGGAGTAAAAATATTATCTATATGTATTAATACATAGATACATAGGTAGATAGTCGCAGTTCCAATTTTTTATTAATAAATATCATTAAAGCTCGTCACATCAACAAAATAAAAAAAAAAGAAAAACGCTTGCGAGGGTAGAAAACGTACCAAACTGTTTTACCTTTGTCATTTCATATATATATATATATATATATATATATATATATATATATATATATATATATATATATGTAACCGTTAATGTATTAGTAAGAGCATTTTATCAATGAATTCAGACAAACAAGGAAGCTGAATACTAAAAAGAAGCAATTGTGTTCAGAATAGCTTCGATAAATAATCATATTAATTGATAAGCCGCGTGGGCTATACTGTCTACATCTGTAAATGGTCTGCAAACCGTGCTAAGGTGAACCTGTGCTTTTAATGATTGTCGATAGAATATGTTTATGGTTATTACGCCTCGGCGTCCAAATCCGTGTTGAGAAAGATGCCGACAATGCCATATATTGTCATATCCATTTGAGTAAAAGTAAATATTATTGTACATAGATAGTTCATATTACCAAAAATGTACTACGATAACAATAGGTACACTTAAACTATAAAATAACTATATTTGTTCTCTGACCGTTATCTAGGTTAGATTGAATGCGATACTTAATCAGCATCGGACTACATATAAATAAAAAATAAGTAATTCACATATGTCTATTACGGATAAGTGAATTCTATTATATATTTATTTTTAAAATGTGCTTAATACACTATAGTGGGAATAAATTCTAAGTTTATATCTTTAGGCTGTAAATATTTATCCAGTTGAGTTGTTGCAAGTAGAGAAAAATCTCCGAAGAGATTTCTTAATGTCTTAACTTCTCCTGAAATAAAATACCTATTTCTCGTAACAAAATATAATAAAATAAGTAAGGAAAATAAAACACATAGTAATAGTATATGTTTTGCAGTAAAGATTTAGAATAGACAATGATACTTAAACGAAGAATGTGAAATTTAGTAAGTAACATATTAGTATTAAGTATGATACTAAAATAAATCACTAGTCATATGACTTACCTAAATTTAAACAAACTGTATATTCTATTTTGATTAAAATATAATAACAACTGATAATTAAAATATATCTGGAGATAACAAATTGGATCACTAGGGTATAGAAGTGTTAATGTATAGGATACGTGAAGCAACTAAAATCCTTTCGTCCTACAGCAGCGGTTTGAATATACCGTTACTTTTAGGTGAAAATACCTAAAAATTGAAATGACAGTACATTTTCATTTTAAGAAAAGTTATATACACTAATCGTAATTTATAGTATAATAAGATCGTATGACTATAATATCACGGTATGATATCGAGTCTTTACAGAAAAATATAGCAAGTGTCAAAAATATTTAAAATGTTTTTTTATTGTAACCTTCTAAAATTGTCTTTATACATTAGAAGCACTATGTTAATAGTCATTACTTTAATAGATCAGTGGTGAATTCTGAACAAAAATCATACTATTTATAAATACTAAATACTTCATAATCAGGAATTAAATAAGTTGCTCCTGTAAAAGTGCACGTTGTCACTTACGATGTTTTTCTGAAACGCTCAATATTATATTCTATTCCTATTGTTTTATTTATTAAGTATAGTTCTGGCCAAGAGTGCAACTGCAGTGAACGACCGAAATAATCGAATTCACCATTACCCAGTCTAGACAAACAGGCGCCATTCCTGGCAGCTATAAATAAGCAAAACATCTCCTACCTATCTATAACGTAGTATCGTTTATTATATATCTCATGTAATAAAACTGTACTTGGCTCGAATCCAAACGTAATAGTCGTTAAAACTTACTAGTACTTTATATTATAATTTATATTTACTTATTCGCTATAATTTATTTAATAAAGTTTTCCTAAGAAGGAACCAGATAAACATTCCTAATTACACATTATTTATTTAATTTGAAGCGATGATAGCTCAGTTGGTTGTCTGCACGCACACCGCGTCAATAGACGTGAGTTCGAATCATCCTGCAATGGCCTTGAGCTTTCGGTGAAGGAAAAACATCGTGATGAAACCATATCACGGTGGTAGGGCTTTTTCTAAAGCCCGCTTGGCTAGCTACCACACTCAAGTTGAAAATCTGTTGCCAAACACTATAGGTGTGTTCCGGCAGTTGCAACCTTCTACCATCTTGAGCCACATCGTCACTTAACATCAGGTGAGATTGTGGCCATAACGCTAATCCTATAAACTATTAAATAAAATCTAGTAGGACTGTAGAAAAACTTCTTATGAAGTAATATAATGCGATATGAATAACAAAAAAAACAGCGCTCGGCGAATCAAAAACACTTACAAAAGGAGTGTCAACTTACAGAAATCGGTTCGTGATCTCAGCGCGTATTGTAAACACTGCACAAAAACAAGTTTTGCGATATTTACTCGTGTGACTACTATTTTAACATAACTATGCAAAAGACGTGATCATATTACAATGCTTCAATATATTTTAACTATTCTAACAGACTGTATCTTTGAGATTGCACTAAGTATTATAAAAGGAAAGATATGGCGAAATATAGGTATGTGACCTCGCATAGGCCAATGCAGTGGAAAACGTGCCCAGGATAAGCAGGGGCCGAATAAATTATTCAGATATCCTTGGAAAAGTATTCACTAGGACTGTATTATATGTTTATTTGAGAACGGAAGGCTAGTTCCTCATATTTGCACCATCTCTTACTGGCTTGAAGCTTACACAAATCAGCACTCAAATATATGCCTTAGTGTAGTGTAATATTTGGGCGGCTAATATAATTCAATTTGAATATAAATAAAAGTAAATACCAGGAACACAAAATTTCATAATTGAAGTATGAATTATTGGCGCATAAGTTATCAGTAAGTATCTCGCAGATGACTAAGTTTGGTTATTATTAAGTGGCGCCGTGCGCGAGCGAAAAACTGGTCAAGCTACTTTGATTGACGTGTGTTTCCAGCTATATGCCTGGAATTGCGTATGTTTATTGAGAATTGTAATTTGTTAGCCGCATAGATTGATGATATACGTAATATTTATGAGTACCTACTATGTATTTTAAATTCCAATGAAACTTAATCAATTCATTTATTTTTATCGCTACTGCATTATGTTAAATAACTAGAAATATGCAACTGATAGCGATATGGACAACGGAATATATTAGAAAATTTAAATAAAAAAATGTTTAGATAGGTTTTTGTTGATTTGATTTTTTTTATACTAGCTAGATCGCACGACTTCTTTCATGTTTTTCCCCTCAAGCACGCGTAATCCGGTCTTAGTGTGGTTTACGCTTTGAAAGGAAAATCTATGCCTAAATTTCAAGTCTATAGGTCTGGTAAGTTTGGGTATATCGCGATAAGTAAATTGAAGTCTCTTATATAAGTATCTATCACGCATTTGAAGACGAGCGTGATAATAGCTTCCCGGATTTGTTAAATTATAAGCAAATGAAATAACATATTGATTTGGTAATAAAAATAACTTGTAAGACAACCCGTCAAATGACGATTGATTACCGTAACATGTTTAGTTCGGCAAGTTACGCTTGAGGAATCACTACAAACGCGAAACCGACACCGTGGTTCAAGGTGGCGGCAACATGACTGCTAATTTATTGATGTAACAAAAACACACGAATTATCACCGTAACGTAGAGAATAGAAGAAAAAGCAGATAAGCTATTATTTTAAATTAAGGATGCGCTCATATTTGTTGCGCATAGCAGTCATGTAATGCCCCTGCGCGTCTCGCACCTGCTCAGCAATTTTGCCATGGTTGACCGACAACAATGCCGGCTCAAGTAATTGAGTAATTCCAACGCGAAGAGCACATATCCGATAAGGATAAAGATAAAGGACAGGAAGTCTACAAACTAGTTATTACTTTTTGTTCCGACGAAACTAAACGTATGATTTCGCTGAGATGACTTTAACGAGACCAAATAAATTTGGGTTAGAATCAAACTTATATGTAACTTTAATTTTGCTATATACAGTGCACAACAAACTACCTAAAACAATAAAAGAACTTCACTTCAGTTGAGTTAATATTTTTCTTATCCTCAATCTACATGAATATTGTAAAGCGGAAAAGTTTGTTTGAGCGCGCGAATCTTAGGAACTACCAGTCGAATTACAAAAAATATTTTGATTTGATATAGCAATAATTAAGAAATGCTTTAGGCTGTTTAACATCACGCTACCGCCAATGTGAGCAAAGCTGTGTTGAAAAAAGTAAAAGAAGCGGGCAATAATGCTTAAATAATTTTTAGTACCACATGAAAGAAGTCGCGGACACAGCTAGATACTGATAATTCTCAATAACGTAATGAAATACACAGATGTCTTAACTGTGGCTATATAGAGTTTTCCTCACATCTAATTTAATAAAATAAAAGTACGTATTTTTACAAGAATATCGGCGACAGTATTACAATAAGAAATAGAAACATAGAACGGGTAATTTGTTAGTTCAGTTAAGTATATTTTAAATGGATTGTAAAAGTGACCTTCGTTAATAACATTTTTAGCAGCAAAAACCCTTTATGGGTGTTATTTGTTATTATTTAATGAACATGTCGTGTGTCACGCGACAAAGAATAAAAAATCATAAACTTGGTAAATTAGTACCAGACAAGGCTGTATACTAAATAACATCTATTACTAGAAATTACAAATAGATGTTAAATATACCTACCTACACAAGTACATATAGAAGAAGTTTTCTGTATTTTTAGTTCCAATTTGCCTAACAAAGGTAGAGCTATGTCACTGATAAGTCATTTTTTAAAACGCGACACAGTACTTTTGTTTATATTACACACAGAACTTTGGGTAATTCATGAAATGTATTGTATTTTATTTGTATAAAGGCCTCACGAAGGTCACGATGCAGTTATGGTTTGTTACGTGTCATGTCACTAACGAGATGAGGTGTGTTGAACACATTATTATTAGAAAAAAACATTACGTGATTACAGTTTGTTATGCACCGGCGCCCAGCGGTCACGGTAAACGTCTTACAATCATTACTAATATTATAAATGCGAAAGTGTGTTTGTTTGTTACGGTTTCACGCCAAACCACTGAATCGATTATGATGAATATTGGTATATAGATAGCTGGTACCTTGGAGACGATGATAGGCTACTTTTTCTCGCGAAAAACTTATTGGAAGTGGGGAAAAGTGGAATAAATTTTGTATGAAACTGTTCAATTCGATATGACAAAATCAATATTAATGTGAGAGAAGCCGCGAATAAAAGCTAGTATTATAATATACACTTGAAAAGTATTCAAGTATATATAACAAATTTAATTAACTGCAAAGTGAAATTAACAGCGTTTTGAAACTTTGATAGGATAGAGGTGGGCTGAGGGCACCCCCTCATGGGGAGAGACATGACACGCTTTCAACTAAGCTGCCTATTACTCTTTGAAATTACATAATCTTGCGTAAACTATTTAGTTTTCAAATTGATTAATTATAAACAGTCAACGCCCCATATAATAATTACACCGCAAATAAAACCAAGGACTCAAAATAACAAATAACTTTATGAATCAGTAAAAGGCTTATAAAGCTAAAAATATTATAGTCCATGACCACTTGTGGATAAAGAATTAAAAACAATGGAAAATTGTTATAAATTCACTACACAAGACAGCATAGTTGACATAAATAAGAACGTATGTAGGTACTTATTAACTTATGAGATCATACAATAGTCACGAATCACAGTTTAGACCCACTATGTTTATATTTATACTGAGAAATTATAAATTTTACGAACCAAGTAATCGCCACTAGCATTTATTTACTTTTTTCAGTTTGTAAGGTATCTTTCTATCTCTACAGAAATACATTAAAAGATTTACTGGACGAAATCGCTTGGAAAGTATTGGAAAATATTATTACGATTAAAATAAAAACGCAATTGGGTCGCTTCAAATTCATAACCAGTACATTTTTCTATTTGTTTTTTACACATTGGCGGACTCAGCAGACTAAATAAATACCTATATGGAATAAAACTGTTTCAACATTTACGATGTCATATTAAAACTAGGTGCGGTACATCTAGATCATTTAGCATCGTCTGCTCATTATTAGCACAATTATGTTTATTATTAACTTGTTTATCGTAACATACCGAGTATTTACTGGTTAGATCAAAATATAAAATACTTCTAAGCAATTTAAAACTCGCTATGTCAAACAAAAATTCTGCAATTGTATAAAAATTATTTGATTTAATTTAATAATTAACATGCAGAATCAAAGTGAAATAAAATAATTTTTTTTCAATATTCAGTGCTCAAAATACAAATAAAAACGATAGAATATTATTATAATAAATGTTTGTATCGAAAGCCATTGTAGTAGAGAATTGTATGGAAAAATATACTGCAAAACAAGTTTCATTAATTTGTAAATACATGATAAAATAAAATATACTTACCCGAGAAGCTAATTTTTGTTTCAACCGGCATATTTAATTTCTCACAAAATTAGCCAACAATATTCCTTGTAATATTTATAAAAGAGAAGAAATGTAATTGAGATCTCTTCAAATAAGTTGGTATGTAGATGTAGATGTTTATATGTGTGCGTTGTGCGGTACGTATGTCTGGAACGCGCGATTGACTCGGTCGCCGAATGTGCACTGCCGGCGGGCGAGTCGAAGTTGTCCCGCGCCTCCGCCCTCGCGACCATTCCAACCTTTACGACAATGCTATACCTTGTTTTTGTTTTTCTACGCAACACTATCCACCCGCCACCCCCAACCCTGAGGCCGGTTGCGTAGATCATGAAATTTATATCGATACTAGAACCGCGAGTCTGTTCAACGCGTTCAAACAAACAAACTTTTCAGCTTTATAATATTAATATAGTTTTCTTTCTGGGTAGAATACAGTAAAGTTATATGCAAATAGAAATATTTTCCAATGTACCATGTTTATAAAGTTGTTTATTATTTTCTTCTTTTTTTTTGTACCAGTGCAATTCACAATTTATTATTTATAAGTATTATTAAGTGAGTATTTCATCAATAATGAACTTTATTATTGAAAAAAATTGTTTTTAATCCTCATTTTATATTTGATACAACGAAAAGTAGTATCATCATCTTATCGGACAGTGTTTTCAATATTTTCCTGTATCAGAATACTATATTAATATAAACAGTGGAATAGTATAGCTAAACGTATAGATTTTTTAGCCTACTATATTTCATATGCTTGAAGATTATGACAATTAACTATTAGTAATATCATAATAACGATTCATAACCTGAAATATTATATTGTTTGTATAAAAAGACGAACAGTGCCTCATAAAACAATCTGTAATTTTAAATTATTTTTGTCTTCCATTTTTATTACAAATATATTAATTATAATATAAAATATGGACAATATTGATACTATGAGTTTACTATCAGAATGAAATACATATCTTGCAAATAACATTTCATTCTAATTGCTTGCGACTATTAAAAAAGGTACTTTTTCTATAATTTTAATAACAAGTTAAACAAATAAATACTTATATATAACGTTTACAACAACATTTAAATTAAATTGGTAATAATGATTAATAACACTTTTTTAATGTTTTATTAACGCTTTGCAAAACGTTATTCAGAATTCCTATAGGCTATGAATTTACGAGAATCACTAGCATGCTCTCTACAAAATTTAATAATAAGTCTAATGGGTATATTTGATTTCAATCCAGACGTTTATGTAAACAGATAGACAAAAATATTTTTGAAGTCATATTACTGATCAGTACAATCATTATGATCAGACAATGTCATTTATATGTTTACTAGCTGTGCTTGCGACTTTGTTTGCGTAGAACTCAATTTTATTTAATCATTTTCGCCCGTTTTTGTACCTTTTTTAATACAGCTTTGCTCCTATTGGTGGTAGGGTTCCTCAATTATTGCTGTATCAAATTGAGAAAACATTTATTGAAATTCTATTCATAGTTCCTAACATTAGCGCGTTCAAACAATCAAAGTTCTCCGTTTTATGATATTAGTATAGATTATCAAATTTTGGAAAAAAAGTCATATATGAGACCGAAGTATAGATATATTAATAAAGATGTTCCTTTATTATTAGAGTGTAAGACAGGTTCAATATGAAATAACTTAAGTGTAGGCTATTCTTAAAAATTACATAGCATGACATCGACCCATGTGGCATTTCCCACGAATACTTTGGCTTCCTTTCATAAAATCGCTTCACTCGCGACTTTTTTATGACTTTCTTGACAGTAAAACTATAGACGTATATTCAGTAAATCCATTTATTTCTTCATGGAGTTTAGTTATTATATTTATTCATGAGGTAACTAAAGAAGCGTTGACTTCAGTCGGTTGACTCGGTGTTATCAACACAACATTATGGAAGACTATGGATTTACTTGTCCTTTCTATAAATAACGATAAGATAACATATCAGTTGAAATGATAAGGTATGCGTGTTGCGAATATATACCCTTACAACAACATAAACGTCGTTTTACTTCATAGTCTTATGTTTATGTACTCACAACGTTAATCGGTCCTATAAAAGATAAACTAGACAGTTTTATGCGTTTTAGTTTTACATAGGTGTAATCACCGACAGAAGTGAAAACTTCATCACTGTATCACTTTCATACTCTTAGTAGACTCGAGCCGACTCTTGAAGGGATGACAGCTTAATTGGAAGTGTATATGGACGCCGCGTCAATGGACTTGTGTTGATAGTAGGGTTTTTCTAATATCCGCATGACTTCGCTTGTGACGCTTGACCTACTTTAAAGTTGAAAATCTGCCGCAAATACTTATAAGTGTGTTCCGACAGATGCACTTAAAGTTTAGTGTTTCACTTTAGTGTTTCCACGATCTAGGGCCACAATGTCACTTAACATCAGGTAAGCTTGTAGCCATAACGCTAAACCTATAATAGACTCGAGGCGACTTGATCCAAACGAGTTTTACATAGCCGTCTGTGACTCCGTAGAACTCAGTCCCATACAATACCCACAAAATATTATGCTCAGCACGCCGAAAGAAATTTTCACTTCAATAATTGCATAGCTATATCATGATGATAAATACCGTCACGGTCAAACTAGGCACGAACTTAAACAGGTCAAAGAAAGCAAAGTAACAAGGCCGATAGTATAAAGTGCATGTGATTCACTCGGGTTACGGCAGCCTGAATTCGAGTGTATTCTTTTTGTTGCTTTGTCAAGCAGCATTATGTAAGTTTTCTTCGTACAACAACAGTAAAAAAGATTAAAGCTATCATGCCTTTAGGCAGTCGATGGACGTATAATACTTTATTAAGTAATAAAAAGTAATGAGCATTGCTTTAATGTTGACATAAATTATATATCTATTTGTTCTGTATGACATTTACAAATATGAAATTTGTGGAAATTTATTTCTTCTAGGACAATGTGGATCATAGCTGCATCTCGTATTTGGGCCGCCTAAATCAGAAAGCTTAAATATGGACGGACTTTCCAGTTTAACGTACTCTTTTCGGCCTTATGTACCTAATCTTAAAATACATTACTAAAACCTATAACAAAAAGCCGTAATTTTAGAGGGGAAAAGAAAGCATCGATATAAGTGTTTTTAAAGAAACAATTGAATGCGACAGTCGTGTAAAATCAAACTGAACATACCTTTCACTCCAAAGCCTACGAGCTGACCTAACAATAAACTAATTTACAAACAGAAAGCAAACTTCGAAGTAGCAATATGAACAAAAAGTAATGTTTTGGTACAGAGCGGTCAGCGAGCTTATGTAACTGTAAACAATAATGTTACAACTTCCTTTCACTAAGGTGCGCCTAAAATATGTGAATTCCTCTAAGATGTGGCAACCCTTTGCTAATATTGTTTCCTTTTACATAACATAAAATTTCATACCGGCTCATTAAAAAGATATATTATATAGTAATGTATAGTGTGTAGTAGATATATATAATCTTTGGATTGAAATTTTATAAATTACCTGGCAATACCAAAATGTATAAATTACAGGAAAAAAGACGCTACATATTTTATTTCTATAAAGGACTAGGGCATGTTACTAAAATAATTGATTTATATATTATATCATTAACCTACATCGTCTAAAGACCTTATTACAGTTCAAAAACAGACGAATCAACTGCATCACGATTGGTTAAGATATACTGGATTAATTCTAATAATTTATTCGTCATTTTTGAGATACGATAGCTCGATCATTCTGTGAATAGATTATTTTAGAAAAAAAAAAGATTTTTTGAAACTAAAATATTCTTAGATGTACACAAATTACGTGGAAGAAAACAAGAGCCTTTAGTTAACGTTGAGATAACATGTATTTAATATAATTCATATAGTATACTATTAATGTTGTCAGAAATATAAAAATATTATAATACATATCTTTATAATTGAAATTTTCACTAATGATATAGCAATTTATCATCATAAGGTTTTATCGATTATATCAAGAAAGTTGTTATTAAATATTCTCCAAGCGCTCGTGATGGCAAAATTCCCTTGGGGTTCGATGACTAAGCCGTATTGAACAGGGCCGTCTTCACTTTAAGCCACGTCGAAGTTCTACAAAAATCCATTCCGTATTTTTACAAAAGCCTCTTGAATATTACAGAGTACTCTTTTCAACAGAGCCTTTAATTTTCAGTGATAACTTTGTCCAAGAGATCCTATATTTTTCTCTTTAAATTTTATTACGACGAATACCACATAGGTAGGAAGCACTATTATTGAAACGAGAGATTGATCACCTTACATGCATGACTTTTATATGATGAGCATAACTATCATTTGCGCTAAGTGTAACAAATATGTACGTATAATATACAGGTAAGCCTACCTTAGCTTGGAACTAAATGCCCGCGTTATGAAATTAATATTCATTTTTATTCTGCTTTCCTAAATGACGTCATGCCTAAATGACTCATGTATATAAATAAAAAAAAGCATTTTAGTAGAATCTGAACATTAAGAAATAAAATATAATTTTTAAGCGATGATAACTCAGTTAGTAGTGTGTACGGACGCAGTGCCAAGGGACGTTAGTTAGAATCCACCTACAATGAGCTTGAGTTTTCGGTGCATCGTGATGAAACCATGGCTTGGTGGTAGGGCTTTTTCTAATGCCCACCTGGCTAGTTACCACCCTCAGATTGAAAATCTGACGTCAAATATCTATAGATGTGCTCCGGCAATTGCACTTGAAAACTAATCCGTCCAGTAGGCTGAGCATGTCCACCATCTTGAGCCAAATCATCATTTAACATCAGACAAGATTATAGCCATAAGTGGAGGCAATGTAGTACGGGAACAAAGAGGGCATCAGCTAATACAATGTTGTACAAAGTTAACAAATCAATTGTCTATGTATAGACCTTTTTTCTTAATTCTATATTTAGTTATTTATACAAATTATTCCCACGGGAAACGAGAAACAAGAAAGATGGTAGAACCACTTTTTCCTTGAATATTATTGCCGAATACGGCGCTGCCATTAGATATTCTAAACTGGAAATAATTACGGTTAAAATGAAATCGTAAAGTTGAGTAGTTGGAACAAAAAAGCATGCCATGACGATTATTATAGCTGACAATAACCGCGTGAAAGTGTATATAAAAATAAATAGCTGTAACTACCTATGTCACGCTTCACAGATAAATCAAGTTAATCTATCTTACGCAATAATTCGCGAATTTTGCCTTTTCTCCGTATGTTAATGCATGTAATTTAGAGATGTATGTTCTTTCTAGCGTGAGAGATTTTTTAATACATTGTTAATGATTCTTGAAAGTATTATTATTAAGAGTAAGTGTTACTTGAGAAAATGAATTCTCATCTATTTTGCTGAATTTCAACCGAGTCGTAAAAATATTCGTCCATAATATGAACTATGTTTTTAATAACTGTATCTTAGGTCTTCATATTAAGTATAGTCATAGCCTAATTTGTGATCTCACTTATGATCAAATTATATGTAATTTATTTCAGGAAGTATACCTAGGTTAAACAGGAAAGTTACAGAAAAAAATATTTTTTTTGTTGTGTCGGTTTTATAGATGAAGAAGATGTATAATACCAAAATAAATAGGACATACCAATGTATAATAAGTACCGACAGGCTTTGACGTATATGCTATTTTTAGCCACATACGTGTTTTAGTCATAATGACAACAAAATAATACCTGAACAATACTAGAGCAATAAACAACATACTTTATTCATAATAAGAATGACATGCGAGATGTAACTTATCGATATTCCAACTACACTTTCAGAAACTAAATATGTCTTTTTAATGTATGTACATATAGCAGTGCTCGCGACTTTGTTCGTATGGAACTAAAAATTACCAAATATTTTTTGGTCGATTGTGTAACTTTTTTCAATACGGCTTCGTTCCTATTGGTCGTAGCGTGATGTTGAATAGCTAAAACCTTTCCTCAATGCTTGCTCTATCAAATACACAAAGAATTTTTGAAATGAAGAGGTAGTTCCTAGGATTAGCGCGCGGAAACAAAGTTTTCCGCTATATAATCTTTGTATATAAAAATTTCGTGTCACGTTGTCTGTCCGCGATGAACACCTAAACTACTGAACCGATTTAAATAAAATTTTGCACACTGTGTACAGTTTGATCCAACTTGAGAGATAGGATACATTTTATTTCGATAAGTGATCATAATGTGATAGATGTCGCTTAGTCGATGTGATTGATTACTCGAAAAGGTATAACAAGATGTGCCACTTCAACTAGTTTTAATATAGATTAGAATAAACAGTATGTAGTTTACATACCACATACTATCAGACAGCGAAGGGAAGCTTGCCAGAACTAATAGCGACTAGGAGTTTTATAGAACGCTACAACAAAGTATAATTGAATCATTGAGAATCTGAAATAAAAATATCTAAAACCCTAACCATAACAGATGTTAATATTACAATAATTTCGGGTAGCAACAATGTGGAACGAAGCACTAATATTATTAATCTAAAAGTAATAACTATTATAATAAAGTTTACACAAATACAATTCTACAATTACAAATTGTTTACACAAATACAAAGTCTAAATACAATTCTGTGGCAAAGGTAGTATTATTAAAGAACTATTGGATATTTAACCTAAATTCATATCCATATCCGTAACCAAAATGAGATATCTAAATCAGAAATCTTAAATCTGTCCATTAATAACTATAGTTTTTCAATAGGACAAAAATTTGGACACTCTCTACAAAGTGGTTTGCTTGCTCTATAAGTGTAGTGACCTAATTCGTAATTCATACTGTACAAAAAATGTTGTATCTTGCCTCAATAACAAAATAACGTTCAATGCTTGATATGGGCCTCACCAAAGATGCTTGTAACGTCCGGGTCTCTCACTGTTCACATCCAGCGTATTCAACCCTAACTAGGTATTAATATGTTCGCGTTGTATATCACTAGCTTAAATTATTTTCGTAATTCAGCGTTTTGTTTTAGAAAACACTTAATGAATGGTATGGAATAGAAGACAACAAAGACAGGGAACTCGTAAAATATATGTATCATGTATTAATTAGGTAATTATTATTAGATATAACAAATCTGAAATTATTGAATGACCCACTAATATTATTATAAATATTATGAGATATATCTACTGTAATAACAGTATTATATTTTTTTCATATATGATTATATTATAAAGCGGAAAAGTTTGTTTCAGTTTGTTAGGAAGTGCCAGTCGGATTTCAAAAATGTTTGTATTTGATAAAGCATTCATTGCAGATGGCTTTAAGCTATTTAATATCACGTTAACACCAATAGAAACACAGCTGTATTGAACAAAATTATAAAAACAAGTAAAAATTATTAAATAATTTTTTTTTCCACGCGATCGAAGTTGAAGTCGAGTTGGCATATAATTTGACACTACTCAAGTCATAGTTTAGTATGTAAATAATAGATTATATAAACTTAAATTTATAAATTATATTACTTATATATTCGCAGCGCCTTTGACCTTAAAGAACCGGATCATCTCTCAGACACGAAATACTAGATTTTGCGTTGCCCAATCTTGGTCATATTAAATACTCGTGTTTTATTAGGACTTCGACCGATATATTAGAATTATAATAAATCTTTACCACTCGAGTTAAGTTTACAAAGGGATCACGCACGGTTCGTGCTCGATACTTCTTGCAAACTACTTAGTTTATATTCCGCTCGACATATTTCAATCAATGTTTTAAATGTTCATCCGAAATTATTAATTTTTGTCACGGTCGTCATACTAAATACGGGACTTGCATATAGTTTTACAATGAAATTAAAATTGTAACTGATGATTCATTGACTCAAATACGTACGTAATGCTTTTATAGCAATAACAATTCTTTTTTCATAGAAATTACTCTGAAGCTAATATCATTAATAAGATTTCATAATTTAACCAATTATTTAGTGATATTGAGAATATTTAGATTCAATATCATGAACTATAAAATAAAAATGAACCTGTCTTCATTTGTTCGGCATGTTGACTTATAGATATATTCGTATTACAATTAAAATATAGCCAGTAGTTGTGCACATGCAAACCCCGTTAAAGTTTCTGAGTTAGTGCAATAATTTTCTAATAGACGGCGCACAAATCGTTTCATTTCAGAGGCAATTTGAGCAAAGTAGAGAGTATAATATAAAATACTATAAAATAATTATTCAAATTAATGTTATTCCTTTGCAACTCAATCTCTGATGAATCCTATGGTGACTTCTCACCGAATTGACTGCACAATAAATATTAACCTTATCTCTTCAATTACATTTTGATGATATTAATACTGGTAAATACTGGAGAGAATACCATTTTATTTAAATTCATGTATAATAACATAATATATAAAATAACAATTAAGTAGACAGCCTAAAACTTTGATGACGTTCAACCGAACAGCTTATCGTTGTCGAATTTACAATAATTATCCTTATAATTTTTTGATCTGTGACCGTTTTATAAAACTGTGAGTAAGGGGATTGTCCCGACAACGGACAACTATAATGATAGAATGATAAATATTAATTATACATAATATGGAATTGAGCTCGATGATAAGGTCATGTTATTGCAGATCGATATTTTACTGTACATCGACCAATTTATTAATTTTGATGAAGTATTTACATATACACAAGCGACCTAGTTAACATAAGGTTTCACATCTTACGCTTTATTATTACAATGCCGTATAAAGAAAAAGTCGTATTCCAACTGACTCATCGACACAAAACTGATATTATTTGAAATGTTGTTGGCAAATTTTTTGTCTGCCTTTTCCTTGCATTAGGTAGATGTTTAAAAGGTTTGTCTGGCCTTAGTTTTATCTGGAGACCAGTAGTGTGAAAGTTGTCCCTATTATCTGGCAGTATGTGGACTGGAGGGAGCAATGGAGACTTTTTAGTGGGTAATTTATCGGTGATTCACCCCAGATGAGTCCCTACACCATTCTCGGGGTCTGCCCGGCATAAAAAAGAGGATGTACTGAGCTGTAGTTTTTCAGCACAACAAAACAAAGAAAATGTCTATCTTCTGACATAAGTGCTCATTTGAACAGAAGTTTGATGACGTTAATGAATGGAGTTTCGTTAAAGCGAGTGTATTACCGTACTCTGTATTTCGAAACATGAAAAAAAAAAACGAAATGGTAAACATCACTGATATTAACGTATCGAATAATTTCAGATGGTGACAATGGTTTACTTTAAGATGTACGTTTTTTTAGCGTGAAGAACTCCATTTATGGATATCCTCTCGTCCTGGGACACACGAATGAACATCAAGTTAAAATTAAGCAATTAAAAATGTAGACTATCTAGACTTGGCAACAGATTTTTAATTTAAGGATGGTTATTAGTCAGACCGCCATTACAAAATGCTCTGCAGCCGCGGAATTCCCTACAACTATGTAAAAAAAAATTATGTCCAACTTATGGTGGCAAACGTGTATCTATTGGTGGCAGTAGATGGCTCACAATTTGCTTTAGTGGAAGCAAGAGTTGACGTTCTAAGGTTTGCATATGAAATTTGACTCAAATATTTAGAAATATTGCGGTAATCAAGGTTGTTTAAGATCTTAAATATCTTTACATTGGACCATAAAAATAGTATATGCTTTTTATCAAAATTTGTTTTTAATTACATATTACATTATTATAAGGAAAAACATAGACTATAAGATAAACTTTAATATTAACTCTACATTAATTTACGACATATAAGCAATATCATATAAACTGAAATTAATCTATTATGTAATTAATAAGTAACACAATAACAAACGTCGTCAGCGATGATTCATTAAAGTAATCGAAATCAAAGTTCTAATTATCGTGATATTAGATTGCAATAGGTATTTATATTGTTGAGCCGCTTGCGTACGAACCAGTGGAGCTTGACCGACGGTATCCTTTTTCGATTCACGTACAGAAATTATTTTATTTAGCTCACAGCTGTAATGGTATGCGAACTGAGTATTTGTAATCATTCGCAGGAATGGCGTTCTGAGAATTTTAAAAGATTTTTGTTATATCCATTCTCTTTAAACAATTTAAAATAATTCTTTTAATTCAGTTTGTTCATGACAACTAAATTTCAGAGCCTGTTGACTACATCAGGGGTTCCCAATCTTTTTCAGTTCGCTGCGCACATCCTACATTACTATTTTGTCGAGGCGCCCTAACCTATGTAGCTGGTCAAAATAGATAGGTACAATAATATCACTTATGTAGATAGGCACAGAATTAAAAACATCCAAATTATGAATCCAAAGTACTTATTTATATGAACACAAAATTAACAGTTTCCGAGCACGTAGTTGAATTAATAAATAAATTGTTTATTTTGTACCCGCAAACACTTACGTCGAGGTTGCGGAGAATGGTAAACGGAATCGATTTACGGCGCCCTTCTTCACTTTCTACGCCGCATTAACTAAATCTAAATCAATCAAAACTAAATCAAGCCGCGACGAACACTTTAGGAACCCCTGGACTACATTATATGCCAGTTTTTCCTACACATTCTTTTTTTATAAAATAAACCTTCAATTTGCCAAATCTAGAAAATAACTTATACACAAGAAGAAATGAAATCGTTATTTACTTTATATTTATGTTGAATAATTATTGTACGATAGTCGCTTGTTTCATGTCTCTTTGAAATTAGTAAATACGGTTAATTACCATTTATTTTTTCGTAAGCACTGTTTGTCAAATATAATTGCCTTCAATGCTATTCCTTCGTATACAGATATTAATAATGCAAAGATAACTGTATTGCTATGGTCTATTGTTAGCGGCTAACAGGATTTCATTTTCCCTAGGGAACGCCTTCCTTGCCAGCTGCAGGCATATAAACCTTTAATGTTTAAATTATTCATACCTCCCAGTTCTACGATGCGATTTGAGTCTTCATTTTCTATGCTTAAGTATAGAATAACTTCTATCTGAAGGGGAAATTCCATATAATGGTAAAATAAATTTATAAAACCAGCCTATATTATTACTTAGTACTTGAAGAAATATAAATATTCAGAAATTGTCCAACGTGACATGATGTTATGTAAGTTAAATATCAAAGAAATAATTAAAAAATCTTACAAAGAATTTCCCGTTGTATTAGCTTAATACATATCGTGACTACAAAGTTAGTTTTAGGAGTAATATAGGAAACAAAACGTTCACATATCTGCCGCAATACAACACAATACAATTATTTTATCAAACATAATTTTATATACAATGTTTGTCATTTTATAAAATGCAATATGTATGTTCTTAACTAATACTTTAATTTTATATTTTTAAAACTTACATAATTACATGAAAATATTACACGCTATTTTCGGGGAGACGTGTGAATATAAAACGACGGTTTTTTATACTTTATAGGTTTAGCGTTATGGCCTCTATTTTACCTGATGTTAAGTGACAATGTAGACACGTCAAGCCTAGTGGAGGGACTGGCTCTGAAGTGCAACTGCCGGATACACCTTTAGGTATTTGATGGCAGATATAGTGTTGTGAGGTTCTTATTAATTAAATTGCTATGGTTTTTTTAACAAACCGCATCACAATGACAGCACTGTATCTGTAGTAAAGTACAGTACATTTCAGAAACAACGGAGACCACACAGGAATCTATAATTCATGGCTAGTTATACCAGACATAATAAATATAACAATAAAAACAATGCGCTAAAACAATATAGCCGAACTTAGAACCTCTTCGTTTTTGAAGTCTGTTAAAAATGGCTGTACTGAATACAGTCCCGTAAAACTAGATTGCGTAAAATATACATGTATTAATACTTTTCAATGGTCTGTTATCGTCAGAACTCATAACGTCCTAATTACGTTACTTATAAATAGACATGAAACTGTTTTATACACTCTCATTCGCTTGTATTCTATACCGTTTATTTTACACTTTACTGTAACTTTCATAATAAAAATGTTTCATTCTATAGTATTATAAATATACTTTTCTTGAAGTTAATATGCTGTTAGTATTTGCAAAATGTTACGCTCGAAGATGGTAATCGATAAGATAAGATGCGTATCTGACTGTTCTAATATTAATAAATATCGTAATAATCTGCACACCCCCACAGGTATATGTATGTCTAATATGAAATGAAATTAATTTTATTGAGTGTTTTATCCGACCGAGAGATAAGGTAGAGAATCAAGTCAGGGTAGATGAAGCGGCGACAGGTCTCGAGTAAAATTTGCCACTGCAAAGCCAATGCTCTTTAAATTTTAGCGCAGAATCTATGTCTATTATAAGACATGTTATATTGGGGGTGATCGGAGTGCTTGGCTAGTAACTAAGCAGACACGAGTTTCCACTGGATGCTGCTGTAATTCAAATATTAAGATGGATGTGTGGTGTTACAAGAATGTACAAAGTCAGGAATAAGTATATTAGAAGGAGTTTAAATGGCGCCAGTGGTAGAAAAGTTGAAAGGGAATCGTTTGTCTTGGTATGGACATGTCATAAGAAGAGAGAAAATGGATCTGGTGAGAAAAGTAATTGATAGTGTGTGGAAGAGAAAATGAAAAAACGACATGAAAGGATAACGGCCGATGAAAGTTTATGAAAAAAGAAAACGTACTGCTATATAATATTTGTGGTAGATGACTTTTTAATGATATGAATTATACCGGATATATATAGTAAAATTAACAGCCATTAAAAATATTGATAATAATTTTAATAATCGTAAAATATATTTTAATTTTAATGAAATATTGTGTACAGGAAATGTATTTCATTGCAAGATAAGATTACAGAAATTATCAAAACTATTTTTAGTAGGTAAAAATAAAATTACAAAATAAAAACGAATACTATACAACAAACAAGTGCGGAATCGCAGAAATGAATGCAAAATAAAAAAAGTTATGTTCTATAATGGACAGTCGACAACACCGATATAGAAACAAAACAACATTGAAGCAGTCTTAAAAAAAACATACCCTTTTTTATTTTATAAAGTATTTTATGCGCGTTTTTATGTTGGTATATTCAAAATTAGTGATCATCTTTTGTCTGTTCGCTTGGGTTGTGTGGTTTTTCCGCACCTGCGCGAGGCGCTCGGTGATCGCCGGCAGACCGGAACACTTTCCAGTAATGATTTCAACACGCTCGTGTTACAGGAATATCGGATCACCACTGAGTACCACTCAGCGAAAGAGTAAGAGTAAGATGTTAACGATACTAAGAATTAGGTTACATAAACAAGAAGTAAGAGTTATAAAAGGTGATTTCAAAAGTGAATTTTTTTCTTAGCAATCGGGAAATTATATTACAAATTTTATTGAGAATAAAATCTTTAATCGTTATAAAAAAAACAAAGTCAGGTATTTTACACCATTTATAACTAAAGAAATGCTAAACCTATTTTAACAGTCTCTGATTAGTTGGGTTCGTCACTGCATACAATAGCATAAACACTATAAAAATAACTGAAAAATACAAATTTTAAGAAAATAAATATCTAAACAAAACAAAAACAAAGTCGGGTTATTTACACCATTTATAACTCAAGAACGGGTTAAACGATTTTTATGATATGTGATTAGTTGGATTCGTCGCCACCTAGGAAAGCAGAATAAAATTTTAGTATTCATTTTATAACTTAAATAATATCCTAAATTGAGTTTAGCTAAAAATTAACAGGAAATTGATTGTCTGTTAGGTGATATGAAGTTTGCCGGTTGTGTAAGTAATTTAATATTTAAAAACCTTTAAATATATTGCATAGTTATTTTCATAAATAGTATATATAAGATTTATTTTGCACACAAAATTTTTCTTAATAAAACTGAAACAAATGCCATATATAATTACTTATTCATGTTAACGAAATTATTTAATTACATTACGATCTGTGTTTTGTATACCTGTTACTCTTTAATTAGCTTTATGGCATAGAAGTGACCATTGTGATTTTAATAATAAGGATAATTAATAGCGCACCTAATTGATTTTAACCTATACTTTTCACTACATTGTACTTATTCTAGTACAATATTGCAAAAAATATAGATTTGGGATGTCAATGTGAACTACAGCATTTTAGCAGAACCGACTAAAATGATGTATTCATAAAATTTATTCTTCAAATTATTTAATCTAATTTAATTTAAATTATATATTCAAAATATAAGTTACTTAGTTGCAACTTAGATATAAGTTACAATGAGACTGTTATATCTTGAGAGACAAAAAACCCTAAATAAAACTAAATAAGACTGAAAGAAGTTTTGCAAAAATTATATTTTTTGATAATATTTTCTTTACTTATTATAAATTTTCACATATTTTTTTTTTAACATTGTTACTAAAAATATTCATTAGTACCCCTAATTATCAGTTATTTCTGATTGTCATAGAACAATGACTAAAAGTATATTTTCCTGTAACGCCCTATAATAAATCATAACTCGTTAACTATGAAATTAGTTATAGCTATAATAGATTAAAAACAGTTTTTAACTCTTTACACGATTTGCGTATGGACGTGATATTTTGTGTTGTTTCGAAGAATGATATAAGCAGCAACATAAGCGTACATGAATAATTTAACACCGTCCTTGAATTTCCGTGACGTAACTACTATTTATTTTCTTCACTGAAACCTACCTACTTCTTATTATAAGTGAACTTGTATCTATTATCTTTTAAAACTATGAATAAATAAATAGCTTTTGCGAAGTTTTATGATGATTATAACAAGTACCACAAAACGTTATAAAAACATTGCAAACGTATTCGATTGTATATTCGAGACAAACATGCATAAACACATAAAGATAAAATAAAGTAGGTATACAAAACAAAAAAAAGTGCTAACTCATTACATAACCCGAGAAGCAATTCTCACAATCCGTGTTATTCTACCAAGTTCAAAGCTGCTTTTGTTTATTTAGTTAACGACACGATTCACAAACATTGGGTAATCAATGCTAAAAATGTGTCACATTATCTCATTGTCATTAAAAGTATTATGACTAATAAAGGCGTTATAGACGTTTCTATTTGCAGTTCAAAAGTAATATGAACGGACACATTACGGACATTCATTATCGTGAGTTCGAATTTGCAAAACTTGAACTTAAGTGATCAAGAACACCCTAAATAAACCAGAGCATTGTGGCAAAGCATTATTACACCCAGCTGGCCAGCTAATAGCTTACTTATTAATTTATATTAATTATAAATCTTGACGGACTTCCTCATCGCAACGAGCAATCTTAATACCCAGGCTCAGACCAAGGCGAGAGGAGCATGTGATGACTCATCCGGTTCTAATCACCCAACACTACCTACTAAAACGCACAACGGCGACACTTCAAACTCCCATGATGCCACTGATCAGGGATAGCGCCCATACTTCTAGTATCTGGCGGGAATGGTCATTCGGATTTGCAGTTCTTTCGGCGTCTCCTATCTAACCGGTCTGATACGACAGATCCACATAAATCTACGGAATAACCGTGACGCACGCTGGTCGCATACGAACGTCAAGGACCTGTGCATTACTGTAATAGCGAAGGGCTATTACAGGGTTGCAATACATGTCTTCTGACAGTAGTACTCACTTTAGGGCCAGCTTTTCCTACTAGGCTTATGGTAATACCGTGTTACACAACGTTGACACTTAATATCGGGTGAGATTACGATAAACCTTATCTCTATGCTGTATTAAAAAAATATTCCCCACGAGAAACTACATAAAAGTATTTTTCAACGGAATAACACAAAAAAAAACAAATTACGGTAAGGAATTAAGGTATAATAAGTAAGGTACTTGTCACACCGGTTGTATAAAATACTAACATTTCCACCTCGTGCTATTTTCTGTGTTCCTGTCATACTCAATGTATTTAATACATTCACAAATTAGTCTTGCGTTACTAAAAGCACAGGTCACTCACTACAAACATTTTACATTAGATTTCTTTTTGCACGATAATAAGAAATAGAATGGCGGATATAAATTACATTTATAAATAAAACGTCCGTTTCTTATACATTTAGAACAATTGAATTAGCATTTTATAAATTTAAAACTTAAAATATATCATATAATGGTGTCATGGTGGTAATTAAAAAGGAATGGAAATTAAAATGTATAGAAAAGGCTTTGCTATGTGGAATATATCATTATAACATAATGTAATCAGATTGTAATGTTGATTGAACACTCATCCATTTTTAAAGATCTCGTAAAATTGAACACAACGTTAGCATTATTTTAAGAATGTTCTATATTCATTGCAACAATTTATATATTGTATGTAATGTTCATTTATAATATTGCTAAAATGCAACGGTATCCAGGTATATTTGAATACTATCATCGAACTAAGATATTAATGTAATTAATTATTGCGAAATATTTCCTACGGAAAATTTTAGATAATAACATCTATATAATTGTAATACGAGGCTTGAAAGGTTTTGACAGTTTCAAAGTGCTCATGACAATTGTTATGTACGTACTATTTCAATAATTTATAATGTATTATAATATATAATTTATACTATTTCAATAATAATTATCTAAACTAGGCTGATAAAACATAATCAGGTATATTGTTAAAAAAATAATTAGATATCGTCATATTCTCGCCATTGTCAATTCATCAAATCGTCAAACTCCAAACTGCTAAGTCTGAGAAAATATAGGTCAATAAATTTAAAAAAATCTTGATCTTGACTTGTCGAGAGTAGAGCACTACCTCACTGGCTTCGTATATATAGCTGGTATATATGTCATTTTTAGATACAAAATCATAGTATGGTGATAGTATGTCGGAAATATTAATCCACTTCGTGCTTTTTTTTACGGTATAGTGCGATGTTCAATTGACACAGCGCTATATTGTTTTTGCTTAATGTGCTCTGTGTGCTGTAATTCTTTAACAAAACAATGGTAAAATATACTGCACCAATTGAAAAAAAATACTTGATATCTTAATAGCAGGGTTTTGTATTAAAACTATATTTATAATAAAGTTCATGTATGTATATTATGATGATATTTCATATATAATTAAAAATCAAGTTCAGTTAGTGTTCTACAATTTATAGTTGGAAAAATCTAACTGTTTAAACGTTGTCGAAGTAAACGTCGGATCTTCAGAATTCCTAGTTAAGACAACAAATATCAATTAATATGTATGCACATAATTATCAGTTAATTTAATCATGATTTATTTAATGATACGTATCAACGAAGTCAGCTCAATCTTGATATTTAAAAATGGATGACAAGTTCACTGAACTGCACGGCTCGAGTAGTGACTTAAGTAGTCGTATTGACAATGCCGCACCGCCGTGTATTACGGGTTCGAATCCTAAACAGCAAATCTAAGTATGATTCATAAATGATTGTTCAAACTATCGCTATCTATTATTGTGTCTCTGAATTTGAGGTTTATATAGCCTCCTATGACATAGGGCGTGACCACTAATGCAGGTGATGTTTGAAAGTAAAAAAAAACATCAACTTTAAAATCGGTTGACTGCACAATGCAAAAGTTAGTATATATAAGCACTTTTACGCAACGCAATAGATGGACCCGTATGCACGTTATGGAGTACTGGGAAGGGTAAAACAACGTCCACGGGGTTATCTAGTAGCATATAAATCTTTTTTTTTTTTGCAACTAGTATACTAGGCTAGATGAAATCTAAATATAATATTTTAATTATCGTATTTGCCAAGAGTAGGATTTTTATAAGACCCAGGGTAGAACTGGGTTGCCAAGATATTACTTATTATAAAAATAAATAAATAATCAAAAATAATTGTCATACTCATACCTACGTACTACCTACCTGCATATTACGTAGCTAGGCGCCATTTTGGTACCACTGTCTATCAACTAAATTGATCGATGCGACACCTACAAAAAGTTTAGAAAGTAACAGCGGAACGTAAGAAATGCACAGTTAAGAGAAATGCGGACTTTTAAGTTAACGTATTTTTTTATCGAGATAGGTGTATCATGATAACAGAAATTATGAGTTTCGTACGCGAATAAAAGATAAAGAATTTCTTTAAAATTTATTAAGGTAGTGAAAACGATTTCACTAAATATATTTATCATACAGATGTATGATGATAAGAAAGCTTTGAGTGTTTGGTCGTTATAATATGTTGCGTAAGATTTTCAGTATTAAATACATATATTCAACACCCCAGTCTGTGCATCCGGTAAAACGATTGCAACTTCAATCTACTTCTATAAAATACACATGTACATCAAAAAGCTCAAACGAGATTCTTCCCGGTTCTTCTCGATGTCTGGGTTTTTCTTTCCAACCGGTGATAGTTTATCAGTTGATATGCGCCTTCTCAGGGCCTATATTGTTTTCATTTCATAAGATATCACGAACTATAAACATCTCACACGACTCAAATGAAATACTTTACAAACGACACTTTTGACTCCAAAGACAATTTTAAGTTACATACATAAATCCCTATTTCTTAAACATATCAGTAGGTTATCCGTTTAGAAAGGAAGACTTATTTCAACATATTTAATTATTTTGGAAACTTACGAAATGGCAAAAAGCGAGATTGCTGCTTTTGCTTACATCTCACTTGTAAAACAACCAAGTTATTTCATATAAATCCATTTAGTGTACCTATTACAATTACTATGAAGAATAAAAAAATTGACGAACATTTTGTCGATAAGGATATTACGTATCTCTAAAATAAGTGTTTGCATAACACGAGTTCTGTACAAAAATCTCATGAGGATATGTGTATCACAAACATTCCACATTCAGGCACATTTCCATTCGTTTAATTATTTCTGCTGTTAAATAATTTCACTGTAATGAATATTACACTATTATTTAAAATATTAATTTATAAATTTTTCGGCACTGTTACAAAAATAACTATAGGATTTTAGTAACATGTTTCGTAGTTTTAAAAATTGAAGTACCGGTGATTCAAAATTTGTAACTATAGAAAAACAAATACGCCTCACATGTATTTTCATTAGTAATATACAACTAAGGTAGTAATATACAACTATGTTAAGGTCTGACTATTGTGAATTTAAACGAATATCATTCACGTAGAAAAAAGTAAAACTTATGATGTAAGTTATTTCATAGCTTTCAAGCTAATATACAAACGAAAAAAACAATCACATAACTTACAACGTAATTTAATGTGACCAGACAACTCGGAACGTAAATTGTATTTCATTACCTTGGCTGCTATTATGCAAATGTGTTTTTTCATAGATAAGGTCACTAGATACGCAAGTCTAACTTCGTACTATTTTCTAAAATACAAACTAAAATCTGACATCTATCTAGGGAAATTTCTATGATAACTCAAAACGCATGTTTCGAGTTATTGTTTGAAACCCACTTCGCTTTTGTACAATAACTAAGATATATCAGCTCACAATGCCACTAATATTGTAATACATAAGATCGAATAACGTAAGGTAATGGATAAAAATAAAACTGCCGCATGTGATTTTATGGTCATAGAGAGAAAAACAGTAAAAAAAACCGTTGCTGGGTGGTAGAACAAGACAGTAGTGATTCGCTAGAACGCAGCAACCATACACCAAGTGTATCTATTAAACGCCGTTGAAATTCGTTTGGACGTGTGACGTTTCGAGATCAGCTAATGTATATACTTTCTTTGTTGATTTCGATAACTGTGAGTTATATATAGCCAGTAAACTAGCAAAGTAGTGGACCTTTACATCCGACTAGATCAAGATTATACATCATAGTGACTCCATTTTGGTTTGTCGCTTTTTAAAAGCAGCTAATGATATATGTATCTGCTTCGATATTTATAGAACGACATGACAGCGATGACTTTTTTATAGGAATACTAGATTTTTCGTGCGGCTTCATTCGCTTTAACATTGATTTTGTTAAACAAATCCGACGACGTTATAAAACCTCTCTTTACCCCACTTCCACTAAGGTATTCGCGAGAAAAAGTAGCCTATGACCGCCTCCAGGCTCTCATATATCTCTATACCAAAATTCACCATAATCGATTCAGCGGTTTAGGCTTGGAAGTGTAACGAACAAATAAACAAACTCGCTTTCGCATTTATAATATTAGTAAGGATAAGGATTTTGTATTCCTGATTAAAAAATAGGCGCCGAGCACGTTACGAGAGGGGCTTTTGACATTTATCACATAAGAAGCACCCACAAATACTAAAAAGTCCTCACAGCGACTCTCAATACTTGAAACTCCCAGAGACTAGGGACAGCTTTCACACTTCTTAGAGACAGCGATAACACCTAATTAATGGTTTATCCTTGTTTGGTTACTTCTGTTTTTTCATCAGGTACAGTGCTGTTACTTTACTGTCATGTTTAGTGTAGCTACATGTATTATATTTTTATTTTTTTTATACTTAAGGTTTAGCGTTATGGCCATGATGTCACTTGATCTTAAGTGACGATACGGCCCAAGTTGGTAGACACGCTAAACCTGTGGAGGAACTGGTTCTCAAGTACAGCTGCCGGAACACACCTATTGATATTTGGCGGCAGGTTTTACAACTTGAGGGTGGTAGCTACCCAGGCGGGCATTAGAAAAAGCCCTACCACCATGCTATGGTTTCCTTACGATGTTTTCCTTCACCGAAAGCTCAAGCTCATTGTAAGTGCTTGGATTCGAACTCACGTCCCTTGACGCGAAGTCGTACACACTACCACTGAGCTATCATCGCTTCCAATATATTATATACTTTCAAATATTATGTACTTTCAACGTTCAAAAGTAAATTAGGTTTGCATGTTATCAATGCCAATTGACAGTGGTTATAAATGTATAATAGATATATTATAAATTCTTAAAAGGTAATCTACATCGTAAATTAACATGCTATGCCATTTGTCTTACTACGTCGCTCGACGTCATAGCATGTCGTGACGGGATGCGAATAAGGTCAGTGAGGTAACGGGACTAGTGAATTGGAGGAAATCAAGTCGGGGGTAATCTACTGTTATCGTTCATCGATCAACGTCAGTCATGTCATAGCTATAGTGTGTTTAAGAACTTGTTTATCATTTATTGTTAGTAAAAAATGAAATATGCTAATGATAAATTTGAAACGAATATGATTCAGTAGTAAGTGTATTCAGACCGTATATTGTATTCCGTTTATTAATGTAAATTCAAATCCTATAATGATTTCGAAATTTTGTTCATCCTACTTTTGACACTTTGGTGTGACACTTTTGGTGATCACTTTGTGATAAAATCGTGGTATGGTTTTAGATTATTTTTTTAATACTCGCCTAGCTAACCAATCGTGTCGCTAAGTACCGTTAATAGTATAAGCTGAAGTACATGATATTAATATATTCTTATTTTTCCCTTAAGAAAATATTTTGTCGGTCTATCAAAGCTGGCTTTAATCGAAACAATGTAGTTTTTATCATTTTAATTATTTACTTTGTATAATTGCTCAAATGAAATATTTTGATGTATCATTTGTTGCTATTAGCTTGCAATTTTTACTGTATCGAGTATAATGATAAGTTCCATTCCAATCAAGTAGAAGATATCGAGTTCAAATAAAATCATCATAGTAATATTATAAGTACGAAAGTGAGTTTGTTTTTTCATTACGCTTTCAGGCCTAAACCGCTGAATCGATTGTGATGAATTTTGGTACAGAGATAAATGGGACCCAGGAGACGGAGATAGGCTACTTTTTCTCTAAAACCCTATTGGAAGTGGGGTAAAGAGGGATAAACTTTATATAAAACTTTTTATTGTGTCACCCAATTTGTTTGACAAAAATAAAATTTACGCAAGCGAAGCCGCACGTAAAATCCAGTTGTCTATGATAACATGTTATAATGGATGAAAATATAGAATCATTTCTTTGGAGAGCTCTTTTTATTTTTTAAATACGCAGCTTTTTTTAAACACGCAGATGAATAGGTAGCCAGAAGACACATGCGCTTCACGCACGCTCGATGGTGAAAGTAAGTTACCAACAAAAACATACAACTTGAAATCTAAAACAATGACAGAAACACTGTTTCGACTCACGATAAGTTTTACTACAAATCGTTCGGTGAATAACGATGTCGAAACGACAATCCTTGACACATTAAGGAAATTGCTCAGCATAATAATTACCGCGGCACTGGTGCATTTTTCTTAATGCCAATTTAAGAATACTTTACTTTATTTGGTGCGAGTTCTTTGAATAGCAATGCTATTAATTTACATAATTATGTACATATTTATCCTTATTTACGCTGATTTTTTTTTCTAAATAATAATTGTTATTTTATAGTCCTCATCGGATGTTAAGCGACGATGTAGGCTAAAATAGTGAACACGCTAACCCTAGTGGGGGACTGGCTCTCAAGTGCAACTATATTTGGCGGCAGATTTTCAACTTGAGGGGGGTAGCTAGTCATCTCGCCAGGGATTAGAGGTATTGTGAAAGCTGTCCTTGGTTTCTGGCAACACGAGAGGTTGAAGTGCCGCCGTGGTGCGTTTTAATGGGTAGTGTTGGGTGGTTAGCACCCGATGAGTCACCGCATGACCCTCATGTCTTTGACCTGAGCCCGGGTAATGCGTTGGCACGTTGTTTTCAGGAAGTTCGTAAAAAATAGGATTTTAAACATAAGGTTCATAAAAAAAGAGTGACAGCTAGCCACGCGGCCATCAGGAAAAGCGCTCCACCATGCATTATATAAAATAAAGAGTGACCATCAAGGAATTTTATTCCCCTCGGGCTCGAGCGCCCTCCGCGCTTGGCCCCTCTAGTTCAGGTGAAGCTGTAAAAGCCCCTCAGGCTAACAGTGTAGGTCCCATAAAAAGAAAAGGAATTTTACTATGATTAAGTGCTTAAGTATAAAGAAAATAGCATACATATATTCATATTATGTACTATACTATTTAACTTTCAACTACACTGGAAGCTATATAACCCCATTTATATGAGAATTATTTACAGCCCAGAAATATTGTACTATAATTTTTATTATTTCAAGTATTGAATATGTAAAATGTTTACTATTAATGTAACCAAAACTAATTTTGTATTACGTTAATAGAAAAAAAGTTAAAGAATCAAACTCAAGCTTTTATTTTACAACTTATTTGCAAAATACAAATCACAACTTTTTATACGTGGATATTTATACAACGGATAAATTAAGATTTATTATTAAATAAATATCGAATTTTTCATACCCTGCATAGAGTGATAACAGGTAATCAGGGTAACTGTATCGTAAGGTGAAGGCATATTAAAACAGTTCTACTCGAAGCTGAAGGTCGTATTGAGAACCGGTAAATAGCGTTACGATATAACAGGAATTGTTTTTTGTTACTGTCGTATTATGCCACTGTAAAAACAATAAACAAACGTTTACTTTTTAAAACTGGATCTCGCATTTATGTTGTGAGAGAGAACACTATCACATGATATCAATGTTGATACGCCTTTTAATATGTCATGGTAAGATGTGGAATGTTTATTGGAGATAATACATTTTTGTCTCTAAGAAATATGTGCTATGTATGCATAATCCTTACTAATATTATAAATGCCAAAGTGAGTTTATTGGTTTGTTACGCTTTCACGTCTAAATCGCGGAACATGGAGAAAGATGGGAATCTGGAGACGGTGATAGCCTATTTTTTCTCGCGAAAACCTTTTGGGACGTGGAGTAGACTTTGTAAAAAAAAAAAATTGCGTCATCCGATTTGTTTGACAAAATCAATACTAACGCGAGCGTAGCCGCATGTAAATTCTAGTAAAGTTTATATAAGCGACCCCTTAACTGAGGATGTCTGTTAACCACGCAAGCTCAAAATAAGAGGGCTGCGATCTAGCGAAATAAACTAAATCTTACTTCAAGATATACGTCCCGTGAATATATACGTACATGTAGTTTTATATATCTAATACACAGAATATATCTATATTCACACGTATATTTAAATGCATAAAGGAAGGTGATAATACCGTTCAAAAAATAATTATTAAAGATAAATCTTACGGCTAAGTAAAGGGGTTTCCATGTCATCCTTATGAAATCACACTTAGAGATGGTCCATATCTAAAAAAACTCATTGAATTTATGGATGAACTTGTCCATTTATTTTAAATGAAAGAGCATACTAAGATAGATTTAAAGTTAACAACTTAAATGAAAATTTGTGAGCGTTTGAAGAAATAAAATACATAATCAGTAATATTCAAAATACTATCTTTAAGGCTGCTTCAAATAAGAGATATAAGTATGTAGGTAAACTCAATTAATTTTACAATCAAAAGTTTGAAAGTGTAGTGTGAACATTTTGTTACTTCATGAGTGAAGTTGTAAAAGCAATTTTTGAGGTTAGTTTGAAGTTGTGACAGCACGGTTTCCAAAAAACTTGCGTTCCACATAACAGTTTCCAATAACTTTATTAGCGGTTCTGATAAATTCACTGTAAACATTTAATACTAGATAAATTCGTAAGCCTACAAGATATTATAACCATAACGTTATGACACACGTATAATAAACGTATAAATAATTGATACAAATATTTGAATGTTGAAATATTTCTATTGTTTATAGGACCTAAGCAACGATGTAGCTAAAAAGAGTGAAGCCTACTTTAATGAGCTCTGGCTGTCAACGTTTGTATGCTACCGATAAACACTAATATATTTACATAAATCAAACAAATATATTCTATTTTTATATTCTTAAGACGTTACTATGTAAGAGATTATGTATATTTTGTTTAGAATGATAATAAGAAAAATAGTACACAGATGTTGTTTTAAAAATATTTGACAAATTTGGCATAATCGCGATAAATACTTTAAAATATAAAATTTGGTCTGTGGTCGTAATAAACGTATTTTGAAATTTGACCGCAGAAACAGTAATTTAACACGGGTGAAATAGCTTATGAGAACTAGTTTTATTATAGCAATTAATTTCATATTAAGTATAACCACAATGCCTAAATGGACAATAATAATAAAGTAGACGCGTTTCCCTTTGACATTATTATTTTCACACAACAGTCGTGCTGTACAAACTTTAATAAATTTCTCAGCATTTTGAATCAAATCTGTTAGATTTTTCAAGTAATTATGGTATTAAAGTTTTATATAAAAAAAAACCGAAAATATAGCTATTCAGTTTCTCCACAATTTTATAATTTTCTTAGCAAAGAATCACTCTGATATCTCTATAAACTTTTTTGAGACTATAACAAACAATATTTATAGACGAATAAGTCCGATTGTTTAATTTGATACATTTAACAATAAGTAGGATTTAATTTTCATTTATATTAATTAACAATTATTTGAGTAGTGAATTATTACAAAATACTCATATTACAATATTGTAGATTCTTTTTCTGGTGTGGTTGTTTACCTACCTAATAAATAGAATTATTAATATGAAAAATCACAGGACTTGTAATACAAGAAAGGAAAATAGAAGTGTTTAATTATTATTAAGTGCTGGATGCGGGTGGCGCAAGATCGGTCATCGTGGAGATCTTTGAGGGAGACCTATGTCCAGCAGTGGACGTCTTTCGGTTGAATGGATGTATGGAAGGAATTATAATAGCATATAAACTACTGCTGGGCGAAGGCCTTGGCGAAGGTATCTGCGATTTAAAACGCGGAGAAAGTCACAGTTCTATGTATTCGCTCACACATTTAGCCTACAAAAACATTTTTGCAAGTATTCGTGTTTTTAACGACGTATTCCATCAACGGTAATTTGATAAGACAGCCAACAGTATCACAAATTCAAATTAGTGAATGTACACGAATTTGAAAAAGATCGTAGGACTTCGTATATACTAATTACTTGCAAACCAGCGGGCAAAAAATACATATTACGCTAATTTAAACCACTCGCTCAAGTATTCAGGCATATAATAATAAAACGTACTACTCGTCCAACCATGACCCAGGTGATATTTTTTTTTTTTTTACGTAAAATAGGAAGCCTTCTCACGCACATGCCAAAGTGAAAATGATATAAATCCGATTCGGTAAAGCATACTCTATCGTACGCATTAACGAGGAAGATCCAACGAGACAACCGTTCCATCGGTCACAGTTTCAAATGAAACTTGTTCTAATTGTGGCATAACTGCAAAATTCTGAGAAAAAAGGCGAACTTACTTTCATTTGATTTGTAATGTTTATTTAGTTAAACGAACAATCTAATTTTATATGTAAATTAGCGCAATCATTTTGAATTTCTACAAATATTTATTCATCGGTTTGAATATTTTAAGTGATTGGTAAATTAAAACAAGTTTCACTTGTGTATTCAAGGTATTGTGTTTTTGATCAGCCACAACTAGAGTAATCCAATAAAACTGGCAGAAGTGAGTTGAGGTCGAGCGCTTCGTGCAGCTCATCGATATAATAAGCAACGATGACCTAACACAATGTTATTTTTCAAGTCAACAAGTGTCGCAGTTTGCATTATCTAGAATATTTTGTTTAATATAATTATTATTCATACACAATGGCGTGACCATTTTTATGTAGTAACTCCGTAAATTAATTATACATTTTTATGAGATAAAATGGAATTATTTTTTAAAATATCTCTATACTTGGGCAAGGTTCAGTGATGTAATACATCCAGACTCTATAGAACATTAGTGTGAAATACGCTTTTATCGTGTTCTTTTTTATGTAATAACGTACCCAGTTAGCCTGAGGGGCTTTTACAGCTTCACTGAATTTGAGAGTCGAGTGCGGAAGACACTCAGCCCGGGGTTTGTTGTTCTAGCGGTCAGTAGGTATTTTAAAGTTCCCCGAAGGGAGAAGTTTTAAGATACTTTTGGTTTTAAAAGCGTACATAGGCTATACTAAACATTTACCACTAAGTGGACCAAATTTACAAAATAAAATATTCTTTGCTAGAATGATACTATTGTGTAGCACGGCATTTAAGACCTCTAATCCAATGGCACATCAAATGTATCATATGAGAATTCTAACATGCATTATTCTGATATTATTAATTTATATTATTTATATTATTAATGAAATTCTGATATTAAATAAACTAAATTACGTTGTGTTAAATTGAATTCCGTAAAGATTGTCTCGTTTCGGTTTCAGTTACTGTACATTCAGCTATCAAGTATTCGCTATACAACGGCGATCGACAATGATTTACTGTTGTTTTTTTTACATACACTATGCTAACCATCAGACATGCATGAAAAGAGCCTTCACTAGTGACAATACCTGAGTACGCCTGGCGCACCCTGGGCAGTCAGTCATCGGGACTTTACTGATTAGCCAATCTTTCCCCACGTCATGAACGATTTTTTTTAATACAATTTGTGTTGATACAATGAAGAAGAACCTTCAGACATGGTGCCGTCGCTTTACAGCCGTGAAACATGAGCTGTACTGGGACTTGTTGATATTTTCAAAGTATTAGTAATACTAAACATTCATGCCATATTATTATTGTCATCAGAAAGTATTTTGTGTTCACATTTATAAATATAACGAGCCGAGTTAGTTCGACGTTTACCATAATAGTATGATAACATTTTATATCCAGACATTAAATAAAGTGTTCAAATTTACACTGCACGTAAAATTGGACTGTAAGTACTAAGCGGTCACACCGGCGAGGTAAGTGTTGTGGGTTCAAATCCTACGCAGGAAATTGCATGAGTGGTCCATTTAGGATTGTGATGAATCTGGGTCTACTTTGCGTTTATTTTATGTATGTTGAACCCTCCGCGACACAGGGCGCGAATAGTGTTTTTATATTTAAAAAATAAAAATCTTCAATGCGTATGGTTACAAGTAGGTACAGTAATATAGAGGTTTAAACAACGCGAAAAAAAAATCCATTTTCTTCAGAGGCATAAAATATATAATAACAAGCTACCGACTGCTATACTTACATCGCTCATTGTGTTCACTATTCTGAAGAAAAATAATTAGAGACTGATACATAATTTAATCTGATGTCGCGATTTAACCCAAAAACATATATTTCAGCGGCTATTTCTTTGAAATTTCGATCACTCGTTAAAATAATTTATTGTTATTGTAATTAAGTTGGTTTACGAAACTTTTCGAACATCCATAATACACACGTGGTCGCAAGTCTTCGTGTTAACATATTTATGTTCTATTTTTAATGTTTTAGAAGTATACCATAGGAACCAGAGCCCGCTCTAGCGATTACGTCGCCCCGGACAAAAAGACAAATTGCCGCCCCTTATGAAATATATAATTTTCATGGATTAGAGAAGTACCATATATCCATAGCACCAATGTTAAAATCAGCTCAAGCAACGCTCTTTAGAAATTTGAATATAGTCTCAATATATATATATAACATATACAATATATTTTTTTAGCAAACGAAGGAACTGATAGGGGAAGCAAGGGTAATAGAGCTCGCCGGGTAATAGCGCTAAGCTCTATAACTCTATCAGCAACATATAACGTCAACTGAAATGTGGGTGGTGGGAGCCTCTAACAGGCAACGACGCATGTGGTCAGTTAGTTCGGAGCACGTGACCGGGACGTGAGTTTCTTTGTATGCGACTACACTGATCTAATTTTCGACTTAGTATTTTAGTAGGTAACTCCAGATTTTAATGATTACTTCGTTATTTATTTAACTATTTTGGGTACTAAAAAATTATATTTAGTGATAACGTGAGCAATGTTTAACAATTATATCTCAATGTTTTTAAATTTTAACTTAAATTTTAAACCCGCTCTTTGGGGTTATACCGCTCGCCTGGACGTTATAACACCGTAGTGTTTTTTTTCTTATACATATGCCACCAAATCACCAAAGAATAACCGCTAAAGTGGCTTGGAGCGAAAACAACCTTCAAACTACTAAATCTATGATTGACTAAGGAATGTCCAAATGACAAGCTGCAAAATAACATAGCATCTCACTGAGAGCCCACAATGTCCGGAGTCTTTAAGTTACTTAGTCTTGTAGTAGGACTGTGAGCTTAGGACGTATCTATATCTTCTTTGGTAGATCCATCGAATAAGAATCAATGCTCCAAATCGGTTTTGATAATTCCTGATTCTGCTATTCAGGAACCTCTTAACCAGAGCGGTATTACCCAAAGTAATGGGTAATGATGCTCAAAACATTTTTTTTTATAAAGTTTGCCTACCAGCAATAAGTCAATTCAATGTTTAAATTATGATAACTTAATAGTTACACTTACTGCTATTTTTATAAATGCTAATATAAAACCAATATTTTAGAAAACACAAATGTTTTCCATAGCTGAATGCCATCCCGCATGCTTTTCCTATCCAAAATTTTGTCTTTGTTGGTAAAATTTACCATATCAATTTTTACAACCAAACGGCCTACGCGGCGGCCCCTCATTTTGGCGCCCCAGGCAAATGCCCAGCTTATTTCCCCCTAGAGCGGGCCCTATAGGAACCTTCTCAAGAGGTATTAATGTAGTTAACTTACGAAAATACAACAACTCCTGATACTACCAGGGCAAACTTATCACGTTTTTGAACCCTTTCAGTATTTTTCTTTTATGTTACTCTGACTAAGATGACACATTGAGATGAATTCACAAATATATTCATGTATTCTAGGTGGTGCCTCTGACTTTATATCGTCAACTGTGCGTCATCGTAAAATCCGTTCTTAATGGATGTGTATGCCGTGATAGGTATATCTAAGCCAAATTTCAAGTCTATAGATCTGGTAGTTATAGTCACTGGCATTTTCCTTATAGCAACTATATGTGTAAATAATACTTATTAAAAAGTAAGATTAATTGATTTAATAACTCAAATTAGTTTTATGTATGTTGTATAGATTTTAGGAATTTCAAAATAGCCTACAACAACGAAGATAATTTCGTATGATAATTTTCTTTTATAATTAAGTCAGGGAAACTTACTTTAATTCAATATGTAAATACATTTTATTTAATGATATAGCACTTACGATTGATAAAATGTTCTATGTGAAAAATGTACACCAATGAAATATAATTATACTATTATAAATGTTTGTTTAATATTCAATTGTTTTTATCATAATTAATATCATAAAAAACTGACACTCATGTCACTCATTTAAATACTTCAGTGATTTTACAAAACTAAAATTATTGAGCTATATTAGTGCATAGCTAGTGCTTTTGTGTACTAATAGAAACCAAAAATTGTTTCCTCAAGCTAGGTCCTAAAAAGGCTTTTATGTATATGAGTGCACTGCTAGTGGTTCAGAAAATATCCTAATACTTAAGCAGAACTATTCATGATTATTGATATATGACTAATTTATATTTTTATAGTATCTTTCTTTATTTAACTATAAAATATTATTTTCAGGTAACTGTAATTAATAATGAAGATGCAGATATATAGTCACTTTTATACATTTCTATCAATAATATGTGATAATATGAGATATCAATACATATAAGAATGCACTTATGATAATTATGCTTGTTTTATGTTATTCTTGAACATAAAAATTTATACTCAAATTTAAAATATATATAATACACATTAATTTAAATAACAATGAGGTTCACAAAGTCTCAAGAGAGACTGGCTTTCAAGTAAGGTCTCTTAAACACTGATGGATGTTATGAGAGATTATTAATTTCAATATAGTAGCTTAGTCAGCACTGGATTTAAAAATATGACCGATTCTGCAATCAGAATATTTGAATAGATTTTGCTATCATATATACATATACTGTTTATATATGTATTTATCTTATAGGTTGATAAATTGATAGAAGTATTATACATATTTTAGGTATTTACTTCAGATATTGTTGGTATAAATTGATTAAATTAACTGTGACCTAGCGTCCTTGTGAGCTCCATTTTATTGAAGATAATGGCATTGTCCCACCAATGGATAAAGCTTAATTGAATGTGCTTTACAGTTGTTACTCTGTCATTGAATTGCAAATTAAACTGATAACATTGTGAGTTTAGCAAAAAGCATTCTACATATATCTCAGTAACTACCAAGGATAAATAGAAAACATGAATATTAAAAAATTAACTATCATTCAGGTCAATTGCAGTTTGTGTTATTCTAAACATTATAACATATTATAAATAAATAAAGAATACACTCACCAGATCTTGGAGAGATAGGTACTGCTGGTTTTGGAGCAGAATTTGAACATAATCTTCCAATCTTATTTGGTGGTTTCAATCCTGATGGTTTGGGTAAAGAGGAAGGTCTTGTTGGATCAGCTCTGTGAGATGTTGCCGTACTGATGGTCGATTCCGATTCTAATGATGTCACGGATGATGCAAGCGTAGGTGGAGCTGCAGCAGAATCTACCCCGTCTTTCACTTCACTCATATTTTATTCACTATTAAAACTTTGAAATCCTGAATCACCGTATTTACATACTTTTTTTCAATTCGCGCGTAGTCATTGCGATAGTTACACGACGTAGAATACTTCAAATCTTAGCACGATTAATAGTATACCAAAAATAACACAACTTCGCGCGTAATATGATGACGAGTAATCTGGATCACGGCCAGTGTTATAATTGTAAATAAAGATAAACAAAGGTTCGTAAAGAATTAATGCTGAGTTACGCTTATCAAAAACAGTGCGCCAATATTACATTTACACGTGTAATATTTTAATTTACAAATAAAAAATATTTTGTTATAAAAATACACAATATTTTACTACAGCAGACCTATATAGAAATTTTTAAGGCATACCTTAGATATAGTGCATGAATAAATGCCACTAAACATAGAAAAACTCGGAGAGATTTTACCGCTCGTTCCGACCAGCTGAGCTTGACCGTTGACGTTATCACATTCACAGCACTTAATAATATTTATTATACATAAAATAATGTTGAAAACAAATAGTATTATCTATTTAAACTACAAAGATACGCATAAAATTAAGAACCTGCTTCTATTTATTTAAAACAATCACAAAAATACAAGGTAACTCGACCGTCTCCTCGATTACTTTCAAACTTCAAAATTGCGTTTCATTCTACTTATTTATTTTTATACTAGTTTTGTTATACTTTTTACTCCTTTTAGGTTGACATTCTTGTTGGCATTATAACTTCATTGTAGCATCATTTAAAACATATTTAATTGGAAATATCCCATTTTATCTCGTTTAATAGTAAGTCACACTTTAGATGTTTTTATAAGTAATTTATTAAAACTTACAGGAAAGATATTTCATCAATATTTTATTGTTTACTTAAATGTCTTGGGGATTTAGGTGAACAGAATGATACCACTTATAGCAAAACATTGACGCTTAGTATTTTACAATAACTAGAAAATTGGGTTTTAGCAGAAACGTGCTATATATTTGTATTTTACTGGTTAAGTATTTGTATACGTTAGGTACAAATTATAAAGTATGCAATAAAGTTGTTAATCAACAACAAGTTGCGAACAGAATAGTAACACTTTTACAAGAGCATTGAAGCCAAGTATTTTACAAAAATATTACACTTTTGATTAAATCTTATATACATAATTTTGGTTTCATTTTATTAAGATAGTTTTAATTATAAATAATACTACATTAACTTGTAACAAGCTTAGTTAAATAACAATAAAGTACTATTCAATATTTTTATTTCAATAGGGTATTACGTTTTGTTGGAAAAACGAGTAAAAATTGGCAAAGGTCAGTAAAAAATAACAATGAGAATCTATAATTTACAATAGATTTATAGTACGATATTGCAGTACGATTTATAGTAGAATGCTCTGTGGATGATATAACAATAACTTACTCTGTCATATACACAGACCATAATCCTTTATAAATGATAACATATGTTATAATCTATGAGTAAAATGGAAATATTTAAAAGATTTTAAGTATTTTGCCGTCGAGTGTAGTGACTATCTATGTTTTGTATACTATTGCGATGATTTTATAAAGATAAAAAAGAGTCTGACTAGTCTGTCATAATTAATTAACAATGAAACTAGGTCATAAAAATATTGAAAAGGATGGATGCGGGTGAGTGCTATATACTGACGATAGTTAATATACCTTCTGAAAAACCTTATATTGTCCACTGTTTTGCTTTTAGGAGCATCGGTCTTATACCAGAAGAACCGGAGGATATGTGGCATGCGTATAACTTGATTTCGGAAGGCGATGCGGTAACCGCTTCGACCGTACGTAAAGTGCAAACGGAATCTTCCACTGGTTCCTCCACCAGTAATAGAGTCAGGACTACGCTCACTATTAGAGTAGAAAATATTGATTTCGATACGCAAGCCTGTGTATTGCGATTAAAAGGTCGCAATATCGTTGAAAATCAATATGTTAAGGTGACCTTTTTAAAAATATTTGTTTTTATTTATAAATAAATATATGATTATTATATATGAAATAATTACATATTATATATATTAATACAGTTTTCTGTACAATGAAATTGCAGATGGGAGCATATCACACTTTAGATTTGGAATTAAATAGAAAGTTTATATTACAAAAAGTGTTATGGGACTCTGTGGCTTTAGAAAGAGTTGATACAGCATGTGATCCTGCTGCTAGTGCTGATGTGGCTGCTGTTGTCATGCAAGAAGGTTTGGCACATGTTTGTCTTATAACTCCATCTATGACACTGGTGAGATCTAAAATTGACATCACTATACCAAGAAAACGAAAAGGATTTGTCCAGCAGCATGAAAAGGTGATTCAAATTTGTAATTTGTAATTTTTTAAGCAATGATAACTCGGTGGTAAAGTTTATGAACTCCGCATCTAGGGATGTGAGTTCAAATCCACCTACAATAAGCTTGAACTTTCAGTGAAGCAAAAAATCGTGCGGAAACTATGGCATGGTGGTAAGAATTTTTCTAATGTCCGCCTGGCTAGCTACCACTCTCAAGTTGCAAATATGCCACAAAATAGCAATAGGTATGTTCTGGCAGTTGCACTTGAGAGCCAGTCCTTAGACTAGCATGTCCACCAACTTGGGATCAATACTTAAGGTCTGGTGAGATTGTGGCCGTAATGCTAAACCTTATCTATATTAAAAAAAAAAAAAAAAAATATTTAGAGTGTTTAATTTTATTTCTGTGTTACTTTTTATACCCTCATCTTTGAATTTATTTAGTTGATATAAAGTAGTAATAGTTTTATGATATTTTTATTTTATAGCATATTCAATTTAAGTTGTAGTGTTAAGTTTTAAGTTTAAAAGGTTGCAATTGATGAATGTTCTGAATGTAATTGTGTTTTAAATTACAGGGGCTTAATAAATTCTATGAAGCAGTGATGCAAGGAATATTGAGACATGTGGACTTTAATATAGTCAAATGCGTGATTATTGCATCTCCTGGTTTTGTTAAAGACCAATTTTTTGAGTACATGATACAACAGGCTATAAAAACTGATAATAAATTACTTTTGGATAACAAAGGAAAGTTTCTACTTGTTAAAGCATCTTCAGGATTTAAGCATTCTTTAAAAGGTAAATAACAATTTGAAGCTATGATGGCTCAGTCTGTAGTGTGTACAGACATCTTGTCAATGGATGTGAGTTTGAATCCCTGCATGGAGCCCGAGCTTTTGATGAAAGAAAACATTGTGATCAAATCATAGTATGGTGGTAGTGCTTTTTCTAAAGCGTGTCAGGCTAGCTACTACCTTCAAGTTGAAAATCTGCTGCCTAATACCTATAGGTATGTTCTGGCATTTGCATTTGAGAGCCAGTCCCTCTATTAGGCTCAGTGTGTACACCATCTTGGGTCACATCTTAAAATTGTGACCATGACACTAAGCCTCTAAACTATAAAAAAATGAGAATATTTAAATGAAAATACAGAAGTTATGTTTCAGTATCAGCATCTATATTGCTTTTCTTCATGGTTTATAACAGTATTCTGTATTAAATTGTGTTACTAAGAATGTATGAGATAGTCATGTGATGATGGCAAGGCTGGGGATGAAATCTGGATTGTTATTGCCGCCAGAGCGTATAAGTGTGAAAGATGTTCCTGATCTGTGGGAGTAATTCATTTAATGATATTATACTCAGGAAATATATTTTCACTTTGTAAATTCTTATAATTGTGTATTCATTTGTTGTTGAACTATAAAATTCATAAGATATTATTTATTGTTAATTGCAGAAGTTTTGCAAGAACCTGCAGTTATGGCAAAAATATCTGATACCAAAGCAGCAAGTGAAGTGAAGCTTTTAGAAAGTTTTTACACAATGCTGCAGTTGGAACCAGCTAAAGCTTTCTATGGGAAGAAACATATAGATAGAGCCAATGAAGCCTTAGCTATAGAAACCCTGATGATATCTGATAACTTGTTCAGGTAATTGAGTCGAATAGTGGTTATCCTTATTATTTTTTAATGTAATAAATTCCAATTTGTAAAGTCCCTTAAAATAAATTTACCAATATTTAGACATTAATTGTAATTAATAAATTATTGTACTCATAAAATGAATATTATATTCAATATTTAGCAGATATCATTACTGTCCACATTTAGAATTTACTACATTCTGAAAATAATTAAAATATTTTCCTTTTATAAGATCATTCTTGTATAGAAAACTTCAGTTTTTCCTTTTATTAAGTAAAAAACTTTCAAATTCTCTTTTGCAGATGTCAAGATATTTTAAAACGAAAGGAATATGTGTCACTTGTTGATTCAGTGCGAGATAATGGTGGGGAAGTTAGGATATTTTCCAGTATGCATGTCTCCGGTGAACGTATGTAAAAATAAAATAGTTCACGGGTGGTAGAGATCTGTATTTGATTGGCTAGAGACCACAGTACATTTAGTGATAAACCCATGACAGACTTTCTTTTAGTTTGTCATGTTTTGGTATTAGACAGTACATATCTGCAACTGCATCCGACTTGTATGACGGCATGACATCAACGATTCATAATGAAATGGTAATCTCATAGGGACGGAGCGCATCGCAGAGCAATACCCTCGAAGTTTTCTAAACCCGTGACACATTACGCGATTTTCTACTCGAGAATGCGCTTCAAGAGTCCAAACGTTACATTAGTGAATAAAATAATGGATTGGGACGTGCTGTTGATTACATTACTTGCAGAAGAAGAATTAAATTAACACGAGCGAGCGTCGATTAGGCGAGTCCCGCGGCCGGACGCGTTCCTGCGCGCTACCTTCGATGCTCTTCAGGAATTAAATGATTTTAGATGTTATCCCAATGAAGACAATGTCGATTATAGTTTGGGAGTGAAAAATGCTCTGCGCTGCGCTCCGCCATATGTGCGTCGGCCCTTAGTCGTCATGTTTTTAGATAGTACTCAGTAGTGTACAACCACATTGCTGTGCTTCGAAACAAAGTAAATATTTAAAAGCACTGAGTAAAGCTAGAAAATTATAATATTTCAGTATAAAATAATAGAGTATTAAACCATTTAACGCCAAAAACATTACACTACTAATGAGAATTAGTTGATTTTGCACAAGAGCTAGTCCACATATTGAATATTATCGTCTAATTTAAAAATTACATTATTTCCTATTATGTTTGAATTATAACTTCAATATTCATTGGAGTTTGTATATGCATATTGTAGTAACCATCAGACAGAACACGATTTCCTAAATTTCAAGTTGACATAGTGTAAATTGTTGGTGTTGAAATGGACATCTGTATATGTTGATTCTATTTTTATTACAGAGTTAAATCAATTAACCGGAGTAGCAGCAATTTTACGTTTTCCCATGCCCGAACTCGAGGATAGTGATGCTGATGAAGAAGACAGCAGTAGTGACTCTGAATAGAATTGTATTTTTTAGTCTTTTAAACCTGGTCAGAAATTGAATCTATTTGTGTGTATTTGATAAGATTCAGCCAAGTTGATGTTAAAAGCTCATAATTCAGTCATGTTTTAACATTTTTAAAGTCACAGTTATTTGTACTTCAAATGATAAAGATGAAATAATGGCAATTATTTTATTATAAAGATTATTAAATTCTGGGTTCTATAATTGTAAGGGATTTTATACATAGTTGCCTGTTATATTCTGAATAATGAATTTATGAATTGTTTTTCATTGCATTTTCTTGTTAAACAATATTATCACTATTTTTGTTGTATAATATTTATTTGTTGTAAATATATCACCATTGTAAATTATAAGTATAATAAAACATATAAAATTCAAATATTTATTTTAATTATTATGCAGATGCAGCTTCTATTGTTGCCATCCTTTGTTTCCTTTTCTCTGCTTTTTTGTCTTCTTGTGCTTTCTCTTCATGAAGTCGCCTTTTCTTCCTTAAAAGCCATATTTCCTTCTTTCGTTTCTCTTGTCCTGCTTTCATACTCTTGTAAAGATTCCTGTGTTTCTTGCGAACAAGTTTTTCCCTCAATCTGAATGCTTGTTTATCTTCAATTTCTTTTTGATAGGGATGTTCTTTGAAAGTTTCTCCTGTCTTAACATTCATCTCCTTTTTCTGCAATATTAGAATTAGTGAAATTATCTACAAATAATTATTAGTTTCTTCCAATAGACTTATAAAGAAATACTAATGGAAACATCATATCAATTTTTTACTTTCTAATTTGTATAGGCACATATGAGCCTTTTCAACATTAAATCAATCAAGGTTAGTTGAGTGAATATAGGACAATATAATTACCTTCTGTTTTGCAAGTTTCTTTTTTTCTGGGTCTATACCATCATCCTCATCATCACTAGAAGAAGAGTCTTCACCAATTTCTTGTTGATATTGTTTTGACAATGCTTCCTCAGCATCACCTTCTGATTCATTTTCACTTTGTTCATCTTTATCTTCATCACTTGCTTCTTCAATATCACTGCCAGATTCGTCATCATCTGGAAATACAATCAGGATAAATCTATGCACTTGAAACTGAACAATGGTAAACAATATATTTAGATTTGGTAAATTATAACATTTTAAAACAAAAAAAATACAGTTAGGACATAAATCATAACTTACTTAATGGTTTGAAATTAGGATCATTGAGTTCTTTCTCCTCGGGAGGTATGTAAACTTGATCTTTTATTTTGTCAACAAACGGAGAAAGGTGTGGAGGCAATACAGCCCCCATTAAATATTTATTTATTGGCAGTAAAGATCTTGTATTAACACTGTCAAATACCCATTGAGGCTGAATATAATATCGGGATAGGTATTGTTTTTCCATACTTGGTCTGTCTACAATCTGATAGGCTATAGATTCATCAGACTCTTCGAAAGTAGCTCCAACAAAATGATCTTTATCCCAAGAACATTCTCCACCAAAGCAGCGAATTATGAAAACAAGAGGTTCCCTAGGAACTTCTCTGTTAATGAAGAACTTAAGGCCTTTAAACAAAGTTTTTAACTTTTTAACTTTTTCAGCTTCAAGTTTTGCTTCTTCTAATTTTTGGGGATCATCATCTTCAGTATGAAAAATGTCAATTTCAGGAGCTTCTTCTGCTGCATTTGCACCTTCAATTCTGGCTAAGGTTATATTCATAGCTGCAATTCTTTCTGCTACATATGCACGTTCATCAATTAAGTCCTTGTCTTTTTCAGCAGAAAACCCAGCAGGGAGTTTAGGTGGATACACTATATTAAGTGAGTGGTACAATTTGAAATTTACAAATCCAAGCATCATTGTATAAAATTCAACAAATGTAGACATTATTTTGAAATCCACTTCATCTTTGTTTTGTGGCTGTAAAAAAAACATATTTCTATTGTAATCTAAAACAACATGTTAAACTACTGATTACTAGAATAATTCCTATTCCTAGTAGTTACTCAATATTCCTAGTTGTGTTAGATAACAAAATTATGCTTTTTATGATTTATAAACCTGTTTATTTTCATCAAATTTAATTTTAATCTATTTTAAATTTGTTGAAATGCCAGTTACAAGTTAAAAAAATCCACATCTTCTCCATTTAATGTGTTCTAATTAGATGTGAAAAGTGATAACCTTCTTAATTACAATTATTGTCTTCATTAGTAAAATAAGATAAATAAGAAATTTTTATTTGTGTATAATTAATAATATGGATATAAACCTCTATATTTAACAATATATAATTATCATGTATATTATACTATATACATGGGTTTCAAGCAATTTGATTTTAATCCCGAACGTATGTAAGTAAGAAAAGTTAAAAAGGTTTGAAAAATTAACTTTACCTGGAATGAAAAATGATGTGGTACAATCCATGTTATTGTTTGGCCTTCTAACTCAACTTGATAATAAAATCCTTTTACTGACACAAATACTTTACGTAATGCCTTTGCAGCTATAACTGCATGCATAAACTCTACAGTCAGTCTTCGGCAGAGGAGGGATTGGTCTCGAGGCACTTTTTTTAGTGATGGGAAAGTACTAAATAGGAAACAAAGTGTGAGGCAGTCATCCAGATCTCTCAAAGCGTCTACAAATGTGGGATATCTTTCTTTGACAATATGATCAATGTTAATAGATGGATAATCACGTAAAAACTTCCTCATTTGTCCATATTCCCTCATCGCTCGTGCCTTGCGAATCTTCTGTTGATATACCTATAATACATACAAAACAAAAAAGTTTAAAGTGCGTAATTAATAAATAATATAAAATTATGAATTGGATTGGTGATGAAATTTCGGGTTAAGAGCAATTAAGTAGTTTCTACAGAAATATGGAATCAAGCTTCACATCAATCTATCTTAGATAGGCTCACCTTTAGCTCACGAATTTTCCATAATATCGGTTCATGTAGTAAGAACCTTATGTCCTTGGTGTGGTAGAGTGTTTTTATACCGCCAGCACCCTTTTGAGCTCTCTTACGGTTTCTAGGTTCCCTTGGGTATATACCTTTTAAGATACATATTCGTCTAAAATCTTTCAGAGATAATTGTAACTTTTTCAGAGCAGCTTTTCTAGTCATAAATTGGGCCCCTTCTCCTGTTGAATACTGTAAATATTCATTTTATTGGTTAAGTTATTAATGCATACACGTGTTTTATTCGTTTTATTTATACAAACCTTCTTCTTTTTCTTGGAGACCATCTTGTTTACTGATTTGATATTCTTTTAAATAGTAGTTAGATGTTTTGTGTACTATAAATATAGTAACCAATTTTAAATTTCATTCACATCACAGTTTATATTCAGAAATCAGTGAAACCAGCACGAAATTCTAAAATGAAAGGCCGTCATTAATGGCAGTTTAATAATGTAAAAATTATTTGTCTCTGCTGTAAAATCGAAATACTCTATGGTGATATCGTTCCTCGACTTTTGCTAGTGTCTGTAAAACATGTAAAATATAATTTGTCTCTTATCGTATATTAAAACATCACACCGTCCTACCTCTATAATTATATTTGATGCCTATCATTAATTAGAAATATTCATTATATAATTTTTAATTGTGTCGTAAATTGAGCTTTTGGTTATTATGATTTTTATTTCAATTTATTAAATCGATTTTTGTTAAAAAATAGCATAATAATAATTATTATTTTGGGTTTTGAGGTCATTACACATTCAACAAAAATGTTGAGATATATTATTTCGGACATTTGCCTTGTTATTGAGTGACACCTATTAAAACTAATGTTTTCGACGTTTACATATATGTATATTTTATACTATTAAGTGTATATAAAATAAATATAATAATATAATATAAATGTATATAATATGGGTATAATATAATGTATATAATATATAATTTGGGTATCTAGGAAAAGGGTCGAACGATTTCGATGAAATTTTATATTTTGAGAGATTTTTGCTTCTAGAATTCGCCTATATAGTTATATTTTTGGTAAAAACGCATTTTTTTCTCAAATATATTTGCTATGAAATATTAATACCATTAGTGTTTTTTAATTTTAATGATCAGCTCGTACGTATGTAACATAAAATGTAGATGTGTAATAAATAAGTGACGCGCAGTTAAATAATAACGTGTGTAATAAAGAACAAAAAAAAACGAGCTAGACTTGGTCACTCAGGTACTAATGGTTAAAAATTATCTACATTATGCATATAATTTTTATTCCTTCCCTTGTCAATTACTAAATAAATATGTTCGCAAGTATCTAATAAGGAATTTTTGCGGTATTTTAGTTTGTCCTGGAGTTTTTTTATTTTGAATTGAGAAATTTGTTTATTTTACCCTCTATTATAGGTAATATAAGTGAAATTTCGCATAATATAGCTTGATTATCATGCACAAGTAATGTAAATTGCAATTAATATTACATACAGATCACTATAAGCTGTCATAAAACTCCCAGAAAAGTTATAGGAGTTTACCATTTTGTTAATACACTAAAATCATCAGAAGACTACTTACTTTAGTTGCCAAGTTGGTAAAAAAAATTAGATTAGAACGATTGCTTAGTGTTTTTTATCCCTATACTCGTTACTAAGAATAAGTAACTGTTCTGGCTGTTTCATGCAAATGATATGTCACCGATATGAACTTCATTTGATGTTTAAGTGATGTTGTGTTAACCTTGAAAAGTTATAAGGTACTTTGCTATTCTATGTCACAATTGCATAATCCTGTAATAATTATATTTTTATATCGAGGTACTACAATACTATATAGAGATATTTCTGCATAAGAATATACGTAATTAAAAAAAATATTACATGGGCACAATGTATGAATAAAAATGACTTTGACATAATCATCTTTAATAAAGTTACTATCCATAATATAATGACGTCACGTATGAACTCTTGTAGCGCTTACTGTTTCACCAATATATAAATATAGTGGAGTCTATATAACTCGAATCTCATTAGACATGCTAAAATTTTCAAGTTAATGAGTTTCGTCTTAACAAGAAGTTCGACATACAAAAGTTTTAAGTGTAGAAATTTCAGCTTAGAAAGGCGTGATTTCTAAGTATATTTTTTTTATTGAAATAAGATGTTCAGTATTTTTACCGAGTTGTGTTGAGAGTTTTATTGTAATTTTATTTTATTTTACTAATTACGACTTACGGACTCTGCTTTTTTTAAGTTAGAGGTATAGAATATAAATGTGTACTATCAATACTTCGCGGGAAAATAACATGTTGTTCGAGTCTAAATATTTCGAGATACCCCGTATTTAAGACTTCAGCAAAAGGGATGGCATTAATTTCGACTTACTAAGGATTACGACTTAACGAAGTTCGAATTATAGAGATTCCACTGTATATATAAATAAATAAATAATAAAAGACAAATAACATAAGCACATCGTCGTTTGTAATATTTATGCATTTATTTAACTAAAGTCATATTATGATTTCTAATAATAGTATAAAAAATCTGTATAATTAAAAATATTTTCAATGGCTATAATTTATATTCATAAAACTATTTTAATAAATAAAGACTTATAAGTAGTTAATTAATATCCTGATTACGAATTGTCTGCACTATTATTCGCAGATGTCGGTACAGCTGTAGTTTGACTTTGAGCCCATGTAGCAGGATCCACCACCACATATGTAGGATACGAGTACGGCGACCACATAGGTGATGCTTGTGTCATAATCGAACTGGCGGTGTCGTCACTGAGTCCTGCGTCTTTGAGAACACTCATAGCATTAGCGTATGCGGATAACATGTGCGGATAGAAATATTGAAAGGGAGAATATTGCGGGATATTAGCCTTAGCTGCATCCATGGGGCATGATGAAGATGCAGTTTCAGAAGGATTTGTCGTTAATGAAGTAATTGGAATAGGGTACGGATAGGGCGATATTGGATTTCCTTCGCTAGTCGGCGTGACGGGCATGGCATAAGCATATTGTACAGTTGGAGAAATCACTGCCCGCTTTTGCGTTGGAGTTGCAGTTTCCTCTTGCGGCAAGCCGGTAGCGAAAGAGACGGGTATAGTAGTTTGATGAGTTTGAGAAGCGGCTGCTATAGGTAAAAAGTTGATGGGTGCGTCTGTGAGCCATTGGGTTTTCACTCCGCTTTCTTCTGTGGCAGCCACATATAAATCACCTGTCGTCCCATCAATAGAAGGTTTGACATATAGTCCGTGGACAGGATGCAGTTGATTAAGCCCGTTACAGCGAGTCCCGTGGCCATTAACAAAAACAAAAGCCACCGTCAAAATAATTAGACAATTTAAAACAATCATGGTAGTGAATACTAATACTAATGTGGTTTTTTTTCCGGAGTTTTTGTTATATAGTAATTAATCGTCGTTAAGAACAAAAAAAGATAAGGCAAGAATCGATAAGTAGATGCTCTTAAATAATAAGGCACGTTTTGGTGTCCAATGATTTATCAATCATACAATATCTTCACGTCTTTAGATTGTGATAAATGATAAATAGGAATTTACTTCGGGCTATAAGTGCATACAAAGCTTAATATACTCACATATACAACTTGTATCAGAATATGTACATGTCTGATAGAACGTGATTGACTGATGAAATTCTTTGTAGATAAAATACTATATTACTTATGCGATTCGTACCATATTATATACGCTCGACCCGCACAAGATTACGAGCGTTATGTAATATTAATAATATATAATACAGTAGTAGTGTCTCGTGTTCTGAGAGCTGTTAAATTTGACTCTATGTTCCAGTTTAACTCAAATATACAAACGTTTTAAATACATTAATATGTACTGATTGTGTTCACATTTTTTTTTATCTATGTCTTATTACGCCATGCTTCTAATAATGATTAAATCATTTAATTAATATTAAAGTGTGATATTTAAAGAGATGGACGAGTTCTAAGTTCAAATAGAAAACCTCTTTGAACTCGTTTAAATCTCAAAAGGTTAAATGACGATGTCTCTCTCGATTTAAACCACAATTACGGTTTCATAAGGATTACTTTTATACGAATGAACAATGAATTAGTAATAAATAATTGATAAAAAAAATATATGTAGTATTTTTTTTATGGAAAAAGAGGCAAACAAGCTAGTGGGTCACCTGATGGTAAGTGATCACTGCCGCCCATGGACAACTACAACACCAGAAGAATCGCAGGTGTGTTGCCGGCCTTTAAACTGAAAGTTGGCAACTTTCTACCATATATTTTAAAAATAACATTACTTATAGTTTGGATCAAACTATTATGTGGCTGAACTTCTACTTTTATTATATTTGAAATGTGTACTTATAACGAAGGGTTTACATAGTTTTTATTATATTATTTTATAAGTAATAAAAAATAGTGAAACACTCTCCCAGTAGTGTAATGCGTTCTTTACACCCGGGCACTAGACGCTATAGAGTGCTGTAACGCCTACAGGACGATTGACACCTTAAATCGCGGATTAAACCAGCGACGGGCCCGTAACATGTAGCTAGCTGTTTTATATGACAATAACCAAAACAAAAGAACAACTGGGCACTATATTAACGAAAAATAGCTTTACCAAAAACAGTTTTAAGTAATGCTTTCTTATGTTTACGCGAATATGACTCATTGAAATAAAACTTATTTAGACGGATTTTATCGCGGTTATTAATTATTTTCGAAAGAGATCAAAATTAATAAATAACCGCGATAAAATCCATTTAAATTGGTTTTATTTCGATCAGTTTTAAGTGCTTTTTGCAGTGTATGGCTTTTCATAATATTCAATCTCAAATCATATTGCACGTTGCACCAGGCTTAGTCATAGACATGATCATTTTAGTTTAATGTTGGAATAAACAAATAAATTTTAGTGAGTTCGAATTCCTGCAATGGTTATGAGCTTTTAGTGAATAAAAAACACATCGTGATAAAACCATAGCATGGTGATGGGTATTTTCTAATGACCGCCTGGCACGATGAAAATCTGTCACCAAGTTATGATAGGTGTGTTTAACAATTTCAGTTCAGAGCCACTTACACTACTAGGGTCAGTGTGTTATCATTTTGGGGTAGGTACATAGTCAATTAATTGTGGCGAAACGCTAAATACTAATAATATAAAAAATTGTATAGTGTAGTGGTACCAGGAAAATATTTAATAAAAATATTTTCAAACACTATATAAGTGTTGTTATTTTTTGACGACCCTTTATTGAAAACCTTTAAAACTATAAATTTGAAAGTTATACGAAGTAACAATAAATTTTATGTAAGCCGATAATGTTAAGACGGTTGATTTTTTTCTATATTATTAAAAATGTATTTGAATATCGAACATCGATGTGTTTACGATACCGTGAACAGTTCTCGCTTTGTGGGTGGAAGTGTCCTCCTACATGTGTAAACTTAAATCTTCTTTCTAAAGGTAAAGATTAATAATTGGGAGATACGAGTTTTACCTTTTTGTTATCAGGGTAAATGTATTTACCATTGCATGCTGGGGCGATACAGGTTCTAACTTGCATTAACCGTGTCGCCCGACGACCGCTTCGGCCTGATGGTAAGCCGTAAAGTAAGTAAGAAGCCTGGAGAGCAGCTCTCCAGACGGCTGGACTGGTGTAAAGGCAATGACAAAACGGATCCCTCAACCTGTCTCTTTTAGTCCGGCTTAGGTCGGCGGAAGAGCACGGACGCAGCACGAAAAACACGTTTGTTATCGGCGCTCAGGATGTCCATCTAGCATGGTGCCCCGTTCGCGTATATTTTGCGGATGAATTCTGCGTACAGCTGGCAATATTACGCACCAAATCTTTCAGAGTTCGAGAAATGCCGGGCGAGGGCCACCGCTGCACGGCCTAAACCCTTTAAAGTGGAGCTCGAATCGCCATCACCCGTCCAATACTAGTTTTACCTAGTTTGAGTGGTAGTAGGCATATTATTTAAAGAATTTAGGTATCGCGTTAAATGTTTCTGTGTTTATACTCGTAACTACTATTATTCTTTATCCTATTATTATTTTCGTTTATTATTATTAGGGTTTTATTAAAGTCTTATTTTTGTATTCATTTAACCATGTTTTGTAATTCAATCACTTTGAATGTAGCGTTCATGTTACGTCTATTTAGTTTTAAATTATAGCCAATTTCATACGAATGAAGATATTTTCTAAGTTCTAAATAATATCTAACTGATTGTACCTATACATTCTGGTTGTCTATACGAAAATTTAGCACTTTCAGTTGTGATTTTTTTTTAAATAAGCAGAAGTGTATTTAGTGAACTTGGTTGTAAAAATTATATTGGCTTCTGAAAAAACATTCCCTTGTAAAAACAGTACCTAAATGAAAATGGCGGTTTTTGCCTCATAAGCCCTGTGGCTCTGTATCTTGTACCCTATTAAAGTGTTCTTGATTCATATTTTATAATCAAACAGGCATCGCACAATGTTTAACAACGTGGGAGTGCCAGGTCGGTTGCCGCTGCGCTGCTGGCTACATTAGAGATGAATATTCCAAGGAGTGCGTATTAGTGCAAGAATGTCCTGGTATTTATTTTATGAATCACTGTATAATTTTTAGTCATAATAATTTACACTATACAATACAGCTTATGCATACACAAAATATATTAGGTTTCACTACCTTTATAGGTTTGATAACGATGTGATGTTATATGATGATCCGACATAAGATGACTTAAGATATAATATACAGTATCTATATACCAGCGAGTATAAAGTACATTCAGCAATAAAAGCTGCAAAATAGAATTTTAAAGAGATAGGTATATCTGAGATACTCATAGACGATTGCAATATACGTGAACAAAAGGTTTTTATGGCGATACTTGTTTATGTGCTGTTAATTAATCCTTTGACATAAAGTGAGTGGTAATGAAGTAGGTAGGCATTACCGAAGGTCGTAAATAAATACAGTTTAGGTTGTTTATTTCAAACTACAGTATAACTCTGAGTCTGGAAAATACGTTGTTTGTTTTGAATATTGATTTATGTTGTATGAGAAGCAATTTTACGATTTTGCACGTACGTGCGCGCTAACTGCTTACCTGTTAATGTTATTTTATATTTTTATTTACATGCCTTAAATCTTATAACGGCTTGGTCTGGTTCTAAGGAATTTAGAGCAACAACACTCTGTGCGCAATAAGATGTTCTTATAAATTGTTGATTCATTCGATGAAATTAATACATTTGTGCACATAACACATACTTTCTTCACTAAATCACTTTGTTGATATGTAATTTTTTTATAATCTTTTCATTTTAACATAAACAAGTTTAAGTTAGAACAAACTAACTGTAATTCACCTATAACGTTTTCGTCTAAGCCGAAGAATAGGTTTCAATATTTTTTTCAATATAAATTCAAATAACATAACGGAACGGTAACTTATGTTTCGTTTTGATTACCAGTTAGATAACGTCTTGGTTTATTAATTTTGTCTTTTTGTCATTCGAATTAACAAAGTACGTAATAAAACGATGAGTTACTTTTTCTTTGTCGATAATCCTAGAAACTTTGGCATAGGTATTTATATTAAAAACTGATCTGTGTACATATATATTACTTATAAAATAGAGCTAAAACTTCTCGTGATTAAAAAGCTGATACCACAAAAAATTGTCGGTCAAATGCTGTTTAAATGTAGGATTGCAACCTAAGTACTTATGCACATATTGAAACGATTGCAAAATGTATAAATATTAATGGCGTTCCAATTACATATACCGCATTAGCAGAATACCGTGATGAAGCCAATAACAGCGTACGTTTTTGTGGCTATGGCTCTGCTTGTAGCGTCTGCGCCAACAACCACAAAGGAACCATCGATGAACAACGAAGAACAAGATATTCTTCGAGACAAGCGGTCACAGTATGGTGTCCCGTACATATCACCATGCAACGTGGCAGCCGCTTCTGCTCCGATACCATCCTACTCTCCGTACCATATAGACTTCACACCGATGCAGGCTGAATATGCTGTACCTCACTATGGCTATGCTGGACCTCGTTATCGATCGATAGACCCCACAGTTGTTGACCAAGACCTGTTGGGGTTCTCAGACATGGATCACGTCATGTCCGAGAACATACCTATGGCTAGATATGGCACGTACGGAGTTCCATCTCACCCTGTCGGGTCAATGAAACCAATTGTAGCACCTGCTCATACAAATCCGACACCAGCTTTTGGAGTATTTCCCTCAGGTAATACAGGAGGGTACAACGTTCCTCTCCTGTTCAGCTGCACTCCATCCATCGTGCAAGGTCAAATTGTGAAGACTCAGCCAAATTATGCTTACAACACGCAAGTGAACTCTTACCGGGGTGTTGATGAACGTCATTTGGAAGGTCACGTCAACCACCAAGAAGAGTCCGGATCTCACGAACATAGTGCGGATACAATTATACATGATTCCAGCCATGTGAGTTTACACCAGTAAGATTAGACATAGTAGTGTTTAATTTTAAGATCAATGTAAATTTTATATAATTATAATTAAAGTATGTTTCATATAATAAATCTTGTTTTACTTAAAATAACACCTTGGCTAAAAAACATACGACCAGACGAGGTTCAATTGTTTTTGACCGTTTGTGATCTTAAATTGTAAGGAAGTTTTGTTATATATTTTTTAATAATATACTTTTAGAATTTCCTTTTTTTATATATTTTTTACTTTTCAGCATTAAATTTTCAGACTTTATAAATACCTGAAATTTTGTTTAACATGTGATTGGTATAGATCATTTCGATGAAAGATCTTCTATCTTAAAGAAGCGTTCTAAAGTTTTCATTATTTACAACTTATACTATAAAAAACCTTAACTATAAAAAAAGATCGAAAACGAATATCATTCGGGGTTTCTTATTCACACTGAGGTACATTATAAATGGAAAGGTTTATAAATTTTAATCTTTTTGTTAATGATAAATAGTTCTATATTATATTTATTATAAACTAGCCGTGTCCGCGACTTTGTTCGCGGGGAACTAAAATTTTATTTAATTTCATAAATAAATGTTATCTATCCTGTGGTACTCAGGGCTAATGTACCATTCTAATGGTGAAAGAATTTTTGAAATCGGTGCAGTAGTTCTTGATTTTATTCTTTACAAACAAAAATATAAATGTTTCCTCTATATATTAGTATAAACTAGCGGTGTCCCGTTACTCTGCATGTATTTATTGCACAGTAATTAGTTTCGTCGTATAGTGTCATTTTTACTTATATCTTATTTTTAATGGAACTTCAAAGTAATTATTTTTAAATATAATTACGTATTTTATGATATTTCAAAGTAATCAATTAAGGAAAGACATAAGCGTCGCGTGAATGAGATTAGATCAAATTCGGTTGAGTTAAAAAAATAATGAGAAATAACTTGAGCTTATCGTGTTCTGTTTTGTATAAAAATCAGTCATGCATATTATTGTTCAATCCAGACATAAACATATGATAAAAAATTTAAATGTCATATAGACTTTTTCAATGCCAAATTCTTCTTATACTTATTTAAATGTGTTATAAAAATACACTGACAGAACTATGTACAGATTTATTAATATATCTATGCTATAATAAATATGCTGCATGGTGGGAGGGCTTTTTCTAATGCCCGCCTGCCTAGCAACCACCCTCAAGTTGAAAATCTGCAGCCAAATACCAATAGGTGTGTTCCGGCAGTTACACTTGAGAGCCAGACCCTCCACAGGTTTAGCGTGTCTACCAACTTGGGTCGTATCGTAACTTAAGATCAGGTGAAGTTATGATCATAACGTTAATCCCTATCTATGTAAAAAGACAAATTAAATATATATTCTAAATAACATCCTTCTAAGAGCGTCTTGTGGATAATTTTAAGAGAGGTGTTAGTTATCTACTTTACAAAAATATACAGAATAGTCTTTCTTCGATATCAAACTAATCAAAATCTTCTTTATTTCGATTTCGATTTTTGGACAACTGCCAATTATATTATATACACACATATATAGCTTCATCGGTAAGTTATAGCAATAATGATAAAAATATAAACATAATGGTTCAATGGTATCCTGTACGGCCATAGGGTCAATCGATTTGATTTCGAATCTCTTTATGGCATCTGAGTTTTCAGCGAACGAAACATCTTGATAAAATTATAAAATGTCGGTTAGGGTGTTTTGTAATACTCGTTTAGTTAACTATTTACTGCTCTTGAGTTACAAAACTGGCTCTATACATGCACTTATTACTCGGTGAGTAAAAAACATTTTTGAATAAATCACACAAAAACACGTTTATTTCAAAATATCCAATTCAATTTTATGTTTTAACTAGACTATTTAAACTGATTTTGTCAACCACTTTTGGTTGTTGGTATATACAAAAAATATTTTTGTATCATATGCTATTAAAGTTATTAAAACAAATTTTAAAGATTAAAGTTTATTCATCTCTTTATCCCACTTCATATAAGTTTTTCGCGGGAAAAAGTAGCCTATCACCGTCTCCATGGTCTTATCTATCTCTAATCCAAAAATTCATCATAATGAATTCGGCGCTTTAGGAGTCAAAGCGTAACAAATATACAAACTCCCTTTCGCATTTATAATATTAATAAAGACAAAAACTGCCTAAAAGTATGATTAACTCTTTATCTTTATATTGTTTAAGTACTCAGGCTGGTTTATTCCGGTCTCGAAGGTGTACTTGTAGATTGCAACATTTGGTACACAAGATGTTACGACTCAGTTCCCAAGTGAGAAAAAGTAGCCTATCTGGGTCTTCTAGGTCCCATCTATCTCTGTACTTTATAATTCATCACAATCGATTCAGCGGTTTAGGCGAGAAAGCATTACAAACAGACTCACTTTTGCATTTATAATATTGGTATGATAGTATATTATAATGGTAATTAGAAAAGTATAATGAATTTCAATATATGTATCTACTTTTTTCATGATGACTCGCCGTGAAGATATGTGTGTTACAAAGGAAAATTTCAATTACAATTAACTGTTACGATAACAATGTTTCATCACGTTCTTCGAATTATTTCAAATATCTTTCGAATGTACACTCAGAACATAATATTTTGTACAAACTTAAATATTATTATTGATTCACATTTAAAAATATGGTCGATATACTGAAAAATAATTGATTTTAGTTTAGCACTCATAGATCAGGTTTGCTACTTTGCAATATATCATTAACCTATATTGTTTAGCTTTATGGGTCAGCAATTTGCATATCATAAGATTATGTGTTATTATAATACGAAAATATGATGCAGATAAATAAAAGATTTTATTAGTTCAAAGTAAGCTGTATTTAAATGAGAATATATTTGGGCATAATAATCTGACTCAAAGACACTTTTTCCGATGACCCAATATTGTGCGTTCGACAACAAAATTACATATGCATTGATAAATGTTGACGTTTATTGTATATTATAATATAATTTACTTTATTTATTATTTTTTAACCGAGTTTATACCCAAAAAAATGTGGTAACAGAGTAACTAGTTTATGTGATAGCTACAATAAAAGAAAGCAGACTTTTTGTATATCACTTTGGTAAATTTTACTATCTTGTGTTGAAACTACTAGACTACAGTTGGAAAAATTCTGGAACAGGTCACAAATAATAAAATATATGTAGCTATAAAAACGGTATAGATTTTACAAACTCCTTAACTTTCTATCTTTAAGGATTCCACATGCCCCTCTCACCTTGGCCTGAGTTAGGGTAATTGCGATGAGGATGTCCGTTAAGAATAAAATTTTAAACACCACGTTAGTAAAAAAGGTGATAAGTATTTGAATAAATTTAAAATTTTATAGAGGAAATTAAAGATAATAACCTAATTTACAGATAATAATTTGTGGTTGACTGTATCAAAGTCGGAAGATGTTAACTCAGCATTCAGAGTGAATCCTTAGTGAAACGATATGCAGGCACGTTTTGTTTACATTCGATTGTAAAAGGCAATCTTCACACGTTTAAATGGTATAAATGCTATACAAAAAATATATTCTTCATCAAATGTAGTATCACCAATAAACGATGGAGACGTTGATAGTGCTATCTGCTTTGATGTGTGTCATCACAGCAGCACCAGCCCTACCTGGAAACGAATTTCAAGATATTACTACTACAACGTGGTCTCCATTAATAGAATTAATACGAGAAAAGAAATCTCCACAACAAAGCGCCGACTTCGATAAATTTTCTGATATTGAGACAAGTTTTACTCATGGCCCGGATTCGAACTCTAGTTTACAGATGGGACGAAGCTTTGGTTTCAAGAAACCAATAATAATAAAGAAAAAAGTAGGTTATCATTTGTATCGAGACTCAGATGAAGAAAAAGAATTTACCAATTCTCGTGAAAACTGTAATGAAAGAGTGAAAGTAAAGTTATGCGATGAAAAGCAATTACTGAATTCAATGAGAACGAAAAGCTCTAATGTTGAAGATGTTAATGATCATACTATGTCGGAAGAGGAAATGAAACGAAGTCTTATTATGGCGAAAGAAGCTATAGCAAATTTGGAGCGAGATATAAAAAAGATGGATATTAAACAGGATAAGAAGTTAGTAGGAATGAAAACTGACGATCCTAGCATAGATGACATATTGCATAAAGATATTGATGTAGCCAGACAAGCTCTTGAACATATTCATGAGAACTTTGGAAACTTAGATTCATTAAGTTTTCATGGTACTACCTTAAAGGATGCAGATGAGCTGCACGATATTCATGTAACTGTATCTAAATCGGAAGAAGAAAGAATAGCACAATGGAAGGAAGCCATGGATAATATACAAAAAAATGTCGATATAGCCAGAAACATAGAAGATAGTTTCAGAAATCCTACTCAAAGTTTGTCATTGGAAGACTTTGAAAATTTTGAAAATAACAACAGCCAAGCTCCCATGGAAGACAAAAATAATAAATTAAGAAATAAAGATGATTTTACAAGTACAACTGAGCATGCAATGGAAGAAAACATGCAGTGCAGTAGTCAAGTAATAAAAATAAAGACAAAAGGAAAAAACGCAAAGGATAATGAAAATTTTGGAGGTGAAATGAGTGCCTCAGCAACTACTTTAAATGAATCTGAAACTGAATTTATGGATAAAACTTTTATGAGAAGTGATCATTCTGGGAATACAAAAATACTACCACCTGATAATATGAACAATAGAAATACTGAAACTGATCTGTTAAAAACAGATCTATTAGACACAACACTGGCCCAGGAACCATCTATGGATATGAAAACAGTAGATGATAAACTTATAAAAGAAAAATTGTCTTCAAATAATAATTTTGAAACAGATATGGACACAGCTGGATCAAATAATGAGATTAAATCTACGGATATACGTGCAATGCTAGCTAAAAGTGATGTTCATAGATTACATGGAAAAGATGAATTGTCATCTAAGTCTGCAGTTTTAATAGACAAAGTAAATAATGAAGATAAAAACTTAAATGACAAAATCGGAAATCGTTTTGACACAGAAAACGTTAATAACATTGATGGAATAAACAAAGATACAAATCTTGATGAACTATTTCAGCAGGATGAACAAGAACCAGAATCATTATCGTCAAAAAATATAAACATGGACATTGAAAACATGGAGACATTTTCAAAGAATTTAAACCCAAACCACTTTCAAGGAAAATCTCATCAAAATGACAATTTCGTAAAGAAAGATGACCAGACGGTTAAACAGAATCCACAGTCTTTTACAACAGCTTTTAAACCAAGACAAAATCAGAATCATTTATTAAGGAATTTACCTGACCACATTAGCATTAATTCACAAGAAACAAGCAATCAAATGAGTAATAAGATGTTACTAGAAACAACCTCAAACATTGATGACACAACTTTAGTAAAAGAAGCAGACGAATTTAATAATCAAAATGAGCATAGAACAGACACTACTTTCGCAAATCCAAATCAGTTCACAGGTACAATGAAAACATCAAATAATTTTAATGGAATGGGTTCTCATATGCATCAAGGACATGTTGAAAAACAATTCAGTACACAACACACTATGTCCTTTGATAATAGAGTTCGACCTAGCCACCATCGAAAGGACCATTGGAGAGTCTCACATGAAAACGCAAGAGCAGCGTATGGACCAACGGTGGGACCAGCAAGTACAAGTACAGGTTCAGACACAAACGCAGTTGGTCTGTTTCCTAATGCAAATCTTGGAGCTTGTAGTATTCCATTGTTATTGAGTTGTACACCATCAGTGACATCGGGAAGTCTAGCAAAAGCCGTACCTGCAGGTTACGGTGCTTCTGCGTACAGAACAGAAGATGATTTCACTTTCTTTCCAAACAAACGAGAAATAAAGAAATTTAAGGAGAATTCCAGTACAAAAACTAATCAATTACCACTAACCAAAAAGATGAAAGCGATAATCAGTTCAGATAATAATCACTAACGAGTGATATAATTAATACTATCACTAAATATAAAGGACCTTCGAATATGTATTTACTTAATTATAATAAAAAACTTATATTTTAAGGCATCACAAGTTGAATAAATACTTTAAAAATTTTCATTGTTTTATTCTTGTTTGGAATTTTAATTTTTATAAACCTTTCTCATTGATTAATACTTTTTTAATTAAATATTTCCATTGTTTTTTATTATATAGATTATGCAAAAGCGATTCAGCCAAAATTTTAGATTTATTCATTTAATACTGTTTTGTTGGGATGTATTCTGTGGCGAAGACTATATTCATAAAAACGATTTAAAGTTACTTAAAAAAAATTATATATCAAGATTTTAATGTACATAATTCAAAAATTTAATAAAATACTTAGCTGTAAAAATAATACTATTGTTCCACGCTAAAAAATTATAATGGTTATGTAAAATATTTGTATATTGACACTATATTAAAATTTAGAGGGGGCGGCAATTTGTCTTTTTATCCTGGGCGCCGTAATTTCTAGAGCGGGCGACAGTGTTAGTGCATGTACAATAATTATTGTAGGTCTGCCCACACTGACTTCATACAAGGCGAAAACAACCGAATATACCTAATCTTATAATTCCAGTTTTCAATAATATAGAATCTGTTTAGATGTAGTTTTGTATATATATCGTTATATATAAAGTTACGGGGCACGTTATTTTTATGCAATAAACTCCAAAACTACAGAACCGATCATATTAAAATTTGCACACTGTGTGTAGTTTCGTTCTACTTAAAAGATATGATAGTTTTAACTCGATAAGTATAACGTGATAACGCGATACCATAACCATAACTCGATAGGTGGCGCTGTGGTTGAGTTATTAACTGCTGGAAAGGGTTGGATAAAGTTTGTTAAGTTGGGACGCGTAATCAGGGTACCTCCAAGTGGGGCACCACGGGCAAATTCCGGCCAAGCCGGCGGCTGATACCCTGACAAGGAGGAATCATCCAGCCTTCCTCCTCACGGAGAGAGCCACTGACGCACACTGGCGGGCCCGACGTGTAGTCACATTACCGTCAGGTAGGCAGGCGAGGCATCCTGCCTTGCCCCCACCGTTGATCTCGTGATCCCGTCGGAGTGGTGTGGAATGCGAATGTCGCGTCTCGCGCCTTTGATTAGACCGTGAGGCTTGGTTTAACCGCCCAGACCGCGAGGAAAAAAAACTCTATAAAAATTACCTAGGAGTGTTTTCTTTTGAGGGGCCTGCCGGGGAGCAGATGCAATGTGAACACAGATCCATATACTATATAATAGAAGAATCTATATAATAGAATAATATCTATATATAATAATATCTATATAATAGAATAATCTATATAATAGAAGAATCGCGCCGGGTAAGCCACACAAACCCGTCCCAGCCGATCATGAATGCGTTTCCCCACGGAAAGAAAAAGTTTGTCAGGCCAGATAGTAAAACATATTTCGTATTTAAAATCAAAAAATCGTGTACATGAGTCCATGTATCATTTGTCTAATTATATCATCTAAATAATATCATATAATTTCTACTTTGTCAAATAAAATACATCATTATGTAGGGAATTTAAATGCGTATAAGTTACAATAAACAATGTAAATGCAAACACAGTAAAAAGTAGTGCAACTCGACTCTCTCTTAATACTTATATTCATTTTATACTTAATTATTCCACTGAAATGCAGATCTGGTTGATGTGGACTTGGTTTAGCTGAATATTGTAATTTGACAATTGTTTCATATACTATCTAGTATTAGTGCAGACTTAGAATGTAGTTCTTTTATTATTCACAATAGGACTACATAAGCAGCAACAGTGTAAAACGCAATGGAATATTACGTTAAATCATTAATCGTATTTCTGTGTTTAATGTCAACCGTAATTGTTCATATAAATTGTGAGGACATCGCTAATGGAACTATGAAAGAAAATAGCATTAGTAGTGATGAAGAAACTAAACAAGATACAAAATCTGTGTTACAGTTACCAGCAGCTCATCTTACCGACAAATCTCTCCTAAAGGTAACAAAAATTAATCATAAGTCCTCTAAAAAAGATCAGTTATCTACAGGTCTGAAAAAAAGCTTGAATGAAAATTTGAATTTTATTGAGTCCGGAGATTTGAAGCAAGTTCCTTTACCTATAATTTGGTATAAACAGGTGACACCAAATGAAATAAATTCGGATATGATAACAAATCCTATAGATATAAACGAAGTGACGTCTTACAAAGATTTATCTCTTTTACATACATTAAATCATATACCGCCGATGAGTTCTCTACCTGCAGTATATCTTATGTATTTGAACCGAATTACGCCTAATTTAAAACTTATAAATTATGATTCAAATGGGCTTACATCACAGGATATATTTATGTCACGTGAACGACCAGTAGCAACCAGCGACGAAGAGCTGTTGGCACAATTATCTCACGACGCTGTAATGCAAAATATCCTACCAACAATGCCTTTTCCTTACTTTCGAAGAGCCAGTATTCCATCTGTTTACGAAGTCCCCCAAGCACAATTTCATGATACACGTACGATGGTAATGTGCCCTAATGGAAAAATAACAGACTGTGTAGTTCCGTTACTTTTGACGTGCTCATTAAAAATAACACAGAGTGTTTTAAGTGAGAGTCCCAGCTACGGAAACGTATTTAATCTAGAGCCTGTAACACAGGAAATATATCAAACAGATGAACATGGAGATAGTGGGACAAAAGAAGTAACCGCTAGCTTAAATATCGACCATATTACGGGTAATGCGGATATAAACAAAAAGAAAAATCTCCCAATGAAAAACTTAGGCAAACAGTAGTGTGCACTTTTCAAAGTTTCAAATTTAGTTATATTTGCGATGTATGCGTATTGCAATGAATATATATAATTTCGAATAAATATATAGTTATATTTAAGATAGTTGTTTTTTTATATCCAAATATATCACCCTTATTTTAAAAAAAACCCATGGCGATTTCGTGTGTCGAGGTTTTTATACTAAATCGTATATCTATATATAAAATAAAGTCGGTATATCAACACCATTTATAACTCAAGAAGGCTGGTCCGATTGTAATAATCACACATTTGTTGGATTCATCTCTGTCTAGAATAGTAGAATAAATTTTTAGTATTAATTTTGTGACATAAATAATATCCTAAATTGAGTTAAGCTAAAAGTTAACAAGATATTCATAGACTGTAAGGCGGTACTAGGTTTGCCGTGTCTGCAAGTTTTTAATAAATTACAGCTAATTCAATAGACGAATTCGAAGTCACTTAATTACTAATATTGTAAATGCGAAAGTGAGTTTGTTTGTTCGTTATCCTTTCACGCCTAAACCGCTGATTCGATTGTGATGAATTTTGGTACCGAGATAGATGGGATCCTGGAAGCGAAAATAGAGTACTTTTTCTTACTAAGAATTTACAGGAAGTGGAGAAAAGAGAAGGACAAACTTTGTGTGAAACTTTTTATTGCGTCGTCCAATTTTTTCAACAAAATGAATATTAACGCGAGCGAAGCCGCTCATAAAATTTAGTAAATAAATAAATCTAAGAATTTTATTTCACAGATAAAGACATTTGTCCACCAGGCGAAGTCATGGGAACTAACCTGCAGTGTATAACGCAAAGACCAAGCAAAATAAACGAATCTCATTGGCTATATTATGATACACGTTAAATACCTGACGAAAGCATTTTATAATAATGGTTTTATTTTAAGGTAAGACTGATATACTTTCACATGTTAAAATAATATTGTATTATAATTTAAATTATGTTACAGTCAGACATTTGGAATATCTAATTTGTTTCTCTTGTTGCAAATTTAACACATACCAATAATGCCAATATACCGCACGTATATTTACTAACTAGTTGGTGCTATCGACTTCGTTTGCGTTCTCTGTCAACCGTGCGTGATTATAAAATTCGTTTTATTAATTTGTTCTGTTAGTATAGGAGATGTCCTGATGGGTCAGCCAGTGAGTGGTGTTTCGCCTGTATATGTATGTATTTTCGTTTAAAATATTACAACTGTACAACGTTGAATATAATTTACAAGCTGTGTCCGCGACTTCGTTCGCGTGGTACTGAAAATTATTTGATAATTTTTTGCCTGTGTTTGTAATTTTTTGAATATAGCTTTGTTCCTACAGGTGGTAACGTGATGTTAAATAACCTATAACCTTCCTCGATGATTGCCCTATTAAATGAAATTAGTTTTTGGAATCTGACTGGTAGTTCCTAAGATTAGCGCGTTCAAACAATCAAACTTTACCAGTTAATAATATAGTAAATACAGATATAGAGTTACACCAATTTTATATTTAATACTTTTAGTAAATGTACGTAAATAATAAACATGGCATGTGCAATAAATAAATTCATAAATCATTTGAATTCACTTCTTTTCCAGTTTTTTCAGGATGTGATATGATGAAAGCACAATGGATGCATGTTTAGACATGACGTTGATTGATGTGAACCCGTACTGTTACTGTTGCAAAAAATCATAATGTAGTCATAGTATGATCAAGAGTATTCTTTAATGTTTACCAGGCTAGCTATGCCCATTTGTCTTTTTATAGTTAATAGGTTTAGCGTTATGGCCACAATCTCACCTGATGTAAAGTAATAATGTAGCCCAAGATAGTGGACACGCTACGCTTAGTAGAAAAACTGGATTTCAAGTGTAACTGCTGGAACACACCGATAGGTATGTATTTGGCGGCGGAGTTTTAATTTCAGGGTGGTAGCTAGCCAGGCGGGCATTACAAAAAGCCCTATCACCATGCAAAATGCTTTGACAGTTTGACAGTCACTAGGTCTAGCTGTAGCGTGTTAACTTTGTAGTTCATTGTTATGAAGCGAGATTGTATTCACACCTATATTATATACATAAAAATAATCTCTATTTCCCTTGATCATCGCATGACGCATAGATAGATGAAACCATTTTGGTAATTCTTATTTTGTTGTATTAATTCTTGTCAGGAGAATGTTCTTATCAAAGAAAAAAATAAGAAAGTTGAGCGGAACGTTGTAAAATGTAAGAAAACTTAACGACAATATTAATTTTACATGACTGTCAATATAATGCACTAAAAATATTCATATTAAAGACAGGACAACGTCTGTCGGGTCGACTAGTACAAAATAAAAAACAAAGAATTAAGATAACGATATTTAAACTTATATGACAGATATTGTACGGTATTATATTCCGTGTTAGTTTATTATTAGAAAAGGTATTGATATTGATAATCGACAAGAAGTTTGATATATTTTATCAAGGCGACATCTGTAGTAGGCAGATAATGCAATAAAAATAACAAAAACAAATCTGCTTACGTAAGGAGAAACGTACGAGGTAAGAGTTTTAACGATAACGATGCTATCATGTGCGTTTTAATATTGTATAAAAATAGATCTTTTTTATATTTAAATCGTTAATATGAGCAGAAATTGTAAGATAATGTCAATGTTTATTGTTCTTAATTAAATATGTTTTGGTTTATTAAAATAAATCGTATATAATATGGGTTAATTAATAAAACAGTGTATAAACAAACCGAGCTATAATTTAACTGGCTGACTTTATTCGCGTGGAACTAAAAATCTATATATTTTACCCGTTTTAGTGACTATTTTCAATATAGATTTGCTCCTATTATGGAAGGCTTTCTCAATGATTGCTTTATCAAATGCATAAAGAATTGCTGAAACCTGACTGGAAGTTCCCAAGATTAGCGTGTTCAAACAAACAAACAACATTTTCTGCTTTAAAATATTATAAAAAGATAACGCAAAAATGATCACACTGCATTGATGCGGAATTTTAATTTATTACCGTAATGCTTATTTTATTCCCATTTGTACCTTTTTTATATTTCACCTTGTTTAATTTGAACTGATAGAAAAAGCTTTTTTAATTAATTAATATATTAACTCGACACTGTCTTTGTTTATTTATTTCATTAAAAACTCAAGAGTTGTAACGATTATTTGTATAAACCAAACATATAATAAGGATGTAAATTTAACGTGCCTGTACTTATAAGATTTATGTAAAAAAATATTGCAAGTGACTAAGTAATAAAATACATTTATATAATTTTAGAAATATGTTTGTGCACGCATCACTGCTAAAGTACAACGGTTATGATAAATAAAACGTCACCAAGGAAATCATAAAATGTGTCCTCGACTCTATCAAATGTTATTATAATTTGAATAACGGCGCGAGATTAAATAATTTTAGTTCCACGCGAACGAAGTCGCACACTCAGCTAGTTTGTTTATATAATTCAAATATTAGAGTAATCAGATAAGTACCATAGGACACGAAAAAATAAGGAAAATGAGTCAACGATGGAAGATCTATAATACTGTTATGTACTTATGATTTCACAAATAAATTGTTATATTTTCTTCAAACCGCAACCATTTTTTGTTTCTCGTCTACCAATTTAAGCACGTTAAACATGATATCATTGATGACAAAGTTCCTCGATTCTTTGATTTAGCGTTTCCATGGAAAATTACTCCGTGTTCGGTTACTAGCACTTGTGATGTAGTATAGATACGTATAGATACGAACGTACATTATCATTTTACAACCTTGTGTTATTGGAAAATATTATTATTACATAAAAATAAGACAGTCTATAAGCATTACTCGAAGAAATAAACGAATGAAATCAGCGAATATAACAATAACGTACATTTCGCAATCGCATTTATATTTGTATGTAAAAGTGTCGCTTTATGGCAAGATAAGTATAATCCAAAAACATAGTCCACTACCATCGTAGCAGAGAGAACATAAAGCCATCCCCGGCTCTCTTGCCTACATGCTGGCTTGCATAAATATCTTTTCACGTGAAATAAATGTGACTTTACTATAACTATAAATTGGTTGGTGAGTTTGAACGTTTGTACCAAGCCGGGAATCGACCACTTCATGGCTCCCTTGTGCTCGTTGCCCCGGGATGAGTGCCTTAGTATTCGCCCCTAAAGCTGGATGAAGCTGTGAAAGCATAAAAGTATATTCCTATGGATAAAAATGAACGTTTGTAGATGTAATTCCTGGAACACAGGACTGGAACCTACAACACTGGGCACAGTAGCCCTTGGTCGAGTTCTCTTTTCTAAAAATGTTAGCATAAAGAAAAACCAAAAATATATGGAATGCCATTCTAAACACTGAATCGACATCATATCTCAAAACTAAATTCCGTGGTTAGAGTGTGGTAAGAACTTTAAAGCTCATATATATTTAAAACATCATCTTCTTGTCCTGTTCCCAAGTCATTTACGGTCGGTGTAATACGTTTTCTTCAACCATAAATCTCTACTAGCGACCATCTCTTTCCTCACTCTCTTTTCTTTCAAATCATTCCTCAAGCACTCCATCTTTTCTTTGGTCTTTATCTTCCTTTCCATTCTTCAACATACATATCCATTACTTTTCTCAACACATGCGTTTTCTCTCTTCTCATGACATGTCCAAACCAAGACAAGCGATTCCCATTCAATTTCTCTACGACTGGCGCCACTAACTCCCTTTAACATACTCATTCCTTACTTTGTTCATTCTTGTCACACCACACATTCATCTCAACTCATCTTTTTAAATGACTTTGGCTGACAGTGACTACATTTCATTACTGCTACATGCAATTGACACTCATCCATCTTCTTACTAGCCCAGCACTCCAATCCATACAAAATGACAACTCTTATAAAGGACAAGTGTATTTGAAACATAACACTGCTATTTCTTTCACAGCTGATCTTTGAAAACACCAAGCTTTTGACACGCTCTGACCACAGGATTTAGTTTTGAGATATGTCGTCGATTAAGTGTTTAGAACGTCATCCCATATATCTTTTAATTTTTCTTTACGCTAACGATTCCAAAATAAAGACAACTCGGTTAGAGGTACTGTCTCGATTCTAAAATTTGTTTAGAAAGAAAGTTATGTTTAAGGTGATAGGTTTGGATTAGGTTCTATTATTAATTAATCTTATAAAGCAGAAAAGTTTGTTTCAACAAGCTAATCTTAGGAAGTTCCCCGTCGGATTTCAAAGACTGTTTTTTAGTTGTTAATAAATAGAGGTATTGTAATTAATGCATATACACTCGTGAATGGTTTTTAGTATGTTTGTATGTTCGTGTTCTATGCTTTCGCATATTGTTCATTTGATTGATTTAAAATTTTATGCAGTTGTTAATACTTGCGAGTAAGTTTTTAACATTGCGTCATCTAGGAAAAATAGATGTCAACCGAGTTATTTTAATAAAATAATCTATTTTAACAGTGGGGAATCTGTTTTCACAGTATAATTTTCCGTGTCTTGAATGTATTTTTCATATGAATGTAAAACTTAACTCCACGAACGATTTTGACCACATATTATTATAATTTCGAGCAGTCAGCAGAGGCTAATAAATAAAAAAAGATACGTATTCCCCGTGGAAGCATCAAAGCATTTTAACGTGAAAGAATTCCTTTAAAAATTTATAGTTATATGATTATCAAACTTTCAATTTGATACAAGTATTTAATACAACCATAACAATAATTTCTTTGAAATACTCCATAACGACGTTGTAGAACTTATCGCTTGTGTTTACAAATTTTTTCAAGATAGTCAATTGTACGATTTCAATTCTAAGTACTGTCTGCCTAATAAACAATATATTTTTACATGCTATACTACTGGCAGTATTGTTTGTAAACATTTTAGAAATTTTCCTATATATTTGGTTCTCTAATATGCCATAACAAGTCCGATAAGATATGCATTCGCTTTAAGCATTAGATTATATAATTCGCAGAATATTTATCTATTATAAGTATAAATCTATTTTATGAATATATCTCAAACATTATTTACTAAATGTTTACATGATTTAATTACATAATTTATTATTAAAAACGCATCGTTAATCATTTCCTTTTCAATTTTTAACAACCAAAAATTTTGAAATAATAATTATAAATATAAGCAAAAACATGGCTATTTAATGCCAAATTGATGAAAGCTTGCATAATATAGTATATAATAAAAATAAGTGATAAGTATATATATATACTATATTTTAAGGGTATCTTTAAATTTCATCATATTTTGAAGCCCGTCACTAATAGTTTTCAAATAATTTAATAAAGTATTTTTTTTAATCTAAGAATATTTCCTATTGATTTTATTAACAAATTTAGTTTCGATTTGAACATTAAACATTTATATGTTTGCAAAAGCTGTAATATAGCGACATTATATAACTACAGAGTTTTTTAATTTCTCTATATTCGTGTCAACCCTAGTACCCATACCCAACGAACATTGCGGAATAATCGCTTATTTAACCACTTTAGTTCTCACCTAACTACATTGAAGGATAAGGTCACACCATAGAGATTAAACTATTCAGATTCGCTACTAATATACATAGTAATAATATACGTGAGTATGCAAGGATACTCGAATATGTTCTTTACATGCAGCCCTCTAACATCTAGAATGTTTGTGGTAAGAGGCAATTTTAGTGTCTTTATCAGTACCAAAAGAGTCTGGGGGAGCTTGCTTCGCTGATATTTGATGACACGGCCAATGTGGGCTTATGGTCAGCATATCTAATTAATAAGTTTTTCTAATTTTTTACTAAATTTAATAGATTATGATGTGGCACATTTACTTGTCTACATGTTCGAAAGTGAAAAGAATTTTCAGAAAATCCTTACAATAATTGTTATTGCTTTGCTTACGTTTGCTGACAAGAGTGAGGGAAGGGACAGCAATTACTTAAATAATTAGTTCTGATAGTCATAGATTAACTGCAATTTATAGTGTTTTAAAATGCCAGTTTGTCGTGATTGTAATTTATGTTAAGGCAACTAACCGAAATTTCTTAGTGAATATTCAAGTACGATTGTTTGAAAGTTTGTACAAAAATCACGCTCAAAGGATTAGGCAAGTTATGTTAATAGCCCGGTCAATGGAGACATCCGAAGTTACATAAATTCACAAAAAGCTGAATGTCGGTATAATTGTTCAAAACACAATTAAACCTTCCTAATCAATCCGGTACATGACAGTATTTTTATTTCGAGGTGAAATGTAAAAAAATGGCTTTTTCACGATTTTTAGCAAAACAGGCAATTTTACTAAACATATTGTTGTTGTATAAACAAACAACAATATTTTTTTTATTAAACATAAAATTAGCCAGAACAAAAATTATAAATCATGTAACTATCTATAAGAAAAGCATCAATACTTTTTTTCCTAAGAGCTACGATTTCTGAGATTTAAAACGTTGGAAAAGTAGTAATCGTTAAAATATGCATAAGGCAAATTTAAAAAATAAAACTTACTTTTTTGCTATAAATCGTGAATAACCCATTTTTTTTTATTTTGACTTCGAGTATTTTTTTTTCCAGGTACCGGATCGATGAGGATTTTTTAGTTTTTATTTAAAATTATGTTTTGAAGTTATGTAACTTCACTTCTATTTTAGGTGCTAAATTGGCCAGACTAAAATAAAACAGAGTATTTTTTCAATTTGTAGCGAAGCGTGTGGATTATAGTTTAGATGAGTAGATATGGGTTTTAATTACATTTGATTTATAGCTCGACTATATCGTTAAAATACAGGATGCCTTTTTTCATCGTTTAGTTTTAGACAACAGCTACTACGAAAACTAATTTTTTGTTTTTAATTATGAATAGGGTTATTTGTGACCCGTAAATATACGCTCTATGATTGTAAATATCTGTTTATCTTCTTTGGGTTTCACTTACACAATAAATATCATCCAATTTAGCTGTTACCTAACTGGACTGGAGGATGTGGGCACATACGATACATAGGATCATTATATAAATATTGTTAAGAAGTCGAGTTGTTCGGGGATTTTTTGACCTCGAAAATACAAAGTAAAGCTATTTAGGTAAATAGTGAATCAATATTTGTTTTACTATCGCGTCATACCGTTGTACTTGTTCTTTTCAAGGCGCTATAATTATCAATAATGTGGAAATTAATGTTAAATAAATTTATATCCATAAACTAAATAAAATATTTGGAAAAATAGGTATTATTATATCCGCGAATTTTATACTTGTATTTTGTAGTTTATATAGAGTTTATTGTCGTGCATGGTATTTTTTTGTTTCCAATTATGAATAGGGTTATTTGATATCTTGGAAGTACTTAAATAGTAATTTATCTTCTGTACATAACAATATGAGACAACCGTTTCAGTTGGTAATGTACCAAATAATGAAAGTAAACATAACATTCCTATCAGTATGGAGATAATACAGGTGAAAAGGCTAGATGTAAAATATCGAAATTAGTCATACAATGTCTTAAAATTATATATTTTGTTAATCACGTATTCCATGATTATTTTGAAAGTATTCAGCAGACGCATCCAACGGGAAACCTTTAATAACACATCGACAACTCATGACGCAAATTATTCAACATGGCATCATTTTACACGGAAATGCAAGCAAAATGTTAAATACATTTCCACAAATTGTATTTCTCAAAATATCTTTACGTAGACAACACTAAATTGACGTACTTAAACATCTGTTCGGGAGTACAGAGGAACCAGTCTGCTTGGCACCATACAAACATCCCTACTGCGAATCTATGACGCAAATGACGGGCACTTGAGAGATAACGGATAAACGTTTAAAACCCAGCTAAATCATACGGTGCTTATCATACAAGTCCAAGTTGAGTAGCGAGACGGATCAATTGAAAATAAGGATACAAACAATGAAAAGGCAAATTTTATTCGTTTGGTTGACGCTGTGTGTCGTCAGTCACACAATGCATATACATCCAAAACATACGATGAATTTAGATAATATCGAGTTAAAGCATGTGAAAAAGGCTGACAAGCTCACTACAGACGTCGATGGAATACCAGTGGTAAGTAATTTTGATCTTCTTTTGTCATATCAATAGTATTTTTGGTATATATTGAGATTATGAAGTAGATACTATATTGGTCAGTGCACGTATCTTATGTGCCTATTTTTCTGTTATAACTATACCGAATATTTATTTAAAAAATTAGTCGGATTAGATCCGTGTATAGTTCTATAAAATGTTAGTATCTTTTATTACCGATTGTAATTTCAAGCTTATATCAGTTATGAAGATCAATCTCATAAATATGTTATTGCTTAGGTTCTATATAATAAGGAAAATAATCAAGTGTGTTAAAACGACTATAACTCGGTAGGTAGTGTATATGGACCCCACGTCAATGGACGAGAGTTCCATCCCTGCAATGAGACCGAAGGAAAAAATCGTGATGAAACTATAGCTGTTTCTAATGTCCACCTGCTTTCTACTACCCACAAGTTGAAAATCAGCCGCCAAATAACTATTGGTGTGTTCCGGTAGTTGTATTTGTGAGACAGTCTCTTGACTAGGCTTAGCTGGAGCTTGGTACGTATTAAAAAGTTCTTACTAGCCGTTCTTTGCCTAACTTCGTCATTCGTCCTATGTATTCTAAATAATTCTTTATAAAATGACATTCTACATTCCAAACTTATAACGATCATTGACAGATGTAGTAACAGTTATTTTTGGATTGTACTGTGTTTCCCACAGAGTCAGTACCGTCACATTTACGTGCAATTCGAAAAAAAAAAAGAATATTTATACATTACATATTACGAGCAGATATTTGTAATGAAGGCAGGAAAGAGACATATCTAGATCTGAACTAGGAGTTTTATATAGCCTAAAATATGTTCCTATACCAGCTTAAATGTGATAAGTTCCAAACATTGAATCATTTTCGTAAATCTCTTTATTTAAATAAACTTGTATTGTTTCTCAGGATGTAATTCGTAACATTCCACCAACAAGATTCGTTCCAATCAATAGCGTAATATCTTTCAAGAGTTACCCACCATGCGATGAAGGATTTGAAAGGGATTTCCTGGGTGTTTGCCGAGAAGTGTGGGATTAATTTTTAACCAAAAGCTTAATAAATCTATATTTCATTGTATCGTGGTATAGAGCCAAAAAGAAGCTAGTGATATACATTTGAGATGTAAGGTGCATGTGATATTAATTTAAGTGTAAGTTTATCTATAACAGCATTATTTGTAAATAGGTAATTGTAATTTTATATAGACAATAAATAACTATATTTTATTATTTGCTTTTGTAATGAGATGACTATTCCCTTTTACATAATTAAAACAAATCAGAATAGTAAACATTTTTCTGAAACAATGAACTTAACACACTTATAAAACTTATTGATTACAAAACTAAAATTCAAACACATCATTTTTTTTTAATCAAATACCAATATTTACGCCGTATTTAAACGCATTAATTCAACATAAAACCCATTAGAAAATTGTTCAAAATGTACATATTATTAATTTAAAATACATTATAGCCTTTAGTAATAGTAAAATATAACATGTTAACTGCAATTTATTTATGACAGTGTGAATTTTATTCGTATATTCTGTAAAAATCTGTTTTGTAATATTGTTTACTGAATATAAGCAATCTATGAGTAGATAAAAAAACTATAGGAATATAGTTTAACATATGACATGTTAATTGCAATTTATTTATGACAGTGTGAATTTTATTCGTATATTCTGTAAAAACCTGTTTTGTAATATTGGTTACTGAATATAAGCAATCTATGAGTAGTTAAAAAAACTATAGAAATATAGTTTAATAATTTAAATAAAAACAGTGAAATCGTTAACGATTTTCGAATTACAAATTTTAACGCGAATACAAAAGCGATTCCAATATCAGTAACACACTTATCAACATTTTTTTCTGTATTCTGAGCCGATAAGAGATACGTAAAATTACTACAATAGGAAGGAAGGTATTTTTGTAGATAAACCCGTATTTCGAATAATCTCGCATGTTGCCAACAGAACAAATAAAGTCATTGCTTCTGAATGACACAAATGACATTTATGCGACAAATATATATCAAAATGTTAAACAAAACGATGCAGTTACTTTATATGATTAAAACACCAGTTATACCTACTGTTAAACTGCAATATTGCACAGTTGACGCCACTGATATCTCAATAAATGAGTAAAAATTAATATTTCAATTCACGATTCTTACACGTACTTTGGAGTAGCAGTATTTATTTTATTATAGGAATTTTAGTAATTACATTTTGGAAATACATAAATTATAATAAAAAAACAATATAATTCGGACAATTCAATTCGCATTACGAACTTAGGCTTATAGCCTAGCCCATTTAGTAATGCTCAATGAAATTAACCACAAGAAAGTAGAGAAATTTCCCGTATTCTACATTAGTGAAGCTGGAGGAAGAGTGACGGCTCCATGGCCTGAAAGCGGAGATGGCAAAGTAGCCACTCCTCGGATCCACGCATTACGCTCACAGCAAAACGATTCCACATTATTTAGAGCTCGCATGTAAATTGTTGTTACACCACCTGCAACACAGATTCACATTATGTTTATATGTTATTATGTATTATGTTTTTTGACAATTAAATTATTCCTTTTTTTCCAGTATGAGTAATTAGAAGACGCAGAAGATAAAGTCAAAAAGTCTAGTTGCGTAATCACTTCCTTAAAGTCGACATGATTTATTTCATAACTGTCTGATAAAAACAATACGCTATATCTCTGCCAGTGCTAGCAAAGGTACATATTAGTAACAATAGATTGTTTCAATTAGTGCCTACCCAAATTTCGTTTTGTTTTCCATTACATTGATTTCAATACTAAGCATCACCCGCCTACTATGCTGGGCCTTTAAAAGTACATGGGGAAAAAATTACAAAAGGATTATTTATTCCAAAATCTAAGTAGCATAGAACCATCTATTAATTTTTCCGCTTTCAATGGTCGTAGTCCCATCCATATAACTTCAGTAGTTTTCGTTTCATTTCGTTGACGTGTTGGAGTGTAAAAAAAATGTATTTTCTTAAATGCATATAAAGTATGTAATTGTTTTGTGCGCAATAGTTTTCACTGTAGTATTTTACAGGCCACCTAATTACATGTTCTATATGTTCTAAGAAAACGTCACATGAGACATTCTGTAGTATAAGCATAAAATAATTCTTGATGTTAAATGTGTCTTATAAAGAATATATATTTTTGTTCGCTCATGTAAGTATCTACACGTTATTTATAATACATTTATAGTCACGTCTTCTTTGTTTACATAAATGAGTGACCTTTTTTTGTTAACGTGGTTAACGACGGGCTACGAGATGTGCATATGAAAGATATTAGATAAATATTTCAAATATTTGCTAAAAAGACAACATGATGACTGCTGTGTCCTTTATTAGCAGAGAGAGTACTTTCGCACTGCTACTATATAGGCTTAGCACTATAACCGATAGCTCAGGCTGTTTGCAGGAATTCGAACTCATAAATATTGACGCGAGGTCCGTACACAATACCAACTGAGTCATCATCACATCAAAAGTTATAATTGTATAGATAATGCTCTGACTGACTTAACATTACCCAGCCTAAAGTATTAAGAACAGAACTTCTTTATTTGGAGACGTGAGTATTAAATTGTACACATTGTTTTAAAAAGGAATTCTTGCTATTCAATTCCTAAGAATGGGCGGCATCGATTTCCAGCTCCAAATTTGTATATAAACAACAATAAAATGTTATATAGATACAGTGAAAATACTGCATAAGTCTTATATATTAAGTAGAATAAAGGCGCGAGAGGAAACCTTGTCTGCTAATAAAATATATAGTATTTCACAGCGTTTATTACCTACCTAATACTATGGTTATTATTTGCCTCTTTTGCTGTTTAGACTGTTGTAATACTGGCAAACTTCTATTGTGTGGCTTTTTTTTTTTTTTTTTCGAAAGGACCTACACTATTAGCCTGAAGGGCTTTTACAGCTTCACCTGAACTAGAGGGGCGAGCGCGGAAGGCGCTCGAGCCCGCGGGGGCTATTGTGTGGCATAGACATATGTTCATATTTCATAATGCTGACAGATATTATATTGAGCGCTGTCGCCAACACATAGCAAGCCGCCAACATAGGGACATAATCTATAATATAAATCGACAAAGGCAAACAGTTCATTGCTTTTTTCTCCTTTGTTAGTCACATAAATTTTTTTTTGTATAGTAGATATTGACAAGTTTTAATACTTTATCAATTATGAAAATAGTTTTTTTCCTTTCTTTACCAGAACTCTGTACCGTGTACTTCTATTATATTCTTAATCTTTTACTTGTTAATAACAATAAGGCAAATGACAAAGGTGTTTTCATATAAGTAATAATATGTCTCATATTGCTTGGAGATTGGGAAAGAACAGTTATGTAGAGATGCGACGCTATTTGTTATGAGCCATTCCCCTTTACGTTAACGCGTTGCTTAATGTTTAATAAAAAAAAATGGCATAAGAGGCAAATGAGCCGGCGTGTCACCTGATGATAAGTGATCACCGCCGCCTATGGACATGGACACCCACAACATCAGACGAATCGTAGGTGTATTGCCAGCCTTTATAGGAGGGACTGGTTCTCAAGTGCCAGTGCCGGAACACATCTAATGGTATTTGGCGGCAGATATTCAACTTGAGGATGGTAGCTAGCCGGGCGGACGTTACAATAAGCCCTACCACCATGCTATAGTTTCGTCACGATGTTCTCCTTCACCGAAAGCTCAAGCTCATTGTAGATGGTTGGATTCGAACTCACTTGACATGTTACTTCACGTTAATGAAGGTACATAACAGTGATTCTTATAGTGATTAATAAATGGATGCAAAGTCCATGTAAATTTGAAGGAGCTTGTAACGTTCTCAGATTTGACACATGTCTTACAATATTATTCCGGGTCAGATTTTTCTAAAGGTTAAATAGACTTCAGCCTAGAGCTTCAAGGTCAAAAGAGGCCTACATTCAAGTTGTTAGCGAAATTAAAATTAAACTGTTCTAAAAACAGTAACAACTAAACACTGGACCGAAAATAAAGAGAAATTCTACGCATATGACTAATAAGCAAACATAATAATGTATTGGTTAAGATCAACGCGAAAGGTGAAAGGGCCTCATAAGTGGAATAGCCTAGAGCCTCTTTTTATATAAATCTGGCCCTGATAATATAATTTAATTTAGTTTTAATTTTTGTGCGTCACGATATCATTTATCCTTACTAATATTATAAATGCGAAAGTGAGTTTGTTTGTTACACTTTCACGCCTAAACCGTTGAATCAGTTATAATGAATTTTGCTATAGAGATATATGGGAACCTGGAGACGGTGATAGGCTACTTTTTCTCACGAAAAACTTATTGGATGTGGGGTAACGACAGGGATAAACTTTGTAATTAATATTAACGCGAGCGAATTCGCAAGTAAAAGCTAACATTCAATATTTATGGGAAGTAGAGTAAGATTTTAGTTATAAGAAATAATTTCACATTAAGTTATTGAAAACTATATATCCAATTATTTTGCAATATTACGCTCGTTCTATAAACATATTTTCCAAGTATACTTGCACAAGCAAAACCACTATCTTGCATAGATGTTACAAAAATGAGTAATCATCATGCTGTTATTTCAAATCCTTGATCAAAACCCATAACTTAATATTTCAGGGAAGTTAGTATATGCAAAAACAGAGTCGAAATAAACAAATTATATTAATATCGAAATTTGAATTGAGTTTCTTTGAATATAATATCGATATAATAAATCATACATGGACAACGTCCGGGCCGTAAGCCGGATGCCGCCGTTTTATTCCGGCCTGGCTTTCGACCTGGCTGGCGGAATAATTTAAAATATGATTTGGCAACAAGGAATTTCAATATTTAAAAAAGCATACCTATATAAACGGTATTTTCTTTGATGATAAAACTAATAAATAAAATAACCGAATCGGCCTTATCTTCAAAAACTTAGTTCGTGTAGCAGGGAAATTGAAGACAACATTGTTTCTCAAGATTCTCTTATTTATCTCAAATTAAACTCTTTTTCATGAAAAATATTATTTTTTACAGTGAAAACTTCTTTAGGCGCGGTTAGCACTTATTGGGTGAACAAAAATCATGGAACTCGGGTCATCGTCACCGAACGCTTTCCATTTATGTAGAGAGTGTATGAAGATTGTTAATTACGAAGTTGTCCTATATGAACGCTTTGTCGATCGGTTTGATGTGCGACTTAATAATCACACGTAAGGAAATCACAACAAAGAGATACGGGTTTTACTTCTTTTTTTATATTATTCCGTGAAATAAAGTTTTCACTTCTTCCGGTCCCTATGACTGTTTTTTTTTTAATGTTGCCCAGCATTGTGACTACACTCGGCATGATGGTATGTCCAGTACTATCCAAATCAGCGGCGACTGACACCGAACAGAATTCACTGCCAGTCACCGCTGTCATGCTGGCCTGCTTAGGTACCTCTTCACGCGTTTTATCATTTCAATTAATATAACTGGTATATGTAAAAGTAATCTGTATTTTTCTATTATTGTGAGTATTTATAGCCGGTGATATTGTTAAAAGTGTTAGTTGCCTAAATTTTTTTTTTTTATAGACGACGAAATCTTTTATTCAAATTCAGAATTTGTTTGGAATTTTTAAAGGTTTCCTAGACCAGTAATAATTTATTATACTTTATATAACATTCGATACAATTATTATCGCAAACACTTTTGATTGATCACACTTGATATCTAAGAGCATATAAAAACAAAAGATTAAATAAAATTAATGTTTCTGGTAGACCTACCGATGATGATTAGTTGCGTGCCAAGATACGCAAGGGCATGCCCGTGACGAGGCATCGACATTTCTGTTTCAAGTTTCCATTCCCGATTTTTCCAATCCCAAGTATCTATAGCGCTGACACTGCTTGCTGTCTTCTCCTATTTAACATTCAAGGAAAAGAAGGATGCTGCTTTACTATCTTGGTTTAGAGAATAGAATACCATATTGCGCTTGATTGTATATTTAAGAATATTTTTCAAGTTTAATGGGATATGCAAAACATTGTCCAGTTCTAAAGAATTGGACCAACATTTACTTTATAATTACTTTTGCAGTTTTAACGAGATTGAGATAGAAAGTTTACAACAACAGATTTATTAGGCATTAAGGTGATTTATTTAATTTACCTTTTCAGAAACTTTTCCCGCACCACCAATAATGTAAAGCTTGTCGTTCATTGCAAACAATGTAGCAAAACATCTGGGAAAACGTAAGCTGTGAATTTCTGTCCATCTGTAACAAGCATCAAAATTATTGACTTATTTTCTCCTTACTTCTTTTTATATGAAGTTTTACTACATTAGTTATTAGTATAAAATATTTTTATAGTATAAAAGTTATAGGTATATATAGAGATGAAGAACAATGTTTGTAAAAATATCTTTAAATATATACGTAAGTTTCAAATTAGGAATGTAATTTTTTAAGGATGTGTAGATTAATAAATTTTTAACTCCCCATGAGCTTAAAACACGCTTATTTACGCATTAAAACACTAATTATGATTACTTATCATAGTTACAGATAAAAACCAAGTATAGGGTTTATTTTTAGCATCAAATAAATGTTCATCCTAATACGTATTTTATTTCTATACATACCTAAATACTTACTCATTAGTTTTTGAATTGTAGCACTCAACAGTTTTACAGACTGGTTTCTTCTTTTCCCCTGTCATGCCTCCTGCCACCCAGATGTACTCTCTATATTTGGTGCAAGCTACTGCCATACGAGCCACTGCCATTGATCTGACCTCAGTCCAAGATCCCGTTCTAGGGTCAAATTTTTCCACGGACCGTAATACTCTGAAAAGTCGATTAGTTGTTTTATAACATATAAATAAAACATATGTTGCATAAAACACATAACATTGGTGAATAACATTTTAGTTTGAGCAATTAATTAATATGAAGATTTCTTATTAATTCCGAATATTTTAACAATCACTGTCATAATGAAAAACCGTAGGTGTTTCAGAATATAATAAGTAATCAATATCCTTACTTGCCCTTTTTATCCTGGCCGCCGATAGCATATATTGCCATTTTATGAACCACGAGACCAAAGTTCTTTCGTGGTATCGCCAAACCAGCCTCACTGTACCAAGACCGAGTTACCGGTTCGTAGCTCCAGACTGTTGAAACTACAACAGACTTTCCCCGAATATCATCATCTCTAGGGTCCGCACCACCTTTTTAAATGAAGGCTTGCATTAATTTTAACTTACGTCTGTTGAAATTGACTTCAAGCTAAATAAATTTCATTGCTATACATATAGTGTATGTATATAGTGAAATCATTAAAATAATTAACCATTTTACAGCTTTTAGTGACGACATCAGTTGACGTTTAATCTAGAATTCAGCCAATTGGTAACATTCTTACCTTTTTAGACAATATATTTTCAATGATCTTCCCTGTAACTTTGAGTGCTCTATAATTTCATCGAATATGAATATCGAATATATCTTCAATAAAGAACTTACCTACAAGATACACTCTTCCTCTAAGAAACGTGACAGAATGATGGTGTCTGGGTTCAGGAAGATCTCCGACATATTCCCATACATTAATTACTGGATCAAATCTAATAAAATTAATTATTTCATTATTGTATCGCGATATCTTGAAAGTTATAATAAACTTGTCATTAACAGAAAAATATAGTAGAAATAATTCCTAACGTTTAGTATTTACCTAAAGAAGTGTTTGAAACGCCTATAGAAAATTTCATTTACTTCTACAATCGTTTTGTAGCAATGTAAATTTATCAGGTTAATTGGGTAAATAAACATTCGAAAGTATATAAAATATACCTATAAATATCCTTTCCAGTATTTCGTCCAACCCCATATGCTGTGTGTGGATCGATACCCCCAAAAACTAGAACGGTTTCTCTGTCCCAATTGAAAAGGGATCCAACTTCCACATAGTTCTTGTTTGAAGGCCCAAGGATCGATGTCGACAATCTATTCCTATTGCATTAATACTTTAATTATAAAATTGATTACTATAAAAAAAAGGTAAGCCCACTAGAGGGTCCTAATTCTTAATATTCAGTTCCGATTGGTAAAACAAACACAAAAGTAATCCCAAGATAAAATAGAAATGCTACAATTTCAATGTAAAGAAAATTAGATTATTCATTTGCAAACGTTATAAAAACACTTGCCTTTTTTTAAATATCATTATTTTTACATACATAATATTCTTGATTTTAATTTTCTAAATTTTCTTAAAAGTAATAATGATTTTTTCGTTTTTAGGGTATCCTTCAATCTTTATAACTGTGGTTTAAGTATGTTGTAAATGTCATAAGTGACTTAATACTAAATTTAAATATTTAATTAACTAATATAAATAAGTACATACATATTCATTTTAGCAAGAGATTCCTTGGATTGATCGAACAGTGATATTCGCGGGCTATAGACGTTGTTCTGACCTACAGGAGCCCCTTGCCCAGATGTGGTATCCGTTTTTACTGCATTTGATGTTGGCGGTTGTCGAACTGAACTGGATGGGTTTTGTGATGGTCTATAAGAAATATTTATTTAATTTTAATCAAACTACAATTTATATAAAATAATGTATACAATAAAATATTGAAGGATCAAGAATACCTTCGTGATCCTAAAGCGGCAGTAGCAGCAGCCAAGTACGATGCTGCTACACTGTGTTTCCTCTCGCCTTGCTTAGTGAAACGGTTCTGGATACCAAGAAGCATTAATTAGTTTAATATAATATATTACCTAATGTTTACTTTATAGTTATTATTTGCTCTATGAGCTACTTTCACGCGCTTTAATAAATATTATAAAGCGGACAGGTTTGTTGGTATATTTGAACGCGATAATATGAGGAACTACCAGTCAGATTATAAAAAAAAATGTATTTGATACAGCAATCATTGAGAAATGCTTTAGGCTATTTAACATCACGTTATCACCAACAAGAATAAATATGTTTTAAAAAAAGTTACAAAAACGAGCAACAATGATTAAATAATTTTTAGTTCCGCGCGAAGGAAGTGACGGGCCCAGCTAGTCCATAATAAATTAGTTAGCCTATTATATGTGAGTTAGGTTATATTCTTTTCATCAAAAGTTTGAGAGGTGATATTATTATATATTTATGGATTTTAATTTATTTGTTCACTTACTTTTGTATAGTCAGTTCTACTGCTGTTTTCGCTGTTAGTACTATTCAAGTTCGAATCTTTCTCGGCCAAATCAAATATTTGATCTTGTTTCTGCACTATCGTCTAAAATTATAAGAAAACGTTTATTTGATGAAATAAGTAATATTGATTTATTCGAAAATATAAAAACAAATAACACTTTATAAAAAAAAAACAATTACTTTTTCTTGTTCGACAGTGCAAAGTTGAATCTGTTGTATTTGTTTTCGACGTTGCATTTGAAGATTTTGTAATTGCATCTTTTGTTGTTCTAATTGAATTCGTTGTTCCTATGGAATCAATAAAAAATAAATAAATTCAAGAAATGTCAATCTCTGTTTTTTTTTTCATAATATAAAGGTATCTAATGCAGTGTTAGCATGCTCGACCTACTTTTTGTAACAATTGTTTTATATACCTTTTTTTTATAGTTAAGGTTTAGCGTTATGGCCATAATCTCACCTTATCTTAAGTGACGATACGGCCCAAGATGGTAGACACGCTAAACCTGTGAAGGAACTGGCTCTCAAGTGCAACTGCCGGAACACACCTATTGGTATTTGGCGGTAGATTTTCAACTCGAGAGTGGTAGCTAGCCAGTCAGGCATCAGAAAAAGCCCTACCACCATGCTATGGTTTCCTCACGATGTTTTCCTTCACCGAAAGCTTAAGCTCATTGTAGGTGGTTAGATTCGAACTCACGTCCCGACGCAAAGTCGTACACACTACCACTGAGCTATCATTGCTTCAAAAACATCTATGTTTTGCATTAAAAAAAATTATATATGAATAAGTAATCTGGCATTCAAATCCCGATATTGAGTGTTTATTGCAGCTTAAAAGCAACATCTGAAGGCTGAGTTGGATTATGACATGTGTCGTGTACCTTGATCAACAAACTAGTAAGGAATCTAATATACTTTTAGAAAGACTAGTGAAAATACTTGAACACTTACATCCATTTTTTGTTGCTTCTGAATACTCTGTTCACTGGTGATGGGTACATCTGTTTCCAAAGGAGGGGATCGATTGGGAGTTGGACTTGGGTTATCTTCGCTAACCTGTAAATTCATCATGTTACTCGTGTTTTATGTAACATAACAATTGCCAATCATTTTCTATAATTCATATCATAATTTAGAAGAAATATGATGATGACCTTTTGACACCGTCTACTAAGTATACTTAATTTTATATACATTATTTTCAAGATAGAGCACGACTGTACGATGAGAAGAGTTTTGCCACATTTTCGACAAAAAAAATTGCTGCTAAACTTTTCTTCTAAGGGAACGTAGTGTAGCTATAATTTTAGTAATATATCGAACCTTCTTTCTATTCTCAAAAAATTCACTCATCGTAGGAAAAGATTTGTCTTTGTCTCCAGTAAGTTTTCTTAATGTCTCTGGCAATGGAAAGTTCATTTTTGGCCGGCGCATTTCCATTTTAGCACTATCCAATCCTCGTAGACCTGATATTGAATACATATTTTATTTATTTAGCGATGCATATAATGAATTGCTATTTTATTAGAAGAGGCACAAGATTTGTTTAGACTCAAAATATTTAAATAATTTTTAATTTGAATAGATGACCACGAAACTACTAATATAGCTTACCATTCGTTTTATTTTTTTATTTTAGAGGTTTAGAGTTATGGTCACAATTTCAACGATGTGGCTATAGATGGTAAATACGTTACGTGTAGTGGGGAACTGGCTCTCAAGTGCAACTGCCGGAACACACCTATAGGAATTTGGGGTCAGATTTTCAACTTATCACGATATTTTCTCTCACCGAAAGCTCAAGTTTATTGCAGGGATCGAACTCACGTCCATGGATGTGTACACCGCATATAGTATTAACTGAGCTATGATCGCTATGTTTTAAATTGTTAAAGAATTTATATATCGAGATCGACTTAAATGAATTCGTGGAATATTAAAAATATCCACAAGTGGTTGAATAATGAGTTCATATTGGTAATATTGTGAAAATATTTACCAGGCATGTCATCATTTCTCCTCGCCGGTTGCATCATAGCCATCTGTTGGTACATCTGATCTTTAGGAACTGTATACTGTTCTAAATATTTTAGGAAATCCTTGTAGGTTACGTGATTCTGTAATGTAAACATGTCACAAAGTTCTGTATCGTGTGCCATTTTTTGCAATTGTTTTCCTTCACAACAACAACACGTCACTATAATATTTGAAATTTTATATAAATTTTGATATGAATGTGAGGAATTCTAAAATTACTGCTTTATACTTATTTCTGTAGAAACCATTTATGCAATTTTTTGAATTTGTATATTTTACACCGAACACTTACAGATTAAAATATTGGTATGTATCTAAATCAAGATGTATGAATAGTAACTTGTTGATGCTATTTTTTATTTACCCTAGCTATGCCCGTGACTTCATTCAAGTCGCAGTAAAAGTTATTTAATATTTCTTGTTTCAATACAGCTTTATGTCGATTGCTGATAGCGTAATATGTTAAAGCCTAAAGCTTTCCTCAATGATTGCTCTATTAAATACACAAATAATTTTTCATATCCGGCTGGTAGTTCCTAAGATAGCGCGTTCAAACAAACAAACAAACAAACTTTTCCGCTTTATAATCCTTACTAATATTATAAATGCGAAAGTGGGTGTGTTTGTTCGTTTGTTACGCTTTCACGCCTAAACCGCTATATATTATGATGAATTTTGGTATAGAGATTCATGGGACCTTGTAGACGGTGATAGGCTACTTTATCTCGCATAAAACTTATTGGAAATGCGGTAAAGAGAAGGATAAACTTTGGATGAAACACTTTATCGCGTCATCAGATTTGCTTGACAAAATTAATATTCATGCGAGCGCGAAGCCTCGGTTAAAAGCTAGTATCAATATACATATAAAAATATTAAGGCTTATCTCATTACGTTTAATCAGACAATCGGATACCTTCCGCTTTTCTACGACGGATGACTTTTAATAAAAGGCAAATAAGAAAAGACTGGCGCAAATTCTTGTCTAAAACGTGTGGTTAAAACTCGAAGGTTGATGTGTTATTTAATTATTTGATTTAGGTAGGTATTTGACGTGTTGTTTCAAGAATGAAGTTGATGAGAGTATGACAAGTTTACTTTTTCTTCACCGATCCAGTTTCGTTCAGCGGGCTCCGTGAGACCGAGCACGTCGATCCAATGGTAATAGTTTTTCGAATTGTTTCCGTACCAGTATTTAATTATTACGTAACTGTAAATCATATATATCAACATTAGTCACCATCTAAAGTGGCGTATTTTAAGTTATTGTCATAACAGTATTGTTTGATATTAAGTTAGGTACGGAGTTTATTCGTGATGTAATGGGGTTTCCGTTTTTATTTTAGAACTAATAGAGGACAATTTATTTGTAAATAATAGCCGGTACAGAAATTACAGATTTAAATTTTATTTAAGTGTGATTAGGTATATGGCTGTTATACTGGGAAAACTTAAATTTGAAACCATGAATGTCACTGAAAATATTATTGGCTTTAAATTATGTGATGTTGACCTTTTATACATTTATACTGAAACCGTGACTTCTTTCACGTGGACGTGAATTAAGTTCCGTATAATTTAAGGACCAATTTTTTAACTTCGTGAACATAATATTATTGTACTAAATATAGTTGTTACATTTTATAACTATAAATATATGTCTATATTTATTTTCGTAATTGAAGCCTGATGATATTGTCACAATGCACCTACGAATTCCTTTAATGAAAATTTGTAACTTTTATGCCATGTCCCATAGGAACACACACACGTTATACGTTAAAGTATCCTAACGTAATAGATCAAAATCCGATTTCATGAAAATTGGTAAAGTAGTTTTAAATGATGCGAGCATACGACAAAAAAAAAACAAAATATTTTTTATCTCCAGATTGATAACAAAGTACACTCAGTTTATGATTTCCAAAAAAAAAAAAAATTCATGCATATATTTGGATCCCTTATAGTTTTATTATACCTATGTATATGATACAGAATGAGACAATGATTCAAAGTAGTCTTTGTAATAAGGATTATTACAACTATTTTTTTCAATAAAACATAAATCATGTTGTTAATATTTTTTAATAGTTTTATAGGTTTAGCGTTATAGCAACAGGCCCACCTGATGTAAAATGAAAATGTGGTCCTGGATGGTGGACACGCTAAGCCTAGTGGAGGGACTGGCTCTCAAGTGTAACTGCCGGAACGCATCTATATGTATTCGGCGATAGATTTTTAACATGAGGGTGGTAGCTAGCCAGGCGGGCATTAGAAATTTCCAAATAAAATGTGGATTTAGTCAACCCACTTATGTATATTAAGATTTTATAAAATTATTTTAGAAAAATATGAGTTAATAAAAAATTAAGTTATTGTTATTGTACTTATTCTACCAAAACAGAAGTATCACAGAATCCGCCCACAGCAATTTGTACGCTCTACGTAACGTTTAAAGCTATTATAGCTCTTAAACGCTTTAGATCATCATGCTAAATTTGTGGGATTTTGCTCTATACACTATGTGGGTTTTAAAGCACTGATATGATACGTATATGTACAATGTTCTCTAAAATGCGAGTGTATTCCGTAGTCTCAGGATAAATAATAAATGTAAATACATCAGGCATGTTCGTTGCAGTAACATATTATTTCACACAGTTTATTCTAGTGAATTACAACTACTTTTAGGTCAAAAATGTAGCCACATCTGCCAAATCTGCCAAAGTTAATATAGGATATTTCAAATTCCGTAATGGTAATTGATTTTTATAACAAAGATACCAAATGCTAGGTAAGTTTTTACGACTAGAACGCGTACAATAAAACTTATTACAACAAGCAAAAATTTCGTTTTATAAATGTTTTTAGATGCAGAACTCCAATTATATGCCTGACTGAGTTTCTTTTACCTTCACTGTAAAGATATTTTTAAATGCTAATATTCATTTCTCGATTCACTTTAGTTGGCGTCTATATAAACAAACACTCGCGTTTATTTATAAGATACAAAGTTTAAAATAAAACTAGTGGCCTTACTAAATTATGCTTGATACGTAAAATTATGAAAAGGTTAGCTGAATGATTTGCGGTAAATGCTAGGTACACTCAAAACTATTGTAAACATAAAACAATTTGCTTGTTTTTTATAAGTTGTGAAATACGTGAGTGTTAACGGTTTTGTCGATTATTGTGAAATGACTGTCCACGTGATATAATCGGAATCGAAACTGACGTCACTTGAAAATAATATAAATATGTTTATATATATCTGTACAAAATCGCATAGAACGGATAATAATCTACCATAATAAGATCTTTTAGTACAATTATACAAAAAGGTAATTGGTAGTTCTTTCTACGTGACTGGATAATTGTTAAATAAAAAAAAATAATTATGCACACCATAGAAAATTCCACTTAAACTAAACTGCACTTTAAATGCGAGACTAAAACTTTAAACGGACTAGACTTTAAATGCACAAATCGCTTGTTACAACCTGACAAGCAAGACATTTTAAATAGGTAAATATCTTTTATAGACTAATTTTATTATTAGTTATACGATATAGAACATTTATTATGACCTAATCTTCATTCAAACGATTTAGTTAGATAGCTGGATAGTTAGCGAACAGCTAAGGAATGGAATTCAATCCAGTAGCTGTCTTCATGTTCTTATAAAATTTAAGCGTCCAAGAAAATAATTACTGACATGCTTAAATATTGTACGGTTCATCGTCTGCCTCAGATTCAAATGAATTAAATATAAGCCTATACCTATATAGCATTAAAAATAATGTGCTCTAGATTACATGTCTTAATATTTATAAGTGTTTGAAATTAACAAGATAAATGTAAAAGAAAAAGTAATTTTCCACTTCTATAATAGTTTGCATTAATTTATTGTATTAATGTGAATTAATCTTCATAACTGTCTGTTTGTTTGTTACGCTTTCACGTCTTAATTACTCAATCGACAATCGTGATAACATTAAAGTTGTCAGAAATATAGTAAAAGACATAAACCGGTTCGAAAAATAGCCCCTCCTCGAAAAGAACGAGTAAGAAACTTATCTACTATAATTCAACAAACTACTGATCATATATGAAAAACAAAATCGTGTGCAATTTCTTTAAATATTACGTAAATCATATAACTGCTCCATACAAGACCCTCGTAGAGTCTGCTACGGATATGTCGTATATTTTGATAATTTTACTAACATATTCAAGGTAAACATAATTGAAAGGTTTTTCTCTCCGTTGCGTAATTAATTTATCTTTCAACTAGCATTTATGTGCAGCTTCGCTCTCGGTAATATTGATTTTATGAAACAAATCGGATGACGTAAAAGGGTTCCATACAAAGTTTATCCCTCTCTTTACCCCACTTCCAATATGTTGTTGGCGAAAAAAAGTAGCCTATCACCGCCTCCAGGTTTCCATTATCTCTATACCAAACTTCATAATAATTGATCAGCGGTTTAGGCGTAAAAGCGTAACAAGCAAACAAACTCTTTTTTTTAATACCCGCCTGGCTATCTATCACCCTCATGTTGAAAATCTCCCGTCAAATACCTGTAGGTGTGTTCCGGCAGCTATACTTCTTGGCCCACATCATCACTTAACATCAGGTGAGATTGTGGCCATAACGCTAAACCTTAACTATATTTAAAAAGGTAAAAGTGTTCTTTACGCGAGTCCGTCGTCAACCATTTGTTGTACATCTGGGTCGTTCACGATATCAAGCACCTCCGAATTATCGGGGTTCCTCTTTATATCGACAAGCTGCCATGGTGATATGAGACCGAATCGAACACAGCGCATCACTTCCACGGCGAAGCGTCGACGAGATGGCCAGTCACCGTACAGCCATCGAACACCAGCCATTAGTACTTCGATTTCACTGGAATTGGATATGTTTTTAGAGAATAGCAAGTAATATATTATATATTTAAATTAAAGGTACTTCTATAATCTTGGTTGACATGATTGAAGAATTACCTTGTATGTTGTTATGGGGAACCCTGATTTAGACGATGCTAGTAAAATCTGTTCGATCTAGTCAAAGTTTAGTGGTTCTAGTCTAATCACAAGTGTAACTACTTTTTCAGACGTTTGTATACTGTATTTTTTTAATTATAATGAAAAATCGACATGTTTTTATAGATTTGTTATTTAAATTTTTTAAAACATATTTTTTAAGGTTTATTATTAGTATTGTTGATTATTATTGCGACTTAATGACAAATACGTCATATACATCAAATTTTATTAAAATCCATATAGACGTTTTTGAGTAAAATCGATCATACGGACAAGCAGACAAGGTTTTAAATGTGGATATCAGTGATCAGTGTCCTATATGGTAGTGAAAACCGGTCCTACCGTTTTGCAGAATACCCGAAATAAATAGGCAGGTAGATAATAAATTTATAAATTATTTTTGTTGTTTTAAGTACCGTATTTGTTTCCATATGCATTTAGTAAAAAGCTGTTATTCTGACATTAAAAACATACACTTCAATTATATTTATTTGTCTATAAATGAACTCATGTTAAATCAAAGGTTATTAAGATAAAGTAAACAGTACCTACAATTTCTAAAACAATAATGTTATATCACAGATAGCAAAATTACCTAGTTACAGAAATGTAATTAGACTTCAGAAATATCATAACTTCCTCCGGATCCAAATCAAGGAAATTTCTAGAGGCAACTAGAGGTAGAAAGAAACGCATCACTCGTGGTACCTAAAATTAATCGTATACCGTTATCGATATAATAAAGATATAGAATAAAAGGATCAATAGAACGTAATCATACCATTAACTCCATCACAGATGTCATACCCTTTGACCTTGCTTCTCTGAACAGTGCGAATGCTGTATCCTCAGTGAATAGGTTATCGTTAATAATGAAAGCCCAACATTGGTCTTCTAAATCTAAATTTATATATTTTTAAACAGATAAATAATTGTTTTTATTATTGATTTTAATATAGCGAGCTTGCCTTTTTTAGTTTCATAATCAGAATGTTTTCAAATGATAAATACCAAAAATGTTTGCTTAATGCATAATCGAGTGATCACTATAACTACATAGATCAGGGGTTCCCAATCTTTTTCATTTCGAGGTGAACATACTTGTATACTATTTTGTTTCGCGGCCCGGTGCTCTAACCTATCTAGCCGGTCGAAATAGATAGGTACAATGATACCAGAATGGTAAAGATAATCGGTTTACGGCGCCCTTCTTCACTCTCTACGCCGCACCAGGGCGCGCTTGCGCACCCTTGGGGAACCCCTGGCATAGATCAAAAATGCAGAAATATGCAGATTTATCGAGACAAAAAAAAAACAGTTATAGTCAAAATAAAATTAAATTCTTTTTTTACCTTTAATGTTAAGATATTGAGACGCACAAAACAAGTCTAGAATATTATCCCTTTTAAGAACTTTATTACTCTCTGTTCCATTGTATATCATCCAGTCATATATAGATTGAAATGCTTCAGGCGATACGTGTGCCTATAAAATTTACTGTATAATGTGATTATCTCTGAACTATGAATTACTAAAAAAAATCTAAATAGGGTTGATATTACATGACGTTGTAGCCCAAGATGGACCTCTATATGAAGACTGTAAATTCAAATGTAGCAGTCGGAACGCAACTATAAGATTTGGCGAGAAATTTATACTTAATAGTGGTAGTTAACCAGACTAGTAGATATGTTTTACAGTACCAAAAGTTCAGACTCATTATACTCGTAGATATGCAAAGTCATCAAAAATCAAATAAATAATGATTATATAGTTGTATTAAATATAGGCTAAGCATAATCACATTTTGGGTATACCTGTAAAATGTTTTCAAAGCTAGTTCAAAACCTCTAGTTCCATATAATAAAATACAATAAAGATCTTACGAGCGGCAATTCAATTTCGTTGTGTTGATTCATTTCAAAGAATATAGAATATATCTGTAAAACCATTTTGTGGCAGTGAAATTCTTCGTCCCCTATGTGTATTACCGTGTCTGTATTTCTGAAATAGCATTTTCTGTTCATTGTATGTTAGGGATATATGTAAGTACAGTAATAAAATCCTGTTTGTCTATATTTTTCATTTTTTATACATCTATTAGACTATTTATATGGATGAGTGCAAATTGAATTTTATTAACAATTTGTGCAAATATATCAGTTAATCTAACCTCATTTACTACATGATAATTATAGACGATAACCAAGCCATTAATATAATTTTTTACGATTATTATTCTATTAAAATACTTATAAATAATTGAGTCTTACATAACCGTACATATAGTTGTGTATCCTGCGAAAAAACTCTTGAAACAAATCTTGTTTCTTTGGCAACTGAACTCGCATCCAGTTAACTGGATCAGTCAACGCATACCCTAGACTAGATAACTCTTTTCCCTTATCATCTCTGATGGAAGGATGTGTTGGTTTTTGAAACCTTTCATCTAAATTTGTATTTTTCACTTGGTAATTTATATTTTCCACGTGACCAAATTGTAATTGCGGTTCTGAATCGTTTTCATTAGCCTATTAAAGAATGCTTATATGTTAAAATAGTAAAGACGCAAACAGTCATAAAAAGTTTGCAAAGAAATACCAACACAATTCTGCGACAACTCGTCCAAATGTTCACCTCCCATTTTGGCTTCAAATTTTACCTTAACCTTCGCTTGAGTCGGATCAGCGAGCAAAACTCCTACAGTAGAAGATTGAAACACGACCTAAAAATGAAATCCAGTACTTAATAGATTAATCATAAAGATTTTTTAAGATATAAATACGTAGTTAATTTACTTGGTTGGATTGAACTTTGAGGTTACCACTTGGAGTAGATTTGAATGGAAACGCTGCGCTTCTTTGAAAACTTATTTGATCAGTACTGCTAACGCTGGAAATGAAAAATATTTATAATGCACGACCTTGTTGTATATACTTACTTGTTATATATATACTTTTTTATTCTCAAACTACATAGTATAACATTGATTTGCACAACTAGGAACGAATTCATTACCTTTCTAATTCAAACAATATTAAACGATAATAATTCACTTAATGTTTAAATTTACCTGGAATTGTCAGCAAAAGAAGAAATATCCGGTTCTACTGAATCTTGTTGAAATGTTTTAATGTATTCACAGTTACATTTTGCGGCGTAAGATTCTGGAGACATTGGCTTTTTCTTCTGTTTTCTATACCATTGGTTAAAAATGTAAAGAATGTAATAATTCAATAGCTTTATTAACCGACTTCAAAAAAGGAGGAGGTAGGTACTATATTCGGCTGTATGTATTTTTTTAAGTATGTTAGCCGATGTCTAAGAAATCCATTGGTAGGTTGTTATTTTTCATCAGTTTCTACTCCGTTAAAGACAGAGATACTATTGTAAACGATATATAAATAATCTTATTAATAAGCGTTTTTTAGCAAAAATTTTGCGGTATTTTGATAGTACATAGTATTTCGAAATTTTTCAAGATTAAATATACTATTATTTTACTACGTTTCTTTTTAAGTCCAATGCACGTTAGTGTATGCGGTGTGTAAAATACCATGAATTATAGGAAGGACATATAACATTACAAACCTTGCTTATAAATATGACAAGTACCCACATGACGAATTCATGTAATGCTAGAATCTTAAGATAAAAATGAAAATACCTTATGAAGTTTTTATAGTTCCTTTATATTGGCATGTTGAAGGAATAGGGTAATCTATAAGGGCAACTTACTTTCCTTTAAAGTTCCAAGACATGTAAGCTGCGTCAGTAAATTTATTTGATAAGTATTTAGTAACGGTGTCACCAGAACTGTTATACGAATCTTTTCTGTTTGTATTTAACGAATACTGTTTGAAGTAATCCAAAGCTGAAAATTGTTCAATAAGACCTATATTACTCCCTATTTACTGCGTTTTTAAAGACCATTCTTCTGTGCTATGCTCTATAGAGATGACAGTAACTAGCTAATGCTAATATAGTAAATCCTCACGTAACCTACACAGAACAAAGTCATATAATATGCGTTTAATGTATTGTAATATTCCATAAAACATGGTTATTCATTAGCATTAATTATCATTAAAGTGCAAATAAATCACGAAGTCTGCGTGTGTATATAAAACATATCTCCTATAATTCTGAGATATCTTTTACATAATTTATTGATTACTTTGTAATCCCCGGGGCTAAATCTAGCATATCTTAACATATATGTACGCTGCTTTTGTAATGTAATCAACGGTAATATTTTATTCAAATAAGAATCAAATGCTGTTGGTTGCCAACCGCATCAACTTGAGCATTGCTGGATTAGTATCACTTTTTATTTATATTATTCCTTATAGTTCGAATAAGGAGTTTAGACAAAAAAACAAAAGTATAATTAAAGATTGGAAAACTGAAATTGCGCTTTCTATAGAATACTTGTATGAATTCAAAACTATAACCCACGATCTGAACAATGTATTTTTTTCCATCGTTCTTTGGGAAAATATTCTAGAGAATCTAGATAATGTTTTATACTCGAATTATTAAATACTAGAAAGGGGTGCTATAACGGGTTAACTAATTTGCAATCATTGTAAATTAATATTACGTACTTCCTTTTTCCATAATAACCAAATTATTTTATTATTATTTTTCCTGTACATTTTACTTACCTATATTATGATTATTATCATTAACAATATCTACGTATAAGATTAATGAATTGAATACCTACAAATGTATATATTTATTATTTAAATTTCTAAACATTAAAATTAAAGTTGACATGCCAGATATGGACTATCTATGTTCCGTATGGGAGATAAATAAATAATACTTTGGATTATTGATTGGATATCTACATGTTTGTGTAAATATAACGCAAACTAGGAAAAACATCACAGAAATAGATAAGGTTATCAAATAATAAAATTGTCCCTTACGAACGAACAGTTGTCACTCACTGAAGTCACTTGTATTCAAGTCTGACAGCGAGCTGCACTTATATATTTTGGGTTTAATAGTTATACAGTACTGTTCGAATATGGTTCTTCGGCGTCGCAGTCGTCTCTTCGGAGCGTTACTGTAATTTTAAGAGTATTTAAAAAACCTATATATTTCAAATTCAATCGTCAAATCTACCTACAATCTTACCTACACGGAAACGAATTCCGTATTGTTAGAAAAAACACAACACTAGGATCTCTGCATTGGTTTTATAACTATAAACATATATATAACTGAGTAATCTTTAGCGGTATTACAATCTTTTATTCATATATCATATAAAAACGAATCGTTTTTTTTTTTAATTATAAGTTATGATAGGTGACTATCTTACACTAAACATATTAAAACTTTTATTTATAAGTATAATTATATACTTTGAAAGAATTCGGAAATACTGGTAATATTACGGTTAATTTACTTGTAATTCCCAAATTCTTACTTTTATTCATTTAAGGACTGTAGATATTTGTAACTTTTTCTTACAATGGTTTGGGAATTTTGACAAAAACAAATGTGTGAAATTTTTAATCAATTTAGATTACATTTGGCTTGTGTATGAAACGTGTCGTAAATTTATGTACGCATCCCCTGCCGTATATCCCCTATGAGAGACTTGCACACTATACCCCACGTATTCTTCTATTACCTATTCTATTGGACCGGGGAGCAGAGACTGTATCCTAACAACATCTGTTGCTCGGCAGGCGCGGGCCCCTCAAAAGGGATCACTTTCTACAGTGTAGGGAGCACTGAACACAGGGTGTGTCTTGCCTAGGGCCTATGCATTATTAAATGCGAGAGCCGGGCAAAGTATAATGCGGGACAGTCTTTAAAGGAAATTTTGGCTTCTCGGTTGTCCTCCTCTAGAACGTATGTACGTGTGACCCAGTGGTATGCCTGCCAATATTTACTATGTTTACATATATATTTTATTTTGTTTGATTCCTTAAGCTTTGTCGAGATTTTCAGAATTTTCAATTTTATTCGTTACCAAGTGTTCTGTAACTCTTATACATTTAAGGTTAATCTTGATCTATCAGACCTATACTGCTAAAGGAATATTATAAGAGATGAAACTGGATCATTTTCTTGTATAACTTCGTTTAATATTGCGATCTCTGCATTGTTTTTATAGAAATTCAAAGAATTCTCATAAGTCGAATTCTAATAATTTATTTCATTGTTTATACTTGGACAGGAAAAATGTTTAAAGAAATAAAAATAAAGGCGTATTAAATAAATCAACAAACGATACGTTGAACATAGGTAGAGATACTTAAACACAAGGATATTTGTATATAACTACTGCACCTCACATTGAATAAGTAGATATTTACTTTTCCTACTTGGATGTCAATTTCGTTCCGATAATACTACATGAAAAAGAAAGTATCCTATTGTAATTACATTTAAATTATATTCTCACTTTAAATTTAATTAAATTAGGTTTCATACCTAATGTCGTCGAATTTTACTTCAGAGTTATACTTCATCACTAACTAATTAATAATATAATAATTAACAAATTTTAATCCTTACTAATATTATAAATGCGAAAGTGAGTTTGTTAGTTTATTTGTTACGCTTTCACGCCTAAACCGCTAAATAGATTGTTTTTTTATTTATTATTTATATAGTTAATGTTTAGCGTTATGGCCATAATCTCATTTAATCTTAAGTGACGATACGGCCCACATTGGTAGACACGCTAAACCTGTGAAGGAACTGGCTCTCAAGTGCAACTGCCGGAACACACCTATTGGTATTTGGCGGTAGATTTTCAACTTGAGGGTGGTAGCTAGCCAGTCGGGCAACAGAAAAAGCCCTACCACCATGCTATGGTTTCCTCACGATGTTTTATTTCACCGGAAGCTCAAGCTCATTGTAGGTGGTTGGATTCGAACTTACGTCCCTTGACGCAAAGTTGTACACACTACCACTGCGCTATCATCGTTTCTAATTGTGATGAATTTTGGTATAGAGATAGATGGGAGGCAACCTGGAGACGGTGATAGCCCACCTTTTTACGCGAAAATTTTATCGGAAGTGGGGTAAAGAGAGGGATAAACTCTATATGAAACCTTTTATTGCGTCATCCAATTTGTTTAACATAACCAATATTAACGCGAGCGAAGTCGCATGTAAAATCTAGTTATTCTATATTCCCTTATAGAATAATTCTTCACAATATTATCATCTTATTTCAGCTTATATTCTTTCTTTGTAATATTTTAATTGAAACTTCCTTCTACCTTGTAGCGCATGTTGTGGCAGCTATTAAAGGCCAATATGCCTATAGATTATTTGTATATAGTGTTAAATGATATTTGGTGAATTCGTCACTAGCTGTCGTAATTAAGTGAAAAAAAATCTGTATTGAAGATTACTTTGTTATCTATACTAATATTATAAAGAGAAAAGATTTGTATTTTTATGTTTGTAATGAATAAACACAAAAAGTACTGCACCCATTTTACGATTTTGTCATCACTAGAATGCTTAATTATCATTGAGTAACATTAGCGATATTTAATACTAGAAAAAATAGGAATCCCAACTAAAACTTGAATACTCTAACCCAAGGTTTAAAAATTTTAGCCATAAAATATCTCTAGGCGTATGCGCTGCGGAAACTATTGATGATAGGTCAAAAAATGTTCTACAAAATTAAAGGACGTCAATATGTACAAAAGCCTTTGCAATACCGAATACTTCTTTAAAAGTTATCAGAAATTCCGACCAAATCAGACCATGTTACCCAAAACATAGCTTATGCAAAGAAATCATTTCGTATTCAAGACTGTTGCAATACCTGTAGATTACTTTTTGATTTATTCAAATTGGACATTTTGTTCAAAAGATATTCTGAATTTAAAAATGTCAATCTAACGCGATCTATGGGAAACGCGGTGAGAAAGGGGGCGGCGAATAAATAAAATGTAAGAATAAATTTTGAGAATATAAATAAATTTAAGGTTAAAAATGAAAAACTTTACAAGAAAAATATAAATAGTAATTTGAAAACAAACTACTTATATCCTACATAAAGATACATTTATGCTACGTAAATAAATGTCCACCCATGCGAAGCCGGGACGGGCCGCTAGTAAATAATATAGTTACCTTTCCAAGCTCAAACTTCTCTGCATTTCAAACTTACTGAAATAATAATTAAAAAACGTGCATTATATTTTATATACTATTATTTACATATTATTCTCAACAGACCTTTAAAATTTTTGTCAATTCGTATTGTGTCACTTTATGAAATTTGTCAAGATTTAATTTATTCCAAAATAATTACGTGCCAATATTCCTATGTCATTCTGTTACTTTGTTTATATTTTTATGTAATAATAATTATCGCTTCGATAGATACTCATTGGTCAATGTTCAGAAATCGATAAAAATTATTTAGCTACCATATTTTATTTCAAGGTCAGCTGATGGTGTTACTAACAAGGTTAATCAAATTAGTAAGAAACCTTGAATTACACAGTATTTGATCGTGTATGTATGTAATATACTAATACTTTGAATGAAAGGATATTAGATCGATCAAATACTATTTTTTAGAGTAGCATGGCACGTGATTGTAAGTACAGTAAAAGAATAGTGGCTACCAAGAGATGGGAACTCAATGGTGGTTATTACTATCATGTCGGCCTGCAAGTTTGTTGGCTGCTGCAAAACAAAACAATTTGTCAGGTACAGAACTCTATCACACCACTTCGTTACTAGATATGCAATTACTGATTGCACGATGTATATGCCAATATATAACTGTTGAAAACTATAAACCACTTTTGTCTCTATAACACATTTCATTTATTATTCTTGTTCTGTAGCAATCTACCGTACAATCTTTTCATATTTTGAAGACAGAGTTGTCTGACTTTGTAGTGATGGGTTGCGCATTGTTGTCTAACAATAACGTCCATTTTCTTTATTAGTGTATTATCTATGTCGTCCAACATATATCAAGTTGTATATGACCACATAGACAGATTGTTTTTTATTTTTTTTTATTTTAGCGTTATGGTTACAATATCACCAGCTGTTAAGTGACTGCGTCTCAAGTGCAACTGCCGGAACACACCTATAAGTATTTGGCGGCAGATTTTCAACTTGAGGGTGGTAGCTAGTTAGGCATTTGAAAAAGCCCTACCACCATGCTATTACTTCCTTACTATGATTAACTTCACCGAAAGCTCAGGCTCATTGCAGGTGGATTCGAACTCACGTTCATTGACGGGGCATCCGTGCAAACTACTAACTGAGCCACCATCGCTTCAAAGTTTTTGTGTTCGCTTGCGTAAAACGTAATCAAAAAATGAATGGTGGACACTAACCATTTGGACATTCCTACCATCTAACTGAAGTATTTTATCTTAATATGAGTATAATATATAGCTTCTTTTTTATATGTCGCGCAACCTAATGACTGCATTGCATCTGATGCATTAGTACAGTACAATCCAAGTCAGTTATATGTACTTATTGTCTATAGCATATCGATCTAAAATTATAGTCAAACAGTAATTAGTATATGACACTTACGGTCGATGACGATTACAAAAACGAGCAAAATTTATTAAATTATTTTTAGTTCCACGAGAACGAAATCGCGAGCAAAATTAGTCATAATAATAAAGAACACAGTTATATGAATGTATACTAAACATGCAATTTTACTATCCACATATTTCATGCAGGTTCAAATGCATTAACAATTTCCTTTTTTAATAAAATACTGAACTACAATTTTTATATATAAAACATTTCGTGTCACATTGTTTGTCCGTGATGAACTCCTAAACTACTGAACCGATTTTAATCAAATTTTGCACACTGAGTGGAGTTTGATTTAACCTGAGAGATAGGATACTTTTTATCTCCATAAATAATCATAACCTAATATATGATGTTGGAGTCGATGTGATTGACTACTCGAAAAGACAGAACAAGGTCTGCCATGTCAGCTATTATAATATAGTTAACATTTGAGGATAATAAAAAAGTATATATATCCCTTAATAAAATGCTTCGTTAATCGTGACCAGTCATATTACAAGTAAAATTGACCACAAAGTAAAAAATACATTTCAGAGTCAAAGGAATGTAACTTAGTAATATGTGAGTTGTAAACAAACATAGTTAGGCATAAGTATCTGTTCTGAAAATTTTATCAAGTTATTACAGTTACTTGTAAGAACCATAATAAATACAGAGTAAATAAACTGTTATTGTTATTCACCTAGTCTGATATCCAATTTTAGGAATACGTAAAGGAAGTTATCGTAAATATATTACTAATTTCCTTTATATTATGAACATTGTTGTATACAACAAACGATAGGACAATTGTTTAAATAAATAAATTAGTATGAAATGTTACCTACATGTTTACGTGAGAACAATGATATTTTTCAATTTATGTTAACATATGTAATATCGTAATTAAGTATATTTTGATTTGCGACTGTTCGACATCTATGTTGGAAATTATAGTTTATTTGGTTAATAATTGCCTTACGGTGAGTTACTAATGATAAGTTACTGTGGAGAACTCTCCGTCGGGATGCTTGCTAGTATCGTTGTATGTATATGCGTACATCTTTGGCTTAAAACTGAATGAAACTATATAGCTAACTTTACATTTACTTTTTTGATTTCCTTAGATTCATGTTTCCCATTGCAAGTTGATGAATTCAGCGAAACTCGGTCATTCAGATATCTGATTCTAATAAGTGCACAATTTGTATATATATAATAATATGTACCTATACTACTATGGCAATTTGTGTTTTTTTGTTGCTATACTTTCCGAGTTAAGCTAGATAAGTTTATTTTGTAAGAGAGCTCACAGCTCGATCAACCAGAAATGACAGATACAATAAAATGCGATCAAGGTTTAATTTTGTTAAACGATGTTTTGCTTCACCGAAAACTCAAACTCATTGTAGGTGGATTTAAACTCATGTCTCGTCACGCGGTGTCCCTACACACTACCAACTAAGCTATCATCGATTCAAATTCCATCAGTTTAGATGCAAATGGTCATGGGTGAAACTGTGTCTCCATATTTGTTATTTATAAACTCGTATATAACTGTAAAATAATTCTATTCGTAATGGGTCTGTGATTGAGGTATATGAGAATTGTAATAGAAAATAAAGGAAGGAAATAGCATACCCGTATAGGCATTCCGTATATTTGTGTTTTAAAAGAGTTGCATATGTATATATTTCGATCTATTCTAAATGAGATTTCATTGAACAGGCGTATAAATTTGCCAAAAACAGTTATAGCAAAGCTGGAACATTAACCATGTACTTACTTCATAGATCATTTGGAAATCTCAAAACAATGTGACCATAAATTCAGATGCTATTTAGAGATATTTTTTTTATTTTTAAGTGAAAAATAATTCAGTGTGAAACACGAAATAAACAAAACATTTAATATTAAAATACTTTGTTTATTGTATTCAAAAAGTGTGTACTAGGCTTTGAGTGTCCACTATCTTGGATCACATCGGCACTTAACATCAGGTGAGATTGTGGCCATTGTTTGGGCCAAAAGTTACGTGGTTGTTAGGGTTCCTATCATAGTAAAAATAAGCTGTGAGCCCGCTCGAATTACGCGCGCGAGTGCTGTATCCTACCGCCGCCAGGGTGAGATTGAAAACCCCGACCGCTGGCGCCGCGGTGGCTGAGTGTGCGAGTTGTGTTCACCGCAGCCATTGTTCGTGGTAACAAAAATATTAATAAAACTTGTCAATAACTTTGAAGTGGAGTAATTATACTTTGAAAAAGGGTGTAAAGAATTTATATACCAGCGAAGCGTCTGGATTGATGTTCGGAGTGTGAGTTTTGTCAATTGGAGACATTTGTGTGAGTCGCCGGCCGGCTACAAGGTGCAGCGCGAAGAAATATCCAGGTGAGTGGGCTTTAATGCTTGATTTTGCTAGGATAGGTGACTCGGCAACCACGTATAACAGTACATTCAGAACCCCAGGCGTCTGAGCTGGGAATACTTTCCCCTGGTACTACTACCAATCCGTGTACCGGTTATTTTTTGGCCGGTACAGCCATAACGTTTTTTTTATTCGTTCTACGCACCATTGTCATGTAATTTGCATTGCTATGATTGTTGTGCTCTTAATAAAAATGATTTACATTCTAGTTAGTGGTCGATATACTATACTATTATTATAATAATTATTATATATACCATAATTTTAGAACGTTTGCCTTGCTGAGTCAGCTGCGACAAACTCCTCTTCTGTTTCCTTCCGGCCATAACGTTAAAACCTAACGTTAAAATATAAAAAAAGCTTAGACATTAGTTAATTTATAAACTATAAATTTTTAGGAAGCGTAGAAAAATCTATTATTTCTCATGGTTATTTGCTGATATGTTGTAAATGCGAAGTATCGATTTTTACTTATTTCATAGGCGATAATGATTATAACTGAGATTTTAAAGTTATAAATCTTATGCAAAAAATAAAATTGCGGTATATAAATAAGTAAGTCACAGAGCATTCAGTTGTTTTATAAAATTGTTACCACCTGATTGTCCCCTAAACGTGTTAACATTGCATTAGAATATCGAAAATTTATCGTTCATTATTTGTACTGTCATAAGTCTTATCTCTTAATTTGAGTTTTCAAATGGCTCGTTGAAAATAAATATTACTCATTCCTGTCATATATGATAAGACGATAACGTATGTAACGTAAACAATAAATATTGGGTAATTTTTACATACAGACATGCTACAATGAATTATATTTCTTTCCATATTATTTTAAATCTATTTCGTTAATGTGTATCAATCGTTGACTAATTCAACAAAATCGTTGTTAGAGTTGATAAGATATAAAGTAAATTTTCGACGGCTCCGTTAAGGCGATCCTTTGTGATTGTAGTTCTTTATAGTTTAGTTTCCTTTACGTAGGTACATACATATATTTTAAGTAGCGTGATTCTTTTTTCATTCATTTTCATAAAAGACTAGCTGTGTCCGCGACTTCGATCGCGTGAAACTAAAATTTTATTTAATAAAAAAAAAGTTATATAGCCTATGTTAATGCTATGCTATTATTAATGCCTATGCTAATGTAGCCTTCTAATGATGAAATATTTTTTGAAATTGGTCCAATAATTCTTATAGTTATTCTTTAATTCTGTAGTTATTCGTTACAAACAAAAATACAAATCTTACCTCTTTATAACATTAGTATAGATGACATTTGCCATTAATCAAGCAATGTGGCGTGGACGACTTTACATACATAAAGTTAATGGAAGATTCAGAAAACTGATTTGTGAATCTCATAAATTATTGTTCTATTTGGGATTCGAATCAGCTGTTGCTGATCAACGGCTGAACTGTCATCCTATCAGTGCAGTAATTGCATTCTATAGTTTATTAAAAACTAGCTGTTCCCGGGACTTCGTTCATGTGAAACTAAAACGTATTTAATAATTTTTGCCAGTTTCTGTAACTTTTTTCAATACAGCCTCAATCCTCTTGGGGGCAGCGTGATGATAAATACCATAAAGCCGTCTTCAGTGAGTGCTTTATCGAATAAAAAAGAAATAGCGTAGGCAGTATTAGCATAAAATAGGGCAATAAATTAAAACGATATTAGTATTGGCGAATAACGCGTGATTATCACTCTCACAAAATGATGGAAATGTACAGTGGTAATCGAGGTACTCTAGACAGAAAAGTCTTTAAGGAGGTTTCCCTACTTATATTGCTACACCTAATTGATACGTATATTGGATTTAATCACATAACACTATACTAATTAAGAAACCTACCCTAGAAAGAAAACCCTACGTGACGGGCTACAGAAAGGACTGATATATATATATATATATATATATATATATATATATATATATATATATATATATATATATATATATATATATATAAGCCTTTATATATTTCACTATGTTTTATAAAATCTTTTTTTAAATATGTGAGTTCAGTTTTTTCCACTGTCAGGTTGGATCAATGATAGATGGGTCCAGGGCCCTGTCTTCTTCTCGCACTAGTTTAGTGAAAAGAAACAGTTTTCCTGCATCTGTGTTTTCAGAAGGTATAAGTTTATTAAAATTTTCTACTAGCATGTGGAGATCTTATACTGACGTGACCCCGTAACACCCTATTCGCGCGGAAGATTGATATAGCGTGGAGCTTTAGAGAATAGTAGCCCTCCAGTATAAGTTAGTTTACATTAAAACAATGTGGCATTCTTTCATTTTATTTTATTATTAAGACTATTGGTGAATTAATAATAATAAGGAAATATGATGATCAAAAAACATGCGCATCATTATCCCTTGAAACTTTTTTACGATTGAATGGAATCTTATTTGATCATAATAAGTTCTGTGAAAACGTTATCGATAATTGTCACGGTGATAATAGGTAGTAAAATTAATCATAAAAACATCGCATCGTCTGTAACTGGGTGTGTACTGTTACAAAAGAACATCGTCGCTTCAGTAAATAAATTATTATTATTGATAAATATTATGAAAAAAATATTTTACGATGGACTTTACCTGTAACATTATCTATGACTCATATATTAATACGTCATATGCATATTTACGCTGCATATAAGCTATAAGGAATATTAGTATATAAGATAGTGTACCGCCTCCGTTTTCATCAGTAAGCCCGCCGACCTACCAGCGTAGAGTACGTAGTAAAAAGTTAGTTTTTGTATTTGGAATTTCTAAACAACAAAATAAATGTAAGTATCATTAGATACTATTAAACATTTTCTTGTATAAAACTAAATGTACATTTAATTTATTACTTACTTTACAATTAATTTATACATAAATAAAAGAATAATCATTAATTTAATGGACCGTCAACATAATTTTTAAAGATAATCTTAATATTGGGTAATAATAATCGTCAAATTTTATAAATGTTTTTTGTGTGTATTGATACTTAATTTTGAATAGGTTTTCTTTCAATTGAGACCAATTAAGGTAAAAATAATAATTCATAATAAATAATAATAATAATAAATAATAATTCATAATAAATAATAATAATAATAATAAATAATTCAAAATAATAATAATAATACATCGTCATAATCTAATATCATATAGATTTAAAATATCACTGGTTTCTGATCGAATGTAGGAAAATTATACTGTAATAAAAACTCCGGTAATGTCACTGACACTCACCGAATCAGCCTTCAACTGTCGTGACTGCTTATTTTTTGCTAATAAATTATAACATTCCCGGGCACTTCGGCCTTCTGGTAATTTCTTGTATAACCCATTTTTTGTTCTCTTACATAATGTAACAACTTAAACAAGTAATAATAATAGTTCATTACCAGAACAAAACTGTTTAAATTTAACGTCTCAATTTTCGTATACCTAAAATATTTCTCAGTTCATAGAAAAATCAAACGCATAGTAGATTTATTGCTTGAATTAAATGACGCCGTAACTGAACACGCTACCAATATACTATCCATAAAGCAGTACAGATAATGATTATATTTGTTATTGAATTTGCTTATTATTAGTGTATGTTTAACATTCTATGAAGTTTGATCTATCCATTTATCGTTTTCTTTTGTTTTATATCATCGTTTATTTATTACTGCATTGCATGGTCTCTATTTCAAATATTTAAAAAAAATGTTCTCAACCAACCATTAAGTATAGTATAAATATTATGCGTACTACGTAAATTCACAGCAAATTAAAAGCTTGTCCAATACTATTCACTTCATTCATTAAAACTCTATTTAATTTCATATCATATAAAGTTTATAAAAAATAACAATGAAATGATTCTATTTTAATATCACTATTATCTATTAAAAAATATATATGTATAACTATTATTTGGAATATATTATTTAAAAGAAACGAACGTAACTGATGTCATATAGGCGTCACAATATCATGATCGCAGAGGTATCTAGAAATACTAGATGTATTTAACATATGTTGCTGTAAAGTAATTTTGTTGAGATCGTATAATAAATCTATACCAAAACAATCGAAAAAAATATACTATTTATCTGAATCATAGCAGCATAAAATCTTACAGACGATAAATTAAGACATGCCCGATTGTTAAAAAAATTTTGGTTCACACATAAATCATTATAAACAAGAAGCTTGTTTCTTGCAGAATAATGGCCAATGACAGCGGACGTATTGTGTTCCCTGATGAGGTTGATGGAATCAAAGAAGCCGCTAATAAAAGTAAAGTCGACGTCGAAGCCGGAGATAGCAACACTGTAGAAGAAACTCTAGCAGACCCTGGTATTACCTTAAGGAATATAGCCACAGTACCTGCTAACTGTTCAGAAGGTTCCCAAATGGGTGAGGATGGTGTTTGCCGAAAACCTTTTCCAGATGAAGAATCACTCTCACAGGAAGATCTGAAAAACAAAGAGAAAGCTTTATATTATGATGCTTAAGATAGTTAAAAATATCAACAATTACCCTTTTTTTATCGAAAGGATAAGTCAAGTCAAGGGAATTATTATATTGCGATAAATCGCATACGAGTAATTTCTACCACTTGTACACTGGCTAAATAATTATGTGGCTTTTAAGTGACTAATTTTTGAAATTGAAATTGACATTTATTATTACCACGTGTCACTGATTACTATGCAATTTATTTCTTTTTAACAGAATATAAGAAATTAATATTAATAAATATTGTAATTACTGATATTGTTGATAATTTTAGAAAAAAAGAGTAAAAAAAAGGAAAAGAAAAAAAAGGAAGTGAAAAAGCTTAGTAGATACTATTAATTTTTTACGATAGATGACCATAAAATTTTAATATTTCGGAGTTCATCGTTTAACAGTTAAAGTTAAAGTAATTGTTACTAATAATACTCTATTTATAATTACTACAAAATGACAAAATAACTAAAATAAATCAAAACAAAGCATGAAAATGATTGTGCCAAACCGCATGAAAATACCTTATGAACTTTTTATAGTTCCTTTATATTGGCATGTTGAAGGAATAGGGTAATCTATAAGGGCAACTTACTTTCCTTTAAAGTTCCAAGACATGTAAGCTGCGTCAGTAAATTTATTTGATAAGTATTTAGTAACGGTGTCACCAGAACTGTTATACGAATCTTTTCTGTTTGTATTTAACGAATACTGTTTGAAGTAATCCAAAGCTGAAAATTGTTCAATAAGACCTATATTACTCCCTATTTACTGCGTTTTTAAAGACCATTCTTCTGTGCTATGCTCTATAGAGATGACAGTAACTAGCTAATGCTAATATAGTAAATCCTCACGTAACCTACACAGAACAAAGTCATATAATATGCGTTTAATGTATTGTAATATTCCATAAAACATGGTTATTCATTAGCATTAATTATCATTAAAGTGCAAATAAATCACGAAGTCTGCGTGTGTATATAAAACATATCTCCTATAATTCTGAGATATCTTTTACATAATTTATTGATTACTTTGTAATCCCCGGGGCTAAATCTAGCATATCTTAACATATATGTACGCTGCTTTTGTAATGTAATCAACGGTAATATTTTATTCAAATAAGAATCAAATGCTGTTGGTTGCCAACCGCATCAACTTGAGCATTGCTGGATTAGTATCACTTTTTATTTATATTATTCCTTATAGTTCGAATAAGGAGTTTAGACAAAAAAACAAAAGTATAATTAAAGATTGGAAAACTGAAATTGCGCTTTCTATAGAATACTTGTATGAATTCAAAACTATAACCCACGATCTGAACAATGTATTTTTTTCCATCGTTCTTTGGGAAAATATTCTAGAGAATCTAGATAATGTTTTATACTCGAATTATTAAATACTAGAAAGGGGTGCTATAACGGGTTAACTAATTTGTAATCATTGTAAATTAATATTACGTACTTCCTTTTTCCATAATAACCAAATTATTTTATTATTATTTTTCCTGTACATTTTACTTACCTATATTATGATTATTATCATTAACAATATCTACGTATAAGATTAATGAATTGAATACCTACAAATGTATATATTTATTATTTAAATTTCTAAACATTAAAATTAAAGTTGACATGCCAGATATGGACTATCTATGTTCCGTATGGGAGATAAATAAATAATACTTTGGATTATTGATTGGATATCTACATGTTTGTGTAAATATAACGCAAACTAGGAAAAACATCACAGAAATAGATAAGGTTATCAAATAATAAAATTGTCCCTTACGAACGAACAGTTGTCACTCACTGAAGTCACTTGTATTCAAGTCTGACAGCGAGCTGCACTTATATATTTTGGGTTTAATAGTTATACAGTACTGTTCGAATATGGTTCTTCGGCGTCGCAGTCGTCTCTTCGGAGCGTTACTGTAATTTTAAGAGTATTTAAAAAACCTATATATTTCAAATTCAATCGTCAAATCTACCTACAATCTTACCTACACGGAAACGAATTCCGTATTGTTAGAAAAAACACAACACTAGGATCTCTGCATTGGTTTTATAACTATAAACATATATATAACTGAGTAATCTTTAGCGGTATTACAATCTTTTATTCATATATCATATAAAAACGAATCGTTTTTTTTTTTAATTATAAGTTATGATAGGTGACTATCTTACACTAAACATATTAAAACTTTTATTTATAAGTATAATTATATACTTTGAAAGAATTCGGAAATACTGGTAATATTACGGTTAATTTACTTGTAATTCCCAAATTCTTACTTTTATTCATTTAAGGACTGTAGATATTTGTAACTTTTTCTTACAATGGTTTGGGAATTTTGACAAAAACAAATGTGTGAAATTTTTAATCAATTTAGATTACATTTGGCTTGTGTATGAAACGTGTCGTAAATTTATGTACGCATCCCCTGCCGTATATCCCCTATGAGAGACTTGCACACTATACCCCACGTATTCTTCTATTACCTATTCTATTGGACCGGGGAGCAGAGACTGTATCCTAACAACATCTGTTGCTCGGCAGGCGCGGGCCCCTCAAAAGGGATCACTTTCTACAGTGTAGGGAGCACTGAACACAGGGTGTGTCTTGCCTAGGGCCTATGCATTATTAAATGCGAGAGCCGGGCAAAGTATAATGCGGGACAGTCTTTAAAGGAAATTTTGGCTTCTCGGTTGTCCTCCTCTAGAACGTATGTACGTGTGACCCAGTGGTATGCCTGCCAATATTTACTATGTTTACATATATATTTTATTTTGTTTGATTCCTTAAGCTTTGTCGAGATTTTCAGAATTTTCAATTTTATTCGTTACCAAGTGTTCTGTAACTCTTATACATTTAAGGTTAATCTTGATCTATCAGACCTATACTGCTAAAGGAATATTATAAGAGATGAAACTGGATCATTTTCTTGTATAACTTCGTTTAATATTGCGATCTCTGCATTGTTTTTATAGAAATTCAAAGAATTCTCATAAGTCGAATTCTAATAATTTATTTCATTGTTTATACTTGGACAGGAAAAATGTTTAAAGAAATAAAAATAAAGGCGTATTAAATAAATCAACAAACGATACGTTGAACATAGGTAGAGATACTTAAACACAAGGATATTTGTATATAACTACTGCACCTCACATTGAATAAGTAGATATTTACTTTTCCTACTTGGATGTCAATTTCGTTCCGATAATACTACATGAAAAAGAAAGTATCCTATTGTAATTACATTTAAATTATATTCTCACTTTAAATTTAATTAAATTAGGTTTCATACCTAATGTCGTCGAATTTTACTTCAGAGTTATACTTCATCACTAACTAATTAATAATATAATAATTAACAAATTTTAATCCTTACTAATATTATAAATGCGAAAGTGAGTTTGTTAGTTTATTTGTTACGCTTTCACGCCTAAACCGCTAAATAGATTGTTTTTTTATTTATTATTTATATAGTTAATGTTTAGCGTTATGGCCATAATCTCATTTAATCTTAAGTGACGATACGGCCCACATTGGTAGACACGCTAAACCTGTGAAGGAACTGGCTCTCAAGTGCAACTGCCGGAACACACCTATTGGTATTTGGCGGTAGATTTTCAACTTGAGGGTGGTAGCTAGCCAGTCGGGCAACAGAAAAAGCCCTACCACCATGCTATGGTTTCCTCACGATGTTTTATTTCACCGGAAGCTCAAGCTCATTGTAGGTGGTTGGATTCGAACTTACGTCCCTTGACGCAAAGTTGTACACACTACCACTGCGCTATCATCGTTTCTAATTGTGATGAATTTTGGTATAGAGATAGATGGGAGGCAACCTGGAGACGGTGATAGCCCACCTTTTTACGCGAAAATTTTATCGGAAGTGGGGTAAAGAGAGGGATAAACTCTATATGAAACCTTTTATTGCGTCATCCAATTTGTTTAACATAACCAATATTAACGCGAGCGAAGTCGCATGTAAAATCTAGTTATTCTATATTCCCTTATAGAATAATTCTTCACAATATTATCATCTTATTTCAGCTTATATTCTTTCTTTGTAATATTTTAATTGAAACTTCCTTCTACCTTGTAGCGCATGTTGTGGCAGCTATTAAAGGCCAATATGCCTATAGATTATTTGTATATAGTGTTAAATGATATTTGGTGAATTCGTCACTAGCTGTCGTAATTAAGTGAAAAAAAATCTGTATTGAAGATTACTTTGTTATCTATACTAATATTATAAAGAGAAAAGATTTGTATTTTTATGTTTGTAATGAATAAACACAAAAAGTACTGCACCCATTTTACGATTTTGTCATCACTAGAATGCTTAATTATCATTGAGTAACATTAGCGATATTTAATACTAGAAAAAATAGGAATCCCAACTAAAACTTGAATACTCTAACCCAAGGTTTAAAAATTTTAGCCATAAAATATCTCTAGGCGTATGCGCTGCGGAAACTATTGATGATAGGTCAAAAAATGTTCTACAAAATTAAAGGACGTCAATATGTACAAAAGCCTTTGCAATACCGAATACTTCTTTAAAAGTTATCAGAAATTCCGACCAAATCAGACCATGTTACCCAAAACATAGCTTATGCAAAGAAATCATTTCGTATTCAAGACTGTTGCAATACCTGTAGATTACTTTTTGATTTATTCAAATTGGACATTTTGTTCAAAAGATATTCTGAATTTAAAAATGTCAATCTAACGCGATCTATGGGAAACGCGGTGAGAAAGGGGGCGGCGAATAAATAAAATGTAAGAATAAATTTTGAGAATATAAATAAATTTAAGGTTAAAAATGAAAAACTTTACAAGAAAAATATAAATAGTAATTTGAAAACAAACTACTTATATCCTACATAAAGATACATTTATGCTACGTAAATAAATGTCCACCCATGCGAAGCCGGGACGGGCCGCTAGTAAATAATATAGTTACCTTTCCAAGCTCAAACTTCTCTGCATTTCAAACTTACTGAAATAATAATTAAAAAACGTGCATTATATTTTATATACTATTATTTACATATTATTCTCAACAGACCTTTAAAATTTTTGTCAATTCGTATTGTGTCACTTTATGAAATTTGTCAAGATTTAATTTATTCCAAAATAATTACGTGCCAATATTCCTATGTCATTCTGTTACTTTGTTTATATTTTTATGTAATAATAATTATCGCTTCGATAGATACTCATTGGTCAATGTTCAGAAATCGATAAAAATTATTTAGCTACCATATTTTATTTCAAGGTCAGCTGATGGTGTTACTAACAAGGTTAATCAAATTAGTAAGAAACCTTGAATTACACAGTATTTGATCGTGTATGTATGTAATATACTAATACTTTGAATGAAAGGATATTAGATCGATCAAATACTATTTTTTAGAGTAGCATGGCACGTGATTGTAAGTACAGTAAAAGAATAGTGGCTACCAAGAGATGGGAACTCAATGGTGGTTATTACTATCATGTCGGCCTGCAAGTTTGTTGGCTGCTGCAAAACAAAACAATTTGTCAGGTACAGAACTCTATCACACCACTTCGTTACTAGATATGCAATTACTGATTGCACGATGTATATGCCAATATATAACTGTTGAAAACTATAAACCACTTTTGTCTCTATAACACATTTCATTTATTATTCTTGTTCTGTAGCAATCTACCGTACAATCTTTTCATATTTTGAAGACAGAGTTGTCTGACTTTGTAGTGATGGGTTGCGCATTGTTGTCTAACAATAACGTCCATTTTCTTTATTAGTGTATTATCTATGTCGTCCAACATATATCAAGTTGTATATGACCACATAGACAGATTGTTTTTTTTTTTTTTTTATTTTAGCGTTATGGTTACAATATCACCAGCTGTTAAGTGACTGCGTCTCAAGTGCAACTGCCGGAACACACCTATAAGTATTTGGCGGCAGATTTTCAACTTGAGGGTGGTAGCTAGTTAGGCATTTGAAAAAGCCCTACCACCATGCTATTACTTCCTTACTATGATTAACTTCACCGAAAGCTCAGGCTCATTGCAGGTGGATTCGAACTCACGTTCATTGACGGGGCATCCGTGCAAACTACTAACTGAGCCACCATCGCTTCAAAGTTTTTGTGTTCGCTTGCGTAAAACGTAATCAAAAAATGAATGGTGGACACTAACCATTTGGACATTCCTACCATCTAACTGAAGTATTTTATCTTAATATGAGTATAATATATAGCTTCTTTTTTATATGTCGCGCAACCTAATGACTGCATTGCATCTGATGCATTAGTACAGTACAATCCAAGTCAGTTATATGTACTTATTGTCTATAGCATATCGATCTAAAATTATAGTCAAACAGTAATTAGTATATGACACTTACGGTCGATGACGATTACAAAAACGAGCAAAATTTATTAAATTATTTTTAGTTCCACGAGAACGAAATCGCGAGCAAAATTAGTCATAATAATAAAGAACACAGTTATATGAATGTATACTAAACATGCAATTTTACTATCCACATATTTCATGCAGGTTCAAATGCATTAACAATTTCCTTTTTTAATAAAATACTGAACTACAATTTTTATATATAAAACATTTCGTGTCACATTGTTTGTCCGTGATGAACTCCTAAACTACTGAACCGATTTTAATCAAATTTTGCACACTGAGTGGAGTTTGATTCAACCTGAGAGATAGGATACTTTTTATCTCCATAAATAATCATAACCTAATATATGATGTTGGAGTCGATGTGATTGACTACTCGAAAAGACAGAACAAGGTCTGCCATGTCAGCTATTATAATATAGTTAACATTTGAGGATAATAAAAAAGTATATATATCCCTTAATAAAATGCTTCGTTAATCGTGACCAGTCATATTACAAGTAAAATTGACCACAAAGTAAAAAATACATTTCAGAGTCAAAGGAATGTAACTTAGTAATATGTGAGTTGTAAACAAACATAGTTAGGCATAAGTATCTGTTCTGAAAATTTTATCAAGTTATTACAGTTACTTGTAAGAACCATAATAAATACAGAGTAAATAAACTGTTATTGTTATTCACCTAGTCTGATATCCAATTTTAGGAATACGTAAAGGAAGTTATCGTAAATATATTACTAATTTCCTTTATATTATGAACATTGTTGTATACAACAAACGATAGGACAATTGTTTAAATAAATAAATTAGTATGAAATGTTACCTACATGTTTACGTGAGAACAATGATATTTTTCAATTTATGTTAACATATGTAATATCGTAATTAAGTATATTTTGATTTGCGACTGTTCGACATCTATGTTGGAAATTATAGTTTATTTGGTTAATAATTGCCTTACGGTGAGTTACTAATGATAAGTTACTGTGGAGAACTCTCCGTCGGGATGCTTGCTAGTATCGTTGTATGTATATGCGTACATCTTTGGCTTAAAACTGAATGAAACTATATAGCTAACTTTACATTTACTTTTTTGATTTCCTTAGATTCATGTTTCCCATTGCAAGTTGATGAATTCAGCGAAACTCGGTCATTCAGATATCTGATTCTAATAAGTGCACAATTTGTATATATATAATAATATGTACCTATACTACTATGGCAATTTGTGTTTTTTTGTTGCTATACTTTCCGAGTTAAGCTAGATAAGTTTATTTTGTAAGAGAGCTCACAGCTCGATCAACCAGAAATGACAGATACAATAAAATGCGATCAAGGTTTAATTTTGTTAAACGATGTTTTGCTTCACCGAAAACTCAAACTCATTGTAGGTGGATTTAAACTCATGTCTCGTCACGCGGTGTCCCTACACACTACCAACTAAGCTATCATCGATTCAAATTCCATCAGTTTAGATGCAAATGGTCATGGGTGAAACTGTGTCTCCATATTTGTTATTTATAAACTCGTATATAACTGTAAAATAATTCTATTCGTAATGGGTCTGTGATTGAGGTATATGAGAATTGTAATAGAAAATAAAGGAAGGAAATAGCATACCCGTATAGGCATTCCGTATATTTGTGTTTTAAAAGAGTTGCATATGTATATATTTCGATCTATTCTAAATGAGATTTCATTGAACAGGCGTATAAATTTGCCAAAAACAGTTATAGCAAAGCTGGAACATTAACCATGTACTTACTTCATAGATCATTTGGAAATCTCAAAACAATGTGACCATAAATTCAGATGCTATTTAGAGATATTTTTTTTATTTTTAAGTGAAAAATAATTCAGTGTGAAACACGAAATAAACAAAACATTTAATATTAAAATACTTTGTTTATTGTATTCAAAAAGTGTGTACTAGGCTTTGAGTGTCCACTATCTTGGATCACATCGGCACTTAACATCAGGTGAGATTGTGGCCATTGTTTGGGCCAAAAGTTACGTGGTTGTTAGGGTTCCTATCATAGTAAAAATAAGCTGTGAGCCCGCTCGAATTACGCGCGCGAGTGCTGTATCCTACCGCCGCCAGGGTGAGATTGAAAACCCCGACCGCTGGCGCCGCGGTGGCTGAGTGTGCGAGTTGTGTTCACCGCAGCCATTGTTCGTGGTAACAAAAATATTAATAAAACTTGTCAATAACTTTGAAGTGGAGTAATTATACTTTGAAAAAGGGTGTAAAGAATTTATATACCAGCGAAGCGTCTGGATTGATGTTCGGAGTGTGAGTTTTGTCAATTGGAGACATTTGTGTGAGTCGCCGGCCGGCTACAAGGTGCAGCGCGAAGAAATATCCAGGTGAGTGGGCTTTAATGCTTGATTTTGCTAGGATAGGTGACTCGGCAACCACGTATAACAGTACATTCAGAACCCCAGGCGTCTGAGCTGGGAATACTTTCCCCTGGTACTACTACCAATCCGTGTACCGGTTATTTTTTGGCCGGTACAGCCATAACGTTTTTTTTATTCGTTCTACGCACCATTGTCATGTAATTTGCATTGCTATGATTGTTGTGCTCTTAATAAAAATGATTTACATTCTAGTTAGTGGTCGATATACTATACTATTATTATAATAATTATTATATATACCATAATTTTAGAACGTTTGCCTTGCTGAGTCAGCTGCGACAAACTCCTCTTCTGTTTCCTTCCGGCCATAACGTTAAAACCTAACGTTAAAATATAAAAAAAGCTTAGACATTAGTTAATTTATAAACTATAAATTTTTAGGAAGCGTAGAAAAATCTATTATTTCTCATGGTTATTTGCTGATATGTTGTAAATGCGAAGTATCGATTTTTACTTATTTCATAGGCGATAATGATTATAACTGAGATTTTAAAGTTATAAATCTTATGCAAAAAATAAAATTGCGGTATATAAATAAGTAAGTCACAGAGCATTCAGTTGTTTTATAAAATTGTTACCACCTGATTGTCCCCTAAACGTGTTAACATTGCATTAGAATATCGAAAATTTATCGTTCATTATTTGTACTGTCATAAGTCTTATCTCTTAATTTGAGTTTTCAAATGGCTCGTTGAAAATAAATATTACTCATTCCTGTCATATATGATAAGACGATAACGTATGTAACGTAAACAATAAATATTGGGTAATTTTTACATACAGACATGCTACAATGAATTATATTTCTTTCCATATTATTTTAAATCTATTTCGTTAATGTGTATCAATCGTTGACTAATTCAACAAAATCGTTGTTAGAGTTGATAAGATATAAAGTAAATTTTCGACGGCTCCGTTAAGGCGATCCTTTGTGATTGTAGTTCTTTATAGTTTAGTTTCCTTTACGTAGGTACATACATATATTTTAAGTAGCGTGATTCTTTTTTCATTCATTTTCATAAAAGACTAGCTGTGTCCGCGACTTCGATCGCGTGAAACTAAAATTTTATTTAATAAAAAAAAAGTTATATAGCCTATGTTAATGCTATGCTATTATTAATGCCTATGCTAATGTAGCCTTCTAATGATGAAATATTTTTTGAAATTGGTCCAATAATTCTTATAGTTATTCTTTAATTCTGTAGTTATTCGTTACAAACAAAAATACAAATCTTACCTCTTTATAACATTAGTATAGATGACATTTGCCATTAATCAAGCAATGTGGCGTGGACGACTTTACATACATAAAGTTAATGGAAGATTCAGAAAACTGATTTGTGAATCTCATAAATTATTGTTCTATTTGGGATTCGAATCAGCTGTTGCTGATCAACGGCTGAACTGTCATCCTATCAGTGCAGTAATTGCATTCTATAGTTTATTAAAAACTAGCTGTTCCCGGGACTTCGTTCATGTGAAACTAAAACGTATTTAATAATTTTTGCCAGTTTCTGTAACTTTTTTCAATACAGCCTCAATCCTCTTGGGGGCAGCGTGATGATAAATACCATAAAGCCGTCTTCAGTGAGTGCTTTATCGAATAAAAAAGAAATAGCGTAGGCAGTATTAGCATAAAATAGGGCAATAAATTAAAACGATATTAGTATTGGCGAATAACGCGTGATTATCACTCTCACAAAATGATGGAAATGTACAGTGGTAATCGAGGTACTCTAGACAGAAAAGTCTTTAAGGAGGTTTCCCTACTTATATTGCTACACCTAATTGATACGTATATTGGATTTAATCACATAACACTATACTAATTAAGAAACCTACCCTAGAAAGAAAACCCTACGTGACGGGCTACAGAAAGGACTGATATATATATATATATATATATATATATATATATATATATATATATATATATATATATATATATATATATATATATATATATATATATATATATATATATATATATATATATATATATATATATAAGCCTTTATATATTTCACTATGTTTTATAAAATCTTTTTTTAAATATGTGAGTTCAGTTTTTTCCACTGTCAGGTTGGATCAATGATAGATGGGTCCAGGGCCCTGTCTTCTTCTCGCACTAGTTTAGTGAAAAGAAACAGTTTTCCTGCATCTGTGTTTTCAGAAGGTATAAGTTTATTAAAATTTTCTACTAGCATGTGGAGATCTTATACTGACGTGACCCCGTAACACCCTATTCGCGCGGAAGATTGATATAGCGTGGAGCTTTAGAGAATAGTAGCCCTCCAGTATAAGTTAGTTTACATTAAAACAATGTGGCATTCTTTCATTTTATTTTATTATTAAGACTATTGGTGAATTAATAATAATAAGGAAATATGATGATCAAAAAACATGCGCATCATTATCCCTTGAAACTTTTTTACGATTGAATGGAATCTTATTTGATCATAATAAGTTCTGTGAAAACGTTATCGATAATTGTCACGGTGATAATAGGTAGTAAAATTAATCATAAAAACATCGCATCGTCTGTAACTGGGTGTGTACTGTTACAAAAGAACATCGTCGCTTCAGTAAATAAATTATTATTATTGATAAATATTATGAAAAAAATATTTTACGATGGACTTTACCTGTAACATTATCTATGACTCATATATTAATACGTCATATGCATATTTACGCTGCATATAAGCTATAAGGAATATTAGTATATAAGATAGTGTACCGCCTCCGTTTTCATCAGTAAGCCCGCCGACCTACCAGCGTAGAGTACGTAGTAAAAAGTTAGTTTTTGTATTTGGAATTTCTAAACAACAAAATAAATGTAAGTATCATTAGATACTATTAAACATTTTCTTGTATAAAACTAAATGTACATTTAATTTATTACTTACTTTACAATTAATTTATACATAAATAAAAGAATAATCATTAATTTAATGGACCGTCAACATAATTTTTAAAGATAATCTTAATATTGGGTAATAATAATCGTCAAATTTTATAAATGTTTTTTGTGTGTATTGATACTTAATTTTGAATAGGTTTTCTTTCAATTGAGACCAATTAAGGTAAAAATAATAATTCATAATAAATAATAATAATAATAAATAATAATTCATAATAAATAATAATAATAATAATAAATAATTCAAAATAATAATAATAATACATCGTCATAATCTAATATCATATAGATTTAAAATATCACTGGTTTCTGATCGAATGTAGGAAAATTATACTGTAATAAAAACTCCGGTAATGTCACTGACACTCACCGAATCAGCCTTCAACTGTCGTGACTGCTTATTTTTTGCTAATAAATTATAACATTCCCGGGCACTTCGGCCTTCTGGTAATTTCTTGTATAACCCATTTTTTGTTCTCTTACATAATGTAACAACTTAAACAAGTAATAATAATAGTTCATTACCAGAACAAAACTGTTTAAATTTAACGTCTCAATTTTCGTATACCTAAAATATTTCTCAGTTCATAGAAAAATCAAACGCATAGTAGATTTATTGCTTGAATTAAATGACGCCGTAACTGAACACGCTACCAATATACTATCCATAAAGCAGTACAGATAATGATTATATTTGTTATTGAATTTGCTTATTATTAGTGTATGTTTAACATTCTATGAAGTTTGATCTATCCATTTATCGTTTTCTTTTGTTTTATATCATCGTTTATTTATTACTGCATTGCATGGTCTCTATTTCAAATATTTAAAAAAAAAATTCTCAACCAACCATTAAGTATAGTATAAATATTATGCGTACTACGTAAATTCACAGCAAATTAAAAGCTTGTCCAATACTATTCACTTCATTCATTAAAACTCTATTTAATTTCATATCATATAAAGTTTATAAAAAATAACAATGAAATGATTCTATTTTAATATCACTATTATCTATTAAAAAATATATATGTATAACTATTATTTGGAATATATTATTTAAAAGAAACGAACGTAACTGATGTCATATAGGCGTCACAATATCATGATCGCAGAGGTATCTAGAAATACTAGATGTATTTAACATATGTTGCTGTAAAGTAATTTTGTTGAGATCGTATAATAAATCTATACCAAAACAATCGAAAAAAATATACTATTTATCTGAATCATAGCAGCATAAAATCTTACAGACGATAAATTAAGACATGCCCGATTGTTAAAAAAATTTTGGTTCACACATAAATCATTATAAACAAGAAGCTTGTTTCTTGCAGAATAATGGCCAATGACAGCGGACGTATTGTGTTCCCTGATGAGGTTGATGGAATCAAAGAAGCCGCTAATAAAAGTAAAGTCGACGTCGAAGCCGGAGATAGCAACACTGTAGAAGAAACTCTAGCAGACCCTGGTATTACCTTAAGGAATATAGCCACAGTACCTGCTAACTGTTCAGAAGGTTCCCAAATGGGTGAGGATGGTGTTTGCCGAAAACCTTTTCCAGATGAAGAATCACTCTCACAGGAAGATCTGAAAAACAAAGAGAAAGCTTTATATTATGATGCTTAAGATAGTTAAAAATATCAACAATTACCCTTTTTTTATCGAAAGGATAAGTCAAGTCAAGGGAATTATTATATTGCGATAAATCGCATACGAGTAATTTCTACCACTTGTACACTGGCTAAATAATTATGTGGCTTTTAAGTGACTAATTTTTGAAATTGAAATTGACATTTATTATTACCACGTGTCACTGATTACTATGCAATTTATTTCTTTTTAACAGAATATAAGAAATTAATATTAATAAATATTGTAATTACTGATATTGTTGATAATTTTAGAAAAAAAGAGTAAAAAAAAGGAAAAGAAAAAAAAGGAAGTGAAAAAGCTTAGTAGATACTATTAATTTTTTACGATAGATGACCATAAAATTTTAATATTTCGGAGTTCATCGTTTAACAGTTAAAGTTAAAGTAATTGTTACTAATAATACTCTATTTATAATTACTACAAAATGACAAAATAACTAAAATAAATCAAAACAAAGCATGAAAATGATTGTGCCAAACCGCATGAAAATACCTTATGAACTTTTTATAGTTCCTTTATATTGGCATGTTGAAGGAATAGGGTAATCTATAAGGGCAACTTACTTTCCTTTAAAGTTCCAAGACATGTAAGCTGCGTCAGTAAATTTATTTGATAAGTATTTAGTAACGGTGTCTCCAGAACTGTTATACGAATCTTTTCTGTTTGTATTTAACGAATACTGTTTGAAGTAATCCAAAGCTGAAAATTGTTCAATAAGACCTATATTACTCCCTATTTACTGCGTTTTTAAAGACCATTCTTCTGTGCTATGCTCTATAGAGATGACAGTAACTAGCTAATGCTAATATAGTAAATCCTCACGTAACCTACACAGAACAAAGTCATATAATATGCGTTTAATGTATTGTAATATTCCATAAAACATGGTTATTCATTAGCATTAATTATCATTAAAGTGCAAATAAATCACGAAGTCTGCGTGTGTATATAAAACATATCTCCTATAATTCTGAGATATCTTTTACATAATTTATTGATTACTTTGTAATCCCCGGGGCTAAATCTAGCATATCTTAACATATATGTACGCTGCTTTTGTAATGTAATCAACGGTAATATTTTATTCAAATAAGAATCAAATGCTGTTGGTTGCCAACCGCATCAACTTGAGCATTGCTGGATTAGTATCACTTTTTATTTATATTATTCCTTATAGTTCGAATAAGGAGTTTAGACAAAAAAACAAAAGTATAATTAAAGATTGGAAAACTGAAATTGCGCTTTCTATAGAATACTTGTATGAATTCAAAACTATAACCCACGATCTGAACAATGTATTTTTTTCCATCGTTCTTTGGGAAAATATTCTAGAGAATCTAGATAATGTTTTATACTCGAATTATTAAATACTAGAAAGGGGTGCTATAACGGGTTAACTAATTTGTAATCATTGTAAATTAATATTACGTACTTCCTTTTTCCATAATAACCAAATTATTTTATTATTATTTTTCCTGTACATTTTACTTACCTATATTATGGTTATTATCATTAACAATATCTACGTATAAGATTAATGAATTGAATACCTACAAATGTATATATTTATTATTTAAATTTCTAAACATTAAAATTAAAGTTGACATGCCAGATATGGACTATCTATGTTCCGTATGGGAGATAAATAAATAATACTTTGGATTATTGATTGGATATCTACATGTTTGTGTAAATATAACGCAAACTAGGAAAAACATCACAGAAATAGATAAGGTTATCAAATAATAAAATTGTCCCTTACGAACGAACAGTTGTCACTCACTGAAGTCACTTGTATTCAAGTCTGACAGCGAGCTGCACTTATATATTTTGGGTTTAATAGTTATACAGTACTGTTCGAATATGGTTCTTCGGCGTCGCAGTCGTCTCTTCGGAGCGTTACTGTAATTTTAAGAGTATTTAAAAAACCTATATATTTCAAATTCAATCGTCAAATCTACCTACAATCTTACCTACACGGAAACGAATTCCGTATTGTTAGAAAAAACACAACACTAGGATCTCTGCATTGGGTTTATAACTATAAACATATATATAACTGAGTAATCTTTAGCGGTATTACAATCTTTTATTAATATATCATATAAAAACGAATCGTTTTTTTTTTAATTATAAGTTATGATAGGTGACTATCTTACACTAAACATATTAAAACTTTTATTTATAAGTATAATTATATACTTTGAAAGAATTCGGAAATACTGGTAATATTACGGTTAATTTACTTGTAATTCCCAAATTCTTACTTTTATTCATTTAAGGACTGTAGATATTTGTAACTTTTTCTTACAATGGTTTGGGAATTTTGACAAAAACAAATGTGTGAAATTTTTAATCAATTTAGATTACATTTGGCTTGTGTATGAAACGTGTCGTAAATTTATGTACGCATCCCCTGCCGTATATCCCCTATGAGAGACTTGCACACTATACCCCACGTATTCTTCTATTACCTATTCTATTGGACCGGGGAGCAGAGACTGTATCCTAACAACATCTGTTGCTCGGCAGGCGCGGGCCCCTCAAAAGGGATCACTTTCTGCAGTGTAGGGAGCACTGAACACAGGGTGTGTCTTGCCTAGGGCCTATGCATTATTAAATGCGAGAGCCGGGCAAAGTATAATGCGGGACAGTCTTTAAAGGAAATTTTGGCTTCTCGGTTGTCCTCCTCTAGAACGTATGTACGTGTGACCCAGTGGTATGCCTGCCAATATTTACTATGTTTACATATATATTTTATTTTGTTTGATTCCTTAAGCTTTGTCGAGATTTTCAGAATTTTCAATTTTATTCGTTACCAAGTGTTCTGTAACTCTTATACATTTAAGGTTAATCTTGATCTATCAGACCTATACTGCTAAAGGAATATTATAAGAGATGAAACTGGATCATTTTCTTGTATAACTTCGTTTAATATTGCGGTCTCTGCATTGTTTTTATAGAAATTCAAAGAATTCTCATAAGTCGAATTCTAATAATTTATTTCATTGTTTATACTTGGACAGGAAAAATGTTTAAAGAAATAAAAATAAAGGCGTATTAAATAAATCAACAAACGATACGTTGAACATAGGTAGAGATACTTAAACACAAGGATATTTGTATATAACTACTGCACCTCACATTGAATAAGTAGATATTTACTTTTCCTACTTGGATGTCAATTTCGTTCCGATAATACTACATGAAAAAGAAAGTATCCTATTGTAATTACATTTAAATTATATTCTCACTTTAAATTTAATTAAATTAGGTTTCATACCTAATGTCGTCGAATTTTACTTCAGAGTTATACTTCATCACTAACTAATTAATAATATAATAATTAACAAATTTTAATCCTTACTAATATTATAAATGCGAAAGTGAGTTTGTTAGTTTATTTGTTACGCTTTCACGCCTAAACCGCTAAATAGATTGTTTTTTTATTTATTATTTATATAGTTAATGTTTAGCGTTATGGCCATAATCTCATTTAATCTTAAGTGACGATACGGCCCACATTGGTAGACACGCTAAACCTGTGAAGGAACTGGCTCTCAAGTGCAACTGCCGGAACACACCTATTGGTATTTGGCGGTAGATTTTCAACTTGAGGGTGGTAGCTAGCCAGTCGGGCAACAGAAAAAGCCCTACCACCATGCTATGGTTTCCTCACGATGTTTTATTTCACCGGAAGCTCAAGCTCATTGTAGGTGGTTGGATTCGAACTTACGTCCCTTGACGCAAAGTTGTACACACTACCACTGAGCTATCATCGTTTCTAATTGTGATGAATTTTGGTATAGAGATAGATGGGAGGCAACCTGGAGACGGTGATAGCCCACCTTTTTAGGCGAAAATTTTATCGGAAGTGGGGTAAAGAGAGGGATAAACTCTATATGAAACCTTTTATTGCGTCATCCAATTTGTTTAACATAACCAATATTAACGCGAGCGAAGTCGCATGTAAAATCTAGTTATTCTATATTCCCTTATAGAATAATTCTTCACAATATTATCATCTTATTTCAGCTTATATTCTTTCTTTGTAATATTTTAATTGAAACTTCCTTCTACCTTGTAGCGCATGTTGTGGCAGCTATTAAAGGTCAATATGCCTATAGATTATTTGTATATAGTGTTAAATGATATTTGGTGAATTCGTCACTAGCTGTCGTAATTAAGTGAAAAAAAATCTGTATTGAAGATTACTTTGTTATCTATACTAATATTATAAAGAGAAAAGATTTGTATTTTTATGTTTGTAATGAATAAACACAAAAAGTACTGCACCCATTTTACGATTTTGTCATCACTAGAATGCTTAATTATCATTGAGTAACATTAGCGATATTTAATACTAGAAAAAATAGGAATCCCAACTAAAACTTGAATACTCTAACCCAAGGTTTAAAAATTTTAGCCATAAAATATCTCTAGGCGTATGCGCTGCGGAAACTATTGATGATAGGTCAAAAAATGTTCTACAAAATTAAAGGACGTCAATATGTACAAAAGCCTTTGCAATACCGAATACTTCTTTAAAAGTTATCAGAAATTCCGACCAAATCAGACCATGTTACCCAAAACATAGCTTATGCAAAGAAATCATTTCGTATTCAAGACTGTTGCAATACCTGTAGATTACTTTTTGATTTATTCAAATTGGACATTTTGTTCAAAAGATATTCTGAATTTAAAAATGTCAATCTAACGCGATCTATGGGAAACGCGGTGAGAAAGGGGGCGGCGAATAAATAAAATGTAAGAATAAATTTTGAGAATATAAATAAATTTAAGGTTAAAAATGAAAAACTTTACAAGAAAAATATAAATAGTAATTTGAAAACAAACTACTTATATCCTACATAAAGATACATTTATGCTACGTAAATAAATGTCCACCCATGCGAAGCCGGGACGGGCCGCTAGTAAATAATATAGTTACCTTTCCAAGCTCAAACTTCTCTGCATTTCAAACTTACTGAAATAATAATTAAAAAACGTGCATTATATTTTATATACTATTATTTACATATTATTCTCAACAGACCTTTAAAATTTTTGTCAATTCGTATTGTGTCACTTTATGAAATTTGTCAAGATTTAATTTATTCCAAAATAATTACGTGCCAATATTCCTATGTCATTCTGTTACTTTGTTTATATTTTTATGTAATAATAATTATCGCTTCGATAGATACTCATTGGTCAATGTTCAGAAATCGATAAAAATTATTTAGCTACCATATTTTATTTCAAGGTCAGCTGATGGTGTTACTAACAAGGTTAATCAAATTAGTAAGAAACCTTGAATTACACAGTATTTGATCGTGTATGTATGTAATATACTAATACTTTGAATGAAAGGATATTAGATCGATCAAATACTATTTTTTAGAGTAGCATGGCACGTGATTGTAAGTACAGTAAAAGAATAGTGGCTACCAAGAGATGGGAACTCAATGGTGGTTATTACTATCATGTCGGCCTGCAAGTTTGTTGGCTGCTGCAAAACAAAACAATTTGTCAGGTACAGAACTCTATCACACCACTTCGTTACTAGATATGCAATTACTGATTGCACGATGTATATGCCAATATATAACTGTTGAAAACTATAAACCACTTTTGTCTCTATAACACATTTCATTTATTATTCTTGTTCTGTAGCAATCTACCGTACAATCTTTTCATATTTTGAAGACAGAGTTGTCTGACTTTGTAGTGATGGGTTGCGCATTGTTGTCTAACAATAACGTCCATTTTCTTTATTAGTGTATTATCTATGTCGTCCAACATATATCAAGTTGTATATGACCACATAGACAGATTGTTTTTATTTTTTTTTTATTTTAGCGTTATGGTTACAATATCACCAGCTGTTAAGTGACTGCGTCTCAAGTGCAACTGCCGGAACACACCTATAAGTATTTGGCGGCAGATTTTCAACTTGAGGGTGGTAGCTAGTTAGGCATTTGAAAAAGCCCTACCACCATGCTATTACTTCCTTACTATGATTAACTTCACCGAAAGCTCAGGCTCATTGCAGGTGGATTCGAACTCACGTTCATTGACGGGGCATCCGTGCAAACTACTAACTGAGCCACCATCGCTTCAAAGTTTTTGTGTTCGCTTGCGTAAAACGTAATCAAAAAATGAATGGTGGACACTAACCATTTGGACATTCCTACCATCTAACTGAAGTATTTTATCTTAATATGAGTATAATATATAGCTTCTTTTTTATATGTCGCGCAACCTAATGACTGCATTGCATCTGATGCATTAGTACAGTACAATCCAAGTCAGTTATATGTACTTATTGTCTATAGCATATCGATCTAAAATTATAGTCAAACAGTAATTAGTATATGACACTTACGGTCGATGACGATTACAATTGATAACATGTTTTCTATATAAAAGCACTTCAATTTTAGCACTTCAACATGGTCATGGAATGTTTTCAAAACGAAGTCTACGTGTTGTACGATTTATATCTATATTAAAGCTATGAAGCGGTAAAGTGTTTTTGTTTGTTTGAACGCGCTAATCTTACGAACTATAAGTCGGATTTCAAACATTATTTTTGTATTTGATAGAGCAATTGTTGAAAACGGCTTTAAGGTATTTCATCACACTACCAATTGGAGCCAAGCTGTATCGAAAAAAGGTACAAAAACGAGCAAAATTTATTAAATTATTTTTAGTTCCACGAGAACGAAATCGCGAGCAAAATTAGTCATAATAATAAAGAACACAGTTATATGAATGTATACTAAACATGCAATTTTACTATCCACATATTTCATGCAGGTTCAAATGCATTAACAATTTCCTTTTTTAATAAAATACTGAACTACAATTTTTATATATAAAACATTTCGTGTCACATTGTTTGTCCGTGATGAACTCCTAAACTACTGAACCGATTTTAATCAAATTTTGCACACTGAGTGGAGTTTGATTTAACCTGAGAGATAGGATACTTTTTATCTCCATAAATAATCATAACCTAATATATGATGTTGGAGTCGATGTGATTGACTACTCGAAAAGACAGAACAAGGTCTGCCATGTCAGCTATTATAATATAGTTAACATTTGAGGATAATAAAAAAGTATATATATCCCTTAATAAAATGCTTCGTTAATCGTGACCAGTCATATTACAAGTAAAATTGACCACAAAGTAAAAAATACATTTCAGAGTCAAAGGAATGTAACTTAGTAATATGTGAGTTGTAAACAAACATAGTTAGGCATAAGTATCTGTTCTGAAAATTTTATCAAGTTATTACAGTTACTTGTAAGAACCATAATAAATACAGAGTAAATAAACTGTTATTGTTATTCACCTAGTCTGATATCCAATTTTAGGAATACGTAAAGGAAGTTATCGTAAATATGTTACTAATTTCCTTTATATTATGAACATTGTTGTATACAACAAACGATAGGACAATTGTTTAAATAAATAAATTAGTATGAAATGTTACCTACATGTTTACGTGAGAACAATGATATTTTTCAATTTATGTTAACATATGTAATATCGTAATTAAATATATTTTTATTTGCGACTGTTCGACATCTATGTTGGAAATTATAGTTTATTTGGTTAATAATTGCCTTACGGTGAGTTACTAATGATAAGTTACTGTGGAGAACTCTCCGTCGGGATGCTTGCTAGTATCGTTGTATGTATATGCGTACATCTTTGGCTTAAAACTGAATGAAACTATATAGCTAACTTTACATTTACTTTTTTGATTTGCTTAGATTCATGTTTCCCATTGCAAGTTTTTGAATTCAGCGAAACTCGGTCATTCAGATATCTGATTCTAATAAGTGCACAATTTGTATATATATAATAATATGTACACTGTTAAAAATTTTTGTAATATTACAATCTCTTTACAAGACACATGTCATGTAAAATTACAATCCAGTGTGTACCAAAATGAAGTTACTATTCTATTTAGGTAATTTTTCCAAACACTTTCATAAAACCACTATGATAAGTTGCAATTATACAAAATGCATGTATAAACAGTACACATATAGTAATTTTACAAATCAATTCATTAATTACAAATGAAAAGCGTTATAACTTTACAAGCTTTGTTTTTAGTCTTATTCATAACAACTTTATGTAATATTACAAAGAAACAATGTAACTTTGATTACAATGAATTTATTATATATTCAAAAATCATCATATTATTTTTACTTCTTTAATTGTAAAATTAGAAAGTACGTAGTAATTTCGCCAAAAATTATAATATGTTAGCCGCAAATTGCAATTTTACTAAACTTCAAGTGTAAAAATTATTTGTAAAATTATTATATTTTTACAAATCATAATTATTGTAAAATCCGATATCACACTGTTGAAAATGCTCGTAAAATTACAATCTATTTACAAATTGAAGATTAAGTAAAATTGCAACTTTGTCCAAACTAAAATACGATTACCATACAATTAAAGTCATTTTCTAAGACATATCAGAAAAACACTATTAAAAGTTTGAGTTTTACAGCTATATTGCATAAACTCTATATGTGTTGTAAATGTGTAAATATAATGTGTATTGTAATTCTACAAGACATATTGCTTTTGATAAGTTTTGTATTTTGCAAATTAAATATTTTAATTTTACAAACTATTTTTAATTTAGCTTATTTGTAAAATTACAATGTTCGTCATTGACATTAGTACTTACGTTTTTGAATTTTCTAAAACAATGAAAAATGTTTTGCAAAATTACAATGTTTGTTACTGAAATTAGTATTTACGTTTTTGAATTTTCCAAAACAGAAACAATAAAAAAAGATTTGTAAAATTACAAAGCTTGATTACTTAAATTACAAAACTGCTTTGAGCATATACTTCCAACACATTTCTTGTAAAATTACCAAAGAAATTTTTAACAGTGTACCTATACTACTATGGCAATTTGTGTTTTTTTGTTGCTATACTTTCCGAGTTAAGCTAGATAAGTTTTTTTTTGTAAGAGAGCTCACAGCTCGATCAACCAGAAATGACAGATACAATAAAATGCGATCAAGGTTTAATTTTAAATGTCTACAATTCGTGTTAATACTATATATATTTGATAGAATTTATGAATATATCTATTTTGATTTATAAAGTATATAAGCTCAAAGTGCAAGACTTTAATTCGACTACTTTATGTTTTAAATACTGGCGATATTAAAATTTGGCAATGTGCTATAACGGTGCATATCGTCATAAAAGGGAAAGTGTTCTGACGCACATTTATCGTCCACCAAATGACAATAAACTGTATTTTTGTAAGTGGAAAAGTGCATTATTGGTTATAGCTTCCCAATTACGCTACGTAACGATGCAAAAAGTATAAGTGACACTTAAATTAAGTGACATTAAAGAAGTTTATATAAAACAGTTGAAATTCCACCAACGTCATAAGATACTCATATCGGACCACATCCGTTGTCTGTGCAAATATATTGAAAAACGTAGCCGTGGCGACGTAGATTATGATTGGCGTGATCTTACCGGGCTCATATTTGCATACCTAAATAACGAAATCATTGATTCCTTATCGCATTTCCAATAACTGGCGATACCGTCTGTTTGCTTAGTCTGGAATATTTCGTTCGTGATATCCTGTTTACACGATGCGGGCCAACATTTAATACTAAGAGCGAAATATTTATGGTTGCCAAAATAAATGGACCTACGATATTTGTACTACTATATATATCTATGTGACGATGTGGCTCAAATTGGCGGGAATACACCTATAGGTATTTGGCGGTAGGTTTTCAACTTGATGGTGGTGGCTAGCCAGGCGGGTATTAGAGAATACCCTACCACCATGTTATGGTTTCATCACGATGTTTTGCTTCACCGAAAGCTCAAACTTATTGTAGGTGGATTTAAACTCATGTCTCGTCACGCGGTGTCCCTACACACTACCAACTAAGCTATCATCGATTCAAATTCCATCAGTTTAGATGCAAATGGTCATAGGTGAAACTGTGTCTCCATATTTGTTATTTATAAATGCGTATATAACTGTAAAATAATTCTATTCGTAATGGGTCTGTGATTGAGGTATATGAGAATTGTAATAGAAAATAAAGGAAGGAAATAGCATACCCGTATAGGCATTCCGTATATTTTTGTTTTAAAAGAGCTGCATATGTATATATTTCGATCTATCCTAAATTAGATTTCAGTGAACAGGCGTATAAATTTGCCGAAAACAGTTATAGCAAATCTGGAACATTAACCATGTACCTACTTCATAGATCACTTGGAAATCTCAAAACAATGTGACCATAAATTCAGATGCTATTTAGAGATTTTTTTTATTTTTAAGTGAAAAATAATTCAGTGTGAAACACGAAACAAACAAAACACTTAATATTAAAATACTTTGTTTATTGTATTCAAAAAGTGTGTACTAGGCTTTGAGTGTCCACTATCTTGGATCACGTCGGCACTTAACATCAGGTGAGATTGTGGCCATAACGTTTTTTTTATTCGTTCTACGCACCATTGTCATGTAATTTGCATTGCTATGATTGTTGTGCTCTTAATAAAAATGATTTACATTTTAGTTAGTGGACGATATACTATACTATTATTATAATAATTATTATATATACCATAATTTTAGAACGTTTGCCTTGCTGAGTCAGCTGCGACAAACTCCTCTTCTGTTTTCTTCCGGCCATAACGTTAAAAACTAACGTTAAAATATAAAAAAAAACTTAGATATTAGTTAATTTATAGACTATACATTTTTAGAAAGCGTAGAAAAATCTAATATTTCTCATGGTTCTTTGCTGATATGTTGTAAATGCGAAGTATAGATTTTTACTTATTTCATAGGCGATAATGATTATAACTGAAATTTTAAAGTTATAAATCTTATGCAAAAAATAAAATTGCAGTATATAAATAAGTAAGTCACAGAGCATTCAGTTGTTTTATAAAATTGTTACCACCTGATTGTCCACTAAACGTGTTAACATTGCATTAGAATATCGAAAATTTATCGTTCATTATTTGTACTGTCATAAGTCTTATCTCTTAATTTGAGTTTTCAAATGGCTCGTTGAAAATATATATTACTCATTCCTGTCATATATGATAAGACGATAACGTATGTAACGTAAACAATAAATATTGGGTAATTTTTATTAGAAACGAAATATTATTTCGCAGATTTTCATTCGTTAACAGACATGCTACATGAATTAAATTGCTTTCCATATTATTTTAAATCTATTTCGTTAATGTGTATCAATCGTTGACTAATTCAACAAAATCGTTGTTAGAGTTGATAAGATATAAAGTAAATTTTCGACGGCTCCGTTAAGGCGATCCTTTGTGATTGTAGTTCTTTATAGTTTAGTTTCCTTTACGTAGGTACATACATATATTTTAAGTAGCGTGATTCTTTTTTCATTCATTTTCATAAAAGACTAGCTGTGTCCGCGACTTCGTTCGCGTGGAACTAAAATTTTATTTATTAAAAAAAAATTATATAGCCTATGTTACTCAGGGCTAATGTAGCCTTCTAATGGTGAAATATTTTTTGAAATTGGTCCAATAATTGTTATAGTTATTCTTTAATTCTGTAGTTATTCGTTACAAACAAAAATACAAATCTTACCTCTTTATAACATTAGTATAGATGACATTTGCTATTAATCAAGCTATGTGGCGTGGACGACTTTTATTATACATAACTTCAGAAAACTGATTTGTGAATCTCATAAATTATTGTTCTATTTGGGATTCGAATCAGCTGTTGCTGATCAAGGGCTAAACTGTCATCCTATCAGTGCAGTAATTGCATTCTATAGTTTATTAAAAACTAGCTGTGCCCGCGACTTCGTTCATGTGAAACTAAAATGTATTTAATAATTTTTGCCAGTTTCTGTAACTTTTTTCAATACAGCTTCAATCCTATTGGGTGCAGCGTGATAATAAATACCATAAAGCCGTCTTCAATGAGTGCTTTATCGAATAAAAAAGAAATAGCATAGGCAGTATTAGCATAAAATAGGGCATTAAATTAAAACATTAAAACGATATTAGTATTGGCGAATAACGCGTGATTATCACTCTCACAAAATAATGGAAATGTAAAGTGGTAATCGAGGTACTCTAGACAGAAAAGACTTTAAGGAGGTTTCCCTACTTATATTGCTACACCTAATTGATACGTATATTGGATTTAATCACATAACACTATACTAATTAAGAAACCTACCCTAGAAAGAAAACCCTACGTGACGGGTTACAGAAAGGACTGATATATATATATGTATATATATATATATATATATATAAGCATTTATATATTTCACTATGTTTTAGAAAATCATTTTTCAAATATGTGAGTTCAGTTTTTTCCACTGTCAGGTTGGATCAATGATAGATGGGTCCAGGGCCCTGTCTTCTCCTCGCACTAGTTTAGTGAAAAGAAACAGTTTTCCTGCATCTGTGTTTTCAGAAGGTATAAGTTTATTAAAATTTCTACTAGCATGTGGAGATCTTATACTGACGTGACCCCGTAACACTCTATTCGCGCGGAAGATTGATATAGCGTGGAGCTTTAGAGAATAGTAGCCCTCCAGTATAAGTTAGTTTACATTAAAACAATGTGGCATTCTTTCATTTTATTTTATTATTAAAACTATTGGTGAATTAATAATAATAAGGAAATATGATGATCAAAAAACATGCGCATCATTATCCCTTGAAACTTTTTTACGATTGAATGGAATCTTATTTGATCATAACAAGTTCTGTGAAAACGTTATGGATAATTGTCACGGTGATAATAGGTAGTAAAATTAATCATAAAAACATCGCATCGTCTGTAACTGGGTGTGTACTGTTACAAAAGAACATCGTCGCTTCAGTAAATAAATTATTATTGATAAATATTATAAAAAAAATATTTTACGATGGACTTTACCTGTAACATTATCTATGACTCATATATTAATACGTCATATGCATATTTACGCTGCATATAAGCTATAAGGAATATTAGTATATAAGATAGTGTACCGCCTCCGTTTTCATCAGTAAGCCCGCCGACCTACCAACGTAGAGTACGTAGTAAAAAATTAGTTTTTGTATTTGGAATTTCTCAACAACAAAATAAATGTAAGTATCATTAGATACTATTAAACATTTTCTTGTATAAAACTAAATGTACATTTAATTTATTACTTACTTTACAAATAATTTATACATAAATAAAAGAATAATCATTACTTTAATGGACCGTCAATATAATTTTTAAAGATAATCTTAATATCGGGTAATAATAATCGTCAAATTTTATAAATATTTTTTGTGTGTATTGGTACTTAATTTTGAATGGGTTTTCTTTCAATTGAGACCAATTAAGGTAAAAATAATAATTCATAATAAATAATAATTCATAATAAATAATAATAATAATAATAAATAATTCAAAATAATAATAATAATACATCGTCATAATCTAATATCATATAGATTTAAAATATCACTGGTTTCTGATCGAATGTAGGAAAATTATACTGTAATAAAAACTCCGGTAATGTCACTGACACTCACCGAATCAGCCTTCAACTGTCGTGACTGCTTATTTTTTGCTAATAAATTATAACATTCCCGGGCACTTCGGCCTTCTGGTAATTTCTTGTATAACCCATTTTTTGTTCTCTTACATAATGTAACAACTTAAACAAGTAATAATAATAGTTCATTACCAGAACAAAACTGTTTAAATTTAACGTCTCAATTTTCGTATACCTAAAATATTTCTCAGTTCATAGAAAAATCAAACGCATAGTAGATTTATTGCTTGAATTAAATGACGCCGTAACTGAACACGCTACCAATATACTATCCATAAAGCAGTACAGATAATGATTATATTTGTTATTGAATTTGCTTATTATTAGTGTATGTTTAACATTCTATGAAGTTTGATCTATGCATTTATCGTTTTCTTTTGTTTTATATCATCGTTTATTTATTACTGCATTGCATGGTCTCTATTTCAAATATTTAAAAAAAATGTTCTCAACCAACCATTAAGTATAGTATAAATATTAGGCGTACTACGTAAATTCACAGCAAATTAAAAGCTTGTCCAATACTATTCACTTCATTCATTAAAACTCTATTTAATTTCATATCATATAAAGTTTATAAAAAATAACAATGAAATGATTCTATTTTAATATCACTATTATCTATTAAAAAATATATATGTATAACTATTATTTGGAATATATTATTTAAAAGAAACGAACGTAACTGATGTCATATAGGCGTCACAATATCACGATCGCAGAGGTATCTAGATATACTAGATGTATTTAACATATGTTGCTGTAAAGTAATTTTGTTGAGATCGTATAATAAATCTATACCAAAACATTCGAAAAAACTATACTATTTATCTGAATCATAGCAGCATAAAATCTTACAGACGATAAATTAAGACATGCCCGATAGTTAAAAAAATTTTGGTTTACACATAGATCATTATAAACAAGAAGCTTGTTTCTTGCAGAATAATGGCCGATGACAGCGGACGTATTGTGTTCCCTGATGAGGTTGATGGAATCAAAGAAGCCGCTAATAAAAGTAAAGTCGACGTCGAAGCCGGAGATAGCAACACTGTAGAAGAAACTCCAGCAGACCCTGGTATTACCTCAAGGAATGTAATCACAGCACCTGCTAACTGTCCAGAAGGTTACCAAATGGGTAACGATGGTGTTTGCCGACAAGTTTTTAATTAAGTTCATAGTAACTTTAAGTGACATTTATAATACAAGCTTTAATACTTATCCGTTGATTGTGTTGTTTAAGCATAGGTCTGGCATGAATGCGACTTTTATGGTATTAAATTAAGCGAGATGAGAATAATTAGTAATAAGTTTTGTTTGTTTAGGTAATGTGTAATAAAAATACCTAAGTGTTATTAATATCTTATGTCTAACAGTATTGTATAATTAATACATGTAATAAAACGCATTTTTCTAATAATTAACGATCGTTTACTTTAAAATACTCATTATAATTACATACTTTATGCTGGACTAAATTTGTTATACTCAAACCACAGTACTAAGAAAAAAAAAGGTTTTTACTCTCGCATTCTACTTGTAGTTATAAATAACCCAACGTGGCATAAGTTTTAACAAATGGAGCATCACTCTCACAGGAAGTTCTGAAAAACAAAGAGAAAGCTTTATATTATGATGCTTAAGATAGTTAAAATATCAACAATTACCCTTTTTTTATCGAAAGGATAAGTCAAGTCAAGGGAATTATTATATTGCGATGAATCGCATACGAGTAATTTCTACCACTTGTACACTGGCTAAATAATTATGTGGCTTTTAAGTGACTAATTTTTTAAATTGAAATCGACATTTATTATTACCACGTGTCACTGATTACTATGCAATTTCTTTCTTTTTAACAGAATATAAGAAATTAATATTAATACATATTGTAATTACTGATATTTTGATAATTTTAGAAAAAAAGAGTAAAAAAAAGGAAAAAAAGGAAGTGAAAAAGCTTAGTAGATTCTATTATTTTTTTACGATAGATGACCATAAAATTTTAATATTTCGGAGTCAGTATTTAATACAAAATTTAATCGTTTAACAGTTAAAGTTAAAGTAATTGTTACTAATAATACTCTATTTATAATTACTACAAAATGACAAAATAACTAAAATAAATCAAAACAAAGCATAAAAAAGATTGTGCCATTAAGAAAAAAAAACATTGTCATTATTTAACCAAAATTTATATTAATTCATTTCTTTATTTCCTATGTACATTTGTTTGTGTAACGTACAAAATAAATTAAAAATTATGCATGTTTTAAAATATATAACAGTCAACGGTGATATAAAAAAACATTTCAGATATATTACATATAGAAATACAAACATAATTTAAGTTATAATAAATTTGAGAAAAAGGATCACAAATCGAACTATAAAGATTCCGTGGCATGCAGCCAACAAAAAATTATTAAACTATATAATGTTAAACGTGCAAATATCCAAAAACTAAGTAAAAATAAATGATTCTTCAGGTACAACTCATTATATTTCACTACTAAATGATCTAAGCAAGCTGAGAGCACTATTACTTACTCGTCTTCCCATGGACAAATATCGTTCCTCTGCGTACGCTCACATATACTGCTCTTATTATCACGTTTAACAATATCGGTCTCGGAAGCCGACGTGACTTCGTCTCTATGTGCAACAGTTTTTATCGCGTCCGACTCGGATGCAGCCCGAGTATCCGAAATCTTATTTGGTGGCGCCGAAGGCACTTTATCTACGTTGTCATCGTCGGCCCCGATATCCTCGCCTACTGCGAGAGGAGCGACCGGCGGTCGTCTGCTCATCTCGTTGACGCTCGTTGCAACCAAACACACAGCAGGCTCATTACCGTCAAACTCTTCAGATTCGTCAACAACCGCCGGAACATTAATCGACACTGAACCTCTAACCACTTCACTGTCCGATAAACTCGTTTCCGTTACATCGTCCTTTCTTTCGATACAAATCAAAACTTCACTATTATCGCTTATATCTTCTGGAACCTGCTTTGACTCTTTCACTACAGATGCTTCTTGCGATAACGTACCTCGAACTGACATAATATCGTCTTCGGATGATCTCGTTCGGTCAGACTCTCTTCGATCAAACTGTTCCCCCGAAGCAGTAGAATCATCACACGATTCATCTAAGGATGCACTGGTAACGGTTGCGTTTGTTTTGCGGCTTATAATTTCAGATGCATTTACGGGTCTAGTCGATTCGTCGCTGTTCAATTCTTTTCGTAAAAATGTCACGTCAGCTAATCTTAATGGACGCGTTGGATCTGTGGGTGTCGCGTCGGCTGATGCAAACACTGAAGGTGGCTCATCAGAATGTGCTATCGATCTCGACTCCTCTGGAGAAGTGGTACCAGTAGGTGTTTCTGTGGACTCGTCGTCTGGCGCTGAGCTAACGCTGATGGTAGGTGTAGGGTGTGGAGGTGCATGAACCGTAGGCTGCGCGACTGGTGCTGGCCGCGGTAATCGAGGAGAGTGTGGGGGTGAAGCGAGTGGAGCTAAATGTCGTGGCTCTACTGCGGAAAGACGACGCAAAGGCGGCGGCGCACCACGCAGGCCACCGTCAAGTGTACTCTGTTGTGGTAAGCGACGCGTCCGTTCTGTTATACCCACAGCCGCGCTTACGTCTGACGACGAACTGCCGGAGTCAGCAGCGGAGTCTTGGCGTCTGCGTGCTCCGTATACTCCTTCACGGGATGAACACTCCCATGGTAATATTTCAGCAGCGTCATCATCAAGAGGATCCCTGTGAGGTTATAAAATCATTATATTTGACAATTATATGACAAATATGAATATAGCTTATTTAAAGCTTGACATTTGAATTGTTCACTCATTTTTACTTCTAGCTGAACTCTAGATACTCTAATGATAATATTACAGACTAATAAAGAAAATACCTGAAAGGAATTTCTGTCAGGTTTGATTGACTATGGCTATGTGATGGAGGATCTGGTGGGCGAGATGGCTGCGCTGCACACAGCGCGAGTTCATGAGCAGATCCTGATAACGATCGGTCGGATCCACGACGTCGAGCTAGTCCCGTTCCACTAGTACTGCTAGATCCACCTGAACCGCTAGCTGATCCCGGTTTCTTTTTTACTTGACCACCAAAGTTAAAAAACCTGTAACAAAAATATAAAGCCTAACAGAACATTGTGTTTAAAAGTTACGATGTAGGTTTCTGAAATCTCTTGATGATAATATTATTGTATAGCTCGTTCCTGTTCCATTAGCTTGTGATCGTTAAAATCACTAACTCAAATGGGCAGGATGTATAAGTATTATGTTGTGTATAGCTATAAAGCTATGTATAGCTATAAAGATGTCAAAGGATTAAGGCAAATATAACTTACTTTGCTTTTTTCTGATACACGTTACGTCCCTCCGTCAGCAGTCGTTGAAAATGGTCAGAGCGAATGAAGCGCGGATAACAATCCTTTTTTAACAGTAACCCGTAAATATGCTCCGCAGCGTCGTCAAACGCGTATCGAGAACCGGACCGCATCCCTTCCGCAACGCGCTCTGCTGTTGCACCATCAATATTGATTTCGCATGGAGCACCCGGTTTTAGAAATTCACTATGAACAAAGTTACAACTGAATAAAGTACAATCACTGAAATAGTAGTACGTCTGAAAATAAGACAGCAAATTATTTCTAATGAATATTAATGAAAAATCTTGGCTGATGAATTAATAAAATCAATACTATGTACGCAAACTTGTGGCTTAATATGCGTTAACGAAGTTATCGTAAATTGCAAGCAAACATTTAAATATTACTTTGATTTCACCATTTAATCAGAGAATTATGCTGTCTGTCACAATTAACGCTGCGCTTTTATTCAGAAGTTATAAATAGGTACCTACTCGTAAATTTCCTCCAACTTCTTAGGTATTTGCTTTATACTGCTTCGACGTAAATCCATAACTGCCAACCAAAACCGAATATTTTCATGTGAGTATTCTTTTCGAAGAAAGCTAGTAAATTCTTGCAAACCGGTCGGGTCCGACACCAACTCTTCTATCGATAGAGCCCATCTTTGAACTCGTTTCTCACTTGGAATCTCCACTCTGTTTGAAATATAAAAAATTATCTATTGATTAATTTAATCATATTTTTATGCTTTTATATTTAATAAAGGATCTAGGGTATTATAGAAAAGAACAGAAAAGTAAGTCAAACTCACAAGGGACTGTTTATTTGCCAAAAGAGGGTGTCGTCGCTGACCCAAGGGTTTGAGGGCTGCGGCGGGGTGAGCAAGGGATCGTAGGGAGCGAAGGTCTCCGAGTAGGCCATAAGGGCTTCAAGGGCAATTGAAGTCTTCACTCTCGTACGGTCCAGGCTCGCTTTAAGATGTTGGATCTAGAAGAATTAGAAAGAAGAAATTTAAGGTTGTGTTTATAGGAAAACTACCAAGAAACTGAAGTATACTAGCTATTAAGCTACGGTGCGGGGCAAGTTATAGAAAGAAAATGTGCTTCGTTAAGTTATTTAGATATTTTGTGGTAGGAAAAATTTGTTAGATTATTAAGCTTTGAAATTTAAGTACAATATTCTTTATTTTAAAGTAAAACAAGGAAACGTAATTCTCGTAACTTTATCAGCAATTTCAAGTATAAATTTATTGTAATAAAGTAGAGTACCTCCTGTTTTAGTTGCTCAATTGTGCGTTTCTGGGGCTTAGGTTGTCGACAACGCACAGGTACGGGACAAGGCTCGAGAGCGTGCGGTACACCCGGTGGAGGCCGAGCCACACGCCAGTAAGCACGCTCTTGACTGTCACTCACAATTTTATCTCCCTTTTTCCGATCTTTTGCGAGGCGCACCTGTGATACCAGTTGGCATTACTGTAGAATTCATATATGTAAATTCTAAATAAATAATAATATGTAATTTTATTTATTTAATTAATAATTTAAGGGCCGTCAACATCTGTACAATATCTACTTTATAATTTTTACAATTCTCAGTTGCATAATATTAAGCAGCTATTTAAAGACGGCCACAATATGCACAATTAACAGCAATATTAAGTACAGAAGAAAAAAACATGATAACACTGTAAATAAAAAGAACGATAAAATAAACGAAATGGGAAAAGCTATCTTAATTCGCAAGAATGTTTTCAATTTGCGTAGAGTACTCGAAAAACTATCATGTTCGGGGTTTTTGTTACAAGAAAGAAATTTTTAGTTATTTATGGATTTTTTCTTTGATGACATTTGGTTGCACATACTTATGTTTTTTAATTAAAATACTTTATTTCTATAATCTATACTATCTATTTCATAATTGCGTGAATTTTATAATGGCGTTTCTTAATTTACCTGTTCCTCCGCTTGCATAGTGATAAATTCCCATTTTGCTGCAAGATTTTTTTTGAGAGTCGCGAGTGCTTCTTGTTCATATTCTTCTAGACCGTGCCTCTGTTTATTTCGAAGAGTACGTTTTACCAAGTAGATAGCATACTCAATGTTATCTGGCGCAAGAGTAAGCGTACTAGATCCGCTTCCTGAAAGTCGTGGCGGTTGCCACGGCCAATAATATGGGCTCTGGAGAAATAAGTTTTATAATAAGTCTATAAGTTTATAAATAACCTCGACAAAATCCATTTAAATTAGTTTTATTTCGATGAGTAATATTCGCGTAACTTAAGAAATCATAAAGTCTCACTACTGTTGTCAACTATACTACTAAAAATGTACCTCTATAAACTTTCATCAGTTTTTACTACATCCTTTAAGTTAAACGGAGAACTAAAGATACATAGGTATTATAATATAAACAAAGATGAATATTATGAACATACGAGTATGTTTTATTTATATTCACCTTATTCTTACATGTAGTTTCATACCAGATTTCTGACGCGATTTTTATTATTAATGCCAAAGTTTAGCGTTATGGCCACAATCTCACCTGATGTTAAGTGACGATGTGGTCTAAGATGGTGGACACGCTAACCCTAATGGAAAATGAAAATCGTAGTAAATTTAGAACAGTAGTTAATATCACACAATATATCTATATATAGGTCAAACAAAAAAGCCCTAAATGCAAAATAGATCTGCTTATATACGACGATATATACACCAACTAAGAACCGCCACGGATCAATCACGCGGGGTGGACAGGAAAAACCAAAAAAGTCGAAGACTCTAGCTATTATTAGATATGTCTCGAGACATTAAACTTTGCTCTTGAGTCATCTTCTTGTTTACATATCTTTTTGAGACGAATACTTACTTGAAATCTGTAAAGAGATGAATCGTCCTTCAATGTAAGATTTTTCAAATCGTTTACAGGAAAGAAGTAACCATGCTGACAAAGTTGAGTGCCTATGTGTACTGCTTCGACTGAAATGTAATACATACGATATTCATTACATACGTTATCAATTAGAAACAAAATTATAATTAATTGTTTACATCAAAGGCTAGGGTTTAAGGAGAACAGCAAAACATACGCTTAGTGGTACATAAATAAATTTGACATTTACTTGAAACTGAACATAAGCAAGCAATTGGCTAATACCGAAATGTGTTGCGTTTGTTATCTGAATTGTGATAGAAGTTCTTGATAAACAAAAATGACAATAGAAGGGAGTAAAAGAAAATCCGCTTCAGTCCAAAATGAGTATTTTTTAAGTAATAACATCAAATTATATAGCAAACCCCTTTCAGTTCACAATTGGTATTTTTAAGTAAGTAAACCGAATTCTAAAGCAAATCCGCTTTAGTTCATAATTGATATTTTTTAAGTAAGTAGACCGAATTGTAAAGCAAATCCGCTTTAGTCCGTGATTAGTATTTCTTAAGTAAGTAGACCGAATTGTAAAGCAAATCTGCTTTAGTCCATAATTGGTATCTTTTAAGTAAGTACACCAAATATAAAATCAAATCCGCTAATATGGTATACAATTTTTTACTTTAAGTTTTGTACTTTAAGTTACTTAAAAAATACCAATTTTGGACTGTAGTGGATTTGCTTTTACATCGCACAATTGACAACGAGTGCAATGTGTACTGTAATTATTAATTAGTTTCTACGATCAAGGTATTTGTTTTCTGTATTAAAGAATAGTACATGTATATTATGCGAGACCGTGGCAAAGGATCACGAGAAGCTGAAACCGTGGCCCCTGGTAGAATAATTATATATTGTGAGTTTGGTTCTTATTGGTGTAGTGGTATTGGTAAGTTTTTGGCTTCTCTATTAAAAATATATACCCTTCGTCACTGATACGAGGGTTCGCATAAACGGCATACACACATCTGATCAGCGGATAAACATACATGCGAACAAATGTGACTGCACTACCTACATATCAACACCTGGGGATACTTGGGCTTCTCGTTATAGCTAGAGTCTACGGGAGTTCGGCGACGCGACCAGAACCAGGGCCCGACACCAATTACGGAACACTCACCATTCGTTGTATCATCAAGACTAAACCGTTCCAATAGCCATTCGACAACATCAAAACCTGAAACGCAAATATTAATCTAAATAAAAAAGTGTGATCATGGATAACAATTTTATTATAAGACTAGCTGTGCCTGCGACTTCGTTTGTTTGATACTATAAGTTGTTTTTATATCTGTCTGGAATATATTTTAACAACCTTTCCGCAGATGGCATTGTTGGCGAATATAATACAAAAAACAAATATAGTTATCTACAGTAACATTAAATTTTGTGTAGTTTTGATTTTAAATGTATTTTTTTTTTATTAATGAATATAAACGTATCTGCAGGCTTTAAACCTATAATAAATGTCTCTGTAAATATCAGATGTACCCTAAGCTTCACATTTTTAATAATATGAATAACTTAAAAATAATGTTCGCTCAATATCATTATTAAAAATCGGAGGATATTCTTAACAAAGTATAAAAAAACTATTTTCACAATTTGTTTATTTATAAAACTAAAGTTCCTGAATAATTAATGAACAGATAAAAAACTTAGACAAACGGATGGGATCAAAATCTACTGAACTGGTATGTATTGGGGTATTTATATATAAATTTAAAATTAAATGTATCCTACATATTGACCAATAATATTAGCTATCACTCGGTAAGATTTAATTAAAATCTAATAAATTAATAAATAATAAAAAATAATAAATTTATCTATCTAAAGTGAGGCGTGCACAAGAAGACAGACGGACAAAAATAGAAAGAAATGCATAATTATCGTGGAACACTCGATTGGAACGAATTTCCTTACGTAATATATTATTATTGATAAACGTATTATATTATTGATAAACAAGTACAAATAAATGAATTACTAACGTTTGAGAACAATTAAATGCAATGCAGAGATAACTAATGAATTGAGGTAATGGTAGGAAATTTCGTAATTAATATATATTTTCCCGTTTAATAAAAGTGGAAAAATATCGAGTTTTATTAAACTGGAAAAATATATTATATCATTAAATTCATCAAATTTCATATAATAATATAATGCAGTATATATAAAATGCTACGGAACCACTAACGCGTATGACGTGTACAAACTATATCTGTGCAGCCGTTAAGAACATATTGGCTGTCTTGAACCAATAAGCGCGCACCTAGGACAGGGCACAGCCATTAGCATACGCGCTATAGATAGCCGTCTACACTATAAAACTATATTGCAATATAGAATAGACTAAAGAAAGAATTGTATATCACGTACTCCAGGTTCACGTTGAATATTCATATATGTAAGGAAGTAGTTACATTCTGGTTGAAAACACAGAAATATAGAGACATAGAAAAGTTATTTGTAATCGTACGATAATTGTCTAGTAGACTTATAAATAACATCTGCACATATGGATTACTCATATTTATTCATATACACTTATTATATAAAAACAAGTTCGAAACACATCCAAATTTAAAATTCCTATTGTTTATAGGATGATTGGATAGGTTTATAGTATGTCGGTAAATATTTTATTTGTTTTTCATAAATCTTAAAGTCGCGCAAAAATTGTAGTATAAATTTTTACACTATAATTACAAGTAAGGTAGGATGAGATAAAAATAAATTAAAATATATGTAAGTCATATCTAGGACATGCTATAATACGTCCCGGGAAGAAAACAGCGTCTCATATACAGGCTCGGCCTAGTTTAGGCGCTAGGATACATAAATGTACAGCAATAGTAGGTCTTAAGATAAATTTGATGTTTTTGTAGTGTATTTTTTCTGTTCTGTGTGTTAACTTATTATTATTATTGTTAATACTAGCTATGTCTGTGAATAAAAGCCAAATTTACTAAAATGTTTTTATATTCTTTGAATAAGACATTTAGTGAAGTTGCAAGTTTAATAATAAATGCTACAAAGTCAGTTTTTAAACAATTCAATCGTTTTAGAAATTATAAATATTTATTCAAGGGAAATATACATATTATGGTATTTATAGTCTTTTAAACAAACAAAATCATACACCAATAATCACATAAATTAAGTACCTATATTATAGCCCTCATCTATTATATTAAGAATATTTGATATAATTGTTTTCGAGCTATCCTTACCCGTGAAAGCAGAAGGTATAAAACTGAGAAACAGTTTTTGACTTTTTACCGGCACACCCGTTTCTGGATCTTGCATTTCTTTTATCAAACTTTCCATCTGCAAATAAACATTCGAACATATTAAACTACATTAAATAAACATAAACATACATTACTTAACATAATATAAACACGATGAACACTAGAGGAAATTGAATTGGAAAACGATCATTTAAGAAGTTTTACGTCATAGCAATAACTATGTTAGCAGGAAAAATAACTATACAACAAGGTAAATTTTTTAAAATACAAAACTTGAATATGTTATTTAATCAGTAATAATTCCATCCAAATAATTTGGCTCTGAATAGATGCTGATGCAAATTAAAAATAATATTAATAATAATGTCGTATTTCTTGGTCTTTAATATTTTCTCTTCATTTCATTTCACTACTGTGAGATCGACAGATACAGCACATATCTATACCTAGTCGAAGACAAACCAGCAGCCAAGATACAGAGAACCTTGGTTTGGCAGCCCAGTGGTCAAAAATCACGTGATATTTGTGTTGTCTCTTTATCGTGTAAACCAATTCCAAAACATGTTTTAATTTCTAATAATAAATATAAATAAATAAAATATATTATTTTTCTTTTATTTTTAATCAGCTGGAGCCCCCGACTTTGTTTGTTTTTCCTATCAACGATGCGCTCTTAGTGGGTGTGTACATCGTGAAAGGAATATCCATGCCAAATTTCAAGTACATTAGTCTGGGAGTTTTACTGATAACGTGATGAGTCAATTCAAGTGTCCTATATCTATAATAACATTATAAAGCTGACAATTTAGTTTGTTTATTTGAACGCGCTAATCTTAAGGAACAGTATTTCGGATATCAAATTTTTTTTTTGTATTTTTTATAGTAATCATTGAGGAAGGCTTAAGGATATTTAACATTACGCTAACACCAATAGCAGCAAAGCTGTATTGAACAAAGTTACAAAAATGGGGTAAATAAAAATATAATTCCACGTGAACAAAGTCGCAGGTACAGCTAATATATATATACATTACATTGTAGACCTACAAAAAGAGAAACTCGAGGTATTCATTTCGGAGTGAAGAAGTTGGCTTCCAGTACGGAAATCTCTGAATAATTTATTTCTTTCGCTACTGTGAATTATTCATGGTAATACAGAAATAAATAAATACATATTTTGTAACCGTCAAAAAAGGAGAATTTAAGATTATACGCTTGAAATATATTTCTAGGAGGTAATCTCCGCAACTACTGATTCGTTTCTGAAAATTATTTAACTAACAATCTGTTACGTTATATCTGAATACTATTATAGGCTATTTATTTATCATCGTGAAATTAAATTCTTTAAATAGATATTTCGAGGGCTGTTCAATACGATAAAGTGTGCACGACCTTGTGGCGATTCTGAAGTGAGCTCTTTAGTTAAACCGTTGCAGCTTTGCACCCTTAATACATTTTAAAACTGTATCAACTGATCGAGTGTTTTATTTTACAAATCACGTTATTCAAATTTAAACATTACCATTAATCATATTATTTAGATTTGAATATACCAAAGGTATTACATCCAGTTAGAGAATAGTTTGATAGTATAATAAAGTGTTTATAAAATTAATAAAACTCTACTACACGTGTTATCCTTGTACAAGCTTTTATAAACAATATCACAATATTGATTTGAATGCTATTGTACAATCATATAGAAAGATGCTGCTGGATAAAGTTTTGGAAGGTTGTAATATTGGTGCTACGTTGTTTTTACTCGTCCTCGGATTCGGAAACGCGAAGGCTAAGACGGTGACGTCACAGGAGCGATCGATCGCCGTCGTCGCCAGCTGGGGTACAGGTCGTATTTTGCACCCCACAGTCTTCGTCGCCATCTCTACCCCTCGTACTCCCCTACACTCTTCACCTTACAATTTATTACACCTAAGGCTTATTTGTTTTGAGAGTCTTCACCGAATACCTTATTCATTCAACATGAGGATTTGCTTTCATAAAAATAGAAATTTTAAAAGATGTTCTCTATTGTATAAGAAATAAGCTATAAAACGAAAATGAACAGATTTTTAAACGGCAAGATTGAATTTATTGTTTTTTATCGTACTTTACATTAAATATTATAAATTATTGAAATATTATGTTAATATAATAAATGGTTTCTACGGCAATAAAAATATTTAACCAAATGCTTAAAAATATATGTGAATTAATATTCCATTCGTAATAAATAACAATACATATAATTTAATTATATGAATTAAATAAACCAGATCTTTATTGCATGCTGATTTTAATAATGTATGAAATCTAATTGTGTGCTTAATATTATGAGTGAGGTGATAAATGTTTAAAAGCTTTATGTGAAATTGTAAATATATATGAATAAAATATCTAGGAGCGATGATAGCTCAGTTGTTAGTGTGTACGGACGCCGCGTCAATGAGCGTGACTTCTAATCCCTGAATTGAGCTTCAGTTTTCGGTAAAGGAAACATCGTGATGAAAACAGCATGGTGGTAGGGCTTTTTCTAATATCCGTCTAGCAAGCTACCACCTTTTTTTAACGAGGTGTTTAAAATTCCAGGTTTTACAGCCTTCCTCATAGCAACGCGCAAACGCATTACCCGGCCTCAGGCCAAGGCGAAAGCGACATGTGGTGATTCAATGGGTGTTAATCACACAACACTTCCTACTAAATCGCACCACGGCGATACTTCAAACTCCCGTGTTGCCAGAGACTAGAGACAGCTTTCGCAAGCTACCACCATCAAGCTGAAAATCTGCTATAATCTAACCTATAGGTGTGTTTCGGCAGTAGCACTTGGGAACGAATCCTTCCACTAGGGTTAGCTTGTCCACCTTCTTAATCCATATCGTCACTTAAAATCAGGTGAGATTGTGCCCATAACGCTAAACCTATAAAAATGTAGTACAATAGCATTTAAAGTCTAAGTTTAGGCCTCTGTAGAAAGTTAACAAATAATTTCGGTGATGTAACGTATCAAACAGTTTACAGCAATTACCATAGAGTAACACCTTAAAGCACTGAATATATTTTTTTATTTGATTTTAAAATCAAAGAATTTATCATTAATATACAGTGAATATTTTCATCAATAAATAATTCAACGAGTGCATACTATACATCATTATCTAATAAAATAAACCAAAGAATAGGTACGCACTAGATTTAAACGTCAATATAACATTATGAATTATCGTTTTAAAACAATTGCTTGTTTATAGTTATGAAGTCGGTTAATACGTTACTTCCTATTTTTAGTAGTATGTACTTATTGAGCAGTGCATGGAAAACATCAGTATAAATCTTTCTTGAATATTTAATGCATGTCTGCTATGCGGAATAAAGAAGCGATACGCGTTATAGTCTACTCAACGTATTGTATTGATTTTTGTAAGTACAGAGCGTTTTTTTTTTCAGAACAAATTATGAAAGTAAAAACTTTGTTACTGCTGATAAATTTTATTAGTTTTAAAATATACCTATATTTTTATATTTCTGTGCGTGATGGTAATTCATTTCATTTTATATTTACTTCGAAATAGCAAATTCGTGTTATCTATTAGCTGTGCCTGCGACTTCGTTCGCGTGGAACTAAAATTATTTAATCTCGGGCCGTCAGTCAAAGCACTAAACTTGTGATAGAGTTAACCGATTTTAATGAAACAAAAACTAAATGTTACTCGAACATACAATTTATGATTTCCTTAGTAATTTTCTATTACAAACGTTGTCCTTTAACATTGATGCGTGCACAAACAAACAGACAGATATATCTAAAAATGAAAAAAAATATATTATAACTTATTCTTGGTCATTTGTAAAATTTTATTTCACATACATCTAAAAAGTACAGACACGTTAAATTTACGTTCTAAATATATGTGTATAATTTGTCAATTTATTGCCGATTATCTGCGACTTTGTCTATAGCTTTATCCTTGCTAAATAAGTAACAAGCGGGCGGGTCGCGACGGGTATTGAAGTGGACATGGTAAAAAACTTGTCACATTGGCTTTCTTTTGGTTTGTCGGGTTTTGAGATCAGCCAGTGTATACATCCAGTTGCCAAGAGTTTTACATAACATCATGATAGTAGCAGCTGACGGTGGTCATTGATCTTTCGGTTGTCAATGTTATTTTTCAGATTTTACTGCTCCATTATAAATATAATATGTTATTTAAATTACACTACATTAATATAGCGTTTAAAATTTGATCGCCGATTAGAGACGACATGTGGTGGTTAAGTTCCAAGACATAAGTTTTTGCATGAAACTGCCACCCTCAAACTGAAAATCTGCCGCCAAATACCTATGGGCCAGTCCCTTCACTAGGCTTAGCATGTCCACCACCTTGGGCCTCATAATCATTTAACATCAGGTGTGATTTTAGCTGCTTTTAATTTGATAAAGCCAAACTAATCGTAAGTATTATTCTCACACAGCCATTCAAATCCATACTAAGCAAAACTTGTTTTATGGTTACTAAAAAGATACTTATATACTATACATATAAGGTTATTTATGGCCACGTACACACAACTGACATTTTTGCTCAACATGCAAAAGTCATTCATGGGCAGCTCAATAGTGGGGCTTACTACCACTGGGCCATGAGGGCTGTTTCCTGTTGGAGAATGACTTACATGTTGTAGAATTATTACAGAAGTATTACCTTATCGAAAACGAGGGGTCGGTGTCGAGGCACGTCAGCGAGTTCCATGGCTTCTGTAGGGTAGGATAGGGTTAGCGGGCGCGGGGGGTGCGCGCGCGCCGCTAGCCGACCTCCATGGGCGTCTGCCGCAGGGGCCGCATGCCGGTCGCGCCCGCGCTGCGCCCCCGACACCTGAGTCACCAACACATCACTCATGTTAACACCAATGCAAAATTTCCCCGAAAATATCAATTGTAACCTTCAATGTTTGTCAGCGTTATCAATTCTTTCTCTACGTTTTTGTAAACTTGCCGTGCCTAATGATACTTTAAATTCTTGCAATGTGTTTCACCAGTTTTATATTAATTGATTTTGCAACATATATATGTTGCATAATAGAAAGTTTTTTTTTATGGAATAGGGGCAAACGAGCAAGCGTATCCCGCGACACCCACAACACCAGAAAAATTGCAGGTGGGTTGCCGGCTTTTATAGGAGGAACTGGTTCTCAAGTACCTAATGGTATTTGGCGGCAGATTTTCAACTTGGGGGTGATAACTAGCCAGGCGGGCATTAGAAAATAGCCCTACCACCATGCTATGGTTTCCTCACGATGTTTTTCTTCATCGAAAGTTCAAGCTCATTGTAGGACGTTGGATTTGAACTCACGTCCCATGACGCGGCGTTTCTACACGATACCACTGAGCTATCATTGCTTCAAGAAAAATATTTTTTATGTATAATAATGGGATACATTTTAAATGTTATGTAATGTCACTCACCAAAATGGTAACACTGGCAAACACTAACGGTTCCAATTAAGTAAAAAAAAAATATCACATATTTTTAGATTTATTATACTTTCATATTAAATGTTTTAAATATAGGCAACACTTTAATGTGAAAGTAAGAATATTATCAGGTGATAACATTTACAAATTGCTGCATCTACATACACAAAACGAATGCGATTACAGGCAAACTAGCTTTCCCCAAGTGGATCTTAGAGTATCTGACCGACATATAACAAGTCCAGTCGTTCATCTGATGAGATCACTTTATTGAGCGTAAATGCAATTAATTGATTATTATTTATGAGGTACTATTCTGAATGTATGAATCAATGTGAAGTAGGTAACAGTGAATGATATAGTTGACAGCACGAATGTTTTCGTAATTGGTCACACTACGCTTACTTTTAGATACTTCAATTAGACCGTATCATACAGAAATGATAGCCTATGAAAATATATCATAAATATTTAATTTCTGGTCATTTGGTGTACTGGAGGATTTCTAGTTTCAGTTCATAAAACGCTGACACTGGTAGTGTTTGTATCTTAAATTTGATGCTCTTTGTAAGGTGAAGACGACAAACTAATATAACATCTACGACAAATATATATTTAAGCAATTATTTTCAAAATTGAATCCACCAAAATTTTATTCCGTATTTTTTTTCCTTTGGCTTCATTTAATTTTACATCGGAATTGGTTATCGTCGTATAGTTTACCCATAAAAATTACATGATTTTATTATTAGTTCTGTTATACCATAAAAGCGCGTGTGCTGAAAATTACAAAAACCCTACTTTATAATATGTGATAAAGTTTCAGAGCCTAGTGTAGATATTAATTTGTTCTTCTTTCTTCTGTCTGACATGAAGTACGCTAGATGCGCCAGTTATACATGAAATTCCACGCATTTACGCCCATAATCAATTCTAAAATGATCTAAACATTATCTCGTAACGATAGTAAACAACAAAGCCAACAAACTCGTAAATCATCAAACGCAGTCATCATGCTATTTTAATAACTTCTACTGTGAATTTCCTAGTAAATAAGTGACTTTTGCTCTAAAACTTTATGACGGTTCAGAAAGGCTTCTGAAGTTATTTTCTCATATTTACATCATATGTAAACACATGTATTCTAAATATAATTGATATTTTAGACTACAAAAACAGGATTATATAATGTATTTTATATATAGGTCAGTAATAGAAAAACCATAGCGTGAAGATCTAATATTTTGAAGGTTTAAACGACTGATAATATAATTGCAAAAATGGGTTGACTCTCGATGGCCGTACACGGAGGAAGATTTAACTGTCGTATTCATGTAACTTTCGTTTAACACTCTATTTTATGACGTAATGAATGGTTGTTTTTAATAGTTTATAGGTTTAGCGTTGTGGCCACGATTACACCTGATGTTAAATGACCATGTGGCCCAAGATGGTGGACACGCTAAGCCTAGTGGAAAGACTGGCTCTTAAATGCAACTGCCGAAATACAACTAGGTTTCGTATTTGGCAGCAGATTTTCAACTTGAGGGTGGTAGCTTACCAGGCGACCATTAGAATAAGCCCTATTACTATGTAAAAATTAATATACCTTATGTATTTTAGGGCCTATTATAAAAATTATACGAGATTTGTATTTGCAACATTTTAATCACGGACTATTGTATATAAACTAGAAACGAGGATGCTACGCGTGTTTGTGATTTATTGTGGTTAATGAAATGAAGAAAATTGTTATAGAATTGGACATGATGTTCGCGTGATATGATAGTATTAATGCCACCACTAGTAGTATAGGTACAGTTAAGTTACACACCGATCTGACTATAGATTTCTAAGCTTATTGATAAACCTAGTACGAGTTCTGAGATATTTGAAGCATAATTAAATTTAAAACAGTGTTTATTTAATGTATTAAATATGATGTGATTTTTTGCGAGGGAATTTACTTGCGGATAAGTTTTATAATGATAAAACAAAAAATAATGTAATTCAATACTCACAAATGATGTAACTAGAACTGTAGGACGGATATTGGCTTATCATTGTCTGTATTTAATAACTAGGCTGCAAATATACCTATGTCAAAAAATTTGTGAATTTTTTTCCTGAACCGCAACGAAGAAAAAATTGAAATAGCCGTATCCGTCGTTCTAGTCGTATATTATGGGTATGTGCTAATAAATAATAAAATTACCAGATTATTAAATTAAATTGATAAAGTTTACCAGAATTCGAATACCAGAATATTACGACTAAACTTATTCAATTTTCTCCTGAATAACCGTCCAGGCAATTAACGCAGCTTTCGTTATTTTTAACAGTTTAAATATAATATAAAAAATAATATTTAATTTTGAACAGGTATTTAATTAAAACGGAATTTTCGTGGGATCTTAATTTGTTCTAGAAGTTTTTTTATTTATTTTAACTATAAAATTGTATTATTTTCTCTTACATAATCATTAATTGGTGATATTTTGTATACGTAGTATTTTTTGGTAAAGTTTGAATAAATAGAGTAGATTATTAATAATAATAGTGGATTATAGTGGAATATTATTAATAATAATTTTAATTATGTGCTGTGCGAACCTCCTTACAGATTTGCATATCGCCATTGTTTTGGTGAAACTTTAAGTCTCCAGGAGATACTTGTATATCTAAATTATGTGTAGAAAGATACAAAATCGCTATTACCGACCATTTTAGTTTCCGTTTACATCCATCTTATTCTAAGTGGATTTTCTCTTAGGCACGTGTAACCGCATGGACGATGTTATCTGAGTAATTATCAAGCAATTCAAAACGTTAAATGTAATTATTTCTGAGTACCATAACCTTGCACGTCAACAAAGCTTATCAATTTTTTTTTATAGTTAGGTTTTAGCGTCATGGCCACCATCTCATTTTATGTTAAGTGACGATGTGGCCCAAGCTAGTGAACACGCTTAACCTGTGGAGGGATTAGTTCTCAAGTGCAACTGCTGGAACACATCTAAAAGTATTTGGCGCCAAATTTTCATTTTTCGGATGGTTGCTAACCAGGCAGGCCTATGAAAAAGCACTACCACCATGCCATCTAATCAAACACACTAACTTTATACTACGAAATGATTATCCGCTTGATAAGGACAGTAATATATGTTTTAAAGGAGTATTGTAAGCCAAAAGAATGAAATAAACCTTATAAACACTATTACTTCTCGACTTTATTCTAAGCAAAAACTATGACGTATTACATAAGTAAGTGATTTAGCATCGTAAGTGCATGTGCAAAATTTTTTATAGTTAGTCAATTAGTATATATTTATCTGTAATTTTTTACTATTATCTAGTTATAGTGGTAGAGTGATTTAGACTAACGCAATGTTGATTTTATATCCGCAAGTTTAAACCCAAATTTGATGTTGTACCTTTCGTGTGGTTGAATGGTAAAAAATACAGCGTGAAAAGCCCGACAGCTAGGGATATGCTATTATAATGTCATTATATATGTAGTAAATGTTGATATTACAAATATATTCATTGTGAGATGGTATGGCGATTATACTCCTTCATTTCTTTGGGAAGAAACCTTTGCCCTATTATGATTTATTTACGCTTTGGTATTATTTATTTCGACCTTCATTAAAATACAAGCGGACACAGTGATGAACTGACACAAACTCTGCTAGTATAAAAACAGATATACTTGGGAAAGATTATTAATAATTACCTATATGTTTTTATACGTCGGAAATTCTAAAATGTGAAAAGTTATTAGAAAAATTTGACAAGAAAAATCATTACAAAGTGTGGATGTCGATAACAGCGCTAGCAACTCTCAAAATTTTTTCAAAATCATTCAAACCGTTTAGAAGGAGAACAATGACGAACACATGTATATCGGTATTTTATGGATAAACATGTATAAATACGTATAATACCTTGGTAAGCCATGCAGAGGAATTGACGAACTCATCAACAGACATCTGTTGAACTGAAATTACAAATATAAATTGTACATTATGCTGATTATATAGAGTTTTTTTTAAATAACTAAATTATCTCTATCACTAACCTTTTCCAACAAATCAAAGCTTTACCCGTTTTACTCATAAGTGGCGTTGCTCACGTCATCGTGATAAATTTCATTGAAGCTGTTTAGACAAATACACCTGTAAACACAATCTGTATATGCACACTGTACATTGTGAACGGAACTCTTGCAGTCGTTCGTTGTTACCTCATGTACGTGTTTTACTTTTAAGGCAAAACAACACGCATACTTTAGACCACGGGTATTAGTATACACGACAGTTATGTTTAGTACAGAAACCGACAGATGCGCTACAACGCACAATACACTCTGATAAAACAGATAAGAGGCCGTTCGTTAAAATCTCCTCGTGTCGTAAATTTCGGAGGTATAGAAAAATTTTAGAAGGCTTAACCACCTTAAGATAAGTGAGATAAATAGACCGTACCGTGTAACAAGCGCTCAGTATGGATAACTGTCAAGGTTTTTGTGTTGTAATTAATTATTACAATTGAAACTCGTAACGTTATTATCATTATGAATAAGATTATTCATAATTCTGCGATTGTCGTCGTTGTTTTTGAACTGTACATTGTTGTGTACATTATCAGGGATGGCGCTACTGCACTTTGCACTAACTCGTGCAATTATAAAATCTAATAGGTTTTTAATTGTTGAATGCGATACGCTTGAAATCCATCGAAAATACTTTTATAATACTGTAAAGCAAAGTGATGATATTGTCCCTAATGACACGCAGTCCAATTCAAATACAACGGTGAGCATTCACAGAATACAAATCCATAGAAGGACCTCGCTGTATTGACAGTCTACACAAATATCTCTTTATTTTTCAAAGACCCCATATTTTAAAGAAGAGCAGGTAATACTGGCCGTAGATCATCATACAGCTTCATGAAATAGCAAACATAAAACACTGAGAACTTATCGATTCAAAGTCCAACGCGTGTGATTATATTATATAAAGGAAAAGATGAGTTAAATAGCTCTTTAGAACAGTTTTCATAGTACAGAAGGTAAAATACGCTCAGCGACTTAATGTTCCTGCGTAGTTGGAGCAAAATGATTTATGTAGTAAAATCTGCACCAACTACAATACAGACAGCCCGTTTGTGTCGACCATTCAATGGATCGTTATTTGGCAGATTAATCGTTTAAATGTGGACAATATCTGAACATTGAGAGTGAGATGCTGTGCAGAGTGGGAATAATAGAGAACAAGAGTTTTAATAGAAAAACGGTGCATGTCAGAGTTTTCTTGTCATAGCTCGCTCTCCGTCTAAAAAAGTAGTGGAAGAACTGGTTAAATTCAGTAACAAGTTTGTCCCGTCTATTTTCTGTTTTTCCAGTTACAAATACGTTTACTCTAATATCACCCACACTAGCTGTGCCTGCAATTTCGATCGCATGGAGCTAAAAATATTTAATAAAATTTGCCCATTTTTTTTCAATACATCTTTGCTTCGATTGGCAGTGGTGAACTGTAAATAACTGAAAGCCTTTGTCAATAGATGCTCTATCAAATATAAAAATATTTTTTGAAATCAGACTGGTAGTTCCTAAGATTAGCAAGTTCAAACAACAAACATTTTCGAGTAGGGAAATCTATTTTTTCTAGTAATAAATATAACTTATGTTACTCAGGTACAATATAGTATTCTAATAGTGAAGTAGCATTTGGAATCGGTCCAGTAGTTTTGAATTTATTTGTTACAAACATACAAAACTACAAATTTTTCCTCTTTATAATATTAGTATTGATAAATGGATCTGCCAAATGTATTTACTGACTTGAATTGCAAAAGTTATGAAAAATACGTGTTAACTGGATACACCTCCCGTAGCCCGATACGCAAAATCCAGTTACTATGGTAGGCTTTTCCCCAAATACATGTTGGTCGTGATTCATTTGAGCAAGACAATATTCGCTATTTATTGCCTTGTTTGTGAGACAGGTTAACTTGGGTATCTCGGTTCTCAAGATGTGTGTAATATCATTATCACATGAAAATATTGCTTTTTTATATCTGTATACATATTTGTTTTCTCTTACACTAACTATTGTAGAAAAACAACTTGACTAGGAGCTGAGATTTCATTTTAACATTTTCAGTTATTCTTCGAACGATAAATAATATTGCTGTTTCCTGTAGAAAGACGTTATAGCTGTGATTATGTCCAAAGTGAATATTGTAAAGTCTGTAGAATATAAGTGAATATAAAAAGATTGTTTATATTTTTTTGTATCTATTCTGATTCACGATATGGTTCAAGATTGTGACATAGTAAGTGTATTAGGACATTGTCTCTCGAGTGTACCCACCTGGTGGCCTGTGGGAGTCATCTACAAGTACTGGGCGATATACATTTAACTTGAAGGGGATAGCCAGGCAGATATTAGAAAATGCTGTACAACCATGTTATGATTTCATTTTAGTCAAAGCAGTTTCTGAACACGGTACTACTAAGTCAACATTGTTTAGAGTTATGATTAATTAATCCTTACTAATATTATAACTCCGAAAGTAAGTTTGTTTGTTTGTTACGCTTGCACGCCTAAACCGCTATTTAGATTATGATGAAATTTGGTATAGAGATAGATGAGAACCTAGAGACGGTGATAGGCTACTTTTCTCGCGAAAACCTTATTAGAAATTTGGTTAAGAAATGGATAAACTTTGTATGAAACTTTTTATTGCGTCATCCGATTTGTTTGACAAAATCAATATTAACGCGAGCGAAGTCCCACCTAAAATCTAGTAATATATAAAGCCAAATCTTATCTCGTTAAACAACGATGTGACTGTAGTAGTGTTTGACAGGTGTCACTTCCCTACATTTGGAATGGCCTCCTTAGTCTATAGACAGCCTTCGCTAGTCGCAACATCTTACCATATAAGAAAAGTGACTTAATCACCAAATGCCTATGACTGACGTTTTATTCATAACTAAAAATCACATTCAACAGACTAAAGTACAAATATTTATTAGTGAAGTTCTGGTTCTAGATGTATCCGTATACAAAATTTATTTATAAACGAATAATCCTCGTAACAGTGAAGTCAGGTCCTAACTGTATTTTGCGACAAGACAGAATTCAATTTAAATATTTAAGCAACAAATTTTTCTATTCAACAGTTTAATATGTCTTTTAGTGATATACGTCTGGAGAAGATATGTTAATGAAATAGAAATATCAAATATTTCGCACTAGAAATGCAAGCATAAATATGTACCTACATATTTGAATGCATCTAGAAGTTTTTGTGTGATTAATTTGGAGACATACAAAAATAATTCATACATTATTTGGGTTATTGAACAATATAAGTAATATATATTAAGTTCTTTTATAATATTTAGGCTTTGATGTTAAGGCCGCAATCTCACCTGATGTTAAGTGACGATGTGGTCCAAGATGGTGAACATGCTAAGCTCACTGAAGACACTGAATACACAGTTCAACTACCGGAATACATCTATAGGTATTTGGCGGCAGATTTTCAGCTTGAGGGTTATGGCCTAGGCATGCGGGGATTAGAATACGCGGCACCCCAGCATCATATGAATTTTTTATACGTTTCTAGATTACGAGTTTATAGCAGGTTTATAATCAAAGACTGTTTTAATGTATTCTTGTTAGTACTTCAAACAAAACTATCCAAAAAAAAACAATTTTAACACATTGCTAGTAATGTACCAATTTCATATTAAGGATATAAGGCATGTAATCACAGAATTAAATACAGAATTCGTTGACCGTAAACGCAAATGGAATTTTATTTTTGAACAACTTTTTATAGTATCACGGAAAAGTGAAGTACTTTGACTGATAATGCGTATAGTGCAATACATAAACACCGAGATATTGAGAATTCATCAGTGATCATCTTTATGTTGGTCTGTAAACCTGCCGACAGCGAATTCCATAAAGTCAATTATGGCAATATTTTCTATGCATTTTTATTTAGACTTCACTACAATAGTGTAAACAATAATTATAAGAGTCTAATATATTCTAAGACGTTGGTAGAAAAAAAAATTATAATTTAGGCGCTAAAAGTGAGTAAATTTAAAGGTTTTTCCGAATAGAATGCGAAATTACTATGCGGCGTCTAAGGAACGAATATTTTAGTATAGAATAATATTATTATGAACCAAAACTTACAAGATATCTTGTATCAATATATTTTATGAATTTAAAATTAATAATAGCACAGTAAAGTGAAAAGCACTTATGCGAAATCCGAATTTTATTCACATAAATTCTAAATAAAGTAATTACATATTTTTTGATTATTTCTTAACATTCTCTTTGAAATTATGTTGATAAAATTAATGTCAATGAAAAAGTTAGATACCGGTAAAGTTGAATAACATAAAATACTAGATCCAAATAGCATAAAAATATATGTAAAATGAGTTGTCATATATGAAATAAAACTATCGTGTATTTTCAAACTGGTACTTTATAGAGCGGAAGTGGTTCCAGACATAAAGTTTAATATTTGCGCGCTGAAGCGTATGAGAATAAACCCATTCGCAACTGACATTAATTCTCAACGAATATCTCGGTATGTAGTTAGGAATGATAGATAAATTAATTATTATTCATTGAATTCAATCTTGAAAGCAAGATAATGCACTTTTGTTGCATTACTGGTACACTTGATAAAGATTTATAAAATATTTTCATGTAATTAAAAATACAACACTCTATCTTTATTCTGTTTTGCCAAATGAATACGTTTTTTATCGTTAAAGTAGGCAGAGGAAGGATTGTTGCGGGGATTTAAATAATGGTAATCAAAATATTATCTGAATAGTTACTAATTTACTAACAGATTTGACTGTACAGTTGGTTTAGCGATTTAGGCGGTCGACTCGCATCTAATGCGTGCTGTGAGTTCGAACCCCACATGAGACAATAGTTTGTGTGATCGACAAATAATTGTTCCGAGTCTAGATGTTACCAGGTGTCCTTGTATGCTTATTCACTCTTAACATTTACGAAATCGCACAACATAGATTGATGCCATTATAAAAAAAAAAATTGCAAGGCATTAATACATTTATTGAATTCAAATAGTATACAACTAAAGGGACGAAGGAAACCAATTTTGAATCAAACAACTGAGGTGATATATAAACGTACAGTACACTTGCCAGTATACAGTTATCGTAGAATATGGACTAGTCTACTAAACCAGTGGTGGATTTACCAATAGGCTGAGTAGGCTGTAACCTAGGGAGGAAAAGTTTAGAGGTGGCAAATTTAGGGTGTTTTTCTTTTGTTTTATAGAAACTGAAATGATTCATACTTATATATATACTTAAATGTTGCTAGATAATATGTTTCGCCACATAGAACCGAAGTCATATATCTATTTTTTTCTACAATTTCCGTAATCGTATGTGGAATCTAATTGAAAGGTAGGTAGGGATGGCAAAATTTCAATAGCATACGGGCGGGAAAATTGCAAATCCGCCACTGTACTAAGCTCTATAGAAACTCTATTCAGCGTAGGAACACAACACAAAGCCCTTTTAGCTACGATCTCCTGTAGAGTGAAGGTATACTTGAAGTAGACGAACGAAGTAACATACACTAACATACTAGGAGAGATTTCTTGGTAGATATTAATAATAAATAATACATACGTATGTTTTAGTTGATGTTTAGCCAATTATCCAAGATTCAGAAGTCTATCTACTATTGACTTAAATATAAAAGATTTGATACTAATACTAGATGGATTATCAAGTTTTGAGCATAATAATTCTACGCTTGTATCATATATACAGTATAAATATAGTTATTCTGACTAGATTTAACTTTTACTACAATAAAACAACTGTAAACTCCACAGACTGGCTATTAATTTTAAGCTTAGTTTAAAATAACTGTATTTTTAGTACGTATAATAAATACACAGACGGGGCTCTATAATGCATGAATAAATAAGTACTGTATATTATTATATAAATAGCTTTGAATACATAGCTGGCTATGTTTACGTAAATTTATTCCGCTGAATCTCAAAACAGTCGTAAAAAGAGTATGTTATAGACTGAGTGATAAAATCTAACCAATTGGTAAACTCAGAACTATTTAGTGGTCTAAAGAGAAAATTCATTTCTGTTTATAGGCGAGTTACAAATTATCATAATAAATGCTATGTTTTTGTGGATTTTTTTAAGAACACAACAACTGTGTCTTATTAAATCGCGACCATGAAATACCCAATATAACAGTTGATAAAGTAACATTCTTAGGATGAAATGTATAAAGCATGCTTAGCCTTAGCTATAATTTGAGAACTTAGTCTATGCTCAGGTAAACAAAGGCGGTAGCAATAATAAATTTAAATTCTTGAGTTAAGGCAGAGCTAACTCTGAGTATGCTCTACAGATGTCACCCCTGGACACATCGTTTTATAAGTCAAATTGTCTGATATATGAGACTTCTTATTATTTCTGTTTAAGTAAAATAACGATGAAAGCTTAGTTGGTAGTGTTTACTAACGCTGCGATAATGGACATGAGTTCGAATCCACCGCCAATAAGCCTGAACTTTCGGTGAGAGAAAACACAGCGAGGAAACCATAACATAGTGGTAGTGCTTTTTGTTCGCTCAACAAGCTAGATAACACCTTTAAGTTCATAATCTACCGGCGAATAGGTGTGTTCCAGCAGCTACACTTAAGAGCCAGTTCTTTCACTACGCTATTTTGGGCCCATCGTTACTAAATTTTAGGTGATATTGTGGCCATAAAGTTAAAGTGTACAAAAATATGAAAATGATAAGAAAATAACATTCTACGTGGTTTAGACTGTTACTTTTATTAGCAATGCCCGCGTTTGCCTTCGCGTAAATTTGAATAATGTTTTTAATGTTAATTGGTCTACTTTACTGACATGGTATTATAATGCTAAATTTACTGTGTATTATTATAGTATTTTTATATAGATATTGAAGCAAATCACATTATTATAACTGCGATGTTTTCTTGTAGTGGGTGACTAACGGTTTGCGAAGCGACAGCCTAACTTATTGCTAATTGGATGCCAGATGTTCGCAAATTTTAAAACAAAACAAATTATTTGTCACAAATAGATGTTGAAAATAAAAACAATAATAATATGGAGTTGTCACAGTAGCTCAAAAAATCATATTTTCGACTAACTATTTTTTGCACTTCAATATAATTGAATGATGAATCATACATTTTTAGTTATTATAAGTTGTTAGATAATGAAAATAGGAAATTGCTTTAAAAGCCCTAAATTTTACAGACATTTACAGACATCTTAACGTTTAATGTCTATTCTGTAGAAACCCTTTCGCTTTATGAGATAAAAAGTATCCTTATGTTAATCTCTATTATTACATATCATCGTATTCAATTTCATCAAAATCTGTCCGGTAGTTTTAGAGTGATGACTAGACAGAGAGACAGGCGAAAAATATTCAAATCAATCAAATTTATTTTGTCTCTATATGCACAGCATTTATATATATATATAAGTATGAATGTATGGATGTTTGTTACTATGTCACGCAATAACAACAGAATGGATTTTAATGAAACTGTACAATAATATAGCTTACGCATCAGAATAACATATAGGCTATAATTTATAAAGATATTGTGTGAATTCTCCAAAATATAACGATAAATGTCAAGTAAGTGGGACAACAATTTGCCATCTGCGAACTATGCTGGCGTGCGGTGCTAAAATTGTTAGAGTTACTCGTTTATAATCTATAATGGAAATGTTTATCTTAAATAGTCCTACAATAAGCCCGCGACAGCATACATCTATTTATGTGAACACCATTATCGCAAAAATAGTGAGCGGCACCCGTATAAATGACTACGAGCACAAATGTTCTTGTACCAGTCTCCTTTGATATAATTTATGTAAAATAGCGGGTACCGGAATCAGAATTGTTTGATAAAACCAATATTAACGCGAGCAAAGCCACGGGTAAAAGCTGGTATATATGTATGTATGCCCACTGAGAACAGATTTCACGATCATGCGCGACTGATGGGGAAAACACGAACGTAGCTACCTGAGCATCAGCTAGTACTTGTTCAAAATTAACAATATTTATATATAAAGACAGAAAGAATATCTCAGTCTATTGCTTCCTCTGTTTGTCAACCGATTTATTTTGTTACTATTTTCTAAATATTGACAAGATTTAGTGGTAACAAAAAAAAAGTTTTTTCTCAACTTCACAGCAATTTTTTCAAATTTACAATGATGATAATGATCTATTATCGACCATTTGGCGAACAGAAATAAAAAAAATGTGGTAATATAGAGCTTGCAACTTCAAGGTTGAAAAAAGAAGCTATAAATTACGTATTACCTTTAGCTTTCGTCTACAAGAACGACCAAAAATAATTCATACATCATTACGAGAAATAAACAAAATGTATTGTGCTTACGTAATACAAAGAACTGTCTAAAACGCGAACAAACCTACACACAAACTTCAGTATTCATATGTGATAAATCACTCAAACTTTTCGTTTTAACATCACTGCTTAGTTTATGGTTCAACTTTGAAGTTAATTGATGAGTACCACCCTGGATCATTGTAGTCCTAAGGGTGCAATATACATTGTAGAAACGAAACAACAACAATCCCTTACTATTTCATTGTGACACCTGAGTAATTACTCATATTCATTATAGAAAGTAATCAAACAATCTAAATAGCCTTTGTTTATTTCTAAATTCATAAACTCTATTTTCTGGAATATTTTTTCTCAAGGGTAACAAGGAAGCCAACCTGCATCAAGTATTTATTTTGCGTAAACTATCCGATAAATAAAAAAACAAAAGTGATAGTTCATAATATTAAAACCATGTAGCGGGGAAATTATTAAAAGTTATATTGTGAATTTTTCATCATTCAATTTGTTGACAAATCTGTGTGATGCTCATATTAAAGATGCGATTACAATTATTTTATAAAGTCTTTAAATAAATTTATGTTTTAATTATATATGTGATTGCAAGGATAATTTAATTTATTTAGTTACATGAACAATCTTTTTATGTAATTATTTTGAATGTTTGAAATGTTTTAGGTGTTACAAAAATAATTTAATAATTATAACAGTACCTCGCACTTGGAAGGCTTTCCAATGATTCCGCATAGTGACAGACGCCTAACTAGAGGAACTTCTCTTTCCATGGACACCGGCCGACTCGAACGAAAGCTTGCCGACTATTCCGATTTGTACCTCTGTTGAAGCCGTCTTGGTATAATTAACACTCATTATCCGAATTTCCAATAGTTACTTTTTAAAATAGCACTAAATTATCGTATTATGGGAAAAGCTAGTTTATGTTTATACCGAAACGTTAAAATTGCTATAAATAATAATAAATAAAAATATCTAAGCAAATTGGCGTACAGAAATTCAACATTCTACATTGTGTTGTGGTGGTGAGAGAAGTGCCTTGGCAGCGAACGCCCGCTCGATGAGGCGATCCGATGTTTCATTATGTAACACTGAAGAATCGCTAGCAAGCATTACCTTCGAACAGCTAACTTGCAACTAAGAAAATAATATTCAAAATTATTTAAGCAATCACGCTCTAATACACCTAAGATAGTGAATGTCTCATTGACTAACCGATAGAGCATCGGAGCAGTCGGACGCGCAACACACGACCGTCGGGTACGGGTGGACACCGAGCCAGAGTATGCGACCAGGGTACAGTCCGAATTATCAGAAGTCTCGGAATAATATATCGACCGGGATAAACTGTTTTGCGTGATAACGTTACCTATTTATCGTCATGAACGTCGGACGGAAATCGCGGGGCACGAGCGTGTGCGTCGTCAGAGCCGGCGCGGCGCTGCGGCGGTGCGGCGCGACGGCACAGCAGAACAAAGCGCGCGCCAGCACCGCAATCAACGGGGATTCGGGGTCGCGGCGGATCCGGATACTTTACCTAGCGGCGGCGCGATGGCGCGACGGTGCGGCGAGGAGTGGGCCGCGGAGGTCGGCGAGGGTCGGTGCGGGGAGCGAGTGTGTCGGGCGCGGTCGGGCGCGAGCTCTCCGGTTAGCGGTCGCGGTGCGGCGCGGCCATGGTGGCGCGGCGCGGCAGGCGACGGCGACTCGCGCACTGCCGCGCCGCGCTGCGGCCGGGCCCGCACCCGCTCGTCCCATAGTCCGCGCAAGCGCGCTCCGGTCCCCGCCTGACTGCCCGGCCGCCCGCCTAGCTCCCCCGACCGAATTGATCAGCCGGATCCTCGATTGCAATGAAATTTATGACAGGTCGTAGATCTATTATCGAAGTGATATCGTCGAAGCTGCGAACGATAAATAATTGGATTCCAACATGGAAACGCTCAGATTTCATAACTGAAAACAAAATAGGTATTTCCCGATTCCTATCAATTTAATTGGCTTTCGTTATAAGGATGTGATATTAATGAGGCAATCGGAGTTTGAAACTTGCCTATATATGTAGTTAATCAAACACTATAGACAGGAAAGATTTTATTACGTTGAGTGTTATTTAGAGCTAAATATTTTTGTTAAAAAATGGTTTTATTCAAAGTACTCAGTAATTATATAAAAAGGTTTGGTTTATCAGTAATCAAAGAAATACACATAAGTAATTAATTTCTATTTGATATATGTAGGTGTAAAAATAAAAGCTAAGAACCCTTTAGAATATTTTATTAGAACTTTTAATTTAACATTAATTCTTACTTGCAGATAGTGGTAAAAAAGGGCACAACATAATTTTACACAACCAGTAACAATTACACGCGGTATAAGTCAACTGCTATCATAATTGCAAACTTTCGAATAACACGTCTTGTTTAACTGTATAGCCGGGATCATTATACAACCATCCGCTATACTTACAACGTAAATAAAGCCTCGAACTAGCGCAACGGATAAACGTTGTGAAGTCAATTTATTCAAACCGTTATTTAAAAGCACGCTGGCTGAACACAGCGTAAAATTTACATTTCCTATTACTTTTCCGTTTTTAAAACGAACTGCCGTGACTTATGCGAAATATAAAAGATTAAGAACAGTATTTCGGTCTATATTTCATTTTTAAATTTCTATTAAACATCAATCCATCTTCATTCCTATCTTAAACACATTCTCGGCAATCTCGGTATTAAAATAATTATTTTCGGATGAGTACATTCAACATTCGACATAATAGTCCACGAGGTTTCGGCGTATGAGTACCGAAAACTATTCCACCTCAATTTTTTTATGCGATCCTTTTCAAATTGCCGTACTGATGATATAAATGCATGTTGCCATGGGGCAACCCCGTGCCATACTGTGTAAACCGAAATTGTTTAAACAATTGCAAGGAATTGTAATTTTTCAACCGGACATTTTTTTTATATATTCTCTATTGAAATGCAAATACAAAAGGTCCTATGACTTTTTACGATAAAGTTAATATTTTTAGAGATATGAATTTTTAAAGGTTCAAAAAATCTAAATTTTGGGTATTTTAGACCGATGAAAAATATATTAAAAAAATAAATAAAATATAAATAATATATTTTTTTATTCTTTATTAAATAGTTAATAATATTCTTAATAGAGATTAAAAAAAATTGTTTATACCTGTTTTTTAATAGTTAAATTCACGCGCTCACAAGTATACGTCGCTTACCTTTATGTATCACCGTCTCTCTCTGACTCATGCGCTGCATCGGCCTCTCTGTGTCTGAATCATTATTTATCATTTTTCTTAAAAACTATTAACTTTCACAAAATTGTTACAGAGAACAATGTTATTAATAATTAAATTGTCTACAATTTGATTTTCACATATTTTTTTTCTGAAATCAATTTTACAAAAGTTATTTAAGCATGAATCGGAACATATAATTAAAATTACATTTTTATCACTTTATATTATTTTCAAATTTGATAAAATTTACAAATTATCAATAAAATATAATTGAAAATTGTTAGAAATTAACAATTAAAACACAGGTATAAATATAATAAATATAATATAAATAAGGTAATAAACACTGTTTTTTTTATAACTATTAAGAATATTATTAACTATTGTATAAAGAATAAAAAATATATATTTATATCGCGTATTTCATGGGTCAAAAGTAGGCAAATCTGAGATTTTTTGAACCTTAAAAATTCATATCTCTGAAAATATTAATCTTATCGTGAAAAGTCGTAGGTACTTTTTTATTTGTATTCCAATACAGAATATAAAAAAAAATTGTCTGGTTGAAAAATAACAATTCCTTTCAATTGTTTAAACAATTTCGGTTTAAACATGCGTTTATATCATCAGTAGGGCAATTTGAAGAGGATCGCATAAAAAATTGAGGTAGAATAGTTTTCGGTACTCCTGCGCCGATTCCTCCTGGACTATAAAGGCCGGACAATCTGTTAAAGCTTTAAAAGACAACAGCGTTGTTCAAAAAAGGTATGTTTCCTAGTTTATATTACTATAGATTATATTAGTATATAGGTATGAATTACTTTTGTAAGTGGCTTAAACAATTTTCGATTGTATTCTTAATTCTCGTTCCTCCAGGGATATTTTTTTTATATTAAACTAGCTGATGCCTCACGTGATCGTATTATCCTTTATATACATATATACCTTACTAGATTTTACCTACGGCTTCGCTCGCGTTTATATTGATTTTGTGAAACAAATTGGATGACGAAATAGAAAGTTTCATACAAAGTTTGTCCCTCTCTTTACCCCGCTTCTAATAAGGTTTTAACAAGAAAATGTAGCCTCCCATAGTCTCTAGGTTCCCCTTTTATCTTTATACCAAAATTCATCATAATCGATTCTGAGGTTTAGGCGTGAAAGCTTAACAAACAAACAAACTCACTTTCGCATTTATAATATGAATAAGGGTATAGATACTGTGTTGATCGACATAACTTTAAATGCTGCAATGATCTATAATCATTTTACCATTAATGTTGGAAAATATTGCAGTAATATCATAGCTTGGTATTACTAGTAGGTAAAAGTTGAACATATATCTTATAAATGAGTTGCTACACCTGTACTTGGGTGTCCGTTTTCATTTAAGCTTAGGATGTTACCACCTTAGGCTTCATGGCTACTTAATAGATGTGAAACTAGATGCAAATTCTAAACAACTTAAAGTTTTTTATCGTAGCACTGCAAAGTGATATCAACATGTTTGATGTTAAGCACAGTATAATATTACTAGATCAAAAATTGGACATACAGTCGGCGTTCTGATGACGGGCAGTGCCCTAACCTGTATGTCTTTCCACAAGCCAAAATCACTTTGGCCTCTGTCATCCCATTTATTTCTGGTTTTTTGACGTGAAACATCTATTAGCGCGCTATGACATTATTTCAACCCGCTTGTCGTGATAGCAAACGGTATGATAATCGCTTAAGTCGTCATGCCCTCTCTACGCCACTTGTTTTGACTACTTTGACTATATGCTTGCGTATAGTACGTCCCTTCTTTATGTGAGCTATATACTATGATTACTTTACTCCATATTTACATTATTGTTTTTTACTAATTACTAGGATACCCGAGAAATGTTGTTTTGTCTAAAAATTATTTCTAGTGAATACTTGGGTTGTATTAAAAAATTAGATGATGAGGGTAGAAGGGTGAAAATTTAGGGTTGTATCAATTTTTAATGCCATATCATAAAAAAAGAAAACTTAAATTAAAAATGTTTGGGGTGGAGCACCCTTATCACTTAGGGTATGAAAAATAGATTACGACTGATTCTCAGACCTACCGAATATACATATAAAACCTCATAAAAATCGGTCAAGTCGGTATGACAACTAACATTGTAACACGAGAATTTAATATATGAGATAAATTATAAAATTAACTTCAATGTTTCACATTTTCCGGGCGTCCCGTGACGACCCACTTTTTTAACGTTAGTGATTGCAAAAATATAACTTTACTATAGGCACTAGTAACCTTACGGCAAATGAACATACACTGACTAATTCCGAAACCCGGCATAAAGAATAATTTATAGATATAAGAAAGTTATCGCCCTACTGGTTTATTACTATATGTATGGAGATATAGACAAAGTCGGGTACAGATCCATATTACCCCACCGTGCTAGATTTACACTCGGGGCTAGCGCTTAGGCCGATGAACTCTCAGGGACGGCAAAATTCGAAGGATGAGAGAAAAGAAATTTTTAGCATTATTAATAAAGCTTTTTTTATTTTCCGATAAATTAATCATTAAATGAGAATATTTAGTTCTCTTTTGGAAATATTGAGATAATTTATAACTTAGTTTTTGTATTAAAAAATAAATTAATTCAAATTACCTTCCGATACTCTCAGAATCTAAGAAACGATTTTACAAAATATTATTAAGAGCAAAATTTTGCAATTAATCTGATAAATGCGCTTAAAAACATCAAACATTCTGGTAAATCTATACATATAAAACTGGGTTGGTAGAAAATCTGTACATTCAATCATTTTTTAAAATTTTAAATGGAGTTTCTACTTTGTTATCGATACAGAGGCCACGAAAAAACATTTTAAAGAACTTTTGTCTGTCTATCTGTCTGTCCCGTTATACGCCTATCACTCAGAAAGTACTGAATTGATTTCAATAAAATTTGGCAGGATGGTAGCTAATTTTACGGATCAATATTTAGGATATTTTTTGTTCCATAAAATGATAAGGTTCCTACGGGATAGGAGACCAAGTTAAAAATTTGTACTAAACGAACTGCTGCATGAATTTTGATAAGACTTCTTTTATTTTATAGCTAAAACATAAGCTATTTTGGACAATACACATGTACAAGTGTATATTTGTTTATTTCTATTTTTTCTATCATTGTATATTTGCATTGTTCTACCAATATAGTTATATTTTTTCTACCGGTAAGTGTCTAGGGTAAAGGGACATCTGAAGGATCTTTAACTAAATATATTTATAAATAGATATGATATGAAAAAAGAAAACTCCTAAGTTAGCCGATAGATGGCACTGAATTATTAAATGCTGTGTGTTCATATGAAGGAAAGAAAATTAAAGCAGTTGAAAGGAACATTAAAAAATCTGTAAATATAAAATGTGAATCGTCAAAATGTATGTACGCGCATAACTTCCGAACGACTGCGCCAAATCGGATAATTCTTTTTTATTGTGTTGGTAATATTCAGGACGTGGTTTGTATAAAAGATAAAATAAAAACATTTTTGAAGTGAAAACTTCTATAGGAAGGTTTGGATAGAGAGTAAATTCATGTAAGTCGTCATCGACATAGTCACGTGAAGTGTCAACGATAACACTATATCTTTTCCTATTCATATAACTTATTGCGCTGTAAACAGTTTTTATTTACAAGTTTTAATTTAATAACAAACAATTAATTTAGATATCCAAAAATAACAACTGTTTCTTTATAGTTTCAAGTTTTCACTTCCGTCGGCAGTCCTCATGGCTGCTTTGCAAATATTTTTTCAAATATCATAATACATAAAGTGATCGAATGAATAAGATAGAAGTCCGTGAGGAATCTATGTATATATAAAAATGAATCGCCGTTTTATCGGTTGTAGTGTGTACAGACTCTGCGTCAAGAAACGTGAGTTGGAATCTACCTACAGTGAGCTTGAACTTTCAGTGAAGGAAAACATTGTGAGGAAACCATAGCATAGTGGTAAGGCTTTTTCTAATGCCCGACTGGCTAGCAACCACCCTCAAGTTGACAATCTGCCGCCAAATACCAATAGGTGTGTTCCGCCAGTTGCACTTACGAGCAAGTTGCTCCGCAGGTTTAGCGTGTCTACCAACTTGGGCCGTATCGTCACTTAAGATCAGGTGACATCATGGCCATAACGCTAAACCTTAACAATAAAAAAAAACCTTGTTTTGCCTTTCGAGTAGTCAATCACATCGACTTCAGCGTCATCTATCGCATTATGATCACTAATCATGATAAAAAGTATGCTATGTCTCCAGTTGGATCAAACTACACACAGTGTGTCAAATTTGATTAAAATTGATTCAGTATTTGAGTTCCTCACGGACAAACAACGTGACACGAAATTATTATATATAAAGATAACGGGTAGAAAAGGTTATCTACCTGAGGGTGCCCTCAAATGTGAAATACATTCGACCGATAGAATCACAACGATCTGTCTGTCCAGGATCTGTCTGTATGTACGTTATTGAAAACGGCCGTTAGCATTATATAAAACTTACAACTAACAGTCACTTAAACTGAAATCGACCGGTCAAGTGAGAAAGGCATTTGGTACAAAACCCCATAATGCGAGCCGCCTCATAATTTACCATGATTTGCTGACAGTACTATAAACAGATCTTCCATTGTTATCGTGAATACAGTACAAACAGTGCCTCTCAACAGGTTCGCTTTTTTTATGAGAAAAAAGTGTATTAAACCCATTCGCGTGATGTGTGGATCGATCGAAAATTTGCAACCCTTGTTGAATCTGAACTCAACGGAGAACCGTTATAGATCAGGTAAAGCTTAACAAGCAGGCTATAAATTTTTCAAAAAATATTTTAGCATTTTTAAGCAATATATAATACAGTAGAACCTCTGTAAGTCGAACTTGATGACAAAACATTAAGGTCAAGAGTTTTCAACTTATGGAGGATTTCGTTATATAGGTAAAAAAATCTTTTTATTCGCAAGTGAATGCTACATAATATTTATTATTTTCAGTAAAAAATCAGCATACCTATATTTAAGAATGTTTTTAATAAGGTCAGTTGTTTTGTATACAATTATTCGGATGTTCTAATGTATTCAAAGCTATCTACTTCTGATAGTAATAACAACAATAAGTACCCAAAATAATACACCGACATCTGTACATACGTCAAAACATTGCTATGTGTGTGCTATGTTCGAGATACAGAGGTCCAATTAATTTTTTCGAGTTAATAGAGAAGTACTGATTTTGCTTATAGGGACTCACTAATTGTTTCCACTTATAGATGGTTCAGATTTCAAGCAACACAGTGTTAAGGGTGTTGAAGATAAGAGAATAACATTTTCATCTAGTTTGTATAAGTTTTCATCATGTCGAATCGAGGTTCGAGTTATAGAGTTTCTGCTGTATTAATTTCAGGACCATAAATTATTCCTTGTACATGCGACTTTGTTCGCCATAGTAAAATTACTAGATACTTATCTGTGATATTGATAATCACCGCGTCATGTTTTGCCTGTCTAAAAGTTTAAGAGTGTCGAGTGTAAAAGGGAAAAACGTTGATAAAATAGGTTTAATTTTGTAATCATTAAACGTTCAGATTTTTTTAATTTGCGTAATGGTTTAGGTACCCGTTTACAATGATTTACACTCCCCATCATAAAACTTGTTATTTATGTATGTTGTTAATTTGTTTCTATTAACAAATTAAACCAAAAGCCAAATCAAATCTTTTATTTCTCAAAAATACGATCATAATATCACTTTTTAATGTCACTTTTTGAAGGAAAAACACTGCTACCGCTTCGAAAACAACACGGCGTTATGGAAGAGAAGAAACAGCGAAAGAAACTCTCCAGCAATCGCTCTTTTTATCATGTGAATACATTGCTCGAAGTTAAAAATGTTAACAATATTTTAATCCGCATCCTCAATCTAAACGTATCAAGGCATCTTAAATCTATACATATCAGCCCATCTCAAATCTGACGTATGACCGCATCTTAAAGCTAACGTATGACCGCATCTTAAATCTGACGTATCACCGCATCTTAAATCTAAACGTATCACCGCATCTTAAACCTAAACGTATCACCGCATCTTAAATCTAAGGTATCACCACAGCTTAAATCGAAACGTATCACCGCATCTTAAATCTAACGTATGACCGCATCTTAAATCTAAACGTATCACCGCATCTTAAATCTAATAACGTGTCACTGCATCTTAAATCTAAGGTAACACCACAGCTTAAATCGAAACGTATCACCGCATCTTAAATCTATGTATTAATTCTAACGTATGATGACCGCATCTTAAATCTAAGGTATGATGCCGCATCTTAAATCTAACGTATGACTGCATCTTAAATCTAACGTATGACCGTATCTTAAATCTAAACGTATCACCGCATCTTAAATCTAAACATATCGTAAAACGAATTAGTAAAATAAAATATCCTAACCAACTGTTGCTAATTACAGTTATAAATGTGAACGTGAATTTGGTTGTTTGTTTTTTTACCTTTATTGGTAAGGGTTATGGTCCCAATCTCTTAAGTTAATGTTAATATAAGTTAATGAAAATAGTTAAGTCTGATGTTAAGTGACGATGCAACCCAACACGGTGGATACGCTAAGCCTATTGCAAGGAGTCACTCTCAATTGCAACTGCCGAAATACACCTATACGTATTTAGCAGCAGATTTTCAACTTGAGGGTCGTAGTCGTAGCTAACCTATCTAATAACACTGTAAAACGTCTTGTTTGTTGTTACCCTTTCATGTCTTAGCATCCCAACCGATCATCGTGACATATAGCATCCAATTGTCAAGGGTATATATAAGAACAGAGTAGGTCCCTTTCACGCAAAAAAAAAATCAATGTTCCTGACGGGTACAAAATTAACTATTAGATTGACAAAATCTACATTAACGCGATGTTACCGGTCAAAGTTAGTGGTTAATACATTTTTCAAGTCTTAGCCAGAAATACAAATTAAATTAATTTAATAGTGTCAATTTTTATAATAAAGTCCCAAAGCACACTACTCAATTTGCCGGACAGTAGGTTCAAGAATCATTTCAAACTGGTTTTGAGGTCAAAAGGCTATTATAAGGTGAATCAGTATGTGAGCGATCATGATGTCTGGAATTTACACCCCTCTCTGGACATCCGCTAATAACTACTGTAACACATTAAATTATTGTATACAAGGATAAGAATAAGACTTAAAAAAAATGCAGATCGAGTTCCTTGCCGGTTTTTCTCGATGACTGCGTTACTTTCCGAATCGGTAGTAGTATTGATGTTCATAAGCGTCTTCTTAGGGCCTAAATTGCATAAAGGTTTTGGATTTGATTTGGTTTATGTGTACACCATTATCGCCAAAATAGTGACTACGAGCACAAATGTTCTTATACCAATCTCCTTTGATATAATTTATGTAAAATAGCGAGTACCGGAATCAGAATTGTTTAATAAAATCAATGTTAACGCGAGCAAAACCATTTTAAAACCATCTAATTATATATATAATATATATTTGTTTTATAATTTAATAGCAACTGTGTACACCAAAAACGTGTTACTATTAAACAAACATGCATGGCAACGTAAATGTGTATCTAGAATTTTGTAATGTTACATGCATTAGAAACGTCTTTCTGAAAGAATATAGTAGAGCCAGTTTGCTCGAACTTCCTTGAGAGATTTTATGGAATCCAAAATTCACATTCCATGTTATTATTACAATTCATTTCTTAATAAGTGATATGATTTATTAAGAAAAATATAGATAACATTACAGGTTAGAGGAATATATTTTTTAAGTACATATTAAATGATAGAGATCCAGTTAAGACTTGCAATATAGATAATTATTAAAATAGCCAAGATGAATTAATACAACTGGTGAAGGGATAAAAACAAATACAAAGCTTTTCAATTTATCATTTATTGGTAAGTATATGTGCATAATAATTAACAATTCACATAAATATAGATACAAGCAACATACTTTAAAGTTATATAACAAGAAAATATAAACTGGGAATGTTTTAGAACATCACATTTTTAGTTATGGCAATTTCTGTACCGACCTACTTAAAAACAACTATAGAGAAATGACCTCAACACCGGAATATCTTAAACATTATAGTAAAATTATTAAAAAATCATAAACTTCGGTAATATAAAACAAAATTGTGACATCAAGTAATTTTACATAAAAATATATCCGTCACAGTGACCCTGTGCGATGTCCGCGTAATTTTAGAGTAAGTAATTTTAGGCCCGAGACTTGTCTGTCTTTATAAACTTGTCCAGCTCCGCATCACTCGAAGGGTCCACTTGGGACAGCTGCTGGAAACTTTCATCATCGACGAAGCAGATCTCGTGGCCATCAGGGTCCGCGAGGATGATAACCCTCACTGTAGCCTTGCCTGGGGTGTCCAGGGAGATAAGAGGCGTCAGGATCGTCTTCTTAGCTTCCTGAATCTTCTTGTCTATAGTCGGCTGCTCATCGAAGGGGCAAGAGAAAGCGATCCGACCGTATGCTTTTGCATGATCAACAGGCCCACCTACAAGCACAGAATGAATAAAATAACCTTTCAATGACAAAATTTTACAACCCGTTACAGATTAGAAACATTTTGAAAGTACAATATAACCTTAATATAACAAGCGTTAATATGATGAATACCTCGATTTAACGAATTTTTCAAAATCCCTGGCATTACCCGGAAGAGCTAATGTAAAATATACCTTTACATAAAGATTTTTTTTTAAAAAAAACCTGTTTAACGAATTTTGAATCATCATAAATAGACAATATCATTCTATCAGTTATTATAACTAATCTCTCGGTTAAATTCACGTTAAATTCTTCGTAAGATAGTAGAACAGAAAATTGTGTAAACTCTTTTCAAATTAAAGATACTGTATATTCTATATAGTGTGTTCTTATTAACTAGTAGACATCGTTCGTTTTAATAAGGTAAACAGATGTCTACATAATGTTGAGGTTAATAACCAAGTTTTCTTACTTGTTAAAACGAATCGACGTTTAACCTAAGCTCTATATAACAAACATCATTGCAACGAATTTCTTGGTATAACAGGTATTTTCTAATTCCCTTCATTTTCGTTATATTAGGGTTGCACTGTAATCCCAGCCTTTCTAGTCACATTGACTTTTTCTACAGTGGTTGGCGTAAAAAGAACACACAAAAAATGTATCGACTGAAATTCGAAACCCTAAAATCGACTACATATCTCAATATTAAATCCTGAGATCAGAGCGTGTTAAAAACTTTAAAATTCACGAACATTTGAAACAAAATTGATATTTATTTCACAGCTGATATGGACGCCATGTTTTTAACTTTGACAGGTATTACCTATTTTATTTTTTGGAGTCGATTTGACTGCGATCTCGTATTAGGCAGACTTGTCAGAAGGACTGATGTGTTATTTTTGTGAAGAGTTTTTTTTAATATGTAAATAAAGTCTTGTTTACGTAATATTTTAGTCAAAAAAGAATAACTTTGTACAGCAGTTTACAGAGAATATACCTGTATCACATTATCGTAGATTTGCTAATCTGGGGACAGACGTTACAAATGTTAGATTGGCTTAACATGATCATAAAGATCTAACTATTGCTCGTTGGAATAGTGTTCTTAAACTGTTCACACTTATGTTCACGAATTTATCATGCATTCTCTTACTTCTAATCTACATTAAAATTATCTGTCTCGAGGCCTGTGCTGAACACGTGACTGTAGATTATTATTGTAGTTATAGGAAACATCTATTTATCACATATCACAGTTACATATAATGCATGTATGTTACATGATATCCACACATTTCTTTGTTTACACCGAAATGACACATCCGTATCACGTATTTCATATTTGATGATCTTATCTTATCACATACTTACACTTTAGGAAGAAACCCATAAAATATACATAATATAATATTCAAATGTAGTAAACATAAAAATGACCTAAAATTGATTATGATCTAATCTATATACATTTATAATAAATCGTTTCTGGGTGACGGAGCACAGCGTTGTATTTTATTTATGAAAAAAGTAAAAAAAGACGTAAAAGTAAAAAAAATATGTAATAACTTCAATATTCACTGAAAATGATTAGTAACATAAAATGCTTATTTTTTTACATGAAGAGATTTTTATATTAAATGTGCGACTTAAATGACTCATTCTTACATTATAACAGGGTCAAGACCATCTTAATTATGATTCTAGCATGATGTAATCTAATCTAGAATATATATTTTATAATATGTATGTTACAATGTTTATCATTCAATCTTGCTGTGTGGATATTGCTCGATGAATTGTAATGAAGTTGATTGCGTCGTGGCACCAGAAACTTTTTTCGGATACTTTGTATTTTCGATCGAGTTATTTTGACGGGTAACTAATATATAGTTATATTTGGGATGTATTTAATAGCAATTTAAATATATATGATTAATCTTTAAGCTAAGCATATATATAGTGGAAACCATTATTTTTATAGTTTAATCAATTAATATTAAAGTGTAAAACATACATTTTGAAGTGCGTTTATATATTCCCCTTAATATTTTATACAATTTATAGGAGAACAGAATTCCAATTTCCGTTCTTAACCATATGGTTGGCAAAAAAAATTTTCGTACAGAATATAGGTAAAGAAATATCACTTAGATAAATTATAACATTACGATGACATACGATAACGTTACAAAATGTATTACGTCTGCTGGAAATAACATTGTTTCCGTTGGAAATAAAGGTAATTCAAACCATTCAAAAGGTATTTGATTTTTTTGACACTTCGATACATGAAAAAGAATACGACGCAACTGGCATATTTTATGTTATCCATCTTTGGATTGACTGTAATGAGGTGCGATAATTCACTTCTATATACTTTATTTTATTTTTTATTTTTTTTTATTGGTTACACATACACTATTTGAGTCTAATATTTTTATATAGTTGTGGTAAATGCATGTTTTAAGACGACCTTAAGATTTTTCAAGTCCTAAGCAAAAATTTAACTTTGGTATGGCTAAACCTAAGATGTTTTAGATGTCGTGATGCTACGAGAAATCTTCTGAGAAATATATCGTGTCCTCTATAAAAAAATAATGTGTTGTAAATCGGTCCTAAAACGCGTTTTAGATACTGGGCGCATTAGTGGAATTTTATTTTCTTTAAATATGATTTTGGTAAACCTACCGCCAGGTTGAACCTTCATTCCCTCTTAGATCTAGGTCTGTCTTAAAAATGTAATCGGTTGCATAAATAAATAGGACTGTTTCAAAGGCGTATACTCATACCCAAATATAAAAAAATAATAATTTGTGAAATATTTGCTTACCGATATCTACTAATTCCAGCTTGGCTTGGTTGTCAGCGAAACCGAGCAGGACAGTCTTGTCTGTTTGTTCATATATCTTCAGCGTAAGCAGACCGTTCCAGTATGCAATTGATCTCGCCAAGTTCGAACTTGCTAACGAAACCTTTACAACTGGATCTGGAAAAGTGTAAAATCGTATATTTATACAGATAATCAAAGTTTAAACCCTTGCGTAACTTATTATTTAAACTAAACGACATTTTTTTAGTGGAAGTAACCATTTCCTATATAGTTCTTCACCGGAAGAAGGCTCTTTCACAGGCTCATTGTAGGTGGATTCGAACTCACGTTCCTTGACGCGGCGTCCGTAAACACTACCAATTTATCAATAATTGCTTTATACAATTTCAAGAGATATAAAAATGCATATACAAATATTTCATGATGATATTATACAAATACATGCATATATAGCAATGCATAGAATATAGCAATGATCACCATTGAGAAGAAACATAACAAGTAGGTTAGGAAAATATAAAACAGAAAAATTGTAAATGATATAACTTAATAAATATAATTATATTATTGTTTTTAAATAGATTATATTTAACTCGGTTCTTATATCGTCACATTTATATTTTTACATATAAGAAAACAAGTTAAAAGTGTCAATAGTAGTGGCCATGAATATGTGCACTTGTAAAGGATCAATGAGAAAGACCAATTACAAAATATAATTGATTCAAGTGACTTTCGAACACTTGACCTACATTTTGACAGGCAAGTGATTTAATTAGTACTGTCAAGAGTAAAATTTACATTATTTATATCATTAAATTTATAATTAACGATTGTATATCACATATACAACTTTCATAGAAATTCATACAAATGTCATACAAATATGTTGCGAAAAAATTAAAACCGGCATTCAATAAAAATAATTGTTTTTTTTTGTCAATAAATATATTCATTAATAGAAACATTCACATTGTATGTCATACAATTCTTTTGGGGAAAAGTGCATTGATGAAACCCCTAGTTAAATTCACAATCAACCCAAAATTACCCACCAAAAAACACTAAATACAAACATGTATTCAATAGAAATCATTTAATTATTTTCACATGATTACCATGTATTTGTAGAGTAACTCTCATATCTAATACATAAAAGCTGTCCGTGATTGATAAAGATCACTTTAATTGATATTGTTATCACAAGATAAAATTTTAAATCTATTAGGTATCAGCATTGTATGTTCAAATATTGTAATATTGTGAAATAATAAATCAATTGTTGGGTGTAGTTTTTTAGTGCCAAAAGATGCCATTTTATTCTATTGAATGTTACTTAATATCCTAACATTTTGAAATTACTTTACTACACAATTAGTTTCCCGTTACTCATACATATGTTATTACATTAGGCATAAAAAACTATGTTTTATATTATAAAATTACAAACGAATAGAAATTATACTAAATTTATTTACATTGAAAATTTCACAACTTATTTCACAGAACTATCATAAAGATTTTTTAAAAGTTTAACCTCTTTATTGCATTATTAGCTCCACTAGGCTTAGCATGTTCACCATCTTGGGCCACATTGTCTCTTAACATCAGGTGCGATTGTAACAATAATGCTATACCTATCATATCAAACTACTATTATACATGCGAAAGTAAGTTTGTTGTTTGTTTTTTTTACGCTTTCAGGCCTAAAATGTTGAAAGATTATGATGAATTTTGGCAAAGAGATAGATGGAACCTGGAGACTTATTGTAAGTGGAGTAAAGAGAAGGATAAACTTTGTAAGAAACTTTTTATTGTGTCATCCAATTCACTTAATAAAATCAATATTCACATGAGTAAAAGCTAGTAAAGTATTAAAACAACCTAGGTTCTGAAACGTTATAAAAATATTTTAATAATGAAACTTACCTCTGTCAACAGGCTGCGGTTTATCAATTATGTAGAATTTGTAACCACCAGGTGCTTCTACATATTTCAAGCCTTTTTGTTCCTTAATAGGCCAGTTGTTTGCAGCAGCTCGTTTCAGACTCTCACTAGACTGAAGTGTGAGCCCAAGGAAGTCATTGCCTTGATCATAGTGTGTGACACCATAGTTGTATGTAAGCTCAACAACAAAGTGTGAGTCTTCTGGACCATAACCAACCATGGTTTTACTCCATCTGTTTGCATAGGGCCTGTAATTATAGGAGTATAATAAATATAACAAAACCAAAGGATGTACGCAAAATGCAGTGTAAAAACTATATAATGGCACTTAGTCTGCACGAGTGTTGGCTGACGTACAATAATTATTGTACATGTACCGTAATTACATTACTTCCATGGTTTATTCAATCAACAATTTTAAGTGTACAACCTTTTGGTGGACAGCATTAACTAATTCTTACTTATATTTTAAAGGCGAAAGTGAGTTTGTTCGTTTGTTACGCTTACACACACGCCTAAAACGCTAACTCGATTGTGTTGAATTTTGGTATAAAGATAGATGGAATCCTGGAGACGGTGATAGGCCACTTTTTTTTCTCGAAAAACTTATTAGAAGTGGGGTAAAGAAAGAGATAAAAATTATATGAAATTTTATATTGCGTCAACCCATTTGTTTGAGAAAAGCAATATTAACGCGAGTGTTAGTTAGACATGCATTAATAATATAAATGGTTAGTTTTAAACTAATTATTAATTACTTAGTATTTAAAAAATTACATTTTCAATAAAAAATGTTTTAAGATTGAAATTAAATAGAATTGTATAAACTACAATATATTTACAGCCCTGATACAATAATAATTTTTCAAGGGGCTGCCAACGCTGGCCTGCTCATTTTCTGGTGTTATTAAGCTAAAATTGTGTTTTGGTGTTATTATGAAAAGAGTAGTACCTGGGTGACCCAGCTTAGCTCGATATTTTGTGTTTATGTATGTATGTACGGATATTTGAATAAGTAAACATGAATGTCAGTAAAATTTTTATTAAAAATTGTTTAATTTTATTAAAACTGTGCTTGTACGAAAAATGCAATTATGTAGGTGAACTCAAAAAGCAAGAATTTATTTAAATACACAATTTCATTCCAATTTTTTCAGAGATACACAATATATAAGTTATTAGTATTAGATAGATATAATTGTATGGTCAACAAGGAAAACCAATAAAAGCTAAATAATTATGATGTATTAGAAACTTTATTATATAGAGTAGTGTTAAATGAAGTTTATAGTGTATTTTAAAATCATATAGTGTTTTTCATATTGTTGTGCTTAATACATACTGATTCCAAATGAGCTAATTTGGTAATATATAATTATGAGTTTGTAAAAAGCAATTAGACCAAAATTTTATTTTGTGAGTTCATTAGTCTTGAGTGTCAAGAGATCAAGAATCAATCAAAAACACAAGAGTAAAATTTGAATCTATATGATATCATATGGCATTTACTTTCAGTGCAATGTTTAGCACATTTCCCTATTATATAATATGACGAAAATTTTGTCTGTTGTAGATTCAGGATATTTGGCATATTACATAATACACTTAAGATAATTATCTGTAATCCTGAAATTGAAGAGAAGTCATGATAACTAGAGGAAATTTTAGATATGTAATGCACTTCATCTTTGTTATCATTAAATAATTCAAATTGCATGACAAGTTTAACAGTAGATTGTACATTGCAACTTTGTATAAATGTAAATTAATTTTTAAGCTTACCCATTGCAAGTTGCCTCGCAACCTTCAGTAAATTCTTCATGGCGAAGGACCTGCAATAATATCATTATAAATTAATAAATTAATTACAGGATTTAGGACAAAATATACCTGGTGTTAAGTACAGTACAATCCAGAACAGTGGTGACTGCCATTGATCCAAAATTCACCATCAGTAACCGCTATCATGCTTAAATATCCTTTCCTGCTTAGTTTGAAGGACCCTATGTCATAGGAGGGTGAGAACATGCTGATCTGAAGAAGGTTCCACAATATGACAAAAATATGAATCAGCAAACTTTTAAGTTTGCTGTGACACCGAAGTCGCCCCAAGTGGTTCTGTGGTGGAATGGGGAGGAGGGGATTATATTGAAGAGTTCATCAAAACACTCGCCATGGTACATACAGTAGAACACACTTAAAGAGGCAATGTCCCTTCGTAGCTGCAGCAGTTCTACAGTGCTGGTGGTGTGTACATCATTAATAATACAGACAGCCCGCCTCTGCAACCTGTCTAAGGCATAGAGTAGATCCATCCCAGAGGTGTGAGCAGTATTCCAAGCAAGGCCGAACTTGGGCCTTATAAGGAATGTACAACTAGTTGGGCATGAAAAACTAACGCACTCTGTTCAGGATTTTGAGTCTCTAAGATGTTGTGGAGATGACATGGTCCTGGTGGTTTAGGTCACTCCGAACTTTCATTCCCAGAATATTTAGGCTGTGACACTTTGCAATAATAATTGCTAAGGAAATTATTATTTTAATTCCACCAAAATATGTTAATGCATCAAATTTATTATTCAAGTAAACCTAAATAAATTCTATACATGATATATATTTTTTAATTACATTAAAATATATATTACTTAAAATAGTTTTATATATACTTATGCAAATCAAAGCTAATTAAACTAATGTACATTTCTTTAAAAAATAATATCATAAGTGTATTAGTTTTGCATAATATTACTATAACAATTATTTTTAAATGTCATAAGAAAAAACTGTAGAATATCTATGATTTCAAACGTCATGTTCTATACCAGAGATTTGATACCGTAAGTTTTCTATAGTTACACGTAGGTAATAATTTAACGGGTACCAAGTAATAAAACTTGATGCAGTGGTGGAACGGACAAAGTTACAACCTTGGCCTTGGACTTACAGATAAAGTAGTACGCAAAATTTATAAACTATAGTTTAAATTATGCTTACCTTCATGCCAAGCACATCCCGGTAAAATTTTGCCGTCAGTGTTCTATCAGCAACTTTGAATACGAAGTGAAGGGCTCGCCCATTAATCTTCATCTTGTTATATGTCTATTTATTGAGATTAAAAAATATTGAACAATAACTTTAAAAATTAGTAAATACGGCTGGTCTCACTTAAAATTTGTTGATAAACGCGTACACTATATCGACACTACGTCAAAGCACTATCTGAATAAAATAAACCAATGAATAAATGTCATTTGGAGATTGAAGGTCACCGCTCCTGTCAATTACTGTATCATTTTTTTGTTCTTTCAATTATTCACGTGCAAGTTATATATCTACCAGTGTCAATATTTCTCTGTTTACTAATAATTGCCAAACTCTAGGTGATCTATTTACAACCTTTATTTAAAAATACTTTCTGCATTTGATGATTCATATAACTTTCCACTGAGTAAACATATTATATTGAGTTAGGTATATAAAACATTGGTTAGGACCGAAATTAAATAGACAATGAAATCTCATTCTAAGAGGGGATTTTACGGTTTGTAGTAGATGATGATCTCAAACAAGTCAGGTATAAGGGGGTCTTATCATCCTCGATAGTTTTCGTAGTACGATGTATGTTTGAATTTTTAGAGAAACTGTTATGTTTCACTTATAAAATTAAAACAATACTATTTTTACTACTGTTAAGAAGAATACATAGTATTTTTGATAGTTATTTATGTACTATAAAAACTAAGTATAAATCGATAATTACTTAAAAGAAATTATATTAAAATATAAAAATATAATAAAATATTAAATTTGACTATATATGACACTCAGGTAAGTAAAACGGAGTTGAGTATTGTGTTATAACTTTCGGAAAAAGAAATCTATTGGGTTTTTCTTAAATTTGTTTTTCCATTTAAATCGAGTATATACAAGTTCTTATTTAAAAAACAACACTAACTTTTTTCTATATTTCTATTACTGATACGTCGTTTAGGAATAACTTATTAAGTACTAAATTTATCATCCGTTGGAGACTAGAAGAAGCTGTCTCTGGCAATATGGGGGTTTGAGTATCGTCGTGGTGTTATTTCAGTAGGTATTTGACGGTACTTGTTACCCGAATAGTCTCTCCACGCACTCCTCTCGCCGTGGCCTGATTTTAACTATTGCGAGAAGGAATCTAAAGTGGATTTCTTGACCAAGGTAGTAAAAAAGGATTACGTGTTATTCGTCAAAAAATAAAATTACGTAAATTATATAACTAAAAAACTATTGAAAATCAATGTTTGATATGTATTAAGATTATTAGGGATTTAGGATTAGCGATGTATTATTAGGGATTAGGAGACAAATTTACGGACAAAGAAAATCAAATGCATTGCAGAAGCGCTTTTTGAATTTGGAACATTACAACGCTCTAGTAATGTTATAAGAAACGGCGTTCTGGGGTTACTTAATACTCTTTGATTAGATCTTTTTTATCATTCTTGGCATACTAAAGTAAGTACTCTTTGCTTAGTACAAATTGCGTTCACGTGGCTGTATAGACATAAATGCGCTTGCCTTTCGGCAGGGATGTTATTTACATACTTAACAAATATAAATTTAATAATCAAAATGAGTTCCAACGGTACAGAGAGTACTCCAACAGATTTAAGATCAGAAGTCAAATTGGCAACGGAAAATCTACTTCCAGTAAGGTCAAAAGAAAAATACATTTAAGTATATGAACATTTTATGAGTTGGAAAAATGAAAAAAAAAAAGTGAAATATTTCTCCGAAAAAGTATTTTTGGCGTATTTTAATGAGATTGCTACAACTAAAGCCTATATTATGGACAATTTATTCCATGGTGAAATGTAAACTTCAAGTTAAAAACGGCATTAACTTGAAAATCTCTTAAACGACAATCGGCCAGATTCAAAAGAATAAAATCGAAAATGTTTACTGGCGAAAACATAAAGCAATTTTAATTTAAGGCCCCAGATGATATATATTTGGTGATAAAAGTAAATAAAATTAAAGGTACAATATTAAAAGTATGTTTTATTTCCCTGCATTCTTTTGAGAAAAGCTTTATATGGATATGCCTCGGCGGAATTAGCAATTGTACGGCTCGGTCTACACACTCATACTCGACCTGCAATTGCCTATTTCACCATTGCTATAATGTACTATTTCATGTGATTGTAATAATGAATAAGGGAGTCTTTTACTGAAATATATTTAGTGTATTAACTTATCGAAGGGCGTACATTTGAATTCTGCTCACTTTAGCCTTCGAAGAGGTAGGTAGGTATTTGTGTCCAATGGAATACTGACCACTATACACCAAGTAAAACACTGCCAGTAATAAAAAATATAGGGGTATCGCGTTCCGAGACAGAATGGTGTATAGATGCCTATCTAGTAACAAAATGTGAGTATAGGATCTATACATTGCTGGGTCAATCACTATGAGCCTGTGTATCATGTCATAAAGACCGGCAATGGATTACGGATACCTCAAATGCCGTCCTTGTTTTTGGATTGTGTTGTACCTATTCATTAAACACAATGACCTCATTTTACTATATCTTTATATATACAAATTTCGTGTCATGTTGTTTGGCCGCGATGAACTCCTAAACTGTTGAACCGATTTTAATCAAATTTTGCACACTGTGTACAGTTTGATCCAACTTAAGAAATAGGATACTTTTTATCTTGATAAATGATCAGATTGCGAAAGATGACGCTATAGTCGATGTGATTGACTACTCGAAAACACACAACAAGGTCTGTCAGGTCAGCTAGTTAGGATAATAAAAAAACATCGCAATGCTACCATCACCTTAATCAACGTTTTTATTTAACATTCCACCATCCGTACGGATATAGGTGAGTTCCGGTAGGTACTGGAGCTTGAAAGCCTGCGTTAATTTTAGGTTTAATGCTTTACCTTCAACTTAGGTCATATCGCCACTTACAATCAGGTAAGCCAGTCGTTATACTTACGTTTGTAACATAATAAGATATACTAGATCATGAAATATTTTTAATAAAACAGTATTTTCTATCTGGCCAAATAAAATATTCCATAGGTACGGTTGTTTGGTTCGACAAAGGATTTTGAATGTAGGAAAATTAGGATACTTGTTATCTTATGCCCTAAAACAATTTAATAAAATTCATTATTCAATAATTCCCATAAAAACTACATATAATTTCATACAGAAATACGGTTAAATATATTTTTCTCTTAAACACTATAAGATACTACTTTTAAAATTTCGTTAAGTTTTTTTTTACATTTTCCCATAGTATGCAAATACATATAATCTTATATAAATTTCATACAATACAATAAAGTTAGTATTAAATAGTTTATATTACTTTTCGCTACATTCTGTAAATATGTTACTTCGATTTATAAAGTTGATTATTTATCATCAGGTATTCCGTTTTTAGGATATGGTTAGGCGTTTGTAGTCTTAGAATCTACATTTTCTCTTATGTAATTTGATAGAAATAATAGATATTTTACAAAATGTTTCAGAAACATTTTACTTAGATGTAATAATAGTAAATTATATTTAACTGTTATAATAAACATCAAATTACATTTGACAAATAATATAAATATTATTAAATTTTTAACAGCAATTTATAATATTTTCAAATGTACTTTGCAGTATTGCTATTTGAAGTTTCAGGTTAAAACTTAAGAAGTAACACAGAAGTACCAAAATAACTTAACGTATTAATATTAATGACTAGATGGATTATTCATAGTTAAATAAACATACATTTTACGTAATAAATTACAAGTAAAAAATGCAGTAACACGTCCAATAGTTACAATACATACGGGTCAAATATACTATTTTTTCTATTAGCGTCATAGGCAATGTAATAGAAAATTACATGTTGAATTAAGATTTGTTAAAAATTGTTTGTCACATTTGAATAAACTTACGAGGCCATCGAGTATAAAATTTCAAAAGCTTCCGTGTGTTAATGTCTAAAAATACGTAAGATGATTCATAATGATATATATTTATTCTTTTTTTTTCTATATCAGATATATACTTTTTTTATAATTTGTTCATCGAAGCCAAGATTAACTTGGTCTATAGTACTTAGCTACACATAGATATTAGCCAAAGTGAAAACATTAATAAGATGACATTTATTAAATATTCTTTGAATACATATAACAAAACTATGTAAGTGATTTCACATTTAATACCTAATATTAATTAATTTTAAACGTAACATTTTCCAGAGCTCAAGCGGTGCGTTATTCAGTTAACAGATTTCTTATCGGTGGCATCTTTTTCTTTGTCTTTCTCTTTTTCTTTATCCTTCTTCTCTTGCAGTTGCTGTAGATGTGCTGGCAAAGCTTTTAAAATAGCATGAACCTATAAATAACGAATCGTATCAACTAATCGTCATCTATATTAATATTATAAAGCGGAAAAGTTCGTTTATTTGTTTGAATGTTCTAATCGTCAGAACTACCATACGGATTTTTTTTTTGTATTTGACAGAACAATCATTGAGGAAGGATTTAGGCTATTAAATATAACGTTATCACCAAGAAAAGCAAAGCTTTATTATAAAAAGTTACAAAAACGGGCAAAAATAATTCAGTACAAATTTTATTCCACGCGAACGAAGTCGCAGGCACTGCTAGTAGATAAAACTGAAACCAGTTTAACAATTTAAAATATTAAACAGGTATGATTTTGAGGTATAACTTATTTTTATAACGCAGAGTCAACAAAATTATATCCATGTTATGGAATTCCCAGGTACCAGCCACTTTCCAACAAAAATACAGTACTTATTTATATTTGTTTATTTATATATTTTTTTCATTAATTCCTTTCTTTACAATATTTATTTCTTAGTTATTAACGTTGACTGGAACCAAAGCGAAAATTTGTCCTGATCTCTTGCCAAATGAATGGGGAATGTAGGGCTACCATGGTGGTTATAGGGCGTATTAAAAAAAAAAAGATAATTACTAAGTGTCTAAAAGATGAATAAACTGTAATCATACCTCTTCAGCCACAGCCATTAGCACAAATTCGAACTGTTGCTTAGTCGCGACTGTACGTGGACGCTGGTCCCGGATGTGCTCCAATGTGGCAGCTATGTCGATCTCTTTAGCGCCTTTAGCCATGCGATTGAGTACCATATCGATCAGGCAATACGTTCCAGTGCGACCAGCTCCATCGCTACAAAATGAAAAAGAAAGAACATATTGGGGGCTTCCATTAATTTTGTGAGGCGTTTAGGGGGGGTGAAAGGGGTCGAGCGGAATGTCACCCAATCCCACGTGGGGGAGAGGTAACCTAGGCAGAAATCATCTAATTTTTGTTTTTGCGAGAAACCGTGCTGAATTGCGAGAAAACTGGGTTAAAGAAGAATTTCTTTTTTTCAAGAAGAAATTTACTGGGAGAATTTTGGATCTCTTTAGCTGAATAAAATTGCGGAATATTTTCAACATATTAATTTGTTGTCACAACCATGCCCATTTTTAACAACAGATTTTTTTTTCTCAATGTAAAATAAATAAACATGTTTCTTCACTAAACGTAACTAGTCTTAAAAAAGTATTTATTAAATTGTTTTATTTTATTAAACTTAACGCAATCAAATGCAGATTTACTTATTTAGATAAAAAGCATGCATGTTGAAAAATTGAGATTATTAGAGGGGGAAGGGGTCAAGCAAAATTATCGAAAAATCGTCAATATCACCTCACTTAATAAATGGATGCCCTATTTTGACCTGACTTGATCTAATAAAACAACCGTTGAGTATTCTTGCATATAATGGTTATATGAGTATCTAATTAAAGTATCAATGCATTCAAAAGTAAACAATAAGCGAATTGAAAATTGCATAAAAAATAGACGCATAAAATAAAGGCGCCTGTGATATTTTTATCGCGTAATCTTATCAATAAAAGTGAAATGTTTTGTTTTTACCTGCAGTGAACCACGATCGGACAAGATCTTCCTCGGTACGACTTGTTAACTTTCCTAAACAAAAATAGAAAATATTAGATCTTCATCGTACTTATACTTTAGTATAAAAAGTTTTCAGACTGTAAATATTATATTTTGACATGATTTATTGGAGGTGCATGAAAAGAGCCTCTCCGAAAGACGATACCCAAGTATGTACGTCCGGCGCACCCTGGGCAGTCAGTACCAATTCCAGCTTTACTGACTGGCCAATATTTTCACCACGACATTAATACAATTTGTATAATAAGAAGAACATGGGTTTATCTATAAAATGTTGGTTTTTTGTTTACTTTACCTTCTAAATTCAAGCAGAGCCTTTGTCGACGAGGGTACTCCGTTTTCAGGCCAAGACAGGAAATGGAATTGCGTCACAGTACGTGTTTCGCCAGTTCGTTGGTTCTTTAGATAGAAACTACGTACAAGGTAGTCGTCGCACCAAATGTGCTCGCTCACGAGATGAACCTGATGTATATATAAATAAATTACAGTTACACTTCAAAGAATTCAGAACCACAGTTTTATCACATGTTAGAACAGGTAATTTTAAAAACAATACTACTGAATACGTGCACTCTAATTTGTTGTACTCATATTTTTTATTTGAAATGGAAGTGCTACTAGTAGCTAATAACAGTTTAATTAAAATCGAGTGCTTTATTTAAAAAGCCATAAAATAGATATTTTGTTATACATGTATTAAAATGTATGCATATGTGGATAACAATAAGAGGTAGCTGCTAAAAGTATTGGTATCAGTTTTAAAAACTCTTGCAATAATAGTTTTTTTTTTTCTATTACGGGATTATTTTACAAACTAACATAAATCCAATTTAGAGCTCGAGAGATTTAAATAATTTTGACAGTAGATTTATGTCTTACAATTAAAGGTGTGTAAGAACTATTTGGTTTCGTGGCACGCTTACATGTAAATGTTAACAAAAACCTCATTAACCTCATAAATATGATACAATTCAGATCCTTCCTCGGGCCAGTAACGGTGGCAAAGTTGTTGGCCATTTTCGGTGAGTCGGGTCAACATTACCATAACCACGGAGCCCTGTTCCCAAACCAGCTGCCAAAAGTCTGGGGCAGTGTGCGCTAGTGGACCGGCGGCTGCTATGTATGCCGGATTGCGGGGATCGTGATCAGTCTACGAAGAAAATGTTTTATAAAAATGCAATCTTTATTTATAATATCTTTGCAAAGAACTGTTAAACAATACTAAATAAAATATAGTTACTTTGATTATTTGTGCCAATAGCAAAACGCACCTTAAGAATGTGCATAATTTTGAAATTTAAATTTCCTTTATTATTATTTATTTATATATACTAATATTATAAAGAGGAAAGATTTGTATTTTTGTCTGTAACGTATAAACTCTAGAAGTACTGAAACAATTTAAAAAATTCTTTCACCATTAGAATGTATGTATTCCATCCCTGAGTAACACGGCTATAAATTAGTTAAATAATTTTGAGTTCCATGCGAACAAAGTAACAGCTAGTAATAAGTATAATTAAAATTAAAATATTTTTATAGAGATGAAGTAATTTATTAAATAATTGTAAAGGTAAATATTATCAACATAAATTAAGAATTTAGTTATGTTTTTTTTTTGGTGGTTATTACACTTTTACCATAATAATGATGATATTGATAACCGATGCAAAAGTCAATGTAAAAGTCTCAATAATATTGGGTATAGAGAATTTCGACAACATTTATTACAACAATAAATTTATGAGAATTACTTTTCTTTTGTTAATTTGTAGTTATAACTATAACGGTTAAGGGTAATGCAAATCATGAAGAAATCTGAGAACTGAAGAAAATTTAAAACTGTAGATTTTTTAGTATTTGAAATTATCTATATATCGTAGTGAACACAGCTGTAATATTTTTTGCGAGAAGTGATTTGCCTTGCAGTTAAACATTTATAGACGAATGTGTTCATTTTAGAACAACTTACTATAGTTGAGGCGTTGATGTAATCAGATCCGAGATGGTTTGAGAGTGTGTTCAAGGTAACTCGAGAGTGGTCGTAAGGCAGCACATCTGCGTAGCGGTTCTTGCCGGTGTTCTCTGGTTTAAGGGCGGCAGTTGTCGCACAGGGTTCCGCTTCGTAAGCGCACAGAGCCCGCCACTCTTGCTCTAAACGATCTTTGTTACGTAGATGGTCCTCCATATAAGCCTGTTAGCCAGAATACGTTATTATTCATTTGGCAATTTTCTTTATATATCACAAGTAATAAAAAACTGTATTTAGTGTTCCGCGCTCCGGAATTCGCTTATTATTCGATAGTTTTATCTTCTTTATTTAGAATCTTTAAATGCTCAATAATATGCATAAGACTATCTAAATGAAGCTGTACTTATATAAGCAAAATACGATTCACTAACTGGTTCATTAAGATACCTCCAAAACTACCAGACTTATATATACTTTAAATTTGACGTGAATATTTATTTCAGCCCGTAGACTGACCGTAACAAGTTTGTTAGAATTTATTATTTTTTGTATTTATTAGGGCTTATTAGAACGAGAATTATTGAACGAATTTGGAGAAACTAACTGGTTTTCTGTATACATGAAAATATACAAGAAAGCGATGATAGCTCAGTGGTAGTATGTACGACTTCGCGTCAAGGGACGTGAGTTCGAATCCAAGCACCTACAATGAGCTTGAGCTTTCGGGGAAGGAAAACATCGTGAGGAAAACATAGCATGGTGGTAGGGCTTTTTCAAATGCCCGCCTGGGTAGCTACCACCCTCAAGGTGCAAACCTGCCGCCCAATACCAATAGGTGTATTCCGGCAGCTGCACTCGAGAGCCAGTTCCTCTACAGGTTTAGCGTGTCTTCCAACTTAGGCCGTATCGTTACTTAAGATCAGGTGAGATTGTGGCCATAACGCTAAAGGTTAAGTATAAAAAAAAATCTGATCAGTGTTAGATACTGGCAGCCAACATAATAATATACTATGTTATTAAATAATGACTTCGCTTACCAGAACCATGTGACCTGTAGAGATATCCATGTTAGTTAGAGCTGGTTCTTCGCTCCTGAAAAAGAATATGTAAATACAATAATATTGATATGAATTCTGAAGTTTGAGTATGTTAGGTCATATACACACCATGACGAGGTGCTGGATCTAGTCGACGGAGAATTGGCATCAGGATCACGAGATAGGGAAGTTATACGTTGCGGCGGATCTGCCGGGTGCGGAGGGGCTGTGGTTGTTTGCTGTCCTGACCATTTACCGGACATCCGTGCTCTACACAGTTCCTGAAATTGACTCAGTTAATAAAATAATTATTGTTGTCACTGCTCTCCTGAATTTACCATTTCCGAATGCCTATCTAAAGAAAGCACATATGTGAAGAAATGATAGTGGAAATCCTGGAATATTTTTTGCAATAATTGTTAGAAGTGTACGTGCTTGCTGTAATATGTCCAAATCCAAATCATTAGATAGTGTTAGTTACAATCTAAATTAATATTATAAAGCCAAAAAGTTTGTTTGTTTCAACGCGCTAATCATAGGAACTAACTACCAGTCGGATTTCATTTTTTTTTTGTATTAGATAGAGCAATCATTGAAGAAGGCTTTAGGCCATTTAACATCATGCTAGCACCAAACAAGTAAAAATGTTTAACTCCACACGAACGAACTCGCAAGTACATGTACTGTACAATAATATTATACCTAATTTGAGTATCATTCAGTTAAAGTTTAATTAGATATTCGTAATGGTAGGTAAGCTTCATGAATTCAAGATTGCACTTGTAGCCAAAATAAAGTAAAAAATGACAGGACAAAACAATACACAATGTGAGGTTTCATACTTAATAAATATAAAAAGGAAATACCTGATAATCTCTTGTAGCCTCAGCGTCTATAGCAGCCGCTGAGGGTAAGCCTTGCATTTTTCTCTTTGCTGTCATGTCTCGCTTTAATAGAATAGCAAAAATAACAGCTCCCACTACTAGCACTGAAAAACTACCTACTAATGCCAGTACGACGGGCCATTCTAGGCCAAAGATTAGTGTTTCTGGAGCTTCTACCGGCCTTATAATAGAATGTTTTGTCTGTAAATAGAAAGATTACGTTAGATAACACTGTTTATAATTAGTTTATATACAAAATTCAATTTAACTTATTCAATGATTCAGAATCTTGGATATAAATATGGAAACAATAAACTTCAATTTGAATACTAACCTATTTTTTGTTTTAATGCTTAATGCAATATCTAAGCGGTAATATTAATTTCTTTTTATTTTGAAACTAACATATATGCTTAATAATGTAGTCAAACGTTTTTGTTTCTATGAAGTATAATAAAAAATAAATCACTTTCTGGAAGTGCTAGCCAAATTTGAAAAAGTACTGTTTTTACTTTTATATACTATTTAATTAGCAAGGCTGTAGAGTATCTAACTTCACTCCAAAACTTAAAGGAAGGGAGGAATTACTATAGAAAGTCTAGCGATGAAAGTATAATAAATGAGAACGAAGTAATAGTGCGGTCAGACTTTGAAACGTATGTAGAATAATAAGAGCCGAGGTTGGATTTTCTCCAGACAATTATCAAGCATATGTCAATAATCGGGTAAAACCAGCATAGTTTCATATCACATAAAGAAAAACTAACAATATTCTTTACGTTGAACCAGTGCAAATTTATAATTAGAAATTAAAGATTTAAAAAAATTGAGTAAGTTTCAAGCTGGTTTATAATAAACGAATTCAATTTAAATCATTAACAATTTAGAAAAGATAATATTTTACAATGTATCATTCAATCATTCATTCAATCATACAATCATAGGTATGATTTAGACGAAATAAAATAAATCTACACTTACCCTATCACCGATTCCTGTCGATAATATTTGGGCACCCGTTTGTCGTCGTAGTTCTTCTTTGACGTCATCTGAAACTTTTGTATCAAAATAAAATGTAATTTTTATCTGATACATATTACTTACATTTTACAAATTAGGTATCTCGAGTGCCAACATGCTATAAACACTTACCGATACGTTGCGCTACATCGATAGCATCATACGCTTTGTTATTTTTTTCTACTTTAAATGTCACCTCCCCTGGATCAACGCTGAAAAAGATATATTGGTTGGCATTTCACAATACTTTGAATAAACTCGACTAAATCTAATAATTATACGCACCGAGGCAAAGTAAACGTGTTTTTGTCAAGTCCGAGAATTTCTTCTAGCTTTGATATGATTTCGACACCCTTCTTCCAATCAGTTAAGAATCTAAGTAAAATTAAATAGATCAATAACTAGTGGACTTTGTTAAATCAAATATCATATAAAAGTTTTAGAATTAGTCACAAATGGTAATGGAAAAGTCATATAATAATCACCGTAGGAAGTAATATTCTCTAGAAAAATAATACCGTATATGAGTTTTTAAATCTTGACTTGATGGTTACTGTTGAAATGTTTTGAATTATTTTCAGTTAAGAAGATATATTTTAAAAATAATTACTGATGCCATTTGTTCAATTGCTCCTGAATAATTAGCAACAGGCAATATACTCCTTTTTAATTATTTAGGTAAATGAAATTATCATATAAATATTGGTACCTATTTTTAAATACAACGTGGGCATACGATGGGTCAAATTTATAGTCATTGTGGTTATGATCTTCATTTATATTTGTTTTTTGCGAATTGGATGAATCTTGACCTGAAATATAAAATAAATGGCAGATCTTAATGATTTATTAAAATACAATACTTCATAATTTACACACAACATCGAGATATAAATTTCATGCAAAATATATTATAAATTTGCATATATATTTTGTAACATATAATTTTCATATTTAGCATATCGTCATAACCATATTTATATTGATGAAATAATCTGTACCTTTCTATATTATAGAATAAATATTCACTGAAATTACTATTTGATACGGATATAAATAAGAGTGTTTAGAGACAGAAACGAAATTATTGAATTATTAATAGTAATGCCAAATCACAAATAAATTACGAAAACTAAGAGCTTAATTCAAACGTGATGAATGATAAACATAGAAAACAATAAATTAAACAATGGAGTTGAAGAAAATATACGCAAAAGAAAAACGATAAGGGAGTTACGTTGTTTAGAGGACTCTCAGCCTCATGCTTGTTGTGTTACCAAAAACCAAAATGTGCTTATTTATGGGTACATTTAGTGCAGTGTTCTATAACAAGTTTGGAAGTGCGTTAAATTGAAAAAGGAGAAATGTAAATTTTAAATTATATGCAATACAATTTTTCATCTGGTGATAATCAAGGGAACATCGATTATCTAAAACAATTATCATCCACCACCACGACACTAACCTGTCACCGATTCATTGTGATATAAAAATTTTAACGCTTTTGCGTCCAGGCGTGGCCCGGGCTTTTTAACATCGTCTCGTTCCCTACGCTTAAAGCCCCATTCGTTATTAAACAAGTCTTGAAATTCTCCGGGATAAAAATTGTTAATTTCACCTGAAACATCGCCGGTAATCGTTACACCTTCATTCCGGTGTGAACAATGCTCTCGGGCCATATTCTATTATTTGTACTGTTCATTATAGAGCCTACACAGAACATAGAAATAAAACAAACAAATGTTGGGCAACCCATAAACACAATAAAGAAAAACGAAGTTAATGTACGCTGGATTGGAATAAAATTATATGAGTGAAAAATTGTTACCGTTGAACCTACTATGCAAATATAAATTGAAATAACATTTGCTTTATTAAAAAATCTATCATTATTAAATATTTAAACGTTGGTGATAAATAGGCTTACCCTGTAGGTCATCAGCATTGAGCGGCCCACCTTCCGTATAAAGAGCTCCTGGTTTTCCCTTTGCATTTATAATACCGTTCCAATAATTCAACAAATATTCCATATTTTTGGAATGCTTGGATTCTGAATCAGGAGATTTATTATCTGCAACAACACAATATTTGCTTAAATAATAAACTTTTAGAGTTGCAATTATATACATTACACATAACATATGAAATCAAGAATCAAGAAATCGGCTATGAATCTTACTTTTTAAATTATAAAAATCCGATTCGCCACTACCGATATCAACAGGAAATTCTTCTAGTCTGTCTTCATCGATGTAAATTCTAGGTTCAGTGATGTCAACTGCATCTTCATATTCAAAAGGAAAGGTTTTATCCACAAATCTCTGCTTGTAATTCTTGTACGCATTTGAAAGCACTTCTTCGTCTAGTGGAGTATATTTGTTACCGGTTATAATTTGAGCGGTGTGTGGAATCTTGGTTTTAGCCTTACGAAAATGTGCACTTGAACGTTCTTCATCAGTAAAACCAATATCAGGATCATTCTTAGAATTTACATTTGCTAAAGATTTCTTTTCTTTTTCATTAAGTGTAGATACGTCACTGTGAGCTTTCTCTTCTGCTTGGAGTCGTTCTCTAAAACCTTCGAAAGGCAAGATAACTGGAGATTCTTCATTTCCCGTCATCAACATGAGTTCTCGTAATTTATCGCTAGGGTTGTCTTGTGGTTGTTTTCTATTTTCAGCTTCCGGCACTAAAATTAGTAGTTAAATTATTTTAGAGAAATATTACAATACCTAGCAACAACATGGTTACAGTGTGAAGGAATTAAAAAAATATATTTTTTGATATATTTTTCTATTTATCAATAAATTGTTTACTCACCAGAGTATTCATCTAATGTACGCGGCGGGTTAAAAACTTCGTTTGCAAAGTTTGATTCTATGATTCGTGTATTCGGTGTAAAACGAATGAATGCTGTTTCGTCAGGTTCCACCTGTTAGTGAATTGGGACATTATTTTTTATATTAATAATTTCTGTAGAATTCACGTTTTTTTTTAAAACTTACATTAATGTTTTCGTTGCCTTCTTCAAGTGTTTCTGAACTAAGTTTAGGATCAACAAAATGTTCACAAATTTTCGTGCTAATATGTGCAGGATTCCTACAAGCAGGATTTATTATGTTACGTAGGTTATTTCTTTTTATATAACGTACAAGCGTACTAATTTTACTTACAAATTATGGCGCATAGTGTACAGCATAGCCTGTAAAACGCATTGTGTATATGCATGTTCCCACCGGTAACCGCGTGTTGCAAGTCTTTGCAGCTCTCCTTCAAACCATTGTAGTTGTTCCGGCCCCATATCGTACCTTTCGATGATAAGAAAGAAGTCGAAGAAAATTCATTGAACATAAAAATTAAAAATAAATGAAGAAAATATATTTGTAATTTACCGATAAAGAGCTCCTTCTTCCGGTTCCTCTTTGTAAACCGGTATACACTTTCCGAATGCGAAATCTAAAAAAGAACACGTTCACTAAAGTATGTTTCTATTCGCAAATTATGTCACAGCAAAATATTTCTTTGAATTTAATATGCCTCAACGTTTGCTTATTTCAAATTAAAATTCAGACAAGTTTTTTATGTACCGTGGGCACAAGGGAATTTGTGTATTATGTTTTTTTTTTATTCTTATGATGTGGTAGTTTTTTAATTAATCGTGCCATGGTTTTAGCTTTTATACATATGTATGTTAGTCATTTTATACGTATTTATGTCCTATAACTGCTATATGTAGTTATTGGGACAATTAGTTTTAACGTTTTAAGTCTTTGGAAACATATCCGAAATTCATACATTTCAAATTTTACTGGACTAAACAATGGAACAATGTTAATAATTACCATCATAGCACCACTCCACACCCTCCACACACAAAGAGGAGCTGAATAAACAACCTGCAAATAAGTTTATTCATCAAGTATATATTGTTTTAGCAACATGATTGCATTCCATGAAAAGTTAAATATGTAAGAGGAGGGGTGCTCTCAGGAAGAATACCTGCTTGTGGACTCTTGTTTTACTTTAATCTAACTATAAAGAGGAAAGATTTGTATTTTTGTTTGTAACGAATAAACTCAAGAACTACTGGACCGATTTCAAACATTATTTCACCATTAGAAGTCTACATTAGCCTTGAGTAACATTTTTTAATGAAAATGCTAAATAAAATCTTAGTTCCACGTGAACGGAGTCACGGACACAGCTAGTAAAATTATATATAATATAAAATTAAATTTTAAGTGATCCGCCCCAAAGGAGACCTTTTTCAACCTGACTTAATGATGTTAGGCTGAAGGGACTTTGACAGCATTACTACACTTTTTGAAACGAGTGCGGAGGGCACTCAGCATATCGGGAAGAAGCGCAAGGGTACTAGAATAAACAGGCTCAGCTTGAGCCGTTGCCGGGGTATTTGAGCCATCGTTTTATAGGTCTTTCATAGCGCAGTAGTAGCGCCGGAGCGCTGCGTCATGTGTTTCACAAACAGATGACATAATTTGTTGATATACTTCTAAAATATTGTACGAGTATTCAAAGGCTATATAATAGTTGGGCCGATAATTATAGTTTAAGAAAATCGATGAGCGTTGTAAAAGAGAATGCTTTCAATAGTGTCTGTGGTAGACTGTAACCATTAATTAAATGGAAAATTTTAGAGGACCTTACTAAAAAAATATTTTATAATAATTTAGCGTCTGAGATACAGGCTCGGCCTAGTTCAGGCGCTAGGATGCATAAATGTACACCAATACTATGCCATAAGATAAGTTTTTAGTATTTGTAGTGTAATTTTTCTATTCAATAAAGTTATTATTATTATTTGAATCAATTGGAAAAGAGATCACTGTCACTCTACTTTATTCTTTGTTGTATATGTTCAAAATAATATAAGGTTGAGAAGTGCGGCTTATGTCTCAATTATATATTTATTAGCACCTAGTATTCGTCTTATACAGCGAGAATGTGGATATAGTGTACTTATTATAATTTATACTTTAGAATTAAATATAAATTTTATTTACCTATATTTCCATCGGCGTGCGAGGGCGCCAGCGCATTAAGTAGCGCCAGCACCCGTAGAGCTTGCCACCAGAACCGTTGGCACATTACATCTATGCAAATCAAATTAAAACGATATAGATAGCTATAATAGTAAAATAATAATAGTATAAGTAACTTATTTTGAAGCGATGAGTTCACAACTGGTAGTGATTATGGGCGCCGCCTTAATGGACATGAATTCGAATCCTTGTAACGAGGTAGAACTTTCGGTAAAGGAAAATATCGTGATGAAACCATAGCATGGCCGTAGGACTTTTCTCTAATGCCTTCCTGGCATCGATACCACCTTCGAGTTGAAAATCTGTCTCCATTACCTACAGGCGTGCTCTGGCTGTTGCACTTGAGTGTCAGCCTCGTTACTATTTTTAACGTGTCCACCGGGCACGGGATTTGGTCCAAATCCTCACATAACATCAGATGAGATAGTAGCCATAATACTAATCCTATAAAGTGTACAAACATTTTTTTTTATGTCACTAACATATTTATAAATTACTAATTTTCAAACAAAAGCTAAAATAACATAATATGAATTTCAGATGCTGTTAAATTTAAAGGTAATCAGGGCCCGTTCTAACAAAAAATATACTTACAGAATTTAAGATACGTACTATTAAATTAACTAAAACTAAACTAGGCATAGTATATTTAGTATTCATAATAGATGTAACTGACGAGTGGAAAATAACTAATCAGAGTAAAAATTTAAAATTTTGCTTTACGACAGTGCATTCGAATATTGTTTTTCTAATAGAAAAAAATTACAATGTTATGTTGTATATTATAGGGTTTACAAATTCTGTTTATAAATTAATAAAAACGTACATTTATAAACGAATGAAAGATGTAAAAGGTGTCATATTGTTTAGACCTCAGCAGCTTAACCTAAATATTAATTTCGAAGTTATTTGTTAATAAACAATTTTTATAAATATTATAAAATATTACGGTAATACTATAATGAAATGACAGTATATAAATTACTGGCTGTGCCTACAACTCTGTAAGAGTCTTTAATTAATTACCAAACTTCAAAACGTGTTAATACCAAATTGCATCCAAATCATTGGATGTGTTTCCGAGAACTTAAATAAATTTATACATATGCAATAAACTGCTGACTGAATAGTATTAGATAATGCTATTCATAAACAATAACCATTCATCTAAATAATATCTCTTTATTTTTACTAGAATTTTCACCTAAATTATTGGTATAAAAATATTCGTATTTTTGAAGAAACTAGGTATATAGAAAATATGTTTGCAAGCAATAAGTATTGAAGCTACATCCACGACTACAAAGTTGAGAATTCTGGAACAATAAAGTCTGAAGTACCATTTATTTACTTTAATGAAATCTAAATGTTACCTGTATTGATTTCAGGCGTGGGCTTAAAGTATACACAAAGACCCGCATAACTGTCCAAGGGACGTTTGAGGTGAACGACATTACATTTATGTAGTACAAAAACTAATATCGTTTAGTGTTTACCTATGTTGTTTTTACCAACTCAATGGGTTGATGTTGTTTAGACAATCATCATATTTATTATTATAGTACCTTTATTATTATTATAGTATGTTTATTATTATATGGTTAATGGTTAGTTTCGATATCAGAAATGAAATATTTTGCCAAGTCTAAGTTATCCCCACAGCATTTATATGACCGTATTTATTAAACTGCAATATATTCTAATTTTCGCAAAGTATATGGTATTATGACTGTTTTTATAACAGTAGTATTGTAGTGTTGGCCTTTATATATTATAAAAAATATTATATCAAAAAACTTTTTTTAGTATTGCGTTGCATATAAAAGTCGCCCTTGATGTGCATTTTACACATGTTGATAAGGCCATTTCTGTTTATCACTTTTGATTTATGGCATTTCAAGATTAGCCATTATATATAGCAGCCGCGAAGTTCGCATGCATGTATATATAATAACGGTGCCAGTAGTTGGATTATCTTCCCGTCAATGGTCACCATTGCTTTTGGATTCAATGATGCTTTCTATATTATTAATAGTGCCTTCAACTGATATTATAAACATATACCGATTTGTAATGGTAGTATTTATAAAATAATGTAATAAGTATCACAAAATACAAAAGATATTTCTGTTCAGTGTAATATTCTAAGTATAGTTACCTGTCCGTAGCCAATACCATTAAATATCTAGGTCGTGTTTCGCATTTTCATAACGCGAATACCTACCAATACGAGGGCATTACCTCGACAGTTTTATAAGGCTGATAAATATCGGAGTGGATGCAGCGTGCTTATAGATTCTGCTTTCGTATTGTGAAAATTATGAATTTTAATACGGATCACGTTTACTGATCAAAACCTGAAACTCTAGTTGAGATGGTATGACGTTTGATAAGGTAGCGTTATATATGCAGTCAAACCTGAGTGAGTGAGAACTGGATAAGCGAGATAATTATGTAAGCGAGAGTAATTGCTAGGTCTGGTCATTTTAATCCTCTATAACTTTTTTATTCTCACACGTAGAGATGAGTGAGTTTTCCCTCGTAGACTTTTATATCTGATAATGTTACTTGTTAGAGGATAAGCTAAAGTCGAGTACTAGCTACGAGTAACTAGCTGACCTGACTGACTTTGTTCTGCCATTTCGAGTAGTCAATCACATCAATCACAGGTCGACAGCGCTATCTATTCCCTTATGATAATTATCTAGAGGAAAAGTATCCTATCTCTCTAGTTGGATCAAACTGCACATAGTCTGGAAAATTTGATTGAAATCGGTTCAGTAGTTTAAGAGTTCATCGTGGACAAACAACGTGACAAGGAATTGTTATATATATTTAATATAATATCTACTATATATAACTAATTGTTTAATTTGTTTAAAAGATATTGTTCTGTAGGTCTTAATCGATGTCTTTAAGTAATTACTATCTTAATATTGTTTGTTTTATTTTTGGAAGTATTTATGTCAAATTGTAATAAATAATACCTATACAGTAACTAAATATTTATTACTACATATTTGCTGTATGCTTTAAAGCTCTACAAGCACTCCCGTAAGTAAAATACTTGGTTTAGCGACAAATCTCTATAAGTGAGAAAGCGATTGCGGTCTCTTGAACTCAAGTTTTTCCAGGTTTGACTGCTCTAATAGTATGGCTCTTCAGGTTTAAGAATAAACTTTCCAATTAATATAAACTAAACTAAAATTAACATAGCTCGAATTTAGCATAGCATTGAAGCGATGATAACTCAGTGGTAGTGTGTACGACTTCGCGTCAAGGTACGTGAGTTCGAATCCAACCACCTACAATGAGCTTGAGCTTTCGGTGAAGGCAAACATCGTGAGGAAACCATACCATGGTGGTAGGGCTTTTTTAATGCCTTCCCGGCTAGCAACCACCTTCAAGTTGAAAATCTGCCACCAAATACCAATAGGTGTGTTCCGGCAACTACACTTGACAGTTCCTCTACAGGTTTAGCGTGTTTATCAGCTTGGGCCGTATCGTCACTTAAGGTCAAGTGGGATTATGGCCATAGCGCTAAAACTTAACGATAAAAATTAAAAAAAAGCAATCTTAGAAAACTAAAAAAAATCTTAGACATGCTAAATATAGAAATTTAATAAGGAGTATTAAAAAGCGTTATATATCATGTTAGCCTCGCTCCAGTTGTATCATAATCTGTCTTAATCCTAGTCGAACGCAATTGCCATATCTTATAAGGTGAAATGTATGTTACGGCAGTTGTACTTGAAAATCAGCCACCCGTTTGAAATTAGCATCCGTTTTACGCTACATCAATAATTAATATCAGATGAGTTATAGTACCAAACTCTATCTAACATCTATACCTAATATTGTTATAATATAGTTAAGTAGTGGTGTAGCTTATGAATAAGTAGGTTATAATCTATGAAACTACGGCTCCGAATTTAATATTGAAAACTGTGTTTTTGATGTTTATTAAATTTATATTTGGTTAGTTACTTGTATTCTGATGGCTTTAATTGTAACAAAAACATTAAAACTATAAAAATATTTGTAAAACAACATTAAGTGCCGGTATATACATAATTGTACATAGAATAAAAGTGGTCAGGAATAAGGTCCATAAGGAAAAATTGTGTATTGTGCAATTCGTTAAATTTATTTTTTAAATATTCTACCTATAGTTGCTTTATAAGCCAGAGATATCTAATGCATGCCTTTTTCAAATACAACAGCAAATTTATTCTATTTTAAGATCAAATTTGCAAGTGACCTTCGCTTGGCAGTCGACGAACCTAATCGGACCTGCCGAAACTACCGAACGATAAACGAAACCTTTATCTGAAGTAAATAAATTAGTCGTGGTTGTTAGCTGTATTTCTGATACCGTAGTAACCACCTACAAAGGTCATCCAGAATATCAATAATCTACTGAATGTACTTAACATACCTATGTTATATAACCTACATTACTATCCGGATGATAGCACTCCTGTATTAACAGGTGATGCTGTAAATTCAGGCCGTACTAACAATTCATAAACATTTATGAAACAAAACTGGACTAAGCCTGTGTTTGAGGTAAAAAGGTCTTTGAAAAGGACCTCTGACTGGAGAGTGGTAAAAATTATCCAAGAATATTCTTCTTCAAAGATAGAACCTTTTGCGTTTTCTTGAAGAAAATCCTTATTCAATATAGTACCTAAGATTTAAGGCACTTCTATAAAAATAACAAATAGTAGATATATATTATATAGCCAAGGCTGACTATGACTTTGATAGAACAACTAAAACTAATAAAAACTAATTAAAAAAATGAAATAAAAGAAGAGAAAGGATTTTATTGATTTTTTTATTCTTTACTTAGTTTAAGTACATTTGACAAAAGTCTTACCAGTTATCGTATAAAGATCATAATACTACAATCAAACTCTTTTGCACAACATTTCTTTTTTTTCCGTGGCGTAATGCATTAACGCATACCCTCCCAGGCCGGGGGAACTGGGAAGGTTATGTGGGACTCACCCGGCGCTAGTCACCGGGAATACCCACTAAAACCCCACGGCCGTCTGTCGCCTTCTTGGGGCAACGCGGGGTCGTGCGTGCAATCACCGCGTCGCCCCGGCGACCGACCCGGCCTGATGGTAAGCCGGGCCCCTCCGGGCAGCCTGGCGAGCTGCCCTTTCAGACGGCCGGACTGGTGCAATGAGAGGCGGATCCCACGACCCGCCCCTCGCAGTCCGGCTTTAGGGTGGCGGAAGAGCACGAGCGTATCGGTCTTTCCTGCCACCCAGACGTCTGTGTCGGAGAGGGTGCCCGCTGGAGTCAGCCTCGCGGGCCCTTCCCGCGGTCTCCTTCTGCGAGATAACTGTCTCACAAAAGGAGACCATTGCGTTCCACGATCTGTCGCTGCTGAGCATGGATTTCACCACACCCGGCAGCGAGAGATCCATTCCTATCGCCGCTTCCAGAGTGCAGCGCGGCTCGGACCACGCAACACACTCGGCTAGAGTATGCTGCGCAGTGTCTTCCGCCGCACCACACTCGTGGCACACGGCAGTCGGCTCCCTGTGCGTAATCTTGTGCAGGTACCATCCGAAGCATCCATGCTCGGATAGCACCTGCACAAGGAGAAACGTCAGGCAGCCATGACCCCTGCTACACCACTCTTGGAGGACCGGGCGGATGGCGTCTATGGTGTATCGTCCATAGCGCTCGTCCGCCAGGTCCTCCATCCAGCACCGCAGCAAATCAGTGCGAGCCCTCCTCCTTCTTGCATCAATCTCTGTGGGAGCTGGAAGCTGCCCCCTTGCCCTTCTTACCATCGTGTATGGACACCGTGCGGTACCCTCGGATCACCCTCGATGCCACTGTGCGCTGCGCAACGCGCAGCACACTCTTGTTGTGGGCGTTAAGGCGTCCACCCAGCATGGTGCCCCGTAAGCGGCCATGCTGTGGATGACCCCTGCGTATAGCTGGCGGCACTTCGCACCGGGTCCTCCCGTGTTCGGGAGGAGCCAGGTGAGCGCCGCCGCTGCACCAATAATTCGCGGCCTGGGCTTCTTAAAATGGCGCTCAAATTGCCACCGCCCGTCCAGGGTGAGGCCCAAATATCTCGTCGGAGGCGGATAATCTCCTCTGGCTCGCTTCTCAGGAGGAGGACATTCACAAACCTCTTTCAGGCCATTAGCGGCCTCCTTTAAGACCTGGCCAAAAGGCTCTTGGAGGAGCCCGGGGCTGGTTTCAACATCTACAATTTTGCCGACCCGATCACCCACCAAGCTCTTTATACCTTTGGCACTGAGCACCTCAAGGCCCGTTAGGCTGCTGACCTGCTCCATGTTATGTTAGGGAGCGTTATGTCATTCCCGACAATCCTGCCCTCGCTTTTGCACAACATAAAATTTAAAATAAAATACATTTTTTTTTATTTACACTATTATTAATTAATATTTATTGAAATTTTTAACACTATTCTTAATTTAAATTTATTAAAACTTATTTTCTATTTTTTTAGTTCAGTTTTCTATAAAAAGCGTGTTTTTTAGTTTTTTTAAACTATCATTTATTTTATTCTTCCGAATACTCTTATAGGAAACGATGCGGCAGCGTTATCGGATCAGTTTTAATTAATTTAATTAAGTATTAATTCCTACGATTATTTATATATCTTTTATATTTTATAGGTTTAGCGTTACAGCCACAATCTCACCTGATGTTAAGTGGCGACGTGACCCAAGTTGGTGGATACGCTAAACCTAGCGGAGGAACTGTTTTCGAGTACAACTGCTGTAATACGCCCTGGTTATTTGACGGCAGATTTTCAACTTGAGGGTGGTAACTAACCAGACGGCCATTAAAAAGTCCTGATATAACGCTATGGTTTCATCACGACCTTTTGGCAGCAGTCCATGCTATGTCAGCAGTCCATGCCAAGGGCCAGCCACAACAGCACCCTTGTGCCCGCTGCCTCGGGGCTGAGTGCCCTCAGCATTCGACCCAAAAAAGTCCTGCCAAGCTGTAAAAGCCCCTCCGGCTAACAGCGTATATCCAGTCGAAAAAAAATAAATCACGACCTATTTACTTTAGCGAAAGATCAATTGCAGGGATTGAAACTCATGTCCACTGACGCGGCGTCCGTACCAGAGACGGGCATAATCGATTACTTTTGTAATTAGATTATTAATATGATTGAAAGTAATCATGTTTACATCAATCTTGATTACATGCAATCAAGATTACATTTAATCATGTTTGTTGTGTAATCATTAATCATGATTAAAGTAATCCGTAATCAAGATTATATGATTATTTGTGATCAATATTTTCGTAGTAGTTTATGCCGCTATCAAATAAAAGCCTGTAGGCTTTAAAACACGAATATGTTTATTGCATGAAGTAAAACGAACTTTAGGTAAGTATATAAATAAGTAACCATTTTCTGTATCTTTATGACTGCAAAAATCTAAAAGTAGTCGATTAATGGAATAAAATATTTGAAGTTATTGCATTTTTACCAAAACGTTATTTTATAACTATAAGAATTATTTGATTATTAGAAGAAATGTTTGAAAAGTGAGTGCTACTGAAATCCAATTTAAGTGGCATGTGAATAATTTCAAACATACCTGTACTAAAATTCATAGTTTTTAATGATTAATCTCTTATAATCGGGGTAAATTTAAATTGATGACAAAGGTTGAATACAAATAAAGTTGATTTACACTATAAAACGATGTATTGTTTCTACATTATTATTTTGATATTAATCAAAAAAAGTAATCAAGATTACGATTAAATATTAATAATCATTAATCTCTTGTATGAATATTTTTTGATTATTTTAGTTAATCTGTAATCATGATTGAAGATTACACAATGTAATCATAATGGTTAATCATTAATCTGATTACAGTTTGCCCAACACTGGTCCGTATATACTACCTATCCATTACTATCATCGCTTCAAATTAACCGAGCCTATCCTATATCCGCTAGATTGCAGTCATCATTGAATATAAAAGTAATTAACTCTAAATCTTTCAATGATATTAATAACTTTGTAGAGTTTTACATCTGGGTGCAATTATAGATAATAATAAAAAATATTGTCATAGAAAAATGTATCCGCATCACGTATGTATATCTATCCATGTGAATATTGCTGATAGGATTTACAATACAATATAATATAGTACAGTATAAATTACCCACAAAATGCAGACTTAACTTTTCAATATGTAATATTTATATTCAAAGTCGTTATAATTATGTATTATTTACATTATTATATATGTTTAATGTATAACCTATAGATTTTATTTAATAAAGAAAAATGTTATTATATGTTATATGATTCCAGTGTGATCTTTCTTAGAAAACAAAAATTAAGAGAAACGTATGGCATTTATATCGTGTCTGTTAATGGAAACACAAAAGGTCTATAATTATATAATAAAATAGTATCCCAAACGAATTTTATAAAATGAAAGCCTTCAGATCTGTGTATTCAAGGGGTAAAAGGTCACGCGTGGGTCGGGCTAAATGAAGGGAACATTAGTAAAAACTGAAGCTTAATATCTAATGCAATTAATGTAACATTATTGTATGTACCTATAGACTATGACCGTTTTTGTGATAATAACTGTAATTATGACTTCACAGTAGTCATTTATCAAGTCAAACTGCACATACATTTGTTATTTAATTATTGATTCAAAAGTAATGTTAGTGGCAACCGAAACTGCAAATTTTTTTACTATGCCATTTATATTTTAATACGCAGTACATATTTCTAAAGAAGTTTGTAGTTAAAGAGGTCCATAGATCTGGAACAGGGAGAAAATGACCACAGGTAGGCATGTTTATTAATAATGTGCATAGTTTATACTATGATAATATTTATAGTTTTGAGATATGGTAATGTAACTATAATACTACTATAATGTAACCCTACTTTGTTATTTAAATACAAGCAACTACCACAAAAACCGTTTCGGTATAAACACTGTCGGTCTTTATTACAAGAAAATCAAATCACTACAGCGACGAATTAAAAATGTAAGTTTTACAGGTCGTGTACATATCTATATAGGTTCTTCATTCCTTCATATATTCGTACCCTTTGTCACCCACGCAAATGTTCAGTTACATTTTAATAATTAATATCTTCAGAAACCTACGGTAATGTAGCTTGGTTCTATAAATAGAAATAGTCGTATAAACTATGCATAGGTTCTTGTAGATTGTTTATTACATGAGAAAATTATTATCATGATTGTTATAACACGATGTATAATCATAATATAAAAAATATCGTTTCTATATAAAACAATAATTACAACACAATTAGCTTTAGAGCCAATTCATAAACAAACAATATCACACAACCAATCAATTGATATTAAATGTTGTGTAACAGGTTTCACCTTAACATTTAGATATGGCGACGGTTTTCAGTTTCTCTGGGGTAAAACACTGAAATTATCAAAACAAAATTATTTTGTACGCACCGTTTAATAGCGCCGATGAGAGCGGAACATATCCGTAGTAAAGTGGATGCACTCAGATCCTTCGCGGTAGCCACTGAGACGCAAGTTGAGGCAGTATCGGCTGTGAAGCCACCAGCTGTGTGACGAGGGGCGGGCGTGCGCACTCCGCTCTACCGATCGATCGCAGAGTTTCGTCCATTCACGAGCTGCCACTTCTACGCCTACATAACGACGCACAGCTCTATGTTAGACACCGATCATCATTAGATACGACATTATTACCAACGGTCCTTCGAATAAACATATTACTTTAAAAATAATAAAATGTATGTGAAGCTTTTCAATTCTTCTTTTGACCAATTCGTAGCAATTTTACACGTAGGCTGATTAGGGTATAAAAATATTATTAAGAATCAGACTTACGATTGTAACAGTTTTATAGAAACGGGGTAATGGTATACAAACAGAGGATAGTGTCAGTGTCGTTCGTCCCACGCAGTGGGTTATCGTTCTACATGTACCATAGTGTACATACTCTGCATGTTAATGTCGCTGTTCTGATAATACTACGGCGAAACCACACTACTGCGATACTTACAACATAGATATCGTAATTACAGTATTGTAGTCTGTAATATTATTTCGCCTGGAATATTTCATGAGATATCTAATGAAGTGACATTAAAATGAAGTGTTCGAATAATAAAAAAGATAAGGTTTATTAACAATAAATAAAACAATAAGTTATCATTTAGTATTATTACTTAATAAGTGAATTGTAACTTGATAGGTAGGTTAAGCTATTTAACATTATAATTTTGTGAAGTTGTTTTTAGAGGTATATTGATTTAATTAAATTAGATTAATACCTATGCGGCTCCAAATCCCAATGTAGCCACATAAATTTACCTAACAATTAATCCTTACCTAGTGTCACTTCACATTAACATACAGTACACCACAATATAGCGCTATATCTCGTATATAATACGAATAATCCGGGTCTTATATATTTCAGTCTTTTCGATCGGTTGTGATTATTAAATTAAACATTCAATAGTTTCGGATAACTTTAGTTACAGATACGATTATTTAATTGTGTTAAGGAATAATGTAGTTATTTTTAAAACCTTTGTAGTTATATAACATTAACTTTATTTAAGATGATAATTGGTTAAGATTTAAGTCCTATTTGGTATTCCTTAGCGTCATTCTGTGTTTTAATTTCGAAACGTTGATATAAAACACAGTTACACTTTCAGATATCTATCTGATAATTTCAGATACGTAAAAACGTGGAAGGCTATTCACTATGATTTTTATCATGTATCTAATAATTTTTCAACAGTTTTTCATTACATTATAACCAAATCAAAAATGTTGTATTGAAATGTGCATATGTTTGTGTATTTCTTTTTTCATCGAGTAATTTTGCTTAGTTAGATGCTTTAAAAATCGGTCACTGTAGCCTATATAAGCTACACATGAGAGGTATTATTAACACGTTGTTAATCTAGAAGCCACTTACCAAAGGAGTCCTGGAAACTCTACTCACTGCAGGACACAGCAAAACCTTACTTACCTTACCTTAACCAAAACCTTACTTTGCTGTAATTTTCTGTGAGGTGAAAGTATTTTACTAGTCGGGCTGCCCTGAGTAGGTAAGCACAAATCTGCAAAAGTTTATCTCTGTCCTCTACTTCTCTTATATTATTTTATATCCAAATTATAGAGCGGAAAATTTTATTTGTTTTGAACGCACTAATCTTAGAAACTACAAGTCGGATTTCAAAAGATCTTTTTTTTTATATTTATTTTTATACTTAATGTTTAGCGTTATGGCCATAATCTCACCTGATCTTAAGTGACGATACGGCCCAAGTTGGTAGACACGCTAAACCTGTGGAGGAACTTGCCTATTGGTATTTGGCGGCAGGTTTTACAACTTGAGGGTGGTAGCTAGCCAGGCGGGCATTTGAAAAGGCCCTTCCACCATGCTATGGTTTCCTTACGATGTTTTCCTTCACCGAATGCTCAAACTCATTGTAGGTGCTTACAACTACTGGTGTAAACACAACCACTGAGCTATCATCGCTTCAAGTTGTTGTATTTGATAGAAAAATAACTACGGAAGGCTTCAGACTATTTATCATCACTCTACCAGCATTAGTCACAAAACTGTACTGAAAAATTTACAAAAACGGCAATAATGATTAAATAAAAATTTAATTCCTCACGAAAGAAGTCACGGGCACAGCTAGTATATATATCACAAAGGCAGTTCTTAGCTTTATCTTGCTGCACCCCGGAACAAGAACCTGGCGGCGAAGACTGTTTTTGTACGTCTTTCGAAAAAAATGTAACCCTTTGTCCAAAATATAATATAATTTATTTAAACTTTTGTAACATATATAAACACAATAAAAAGTAAATAAATACGATATTAAATTATTACTTTATTCAATTAAATTTCATTTCAATCTAAATATCTTTGAATAGTATTGTGCCAGACTAGACTAAGCATTTTACACACGCTATTGATATTATGGGCAGACAATAGTATGACAAGCATTGAGGTCAATACGAAAAGGAATTTCATTACAATAAAATCAAAATCCATTAGATGAATATTCTCTGACAATCATAATGGAAAGAGACTGTCACTCAAGCTAATTGAATTAAATGATATTATATTAATAATTTTATCACAGATATAAATATAAATGCATAAAGATAGTTTGTTTTAACTGCTGTCGCTATATGTTTAACGCACATAACATAAATATAAATATTTATTTCAGTCCCCACACAAAATTTTGTTAGAAATATTTTAAAAAATCTTTTAATATTTTGCACTATTTTACCTTTTTTATATTTTAACCTAAATATTAACTGTATGTACTTACCTACGTACCTACTCTCCCAGAACGTACGTTTTACCATTTAACACTTTAACTTTAATGTTTATTTTTTATTACTCAGCTGCACATTGTGCTACCATATTGTTTGAACACGCGCGTAGGAATTAACCCTGTCAAATGCGCGGCTATCATTGAAATAAAACTAATTTAAACGGATTTTATCGCGGTTATTTATTGATTTTGAACCCGACGTTTCGAAAGCTTTTCAGCCTTCGTGGTCACGGGGCGGACTGAGGTGTAGGTTGTCCAGAAAAGTTCATGTTACTGTGTCTACCTTCAATTTAATTTTTATTATTGATAGTGTTCCGATCTACGCAGAAAGAGCTCACAGTGTCTTGAGGTCTGGCAATTGGTCTTTTGGGTTCCGATTTAATTAAATGTATAATTGGATCCCAGGCTTGCGCTAGCTTCCAACCATCTTCTCTATTGAAATTTGAATGTTTTTTTAATTTCAATAGCCTCATGAATCATCCTAGGTAGGAATCGGTGTTCTTTGGCAAGGATTTGTGGCTTGTCGAATCTAAGATAATGTTTGGAGCCTTCTTCTGAATGTTCAGCAACTGCAGACTTCGTAGAGCGTCGGTGTTTAACGTCAGCTATATGTTCTTTTACGCGGGTCCCTATATTTCTTTTAGTTTAGAAGTTTTCTAGTTTTTTAGTTCTTGAAGTTGTTCGATTATATTTCACCATTTTTTATTTATAGTTTACGTGTCATTCATTTATGCTAAACTATAATTAGGTACGACCAATAAATAAAAAACAAACTTATCAAGATTATTTTTTTAATAAACTTGCTATATCAATGTTACGGTATTGCAAAATCAATATGCCTTTGCACCTTTAGAGTTACAACGATGTAAGTACAAAACATATATAAACAGTATAACAACAAAATACAAACCAATTCAGTGATTTTCATAAAAATACGAGTTTTGGCTTACGTGATTGTAACTTTAAGGCGTAACTTATAAATCTTAAAATGGCAACGGCCGTATTCGAGAAATTGTCATGCACCTAAAATATACAAACAAACAAAAAATTTGTGAAATATACCTTTCAACAGTATCTGACTAATATAACAGGTACTTATGGTGAGGCACCATGACGTGATGTATGTCCGTGTATTGTTAGTATACAGATCCGTAAATATAGCACTTATAAATAGAGTCACATACTTCATTCCTGCAGACACAAATTACGAGCATTTAAAATACGACAATAATTAAAGGCATGTATACAAATATGTACTAAAGTACTTACGTACATTTCTCCTATACATTTTTACACTCTAAATATTTGTCATATATTAAAATACTTAGGTTGTGATAATAGATTAACAGTTTCCATGAGTAGGTATAGAAGGTAATGTACGTATTATTACATGCAGAAATATGTACAAGCAAGCATGCAATAATATTTTCGTGCAAGCATACAACTTTGGTTCGATTTGGAGGCGTCCCAAAAAATAATATCAAATATTAGCCACGTAATTGCGTTTAAAATGTCCAGAAACAAAAAAAAATCTTTTTTTATTGGGATTGGCGCTTTCAGGTGGTTGGTCTTATGGTTGAACCGGTTCATAATATGTCTTTATATTACACCCGTAACACCAAACGTAACAATATAATAATTCATTTTACTTTCGTTTTGCCATCCTCAAAGGACTGCATCATTTTTATTTTTGTATTATTTTATTCCGGATCTTAAGCTCTACACCTCGAAAAGGCAATCCACATACAATTTTAGCTACAGTAACAATAATCGTCACATGAAAAATATAACAGGTTTTTTGTTGTCCTTCGTGAAATCACTGTGAACAACATATTTTAAGCATTTTTTATCATCTGAATATTTAGTCAAAAAAGCTTACTAATCACAAATATTAATAAAGGTTTTATTTAAGTAATTAAAAATAACTTTATAACTGAAGTGTAGCTTATAAATTTAAAAAATCCGTACTGTACTCTACAATTTACAGGTAACGAATATATTTGTCAACTTGGCATTCTAAATATCTGTACCCTTTCCCAATTACAGAAGTCAATATTTTTCTTATATTTTAATCAGTTGGTCACGGGTATTTAATGGCTTACTCATCCTAGCGAATTTCGGTGCATGAATAATATTTTTCGTTTGAATCTTTTATTAGTTAGCCTGGAGGTAGTTTAACTAGAAAATTATACAAAAATCTTCCGCTGCCCTATCAAATAGAAAATAGGGGAGCACAATCAACTTCCAGCATTGTCAATTAAGTCTACAATGTATTTATCGACTTTTGAAATTTAATTCGCCATATATAATGCCGACATATATAATAACAAATGGTGATTACTGTCTTCATTCACCACTTGTAGGGTTTATAACTGCATTAAATAAATTTAACCATCAAAACAGTTACAATGAGAGCATTACTCATGAAACAACTGTTTGTATAATATCTGTATGGAAAAACTAACATACAGTATGATCGATACCGTCAGCAGTTTAAACATATATAGTTGCCTTTAAAATGAGTACATTATTACAATAAAAAAAAATTTGTTTGTTCATATGAGAATCAGATACCTTAATTTATGTAAAAAGCTGCCTGTAATACGAAATAAATATCGCTTAATGTAAACGATAAATACGAACACTAAATTCGGTTGGTATAATTAATGAATTCAATGACATTAAACTAAATTATTATACAAATTTATATTATGAGTTATACATTAACAATATTTAATTGAAGTGAATCTTCTTTCAGCGCGCTGCGAGTTAAATTCTGAAGTCAAAATCTTTTTGCTACATTTGACAAAGAACATTTCTGGCGTAGAAAGGATATATTAAATAGTTATTTTTTATACTTTATGGGTTTAGCGTTATGGTTGGAATCTCAACTAATGTTAAATGACGATTTGGCCCAAGATGATGGACACGCTAAGCTTAGGCAGGGACTGGCTCTCAAGTGCAACTGCCGGAACACACCTATAGGTATTTAGCGGTAGCTTTCCAACTTGAGGGGTGGTTCATTCTATGGTTTCCACACGCTGTTATCCGTTATATTTAGTACACATTATCTACAGACCCATCATCAAATTTTTCAAAGGGACAGAGATAGGAGTATAAACATTGAGATGGATGTATGATGATATTAAGACAAACTGTACACGCGAGAGATTACAAACAAATATATAGGCTACGTTCCACTACGCACCTACAACGCTCACGCTCATTGCATGAGCATTACAATCATAAAGCCAAGTGGAATTTGCAGATGGGTCGTTGTGAGCTTGACGTGAATGGGAATAATGACTTTTGTGTCTAATACATTTTTATTTAGAGCATGTAACTCTAATTTGTATTTTAATTATATTGACATTTTTAATCACTTGGTTACCGGATATAAGAAAAAACCCAAAAAAGAGTGATAGTATTAAAAATGAGTTACATAAGCAATAAGTGTTTAAAAGGTTTTGTGTCTGCAGTTTATTTCTTTTCATGTGTTAATTTCTTATATTCATTCATTCAATTTCTCATATATTGAAATTATTCTAAATTTCATGCTAATGTTGTTGTAGTTGTGTCATGTTTTTTTTTTGGTGTTTTCAAAATGACACCATCAGTGACATTTCCCCGCGACCGTAACGACCATGGTCTTCATGTGGAACAGCTGAAGGCTAGAGCGTTATGAATGCTAAGGAGAATGAAGTCATTGTTAACTAATAATTATTTTTATATCGTCAAAGAAGTTTCACTTCAGTCACGTGTACTGAGCTGCGCACACTCTTCTTTTTTATTTATTTCTAAATATGACTAATACTATATACATAATAACATAAATCGTATTTCTTGTTGCATATAATACATACATTTCCTATACAATAAAATAAGCAAAGTATGCGATTATATTGATCGGATTACAGTATACTTGTATTCAAAATATAAATCCTACATCTATGTTTTAATAATATCGAGCCTTTTCATCGTACCGTCGTAAGTTCCAAAAACCCACAATGTTTTTAATTGTGACCTTAATATGATCTTTGTAAATTAGAAGTAGTATGTTAATATACAGTATTTAAATACATCAATGGTTAATTTGATTGCTTAATGAGGAATAAAATAACTGTACTGTAAAAAATGCAATTTGTCACATATATGTTTTTCCTGAAAAGGCTCGATATAATGATTTAACAGAGAACATTCTGGGCGGAGTTTAAATCATAACATTCATTCAGTCTTTTACAGATATATCTTTGTTATATTTGTCTATGAATGTTATTATATTAAGAAACAAAATCTTATAGTCTTTTCTAAATTGTGTCAAAAGAAATGTACTATGTATAACTCGAGCTATTTTTAAACGTATTCATAATTATCACTATTCTGAAATATCCTTTATTGAATCACACATAAAGTTATATTCGAGTGAAAAGCACCAATAATTCTATAAAAAAATATATTTAGATGGTGTCTAAAACAAAAAAAACTTACTGGCTCATATGAAAATAAATAATGTAGTTTCTAATTCACAAACTTACTTTCCTTAAAACATTCATTTTATTTTCTCTTACACTTATTTGTTGTTGATGTAGTAACGTCTTAAACTTTTAATAATTACCATGAAATGTAATAATTAAAATATTTTAATATACAATATATGATACGTATCTCTTTATAATTCCAGCATTAGTTATAAAATATTATCATTAGGTATTATAAGAATTAGAAGAAACAGTGAACATATTTAAAACCGTGTTAACTTTGTAATTTTAATAGAGGTTACAGCTTAGGAGCCATCTATAAATTACGTCATACGAATTTCATGAGTTTTTCATCTGTGAGACTCTTTATTTACTAGTGTGACGTCACAGATCTTGTAAAAAAGAATACCATATTTTTATGACTTCGCTTTCTTGTATGTCTGTCCGGGTGCAATTTTGTAATTGATTTTAAAGTAAGTTTCCGATGAGCTAGATATTTGAAATTTGGACCATAGCTTAGAAGTGGCTGCATGGATGCACAGTGCATGAAAATGTGGAAAGAAGAAGAAAAACGAAAAGGAGATAAAGATATGACAGATTAATGTATTTGAATACTTACAGATGAACAGATTATATTAAAATTTCATTCACATAACCCTAAAAAGCAGAAAATAATAATAAAATAAAATAAAAATTTACTGTATGATGTTTTATACTTTTTAGTCCGTTAAAAACATGGTACATTAAATTTTGATTTTATTATTTCATGAACAGATCACATTTCATGTTTTCATGTTTTACATTTTGAAATGTGACGTAACGAAATTTAGCACCCTCCCGCCCCTTGTCACACCATTTTAAACTTCGTCGACCCCCTCAGTCCCCTTAACGTCTGACGAAATTTATGGTTGGCCCCTATACATTGAACTTTTACAGGAAAACCATCGTAAGCGCCAAAAACCTTAAAAATGCTTCTTTATAATTGTAACCTAAAATTATCTTTGTAAATTAGAAGCAAAATATTAGCCACTATGTTAATAGAACAGTGGTGAATTATGAACAACAATTCATTTTTTTTTTATAAAGACGTCATATATACTTTTTAATTTGAATAAAAAAATCTCCTGTATAAAATTTAAATTGACAATTTTTTCCTGAAAAGGCTGGAATTACTTTTAATACTCATTTATAAGATACATCTTCTTTGGCGATTAGAGTGATTTAACACTACTTTTATTCACAGGAATAGTATCTCATATACCAGTAGGTTTACTAAATATACTTTTTATACTGGCTCATTCGAATAAAGGAGTAGTTGATCAAACCTGAGTCAATTCTAATAAAAATAAATGTCAATTTGTTTCAACGGAAACTAACTCAAGCGTTTGGCAGTTTCATTGTTTAAATATTCAGTAGGTTTTGTAAATTACTGAAAATATTCACAAAAAATCTTTCGTTTAAAGGATAATCATCAGAGTTCCCGCAAATATTGGGAACGAGTATATATTATAGGGTATTTAAATATCTTCCTCCGTAGGGTGGCAACAATTTTATTATACCTCCTAGTCTAATTCGGGTACATTGACAATCACTAATGTCAAAGTTTAAAATAATGTTGACACAATATTTATTTAGTGTTGACTAATCGTTTCTTAGATTACAATTATTAGTTTGTATATATTTTAAATTGAATTAAATAAAAATGTTTATTAATAAATTTGAGTATTTTGCATTATTTAACATACTAGGTAAATAATTATAATCGTTTTAAAAATCAGAAAAAGAAAAAATGTACCTATGGCACCATATTTACTAGGAAACCGTATAAAAGAAAATGTCACTTACGTTGACCCATGAAGAACTAAATTTCGTTTAGCTTATTCCGCCTTCAATTCCTGATCATTCAATGATTTTACAAAAGAATCTAAATAGAAACAATGTCCCGTGTCCTAAGTGTTCCGTGCGTGGTTTTACGATTAGTTAAAACACTGTTTATTAAATTAAATTTCACTAGCAAACACAAAATACACTACTTTACTCTACGGAATTGAAAAAAAAAACGATTTTAGTGTTATATGCCCAATCATTTGGGTCTGGAAGGGCAGGGTGGAGCCGGCCGATGTGGTCGCGGTACAGCTTCTTCATATACCTCATCATATAACCCCGCATTCGCATACGAGCCTTGGGCATTGGAATACATATTCCCAGCACCGGGTTCGGCTATTTCACTATATATATTAACACCGGTATCATTAACTTCGTCGTACGCGACTCGCGACGCTGATCCCGAAAACGTACTATAGTCCGAAAATGTAGAGCTACTCCCGTAATCGAAATTTTGGTACTTAAACGCCGAGTAATTCTTCGAATTCTCCAAACAGTCACTAAAATTCTTCAACTTTTCCCCTTCCTCCTCACACTTTGGAATGTAGATGTTCTTCTCGTAATTGCTACTGTTAACTTTCGATGGAGTCGATAATTTAGTGTAGTAATCTTTAGTTTCCAATATGAATTGTTGCTGCGCCGGGTTTATATCGAAGTTGTTATATATCGGTATGTCGTTGTACTGACTCGTGACGTTTGTTGGAATAGCAGTCGACGTCGACGGCACATTATTATAGACGTTGTTACAATATACACTTTCATTAGACCTGAGATTCAGTGATTCAGATATTTTGTCATCGAGTGACATATCAGAGAGACCTGTTGATATACTGGATAAGTTTATTTCCGCTGCCGATTTACTTGGTACTCCGTATTTATTATTACCTTTGGTTAGTACCACATTGTTATAAACTGTTGCTGGATCAGCGCTTGTTGATGCTGAATAATTTGTAGATGAGTATATTTGAGATTCATCGGTTCGAGAGCTACTAGTTTCTCCTATGTTTTTATCATATTTTCTTCTAGCTATTTGAGATTCAATAGGCCAAAATTGTGACGTATCGAATGGATCAGGTTGCGTTGGTAAATTAGTGTTGACATGACTCTGTGATCCCAACATCGCTAAGCTATCTAATGACTTAGCGGTATACATATTCGATTTTTGTGTATTCTGTGAGTTTACTGTATAAGTTGGTAAATTTTCCATACTTTGTTGTCCCCAGTCAGATTCCTGATCTAAAATAGAAAAAATGAATAAGCCCGACTAAACGTAGCATATAGATAAAACACCATAGAATTAAAAAAAAAATCTATGCAAAACTTCTAAACGAAATTAATATTGATAGATGCTTTGATAAATTTAATTATGTTAATACGTTAGTATAGTGATACTTATTTTCACTATAGAGACTACGAGATACCCTTTTTTTAAACAATATTGGTATGATTTCATAATACATGAGCCATTATATTGTTACACTCTCAAAATACTTTAAACTTTGACGTGTTTAGGGATCTGATTATAACAGATTTAATCACACCAAATTTTAATCAAACAATCATTTGAATACGTATTCTTATTTTTGTCATGTTAAAAAACTCACTTATTTCAGGCACATCTATTGGTTGATCGAGTATGGAGACATTGTTTTGATTTGATATCGGTGGGTTTCGTCTTGTAGAAGGCGGTAGGTCGAGGTCAATTAATAAGTCTTCTCTCACTGAAATAATAATAATATATATATATATATATATATATATATATATATATCAATACAATTCATGATTGTTATAAACGTTCTTATAATGAGAAATAAGAAAAGAATATAGGTTTTATTTATATAAAAATACTATTTATGAACACATGAAATATAAATACGTAAATAAAAAAATCTATCTCTATACCAAAATTCATCATAATCGATTTAGCGGCTTAGGCGCGAAAGCGTAACAAACAATACTGACGTATTTATAATATTAGTAAGGATTCAAAGTAATGTTATAAAAACTAAAAAACTGGTTGTCGAGTGAAAGAAAAATGAATGTAGAAAAAAAATGTATATATAAATTTCTATTCAGAATTTCACAACCGTTTGAGTGACCAACATGAAATTTGAGAACGAAATATTTTTATGGGATAAGGTTTTATTAAAAAACAAATAGTTTATGATGTTAAGTGAGGATATGGCCACGCTAAGCCTAGTGGAGGAACTAGCTCTCAAGTGTCACTGCCGAAATACCTATAAGTATTTGGAGGTAGATTACAACTTGCGAGTGGTAGCTAACCAAGCGGGCATTAAAAAGCCCTACCACCATGCTATGGTTTCATCACTATGTTTTCGTTCACCGAAAGCTCAAGCTCATTGCAGGGATTCAAACTCACCTTCATTGATGCGGCGTTCATACACGCTACCAAGTGAGCTATCATCGCCTCAAAATGTATGCTAATCTTATAGGTTATGTAGGATATACGTTCGGCTAAAGGCAGAATAACGTTCGCGGTGTCAGTCAGTCGAATATAAGTAATAAAATACCTTGATTCAAACTTCGTGAATTTGCATCCCGAGCCGTTCTGTGTACCCCGAGAGCGCCGAGTGTGAGCGTGGCGCGGTCATTGATAAGTTTATTATAGTTAAAATGTTTGTTGCCAGCGTTACCCGCGCGAGTCGATGTCGGTTGTGTCGATTCTATTGTCTTACGTTTTCGCAGCACGACTGCTGTATCGTCCAATATTCCGTTCGTTGCTATAGGAGACTTGTTGAGAGGTGTTGATTGACCTATATATTATAATAATAATAATAATATTGTATTGCCAGCACCAAAGATTTTAACAGGAATACCACTATTTAGCTTATACTATGTGACAAATGGACAGACTCAGCTAATGCTATGTGGCGCAACAGTACCACACAATGCTGATTTTCAGTCTGCCCCATATATTATACTGTAAATAATTTGAGAGTTTCTCTTTAAATTTAAAAAGTAAATGTTGGAATGGATACTTCTTTACTCTTATAAGCAGATGCTATGAAATATAGCAGCGGCCAATCCCTTTCTGACGAAGGTGCTAAATAGTATTCAATCCAAAACTTATACAAGGCTTTCAACAAAATAATGCCTTCATTAAATAAAATATATAAACATAGTAATATTGTTAGCCCTATGTTATGTAATTTTGGCGACATTTTGCCCACAAGTGAAGTGAATTATGAATATTAAATAGACCATACATTTTAAGTCGCTTTAGAAACTCCCTGGACAATTTTAAGAAGCCAATTGCCACATTGTTTCGCTTAGCTTTAAATATTACATTTCAAAATTGACATTGACCGGATTTCCCATATAAGCAAAAGACATAAACAAAAGATAATAAAGTTAGAATCGTTAGACTTTGTACTCGCGATGAAAAATGCTTAATTTGTAATATGTGACGGGAAGAGAAAGCGTCTGAAATACAGGCTCAGCCTAGTTCAGGCGCTAGGAAACGTAGATGAGTAGCAGTACTGTATGTTGTAAGATAAATTTTCTATATTATAGTGTATTTTGTTATAATAATTGATCATTTTATTACAAGTAAATCGATTAAAAAACTGTGTACTTGAAAAAAAATTTTTTTTTTTTAATTTATTTTCGGGCAAACGAGCAAGCGTGTCACCTGATGATAAGTGATCACCGGCGCTCATCGAGACCCACAACACCAGAGTAATCGCAGGTGCGTTGCCGGCCTTTTATAGGAGGTATTGGTTGACTGCATAATGTATATAGGAGAAGTAAAAAAGCAAGAATCTGTCTAAATACAAAACGACATCCAAATCGTGGAAATCGTTTTGGAGATATGCGAAATTTATATATAATATACAAGAATTTCTCATTTAATAGTATTAGATAGATATAATAATATACAGTTATTGTTTTGCGAAATCACATACAACGATTTCCTTAAACGTAGTAAAGATGGGATTAGTCACCGATAAGTAAACAATTATTTTTACTTTGAAAGCCCAACCTAGATTGCATGTGGAAATTCATTCATATCTTCTTTACCAAGAATTATCGACGAACAATCAAAATTTGTTATTTTCTAGATTATTTCACATAGTAGGTAAACGTGAAAATATTTACTCAGGTGTTTGAAAGTTAAAGACAACTTTGTAAGAACTACTACATTACGAGGTTAAAATGTATGCGGATTCTAATAATACAGCTATTATATATTATTGATTATACAGTGACTCAAACGTAATATAATTGTAAAGTTACAGAAATATTCTTTTGGCAATAAAAATAGTGAATAGTGGTAGGTAGACCTTTTTCTAATGCCCGCCTGGCTAGCTACCATCCCCAAGTTGAAAATCTGTCGCCATATACCTATAGGTGTGTTCCGGCAGGTGTACTTAAGAGCCGGTCCTTTTACTAGGCTTGGCGTGTCCGCCTTCTTGGGCTACATCGTCACTTGACACAGGTGAAATAGTGATCACAACGCTAAGTCTATAATCTAATGAAGACATAATTTACAGATAAGGGAACATTGTCCGTTGTAAAAAATTTAGGTGACGCAGCACTACTTAATGCCTTCTAACAATTCACAAGCAAATTGGATTAAAAGTTATATGTAGAATATATATAAAAAAAAAATTCTGCTACAATCAAGTACTATTAGGTTTTCTATAAAAAATATTATTTAAATTACCCCAATGTACTTTATAATTTGGGCCACCATCATTTATAGTCCCTTTATTTGGTACTTAGAATATGATGCACAATTCGTTCGTACATTATTTTTTTAAGTACTAATTTCGAATTCTTATAAGTTCTCTTTTAATATATATTGTATCAAGCATAAATCAAATGAAAAATCTTTATTCAATTTAGGCCCTAAAAACATCAAAACTACTATTGGCTCGGAAAGTAACTTAGTCATCGAGAAGAACCGGCAAGAAACTCGATCTCTATGTTTATATCTTTTTAGGTACATTTTTTTGGATAGTTTAATGTGTGTAATTATGATAGATATTAGCGGATGTACAGAGAGTGGTGTCAATTCCAGACATCACTATTGCTAAGCTATTGATCCACCCTATAATATTTAATTATTAACCAGAATTGCCTTTTGATTGAGCCATATATATGTCTATAACAGTTACCGTTACTATATGCTATGTAAATATTATACAACTTTATAACACAGATACCCGATAATATAATTCACAATGTATTCATAACAACGTCGGATGTTTCTTCGTTATAATATTATTTACATACAAGTAGTAAATATCATGAAGTGAATTAGTCACACGGGTATATGATAGTATACACTTAGTCATAGATTAGTGCATGCCAATGAAAAACATGTTCTACGTGCACTTACGTAAAAATACGTGTAAAAATCCTTACGATGAAATATCAAACGACTTACAATTGTTTTAAAATTGATTCCTTACAGTATAAGAACACACAAAGCGTTTATCAGATTATGTTTACCATACTTTTGTATTTTATTGGTAGGTAAATTTAAACACAATGTGGCCTGATACTTTTTATAATACTTTATAATTTTAGTTAGCGTTATGACCACAATGTCACCTGTTGTTATGTGACGATCGGTCCAAGATAGTAGACACGCTAAGCCTAGTGGGGGGACTGGCTCTCAAGTGGAACTTCCGGAACACACCTATATGTATTGATGGTAGGTTTTCAACTTGAAGGTGATAGCTAGCCAGGTAGGCATTAGAAAAAGCCCTACCACTATGCAGATAGGTAGTAATAGGTAGCCAACGTACATTCATTACACACCAATAGGAGCTTGACGAGACGGATTTTTAAAAATTTCTTTAGGGCTTTAGAAAATGCTCTGTAAACAAAGTTATAATTATATCAAAATACTCTCCTTCACCGATATCTTAGGCTTATTGTATCATTTAAACCCACGTCAATCGACATTATGAGCCGATATGCACCCATTAAAAAAACAAAACGTTATTAGAAGAATAGGGTCACTAACTTTCGACATACTTTATTCGAAAATTATGATGTAAAACAATTGACTAAACTCAGTCTACATAAATTATATTTCTTTTAAATGCAATTGCTAAATTATATGTTCCTAGTATTACGTATAATGAGTGCATAAAAATGTTTCGAATGCTTGCGTTTATTAATGCAAATGATATAAAAAACATGCGAAAAACTGACGAGAGCAAAGTGGTAAGGTATTTATGTTCGACTTGACAACATAATACATGTATGTCCTAAGTATGTAACTACATAAATCTGCGTATGTAGAAAATACTCCAAGATATTTCCTTCGGTGTCTTTTAGGCTGACAGTAGTTGTATTACCCAATGTATATATACTATGCTGCCGTCGGAATGTCAAGTTAAATTCAATCATTTTAATCAATTTAGATATAAAGATATCATCAAATAATATAATAATTAACATTGTATCGCTCATTAATTAGGTACGAATCAGTGACCGTATTTACATAAGCATGTTTACCATATTCAATACTAATGTGTCTTGATTTTTAAATATTGTATTTATTATTCAAGAAATTATTTAATAAAATATTTATGTAATATTAGTTCTAAAAATGAATTATATCTAAAACAAATCGAACATATGGTTTATTTATAGTAAATAATGGTTTACTAGTTTGATAACAATCAAACCAATTACCTATAATAACGAATTATGAAATAAAAATTACGACTGTTCATGACGAAAGATAATTTTTATTAGGCCGAGCACGCGATATAAACGGGCCTAGCCCGTGCTAGATACTAAAATAGACGTGAATGAAAACAGCGGGACGCATTAGAGCGCTCCCATATCCCTTACTTTGTGTTACTCTATGCAATTATTGTCACTCTCTATACTACGATAAAGATATTTTTTACTTCTATATTAATTATAAAGTTGGATAAAGTATAAAGGAGCAGATGCAATGTGCATATAGACACTGCTCCCCGATTCAACAGGCGATAGAAGAACACCGTGGGATTTTAGCGGGTATACAGTTCATCAGGGAGGGAATGCGAAATGCGAAAAAAAGAGTTTATTGAAACAGAAGAAAGCGAAAAGAAAAGTCAATTACCTTACTATTTACTAATTATTATTTACTCTCTTATAGAAGTACAATATTATTATTTATTTTTTTCAGTTTCGATTTAAAGAATGTTACTAAAAAGAACATATTAATAAAAAAAATACCATCGTTTAATTAGATTTAGTCTAATAGTGTATAATAGTAATATTATAAATGCGAAAGTGAGTTTGTTTGTTACGCTTTCACGCCTAAACCGTTGACTTCATTGTGATGAATTTTGGTACGATATAGATGGGATCCGGCAGATGGAGATAGGCTACTTTTTCTTTGCGAAATGTTTATTAGAAGAAAGAGAAAAGAGGGATAAACTTTGTCTGAAACTTTTTATGACATCATACGATTTGTTTGACAAAATCGATATTAACGCGAGCGAAGCTGCACGTAAAATCTAGTAATCTATAAATTTTGTCTATAAAAATACAACACTCGACTAGAGATAAGGTAATTTTGAATGGGACTATAAAAACAAAAAATCGATACATTTTACAATCACACTCAGAAGAATCATTCATCATCATTCATCAATCATCACTCAAAGCATAATAAAACAAACAAACTTACTTTGGCATTTAAAATATTAGTAAGGACCTCGCCTAAAATTCGAATCCACAGTACTCAGTGCGGCGATAGCGGTGGAACACTTAAAGAACTACACCATCCACGCAACTAAACTCGTCGTATACCCATGAAGAAGATTCCATATATTAACTATTAAGAGTTCAATAATAATGTGTAAAACTGGAAAGTATAATTAATTACACAAGAAAACTCGAAGATTAGCCACAAAAACGAGGACCCGAATAGAAGAAATCAGGTTAAGTAATAACATTCATTTTGTATTTGATAGAGCAATCATTGAGGAAGACTAGGCTATTTAACATCAAGCTACTTCCATTAGGAGCATAGTTGTATTAAAAACGTTACAAAAACGGACAAAAATTATTAAATAGTTTTTAGTTCTACGCGAACGAAGGCGCGGGCACAGCTTGTTTAAAATATAACATTTTTGCAGATATAAGAAAATGTAACAGAATACCTAGATTAACGTCTATTAGTATTAGATAGATTGGTTAATTGTATAATAATACAGTAAGTATCCCAATTCTCAATTAATTGGCTATAAATTTTTCATTGATATATTAAAAAGAAACATAAAATACGTCCTAAAAGATATTTAAAGACAATTTATTACTGTGTGTTACGGGTTAATCGTAACGAAGCCTCGAGCACATTAATTTAATATAATAATTACATAAATAAAATTTGAAACTCTGAAGTTCTACGCTGTGAAAATTTTCGTCTATTCCGATTTCAAAAAAATATTAAAATAGTCGTAGATACCTTTCATATTAAAAAAAAAAATACGAAAATAATTTGATGGCAACTAAACTCGATCATCACTAAATATTTTTTTTCACGCGACGAGCTATGTTACGAGTAATCAATGCTGGTTATAGAAACGTAAACATTCGTTCACTTTCGTCAAGTAAAAGTAAACGTTTGTGTATATGAATTGAACTACGCAAGCCACTTGCGAGCGTATCATAAAATTGAATGTGATCGCATTATAGGTGCAGTAATGACGAAACCGACTTTGTTACATAGATGCGAACGGCACAGTTATTTATTATCGGCTATGAGTTAATTCTGTATAATTGATTTAACGCATAGGTTAGGGATTTGAACCGGAATTATAAGTAGAATTTTCTAACATTTATAACGGCCACATACTACTCTGTGACACTATGTTTGTAAAATGCAAATGCATGTTATTTTGATTATTGATTATGTTCAAAATAAAATTAGTTCTGAAATTGATATATATAAGCTGGTTTTTAATGTATCAGATCAAAAATCAAATCATTTTTGTCGAAATTCTTTGGAATACCCTGTACAACTAAATAATAAAATGTTGATGTACATAAAGGTACAGTAATTCTCTATAGCTCACAAGTCTCTGGAGACAGATCTAGGTATAGATCTTAAGAGAAACGAATTTTTAGGAGTAGCTATGATACTTGAATATATATTGATATATTGATAATTGAAAATAAATAGGAGTACGGGAACGAAAAAAAGTTGGGAAGCACTAGTCTAGGGTATAGGGAATAGTTCATTTTAGTTTGAGACCAGCGACCGATGATCATCAATAGAGGACTGGCGGTACGTTCCGTACTTGTCCACTTTGTATTTACGGTGCATCGACTGAAGTTTTCCTATCCGAATCGGTAATAGTAATAGTAGTGAGTTAGTCGAAAGTAGCTTACAAAATGAATAATAAATTATTTTATATAGTATTATAATAACTAACTACAAAAGTTAATTGTGCAATTTATTGAGTAAATTAATTTAATATTATTTTTGATAAATATAACTACAGGGCATGTTAACACTTTTTCAAAGTGCTGGCGCGCGTTATTTTTAACGTATTGAACACAACTTATGACTTCTCTTAATGTGGTGTCGCGTAGGTGTTTTTACCTTGAGTATTTTTTAATCGGTCCACGCTCTAGTTTAAAATTTAGTCGTTCTAATATCCGTTAGTCTGACATGTACGCACTAGCACTTTGACAAAGTCTACGACTTCGATGATTGCATCTGAAATACCTATCGACGATTCGATATGTACTATATAAATTACACGCCAAGCGGCAGATATCATGTATTGTTATGATGCCTAGGTATAGCCTTTATTCACACTTTACAAAAGTCTATATTTCAAACGTCGAAGGCATACTATTTCCACAATAAAACGTTTCTCGAATATTCCAATAATTTATATAAGTGTGTAAGAATGTAACTAAGGAGTTTAAGACAAAATCAGCGTAGTGATAAAAACAAATAGGTTAGATAAATGAATAACGCTTAAACGTTTATTTAAACGCACATTAGAACAATATATAAAGCTGTAAGAAAACTCTTGAACATTTATATACGAACTAGGGATGTTAAGGAGCTTCAACTGCGATTCCGAATAGTCTGACTTCTAATTGATTTTACGTCTCCAACTCCGACTTCGGATTCGGCACTTTTGAATCGGAAGTTATAACAGTAATCGTAACAAAATTTAACTTTAAAATTTAACTTTACAATTACTAGTATGGAATAATTTTATCATTATATATAAAAATTTCGTGTACCGTAGTTTGTCCGCAATGAACTCATAAAGTAATAAAACAATGTTAATCAAAATTGTAAATTGTGTGCAGTTTGATCCAACTTGAGAGATAATATACTTTTTATATCGATAAATGATCACAACGTGATAGATGACGCTGTACTCGAAAAGGCAGAACAAGGTCTGCCAGGTCAGCTAGTATAATCCATAATCCATTTATTCAACACATGTGTCTTCTTTTTTACATCTGGCTTCGGTGTACCCACCTCCGTAACATCCCTAATACGCAACGTTTAATTAATCTCTCGTGCGTACGATTCCTTACTACATTGTATCAATGTGCCACTTAAAGTTCTAGAAAATTAAAGACAAAAACTATATGTATAATTGTTTCCAATACGATATTGTCTACGTATACACAATACTACATTAAGTGTATAAGGTTAATAAAATAGGTATATACCTTTTGACATCGGTGACAATGTTTGCGATTTCTTCGCCGATGACTGATTATTCTTGGCCTTCGTTGTCGGTATCAAATTACTGGAAATATTTTGTAATAATAAAATTCCAGGTGCAATAAAGTAGAGGATTTTATTAAGAAAAATGATAGGATTATTAAAACATGCAATTAACGATTGAAAGTAATAAAATAAGTAAAGTTTACAATTAATATTTCAGTAAATTATTTTTAAGCAATCATACAACACTTTTTATTTTAATAAATAGTTCGAGAGATATATTTTCCAATATTCCCTAGTAGTGCATAATTGAATCTCAAATAAATAGTGACTAGATTAAATATGAATAAGCATTTGGACCTTGTCTGTTTCATGTTAAAGAAACTTTATGATTACCTCGGAAATAAACCAACTTCGAGTGTTCTTTGGTTCTGTCCCTTCCACCAGTGTAACTCTGGCCTTTTATCTATAAGGATAATTGGGTCCCCTGCCTCAACCGTCATTTGGCCTTGTCGCTTATAACTGCAGAAAAAATAAATAAACTGGTATCTGTGTATGAAACATATGTTAACTGTATGTTCATACATTTTTTTTTATATAAAGTTGTATTAAAAATGTTTTTCTATGAATTTTACAAACATAAAAAGTTCTCTCCCATATTCAGAGCAATCCTTTATGAATCACAAAACATTGTCACGAATGGGATTTGAACCCACATCAATCAACGCGGCGGAAGCAGCGAGGCACCAGTTAAAAAGGCTTTGCCAACCAACTGTACGTCAAAACTTACAACTTTTATATAATTCTAAATTATCTTTTAAATTGCAATTACAATAAAAAATATTTAGTTTTTACCTTATTTTCGTCCTGTACCATGTATACTCAGTAAATTAAACATAAAGTTTTAAACGGTTAGTTAATAAAATATCACTAATATTGGATATATAGTAATTTATCAAGCTCTAAGCTCTAACATGAAATCAACTTAGACCCCTATAAAGCCAATAACCCTAAATCTAGCGTAAAATCTATTTAACGACAGTTAAGGGACCTCGAAGTTTATAACTTTATTGAGAGTTGACATTACAATAAATTGAGAAGCGATCATAGCTCAGTGGTAGTGTGTACGACTTCGCGTCAAAGGTCGTCAGTTCGAATCCAAGCACCTACAATGAACTTGAGCTTTCGGTGAAGGAAAAGATCGTGAGCAAACCATAGCATGGTGGTAGGGCTTTTTCTAATGCCCGCCTGGCTAGCTACCACCCTCAAGTTGTAAAACCTGCCGCCAAATACCAATAGGTGTGTACCGGTAGCTGCACTTAAGAGCCAGTTCCTCCACAGGTTTAGCGTATCTACCAACTTGGGCCGTATCGTCACTTAAGATCAGGTGAGATCATGGCCATACCGCTAAACCTTAAGTATTAAGTAAGATATCATTGCATCGATAACAATGTAAAACAACTAAAGTTAAATAAATTGACGTTTTGGGAAGTTTGTTGTTAAAATGAAATGTAATACTTTCGAAAAAACTATAATAGACTATTGGTCGTGTCTGTGACTTCGTTCGCTTGAAACTAACATTTTATACAATTTTTGCCGATTTTTGTAACTTATATCAATACTGTTTTGCTCCTATATGTACTAGCGTCATGTTATATAGCCTAAAGCCATCGTCGATCATTGCTCAATCAAATACAAAACATATTTTAAAATCCCAGTTGTAATTCCTAAGATTAATGTGTTCAAACAAACATAAGAGTTTCTACTTTATGATGTTAATATAGATATAAATTACCCAAGTGATCGACCTTTGTGAAAAGTAACATAAAAATGTAGTTAACTAGAATAGCGTGTCTACGAATAGAACGCTGCGACAATTATATTACATTATTTATCACTGCTTTTTAACGAAAGACACAAAATAGATATGTACAGAAAACGGTTTTGGAGAATCTCGATTTAGTTTATATATAACCTAACACTACAGTCGGGTGACTGTAGTGTTAGGGCTAGCGTCTACACTTCTACAATATTCAATAAGTATTCCATTTGGGAATTTTAATAGTTTTAGTATTATATTTCGTATTAATTAATTAATTAATTTAATTAATTTTGATAATCGTTCTGTTTCTAAATATATATTTTTTAAAACAAGCTTACCTCAATTCAGATATAGAAGTTTCAAACTTATTGGTTTCCATATAGCGAAGTATACCGGCGAATGTAGGTCTGTCTTTTGGGTTTAAATCCCAGCACTGCATCATCAGCATGTAAACATCAGGCGGACATGCGTTAGGTGCAGCTAAACGCTGACCTTCGCGCATTATCAGTCGCAGTATTTCAGACCCGTTCAAGCCTAAAGGAGGTCAAGAATAAAATGTTTGCATTTTTAACAGGAAGTAACGTTAATTAGAAAACTGAGTAATAACCGATGTATGTACATAGGAGATAATATTATGTGCTATTGTTATTATAATTACTTTGTTTCTAATACTTAAACAGGCAAAGACTAAACATATCAGGACTTTTCTCTTAGTATTTGTACTCTGATTTCCTGTGTTTTTTTTTGCTCAATAGCCATATACATTCCCACATGTGTGGAAAACAGAGCTGACCTAGCTTACTCACCCAACGAGAAGACATCTTTACGCTAGCTAGCTAGCATGTTTAGTCTAAGTAAGATAAGTTAGTAATCTAGGAACGACTTACATTTGAATAATACCTATAGGTTAAGAGCGTCTAAAATCAACTGGCGATAGTATTAAATCTAACAAAGATAGTCCAAAATCGATTATAGTATAAAATCCACAAATAAAGAGTTAATATAGTTTTTTAAATAACTTCAAGTGCTTCCGAAATTAACTAGCTATTAACAAGTTTATGCTGAGTTTTTGTTTTCCACCTTTACAAGAAATTCTTGAAAATTTCAATAACGATTGTGGTTAAAATTCCGATCACCAAATCAATACTAGTAGTAATAAACCGCTTTCAGTTTTATAATTTAAATGCCAAAGCGAACGTACCATACCTAATTAAGAAACGATGGTAACTGTACAAAGATCAGCAATCTATTGCCGGGCTCAGTATCATAGTGACCTGCAAACCTCTCAACAACTTCATACGCAGTCGTTACAGCATATATAAAGACAGATATAATCAAAGTGAATCAGAATCCTCTCCATACAGATATATCTAGTAATCATACTGAATAAGCACCGGTTTATTCTAACTTTTAAGCAGATGTTACATTATTATATCACTAAACACACAAAGATTGAATCGCTTCTCAAAAATACTGCGCGTAAGAGGGGGTTTGAGACAGAGCATAGTTAAAGTTCATATAGAGAATAAGTGCAGAGAGATAAAACACGTTCTAGAAATATTTAAATTGGATTAAAACGTTCTTTGTTTACATGAACCCTTGCGAGGCGATGTTTTATTTGAAGATGATATTGCCTATAATTACAAAATATTTTAGGTATGATAACTTAAAAAACATTTAGAACAAAGTGGAACGTCACATTCTTGACAAATCGTCATTGTACGTTTCTGAATATAGCATTACGTGGTATCGATGTGAACCGAATTAAAAAGCATTAAATTTGGAAAACATTTACTAGCACATACGGTGTACCAGGAATCTCAAACGGTTTAACATTCTCAAATACTAGAGATTATCGCAAAATAATTTTAAAATGACGCCCAATAATACGAAAAAATGACATAGACCTTAGGTATTACAACTTTTTGACAAATTACTTGAATAATGTTCAGACTTTATAATTTAACTAGATTATACATGCGTCTTCGCTTGCGTTAATATTGATTTTGTCAAACAAATCGGATGACGCAATAAAATGTTTGAAAAAAATTTATTTACTCTTTACCTCACTAATAAGTTTTTTCGCGAGAAAAACTAGCCCATCACCGTCGACAGGTTTCCATCTATCTCTATACCAAAATTCATTGTAATCAATTCAGCGGTTTAGGTGTGAAAGCGTAACTAACAAACTCCCTTTCGCATTTATAATATTAGTAAGGATTATAGTTGAATTTGGTCACTGGACGATTAGTTAGTTTGTTATAAATAAAGTTTTACCTATCCATGGCTCCTCTCCGAAGGTGTACATCTCCCAAAGCGCTACCGCAAACATCCATACGTCGGATGCATGAGAAAACTGACGTGTGCGCAACGACTCCGGCGCGCACCAAGGGAACGGCACGCGCCTTCTTTCACTCATCACGTAACAATCGTCAGCATCTGGCAATGCCCGCATTAGACCGAAGTCACCAATTTTCACCTGATTTGTAATGTAAAAATTTTGGATGTTACGGATATAAAATTTCGTAAATTTGAGAGTATTTAATCAGTTTCAAGTGGGTATGTGTTATCATATCAGACAATTCTTTCAGGCAATTTGAATAAAGGATATTATTTTTCTATAATAATTATATTCTAAAGTAAATAAAACTATATTTGAATATTTGTAGGTGAACAATGTAAATTTAATTTTGTTTTTTTTTATAACATTTGTTTTCATCCCTAGCTAGAATTCATTGAAAAGTTCACGTTGAATAAGCATATAGTTTCAGATATTTTTTATTACATATATGTAATTGTTTCAGTAATTATTATAGAGTCCATAACATTTCTGGAAATAGTATTATGACTTCACTTTGCATTATTATTCCTTAATAGAAAATAGCACTTTTACATGTGCACAAGTGCATGGCTATGTTCAATTATTTATACATGTTTATCTATATAAGTATATAATATTTAACATAAATAAAGTTGTGGCTGGTTGCCAGTATATAATAAAACCTTTGATGGATTACTATGGAAGAGCAGACAGCAGCTTTATACCAGTTGGCCGGTGCAATATTAAAAGCAAGTAGAAAAATGGATACATCAGCTAAATTGTAAAAACAAAGCATCAAAGTGAACATTATTATTATTATTTTTATTAACTACATGTTTTCTGATGTGCAGGCAATGAGCATAATGAAATCTAACAAATTGACACTACTATTACTAGCCCAGAACTACAAAATAAGTCTGGGTGTTACATAATAACTAACACATATGTCATAGTACCAAAAATGTCAATATCAACAAAAGTATGATATCATAATGTACTCACCAATTCCAACGTAGATAATAATATATTTCTACATGCTAAATCTCTGTGTAGAAATCTGTTTTTCTCCAAATGTGCCATTCCAGCTGCCACCTGAGTTGACCATTTTGATATGTAGTTCAATGACACTTTCCCATTCTGGGCTCTAATGTAGTCAAGTAAAGCACCCATAGGGGCTAATTCACACACCATCATCAGTGGATGGAACACCACACCATGTAACTTAATTAAATTACAATGTTTTAGACTATGCATTGCTTCGACTTCTCTACGGAAGTCATCATAAATTGCGGGTTGTGTAAAAGCATCAGCCTTCAGTACTTTTACAGCTACGGGAACACTTTGGCTCTGATCTGATATTTGCCATTCTCCCCTTTTAACTACACCAAAGGAGCCATTGCCAAGTTCGTTGTATAAACTGTGAAAGGCATGATATTTGTTTAACCAAAAAACAACTATCTACATTCCCATTGAACTTAACAACTATCTTAATTAACAACATAATCTATATTCTACAGGCATTACTTATCTTGAAATCACTACACAAATATTTTTTTGTTTCCACATTGCCACTTCTTTTTGTTTGTTCACACTGTTACATTTTGAATAGGCAAGATATATACATACTAAATAATAAGAGACATGTGGCTTTGATTCATTGAGTCAAAACAAGCTTCACTTTCCCCTAAAGACATAGAGTGTAATGATATAAAGATTTTTATATAGATGTAAATTTATTGTCACTTTAAGATCTCTTGAATACTTTGATTTATACATTGAATATATTGTGCCTAGGATTATCAACAATTGATTGGTCACAGCCTGTTAAATAAGTTCAAAATATCAAAGGATAAAAACAGTTAAAGGTTTTCAGAAAACATCAAGTGGTCTAGTATATTCAAAGCAAATATAACTCATATTTAATTGATAGTTATCAACACATTGTTTGTATGAAATGTGAAAATCACAAAAAGAAAGAAATGGATAAGTAACATTCCAAGTAAGATACCAAATTTCTACCTATGATAACATTGCAGTCTCAATTAGGAATTTTACAAATAAAATATATTTATAAAATTCTATATACAATGAATAAATTCTTTCTTACAAAGAACTTTAAGACTTTAACTAGCTCAATACATTAATATAAAATGCTACCATGTTATAATTGGTTGGATGAATTTATTGGTAATAAAACATTCTTATTACCTACTCCATACACCAAATTTAATTCTATCTAAGAACATAAAATCATAATACTCACACTATATCTTTCTCTAATATTATACATGTAGTTCGTGGACTTGACTGTGTTGATCTCACTGTTAAGTCTGTTTTCTCCTTAGAAACTGAACCCGTTGGAGTACCAAATAATTTGTTCCAAAATTTTCTATTCCATAATTGAAGTTTCTTCTTTCTGACAGCATCAAAAAGTCTACGAACACCAGGCTTACTGATGCCAATCCTTTCGAGATCCTCAGCATGGACATAGTCGAAATGTGCTAATCTTGTAATCTAAAAATAGCCATATAAGCATAAAATTTTGAAGTCATGTTTAATATAATTAGTATGTTTAACATTTTGTTTTATACATGCTAAGTAGAAACCAATAGTAAAAAATAATTATTTTTTACACTGATTATTATTTACCTGCAACTGATCCCTAATAGGCAAATAAAATTGCTCAAGTTGTACATTCTGTAGGATTTCGCAAAGCCAATCTGTTCCTGAATCCATTTTAGTTTCAGTACACTGATTATTCAGGATATGCACATAAAGAAGGGATCATCTCGGGAGCAGGAAATACAAGTTACAGTGGATGTAAGAGCGACGCACTTAATTATCTCAAAACCTGTAAGAACACTATAAAATTAGGTAATGTAATACACCTATTATAATAACTCGAAAAGTTATCTCAGTGAGAGTTTACAGGGACGTATATTTTATTAGAAAACTATTTTTGTTACAGTAAAAAAAAGAACAAATGCATCTATTTGTTATTTTCCCGTACTAATAGAAACACTGACAGTAGTGACACATTTAGTCATTTTTCATTAATTACCATCAGAATCCTTTTTGCCAATGTCAGTTTTTGACTAAAAACTACATTTTATGCTAAAATTGTAGATTTATTTGATCCTACGGTGTATTGTGGTTGTCATCTTTAATATTTCAACTAATAGTAATATTGTCTATCGAGATATGTTCAAAAATTGTAATCCATTAATAGATGTTGCCATTCACCATGATAATAATTGTATTACGTTATTACCATTATCTAAACGTTTTGTAAACTATTTTTAAAATAGTTTGTTTTGTGCTACTTTGCTACTACAACTTGTATTTTTTTAGAGAAAACTGCTTTAGACACGTTTATTTTGAGGGTAACTATGTAACGCTCGTTCGAATTAAGTCGGCTCGAGTTGACCAAAGAAGTAAAAGAGGTAAAATCAACTACACTTGCTCGAAAGTTTTTACTAATCCCGTGTAATCTTCAGCACACCGGTTTTTTTTTCAGTATTTATTTAAAATACTCTTGTATAAATATTAGGAATTGACTAAAGAATTTTGTTTTACCTTACATGATAATAATATTTTTAATTTTCTATATCCTTACAAGGTAATATTATAAATGCGAAAGTGAGTTTGTTTATCACGCTTTCGCGCCCAGACCGCTGAATCAAGTACTATGAATTTAAGTATAGAGATAGATGGGAATACATAAAAGTAATAAACTGTAAAACTTATCAATCATCAAATTTATCAAGATCATCAAGTTGATAGAAGTTTTTAACATAAATTTAACGCGGTATAGTTAAGTTATTGGCTAGTTATTTCTTTGTTCTGTAACATTGATTAGTAATATAATAAGTACTAATATCCATAAATGCTTAAATATTATACTTATCTTTATATATAAAAATTTAGTGTCACGTTGTTTGTCCGCGATGAACTCCTAAACTACTGAACTGATTTATCGCACTGTGTGCTGTTTGATCCAACTTGAGAGATAGGATACTTCTCTCTAGATCATAACACGATAGATGTCGCTGTAGTCGATGTGATTGACTACTCGAAAAGGCTGAACAAGGTGTGCCAGGTCAGCTAGTATAATATATAAATTGTACACAGAATAACGCTAAAATTGACTAAATACTTCTTATAAATTTAATCATTTAAATAAACTGTCAAAATATTTTATATGATAGTCATTATCATATTAATTGTGGACTTTTATAATATTTATTATTATAACTAGTTAAAAAAATGCAAAATTTGTCTGAAGATAGTATTTCTTCAGCAATAATTGTAGATTTTGGATCATTACCAGTGGATACAGAGGCAGAAAAAAGTATTTCAATTGAAAATAATTCAGACGTTAGTAAAGAATCGTTTTTAATGTTTGGCATTTTTAGCGAAATTTTTTATTACATAATTAAGAAATTAATGTGACAAAAGCACTCTCGAAATAGGATTATACTTTATTTTTATTTTTCAGAAATACTTGACATACCGGGTATCGCTGATGTATGTTTTGAACAATGTCGATCGTGTTTTTAAATTGTCTATCACTTCAACTCCCGTAAAACCATCAGAATGTGCTCATATAAGGGCTGTTTTTATGCCAAAAATACCCTCGCAATCTTATACCGAATACTACATGGTTGATGATACCGCTGGTAATATATATAGGTTGAATGTCGGCGGGAAATGTTATGGTTAGATATTCATCATTTTGTTATAATTATTTTTTTTTGAATTCAGAGATGCTATAGAGGGCGCTAACGTTGGCAAGTAATCTATACATATAAATAAAATTGGAGTGTCTGTTTGTAATATTGAAATAACCGTTTTTTACTACATGTATATGAATATATACGGTACATACATCAAAATATTTTTTTTTTTACAATTTTTGTCTGTCTGTCTGTTTGTTCCGGCTAATCTCTGAAATGGCTGGACCGATTTTGACGGGACTTTTATTGGCAGGTAGCTGATGTAATAAGGAGTAACTTAGGCTACGTTTATTTTAGAAAAAAATATATTATAGAAAAATAAAGTAATGTTGCAATATGCAAGTACTGTCCAGTACCGCGCGCAGTTCACGCGCATGCCACTGGGCCGTCACGTCGCGCGCCTCCCACCAACGAATTAATATTAGTTAAATATATTCATAGTTAAGACAGGGCAAAGTCTGTCGAGTCAGCTATATATTATATAACATTTGGTACTGTAAATAGAATTAAAAGGTATTTTATTCTAGGAGATTGTATTGAAATATCAGGCGGGATTTTAATCTTCTATATACCAGGTGTTTTTGTTTTATATTTTGCGTTATTTGGTCGTTTCTATTATATACGTAACATAGGTAGAATTTAGCGTACTAGCGTAGTTTTATTGTGCAAATATGAAATGGATCACAAATAAGATTATGGTGTATGAATTCTGGGAAGTTACGAAAATTCCCAACGTACAGTTTTATTAGATTTGGATTTTTTATTTTCTTATTATTATCAATTCTAGGGCCCAATGTATCATTAAGCAGAAAGAAGCTTGTGTTCAGAATATGTAAAAACGTGACTGAACAAAGAATGAAAATAATTAGTATTGTCAATAGATCAGCTGTGGAAACAACATATCAATGGTTCATGCCTATTTATGGTCAAGGATATTTTCAGGTTAGAAAAATAATTTTCAAACCATAATATGTATAAAAAGAAGTAAGAAAATAACAATACAATATTGTAATTGGTGAACGTAGATTAAATATATAATATAGATAGATATATAATAAGTTTTAGTTCGACGCAAACGAAGTCGCAGGAACGGTTTGCATTTAATACAACCACAAGATATATAGATTCTGATACCAGTTTCTTATGAGACCAGGAACTAAAGGTAGCGGCATCTGAAATCATCCCTATCGTAAAATTCGCTAATATTAACCACCCTCTCAAACGAGTATTTCTCTAAACTTTAACGGTTAAAGCGCAATATGCCAATGTGGGAAATACGCCTTACTCCATGTTATGCCAAAATTATATCAGTGGATAAAATGAAATATAACATAATTATATCTATACATATCGCTTTTAGATGTCTACTGGAAATTGCGGGCTAATAAGAGCTTATGAAACTATATCGACAACTGTTCTATTCACCGGCACATCATTAGGAATATATACAGCGGAGTTAGTGTGTTTAGTATTGCATCAGGTAGTATTAAAAATATAATTGTATGAATTTACAAACATTATGTAATTGCAATATGAAGTGATGGATAGCTCAGTTGGTGGTGTGTACGGAAGCCGCGTCAAGGGACGTAAGTTCGAATCCACAAACAATGTGCTTGAGCTTTCGGTGGCGGAAAACATCGTGATAAAACCATAGCATGGTAGTAGAGCCTGGCTAGCTACCACCCTCAAGTTCAAAATATGCCGCCAAATAGCTATAGGTGTGTTCCAGCAGTTTTACTTGAGAGCCCGTCCCTCCAATAAATAGGCTTAGCGTGTCCACCATCTTAGGCAAACATCGTTACTTAACATCAGGTGCGATTGAGGCCATAACGCGCAACATTACCTATAAAAAAAAATAGATATTACAAAATCACATGCAATAAAGTTTAAGTTATTCATGCAATATATTCTGTCAAATATTAACTTCTGTACTAGGTATATAAACTGTTAGTTGATACTTCCATGAGTTTAATAAGACATGGTCAATAATGTTAACTTTTAGAAACAAAGCGCTAAGTTGTATGAGAACGCATCACTCGTGAGCACTTGATTAATTAATGAAAAACACATTCAATTACATTAGTTAAACGCAATTGCTGAACAAGCGAGTTTCCTTTTTTTCAGGAGCCATTGTTTCTCAATGTCTTAGCTACAGTTATTCTGCCCGGTAACCTTTTATTCAATATACAAGAACACACATTTGGAAAAAAATGGAAACAAAAATGTCGTTCTGTTCACTTAATGGAAAACAGTCTCAATTGTTTGTCTTACATACCTCCAGCTTCAGTTTTTGAAAGATATTTAGATTTCAGCACAGGAAGTGTTAGTGATGTAACAAGGAATATATCACAGATTTTGTGTGTTACTAACCATGAGCAAGAGGAAGGTTATATTCAGTGGGTACCAGGTACGGTGGTTTTTCCATTACCTATCCTTTGCAAATTGAAGAAGAGTGGAATTTAATTTGCTCTGAATTTCTTTCAGCTAAATGGATAAAAATTTGGTTAATTAGAACTGTTAGGATTCACCCTTCTTTTACATAGTTAACTATGTTTTTTCAGTCAATGTATTTGCTCATTACTATAGTTACATAGTTTTTGTCAGAAAATAGATGGTGTTGCATATATTGAAATACCTGTGCGTTTACATTTTTCGACGGCATTCTTTTTAATGTTAAAATGACCTTTGTTCTAGAACCGTAATCTTTTTCGGATGTTGCAAAGTTATTAATAATCTAAATAATATACTTTTACTTTTATTTTGTTTATGACAGATCCGGATAATGTGTTTTTAATAGATCCAATAGCGACGATAATACCACCAAATGAATCTAAATTATTTACTATCAGATTTAGGTAAAGTATCACAAGCTGATAACAATGTATAAATGTATCTTTTTACAAACTCTTCATTGAATTACTCTCATCTAGGCCGAAAATTGATGATGAAGTATTCACGTATCTCATGTGTGGGGATTTTAAATACAAACGATATAGTGAAAATTCTGACCAGATTAAATTGAAGCACACTTGGTTTCGCATACCATGCATAGGAAACACGTGGTCGCCTTGCACCGAGTGGCTAACTGAATGGGATGCTCCCGTAGAGGTAGGTACCATTTAAACCCATTTAGTAGATAGTTTTTATAGGTTTAATATTTAATCACAATCTCAGCTGACGTTAAGTTAGGATATAGTTCGAGATGAGAACACGCGATGCGTAGTTGCCGGGAGATATATATTTGTATTTGGCGATAGATTTTCCCATTGCTCGTTACTCGTTACCCTTAGTAATATTATAAATGCAAATAAGTAATAAATATCTCATACATTGTAAAACACTTATGTTTAGATGATAATTTCACTCATAGTGTTGTCTAGGTTTTGCACAATCATTAAATGAAACTCAGATTAAGGCCTAGAGACCTGTTTTAATGTTTCGTTAATTGTGTTATTTTTTTGCTGTCAGGTTGTTCTACCACCGACAGTTCCAACCAGGACGACTTTCACCAACTTCATGCTGTCCAACAAACGAGAAATACCTATGTATTTTAAATTTGATGCTCCCCAAGGAACGTACGTTATCTATTTTATAGATATAATATTTATTTTGTATTCTACATAAGTTTTGTTACTAATTTGAATTAATACGATCCGTTTACACTTAGGAACTTCGTGGTTTTGCCAATGTGTGGCATAGTGCAAGGCCGCGGATGGCAAATTATATCAGTAGCATTAGAACCTAAAACATGTGGAGATTACTTTGAAACTTGGGACATTGTAATCAATAAAATACAAAAAGTAAGTCGTTGTTGTCAACTGTTTAAGACTAATAGTGGAACCTCGATCGAATTCACATAATTCGAAGCCTAGTATGCAGTAACGAATTTATTTACATTTACATATTTGTATTTATAACAACATCATCTTACGTTGAAAGAAGATATGGTTTAGAAACCTAAATACTTTAAAAATTTTAAATCTATTTATTGAAATGTTTTATTGCAAATGCCAATGTTTGTAGAAAAACATAAGGACTTTAAAATCGTCAATACTTTATGGTCTGCCATTGCGATTAAGCCAGTGCCTTCTCTCGAGTTGCGTAACATTCGCTGATTACTGTTAAGAGTACATTATCTTTATTCAGTGGTTGATTTACACTTTTACCACCCGTAGGCTATTCAAATTTGGCCGTCCCTACCTACATGTACAATTAGATTCCACATAGGACTACGTAAATTGTAGAAAAAAAATCGATATAAGACTTAAATTCTATGTGGTAAAACACATATTATCTAGCAACGTTTAGGTATATGTATAAGTATTAATCATTTCAGTTTCTAAAAAATAAAACAAAAATACCCCAAATTTTCCGCTTCTAAAATCTGCCATCCTAGGCTCCAGCCTACGCAGCCTTGGTAAATCCACCACTGTGCATATTTGTCTGTAAATGAATTGTAATGAAGTAAGTAGAACTTTCCGAAATATAACTGTCTTTGAATTTATCTAGGGGCGCGTTTGTCTAATCGGTAATGCAGAGTTTAGTCAAGTGGAAGCGATGTCTCAAGGGTATAATCCCGCTGCACATGCTATGTATGAATTTCCTCCTACGATTACTGGATGTACAAATTACTGCAGCGCATATTTCCGTAATCTAACTAGGATGGATATTCAGTAAGTTTTAAAAAAGTTTAAGCTGAATTTTAACAAACATAAATTAATTATTTTATCACAAAGAAGGTTAACGTCCTACTAACTAAATTGGCAACTAGATCAGGCAACGGTAGCAAGAGACGCAATAAAAAATCATACCGAACTGTTGATTTTTGCTTTATATAGTCAAATTTACAGTTTTATATACCTTTTTTAATCTAAAAGTGAAGGAATTGTATAGGAAATCATATTACATTTAAACGAAAAATTAAAGTTTTAAGCTATAGTGATATATTTCTTTATTATCCGAATTTGCAACCTCAACGTAGAAAACTTTTTATTTATTCTCAATAATATATTTTTTTTTATTATTTTATCATTTAATTTGATTTTATTGTCTTAATAAGTTACTATAAGTAAAATATTATGGTTAAAAATTACATGACGCATTTTCTTACCTTCGGATATATTAGACATGCAAATCAGTTAACCCTGACCTTAACAAGTTTAACGTTTTCCGACATTTTCCGAATATTTATGTTATACCTAGGTGTATGATTGATAATATAGATATGACATGCATATGTGGCAATTCGGTAGAAAAAGGAAACACGTTTATAATTGCAGGTGTTAGCAGCACGTAACAGGTTAGCTCCCAGAATACTTTGGTTTGTGGTGCAACATTTAAATATGCGGTAATTGTACCCTAACACAAACCTTATTAAAAATAAAATACAGTCTGAAGACTCGCAAATAATGTAGTGTCTTTTAATCATATAACCATAATTAGCTCAGTAATTCCAGACATTTCCTCCAAGTAGTCTTAATATATCTTAATAATATGTACTCTTAATGCCTTAAAGTACTTTTTAAGAAATAAAAATCATGTAGGTTACAAATTCTTAGTAAATTTCAGTATAAGGATATTGAATTCTGTGTCCTGGCTTGGAGCAGATAACTGTGGAACGGTATTGTTGCAACCTAAAGAGATTGTACGGTATCATTGGTGGTTTTTTCCTACAGTGGCAAATAAAGTCTATAAGACGACTATCACTTGTACCTGCATTTGCTTGATTGATCAAAAGTGAGTTACCTTTTATGCTGACTATATATTGAATAGGAGATAAAAATATATACAGCAGGTAACTACTATATAGAGATACAAGCGAAAAAACAGTATAAGATGCTCTGTACACAGTTGTTTAATATAAGTATATGTAGTGATCGCTACTAACCGTATACAGAAAATAATATTCTGATATTATACTAGAGCATTAGCTTGGTTATAGTTTTAGGAAAATGTTGAATGTAGAAAAAAAAATGATAAGTAGAATCAATAAAAGCAATGATGGCTTAAGTTGTAGTGCATTTACGCCGCGTCAATAGACGTGTGTTCGAATCCCTGCAATCAGCCTGAGCTTTCGGTTAAGGAAAACATCGTGATAAAACCATAGCATGGTGGTAAGGCTTTTTTAAATGACCACTTAGCTTGCTACCACCCTCAAGTTGAAAATCTGCCGCACAATACCTACAAGTGAGTTCCAGTAGTTAGACTTGAGAGCCCGTCTCTTTAACTAGGCTTAGAGTATCCTCCGTCTTGGGCCACATCGTTACTTAACATCAGGCGGTTTTGTGGCCATAAAGCTAAACCTACAAAGTATAAAAACAATCCTATTCTGATCATGGTGATGTCTAACACATTACACTTATCAAAAGCGTTGTCAATAACACCAGCAATGATTTACAACAACGACACATATTTATAGTTTCTAATTATTTTACTTCTATCCAGTGAAACAAGATCTATGTAATTTACATTGTTCACACAATACCCATGTAATGTTAATGTGAATTATACGATTGACACTTTTTAATGTCAAACAAATGTTCAAATGAATGAGCTTACTTTCTAAATAAAGCATTTTATTCCAGACCAGTAGGCGAACCGACAGAAATATTTATACACATTTCTGGATTCTCAGAATTGCCGGATTTAAGGGTAAATCCTTACTAATATTATAAAAGCGAAAGTGAGATTGTTGGTTTATTACGCTTTCATGCCTAAACCGCTAAATCGATTACGACGAATTTTGGTGTAGATGAGACCTTGGAGACGGTGATAGGATACTTTTTCTCGCGAAAAACTTGTTGGAAGTGGGGTAAAGAGAGGGATAAACCTTGTATGAAACTGTTAATTGCGTCATCCGATTTGTTTGACTAAATCAATATTAATACGAGCAAAGTCACGGGTAAAAGCTAGTAATAGAATAAAAGAGATAATAACACTGTATACATATCTGTTATGTTACGTAGTATAATTTGCTGAACTATTACTTCAATTGAATATTCGTATAGATTGGACTGAACCAATTGTTGCCAAAATAAAACTTGGAGTGGTAAAATACAGTTTGAAATTCATTACATAGATCAATAGTCAAGATCAGTAGTCCTAAACCTATTTACGACTAAGCGCCATCTGGATTTCTTCTTATACAGTACAGTCCTTAATAGATAAAGTATAATTAGGTCAATAGTTAAATTATAATTAAACCTTTTTTAAATTTAAAATGAAATAAAGTTAGAGTTTTAATTTTGCGGATTGATTTTGCAGGCCATATTTTAGCCTACGGGGACCACTGATTGAAAGCCACGACTTTTCGCATACTATCCGATTCGTTTATAATTTATAATATGTTTATAATTGAATTTAAATCATTTAATTAAATAATTCTACTGTTCTACCTTTATTATTATATTGTATTTCAAATCGTATTTTTATACGTTATCGTTTATTAAAAGATTTTAATAAAATAAAGGAGATATATTGTGTGTAAACTTTAAATCTTCATAAACAGCTGCTGTAGAAATTATGATAAATACCTACAATATTTATTCTTATCTACCGAAAATATTTTCAGATTCTACCTAAAACATTAAATTTACACGATATAGTTGTGGAAAAAAGTAAAAAGGTGAACATTACTCTATACAATTATGGTTCATGTTTCTTTACATCCAAGTTATATTACATGATTGACGGCATGGGTGATGATTTCAGTAGAGACAGATTTGAAATCGAATCTACAGTGGTAAGTTCTAATAAATTATGGGCCTATACTCATAAGACTTCATTATTATGTTTTCTTTCTTATAAGTATAATCTTATTAAATATAATAATCAGTAATTCTTTAAATATTTTGTTTGTCTGCTTGATAGTATCCTTTTTTTAGTAGGTAGATATTATAAAATTACACTACGACCTTAAAGTTAATCGTGACGTATGCGCGAAAACATGGTTTAATAATTGACGTTTCATAGAAAAACACATTAAAGCCCCTAGCCAAGTTGTCATTTTTCTAAAGTCGGTAGCATAAGAGAAAATAAATAAACTGATGGGATGACTATTCATTTCTGTTTTCTCTTATGGTAACAATTATAGAAAAAGATAACATGGCTAAGGGATTAGATGTAGTAAGAAGAACTTTCAAAATCTGTCTCTGATCTCTGGCAATACGAGAGTTTGAAGTGACGCCGTCCTGCGTTTTAGTGGGTAGTGTCGGGTTCTTATCATCCGCCGAGTCTTGTGACACGCCCTTCTCGCCTTGGTCTGAGCCCAAAAATCGCGTTTGCGGGTTGCGATGAGGAAGTCCGTGAAGAATACGATTTTGAACACAACGTTAAAAATGGCTTAGATGTATAGGTACTGTATAAAACAAAACGTAGAGATAAAATAAGCTATTCGTACACCTGTAAAGAATTTACTGTCCTTTTCTCTTTTTCCCGTCTTTCATCAAAATTAGAACAGTCTCAAGCCTTCCAACCACTGTGAAGTGACAGTGATAGCAACACCGTACGGCGCTGGCCCCCGCCAAATCGACATTAAATACACGGTACTGTATCGTACAGAGTATGAAGAAATAGAAGAGATACAACCGATAAAAAAGACAATTTGTACTATTTGGTACGATGGAATATATCCTACTTTAAAGGTATGTATGTGTTCCTATAAGAACTGCCTACACAGTATGATCTAGTGTTCATCGAATGATCGCAATTTGACCATAATTAATATGTAAAAATTCGCGTAAAGATAGAAAAATATATTAACCTTTTACAATTGTTTTGAACTATAACTAAAGTTCTCCAATAATTACTTAACAAAAAAAATCGGGTGAGAAACAAAAGAAAAAAAGGGGCTTAGGTTTGTCTTTGCCTGTTTATATAGCCTTTGCTTATGTAGCGAGTCTACTGTCCGTTAAAACAGGATAGTAGGCTCGGCCGTCTAAACGCTCCCTCGCCAGATAAAATAAGAATGCAAGTAATTAAATAACAATAGATTAAGTCACGCCCATTTCATAATCCGCGCTCGAGCAGCCAATGGGTAAACATTCTAATTATACGGACTATAAAAGGTCCTATGTTATGGGTTGTTGTTTGAACACATCGTATTTTTATTCCATACCTTCCGAAATAAAAAAAGCCAAAGTAAATTGAGTTGTAGTAAATAGATGGTGTATTTTAACACCGCTTACACATCTATATATCTCTATACTTATTTATATATATGATGTGTACAGGTTTGCGATGTTTTTCAAAATGGTCTGAACCTTGTCATTTACTATCTAACGAGCATACCAACAAAACAGTTTATGGATCGTATTATACGAATTTCGGCCAGTTTTCATAAATTTTTACGTTTATTTAATTCGATTGCTAAGTTAAATAAGTATAAAATAGTAGGTATTAAGTTCAGAAGACCTTTTCTTTTTGCAGATTAAACGAACAATTTCTGTCAAATGCCCCGTTATTTTAAGTAATCATTGCGTGTGGAATATCGCCAATGTAGACGAGTTAGTATCAAATTATTATTTACACAAATAAACTTGGTCCTAAATATATTATTCATGCAACTTAAGTCCCTGTATAACGTTACATAAATTTAAAAAGACACCTGGGTACCAAATCGGTTTTTGTGTAACTTTGTGATTTTTATGTACTTACTAATCAAAAACAGGATAATACAGTCTTTACAATGGCATCTATTATTTATTAATACTTATAATTGTCTTGTATACTGTAATAATGTGTATGATAATGTATCAATAAAAAGCTTGAATCGATCTGTATAATTATTTATTTATGAATGTGATATTAATGCTTTTGTATATTACCAAAGTTGGATACATGTTCAGGTTTAGATAGGCATATGCACGTAAGATGGGCCGGTAGAACTCCTATGGCTAGGTAAACTACCTAAAAATATGGAAACTACCTAACGAACACATAGGCAATAATACAAGGTTGATAAAATATAATTCGATATAATTTAATTTGCAGACTAAATAAAGCATTCGTGTATTGTCGTCCTAATGAACCGCTCTCCGTTAATATCTACGCCCCAGACTTGTGCGTCCGAACCGGTTATGTCGAGTTAATATTTGTCATGGGTTGTGTATTTGCGGAACCTGTACCTTGGAGCCTTCGCAGAGAAAAGATATGTGAATGCGATATGGTCGAAGTACAAGTAGGAATATCCACGTATGAAATGCGTCACACGTGTATTCACAGGCCTTTGGTTGAGATAACACCACTGAATGGGATTGTTTCGGTAAACTAGAGTTTAGCAAATATGTACATAATTGCTATTAGTAACTATTTAGTGTTTTGGTGTGCACGTTATAAGTTTAAAATGTTTTTTTCGTAACATGTAACTAGTAAATATGTTTTGAATGGTAAAACTAAGAGATATTATTTACAATAGTCGTAAATACTACCCGTTTTTACTTACCAAGTGTTAAGATAAAAAAATTACAAGACTAATTGTTACATGTACTATTCATTATAGATTTGTAAAGGGGTGTTTAGTGTTAACCTCTTTCTCCTTTAGTTTATGTCATGAATTTCTCATAAAACTATTATTATATTTTTTTCAATGCATTAGTTTCCTTAAACTTTAAAGCAATGCGTTTTAATGTTGTTAAGTCAAGAGTAAGAATGAAAATGTAAATGAAAAACTATAACTATGTTCATTGTATTAGTGAACTTGAAATCTCAATTAAGGTACTTTCCCAAACATGTTAAGGTTTTCTATTTCATAATTATTATTTTAAAAACCAACCTACCCCATTTACGATGTTTTTAATCCTTCTCGTATGAGAGTGTTAATAATAACCTACTTCTAATTATACAGTACTGTCAAACGCATTTTGGACGGTGGTTGAACATCATAAATGATCAAGCCATATTTAGATTAAGTATTTAATAAAATATGATTCTGAAATAGATTGTAAATGTTACCGGTCTTTTTACTATTATGGCATCTGCCTATGTAGGCAATTTCACCAATTTTAAGTGGGAAGGACATTGTAAATACGTAAATACAATTAGCGAGATAAAGTAACACCTTGCGTATTTGCACTGTGTCAGTACAAGATCTCATTTCAAATGAGGCGATATATTTTAAAGCTCAATGGTATGAAAAAATGACATTTGTGATATGTAGCATTACTTTGTTTACATTTGGTATTCATACAAAACCTAAGTAACGGGGAGCACTGAAGTTTAAGCATGTGAGTCGACCTTTACTTCTCACCCCCACTTTTGGCAGCAGATTTTAAACCTAAAGACTGTAACTAGCCAGTTGAACATTAGAAAAAACTCTGCCACTCATGCTATGGTTTCCTACCATATTTTTTCCTTCATCGAAAGCTCAGGCTCATTGCAGGTGGATTCGAACTCACGTCCATTGACGCGGCGTTCTTACACACTACCAACTGAGCCATCATCACTTCGAAACCCACTTTCTCATATATACCATGTAGAAATTTTAAAATGGTACATTTGAAAATATTGAACTGCCATCGTATGCCCTACACTAGATAGTAATAGATTTAATTACATTTCAGCCAGACAAACCTGAATCTCTCTATTTGAAATTTAATTATGCGGAAGAAGGCCTAAATACGTTATGTTATGTAATGACGTTACCAAATCAAAGGACGATATTCATTTACGTCAATATTTATGCAAATCTAAGCTCGAAGGGTACTCTGACGCCATTGCGTCGCCCTGTGAATATATCGAAATACTTAGCTGTGATGGATTGTGGTAGAGTCCCTATCAATAATTTGGATCCTGTAATTAGAGTATGTATAAAAATGTATTTATCTATACTTCTACTTTTACCCATGGCAGCACTATTAACTTGAGTGAGCATAAGAACTACTGATTTCTCAAAAAAAAATCTTCATCGAATCATAACCTGGACTGTAAGTATAATATCCTTCTATATGAAAGATAAACATTTCTATACGTGGCAATTTGCAATTATTGAAGTTTAGTGATATGTGTTCTATCCCAGAGGAACTATTTCAATGTATGGAATGAAGAGTATTATATCATAGATGTTGGTCTGTTATATTAGTTCAAGAAAAAACTATTTACTAGTTAGTGGTGCGCGTACAAAATACAAGATACAGACAGATAAAATGTAATTAATATATTTTTATTTCGATAAAAACTGTATTCTTGAGATCATTCGACAAAAGTGAAACATTACTACATCTCTCTCGCTCCCTTAGTCACCTCAAGCCGACTTTTTCTGAACGAACGTCATAACAAACGTTGCGGAACAGAATTTCAAAGCCCTGTGATATGAAATTTCACTTGAATGACCTATTACCTAATTATAATTTTGATAACATATCTAATGTAGAGATTTGACTCCGTTACAATTTTATTATACCTATAGATTTTATTCTAGATCGTGTGGTTGTATAATCCGACAGACGTGTTTACGACTTGGCGTCTCTTACGAGGTAATACGATATCCTCAGATTCAGTATTACGGTGTTTACTTTATTTCGCTGAAGTACCACCATTGGGTAAATTAGCCATACCGTTCGCTTTTATGCCTACCGAAATGATCGACTACGAGGTAACGTCAAAGGGATTGCTTGTAAAACTTACTGTTTCATTAAACTAAACATATTTATTAGTGTTTAAATTGAAGGAAACATTTTATTCCTCCTTCGGATATGATACCGTTAAAATTTTGGTACATGGACAAGGCGGATTGCCTAATTGTTTTGAGACTAGAGTGGACGTACCCAAATATACGGAGAAAATGATAAGATCCGCCCATAGGACGAATGTTGTAAGTAAAAATATAAACAATTGGGCTTGTCTATTTACATACACATAACTGTAGTGGCACGAAAATTTACAGCATATGGTGGTAGTATGTACTGACCGCCTCATTCCCTGACATCATTTTGTTCTCAAATCTGTAGTCAAGCACTCATTCCGATAGCTGTTTTTGGTAATTATCAATTTCATTAGGTTTACCATGTTATTATCGTGGGTCATATTCACTCATAATGTCGTAAAGAAAACCTATAGTAAATAAAATGAAGGTAATTATTTTTTCTGCTCTCTATTTTTTTTATCTATTCAGCTTCACTTTCCACAAAGTATGAAAAATATACAAATTGTTGTTAGAAAAGGTAAACTGTCAAGTATATTGTCCTTATTTTAAATGATAAATATGTACTTAAAAAGTATCATTTTACACAGATATACTTGTCAATGGAGCATATCACATTGCCTGTTATATTTACTCATTCCTTGTCAAGGGACATTGTGGCCATATGTAATGACACAGATCATGTTATACGATTTATTTGGATGCCGTAAGTTGTTATGTTAGAGTATCAATAAAATTCGGGTGTGACAAATATAATTAAATTGACAATAATTTTGTTTAAGGGAAAGAATACCTAATATAGTTAATATAGTAATGACTCCGTGTTGGGGAGTGATTCCCCCAAAAGGAACCGAGTGGATTACAATGACCGTTTATACTCTACAAGAACCGGTGACATTTACGTAAGGACATGCGTAATACTTTTATTTTATATGTAAATATTGTCTTGTGAACAGCAAGTTTATACTAATATATCTTGTGATTTTTGTCAATTTTCGGCCGAGACGCGTAATTTCATCTATTAACAAAAATAAAATTGTTTTGCTTGTTACTTCAGCCTATAAGACATCTCAAAATGTGTTATATAGTTATACTAATTAGAAGATTTTTATACAGTAATATTCGATTTTTGAAATGAAACTTATAATGGGACGGCTTGAATATTCTGATCCCCAACATCTTTATGACGCTCGTTCGGGTAAAGTCTGCTCGAGATAGTGGTTCCGAACGTCAAAATGCGAAATTGGTAGTCGCCAAGTAAAATCGGTATATTTGGATCAAAAATTAGTAGTATACGAAAATAAAAACAATGTTCAATAAAATCATATTATTTTAACATTTAAGAATTATTGTTTCACAGTTATTATTTATTAATTTATCATACAAATTAAGTACGCTATCTGTATCAATAAATTACAATAACAGCAAATTCACAATAAATATCTTTATTTTAAACTTCAGAAATTAAGAGTCGCGCTTGTACTCGGTTCCTCATTTGACGACAAAAGAAAAAGAAAACAAATTCTTATTTGTACACATAAAAAAATTGCTCGAGGAATCTCCTAAAAAATTCGTTACCTATTAATGTATGAGTAGTAACACAATATAACCAAGAAATTTCCAGTAAAAGGTAAACGAAATGGGAAGTGAACTAGGAACCGTGAAAATCGGCAGAGTAAGATTAATTATTCTGTGATAGTCGGTAACGTTAGGTAGTACTTTTTTTATTATTAATTTCCAAATAAATATTTTATCTAGTTCGGTAAATTACTGTTTATCAAAAAACATTGACAACCCGTATATCGTTTCTTCCTGGCTCCTTTCAATGGCTACGATGTTTTCTAAAATATAATCTAAAATAAAATAAAATACTAGTACCTGATGTTTTGTCATATATAAGAATGTTTTGGGGTCTAAAATTGCATAGAGGTTTATATCCAAGTTTTATAAAGTAGGTTTGATATCTTTGGCTATTATACATTTTCTTGCAGTACGACAGTGGCTTGTGAAATATTAGATCTAACAGAACGTAAACGCTATCAACGTAACGAACTGCTAAGGAGGAATAAGATTGAAAAATGTAACCAAGAATTTATCATAACTGAGGAAGGATTCTTTCGTCCTGTAAGTTTTGTTTGATATTTTAATCGTATTTGAAGTAATGAAAATGTAGTGCAATACAAGTTATGATGATCACAGAGAAAATAGATATCTGTCGTCGGTTATCATTATATCGGCAGCTAGATATGCACTGGTTGATGCTTAAAAGCGACAAACAAAAATAGCGTAGCTATTGCGGGATCCTTTCTATATACAGAATGAATGCGACCCAGTCGTATACAGATTTTTACCTCTCATTTTGATTACTGTTTTTTTTTTATATAGTTAAGGTTTAGCGTTATGGACATAATCTCACCTGATCTTAAGTGATGATACCGCCCAATTTGGTATACATACTAGGTCTTTGGAAAAACTGGCTCTCAAGTGCAACTGCCGGAATATAGCTATATATTTATAGCTATAATAGTAGTATTTGGCTGCAGATTTTCAACTTGAGGGTAGTTGCTAGCCAGGCAGGCATTAGAAAAAGCCGTACCATCGTGCTATGGTTTCCTCACGATGTTTTACTTCACCGAAAGCTCAAACTCATTGTAGGTGGTTTCGAACTCACGTCCCTTATCGCGAAGTCGTACACACTACCGCTGAGCTATCATCGATTAAAAAATATTTATATATATATTTTTAAATAATGGGTTAATGCTTAACTGTCTTATCTAATCTTAAATGATAATGTAGCTAGATGAAGCATTGATTGTCAAGTGCAAATGCCAGGGTACGTCTATGTCTAAAGTACGTTTTAGTATTAGTGGTAACTAAGTAGGCGTGTATTAAAACCAGTCTATTAGTAATATATTGCTTTGAAAACGAAGATTATCTTTACCTAAAGTTCACGCTCATTATAGGCTTCGAACCATTTCAAATTTATTTTCAGGATATTAACGATTCACCGCCGTATGTATTAGATATCAAAAATCCAGAGCCATTTTATTTAGCTATGACGGTCTCTATATCAACCAAAGGCCAACGCGATGGATATCCTAGAATGTTATTAAAACAAATGTGGGAACAGGTTCGTATATAAATAAAAGCTATAGTAATTACATTTGCTGGTGCGATCATTTTTAGCATATAACTAGCTGTGCTTGCGACTTCATTAGCGTATTAGCGAGGAACTAAAAAGTATTTATTCAACTTTTTTCAATAGAGCTTTGCTGTTATTGGTGGTAGCGTGATGGTAAATAGCCTTTCTCAGTGATTGCTCTATCAAACATGAAAATATTTTTTGAAATCCATTGGGTAATTCCTAAGCTTAGCTTGTTTAATCAAATAAATAAAGTTATCCGCTTTAAAATAGTAAAATAGATTATGGAAGCTGCTTTTTTTCAGACACCACCTTATGATTTGCTGTCATCAGACTTGACCGATTATGGAAGTGGAAGAGCAAAAACATCATGTAGCAATAACATGAGTATGGAAGACATCATTAGAATCATTGATGGAATATTATGGTGATATCAAATTATTAAATCTTATTTAGTTAGGATATGGAATGACAACAAACAAATAATTTGCGATTCTAATATTGTACAAGAATTTATATCACTGCTTCTTTTAGTGGTGACCCTAGCTACCACGCTCATATTGAAACTGCCGCGAAAAACCTTTTTTTTTATAATTAACGTGGTGTTTAAAATCCAATCTTTACGGATTTCCTCATCGCAACGCGCAAGCGCAGCTTTACCCGGGCTTAGACCAAAGCGAGAGGGCATGTGGTGAGCCTTCGGGTGCTAATCACTCAATACCCATTAAAACTACCCACAGCGAGATTTGCATGTGGTGAGCCTTCGGGTGCTAATCACTCAATACCCATTAAAACTACCCACAGCGAGATTTGAAACTCCCGTGATACCAGAGATTAGGGACACTTCTGTTAAGCCGCCAAATACCTATAGGTGTATTTCAGCAGTAGTACTTGAGAGCTAGTCGCTACACGAGGCTTAGCGTCTCCAGCATCTTTGGCTACATCGTAACTTAACATCACATGAGATCGCGGCCATAACGCTAAAACTTAACTATAAAAAAATTGAATGAAAACTGAATTCTCTTTTTGTAAATTTGCAAATGCATTCGAATATAAGAAATTATTAAAAAAATACAGAATTAAAATAACAATACTTGTATGAGACACAACTTGGTGTTACTGTAATCAGCATTTTCGCATATCAATGTGAAATAGCAGCGATATAAAAATAACATCACAACTACGCAATTATATTAAAATAGCACTTTTTAATGCCTAGATAAAATAAATATAATTTATTGAATTAAAATTTAACAGGGATGCGCTACATAGCAAAATGTTCAGAAACCAGATCGAATTTTATGCTAAAGAGGAGATACCTACATACAACCAACTGATGGACGTCCTTGAAAATAAAATAAAACCTCGATTGAGTAGACGGTATTTATTGCAATATTAATCTTATTTCAATTTGCTTAATTAAGGTGATACAACCTCGAAAGTACTGTTTATTGAAAACGAATTTTGAAGTTCTATTTTCTTCGATCAGAGCACAGTGTTTATTTAATAAGAAAAAGGGTTCATAACCAATTATAATAATTACTGGTTTTTGTCATAAGCGATAATTCAAAAAAAAAAAATACTCAAAAACCAATAACGAATTTAGCCTGTCTAAGCTAATTTGATGGTATGGTGGTAGGGCTTTTTCTAATGCCCGACTGGCTAGCTCAAGTTGAAAATCTGCCGCCAAATACCTATAAGTGTGTCTCGGCAGTTGGTTTTAAGAGCCAGTCTCTCCATTAGGCTTAGCGTGTACACTATCTTAGGCCACATCGTCACTTAACATCAGATGAGATTGTGGCCATAACGCTAAGCCTATAGAATATAAAAAAGTACAGAACCAGAAGGCATCCTGGCTCGATTATTGTCATTACTGCGTCTAAAAGGAAAGCAATATCGTAATCCGAATTTGAGGTAGATGGATATGGAAGAAATACATAGATGAAATAAACAAATAATAAACATATAACAAAAAAAAACTTTAATAAAAGCTTAGCATTAAATTCGATTCGCGTAGTATGAATTGCTTGATGCTCGAAAAATATAATTGTAACATCTGCTATAATATTTCACAGAGTGACATCGGGAATATGTGATGCCATAGTCAACAAAGCGGTGTTTCATACATATGGTCTGAATACTAAGCACGAAGCATCATTATTAGACGCTGAATAACTAATCATCCACCTTTTACGTAATTAACACCATGTTCAGATAAAAAATAAAACAAATATTATTGTCACATTCACATTACATTTACTAATCAGCAAAAAAATAATATATCACAAATCACGAGTGATTTTAACTTCAAATATACATTCAGTCTAATATTCTTTCAAGTCTTAATTGTAGTTTTTTTGGCTTGGGTGATGCGACCACAGTCACGGATACTCTATCACCCAGTTTTGGTGTTTGGTGACCGGCCAAATTGCTTCTATGTATAAGCCCATTGTCCCCTACGCCGCAGTCCACGAAACAACCGAACGGTACTACGTTACGTACCACACCTTAAATTAAAAGTTTACTTTAAATCCTTACTAATATTATAAATGCTACAGTGAGTTTGTTTATTGCGCTTTCACGGCTAAACCGCTGAATCGATAATGATAAATTTTGGTATAGAGATTGATGGGTACCTGGAGACGGTGATACGCTACTTTTGTCGCAAAAATGTTATTGTAAGTGGAGTGAAGAGAAGGATAAACTTTGTATGAAACTTTTTATTGCGTCATACGATTTATTTGACGAAAACAAAATTAAATCTTGAGCTTTTTCTTATGCCCAAATGGCTAGCTCAAGTTGAAAATCTACCGTCAAATATGTATAGGCGTGTTCCGGCAGTGGCATTTGACAGCTAGGCCCACAAGTTTATCGTGTCCACCATCTTAGCCTACATCGTCACATAGCATCGGATAAAATTGTGACCATAACGCCAAACCTTAACTTAAAAAAAGTATATCAATCGAAACATACCTGTTAACGTCATCCCCTCTTTTATCTGTTCCGTTGCTTGAATAGCAAGAGAATAGACCGGCTTACAGAATGTAATAATTTTATCTTCATTTATTTCCTTTTTGAATGCGTTAATTATAAGTTCTAAAGTGCATACGTCGGTTTGTAATTCTTCGCTCATTTTATTTAAATCTATTACATTTGTTTTCTGTTCGACTAAAGCCGGAAAATGTGCTTGAGTTAGCTCCTTTATGTTTAGTCCAACCTTTTTGGCAAACCTTAAATGATAAATTAATATATTTTTAACACAATATTAGATATCTAATTATATTAAAATAAGAAATCGGAAGATTTTGTTATTTGAACGCGATAATCTTAGGAACTGCAAGTTGGATTTCAACATTTCTTTTTGTATTTAATAAACCAAACGCAATAGGAGCAAAGCTGTATTTAAAAAAAGTACAAAAACTGGCAAAAACTAATAAATATAATTTTAGTTTCACGCGAACGAAGTCGCAGGCACAGCCAGTATTAGATATTTCTTTTATAATTGTTCTGTGTTCTACCATTTTAAATGTTTCTACGTTACATTGAATAATTGGCAATAAAGTTTGAAACATGTACTTGTCATTGGTGAAGTTACCTACAATAGATAGATTTCATATATAGGCAGACACCATAAAAATAACCAAAAGATTAATTTTTTGAAGATGAGAATAACCAAAATTAAGTATCTAAGTAAGTAGTGTAAATAAAAATTACGATATTAGAAACTAGTTATATTAAAATCTTTGACTCCCAGTAGGTAAAAGTTTTTAAGCACGCCGACGGTAGGGCGATATTATTGGTGAACTGTTTTCTATTCTCTCAAACTACGATTCATAAAGATTTACAGAGTAATGAAAATTTTCCAAACATATTTTAAATTTCGCCAAAATGATATTGAAAAACAAAGTTACATTGTCTTTGAGAAATATAGTTCTTGAAAGAAAAAAAAAATGTCAATATTGTTCAGACTTTTGTCAAATTCTGGTCCATTTTTGTATTACTGAGCGGTCATTGGTTTATTATGATCACTCATAATGTCACATGCTTACTTACGATTTGGCAATTTTATAACTTTCCGGATGTATGATAGTCGCATCTAAGGGCTCCGCTCCTCCCAACACCTTGAGGAAACCAACGCATTGTTGGTAAGTTATTTTACCAATACCACTGACTTTCAATATTTCCGCTCTGCTGCTAAATCCTTCATGCTCTTGACGATAAGCTATGATCTTTTTCGCTCTCCCTTCATTGAGGCCTGAAATTCGTCTATACAATTGTGAACACATATCCTTATCCTTACTTAATATTATAAACTAGTTTTTATCTGCGGCTTTGCTTGCGTTATTATTAATTTTGTAAATCAAATCGAATGACGCAATAAAAAGTTTCATACAAAGTTTGTCTCTCACTTTACACCTCGTCCAATAAGGTTTTCACGACAAAAAGTAGCCTATCACCGCCTCCAAATTCCCACCTATCTCTATACCAAAATTCATCACAATCCATTCAGTGGTTTAGGGGTAAGAACGTAACAAACAGACATATCACTTTCGGATTCTTACTAATATTATACATGCGAAAGTGAGTTGGTTTGTTACGCTTTCACGGCTCCGCTGTTTATAACTAGATCCACAATAGATGAGTTTAGGACCGAGTATACTAGAATATATGTGAGATTATCGCCAATGACAGAGGAGTTCAGATGTAATAGATTAATGCGGTATGAGTATGTTAATTTTAAAATGAGATTGGTGAAAATTATATAACTAAAAATGTTAAATATGAATTTCAATAGATATGAGAGTAAAAGAAGACTGAAGAAGGAATGTATGGTTTATTTAAATAATGGTAGGTATATAGCTAAAAGCTGTGAATTCTGATATTACAGTTGATAAAGGAGAGTAGAAAAGGAAAACTTTGCACCAACTTGTTAAGGATAAGAAAAAAAAAAAAAAACAAAATGAGAAACGGGGGCCGGGGTATTTAAGAAAAGCTCAACAAACAATTTAGTAAATTTTACATGTTTATTACAGATAATATTGACTTATTCAACTTTTATTATTGCAAGCAATAAATATTGAAATTTGTGTACTGCTAGTTTACGGCGATTTTCATGTACTATCTATCATTTGTGACGTAATATTGATAAATGTGAGAAATGAATAAATGTATCATAGTGAGACAGAGGAAGGAGGAATTTTGCGTAATGTATTTTATGAATGGCCTATATGATGTAGCGAGATTTAACATCAAATTTAGTGATAATATCATGGTTTACCTTAACATAGCTTGAGACGCAGTGTTTATATCGACACCAACTAAACTGACAACCTTCTCGACTGCACAGTCCAAAGCCGACTCGAGCATTTTTGCTGGAATATCGTGTTGGTACAATCCGACACCTAAGTTTTTTGGGTCCACCTGAATAAAGTCACACGGGTTTTTGTAGACTTTTTTATTTATACAAGCCTTTTCAGGGAAAACATGGTAAAAGACAACAATCTTAAAAATATGTTTATATGATAACTTCCTAAAGATATTTTTTCAAATTAGAAGCAGTATGTTAATAGCCACTATTCTAATAGATCAGTGGTTATTTATGGATAAACGTCATTTTTTTTTAATAAAAATATCATCAATACTTTTTAAATTAGGAATAAAAAAACTACTTTCTGTGAAAAGTGCAAATTATCAATGACGAAGTTTTTCCTCAAAAAGGCTCGTCGATATGTATATGATATTCGACATTGGACAAAAAGTGAAAACTTAAACCTGAAAACCTAAAAGAAAATAGTGATAAGACTATATCATGGCTGTAGGCAATGTTATAAGTCAAAAATATGTCATCACACCCCAGAAGATGTGTTCGGGTAACTAAACAAGAGATCCAGTAATTCTGTCTAGAATTAGCATATTATCCATTTTTAGCACGTGAACACTTAACATCAACGGATATTGTAGTTTAATTACATTATTAATTTTAATGTCTGTAATATATTCCTTGATCACGTTGTTGCAGGCTTATTTTTTATAACTATTACCTTTATCCCTTCTGTTACATGGTCTAACAACATCTTCAACACTTAAATATATATTTTTTATGTTGATGTTGCTTACATGATATTTCATTGGTACTATTTGTACTTTATGAATGTAGTGAACGCCTATAATTGGTTTGCATATCATAATCAGACATTGTAAAGGATGTTAGTAACTATATAATATATGCACTGTGGACGCTGGCTTTGTAAATAATTAAAAACAAATGTTAAGTTTTTAAATATCTTCTTCACGATAAATTTTGTCCTTGCATTATTTAACTAAAACATATTTAGTGATGCCTAAGTGAATTTTATCAACAAAAATCTTTATCCCCTCATGGTAAATATATACTTCGTTTAGAAGAAAATTCATTTTTATAATCGGTTGTAACTAATTAATTTGATCTCGTAAGTGTTTAGCATAACACTATTTAGAGATCTTAAATTCTTTAATTTTGGTTTGTTAAATTATGAAACGATAATAATATTAAAATACTCACTTTTATTAATTCACCCAAGGGATCGAGGACTCTTCTCGCTATCGACAAGGCAGATATTAAATTAGGATCCATTCCAGGATGTTCCTAGAATTTGTAACATTTGTAACATGTAACAACTTATAAGATAAATAATGATTTCACTTAGTAATTGTAGACAACCGTACAAACGAAATCGGCTTATCCAAATGCCTTTCCTCAGTAGTAGGAAACAAAAATACTGATATTATTGCTGTAACTAGAAAACAAATAAATCTATATCAATATTATAAAGCGTAAATGTCTGTTTGTTTTAAAGCGCTAACCTTAGCAACTACCAGTCGGATTCCAAAAATGATTTTGCACGTCTCATAATGCGAAGCGTTTTGTAGTGTTTTACTCTCATTCTTTCAAGGTCAAGCAATTATCGCTGCTTAAATTGCTTTTATCCGATCTTTTATGCACTCCGAGTATTCAATGAGTTGAAAATATCAACAAGAACGATTCTTTTATGACAGTAGATACTTTAAAAAACGCATTTTTTTAGATAGTTAAAAAACTGTTTTGAGAAAATATTTCGGTAGACGTCGGGTTGTCTGTATGTGCGGCTGATATATGTGGTCACGATAACGCCCAAAGAACTTCACTTTTTGAGTCCATTTTTTTTTCATTCGCTTCACTATTATTCTGAGTAATAGCCCATTAAAAATTACCGTCTAATTCAATGTAATGTAATTAAAAAATGAGTCGTGCACTTTTGGATTTTCCATTTTTTTTTTTTTATGGCGCAATCAATGAGGAAGCCTTTAGGCTATTTAACATAACAGTACCACTAATAAGAGCAAAACTGTAGTGAAAAAGTTACAAAAACGGACTACCATTATTAAATTATTTATAGTTCCACGGAGCCGCAGACACAGCTAGTTGATAAATAAAATAATGAGTTACCTTTTGAGCTTCTTTGCTTATAGAATAAATAGATGCACCCTGCTCGGGGACAATAATAACGGGAACTTTCTGAGAAATGTAATGATCTCTCAGCCATGTTTCTGTTTCACGACAAGCCGTGCCATTACCTAGACCAATTAAATTGACACTGAAAATTTGAACACCTTAATATATATACATTAATTACCAAAGAAAGGTAAAATGGACAAAAAAACATATATTTGGCTATACTTATGCTTTTCCAGAAGACGTTTCAATTGTACAGCTGCAACATCATTTTTGTTGTTTTGTCGTAAATTAGGGTATATTGTGCATGTGTCAAGATTATCACCGTTGTGGTTTATTATGCCAACCTGGTAAAATATACACATTAATTTAATATTCTAATGTTTTTGAAGCGATGATGGCTCAGTTGGTAGTGTATGCGGTCGCCGCAATGGACGTGAGTTCGAATCGCTACAACGAGCCTTCCGGTGAAGGAAACAATCATGATGTAACTATAGTATAATGGTAGGGCTTTTTCTAATGCCCAGTTGATTAGCTACCACCCTCAAATTGGAAATCTGACGTCAAATACAATAGCACTTGAGAGTCAGCCTCTCCACTAAGCTTAGCGTGTCCACCATCTTGAGCCACTTCGTCATTTAACATCACGTGAGCTTGTCGCCATAACGTTAATCCTATAAAGTACCTATACAAAAAAGCTTTTTCCAACAACTAATGCTGATTAATAGTACAAACTGTGGGAAACAAGGCACGAAGTAATCTCTTCAGAAATTTTTCACCACTTAGAGCGTTCCAACTAATTAAATACCTTATCCCTACAGAAAGCTGCACACCCTCCATAAAGTTCCTGCAGTAATTAGATTTTTAGAGCACTTAGTTCAGGAGCAACTTAGTTCTATAAGAAATGCAAAGCGGCTAGTATTTCCGGCTTGTATTATGGCAGCCACCATATAAAATAGAGGTGCCTCTAACTAAAAATCAACATATTTAAGTTGAAATTCTGCTTTAAGAAGATGTATATGGGTATTAGAATTTTAGACAACGCGATATCGAGGAAAGAAAGGTCGTCATTAAATAAAAGAAAAAAAAACTATGAAATATACCTTATCTGATTTAGCAAGATACGGCCCAGTTTTCTTCGGACGGCAGATTGAAGGTGTTTACATACGCATTCTCAAGATTTCAAACAAGATTTTATTTATACAAAAGAACAGGGAAAGAAAGAATACATTAATTGCGTTTTTAAGATATTCATTACAGGCTAAAATCATTTAAATTTGATCACGATTTTACACATAATCCTGGAATATTGGTGTTGTGTATAAATTCATTCAGTATTGACACTGCTAACCCACAAACCACTTGGAAAGACTGAAGTAATTACGTATACTTCACTAAACCCTTGAATCATTTTAGACTGCACGGATAACGTTGTAAAATGCCGTGGGTAAAATAATAAGCGTGCTTTACCCCACGACCTAGAACTTAATAACTATAGTTCGTAGTGCGAGGGTTTTTTTTTTAAACGACTTTCTATTCTATAATGGACAGTGTATTTGTAAAAGTGAGGTTATGCAGGCGTTATTTGAATTTAGTAAAAAATACCGAATTTACAAAATGTTTTACTCTACTTTGAGAACAATAACATATGTAATTTTATTAGAAATCGATAATAATTGCAGCTTTACATGTAACAAAAACAGAATTGAAGTGTGAGATTTTACCTTACAACCAGCTTTGAATCCTGGATCTAACCCTGCTATTGTTCTATTTTTAATAGGTTCCGTAAGTAAATACTTCTCCAGGTTATTAGTGAATGTTCTAACCGCTTCTTTTTGAGCAGCACTTGTCAAATCCGTTCTCACTTGACGGGACAACCACGGCTTGATCAAGCGATTGTAAGCGTCACTCAAACCCTTACGAATCCAGACACTACTCTTCCATAAAGTCAAACAGTACCTTAAAATACAGAAATTTCAATCATGTATCGAAAAATAAGCGACAATTGTTGTTTTTACAGAAGAGAGTTTATTCAATTCTAATTAAAAAGTATTTATGATATCGTTAGAAAAAATTATGACGTTGTTCGTAATTAATCACTAATCTATTAAAATAGTAGTTATTAACATACTGCTTCTAATTTACAAAGATAATTTTTAGGAGGTTACAATAAAATATATTTTTTAAGATTTTTGGCGCCTCCGATGTTTTTCCTAAGATGGCTCGACATGTTTATAATTTTATTTACGTAATGTTTATTTCATAGGCATATACATTCTGCCCACTGCTTCGCTTGCGTTAATGTGGATTATGCAATGTATAAAATATTTTATATTCTATCCCCCCTTTCTTTTAGTACCCCAAACTCCAAAAATTTCTTGATGGGCGTTTTAAGTAGTTAAGGCATAACAAAGTTAGATTTTTTTACTTTATGGGGTGATCTTGTTAATTATGTAATTAAAAATGGCTCCAAGAAACGAAAAATTTTTACGACAATTATTAAAAAAAAAAAAATCTTATACTATGAAGACGGAAGTTCAAGACAATGTTGTTAGGCAACAATCGTTTAACTTGTTGAAAACTTAACTTTAAATAAAAATTTTAACGGGAATAAATTATTGTGAATGGCCATATTTTTTCCATTATTTAAAAATATATTAAATACCTAAAAAAAAATGTGTCGTACTCGCTTTTGGTACCCCGTGCACAACATAAAAATGTCGCGCAGATACCCATTTTTAGCGTTAAATTAAAATTATAAATATAGGAATTAGATATTTTTTTTTATATTAATAGTCTGTGAAATATTGGCGAAAACCGAAATGACTTTTTTCATCTTTAATTTTTTATACCTTTTGCAATTTTTTATGTGTTATACGCGTTTGTGTAGCTTTATAGCTACACGTTTTTGATACATTTTTCTAGGCGTCTTTCCGGATCCAATGAGCTATAACACAGAATTTGAAGAGCAGTAAATCTATTTTATTAGACCATTTTCAACTTGTCGACTAGACCAATAGGAATCAACCCATAGATGATATAGGCTGCATTTTTATGAACTAAACAGTAATAGTACAATATGAACAAGTACAAAAGAATACAGTCTGTTCTCAATAAAATATAATATACAGTCCTCGAGAATATTTACAATATATTCATATGAACAAAGTTGCATGTGTCAGGTAAATCTAAAAAAGTAATCTTTCTTAGTATTTATATACTGTGAAAATGAATTTAGAGATAAATACCGAGTGATAAAAATAATACAACTAAGTTATTATATAAATGAAATAGATTCTATTATATATATAAATGTAAAACATACCTCTCTAGTTTATTATAAAACCAGTCCGGTACTAGAACTTTAACAGATAGGATTTTCTCATCTTCTCCCCTGTTTATGGCTAATGTCTGATGGGGTTTCACAAAATGACTAGGACATTTCCAATCAAAATATATTTTATAAGTTTCTGGGTCTGATTTTGGATCTGGTTTTTTATTTTCATTTTCTTTACTCTCTTTAGTTGAACTTTTTGTACGATTACTTTGCACTGTAAATCTAGTTTCATTTTTCCTTTAAATAAAGATTTTTTTTTTTTTGTTAAAATACTTTAATCAATGAAGATAACTACGTTTTCAGAAACTATGAAATCTCTTAAAAAATAGGGAAAATTTTCAGAACAATATATCGTTATTTATTAGAAAAAGGGGTTAATGTAGCCTATAGGCTACGCTGTAGAATAAGATAGTAAGCATCAAAATATTCTAATTCATCAAATTTCGATGTCATATAAAATGTAATAAAATATATTTTTTTTATTAGCACAATGATGTACACATACATACTTTTGCTTAAGAAGTCTCAATTATAAAACCAGAAACAGTTTATGAGAGATTAAATCTGAGTTATATTGAGGTAAATAACTATTTGAGAGATTTAGTGATTGATTCACAAAGTAAACCATAAACTAGTTTATATTAAGAGATACCCTAAATCAACAGCAGCTATAAAAAAATTGGACCAATTAGCAGGACTAGAATGATATATAAACACTATCTAAAAATGTTTATCTAATTTAGTAAAAATGTTTACCAAAATAAATGTTTATTACAATACAGATACCATAAAAATACTATACTCACAAACTTCTCATATGCTCAAGAACTCTTGTATCTTTATAAATAATATCAGCTACTATATGAGTGATGTGACCATCTACCTTCTCTACGGATGACAGCTCATCCTTCTCATTGCATAGATTATTTAAATTTAGATATTCACCATTAAGTGCTTTGATTGCATATTGTTCTAGACCAAGGTTACGAGCTCTTTCTGCTAATGACAAGGAATGTGACTTCAATGGAGCATACTGTAAAAGAAAGGTTATTTTCTATGTGATCCATAAGGTTAATTATTGGTGTTAATCTCACTTGTTGAAACTTTTAAGACAATTGGATATGTTGAAATAAACATCAATTTCTGAGTATATTAAATTTATGATCTCTAGATGAAAAACTTAAATTGAATTTGAATATGTCCAAATACGTCATATTATTCACCTGAACATATAAAAAAATTGCTACCTTTATTTGTATATTTGATAGATTAAAGTAAAAAGTATATTAGTACCATAAATTATTTTTTTGAATCTAGTATATAATAAAGGATGTTTTTATTTAATAAATATAGTCAATAGAAATAGTAATAACTTCATTCTTCATACCAAGTACTACTCAACTATAATTATTATAGTTGATTATATATTATACACTAATTTTATATTTGTAGTCATTACTTCGAAGAATATTAGTAGTTAGCAAGTCAAGCTTTACAAAATGCCATATGACAATACAGGCTTTAGAATAATACATTTCTTTGCCAGAAGATTTTTTTGCAAGATTTGAACTAATGTTAATCAACGTGATTGCTAAATATAGCCAATTAAACCAACCTAATTAAGTTGAAATTTAAAAATCACATTTTCTTTAATTAGGTTCCAAAGACGTATGTTAATACATAGCTTGTAATACTTGTAATGCTTTAAACATTAAAATAAAAGAGCAAAAATTGCAGCTTTATAGTAGAAAATGATGCAGTGATGCTGCTTCTATTTCTAAGTTTTGTATTTCTTTATGTATTTACTGGTGGATTTACAAATATTTAAGGGTTGAATCCAAATCACTGCCTATGCAACATTTACAAAAAAGTAAATGGTACTCAATTTCCAATGGCACCATAGAATGCCACTTTCAAAAATTTACCACCACCTGGCCTACCTAAAAATCTATCACTGTAGTGTTATTAGGTTAGCTACTTTGTAATATTATTATGTCTACTAAATAACTACCTTATTAAATAGAAATAATGTTTTACCACTAAATCCAATTCTGATAAGTTTTGTGCATTCAAAATACTTTTTTCAATGTCTTGTGTCAACTTCTTAGACTTCTTAAGTGTCTCTATAACTGATTTTACTTTCTTCTTCAGTTGTGAGACATTCTGATAACTTTCATAGATCTCTTGAAGCCTAGAAAAAAATATACGTCATTTCTAATCTTTGCATATCTCATATAATTGTTTTTTTTTTACTTGAAACTATATAATACTGTAAGTTTACTTACCGGTCAGGCATCAAATTATCAACAGTACCTTTTCTGTATCTTGCAATAAATGGTAATGTACATCCTTCAGATATAAGACCTATAAAATTTTGGGCTAGCTTAAGTGGAATTTTCTCAACATGTGATAACATTTCTGATTCGTCCCATACATGAGTAACCTTTTCTTCATCATAAACATCTTCAACATCACCCTTAGGCTTAGTTTTTTTAGATATATTTTTCTTGGGTTTGGGAGATTTGTCTTTTATTTTAACCGTGGTTTTTAGTTTTTTCTTCGGGGTATCTTCAGAGCTGTCCTGAGCTTTCCGTTTCTTTGTAGCACGCGTCACCTTTTCATCCATTTTAAAATATGTTTTCACTAAGTATCCTAGAGGGTTGATTTATTTGTTCTCTACTTATTTCTAAAATAATAACGTTCCGTTGATTCAACTTTTAAAGTTTAAAGTTTGTCAAATCACCACCGTCAATAATGTCAATTAGGGATGTGTATTATTTTATGTATATCAATATGGAGTTTTTGGCGGGATCTTGATCTATCATGTTGTGGTTTGTACTTTTATTCATATACTTAGATGTAGGGCCCTATATTGTGTAAATTAAGGTCACATTTTACGTAATGTAGTGTAGCTGAAGTGAATTATAAATAATCATTCGGAGCATGATATATTAGTTGCCACAGAAATTCCCAAGAGAGTTTCAACAATAGAGTCACCATTCTGTTGAAGATAATATCGACTGCATTTAAAACAATAGCTGACATGGTTGCATGGTCAAGATACTTTTGCCTTTTCCTTTCGCAGTTGAAAAGGAAAAACTATACCAAAAAAGTATATCAACATTCTTATTTTTTATATACAAAATCGTTTCATTACTTTTTTTTTTATAAATTTTATAAATGTGTGTTTCTTGGCCGAACTTGAAAGATAGGTAAATTTAGAATAAGGTCTGCCTGGCCAGCTAATATGTTTCTAGATCTTGTAATTGTTATAAAATATAAAGAATAGATTATATTATAATAGGCATAATTTGCCTATTTTTAGTTTTTTCTGGATAAGGTTTAGTTTAGTAAATGCATCTATATTTACAATATATATTATTATTCTATTGATATTTTTGGTATAATATAATACTCAGCATAATACTTGATTACTTATTTGATTATGAAATACAAAATGCGTTTTTTGTGGTAAAACTAAATTAGGTTTAGTTAAAAACTCTACAGCTTTAAAACACTAAGTTGAGTTAGTGATTTAAATATCCATAATATGTATTGATATAATTAATTGCCTCTTCCATATCCTTGGTTCTGTCAGTTGTCAACATTGTTAACTGTCAATGTCACTGAATAAAATGTTTATTTATTGATCTAAAATAATATAAATTATGCTGCCAGAGTATACATTATCAAGTTAACTAAACTTTTAAATTTATTTGGTGAACATTTGAAAAGTACGGTCATCTGCATATTTTAGTATTATATTGTATTATAATATAATTATGTCAAATAACTATATGTGCCCGAAAAATGTTACACATGAGCTCTTGGTCCGAAATTTTTATAGGGGTTCTTTGAAATTTTCTATAAATGTGAGTTACTAAATTCATACAATTTCTTATTTGTGTTGTACTATTCAAATTACCTAAAACAATAATAAATATTATATTTCAGGAAAAAGATATAAAAATTATGGATTTAAAATGGCAACAAGCATTTCTTGATGCTACATTTCATAGTAAATTATTTATACGATATCCTCTAAACAATAAATTCATAAGATTATTTCTAAAGAAAATTATTACAGAATTAGAACATAGTCAAGAAGTTCATGATGAATTATATAATGAATTATGCAAAGTTATGAATGACAGTAACTCTGAAGATACAGGTGGTTTTAGTTACCGCCACTATATTATAGGTGATGATATTGAGAACATAATTTCTATGAAAGAGACTAACAATATGGTTATAAATGGTACAACAGGCATGCGAACATGGGAGGTAAGCTTTCTTGGCCTTCAGCAATGAAAAACATTATATTTGTGTTTTTTATTAGATTTTTACTTCTTCAGACTGCTTTCTTTTTGTAAATATTTGTACTTTGCTACTGTGTAGTTTATGTATTAAATTTATTCCCTCTATAATTACTAATAAAAATTTAAAACCATTCAAATGAAAAAAATAAAATGTGACTTCAATTTGTATTAGTTCAACCATCAAAAATAAATATCAAATAATTTATAGCTGGATAACTATGATTATGACACACATTTGAGGTTGTAATGATTATTTTTATGTTTTCAGGCAGCTTTATTATTATCTGACTGGGCTTTAACAAATAAAGAAGTGTTATCAAATAAAAACATTTTAGAATTAGGATCAGGTGTGGGTTTTACTGGTATAGCAATTGCAAAAATGTGTAAAGTTCAATCTTATCTTCTAACTGATTGTCATCATGATGTACTAAGTACAATTTGTAACAATATAAAAATAAATTTCCCTACTCATATACAAGAACACAGTTCAGATGCCACATATTACAAGGATGGGCAATGTACCCTGGGTAATCATTTACAAAATTTCTTTAATTATAAACAGTTAACAACAATGAAGTATGGCTCATTACTCTCACATTTATTATTACTTTGAGTAATGTGGACACTAACTAGACAACTAGATAGTGGTGAATGTTAATGAAACACCAAAAAATAATAAAGAGTTAATAAGAAGAGAGAGTAAATAAGAATTACTTAATAAACTTATTTGGCTCTTAAGATAAAGCACTAGGCAGTAAAGTTTGAAGTTATGTAGAGTAATATTTTTATTACAGGTGTCATGATGTTAGATTGGAATGAAGTTGAAGAGTTTCCTTCTGATATTGTACCAGATATATTAATTGGTGCTGATATAGTTTATGATCCTTCAATAATACAATCTCTGTGTAATGTAATTAAAGAATTTTGTAATAGAAACAAAAACTTGGATGTATATATAGCAAATGTTATAAGAAATGAAGAAACTTTTGGATCGTTGTTAACTGAACTAGGTAAATAAAATATATTTTATTACTTCCCAGACTAATTTTAATTGTAAACATTAATATATTGCTATTGCAAATGATTGTTATTAAAATCTTTGTTTCCAGATGCTATGATGTTGTCACATGAAAAAATTAATCTATCACAAAGTACTTTCATTGAATGGGATAATAACATGGAAACTTGTTTATTAAATATAAAACCGAAATAAATACTTTAATTTTTTTATATATGTTTATAAACAAAGATATATGTGTAAATGAATGTACATAAAAATATTGGTATGTTGGGGCTGTTAACATTTTTTTATTGAGGTGAAATCTAAATATTTCATTACATGGCTTACAAACTATTTGGCCTTTAATGCATCCCAAAGTTCTAAAATGAAACTTTACAATGTTTCTCTGGTGTTTTTACTGACAAAATTTTATAATCAGGTTATATATCTTATCAGAATATTTCGATTTCAAGTAATTTATTCCAAGTAGATTTGGCAACATTGGTTTGACACTTCATGTTGATTTTCGAATTTGATTCACAATTCCAATGTAGTAGTTAAATTGATATCTTTCTTATTTTAATTGATTATTGTGCCCATAATGCTCAAAATTTTCTTAGTTACTTCTTAATACTGTTACCTAGATTAGTTAGGTTAGGTTATATTAGGATATATTGTGCTGTCGATTCTGGCAAATTAGCTCTCTTGAGGTTTTGTTTCATACTAAATTATTAGAGGTGACCTTTCTTTTTTTTTTGTTCCATAGTTCACTGCAATTTATACTGTGTGCTTGTCATCGTCCTTACAATTTAAGGTGGTTTGTAATTCTGTTTTTTATTACAACTTTAAGCTACCTTGTTTATAACGGAAAACCCGTATTAAGTCTGTTCATACTCCTCTCATATCTAATAAAATATATTATTGGTATGGACACTGTTTCTTCGTTTTCTTTACAGTCCTGCTTTCAAGCCATATAAAAGCACCGCTCTTGACTTTGTTACCGTAGCTATCAAATGCTAGTACTAATAAAATTAATATGAAAACATAAAAAAATACCTATTTGAAAACATAATTATCGTTTTTAAGATTTATCATGTAATTCTGACGTTAATTAATTTTGTGCTACGGTTGTTCTATTTTTTAGTTTAAGAAATAATTAATACTTCATTGCACTATATTTTGTGCACTCGCTAACTTAATGCCACTGGGCATTTTTTTTCAATTCAGTGGTATCGTAGAGCGAACAACACTACCATTGTACGAACACCGACTAACTAGTCGGACTAAAACATTTTATAATATTTAATATATTTATTTAAATTTGCACCAAAGTATAACTTTTACACATAAGAATATAAATATAGTATTAAGTAAATAAAATAAATACATATGAAATAATTTCTTACAAAACTGGTATATTAACATTTTTTATATAATAACTTGGTTTGACTTTCGTATTTCATCATGAAAGCTTTATTATTTTTGTAATATTTGGTAACATTAAAAAATATATATATTATTTATGTCATTAATCTACAAAGAAAAATAAAATGAATCTACTCGGTGCTGTGTGCCAAGTTGACTCAGCAAGTCCAGTGCAAACGAACTCGAGTCAAATTTGTTTTCCTCGAATACGAATTTAACAAATTCACTCGAGTCACTCGAATAAAAAACGGCTCGAGTCTCATCACTAGGCCAGACATCTAAAGTATTATTGAATTTTGTTTTGTTTTACTAAGTCTTTATCCAAGATTTCTAAAATTAAAAGTTATTATAACATACACTGGTATTGCTGTACTTAACAACGAAATCCATAGCTATTTTATTTTCTTTCACTATTCAATTACCTCATAATTTGTAGCAAATTATTAGTTTTGTTACTGATAACCTCTAGTTATTTACAATGGTCGAAGATAATAAAATAGGAAATACAAATGGAGAAAGTAAAAGCCAAGAGAATAGTGGTGAACGTAAACAAGAGGCTTGGGGATATGATTTGTATCCAGAAAGACGAGGCACATTTAAAACGAGTTTAGGCAATGTACTTGTTGGTAAAGAAGGCAAAGAGAACATTGATAAAATGAAATGTGAAAAGAATGTATATCATTGTGTTAAAAATAGTAAGTTATTGAATTACGATTTACTGGTTACTGGTACTATATCTTTAAAAACTGCGTATTTGTTCATTTTATTTTCATTAAGGGGGCATTTATTAATTACGTGAGATGATTTTGGCCATTTTTTGACGCCCTTCCTGCCAGCTCTAATCTCACGTGAGATTGCGTGAGATCTCACGTAAAATGCATGCGTTTAATCGAAATAAGTTAATCTGCGTTGGCCTTATTAAACAAAAAGATTGACTTTTTATTTAAGACTATAAACTTTCTGTGGAGAAAAAAATATTTTTTTAATAAAATTATTGAAAATTTCAACGAATTCATTTCTTGTCACAGCAATGCCCATTTTTATCAAAGTTTTATTGTTACTTTGCTAAGTTTCCTGTTGAAAATTATGTGATATCTGCCTAGATTCCCCTCTCCCCCACATGAGACTGGGTGAGATCTGGCTTGACCCCATTCCTTCATAAATGCCTCACGTAATTGATGGACCTCTAAGGGGAGCAGAAATTAGTTAAATATTTATATTATTTCAGGTCCTATTGTTAAAGTAATGATGGCAGCACTCAAAAGCTCTGGCTGGTAAGTTATGTAGTGTATACTTGGATATAATAATTATAGTTTATAACATAAATTAAGACATCTTTAGTTGATGATTACAGCATGAAACAAATTGAGTTTCTTTGGGTTACAATTAGTACTTATTAGTACTATTAATACTTTGTGTAAAAACTTTATTACAATTTTTGTACATTAATAATTTTATTTTGTAACATTTTGTCTATTAGGGATTTTTGATGAGATTCACAATTCAATGTTACCAAATTGTTTCTTTACAAGTTCAGCCATTTTACATTTTCAGTGTTTCTTGAAGACTGCTTCAAAAAGATTGATGCAAATTTTGATTTTTATAACTATATTCCAGCCATGGTAAACAACAGTTTAATTGACATGAATTCTTAAGTTTTCTATCCTAATTATATATTTTAATTCATTATTTATTGATTAATTTTTGTTACAGTCCTATTGATGTTAGGAGGCATATATCATGTGAAGTTTGTGACTATTCTGTCAGTGGAGGATATGATCCAGAGCTGAATCAAGTAAAAGAATGTTATTTCTAGAGTACATATACATAGAAATAGGTATCCATGACCTAGTCATCTTATGATTAGTAATTATTCTGAAGTTGCTGCAAAAAAAATAAAAAAATATTATAATTTGAATTGCAAATTACCAAGTCTTGTACACATTCTGAGCAAGAGTCTTGATGTAGTCTGAAAGCAATTTCTAGTAATAAGAGAGATTATGGGTAATCATGGTGATGTTTAGAGAGCATTTTGCAGCCTTTAGAATAGAACGACTGGGTAGCAGGCACTTGCTGATATAGAAAGAGTTGTAACTTAGGCTTCAGGACTGGTAATCTATCAAGCCAATGTTAGTTTACTTTTAGGTGGGCTATATATAGGTTTTGGTATAGTTTACTATATAACATTAGGTGAATTAAATACTTGTTTGCTATTTTTAAATATTTTAATAGATTTCGTAAATTATAATACTCATAGAATATTTTTTCAGATAGTTGTGTGTCAAAATGTATCAACAAGGAAGGGCATGGTTCAGGGTGTTTTAGCACATGAGATGATTCATATGTTCGATTACTGTAGAAATGAACTGGACTTCAAAAATATGGAACATTTGGCTTGTACTGAGATTCGTGCAGCCAATCTAACTCATTGTTCGTTTGCTAGTGCATGGTCACAAGGAGATGCATCATTAACTAAAATAAAACAAGCTCATCAGGTGATTATTGTATTTACTAAGTATAGTTACTAATAACAGTTGAGATAGATTTTTATAAATATTTTCAAAATTTATTTAAATACTTTTCAATTTTATGTGTATACTTGTGTTGCTGTAGATACATTAATACTTTCCCCAAAGCTGCTCAAACCCAATCATCGGGACTACTGCCTTGGCAATACATTTGAATTGCTAACAGTAGGATTGCAACAGCAGCGTTCATCTAAGTTAGAGTTTATTTTTAACTTATTATTGTACTATGAATTATTTTAAGATGTGTACACACTTTCTATCTATTTAAATCCATTATGACTTCATTATCCAAACTAAGCAATAGGTGGCTGAGCATGACATCACAAATAAAGCATGATTTTACAATAAATTGATTAGGTTTGACTACAATACTTAGCTGTATAGATGGGCATACCAATATATGAGCAAAGAATTGACAACAAAGCTGTTGGTTTATCTTGTCCCTATTTAATTAGGGTAAAAATGGAAATCAAATCTTGATTTCTTTTATTGTTTTATGATAAGCAATTAATATATCGTTAATCTACATACATAATTACTCAAAACCTTATTCTGTACATTTGTTTATGGTACCAGGAGTTGGCCCTCTTGTGTTTCTTTACTCAAAAATTATGAATTAGTAGCTATATATTTTTAAAATTCGTATTACTTTATGTGATTAAATGAGTTCAGTGGCATAGAATAAGTTAAAAAAAGCTATTCCACCTTTTACCAGGCTATTATTTTTCCAGGATTGTGTAAAAACAAAGGCTCTGTACTCTGTCATGGCTGTAAGACAAATTGGGAAAGCTGAAGCAGTTGATATCATTGAGAAAGTTTTCCCTAAATGTTATGCAGATTTGGAACCTATAGGTAGAAGAATAAGAAGAAATTCTGATGATATGTTCCGAGCTTTCAAAGAAGCAGCATACTATGGCTATGAATAATACCTATGGACCTAAAATATGATTACTTTTTTCAATGGTCATCAAAACTTGATATAAACAAATGTATATTCTTAATTTTATGGAAATTGTTATGATTTTAAATTCAGTTTCTAATAGATCATAAATCTTATTTAAGAAAAAATACATAAGTAGACTTATAGAGTATAAACAATATAATTTTTTTCAGCTCTAATCAAACAATTTTTCAATCTAGCAGAACATGTTTCCTAAATGATAGGTAACAAAGGTGGAATGTCACCTTTGTTTTTCTTTATTGTTAAAAGTAATATGTAGATATTGTAAATATAGATTAGATTTAGATCATGTAAATTGCGCTCAGTAAAAAAAAACGAATTAAAACCTTTTAAAATAATGTCTTTTATTTCATTATTTGTCATATATATATTACAGTATGATATTTACAATTGATTCGCCGGTACCTCTCAGTTACTTTGGTATATTTTATCAGGTTATTTACAGTTGAAATATGTTAACAGAATATAGTTATCCGTTTTATGAACTTAATCTATACTTCTATATTACCTACCCCATGATGTATAAGTTACGATTATGTGTAAAGGCACAATGTTTTCAATTTTATAAGTTATTAAGTATAGATCCGGTGTTAAGTATATCTGGTTATCGATTTCGAAAAAAAGTTCGTACATTTTTGTTAAGAAACTTCACTCCATCATAGACTTTTTATAAATTATTGTTTTTGTGACATATTTATTATTTTTGATTAATAACAAAAAGGTTACTACTGTTCAAGTAAAATATTTTATAGGTAATCAATTCATTCATTATATGTATTTTAATTTATACACAGATATACTATTTATTTAGTATTTCAATTCGTTACTTACCATATCATATTTATTATAGTTGGTGTCGATGTTTTTAATGTTATTATTACCTTCACAACGGTTTTGTTTTGAAACAAATGATATTTCCATAAAATCTGGTATTTTTAATGCAACAGAGTCATGGATATAAAGTTACGTATATTCAGATTTTGGTAATACTTATAATATAGTGTATTATCTTATATATTTGATATTTTTAATAAAATAATAATTTGTTCTTTGGTATATTTCAACTACGGCTATGACGCATTGATTAACTTATTTATTTAATAATTGCATGTAGTTCAGTAATTAAGAAGCTTATATGTTATTATCTACCTGTCATACAGAACTACATAGCAAAGGCGTATGTACGCAGATATACCTAGTCGTGAAAGTAGTTTGAAGTTGGTATAGTAATACAAACTGCAGATATTAAATAAGGAGATAATTTTCTTAAACCTATAAAGCTTTAATGTATTTCCATTTTTTCATCACGAATATAAAAATAGATGGAACTCTGATTTTACTGATCTGTGGAAGGAACGTACCTACTCAGGGCTGTCTTTAAATAGACGATGATAAAATTTTATTTCTTTAGTCTCATTAAATGTATAGATGATAGAATATAATCCACAAAAGTAAATCACTTAACATTCACACGTTAGCTCTTAAAAATATATGTTGATTGAAGATGTACCCTTCTAGATTTGAGATGGACAAAATCGTTAATTATTGAATTTAATAACTATTTAAAAATAAATAATGTATTTGAATAATTACATAAGTTGTGCAGTAATAAATATTGGTTGTCGTTTGATGATCAGGCCATAGGGGTCTATGGATTGCGGGACCCTGGGTAAGTGGTCATAGTGCCTGGTGGGAAAGAGGGACTTGAACGTATTACCTCTCGCAATATGCCGGGCAGACCACGAGAGGGCGTACGGGAGTGTGGGTCTAATCAAGTAAAAGTACTCTAATACCCCCAAAAACCCACGGCGCTCCTAAATCCCCCTTGCAAGACATCAAGGACTGCTTTAAACTTTCTTGTAAAATATACTTATTAATAAAGGTATAGGAGTACCAATTATTCTTACTTCAGGTAATAAAACTGTAGTTTGGTTTCTTCCACTTACAATACTGTAATAAAGATGAATAGAAATATACGAATATAGCACTTCGGTAGGTACTTTTATCATTTTCGTATGTCACTACAGAGATGACTTATTAAACAGACTTATTCTTCTAATTAATTTATTAATCTGATTATCCATGTGCGCACTTTGTGCAAATGAATTACCTGTTTGTGCACAAGAAGGTAACTATGCCCAATGAGATCAATAATAAATAGCAAAATTGTTAGTAACTTTCTTAATATATTTTATTTTTATATGATATTACCTAAATGATTATAAATTTATTTATTAGACTAGATGACAATACATAAATAATTATCTGCTTTTAAAAATAGAACTTAATAACGTAGGTATAACAAACACATTAACTCCAGTATAACGTAAAGTAAATATAATTAAATTATGTGATTTATACGACAATTTAGTTGATTTTTTCATGATATTTTTATATGTAATCAAATATCTAACACTCTGAAGAGTAACTGAACGCAGCAATACCAGATTTATTGCTTAAGAATATGAAAAGTAAATTGAGATTAACTTAACATTCCGCAATCTATGTAGTATATTTATAGGTAATCAATCTATCTATATAGGTAAACTTTAAATAATCAAATAAAGTTTACCTGTATAAGAAACCAGCACTGGACTGGAAATTAGATATATACATAAGGTCGAATCTAGCTGCCCTTAATTATCTACGCTCAGCTGTAGCGCTAGAGATGGAAACAATGTAATATTCTATGAAAAGTTCTATTTGAAAATTTCAATAAAACATTAATTAAAAATAATTTTATTTATTGCTAAACTATATAATCTGGATACTGAAAACGTTGCGAACGTAGGTTAAAAAGGTAAATTTATTACATATATTCAGGTAGCGTATTGCGCCACACTGCCCGTTTTTGGAATAGGGTCGCAACCCTGATGCAGGTTTGGAACCGGAAGCGTTTGAATTGGGAACTGGTAAGCTAAAAAGTTATCGAGTTTACATTGATAATTTAGAAAGTTATTTGAAATTTAGAAATCTTATCTAAACTAAATTTTAAACTTAATTATTTACACCTAACTTTGCGATAGTTTCCAATGATCACCAAAGAAAAATGCTTTTAAACTCATTTTGATAAAATTATTCTATTTTATATACTTTTAAGTTGTTGTAAAAAACTAATATTATGCCAATAATACATTTATAATAGATATATTTTCATCGTCTATATTTTGATAATATACTAGTCCTTTGAGGATGTGTTAGGTTTATCTTCATTGTATATTGGGTACATTAATATTTTATGAGTTATATTTTTACAAAGCGTTACACATATGAAGACTTCTTAATTTAAATTATTCGTTTGTGTTACTGTTAAGTTCTGCAAACTTCTTATAGGTAATTATCAATTTATGTATTATACGTTCGTTGTATTCTGATGGAAACATAATAAGTGCCAATGCACGTTTCCATAAAAAAATATCTATTTGATTTTGTCTACTTTGCAACCAAATGTGACCTTACACCATTTATAAATATCGCTAACAATACATACATATAAAGAGTTAAGCACCAAGACAATTTAGAAGTTTTACATTAATTTTATATTTATAAATACTTCTATTAGCTATTCCGTATATACTAACGTAGGAATATTAATAAAAAAATATTGCAATTAACGGAGATGTACGACAGTATGTTTTTATTTGGGCGCGAAAAAGATACCTACATGTATACATTGCTAGGCTTTGTCTTAACTTTAGACTGTTAAGTATAAATAAACATTCCTTTTTGTAACGGAAACCTTTACGGATGGATATATTTTACGTTATAAAATTATCAATAAAAATAGTAACAATTACGAATGAAATGTGATCCAATGAGCTTTAAAAGGTTTGTTTGTACAATATCGCATTATTTACGAGGGCATTTTTTGTTGTTTCTGGGTAATTAATATACCAATCGGTACACCATATACTTTTTTGAACGCCGACGCGATACTGAAGTTGCAGTAGACCAATTGGCACAAAATCAGTACACCACTTTCGGAGCGCATATGCCGTATCTACACATTTTTACTCATTATATCATTGTTTATAATATTTACATATTACCAAAGAATTACTGTAGTATTTTTGTATATTATACTTGATATTTTTATTAAATTTTGGATGTATTTTAATTTATAGATACGATTGTCATATGAGCTATATTTATTTATATATATATATATATTTGTTTATTATATCTACAGTAAAGATTCAAGAAATTAAAATGAATATATTTTTTATTCCAGGAAATAAAGCCATAAATGGGCACTTAAAGGACACTTAATATTATTGGACGTTGTTTTTATATCTAAATACTTTTCATTATCGAAACTATTTTTAAGAGCATCTTGGTTTAAATTTGGTAGTATTTTGTACTGAGCTCGTTTATGGTCCCAGATTGCTGTAATAACTAAAGATATGTTTGAATGGTATTTTTAAGGTATAAATATACAATTATGCAAAAATTATTTAATATTATTACCTTTATGTTGGTGTGTAGTATAAATAAAGCGGTATGGTAAAAATTTAAAAATATATAGAATATTCGAGCTAAAGTTTTATGCTCCTTTTATAAATACATTCATCATAGTTTTTTCAACATTAAAAATGTTGGTAACAATATAATACCGCTAAGCTCAGTTCATTTCAGTAATTTGGTTGAATTTACAAACATTTTCAGTGAAGAATCTGGAAATAGTAAAAAGAGAGGCACTATGCATGGTATAAATATTCATGTCTTACCAAATTGTTTTATATTTCCTTATGAATACTTAGCTACTTTAAGGCAAAATAATTCGATATATCATTGATAGATATGCATGATATTTTATACAATTAAGTAATTCGACTAGCATATATTCTAAAAATAATTAATTATCATTGTCTTTAAATAGGCACAATATACATAGGCAACTTCTTCAATAATAAGTCATCATTATTCAAAAATCACTCATGTGTTACTTGATGCTGCTTCACTGAGATATGTCGTCCAATAAATGACATTAAATAATAGAAAACACAATGGGAACACCATTAAAGCGTATTTATCCAAAGCACCATGTTGGGCGCCACAAAACATTACACCGCGATCTGCCATATTGGCTAATCGTTTCAAGATGCTGTTGGTTCCTCCGCTAGATGGCATAGTATCTAGTATCGGTGAATCCTAAAATAAAATCAATATAATAAATTTTCAAATTAGATAACATTATTGGGTCTTTACAACAAAACGTACTCGGAATACTACACGTCACTAAATCTAAATTTATAATATATGTACTGACTACTACATTTCACAGGTTTGTGCAATATGGCAGCGTTAGGCTAGACTCGAGATACTCAATATTTTTATTTATATAAAAATTATAATACGTATAGAGTAAGATTTTTTTTTAAAGAATTTAGGGTAGTACAATATTTTGAGATTTTATTATTAATTGACGTCTTATTTTGTTCCTTGTTTTTGATACATATATCGTAGGTATCTACTGATTAGATTCCGTTTTTGTAATAAAGTATTTTTAATTTGTAAGTTGGGTTCTGTTATGATATTGAGTATTAACGAGATCTGAAAACTCTATGTAGGTATATAATATGTAGCTTTTGATGCTTAACTAAATACATTTCTAAATTCTAAATTACTTGGCTACGGACCGGAGCTGAGCAGGCATTTACGACGATTCTATTTACCCCAACTTAACGGCTTATTTTCAACTCTACACACACAATTACAAATATTAGGTACCTACTTCAAATACTTCATAAAATATGTGTTTAGCATTAACCACACTGAAAGGTGTTTCCTCTAATGTTAAAATTTACCTTACTAACTGATCTCGTTTCACAGCCAACCTTATTTTTCCTCCAATTTCTTTTTCCCGACTGGGATAACTAGAAATTGTTCGCCTAAATTAAAAAAATGAAAACACCTAGATTGTTACGTGGATCAAAGTTGATACAAAACAATTCACATGCAGTGTATTCTACACACTACACGGAGACAGATTCTATGCAATTTTAGCTGGAATAAAGTATTGCTTTTTCAATTAGATTTACATATATAATTATGTATATTTACCCTTTGAATGGCTTGATGTTCGAATTGTTGTTTGAGCCCTTCGTCCTCTACGCTTAACGTTGGCGAAAAAACACCTCCTTGCGGTGTTCCTGTTACTGAAGTGCTTAAACGCTGAAAATTTGAACAAAATATTTTGTCACAAAATAGAGCTAACTTTTATGTTAGCTAAAGTTGATGTTAGTTTAAAGATTTGTTTAACTGTATTCTAAAATCGATAATATTCAACTGATAGGAGTTGACTTCCGGACGTAGCTCCTTGTTAAAGACCGTCATCACCACTATTCTTACGATATTCGCGTCCAGGGGTTTTCTGAAACCTTCAGTAGATCGTGGTTCCAACTTCTTTCGGATCTACCCATATTACGTGCTATTTGTCCTATTTTATAATAATACCACCTTATTTCATCGCTTGGTTTGTGTGAATGGGGTAGAAAGATTAAACGATGCATAGTTTTGTCGGGAACAAAAAGTGATAGTCGTCTATCTGCCAAACGTAGCGATTGTGGTAAATGTCCCCGAATATTAAAGGTAGATATAATGGTATTCCCTATATTACACATATTATTGTTTTTCTTTTCTTCAAGTATAATTTACTACCGATCTTGTCAATTAATTACCTCGATCTGATTGTTTAAGAATTGTAGTAAATATCTGCTCACTCACTTTATTACCAAAAGTTATGATATAAAACAAATTTTAGTAAAAAATGACCGTTGATCGAGTAACGTCATATATGTTGCTTATCTACAACTATTATTGTGCTCACATTACATGTAATAATTGTTATTTATAAGAATAGTAAGTTATATTTTATAATACTATGTACCTAATGCGTGAATGACGATTGGTTCACAAGTGCCATTCTCTAAAATTATTAAAAAAATTATCAAGATTTGAGTGATGTTTGATGAAATTTACCCGAGATTTTAAAATGTTTTAGTGTAAAATAATGCAGTTTATAGATGCAGATTTACCTGCGTGTGATTAAAATGCAACGGTGGCGGTGCTAGCTGTGCTGCGGAAGCGGCGCGACGCATGTCCAGCCGACGTTGGCTCCAGCTCTTGTCGTATCTAATCCCGAACAGCACCACAAAGTACTCCAAAAGAGCGAGGAACACGAATATCGTGCATGATATGAGCCACACCTCTATACACTTTAACTCCAACGCGTCCGGTGAATTTGTACTGAAAAATTATAATAAGAGGATAATGCGGTGCCAATTTGCATAAGTGATTTGCAGGTATGTATTGAAAACGATAATTGTAAAATAAACTCTTCTGGTAAAGGAAACAATGCTTATAAGTAACCAGTTCGGTGTAAATATATCTTTTCTATGAAATTTAATTTATTAGCATTGTCATTTATTTATTAACTATGTACACCATTTATTGGTACATAAATCCAATTACTTGCTCATAGATTTGCAAAAAAGTATAATTATGAACATCATTTTCATTATAATTAAATTTTTTACTACATCTGCTTTAGGTTCTATACCAAGTACTATTTTCTTTACATAGCGTTAAAACTACTAGATGGTCTTAAAGCAATAACAGTTATTATTTAGTTATCATTGGCTACATCTAAGTAAGAAGATCAATATGTAGGTTGGTGTGAGACAAGCCAGCCCGTTATAGAATCAAAAAGAATGTGCTAACTACAGTGAGACAAGAACTGGAAAAATAAGTATTTATCCTTATCTAGCTGTAACTAAGGCTGATATTAATACCTATAGTATTAAATTAATACTTGATCAAGGGTGTGCATAAAACTTATTTTTTATGTATTATGCAATGATTACAGTTACCTGACAGTATCAAACATGGTGACCAAAGAGAGTAGAGTGGTGACCAATAACACCATACGGCCCGGCACGATCTCAGGAATCACGCAGAAACTACCCCACGATATAATGACGAACAGTGACGAGGGTAAATAACTTTCGAGTAAATAACTTCTGAGTTCTCGCGAAAGTTTGATCTGTAAACGCGCAGCTGAGTGTTCACCTGCAAGTTTAAACGCATCTCTTATGTTGAGCTATGAATCCTCGGCACATTTTAAAATTGCGACACATTTATTTTTACAAAAGCTATTTATAACACAAATTAAGTGATATAAAATTTGTAAAATGAATATATATTTAATAATTAGAATTTTTATGTCACATGTAGCTTTATTAGCCATTATTAGAGTGCATAGGTACATAATATAACGTAATACATATAAACATGCATATATCACACATAACAACACATTTAAGTGACAATCAACATTCCGAGATATATACTACCGTGGAGATAGACGCATGGCGCAGATGTCAAACGGCAACATAAATTACTGAGATACTTTGTAAATAATACCTTTAAAAATTATATAATAGTTCGTTAGAAACATCTGCGCCTAGCAGTGCGGGCGACATGCCGGCATGTAGCGACGAGGCGATAGCGTTAGTAGGTACATTAGTTACGACTTACGATGCGCAAACATAAGCGCAAAGCAATAAATATACATTTACCTTCACCAAAATTGCGAATATGATTACTTTTGTCCGTGACGAATGTGACCACGTATTTGGGGAGTCGGAACTCGCGGCGTTGTGCACCAACTAGTCCTAGGCCTAACCAGGGCGCCACCTCCCTCCATTCAAAACGCACGAACTCTCTCGTATATTTGTCTATAAAATAAAGTAATACTTCATACTTTATACTTATAGCGTTTGACAATAATCTAATCATCTGATGTTAATGATGATGTTCTTAAAATGGTTAATACGGTAAACCTAGCGAAAATTGGCTATCAAGTGCTACTGCAAGAACACCTATACGTATAGGTACACCTATACCTATATACATATAGGTAAGTCCATCGAGGCGGTATACATACTAGGTCTACAGTACGTACTAAGATATCATTCGTATAGAAAAACATGGAACATGTGTAACTCTCAATTGTGGATTAAAGGAAGGAACTCTTTAATAAGTTAGTTAGATTTTTAATACAAACTGTAAAAACTCTTGCTCTACACTTTTTTGTTAATATATATTTCTGTAATACACTTTTCCTCGAATTATATTGCACGCCTCATAACGTGAAGCGTTTGAGGTTGTGTATTACTGTCTATATTCCAAAGTCGAGCAATTTTCGAGATTTCAACGATCTTTATTTTATTTAATCTTTTGTGTTTTACGGCAATGCAAATGTTATATTATTCAGATAAATACTCTCACTACCACACTAGATATTTATTAAATGAAATACAAAAGAAATCGTTTTGAAAAAAAATTTTTGGTGACATCCGGATGTCTGTTTGTATGGATGTGTAACGATTACGCACAAAAAACTTTATGTATTGGGACCATTTCTTTTTTAATAGCTCTATAATGACATCGGGTTAGTTCCTATTTAATATGAATGCTAAAATCTATGTCATTCAATTATAATTACGTTATGAGGCGTGCACTTTTCGATTTTTCAAACTCATATTGAATATATTGAAAACAGGTAAATAGCTATATAATAAAGTGCTCAGTAATGAGTTTTGGATGTGAGTGTTTTTGTTATTACTTTTCAGTACGCATTTTGGTAAAAATAAAACTCTTATTTACTGAAAAACTAATAGGTTTTCATAAACAGAAAGCATTGCATTGAGACAAAGTTTATTATTACGTGCATAATTACCTAAGTCGTAAACTGTCGCATTTTTAAAAACGGAGAATAAAACTCAAATGATTGACGTGTAGACAAAGCATTTAACAAATGTTAAAACTTAAAAAGACTTTTTAACAGCGACTGAACTTTTCGCCTTCTTATTTTTGAAGTTTCCTATGTTTGGTTTAATTGCTCAATAATTTTTCTACAGCTGTTATAAAATTTAATTATCTTGAAGTTTTAGTGAATCAACGTTCTGTATCTATTTTATACCTCTGAGTTTTTGACGCATAAATAGTAAATTAATATATATTATTGAATGATGGGTTTGTTCAGATTTTATTGTCATACAGTAAGTAAATTATGGTGAAAATCTAGTAGTTGTGCTGTTCTGTATCGGGAGTAGCCAGTTTAAGTCCAGTTGTCTATTAGCTCCCACTTTGCATTTCATCCTGACGGTCACTGTCGTTAACGTTCTGTGAGTGGATTACACAGTGTTATATAATTGTATGAAGTTAGTGTATTAAAAGAAGCGATGATAGCTCAGTGGTATCCGTGTACGATTTTGCGTCAAGGGACGTGAGTTCGAATCCAACCATCTACAATGAGCTTGAGCTTTCGGCGAAGGAAAGCATCGTGAGGAAACCATAGCACGGTGGTAGCGCTTTTTCTGATGCTCGCCTGGCTATCTAGTACCCTCAAGTTGAAAATCTACCGCCAAATACCAATAGGTGTGTTCTGGCAGTTGCACTTGAGAACCAGTTCCTCCACAGGATTAGCGTGTCTACCAACTTGAGCAGTATAGTCACTTAAGATCAGGTGAGATTATGGTCAAAACGCTAAGCTTTAAATATAAAGAAAAAATATTGTTGATATTTTATATAGAAATATGATTACACTTAACATTTATACTTACAACTTCCAAAGTCAATTGCACAGTTTTGTACATCTAACGGATACAAGACGAAATCCATTTCGCATTTGATTGTTATTGTCGCTCTGTAAGAAAAACTAATTCAATACAAATAAATATTTTATAATATACATATACTTATATATTATTTATATAAATATTGTATAGTTTTGGTATACACATAAACTTAATCATATTTAAATAAATCAATTTTTAACTACAGGAACGAGCAGTACTTGCAGTGTCAGTATAAATACAAAACGTCAAAATAAAAGGAAATATCTGTATGAAGTTTCTCGTCAATTTCACTTGAAAGCATATAAAAATTATTATTTTTTGTCTATATAATATATGCAGAAGTTTAGTTCAATACTTTTGGAAGTGTGACTATTTATATTAAAATAAATCTGTATTTGGTATTATACGTTTTGGCACAGCTTCGTTATAAATATATCCAATAGTAAGAATTAACATTATTAAGAAACTAAAATCTTATTCGACTTGAAAATTTTAAAGTGAAGTTAACGAACCCAATACTGACTGAGACGGTGCCGTTGGAGTAAAGCCTTAGCGATGCCATCTCTTGCAGCACCGATAAAATTCTCATTGTCTGGAGCTGCCAGATGTATAGGTCTGGCGTCCAGATCAATTGGCGAAACTCCCAAGGCAGGTCAATGAATGGCATGCCAGATGGCATATGCAAACGACTTTCAGCCCATGATGCTTGTAAAAAGATGTCTAATGTTATTTCCTGGAAATATAACGTTATGGTAACAATAATTTGCCTATTTTAGGTCAATAAAATGAGAGAAAACGATCAAAAGATCGTAGCTCTTAAAACTCTCTTTTTTATTAATGTATTCTGAATTCAGCATTTAAGTCACATTTTATATTAAGTATTTACTACCTATTTATAATACTTTATATTAACAACGCTAAAGCAACTGTTTTTTTTTGTGTTATCATTATAATGACACGAATTCAGTGTATAAAAATTTATGAATACGTCAATTACTTCATTTGATTAATCTGCAAAGCAGGTATATTTAAGTGGAAGTTTGTTTACCTAAATTATATTTGTTTTTACAAATACGAATCAAATATAATGTAATAACATTATTTCTCACTAGTTGTATCAGCGATTTCGTTTGCATTGAACTAAAAGTAAATAATTTTTGCCCGTTTTTGTAACTTTTTTCAATAGAGCTTTGCCCCTATTGGCGGTAGCGTGATGTTAAATAAGCTAGTTTTGCTCAATGATTGCTCTATCAAATACAAAAATATTTTTTGCAATCCAACTGGTAGCTCCTAAGATTATATTTCAAAATTGTTGTTCAAACAAACAAACATTTTCCACTTTATATTATTCATTATTATTGACATATATTGGTATTATCAAGAAAACTAAGAATCAATATAAGGTTGTAAAATAAATTAATGAATTATACAGGACACTTACTTCCTTATTTTCATCAACTCCAGAAACGCGATTGACATTAACCCCTATGTAGACTGTCGTATTCTTGCCTGGAATCACCGATGTGATTATATAAAGTATTTTATTAACATAAAGCGATTAACTGGAATAAAAAATATATATTTTGTTCTTGAATGATTTAGGATTAATGTGTAATTAGATGACCGTACACTTTATATTTAAATGAACTGTAGTTTATAATTAGAAGCAACCCAAGGGAAATAATCGTTGTCAAGTAACTCGTGTCTTCAGAACATTAGATTTCATGAATTCATGGTTTGCTGTAATATCTTGAATATAGAATTTACTTTAATATATCTAGGGCCGCCATCGTTAAAATCGTTGACGATAGACAACAATTTGAAAACTATGCGTGAACTTAAGTTTTCCATGCAGATCCTTAAAAATTGTTTAAAAATTAGCATCTTTATTTATGAATGTTTAAATGACTAGTATTTGTATGTTAATTCATTTATTGAATTTTTCCTTGACGGTTGGACCCGGGCATTATTCTAATACCTCCTGCAGATATTCTCCGTATGTTCATCAAATTAGAAAAAATTTGGAAAGACTAGGAGGGGTAGCATCCCTAAATATATACTATAAATACTACCTGATGCTACTTTATGTTTTATTTTAGGGCAGTAAAAAACGAGTTCAAAGGAAATTCTTATAATATGTCTAAGCTTTTGCCAAACTGTTTTCTTTGTGTAATGTTTAGAATGACTGTAACTCTTAGTTTCTTTCATATGAAGGCACGAATTTATATAGACCAAACAAAAGAATTAAAATAGGGCTAATAAAAATATAAAACCAATTATTTTTTGACTAGCTTTTACCCGCGGTTTTGCAGTGAAAAGTTACATACAAAGTTTATTCCTATCTTTACCTCTCTTTTAATAAGTTTTTCGCGGGAAAAGGTGGCTTGTCACCGTCTCCAATGTCGTATCTATCTCTATACCAAAATTTACCACAATTGATTCAGCGGTTTAGGCGTGAAAACGTAACAAACAAACAAACTCACTTCCGCACTAATAATATTAATAAGGATTATAATACTTTAAACAAACAACGAGGAAAGTTTATCTATTATTTATCTAGGCACACTTTTTGTTACATTATTGATTCTTAACGAAGTTTTCTGTCACCTTCTACATTTATCATGTGAGTTGTTCTATATCAGAAAAAGTCTGAGTCATCTTCTTTGCATATATCACGATCTAGATCTAGTAGATCGTTGGTAAAATTAATACAAAATATCATATTTAAGTGTTTTTAGCGGACTGCTTTACTTAACTAATGATTGGTTAATACCGATTAATGGGTGTAGTATCTTGCTGTATCACATCCGGCCTAAAGTGGATGACTGTCCTAACTGTGTTCTAACATCAATAACGCGAAATAAATGAATACCTAAATATTTATAGTAACTTCATGATGAGAGGTTATAAATAGTTTTATAAATTTCGGATGATATGTTATCGCTAAAAGTTAATAATATAAGCGATGAGTTGTAAATTTTAAGACTCTTTTATAAACTGAGGTTTATATAACTAAATTTTTTGGCATCTTTGTTTTGTAATCATTGCGTATGCGATAATTTTTTATTAAGAAAAGTAAATATACATTTCCTGATAAATTGATCTGTTAAATATAAGATAAGTTCTGGTAAATATATGATTTCTGATAATATACTATGACTACAAGTTAGTTGTTAAAGAGTTTGTTGTTGCATTTAATATATTTATAAACTCAAATTTAGATAACCTTTCGTTGGTTATGTTATTCATACGTGTGGAATCATTTTCCGCTTAAATGATTTGATTGGCGAAATAATATAAGTTTTCTTCAGTGTTACTGACATGAAATTGAACACCGATATAAGAATAGTTCTTTTTTGTTAATTTTATTCAATGATTTCAAAAAGTATTGATTGTACTTGTAATAGTATTTTTTTCAATTGAGTTAAACGCTTAAAAGATGTTCGTTTCAATAATCCGATACAAAAATAAAACTTGTAAATAAATATTTTGCATACATTTTCTTTTGTTTGATTATTCAAACAATGAAACTTACCAGGTGGAATGTTTCTATTGTAATTGGTTGGAATCTGGTACGAATGCTGATCCATGTACAGGATCTGGCTGAAAAAAACAGAATCATTAATTAAATATCCCAAACAGTAAACGAGGTACGAGAGTAAGCATTATATTGTGATAAAACATATGTAGAATAATGATAAAAACTAAAAATATTAAAATCGACTGTGAAAGTTATTATTTCATAAAAAAAAAAAATATGTTATTGTTGTAACTTCTGTTCAGAATTTTATCTGAGGTTAAAAGAGTTTTTTGCTTGTAACGCCATTTACAGTTCCTCTCTCAAAATTTCAAAATATTAGGCGACTGAAAGCTGAATGTGAGATGCAGTTGGTGTGTATCAGTATTAGGCACTGTAACTTCCACGATAGTCCTATGTTCCCCTACTCACCAGGGACTGGAAACCGCTTATGTATTACTTTTAGTTGAGACGTTAGGTCTAGTGGGAGACTGGTTAGCAAGTGAAGTTTGCAGAGCACAACTTGCGATATATTTCCACTTTTTACTTCACCGAAAGCTCATGATTACAGTAATATACGAATGTACTTCTACCGGCGTACACTATGAAGTTTCCCAGTTCTGGAGAAGAATTCGAAAAACTTCCTAGAATCGTCTTGTTTTTTTTCATGCTAAAATAGCATAAACAGTGATGTAATAATTAACTTTCCATTCATAATATAACCTCAATCGAAGTTAGGTAAAGATCATCTTCTCTATATATTAATACGTGAAGCAAAAACTTTGTACCCTTTTTTCGAAAATTGCGCGTACGGAGGAGTATGAAATTTCGTACACTTATATAGTTTATATAGAGGAGTGCAGTATGCCAATTTTTTTGTAAAATTATGCATAAAAAATACATTCAATCAATAAAAAAAAAACATTACACAGACTACCATGTACAGTGGTGAAATTGAGAATAGATTATAGATTAATATTGTTTATCTTTACTGAATGTCAAACATATAACCCTATATATATTAATACGAGTCTTTGAAAACAGAACTTTAATTATGTTCAAACTACTATATAGCATTAGTATATAAAAATAACTAAACTACTACATATGTCTAGTATCTCAGAATTATGATATTTACATTATTCATTCAAGATTTTATGTATCTATACGTAAGAGAAAGCAAGCAGTTTGTGTGTGGAATACATTAATAACATAATAAGACTCTTCGACATAATAATTGCTTATCTACGAATGTATTCAAAATTTAATAATAACATTCTTTACTAAATAATCTTTACTAATATTATGGATGCAAAAGTGACTTTGTTTATTTGTTACCCTTTCACGACCAATCTACTGAATCGATTACGATGAATTTTTGTATAGAGATAGATGGGACCCTGGAAACGGTGATAGGCTACTTTTTCTCACGAAAAACTTATAGGAAGTGGGGTAAGAAGGATAAACTTTGTATATTACTTTTTATTGCGTTATCCGATTTGCTTCAAACTGAAGAGAATAATTCCTTATAATTTCGAATTTTGAGTAAATTCATATCTACCAGTATTGACCAACATCTAGAAATAAATTATTTCTGTATCAATCGACAACCAGAATTGGTTGATAAATTCATTATTAAAGCGAGCCGAGCCGCGGGTAAGAGTTAGTATTTTAATTAAATCATAGTAAAAATTAATTTTAGAGATATGTGGTAAGCACTTTGTATCGCCTCCTTTCTCGTAATCTTATAATCTTTGCAATCTTAAAGAATCCATGATTTTAATTTTACCGGATTTCATAGTACGTTAAGCCTAAAAAGCGTTCTGGCTGATACTGTATATGACCGAAACTGCGAATGAGGATTAAGGGTAAGATTTGAACTGAAAATGTGAGTATTACAAAAAAGTAATTTCTATTTTGCTATGATGTTATTACGATGTTTTAATCTCATTCATGTACTTATGAAGCTGAAGCGTGATAACCACACTAAAGTACGTTGGAGTCGGATGTTATTTTTATTTAGTACAGTACTAATAAAAGCGGGAGGCATATAAAAGTTTTGACGTAGATTAAATACATCTATCTGGTCATTAGAGTTTTTACGAGTTATAAGATTCAGTAACATTTTATATCAGGACAAGAATAAATAATAAATGTTATCTGACGTTAGCAAATGCATAAATTTCACACATATCTTTATATTATATAAATATATTTATTATTTATGATTTACAAAGTCTTCTTAGATTAAGGTAAAAATGCAGCAAATTCATTATATGACTTGTGTGACTTGTGTGTTCTTTCGAAACCTCAATTTACTTATCCACACCAATTCGATAACACACAATATTTCGTTATATTTATGCTATGTTCTGGGTTTTTTTCAAAAAAGATATTGTGTTTGTCTGCCATTATTCACTTCGATATAGGAAAATAAGCATTCCAAATTTTTTAACCACTATTGTTAACATAGAAGCGGTAATCAAAAACAAAGATGTAAGAATATCGGTTTATTTTGATGTAAAACATCTGTTGGCGTGGCGCCATGACGAAAAACGAAATGACACTCGCTTATGCCGTTGTGCCCTATCTACGCCACCTTTATCGACTCCATTATTTTGTGTATGCATAAACTACATTTCGTTGCTTCTTTTTTTATATAATTTATAATATTAATTTAAATGTTTCACATATGCCAGGCATCCAATGGCGAGCAACTTTTATTCTAGAAAAGTCATTATTTTTGACGGTAAGTAGACACAGTAAAAATCAAATACAACCATGAGCATCGTTGGATCTACAATCAGTTGGTAGTTGCGTGTAGGTCTCTCCCCTGATCTTAAAAAGTGAGATAGCAATATCCGTATTGAACACATTATCCCATATGTGGTGGTTGGACCCAGTCGAGTACAAATGCACCACTCTTTAGTAATTTCTCTTTAAAACAATGTGGAAAAGAGATTTTATACAATCATAATAGCAATAAAGAAAACATATTTTAATGTAATATATAAGTTTAGAAAATTTTAATTAAATAAATATACGTAGTAAATGTGTACTTAGACGAGCGATAATACAATTATGGATGAAGGTAAACGGTTAAGATGCAACTGGATTATAGTGCAGGTAACGTGAAACACTAAAAGTCTGCCTAGGTATACCGTAGGGAAGTATAAAAATCAGGTCTGGTTGGAATAACTCAGAGTTTATTTAAAATAAAAACAATTACTTACGATTTATGGTTTCAATTAAATTTCTAGTCTACTAAACTTTCAATGAAATTATAAATATTTAAACCAGCATGTTGTTTATGGTTCTCAGTTCTAACCTAAATCGGGTGGAATGCTTTTTGAGTAACATTTTTATGGCATAGAAATATTGATAATATATGTAATCTTTCTGATATTTCTTCCTATTGAATTATAAATTTGAAAATAAAAAAAGTCTTAAGTTTACTATTTGTACTATATATACTATATACAACAACTATTTAAAGACATCACAATAAATCACGTAATAGTAGAAGTTATTCGATATGGTTTTCTTACTTATTATCCACTAAATCTCTAATGTGCTATGAACATTCTTATAGAAAGAACCATTCTTTCGTACAACTAAAGTTTTATTATTTTAATAGTCTTGCTCAGACTGAAATGTGGGATGACTAGTTTCGTGTTTATTTTTAATATAAAAACTGTGTCGGTTGTCTACGAAATCTCGCCTATCTAAGATTTTGCCAGCACACACTATATTTTTTATATACTGAGAGTGCACAGTCTGATATTGATTTTTGATACTTATTCTTTATTGATTCATTACTCTTCAAGTTGTAAATTATGCGAATTACCCTTTTTTTATAAGTATGGTTTCGTAACTACCCTTAGAGTAAAATATTCTAATAACCTATCAATGTGAATGTAACAGCGAACTTAGCAGCCTATTGAAATCTATAAAGTCTAGATATTATGGAATAAAGAAGATTAGAGCCCTGTCTATGATGTATCGCGTTTGGATAATTTCTTCTATGGACTGGGTTGGAATTCTTGAAGAGTTACTTTAAGTTAACAACTTGATTTATTAAATTTAAATGACAAAAATAATATAAAATTACTGAAATTAATTACAAAAATAGAAATCATGACATTCTGCCATCCGGCAATACACTTTCATGGGGGTACACAGTTACTTAATTATTAACACTAACAGGATTATATAATTAAAACACAGCATAAAAGCATAATATGACATTCACATATATCACTATCATCAGCATCTTGTCCTGATCCCAAGTTAATTTGCGTCGACGCAATACGTTTTGGTCTTCCATACCTCTCTGTCAGCTGCCATCTCTTCACTCAATCCCTTTGTTTCATCTCATTCCTCACACATTATCAATATTTCCTTTGGTCTTCCTTTTTCTTTCCATCATTCAACATTCATATCCATTACTTTTCTCACCACATTAGTTTCCTCTTTTCTCATGATATATTATATTACTATAATTCTGTAGATCTTCAGGGTCTGAATTATTTATAGCATGTGCGCCGTTCCTAATATATCGATCGGTTATACCATATATGATACAGACAACGGCCATTTTACCTGCTATTTCCTCCTATTTAATAAACTTAATTTATTATAAAAATACTGTCGAAGACTTTCCTTACTTCGTTTCATTAAAATGTAATTGCATCTAACATAACCTATACGAGATAAGAAGACACTCGACATAAAACAAAGGAGCTTGTCTGAAGGGGCCCCAAAACTTAATCTCGTAGCATATAGTAATCTCCATAAAATCAAATTATCACCATGAAATTTGTCAGTTTCTGTAGCATACCGTCTATGAGTGAAACTATTAAGTCTCAATTTTCTGATGTTGTGAAAAACTTTAACGTTATTCATATAAATCCAAAAATTCCAGCACATTTCTCCGATATGTCGGTAAGTTTTGATGATAAAATATTCACACCATTTATTTACTATCACAAATTCATTTTTCTATTCTTAACATGTCACCACAGCCTCCACTCTCCGATGCAGGCGAATATCTCTTTTTAGATATAGAACTTCAACATACAAAACTTTTGCTTGGTGTTTACTACTGTCCTTTATAACGTATAAACTTATTTTTTCAAACATTCTATCATTATGGGTTGCTATCTTAACAAATGTCTTTTAAAGAATGAATCGCGTTCTCTCTCACTCGCTACCACCTTACAGTCAAGTAATATGAATATTCTGCCACTTAGTGCTACGCACTATATTCGCATTGCTGGATTTAATCATTGCGACCTCTACTAATCATGTTCAACATCAGCTATATGTTCTTTTACGCGGGTCCCTATATTTCTTTTAGTTCAAACGTCGGGATCAAAATTTAATAAATAACCGCGATAAAATCCGTTTAAATTAGTTTTATTTCAATGAATAATATTCGCGTAAACCTAAGAAATCATTATGTAAACCAGTACGGACTGGAAACTGCAAACAAAATACGTCGGTTGGAGGATTTGAAAACCAAGCGCGCAAGATATGTTACATCATTAAATTTCTTGAAGAGATGCCGTGATCATAATCTCATTCCTACGTGTGTCAAGAGTTCACCTAAGAACAACATACGAGGAAGCGCTAAAATTCTCAACCAGGCGAGTACAAAACTGTTACTGGCTGCCATTCGTGAACTAAAAGAAACATAAGGACCCGCGTAATTGAACATATAGCTGATGTTAAACACCGACGCTCTACGAAGTCTGCAGTTGCTGAACATTCAGAAGAAGGCTCCAAACATTATCTTCGATTCGACAAGCCACAAATCCTTGCCAAAGAACACCGATTCCTACCTAGGATGATTCGTGAGGCTATTGAAATTAAAAAGCATCCAAATTTCAATAGAGAAGATGGTTGGAAGCTAGCATAAGCCTGGGATCCAATTATACATTTAATTAAATCGGAACCCAAAAGACCAATTGCCAGACCTCAAGACAGTGTGAGCTCTTTCTGCGTAGATCGGAACACTATCAATAATAAAAATTAAATTGAAGGTAGACACAGTAACATAAACTTTTCTGGACAACCTACACCTCAGTCCGCCCCGTGACCACGAAGGCTGAAAAGCTTTCGAAACGTCGGGATCAAAATTTAATAAATAACCGCGATAAAATCCGTTTAAATTTGTTTTATTTCAATAAATAATATTCGCGTAAACCTATGAAATCATTATGTAACCCAAAATGGGCATATATCATATATTAACGACTTACTTTTTTACAATTTAACTTTTTTATCTAAACGACGAATTTCACTTGATATGCGATTCTTATATGATATATTGAACTATAAGGTCGATCGTCCTGAACTATTGGATAAGATTCCCTTAAAAACTTATAATAGATCGACTCGAAACCCACGTTTTTTACTAGACAGCCAGTTAAACACAATTATGTAAAAAAATCTGTTTTGCAGAGATAGTTTAGAGTGTACGATACAATGTTTAGTCATATAGATTTAATCCACTCGAATATAGTATAATTCATGAAACAATTAAATTCTAAAAACATATTGACATAGGAAACAGGAGCATAACACACATTTTTGTTTTTCCTTTTCTTACACACAATACTCTTATACTTTAAATATAATCATTGACAAAACTATTCACAGAGATACATACATCTTCACCTACACACACACTCGCACTCAAAAACATGCCTTTGATTGCACACAAATAGAATACACACACAATTATTTCTTTTAAATAATTGATTTCTTTCTAATAGGCACTAATAATTAACTGTTAATTGTATTTAATTTGAATTTGTTAAATATGCTGTGTAGAAGTATACAATAAATAAATAAATAGTTAGAAACTGTGGTGGTTGCGTCGAATCATACTCAAAGTCTCGCTCCACAATCGCTACATTTTACAGCAGAGCTTCCCCTTACAACTCGAGATTTCGTCCGTACTGTCGAACGTTCTTGACACAACTGCCTCACCCACTCGCGCTACTACCCAGGATAACACAATCAAATAACTAACATCCAACTTCTTTCACAGTCAGTAGTTGTTTTCATGGGTCTATTACTTATCTATTAGAACACAAAAAATAATTTTCTTTTGCTGTTGATTCTGGGGCAAGTAGAACATTGTCTTTTAGTAAATTATTTTCAGGAATACTAAACAATTATATAACTTCCATAACTCCAGTGAGTTAACCTAACTTGCACAATCCAGTCAGCAATCATAGCCAACTCAAAAAATCCGACGATTAATCTTACTCAGTATCCGACGGGAAACATACCCGCCCAAACAACATCCAGTAATCCTACTAGTACGTAGTACGTAGTAATATAATAATATCATACATATAATAATAGGTGTATAACTCTTATGAAAAAAGATAGTTCATTCTGAATCATTTATTAGAAAAAATATAAATAAATAATAGAGTTGCATAATATGTGAATCCATTCATTACCATAACGATTATAATATTGTATATAACAAAAACTAGTATTTTTTATTGTTATATTCTTCAATAAATAAACCAATTCAAACCAGTAACATATAAGTTTATCTCGTCATTTATTTATACATTTAACATGGACATGGCAAGCCGTGGCAGATGCTATCACAGAGTAGTCCTGAACAAGCTCTGACACGACCATCCTGCCCCAACGCATCCATTACACCATTAGAGAGTAGCCCTGACTTAATATAATTCAAAACACTCATTGTTGAAAGCATAAAGAAATGAATTCACATAAAAGTATTGAGCACCAAACAATACTTAGTACGTTACAAAGCACACCAGTTGCTATCGGAGAGTAGCTCCGATCTAGCACAGATACGCCAGGCCAATAATAGACATTAAGTGCACGCTATTGTACAACCAAGGAGTTGCCCTGGCTAAGTACCTTTACACTGGATATTCATTCAACATACACACTCGCCGTCAGAGAGTATTTCTGACGTATGAGTATGTAAAATGCATAACAACCTTTATGTGAAGGTTTTAAAGCATAATGCTAATATAGCTTCAGATAGTTTCATAATATTAGTTCGTTTCATAATATTTGTTTGGCAAATCAAATATAATAAATATGTCTTAGAACTCAATATACTAATATAAACTATTAATTGATACTTAAAGTAATATATTTTTCGCTAATTCCTAGCATTACTAATGTTTTTAATATCAAAACGAATAAATGTCGTTAGTCAGTTCATTCTACTGTGACAAAACAATTTATAACTACCTACATCGTAAATATCACTATAATTATATACATTAGATAAATATAAGTACTGTAGTAAGACCATAATAAATCACTAAATTTAATTATAAAAAATAGAAATCATGACAGAAATAGGAGTGCTGAATCATCCACAGATGAAACTTACAAAAGTGATAAAATGTGTATCTTAAAAAACGTAATTTGGCACAGGAAAAATTATTGTTTAAAATTTGGTAATATTAATATGATTATACTTAAACTGAGCACAGCAAAAATTAGTCGATTTATGTTAAGAAATTTGGCACAAGAGTTTCTTCCATAAAATTGGTAACCATTAAGAAAGGGGGTTTCTTCTAATCATATATACAACCATATATAGACGTTTGAAGTAAGTTTAAAAGTGTCAATATAAAAGCCCATCAAACTCGGTAATAATAAAATGTTAGACGATTTTTCAAGACAGATTTTATCTTTATTATAATGTAAATTCGTAGTTTATTTTATATCAATACCGTATATTGTCCTGAATACAAGAAATTATAAAAAAATATGTAGTAGATCAGTATAAGGAATCATGGCTGGTCATGTTCTTAAGACAAAAGCAAGGCAACACTCTTGTGCTAAATGGTGTAAAAGTAAGATTTTATTTAAAAAGTAGCTGTGCCCGGCGACTTCGTTCGCTTATTGTTAATATAAATCATATTTTGTTATACATCGAAAATAATACCTATTTTCTAGATGTCTGGTGCAGTACGTCCTTTTCTGTATTATTAACAACGTGTATGGAAAACTTCATGATGCGGATGAGAAGTTAAACAAAATAACATCTCTGCACTCCACAGATCACATTGTTGACAAATATAATGCAAAAATAAATCTATTCATGTACTGTCGGGAGGTGACGTAGTATTAAATTATGTGTTATTACGAGTTAAAACGTAAAATGTATTATTTTTTTCTAGAAATAAATATCAAAAATGTCTATAAATTAGAACAATTAGAAGTTGAATTATCAACTTACAATATAGGTAGCAGTATGTAGATATCACCAAAACGTTATGGAGTTAATAACGGAAATAGAGGGATATACGTTACCTGTTGATCTACAGGTGTATATAAATCATTGGCGCTCAGTAAGAAAGACAGAATTCGGGCTAGAGCGCCCTCCGCGCTCGCTCTCCTAGTTCGGTGAAGCTGTAAAGCCCCTCAGGTTAACACTGTACGCCCCATCAAAAATAAAAGAGAGACAGTATGTTTTCAGGTGTCATTGTGCGAGGATTAGTTATTTTGTCGGTCGGCTTGTGTGTTCTCTTCTGTTCTGTGTAGGTAGGGTTGTTAGATAGGTCAGTCCTAATCTTCGGTCTGCCGTGTGTAGGTAGGCTGGTCGGTTCTATTTATTTTATGTTTGGAACTGATCTTATTTAGCTGCTTGACAGTTGAACACAATCAATTTTATATAATAGTTGTTTATTAGTATTTTAAGTGCGGATACTGTAAATTGTTTATAATTGTAATGTGTAAGTTAGTAACAAGTACGGTTAGATTTTCTGCATGCTATACATAGTTATTGCATGTTTTGTGTGATGCATGTTATACGTAGTTGCGGTGTTTATATTTGTTTGTAGCGTATAGTATATATTAGTACCTGCGGGGGATATCTTGTTTTATCTATGATTTTTAATTGTTATACTTAGTTCACAGGTTAGCGATAAGGTGGACAGTGCCTTCGCCATCACCCGCGGAGTGCGCTGCGGGGGGTATCCACTCACATCGATGCCTTGTAACTGGCAACGCTTCATAAGACTATACCCTGTACAACTCATGGCACATCATGTGTGATATACGGAGGTATTACTTGCAGCGTATAATTTTGAGAAAATACTACATAGTGCAGTGCAATCCGCTTCTATTACAGATATCGGGTCTGGGAGACATTGCAAGCGCCAAGGGCATCTACTCTGGAGAGAAAGCTTTGCACGACTACCTCGTACAGCTGGCGGCACTTCGTATCAGGCCGTATATGACGTATGGGTAAGTGCGATATGTTTTTTGTTGTTGATTGTTTTAATATGGGGTTATATATTTGTTTAATTGCTTTTTTCCTTTATTGTTATTCGAGGATGTTTCAAATTCAAACACTTCGTTTTTTGTACAACCCCTTTATCAAAGCGGCAGTCTCGGCGTGCGTCAAGGTTGTCCCATTGCATCGGGTAATCTTTGTACAAACCTTGTACGACTCGCGGCACGTCATACGTGTTGTATGGATGGGTACATGCGGTGTATCAATGTGCGAATGTATTACATATCTTTGGTTTCCTTTACAGCTCTCGCGTCCGGAACTCATTGCAAGTGCCGAAGACATATATTTTCGACCTGACTTACGCTGTTAGCCCCAAGGGCTTTGACAACCCGAAGACATATACTCATACCGGCGCTTTTGCACACTCCTTGCACAACTACCTTGTACAGCTAGCATTTTGTACCAACTAGGCCGTATAGTGCATGGGTAAGTGAAATGTATTATTAATTTTTTTATAGTGGGTTGTGATATTAGTTGTTTTATGCATCCCATTTATTATATTTAAGTGCATGCGCTGATGTCTTTAAATGATTTTTACGCCTGAATCGTTTTTAAGCTTAATGCGTTAAGCAGTATCTTGTACAAACTGTTTCATTGCCTTTCCGCAATGTAGTCATTGAAGTTAAACGTATCTCTGGACTTATAGTTTCACAACAATTTGGATAAATATTTTTAATTGCATTACATTTGTAGTTTGGACTTCTACTAGGTCGTACATGGTGTATGGGTAAGTGAGATGTATTATTATGGTTTTATAGTGTGTTATATGTGTATTTGTTTATGAACGTGACTCTGTGGCCCGTTTTCGTACGTGACTATGTGGCCCAAGATGGTGGATACGCGACAAGTTATTTTAGCCATCCACTTCATATATTGCATGGTGGTAGGGCTTTTTCTAATGCCCGTCTGGCTAGCAACCACCCTCAAGTTAAAAACCTGCCGCTAAATGTCAATAGGTGTGTTCCGGCAGCTGCACGTGAGAGCCAGTTCCTCCACAGGTTTAGCGTATTTACCAACTTGGTACAATTTAAGATCAGGTAAGATTATGGCCATAACGCTAAACCTAAACTAAAAAAAATGTATTTTAGTGCAATTGGGGATGTTTTTATTTATTTACTTTTATGTACAATTTTAATTTCATTAATGAAGAGTGTTTTTTTTTATCTTACCTGATGTTAAATAGCGATGACGAATACGCTAATCCTAGTGGAGGGCCTGGCTTTCAAGTGCAACTGTCGGAACACACCTGCGGCACATATGGCGGCAGATTTTCAACTTGAGGGTAGTAGCTAGCCATGCACAGGATTGATGCGAATTTATTACATAGTGCGATGCACATTTTGCTTTCTTTACAGCTGTGGGGCCGGGAGCTATTGCATCTGTCGAGCACCAGCATTATCCCGTACAGCTGGTGAGTTTTTTTTTTATTTCTAGTTAATGTTTTAACGTTATCGCCGCAAGTGCAACTGCCGGAGCACACCTATACCTATAAGTATATAGCGCCAGATTTTTAACTTGAGTGTGGTAACTGGCCAGGTGGGGAGTAGAAAAAGTCCTACTACTATTGAAAGTAGTAGTGGTGGTAGTTTTCACCAGGTCTTACATGGCGCTTGGTACGTTGTGTTTTTTATTATTACAATGCGGTGTTGTATGTATATGTGAAGAACCTTCATCTCGCTCCCATTGCGTGCGCTGCGGGCATCAATCTGTACATCCGGTGTCACATAGCCGGGGACACTGTTCTTCGTCTATCTGACGGCTCTTCGTGTCCTCTCTAGTTCAGGCGGAGTTACAATTTTTGCTAATGCGGTAATATAGTTATATATTTAAGGTGCGATAGTACGTTAGATACGTTAGATGGTACGGTGATACGTTAGATTTAAGATACGGTTAAACGTCAGATTTAAGATACGGTGATACGTTAGATTTAAGATGCGGTCACACGTTAGATTTAAGATGCGGTCATACGTCAGTTTTCAGATGTAGTCAAACGTTAGTTTTAACATGCGGTCATGCGTTAGGCCTTCATTTTTATATATGAAGATTAATATAGATTGCATGAGGTTCGTGCGTATTTTTTAAATATTTAAAGATTCGGTAGACGTCTCATATTTTTCAGCAATTAATAATCCAGTGCCATCTAACGATTAACTTCGTATTCATATCTATTGATAAATATATTTAGTTAAAGATCTGTTTTATGGCCCTTTTCAGCATTTATAATGTGGTTGTCATCTATCGACTAATTATTGGTGGTAAAATGCAAATATATAACAGTATAAAAAATAGAAATAAACAAATATACACTTGTATATGTTCAATATAATGTTCAAAAACAGCTTATGTTTTAGCTATAAAACAAAAAATATTTATTAAAACTCGTGCAGCAGTTTGTTTAGAACATTTTTTTTACTTTTATCTCCTGTCCCGCAGAAACCCTGTCGTTTTATGGAACAAAAAGTATACTAAATTAGCTATCGTAAAATTAGCTACCACCCTGCCAAATTTTATTATAATCTATTCAGTACTTTCTGAGTTATGCGCGGTCACCAGGACAGACACAGAGACAGACAGACAAACAAAAATTCATAAAAATGTACTTTTTGATCTCCACTTAAAGTTAAATATTGAATATACAGGATTTCTACCATTACAGTTTTATTATATGTATAGAATAGATACAAATTGTGATGAAACATCGCGATCAAAAAGATATAACATGGTTGCGACACGTCGAAACTCTGGTTTACATCATGCGTCCGTTCGTGTGCTCTTGTACCGCGCTGACAATAATCTCAAAAGACAGCTGTTCTTGGCGCAAGTCCAGTTCGTCTGCCGGAGTTCACTTCTCATTACCACTTCCACTGTATAGATAAATATTGCATATAACGCTTTATTACGGCTAAAGATTGCAATCTGGCTGGAACCGGCTAAATTGAAGGTAATCTAGTGTGATCGTCACTTTGTTAACACTCATCTATACATGCGCATATAAATATACTGCAACTGAATCAAATATATATTTTTTTTCTTTGAAATTCAAGTTGGGTCCAATCTGATACCGATATAGATGCTAAAAGTTTTTGCAATTTGAAAGGGTGGAAAACTGATATTATGGATCAACATATAATTTAGAGATAAGCGGTTACAATTTGTATTACATTTTACCGGACCTTGATGCCAAACAACATAATTAAAAATACATGCTATATTTAATATTTCCATGTTCTTGGAGTACTAAAAATAGTGCCATATTTGTAACAATATGATTATATTCCAATCTGTATATGCAATAGTGAATGTTGGTATATATGAAATCGCTAAACTTCAATACCGTGATAGCGATTATCAAGAAAAATGACAAATATTTTTTTAGAATTTTATTGGTTTACCGGAACGCAATAGAAGCCCCTGTAGTGAAATTACTACTAGAGAGTTCAGCCCAACGTTTGCCAGATCAGTTGGTATTCAATAAATATATATTTTCTGCTCTACTAGGCTAAGTACCAGTAAGTAAAACTTATTTTAAATACACCAGTCAAACGTTTATTGTAATAGAAAATTAATCTTAGTACTAATTACCTGGCTCAACAGTTGCTTTTCTGCTCTGTCTAGTACTGAATAACACTACTACAGCAACTTCTTTAGATTATGGTTTTAGTTATTATTGACCACTTATATATATTACACCATTCATTTTTATATAATAATAACACAACTTATTGCTGCTGACACTGCCTAAAGAAATCTTCTCTTCGAACCGTTATTTTTAGAAATGCATCATTGAAACTTACAGTTTAGATTTTTAATAATTGTTATCCATCGAGACAGGGAAAATTGTATGAATATTCTTCAAGAAGTTTCTACAAAGGTTTAGCTCTTGTTGCCTATCCGGGTGGAAGACTTTATGTTGATTCAAAGTATGCTTTTTCTTACGATATACTTGCGGTATACTTATGCATTATTTTAATTTTATAAGTATATATTCAATTATTTATAAAGAATTTTATAATATGTCGTTAAAGATTTGATATCCGTATAAATGTTTGCCTAATTACTATTACAATATTGTTTTTAATAACGAATTATTGACAATATTGGCATTGCAAATATAGAATTTATTTCATACGCACATGTTTTTACTATTTATAATATAAATCATATATTATCTCTATGATACTTTAAGTTAAATTATAAATATGTCAAATTATTTTATTGCCGGAAATGACGGTGGACGATTTCAACACTGCTGCAAAAATTAGAAATTTTTTTGACAGTTTCTAATAATCGAAACGTCTTTGTCCCATTGCCAACATATGTGTAAGTAAATAATAATAATATTTCCTAATTTATCTGGTTATACAGTTTATTCTAACTTTTACGCATGATATTATTTAAATAACACTTGTGGATACATAAATTACGAATCATTATTCAACGGCACATCCGGCAATTCCTGCGTTATAGGACCGTTCAATAACTAAGAGACTATATAAAATTATATGATGTGTTCTTAAGAAACTATACACTTTTACAATTCGTATTTTTAATGTTATTGTTGTCGTGTATTTTATTAGGTATATTTAAGCGGATAATTAAATGTATAATACAATACATAATCTTTTATAAAAATATTACATTGAAATAAAACTGGTCACGGGGCCACGAAGGCTGAAAAGCTTTCGAAACGTCGGGATCAAAATTTAACAAAATTTAATAAATAACCGCGATAAAATCCGTTTAAATTAGTTTTATTTCAATGAATAATATTCGCGTAAGCCTAAGAAATCATTATAAAAATATTACAATTTAAAAAATTATTTATTCTTAATTGTAATTTTCGTTTACTAATTTATATATGCAAAGAATGCGTTCAGGTATTATATGAGAAAATTAATTTGCGCTTATCAACACAATGATTTGTTACGAAATTACTTTATTCCCAATAGCTAGATTAAATGAACTAACACTGTAATGAAGATATAAATCACTTCAATCTAGACTAAAACTAACAAAGGTCCCTGTGCTGACAGTGTTACAGCCATATTCCTGAAGACCTTTGCATTAACAACAGTGGGTTAGCACTGATGCGCTTAGTGCTAGTAGAACCCTGTTTATTTTGTTAACTTAAGAGAGAAAACACCAGAACCATATAATTAGAGTACGGTAGTGTTTCTCTCCTTAAAAAATTTTAATCATTCCTTGGCGAATATTTTATGGGCATATTTCACTTTTAACCCTCTCCTCGATAATTGAACGTTATTTGATAAACTGCTTATTTCTCGTAGATTGTCGTTTTTTTAAGTGGATAAGGATTTTATAAATACAATTAATGAACAGAAAGCAACAGTCAAATTCAGAAAAAATATTTTCGGATCACATATAATTGTTCTGTGTAGGACTTGAAACTGCAGCACTTTCGCACAGCGGTTGCATTGAGGCGACTGCTTTGACTGCTAAGCCAACCGTGCTTATCATACATTATATTGCCGACAATATGTCCTTAAAAAATCATTTCCCTACTGCAGATATTGCGTAAGTTGTCTTAATAAATACAGCCATATATGTACTGAATGCCAAATGAACTAGGTACAATATATTAATTTGTCTTTAAAAATTCATATCCGCGAAAGATACCATATCAGTTTTCAGAGTACAAATTTGTAATGTGCAGCGAGAACTGCCAACCTTATATAATTAAATGTTATTACAATGCAGTGGTAAGAGCATGTACGACACCCGATGCTCACGACAGACGGTCAGTAGTTGCAATCGGAGGTATTCAGAGCAAGGGTTTATTTATATAGGCACAGTTGCCGCAGCCAGCCGCTACACAATTTATATTTAGGTTATTAGTGACGCAGATAGTTTTGATAAACTGGTTAATTTTGGCGCGGCACTCCTGAGAAGCTATTGTTGTCATTAGGTCATTAGTGTTATGCATCGCAACCTTGTCTATCGAAACATCATTTATAGAGAGACGATCATTCAAAATATGAACATGACATATAGATTTGCTTATTTAAGTTGTATAGTCCAGCTTATTATTAGCACTGCAACTTTTTTTACTTAACGTAGGAAAAACATCATATATGTACCAACTTCTTTTCGCAATTTGCCGGACGGGTTACAAGAGGTGTGTGTGAAACACACCCGCCCCTAGAAATATCTTACTAAAACAACCCGATAATAACCACGCAATGTCTGCTCATTGCCAGAAGCAACGGGCCATTTTCACACTGGTTCTAGTTATCAGCTCTGTACTTGATTATTGAGTATAATAAAAAATATGATTACCAATGAAAAAGTTAGGCCTAGCGATTTATAAATGAGAATTATGAGTCTGGGTATTATTATTTTATGTCTGTTAGTTGTATGTTTGTAAAGTCACACAACACAAGGCTAGATCCTTTGTACGAGAATTAGGTTTTTGAAAAAAAAAATGTTGATTTTTTTTATGTATTTTAAAACTTTATCATTAATAATATTGATATTTAATGCAAAAATTTTTTTTTAATAAATTATAAACAATTAAAAATTGATGAAATTTAAATAAAAATCACGTGACTATAAACGCGCCATGATTGGTTACCATAGTTGTGACGTCATAATGTTATAGCTATTTAATAACAGTATAGCGTTTACGGCTATTACACGTGACTAGACAATAATATTGAAAATTTATTGCTAAAATACGAGTCGTTAGTTGGTTTCGATTAGCTATGTGTGATAAAGGATTTATTAAGGCAAAGTCTGATAATATTCCCGATGTTGATATAATTATGATCACCGATTTTTTAAAAAATGACGTTCGGTTTAAATCTGCTGAAGTTCGAGGTGCCCAGGTATCAAGGTAAGTATGTTAAAAAATAATATAATAAGTGAAAATTTATTTACTGAACTTTACTTAAATATATAATACTTATTGGATTTGTATACTTAGATAAATAATAGTTAATAACAATGGTATTAAGAAATACTTACATCGAAATGATCATCACAACAAAAAAAAAAAACGATTTTGTTTGGGGATTACCACGGTGCACTGCTTGAAACCATTTATTTCGACGTTTGACATCGTGGGGAACATTTAAAAACATTTTGTCAGGAGTTGCCTTTGTAGTATTCGTACATAATGGTAGAAAACAAGAACGATAACTTTTGAGGTTCGACATTTTTAATATAAATTTAAATATTTAATAATAACAACAAAATTAAATAGATCAAAACACTGTATTTATTATTTTTCTATCAACTGCAATGAGTGAAAACTAACATTATGACGTCACACGCGTTCGAGTTTGTTCGGGAGTTGTCGGCGTGTCTTTGGTATTTTGAAATAACTTTTGAATTCTTGTAAAAAAAATTGTTTTGTTATAAAACTAATAATCTTTCCATTTATCACAAAAAAAAAATATTTTCAAAAACCCAATTGTCTTCATCAAGAATTACCGGCGTGCAGCTGATTTTATGATAAATAAAAATAAATCATTGTGATCAGTATCACTGTGTGTAACCACAACTCGGGAACATATCCCTACAATCCTACTTGAGAGTTAGATATGCGACATGCCCAAGTCCACTATGGTGCATGGAAAACCTTGTGTACGAGGTCATAATCCATTTAGGCACAACTATTGCGTCCTACAACTCTGTAGAAGTATTTTATTCACAATATTCTCTGATGTTAGGTGATTATATGGAATAGAATAGAAACATTTTAAACTTATTAAATGAGTTCCTAAGCAATGACGGCTCAGTGGTAGGGTAGGGGGAACCCTCTCGAATATCTGCAATGTGCCTATACGAGTAAAACATTGTGATGAAACCATAGCATCATGGTAAATCTTTTTCTAACGCCTACATGGCTAGTTACCCTCTAGTAAAAAAACTGCCGCGAAATACCTATAGGCGTATTCCAGCAGTTGCACTGGAGAATCAGTTCCTCCACTGGGTTTAAAGTGACCATTATCTTGGGTCACATCGTCACATAACATAAGGTGAGATTGTGGCAAAAACGCTAAATTGTAAACACTCTATAATCAAAAAAGTAATCTTCGCTTATTAATATTAGTTATATCGTATTTTACTCTAAGAAAATTAACCATACAAGCATTGTGTAAATATAATATAATGGATTTTTAGTTAATATTCAATCTATGACTAACATATTTATCTCTCTTTTGACCCGTTTATGTTGAAAATATTTCGGCACGGTTTTTTTGTAACTTTAAATTATGCTCGTTATTGATATAATATTATAATATTAATATATAAGTCGATTTATAAGCTGTTCAAACAATCGTTTCGAATAATGAAATAAATTTTGTTTAACGTATTCTCTCGTTTTATACAGCCATCTTGAATTTTATTTATTTATCTTATAAGTTCATATTTCGCTAAGGGTATCACACATTTTCAAAAGACTTTTTAGATTAAACGAATTTATTGTATTAAAGTTTTGTTATGACATAATCCCTTAGCTTAAACTTGTATTTTAATTTGTGTCAGAGTTTTTACGTTTATATGAAAAAGTGTTATATTTGAGCTTCTCCCGGGTTTGAACTGTTAGTGTGAAAATATTTTTGTTATTCGAAATCATTATGTCCTAGTGGTACTGTATTTACACTAAAGGTGTTATAGGAGTTCCATAACCGTAACCAGATTTATTGGATATCCAAAATAAATAAATAATCTGATGACATATACTTAATATAAATGTTTTCAATAGTCTGACTGGATCGAGTTTACCATGAACCAGATGTTACACCCGTCGTAGTGACATGTTTCGGGATCAGCCAGTGTATATCCAATTGCCGATAGGCTTGCATGCCGGCATTACAACGACTAGTCGATGAGCTTCTAATATATCGGTCATTGTCTTTAGATTACAGTGTACTTATTATCTAGTATAGTAAAGCAACTTTGCTGTGTTTCTGTAAAACAAATGGGAAGATATACGAATTCGAGTAAGCCAATATCGGTTACTAAAAATCCCCAAAATTGGAATAAAAAATTAACTAAAATAAAAACAAAGCTACTCATGTACAAACATACCGCTAATATCTATTTTATTTTAAATATAATGCTTTGGAAAGAATAACGTGTGTACTGAAATTATCGGAATATATAAGATATATGTATAATGACATAATTATCCGAAAGTTCATATACGTAACATCCCTGGTTCGGTTACCGTTATTACATCCATTGGAGTGAATTTGAAACCTACAGTAAGCCCCAAGTTTTCACTGAAGGGAGGATCACGCTGCAACAATAAGAAGGTGGCAGAGTAAATTTGTAATTTCCACCTGGCTAGCTATAAGTGTGTTTTGGTACATACACTTGATAGTCAAACAAACCCTCTTTAAATTAAATGTGAGTGTAAGATGTGGTTGTGGCCGAAACCAGAAAAGGTTAAAAATAAAATCGAACGTATTATAATTTTGTTGCTTCATTTTCTCATATTATTGTATCAGCAGGTATATGCAATTTTATATTTTTAATTACACCACGAGTTGCATAAAGTGTTTGTTGCCTTCATATAAGAAATATTCAATTAGAAACAAAATAAAATCCGGGTAAATATCTCGCTAGAATACGTTACCTCAAAATAGAACAGTTTAGAAATAATTGAGGAGTCTTACAAATTTGAAAAACAATGTAAATTCTATGTGAGTAGACTTGGAAATCATAGTTAAATATAAAATTATCAGACGACTCCAAAAAAAGGTACGCCCGGACGCATAAACGTGGGAAAACATCTGTGTGTGATGAGTAAGTTAACGAGGGATGTAAATCTGGCTGATGGGATCAACAATCAGTCGGAACTGCTAAAACTAGATCTAAACAAATAAAGATGTAAATGCGAATTTCCTAAAACAAAGCCTTTATAGTGGTATTAGCTTTATCTTTGTATTGTAAGTAAATATGAAAAAAAATTGAGTCGTCTTTAAAAGTTATGTAGGTACAGATAGAACTGAACTTTTGGGAATATTTGAGTAATAAATTCTTACAAAGTAGTTATTTCTTTAATGTACAACTCTGTATATTTAACAAAATAATTAGCTTTATTTTTTAAGTTGTAATGCTACCGTATAACATTTTGTCTTTCTATTTTTGATACATTTTTATTATTTAATTGTTATTTTTATTATAATATTTTTTTATTTTAATACAAATACGAATACTGTTGTAATACTTACATACACACACTCTTGTAATATGTGGAACATGTTATTGAAACGTTTCATAAAACTTTGGTAGCAATTTTTATATGTTTAGTGTAATTCAGTTTTGTTTTTATTTTATACCTTACTACCTATTTTACCCTTGTTATAAATGCGAAAGTGAGTTTATTGGTTTGTTAAGCTTACACGGTTAAACGACTGAATCGATTGTGATGAATTTTGGTATAGAGTTAGATGGGAACCTGGAGACGGTGATAGACTACCGTTTCTCCCGAAAACCTTATTAGAAGTGGGGTAAAGAGGGGGATAAACTTTGTTTGAATTTTATTGCCTTATCCGTTTTATTTCCCAAAGTCAACATGAATGCGAGCGAAGCCGCATGTAAAATCTATTGTAAAATAAAACAAAAAATTCTGATAATTCAATGTACAGGTCAAAATATATTTTTTCTTATAAACATTTATACGTTTAAATTGTTATTATTATTACATTTTTGGGAATCGTGTACCCACATTTGATAAATAATTGGGTAGATGAGCACATAAAAAATATATTACAGGTGCTCACTCACATAATTACAACATTTTCCATCACTAAAAACCTCATTTAAAAAGTTTCAACACAAGTTATACGTCATAACGTTCTTGGCTTTCATGAAAACCTTTTGAATTCATTTCAATCAATGTTTTCAATCAACAGTCCATTAGTTGTGTTTATAATGTCCTTCACGCTTGATATGGGTGAAATTGCCTAAATAAGCAGATGCCAAAAAAGTGGCAAGTTCATGTTTAAGTTAAAGTGCTAGTTTTAGTTAAGTACCATGTGAACGCACGATAGTGCATGACAGTTTTCTATATTAAATAACTTACGTTTTGTAATATTTACTCAACATTTTATTACAATTTAATATTGACCACTACTCCTCATTCATAAACCGGCGCTATAGCAGTTTGCCATAACATATGCAGAGCTTGGGCCCTTTTTCGATGTTGTATAAGGCTTTAGTTTGTAAGTTACGAAGTTATTTTTTATATTAATGCATCTAAGGAAATTTCGCCAATGTCAAGTGAAAATAGCCATACAAGCAACGAATACATACACCCAGACTTAGACAATCTACTTTCTCACAAATAAAGGTCCCGTGTGGAAATCGAACCCAAAACACGAGTAAGCGAAGCGACTGCTTAAACCGCGAGACCAACCGTGCAGCTATAAATTTCATATCTTGATAGATAAGTAAATAATCATTTTAAGAACTCATCGTATAGACATATATTTCTGTATTACAGTATAACGGGAACAACGTTTCAGTGTATACCTACATTTGTCTCGTGTGTTTATATCAACAAGTACCTCTGCCAAATAATACGACCGTGGTACGTCTACGTGATATTATTCGGTCATTTCAAAATCACGCTACGCTTGTGTAGACAAACTGTATCTTCATGACAATATTATAGGTTAAATATTTTAAATTATCTTATTTAAATTGAGTAAGTCTATTATAGACGTATATAGTATAATATAGTAGTAAGTAAATTTGGATAATAACACCTTATTAAATGCTATGAATTTGGGTCTTTGACACAGTTGTCTTTAATTTTAAGTGATCTAACTTTAGGCATTCATTTGATACTAGATTTTAAGATGTATATATTTCATATAGACGATAATTATAATTTATTTATTGTTTTATTTCACATGAGGTATATTATTAATTGTTCCGTGTTCATTTTCAACGTGTTACAATTATATATTATTATGAGTGAATTTCCAAGCTAAATTGTATTATAACTATCAAAAGTATTTAGACAATTTATCCCAAAACTGTATTTGTGTTTTATGATGTAGTTATATACCATATTTATATCTATACTACTTTTATCAGATAACAATAAATCATTTTATAATATAAAGAACTATAATACAACCTATGAAATTTTAACGATTTATTTATACAAAGGCAATATAAATTTCCTGAGTGTACCGTGATTGTTACGTTCACTTTCATAAATGAATCTATTGGATTAAATTTGCATTTTATTGAAAAAAGAACATGGTTGTAAACGAACCTCGCACACTCAAGCAACTCCTTGTTGGGCGTGAAAGTGGCACCACCACCAAGCGCCACCAGCGCCAGAAGAGACAATAGTAGTATCCACATATCGGGCTACGGTCGCAATCGCCGGTGTCGTTCTTTACCTTTCGCACACGATACTCTCACCTCACACACTTGCCACTTAAACATCATCGACGGTCTTTAATACGAGCACATTACTAAACCGAGGGTCGTGCGTTGTGCACCACTTCCGATGGTTCGAGGGAATGAGTGAGCGCGGCGCGGTACTGCGCGACTGTGACGGCAGATACCGCGGTGCGGGCGCCCGGTAGCCCGGCAGCCCGGCGCGGTCACGGGCGCAACCTTCACATCCGATCTCACCCTGTGACGTGCTAAGAGAAAAATGAATGCTACGCAACCCATTACGCGTCCATGCACACGTATGCGACCATAAAATTTATATTTAAAGCTTTAGTCTGGATTATGTAAGTTCCGCAACATTTCGCATGTCAAAAATCGCATGTCCCTGTGAACATTATGCGAACTTCTAATAATTATATTAAAAGTGATATCGTCTTTTGCAGGCAAAGCGCCGTGACGTGCTTGCGTGACAAACAAAACTCGCCGTGCCCAAACGTTAGACAACATTTGACCTTCGCGAATCAAGCTGGATTGACTGGGACAACAAAACGAATAAATTACTATGGAGATATTAATATTAAGGAATCGTGGGTAATTTAAACAGAAATCTATAAACCCCACTATGCCCTGGAACTAGAGGTACATGAATTCATGCCATACAGTGTCAAAGTCTTAGCAATAGAGTTATATACTATATACTGAAAGTAATGTATATTACAAATAATACAAAATTACTTAACTGATACAGTATTTCATTCGAGTGAAAGAGTTTATCATAAGCAGGTTATTTCTCTATTCATTTAATAATCATATGTATAATTAATACTCATAATCGCATAATTACACCATGTATACGAATTGTAGTTTGCTTAGTGAAATCACAATATTCCATTTGTATTACTCACTTGAGATAAATATTGTGTAGTAGTATATCTTTTGTCATAGAAACAGTAAAATCGGTGAATGGTCTAAAAGTTATCTATACGTAACGATCAAATTTTAGCTTACTTTCGATTCGCAGGTTGTTGTGAATAGCTTATATAAACTGGATCCATGTTTACGTAATTATTTTGTTGACTATTTTTTGTCATATGTATTTCTGTACAATAAGTTTAATATTTGCAGCTATTTTAGTTTGCGATATAAGGGAGGCATTATAACATTGCACTTGGCAGGTTTCCTTTCGCCACTTGTATCGTTGATAGACATGTATATTGCATGTCGTGTAGCGTAGTTATCAAGTAGGTAATTTTTTTTAGTAAGAATTGTTCAATCTGTCGCAGCACTTGAATTGGTCTTGATCTTCTACCACGGTACTAGAGCCTTTTATTAAATAAATAATTTCTTACAAATAGCACGGTAAAGTAACTGCATTGTATCTCGTGGTTCTCGTATTTAGAAATTCATTGGCGTATCTATCAGGACGGTGATTGGCTTATTCATAATAGATTTTAGCATTTAATGGATTTTTAAGGCCTATGTAGGCGATTTCGCCAATGTTAAGTGGGAAGAAAGTTTAACACAATTAATGAAACAAAATAATAAAGTACCAACCAAAATTAGAACTCATTTATGGATAGCACAAATTTTTGTCCTGTGGGGTCTCGAACTCCAGGTCCTCCAGGTCTTCGGGGCGACGATTGCAGCGAGGCAACTGCTTTAACCACTAGACCAACTGTGATGACTTATTTTCATATTACTAAATCATACGTGACGGGAAAATTTATAAAATATAATTACACATATATTTCAAAAATAGTTCTTGACGGTTAGTTTTCATATCGTTATAGTAAATAAATAAAAATGATAACAATCTCAATAAACGAAAATCTTTATATGTCAAAAGCTGGATCTTGTACATTATTTTTTTTAATACAAACACTGACAACATTTATAAAGCGTAAAATAGACATATTCCTTGTGACAATAAGGAAAAATGAATTTTCTAGTATAACGCATAAATCACATTATCAACCCACATAATATGCACTGCATTGATAATTCACGGTGAACTGATAAGAACTGGTTTATATAATATGCAATGTTAGCAATACATTCGCATGCCAATAAAGATGATCGTAAAATCGACCGACTGAGTCGTTTATGGTCTGCGGTGAACTTGTAAAGTTCGTGTACTGATGTCACTCAAAACATTCGAACTCGTAAATTTCTATCGGTGGCTCACATACAACTTTAACAATAATAGCTGAGCGGTGACGTTTTCAAATACCGCGTCGATGCACGTGGTTTCGAATCCTATAATATAGTTGTGCTTACGGAAAGAAAATCGTAGCATTTCCTCACGAAGCTATCATCTTTACGATTGAGATTCTGTCCCCAAGCACTAGTAAAAAATATAAATATTTAATTTTATAAATAATGCTAAAGTTTCCATTTGTAAATTTAGAAAACAATTCTGTTAACAAGTTCGTTGATATATATTTATAAATAATAGGTATTTTTCGTTCCCGTGAGACGCTCGATCTGTGTGTGATTTTTACGTCGAAGACAAGAACATCTTGAGCCCGGGACGAATCTGGGACTTACGTTTCTTAAATTCTCACACTTCAAAATTAATTGGTCTGAGGATTAATGCATGATTTTTAACGCACCTGCTTATGCTAATATGTAGTTTTTTAAATATACATTTTTATTTATTAAACTACAAAAACTTTAAATTATTAGAAGATATTGTTCTATTACAAATTGTACTAAAAAGAAGTAGTGAACCGTATAGAAGCATGCAATAATTTCACCTTTTAGAATATTTTAGTAAAATAAGTTCAGAAAAAGGTTTTCATTTCTGTTTATTCAATTACTTCGCATATTTGAATCAAGTGTTCAAAATTAATCTATATCTTGAAGTAAAGACGATATTTTGAATTAAATTATTTATTATTTTGTTGCTATATAACAACAAATAGTATACAAATATAGTGATACTTTCTTACATGGTATACCGCAAAAAGACAATCTCGTGGACTATTGACGGGATTATAAAAATTCACTAAATGGAAGCTTCATTAACAATGATATAAAGTATTATAAATTGTTATTATGTTTTAATTAATTTCTATATTAATATTATAAAGGGGCAAAGTTTTTTGTTACGAGTGTTTGGTTGACTACGAAATCATAAGGCGTTATCAGTAAAGCACAATATTTAAGTATTAAATTATGCTGTTATATATAGCAGTCAATAATTTCTCAAAGTGAATATCACAATCTGATATGTACTCAATGTTCATACGAATTAGCCATAGTTTAGTGATGGTTATGCTGAATCAGTGTAGGACTGGCTTTAAAGTACAGCTGCTTATAAATACGATTTTTTTTCATTTTGATTGTTGTAGCTAACTAGTCTCTTTAAGGTTTAAGTTCTCTTTTTCTATAATCATTACCGGAAACAACAAAAAACAAATTAGCCATGTTAAAACGTGGTGTCTTTACTGTTAGCTGTCAAATAAATATAAATTTTGTGTTTTAATTGTATAGGAATTTAGAAGTTAAGTTATCGATTTGGTGACTATTGTACGCGTTATATAATACATTTTTTTTCTTCTTTTTACGCTAATGATTGTTGAAAAACACAACTTCGTTAGAGGTATAAGCGGGTATAAGAAAATGTTGAAAGAAGAAAATGGTTTTATTAGGGCGTTTCCGTTCAATGAAAGCTTTGGTTCATTTCAAGCACACATCAATCGACACAGCCTTTTTCAATTACTCTACGATTTCTTTAAATTATTTTTAAAATTGTTTAAATTAAATAAATAAAAAGACTGAACATAAATATAAAACACAACATTGATATTTATTTCGCAGCTGATAGTAGACACCATGTTTTTAACAAGCTTTGATCACGGGATGTAGTTTTGAAATATGTCGATGATTTAATATTTAGAATGTCATCTCATATCTTTATTAATTAGTATTTACATAAGCGAATGTAGAAAAAGACAGCTTGGCTAGGGGCTTAGTTTTTACTAGAAATGTGTTTTGGCTAAATTATATTAGATTTATTCAAAAAATAGTTGTAGATATGAAAAATAAAAAAATAATTGTGGACTACAAACTTTTTTGTCGCTTAGATCTCTTTGCAAATTTTAATGTATTGAGTAGACCCCCTTTATTTTCTCGGGGAAATGCATTTACGCATCCCCTCTCAGTCCCCCCGGACTGAGAGAGGTATGTGGTACTCGCCCGGTGCCAGCCACCGGGAATACCTAATAAAACCCCACAGCCAACTGTCGCCTTCCTGAGGTGACGCGGGTTCGTGCTTGCAATCACTGTGTTACCGTTGAGTAGAACCCCGTACTTTTTAAATATTCAACGTTTACAGATTCATCTAATTAAATGTTTTTTGACGTTCTCTGAATCTAGCTCGATAGAATCATCGAATTCCATAAACATTCGCCATTTAAAAATGTTTACTTGGTTGTTTATTGTATAAAGTATTATGTAATTATATTTTTCTATTTATGGAAAGTTAAAATTTTCCTCACGACTTGCTTAAACGGAATTCACTTATTTCAACTCTTTTGCAACTCACGGACTTTCACATTTCGTTTTCGTTTATGTGGACCCCTTGAAGTTCAGGGACAGTTCAAATGGGACGTTGATAACCTACGGTCTAGAGTATATTACATTTCAGTACATTAGATATAGATACATGTTATCTGTTGAGATCAATAGTTCATGGGACGTCAGACGTATTGTTCCGCGACGTATCATCCATGCGTAGGCTGATTTTTGTCTGGCGGTTGGCCAGGTGTCTTGGCGGTCTTTGTCAATGTTGGATTTATTAATACACTGCATTGTTAACGTTGACGAGGATAGCGACATTTTTTAAAAGTTTTTGAGATTTTAGTTCTAAATATATAATATTCGTTTAAAACTTTTAAAATGAGACATGTACGACATAGATAGGACATAAATGTAGATGTAGACTTTTCTGTACTATGGGCAGTCCGACTGTGATTGTAACTATACTGTTTAGTCTTGTTATGCGTTCCCCCAGTGATTAGGGTGATACCATAACTATTTAGATTTTAGAGAAGAATTCTGCTTATATGTTACGTAAGCATATTTTTTTACAATTAAATAAAACTGTGAATATTTAAATTTCATAACTTATACTATATTGAGTTATATTTTTTCTATTATGTTCAACTGAGTATACGAGTAATAAGAATACTAAAAATAAAGCATATCAAAAGTAAAATATATTTTTATGGCATGTAATTGTACAGAAGGCCTATTAATTCCAACATAAGTGAAACTAGTCTTTTGATAATATAACAAACAGCTAGTATACTACACATATGTACTAAATATAATTAGCAATCAAACGAATGACAATTATGCTCTTAACATAACATATAAATGTGTGCGCGGTTCAAACCCGCTACCTCTCAGTTCAATGGTACGGTAGTTACGGTACTAAATAATCCAGTAAGATGACTTTAGAAGATTCAACTTTTACTGTTTGTACGTTTTGCAAACGAATCTGACGCAGCAAGGACGTCCAGCAGCGAATGGTGTCGATTCAAATTGCGTAACTTTGTCTGGTATTTGGGAAATTTAATTATTTGGGTGCCGGTTCGCGTGTGTTTAAAATAAATCGTTATATGATTGCGTGCCAGATTTCGGTGAGTAGTGCCGCGTGTGCATCGCATGTCGCGTCGCCTCGACGAGACATTATCTGTATGTACCGGGACGGTGCGGCGCGGCGTCGTCTTCGAATATTTCCACCGCTCTAATTTACCCAGTTTGCTATTTTGCTAATTTTAATCAGCTCTAAAATAAATGTTATGTTTTTAACAGACTCAATGATGCCTCAGTGTAATGAGTTTGAGAAAACATCGGGATCAAACCGTAGCATGGTGGTAGGACTTTTTCTAATGATCGCCTAGTTAGCTACCACCCTTACCTTTTTTTGTTTACTATTCTAAATCCAATCTTTACGGACTTTCTCATTGCAAGGCGCAAACGCAAAGGCATTACCCGGACTCAGGCCAAGACGAGAGGGTATGTGCTGGCCCATCGGGTACTAATCACCCAACACTACCCACTAAAACGCACCACGGCGACATTTCAAATTCCCGTGTTGCCAGAGATTAGAGACAGCGCTCATACTTCTACTCTCATCACGGAAATTGTAAAACACGGGTAGTTCAAATAACTATTGACCGGGCCATGACACGTCTCTACTTGGTCGAAATAATGCGAAAATAGTCTACTATATCTGCTAATAAGAGAATCGCCGTAGTGAGTATTTATCAGTGATTAGCACCAGATGAGTCTCACACTTTCCTCTCATAGCTCAGCATAAAACTCAAATGTATTTTTCACCACGATAGCAAAAAAAAAGTACTCCACTTGAGAGAATAGTCCCTAACATGGATTATTCGAGGTAGTCGATTTTATTAAAATAACGATATTATTATTACTGCAAATGTTATAAATATTAATAAAAGTTACCTCGAGGATATTTGTCAATAAAAATGATTAAAACTGTTTTCAAGAAATCAATATAGATATATACGCAAGAAAATAGCTTACTTTATAATCTAACGGTAATGCTATAATTGTTTAGTACAAGGTGACACCCCTATTCTACACCCAACAACATTTAAATATCTCGCATTATAAGCCGGTTAACTGATCGATATAGGTAAGCACTCGTATACTGCATATATTTAAATTATTTCTATGATCGACATAATGTGTTTACATAGATGTTTAAGATCTAATTAAATTTTATATAACGCACAGGAAGTCGTGCTCGGTTTAGTATAGTAGTTACGATCTGTGTGAACATTCACTATGTATATTCTGCGGAATGGTCTGTCAATGATAGATAAAATGTATTGACTTTACCTTAAATATATACGTTTTAAAATTATTATTGTTGTCTTGAATTTGTTTACACCTTTATACGTTTGTACGTAATTTCATCGAATGTTAAACAATAATGTGGTCTATCTGGTAACATGTTAAACTTAATGGAGGGGAAGCTCTCAAGTGGAGTTGCCAGAACACATGTATAGGTTTTCGATGTTCGACTGATTTTCACATACCATACAAGTGCATATGAGAAAATGTCCTATAACTAAGATGTGGTTTTATGATTCCCTTCGCCGAAAACTCGGGCTATCTTAAATTTTCCATACGTAAGTAATATTTGTTTATGATACAATATTTTAGTATTAAAATAAAACTTTACTTATATATGTAAAATCCTTGTATCTTAATCGTTTTGTTTAATAGTCTGCGCGTACTATTTGATTCTTCACATCACTAATACTTCAGTCCACTGATTCGTTCTGGAGCTCCACTATTACTGCCTCAGTATTGTAAGACTGATAGATTATTAAAACAATTTTTATTAAATCTTGTGTTTATAATTTGAATTTATAAAGTTTTTTTTTAACCAAACATGTAAATATCAATTCTAGATCATAAAGTTATTTTTAATCAAACAGGTAAATATTTGAACCCCTTTAATTAAAAATTAAACTATTGTTCAATTAAACTTGCCTTCTTGTAAATGACCTTGAACATGAAAATGCTAACAATATGGTAGTATAACAATTAACAAAAGTAAAGAGGTAAGCTTTTATAAGGGCATTGATGGGTGTGTAAAAAATTACGTGGTGATATCCTTAAAGGTACCATGAGGTTAAAAGTCCCACAACAAAACGACAATAATTTATTAGTTGATTCATGAAAACGGGTGAATATTGTGGTGACGTAATGTAATTTCTATGTAATTAATTTTTACATTTATACTGACAATTGCAAGCACTATAAAAATATTATTTTGAATAAGCACTTACATAGGTGTATTGAAAATTTATTTATAGTTTGAAATTAGAATAAAATAGAAACAATCCGAAAATAATACCACACAAATGAGTAGGTACATATAAAATTAAATATAAAAAAAATGTTATCTGTCTAAATAATACAGGCAAATTTGTTTTTTTTTTTAAGTTTATTACAAATTTTCTTGATGTAGAGATTTTTTTTTAAATTTTGATTCTTTCGCCAATCTCTTTATATGTGTACCTATCAATTAGTAAGTACGAGATAGATTTTCACCCAAAACATATAAATATAAATTTATGTAGGTGTCAATAAGTAATTATAGAAAAATATTTAAATGTTCACCTTCTAAAACATTCCTATTGTGATGCAATTAAAACATAAATTGCTTATTTTGTAAAGTCACACATTTGCCTACAATATTTTCCTTATATGTAAGAAATTTCTATTGTTAAAGGTTATAGTGGCGGAAGATATTTAAATTATTTCTCAAACTAACCTCAACACTGAATTCCTCTTGTTGACACTTGTACACGGCTATGTTACTATAATTTGTACTATGTTAACTAAACTACGTTTACCTATATACACACAAACATATACAGGAGAATTAAATTGACTCATTACGATATTTCCAAAACTACTAGACATGAATACTTGAAATTTGCCATGGATATTCTGTTCACTACGTAGACACCCACTAAGAACGAGATTGTGAAGCGATGATAATTCAGTTCATAGTGTATACGAACGCCGCGTCAATAAACGCGAGTTTATTTCTACCTGCCATGAGCTTGAGCTTTCGGTTAAGGAAAACATCGGGATTAAACCATAGCATGGTGGTAGGGCTTTTTCTAATGCCCATCTGTCAAGCTACCGGTTCAAGTTCAAAACCTGTGCCCAAATACGTATATTAGGTGTGTTCCGACAGTTACATTTGATAACTAGTTCCACCACTAGATAGCTTGTCCAACATTTTGGGCCACAAAGTCACTTAACATCAGGTGATATTGTGATCATAAAGCTAAATACTATGAACTATAAAAAAGTAGTGTCGTCTCTTAGCCATAATGTTTTTTTTTAAATGAAGAATTTTCTCTTGATGCTTGATCGAGAACATACTATTAGGCATATAGACATATTTTTCCCTGAAGAGCTTATAAAAATATCATTAATATCACAATCATTTCTATAGTGAATAATATGTACGTAAAATTTCTTAGAATTTTCACGTTATCGATTATTTAAGTTATTCATGAAGTTTAAAGGTTTTACGTGTTCATGGTGCACAAATGTGAACATTTCGTGTTCCATTAAACTAACATGAAGATAGTAATTGTCAGTATAAGTTCCGTATAATAGTACTTTTTGTTGGTTCAGTGTCTTAATTTTTAAATTTTATCAATGGCACACTCTAACATATTTTTTCAAGATAATTATGAAACTAGTCAGACTTTTTTGATGTTTGAAAGGAGTTATATATCGATTTGACTTAATATTATATGAACTGAATTATCACTAATGCTTATGGTATAAGACTAAGTGATGCCAAGGACTACATTTTTGAGTTAATGTATGGTATGAAAAATAAAATGGTATGAATTTATATGTAGTACATTTTAATTAAGTATAACATTTGTTGTATTTTTTTAATATGTTACATTAACATGAATGTAATAATATGTTATAAATATTGTTGATTTTAAATTTAATCACAAATTATAAAACAAAATCTAACGCCGCATCTGTCTGTCTGTCTGTCTTAAGTTATTTAAGTTATTATATAAAATTGTGTAAAGGAAGGTTTTATGGCAATATCTCTGTAAATTCATTCATTCCCCCAATAACGACAATTACTGTCTATTGCTAATTGTCGTCACTGTAACCGAAATCGGCAATGATGATGATTGGTTATAGGCTTGGGCTCAACATCGCCAAAAATATCAGTTCGTCTCTGATTGCATTCAGCACGTCCTCCCAAGCTACAGCAGATTGTTGGTTATCTGTAAATATACTTTTAATGTTAATTCAATTATATTAGTCAGTATCTATTATTAATATATCATTCTATTTTAGAACAAAACTACAATACACTCCTTATTATAGATACGTTAATTTTGGTATATATAAAGTTTAAAGTAAAATCGCCCTTGAGTACTTGTTTGTTTTAAACAAACTTTGGCAGTTAACCAATGCGTGTGATTTCCGCACAAAACTCCAAGGACAACAATTAATGAAGCAGCTGCGTGACTGAATCCAAGGTTCTTTCCACTCGTCGACCGCAAACTTCATCCTGAAATGAATTACAATCGAAATAAATGACAGCTTTTATAAGGCTGCAAAACCGAATACACAGTCATAATACATATTATAATTAAAGGTAAAAAATACATTATTAACTGTTGAACAACTGTTTTGTTCTTGAACTAAACAAATATATAAAAAAGATATACATCCTACTTACGTTGTGTCAAATTGTGTATGTACGAAAAAGTGTAAATATCTGACAAAAACAATTTCACTTTTATTTTTACTAACGTTCGCTCGGCAGTTGAAATACTACCATAACCATTATTGAAAATTATAGGAAACTCTTTTAAAGTTAGAGGAAAACTAAATATTTCAAACATATCAATCGGCAAAACTAAATAAAAGTGAATCAGTTGATGAACAGACCAGGAGATTATCATGGCTTTTTTATATTCATACTAGATTTTACGTGCGGCTTCGCTCGTGTTAATATTGATTTTGTCAAACAAATCGGAGTTTCATGCAAAGTTTATCCCTCTCTTTAACCCATTTTCAATAAGGTTTTCGCAAAAAGTAGCCTATCACCGTTTGCAGGTTCCTATATATGTTTATTTTAAAATTCGTCATAATCGGTTCAGCGGTTTAGGCGTGAAAGCGTAACAAACAATCAAACTCACTTTGGCATTTATAATATTAGTAAAGATATAAAGCAGTTCCTGTTCGTGCCTAAATTTGTGTGTAAATATTTTAGTTGTTACACGGAAGTATCGTCAGTACCTGGTATGGATTAAAAACCAGTAAAAATATGGCGAAAAATAAACGCAAACTACTTATAATACGACATATATGTACAATGTGGATGTCAATAGGTACTTGGAAAACAATACAACTTATATTTTTATATAGGTTGTTTGTATTTTTCGCATTGCTTTTTTTTGTTTTGTTTGTAGTTTTATTTAAAAGTGAGCTTACTCTACGAGCTTTTATCTGTACTTTATATCTTTATGTTCAGTACTTTTATTTTTAAAACAAAATATTTTTTTAGCATGTTATACATATAATGTAATGTTAAAACATGTAATAGCTATTTAAAAGATAAAAATACTTTAGTACGATCTATGGAAAAATACCCAATTCATAACAATACATAGATAATCTATAATTTGCAATCAGAGAATTCTGGATACCAATACTAATAATATTTATGTTTTTATTTAAATAAGTGTCAGTTGAAATATCAACACCATCTTCTGAATGAACAGAGAAAAGTTAGGAAAACTAAAATTTATGAAAAGTGTTTTTCCTTTTAGTTTAGTGAATATACGCAGACGTCTATTTAGTTTTTGTAGGTTTTGATAGATGGCGCCTTGCCTTATATTCGCAAATGAATTAATTTATCGTAAATCTAAGAGGCCAGGAATTTGATGTAAATAAATAATGAAACGTTATAAGCTCATTTTAAGAATAATGTTAAAGTAGGCTTTAATTAATTAACTTCTTTAGGGGTCATTAACTTTCTTAAGTAAATACAGAAATAATACTTTTTCTGTTAGCGATTTTATATTTTATACTTATGCTGGAAGCCGATTTTAAATCAAAACGTATATTATAATAAAGTCATCTCGACTTAAAAAGACATTTATTGCATTGCATATATTAGCAAACGTGAATCAGAAATATATTAACTTTTAATTGTTTAACCAAACCCCGCAGCTGTTATACTATGATACTTATGACAGAACATTTATGTTATCTATATTAATATTATAAAGAAGAAAGATTTGTATTTTTGTTTGTAACGAATTAACTCAAGAACAACAGAACCGATTTCAAAAATTCTTTCACCATTAGAATGCTCTACATTAGCCCTGAGTAAAATAGGCTATATAACATTTTTTATGAAAATGCTTGAATATAATTTTATTACCACGTGAACGTAGTTGCGGACTCAGCTAGTAGATATTAAATTGATTATATTTTGTGACGTTGACGGTCCATACGAAGCGTGTTAGTGACAGCTAATAATTGATTTGATTTCCGCTGGTTGGTGACCTGTAAAAAGTCATCCTCGATGGCGTCTTAATCTTTACACCTATAGACAGAGAAAAATTATATTTGTGTTTCAGGACTCACTTGAACAGAAATACATAATAAGTGAATTTGTTCGTTGTATGATGTATTCAGTATTAGACCAAATAAAATGCTATTCAAAATTGATAATAATGATTGTGAAACAATGACGGGTTTATGAACATGTCTTATCTCCTTTTTAATAAACTGGTTAATCAAAAAGTATCCCTTGTCATATCCTAGCGTCCTATATAGATTTAGGCGTAAGTAAAACTGTTAACATTGCTCTTTAAACGTAATTATACGAAACCCTTTTACTTCACCTGTAAGTTGATATGTCTGTGGCTAAAAGGACATAACTGCCAAACAAATTTATTATAGAGTAATAAAGAAACTATCAAAACAGTCAGCCTTCACGGGATGCCCAGTAGATGTGAAACATTTAGATCAAAATTAGTATTTGTAGTTAATAAATAACAACAAAAAGATTGAATATACTAATAATAACAAAAAAGCAACGAAGTGTATAGTATATGCGTGCACATACACTAGCTAGTTCGAGAGGTGGCAAAAAGAGGGTATGATAGCATAGGCGAGCGTCATGGCGTTTACGGCAAAGCTAGCGGGTCGATTTTACCGACAATTTCACATCAAGAATTAAAGAATTTACAAGTAAAATTCATTAGAGTGTGACCAGCTTGTGACATCTTGTGATGTCGCGAAATGGTTAGCGGAGGAGTTAATACATGTTTTGGTATAGATATTTTTTTTGTTGTTCATTTTATACAGTATATTGATCTTTATAAAGTTACTTTTCTATAGTACGAAAGCTCAATTTGCATCGAAACGTAGTCAGTGCAAATTTGCCGACGAGCAAATGTTTACAATGGAAGGCGGGCTGCAGCCACTGAAAGGTCATTCCATTGTGTACCAGAGAAGACTCTTTGACAGTCGAACCAATAAACTCATCTACTTTGCTTGTTTGCAGATTTCAAACCGCTGACATAGTTTTATTCTCTCATATAAGAGTCGTATTTTTACATTCGCTTTATAAATTTTGGGTTTTAAATTGTGTAATAAAGCTTTTTTATATGTGGTATATTATAAATATTTAAATCATATTTATCACTATCTTCCATATTTAAATCATGTTATCGCACGTCAAATTACATATCATAAACAAAATCTTGAAAAACAATGTCCTTTTTGCAATTATAATTTTAACTGTTTTGCAAAAACATTTTTAAATTAAAATGTTTTTTTTTAGTTGATGTGGTTATTTTAAGTAAATGTTTCTTTCTAGAGATTTTCTGTAATGCTTACATAATGATTCATTGTGTTTAATATGAATAAGATATTATATAAGGGAGGTAATTCAAGTATGACCTATTAAGACTTTTAGTAATTTCTGACCATCCCATCCTCCTTGTCAGCAAAAGTGAGCAATGCTCGTAATTACAATTTTTTTGATCGCAATTATGTACTTTAATAAATGTGAATGTAGCTGTGAGTCCGTTTCGTGTGTGAGTCCGACTTTCAAAGTTTCTATAACTAAAGAGCGCGTAGCAAGTTCAACGTTCCCATACTACGCTTCGTAGCATGTCGTCGCCTCAGTGGTTTTTTGATACATCTACCATTGGTTACAATTTATTGTAGAATGTTTTTACCTTATTCGACAAAAAAGGTTAATTTTTAAAGTTATTTGTCTTGAACTATAATGTGGAAACTAATACAATTTTAAAATAATATTTTGTTTTAATAATTGTTTTACTATAAAAGGTAACACACGGTAGTTGAACAAAATGCGACTGAGACGACGAATTCAGTCTCTCATGAATTCTAGTTAATATGTTTTTAAAATTTAGCACTTAAAGAATTAATTGTACGGTTTAACTGAATGTAAGAAAAAGATTATTGATTGGTGTTGATTGTCTATGATATAATAACTTTATGAAGGATATATTAGAAATTTAAAATTAAATATATAATTAAGAAATTCGTCTAGAAATAATATTTAGGCGTGAGTAATTACATCGCTGTTTTTGTTTATTATAGATTCAAGTATATTTCAGCTTTTAATAATTATTTATACTTAATATATTATTCCGTCCGCGACTATTCTGTTATAGTTGTCTCTCGCATAGTGTTTACATAGAATTTATTGAGTCTAGCAGAACTACGTCAGGTCTTAGAAACCACCTGAATTTACAATCAGTTCAGGCTTGATCACCAACCATGAAGACTATTCATTATTTAAAATGTAATGTTTAGTTTTTTTTTGTAAATAAAGCCTTTAAAAAAGGCAATTCATTTACACGGTTTAACAGGTTATGCTAATCACAGTATACTAAGTAATAAAAAATGATTCCGCGCCAAAGGTCGTGGATTCGAGTCTCACGTAAAACAATTTTTGGTGTGACTTACAAATGATTGTTCGGTCTCTAGGTACTACTTTGTGACCGTTGCTTGTATGCTTATTCGCACATGGCATTAGCGAAATTATCTATATAGGTAGATTAGAAGAAATATGTACACGTTTCTATAATAGCAATGTTGGAACTGTGTAAGGGGTTGTACAATTAAACAAAAAGGACTACCAGAATAGCAAGTCTTCGAAGGTCAACGTCGATTCAGAAATTGGAAAACTTAAAAAGAAATCACTATATCGGACTTATCACCATGTGCATCTAGGTGGCCGAGTGTGCCACAATGACAGATGTAACGCTGTTATCTAGTGTTCGAGACCCGGTTGAATAAAATAATTGTGCCATAACACAGGGGCTCCCAATATTTTTTTATTCGTGGCGCACATACATGTTTACTATTTTGTCGCGGCACTTTAACCTAATGATACGAGAATGGTAAAGAGAATCGCTTCACGGCGCATTTCTTCACTCTTTACGGCGCACCAGGGAGCCGCGGCGCACACTTTTGGGACCGCTGCCGTAACATCTTCCATTCACGTATAATACTCATTTATTCTTCTTATTTTTGCGTTGTAAAATCATTTCCCAGTGTCAATAATAATTACATATTAAAATTATAACAAAATAACAATATTTTTCCATATTTACTGACAATTCATTTATACAGGATTATGGCAATGTCACGTACAAAACTTAGATTTTATTTGATAAATAAGACAGTAACGGTTCAATAAGATGATGGCTTATTGAACCGTCTTTGTAAAACTGTCCTGGGAGTTTTTATGGCAAATAATATATCGTTTACATAGATCGTTAAAATATAGAACTACCATATATCACGAAAAATATCACCAATATATTGCAATATAAGACCAAATAACTAAATAAATTAATAAAAATAATGACCATAACATCACAGATCGATATCTCACGAAAAAGATCCCGAATAATACTTACTTATTAGTTTGCTACTTCGTATCAGTACAAGCTGTATTTTTTTAATACGATCGTGTAGTGGTTAAATCTTTAGTCATTTAGTGAAATTGGAACTATTCGTGATATCATCACTCGTGGAGGCTCTTTTCATGAAGCCTAGTGAAAGAAATGTTAATGTTGTTTTTTTTTTACTGTACATTATTAGTATGAAGCGTATGGGACGAACTTCTTAGTAAACCATGCAGCGGGTCCGGTTTGAGAAAATACCGAAATTTGTAACATGGATGTAGGTTTAAGGGATCCTTTCCGTCTAGGGTCAAGACTCACCTTCACTACTCCTGTTTCTTTCTCTACCCAACCAGATTTGCTAGAAGCCTACTATCGCAGCTTTTGAGTCACAACAATAATAATAATATCAGAATATAGAGGTTGGCGTAATGTCTGGTATTTAAATTGCTATTTATAATGATTCGAATATCTATGTGTGTCACTGTGTATTTCTTATAGTATGTTTAATGTCTTTTGATGGAAAACATCTGAAAACGTTTAAATATTAAAAATGTAAGTAGTTCTTGAGTGACATCGCAAAGTAAAACTTAATCAACGTTATTAAGCGTTTTTTAACCTCTACATGATTTAATTAAAACATGAAACGCTAGGATGAACGACATGCAAAATTTAAAAGGGTCTCCTTTTTCTTAATCCTTTGTCCTCGTTAATCTGCTTTCACGATTAAAGTAACAGCGTCCGCTCGGATATTTTGTTTGCGGTTCTATATTTTTAAGGACTGGGGCTACGGATATTAACCCATCTTATAACTTCGCTTTGTCGGAGGATTGGATGAATTTATTTACATAAGTTACCTTTTCTTTTTGTAGAAAGATTTACAATTCTAATCGGACATCTTAATGTTATGTATTTTGAGCTACCACAGTAATATTTTTACCAATAAAAAGTGATATTAACAATAGTATTGTTAGGAATTTAAATTTTGAGTAAATTTTCTAAAAGTTTGCTCGACTGGATACGGATAACATATATTAAATTATTAGCTGTGCCTACGACTTCGTGCGCGTAAAACTAAAAATTATATAATCATTTTTGCCCGTTTTTGTAACTTATTTCGATAAAACTTTAGCGCTATTGGTGGTGGCGTGATTTGAAATAGCCTACAACTTGTTCAATCAAATACAAAAAGAATTTTAAAATCAAACTGATAGTTGCTAACACTAGTGCGTTAAAACTACACACTTTTTCGCTTTCAATTATTAATATAGATAGGCTGACCATAATTACGAAGAGCCAAACCGGGACGCAGAAGAGAAAGAGGTTCATTTTCATTTTGCTTTTCGCTTAATTTGTGTTTTTCATATTTGAAATGCAATCAAAATTATTATGAATTGAAAACATATTAATAAATGTGAATATATTTTTTATTAAAAAGAAAAAGAGGCAAAGTACAGGTACAAAGTACGGATCTCAAACCGTGACTATCCCGGTCAAACCGGGACGTATGTTAAGCCTAAATATAAATAATATATTATTTTTGGATATTTGTTTCTATTTGACACCTTCATTACTTAACCGATTATCCCGATATTATAGGTACACGTTGTTAGAAGTGTAGAACGAGACAGAAAAACTTTTAGTTAACCAAATATAACACAAGCGAAGCCGTAGGCGAAAGTTAATGAAAAATTCATATAAGACATAATTTTTATCTTCCGATTATATGTAACTTGCATACTAATTCTATGTAAGAAAATATTATAATGTTTAATATAGACTTAAACATTTAGTCGAAAATCAATAAAAAAGTGATAAAACCTAAAAACATTGAATTACTCTAAATATAAATGTCCGAAAAGTGTTTTAGTCGCGACATCAATAAAGCCATTCCCCGTAATATACGGAGCACCTGCAAAAATTTTCATCATTATTGGCTTTATTGTAGGTCTGACCTTGAAAGACATCTGTATTAGGGTTATAACTTATCTAAGGTAATTATTTTTACCAGACGTCATACTTTTATGACTCCCATATAAGTATGTGTTATACTGTATTTTATTTAATACTATTCAGTGAACAATTTCTGTTTTTCTTTTTACTAAATAAGATGTTAAGTTCGGTAATCTAAATATTTAATTATATTAAAACGAATATACATATTGATTAAAATTGTACCAAACTACATATTGATTTTATCATAAAGATAAATGTTATGAAATCAGATGTTAAAATAGTGAGTTACCAGGCCAATACTAAAAACTTTTTGACAAACAAAGCCATGTTGGTGGTTGTTGGTTGGTTACGTGGAAGTGAGCATGGAAAAGTGACGGTACTACAGCTGTTAATAAGCAAAGTATATTACCCAAACACAGCGACAGCCACAGAGTGACTAACAAGATTGGGTCATGAATGTCATGTCGTCTTTAAAAACTTTTGGAAAGTATATACACAAGGGATGATTCCGAAACGTGGCTAAATAAAATACGTTATGATACCTACTACATCGTGATACTCAGTTCAGTTGCCAATCCCTATAACCTCGCTCGAGAATATACAACGGCTCATTCTAGAATTATATACACCTAAGCGTGCCACTTATTTTACATCATCCCCCGTAGCTAAGGTCTTTTTGTACATTTGTTAGAGTAAAGAGAAAACAAAACTATGTATGAGATCAAAAAATTCTATAGACTAAATCAACTACAAATCTCAATACTAAATAACGCGATCAAAGCTGTGAAATAAATACTAATGTTGTGTTTTACGAGTATATGTACTTATGTGAATTTTAATGTTTTAACACAATCTGATCCCGGGATTTAGTGTTAAGATATATCTTCAGTTTAGTGTCTAGTATATCATCTCCAACACTTTTTGAATACTTTTTGCAGAAAAATACGACTTGGCTTGAGGAACTAGTGTATGGTGTTAGCGATCCATCGCAATTATCGTCTCACATTTACCACCTCTCAGGATATTAAATTCTGTTAAGACATGAAAGTCACAAGTGGTTTTTAGTATACTATATAGTTCAAGATATAGGTTTTAGTTATAAATAATAATATTAACTTTATGTTTATTAAAGGCATAAAATAAAGGTAGGTATAATAAAAAATCTTGGCACGTAACTTGTTACTAGCACGATCATTATTTTTATCAAGCTATCGCTTTTACTGGGTATTTTAGGTTATAAAGTGAAAGTAAAGCTAGTTTGTGAGCCGATTGAAATTAATAATTGAGTCATACAGAATTAAAAGCGGAAACTAAACATTTTTTCTGACGTTTCAGAGTTTATTAGACTCGGAGAGTTATGTAAAATTAACAGATTTCACTGTTTTATCTATTTCACTCTGTCAGAAAGAGACTCTACTTTCTCCTCTATAACTCAGCTGTTTTCACAAGTCTCTGTCATAATTAATCAAATTTAAGAAATATTATCTTAATAAATCTAAACAAAATCGTCCCCTATGCTATTACTATACAGAATAAAAAACTTTTATAATATGTTGGTGGAATGAAGTTTTCGTTGTAGATATAAAAATAATCACTAAAGTTAATAATAAGTTTTTAGTGGTGTCACAAAAATCCACCTTCCAAAATTCAACCGCCTACGAAAATTTACCGTCTACGGTTTCCTATCTGCTCCATTTACAAGTAAGGCGCTGTCAAGGCGCACGGATATTTCAACAAAAAAAGCCCACGCATAATATTATAGTAACTTTTTAAAAGAATTACCCTCTGCGAAGTAGCTTATCTTTTCAGAACTTGTCTCTTGTGTTCTTGCAAAGTTTTTAATACAATCGGAAATAATTTTTGGCGAAACATTAATAGACGTTAAGTTGTGTACGCCCTTATACTTCTATTGGATATTCCTAAGGGGTAATTATATTTGGAAGATACGAACACTACTTAATACATTATTATTAAGTAATACAAGAAAGTTTCTTTAATACATCGAAGTATTGTGAATTCATAACAAGTAAATACATACATGAATTATTTTACTGATAACTTTGATTCGAATCATTTTGTTCTTCCTATCAATATACGTCGTATTTCAAATAAAAATAGCTCATATAATATACCATACCATAGCATATATTATGGTGATAAAATTGGCTTTTCAGTGAGGTTACATTCGGGACTGACTGTTCAGGATGCGCCAGGCGTGCTCGTTATCGTCTCACGGAAGCTCTTTTCCAGCATCCTCTTAGGATCATTACAAGTATATTACTATTACATCCATACATACACAAGATAACTTCGGTGTTGAATAGGAGTTGATTGATGTACAAAGTTTTCCTATTATTCCCCTTCTGACAACTTCTAAGTCACGTCCTGAATAACTATCTTTCTGAATGTACACAAGTATAAAAAAAGGAATAATGAAACAAGAAACATTAACTGCATTGGAGAATACTTTTGTATTTTAGATACATAAGATGATCTTCGCTGATAAATATTTGACTACATCTTTTATATAACATTGTAGACGTCGCAGTAAGGATAAACCAATGTTTGTGGTCGGTTTAATTTTTTGGTAAAATGATTTTCATGTTTATTGTCATTGTGTTATTAGAACTTTTTTATAATATAAATTTAGATGTTACAATAATATCATCTAGAACTCCGACTTAAGATGACTTAGAGAGTCTGGCTCTTAAGTACGCCTATCGGATCGCATTTAAAGATGCTTTGGGAATAGCGACAAATTTAGAAGTCTAGAGCAGACTTCCTATAATAGTTTATTATTTGTTCTTATTTTTTTTTATTATTATGAATGTAACTATAGTTACATATTTCAAATTTGAACGCGTTTATTACTAAGAATAATTAACAATAATCAAACTGATTTATATTTGGTAGTCGCTGAATGAGCTGAACTGAAATAGAATCTCGTTTTGCCGCAGTAAAAAAAGTAATATACATAACGAAAGCTTATGTAATATATATAATATAAAGTTAATCGTTGTGTAAGAAAAAAAGAGGTTTTAAATTTTCAAATAAAAAATTAATTAAATTAATTTTTTATTTTTTATTATATATTTATTATTATATTATTAAAATATTAAATAATTAATAAAATAACAAAGAGTATGAAAGTCAAATATAATTAGGAATGAGTTGGACTGAATCAAATCTCTTTTTATCGGAGGAAAAAGTAATTTACTTTAGAGAAGCAGTTAGCTACTCACCGTGTTAGAAAAAAAAAACAGGTATTAAATTTGAATAATAAAAGTAAAATAAGAAAAAAATATAAGAGCCATTAGTATGAATATTTATACAGTATAATCCATATAGCATGTTTTTGTATAGTGTGTTTTTTTAATATGTATATTAATAATGTTTACTTGGCCAGGTATTAGATTTAAAATGGTCGAATTTTAACGGATTTGTTAATTATTGTCGGGTAAATTATCTTTAAGTCATAATCATCACTTGAAAATATATGTCGTAAGCTCTAACACAAATATTACATTATTCCTAATCCCTAACAAAAAATTCTTAAAGGCAGAATATTTTATTGGAAGCGCCTAAAGGTCATTGAGGATTGTGGGAGGCTTCGATGAGCTTAGCGCAACCGAACCATGTCTGCGCTCGGTCACCTATGAACCCATTTTCACTTCGCAGTCTGTGAAAGATGCATATGACATTAATTCTAATAGAAATTGAATTTTATATCTTGATAATTTATAAAGAGAGCAGAAGTGTACCTCCTATATACATATATTTCGTTGTTTGATATTTTAGTATTAACCTCGTTCATACTTTTCAGAGTGTTAGATAGGTATGATATGGATTATAGACATTTTATACATTTTTAATTATATCAGCGAATCATTTCAGTGAAAGAAAATATCGCAATGAAACGAATGTTTTCCACTCTTATCTATCAACTCTTATATCGAAATATTGTATACATGAACATGCCTGCCATACTTTCATCAAAAAATTAACAAGCTTCATAGTACATTACTTGAATGTTAATTTTCATGAGGTGCTCATACAACTGTACTAGCATATACCTTTATAATATATGCATTGCCTTAATATTGTAAGCGATAACTTAGAGTGCACAACAGAATATGCAGTTTCATAGTCTTTTTAGTGGTTCTCACCCTTAGTAAAATTTATAAAAGTTTAAAGTACAATAACAATGCAGCTTGAGCGGGACACTGTTCAACCGTACAAACTTTCGATATTTCAAAAACGCAAGCGAACGCTCGTGGAATATTATAAACTTTACTATAATTTTAAAATTACTAACTTTCGTATACTGAATTTAGTTCATTTGCTTAAGCCGTGAGCGCTGAAAATCTGGTTTGTTAGTAAGCATTGTTATAAAAATGCGCGTATCCAAAAGTCAATAACCATGCCACTACTGACGTCAAGATAATTTTTTTTATAGGTAGGGTAAATGTTCGACTGATTAGGATCCCATGGGTAGAAATTATAATTGTTGAAAAATGTCCTTAATTGACATATTATACCGTAAAAAGATGAGCTGAGTAAAGTTATTTGAAAACAATCTTAATAATAAGTTCAGTTCCTTTTTTATTTAAAAAATTAAGAGAGAAAATGAGTATACATTTTAACGCAAAAAGTTATGCCGCTGTCATTGGCCGCCGAATAAAAAATGATTTACAACACTTGGAAATAAAAGGTCTCTCTCTTAAAACAAAATTTATAGAGATTTCTACCCATTGAGAGAAAAAGAATGTTTCAACTAGAATTTGGAGTGTTATTTTTTTCCAAGGTCTATTAAATGAAAATTAAGAATTAATAATTCCCTGTGTTGTTTTAGAAGCATTCGAATACAGTGAATATATAATCATTTTAAAATGTATATTTAACAAATGCTCGAGATATAATTTCCAGGTTTAGGTATTTACATTTCGGTTTAAAGTTAGTACAAAGGTAACGGATAATACATCTCAAATGAATAGTAAACTTATTAGGAAGGTTGTGTTAAGATTTTTATTTTTTTAACTATACTTTACAGAAAATGACGACTTATTGTGTGACTGATTTATCCTACCTCCAAAACTACCTTATCATTCATTTTACCTGCACAAATATTTATTTTATGATATCAATACAACTTTACTCTAAGTTTGTATAGTCATATAATAATTTTTTGAACAATGAAATAATTATATTATGAAAAGCTTATTGAAGCATCAAATTATTACCAAACGAATGACTATTCAACAGACTTAACAATATTAATCACGTAATAATTAACAGCTATTAACACAAGATCGTTAGAGCTGATGACCGCATAATCGAGTTGTCTCCGTTATTTTGTGTAAACATAAATTATCGATCGTCTACATCAAAAGTGGTAGGTACTTAATTTAATTGTAGAATAATGCTATAAAAATAATATAGGTTAACGAGGTTGCTCGACGATTGCGAGGGCATACTGTTCTCATTGACAGGTCAACATGGTGAAGCAAATGGGAAGTGTATTCACCCATTCAAATCGACAATTGACTACTCGAATTGGTTACATAGTGAAAGTTTGAACTGTGTACTTTTTTTTTAATTGCTCTATATAAATATTATCTAACATGTAATTATCATATATCGTAAAACTATATGAACATTAGGATAATTATTACCATATAGTGAAATTTAAAATATCAAAATTTTTTGGTCTGGTAAGCTGTATATACATTTTATCCTATTATGAAAGGTATTGTCTGTCCCTATATCTGTCAATTATTATATTTACATACATTTTAATTAGATATATATATGTTTTGTTACGTTAGGCAATATATTTGGGCTAATTCTATCGCTGAATCTGTTATCGCCAATGGCGAGGATAGGAGCTCTTACTACCTATAGCAGACCTCCGTAGTGCCGCAACAATTGAAAGAGCATTTTAAGCGTCATTAGAGCGACATTTTTGCTGTTGTTGATATTTATTAGTAATTCAGAAGTAAACAATAAATTACGGCTAGATATATATGTTTTAAGTACAAATATTATGAAAAATTGCATTTTTTTTAAGAGAAATTTAGTTCAGAAATATCTGCCGCGCGGCTCGTCCCTCTATCTTATTGGGTTTTACTCGAATATTCATAACAATCTGTCAGGACATATGTGTGCGTTGCGCACGAAGTTGTGTTGAATGATACTGGCGCTGACTTCAACATCTGGGACCACGGACCACTGCTTGGTAAGTGAGGCTTTCCTTTTCATTGATATTGGTGAGAGGAGATCTAGTGATGTAAGGCCAGCCTTACCAGTTCTATGCTGCCCGTTCCGCCGCGCCATTCGTGTTGGTATATGGCATATATGGCTATATATAGTAATCACAGGTGTTTTCTCTAGCAACTTATTAACTGGTTATGTTTTGTTTCATTAGGCAATTTATAAAACGTCTTATAAAAGATCATCTAGTAGTCCATATGGCAATTTTGTTTCAATACAATTTCTTGCAATAGTACATCTAGACCATGTACCCAATATTTGGATAAAAATTAAATATTGTAATTTTATCTAATTATCTAGATTCTAGATAAATTATGGTCAATTGATAGGATTATTCATGTGAAGTGTAAAAATATTTCAGATTTTATAAAGTCCGTTCTTCCAATAAAAGTGCATTAACCTATTTAAAAAGAGTGCTAACGAAATTTGTCTATATAATACCTAGGTTTAATTTGTTTATACACTTCAGTACAAAAATGTGATAACAATATATACTATTATAATGTTGAAACGAAAAGAACTCAGCTTAACTTTCGTGAATAAGCTTAGTCGATTATTATGATTAAGCAACATAATTTGTTTAACCTGAATGAGTGCTAAGCCTTTCAGCGTTTCGACACGAAGGCGGGTGGAAATTCCGTCTATACATTGCCGGATAGCATGACTGTAGCAGTAATAAGAAATATGTTACTGGCTGTAAAGTATAAGTTATGTTTAGTGGCTTTTTCTGAAAACTCAACCTTCGGAAATTGACGTTAGTAATTATTTTTAACGTTTATTATATAATTTACATATATATTAGAATAAATTCGGCAAATAACGAAAAAAGTAACAGAAAATATTTTATTAAAAAATAATTTCTTTTACGTTCTTAAATAACAGAACAGAGTGACAGACTGGTACATGACTGATTGACACAGACTGGCACAGCACAAGAAAGAATGGCGTAAAAGGGTGGACGCTTATGCCCTGCAGTGGGTTGAAAAGAGCTGCCCATGATGATGATGATAACATGGTGAGAGCCCTGTTTAATAGCAAGCATCTTACAGTCCAAAAACTGCGGCGACAAATGACACAATGTAGTAATTCATCGGCGATCGCGTTTACCATACAAACCTCTCGAGGCTAATGATTGATTACGTAGCGTCAAAATGTTTTTTTTTATTACGACCTGCGTTATTTGCTACATTCGACTTTATATATGACTAGGTGCGCTCGTGACTTCGTTCGCATGAAAATAAAACTGTTATATATTTTTTGCCCGTTCTTATAACTTTTTTCAATACAGCTTTGTTCCTATTGGTAGTAGCTTTTCTCTATAATGGATCTTTCAAATTCAATGATAATTTTCGAAATCTAACTAGTAGTTTCTAATATTAGCGCGTTCAAATAAATAGTGTAACAAAATTTTCCACTTTATAATATTAACGTTAATTTACGGCGCGGCTTGGCTTGCGTTTATTACTTTTTTTATAGTTAAGACTTAGGCTTATGGCCACAATCTCACCTAATCTTAAATGACGATATGGCCCAAGTTGGAAGACACGCTAAACCTTTGAAGGAACTGGCTCTCAAGTGCAACTGCTGGAACACACCTATTAGTATTTGGCGGCAGATTTATAAGTTGAGGGTAGTAGCTAGCCAGGTGGGCATCAGAAAATGCCATACCAGTATGCATACTGATTTTGTCAAACAAATCGGATGACACATATAAAGTTTCAGACAAAGATTATTCCTCTCTTTACCCTACTTTCTAAAAAATTTTCGAGAAAAGTGTATCCTATATACGTCTCCAGGCTCCTATAAATTTCTATACCAAAATTCATCATAATGTATTCATTGCTTTAGTCGTCAAAGCGTAACACACAAACAAACAAGTTCGCATTTATAATATTAGTACAGATAGTAAGGATATAGATATAGACATATAACAAATATTCTGTAAAATAGAGGAGATAGTTTGTCTACGTATTCATCTGATAAATGTATAATAACTACTTCAAGAATTCCTACGGCGTTATATTTTTAAAATGTTGTGTATAAAAATAAAAGTTAATCTCGCTTCAGGTAATTTAGTTATAAGAAAAAAATCCACCTAGACGTTCATTTAAATCTTGTTTAAAAAAATTTAAACGTATCGTTGACATAAAGTAGGTACTTACGTTAAAAATGTAATTCGTAGGAACAAAGCCATAGCAGAAATAGCTGATATCGGTTTTATAACGACAGTTTCATACTATGTACTATCTATAACATATCAAATATAATCTAAATCACTTTGAAGCAAATATTTAGTGATTTCTTCTATCGATTTGCTCTTGCGAAATACACAATTCGCTGGCCGAGTTTTAGATGTCACTAAACTAAAAATTAAGGACGCATCTTACCAGAAGCAAACACATTCATAATATAACCAAGAGGTAAACATATTTATTTGTAGTGAGTCTAGGTTATACTCCCGATTCAAAATTTACTGACATGCACTTACTACGTGGGTTCTAAAATATCATGTTGATTCGAAATTGTATTAAATTGCAATTAATCTAAAAGCTTGACATAGGGCGACTTCGGTATACCGCTCAGTGAATACTTAATTAATGGTTACTGGTGACCGTTGATATAGAAGCTTGCTAATGGAGCTGAGTGCGGTCTATAATCATACACAAGCAAGTTTATTATAATGTGTAAACTATAAAATAATATTTACGTTATTAAAATATCAAAACAAATATAATGTACTGAACATATTACACACACAGCAATTTAATTCCAAACCAAGTAAATGTTGTATTATTAGTTACTAAACAGCTGATCAATATGTATAGACATTTAACATCTCAAACACAAGTAAAAAGTATAGTTGTCATATAAAATTTAGCCGTGGTCACTTATTGAATACCTGTCTCCTTGGATTAATAGTAGGCTTGTTACCAATGTACCACAATACTTTTCAATAAGTATTCTATAAGAAACAACCCCTTTAAATTAAATTATGCACGTATCTGTTTCATAAGACAAGATTGGCGTTTCTTACAGTGTATCTATGTCTGGAAATTCTTCTAGCTCTTTTACAGAGTTGTGCAGCGCTATACGAGATGTTAAATATAAAAGGCGGTGGACGCCTATTCAATAATAATAAAGCAACTAGGTTAGTAGTACTGTCTTGTTTGGCTAATAATATACAATAATCAGTAACGTAACATGTACTCATGACTAATTCTATTTTGTTTAAATAAAATAAAACGCCTATAAAAGATGAATCTGAGAACTCCGTTCCCCTCACAGATAAAGCATACACATTGTGGTACTTTTTATGTAGGTATATAAAATGAAAATGACTTTTCTTTGAAGCGCAATCACACAGAATCTACTGAACGTACCGATTTGGGACTATGACAATTCGAGGCGGTTCGTAGATAATTTTAGACTACTTATTTTCCATTCCAAGTATTCTTGTCATTTCTATAAAAAGTTTTTATAAATGTTACTAAAAAATATAAATAAAAGAAAAGACTAGCAGTTTTCTTTATTCATTTAACTTTTATTTTTTAATTCAAATAAATATTTCATGTTTTTGCTGAATGTTTGACCATTGACTTATGAATTTAAATAAACGTCTAGCGAAGCACGTAGTTTGGCGTATTTGTGTGTTATCGTTCTATAAAACGAAAAAGGTAATTCAAAACACACGTTTGGTGTGTTTATGAGCATAAAAAGAATATATATATATATAATATATAATGTATATATAATGTCGATCAGATGCTCGTATTGTAATTCGCTCGCCTGACCGATTTTTTTCCCACGACCGATGTGATCCAACAAACAAATATCGGGATTTTCAGAATGTGTCAGTTTCAATGAGATTTCGTTGCGTGATAAAAGCTCGCTCACGCACGATGGGTAAGTTCTTATTTAGTTTCCATCCGAGAACAGCCAATTTATTTTATTATGTTTTATTCCTCGTAGTTTGCGTTTAGCCATAACCTCATCTGATGCTAAATGACGCTGTAGCTTAAGAGTCATCTTAGGATTAATCTAATCTTATCAGAGTGTCAACTCTAAACCAATAAAGTGGCTCGAGCACAAATGTAATTTGTAGAACATATGTACATACATATAGATGCTTGGCTAAGTTTTCCATTGGAATGATTTTCATCCTGATGGAGGTAGCAGCCCAGGTGAGTATTAAGAAATGCCTTACCATGGCTTACTATGACTTATATATTTTTCTTCACTGAAAGCTCTACTCATTATTAAATTCAAGAACGCTGCGATAGATGCAAAGACCGATAATGGTACCACGGAGCCATCATTGAGTAAAACAGGAATATTTATATAGATAATTAGGTATAAATAATAATTATAAGTATTAAATATTATATTATATATTAATTATAAGTAATAAATAATAAGTATACTAGGTATACCTTATAGTACCTTTCGGATTTTATTTTATAGCGGACTTATCTCAGGAATACCCAACACTCTGAAAACACAGTTAAACCCTTTACAGCTATGTTTCATGTGACTAACTCTCCACTTTCATCGATCATGCCTTGTTTGACTGAAGACGTCGTTACTACCGCACCAATTATTACCTGTAGTTTTCCAATATACCGGATTTTGACACTGCTACATTTATTACTGCCGTAGCGAGACCTCCGAATATTCCTCAGTAAACAGGCTCTCTAACGCAAAAATATTTTTTTATATCAAACTTCTCCTCCCTTAAATACCCGATATCAAACACACAAAAAATACTTGCTTTTCGTAATGTTAGTATTTATAAAAAAATGGTTAGCAAACTAGTCATTTTTTCTAATAACTAGTTTCTACAAATATAACAAACTGTTGGTTCGAGCGTCAGCATAAGACATTTTTATTATTATTTGTTCACTATTTATTGAAGTTTCTACGAATTAATAGTTACTTCGTGAAATAGATCGAGTTATTTATTATGATACCAATAATTTGTTCACAAAAAATTAAGTTTCGTGAGCAAAATATAACAGAGTGATGTTTCTTAGACTTCAGGCTAAATAATAATTACATAAACAACAAGGGCAATATTTTCATGTAATTTGTTGTAATTATGCTTATGTTAAAATGTTTTTTTGTTGCCCCGAAGCGAACGTGTCCCTTTTTATACACTATGAACCCGTCGTAATTAAGCATGTATTTACATACAATTATCTTAATGTTTATAAGTATACATTTTACGAAAAGAATGAGTAAAAACAATATTAGGACCGAGTTTGTCGCAGGCATTAGCATTAATGATAATTATATACTTTGATCGGAACAGTTCAGTTTAGAGTTGAAAAATACGATTTCATCATTATGAAAATTGATTCAAATGAGATATTGTGATTCCTTTAATGCCAGTCTGATGTAGAGAAAATGAAGTGAACCAGATCATAATTATAAATTTGAAGTATTATGATCAGTAAATAAATATGTTCTATAATTATTTACGTGTAATAAAACAAAATATTGATCACGCCAGAGTTTTCTAACACGAAACGGAACGCGCTTGCGCATATATCATAATCTATGGTTTTGTTGATTATCTATAACAAAGTGAGTTCAGAATAACACGAAAGTTGTGAAAATGAAAACCATTAATATAGTAAACCGGCGGTGGCTCAATGTTTTATGAGAACAGTGTAGTGAAATGTCATTAAAAGTAAAGGGTACGAATAAAAGTAATAATTCACTCCAATCAGCACCGATCAGCACAATGCAAGGAAGTTGTCCTCTATTCTTAATATTTATCTATTTACAAATCCTGGGTGTATTATGGCCAGATCTGGCTGTCTTGTCGTGCTAGTTTATATCATTTTAAATGAAGCTTGTGATATTTTATTACGTACTTGTTACAAACTATTGTAAATTTTAAAATTATATTTCAGATATCTTTTATTATTATTTATTAATTTGTTGAAGTGAAACACTTTTTTAGGATTTAAATAACAATTATTAAAATCATAAATGGATCACCGCTAATACGGCTCATACGGCTAATACGGCTAATACGGCTAAAACGGCTCATCTTTCAAGTTGTTACCTAGAAGTAGATTAGGTCTTGCATTGTTATAGAGAAAAATTTAAAGAAGAATACCGGGAAGTTGATACCTAATTACATGATCCATTCAGAGTCAAGATATTTTAATATGTAAAAATTTTGTGTATGTTTGTTTGTCACTGTGTAAGTTATAAACGAGTTACAAACGACAGAAGTAAAACTCATATGATATATTTATTTTATCGAGACGATAGTCTATAGCTATTGTGTATGAAGGATAGCGCTGTGGGTAAAGGGATAAAACAACGTCTGCCAGACTTTCATGGGATTGGCACTCAAATACAATTGCCGGAAAACAGTTACAGGTATTTGGCGGCAGATTTTCAACTTAAGGTTTTTAGCTAGCCAGGTGAGCGTTAGAAAATATATAAATATGGACATATATACAATATGTATTGAGTAATAACGATCAATTGTTGTGCACAAATATTAGATACTAGTTTTACGGATTTTGCTTAATGTTTAATCCGGTTTGGCTGGGTGTGGTTATTAGGAGATCCATTGTATTACTTGGAGAAGCACGGCATAGTGACGATACTGTACTTGATGTTTAGACAAAGAACAATCCAAAACCCATCATCGAGTATTATTGCTGCTATACCGAACCGTAAGCTTCTAATTACTTACTGTACACTACTTGATTCCGAAAAGTGACAAACAATAAGAGAATCAGTTTATTGGGTTTATTACAATGTGCTTACTGATCATAGGTTTGTCGGGGACACATACCTACCCCACCGCATAGTTACTGGATATATAGCGGGTTATCTATAAAAATTGATACGCTGAAGTGTACCACCATGGTAAAGTGATAAACGTCGCGTGGGGTGGTCGTGATCCAGACAGACACAATTGCTACGTCCTACCTACAACTCCGCAAGATATAAAAATCTCCAAGGTTTATGAAGTTTAGAGTCATATATTTATAAATTATGCGGAGTATAAATAATTCTCTCAATCAAACTGTATTGTTCGTAATGGGCGACAAAGATAAGAGGGGATAATTTCTAAACAACTACACTTAAGACTCCAATAATATCAAACTGGAGTTAAAGTTCGGATATATGTAGATTTGGATACTGCATCAAGATGACTCGCTACTGATAGGAAATGTCTCAATTAGTTAACTGTGTTATGTATCGTCAAAGTTGTTTATAATGGTATTATTATCTCCGCAATAATAACTTTAAAATGCGTGTATACTTATTGTAGAAAAAATGTCTTTAATTTTTATTTTTTATTAATTGATAACAAAATGTAAAAATATTTACCTGAGTCTTTTAATTCAAGAAGGTTTAGAAATAATGTAAAATAATATAAACAAACAACACGTTACTAAAAAAATTTGTAAGGGTCACAATTTATTAATATTCATCTTGTAATAGAGTAAGGATTGTCTGCAAATAATAAACAAAAACATATTAAAAATGAAACAGTCAAAGAAATATCAATAGACTTGGAAATATATGCAAGTTTAATGAAAATACAAATTAAAATAGGTACAGATAAATTATGATAAGTGTCCTTTGTATTTTGTTATTCGGTACTCGGAGGATCATTAGATGTTTTATCTTGCGAGACCAATGAGATAATGGTCAGGAAAATATTGCTAGCATAAACATTATTACATACACTAATCATCATTTTATTAGATTTATGTTGTACATAAAGCTGTTGAGGTCAAAACCTCTAATACTTAAAATAAGTACGCTGAAGGGCTCTGAAGGGAAGAGAGCAGGTTATTTTTTTAAATTATAGAGGTTTTTACTATATCGTGGTTTGTGTTATCGAGGTTCTACTGTAGCTTTTTTGTAACTTTTTTAATACAGTTTTGCTCCTATTTGTGGTGGCGTAATGTTTAATAGATTAAAGCTCTTCTCAATAATTGTTCTATTAAATACAAAAAAAAATCTAACAGGCGTAAGATTAGCGCGTTCAAACAAATAAACTAAACAAACTTTTCCGCTTAGTCATATTAATATAGATATAAAACAAAAAATGATCATAAGTGCTGTTAAGTAGAAGATATTTAATTTTCAAAATATAACACTACTTTAGAGAAAGCTCAGCTTATTCATAATTACTATATAGTTTACTTTACACCTTCAAAATCAAATTAGTGAAATGTTCTAAATAATTTATAGGAGTGATTTCATATGATTTCTCATTAACTTTATGCCATTGTTGTTTGTTGGGCTCCTTATTTATTGTGTGAAATATGTTGATATGCATTAAATTATAGGATAAAGTGTCATAGCGATCGATTCTAAATAGCTTGTATTGTAATAGTATGATTAGATATCTGTGATATAATATGAAATACCAAATATATTTATTTCGTGTATATTTCGACAACAAAATATTATCTATTTAAAAAAAAATTTGGTCATTTCTTTATATATAATGTTTCTAGTATATATTGATAGTAGTATAGATCTTTCACAAAATATTGAGGATTTTTTTACTGGAGAAATCTATATATTTGTGGGAATGCTTAAGTGTATAAAATATTTACATATTTGAATAGACTTTTAGATATCAGTAACTATCTGTCGATTTAGGTTAATGTCAGTAATTAATATATCTTTTTTCACATATACAATTACATACAATACGAATTACAATATAAGTCGGTTAGAAACTGCGGTAGAAACTAAACTTTTTAAATATATTCTTTTCTTTCTTTCTTTATATAGATTATGTGCCATAAGAAGTTATTGAAGAGTTTTCTCGAAATACATATTTTTTCTATAGAAGTACAAAAAAGTGACTGCACTTTGCCTGGTGATATATATGATCAATAGATTACCCAGCTTTGGGAGTCGTCCCAAGTTGCAATCAATAAATGTTTGTAGTGCATGCGAGTGAAACTACGGGCAGAAAGTTAGTAGATTATAAATAAACCAGTTAAATTTTAACGGCCCATTGATCTCACGTGTTTAGCTGCAAATTGCAAAGCTGACGGCACTAACCACGTTTTGCCGGTTAGCCGCATCTACTACCGTCGTCAGAAGGTCAGACCTGTTCACTTCATTAAATACGGCTAGGTGTATTTACTTCGTCATGATACTGTGTCTTCATATATAAATCTGTATTGGTATACAGAGATTTTAACAAAGCCTAACATTACAGTTTGTTCTAAGATCAATTAATCTAATGGAAGTTCCTATTGTTTTTTTATAAAATTAAATAATGCCAGTAGACGTGGAATCAATTGTAAGGGATAAATAGCATGGATATTTTAAAGGCAATATTAATATTATTATAGTAATTTTATATTAGCATAGTAATTGATTCGTTGATCAAACACTAGCAAATTAATTATATGATTATTTGGGCAAACACACCACAACCTGAATCATCTACTAATATTTTATTTTAATTAGTGAAATAAATTTATTATTTCAGAGAATATCAGTGAAATTGAATATGTTGTACAGTAAAATTTAGTGTTATTATACCGTAGTTTTATTGTATTCCATATTAAATTCTCTTGAGTGTTTTTTCGCCAAAAATAACCAATAGTCTATGCGTTAAATTAGTTATTACATAAGTTGTTAATATTATATGAGTTTATTCTAAACCCACTAGTCTTACAATATTTAACAAAATTAATAAAAATAGGTTCTAGTAAATTTAAAAGCTATAATATAAATTCTAGTAATCTTACAAGTATAAGAAATAGAAAAATAAAAATGCTCAATTAAAATGAATATTGTCGTAACGTTTATATTTAAACAAGTTTTAATTAAAAAGTTCGTCCATTCCCTTTGCAGTAAATTAAAAGTTACTTGCACATAATTAAAAATATTACAAATGCAACAACGGGATTATGTACGCCGTTTGAACATAGGACAAAGCGCATTGTGTCGGCAACAAAAGGGGACGTAGTAATAACAATTTCCAATTTAACACTATTTGTGAACCCCAGGTAATCCGTAAAAATAACTGTTTAAATATGTACGTAGAAAGTCTATTCGAAATACGACGTTCTATTTCTTCTCAAATTACAAAGAATATAGAAAGTGGGATCTTTTTTGATATGTAATATATTTTAGTAAAAGTCGAAATAATATCGTGGTCTGCCTGAATATTAAGAAGGCACAAATGCCTAATTAATTTAAAAACATAATGTACTACTTTTGACTTTGAGTACATTTGCGGGAATTTAAATAATTGAAATCACTCTTATTGTACCGCCTTGAGGCATAATTTTTCAAATACGCAGAGTATTTTTTTTTATTTCTTAGCAATACCTTCAATATGAACTGTTCATAGGAACTATTATTTCCTATAATACTTTACCTATATCCTCCAACAAAGTTCAATCTTTCTGTTTGCCAAAAATTATTAAAATTAATTTTGTGATTTTGTCTTGAAAACGTAACAAATAGACAAGCAGAATTACTTTCGCATTTTGTTCGCAATTTGGATTATAATAAGGCTACATCGGAAAAATGTTTTACGTTTAGTGGAAATATGTCATGTCTGGCTTTATTATCTGGCTCAGTGTAATAATTAAGACTTATTTAGGTGTAATACTGTGTAAATATTTATGAAAGTAATTGAGATTAGTTAATTGAAATTTGTTTACTTATTAACAATTGTTTGTTAATTATCTGAAAATTATTTATACAAAAATAAAGGGATTAGCGATTTAAGTATTTCAACATAATGAAATATTCAGCCTTGGCTCTTGAGATATTTGATATGAAGGTAAAAATATTATCTTGCGATACTTTATTCATTACACTTATAATAAAAGTAAATTAAAACTCCAAGATTATAGCGGCGTGTTTATGTTATCTCGTTACTTTTACTTTAGATTCTGATGCTATTGTCATTAAAGCGAAATATTATACAATAAAATATATTGTTGAACAATGTCTGTCTCGGGATAACATTTGATACAACGTATACAATTTAAACACCTATTAACCAGGCGGAGAACCAAATGGTAGTGCATCCATCACACCGGTCGAAGAACCGCTAAAGTAGAAAAAGAAAACGGCATATTAGAGGAGTTCTTGAGTGGATATCGTGTATATGGCTAGTGAGGCGCAGGAAACCTTTAAGTAAATGGATGGATGATTTGTGGAAGGTTAGTGAAAGTGACTAGGTACGGATTACCAGAGGTCTTATCCAGACAAAGGACAGCGATATTAAAAGTCAAATTGACAAATTTAATTTAGTTTTGGAACACTAGAGCATATGTATAATACGTTTTTGCTATTCAGATGCAAATATTTAGCGATTTTTGCCATCGCTTGGCTCTTGTGAAATACGTAATTAGAGGTATGTTGATCGTGTTCTCTTCAGACAAGATAATTGTAGCTACCAGCTTACAATTCAAAATTCAATATTAAGAGATAGCGTAAAAAAACTGATAATGCGTAGCAACTAGAAACGAAGTTGCCTCTCAAGTTTCACCGAAGGACGATAACTGGTATTTCATGAGAAATTATCACTGCAAGGATAGTAATTTCTCAAAAGTCACGCAGGAAGAAATTCAGTCGTTTATTTTGTTGTACTTACTATGTATTGTTAAATGTTAATAACTATCAATTTGTTTCAGGCAGACACAATCTCTGATTAAAGGTGAAACTACAGTTGTCAGTTGGTTCTCCCAAAATTTGACTGCACTGATCTCACTATGCGATAAACTGTGAAATATATGTGGAGCGATCAAAGTTGAAAGAATTATAAAATAGTATATTAAGTTACATACAGGGTATTATAATTATTAAATGTAATACAGATTAATATTTACGTGTATACTACTATACTCTTCCGCTTGGAATCGATAGGCTGATGTCGTTGGTTGACGGTTGACCCGAACTTGGTGGATGATTCGGTCATTGCTATATACCCACATATGGTTCAATCATCTGCCAAGTACGGCTCAACCGTCAACCAAAGTCGTCAGTGGCAAATCAATTTCAAACAGAAATGCAAAGTATACACTTCAACATTTAATTATTGATTTCCGCAAAATAACGCCTTCAATAATTAAATATCAAGTACAGCTTAATAATTTAAATGTTATCTAGCGTTCACATATTACATTATGGACCTTATTGGATATAATAGAGTATTTTAAAGAACGAAACTTTGCAACCTAATAAGATATGAACTTTAAAGTTAGATCTATTATCACGTAGAGATGTTGTTTAGATTTCTAACTATTGTATACGTTAAATAAAACAGAAACACAGTAAACAAAACTACTTTAGACTTTCAGACAGTGCTCGCAATTTAACTTACTTTAACTTGTGTACTATGCATAAAATGAGAAGTGCATTTGTTACTCGTGATATGTGTTTCATTTATAATAAAATCTAATTATTATTTAAATAAGACAACATACGCACTAGGAATCAAAGTATATGACGGTGAGAACTTTACAAGCATACAAGCAACAGATACAAAGTACACTTAGACTTAGAATAATAATTTATGGATCACACTAATTAGTTGTCTGGTCTGGGATTTGAACGCAGTAGTGGCAAAGCGGCAATAGTGTCATACTAAATGATCTCTCTACTTCTATTTGTATTCTTTAGTATATCAACTTTAAAAAATAATTACAATGTCGTTAACATTTATGTTCAGTAGCCGCTCGAAAAGATATAAGATACTCTACTTGGAGACTTAAAAAAATCTTAAGGGACCTTTAAATATTAAAATATTGACTTGAAAAATTCTGGATCGTAATCATTTTAATAGTAGAATATAGTGGGACAACGAGAAAAAAAATAAAAATTTTGAACAATTTTTAAGAAAATTTAAAATTTTGAACGACCTCTAAAATATATTTGTTTCTAGCTGCGCTTTGAAGGGGCCTCTTAAAACATGGTAAACTAACATTTATTCGTATGAGACTCGAAATCGTTTTTATTGTGCCACCCTAATATGCATGGAACTCCCAGATGATATTTGTAGGTGTTGCGCGTAAAAAGAATACCTAAAAAAAGGATACAAAAATGAAGTGACATATTATATGTAGTACGAAGTTTGTTAAAACTATTTTCTAGTTAAAGATACATATATTCAAATATCCTCTAGAAACCTGTTGATTTGAAAAAAATTAAAACCAGTAACACAGTAAAGTTACCCTTCTATCTTTCCACGTTTTATGCCACTACTTTTAAATTTCAATAAATAAATACTTGCAGAATGTTGTAAACGAAATTTTTTTTTGAACTAGATTTTATTATAAATGAAACACATATCACGAGTAACAAATTCACTTCTCATTTTATGCATAGTACACAAGTTAAGTAAGTTAAATTGCGAGCACTGTCTGAAAGTCTAAAGTGGTTTTGGTTACAGAATTTTTCAAGTCAATATTTTAAAATTTAAAGGTCCCTTAAGATTTTTTTAAGTCTCCAAGTAGAGTATCTTATATCTTTTCGAGCGGCTACTGAACATAAATATTAACGACATTGTAATTATTTTTTAAAGTTGATATACTAAAGAATACAAATAGAAGTAGAGAGATCATTTAGTATGACACTATTGCCGCTTTGTCACTACTGCGTTCAAATCCCAGACCAGACAACTAATTAGTGTGATCCATAAATTATTATTCTAAGTCTAAGTGTATCTGTTGATTGTATGCTTGTAAAGTTCTCACTTTAGTTCTCATTTTAGTGTCTATATTAATATTATAAAGCGGAAAAGTTTGTTTGTCTTTTTGAATTGTGTGCTAATCTTAGGAACTGCCAGTCGGATTTCAAAAACACTTATGTGTTTGATAGACCAATTACATACATTGCAATACATTAAGGTAGCATTAGGCTATTTAACATCAATATACGACCAATAGGAGCAAAGCTATACTGAAAAGAGTTACAAAAACTATGAAATAATTCAAACGAATAAATAAACGAACCAAGTCGCGGGTTCAGCAACTTTAAAGCGACTGTAACTAGTTACATACTTGTAACAAGCTGTAAATTCTGCTATATTTTTTTGTAATACTATTACTAACCGTCATCCGTCCACTACATGAGGCACACATAACTAAATTGATATTTTTTTTACAAAAGACCATAGAATCTCAAAACAAAGTAGCATAGAACCATCTACGAACGTTTTTACTACGAATGGTCATGGTCTCATCCCGATATGATTAGTATTTTCTAGTGATTCAGCGTCAAATGAACTGTTTTACTATATATGTATATATGATGTTTTTTTATAGTTTATAGGTTGAGCGTTATGCCCATAATCTCTCCTCATGTTAATTAATGATACGGCCAAAGTTGGTGGACACGCTAAACCTGTGGAGGGACTGACTCTCAAGTGCAACTGCCAGAACACACCTATTGGTGTTTGGCGGCAGATTTTCAACTTTAGGGTGTTAGCTAGTCAGGCTAGAAAAAGCCCTACACCCATGCTATGGTTTCCTCACGATGTTTCCTTCACCGAAAGCTCAAACTCATTGTAGGTGGATCCGAACTCACGTCCTTTGACTGGGCGTCCGTACACACTACCACTGAGCTATCATCGCTTCATAATACTTATTATGTATGTATAGATTACAAAGAAATTGTTTCTGAGCTTGACTGTGGTAGGGTTATCTCCTCACGACTTTACTTTTGAACTACTGACCTAATTTTAGAGAATAAATAATTGATGGTAGCCGTTTTCAATCTGACGGTTGTGTTCGACATTTTATTAATATTATTAAGTATTATAATATCTAATACTAATTAATGAGCAATTCTTATATGTATGTGGGTATATAATATTCACGTATCTCTGAAACGGCCCCAACGATTTGGATGAAATTTTGTGTTTTGATAGGTTGCTGCCTTTTGAATTCACGTATATATTTGTATTTATACTAAAAATGCAGTCTTTTAAGAAAATTACTCTCCTAAAAGTGATTAAATAAATTCGTATTTATTTAATTAATCAATCAGTTTACAAGTATGTAAAATCCTAAAATGTGGATGTTTCATCAATACGACATTAGAATTTTATTTTTTGAAATTAACATAATTACATGAAATACCGAGTTAAACTCGGTCAATCAGGTATTACTAATTAACGCGAGAGATTTTATGAACATACAATAAATATTCAGCATCTTTTTATGTTTAAATATTCTATTTTGAATTAGTAATTAACGCGAAAGATTTTAAGAACACACAATAAATATTCAGCATTTTTTATGTTTAAATATTCTATTTCGAAAAACTTTCATTTGTTACTGGGAAGAATCAAAACCGAATAAATCCAGTTTAACATATACAAGGCACTCGTGAATGTAAAATTACCATTGCTTCAAAATACAGACCCGTCACCGAGTACAGACAGCAAAAAAGTACGAACTTAAAACTGAATATGTACCGTTTCAATATAGACAGTTGCCTATATACATACATGACTGCGACTAATGGTACTAGCAACTCTGGAGTGGTTTTTATTGCTCTAAGTAAACAGCCTTTGTTTTTACACTGTGCGGTTTATCGGACTTAATACCGACATCTATAAACCTGTATAAAAGAGTGCCCACTAAAGAAACTCAAAGGACTAATCAATTCAGTTACGTCATATTTCATTATATCGTCTTTTATCAGACGTGACAGCTTCAAAGTAAACAAATACGTCCAATTTCTTTTTGGAAACCGAGTCAAGCCTTGTATTTATTAGGAAAAGTTTAATTTGAAAACTGTCAAAACGAAAACGGAGTTACTGAAAGGTATTTTAATTTTATTCTTCAAATAACTTGTTTTGCATATTATTTGACTTATTTGATTGTGCAGTAGTATAGACCTCCTACTGAGTGGTTTATCATTTCGTGTTCTATTTTCATATAGCAATGTCACTGCATGAACATTACTGCAATGTGAATTCACTTCTGGATATTTATATCTATTTCACGTATTCATATATTTAAGCTACGTAGTTATCGTAGCATATACTATATTTCGTTAAGGATAATAAAGTTATTTACCAAATATTATGTTATTACAATAAGTCGGTACTTAACTAGTTTCAGGTGAATGCCAATAATCTCCCATCACTAAATAGCGAAAATATTGTATGACTTAGTATCTAATACTAAAGAGTAATTCTTGTATATTGCACGCCTCATACCGCGAAGCGGGTCAGATTGTGCTCTACTCTCTACACGTCAAGATCAAGCATTTTTTTCTCTTAAAGTGCCTCTACTACAACCAATATGCATTTATACTATAATATGAGTAGAAGTATTTCAAGAAAATACTTCAAATAATTTATCTCATACTTGTAAAAAACAATTTTATTTTGCTACCATGAAAAAGTTTTTTTTTTTTTTTAATTTGTTGTCTGGATTTATTTATAAGAGGTTGTCACGATAAGTTCTAAAATTATTGAAGTATCGAGACCGGGTTTCGTTTATTATATTTTGAATAACATCAACCAGTTACCTATTTCATATCAATAGCCTAATACTCGTAGTTTAATAAAAAAAGGGATTTTTGCAGGCTTCACTTTTGAATTTATTACATTTAAAATTTCTTTGTATTTACAGCCGAGTCGAACGTTATATCATAATACAAAGGTTAGCGTTTTAACATGATAGAGACACTTAGGTAAAACTATTTGTGTTTTATTTTATTTATTCGGAAAACAACAGTGATATGTAACAGTATTTAATTCTAAATTAATTCTATGCCCTAATAAGATGTATTCGCATAACAATGACTAAAACGCTTTTTCGTTTGGAATAGATTAAACAAAAAAATAATACTGACATACCCTAAATTACAACTAAAGACAGAAAAAAAAGTTAATTAAATTAGAGCAATTATGACAAAATGAAAAACAAATTAAGTATTAATATAAAGAGAGTTGAAACATAGCTAGGCAACAGTAGGAGAACCACCAAACCATGACTTTGTCGAAGAATTTTTAAACCTTATGTAGAATGTTGTGAATAAATCATTGTTCGGAAGGACCACAACCACATTATTTAATAACTTAATACCGCGAATGAAGAAGGAATTCTGTCTGTAATTAGATGCACTCAGTGGAATGTCCAAATATGTTGGTTGCCTAAACGTTATATTAGGTACCTTTAAATTAATTTTAGAAAGTAAGTGTGGAGAGTCCAAATGTTTTTGAGAAATTTTGACCAGGAAAACAACGTCTGCAATTTTTCTTCTTTCCTGCAAAGGTAGAATATGGTGTCCGTGACATCTTGCCTCATAATTGCAGTCATTGATTCCCGACTTACGCTGCAAAATATTTATAAGTCTACGCTGTATAGACTCAATTCTCTCAGCATAAACATTGTAACGCGGATTCCATACCTGCGAGCCATACTCGAGAATACTACGCACCAGTGAACAGTAAAGGATCTTAATCGCTTTTATTCTCCTAAATTGATAACATGAACGAAATACAATTCCTATAGTTTTATTTGCCTTCTTACAAATCTGGTCTATATGCCCCTCGTAAGTTAGCTTAGCATCGTGTATCTCATCATATCACGAATCTCATCTACTTGCTGTAACGCTTTGTCCTGCAATTTGTATTGATATTCTATAAAATTGAATTTGCGAGTGAAAGTTATTGAGTAACATTTAGGTCTAATTTATTGCAAAAGCAGTATTGTTCAAATCGTTCTAGATTTTTTGCAGAAACTTGTTCCTATAGATTCCAACAAGTAGAAGCATTTGCAGTAATAAATGATGATCAATACGATCGAATGCTTTTCTATGATCTGTAAAAAAAGCGTTAACTTGTCTTTCAGAATCCATGCCAGCAGTGACAAAATCTATAAAAGATATAGATTAGAGGATATAGACCACGATTTTAAAAATCCATGCTGTTCGGGAATAAAAGTTGGTGATCTTGATTGATATATTTGAGAATACACGATGCGTCCAAGTATTTTAGCAAAAATTCATAACTTGGATATCGGCCTGTAGTTCTTAATATCATTTTTGCTACTATTTTTATGTATTGGGGTAACAAATGCGGACTTCTAGACCTTAGGTACAATTCCTGCATCTGAGCGCTTAAGTATAATAGTTAGTGGGACAACAAGAGCTTTAGCACGCTTGAGAGCAAATATGGGTACAATTTGCTCTAGCCCTGCACCTTTGGTTAGGTCTAATGACTCTTAACAGTTTTAAAACTAAGTCAACATTAATTTCTACATTGCTAATACTAGCTGAGACGTTGTATGTCATAGAATTTGAAGATGAATACCTTAAGTCAGCTCTATGTGACGATGAAGATTGAAAAAAGGATTGGAAGTAAAAGGCAAAAAGATTACAATCTTCTTCACCAGTATCCGCTGACTGTCTCTGGCAGTGTAACTTAGATGGAAGTGAGTTTGAACCCTTCTTCCTGTTCCAACTTTTTAGCCTTAGTTCGAAGAAGACAAAACGTATCAAGGTCGTAGGTATTGCCACATTTATTTTTTATTTTTTTTATATATACTTTTCCTTGTGTTCTTTTTTAAGTAAATATGTATACCAAGGCGGAAAAGAAGAAGATGTTATTAGTTTATGACGAACATATTTATCAATAATATTATATAAGTGGTCATAAAAAATATCAACTGCATTATCCAGAGGTTTATTTGTTAAATGTAATTCCCAGTCTATTTCGTTTAACGATGAAGATATAGCTATATAATCCGCTTTGTGGTAAAAATATTTAAATCTAGGATTGGTTCCAAGTGAATTATCTCGATTAAAGTTTATGGAAGATTCTAGTGAAGGTGAAGGTCCTCTGGTACCAATGGGTCGTTGCATGCCGTATACATAAATCACTGTTACATAAAACATAGTCTAATATTCTATTATTGGTATTTCTACTCACATTAAATTAATTAAGGTTACATTCTGCCAAAGTATCAAACACTGTGCTTCGCCTGCGATCAGCAAACAAGCGCCATTTTAGGCGTTCTATTGCAGTGAACTGACGGTAAACAGCTATCAATACTCCACTTCCATACTTTTCTTATGTTGATTGGTAATTCCTATCCCGGCACAAGACAACATACCTATAATCGAATAGTTCACTATTACTAAGGCCTGCCAAAAGCCAGATCTCCGTTAATGAGATAAGAGTAGATTCCGTTTGAACTCGTGGATTTTGGTGCGACGTCCGCGAGTATTCTGATAGTACCTATTAAGATCGCAGGAAGCCATCATTAGACTTATATTCATATTAGATTTAGAAAACTTAAGCAAAACTTAAAACAATGGATTACCGAATTTACTATATAAGGTAGTTATGTATATCCACGAAGCAAATAATAGAATTGAGATGCAATCCAAACTTACATTGCATAATACCAAAGATTTCCACATCATTAAAGCATAATAATATATTTAAAAACATCATATATAAGTAAGTTTTCATACGATAAAAAGTAAAAAATATTTGAGAGCAAATTGGTAATAAATTCTTGTTAAACACCGAAAAACCAGGTTTAAAAAATGTGATATACAATAAATTTCAGTGGTTAATAGGTTTCTGGTCGATATAAGTAACAATTAAAACTAAATTAACAATGAAATAATTAAAAATATGTTTTTTCTTCTATAAATATGGTATTCTTAACAAAGCGTATAAGCGGGCATAATGAGTAGGCGAGGATAATAAGCTCGAATTCGGTATCGCGCAAGCAGTAATCTACGGATTAGTACGTAAGTAATAATGAGTAAATCTGCGGAGTTTTTGTGGTAATCAAATAAATCATGCTTGCTTAAATATATAGAACGATTAATAAAATAATAAATAAAATAAGTCAGTGGTTCGGCTTGTTTTTTATATCTAAAAATAGTAGTATATTTTTTGTATTACTATACATACATATAAATATCTATACATATTTACTGTTTACTTATTATAACACAAGCTTTGCTCAGTTCAGCTGAAGAATTTTACACTTTTTTTTATTCAAATATTATAAAAAATTAAATTTATTTATAATTTTACCACAAAAATATTTAATGATTTCTTAGGTTTACGCGAATATTATTCATTGAAATAAAACTAATTTAAACGGATTTTATCGCGGTTATTTATTAAATTTTGATCCCGACGTTTCGAAAGCTTTTCAGCCTTCGTGGTCACGGGGCGGACTGAGGTGTAGGTTGTCCAGAAAACATCATGTTTAATTCGATGAATTTTGTGTATTATTATACAATTGATTTTTACATAAATTGTTCTGTAGTAACATTCGTAACTATTATGAAGTTCTTTCAAAGTAACAATAGTCGAATTAATTGAACAGAGGAGTAAATAAACACTGTTTAACTTCACCTGATTTGTTTTATTATGCCCCGTGACCACGAAGGCTGAAAAGCTTTCGAAACGTCGGGATCAAAATTTAATAAATAACCGCGATAAAATCCGTTTAAATTAGTTTTATTTCAACAAAAATATTTGTCGCTCGGCTCGTCAAACTGTTTTGTTGGGTGTTATCCTGATTATTAATAACCTCAAAAACCTTATATGTGTGTGTTGCGAACATTGCTCTGTTGTACCATATTTGCGCTGACTTCATCGTCTAGGACCTCGGACACCCACGAGGTAAGTGAGCCTTTCTTTTCCTCGGTATTGGTGAGAGGAAAATTGGTATATAAGCCTAGTCCTGCCGGCTATTTGCTGCCTACCCTGCCGCACCATTTCGGGCGGCTTAGCGATGGTAATGTTTTTTATTCCATGATCGCCGCTCAATTTCTTTCATTAGAAACGGTTACGCAGTTTTTTGTACTTTGTTATTTTTTCTTTTAGATTATTTTTACTTATCTGTTTTATGTAATAAACACTGGAAGTACTATTGATCGTTAAGAATACTTCGATTCTATAAATACTATATTATATAAATAAAGCGTATATTATGAAAAGTTATTTGTATAGTTCAAGTACCTACATCTGCGTCTCTCCAATATAATGAATATTGAAACTTTAAATGAATCGTTTCAGTTGGAAGAAAGGTGTTGCGGTAATCGAGTAGTTAATGTATAGGAATATCGGAGTAATAGTGTTGTGGATTTATTAACTTTATAAATAAGTAATGTATGTAAAAGTGGTGTATGGTGGTTGTAATGCAGTAGGACACAATTGCTGTCCCACTCTAAAGCGTTCCAAGAAACACACACATATCCGTAAGTATATCATATCCTCTATTTTATACAAGAAATTTCTATTAGTTTTTTTTAATGGACAAATTCTGTTAGCCTGAGCATCTTACACAGCTTCACTAAACTTGGGAGGCGAGTACTGAAGGCACTCAGCCCGAGGAGCAATACACACAAGGGAGCCATGAGATGGCCGAACGTCGGCTTGTGCTGTTGCCAGGCGACGTGAAAAGAAACCGCGGTCCTGACTAATCCTATTTGAAGGATTCTATCCTAAGTGGCAAACTCTACACATCTACGACGCGGACTGAAAATTCAAACTGACGCCCTATTCTAAAGAATTGTACTGTTAAATCTGGCGCAGATGTAATGACTTGACTTTACCTGTCCTAGACTAGTGATATCCCGCGAATGACTGACATCGAATATGTACACAAAATTTTAGTTTTAGCACTATGGCTATAATCTTACCTGTTCTAAAGTGACGATATGGTCCAAGTTGGTAGACACGCTAAACCTGTGCAGGGACTGGCCCTCAAGTGCAACTGCTGGAACACATCTATTGGTATTTGGCGGTAAATTTTCAAATTGAAGATGGTTGCTAGCCAGGCGGGTATTACAAAAAGCCCTACCACCATGCTATGATTTCCTCACGATGTTTTCTTTTATCGAAAGCACAAGCTCAAGCTCACATCCCTTGACGCGAAGTCATACACACTTCCACTTAGCTATCATTGCTTCATATATATTTATTACATGATTTCATGAAACATATCTGATTTATTGACTGTGAAATATCATTATAACATATGATTTATATATGAACCTATTCATGTTCATATGCAGTAGGTACACATATATGTTTATGTATGTAAACGTAATAAAATTGGAATGTCTTTAAAAAAAAAATTAGTTCCTCTATTTCAAGTTATATTTAATTTTTAGTTTTGCTGAACCGTATTTAATAATTTGTAATTGTATGTAATAATTTCTGACAATCCATAATTAATGACCTAAGAAATTTAAAAACTAAAATTATACTGACATACATCATAATAATACTATCATAAACATAATAACACTAATTCTGGAAATATTGTAAAATTTTAACTATTTGTATTTTTAAATTAAAATCATTGTTAGTCTTGTGTGTCTTTACCGTCACTAAATAGAAAATGAAGTTTTCTTTACTGTGCACTATAAAAGTAAATAGAGTAAGATACACTTGTGTTGCAGAATTAGGTATATGTACAGGGCGTGCGGAATCACGCCACGAGATGATTAATATATACGCCTGCAAATAAGCGTTTCATTAAATGGACGAACACGCAAATGTTACCGCTAAAGGAATAGGACTCTCAGTGAATTATTCCGACAGGCATATTAATGTTTTCTTGTTATCATAACACGGAAAAATGGACGTAAGTCTAAATCTCTACAATGAGTTTTAGCTTTGCCTGAAGGAATTTATGGTGATCATACCATAACTTGGCATAAGGGCTCTTTCTAAACTACCCTTCTTTATTACTGTGGTAATTAAAATGCTATTCTTTAGGGCTTTCCTTATCACAACGCTTAACGCATAGCCGGGCTCAGGCCATGGCGATGAAGGTTGGGTGGCAAGACTCATCGGGTGGTAAGCGCTCGACATTACCCACTAAAACCCACCACGGTGACACTTGAAACTCCCGCTTTGCGAGATACCAGAGACAGTTTCATACTTCATCTAATGAAGTAACTACCACACTTAAAAAAAAATCTGCCGCCAATCTTTGTTCCGGCAATTGGGTCTAAAAGCCACTCCCTGTACTAGGCTTGGCGTGTCTATTATCTTGGGCCATATCTTAACTTTACATCAGGTGAGATTGTCGTCATAATATTACCTATAAAGTATAAAAACAGTACAATTAAATTAATGTCAACCACCAAGTGATCGGAAATCCATCGTCGGTAATTGCTGTTTGTATTACTTGATTGGACTTAGTTAGTATACACTGGATACAAGAAGTGTGAAAACTGTCTCGTCTCTGGCAGTATGGTGGTACAGTAGAATCCCGATTATCTGGATATCTGATTATCCGGACTCATTCTTCACGGTTCTAATTACCGGCTTAGTAATGATTTGACGGCAACAGCAGACATGTTACGACGAGTTTTTTCCCGTCTGCTCTCATTTGTTTACGCGATAGTGTTTACTATTGTTTCATTCTATTTGATAGACTTTAACTGATAGGTTGTATCTTTTGTTTACATTTCTGTTTACGTTTGTAATTTATAATGTTTAAGCGAAAAAAAGTAGTGTTATCTCTTAAAGACAAAATGAAGATAATTAAGAGTTTAAAAAATGGTGAATCTGGCAGTAAAATGTAAGGTAAAAATAATTCTGACACCATATGAAGCTTTAAAGCGTTTATATAAAAAGCAGCTACTACGTTGTTTTTTGTCAGCAGAAAGCAGTGAAATAGAAAGTCAGGACGAATTGGATCCCATACAGTTATTAGAACTGAAGCGCATCAGGTACTTGGCCGCAATGAAAAGATGTGGTTCATTACATCAAAGATGAATCACAAATTATTTTCAACCATAATTTTAAATTACATAGGTTACTCGATTTTTTATATCGTATTATCTGAATAACGTAAAACCCTTTCTATAATAAAAGTTATTAAAATTTAATTATTGTTTGATTTGACTTTGAATCGATTATCCAGATTTTTGATTATACAGAATACCCCTGGTTTTATTTGATTCGGATATTCGGGATTCTACTCTATATATTATATTTAATGAATATTTTTTTACCTCATAATAATTCCACATAGCTTTAAAAAAAACGTTTTCCATCTAAGAGCAGTTGTAGGCATACTGCATATGTATTGTAAACGTAAAAGAACTAAGAGCATTCTATTTTTAAAAGACGAGGGTTTGATATTGTCATACTAGGACATCGCTTCAAACAATATGATTCAGAATAATACCACAATGAGCCTTAGCAGTCGATGAAGATAACATCGCCAGGTAGTAGGTTCGTCGAAAATCTTCCACAAAGTCCTTATCGTAATTATAGGCCGTATTGTTCATTGAAGATAAAGAAAAGTACAAACTTAATAAACAATAACTTTGTGATTTATTAAGGTTTATTACATCAAATTATTTTTGAATAAAGAGCCCCGCAGTGATTACAGCCGTCTTTCAAACGATTAAGATGGTATTGGACTGCTATGGAATTCCGTAAAATTAACGTTTTCTATCTTTAGCATCTACCTATGAAATCAATTTCACCAATGTCAAGTGTGAAGGAGTTTAGTAAAAAAAACGGAAATCATAAAAATAATGCTCTTTTACTGGATTCGTACTCATACTTCAGCGCGGTGGTTTTTTCGAGGCAACTCCTAAAAGCTTATAGTTAGTAAAAAGTATAACGGTAACCGAAATTATTGGATATAAACGTTTCAGAGAACAATAAATTTAAATGAAATGCTGTTAAATATCTATAATAACATACAAGTTTAAATAATTACAATCTAAAACCAAGTTAGTATTATTCGTCTATAAATAACGATTATACTTAATACAATTCTTTGAAAAATATTATATTCATAACTTACTATCCGAAACCGTTGGACATTTAAAACAATTTGATATCCATAACTGTAGTCAAACCTATTAAGTACCTTTTATTATATCCAAATATGATATCTCGCAGTACATAGATACTTGCGAAAATTATTTAAAACCGATTTAAACCTAGAGAATTAGCTATTTATCATTAACTTCCACTGAAAACAAATGGATAACTCTTCAAGTTATTGAATTTCCATCGTCAGCACGACCGAAGTTTTTTTCTATCGCACTGATACGTATTGACGGGTGGGAGATTCGTTGCCCTGTTGAATAGAAAGTGTTTGAACTGAGGTGACGGAGCGAGGTAGTTAAGGTGAGGTCGTAACCCTAAAGACAATAAACATGTCACTAGATGTACGGTTTTATTAACTAGAATTTAAATAAAATATCGTAATATTATTTAATATTGGTTAAGACATAGATGAATATTAAATTTTAGATAGTGAATAGCTAAAATAATATAGGTATTAAGACTATTTTACTTATTTATCTAGTACTTTATGTATAGACCTCGGTAAAGAATAATATATTAATTTGGTTTATTATTACGTACTTCTGAACATGTCCTAAAATGTATTTGTACTGTAATAATTCACTACCAGTCCGATACTAAGATCAGATGATATGGCCCAATAATATAAGATCTTATGCTCAGTAATTTTAAATCTACTTGAACTTGCGAACTAATAATTACGCAAACTATGAATTCTGAATATAATATCTTTGAAAACTATTAACCACCGAAGTAAACCATTGATGATTGCTATTTTTATATATAGTAATATTTTAGAGAACATGAGAGAAGAAGGCAAGATTTTACAGCAAAATGTTTTTGATATACTTACGTAAGGTTCCTATGTCGGTGATAAATTCCACAATTTTTTTCAGTAAAGCTTGTCGATATTTACCTTAGATGTAGGGGTGCCGGGGTGCTACGGTGGGGCGATATCGATCGACCACACTGCGCAACAAGTGATGCCCGCCGACTCTTCCAAGCCCGGACATACGGTTGGTTAGTTCGTCGCACATGAGCTACAATTATTGCACTTAAATGCGCTTTAGTTTTTCAGACTAAGTGTATTCTAATGCGCGGATGAGTCATTTAATAAACTGACATAGGGTATTTTAACATGCAGTACAAAAAAAAATTATAAGTTTTCTTTTATCTATGTTAATTTTGTTACGAATCTTGACAGTTTGATTCCTTTCGTCGTATTTTGGTCCATAAATCATATAATATGGAACTGATTTTATTTCTAAACCCTAGTTTTAACCTCGAAGCACTCAGTTTTTGCAAAACCCGGCTGTTGAGCGGTATGTTGATTACCCAATGTGATACCTTGTGTCAATTTTTCTTTAAAAACTTTTAAATGTTCTACACAAGTATGCGTTTCCTGAAGAAACCTCAAAGCACTTCGTTCTATAAATTATATTTTAGTGAAATACTACAAACATTTAACAGCTAGTTTAGTAATGTCGAAACTTATATAATGAGTATTTTTATTCCTTGAATATATTTAAGGAAAATGTTTATCAAAAATATATGTAGTAATGTATCAGTCATTAAAGGATTTAAGGTTTTCACTGACTTTCGCAATTTGGTATAATACTGAGTCTTATACATTTAGGTGGGATTAATGTTGATAACCGTTATCATAACACATACTTTTTTTTTTTTAAATACTCGTATATTATAAATTGTTTATGAACTTTGCCTAAACCTATCCTCAATTATGCAGTTATAATACCTTTACTGTTCTGATATTCTTCGCTGTTTAAAAGGGTAAGTGAATAGAGGAAAATTCTGTTAGAATGGACGACAGACGTTGGATTAAGTCAGCACAAATAAATGACTACCCGCTGGTCAGATTGAAAAAATAGAGCAACAGTACAGACACTTGTAAATGATAAGTAATACAAAGAAACATGTACTTTCAGAAAGCAACTCTAAAATGATAAATTTTTCGAAGAATATAAAAGAAACAGTATATAATTCTAGCAATATATAACTTATTCAGAAAGTTTATTGTTATGCTAGTTGTGTCTGCTGATCCACACATCTTATGTTCAGTAATATCTTTAATTTGTGTTTATAATTTACTTATTGTTGCCTAGCCCTAGAATAATTATTAAAGTTAATTGACAAATTACAGACATCCGAGTTACAACTTTAATCAGTCACAATTTTTGTGTTAAATTCGAACAAACAGAAAGAAAATCTTTTTTTAGGTCTAGATCAGAGTCATATATAATGAAAAGAAATTATAAAAAAAAAACTTATAACATGTACAGACTGTGATACAGATTTATAATAATGTGATGTTAGTATCTTCCTGTTTATTTTTTATTCAATGAAATACTTTACCTTAGACACAACTTTATGGAGACTAATAAAATTTGGAATTCGAATTTAGCGGTTATTGTGTATAGACTAATAAAAGAAGTACGATAAATTTTATAAGGGCTTAGTACGTACATGCATGTACAAGCTCGGAACATTATGATTTGGTACGTAAAAACGACATAAAAACAAGTTATTACATTACAAGAAGTCAGTTATTTTATTGAGAGACACATTTTGTTACATTTTATAATTGCATACGTAACTTTAATAACATGTAGTTAATTTGTTACATTAAATAGAAATGTTAAATAACATACTTCGTACATTTAAAATCTTATAAAATGTTATATTTGGAGCCACGATCTGGAGAGCAATATTACATATATCTTTACATAGGTTTTCTTTATTTTATTCAAATCCAGTAGTGCGCAGATAAATAAAAAATAATATATTTTAAAGTAGTGTAAGTACGATACTTATCAGTTCCATGAAAAATTTGGCAATTTCAATTATATTATATTATATAAGTTCCAATAAAAGTATTTTTACATTTTCGAAAATTTCACACGAGTCTAATAGCATTAGGTTTGTAGTGTTATAATAGATTCTATATATTTTTGAAATAAGGAAAACTGTTTGAAGAACACCATTCATGACATTAAAAATTGACGAAATATATAAATACAATAGTCATCGTTTTTTAAATGTAAATTTAAATTTTATAATTTTTCTGAGCCCCTAAATACATCGAATAAATACATATCACTTTTTTATATCTACATGTAAAGTTAAAAATGATATATATAAATGTAAAAATCTAGGTCAAGTTACACATCATACAAATGGAATTCTCTTCTAGAAGTTCTCTATATGATTAAGTTTAATACTAAAATATAAAAATGATACTACAACTAACATACAGCCTAACAACACTAATGGTAAGCGAATTTTGTTTATGTATATATAATTGAATTAGAAATATTTTTATTAATACGTATACACACATTTAATATTATATAGAAATCTAAAAGATAATTGTTTTATATTTAAATAAAGTGGCTAATAAAAAAATATAAAAAAAAAAAGGGACATCTATTGGTATATTGAAATGTGGAAAGTTTAGATAACTTTTAAGTCATAATAAAGATCTTTTGTTTATCGTAAACTTATTTGAAATACACAGATAACACTTATGTAATCTTCATACCATAATGTAAGACTTAGTATTTTTGTATAATAATTATAATTTTTGCATCATATTTCAAGTTTACACGAGTCAGATAAGTTATAATGAGAAAGTTTAAATTTAAAATAGAGTCGTACTAAAATCTATTTGAATAATTGATTCCATTGAAAAACTTTATGTAACGTACATTAAAAAAATTTTCAAACAGAGCTATTGTTTTCGTAGAAGAAATAATGTAATACGTCCTTTAGAAAAACCTTAGAATATTTTCTTATATTAATAAAATACTGACGTTTTTTTTTTATATTAATAGAATAATGCCAAACATTTTCTTACTTTAGAAGTACTTAATATAAAATATTTTAAATTTTTCTACGATTTATATGTAATATTAATAGAAGTATTTTTTATTTAGACAAGTAATTGTAAATATTTTATTACAGTACACACAATATTTCTTTTTGTATGTGCTAACCTAAATATTTCAATTTACATATAGAGACTGTATTTTCTATTTATCCGCTATAATATAAACTGTCGAGTATCTGTCTATCGAGAAATACTCGAGCAAATCTCTCAAAGCATGAGAAAATCGTCATATTGCTATATAATTGTGTATGATAAGTAGTTATGTACGGAAATATAGAATAGTTGTGAAAATAATGCCTAATATTAACTAAATTAACATAAAACCAGTTTGTAAATAGCTCATCACAGTGAAGATCTCTCCACGAAGAGACGCATGCTTTTAATCATCAAACAAATTGATAGCTTACGGGATTGTTTCAAACACGAAAATATGTAAAACTGTACTTTATTTCAGTTGTTATTTGTTATTACGAGATAATTTATTAAACGTGTATAAGTTCATGATGCTTTCAAAGCCTAACTAGATTTTTGGTTTTCATATCGGTTGCCAGCTTTCTACCAGCTGTCATTCTTGTGGATACACTGGCTGTTTAAAAAAAAAAGGCAAACGGAAAGAGAGATTCTGACAGGGTTATCACAATATCCACCGATATTCGCGATCCATTTGGACATGACTGTCCTGAAATTCCGCCATATATATTTACATACTCGTATATGCTACACAGATGACCGTTAATTCAGAGAAATGACTTGTACACAGCGCGCCCTAATGCAACAATTGTATATGACTCATCGCGTCGATTCCTACCTCTTTTTATACCTACAATGACTGCGACTGTAGCAATTTCTCGTGATACTTATTTATGCTTCATGAATATAAATTGGTTGGTTTTATAATGGTACGGAAAGTTTTATGAAATATATACAGTAATAAAATACAACAATATAATTAATGAATAGTTGTTTTGCTTAATTATTTACTTGAAAATATTATACCCATTGGTAATATAAATAAAAAGTTAATCTGTGATATATTGGAATAGAAACTATGTTTACGAAGAGAAAATATTGGCGAAACGTAGATATTTCAGTACACTTATATTTTATTTCGTACGTTTACTTAGTCCCACTGTTTAATTGTTGAAATTAAATAAGTACACATTACAGAATTTCCATTAAGAAACATAAATTCAAAACCGTAATTGTTATTGTAATTCAAATTACAAGCTCGTAAGCCGTTTATCCCGAATATACATCATTGTCAGAAGTAACATTAATCAAATAAAACAAGTTTAGAATTTCACTTTATTATACCAAAAATTCACGGAGTTTCATAATTTTCATTTATAGTGATACTAATTCCAAAATGTATTAATTATTCAAATATAACATTTTTATGTTTATAACCAACAAGCAGATGTTACCTGCAATTTATATGTAAATACATTTTCTTTGTTGTATTCAATTAAAATGTAGACAAACAAATTGTCCTTAAAAACTGTATTAGTAATACAACACTTCTTATACTGTTTAATTTCTTCCAGCGTTTGTCGAGTTCCATTATTGTTTTTTCTCTTAATACTTTAGAGCTAACTAGTTTCATTAAAACCAACGAGCCTACTATTAGAATTCTTAAAATCTTAACAGGTATATAGACGAATATGGTTAATATAATAGACAAATTTTATACAAATAAGCATAGGTGAATGCTATTCACATCCACGTTAAAATATTATGAAATTATAATATTATAATTAATTTACCTTACGTGAGACCAGTCGAAGTAGCCATTATACTAATTCATCACTTTATCGTCCCTCAATAATACAAAGTATAATACTAAAAACTTATAGAAATATGCCACACATCAATTCTCCAATAGCCGTCATCTGCTTCGTAGAAAACCCTTATACAGACTATATAACTTAAATATAAACAGGTTATGTCCGAAAAGGTATAAAACGATAATTGTATTGCAATTACGGTAAAATCACTATAATTATTAACGCGTGGTTCCGACATAATACTTTGGATATTAAAATTCTCTCTATAAATAAGAACGAATAATAAATATAATTGTATTTTGAACTGTATATAATTTGAAATAAGCACTTACCGCACACCTATTTTTTCATTTCTGTTTCTAAAATCATGCGTGGATGCAGTGCTACTTGCGAGCCCTTACAAACTGTTCTCATTGCATGATTTACTAATTTGATACGTTAATTTATGCATTTACTTCGTCAAAATAAAATAAATAGATAAAATCTATGGATCACCGAATATTTAAAACCTTATGACGCATTAAAAATGTGTACACCAAAAAACCTTAGTCATTTACCACTGATAATTTTAATAGTTAATGTTTTTTCAAAGCAGTTTAATTTATATACTTATTGTTTTCTATAAGACTGACCTACATCTGATTATAACGGGATAAAAATATATACTATACATGAAGTTGAAATTTAAAAAATTTAATACCTATTACATTTTTTTCTTTTATTCCATTGCTTGGTAAAACATATTTTCACATCACAACCTCTCCGTAATTTATTGGTGAATTCAAGTTTATTTATACAAATAAATAATTAATATACCGTTATATCGAAAGAAATAAGTTTTCTAATGGGTTTTAGTACATATGTACGTAAGCCAGTTGTCTTAGAATCGTTTTATTGCTTAACATAAACGTAAATCAGTAGAGTTACGAGATGAGCTCGCTGATACCAATGTAGGTAAACCTATTAAGTGTAATAGTAATGTTCGCTAAATATTATCGCGAATAAATATTAACTTGTTATTTTGTTACCTACACTTCTAAGTGAAAAGACAGGAGATTACAGTAAAAGTCTACATCTTCACAACGGCAGATAAAATATGTAATGTTAAAATTTTCCAGGATGGAAATCCTTAAATTCATTTGGTGTTTTATTAATATTCTACATTAAAAATGATATTTCTTATACAAAAACGGCATAGTTAGTAGTCACATATAAATTGGAATATGATATTTTTATTTATAGTAAATTTTTAAAAACATTTAAAACACATCTAAACAGGACTTTAAGATGCACAGGAAACCAAATATTATATCTTGTTTTATAATGTCTAAGAAATGACACAGGAATTGCGTTTGCTGTTATGTCGTTCCCGTATTTGTTGTAGATGTGCAAGCTGAGCTGGAGAAGGGACGTGTGGTTGATTGGACGGCGTCGGCGGAGTGGGGCTTGATCCCGGTGCCCCTTGAGGACCTGTTGGTAGCGACTGTCGTCGACGACGCCTCAACGCCGGCGACAGGTTATACTTCACCTTAGCTTGTACCAACAGTTCTTTAAATATTTGCGACACGTTCATGTTATCCTTTGCTGAAGCTTCAACGAAACCGTTTTCCCAGTCTACCGTGACGACCGATTCCGTTGTATGAAATTCTACCTGTAAGGAAAGAAAAACATTATCTCAAAAGTCTCACAATAACATCCTAGTTAGCACGATGGTTTATGAGGTACTTAAGGCTTATTCCCTTTTTTTTTATTAAAATAAATATAACTGGTATGCCTACCGACCAACCTGTTGGAGCAAAAATTGACGGATAAATAAAAGGCAGGGATTTTAATAAAATATACTTACTATAACTTAATGCCTAAACATTATGCTGTGCCGCCGTTTCATTTTAACGGCTGTGAGTCTTGATCATTTATCTTCCAAATTTCTATTGCCAAGAGTCATAACAACTTTATTCGGTTTATGAGATATATTTGCAATAACTTTTGTATATATAGGGATGTAGTGATAGGGTGGGTGTTTTATGGCAGAATATAGTTATAAGAGGGTAATTTATAACGCCGATTAGTATAAAGCGCGATGCAAGAGCGGCTTTGGGTTCCGGCAACAACCCAAGCCGAGGTTCGGTCACTAGTGACACCCTTGCGCGAGTTGCCCCTCGGGCTCGAGCGCTTTCCGCGCTCGCCCTTCTAGTCCAGTGAAATTGTAAAAGCCTCTCAGGCTAACAGCGTAGGTCCCTACGAAAAAAATAATATAACGGCTTTGGGTTCAGTCTATTAGAGGCGCTTGAGCCGTATTCATCGTACATAGTTGGAACATTACCGAAGGGACGTAAGATTTAATATTTCTTTATCATTGACACTGTTTTGGTATTTATGCTGTAAATCATTATCGGGAAACGGTTTATACTGGGTGGAGAGAGGCACGAGCGGTGAAGGTGAGTGTTGACGCGCGTCGACAAAGGAGGTCTCCTTAAACCTACATTTGAGTCGCAAGTCTCAGACAATCTCGTTTTATCCTCTCTCTTCACAATTATTAGGTTTCACGATGTACCCGGCACCTTTACGGTGAATCCATGGTTTGCTAGGTCGTTCGTATATCATCTACATTATTATCATCTTTTAAACAACTACTAAGGCTATCTAAGAACGTTATTCCACAACTCGGTAGAACCTTGTTTCTACACATATAATATACTTTGAGGTACAACATAACTATTCCATAAATACAAACATTTTCTCGAAAGTCAATGCTACTGAAACCAAAAAAAAAATTGAACAAAAATTTGTAATTTCATATGAAAGTTTGGTAATTACTTACTTTGAAGGAATTCTAACACATATTCAATACTAATATATATGTATATTACACTCATTAATATATATTTTACATGCAACTTGAAGAAAAACATTAAATTAAGCAAACAATACATATAACCATGTGTTCTAAAAATATATCAATAGAATTACGAAGGTGTTTTATAGAATATGTGATTGTCTTTTTCCGCGATGTGATAAAATGTTAGATAACGTGAATCGCTAATACAAGGAAATCTCGCACCGATACCGCCCGTTTTGTTATCCTTTGAGAGATATTTGTTAGTTACACACGTGTATATTAGAAACGATGTTGTATCATGAGATGGTTTGTTTTTGTAATAAAGTTTTGTATCATTAATTTTCCTTTTTTTTCCATATAGGTTCAGTATTTTGGACACGATCTCACCTGGTGTTAAGGTACAATGTGGCTTAAGATTGTAATATAGTAGTATATTAGTATAGTAGTATATTAGTAGTGCGGACTACCTCTCGAGTGCATCTTTCGAACAACGGTATATGCGATGTGGAAGATGTTCCGAATTATATTACTTGTTAACCAGACGGCATTAAAAATTCTCTACCATCATACTAAAGTTTCTTCATAACGTTTTTCTTCGTAGAAAGCTTATACTCATCTAGAATTCGAAATCATCTTGAACGACGCGTTCAATTTACATTACGCGAAATATTACATTTTAAGTTACATTTATTGCTCGCGGTGAATTCTTTCGATAAACACGTAGAATATCTTCTATTAGTAAAATATAACAAAAGTTTACAGTTCTATTAAAATTATAAAACTGCATCTCTATTCAATTTCAATTCAATTTACTCTCCTAGTAGAACATGGTGGAATATAAACTCTATTATATTAACTTGAAACATACCTACTTCTTTATAATTTTTTCACATAAATGTGAAATGGTTGCTATGAAGGTATACACATCCTAAACGGAAGGCATATAATTAATCGAAGAAACTAGAAAATGCCTATGGCTAATACATACGTGAAACGATTTATCTGGTGAGTGGGTAACTAATAAATTCGGCAATCGGTTCTGAGTATAGCAGTTTAATTAGATTCTACCAGATTAATTACTCCAAGTTGTTTAAGTAGTTTAGTTTTGGTATGTCCATTTTATCATCGATCTAAATACTAATAACCATTTATTACAATGAAATTATTTTAAGTACTAAGTAAATCTTTGTTAAAACGTAATGGTCATGAAACACAATGAAAACTAAAGTTTAAAGACAAAAAGAAATAAAAAAGTAATTGTATTTATTTTCACACATTAAATTGTTTTCTTTTTTTAATTAATATTGTACCAATACAAAATTTGCTATTTTCATTATATTATAAAGTACCCTGACAGTCTATTAACTTGTTCCCAAAAACCAAGAAAAGGTAAAAACTTTTTGAGCTAATTTTTGTAGAAACGAACGGAAAATCTTTTTATTTTAAAACTATGTAGATTTAATATCATCGTAAAAAAATAATATCACTAGAAACGAATAGACTTGAATATGAAAAATATTTCAAAGTCAAGTATTAAACTCTTGCATTTCTTTAATTTTTCCGTTTCCATTTCCGCTTGAACGACTGCGACATTCATTATCACAAGGAGTGCTCTATTTTTAATTTATATTCAGTAACATAAAACGGAATAAAAGATTTAAAGTCTTTTAGTAATAAAATATAAAGTTATTCGAGTAATATTAAATTTTAAGTGCATTTGTCCATTAACGTTTAGAAAATTTATTACAATGAAATTTATTTATATATTCTCTACAATAAGCTACAAAAATGAGCATTTGAGTAGTCTATTTGAAAGTTGTTTTCAAAATGGTAAAGTGCAGCATAAAATATCCCGCTGTTATTTTTCATAATAAAACACTGAGAGCTTTAGAAATAAGTAGCAAAGCAACATGCCGGAGGAGAGTGCTGAAACGCAGTAGTGCGGATATTGGAGAGTCGGCGGAAGCCCCGTGCTATTGTACCGTGGCTTCCCGACCGAGATATCACGCGGAAAACACTGGCACAGTAGGCTGCACAATGCTAATAGAATCTACGGGTTATTATGTAATACGCCATTGTTTTCAAATTCCTTTTGACCTTTATAGAAAGAGAAAATGATTCGCTATTGTGAAGTTTAACAATAATTTAAAATGTATTAATTATAAATTTTGGTGCTGTGATGAAAGGTCAGGATATCAGCAAAGGAATCTTTGTGGAAGTGGACTATGAAATTCGTTTCGACTTTGATATTTTCTTACAAAGGAAAGCAGCATTTTACCATATTATTTTTTTAAGTTCACAAACCAGACAACACGTCGATATAAAAACATACATATAATATAAAGTAAAATATAAAAAGATGCGTGACTTAAAAAAGTGAACACAGCTTACACAAGAGTGAAGATAACTTAACAATAACAATACTTACAATACAATAACAATTATTACAATAACTTAAACAACAAAAAATGAGTTCAACTCCCGCTTTATGGAAACTAACGAGCGAGAGAATATATCAACAGAGTGTCTTATATTGTCACATTCCGAAAGCATTCGATTTAAACAGGAATGTTGTCCAACATAGGTTCGAGGTTGTTGATTGATAAAAGTTTGGCTATTCATAAAACGACTGCTAGGACGAGGTATGACAAACTTAACTTGTTCAAGTATGTTTTCACAGTCTACCATAGATCAACTTGTATAGTAACATGATGTCGGCAATTTTGCGTCTAGTAGTTAGTGTTTTCAGTATAAAGTACATTTATTAGCCAGATGATATATAAAGCGCTTTTACACACACTCATTTCTATCTGAGTGTACCGCATAACATGGATTCCAGATTTCAGGATGCTATGTATAATACAGTTGTATACCGATATAAACACATTTGGGTCTCTAAAAGATCTGAATTGCCTTAAGTTAAAACCTGACAAGCGATCAGTTCTACGAACTGTTTCATCAATGTGAAAACGAAAGCTTAAATGGCTCTCAATAATCACTCCCAAGTCACGAATAGTCGATACTTCGTTTAGTGGAATCTTTTCTATATAGTTTATTGCTTGCAGGAATGAGCTGTTGCATCCCATACCCAAGCCATGTTAGGCAAGTTAAAATCTCCAATAAGTAATGTAATTCATTCATTTGCAAGTCTATTGTGAAAAACATTACTGAAGTTCTGCAAAAAATGTTCGGCATATTCGTGACTCAAAAGTGGAGCAATATAAATTGTACAAATATTGAGTTGCAATGTAGTAGAGTTATGTTCCATGCTCAAACTAATCCAGAATTCTGATGTGTCCATCCATGTCCAGAATGTGATTTTCATTCCCAAGTGGTCATTCGTAAAGCTGTCAATGTTTTAAGAACAACTATACAAACGCCTCCCCATCTTTTCTAGAAACATTTATAGTTGTGCTACGATCTCGTCTAAATATATTATATCTAGGGTCAAATACTTCGTGATCAAATATTGTATTGTTGAACCATGATTCAGTTAAAATTATTATATCGTAATCATTATTTAAGACATTAATATCAAAATCTTACGTTTTGGTCCGTAAACCACGAACATTTTTATAATAAATACATAGTGAATTATGTTGTTGAACAATAAGTAACAATCCAACAGAAAATAAGACAAAAACGAAAATTTTACAGAGAATTTATAATCTCAGGAATCACCATTATAGATTTAGAATTACTATTTTCACGTAAAAAGATACGACCTCCACGAATCCAGACAAACTCATATTTTTTTCTTTAGAGAGTAGTCTTGTATTAGCATGCAATTTTTTGTTTGCTGGTGATAAATGTTTAACTGCATAGACTGGCTGCTTGGGTCCCATAACACCTAGATGACAGGAATTTAGTTTATCTCCAGAATGAGTTTTATTAAGCATTTTCACTGATGCTAAGACGCCGTTGCGTACACGAGGACTGATAAACTAAATAATAATGGATTTAGGACGCCTGCAGTCTTGATTTTGTTTAGGCACTCTATGAAAATCCATTATATAATATTCCTTTAAGGTATGTGATACAGTTTTAGCCAGTTGATGGATGATAGTTAATATGTTTTCGTTTTTATGCTCCGGCACAGATTGTAATTCTAAGTTGCATGATCTAGACTGTTGTTCCATTCCTGAATGAATAAATGAAGGAATTGATTGATTGCAATTGTAAGCGTAACTCTTGATTTTCAGCTTTCATTTTATCCCAATAAAACTAATTGAAACGGATTTTATCGCGGTTATTTATTAATTTTGCCATAAGCTTTTCAGCCTTCGTGGTCACGGGGCGGACTGAGGTGTAGGTTGTCCAGAAAAGTTCATGTTAGTGTGTCTACCTTCAATTAAATTTTTGTTATTGATAGTTTTCCGATCTACGCAGAAAGAGCTCACAGTGTCTTGAGGTCTGGCAATTGGTCTTTTGGGTTCCGATTTAATTAAATGTATAATCGGATCCCAGGTTTGTGCTAGCTTCCAACCATCTTCTCTATTAAAATTTTGATGTTTTTTAGTTTCAATAGCCTCACGAATCATCCTAGGTAAGAATCGGTGTTCTTTGGCTTTCGAAACAGCGGGATCAAAATTAATAAATAACCGTGATAAAATCTGTTTAAATTAGTTTTATTTCGATGAATAATATTCGCGTAAACATAAGAAATCATTTCATTTCATCCGTTTCTTACATTTTTTCGTTAAAGGATTTAGCAAAATCATTATACTGTGAGCTTACGAAGCAGGCGCTAGCTTTTAATTCAGAGATTGTGTCACTAATGTTTTTTATTTCTGAACACACCATTGCCTTTCAATCACTAATATAATTGGATGATGCATCGTTTATTTTTTTATGAAAGTAAGCTCCTCCATGGTGTCCACGTTAAGAGATGACTTTTTTGGGGCAGGAGGTTCCTATAAATTTGATAGCCTTATGGGTGTGTTTGTATTCTCCCCTTTCTTGTCTTCACATTTGCACTCTGGGCACTTCCAGATTGACTTTGTGTGCTTAGATTCCTTGCCATAGTTAACGAAACTAACACCTAGACATTGATAGTGATAATTACCAGAACAATCACTGCAGCATTTCAGGTCGTTTGCTTTCACAGCTTTATTACAAGCTCTGCACTTCATAGTATTGTTTATGTAGTCGCCTATCAAAACTTAATAGCAAAGCTTCTTGTAGAATTTAGTAGAACTCTTTGTAAAAAAATTATAGCAAACAATCGGCTATGCCGATAAATAGTGATGGGTGAAATGAAGGTAGTCCAGTACTTTCGTTTATGTGGTCTTAACAAAAGATATTACGATATATATTTGTCGGCAATAGACGGGCGTGTAGCACTACATAATACCAAATTCACTAACGCTACACTCCTAAATATCTTCTAAGCACAAACTTAGCAGAAACAAATAATTTTAACTACAGAAGTAGAATTGTTTTTACGGAGCGATTTGAAACACTGTTATTGGCGATAATGTTGAATGAAAAATGCATATATCGTGGGCGCATTACCTTCTTTTAAAATATTTAAAGCACTCAGTTTTCTCGTTATTTTATTAGTTGTATTTACCACATTTTTATCGATTGGGATATTTATACATCATGGTATAGTATTTGAATTGCATGTTAATAAGTAAGCCAGCACCCAGTTCATACACATCTTACTAACGGAGAGCAGCTAAAGGCTTTGCCAGAGACTACACCGTTGAACGTAACGACAATAAAATATAGATTCGGTATGATGTTACACACTATCAGTCGACATGATGTCTATCCTAATACTGATTATGATAATCGAGTGAAAGTAAGACAATACTCCAAAATTTTGTTTAACCTTCATAGAAATCAAAACTGTCGTTTAAGTCAGGTAATTTGATCATTACACTATGAGAAGCTAAACAGTGAAGTCATAAAATTACTTCTGTAGTATTTTTCCTACGCTTAATCGAGTTATATATAGTCAATTACCGAAGTTAGAAATGTATATGGGTTAAGGTATCGATTATAGGGGTATTTGAACGATGTAAACCATTTATTCGTATAGTTACGTGTTTCCCGCAATATCATCCACAATAACCTTTATACAGGCCATTATCCTTAGCGATTTAATTAATCATACAATGACCTTTTTGACGACTGAAAATTTCAAAAAGGTTAGTGGTTACATCGACAGGTATATAATTAGCAATCATAACCGATTTTATTTTAACTGTACTAACTTCATATGGATAAATGTAGCATATCTCAGTTCCTTGCAGAATTGAACGAAAAGAAGAGAAAGTTATTGATTCAAACCATTTCAATTAAACTCCCAAGAGTAGCATATACTATAATATTTTTTAATGCTTATATACGTATTGTATATCCTCACTTAATGAAGTAATCATTTTTAATATTAGCTATGCCCTTATAGCCGTCATATGCAGAGAACAAGCGTGAAAACTTGTCGTAATTATTTAAGACGCTTATTGATATCAACCTCTTTGTGTAATGAAATAGTAACTGCATTTATAAAACAGTTTACGATATACATTTATAAATACAATCATCGATTAGAACTGTAGGAAATTCTAGATTCAAAACCATCAAACAAAAATTTGATACATATTGAAGATACATAGAAGACTGTTGCAATGTGGTCGATGCAATTAACATTATTATTGAATATAGAAATAAAATCTATTTACCGGGAAAACTAGTCGAATCTAAACGTTCGACATCCGATGTTATTTATGACACATTTTCTTTTCTGTTGACAATTCGGCTATTTAATTTCGCCCTGTAACTGCAATGGTATAGAGAAAAAACTTTTCTATTTACCATTTTTATGATATATTAGCAATCGTTTGTGACAATATAAATCTACATAACAATATAGTAAAGCATAAGATACTCAGTGATTATGTTAAAACTATACATCAGTATTTTCAGAAATTATTTCTTACAAACATACTAACTATCACTTTTACATGATATTATAAAAAGGTTATATATATATATATCTCTCTCGCGGATCTCGAAAACGGCTCTAACGATCTGGATGAAACTGTAATTAGACGGTTTCTTGATTGTTTAATGCGCCAATATACTTGTATTTTTAGTAAAAACGGAATGTAAACAAAAGTACTAAAATGGTTATTTACATTGGACTTTTTTAAATTTAAATAATGAGTTGATACAAATTGTTTAGTCAATGTGTGATTCGTATTTAGGTATATTTAAATAAACAAAATTATAAATAAAATCTAGATGGAGCTAAGCTCGGTCACCAAGGTTTTTTTTTATACTTAAGGTTTAGCGTTATGGCCATAATCTCAACTGATCTTAAGTGACGATACGGCCCAAGTTGGTAGACACGCTAAACCTGTGGAGGAACTGGCTCTCAAGTGCAGCTGCCGCAACACACCTATTGGTATTTGGCGGCAGGTTTACAACTTGAGGGTGGTAGTTAGCCAGGCGGGCATTAGAAAAAGCCATGCTATGGTTTCCTCACGATGTTTTCCTTCACCGGAAGCTCAAGCTCATTGTAGGTGCTTGGATTCGAACTCACGTCCCTTGATGCGAAGTCGTACATACTACCACTGAGCTGCCAACGCTTCATTCTAGGTAACTAGGCAAGGTATTACTACTTAATATGTATAACTTAAAACATTTTTGAAGTGAATGCTTCTTGATCGCCGATATGTAAAATGCTCAGTTTTATTTCATGTTTAAAGTTCAGAATATTATAAAATATCTGGATATAACTATGTAGGGGTGTCCGTGCTTTAAATATATTTAATGAAAACCTAAGACATATATCAGCGGAGGTTTTCATATACAAAGTTGCCCTGGGGAGCCTTTTGATGCGTGACACTCGTTTTATCCCGCCTCGCTTATATCTTTGTTGTTTCATGTATATAATATTGTACTTACAACACAAAGCTAACAACAAATAAGGGGAAATCGTGAGTAGAAACCAATAACAAGCTTTCTAACTTTGATTCTAAACAATAAAAGCAAATAAACTTCTGAACTTAAAGCCTACGAAGCGATTATATCAAGTGAAAACATTTCAAATGAAATAGCTCACCTGTCTTGCGCCCGTTTCTGCTAAATCTACCTTGTTGCCGACTACTACTATAGGTACGGCTGTGCTTTGTTTCGTCTCGTGTATCTGATCCCTCAGGGTTCTTACTTCGTTGAAGCTGTTTGCATCGGTAATGTCGTATACCAAGATGAATGCGTCCGCAGATTGCATACATAACACTCGCATAGCTGGAAACTCGTATGATCCCGATGTGTCCAGAATATCAAGCGTTAATCGAACTCCAGAAACATTAAAGTCTCCGTGGTGCATTTCTTCAATTGTACGTTTGTATTTAGTTGAGAATGTACCATACAGGAATTGGGTTATGAGTGATGATTTACCAACTTTTGCAGCTCCTAGTACAACAATTTTATGTCTCACTGCACTGTTGGTTATATTGCCGCTGTTGGAGACGGTTTCCTCTGTTCTTTCAGTCCTGTTGACAATCATATAAAATATTTTGTTAGGATTAATACTCAAGCCAACAGGTGTACGGTAAGTATTTAAAAAAAAGAACATAATATGGCATTTTATCTTAACTGATTTGGGTACCTTTACTTTTGTATTTCTAGGATTCCACCTGTACGTTAAACAATTATTCTTGAATAGTTCTCAAATTGCTTACTCGAGAGTTTTGATTATTAACAAGATAATTTTTTTTCAAATTTAGTACAATTTACATATTATTCTGACGGAAAGATATTTTTTGATAACTTTTTTGTAGATCACTTCTCTGTATGTACATATGCTAAATAAACAGGAAAAAGTTTGGTTTTATTTTTGTATTTTTCTGACAAGTGCATAGTATTTGATTTGTATTTTATAGACTGCGGGTTACATGTTAGATGTTATAGAAGTAACAATGTAATTAAAAATTGATTTTAAATTACTTGTAAATTTTAAGTAATGATGACTTAATGGTAATGTTGATGAACACCACGTCAATGGACATGAGTTTGAATTCCTGTAATTAATCTGAGCTTCCGATAAAGAAAAACATTGTGATGAAGTCTTCATGACTGACTAGAGCATTTTCTAATGCCCACTTGGCTACCAACCTCAAGTTTAGAGTCTGTCGCCAAATACCAATGGGTGTATACTGGTAATTGCACTTGAGAGCCAGACTCTTCACTAGGTTTAGCGTGTCTACCGTATTGTTACTGTACATCAGACGAGTTTATGATAAAGTGTAAAACCAGAAAGTATAAAAAAAATAAGTTTTTAACCTTCTAATTTAACAATCAATAATATCATAAATTTGGCGAGTACACGTAGAATATTTACGACAATTACAATTACAAATTACATTGGTAATAATATATGACGAGCAATAATCAAGTCACCAGATTAGCATTTATGAAAAAAAGAACCACATTTAAACCTTGCGAAAATTAATGTCACACCGAAGGTAAAGTCATGTAAGATAAACAGCAAGGGCACCGGGTAACTTATCAACGGAACCCGGGGGCGGATCGCCTTCCTAATTGACAAACATTACGAAAAAACAAACATGGGCATGCCTTGAAACATTTAAAATGAGGTTCATGTTTTAAAAGTAAGCTTATTGCGAGACTGGCACTCTATTCGTCAATTAAAAAAAGAAAAGAAAAAAAGTTAAACTGAACTTTTAAAATTATTAGTATTAGTGAAATGTAGATTTTAAATTCCGAATTAACTGGATTCAGCCCACTTATATATATATTTCCTAATAAATTTATTCATTATATTCGTGTTTTTTATTATTTAGATAAAGTTCATACGTATGTAAAATCGAATAAATATGGATGTTTAATTAATATATAAAAGGTTATTACTTGTAGTTTTCTAAATAAAAACAGTTTTGAAATCTACTGAATTAAGTTTGTTCACCCAGGTACTATATATTTTACATAAGTAAGAGTAAATGACCATATTAGACATAAAAAGACACACTAGAAAACATCTTTAGTAAATGCCTTGAATTTTAAACGTAGTAAATTTAGGCCTATTAATTACACGGACTTATAATCTAGCATTCATTTACAAGTCCTTACAATCAACTAAATTACAAATATAAACTATATTTTTACTTTATAGTAAAAGTAAGCTATAGTACTATCGAGTAAGATAAGATTGGTCGTTTACCTATCGCTGCCGTGTCCCGTAGCTTATCGGTCGACAAATATTACCGCACCGATCAATATCTCCTGTATGATCTTGACTCAGTGTATGATAAATTAGCAAAAATGGATTCACTGTCTAACTCTTACATTTATGCAACAGTTGCAGTATTTTATATAAAGTACACCTTTACTTAGTAGTTATAAAGATGTTGATATGTTTTTTTTTATTACGTCTTTCATTTCTTTCTTATATCTAATACTATTTTGTGAGCAATTCTTTTAAAATATATATAAATTTGACGTATATGTGAAACGGCTCAAACGATGATTTTTAAGTAACATAATATAATTGGTTATACACAGAAACTGTTCACATTTTTGTAAACAATTGTATTTTATATCGATAAAATAGACGTGGATTTAATTTTGTAAAGGAGAATAGCAATCACTGTCGTTCTTAATTTATGGAGAACTGTTAACCACAACTAGTGCCTATTTTAAATAATTCATCAATTTTGACACTGTTATTGATATTACATTTAATAAATCACTAGCTATTATTATCTGCAACTTTGTTCGCGTTTTCCCATTAACCGCTCGTGATCGTGAAATCCGTTCTTATTGGGTGTCTACATTGTGAAAGGATTAACCTTTCTTGTGGTTTTAACTCTAAGATACTTAGTACTTGAAAAATGAATCACTTTAACTTTCAATCAAACATTCTCCATTGTAAGAGTTTTACTTTTGGATGTACGTCATATTTCCTTAGCCCATTCAAACGAATATTAAAAAAAGCGAACATAAAAATCTACACACTGAACTTTATTTCCCCCAAAACATACACATTAATCTACATATATGTATGTTTTTCAATCCATATCAATAAACCATGTTTGTAAGGATTAAAGCGATAATAATATTAAACTTAATGTTATAAAAAACAATTGGTCAAAATCATCTAAACTCACATATAGCAACTATACGTGTATTCAAAATAAGGCTTATTTACTTTAGGTAATGCTAAGATTTAATTTTAGATAAGTAAAAGAAAGTAACAACTTGTGGACACGTACATAAAATTGAAACATTTTTGAACTCAAATTACTATTACGAAGCTTAATCAAATTTGATATATGTAAACAAAATCATAAAAAGTTAGAACAGAAATGATTGTCAGATATATTAAATAAACGAACAGAAAAATATCAAACTTTATTTACGAAGTTATAAATAACAATTTAATTTAAAATTAACATCTGATTTTGTATTAAATTTTTGTGGATTTTGGGTTTTGAAAGTCAATAGAAAGAAGGCATTTAGGGTTAAATCTATATTAATATTATAAAGCGGAAAAGTTTGTATATTTCTTTGTTTGTTTCAACGCTCTAATCTTATGAACTACGAGTTGGATTTAAAAAAAATATTTATTTATTTGCTAGAGCAATTATCGAGGAAGGTTTTAGGCTATTTAACACCACGCTACGACCAATAAGATCAAAGCTATTAAATAAAAAATTATAATAACGGGCAAAAATAATTATTGAATATTTTTTAATTCCACGCGTTTGAAGTCACGGGCATAGCTAGGTCATATATACAACATTTCAATCGTTATTTAATTGGCAATTAAATTGAAATCAAGTTTGGACATGAACATATGCCTATGAAATATAAAATTTACTTCCAACAAAATCGTGAATCGTCACAATTACACGAGTACTACTGTAATAATAATATACTAATATAATAGTTAAAAAGCAATGTGTCGGTTTGAGGAGCAAAATATTAAACTGGGTGATTTCACTCATTCTTTACTTAAATTGTGCAGTACTTGAGGTTTTATTTACTGTGTGAAAAATAAAACTGGCTACATGTAAGTTTTCTTCTCAGAACATTACATACAATAAAAGGCGACATCTCTCTTTCTGTCTATTCGTTAGCTTGCTTCGTTAACTTTAGAATATATAAACCGATTACTATAATTCTTTCTCTAAATTGCATGTATATTCTTTGGCTATGTTTAAGTATTTGTTTTGTTAGATTATGTTAAGCCATATACAGATAAAGTTTCAAGATCACAATCGATTAGCAGGATAAAAGTAAACCAGAGCGGACTAAATTAGTAATAACAAAAACTCCAGAAATCGAATTATTGAGACATTTTGTTTTCATAAGTACATAATTTAATATTTCAAATCTGATGTTTGAATTATATGTAAGACTGAATGGTTTTTTAATAATAACATGGGATGTTTTAACGGCGTGTATAAAAAAAGACACTGCTTCTTTTTTTATAATTAAGATTTAGCGTTATGACCACAATCTCAGATGATGCTAAGTAACAGTGTGGCCTAAGACAGAGTACACGCAAAGCGTAGTGGAGGGACTAGCTCCCAAGTGCCACTGCAGGAACACAGCTATAGGTATTTGACGGCATATTTCAACTTCAGGGTGGTACGCCAGGCGGGCATTAGAAAAAGCCCTACCACCATGATGTGGTTCCATCACGATGTTTTCCTTTACCGAAAGCTCAAGATCATTATAGGTTGATTCTAACTCATGTTCTTGACTCGGTGTCCGTATACACTACCGACTGAGCTATCATCGAAAGATCCAGTCAGGCAAAACTGCCGTGTTCTTTCATCTAGCCGAATATATTAATTACGTAAGATAAGAATATATAAATTATTAATTAAATAACATAAGAAATTGAATAAAGGTAACATTAAAAGGTTGTTATTTATTGTTTGTACAAGGAGGCGCATCATCAATAATATAATGTACGAAGTTACGAAAACGCATTCCCCTAGTTCTTACTAATGTTATAAATGCGAAAGTGAGTTCGTTTTTTGTTTGTTAGGCTTTCACGCCCAAACCGCTGAATAGATTATGTTGAATTTTCATATGAAGATAGATGGGAACCTGAAGAAGGGAATAGGCTACTTTTTATTGCGACATCCGATTTGTATTATTAACACGTCTGGTATATTCAAAAAAATTATACACTACATTATACGAATACCGATAGGAACAATGCTAAAACACAGATGTAGACGCAATTATTGGCACTTTACGAGTTACGCCTTATTTATCAGCGGGCGGCATTATATTAATTTTATTGACCTATTGAAAGAAAAGTAATTGAAATGGCTCCTCGCCGGAGGTTTCTGCAAGTATTGTTTTACCTACATACCTGTTACCAACCTTTTCATGCTCAAAGGTAATCGCGTAAATATATCGTCTCACATATCGAGTGAAATATTGTATTTTAATAATCTTGTGCTTTCGAATTTACCTAAGTTTTATAAGACTCGGAACAAAGCTCGGGCACCCAGAGATTAACTTTGTTTATGTACGTTAATACATACTTTGAACAATGAATATGGTATGAGGTTATAAATATAAAGACACATAATATATACAAATTATTAGTAGACAAAAGACGGTCATACGTCATATATGACTTGTCTGACCTTTTGTCCTTATAGAAAGGACACTACAGAATCTCCTTCCAAATCTCAGAATTCCTAAGAGACTGGTGAAGTTAAAAAACATATAGAGTATTGCTTTAAATCTTTTTTTCTGAGTATTGTGTACTAAAATTTCTGTATCACTACGAAGTTTGAGCTTAGTCGAATTGTTAACATTAATGATTACGAAAATTTTATATGAATAATATACAAAGTGGTCGAAATTGCTCAAAAATGTTAATATTCGATATGATATTTTTAAAGTCTAATACCATAGACGGATGAAAACTAACTTAGATTTTTAATTGAGCTATAAATTACCGAATAGAGAAGATTGTATCAAAATCCATCTAGAACTTATTTATTTAAAAAAAAACTTATATTTCATACCTTAGAGAAATGTTTAGGTATTATGAGATAAAAATATATTTATATATAACTTATTAACAATAATAGATATCATCTTGTAAAATTTCATCAAAATGTGTTTATTAGTTTAAGAATAAAGCGCAAACAAGGTGACAGAAGGATCGACCGACAGACAGATAAAAGTTGATAACAATATATCTCTTGCCCTTAGATGTATTGATAACCAAATGAGCTCTGATTATAATTTTCAAAAGTTATTTAAAATACAATTTTAGCTCCGCTTCAATATATGTATATAATATATATAACAAAAGTAATAATTAAAAAAAAGCGATTTGTTAAATATGTTTATTTAACAAGATCTTGTAAGAAATGTTATAGAAGATATATAAATTTGAATCCAATATAGTTAAATTCCGGCAGTAAACGAAATACGCTAACCGTAAAACACCAGTTCCCAGTCTGCCTTTATTGGAACAGTCACGTCCAAACTCGGCAATCAAACCAAAGCGAGCAGGACTAATTGAATTTTGTCAACGTTATTTGTATTCACTAAAACTACAAACGCTGTAATATTTTGTATAATTAAATCAATTGTATATGGTAATAACGTTATGAAAACGTTTTATCATGAAAAAAAATATTTTTTTTTAACTTGGATTTATACAAAAGTACATAATTTCCAATACTTGGCACAATACATAAATTGAAACCAGACATTTGCATGTAAACCAAGTAGTGGCATACAGTAATTATGTCTAATTGGGCTTCGTCCAGAATACCGCAAGTGTAAGATCAATCATGCTAGCTGGCTTAAACGTGTCGTTCTGCCTAATTAGCTAATATATTATATGGTATAACCGGAAATGCAGGAAAAAAAGATAAGGGTTGCACATGGCTGCCAGGCACATGAAGATTACCAAAGCTGTTTTCTTTTTAAATTATTCTTATTTGTGCGGAAAGTTCAATCTGAGAAATCACTGTAAACATTAATATTTGATAAAAATATGTTGGTATATAATTTTTTAATAAAACAAAGAAAAAAAGAAATCTCTCTAGAGATTGTATAATAAAAACTTTGTGGCAGGATATTCTAAACTAAAGTTTGGACTGAGATTTGTTCATGATACGCAAGAACTAACGCTAAAATAAAATGTATTTTGTTCTTGAACAGTTGCCAGATTACACTTTGGCTTTATAATTGTCCATACTTCTAACTTTGTAGTATAGTAATTCAATAAAAAATTTAATATTTTGTGAAATTATCAAACATCAGGTATCCCTCTTAGTGATCGCATTTCAAAATCAGGCAGCGTATATCCCAGTAAACAAACTGGAAGGTAGAAGTTTGCACACGATTGCGTCTCGACCGCGATGCATATGGCGATAAACCCGTTCCAGTAACTCTCCTTTGATTTCTCACGTTTCGATCTCAGCCAATGTATATCCAACTGACGAGATGGGAAGCACTCAATGAACTACTATTGATTCTGTAGTTACCATCTTTAATTGATTGAACAGTGTATACCACAAACTAAAGCAACGCCAGTTTGGTAACGTTTCAATTTAATTTGTATTTGACTTCTACACTATATACTACACTTTAAATGAATCTATTTAAAAGTATTATATATAAAATATTCTTTAGTTTCTACATTTTATTTCTTGGAAGTTGAAGAGAAAGTACCTCAATACATATATATTTTTCATAGTATTTCTTTAAATTAATTCTTCTAAAATTATAAATGATCTCAAATGTATTATTAATTGTTTTTCTGTTTACTATGATTATTGTGCACAAGAGTAAAGCTAGAGTGGCATAATTACAGACTTGGATTTGGGGTGTGTTCAGGGTTCGTATTCGACCAGGGTCATCAGCGGTATCCCGACGCAACTAGTAGAATTGTGAAAGCTACTCCTCGCCTCTGACAATACGTGGGTTTTTTAGTATCGCCGTGTTGTCTTTTTTAGTGGAAATTTGACGGAGCTTATCACCTGATGAGTTTTCCATACAACCATTTCTTGGCTTGAGCCCGGGTAGTACGTATAAGAATTGTGAGAGGTATTCTATTAATTAAATTTTAATCAATATAAATATAAATAGTTACCACTACCATACAAATAGCGTTAAATCTGATGAAATGGTTCTCTTTTAGTTTGCTATGTTTCGTTATCAAACTGTGTATTCAGCTTTAGAGCGCCTTCGAGGGCTGTATGACAGCGGAGACTCAAAAGGCTTTCTTATTTCTCAGAGTTTACTGTTATATTAGGATTGCATATTATAATTGCCATCAGCCCAATGTAGTCACTGTACCGTTCATGATAAAAAAAGCAAGTTGATTTTAATTGGTAAGCAAATTCTGTTTTAAGCTCGATATTATAACTTAGAAATTTACAACCTGTTTTCATCAAAGATTGTACTATTTCGTCGTAACCCGCTCTGTAAAATTGAAAGGTATTTTGTGTCATAAGTACGTAGTACATTCAATTAAAATTTGATCTGTTTTTTACATTTATTTACAATTCTATGCTATTGTGTTTAAATTTTAACCAAGACTATACTATGTTACGTATATTGCTTTTATGTTTTGAGTATTTATATATTAGCAAAAATCCAATTTTAATGAGATTTTATATAAACGTTATAGGTAGATATATTTGATACAAAATTGTGTAATTTTAAGTTTCAAGTTTATGGTCAGGTAGTTTTGGACGTTTCGTAATGAGTCAGTCATTGGTAGTTCGATTATATTAGTTTAAAGCCGCAGAGCATGATGGCTCAGTAGGTAATGTGTACGGAAGCTGCGTCAATGGACCTGAGTTCGAATCCAACTGCTATGAACCTGAGCTTTTGGTGAAAGAAAACTTCGTAAGGAAACCATAGCATGGTGGTAGGTTTTTTGCTAATGCCAACTAGGCAGCTATAGGTGTATTCCTGCAGTAGCACTTGAGAGCCAGTCCCTCCACTAGGCTTAGCGTGTTCACCATCTTGGGCATCATCGTCACTTAACATCAGGTTAGAATATAGCCATAACGTCAATCATACAAAGTATAAAAAAGGTACATGTGTATAGATTACCGTATTCCATAGTCATAAGTGTTGTTTTCTTAATCAGTTATTTAGCTGATTCTTAGCGATAGTTGTTCCCGTAGATGATTTTATAATTCATATCCAATTGTATTTACATTTTCCCATCAAAATTGTCTTCACTAGAGCAACGTTTGCCCAGTTCACTGGGATTAAATTAAAAAATTGTAATTAATTTTGAAAATATTGGTATGTTAAGTATTTGCCGTTTAAGGTTTAACTTTCCACATCCCAAATATAATGTTCGAGTAATAAAAGCTTATGTCTAATTTAGATAACGCGTCTATTGCGTGTTGGATGATCTTAGTTGGGGTGAATTAGAAGTGTATAAAGAAAGTTAGTAACTATTACGTGATATATAAATGTCTGTTAATTTTATAAAAACTACTAAGTTTTCTTGTTATGTATAATTCTAAAATCATTTCATTTATATAGGCATGTAAATAGTAGGTTATATACATATTAGTTAATTACATTTATGCAGTTATATATTTATAATTTTACCAATATTTAAGTGAATAATTATTTATTTACGAGAAGAAATTAAATTAGAAGATAATTTTGCATAAAAAATCGAAATTGAATGTAGAAATAGAATTGTTCAGTAATTTTTAAATAATGTTTCATGTTTAATGTAATCGTATAAAGTGTAACGTCTTTTTAGAAACACCTAACCTACCTTATCATCTTACTTAACTATTGCCTACCCACTTACAGTATTTTTTCTCATTTTGGTATGTATGTATGTTGAGTACAGAAAACATGATATTTTTTATTGTTCTAAAATGAGTTACAAATCCGCAAATGATACTTACTTAAAAGGTACGGAATTATAATATGTTGCAAAATGATATCGAAGCTTTTGGATTAAAGTGACTTTTGTGTATTTTTATCTTTGATTATACAGCGTTATCAAGTTTATTATCGAGCAAAAGATAGCGGTTGTTGATAGCGATCGACTAACGTAAAATATTTTGATTCTTGCAATATATTTCTCTTAAAAATTTGCATATTGATTTTGTGTGAATATTCTGAACGAAATTGGTTATAGTGAAATAACTAAATGACCTGAACAGGAATGGCTACGTCGTTAATTTATACGCGTTCAAAGTGGGAGCGAGAGGTATACCAGTAAAATCTGTGTATAAATTTCTAAAAGACCTTTACCTGTATAGGACTGCAATAAATTCTATACTGGAAAATGCCTCTAAAGCTACGCTAGCAGGCTCCAGAATTGGCTAGGTATGGAGAGAAACACGAGTAGTTAAAATGAGTGTTGACGCGCATCGGAAAGGGGCCCCTTAAACCTACATCCGTGCCACAAGTATCGGGAACTACTCGGTGTTTCCTTCTCTGTCACACGATGGACCTGGCACCCGTTAGGTGAATCCATTGTTTGCTAAGAAGCTCGTCTCTCTCTTTCTATGTTTTTACATATCTCTGTAACGGTATGATATTGAATTATATGTCCGATGTTGGAGGAATAATGGTATTAGTATATAGAGAATAGAAATCGTTACAGTTTAAAGTTTCTTATTGGTCCATTTAATTAATGACAGTATTTTTTACGATATGCATTCATTATTAATAATAAACAATCAATATAATGTCTTAAAAGTCAATGATCGAATAAGTCAAAGATTTCTCGATGAAAGTAAACACTAATTTGCTACTTCGGTGTTCTATTTAAGATTTTCATCAAACTGATGTTGCTTTTGTATTAATTTGAGTCAACAAAAGCGCATTAGATCTAAATCATCAATTTCGTTTGGGAGCTTTGTAAAAGAGGTTTATAGATTATTGTTTATTCTAATAAAATTAGAATAAATTCAAGAATTAAAACATTTTCTAATTACAAAACTCACGAATCGCGGACTTAATAGTATTTGAAATATATATATTTAACGTAAAAAATATTTTACACAACCAAGTTGTGATTGCATAGAAAGTTTGGATAATAAAAAAACTGTCTCCTTCTTAAAATGCGCACTCCGCCGAGTAAATTAAGTATAAGTACATTAAGTGAAAAACCATGATAATTAATCAATAAACTTCTTAAGCTAAAAAGTGAACATAAGACACTTGAAAATCTGAATACTTCATTACGGTACTTTGAGAAGATTAATGTATAAATTACGGCTTACATTCAGAAATTACTTATCAGTAAAACATTCTTAAGACATTTGGATATACGAATCTTATTAAGGTAATTTAGCACAAGAATTCTAGGTGGTAGGTATTAAATGACATATTTTGGAAATAGTTATAGCTTGAACACACATGTGTCTGTACTACTATTGTTGTTCTTATTTAATAGTAATAATATGTGTTACGATGTAATTTTACTAAAGTTATGGAAATTTCAAGGCTTGAAAGTTCAATCAACGCTCTCACAAGATGTGAACTATCCAGGGAGTTATGTGGCATCTCAAAATATATATCTATTGTTATTATTTAAAATCGTTGTTGTATAATCATACAAAAACGACGAAAATTTTATAAGCTTTTGTTATTTCTTAATTTCATAAGTTGTAATTACCACAGAGATAGGATTAGGATCTCACCAAAATGTCTATAATACTATGAAAATTAAGTAACGTTCATAAGTCTGTAGAAGATAATCTGATAATCTATTGATCCAATTCTAAAAAATATTTTAATAATAATCAACAAGAATCACTATCTCTTTATGATACCTGTAGGTTTATTTATTATATTCTGTACTGAATTCATGGAATAAATATTAAGGATATCGTAGATGGTAATTATTTCTAGTTAATGAAACTTTCGCATTATATCCACAACGTCTAACCTAACGTTAAGTGACGATAAAGACCAAGATGGTGGACATGCTAAGCCTAGAGGAGGGACTGGCTGTCAAGTGCAACCGCCAGAACACACGTATAGGTTTTAGGCGGCAGATTTTTAACTTAAAGTGGTAGCTAGCGAGACGGACATTAGATAAAGCCCTACCACCATGCTATAGCTTCATCACGATTTTTTCTTTCACCGAAAGTTCAAGCTCATTAAGGGTGTATTTGAACTCACGTCCCTTGACGTGGCGTCCGTACACACTACCAACTAATCTATCATCGCTTCAAATATTAATATTATAAGGAGCTAAAGCACATAAGAACTTTGTTAAATGGTTATCTCGGAAATTAACGATCAGTTTCCAGAAATTATTTTGCTAATAGGAATCCATATTATTCCTGAGTAACATAGACTATTTTTAATTGAAGATACCTTGGAGTAACGTTTAGTACGATATTTAAAAGATCGTCATGTCTTCCAATTATACGATGTCTTGTAGAGTAGAGATAAATATAGAGCTTAGTATCACTGATACGAGACTATTTAATACATAGATATTTTTTATATTAATTGAAAATGAAAAAGTTTGATATACAATTTCGCTTTTTACACGTGAGCTATTGTAGTATTTTTGTATTAAATGAATCGGTACAAAATCGTTGTTGGTTAAGTGCAATAGAAGCACGTATTACAACTATACTTATTTCAGTTATAGCGGACAGGTCATATCATTGTGACCTCTTAACGGGTGAAGGGAGTAGAAAGTGATTTTTGGAGTGGTATTAATCCACATGAATGAGGAATAATAATATCGAACCCCTCGACGAAGGCGGTGGCAATTTATTTTGGATTCTTGTATATTTATGGATAGTTACCATGAAAACGCTGGCGTGTTGAGTTTGTTGCGCGACATATATGAGGAAATTCAGTTTATTCTACTATCACATGAAAACATTTATTTGTGTTATCTCATTTAGTAATAAACTGTCACTTTTTGCTTGTTACAAATATACAATCAATAGTGGTAAGCAAACTTATATCATATTAAATTGTTTGATAACTAATTTGGTCAGGATAAGACTTAAATGATAACTTTATTTACAAGATACATGGTTACTTGAAAATTTTGATGGAGAATACTATAAAGTTCAAAAACAACAGCTATCATCGGTGTTAAAATACCATAACGCTTCATCCTAATGAATTTTAATTCTCAATATTAAATATTCAAATTTTGTATTTGTATATAATAGAATAAAAAACTGGAATGCCGTCCAGCTGTTGCCTCTATGATCTATACCTATACCTATTCATAAACAATCTAAGATAGGACTTGCTTGATTCCAACAGGATCGACACCACCATGAAGCAATTGTCACACTCTTTCTAGTTATACCCTTAGGTGCATGACATTTTGGAGTGATCAGATATAATATATTTAATAACCAGGCGTGATGCTAAAAACCTGAAGTGTACCAAGCATACTGTAATAAAGGTATTACATGACACTTTTTAATTTTTCATGTTTCATGTGCAAACTGTTGTAAATATGTACATCCACCTGCCAATAGGCTTACAGTATAACAGCGACATCGGGAATAAATTATGGATATTCTCGACAGTCAGACTTGTTTTTTCATTGTAGGTACTTTAATTGATTGATGAATGCTATCACTTTCGTATGCGATAAGTTTAAAAATAACCAGCATATACTATATTTGATGTTCTCGTGAGCTAAAAAACATCATATTTTAGGGCATATTATTATCATCACACACTTCTGACTAATACATAGAAGCCGGGGCACTGTTGTTTTGTGAAAGAAATAAATGTAGCGATGATGTTATAGATATCAATAAAATTTTGCAACATTTTCTACTCATTAATATTTAATATATAAATATTATGATAAAATGCAAACGATTTTATGGCGTTAGATAATGTGTATAATAAGTTGTTAGGATAGTAGTAAAAGACGGTAGAAATAACTATCATTAATTTTTTTTTAATACTACTAACCAATAATGTACTATGGACCATGGCTTAGATAAGAAATAAAACAATAGTAACATAAATCTGATGATAATAATAATAAAAATAAAGTTGTTTACTCGACATGCATAGCATTAATAGTAATCAAATTATTTGCCATCGCAATGAAGTCTAATATTCCTTTAGGGTATTCAATTATTATAAGCATCATTCTTTAGAAAATAAGCAGTGTTAGAGTAAACCATGTCATTATTAGCATATTTACGAAATAAACAATTTTTTAAATTTACGAGAAATGGACAGTAGGATTGCCTAGAGGATCACCAACTGATCAGTGACAACAAATACGTTTTTCGTCGGGGCCAATCTGCTGGTGATCTCTAGTCTACCTAGCTCATCGTTGGGCGGAGGTGGTCGATAGCAATGGGGAGGCATTAGCCGTTAGTTTGGAGACAGCAAGGACTTTTGATCGCGTCTGGCATAAATCCACTGGCTTCTCGGAAAACTATTCAAATAGATGACCAGTTTTCTCACGGAGCGGAGCATTAAGGTCGTTGTCATCGGTTCATGCTCGGTCCTGAAGCCCGTGAATGCTGTTATCCCATAAGCCGGTGTACTATCACTGACTCAGTTTCGTCTGCATATCAATGAGATGATACCACCGGGGACGCCTTGCACGCCGACCGTGCCAACTTTTCTTGGAAATACATTAATGTGGCAGACTAAACTTATGTCAATCCAATCCTAAGAAGACACAAGTTTGCGCGTTATCACTAAAAAGGACCCCTTTGTCGCGTCTTTTCAGTTCGAAAGCGCTCTCTCAGGTGCCTCGCCCAGTATTGAAATTCTTGGAGTTGACATTTCGAGTGTCGTTCAATTCCGTAGTAATCTAGAAGATAAGGCCAAACTGGCCTCCTAAAACTTTGGTGTGTTTAGTAGACTAAGACAGTATTTCACGTCGGACCATTGTCTTAAACTCTACAAAGCTCAGGTCCGACCTCATATGGAATACTGTTCTTATCTTTGGGCAGAAGCACCCCAGTACCAGCTTCTTCCATTTGACCTTATTCAATGCAGACCGTCTCACAACCAAGTTCTCTGTTATCTTTTCGATCCATTCTTGATCCACTGACATTGCGAAAAGACGTGACTTCTCTTTGATTTTTCTATAGAGTTTATCATGGAGAGTGTTCCGAGGAATTGTGCGGATTAACACTTGCTACTGGATTCCACCACCGTACAACGCGCCACAAACTTAAATTCAATCCTCACCATCTGGATGCATGGCGATTCACAACGGTGCGTTTCGTGTGAATTTTTTTTCTCCGCACGACTGCCTTGTGGAACCAACTTGTGACTACGGTATTTCTGGACTGATACGATTTGGGCACCTTCAAGAAGAGAGCTTACACATGCCTTAAAGGCCGGCAACGCACCAGCGATTCCTCTGGTGTTGTGGGTGTCTATGGATGGCGGTGATCACTTACAATCAGGTGATCCACGTGCTCGTTCCCCCCTATTCCATTAAGAGAAGACTAGTTTATTATAGATTTTTTAATTATTTGTAGCACGTACGCGTACGTTAATGGTCATGTATGAATAAATTAACTGATTCATTTCCCACCTTAAACTAAAGGAAATAAATGCCTAATATCACTTTACGGTTATTTTGAATATTACCTAAAGTGAGCGCTTCAATTTGCTAATAGCATAATTTACCATGTTGTCACTTAATTCATGCGGGCGCCTTCACGTAGAGTGAAGCGAATTAGTGAGAACGAACTTAGGTAACACATTATTTAATACTTATAGCGAAATCCTAGAAAGAGCCAAGAAAATTCTCTATTCGTTTTCTGTATTAATATTGACAAGGAAATATTTTAATTGTAATGAAACTTTATTGTAATATATCATTGTAATTATGATTTCATTTTTAACAACGTTTTAAGTTCTAAAGTGTTATTATTGCTCAAAATAAATATCGAGTACACCGATTTTCGTTCGGTGTCTAGCAGACAGAAGCAAACACCTAGGCAAATGTTACCTGAATACAAAAGTCTTCGATATTGTTTTCCAGGAAACCAATTACTTATAGGGTGATTTTTCAAAGGAAGTGAGAAAAGGTGTATTTCAAGCGATATAGCAGAAACAACTTCTTGGAAAACTGTTAGACAAAACATTTTGACCTGTATTCTTAATTTTTAAGCAGTTTACAATTAGCTTATACAAACAATATTTTTATATCAAAAACGAATTCTGTTTCTCATAGAGATTAACAAACTCCATAAGCTACTAAGTTTATAGTACTATAATTATTACATATAGTTAAAAACAAAGTCCTATACTTAATATTAGTATAATTTTCAGTATTTATAATCAACTACTAACGAAAGTACAAATATCTTGTAATAAATTTAAATGTAAATGTATATCTACATGTTTATTTACTAGCAGTGGCCGCGACTTCGTTCGCGTGAAACTAATTTTTTTTTTTCGGTTTTGTAACTTTTTGACAATTCGGCATTACTCCTAATGGCAATAGCATGATATTAGATAGTCTAAAGCCTTCCTCAATGATTGCCCTATCGAAAACAAATAGAATCTTTAAAATCCGATAGCTAGTTCCTAAGATTAGCGCGTTTAACAAACTATTTCGCTCCATAATATTAATAATATAGTATGTATCTTAGTCTATGTGTCTAATGATGGTTTAAATTTTTGGTCATGCTACGTTAATGGCTGAAGGTGAATTCCCTACCAGACCTCGTCTGTTTATAGTTTCCGTCAATTAAGAGGAAAGTGCCTTATTCGATGGCTGTCCCTGTTGGTACAGATAAACGTCAAGGCCACAAAGGCCACTTATTTTAGAATCACTTTATTACTGATCCAGCGAGTTCGTTCGTATATTACAAGTATATTTATCATATAAATAGTATTGAAAGATAAAAACTAACGACCGTCAATATGTGTTTATACATCTTACATTTATGTTTTTAGCTTATAACATTGTATAAAATAAAGTTCTTTTTTTATAATTCTATTTATTCATTTTTTTTCTAATTGAATCACTTATGACATTAACACTATGTATAAAAGATTATCTATAGGCTTTGAAATATTTATTCTGTTAAATAAAGACTTTTTCATTTTCATTTTGTTCATTGTTGTATGCTATTACAGATTCCAATATTCTTCATAAATCTTGCCTTCGTTAGAAAATTTTAGAATATAAAATAGAATAGAAAAAGGTTCTAATAGCATAGTAAGGTGAAACAGCTTAGACATTTAGTTAAGTTTTCAGCTACCGAAACGAGAAAATTGCATAATCTGTCAAGGAGTTTTAACTTTTATCTCCTATTCCGAAGGACCCTTTCATTTATTAGCATAGAAGTATCCTATATTGACCGTTTATTTTGAAAGTGGTGTAAGTCCATACTTATATAAATTTCACAATACAAGATAATTGTTATCGCCTGAAAACATACAGTAATTTGTTCAACTGGAAAATAATCTGTTTATATAAAAGGTTTTGTTCTGATTTACTATATTATTGCCCAACCCAAAGTACCTACGGACAGAAATATGATATTTGGGGAGGGTGTTGAATTTATATTGCAGGCATGTCTAAGAAAGGAATCTTCGAAATTTCAATCTTAAGGGAATGATAGGCGACGGCACGATTGGTATGGCAAAATAATATTTGTTCGAGTAAGATTTATTTTTAGTTAAAGTATACCGTGATGGACATAGTCTTATATGGACCTATGTGACGATATGGCCCACATTAGTAATCACGCTAAACCTGTGGAGGAACTGGCTCACTACTATTTACTCCTTTTTAAGTTTTATATTGTATATATTTTTTAAATTAAAATTAAGGCTTAGCGTTATGGCCATAACTTCACCTGATCTTAAATGACGATACGGCCCAAGTTGGTAGACACGCTAAACCTGTGGAGGAATTGACTCTTAAGTGCAACTGCCGGAACACACCTATTGGTATTTAACGGCAATTTTTCAACTTGAGGGTGGTTGCTACCCAGGCGGGCATTAGAAAAAGCCCTACCACCATGATATGGTTTTCTCATATTACACTCTTACATATTTTGGAAATAGTTATAGCTTGAACACACATGTGTCTGTACTACTATTGTTGTTCTTATTTAATAGTAATAATATGTGTTACGATGTAATTTTACTAAAGTTATGTGGCAGTGTGAGTTATGTGGCAGCTCAAAATATATATCTATTGTTATTATTTAAAATCGTTGTTGTATACTATGAAAATATATGAAAGTATAATACTATGAAAATTAAGTAACGTTAATAAGTCTGTAGAAGATAATCTGATAATCTATTGATCCAATTCTAAAAAATATTTTAATAATGACAAGAATCATTATCTCTTTATGATACTTGTAGGTTTATTTATTATATTCTGTACTGAATTCATGGAATAAATATTAAGGATATCGTAGATGGTAATTATGTCTAGTTAATGAAACTTTCGTATTATATCCATAACGTCTAACCTAACGTTAAGTGACGATATGGACCAAGATGGTGAACATGCTAAGCCTAGTGGAGTGACTGGCTGTCAAGTGCAACCGCCAGAACACACGTATAGGTATTAGGCGGCAGATTTTTAACTTAAAGTGGTAGCTAGCCAGACGGACATTAGTTAAAGCCCTACCACCATGCTATAGTTTCATCACGATGTTTTCCTTCATCGAAAGCTCTAGCTCATTGAAGGTGGATTCGAACTCATGTCCCTTGACGCGAAGTCGTACACACTACCACTGAGCTATCGTCGCTTATTATTAAAAAATATTTAAATTACATTATTTTTGCACGCCTCAATCCGCGGAGCGGGTGAGGTAGTTCTCTACTCTCGACGTTAAGACCAAGTATTTTTTTGCTCTTAAACTGCCTCTACTACAACCAATTTTTATTTATACGATAATAAGAGTAGATATATTTCAAGTAAACACTTCAAAGAATTTATCTCATATTTTGTAAAAAAAACAATTTTTAGACTTTAGAAGAAAACTGTTAAGTAAAAATTACATGAACGTCCGGATTTTTCCGGTTGTGGTCACGATAACTCCCGAAAAAATTGACTTATTGAGACACGAGTTTCGTTTATTATCTTTAGAATAACATCAACCGGTTATCTATTAGTCCAGTAACCGTAGTTTAAGGATAAAATGGTTATTTTCAAGCCGCATTTTTGAATTTATTATATTTTGCATTCACAAGTAAGTATTGTATTTTTTATTACTTTTTAAGGAAAAGGCAAAGATACCGAAACCGTACAGCCAACTCGAACGGTATTTCATAATAAAGAGGTTAGTGCTCTAGGTTAACCATCTACGGAGTTTTTGTGGCAAGCAAATAGATCATGCTTGTTTAAAAAATAAAAATCAATAATTTAAAGAATTAATAAAATAATAAAAAAAATAAGATCATGGTACGATTTGTATTTTTTTCTTAAAAAACTAATGAATGATATGATGCGTGCACTCTTGAATTTACCAAACTTTTGATTATTATTTTGACGTTTACCTATGTCGCCAATGCCAAGAGTGAAGGACTTTATAAACACGATTAACGGAGACAAAGAAACAACCAAAGTCAAAACAATTATATGTGGATCACACAAATAATTTGCCTTTGCGGGACTCGAGCCTATAGTACTTCGGCGTGGCCGTTCCAGTGAGGCAGCTATCTTAACCGCTGATCCAACCGTGCATTCGCATTTCAAGAATTATTTCAGTATTTGATAAAATAATAATTGCGGAAGGCTTTAGGTTATTTAATATCACGCTACCAGCAATAAGAGCAAAGTTGTATAGAAAAATGTTAGAAAACCGGCAAAAAGGCTTAAATTTAAAAAAAAATCCACGCGAACGAAGTCGCGGACACAGCTACAATATTATAAAGCGGAAAAGTTTGCTTGTTTGAACGTGCTAATTATGGAATCTAGCAGTCGAATTTCAAAAAAATCGTCGTAGGTTCGATCGCTGCACAGGATAGAACACTCATTTTTGGGAAAATAATTGTTCTAAATCTAGGCCTTTGTGTTCGTTGCTTGTATGACTATTCACACTTGATATTGGAGAAATTGTCTACATAGGCAGGTGCCATCATAAAAAAAATATAACGATGGATTATTTATATATATATATATATATATTTAATTATAGAAGTATACAGGGCACAAACTTTGATGATTAAAATCTGTACTGAATGCCTAGATAAAGAAAGACGTTCCAGAATGAGCATTGAATACAAAACTGCACCATGAATTATTATAATTAAGGTTTATTCAAACTGAAGGTTATGTAAGGTTGTATTAAGGTGTATTGTACTTGTTCTTCTTATTTAGTGGCATACTGTTTATTCATAATTATATCAATGTCACGTGAAATTATGAAATATCTTTCGAATAAATATACTGCCTACACAAGTTGGTGACTTTCTTGTTAAAAGTTTGTAGATATTTTGTGACAACTAACAAAGCATAACCCTGAGTGTTTTAATTGACTTACTTTATACACAACAACAAAACTATTTCGCGAAAAATACTACAAAAAAGATATAACATAGGATCAAATAATCTAACTCGATAAATAAAACACAACAACATAACATAAACATACATAACATAAAGATTACGATCTCGCCAAAATCTCTAGCGTACTGCTATTACTGCAGATTGGATTATGCACATATTAAAAAGAATGAAATGAGACGAAAAATATAAATTAATACTTAAAATGTGTACTACAAATTTCATTATAATGTAAAATTAAATAATAAAAAATATTATTTTTCAATCGATTTTTACTTGAAATTCAGCGTTGTATTTAATAACTACTTCAATAAAGTAAAAGATAAATGCAAATATGATCAATTATAATTATTTTTAATAATTAAAAAAAAACTTAATATAAATTTTTCATAGCAGTATTTTCTTTGATGAACCATGGAATCAACCGCCCCTGTCTCGCATAAGTCTGTTTTTTATTTTGCCTTTCAGAAGTAGAAATATGTTTTTATCTTACCAAAACAATATATGCGGGGCAGTTATATGCGGTATAATAGTAGTGCAACTATAATAGATTTGGCCGACTACAACGTTAAATTGACTTTTTTGACAGTGTATGTTTATTTAATGGTTGCGTATATATACAGGAAAACTATGGACCGTCACCAGCTTTTAATAGGCATACACAGAAACTGATGAGAACTAACTTAATACGAAATTGTATATGACTTTATGATAATGGATGTACTTCAGCGTCTAGATATTACGCTTAGTTACCTGTCTTATTAACAAAGACTCTTATGAGAATAGTCTATTGAGAAATATGGGAATAGCTTTCCTCGTCTTAATTAAATACACGATCAAATATTTTTTTGTAATGAAGTATTTCATATATGATGAAAAAAGTATGAAGTCTGCGTATATTTTAAAATTAATTCAAATCCATATAATTTAACATGCATTCATGAATTAAATAATGGTTTGTTAATCACTTAATACAGAACTTATACGTTAGTGAAACTTTTCACGAACATTCACGAACACACATAAAATATTGTTTTTAAATTTGTAATAAAATATTCGTTACGTTACTGTTCAACCCACGTACACAGAACAGTTAGGATAAGCGGTGGCAGAATCGTGGGTCGAGATGGCCGAAATATTCAAATTAAATGTATTTCAGAAACCTTTGGGGTAAAGAAAAACATTTTAAAAGGGAAAATTGTCAATCTATGTACACAAATACAGTAGCGGTTATTCACCGGTTTTACTGGATGCATACTGAACTTAAATAAGCAATTTAATCGCTAAATACTATTCTACTATTCTGTGTACTTAAAGTTTTACTTTTTTTTAAATTACTAAAAATTATTTACTTAAAGGTTATACAAAAATATGTTTATGCTTATACAAGACAATAATAACAAAGTCTACCGTACTAATAGCATGTAGATTGATATAACCACAAACCGAACACAATTTCACTCTAATGTATATATGCATGTTTAGTACTAAGTATTTACTATGTGTCTATTTACTAAATAATAATATACGATGTACGTAGGTAATACGTGTAATGCGTAAATCGGTAAAATAATTGTTTTAACTCTTTTCTACAAAATATCTAATCTGAAAATGTATTCTAATTCGGCTATGAAAACACCCATCCTCAAAGCACCTAAATTTCAGAGCACTTCTTTACCAATATGTAATAATATCGGGATCCTTGGTATCGATATATCTCGTGATGTACAATTCTGCATGCACTTGGTAAGCAAGGCCAAAATGGTAGCCAAAAAACTTGGTATTCTTAATCAGTCCAAGCGATACTTCAAACCGAGACAATGGCTTGTGCTGTACAAAGCACAAGCACGGCCTCACATGGAGTATTGAGTACTTTTCTCACATCTGGGCCGATGCTCCTACCTACCAGCTTGCCCCTTTGGATTCGGTGCAAAAGCGAGCCATCCGTGTTGTTGACGATCTCGTACTAACACGCGGTCTAGAGTCCTTGGAACTACGTAGGGACATAGGATTTCTCTGTTTTCTACTGCATGTACAACGGGGAGTACTCTGAGGAACTGTTTGATATGGTGCCCTCATCACAATTTCAAGGCCGCACCTCTCGTCGTTGCCTAGCTGCTCATCCGCATACTTTAAAATCTGACCAGGTTGTGAAAACAGTTAAATTCTCTAGAACATTCCTGCCGCGCACATTATATCCATGGAACGGACTGCCCGGTACGGTTTTTCTCCAAGGTGAATATGGGGTTCTTCAAAAAGGGATTGAAATACGGTCTCCATAGTCGGCAATACGGGTGTAAGCCTCTGGTGTTGCAGTTGTTCCTAGGCGACGTTAATCATTTAACGTCAGATGGGCCGTCTGCCTGTTTGCTGCCCATTAGCATAAAAAAATATTCTTGATGATAATAAATCTACATGTCAAAAACAATGACGATGGCCGATATATTTTTCAATAACGGCCGCTGTCATAATAAGGTCAATTAATATAGTCAAGTCAAGACAATATAGTCAAGTCAAGTCAAGTCAATAATAAGGTCAAGGCCAATAAGGTCATGGCACCTTACAAGTACCTTATCGGTAGCTGGACATATATTAGCTAATTCTAAAATGCAATAAGCATAAAGAAACCCTGTGTGATGTGTTTGTTACAATTACAATGAATCTTTTTTAATGTAACACTAGCTGTGCCTGCGACGTCGTTCGCATGAAACTAATAATTATTTAATAATTTTAGCCCGTTTTTGTAAAAAAAAAATACAGCTTTACTCCTATTGGTTGTAGCGTGATATTAATAGCCTACAGCCTTCGTTAATGATTGCTTTATCAAACACGAAAGTTTTACTTTATTACTTTAATATTTTAAAAACAATCAAACTGTTCCGAGTTGGTATCTCTATTTTTTTCTAGTAATAAATACAGCCTATGTTATTTGAAAATGTAACATTCTAATGGTGACAGAGTTTTTGAAATCGGTACAGTAATTCTTGAGCTTATTCGTTACAAAGATAAAAAAATACAAATCTTTCCACTTTATAACATTAGTCTATAGATATGTAATAATAACAGCAAATTACAAAAAAAAATGTTGGCCCACCTTAATTTACTTGGTAAGCGTTTTGTTCAAATGTAAGGTGTGCTACCGTAAAATTGAAGCCCATAAAAATAAAGTACCTAGGGAACATTCGAAACTTCGATAATAACACGGCAATTATTTGCACTCCTGTGAAAGCTTTCTTCGCGATATTGTGAAAAAAGTATGACTGACTTTGCAAGAACGTACTCTAGGCAAAATCCTGAATATTCATTGTTCAGGTGGATTGAGGAAAATGCTAAATTGCGAAAATTGTGTTCGTTCTTCTTTGATAACGACTATGCCTTAAAGCGAGCTCCGTGTGCGGGAAAACAGTTCCGTCGACGTTTTGAAGTAAGGATAATTTTAATACTACGTATACATAAATATTAAAGAACGAAGCTTATAAAATAAGTAAGGTTTAATGATATTAACAAGCGCGTCTCTTATCTACTTGAAAAAAATATCGTTTGAGACTTCAAGTTTTAATTATATTTTGCTAAATCTTTATAATAATAGTATTAGACTTCTGTTGTTATCGTGACACTTATTACATCAAATAAAGTTAAAGTAACGCTCATAACGAGCGAGCAACAGTATAGACAAGGAGCGGCACGACACTACACGTATTACAGCTTGGGGCTCCCCACAGTCGCATTCGGCTTGGTTTTGTCATCTAAAACTCCATTTAACCATATTGAAATTGTAGCGGCCTCTTGAGTTGGAAGTCAGTTCAATGTTTTGCAAATAGTCCATGGCAAATTATTTCCAGTTAATAATTGCTCGGCAGTTTCTACGTAGTTTGATGGTGGTGCTAATTTTTTTTCGTGCCTCTATTTGGAATTCTCTAGAGTTTGGTATTAAACTGATCTTTCAGTTTTTTAGTCGGCTTTTTTGAGGTTGGTAGGCATAGAGGGGGTGTCGACAGTCGGTTTCTTGTTTCCTCTTTTCTATACTACGAACCACGCTTCTTTGAGAGCTTGTTGAGAGCAGTGGGCTTCAAACAACCTGTGATTATTCAACAAGTGTCATAAAGAGAAACATCTACCGCTTTCACGTGTAGTGCGTTATGCAACACTGTGCATTCGTATTCACCAGCCGAGAAGCACAGTGCTAAAATTCCTCTAAAACATGTGGAGCAACACCCTAGGTAGAGGAGGTCAAGCGACGGAATAGATTATTGTGCTACTTTACTTTTTGTATTCGTTCGTGTAGTGGGTTTTGAAAATCAGCGCTCTATTTATGTAGTATTATACCAAGATAAGTCGACCAGCTGGAGTGCTAAATTTTTTGTTAATAACGGTATTGAATAAATGACAATATTTTATATTATAATTATACTAGTTATTAAACGGCCTAGTAGATGTTTGCCTGCTCTTTCCATTAGTCATTAACTTGACCACAATTACATCTATCACGATCATGGACAGCATAAAAACTTTACAAATACGGTTTTCGTGTATGTATAGAATATACTTCATGCTTAGCACGATTAATAAAAAAAGCACGATTTTTTGGCATTAAAAATGGCGATTAAAAAAGGTATTGTACCGGATAGTAAACAAAGTCCAATAAAAAATCAACGAGGAACTTCAAAGGACCTAGATGGACCGACAGGAATCATTGCTTCGTACCTGCCAGCAAGCTTTTCAGCAGTCGAGTACACAATGGAAAATCAAATAAACTACCATAGGTACATATACAATGGATACAGTACTGTGTACAATGGTCGTAACTCCGATCGATTGCTATATTTACCACAAATAATACTATAGTCCACGCCCTACAGATACTGTAGACAGCGTTTCGTTACGGCAGGTGTTAGACTAAGTGTATCCTGCTTCAGCCAGAGGCTATGTGTTGTGCGAAAGTAGTCCCTGGTCCTCTGGTTGTAAGGAGGATTGTAGGTGGTCGAGATGTATTTTTAGTGGCTATTTAAAGCAAATACAAAATGAAGCGTCACAACGATTCAGGTGGCTGCAATCAGACGCATTAGTAGATATTAAATTATTATCTGTGATTTAGTGAAGTGGACATGTTAATTTTTTAGTTATAATAACATAGCAAAATCACAATGCCGTTACTAGTAGTAGTATAGTACAATTAAAAAACAATGTCAACCATCCAGTTATCGGAAATCAATTGACAGTCGTTGATATCAATATCGTTTTGCAAGCCTCTCAACAGTAGGCATACACTTGCTCTAGAAAAAGTGTGAAAGCTGTCCCAGGTCTCTACAGTATATGCTTCTCTACATATGATGAAACCTACAACCCGTCTCGCGACCAGGCTACTATATACGAAAGGATGTGAAGTGTATTCTTTTATCAAATTAACAAAAAAAAAAAGGTCTATGCTACTCGCAATTCAGATGAACATAACTGCCATGTCCTAATACGCTACATCCCTTTTATATAGGTTTTAAACCGCTATATTTAACATTAACTAAGATGAAGGTATGATAGAAGACGAATTAAATGTTAAAACAGGAAACAGAATTGGTTCCCAAATAATGATATTAGCAAAACACACTGGTAGATATGCGACTACATATCCCTAATTGTAAGTTAGTAGATACCTAGATGACGAATGACAAAATACACAATGACTATTCAATATTTTCTTAATCGAAACTTTCACCCTTATGTGAAATTCATAGATTATTGTTATGACAGGATTCAGACTGCAGTTGTGAATTCAATTCTAGGATATACAGACGTTGATCATATACATTAGTGTTACTTTTTTTTCAACCGTCTTCATTGTGTTAATATCTGTATGTTTGTGTAACCGTTGTTTGCTAGTCATATATTTTATAATTATGTTAGAAATACATAAAGGAATTGGAGAATTTCCCTAAATTTCTTCTTCGAGTACTAACTCTGTAAAGCAACTATTCGGTGTTTTAACTCTTATCTATATTATTCTTATTAAAATATTATTTCAAGTTTAGGGTATCAAGTATTTGATTATACCAAGTTTATAAATGAAACATATATATGTTGATTGAAAGTTTAATCGGATTTAGTTTGGTGAACTTTTATAAATACAATAATTAATAATTTTTAATTAGATATTAATTGCTTAACAATCTAAATAAACATTAATTTTCCGTTATTACGTTTTTGCCGTTCGATAGCTTTGAAAACGATTAGTCTAGATTTTTCACAGATACGAGTATGTAATTCAGTGCAACAAGTCTTACCTCGCAATTTATAATTATTAAAAAGTTTAAAAGCTGTTTACATGAATTTAAAAAATATATAATTTTGTACTTTTATATTTTTAATAAAACAATATATAAATAACAATAACAATCACCTGTGCGGTCGTTTCTCTTCCTCATGATCCTCTTTCATAAATGACGGTTGTAAACTGAACCTGCGGCGAAATTGGTGTCTACCCTTCATAGTGATCGATTGGGTATCACTTAACACATACTACGATTAGTCTGCGATTGTTTCCCAACGTGCGTCGACTGGGTAGAGCACGTAAGAGACGCGACGCGGCACGGCGTGCGCGACTACAGGCGGTCCACAGGCGAGTGCCGGCCGGGCTGCCTTTCGAGTGCTGCCTAGCGCCAAAGCCTAACGCGAACTATATGGAACACCGCTAAACGCATCTTGTGCTCTCTCAGAATATAGACGTTTATTGGTAAAATGCATCACTAATCATATTAATTATTATTATTGTAACAGAACTCTTTTTATTAGATATATGAATAGAAAAGATTAAGGAAAGTTTTTTTTTTTCTTTTCAAACAGTATATTTATCATTGTCTTAAAGACTAAGTAGGAGTGGTTTGAAAAATGTATTTAGTATATAAAATATGTATGTAATTATTTAATAAAGAAAAAAGTAGATACTTTACTACCTTAATAAAAATATTTCTAAAAATCAATAAAATACTGCGAATTTAGGTAACTTATTATATTAATAGGTGATCTTTATCTCAGGAGTTTAATCGCGACCGCCTTGAGAAGGAACTTTAGAAAGAGTTTATTAGGAACTAATTTATAAACATGTATGTGTAGGCTATATATATCGGCTGTTATTACAACTAATGCTCGTGAAAAAGTTGGTGCAGAGGGAACGGGAGCGGCCCAAGAAAGATCGCGACGAACCTGTGCGTGCACCTCTCCGAAGGTTTGTCTAGTTATGACGATCCCCAACCCCAGGAGAGGGAGCCTTTAATTAGGTTTGGACTTTATCGGGATTAGATGATGAATGCGAAATCACTCCATCAATCCAGGTGGAAGGTACAGAGTCGGTAGGTTTTTACTCAGTAAGAATCTGACATAACCTATACTTTTGCTGCCCGGCGAAAGGTGGTTATCTTATCTTCATACGAACAAAAATGATATATGTTTTGATCGCATAAAGATAGCTATCAGTAAATCTATGGATGTGCAATAAACGAAACATACGAGCCTCGAGCGATGTGTCGATAAAATTGAAACGATCTCATTTTGAAACTTTGCACGCGTTGTAAAGAAAAGCAAAGTAGTACTTACGATCTGTTTTTCGGAATAAATAAAATTGCAAAAGTTTTTATGGGATATTTTATTTCAGCTTGTAAATATTTAAATATATATTGTAACATCCTATAATCTACTATTTTCTATCTACATAAATAAGCGAATGAACTAATTCGACTAATTCTAATTTATGTATTACGGCATCTCCAAACTAAGGAATTTATAAATTATTAAAAGTAATAATTTAATTATAATATATATATATATATCGAGTTTCTTGTCCGTTCTTTTTCATGACTGGATTATTTTCCGAACCGGTAGTAGATTTTTTATTTGATTTGATTCATTTTAAATTTGGTAGGAATGATTTTTCCATAACGCAGACACTCTCATAGAACTGATTTTGTGATTAAGAGTAGATATTAAAAAAACGGCATCTTAGTTGAAGACATCCTAAAGTACCCTTATCATAAATTGGCCTAAGTATATCAAGGCAACTAATCTTTGCTCGGCTTCTTACATAAAAAAAAACAGTACAGATATTATATAGAAGAAATAAACCTATCAAATCAAATCAAAAGTCTATATAGATAGACTTTGAATGTCGAACACTACCTAAACGTTAATTTATATGTATAAATCTTTTACCTATAAACCAATTTTACTATACAGAAATCAATAACACATTTGAATATATACTGAAAATGAAAGTTTCCAGAGAATAAATCTATTTAAACGGAATAAAGCCATCAAACACGTTCATCAAATTTAATTGAAAAATCTTTAATTAAATTATCATACAGTCCACTCGTTAGCAATTTTATCGTATTATCCTTTGAAACAATGTTACCCGGATAAATAAAATATTTATTGCTCGACAACGGTAAAGTTTTCTCTCCAAACATTTCCATCTCAATACTGATATATACTTTGTATATTGAAGTTTGATATAATTTCTCTAACGTCATAAAACTATAGATACTTATGGTATTCTGTGATTTTGTGAAACGATAAAAACGCGCAGTGTATAAAATTGTGTATATGTATGTACACACGGGACATGAAAATGTTTCATTGATTTTTGTAAAACTATGGGAAGGCACAGCGCAATGCGGCGTTTAGATTTGTGATATTGAAGTACGTGTTAAATATAAATCGTAGTAATATGGCTAGTAATAGTTATCACGAAAATTTTATTATTTGATTACCTACATCAAAATATAAACTCATCATCATGTTTATTAATTTTGATCCCGACGTTTCGCAAGCTCTTCAGCCTTCGTGGTCACGGGTTGGACTGAGGTTTTGGTTATCCAGAAAAGTTAATGTTAAAAATTAATTGGAGGTAGATACTGTAACATTCACTTTTCTGGACAACCTACACCTCATCCACCCCGTGACCACGAAGGCTGAAAAGCTTTCGAAACGTCCGGATCAAAATTAATAAACACCCGCGATAAAATCCGTTTAAATTAGTTTTACTTCAAAAAATGTAATAAATACTGCGAGCCACTAAATGACCTGAACAGTCATTCGACTACGTAGTCCATTTATAGGCGGGCGAAGTGGTCCGAAAGGTATATTAGCAAATTTCTCTATAATCTACTAAAAGTTTGTAGTAGTAAGAAGAAAGCTTGTCTAGGACTGCAGTAAGTTCTATATTAGAACGTGTCTAATGTTGCGCTAGCAGGCTGCTACCAAATTTGGCTGGGCAGGAAGAGAAACACGAGTAGTGAATGCGTATTAACGCGTGTCGGAAAGGAGTCCCTTAAACTTACAACCATATCACAAGCCCCGGGAATTACTCGGAAGTGTCTGCTACACGATGAACCCAATACCCGCACGATGAATCCATGGATAGCTAAGAAGTTCGTCTCGTCTCTATTAATAAATACTTACACCTAGGTGTGTTCCGGAAGTTGCCCTTGAGAGTTAGTCCTTCCAGTAAATTTATATTGGGCCACATCGTCACTTAATATAAGCTGAGATTGTCGCCATAACATCCATCCAGCCTAAACGTCGTAACCAAACCAAAAAATCTCTTATTATGTACCTTCGTATGTAGGTGTGGGACTCTACCGTATCAAACCGATTAGATAGATGATGCCGGAAGGACTGCATGAATGCGACTGATGGAGGACATTTTCTCTTTTGACAGTCGCTACTGTCCTTGGACCATACGGAGCTTACCATCAGGTGAGGTATGGTCATTCTGCCGAGCCAGGATAGAGAAAGAAAAGATTGCAAGAAGTTTGAAAGCTGTTTCTAGTTTCTAGTAGAACAGCGGGATGAGAGTCAACGGAGTCTTTTGAGGTAGAAACGGTCACGATAGTCAACAAGTTAGTGATCACTGTTGTTTCAAGTGTCCATAGCTTACGTTAACTGCTCACAATCAGGCAAAACGTACACATGTTGACTATATATATAAGTTATTTAAAAAAGGTATAAAACAAACTATATTATTATAGAAATCAGTGTTTTATAGTATTTTTTTAACTTTCTCTGAACTGTCTCTGATTCTGGGTTTTGCAATATAATAAATATTTCATTGTATAAATTATAGGTTAAATCGATTTGCTGCATATGCAGTATTTGCTTATCAGCTTTTATATATTTTGTTGGCCTTAAAGGCTGTAACAACTGCTTACACTAAGTTGAGCCACTTTGTGTTGTATAAAAAATATAATTAAAAAAGCCTATATGCCGGTGGTAAAACGTTACTTACTTTTCCACATAGTATTGTAATCTGTTCTCTCCTTCTCTTCCTTAATGTTACATTTAATTATTATTTTTATTTTCTATGAAACATGTTCTCTCTTCTTTCTCACAGCAAATAACGTAAAAAATAGTGAGAGTCGTGAGAATTTGTTTATATAATACCTTCGGACTAACTTTATCGATTTGATGTTTGGAATTTAGCTCTTGAAACAACAAGCATTCTCAAGTTCGACTTGGAATTAATTAAATTGTTCTCAAAATCAGTTGAGATGTTTACTATTAAAACTTATATAAATCTCTTAGGATAACTTATTAAATAAAAAATAAAAGCTTTAAAATACACAACAACAATTATGTTCAAAACAATAAATTAAAAGTTAAATTATAGAATAACATTAAAAAATTATCTGAATATACTTGTATGTAGTTGGCACTTCGTAATTACTCCGGTATAAAGAGATTTTATAAGAAACTAGCTGTGCCTGAGAATTCGTTTGCTTGGAACTAAATTTTAATCATTTATCGCGAATCTCGCGAAGGCTCGCGAATCTTTGTTCATTTTTCGGTAGCAGCCTAAGCCGAGTTCCGGTCACTCTGGCACCCTTGCGCCCGCTGCCTCGGGGCTGAGGGCCCTCAGCACTCGCCTCAAAACGTCCAGTGAAGCTATCAAAGCCCTTAAGGCTAAAAGCGTATGTCAGGTCCAAAAAAAATTAGAAATCCCAGAGGTAGTTCTCAAGAATAGCGCGTTCAAATAAACATTTGTGCTTTATAATATTAATATAGATACTAGTGAAATAAGAAACTGATATAATATCTATAGGTATTCTTTAGCACGATAACGATCTTTTTGTGAACTATATATAAATAGTATTTTAGAAGCTTGGAAAATGATAAAGATCTATTTTATTCCAGACTTGTTGAATGTTTTCTTTGCATTTAGAGGTACTCGCGTACCTAAATAACTCCGTGCCGCTCTTATATTTAATATAAGTTCGACTGACATCATACGTACCGCATTACAAAAATTGATAACATTAAAGAGAGCTCACATGATGATTAGTTTATAAAGATTTATTTTTACTGTTTTTCTGTTGAATGTCGAATACATACATACAATACAAATACAGTACATGCAATACATTACTTTGTCATTGCTACTATATTTTTCCTTGTTAGTTCATATCACAGAATATCGTTTCATTAATTACTCAGAATCTTATATTATGTCATGTAATAAAATATAGACGACAAAAGGATTTCAGAGTTTAAAAAAATTCTTAGTAATTAAAATACAATTTTTTATCCAGGGTCAAAAGATACCAATTACATTTATTGTATAGTTTATATGTACACTCTTGATATAAAAGAAATATATATATAAATAAAATGAAACGTATATCCACATTGCTAAAACACTTTTATTTTCTTTATTATATAATTCAAATATAATCTATTTCATATCTATATATCTATTTCATAATAAAAAATAAATATATCCAATCTAGAACTAATTTCAGTAATTTAACTCAAATGCATCCCTGTAAATGTAATGGAGTTTTTTCTAAGCCATTTTCATACAATTCCATCTGTCCAAATAACTTTTGATTTCGTAAATTTATTTAGACCGATGGAAACGCTATTGCATTTAATCTGTTTAATTATTATGTTATTAACATTATTATGTTAGAAGTATTTATCAAGAGAGACACTTATAGGTTTATTTAGTGGCAGATTTTCAACTTGTGGGTGGTAGCTTCCCTTACCGGCATTACAAAAAGCCCTACCACTATGCTATGGTTTCAGTACGATGTTTTCCTAGACCGAAAGCTTAAACTCGTTGCAAGTGGATTAGTACTCCCGTCCATTGATGCGGCGGCCTTATACACTACAAACTGAACGAATACCAAGCGACCTGTCCTAAAACGAGAGAATTTCCTCGAATTTTTAGAAGCGATGATAGCTCAGTGATAGTTTGTACATCAATGGCCGTGAGTTCGAATCCAACCACCTATAATAAGCTTGAGCTTTCCGTGAAGTAAGACATCGTGACGAAACCATAGTATGGTGGTAGAGCTTTCACTAATGCCCGCCTAGCTAGCAACCACCCTCAAGTTGAAAATCTGCCGCCAAATACCAATAGGTGATATCCGGCAGCTGTACTTGAGAGTCAGTTCTTCCATAGGTTTAGCGTGTCTATCAACTTATATATATTATATATGTTACTTTACTTATATATATTATATATATTATATAGTATATATATTATATATGTATATACATATTGATCAGTTTCTAATCTATATCCTAATAAATATCTAATTATATCTGGCTCGCTAGCACAGTAACGTAGCCAAAAACCCGTAGTACAACATCGTTGAAGCCAACTTGACAGTGGATACAACCTATGTTCTTAGAGTATGCTAGACCATAATAGCTGAAAATTCAATAATATTATTATAGTGACAGCGATATATAAACACCCGGATCCTCAAACCCAGTGAAAAACAGCTAGACGGCTTAACTATAGCATAATCAATTTTTATTCAAATTTTATATTAAGCTTAAAATATTTTGGAATTAACTATGGAAAACGTTTCTGCTATGCTATTCATTTAATACTGTTTGCGATATTTTGCCTGAAAAGGAAAGTCCCTGAAAGGTGCTAAAATTTCAAAGCTATGTTAATGTTTGATTAGCTTATTTACAAAAATGTATTTTAGATTCAGAGCCGCGCCATGAAGTTTAGACATTGTAATATTGTTAGAAAAACTCAGAAGCGTAGTAGTTTTAGAAGGATAATCAGTTCAATAATAATTACATATGATAGCTATTTTTATATTGATTGACATTTATAAATCCTATAGGATATTACTTAGCATTAGGGTATCGGATTTATTCAACCATGACCTTATAAAGTCTTATAAAAATTATTTATTCACAAACTGTATTTCTTTGTGTAAAAGTAATTATAATTTTTGTAATTGATTTCTTCTAAGTGGACTCTGGATTATTTAATATTTACGAAAAATAATTAACTTGCTCTCTTCTAAATTGCTGTAAAATTTTAAATAAGGTTTCATATTACAACTTTTTTTGCTTTAGCTTTTGTTTCGTCAATACGTCTGGAGGTAGTTATCTTTCAAAGTTTTAATCATTGTCAAATTAGATAGATAACGTAAACATTATTACAAAGACACTTTAGAATATCAACTTGGATATACAAACGATATTTGAATACAAAGCTTGTATAGACAAAAGCATAGAGAATATTAAGCAAGCAGGCACTAGACGCGTGAAATGAAATAATTACCCTATGGAAAACGCTCAAGCGTCGCTAAATCACACGCGAGTATATAAATAAAATATATAAATCTTGAAAGATTTATATATTCGGTGTGTATATTGTATACAATGGATTATGTCGATTGATAGGTTTAATATTTAACAGTTGAATAGAGGAATACGATATATTTTAGTTTTACCCACATCACTGATGTTAGAGAGACATTTTTTGGAGAGGATTTTAGCATGATAGCGGGGACAGATTGTACTGTACTTAACACCAGGTGCAGTACAGTCACTATGCTGCGCAACATAAAAAAAAAATCCTACCTACCATCAATCTTTATATACTACTAGCATTATGGCCACAATCTTACTTAATGTTACGTGACGTTGTGACCCAAAATGGTGGTCCCGCTAAGCCTAGTGGAGGGACTGGCTATCAAGTGCATAATTATCAAGTGCAACAAAATGAGGGTTAACTAGCTAGGTAAGTTATGAAGAATTACAGCTTATTATTGGACCCACTATTATTTAAGTAATTTATCTATTACATGATAAGGGTTGTATTTTAATGACTTGAATTATACACCTATAGCATCTATCATGTTTTTTTAACTCTGTATCATGTTAATATTAATAAAATATTACATTATATAATTTAGCTATCGTGCGCGACATAAGTAGATTACAAATAAGAACTAGAAATTCATTTGTTCCTATCGAGGTACAGGTTACTATAACGCCATATAATAAAACTATGGCTTAGGTACCGAGCGGTAATATTATATTATGAACCTATAACAAGACTTCCTTGCTTTGAAATAGTTTCATAACAATTTGAACATTTCCTATTAAGCAGTAGGGAGTAGTTAAGAATACCCTTTATTATTATTTATCTGGTGTTTAAAATCCTATTCGTTACAGACTTCCTCATTGTAACGCGTAAACGTATTATTCGGGCTGAGGGAAATATGAGAGGGGCCTGTGGTGTTTCATGGGGTTCTAATCACCCAACGCTACCCACTAAATCGCACCACTGCGACACTTCAAACTCCCGTGTTGCCAGAGATCAAGGACAGCGGAGTTGTAGTCCTTTCGGCATCTCCTACCTAACTGGTCTGATTCAGCAGACCTATACAAATCTACGGAAGAGCCCTGACACACGCTGGTCACATACGAACGCCAAGGACATGTGCATTGATGATGACGTTGATTGATCCAACCGATTTCAGCCAAGACGACCACTTTAAACTTCTAATCTAAGAAATGGCGCTGGTGCGCTCTAAAATGGCTTTACGCTGAATCTTGAACTCGTGTACCTCCGCCGACAGAACTTGTCTGAAAAGATTCTGCCAGAAACACAGTTTGGCTATCGATCGGACCGAAGCATATGCGAGGCTATATTCTTTGTGCGTCAACTGCAAGAAAAGAGCAGAGAACAGGGTCGTCAGCTGTACCATGTGCATTATTGCATTGTCGAAGGTCTGCTCTTACAAAATTACCCTCTACTGCAGATCCTGGCTATGCAGGTTTGAGTAGTTAACAACACGTAACGATAAATTTTAGATGATTAAAAACTTTGATCCAGAAAAAAATATTATAAAGTTTGTGACATATGATTTCTGTTAATATGAATCAACGACTTCTTAAAAGTTTGCGATATTGGTGGATTTCATTGAATTAAAGCAGCAAAACTACTTGAAAAACCTCGAGCGAATATGTTTAAATATAAATCAAAGGAAATAATATATTATATTCGTAATAAATTAGGGTAGGCAAGACAAATAGCTGAGATAAGGTACCTAATAACGAAACCCACATTTGTTACGTAGGAACGAAAGGACGGTCAAGAATAACCTCGAGACATTTATGTTAGTACCTGCCTCTACTGGCTTTTGCTACTATACATATGTAATTTAGATATACATCAATGGCGAGGGTAAGATACAGATTCATATATAATTTACTTTGAGAATAACACACAAAATAATAAAGAATAACCTTGTATTGACACATTTATTTGCTCGGTTTCCTCTACGAATTTATTTTTCATCTCATAGTTATATACAGATTTCTGAACAAAGTTATTATGAATTAGAAACGTAAATAGATCTCGCTACTGCTAAATTAAGAGGTCGTGGGTATTTTTTTAATACTTTATAGGTTTGGCCACAATCTCATTTGATGTTAATTGCCTATGTGCCCCAAGTACCAAGCTGGTAGAAGGAACGGCTCTCAAGTGCAACTGCTGGACCACACATTGAGGGTGGTAGTTAGTAAGGAAGGCATTAGAAAAAAGGCTCCACCACCATGTTATGGTTTTATCACGATGTTTTCCTTCAACGAAAGCTCAGGATCATTGCAGGGATTAGAACATACGTCTATTGACGGATAGTTTTAGACCTACCGTCGAAATATTGAGTCAATCAGTGGTATTTCGCTTATTTGTACGTAATGTAATATATGTGTATGTATATGAATATATAGAATATTTTATACAACTAGCGCACCTGATATGCAGATGTTCTTATAATATAAACCTAATTTATACGATTTTATCAACAACAGTGCCATCTACTATGTTCAGCTATGAGAACCATCCATGTAATTTCACGAGTACCTAAACAAACAAAATTCATAAAAATTGCCGAATCGGCAGTAGAAATATCATAAACACACGTACAACTAAAAAATATGTCAATAATTGCCTTGAAGTAAATATAAAATATAGTCAATCATACCTTGTTTATAACTTTCCATTATAATAAATATCAAACAACCCCTTTTTATGGAATAGGGGGCAGTCGAGCAAGCTTGTCACCTAATGGTGAGTGATCACCACCGCCTATGGACACCCACAACTCCAGGGGAATCGTAGGTACATTGTCCGCCTTTATTGGAAGAACTGGCTTTCAAGTGCAACTGCCGGAACACACCAATTGGTGTTTGGCCGCAGATTTTCAAATTGAGGGTGGTAGCTAGCCAGGCGGGCATTAGAAAAGTCCTACCACCATGCTAAACCACAAGTTTCATTGAAAAGTAAGAAAAATATATAAAATAAAAAATATATTAAATTATCTGCTGACATTTGAAACCCTTTCATTGAAAGGAAAATACCCATCCACTGAGACAACTTTTTGTAGTGTCTGAAACATTTTATATCGTAAACAATGTAACAAAGGGCAGAGCGACATAGAGAAGTTTATTAAACTAAAATGGAAAGCTGGGATATTTATTATAATACGTTTTAAAAATGATTTCTAAATGTAACATTTCTGTTTGATACTAGCTGTGCTTGCGACTCCGTTCGCTTGAAACGAAATATTATTTAATCATTTTTCCCCGTTTTGTAACTTTTTTCGATACAGCATTACTACTAATGGTGGTAGCGTGATGTTAAAGCCTTTGTTAATGATTGCTCTGTCAAATACAAAAAGTGTTTTTGTACATCATCTGGTAATTCCTAAGATTATCGCACTCAAACAAACAAACTTTTTCTGAGTAGGAATCCGTAATTATTTCTAGTAATAAATACAGTCTATGTTATTCAGGTATAATGTAGCATTGTAATGGTCGAATAATTTTTGAAATCGGTCCAGTTGCTTTTGAGTTTATGCAATACGAACATACAAGAACACAAATCTTTTTTCTTTATAATATTAGTATAGATTCTGATGTTAACAACTTTGAGATATTGTTGTCTTTTTTTAGAGTTATCTAGTTCTTTAGTATTTTAGCATCCAGTAGGTAGGTAGCCCCCTCAAAACTCTTTTTATTTTATTGCAGTATAAATTCTCCCTACCTCGTCCGTTAGAAGTTTTTAAATACACATGACTTGTACTTCTTCTAAAACTTAAATATTGAAATGATTTAAATATACCTCAAAAAACATTTATCTAGGAAAACTTAAATAATTCTCATTAATTTATTAAGACAGGTTGCGCGTACTAGGCTTAGGCTTATTCCTCGTAAGCACAACAAATCCTGTGACAAAAGGAATTTGTAAGTATAGATTACGGCCAGATAGGTTGCATCTATTTTGTACCCGAAGTATGGAATATTTTGCATGTCATGCTAAACATTTGTAATTTACATTATCACATAAATGTGGTCAATGCGATCTTAATAAAATAATATGCACTGCTAATTTTACTTTAAGCTATAATATTGGAACAAATCCTACTGTCTGTATTTCTGAGTCGTTTTGTATAAATTTACTAATGTAATAAGGTGTATTATACTAAAATCTAGTAAGAAAATTCTGTTTTTTTTATGAGTCATTTAAATCGATTCAATCATTCTTGATTATTAAGAACACTAACTAATATACAGAGAAATATGTGGCGAAGTATGTTTGATATTTGTACTTATTCTTTTTACAGCCGTAGGTGTATTATCTTGAGCATACCTGTATATACGTCAATTATAGAGAATTAATAATTAGGTATTACAAAGATTTATATAGAATATTCAGACACATTAAAGAAAGAATATTTTTCTAAAAATATTTTTAAACGTCCAACTATTATTACAACCTTAGCTCTAAGTCTTCTAATTCTTCATAGCGGTGAATGAAATACTATTTAAGTTTAATAGAATAGAGTAGAAAGAAGTAGAATAGAACAGAACTGGATACGTTAAAATAATTATATTTTGGCTTTGCAGTAATATGAATCATACACAATTATGTTGCAGAGTGTTTAAATGAAAGGAGATGAGGGCTTTCTAAAAACTAAAATTTATGGGAGTTAGTTTGTTGTAGCGTAATCATACATTTGCCTTATTTAGGTTACATACTGCAAATATATGTACCGTAGCACATATTATTAAGATTCATAAGCTTTTGAAGTAAAAGCTATTTATCTTTTAGAGCTACTTTGAGAGAAACTGATTTAGAAAATACCCGTCGTAAATTTGTAAAACATATATTTTATAGTTTATTATTTATCGTATAGGAAAAACTACACAATAGCAATTCCGATAAATAGTAATCAAATAAACGTAACTGTCATAATTTAAGGCTTTATTTACAACTAGATTTTACGTGCGGCTTCGTTCGCGTTAATATTGATATTTTCATACAAATCGGATAACGCTACAAAAAGTTTATACCTCTCTTTACTCCACGTCTAGTAAACTTTTCTCGAGAAAAAATCACCAACTCTAGGTTCCCACCTATCTCAATACCAAAATTTATTATAATCTATTCAGCGGTTTAAACGTTAAAACGTAACAAGCGAACAAACTCACTTTCGTATTTATAATATTACTAGTATGACTACTATGTGAAAATGATTGCGAATAGGAATTATATCTCTTCATTTAAGGCATCGCAACAGGAGGAAAACCCCGTCGATAAAATAACGAGATTGAACGCGCTTCTCCCTACCATCTCCACCAATCGTACGTGTCCGACCACACGCCCGCATAACCACCGCCCTCGCCGTCGAGGCCGAGCGGTTAACTTTGCTCCCGCACACACGCCTCCCTCTGCAGACGCTTGAACCTGGGTTCGATCCTCCGGATAGGAGCCCTCGAGTGTCTCTGCACACGCGATACAGTTACACTCTACATCACTGAAAGTACATCATCACACCGCATACCATCCATGCACACCTACACGTTAAGTACACGGTTCTATAAGGGACTACCCCCGCGGCATTTACGCGGCTTGGCCGATAAGGTCGTGTTATTATCACGAAATTAGTATAAGTTAGAACCTGTTGATTAGTTAGCTTTGCGAATCCTTGTTTATTTTCCCGGCAGCAGCCCAAGCCGAGGTTCGGCCATTCTGGCACCCTTGCACTCGCTGCCTCGGACCTGAGTGCCCTTAACACTCGCCCCAAAAAGTTCGGTGAAGCTGTAAAAGCCCTTAGGACTAACAGCGTATGTCAGTTCAAAAACAGGAGAAAATGTTTGTATTTATTTTTATTTCATATGTTCTTAAATAGTACAACAAAATATTTGATAATATATCCTTATTTATTAACTTACAATAATATACAAACTGAACACAATGTCTACATGTAACACTGGATCTATCTAGCATTTAATCTACAATCTACATTTGTTTTGAACATTTTCAACATACTTATTAAAATTAATTATACTACAAAATTATTATAGAAATACAGTATCTAAATATCCAATGCTCAGTAAGTTCCGTACCAACTGTTACTTTTTTAGTGTTATTTTAAAATAGCCTTCAACTGTTACGTTGTTCTACAAAGCCAAGGCTCGAGTGAAGTCACGTCCTTAATCACCCTATTAGCCCAGGACGTATTGACGTCTTGAAAACCCTAGAAATGTATAGTTCTATGTATACACTTCTGTAGCTCACTAAAAGATTATCCTCAAGGCATTTTATCATAATGTTTTCTTTCTTCGTAAAGCCATGCATGAAAAAGTCGCAAGCGTTCATAACAAGTATGTCAAGCTTACCCTGGGCGGTCAGTACAGACTATATCTTTGCTTTCATTTTCATCATGCATTCCATGCTATTTTAATATAAAATATAATATAAAAGAATAAGATTCGATGTTAATTCAATAGAAATACGCAAATTTACGTAAAAAAAATTCTTTCTAAATGACGTATCTCCAAACTGTGATATCAAATCGATATTCCACTTATCAATTCTATTTCTTAATTACCCTATATTAGGTACTTATATAAGCTCAAATAAAAAATGCAATGATTAATTTAATATAAATTACAAAGTTTAATTTTATCTATTAACTATTTTATGTACATATAAAATTTTACAAAAATAAATCTTCTACCATAGAGGAATTTAGTGACTTTATCCTGTATAGTAAAGTTTCACCACTTGGTTGTATGAACGCGGCTTAAGTCGAGGGGTGGCTCGTTTTTATATGAGGGTTGTTTGTTTCTCTAATAGATCCCTTTATCTCAGTTGATACACATGCCCTTAAGCAATCTTTTAGGATAGTGTTCGTTAACATGCTGAATATATTTATCACTTTATTATATTTTCAATTGTTTGGAGGTAAAAATATTTTCTTGTTTGTTTTATAACATAATAATTTTAGCATTATACCTACTAATTTTACTAATCTGATATACAGACGAATTCAAAAGCTAATAAATTATATACTATTTCCTTTCTCCGTTTTTCCGTTGATACCATAAATATATTTCTGAAGGCGTTGAATTTTACTTAATCCGGTTTTCTTCACGATCAGTTTCATTAAATTAATATGATTTAGTTAGAAAAAAATAATTATTTACTACTTGATTACTGATATTGGAACTTGCATAATGGTCTTGTATATTCCACTACACTTTCTCCTTTAATCCACTACGATTCAATAGCTATCATCCATCTATACAAATCGAGTAAACAATATTTATTCATTAAAGACAAAATAAATCATTCTAATATAATTTTTTTCTCGGTCATTATAAAATATAAAAGGCGGTGAGAAAAAAGAAATAGCATATATGACTCGGTGAAAATACAGGTACAAGAATTTTTTCGAACAAGTTCTGTATATCCAGATTATATGTTCTACACACATATAAACTTTAGTTCTTTGCACCAAAAGCATAACTTTAAATGAACGTATTTTAAACATCTTTTAAATGTAATTTAATTTCTAAATCTCATGGTATAGGCCAAACGGGTATTAGAAAATAACCTATCACTACCATAGCCATAGCATAGTTAGCCAGGAAGGCATTAGAAAAAGGCTCCACCACCATGTTATTGTTTCGTCTCAATGTTTTTCTTCATTGACTACTCGTGCGCATTACAGGGATTTGAACTAAGGTCGATTGATCCGATGTCAAGCGACTACCGAGTCATCATTAGTTCTAAACAATTTTATATATAATATCTTTTTAATAACGAATTTCACACGTGCCCATTCATTCTTCACTACGTCTAATGTGTTTAGTGAAGAAGCGGCTGATATAAATGCTTTCATTTAATAGATAAACAAAAGTATTAAAAGCAGACTGTTATAATGATGAATAATTATACAGCATCGTGACAACCCTATAATTATTATTTTTTCGAACTAACGTAGTATGTTAGCCCCAAGGGCTATGACAGCTTCACCAAACTTTTGGAGGCGAGTGCTGAGGGCACTCAGCCCCGAGGCAGAAGGCACAAGACGGCCGAACCTCGGCTTGGGCTGCTGCTGGTAAATGAAAAAGATTAATGATTCTGACTAACTAACAGGTTCTGTATTACTAAATTAGTGATCAGGTAAGCAGCTCAAGGGCCGCGAGGGTAGTCCCTTACAGAACTGTGTACTTAACGTGTGAGTGTGCAAGAATGGTATACGGTGTGATGGTGTACTCTCAGTGATGTAGAGTGTCACTGTATCGCGCGAGCAGAGTCACTCGAGGGCTCCTATCCGGAGGATCGAACCTAGGCTCAGGCGTCTGCGGAAAGAGGCCGCAGCAGGTGTGCGGGAGCGAAATTATCCGCTCGGCCTCGACGGCGAGGACGGAGGTTACGCGGGCGTGTGCGCGGACACGTGTGATTGGTGGAGACGGTAGCAAGAAGCGCGTTTAATCTCGTTATTTTATCAACGGGGTCGGAGAAGCAATTACGTGGCGGGGGCGCAAAGCCTTTGACGTGCGTATTGGAAGTGTAGCTAACTGCGTATACTATTTTGGGGTTGGGATGAAGTTCGGAACTTTCAAAAAAATTCTTTGTTAGGTCTTTAATATATGCATACATGGACGGAAGGTCCATATCTTTATGGAAATCTACATTACGGACGTAGAACGGGGCTTGGACGGCTATGCGCATGAATCTGTTTTACAATACTTATAGTTTGCGAAGGGTGATGCGTGAAGCGTGAGCGAATACGGAGCAACTGTAAGTAAGTATGGGATGGATGCATACTTTGTATATTGTGAGCTTATGTCTGAGTGCCATTTTGCTCTTAGAGGAGGTGAGATTGCGTAGCAAAACCATAGCCGTGGAGGCTTTTTTCTAAACGTAATCTATGTGTTTGTTGAAGGTTAGGTGCCTATCTAAAACTACACCAAGATATTTAGTTTGATTAGCCCAGGGGATATTGACCTCGAAAAGGTGTAATGTTTTTTTTTATATTACTCCTCGCGTGAGGATCGAACATGACAACCCTATAATGGTAACATAACTAGTATAATAATATACCGTAAGCTCATAAAAGTCCTTGTAGTTTATGTTTCTGTGTACTACTTATACATAGATACACAACTCCCGCGGTGGAACAGGGGAGTCCTTTTACACTCATAGGGAACGGTATGTTAAAATACATTGTATTGTAAAGTACCTATGTATTACTAGCGTTACTATAACTGCAATGCGAGTCGCTAGTTTTTGTACAGAGAATTTGTTCTCATCGTAAATTTAAATTATTGTAAAAGTAGTAAAAAAAAGTCCTATAATATTACCCAGTAACAGTTTTGGTGGTATTTTAATTTATTCTGCTGTAGATTTTATTTCAATCCTAAAACTTATTACTTGACTCTGTGATAAATAAATAATTGTAATTAAATAATGAAATTAGGATATTTTAAAAATCTTATACACTTAATACTTTGAGAAAATTCATATCAACATAAAAATAGTACCTAAACCTAAAGCTATTTCAATAAATTTCAACATTTTCGTTCCATTTTAGGTCCAAGCGTCTGCATTTTTTTTATGGGACCTACGCTGTTAACCTTAGGTGCTTTTACAGCTTCACCTGAACTAGGAGGGCGAGCGTGGAGGGCGCTCGAGCCCTAGGGGCAACTCGCGCAAGGGTGTCACTGGTGACCCAACCTCGGCTTGGGCTGTTGCCGAATTGGGTAGGAGAAAATCGAACGCGGTACTAGCTATTAATAAAGAAATAGAAAATGCTAAATTACTAACTGATCCCCTTCGGGATCTGGAAACTAAATTTGGTTTATACTGTGCTATGGCAGGCTAGGCAAGATTGCGTTCTCCCTACGTAGTAGTTGGTGACGAGCGTGCCTAACAAAAAGGAACAAAGAAGAAGGTATATGAACACGACGTATTATCTAAAATAACACAACAATAAAAGAAAACAAAAGGCCGACTCACATTCAGGGCCACGGGGGGTCCCTTACAGAACCGTGTACGTACTGTGTGTGTGCACGAATGTGAAATGCAGTGTGGTGATATGGGTTCAGTGAGTGTGAAGTGTCACTGTATCCCGCGAGCGGGTTAGCTCGAGGGCTACATTTCGAAGGATCGACCTAGGCTCGAGCGTCCGCAGAGGGGAGCCGCGGCGGGTGTGGGGAGCGAAGTTAACCGCCCGCCCTCGACGGCGAGGACGACGGTTTCGCGGTCTAGCCCGCGCGTATATGCGATTCGGAATAGAGACGAACGGAAAAGACGCGCTATGTCGCGTGAATTTATCCGGCGGATCGAGGAAGATGTGACGAGGGCGGCGTTTGTATCCGCTATCGTTTGGGTTCAGTTCGTATTTTACAGAGTTCACTACTAGAGGATTCGGATGTGCCTCCGCTCTCTCAAAGTGAGTCTTAGTGAGGTCACGAATGTATGCCCTAATAGCGGGGATTTCAAGGTCTTTGTGCAGATCAACATCTCGTACGTACTAGGGGGCCCCGGTGATCGCACGCAGGTATTTGTTCTGCAACTCTTGCAGAGGCCTGAGAGTGGGTTTCGAAGCGTGAGCAAAAGCTGGACAGCCGTATGTTAGAATTGGACGCATGCATGTTTTGTATAAAGTGAACTTACAGCTCAGTGACAGTTTACTTTTAGAATTGTAAAGAGGGCGAAGGTGGACCAAGGCTATAGTAGCTTTTCTTTTCACCCTCTGGATATGGGAACTGAAAATGAGCTTCGAGTCTAAATAGACACCTAGGTACCTGACCACTGAGGACCAAGGAATATCTCTAGAATAGAGTTTGAGAGGAGCGTACGGAGGAATTTTACTTCTACGAGTAGCATCGAACATAACGGCGGCACTCTTTTCCGGGTTGAGTGCGATACACCATTTAAGCGTCTGCATTAAGCACTCCGATTACTTTTATGATACTATATTAACGAAAAAGCATCTTGACTGCAATTTATTTATATAATGTTATACAAGAGTAATGTATATAATTTATGAATTGAGAAAGTATATAAGTAATATCAAGAATACTTTAAATGATAATAAAATATTAATAAACGGTTGATGTGTAGAAATCAATCATTACGCAATTATAAAAACGATTTTTTTTTCTCATATATAAATCATTTACGCATAAATACAATATTCGACTGTGTATAATCTTAATGTAGAAAGCGTCTAACTTTATGCGAAGACCATTTGATGTGTATCTCTAAAGGTGTGCAAACTGGAAGGAAGTTGACGAGTTCCATAATTGAGTTGTCTCTCTACACGGTGCGCCGCGCCACGTTTAATATAAAACTAGCAAAATCCTATTTATATTTTATTTATTTAAGGATGATAAAAATAAGTTTCATAATACATTCTAGGTATATACAAACACGATTTATGTAAAGGGTTATAAACGAATCCTTCTTATAAATCAACCCATACTTTCCACGCAAGATGTCGCATTCAGATATATTAAAGCTAAAATAAATTGTATACATATATAGGGAATACAGAAAAAAAAGCGTGAGTGTCATGGAACACTCGGTTGGTACAAATTTCCTTATTTCCTTACTATTATTGATAAACGTATTATATGATGTATTAACAAATACAAATAAATGAATTACTAGCGTCTGAGAGCAATTAAATGAAACGCAGAGATAACTAATGAATTGAAGGAATTGTAGGAAATTTCATAATTAATATAATTTTTGTAGTTGTGAAAATAAACATTTTATTGTACATTATTTAATTCTTCTAATTCATTATAATACTCTACGAAAAAGCTAACGCGTGTGACGTGTGCAAACTATATCTTTGCAGCCCTTGAGAACTTACTGGCTGTTTTGAACGAATAACCGCGCACCTATGACTGGGCACAGCCAATAGCGTACGCGCTATGGATATCCATCTACACTATAGAAATACAGTGCAATGTAAGACAGACTAAACACAGGGTCATGCCGGAAAAATCTTATATTTTGATTTGTCTAACTTCCATCCGCACCGTACGATATGGAACTTCGTTCCAAAAATAATAGGTACACTTATTTCTATTATTATTCCGAAATATTGCACTGATGATATGATTGAACGTATGATTGACAGGTTACTATTAATTAAAATTTAACGTGGTTGATATTAAAAACAACATTAATCATTGTTTCGACCGTTGTCATTATTGTTTACAACATTACGATTTCTGTTATTCTTGGGGGTTTAGGGGACCCATTTCCAACGCACGTCAATACTCACACAACTCGTGTTGCTCTTCCTGTTCAATCAAATTTGGTAAAGAGCTTGCTAGCACAGCTATAGAGGCACATACTAGTATAGAACTTAGTGCAGTCCTAGATAGGTCAAGATCTTTTAGAAGAATATAGAAACATTTAGCTGGTATACCTCTCGCTCCTTCTCTATACTAAAAAAATGTATGTAATTTCATTTCTGTACAGAAAATTAAATATATTGTTGACGGTAATAAGAATAGTAAAGCCAAAATTGATTTGAAATTCAATCTATTCAAAACTAAGTTACTTTAAATTAAAATACTAAAATTTAATAGTAGTTTATTTAAAAATGTTGAAACGATGAAAGATCATGGGTAGTGTGTACAGACTCCGGGTCAAGAGATGTGAGTTTGGAACTACTTACAACGAGCTAAATAAAATCTAAAATGTCGTTTGAAAATAAAAATCTAAATAAAATCTAAAACAACAATTGGTGTTTTCCGGCCGTTGCATTTGAGAGCCAGTCCCTCCACAGGTTTAACGTGTCTACCAACTTGGGCCGTATCGTCACTTAAGATCAGGTGAGATTATGGCCATAACGCTAAACCTTAACTATAAAAAAAAAGTTATAAATTTTTATATTGCTATTCTTTATATTACTAAATTAAGTTTTTAATTAAGACGCTGGTATCTCACATTGTGATCAATCACGTAACGTATCAGTTATGAAACAAGGGAAGCTCGAGACCACTCGAGACTGCAGCTAAAGCGCTCTTACCGCAGACATTTTGACAAATTGCTAAGATAACTCATATTTCAGTTTAACGCAAACTGTTGGCGTCTGGAATAGTTTGCCAAGATTTCTTATCGTGTAATATATTGACACTGCTTCTTTTTCACTAAAATGTATGGAAAAGAAATTTCTCTATACCTGATTTGTAGTTACTTAGTTGTAGTATAATTTTGCATACTTAGTAAAACATGTACAATGAACAAAATAAGGAATCAAAACAAAGTTCATATGAATTAAGTAAGATAATGGATACATTAATAAATGACAGAATATAAAACAATGCAAGGAAATTAAGCATTAATGTATATCTTTTATATATCAATACGTATACCAAAAATTCTGTAACTATTTTTACCAAAATAGCCCAAACGGAGGAGCATGAAATTTTGCACAATTATAGTTTATATAGACAAGGACTGCCAAATGCATTTTTTTTTAATTATGCATAAAAATACATTAAATAAATAAAAAAAACATAACACATACTACCATACATTTTACACACACACACACGCATATATACTCTTTTGTTTATTGTTAAAGTCTGTGGTCAAATTGAGAAGAGATTATAGATTACTATTGTCTATCTTTACTGAAAGTAAAGCATAACCCTTGTTCTGGCTAATAAATTGGTTGGAAGGTAGGCGAAATTATTTTTTCTATTCTACACATATAAAAATCGGAGATGACCGGTCACTTGCTCAGGAATCAACACGGCTGACAGTTGTCTTGTGAACCTCGTCAATTGTGTGTCTATATACCTTCAGGATTTTTAAAGAAGGTGCTTTGGTGGCTTTGGATACCCCAAAAGCAACGGTGGCGGTTTAATAATGTTCAAATTTATAATTTAAATTAATTATGGTCGAATTTCTGGACGACCACTAGTTGTAATAAATATATAGAAAGTAGTCCTATATAATTATAAAACTATTAAATAATATACTTATTTGTCCAAAAGTCTTAAAATCGATTTATAATCTTACGTGAAGCGACGATAGCTCAATGGGTAGTGTGTAGGGACGCCGCGTTAAGGGACATGAGTTCGAATCCACCTACACGGAGCTTGAGCTTTCGGTAAAGGAAAACATTGTAATGAAATCATAGCATAGTGGTAGAGGTATTTCTAATGCCCGCCTGGCTAGCTACTATCCTCAAGTTTAAAATCTGCCGCCAAATACCTATAAGTGTATTATGGTAGTTGCCTTGACAATAAATCCCTCTAGTAAGCTTAACGTGTCCATTATCTCGGGCCACATCGTCACTCAACATCAGGTGAGTACAAAGCCACATCGCTAAACCATTACCAATTGCTTCAATAATATGGTGACCTTCTTGGTAAAACTGTCCTGTAAACTGTAAATGTGTGTCGCAATTAATATATCACTTTTCACATTTTTATTCATAATTCAATTAACGTATTAACCATAGTTTAGTTTTTAAAATAAAGTAAATTGTAGAGTAAAATGTCAACAACATTGGGTCTAATGACTAAAGTACCTATGTAAATACTGAAATTGATTAAAAATCACAACATCACTTATTAAGTTTCCGCCAAAACTTAATCGTCGAAAATCATATTCCTACCAACTCATATCATTACTAGATATCTATACACCAGTAACCTTCGAAGGCAACACATTTAAGAACCACTATTAAGGATTTTTTATTCTATACTTAGATGTTAACATTTAGGATACAATCTAATCTGAGGTTACATAATAATATGGCTCTAGATGGTGAATACGCCAAACTTGTGAAGAAAGGATCTCAAGTGCAGCTGCCACAACACTCCTATAGGCTATAGCGACAGAATTTTAACTTAAGAACGCTAGCTAGCTAGGTGGACATTACAAAATACCCCACAACTATGATATAATTTCACCACGTTATTTCCTTTCACCGACAGCTCAGTCATTGCAGGGATTAGAATATACGCCCAACGATGGTAAGACCATACCAGGTATGGTGGTTGCAATCCAAGCCGAGACAAGTAATGTGTCCTACCATCCTACTTAACAGTCACTTTAAATAAGGCTAAAAAATTGTATCTCAGAAGTACGCTACAAAGTAGCGAAATTATCGTAATTATATGCGATACGACATGGAAAACCTTTTTCTTCGAATTGCGCAGTGGAAATTCGATAAGTAGGTAGATGGCTATAAAAGTAAATTATGCAGTTTATATTTGCGTATACAAATAAAATAAGAAAGTTGGAAGTTAAATCATTTCGAAAATAGATGAAGGTATATTTATTTGTATGTATTTTCCCTGTGGGGAGTCCACACCGCCTGAACTGTTTTTGATGAAATGTTCAGGCTAATCTTCTGATTAGCTCAGCGAATGATCGTGTGAATTGTGATGGCTATTGGATTAACAGATTTATGTTTGTTTGTTGGCTTCTGCCTAACCGTGCAAAAATGGGGTGAGTCACTAGTGAATAATACTATTTCACTTGTGTTGTTACTTATTGGACCGTAACTTATTATTCATTTTATTTATATATAAACTTTTGCTATATACATTTGATCCTAGTTTGTAACAGTTTTAACAAGATTGCAATAAATCAATGAATTAAAAAGTAAATTTGTTAGTTTCATATACAGGTATTATTCAACATTTGACTTTAGAGTGATATAAAAAGATTGTAGAATCCTAACAAATCTTACAAATTTTATCGGTAACATTAATGTTTTAAAAAAGGAAAATATATTTGTTTAATATTTCATCTATTTAATCAGTTTCGGTTAAGATATTTCAATCCGCCTTATTTGACGTACTACGTCAAAAGCCGAATATTAAGAAAATCGACATGAACACTAATCGAGGCAGACATGAACGTAGGAAAAGGGATGAACATGAAGTAAACATTTCTTTCCCCTTGCACGTGTATATATACTTGTTTATAAGTACCTATATATAAAGTTACATGAAAAGAAGAACCGCATAAATCTTTATAAATGAGGGCACTATGTAGATACGTCTGAGTGAACGCACAGATTGTATTTTCAAAATGGAGGAAAACAGTTACGCGCTTTTAATAATTCTGTCACATAATTGCTGATTAAAAAAATACGATAACTTAATTCTTTAATAATAATATATGAAATTATATAGGAAAATTGTTAGTTTTATTAATATATATGAAATTAATTAGTACTTCTTGTTCTTAGTCATGCTTCAATAGTTTAACGTACTTTGACGTAATTCGATATGGAAGTAAATTATGCATTGGAATTAAACGTTACACACCTTTTTTATATAATTTGCAACCAGTGTAGTTTGATCCACTACATACAACTTTTGTCAACATTACAAAGTTTATTTTTATATTTCGAAAAATAAGCTTAAAATATTATTCTAACGTTACTCATTAAAACATATAATCTTTTTCAACCTTCCAGGACGTTTAATATCTTCTTATGCTAGCGACTTCTGTGACAAGAGTGCGTTTGCTTACGTTGCGTGTGACATATTTAAAGAAAAAAGAATTACATATATAATAATTAAAAATAATAAATATAAATTAACAAGTCAAAAGTGAAATTTAAAATTCATCAACTCCATACTGTGTTAAAAAATCCTACTAAAAATCTGAAACCGCAAATAAAGCTTATACGCTATAACGCTTTTATAGGATCTTCTATCTAAAGAGTAAATGCTTGCGTGTCAGTTCAGCGATGAATGGTTGAATGTATTTAATCAATTTGTGGATAAAGTCAATCGGGGATAGAAGAAGGAATTGTTAGTAGCGCCCTCGGCAACAGTTCACCCTTATTTCCTTTTATAAATAACCAAGACACGCTTCCTCCTCTCGTTATTCGGCTTTATTTTTGAAAAACTTTTTCCCCTGGACCGTAGTCACGAATTATGAATATTGGAAAAATGGATTCCTATTTTATCTCAACCTGTAACAAAAACAAGTAAAAATAGTAACACAACTATATTTGTAATCTACATTTGGCTTATATCTGATGCAGATCGACTGCAAAACGGCAACTTAGACAATGGTTAATATAGGCGAATCATTAAGAAACTAGATATATAAGCCATGAAAATCCCATTACAATAAATACATAGATGTAATATTTCAAACATTATGTACAAACATGTACCCCCCTTCGCAGACACTTGAGCCTAGGTTCGATCCTCCGGATAGGAGCCCTCAAGCCACTCTGCTCGCGCGATACAGTGACACTCTACAACACTGAGAGTACAACATCACACTGTATACCACCCGTGCTCACCCACACGCTAAGTACACGGTTCTGTAAGGGACCAAAAACCTGCGGCCCTGCCAGTTGTTTGCCTTTTTTTTTTGCTTTTTGATGTTAATTAGTTTTACCTTCACTGTTAAATTAACAATTTTCTAAGTTATTTCAGATAAACACGCACCAATCTACTAGTTGATCCACGGTAGCTCACGGTCGTTTAGATGCGAAGACTACGTCCTTCCTTCCACTAACAAAATCCAACTCCGACAATACAAACTCGAACAGTACAATACAATCCACTCCACCGACTTCCTTGCCTCACTTAACAATCGTTATTTTTATTAAAAGGCCTAATCCAGTAGGCCAGCCCTTACTATTTTATATAATATTTTCTCCTCCGGCAGCAGTCCATGCCAAGGGCCAGCCACAACGGCACCCTTGTGCTCGCTGCCTCGGGGCTGAGTGCCCTCAGCATTCGCCCCAAAAAGTCCTGCCAAGCTGTAAAAGCCCCTCCGGCTAACAGCGTATGTCCTGTCGAAAAAAAAAAAAAGCGATGGCGGTGGTTACGCGGCCATGTGCGCGGACACGTACGATTAGTGGAGACGGTAGGGAGAATCGCGTTCAATCTCGTTATTTTATCGACGGGATCGGTGAAGCAATTACGTGGCGTGCGCGCGCGTAACCTTTGGCGTGCGGATTGGCATTGTAGCTAACTGTACTATTTTGGGGTTGGGATAAACTTCGGCTTTTTCGAAGAATTTCTTTGTAAGGTATTTGATACATGCATATACGGATGGAAGATCCATATCTTTATGGAGATTTACATTACGGACATAGGGAGGGCTTGGACGGCTATACGCATGAATCTATTTTGCAGCACTTGTAGTTTGCGAAGGGTGGTGTGCGTAGCGTGAGCGAATACGTGGCAACCGTAAGTAAGTATGCAACAGATGCATACTTTGTATATTGTGAGTTTATGTCTGAGTGACATTTTGCTCTTAGAGGAGGTTAGATTACGTAGCAGAACCATAGACGAAGAGGCTTTTTTCTGTACATAATCTATATGTTTGTTGAAGGTTAGGCGTCTATCCAAAACTACACCAAGTTATTCAGTTTGGTTAGCCCAAGGGATATTGATACCGAAAAGATATAATGTTCATTTTATGTTCATCCTCGCGTGAGGGCCAAACATGATAGCCGCGCTTTTGTCTGGTTTTATTCCTATGCGCCATTTGAGGCACCAGGACCCAAAGTAGAGACAGCCCTTTGGACGCGGTAGTATACATGAGTCCTATTCCTGCCCGAGCTGAAGATGACCGTGTCATCTGCGTAGGAGCATACTGCAACGTTGGAGAGCTCAGAGATGTCACTAACAACGAAATCTTTATTGGAAGTGGAGTAAATAGAGGCATAAACTTTGTATGATTTTTTTCATTGCGTCATCCGGTTTGTTTGACAAAATCGATATTAACGGGATCGATGCCGCACGGAAAAACTAGTAGTCCATAAACAAAACAAACATACACAGGACAGCATGCGTGCCTAATAACAGTTATCGTAGGTAGGTACCTGAAAATTAAAGAGGGACAGCGCCATGTACTACTATTAGTGTGTGTAGATTAAAAAAACATAGATCACTGGTTTTCAGAAAAATTATGTCCTTCTGCTATTGAATTGCAACATACTCATTTAAGAAGATAAATTTCGTATTCTTTACTAAAGAAACTTAGATAAACGGTTTTACTATACTAGATAGTAAGTATAATACAAACCAAAAACTGTATAAGCACCAAAAGATTAGAAATTCGTTTCCTGTGATAAATGATCAGACATAAATTAATGACAACCTCGCCCGTCAATAAAAATAATTTTTAAATAATTAATTGAAGATTAGATATTCTGAAAAAGTGAATAAAATAAAACGATTATTATTACTACTGCATTAAAATCTCCGTCAAATATTATGTAAGGTAATGATTATCGCTCATTTTAATTTATTCGATTATGATATGTTTAATATTGATTTTCATTAAATGTGTACCTTCCGTAGCGAGTTTCTTGTTTAAACAATTCTTTATTCGACGATGTATATATATTTTGTATGTATTAACTACTTAATGCGCACAATTTAAGAATCTGTGCGCTTTACATATTTGCTGTAAAAATCTACTAAAACGTACTTGTTTATCTAAAACGTCTCTTATACTGAGATAAATTAAAAGCAGTTTTGAAACCGCATTAATTATATGTATGTACATCATTGTTCTATTGTACAAAACAACACTATGAGATCAATCATCTTTGTGTACAGATTTGCCTGTTAAAGAATCTATCGATCGCATCAATAGTGTATTCCTAAAAATTGTTCAAACAGTAATTTGCTTGAAAAATCTGACTACGTATACATATTTATAAAATCTAAAAGTTTTACCAACAAAACAGTATTCTATAACAAGTAATATTTTTGTTACCTCACTACTGGGTTTGTCGTTGTGAGGACGAATTCTAGGTTATCTAAAACTTTGTTATTATCACTGAATCTATTCTCCAAAGCAAGCTTATGGACGTACTTGCGAACACAGTTTGAGAATTACCAAAGTAGCGCTCTAACTTTTGTTCAAATACTTAACTTCAAAACTTCATTAATGAGCTTGTCTATTAATAATTCAAGAGAATGACCTTACTTTGCTAATTGTATTACAACAGTACACATTTCAACTTCGAAACTCACCGAAGTATGAAATTAAATGGCACAGTTTATATATATTGCGTGTCGTATTAAACCAATTTAATATAAATTGTTACGATTATAATTTACATTCGTTAAGAATAATGTCCCGACTGATTCATCATATCCGAATTGAAAGTACGTAGGCTAGAAATTTGAAATTAATCTTTTTTTTTCGAAGTTAAATTTATACAAATTTAAAATATTATTTTCCGGAACATATAAATTTGAAATTTAAATAGACCACAAAATTATTAAAATAATATAGCCGACTTTTTCCAAATGCATGCAATGCTAAAAGTTGGTATAAAAATTGTGATTTTTCGAGCCTAAATAATAAATTCATAATTAGTGAAAATATCTTCAGTTACATTAAAAATAAACATTGCAAACTCTATTGTCTAGGGAAGCGAAGATGCAAGCGAAAACGATGATGTTTGTAAGACATAAATATGATGAAGCTCCATATTAAGTATATATAATTAAGTAATGATATCATATTTAACTTAATGTATTAGAAAGTATCAGAATATATTTTTAAAATATATGAATATGTGTACGTTTTCATTATTTGTAATTGTAATAATAATTAGGATAATAAAAAAAGGATGTCTTGGTTCTGCAAGCGATTAAAATAGCACACATATATTTGAAAACCTCATACAAATATAAAAGTATAATCATTGTAGAATGAACCAATTTAAATGAGTCTTTATTTCACGTGTAGATTCACTTGCGATTAATTCATATTATTAGATTCGCACCGTGAAGTTATAAAGCCTACAGGCTCCGTAGATAAAATTGGTCACTGAACCAAAAAACAATTATATCGGAAGAGAATATACTGATGTTAGCAAGTTCTAACGTAGGATTTTTGTAGCTTTGTAATTAAGTATAGATACTTAGATAACCGAATATATTATATTCAAAAAGAGTAACATCAACTGTCTTATTTACTCCAACTACATATATACCTTATCATTCTTAGGCTAAATATATGTACGAATCAAATACATAAATTAGCAGAATATGTGTCGACATTTATTTCTCTATCTTTTGTAAAGTAAAAAAACGAAGGAGGTCGTCGAGTAACATAAGAAGAATGATGCGTACATGATGCGTAAAAATTGGAAAAAGAAAAAACGGCAATCTGTGTTCTCCAACAGACTTGAAACAATAAACTACTTCGTTTGACGTCAGAGTACACAGTCGGAGTTTATGACTTTTATCAGAATTTTCATCCGCGCAGACATGTACTTGTTGAATGTCACGTACAATATATCAACGGGTAGACAGTTTAATCTCATGTCTAAAAGATTTATACATTGAAGAAAATATTAATAAATAATTTATAGTTAACTACGTTAACGTGACTCGTCTTCGACTAAATGTTCACTTTTCATCAAATCTGATTGTGTTCAAATGTTCTCCCGTTGATACTAAAAGTAATAACAGATGAGTTTAGCATTTTAAACATTAAACACGTCTTAATGTCTCCAAAATGTATACCGACTCAAATGGAATGAACAAAATTAAGTATATTTTCTAATACAGAGTAACGTTGACTTTGATCAATGTAGAATTAATTAGAATTGTCTTCATATTTTTCTGTATTATTTCGTTAAAAATAACTAACACAGACATCGCTCGAGAACATAACTTAACCTATTTAATTATACCTTTATTTCTTAAATAGTATTACAATTAAAATAACGACAACCATAATTGAACGCTGTTCTTTAAAAAGTAATTTACTTAAATACAAAACCTCGTACAATTTCTCCTAAATTCTAAGTAAACCTTATTATGTACACATAAAAAACACCGGCGAGCATGTGTTCATAATCCTTTTTCTTCTAAACGACTTGACAGATATTCATATTCCTTTTTGCGTGTTTTTTTTTTTTTTCGCTCGTAGTGATATCATAGAGTGGACCAAAAAAAAATGTTTTTTGTTTTCCTAGTCTCGTACCAAAATATGTAAGTTTACAAAGCTTTAGGAGCCCCTCCAAACGACAGACAAAAAAAAATTAATTGTGAATTTTTTTATATTTAAACGTCACTCCTAATTTTTGTCAGTTTTTGTAATTCACGAGTAGCTCGAAAAGATATAAAGTACTTTTGAAACTTTGAAAAATTAGGAGCAACCTTTAAATATTAAAATTTTGTCTTCAAATTTTCAGGATCTCTATCATTTATCTTGCAGAAAAAAATTAAAATAATGAGAACAACGATTTAATCATTCGCGAATCAATTTATATCTTTTTTTATAAAGCGTTAAATTTTATATAGGAATCTCAGATGATCGTTGCCATGAGTTGATTCAATCCAAAGATATAAAATTTTAAAGTTAAAATCTTTTTTTTCTTATGTTTTTTAAATGGGAAATAGAAAATTACAACCCGCGATCTGTTAATAATACACTACGCTGAGCAGACAAATTTTATCAAAAGATGGTCGATTCCATCGAGATTCTGAAATGCTATCACATTTGCATCTTCTGTAATAAAATAATATTATATTTTCTTTTTTGCGATAGATGACCTATTTCAATATTGTGTCGTCTAAATAAAAGTATAAGTAACAATGGCAGTTCTTAGAGTAAATTAAGTTTTAGTGACGCTTTTACCGTTAGACAGAGATAGTAGTGGTTCTTTATGCAATTAGAAAGAGATAGATCGTGATACCTATGACTCCGCCATTTCTCGTCGCCGCCGCCGCCGTTTCATCGTCGTCAAGAGAAGAAGCTGAAACCAAAGATATTTCACCTCCTGCAGAATGGAATACAGCGGTGTCTGAATCAGGAATATCCTTTGAGGACTTTGTTACCTGCAATAATGGAGTTGACTGCTGTGACATTATCTAATAACGAAATTATCGATTCAGTAGCTCATAAAACCGATAGTAGTGATTTAGATGACATAGAAGACTCAATTAATATATGCGCTCTATAGGTTTCCATCAAAAAGGTAAGAAACGCATTGAATACTTTATGGATTTTTATAGAGTTAACCAGCAACTCTAAATATATACAATGCTATAGATAGTTAACAACCGAATTATATAAAGCAAAAAAAAAATACTGACATTTTTGAAAGCCAATTTATTTTATTTTCAGTATGTTTTGAAATAATGTTGATTTATAATAAATAAAATATGTGTGTCAACTTTGCAACTTGAATTTTTATTTATTTTACCTCTCTAACTCAACATTTGTAAGAATTAAGCTCAACCTCTTTATGTCGAAGCAGAATCCGCCTAAGTCGAAATTCTCTATAAGTCGTAAACTCTATAACTTAAATTTTTTGGCTTTTCTCTTGATGTTCGACTTAACGAGGTTCTACTGTATAAGTAAAATAGAATTCCATTTACTCTGTAAATTACTAAACTTGTTGAAATAGCACTGTGACCATTCGAAACAGAAACGTTCGTAGATTAATCTAGGCTACTCAGATTTTTTATATTACTCTTGTGTATTCAGTGTTGCGGGAGACTGACAACTAGTTTTATATAAAACTAATATTCCCGTTCGAATATTAATCAATGTATAGTACTTCTTTTTCTACAGCTTATTTTTATTATGGTTTTAACCATGTATACTTGCATGTAAACTTTTTGTACATCTAATAATTATGTATCCAGTTAAATAATTAAAATTTATACAACATTTTTTTTATTGTGTACTGGTTTAGTAGCGTTGTGGCTACAATATTACCTGATGCTAAGTGTTGATTTGGCCCAATATGATGGGCAATCTAAACCTCGTTTAGAAACTGGCCCTGAAGTGCAAATATCAGAACACACCTATGTGTATTTTGCGGCAGATTTTCAACTTGAACGTGGTAAAATAGGTGGGCATTAGAAAAGTCCTACCAACATGCAAAAGTTATTTGTAAGCTGTTTTACGGTGATGATTAATTGACCGTCTGTATGGTGTTAATTTACATTTTAACAATATAAAAGTTAAAAGGGGCCCATCACCAAATGTACATAAAAGCAGCATACATTAACGAACAACATTAGGTTTTGTGTCTACGATGTTAATGTGTGCGAAGGTCCCTCATCTGTCTTTACCGCGGTAAAATTTTTCACCGAATAATGTACCTTGCGTGTCAAGTTTTCGGTTTAAAATATTAAAAGTAGACCGTCATGATACTTAAAAGAGATATCAGCGAGCTCGTGACCGTACGCAGCACGCAAGTATTCATCATCCTGTAACCGGGTGTCGCGCGTTACAGCTGAAAAGATTAATATATGAATTTCACAAAGGCACCCTTCGTATATTTTATGTGAGCTTTTTGGTTGATGTGGCGATATTTCTAGCGTAATGGTGAGGGAGTGTCACCCATCTATTAATGATGATTGAAATAAAATATCAAATTATAAATATATAATTTTTATCAGTAATTCATAGTTTCCAAGCAAAGAGCACCGGAGAGCTATTTTACTATCTGAGAGCGACTTTTAAATTGATGTTAGAAGAACACGAAAACTCGTGAAAAATAATGAAAATATTTAATTTATAATGAATTTGGAATTCGGTTCTGTTATTAAATTATTTTTGTTAACGACTTTCTTTATTTTTCTTGGTAAATATTATATTTAAAAAAAAACCTTTAATCTTGTTATCACATTTTTAAATAATATAAATAAAAGAATACAACAAATGATAAATTGCCCGCGGCTACATACTTATTTTCTACAAAGTAATTTCATTGAATTATATTTTTGTTTTCACTCTCAGTTATCCGATATTAAATATCTCATATTATTCATGTGTTATGTAAATATTTTTCTATCCTTTCGAAATAGTAGGTACTATTATTACAATTTTCTACATGCAAGGTACTTTGCAACATTCCATAATAAACAAATAAGTAATTATGGCGTACATAAACTTATATTCGCATTTATAATGTTAGTTATTATATTTATATAGTTTTTATTTATATATTATATAGTTATATATGTTACTTTCTTATGATTTTAACTAACAATATAAGATATTATCGGTGTAGACAGTTTAAGCGAAAATATAATGGATGTGGACACAATACGCCTATCGATGCGTTATTTTATGGAACAGGAGTGTTTTACAATGAACCACTTCCGTCGTTATCTACATAAAATTGAACTTTACAGCTCTTAGAAATCATATTACAAATATGTTCTTCAATAAAATATATCTATTGATATCGTTCTAAGGTCAAGGTCAATTATAATGATTTTGAAATACAGAGACTTTCGTATATGTAGATAAATTTTCAATGTTAAATTAATTCATTTGAGTACATGATATGATATATAGTTTTAAATATCTATTATATCCTAAGCTAATGCAATGGTTCTGTAAAAGGTACTAGGTTATAGATAATAAAATATTTTTTATATTTATTTCTGTCTATGAAACTTGTATAGAATTTTAGCCTTATTATTTTGTACCTTAATAACTGTGTATCATTATCCTTTCTGCATATCTAACAAAATATAACAAGAGCTATTATTAATATACCTTCATAGACGATGATTTAATTTTACTCATAATTTCGTATCAAAATCTCATAATCGCATGTCCGGGATTCGTTCTCAATCTGTAAACGCGGTAAATACTTTTGTATAAATTCCATAAGATGTAACATATCTGTGAGATATTGCTAAACCACTAAACCGTGATTTTGCGCATACAATCAAACAGATTAGTCCCCTTGAACCTTTGGGACTCTTTATAAATTTGCTTAGTCCTATGATTTAGGTTGAATAATAAATACACTGAAGTGTCCCACGGCCACAAATTATCTCGGTACTATGCGATAACTTTTGACATATTCGTACTTTTACTATTCTATTCGTTGTCGTCAATATATTACAAGTCACAATATTATACTACTTAATTTTATGACCTAGGATAGTTTGGTATTCTTAATGCAGATATCGTAATTATTTATATCGTTGGTTTACAACTAAAGTCCGTAAACCAGGATTTTGATACTGTTTCCAAATGGTAATTGCATTCCAAACCAAGCAACGCGAAAACTCGGACTACAAGACAATTGTGATTATTACACCATAGTTAGTCGTAGACAAAGATTGAATATGTGACCTGTCGACTCAATAGAAAAACTTAGAACGACTATGCCACAAAACAACTACGTAAGAAATAACATATAAAAAAGGGATTTTTGATAATCATTAAAAATCTTTGTCTTTTCAACATTGATTTAATTTTACAAGAACTAATATGTCAGTACATTTTTATTAAAAAAAATGGACATACATTCAAAAATGTATCCATTGTGTTGGCTGGTACGTTTTGAAAGTTATGTACATGAAGATTGCATCAACATTGCACAAGAAAAGTCCTTTAAATCAAATTAAATCAGAAAACTTTATTTAATTTAGGCCCCGGGCAGGCGCTTATGAACTTCAAAACTACCACCGGTTTGGAAAATAATCAGTTGTCGAGATGAAACCGGCAAGCTACTCGATCTGGTTATTATTATTATTTTAAATATAAACGATTTTCAACAATATGAATAAAGATCGGAATTACCAATAATATATTTAAGATAATATAACGTTTAGATATCAAAGTACACATAAGCTTACAAACTTAAGAACATGCATGTTAAACAAAATCTTTAAAATAGCTTTTTAAATAACAAACTTTCTCCTACTTAATGTGACCAATTATAAAATAAACAGATAAACACTGAAGTCAATTATATATCCTTTGAATGAAACCGCAAACACAATTTATCTATTGACATGCGTAGTAGATAGAATAAATTATTATCGACATTTTGTTTTTCTGCGTACAATCACTTTGAGTCCCCTCTGGTTCAAGAAAACATAACTAGTGACCCAATTATTTAGTTGAGCGTTTTCCTTCCCATTTCACTATGGAGCGTGCTCCGCCGGAGTTAGTAGGGAGGGCGCCTTAATGAACGTGTCAGTCAGACATCTGATGCGATGCACCAGAGAAGATTACTAATAAAATATGCGGCGCTTATGAACAGTGACTCGGCTTTTGACTCTAGCTAATGAACAGATCATTTGTATTACAAAGACAGCGGTTATCAATAATTATACTTCATTCATTTTGGCGTAAATATATATTATAATATTTATAAATAAAGAAAATACAGTTTGATTGATGCTCAAAACTACTGAACTTAGCAGGATGGGAGTATAACCATTCAATGCGGAGATTCTTATGGACAAATCTAGATTAGTTTTTGAATTTCAACGGCTCTTTGTAGTTTCTTTTTTCGATTTACTTTTGTATGTTCAGTGTAGCAGCTGGATGACAGCTAATCCTTACTAATATTATAAATGCGAAAGTGAGTTTGTTTGTTTGTTACGCTTTCAGGGCCAAACCATGGAATCGATTATAATGAATTTGGTATAGAGATAGATGAGAACATGGAAATGGTGATCGGCTACTTTTTCTTGCGAAATACTTATAGGAAGTGTGGTAAATAGAGAAATAAACTTTGTATGAAACTTTTTATTGTGTCACCCGATTTGTTTGACAAAATCAATAATAACGCGAGTGAAGCCGCAGGTGAAAGCTAGTAATAAATATATATCATTTTTATAGTGAAAAATACTACAAATACAGTTTTATAATGTAACACATTGGGATACACTTATTAGGTAGTTAGCATACGATAATCGTTTCCTACTGGACCGGGATCACTATACACTGGATGTATGTCCAATAATCAAGCGGAGTATTAGAAATCTATATCATATTGTTGTAACCTTTATAAAAGGCTTGTCAGTATGACTTTGATTTTGATATATTTGTTAGAAAATTATTAACATACGAAATAAACTTGTTTGTCCAATTTTACAGTTAAATAAATATTGTATGTTGGCATTATGGTTTACACTGTAAATGAATTAATTTTGTTTAAAAAACCAATTATGTTAGACAAGAAGAAAATAATTTGACGTGCTAAGCTACCCGGGACTCCAGGGTAACAATTGCGCAGTTGTCAAGACATGACGTTGATAAACAACTCGCCACGGTTTTAGATGAAATTCTCTGATGAAGCATTTAAAGCGGTTATATTTCTTTCATTAATCGTTTTAAAGACAAACCGAAATATGAGCAACCTAATCCTGTATTACAGAATATAACAGGATTACAAAACCTATTAATGGTATGTCGTTTAGTATGTGAGTGTGTATAATTTGTAAAATACATTTTCTAATCTTTTTGTAGTTATAATTGTTTCACTACATGTTTTCAAGACATATATTATTTTGAAAGGTTACAACGTTTGCAAAGAGAAATATAAATTTTAAAGTACATGTTTTGTATGGCAGATTTTATTGCGCAGTCTTTAGGTTCAACTCCCACCAGAGACTAGAATGCAGGGTCATCTTGGCGGTTTTTAGCGGGTGTTGCCGTTTGCAAGTTTTAGGTCAGTTGGTAGTCTATACGGACCAAGTGTTAATGAACATGAGTTCAATGCCTGCAATGAAACCATAGCATGTTGGTACGGCTTTTTCTAAGGCCCACCTGGTTACAACCACCCTCATGTTCAAAATCTGCTGTCAAATACCTATAGGTGTGTACCGGCAGTTGTACTTGAGAGCCAGTCTCTCCACCAGGCTTAGCGTGTTCGTCATCTTGGGCCACATTGTCAATTAACATCAGGTGAGATTGTGGCCATAACGCTAAACCTATAAAAAATTTAAAAACCCTCTCATGTCCTGCTCAATGCCCTTAGCCGAATTGTCTTTCAACATTTGCCAAAGTAAATATAAAACAAAATATGTATTGGATGACACATAACATACACAGATTTTTGTTTTCACTTCATGTTAATAACTTTTGAAAAAGCTGTACGGCCGGCCTAGAGGTTAAAGCAGTCGCCACGTCGTATGTTCTGCTTTGTGTTCGATTTTGTATGAGTTTGTTTGTTCTGAGTTTGGTTGTTGCTTTGTGTTCGTTAATTGTTTATAAAGTTCGTTTCAGCTGATATTGGCGAAACTAACTAAACACACAGATGCAATAATTAAAAAAAAATGTTAATATTTTAATTGAATTTTAGCTAGAGCCACTGGCATTTTATGAGAGGCATACGTAAAAGTATTTTTACTCACGTTAACGAAAAAGGTAGGTAATTAGGTTCCCAAAGCAACTTATAAAACATATATATATATGTAAATTATCCTTATATCTTAGCAGTCTTGTTTAATAGGCAGCACGTACTACTTAGTTCTTCATATCACTAATACTTCAGTCCACTGATTTGTTCTGGAGCTCCACTGTCTCTGTCTCAGTATTATAAGACATATTTATTTTGCCATAACCGGAAACTAAGAGCGCTAAAAGCGAACTAGTGTGAATATGATTATTAAAACAATTTTTATAAAATCTCGTAATTACAATTTGAATTTATAAAGTTATTTTTAACCAAACATATAAATATCAATTTGAATCTATAAAGTTATTTTGAACTAACGTATGAATATTGAAACCCTTGTAATATGAAATTTAAAGTAAAGAGACGATCAATGATAAATCAAAAATAAAGAGGCGACCAATGAAAAAGCCTAACACTTGAAATAGATTATTAAAACAATTTATATAAAACCTCTTCATTACAATTTGAATTTATAATGTTAAATATAACCAAATGTAAATATTAATTTAAATCCAAGAAGTTATTTTGAACTAACGTGTGAATATTGAAACCCATGCAATATGACATTTAATGTATAGAGAAGATCAACGATAAGGCTAAAAACAAAGCGGCGACCAATGATAATGCTAACATATATATATAATGATATGCTTCCCCTGGGACCCATTCATTGCTATGCAGACGATAGCACGGTTCATGGGTGCTATGTCAGTAAGCCTGGCTGTGGACGGGGAGACACAGAAAAGAGACGGAAAAAACTTGTCATTAAACTTAACCAAGTCTTGACCCGCATATCCAGATGGAGAGCAAGTAACTTGGTTGAGTTCAATGCCAAGAAAACCCAAGTATGCGCTTTTACTTTAAAAAAAACCCCCTTTTCACCAAACCCTACTCTTCAGAACACCCCGCTTGCAATGCGCGACAGCCTATATATCTTGGGAATAGATATTCGGAGTGACTTAAACCTTAAGGACCACATCGAGTATGTCATCTCCACAACATCTCGGAGACTCGGAATCCTGAACAAAGTGCGACGGTTTTTCCTGTCCGACCAGCTATACCTTCTCTATAAGGCCCAGGTTCGTCCGTGCATAAAATACTGCACGCACCTCTGGGATGGATCCGCTAAATAGCTCATCGATGCCTTAGATAAGTTGCAAAGGCGGGCTGTCCGTGTTGTAAATGATACAACTATTACCAACACTTTAGAACCGCCCCAATTGCGCAGGGATAATGCGCTCTAAGCGTGTTCTATCGCTTGTATCATGGTGAGTGTTCTGAAGAGCTCTTTGAACTCATCCCCTCCTCTCCTTTCCACAACAGAACCACACGGGCGGGGCTTTGGTGTCACAATTTCACGGTGACACCTATAACATCCAGAACCAAAAAGTTTGCCGACTCTTATCTTTGTCGCACCGTGAAATTGTGGAACCATCTTCCTGTTCACGTGTTCCCTCCTTCCTATGATATTGGGTCCTTCAAAAGAGGCGTGAAGAGGTACCTAAGCAGGCCAGCATGACAGCTGCGACTGGCAATGTATTCTGTTCTGTGTCAGTCGCCGCTGATATGGATTGTACAGTACTTACCATCAGGTCCAGAACAATCACTTTGCTGTGCAAAATTAAAAAAAAAAAAAGGTTTTTAATATCAAGAGAACGTTTTTATACCTAATTAGCTGGCCCGATAGACGTTGTTCCACCCCTTTCGGTAGCTAATAAATCGACCACAGCGACATCTATCATATTAAGATACAAGAAGTATATTACATTAATTTATTGAGTTTATAGTTACACGACCACTAAGAGACGTACTGAAGATTTTTATATAAAAAAGTAAAATGAAAAAATATATTTAATAAATAAATAGACTGTGTTAGCTAAACTTTTTTATAATTTATTAAAAAAAATATTTCATTTCATTGAGAGGTTTGTTTTGTAAACAGATTAACATAAATTTATATTGTAAATAGAAAAATATTTATGATTTCTTAAGTTTACGCGAATATTACTCATAGAAATAAAACTAATTTAAACGGATTTTATCGCGGATATTTATTCATTGTGATCCCGACGTTTCGAAAGCTTTTCACTCTTCGTGGTCACGGGGCAGACTGAGATGTAAGTTGTCCAGAAAAGTTCATGTTACAGTGTCTACCTTCAATTTAATTTTTAATTTTGTTAGTGTTCCGATCTACGCAGAAAGAGCCCACAATGTCTTGAGGTCTGGAATTTGGTCTTTTGGGTTCCGATTTAATTAAATATATAATTGGATCCTAGGCTTGTGCTAGCTTCCAAACATTGTTCCCTGTTCTTGTAGATGTATATGAAACTTGACGGGTGGTAAAAATTTACTAATCTACTTGGGCGGCTTGAAGTAAGTTTTAATTGAAGCACGCTTCAGTGCACGGCCAATCTTGTCTGAGACCCCTCTTACAAAAGGTAACACAATAGGTACACGTTTAACTGTGGCTGGTATCACTCGGTTTCCGTGACGGCGGCGTGGAATTTGGAGCTTGTTATCTCGCAGTACTTGCTTGACATGTCGCAGCTGAGCAGCCAGATGTTCCTCGTCACAAATTCCTTGTGCTCTCTTTACCCACGGTAGCTAACTGGTTTGGATGGTGGTGAGATTCACCGTTCAGGTATTTATATGTATGGCTCATTTTTCTGTACACAGTATGGCCTGAAGACTAATCAGGATTACGGATAACTAAAACATCTAAGAAAGGAAGAGATTTATTTTATTCTAACTCCACAAAATTAATAAATAACCGACATAAAATCCGTTTAAATTAGTTTTATTTCGATGAAAAATATAAACTTTGTGTACCAGGCTGTTTGTTGGGTTAGTCAATGGTACTATTTTTCCATCTATCCATACTTAGTTAACAACGCATACGGGGCTGGAAAACCGATATCAGCATACTCTTATATTTATATATTTTATGTAATGTTTACTAGTGTGTTGAAAAGTCTATCAAACCTTACAACAGCATTCATATTACACTCTTAGTTACTGTACGTCCTTGCTTTCGGCCCGGACAGCAATCCATCCTTGGAGTTTTTCTCGGAATCTTAGTTTCATATCTACAGACTTTTATTTTATATTGTACCCTGTAATAATTTCATATAAGTGCCATTTTCTATAATGTCTATAGTTTATAGGTCATACGTTACGGGCATAATCCTACCTTGAGTGTCGGACTGGCTCAACATGGTAGGCACGATAACCTATTGGAGAGACTGACTCTTAAGTGCAACAGGCAGAACACACCTAAAGACATTTTGCGACAGATTTTCAACATGCTTTGGATTGATCACGATGTTTTTTTTAACGACAGCTCAAGCTCATTGCAAGGATTCGAACTCAAGTCCATTAACGCTGAATCCGTACACGCTACGACTGAGCTATTATTGCTCCTTGCACCAATTCGAACTCACTCACGTCCATAAGTGATTAATTCTGAAACTTCCAGGAAAGTTTTAACAAGCCAGCCGATGTTATGGTAGAACACTGAGTTCATCGTAGCACACTTCGTAAACTGAAATAATTGCTGTCTTCAAAATTACACCAAGGATCATCAACAACGAGCATTAATTATTGTGTTAAAAAAAATATTTAAATCGCATTATATTCTATCATTGTAAGATTGAAATTTAATACTTAGTAATTAAGAGTATTTATTTGAACCAGAGAATACTGAATAATATATTGAAATAATGTCGAGACATGTTTCATTAATAAGTATGTTGGTGTCTTAAATTTAAGCATATATTGATAATAAATATCTGAATACATAAACCGCTTTATTTATGACAACGTAATCTTAGTTGAAATACCTAACATTAAAATGATGAAAATTAGACAAATATCTATTTCAATTAAAACTACCTCATAAAGTACTAATAAATAGGCTTAGAGACTTTCTCGCAGTTATATAATACAGTGAGGATTTACGTAAATTCTACACGAAACTGATGAATATTCAATTCAAAGCTAATGCCGTGTTGACTCGGATTAATTCTCGGATTAGTTATATTAATAAAATGTAAGGTAAATTAACCTTCACTACGGAACAGGCCCATATCGGCCTGCCACGGTACTTCAGCTGGTGCGAACGAAGAAAACGATGTCCATCTCGCTGGTGCAGAACGATTATCTCAGGTGTTTGTATAAGTTCGACAGAGACAAATATACATATATTTGAGCTTGTACTCAAAATTTTAGATTTTTCCCTTTTAAACATTACGGCAGGCACTTTTCGGTCTACCACGCAATGACGGTGAAAATCAGTGCTTATAGCTCATGAACATAGCTCGGTGCGGCAGTGGGCTCTATTTTGACCCCCGTCCCAACAGGCAGCCGGCGACTCAATGACGCACAGAGCGCACGCCTCGCCAGTTTTGTTGTTCATTCCATATAATGTTAACGATACGATACGATATGGTGATAAATTAACGATGGCAAGCAATTAAAGAAAAATAAAATAATTGAAATAAAAAAGTTAAGATAGCACTCTGCGCACAAGAAGGTGAGGCACAAAAAAATTACGACTTCCGTATAACGCACACACGTGCAATCAAATTACACAGTATGGCGACGTAACATAGTGTTTATCAAAAACTACCTCACTTTATAGTTCAAAGCGATATTTTCATATCTTAATTTTTTAATTTGATATGAAAACCTATTTATTAATTCCCAACAGTAAGCCCTATGGTAAAATTCATATGATAAATAAATCACATGGAATTAAAAAAAAAACAGAATAACAAGTAAAATCTAAGGAAATTGATCATGTCCTTGAGATGAACGCGAAACGGAGAAATTGTCCAGGGTGCTACAAGAGATTGCGAAGAAACTTTAATAGTCCTCAGGCAAAAAATAAGTTAAAAAAATATTGCAGGAAATGTAACAAAAACCTTTGTGGGAATTCTGTTTTATTTTCGATATCTCCTTATTTTCATTTTTCCCATCACAACTAAAAATACGTTCTAGTGTGGTTTAGGTCGATATCGGCCTGCCACTTTCCCTGGTTTATTTCTCATTTTCTGTTTGGTAGATCCTGGAGCGAATCGAACCTAAGGAAGTTGGGTTCAAGGTTATTCTAACATTACAAATAAAATTGTATATATCATATTTTCGCAAAGTTATAGCATTTTAATCTGCGCTAGTGCTGGTGTGTAGACAAAGACCTGCCACGCACTGGCGGAAATATCATTGGGGGCGCATTTCGACCCGCCGCCGCACCACATGAAGGTTTATGATTTTACTTACCGCAGACAAGGTGTTAATATATTCTTATACTATAAGACGTCTTATGGACATACATGCCAAAAATATAGTACACAGAGCCTGCGTAAAGTGTATTGTTGTGCAACCCGAGTGTAGAAGGTCAGTGTTGACGTACATCGACAAAAGGCCCCATAAACCTACATCCGTAGTCGCAAGTCTCGGGAACTGTCTCGGTGTTATCCTCCCTCTGAAATACGATGTCTCTCATCGTCTCATTATTATTGAACCGATTATCTATCTAATATTACTACTACTATTTGTAACAAATATTAAATCTAGCAGTAAATATTTTAATCATAACTTACCTCGCTTTTTGGTTATCCGTATAAAGGCCTAAAATAATTGTGTTAAATATTTTTCTGTTTGTTTATCCCTCCTAAGCGCAGCCCTCACCAATTAGTAGAGAAAGTTTTATAAAATTTGACACGGTGGTAACTAACATTATTGATCATTATATATGATACATTTTATTTTATAAAACGAACCAGTTCCTGCAGGCTCGGCGATGAAAGATAAAATGTTGTAGCAAATCATCGTCTTCGCGTACTTTGATGTAATTTTATCTGTTCCGTAGATGACAAGCTGTTTCATCTATCTGTAATGTTGGAGAGATAAAAAATAGCGTTTCGAAGGCAAGTTTTTCTGAGCAGCGGTGAAAACATTTAATGGCTCATATTCCGTCTCAGTGGTTGTCTATATTACTTTTCAGTATTCTTTCCTTTCTTTTTATTTTTCAATACTTATTTATTGATAAAATAAACCTGAACTATTTGTTATATTATTTGTGAAAATTCTGCCATCCCTTAGTCGATAACCTAAGTAATTAAATTATTCTGAATATAATTCAATTCACGTAAACCCATTCGCGGGTATAGCTAGTAACAAAATAATAGTGTTTCTATGAAAGAACGCTTATAAAATCGTGTATTTAAATATAATTAAGGTTGAAAGCCGTGCTATAAAATTATATTGTTTATAAATAATTTGTTTCACTGAAGCACAGTCGTTAATACTCAAGCGAGACTGAAGATTATCTTCATATACCTAGTGTATTATTATAAGAACAGTACAAAACAACTTCTCAAAGCAACACGAAAGATCAATCTGGAACTTTCTCAAAATTGTCAATCAGTTTTCAATTGATTCATTTAACTATCAATAATTTAATAACTACTTTGAGCTATCTTGGTAGAATGTGAAGATGGATTAAGTAGACCTGTACTCTCTCTGTAGTCGTATTATGAAGGTGAAAGTTTTATTTAAATCAGTTATACGATTGATAGCGGGGTTACTCTCAGGAAATGAGCCATCTTGTTGCCTCATGTTTTTATTCGTAAAATGATAACTACTTCTGAATGATCAGTCTCGCTCGGCAGTCTCCTTTAGCACACTTTTAGACATTTGGTTTCGTAACAATGTTTTTGTTTACCGGAATTTCTAGTTCATTACGATGATTCGAACACGCCGTTCGACACAGCTTCCATAGTGATCTGTCATTGCCTATTTTGTTACTAATAAAAATGAATACTGATTATAATTGATTGAATTATATTTGATACAATTATGAGTTTTTAGCAAACAACACTGCCTGAGTAAAAAATAGCGTTTTATACGGTTAAATATAATTAGCTAAACGTTTTCATGGCGCGTCATAACGCACTTATGAACAATGTACACATTTATTCAATATATTATAAATAGCGTCTATTGCTAATTAAAACATGAAAATTCAAACATTAAAAAAAAGTGTTGTGACGTCTTTGTCGACTTATGTGGTGTTATTTACTTAATTTAACTTAATTTTCTAGTATAAAGGATACCTGCGAAGTTAATCATGATCCGTATTTCTGATTAGGTATAAGAAATTCAAGATTCCGATCCCTAAACGTAATTAAATCAATTGCTAAATTATACTTCATATGAGATCATGTCATGATTTTATATATTACATAAATCATATACACGAGGCAGTATAATTTCACCAACAAACTGAAACCTAATAAGCTGTTATTATTCCTCAGAAAGTTTTACCTCTTGAAGATCGCGCTGGAAATAATGAATAAACGAGCCAGCTCTTATAATGAATTAAGTAAATATTGAAAGCCAGTATTCATATAAAACATAGCGGATTTTAACAATGTATTTTAATATCTAGACTATAACATAAAGACAAAATTTATCTCTTATATAGAAAAGTAAAAAATTGACTATGTTATTAACTAAATTTTGTTAAGTTTCGTATGAGGTTTTCTTACATATTTTATCAGGTTTTTTATTGTGTAAATTTTTATTGTTAATAATTTGCATTATGGCTACATTCTCACCTGATTTTATGTGACGATGTGGCCCAAAATGTTAGACACGCTAAGCTTAGTGGAGGGACTGACTCTCAAGTTCTCAACCTAAGGGTGGCAGCTAATCAGTTGGGCATTAACAAAAGCCCTATCACCATGCTATGGTTTCATCATGATGTTTTCCTTCACCGAAAGCTCAAGCTCATTAAGGATTTCATACTTGACATGGACAAGTTGCCTACACATAGGCATGTGTCATACAAAGGAAATGACTCATAATATTATCGATTGAAATGATGAGCAATTGTTTGAAATTTATTTCTTTAATAAATAATGAAAATCAATTGGAAATGTCCTTTCACAAATTCTGATAGGAGCACTAAAAATGCAGACAAAGTTCATTAAAAGCTAACTGTCCTGGTGAGTTTCGTACCATCTGCAGTCGCTGCTCGTTAATCTTGTTAAAATTCAAAAACGGTTTGACTGAATTCAATATTTTTTAGAACATTTTGGTTATATATAATCAATTCTAATTAAACTTCCAATTTCAATTCATTAGTTTCAATAGAACTATCTATAACTTACATTTTACAATTTTTAATTGTATATTGTTATTGAATAAAACTTGTTCACAATTCCAATTAATTTAATGTCTTCAAATTAAATGAGATATTAATATAGTTAATTAATTTGATGTTTTATATACTATGTTTTTTATGCTGTTGCGGTGCGCAAATAACATTTTTTTCGGACGTGCGATCAATCGTGATGATTTTTTGTTCTTTCACAAAACAGGGAAACACCAAGTTTCTTCCACAGTGTTTCAACGACTGTCCTTGTTATTTGTTGATTCTCCCGCAAAAGTCAATACACGCTAAATTGTAGTTGTCGTCACTACCACGCTAATCTACATAAATATCTAGTAATTACGTATTTGAAGAAATCTCTCATGGGAAAGGTATACATTGTTCTGGGGAGATTATCACACCTCCATATTAAGGTAAATATATGGCATAACGTATTTTTTGTTTTTACCGATGTAGATATTAACTTAGAACTATGGCTTCGAAGCCCAGTTTATGATAGAGAATGAACATCAACAATTCTTCAAAACACTCATCATAATATAAACTGTATAATACGTTCAGTAAGGAATACCCATTCCATTAATAAATAAATTGGAACAAAAGAGTAAATTTTATTATTATTTGAAATATATCCAAGGTAAATCTTTAATTAATCGCTGTGAAATGTGAGAAAAGGAGAATTATTCGTAATGGCCTATTTATACACACGGTGAGGTTTTTAATTAACATAATTTACTTGGACCCTGTTAACTGTAACCCGCGGTCGTTGTGAGTAATATTATTAAATTTTGATACGAGCGCCCAAACTGAAATTACTCTAAATTTGTTTATGCTTAAATGTAATGTTTTAATAATGAAATATGAAAAGATTATACAATCATCACTAAGAGGTGTCAAATCTTAATAATATAACTAAACTCGAATATAATAGAAACTATAAACGTACATCTTTATCTACGGTTTGTTACTTTGGACATACAAATAATACTCAATGTATTTACGCATATTTTGTTATATTATACTCTAATATTTAACGTATAATAAATGTTAACTTTACGAAAAATATGCTAAAATTATTAAATATACTTGATACTCGCCTTAAAAAATATTAGTAATTTAAATATTTTTATAACATTTTCAACGTTATAACATTTTCAAAACGATGTACTTTATTTAATTCTGTGTAATGACAAAAAAAAAACCAAAAAGTATTACACAAAATAATTTTATAAGAAATTTCCACCTTGATCACACTTAACTAAATAGACGCCCTTCTATTTTAAGATTTTTATGGCGTACTCATTTTAACAAGCTACATCGTAATACAATCTAAAATTTGCAACAAACGTTGAGATTACTTCAATAATCTTAATAAGTATACAATAATTGGTTATTTGATAATTTAACAAAATCTTAATAGTCATCAACAAGATTGAAAATATCTTAAATTGAACAGAGTCCTTCAGAGCACGGCGAAAAATTGATAGGCATATTTTCAATTTACCGAGCACCTGTCAAAACAAGATTCAATCTTAAAATAAAATATTGATGTTGAGAACAACCGCGTCTTTCAGAGTGAATAGATACGACGGCGCTAGACGAGCCGAGATCGCACTTCGCAACTCGTAAGGAATTCAAATAAGTAATAAAACACGAGTTCTGTAAACAGGTACGTAGTTGTACATCCATATTCAGGATTATAAACCCGCAAATATAATTTAAATCAGGTTTATCTATTTATTTGTGCATGATTAGAAAAATCATACTATTACATATTTATCGAATGATATATTATAGTTATCTTTAACTTTGTTAATTTGTATAAGTTAACAATATGTACAATAATGGTACTTCTAAAACATACTAAAAATTTTCATTGCACACACACAGAATAGACGGGGCCTTAATGAATGATAGCTCAGTTGGTAATTTGTACGAATGCCGCTTCAACGAACGTGAGTTGGAATCCACTTACAATGAGCTTAAGCTTTCGGTGAAGGAAAACATCGTGATGAAACCATAGCATGGTGGTTTTCTAATGCCCGCCTAGCTAGCTACCACTCTCAAGTTTAAAATTTGCTACCAAATACCTATAGGTATGTTCCGGCAGTTGCAATTGAGAACCAGTCCCTCCACTAGGCTTAGCTTGTCAGATCGTGGCCATAAAGCTAAATCTTATTTTAGCTAAAAAAATATATATATTATAATTGTTATCATAAAATTATTAGTTTGTATAAGTAAGTCTTATATTTAAGGTTGTGTTCATAATATGTATAATATTGTATATTAATGATTCTTCTAAAACCTACTGAAAAATTTCATTTGTACACACACAGAATAGACAGGCCCTTAACCCGTCTATTCAATAGCTAAAGCCACGAAAGATTAGCCTATGTATAATTCTAGCGAGAAGAGTAACCGGTATAAATTCAAGAATACAGAAGAGTGATTCAGTTTTCGACAGTAATTTTGCCGTACAAGGATATATATATATATATATATATATATATATATATATATATATATATATATATATATACACACAATTCAGTAAAAAGCGTTGAAAATAAATTAAAACGAGCAGGTGTATTATCAGAATTAGTCGATAATGAAAATCATAAAATCATGGAAAATTCGTAAATGATGAAACAAGTACGTAGCCGTACTTGAACTGTTACTGTTATGATTTTTCCATTTTTATTACCACTAAAAGCCATTCTGAGTTCGACCCGTCAATTGAATATTCCACGAAAAAAATGGAACAGATTCGCATAAGCGTCGACGTGCGGTTCTCGAGTAAAGATTGGGAAAATCAGAATCTATTGTATTGTTTTAGCAAGTTTCCTTATTTAATCAAGACTTTTTTTTTAATTTCTGTCGAATATCAAATGTGGAAACTATTAATGTTGTTTCTTCTACATACTCTACCGACCATAATGTATATAATAATGAATGTCTCTAATATATAGCATTATGCCTTAGAGTGATGATAATGATAGTACTGATCCGATTGTGAAAGCATCCACTTTGAAATAGATGGTATGAGATTCGTTTCATCTTGAAGATAAAGATGTTATAATAGAGTATAATATAATAGAGTAATAGCCTCGGCTAAATACTATACTATCCTATATACAAGAACAAATATTTCTTCTGTGTTGATGTGGTAATTGTATTGGTACATACATATTATTGCGATGAAACTTTCAGGTGTTCCTATTCGCTCACCCGTGAGGATTTCTGAATTAGTGCAACCGTTTTGTTAAAGTCGTTTCAATTTAAAAACAACTGTAATAAAGTTATAATTATTTATAAAATATAAAAGAGATAATTCAGATAAATAAAACTGTAATGGACCTTGGGTTCCTAGTTCAAAGTCAAAATATTAATTCTTTTTACAAATGTTATAGTAAAATTCTGTTTCTATCTAAATCTCACACAAAAAATGTATATTTTAGAAAATACATAGACATTTTGCTATATATATCGCAGTGTTTTATAAAGTTGTTCTTTAAGTATATTTTAAGTAACCGGGCTTAATACGTACCCTTGTTCGCAACTGGATGTGTGTAAAATCTAATAGACACCAGAAAACAAAAAACTAAACATAGTTAAAGTAAGTAAAGATAAGTAGTTATAATGCTCTTATTATAAAATAAGTTTTAATATTTTCTAAGAAAGTTAATCTTACAATTTCTACACATAACCATGAGTAAAGGCAGAGAATTGAGCGATGATATTGAACAAAATATTTTAATTATACAAGATAATTTGTATTCAGTCGCTTTAAATTATGTTTTTTTTTTAATATATATTCGCATAGCATAATTACAACGGTGGTTAATGGTACCATCCAAAGAAACTGAGAGATCGGAAATTAATTGGCGGTCGTTGCTGTTGCTTTATCCCGAAATTAGCCAAATAAGAATGATAATGAAAATAAGAATGATGGGTACAGATCCTTACCATTACGATTGATTACAGAATATACTTACAACATCGGCTGATTCTGAAACATGACACCTAAATCATCATTATAGCGAATGTTGCATGCATGGTGGTAGGGCTTTTTCTGTTACCCGCCTGGCTAGCTACCACCCTCAAGTTGAAAATCTGCCGCCAAACCCCAATAGGTGTGTTCCAACAGTTGCACTTTAGAGCCAATTCCTCCAATAAAGGCCGGCAACGCATCTGCGATTCCCCCGGTGTTATGGGTGGGTGTCCATGGGCGGCGGTGATCACTTACCATAAGGTGACACGCTTGCTTGTTTTCCCCCTATTCCATAAAAAAATAATGTATAATTTATTCAGCATTTATTTATTCATTTTGTACATACGGTTATAGGTATATATTTTTTGGTAGCTTATAGATAAATGAACTAGGTCACATGCAAATCCTTTTAAAGATTTAGTTCTAAATGTGGCGTTCCGAATAGAAAATTTAGTCGCAGTAAAAAAAATTTTGTCCAATAAACCTTGTATTGTGTTCCTATGATTAGTAAGTACTCAAAAAAAATTAAAGTCGGCATGTGTCAATATAGTCTAAGGTAAATATTTATTTTCAAGCAGGTAGTACGCTTGTATTCTAACTTATTTGCATTGAAAAAATAATGAGTTTTACAAGAAAACACAAATAATTTCCTAATGAAGCAAATGGCAGGATGAAAATCCTCCTTAAATCATATTTCTGGTGAGGCAGATATTTGTTATTAATCTTGTTGTATAGATTATCGATTAGCGGGTTCAAAGCAACAATGAGGGCAAGCCACATTCAGAACAAGCTGTAATTGGTGCGGTAAACCTCTATAATACATAGTATTATGTAACAATTGACTATAATGTAACAGGTAGCGAATGTAACGGAGTGTTCCGATAGTACACGATATAGAATACTAATATTTACTACACATTTACAACTTCCAAAAACAGGAGATTTTCGACAGAGCCTGTATTTGTTATGTATTGGTTTTATTACAATTCGTACGCTTATATGAATTACTATTAATAAGTAGAAGGTCTTTACTATTAGAAACAAAAACAATTATCATTTAATACTGTCCATTTTTAAATTATACATTAGGATAATATAAAGTTTATCATAATTAGTTTGTCTTCTAGTGTGCATACCTTTATTTATACTTCTATGTACAAGTATAATGAAACTAGCCGTGTCCGCGACTTTGTTCGCGCGGAACTCAAAATTAATTCATAATTTTTTCCCGTTTTGATATCTTTTTTTAATACAGCTTTGCTCCTATTGGTGGTAGAGTGATGTTAAATAGCCTAAAGCCTTTTTCAATAATTGCTCAATCAAATACAAATACAAGAAGAAATTCGAAAATGGTTCCTAAGATTAGCGCGTTCAAACACCCAAAAAAGAAACAAACTTTTCCGCTTTATAATATTATTATTACATAAATAACAAAAAATTGCAACTAACTGACGACATATTGTGTGTAGTGTACCATATAAGAAGACCTTAAATTACTTTGTAGTAATAAGGAATTATGATACATCTATAAGTTAAGATTCATAAAATAAAATGTAGGTATGTGTGTCAGCAGCTAAACGCCACTAGAATTTACTTCTTAAGGAAGATTATCATTGAAATTGTCAAAGTGCAAAGTGCGCCAGGTACGTTGCACTGAAAAACATAACGCTTCTATTACTATATAAAAATATAATTTCACTCCTCATAAATTTCCATACCGATTGCCTTATATGAAAAGTCGTTTCATAAGGAGTACACTCTAAAAATATGACAACAATACGGTTGGACCACCAATCGGTTTTATAATTTACTATTTGTTTATGTAACCTTAGGTATATACTTTGTTGATATAAAAACATTCAATATATAAAATGTAAACCCTTAATCGATTAGGATTGAAGTTTGCATGTTCATGTTATCAAGAGAATATAATAGTGTGAAAATTACGTTTTTCATCTTGGTCGTATATTAATGATTGATGTAAATATCTAAATTGATTTAATTTTATTTATTAAAGTTTGTGCAGATAACGAAGGAAAATATTTTGAAGAAATCTAATTGCTTAAGAAACGTCTATTACTAGGGATAACTTTACATTTTAACACAATAAAATTATTAATTTATTTACGTTTTAAATTATCAATATGCAATGAGCTGATGTGGTTATGGAGTTATTGTCTTTCCGCAGTATTAAACCAAGTTGTAAGACATCTATTTACAGATATATAATTATTACTAGTTTATGCCCGCCATTTTACTCGCATTGATGTAGATTGTGTCAATTTTAAAGTTACCCTTCTATCGCTTGAAGACAGTAGTTTATTCTGAATAAACGATATATCTTTCTCTGTATTCTTAGCAACATGTATGCAGAATTTATGACAATCGGTTGAATAATTTAGGCGTGAAAGAATAAAACACGCCCGCAATTATAATATAAAAAAATATATATAATCAATTCAAAATTAGACGAGCGCTAAGAATGCCCTACCAGCACGCTATAGTTTCATCATGGTGTTTTCCTTCGTCAAAAGCTTATGCTTATTATATGCTTCAAAGCTACGTTGATTGATGGGAGAGCCAAATGCGTTGTCGCATAACCATCACTACTACAAAATCTATAACAGTCGCGCTAGCAACTGCTTTATCTGGTGCCGATTATGACGTAGATTCGAAAATTTGAGTCATAAAACAAAAATTATTAGGGTTCAAGTTTTAAAAAAGTAAGCTGTAAGAAAGTGTTTAGCAGTTTTTGTTTTATATTTTATATAAGTTATGCTACCTGCAGTAGCACACCGATCTGCAGGCTGTGGTCACCTGTTTTACGAATTTCGTAGAAGGCTTAGCAATTAACTTTCACTGCGATGGAACCCTGGAGTTGTGAATCTACACGAAATTAAGCCCGTGTTTCGATTTTTTAAATTACTTTATGTATATCGTATTAGCATGCAATTGCAATTTAAATTTAGTGTTTATTCAATACCAGATTACAAATTATTAATTACAATATGTTATTTATCAATCAAAGTTTTATTATTATTATTATAGATTTTATCTTAATGAATTAAAAACTTTGTTTACTTTTTAACGCTTGTATATTTCTCTCCACCACAACTTAAAAGTAACCGTAATATACAGATTCCTGTAAATATTTTTTAAGTCCTAGGTTTTAATAATCATATAATTCAACCAATTGAATACGATCTCTTGAATACAGCATGGCGCCTGCTCCTACAAAATTTACGCTTAAATTTTCTTCTAGTATGAAATGCTTTAAATTTTTCGCTATTAGTCACAGTTTCAACAATATTCACCCAATTTTGATCAAAATCTTCTGGAGGTTTATCATTTACTAAAATTATTGGCATTACTAGAAAGTTATTTTCAACTTCTGTCTTTATATTACTGTCTTTTAAAGAAGCTGAAGGTATTTCTTTGTAGTCTTCTGGTGAACTGACGCTTGTATTATCTTTACCAGATACTTCTGGGTTGTTTTGCATAACTTCTGATATATGCACATCGTTGTCTGTTCCGGTAGGTGATGTAGCGTTCAAAGCGGCTTCCGCGTCTAGCATCTGAAACTTTTCAAGTTTTTATACTATTAATAAAAGCTAAAATACTTTTGCGCAGGTTTACAATATGAATTTGTTTTTGGATTGTATGAAATTTTTTGATGGCAGGTATGTAAACGGATGTCCGTGAATACTCTACAATGAATATGTTTCATTTGAAGTATAGTTTCTATTATTATATAAATTGCAATATTTTTATACGAAACAACTCCAGATTTTATAATATAACTGATCTAGAAAATTAAAGTTTTTTTATTAAATTTTAGATTCCGTTAATTCTATATTACCCTCTCAAACTTAGAACGCCAGTTGTTTTAGTTTTTTATTATATTTCTTTTAAGTAAAATAAGCTTGTACGCTTTTAACAATCTATATTTATTAGTTAGGAGAACAGATTTTAAAATCTTTTAGAATATATTCAAACATTCTATCGATATATTCGAATGTAGTCACAAAATACAAGCTACAAACTACTTAGTGTAAGTAATTGTTAGTGTCTGGAAAACCAGAAGTGTACATTTCTTCAAAAGTCTATTTTTTATCATACGCTATTGGGGTCAAAATCGTGCTGGAACCATAAAAAAGTATTTATAATTTGCTTATATTATTTACCATAGGTGAATCAAGATCCATATATTTTAGCCTTTATTGCGCCATTAGTGAGATTAAGATACACATACCAACAGTGTTAGCACAGGCTGCAACTAATTAAGTCTCTATTTACAGAGCACATCGAACATTGTGTTCGTAAATTAGCATCACGGTAGGTTCGTTGCCGATAGAATGTAAATAAACAAAAGCTTAGTCTATTCGTGAATTCTGTCGGTCATTTCCACATGATTAATCACTTGAAGATATATTTTTTTATAAATATAATTTATATTACCAGACTATACCGAACCCTAAGCAAAGTACAATCCAGAAAAGAAGACGACAATCAAAAGGTAAGCAGTGTCTTGGAATTCATCGCTGTGATGTAGGCTTGCAGGCATTTCGGCAGCTGGACTTACATTATGTAATGTGACAAACCAAAAGAGGTTTATCATATTGGTTCGCAATCCAATACGGTACAGATCCCGATACAGATAGGCTCCTATCTTAATTGGAGAATATACATCGGATGATCACGGAATGTAAGGAGCCTAAGTGTTCCACAACGGCGGGTGTTATTACATATGGTAGTATTACGTATACTGATACTACGTATGGTCATCATGATCAAGATCGTAAAAATTATTACTAAGTAAGTATTGTGCCCTAACACTGAAAATTTCCCGTAATTTTGTTTTTATAATTGTTTAGAAACAACCAAAAATTAATTGAGTTTAATGACGGAATAATGCCAAAGTTGAGCTTAATTAATATTTAACACGAACAGAATAAAGTTTCTTCAAAATATAAATTAATTAGCGTAAAGAATTTTAAGTACTATATCCGTACTAGATCCGTAGTAATGTCCAAAATAGATTTAATCAAAATAAGTGGTATACGTACAAAAACAGTGTTACTAATAACATTATCACAAAACTGCTACAAAGATAAATTTGTAATTGTTACAGATATACTATTTTTGTAATAACTAAACTGTACTAACTAAATAGGCTTTCATATGTAATAATTACTGACATTTAACAACCTTTCTATTAACTAGTACATTGGATGATCACAACATATTTCTAAAAATCACTGCCTAAACAATTAGAGACAACTGCGCAACCTGGGCAAAAGCCAACATCGTAGATCCATGACTTTAGTTAATAGTTCGATGTTTAATCGTTAGTATCATTAACAAAAGTATTAACTCTATAAATCCCAAAAAACAAGATGTCAGTCAATATTACCCTTAAAGTTGAAAACTATTTATATAGGCCCTATAAAGTTGATCAAATATAGGCTGGAAGCGGAAAATCCTCCAAAAATCTATTGCTACGTAATACTTGTAAATTTTAAGAATAATTGGTAGTATTCTCATGATATTGGTGTTTCAGAAGTTCTTATAATATTGGGCCTTTCAAAAGAGGCATGAAGAGGTACCTAAGTAGACCAGTATGACTGCGTTAATTGGCAGTGAATTTTGATTCATTGTCAGTCGTCGCTGATTTGGATTATACTGTACTTAACATCAGATGCAGAATAATCACTATGCTGCCCAGCGTACAAAAATTGATAAGCAATAAAAATGGTAAATCTCTTAACAATATTAAGAATGCTAGTCCTTTAAATAGTAAATTTAATGCATATATGTTCTGTTCGATCTAAAAGAGTATAACAATGAAAAAACTATTTTCGTTATATTATTATGGAAGCAGAAGGTTCTGGTATGATCTCTAAGTTTATAATGTAATAATATCAGAATGTATTTTATAGTGCACTCGACACGTGCAGGCAACCTTTCGCATGAAATTTAAAAAAACAAAGTACATCCCAAAGAATGTTTCATATAGGTAAACAAACGTATCTTTTTTGGGATCATCAATGCAAGTGAAGCGAGAATATTCTTACTGAAAATAATTTATCAAGACATACGTAATTTAATAGGCCGTTTTTTCGAAATGATATATTGTAATCATTTCTTATAGACCGAGCTCTAAATTTGAATACTTTTTTCACTGTAGTGGAATATTTTCTAATGTAGTTGTATCAGTAATTTACCTAGCCATTGTTTGACTTCGTGACATAAACAAAGGTCACACAAAAACTATAATATTTGTATATTTAAGCAGTCTTAGACTTTTTGTGCACAGTAGAAATGGACAAATATAAAACATATTAAAAGAAACAGATCCGGCTAAAGAATACCACATATTTTAATTTACTTAAGATTTCTTAGTTTAATACAGAAAACACCAAAAGAATCATTCACAGAAACATCAACACATACATTACCCTTTTTAATCTAGACTCTCCCAAAAGTGCAATTTGTCAGTATGTGTGTCACTACTAGCTACGTGACAATATATGCTTTCAAGACAGTGGATTATTTATACTTAGCTCTTAAATTTTTGATACATTAATTTTTTACTACATCACCCTTATAATAAGTTCTAAATTACAATTATAGACAAAGCTACAAAAGAATGCTTTTTATTTTAAAATTTAATTTGATTGAAAGCTAAGAATATTTGTAATCATAATAAATATATTATTTAAATTGTTCTAATCTACGAACAACAATTATCCACTACTTAATGTAGACGTCTTCATTACGAATCAAAGAATAACGTAATAATGGTAACACCATTGAACTATTATTTATAATATTTAAAAACCTATTAGATAAAATATTAATAGTAGTTATATATCAACTTTACATTTAACATTCTCTCAAAAGAAATACTTAATTCCAAAAAAAAATCAACTGTATCTAATTTAATAAAATGTTATAAGTCATTTATTTCATTTAATTTCTTTTCTTTTTTTGTGTTCGAATACACAATCGATTTCAACACGCCCATTAATTTAAATATTGCTTAAATTTATGAATGGGGACGTCTGATACATGCCATATTGGCCATATGCATAAATCAGAGAGTGTAAACGTTATTTTTTATTCAAACGGCTGTAACAAATACAGTAAAGACAGATTGTTTGCCAATGACAATGATTTATCTGTTTAATTATTTTATTTACGGGCATAAGCAAAGACGTGAACCTTTATAACACACTGTGGCAAATTATTATAATTATCATTTTATCATTTGGTGTCTAAGACACTATAATTTAAAAGGTAATAATGATAGGATATACTACCTTAAGATTACTATGGTTAGATCTTAGCAGTGGTTTGGTTTAAAAATTTCAGATATATATTTTGATTATTTCAATGAATTGAAAGGAGTTTGGGTAATTTTTCTTTTCTAACTATAAAGTATTATGTATTATTTGTACACACACACAATTAATATTGTTTATAGATTTGAAAAACAAAGAACCTTAATAAAGTAACATATTGTTATTTTTTTATATATTTCATAAATAACTTAGCTTAAGAATTTTACTTCTAAATTGTTTATCGATATTAATAAATCAGTAGTTCTATCTTTACGTGTAATTTATTTCAATTTTTTTATATTTTTTGCTGCGGTATGAGCCAATGTAGAATTCGGTTTAAGAAGAGAGTGGCAAAAAACTTGGAAAGCGTCAAAGCCGGATGAGGCAAGACGTAACATCGTCCCTTTCTACAAACAAAAGGTTTTCGAACTGCCACGAAGCGATTAGTGCAACCTCAACAGGTGGCGTACAGGACACGGGCGGTGTGCTGAATTTTAATACAGGTTCGGAAAGGTTGATTCACTGAGTTGACTGCGGGGCGGTAATACAATCAATTCAGCACATTATAGAGAAATGGCTATTAAGGAGATACAACAGTTCCCCCGATAATCTGATCACTCTTACTGACGATGCTATAAAATAGCTGATAACCTTAAATATTCAATTATAATTTAACATAAGATACTTTATTTGGCCTACGATTAAATAAAAAAAATCTATATATTACAAAGGTTACTGTTCACGTCAATGCCATTAATATATAATATATTTATTATATGTTTAACATAATTGGTATGGTTGTATGGTGTATTATATTGTGTGTTGTGTTGAAGCAATGATAGCTCAGTTGATAGTGTCTACGGACGCTGCGTCAAGGGACATGTGTTTATATCCACCTACAATGAGATATAGCTTTCGGTAAAGGAAAACATTGTGATGAATCCATAGCATGGTGTTAGGGCTTTATCTAATGTCCACTTGGCTAGCAACCCCCTCAAGTTGAAAATCTACCGCCAAATATCTATAGATGTATTCCCACAGTTGCACTTGAGAGCCAGTCCCTCTATCATGCTTAGCGTTTCTGCCATCTTGGGCCACTTCGTCACTTAACATCAGGTGAGATAACGTTCAATTTATTTATCTTACACACAGAAAATACATACTATTATTGAATATAATGAACCCTGAAAGTATTAGTATTACTTATAGTACTTATTAGTAGTAGAGCCAAAATTTGGAAAAATGCTGTAATTTTTGAATGACTATAGTAAACAATTAATTTTCTGGATTTCATAAGTATGTCTTTATAGCATACTATTTTAATTTCTTAGGTATAATATATCTCTATCTATTATGAAATCGTTTCAAAGGTGGATGTTCGATGTCGCACTAAGTTACAATCGTGATGGTCAAGCTAAAGTACAGATGACCAGGATACTAGACGGGATGTCAATAGATCAACTACGGTAGTCACTAAGTGGTACACTTCAGACGGATAATGAGTAAGAGCTAGACCACTAGAGCAGTGTCTGGATGATGTTGTCAAGCTTGCTGGTAAAATGGACGAGGCCAGCACAGAACTGGAATAGTTGTTGTAGGAGAAGAGGCGAAGAGTCTGTGGTGTGAAAATAAAAAAAGAGGTCTATAGCTAGCAGTGGGTAGTATTGTGCTGGCAGAGAGACAGAACTATATGAGTATTCATACATGCAATTTCTGGCAACTATATTGTTAGTATTATATACATGTCTCGGTTTTGCATTTAGTCTTCGATCTTGATCCACGTATATATAAATTCATACCAGCTCTTTTTTAAATTACTCTTCATAGTTTCATAAGTTGAAATGAACCATTAGAAAACTAATTAAACGTTGAGTCAACATTTCGATTATGGTAATTAATTTAAACTTTAATTTTTAAGTAATAAATACGCTACTGTGTAATTGAAACTTATCCGTATTACAAAATTTATGATACAACGCTTACTATGGCTTTACGCTTAACTTCGTGGGTAAAGTTTTCACTTAATAAGTTTTATTACGTTAGAGGGATGCAGAATCAAGCCGTTAATAATACCCTGAATAGTCGTAATTAATATTAATTTGTAATCATTAATAGAAGTTAATGTATTCAAGTTAGGGATTGTATAAGTTGTTAATTTTCATTTTTATGACAATAATGTATCAAAGTAGACTTAAATTCATAATTTACTGTTTACATATCAGTCAAATTATTAAATCTATTTAGATTTTACTGTAATCTATAAGTTATCAATAAAATTTAACATTACAGTTATCTAGGCGACTGAACTGTACTAGAAGTATTGGAAAAAAATCTATTCAGATAAACTCTGAAACTAAAATATTATCTAAATACAAACTTTCAATTACATGTAAAATATATTAAACAAGCATGCTACACTTAGTAGTATTACATATAAATCAATCATGTTGTAATTGATTGGAAGAACTCTGTTTATTACGATTCCACACCTAAATCGCAGAACCAATTACAATGAACTTCGGTTTAGAATAGATTGGACCTTGGAGAAGGACATACGCTACCAATTATTACGAAATAAAACTTGAATAGAAAATTATAGTATGACAACTTGTACGGAGAACCCATCATTACTCAAATCAGGGATATGAAAATTCATATCTATGCTTTTGATAAGAAAAAAAAAGTATTTCGCATTTTTGAAAAATCATCCTTAGGACAGTACAACAGGAGTGATTTTTATTATTCAAGTTCACATCAACGTAATTGGTCGTGCTGTAAGTAGGTAGGTAGGTACATCTAGTGGATAAATATAAAAAAAATGATGTAACATTTATAACTGTTTAACTTACGAGTATAATAAGTAACCTGCTTTGAATAAAAAGTATTTTATTTTTAATAACAAATTCGGCAGCTATATAATTAAGGGATAGGAATGATACGATTAACATGTAATAAAATATTTTGATAAAAATACAGCCTTAGTCGCTAGTCCTCTAGCGAGTCCGCTAGTCGCCGATCCTGTCTATATTAAATTTAACGGAAGAAATAAAAAAAATCTATTTCGCAGAAAATATTGTCTACTCAAGTTTTAAGCACTTTAAACAGAATCAAGAAAGATGTTAAAAATAACGTTCGTTTCAATAGGCTAAGTAGGTCGAATGAATGAATATTCATTTTATCTGACTAACGGTCATTCGAAATTCAAAGAAGTTCATAATCTTATACAACAGTTTAATGATAATTACGTTGAGAATTATACATTGCTCGTCAGTAAGAGCGCCATCGTTGGCGTGTCAAAAATGTTTGACGATTCACATGATAATCTACGTTCACAATGTTCGCACCTAGTTTCGTAAACAGTCTGTCAAAGCAGCTTCAATCGATTCGGATCCACGATCCTGCCATCTCCGACGATAACGGAGATGTTTACGTTTCGCTAAATGTGCAGACTGACCGCCCCGATGATTCAGGCAGCAATATTTACAGCGAGCATTTCATGCCGCCCTGTAGTACAACTTTGATGTTATTTTTTGTGTAATTAACTCGTTTGGTTGTGCCGAACGCGATGACGTAATGTTGGTTATTTTAGCTACGAACACACTTTTCGATCGTTCAATTGAAATTCTTTATTGAAAATTTGTTTGGAATTCTCTAAACACAGCTAATCATATCAAACCAAAAAAACTTTAATCAACTTAAGCCCTGACAAGGCGCTTATGAACGTCAAAACTACCTCTGGTTTGGTAAACAACTCAGTTATCGAAAAGAGCCGGAAAGAAACTTGATGTGGTTATGTTTTTTTAGGTACATAGTTTTCAAGAATCATCAAGTCAATTAGGTGCATAAATTCCTTATTCTACCAACTTACGTCTCTTTCAAAGATTGAAATTGATACGTAGTCGTTATTTTGTGAGCTGTCAACATCCGTTTTCAACAATTATAGTAAATTATACAATAGTACTTTATTTTCAATTCCATTTTATTTTTCACAATTGATTTAGTAAATTATTGTTATTTATTTTAAAACGATCAGAGTAAACTAGTTATAAAATTTAAAACCAAAATTTACATAACTGTGTATTTTTACTTGAATTCATCGCAAATACGTAATGTTTTTTTAGTATTCTGCTACACGTGTTCGTATTTATTTATATACATTTTTATAAATATAAAAGTCTCAGTAGCAGTCTAGTCTGTGCGTTTTTATATCTCGTGAATTTATCCGATAATGTCTTGTCTATAGATACTTTTTTTTTTACCGTTGAACACGTATGAGAGGAAATTAACTAATGTGAGTTATATCCATCCAATTTTTCACCTACTAACTAACTGTCTGTTTGGGAAAGTAATTGCGCAGGGGTCGACCAGTTTTTGTTTTGTTGATAATTATTAAACACGTATACGATTTATTCATTTCGAAACTGTTACAAATTGTAGTCAACATTAAACTTTGCCGTTTATAAATGCGGATCTAAAATTGTTTATTTTCTGATTTTAAACCTACATATCACGGATGTTTGACTGACAAGTTTGTATCAGATTCAAAATTTAAACAAACTTCACTTTGCTCGAATGGAAAACCTTTTAAATCTGAGTGAAAAAATGTACTTTCTTGTTTTTGCAAAGCTACAATGACATATAGATAGTAAAATAATACGTTTATAATATATCTAAAATTATAAATGTTATAATTATATAGTTTTATAAATTGATATTTACTAGTCAACCCATGGGAATAATAAAACACCGAGCAGTTGTAATGTTTGTCATAGAAAAAAAACTCAGAAACAAAAAAGTAATTTAAAACCATTTGTTGATTTTTCGTCGACAGCTCAGAGCATAAACCTATGAAACCATTCGTTAATCCTTTAAATCCAAAAACCATTAATTTAGATTAAAAAAAAATTAAGGATTATATGGCGTTGTCAAAGTAGGTATGTGTTTGTGTGTCGGCTCTGACGTGGTACTGGAGGTTACTCCTTTAGATACGACTGTCATTGAAACATGATTTTAAAACTGAAAAATTTCCCGAAAAACATATCACTTCACGGAAGGCCTTATATGAAAAATCGATTCTAAAGGAGTAAACTCCGATAAAAACACGTTTGAGAAATAATACATAGATATATGATGGTATAGATACCCTATGTTTGTCCCTTGACGCAGTATACAGTACCCAAGCCACATAGACAAACATGATAAGTGCGGGCACCACTAGACTCGCGACAACAGGAATCCGTCGGACCCAAGCGTGATAGAATGCTAATATGAACAATAGTATGCCCACTAGTATTGCGATATATCTTCCAGTGCGTCTTCGTTCTTCCTGAAATCAAATAAGTTAGAACCTGTTAATATTAATCGTTTTGCAGCTATTTAAATATAAGATTTTACGTGCAGCTTAGTTCGCGTTAATATTTATTTTGTTAAACAAATCAAGATGACTCAATAAAAATTTTCACACAAAATTTATCCCTCTCTTTACTCCACTTTCAATATGGTTTTCGCGTGAAAAATAGCCTATCACTGTCTCCAGGTCCCCATCTATCTCTCTACTAAAATTCATCACAAACGATTCGCGCGGTTTAGACGTGAAGGCGTAACAAACAAACAAACTCACTTTCACATTTATAATATTAATAGTATGGATTAAATTAATATCATAGTTTACCCAAACGTAAATACAAAGTAGAATATATAGTTATAACAACTGACTTTACATTTCATAAGTTCTATTTGAATTAAATAATGTATAAAATGCCGTGAGTATATACAAAAATAAATAAAAACGAAATATATATAAAAATAAAAACAACAAAACTATACTAATAGATTGTACCCTAAAAACAGTGTGTGTGTGTACATCTGCATGTGACTTAATACGTGAGTGTTGCGTAGTGTTATAATTACACCACAATCATTCGAATTAAAAAAAAATGCACAGAATGTACTAACAGTATATATTTTATAGCGGTAGTAGAAAATAGCTTGGAGATAACAGTACTTGTGTGTGTTTGTTACAAAAATGTTCCTATTATACTACATTTGACTGCACGGTTGTCCTAGTGGTTAAAGCAGTTCACTCGCTGAAACCGTCGCGCCGAAGTGTTACAGGTTGGAATCCCGCTCAGGGCAATTGTTTATGTTATGTACAAATAATTGTTTTGAATTTATTTCTTGCTTTATGTCCGCTAATTGTATTTATAAAGCCCTTGTCACTTGACATTGGCGAAACTGCCTACATAGGCTGATGCTATGATAAAAAAAAAACACATTTCTTTTTACTTTAGCAGTTTTCACGGAATTAATTATATTTCATAATAATAATAGTCACAATAGCCATCTCTATCTTTACTTTGGAATGTCAGCAAAATTCTATAATCATCACAATAGTCTGTAATTTCTTTTCAGTCTGTTTCCAGACAGTACAGAGATACCAGTTTTGTTCAGTACTGTAAAAATTGGACGTAGGCTTATCTCACGGGAGTCTAAGACTTCGGCCGGTTTACCAATGCCGAAGATGTATGTACACTATCTAAGGCTGCTATAAACTTAAGAATTGACGCGAGCTAATAACTGTAAAATTGTATACTTAGGCCGCATAGAATTTCTGGAACTGGAATTTCTGGATTATAAGAAAGTTTTCTTTGAAATAAATAGAAATAATGATGTTTATACCAAATAATTAAATTATTATCTATTTATTTTATTTATGAATTAAACAGTTTTTATCTGAACTCGAAAAGGTTTCATCCGAACACTTTAAACCATTTCAGGGGTATATATCTGTTGTCAAATTACATTTGTGTGGTATATGTTTCTTTATATTCTCAATCAAAATAAATGTATAGGAGAATATAATTTTCATATACTAAAATGGTAATATACTGATTACGAAATGATTTACAAATAGGGTTACCAGATGACAGGAATTTTCCTGACATGTCCGGGATTTCAGCTGTCTAACAGGAAAACAGGGAAAATTGTAAATAGGCAGGAATAAAAAAAAGAGAAAACATAAGAAATAAAATTATAATTGAAGAATAAAATTTAATAATTAGCAATCATCTAATTGATTGTTTATACATTATCTGAACCTTGTACCATGCAGCTCACACGCATATTCAAATGTCAGGAAATTGATTACTAAGGCAGGGATTTTTTCAGCAAACTTTTTGGAACTGGTAATCCTATTTACAAACATCTCTTAGATAGGTAGCTCGAAAGACATTTAAATTTACGCCATCAATGAAAGAATGACGTCAAGTACTTAATTCTCGCTTACAAATTGTTCATCCACGGAGAAGTGCGTTTGCATCATAATTAATTCTTATAAATTATTTTAATCCCTACGACAAGATAATACAAAAATGAACAAATAGTTGAAAATGAATACATTATATTCACAAATATGTATAAGTAATTAGATTAATCTTCGCTTATTGCTATTATAGTGAAGTATAGAGCTTACTGCAAACCACAGTTTAACTGGAAAGGCTTTTCTGGCTAACAATAAAATATGAATGAAATAAAAAATAAAAACAGAATCTTTTTATTTCATAGAAATGCTAACAATATTTTGAAGCAATGCTGGCACACTAATAGAGTGTACAAACACGGCTTCGATGGACGTGAGTCCGCATCTCTGCAATGAGTGAGCTTTCAGTGAAGGAAAACAAAGTGATGAAATCATAGCATGGTAGTAGGGCATTTTTTAATACCCGCCTAGTTAACTTTCACCCTCCAGCGGAAACCCTACCGCCAAATACCTGTACGGATGTGTATCCGTTATCTTGGTCCTCATCATATCTTAACATCAAGTAACAATGTGGCCACATACTGAACATATAAAACAATACATATCTCTGGAATCTTAAGCGCCGAGCACATAAATACTGCATAATGTACTTTATAATGTAAAAATAAAAATATATATATATATATATATATACCAAACATGTTAATTTGTAAATTCTACAAACCACAAAATGGTTTACGTAAACAAAGTAACTTAACAACATAACGATTTACTTATTCATTTATATGTCTTACCATATTATAATATTCCTAAAAAGAAAATAGTAATGACATTTGTCCAGTATAACTTATCAATTGATTTAGCAAGATTTCGTTAGGCTTTAAACTTATAAAAAAGTTATGTGGTCTTATATAAATATGTTACAAGTGAAATAATAACACGACGAGATTATTAGATGTACACTTCTTAATATGCATATATTTTCTGGCATTGTATACGTGTATAAGAGGTAATTTATACTTCAGCTTTTAATTATCAACAAACATACCAAGAGGATGACAATTGAAATAAAATTTGATTATGCCTTTATAATATAGGCAAGGTTCATGTGCATCTATATCGTCCTATAAAACTTTATATTTATTTCAAGATGGTCTTTATGTGTTTTTATTTTATTTATTATATTGTTAAATTTCTATAATAAATATTGATATGACGGTAAAAAATCATTAAGAAATTTTAAAAGGATCCTAGTTCTGATAAAAATAATAAATTTATGAAGAAAATCAAAGCATAGTGACATGGTAACAATATATATTGACTGTACGGTATAAAAGCATTTACACAAGTTACAGTGTCCTGAAATGATAGTAGGAGTACTCAATACAAAATACCCATTAACAAAACGCCGCCCGACTACCATATTAACATAGTAATTATCCGTCTCACTGTTACAATAGCAATACGACGAAAATTCGTACACATTTACTTGAATATCGAAAAATTTCTTGATATGTTACAATATAAATTATGTTAAAATATATATGTAATTATATGTAATGTTATGTTATTCTAAAAAGTTTGAAGAAATTACAAATATTTTTTTATGAATAGACAATATTTTATCATGCGAGTACCTAAGTATCTAAGTACCTAGAATATTTTTTACGAGACACGCTTACTCAATACTATAACGATATGAGAACAAACTAATCTGTAACCGTCAGCTCAAATGTGATAGAAATGTAAATGTAATCAGTTCTAACACCTTAAATCGTCCAAATGCATATATTGTTGTATAAATAATCTATACAAGTATTAGGAGATTCTCATGTTGCAATTTCTTAGACTGAAACGAAAGTAGACAGTAAAATAAATGTGAAAGTTTTATAGCACATGGTATGTACATGAACATTTCAAGCACGCCCCGAATGCCAGGGGACTAATAAATGACTATAGTGTGGTAAAAACTATTATTGTATTCCAATAACACTGGTAGCATCCCAGACATGATAATAACCTTGAATATTTTAAATTAATCACTATTGCACCTTGCGAACGTTCAACTGAGAGTAATCGGTTATTCTGGGATAAGGTAATTCTGGTAATGAAAGCTATTGGTCTGTTTGGATCCTCCCATTTCCGTTATAGATTACTACTATACTATTTGTGTACAACTAAATAAAAACATCTTATAGAAACACTCTAGACTTTAATTAGCATTTAATGGAAAAGAGTTAATATAACAAACTATTTTCCAGTGAAATTCTATTCATGTTGTTTTATACTGAATTGAACGTTTTGTCATTTTAAATTCTTAACTTAAATTAAATACGTTATAATACTATAACATTATATTTTAACCATTATTTTTTAATTCATTGTATTTGTACTTCAGATGATTGCAAAGAGTAGGGTAAAATATTAAATTTAACAATTATTTATTCAGACTTTGGTCCATCATTGTTAGTAAAGTTGCAGTTGTTCTTAAGTTTACAAATAATATGTATCTTTAGGAAACTTTTTCATATTACATCCATCAGACTTTTAATCGTAAAACATATTGAACATTTTTAAACTATGCATTATACAGAGAAGCCAAACGTTCGTCATTTTATTTATTTTTTTTGTTATGGCTATAGTTATACTGTTATCAATATATTGTTATTCCTATTAGGTAAACTGTAAATAAGCTCTAGATTGTTATTTTCATATTTAAGGCGTTATATAAATTAAAAACTATTTTACTTTGATCATTATTTTTACTATCATCTCGCCCCGGTTACACACGATGTAATAAGTAAACATAAACATTATCTCATAAACACATTATTTAAAAATATATTTAAAAGTATTTTGTGGCAATCTTTTTTCGTTATTGTGTGTTAATCATAGAAGATCAATAGCTATAGTGTAATTGACCTTTTAAAAGGATTTTTTCTGTAGTATATTGTTATCACATGACTTTATTTTTTTAACGCGGCACACGACAGTAAAGTTCTTGGTCGGCATGCTTTTTGGCATGACTTTGGCATTTTCCCATGAATGACACCGTCCATCCGTTAAAATCGAAGAAATATGGTAGTTGTTTTTCGCGTTAGGTTTTATAATATATACCTACTGATTTTAGAATAATCATGTCGTTAATTTGTTTATTTATTTAATTTTGACGTACTTATAATTTAAGAAAGTCACAATAATAATATATATTTTTTTGTATATTAATCTTATTCACATCATGTAAAATGTTATTTTACAAATCTTCAGTAAAAAATAAACCAATGAATTTATACAATAAACTATTAATCTAGTTCACGTAAAATAAGCGAATTGAAGCGATGATAGCTCAGTGGTAGTGTGCACGACTTCGCGTCAAAGGACGTGGGTTCGAACCTAAGCACCTACAATGAGCTTGAGCTTTCGGTGAAGGAAAACATCGTGAGGAAACCATAGCATGGTGGTAGGGCTTTTTCTGATGCCCGCCTGGCTAGCTACCACCCTCTAGTTGTGAACCTGCCGCCAAATACCAATAGGTGTGTTCCGGCAGCAGCACTTGAGAGCCAGTTCCTCCACAGGTTTAGCGTGTCTACCAACTTGGGCCGTATCGTCACTTAAGATCAGGTGAGATTATGGCCATAACGCTAAAAACCTTAAGTATAAAAAAAAAAAAAAAAAAAATAATTTAAGTATTAATCTGTAAGATAAACGAACTCTTAAGAGTTGAATAAATTAAATGGAATGTAATTTCCGCTGCTCCTTTATGGGAATTGTTGCTACAAAGAGATAAACTTTTTCTTACTAAAGCCATTCATTTTCCCTGACTGGCTTTTAGTCATATGCGTAAATAAATCCCTTGAGAAAAATAAATATTTGGGAATACTTATTTTGTATTGTGGTTAATATAAATAATATACCAACGGTACCAGCGGTTACAATCGTGTGAAATAACCAGTCTAATCTCTTACAGATTAAGCAGCGTATCGTAGAAAAGATTGCTCGCCAGTAATAATTTTACCCTATTTGATATTACGGTTACATATAACATAGTTATTCCTGTTATTATAGCAAACCAATGTAAAAAATCGTCATTTGATAAAAAAAATATAGCAGCAATTGGTTTATCATGACTCTTCTACATTAAGTGGAACTCTCGCTTCGTATTGCCCAAATGAAAGACCAAGACAAGACTGAAGCCAGCCTTGCTAAAATTAGTCGGTCTTGGTATTGATATTGATTTTGCAAAACTGCAACAACAAGACCAAGACTGATTTTGGGCAACACTGCTCGCTACAGAGGTACGATTAAGGGTGTCATACCCAAGGTCAACCGGTATATATCCAGAAAAAAATATATTATATGTTGTAGTGTTCATAATCATTTGGTAGTGTGTTCGGATACCACATCAATGGACGTGACTTCGAATCCCTACAATGAGCCTGAGGTTTCGGTGAAGGAAAACATCGTGATCCTCATTAATGCCTGTTACTTTCGGAATGCCTCAGTTAAAAATATGCAGCTAAATACCTCTAGCTGTGTTCTAGCCCTTGGTCTTGAGGACCAATCCCTCCACTAGGCTTAGTGTGGCCTCCATCTTGAGCCACATTGCCACTTAACTCATTCCTAATAGACAAACAGAACAATTACCTCCACAATCTGAGATGATACTTAAAAGTGCAGATATGTGTACATATAATGAAAGAACATGCAACGCCTTTTTAAGCATTTTAAATCATGTTTATAATATGTCGCCTTTATTTTATAATATTCTCTAGACACGAAATCAATTAAGCTTGTTTCTTTCGATATCGATTAATCAATCAAAGAAAACAAATTTCTTCAAAAACCAAAAAATTAGTTCAATGTCTATTTAAAGCGTATTTTTCACATTGTATAAAAAACCATCCAACTTTGTAATTAAAACAATATAGATATAACAACTATTATTATCATAACAAGATAACACGGAATATATATCGTTTTTGCAGGAATAGTGTATTACCACTTATATTTTTTCGCATAATTTATTTCAAAATTAGTGTAATGTCAAATAGCTGCGCACTTTACTGAGTTACATATTAAATATTAAACAGAGAAGCCAACATGAAATTTGAAACCGTAATCCTAAATGCTATGTCGAAGTATAAGTAATTATAACAGAGATGGGAAATGAAAATCCATACTTTAGTTCAGTACACTGAATATTATGACAAGGAAATTCTTAATGTGCAAATCTAATCTGTCAATCAAAATATCCAAACTTACTATATAAACAAATGATGTTGACATTTATCTATCTGCCAAACTTTCAATTCGAAACTCATCACATGTTTCAAATATCAAAATTTGATGTTTACATAACAGAATAATATAGTTAAACATTTGAATGAAGATTTTTTTAGTATAAACATCTTCATTTATTTGAATGTAAACAACTTTTGCATTATAAAACGCAATAAAAACATAACGTACAATTTATTTAATGGCCGTTTAATCTAATGAGTTTCGCCACTACCACAGTTACTAAATAATATCCGAAGAGCCGCAATAGTAAAATGAGTCTAACACGCTTAGTAATACAATTATTTTTATGTAATATATAATACTTTAATTAAATGTTATAAGCAGAAGATGTGTATATCAAAAACGATTCATTTTTATACAAGTCACAGACCGCCGACCGTGAAAAGCGATTAAGAATTTAATTTTATTTTATGTCTTTATATAAATTATGAAGACGTCCCGACATCAGTGCACATTCTGAGAATGAATAACGATCTTCCGTAACGTCAAAGAAAGCAATCGACAACCTATTTGGATAAACGTATAAAAATAATTTTCACAATAAAAATAACAATTAACAGCTTCTGTTTGTCCGTCTTCAGATCGCGTACCATATAATTAAAGATTAAAGATCTGCTTCCTCTTGCTTCCAATCGCTAAAATTTTGTACGCGCCGTTTTTTATTCGTGTATAATGTTTTTATGAGTATAGAAGCAGACGCTAGCTGTTTATTATTCTTCTATAAGTGACATAATGTAATTGTATATACATATAAATTGGTATACTGCGATAATCCTATGGTGTATCCTAATAATTTGACGCATAGGTTCTCAAACTAATATTTGGCCCTTCACACTGTTTATATAGCGAATAAAAAGTTTTATAGACTCTCCAAAAGCCATATTGTTTAACCAAAACTCATTAAAATTATACAAGCCAAGTGATAATTTAAATAAAAACGAAGTAGGCAATAAGAAATAGTGATGGAATTAAATTTTAATGAAAAATTATCTATACTCGGCAATACGGGGAAATCTATATCCGTAGAACTATTGTAATATCTATCGGGATAAATTAGTTTTCTCTGAACCTCCTACGGCCCCCCGGAAAATATCCAACGTCCACCTATTTTAAGAAAAATGCAGCTGACAGCACCAATTTAGCAGCCCCAGATCTGATCTACGTTTATTTCGAACTGGGGCAAAAACTTGATATTGGCACCCCCTCTCCTGTGTGTGAGGTTAATGTTTAAAAATATGAGATTGAGATATATATAATGCGTGGCATTTTTTGTGATCGGCCAATAATAACCATACAATAAATTTACACTTTTATTACCTATGAACTAAGTTGTGAAATTATGAAGATATGAAATTTTTGAAGTTAAAATTTCTTTAGGGACTTTTACTGTGTTATGAATGAGGTTGCGCTGTTACGCTAGGCTATGTAACGCTTTGTGCTTAGTGTTAAGACGACCATCTGGTTTGAATATTTCCTTTTAAGATTGATCTTCTAAACTTCTATTTACAAAAAATATGATTTTGGTGCCCCCTGAAACTGTCGCCCGGGGTAGATGCCCTGGTTTGCCACCGCCCTCTAGATCCGGGGCTGCAGATAAGTTTTTCTGTATTTATAAAAATACTGAACTTAATAATGTTATATATGTATATATATATACCTAAATATACAATATATATGTATATATATATATGTATATATATATATATGCATGATATAGTGTGAAAAATCTAAATATAATCTTTTCTTTTTTGTTAATTTGGGAGGAAAAGGTTTTGAAAAGTTAATGCTGTGGATGCATCAAGAAGCGTTGAACGAATAGTCATAAAGATAATTCTGAATAAGACCAGAATCTGATAACGAAAGCGATGTGTTAAATTATAAAGTGAAGGAGTGAGTTAGGAATGCTATATGACGCGCTACAATATAAATATATAAAACTGAAGTATATAACCGAAATCATATAATATCCAGAAATTTATGTTAGTCTTGTAAATAGCTCTTTATTTTGTTAATCCCATTTTTGGATATGTGCATTTTCATATTACATTTCAGGGACCCAAAGAAGGATAGTAAAACTATTTATTTAAAATACAACAATATATAATAGACAACATGGAATCAAGTAAGTCACTTTCTCCGCATAAGGCTCTATGCCTACAACCACATCTAACTTTCCCAAATAAAAGACATTTATAAACGACACCGACATTACACAAAAAATCAAGAGTTGTGATGTAATTTAAAAATTGAAACGGAAATAGTTAAAATAAAAAGTTTAAATTATTTGGCTTTAGTATGCCAATTTAATATATATTTTACATAACCTTACACACAAGACATGAATTAACACTAGATATATTTTGTTCTATAATCAAAACTGTAAATTTTGCTGAACTTAACGTTAAGAATAAGTTAATTTTATGGGTTAGCGTACTTTGTTGAGCGTCCTGACCTCAACCTCACCTGATGTTACTTATAGTTTGTAACACGCTAAGCCTAGTGGGAGAACTGGCTTTCCACCGCAGTTACCGAAACACATCTATAGATGCATCTCGACCTGATGATCTCGACTACCACGCTGTCTGTGATTTCATAACGACAGTTTACCTCATCAAGTTCAGAAGCTCAAAAACTCTGATCACCGAAGAGTAGATTAATTACAGGGATTAGAATTTCTCGTGTATTGACACTGTGTTCTTATATACAATTACACAGTTATAATTTCTACATTATTTGTAGAAAAAAAAATCTAAGACTAAACCTAAGAAGTTATTTATTTACAAAGAGAAATTTGAGTTTCAAATAGTTGCAAATTTAAGTTGCAAGCATCACAATATTTCTAGCATGATACGACATAATATTTTGCCCAGCGTGAACGCGACCACCATAGTTAACTTACGCCATAGTGGCATGCTTAGACGTGACGCATTATGGAATGAGCCAATCAACCGAACCCAGCAATCAAGGGGGCTGATAGGTGTCTGTTCTCGACTTAGTTCTCAGCACCAAGTACATGTTGATAAACTCGTTACTATGTCTATCTTACTTGTCGTGTTTGCCGACTAGCTAATGTATATTCAGCTGCAAGCTGCTGCATGCGGACATGAGACGGACGACCACCGATGAATTGCTAATCTTCCTTACTTACTATTCAGGTATAATTTTATGTTTATATTGCCCTTTAATATACCTTCTTAGACAAATTCGAATCATAACTTGCTTGATATTTTAGCAAGCAAAAATATTTTTATTTTAACTTCTGGCTATTTACTAACTTCAAAGTTGAAAATATGTTGCCAAGGATCTACCTGTGTGTTCATTTGATACATATTTACCATTCAGTGGATTATCTTTTTCGTAAACGATTTTGCTTAAAAATCTGAAAATCATCATCAGAATAGTCAAACAGTAGAAAAGTTGTACAATTTTTTTTTTATTAAAATTGTTTTTAATATCTTAATCGCATCTATTTCTCGTGTCTTATTATTTGTTTCTGATATTTTAATGTTATTATTAAGAACTTGCGTAAGCGTTAGAAGTTCGCATTTGTGAATGATTCAAAATTGATGGGCCAAATTGTTTCAATCATGTTTCTCCTAACATGTTTATACTTTTAAATATAATATATACGTATCATATAAATTTACACTTTCATCTAAATATTCGATGAGAACAAAATCTATGGACTAACAACTTTATAATAAACTGGCGGTGCCTTCCGACTCCGCATGCATTTTTGGTAGTATTTATTTTCGACTAGTAATTCTTCTGCTTATCAATCTTGGAATGACATATACTTATCGCGTATACAAAATTGGTTGAGATTTTAAATCAATAATGTTTTTAATACGATTTTTAAATGTATTACGACCAGTAATTCAAGCTCCAGTATAACTGAAACTTCAGTATACATAATTTCATAAAAAGCGGTTATTGAATAAAATCAGATCGTACAATCACAAAAACCTATTTATTGTCACGTTGTAATTAGTATACTTTGCAATATATGTTTATTGAAGTATTTAAATGACTATGTTTTATAATAACAAATAAATACAGGTTTACTAATGTATCAGGTACATTTATAGCTAAGTACCCCACCCAAACTTTTATTTATATTATTAACAAATCCTATATAAATATACATATATTTATAGCTATTATTTGTAGAAGTACGTACCATATCTACCTATATATTTAGTATTAGCTATCATCCGCCCGCTACGCTGGTCATGGAAAAGTAAATGGAAAAAATATAATAAAGTAACTATGAATTCCAAAAACTTAGTATACTAAAGTTATCTACGAACGTTTCTGCTTCAAATGATCACAGACCCATTCTGATAAGTCCAGTAGTTTTAAAAGAGCCTCAAAATAACCTCGAATATGCCGGCTGTGGTTTTGATTTACAAGTAAAAATGTTTTGAAATTTAATATTTTCAAACTATATATACTTAGGTTTATGGTTAATAAAATTATTCATTTAAGTATGCTAAATCTCTCATTATTTTAGACGAATATAACTGTAGATATTACTTTGCTATTTTCATATATGTTTTTGTACTCATAAGCGGCCATGCCATTTCTATCTTATACCTTGAGTCTATTTTATACACGAGCATTAACAGCAAATAAAGACGGTTATATCGTATATTACAATATACCAATATATTTTATGTATATATATGTATGTATATATTAATGACTAAAGTATTGAATCACAGATTATTTCAGGGGGGTAACATTTTTTTATACCACGATAGGGGCAAACAAGCATACGGTCCATCTGATGGTAAATGATTTTCGGATCATATGAACCTTTGCAATACTAGAAAAAATACTTAAACGTTGCGTTTCTTAACCTGAGTACTCGTATGCATATAAAGTTGTAGTGTGTGTTCAAAAAATATACAATTTTCATATTTTGTGTATATTGAATTAGTAAATATTATTTAATTAGTAGAAGTACTAATTGGTAATTAGTAGTACGAATTAATAAATTAATAAATACGAATATATTCATAAATATTCTCTATATTGTAGTATAAAAGATACGACTCCATTGATAATGTTACTAAAGAATTCTTTAAATTTGGTTTCTCCCGTCTTAATTATGTTTTCTTTTATTTTAAAGTACATAACTTTATGAATACAATAATCTGATGGTCTCAGCGGTATCGACAACTTCGTGATCCTTTTAAAAGTTTAATACTTATTAAAATATTTCAGTATAAGATAAGAATGCTTTTGAAGTTACTCACCTTTATAATTGAGTCTCGTGATTTGGTTCTATTGATTGCTTTAACATCGTTGTTAAGTTTTAAGTTCATTGTGCTGTTACTTCTAAAAGAATATAATAAATATATAAATAATAACAATAATAATAAAAAAAAATCATATCTCTAAACTGTAATTCGACAATTATAACAATGTAACACACCTCTCACTCATAAACACGGGTCTCGAGCGAGCCTAATTAAGGCTCAATTTTCTTCAATACGCGATTAACTTCGCGAAATGCGTCTACGACGTCTGCGCGTACTACCCGACTTAGAAGCACGAACACACTGCAGGCGGATTAACGCCACTGCATAATCAGTTTACGCCTTGTTTGATACGGCAGTAAAAGTCGTAGCCCAGTGGGTCGTCTATCACCCTGACAACTGTAGCCATCGTAGTCATATGTAGTTAGCCGTATGTGAACCGAATCCGTGATCTCGAACAATGCTTTAATCAATCATTTGGCGCATAAATATCAGCACCTGATAAACACCAGATACGATTTTTATGGTTGCACTAACCACACGTTGGTTATAAAAAATTTCGCTAAAAACGTTGAATTCGCTAGATTATTTTCAGCTTGTATTAAGATTTAAGAACGCAGTGCCGGAGTTGGAAGTATATTGTCAGTTGTTACTCTAGTTGGCAAATAATGAAGTGAAATAAAATCAACACATATTAATATGAACATTTTATTAGTATTGAAATTTAACCATATATGTGTGTTAGAACTATGTATCTTTACATGATATATTTATACAGAATGGCTAATCGACACATTGTTTACTTTATTTACTCAACAAATATTTGTACTCCACTAGAATGGAAGATTTTTATTTATCGACCTAGAATAAAAATATCAAATTAAAGTATACATATATATTTATTGTTTACAAGTACTACAAGGAAAGACAATAATTCAACTATTCAATTTATATAAACAATCACATTATATCAGATAAATTTTATAGATATCCGGTACATTGTGGTTATAAAGCACTTAAAAAGCTGTTACTTTAAGTGTAACTCTAATGTTTTATAACCAAAGTTGTTTTTCGATTGACTTTATTGAAATATGTATATATATGTACATAATATAGCTTATAAAATATGTTGTATAAATTAAATGCAATGAAATATAACTTACATATTATTTAATCTACAATACCGTTTTACAAGTTACGTGTTACAAGTTTTAGCTTAAAAGCTGGTGAGTATGAGTTTCGACAAGCTGAGTAACTGAGAAACTGAATTCTCTGTAACTATCACAGTAATATTGATTAAGAAGTTGATTAAATGTGGAAATATATAGTCTACATAACTTCACGTTACAAACTTAAAAATCAGTGAAATGTATAACTAAAATTTAACGCAAGTGAAATCCCGACTAACTACGCACTAAATAAATTGATTTCAAACAAATATACCATATACTACTGTTCTAAGGCATACAATAGAACTCTTTCGTTCTTTTAAAACTCTAGGAAATATTTTCACTTTTATTTACAAAATAGAAACAAATATAATTATATAATCCCTATTTTTCACAATTGTGTATTTATTTATGTTCGTTTGTTTATTTTTATCGATAGCCAAGGAGCTTTAAACATAAATATAACGGAATATCAAAACTGATTAATAGCAGCACGTCGGCATTGATAGGCATTGAGCTGATTGAACCGCGGTGAAAATGTAATGCGTCAGTCAATTCAAGCGCTCCCTAACAATTTTAACGTTATTATTGTACTTTAATTAAATCTAATTCACAATACAAAAATTAAAACTAACAACGTGAAAAAACAAATATCGATATATAATAATCTATTTGTATTCTTTGGTATAAGTATTTTCAACGTGCAAGAGCTATCTGAGTAAGCCGTGTATGAGTTCATATTTAATTTATTGCATAAGCAATAAAAGTATTGCAAACATTATGACAGGCAAAATTCTTTAAAATTTTGAATTATAGTTGTATAATACATTGTAAGCGCTCCAGTCTAAACAAGATTAGGATAAGATTCAAAGTGTGCGGATTTGAATATTCATAATTATTGCATTTATTTTCGTTTATTAGCAACATATATTATTTTTTTAGTCTCAATTTTGTCACAGAAATATAAATGAGTCTAATTTTCGTAGTCTAGGTATAGTAAGATAAGATAAAGTATAAGGTAAGATATCTTCAAGAACTGGATTTAACTCAAAAAATTATTTCATTCAATTATGTTACTATAGGGTATTTTTAATGATTATAAAATGTTATATGAATTATGTAAAAAACTATTACATTGTGTTAACTGAAAGTCATTTGTTTTTCAATTTAAGTACTAGATAATATAATTAGAACTATCTAATATAAGAAAAATAAAGGTAAATTAAAAATATATAATAAAAATAAATCATTTTTATAACTTTTTTCAATACAACTTTGCTCCTTTAAGTGGTAGCGTGATAACCTAAAGCCTTCTTTAATGTTTGCTCGATGAAAAACAAAGAATTTTTGAAATCAGACTGGTAGTTCCTAAGATTAGTGCGTTCAAACAAACAAACTTTTCCGCTTTATAATATTAATATAGGTAGGAAGGTATAATATAATAAGGTATATGTATTTTATGTATATACATAAGAGTGAATTGTGATTTAGTAAATTTATGAATATGTTATTTATAAATATATGTAAGTATAAATGAAATTTAAACTTTGATCATCACATTTACTACATCTCTGATGCCATTGAACCATGGCAATGTGCCCACGGCTCGCACTGCGCTCTGCCAAAGCCGTGACACCATAACTCTTGACTGCTTTGTGCCAAGCTAGACTATTGTTGCGTAGAGGCGGTCAGCCTTAGAAAACTTTCCTTGTACAATAAAATGCATTTAAACTAACAAGTATTTTTGCAATGGGCGCGTCTTCTGTTCAAAACTTTTTGTCAGAAATTGTGATATTAAAGTAATAACGGTTAAATGTTTATAAATCCTTTAATGTCTTACCGATCATATGGTTCGAAAATTTTCTTCATAGTTACAAATTAAAAAAAAAACATCAAATTATCTATTTTGTACTTCATGTATTTTAATTATAGTATAGCAAACTGACTACACTGTACTTCATGGTAAGCAAAGCAACAACAATTACCTAAATATCACACCTAATTCCTATTACCTAAATTCCATCGGTCGTCTCTTCCATTTCAATATGAAAACGACTATAATTGGTTATTCACTGGTTAAACTCGGAATGCGTCAAAACGAGAACGTGATACTTTTTTTATAGTTTATAGGTTTAGCATTATGGCCACACGCTAAACCTAGTGGAGGGGCTGACTCTCATGTGCAATTGCCGGAACACACCTATAGCTATTTAGCAGCAGGTTTTCAATTCGAGGGTGGTAGCCAGCCAGGCGGGTATTAGAAAAAACCCTACCGCCATGCTATGCTTTCATCACCATGTTTTTCTTCACCAAAACTTAAGCTTTTTGCAGGTGTATCCGAAGTTATGTTTATTGATGCGGCAATCGTACACAATAACTAAGCTATAATCGCTTCAAACGCCTAATTAAGCCAGTTAGTGTATGTGTATATGTATGTGCATGGTAGTGTATGGTAATCGAGATCTACTTATACACGATCGTCATAACCGACCATACAAGAACAAAATATTTTTATACCGATGAACATATGTAAAAAAACATTTAAGGCATAATACGACATAAGTCGTAGGAATACCATAGCAGTATTTAGTAAAAGTTCTTTCTAGTACTATTTATATATAAGATGAATTATAGTGCGATATGTTTCAAATTTATAATATAGGGAGTATAAAGTATTCAGTTACGAGGTTTGAAGACACAATAGTTTAATGGCACTCAGCTTTTAGAAATTTGTACTTAACTTTTTTTAATAAAGATTTAAATGTAATACAGATTACTCATACAAGTAAAGTTATTTTGTACATTTAAGTTATTGAACATTCCTGTTGGTAGAACCTAATCTAGTAAGTTGGTTATATGTTTTACTAGTTGTACCCTTGAGTTCGCTCGCATGGATTTAAGTAAACTTTTTTTATAATATGTACCTACTAATCATATTATCAAGATATGCAAATGAGGTCATTTATTACAAACTTTTAAATTATGTCCAGTATCCCAGAGGAAACCTTTCTGTTATGAGATGAATTTATTAAATAAAATTCATAATATTAGTTATCACTATGTCGAAGTACATCAAAATCTGTTTAGTAGTTTCAGTGTCATGCGAGTACACTTTGTTACGTTATGACACTATTTATGCGACCCCCTATCAATATTACATCACAAATGATAGACCCCTCCCCCCTACATGATATGCCAATTAATAAAAATCGGTGAAGCTGTCAAAGCCCCTAAGGCTAATAGCGTATGTTAGCCAGCTAACAGTTACAAGGGCGGCTGATTATTAAACCTTTAAACTTTTTGTATTCTATAAATTTATTAATATTTTACACTAGGAAATAAGAATATTTTAACCAAATTATTATTTAAACTTAATTGTACAAGCATTACTAATTAATTTATATAAAACAATTAAAATTAGGTATAGTTAGTAGGATTATCGCAAATGTATCGTAAATGTATCAAATAAGTAGTATTGTTCGAAAGATGAAATAAAAGAAAATAATTCAGAGCCTGTATTAGCTGTAAGACTAGACTAAGTATGTAATAGCTTTAAGACATGGAGCAAAAGAATGTGCTCAAATAAAATGAAAAAAGGCAAAGTAAATGAAAAAAATATTATTAACAAGGTCCCTAATCATGTTAGGGATGATGTCGGAGCTATTAAAAAAAAACAGCGTATGTCAGTTCGAAAAAAAAGACAATAGCATTAAACCAATTTTAATATTTTAAATATTTATCGCTTGCTATAATAAAACTTTAATAAATATCTGTATTAGGATGTAAAATTAAAAAAAAAATGTATTAGCTGCGAATGTCACGTTTTCTTAGACCCCCTCGGTGCAAATATATTTTATGGACGGACCTGAAATGGAACTAAATACCTATTAAAAAAAATTAACAGCTTCATAACGTTCCCTTTATCCTAATATTGATCAATATAATCACTTAACACCAGGTGAGATTGGAACTATTGGAGGTATTTGTAAATTATATTTTTTTTATTAAAAAATATATACTTACTCACACAACATATAACCACAGTGACGCGTACTTTATTCCTACAATAATAGGTGATAAAAACTATAAAAAACATCTATATTTCTAGATTTATCACTATACGCGTAGGTAGTTTTTTATTTAAGTTTATCTCATAATATCATCGTGGAAAATTTGTGTCTCTCCACTTTATATCGGACAATACCAGAAACCACAACTATGAATCTCTACCATCTGATCACTACGTCAGACGAACAACGGATTACGATTATAGAATAGTTCTTCTTTTGTTAAAAATTTAATCCATTTCCAATATGCAGGCCTTGTGACACAGTTATAGCAAACAATTATTGGGCCAAGAGATTGTCGGTTTGGTCTCGCTTACCAATGATTTATTGTGTGATGACAATGATTGTCAGTTGTCTGAATGTTAAATCTGTATTGTATATCTGTCGTTTATTCATCATCTTAAAACTTTACTTAATAATAAAACGAAATGGTCGTGTGTTAAATGGAGTCCTGTATTATCATGATCATATAAAAGTCCATTTTCCCGTTAAATAACAATAAACTTGCTTGAGCAGAGTACAGCGGATCCTACAGAAGAATAATAAAATGAACTCATTAAATTAATATTTCCTGTTGTAGGCAATAAAGCTTACAATGAAAACTTAAGATAACCGCCCAAATATAAGTCACCTTACAATATTATTGACCGAAATTACTCAATTTCTTACGGTGTGTTACTTTAACGACTCATAAAATAACGCTTATTGTTCAACAGAAACTTTACGAACTGAGTTTAGAGAAGATTTAAATTCGTCCGTGACCTCATAAATATTGTTATTACTTTATGAAAATTACAAATGTTATATCGGTTTCCATTATTTGTTAAACAAGTACATATAGGTTAGATTCTAAATGTTATAAAGAGGTACAGTTTGTAAATAAGGAGGTAGGATGTAATTTTCAAAGTTTCTGCTCCGATGCTAAAATTAAATTATCTAATAGGAAGCTACATTATCTCCGAAAATTCCTTTGTCTGCGAAACATAATAAACCATCAGCCACCAACGGTCGTTAACTTTGTATACATACTACATAATATGTTTAAAAAAATATTCTTATGTCTGTACGGACAAATATAAGTATGTTTAGGTAAACATAGTGCAAAAACTTGCCAACATATTTTCATTTCACCTTTAAAAGTAGCTGATTGTGATAATGAGTTCGTTGTAAGGTATTAGCTTTGTATTCGTATTAAAAATCTATTTACAGGACGGCTTACATTAAAAAAATCGAATTTAAAATTAGCTCTTAATGCGAGCGCTGTGCCGCGGCTACTGGCCTTAGTTAACTATACGTATATATTAGTGGGATGATTCAATAAACTAAAGTGAGTCACGATTCCTAAAATGAAAAATCGCCATTCTCTTCCAATTTAGTTTTCACCGGTTTCCACCACTGAGTATATGAAACATCATCTTATAGACATGTAAAATATTTTACTTATGCTTTGAAGTCACATAACGAGCAAAATTTTAAAATGGTTATAACGACACTCCGACATTCCAGTGGAATATTTTACGCAAGTGATACAAAGTAGCCTGTTAGTTGCGAACCCGTTGTGCTTTATGGAGGGATAAGGTGCGGTCGTTAAAAGTATCCGGGGACCTCAACGTATGGCCGGGTCAGAGTAAAATTGTCTGTTCCGTGGGTTATAATCCTTTTATATATCTTTAATTAAATACTTCATACTCTACTCTATTACTATATGAGAATTATAGTCATTAATATTAACATTATAAAGCGGAAAAGTTTGTTTGTTTGATCGCGCTAAACTTAGCATCCGACTGGTAGGGATTTCCAAATTTCGTTTTGTATATGAAAGAACAATAATTGAGGAAGCCTTTAGGCTATTTAACACCACGCTATCACCCATAGGAGCAAAGCAGTTTTATTAAAAGTTACAAAATAGGCATAAATTATTAAACAATATATAGTTCTAAGCTAACGGAGTCCCGGACACACCTAGTTACTTTATAAATTATCGTTTACTGTGAAATAATATCTCGTTAATATAAAATTGAGTGAAAGAACTTCTTGCGCGAAGACCGTCTCACCGTCACACGATGGGCTCATACAACACTATGGTAGTGATCCCAATCGCCACGTAGTAAATACATAATTTAACCTGATGTTAACAGAAAATCTGACCCATAAGGCAATGTAGGTAAGGAGTTTATTGAAATTGGATAACTTTCAAGTATATCTATCAGAACACGCTTATAAATTTTCTTTTGAAAATCTACTATTATTGTTTACTTTAAAAAAATTAGCTATTAAAAAAGGGAAATTGGAATCTTTAAACGTAGCAAAATTAGAATCTAGCTATATGAATGTACGTCATCGCTATGCCATTAGGTATAATTTAAATTAAATGCGTGTTTGTCTTTCTTTTATTATTTCTAAACACAGCAATCAAGAAAGTCAGACAAAATGGAACCAAATATTCCACAAAATAATCATTATATTGTAGAACTAGCTGTATTTATAGTAAGAGTAGTTAATGATATATTATGCCAATGCATGTGTTCGGTGAATTATTTTTAGCGCCCCAAATCTTACAGAAATATGAAACAGCTTAGATTTCTAACAAGCAACAAACACGAGCGATGACAATTGTCGAAAGAAAGCCTCCTTAAACCTACATCCAAAGTCGCAAGTCTCGGACACTGTATCGGTGTTATCCTCTCTCTTCCACACGATGTCTCTCATCGCGTCATTATTATTGAACCGATTATCCTTCTAAAACTGTTACGCTTCTGAGTTGTTCTAACAATATTTATTATATACTTTATAATCTGATCTGATGTGGCTATTATACAGTAATAATTTCTGTTAAATTACATATTTATTTAGGTAATGCTATGTCATACTAGGCTTTAATTAGTTCTTTATTCCATTTATACCGCTAAAAATACTTATCTTATCACTGTTTTAATATGCTTATTAAATAATAATATGCTATTCGAATATTAGTGGTATAAATTTTGGACGGTATAAAATTAGATTGATTTTCATAATTAAACTTTTGCTTCTATATTAATAGGTAATTTGTGGTACGATGAAGAAATAAATCAAAGTAATAAACTAAGGAATAAGAAGCCGTCACACCTTTCAACTACAGCGTCCTAAGTTTGATTGAAGTTTGGTATCGAGTTCATACCAAGTTCACGTATGCGTAAATTGAACAAGAGCAAAGGCAAATTGGTAACATTTATGAAATTTCAAGTAATTAAAATGACATATAGATGGAGACCTTTATCTTTTATATTGTCATATTCATAATTTAATGTAGGTATATGAACGTAAAATTAGTTATATACATACATGTACATAGAACCTGGTAGAATAGGGATAGAAGTCATATTATTATAATGGCTATGTTTTTTAACTATTTGGCTTACCACCCTAAATTATGTATCTATTGTCCGGTCCACTCTGGTGTGTTTTACTTACCTACTAGAAAACTATTTCTTTTCTAGATGTTATCATTTTCGACAACAATAATACTTAATTTTAGGTTAAAATATGGTCAAATAATAAAACCCAGGCCAATTTATATTATAGCGATTTGATTGGCGATTACAGATTATTCACATATCAAATCAGATCACATCCCTTATTTCCTAATAATGGGATAATAATATCGCTTCTTTTAAGTCAAAAATCTACTACCGTTTTGGAAACAACATGGCGTTCTGGAAGAGAAGAAACGGCGAAAGAAACTCTTCAGCAATCGCTCTTTTTATCATGTATTATATACAATTGTCCGAACTTAAAAATATTAATAGTAATTTAATCTCATGCATGTTTATCTCCTAAATAATCTACAACTGTATAATACGTTTTTTAATGAGCTTTTGTTTTACAACTATCTTAAACTATTACTGTTAACCGTATTTGCAGTTCAAATATTTTGTAAGGGAGTTTATTATAAAATCGGACACATTGTCCTTTAAATGATTGGCTTTAATACGGCTCATGTAACCTTACCCTAAACATATTTACCTACAAGGTGCATGCATTAGCAGGATCGTTTACATACATGTAAAATATATTGATTGATGAAATAATAACTAAAAATCAAGAAACATAGCCCTAGTTAAGTTAATCTACAAATGAAAAAAAATTAAACCTCATGGTGGTACGTATATTTTATAACATGGATGAGATAGTTGTCTTTGTCAATGTTTAATTACATAAGATATATAAACTAATATTGGATTTACACAAAGATGAAGTGAGAAGAACAGAGAAGCAGAAGAGAGTATAGTCGTTAATTTTAATATAAACAAAGTGAAATTAAGAAATTTCATGTTGCTAATGCTTTTTCTATGCTTGCCTGGCGAGTTACCACCCTCAAGTTGAAAATCTGCGGCCAAATACCTATATATGTGTTGCGGCAGTTGCACTTGGGAGACAGTCTCTTCACAGGTTCAGCGTGATCAACATCTTGGACCACATCGTCACTCAACATCAGATGAGATTGTAGCTATAGCTCAGAAACCTATAAACTATAAAAGAGCACTGTGATATTTATAGAATTATAAGTCAAACGTTTTATATTTTTTTATGTTATTCTACTACCCTGCATTCACGATGTATACGAAAAAAATTGCTGTACTTTTAAAATCCTATAAAATTACAATAGTAATTTCATTTTACCAACTGGTTATTGTACTTTTGATAGGTATGTATACAAGTTGTCATGCCGACTAGATTTTAGCATTTCTATTAAATTCGATCAATATTAAAAGAAAAAAATTAACCGGAAACTATCATACGGTTAGCATCTAGAACCTGAATCCAGCGTAGCTCGCTTAGAAAGAGATGATCCCAAAATAGACGACTCATCAATACTTTAATGCAAGTCTAAGAGAAATAAATTATAGTTTTTAATGTAAACAGAAAACACTTGGCTAATCTCAAAATTATTTGACTAAAATATAAAGCAGAATACTAGCTAGGCATAACTCTTGCGATAAGTTGTAAAATATTGCATTACCATGACAAAGCAAGAAAACAGATGTTAAAAGATAGCTTTCATTTCCTTATTGTGGTCCTAATATAATTATAGATCGAAAAAAAATTCCAGTATATAGTAGCAGTATTAATCTAAATTATACTAAGAACGTATCACAGTTGTTAAGAACAGCCATTTCTGCAAAATTAATTTTAGCCTGGTGGTAGGGCTTTTTCTAATACCCGCCTGGCTAACTTCAACCCTTAAGTTGAAAATCTGCCGCCAGATACATTTAGGTGTATTTCGGCAGTTGCACTTGAGAGCCAGTCCCTCCACTAGGCTTATCGTGTTCACTGTCTTGTCCTAACATCAGGTAAGATTGTAAAAAAACCTATTATGTAACTATTAAAAAACAGAACTTTATCTAAACCTTGCTTTCGTCTGATAAGCTATATAATTACGTAGAGAAAAATAATTAATGTATATACACATATGACAAGATAATTGAAATTTTAATGCACCTTACGTGAAAATAAGGCTTTATAATTTAATTTATTTTAAAACAAAAAAATTATAGTAAAATAATTATTTGTGTAGAATGCAACCATGCATATGTGTACCACGTTCCGGGATCAGCTATATCCAGTAGTCAATTAAAGTGGTTGGTATCTGTATAAGCTTAGGTTATGATCACCATACATATAGTGATAAATCTATAAGTTCACGGTAATTAAATTTTAAAGCGATAAAATCCAAACCTCTGTCGTTTGATAGCGTAATTTATTAATAGTATTCGAATGTAAAAGCAAGACTGGATTTACATTAAGGCGAACGATGTATATACTTATGTATTCGTATAAGTAACTAAGTACGTCCCTTCTTGTTACTATGTATTTATAAACTTCTCAATCGTGACTTTCAACTTTCACCCCAAGTTTACAATTCACTGGATTAAATTACATAAACTTGTGCCCAAAATGATGAACAACGAGTTTGCCAGATTTATTTGTATGTATTTTATTACATTGTCATTTTCTAGGTACTACGTTAGGATACTAAATATGTTGAGTTAATAGTAAAAGTGGCCGATGGAAACAGGATTTTCAGTGGAAACCGAAAACGGAACTTTAGCTTGCTTTGACCTGCGTCGTATTACTGGTACGTTGGGCGGATAACATAGTAAAACCATTAGACATTTTTTTTTATTTAAAACTTTTTAACAGCAATATCGCCGCATAGCAGATTTACAGACCATCATTCCAGTGCCAGTCCTACACTAGATTTAGCTGTCCATCATCTTGAGTCACATTGTCTTAAATTAAAATTGTATTAAAGTTTCCCATCATAGTAAATGGACACAAATGCAGCGTGTTAAAATATAAATTGTTATATTGAGTATTATTATAATTAGTATATTTAGATAAAAATGTATTTATTTTTGAATTGCATAAATATATTTTGAAACCTTGTGTTTTGTAGGCTCACTAAGTTTGGGTGTAACCGAAGATTCGGCTGATATTTGGCCGACACCGAAACTGAAACTTCGGCCGGACATTAATATTACATTGTAAAAACATGTTTCTATATGTATGTTTTATTGAAAAATCTTTTAACTATTTCGTGTAACGGTTCCTTTTATTATTTTTACCTTTTACTTTATGGAAGCTTTAATTAGAGGATACTAAAAGAAAAACAACGTAACCTATCCATATAACAAATTTTGCTAGTGACCCCGCCTTCGTACGCGTTTTATACGTCATTCGACCGTAATCGTAAAATCCGTTCGTAGCCGATATAGTGAGAGGAATATCCATATTAAACATAAAATAAAACTAAAAACTTTAAGTATGTACTTGATAAGATTACTGAATTAAATTTCTGTTTCGTCCTTCCCATATTAAGGCAAAGCATAATATCACACATACAAGAGGGTATCTCGCTAGTTAGGTCAGAGCATATTGGAAGAATAAGGAAAAATCTCCACTACGTTGAGCTGAAGATAAATAGCTATAACAGAAACTGAACAGTTGCTCTCTGACTTCAATGGTCCATCGAATTTTTCCCATATATCCCTAAAATGGCCAATTTTTGGCCTATTTTGCCCGGGCAAACCACGCGAAAGATGAGTAGCAAGAGTCATCGGTTGGTAAATACCGTCTAATACCCATTAAACACCACGGCGGCATTCAGATCCTTATATTGCAAGAGATCAGGAAACTGCATGCTCGATTTTGGTTACCTCGGTTTTTAAATCTAAGAGAACTATAGTGTTGACTGTGGTATGAAGAATAAGATATGTGATGGATAATTCGCATACGATCCACGCATAACTCTAACTTAATTCATAAAACCAGTATAAGAAATGTTGTAATGTATTCATTTGAATACTAAGCAATTCAACAGATCGATGAAGGAAAGACATTTGTAGCAGAGATGCGAACATTAATTTTTTGTGGTGTAACTTAAACGGATACGATTACGAAAGATATTAAAGAAAGAAGAAGAAGAAGATAGAAAATATATTGTGCCCACTACACTTAGATAGGATAATGGTAAGAAGCAGATTTAATAATTTCAGTCAATTTAATTTTTTATATGTTTATAAACAACATTCTGATGTGCGTGTTCGAGGTTCTTTCCTTTTTAAACGATTTTGATTAAAAAAAATGTTATGTATTTAAAAAGTCACCTGATTCATTCTTAGATGTAATTGGACCCGCTATCGCCGACTTCCAGAATCTATTCATACCATTTTCTTTTTTATATATTTATCTAGGACCCTCAAAGAAAACATATATAGTCTATAAATTTTAGGTTGTAGTATATTTCTTATTTGTTAGTAAGGTTCTGTGGCAAAACGATATCTCTATAAATCTACTCATTTGTGGGTTTATGTAAGTGTGTATGTTAATTTACTCTGTGTAAATAAGATTTTTATTTGGACAGTAGATTTACACTTGTATAATAAAATAATACATTCGCTAAATTTTGTTAAGTTTCTTTTCATAGTCTTTTATTTACTGACATAGAATATGTCGTTCTTATAAACTATATAAGATTGATATTAAAGCTTTAACACATTATACATCATATACTAGATTAACTTTCGTTACAGTAAAATAATAATTTTGTATCAATAAATACAACAAATTAACAGATCAATAAAAAAAAATATTATATTAGGGTGTAAGATATCGTTTATAATTATTTTCTAATTAGTAAGTAATGTCAACTAACTCTTTTACTTAAATCAACTTTTACAAATTTTTAATACAAATTCTGGAAACGATTTAAAAATACATTCCGAATGTGTTTAGACTTGTCTTCTACTTTTAAAATGCCAACATGTATGCACCCACAATTTGGTCTATGTCACATGGATAGAACCATAAACGATAGATTGTAACAAACAATTTTCTTAATTTTCTTACTGTATTTAGACCGGGCTCTATAAGGGGAATCATAATACATTGCAATAATTAAGCATATTGTTAGGATACAGCCATACATAAGAGAATTATACTAAAATCTAAAGTTTAATTTTGTTAGTTTTAATACACGATGATTAATATGAAGCCATGATAGCTCAGTGGTAGCGTGCACGGACGGCGCGTCAAAGGACGTGAGTTCAAATCCCTGCAATGAGCTTGTGCTTTCGGTGAAGGAAAACATCGTGATGAAAGCATAGCATTGTTGTAGGGCTTTCTCTAATACCCGCCTGGCTAGCTACCACCCTCAAGTTGTAAACCTGCCGCCAAATACCAATAGGTGTGATTAGGCAGCTGCACTTGAGAGCCAGTCTCTCCATAGGTTTAGCGTGGTCACCAGTTGGGTCACATCGTCACTTAACATCAGCTAAGATTGTAACCATAGCGTTAAACGTATAAACTATAAAAATGTTACAATTTTCAACAAGCATTCTACAATTAAATGGATATACGTAACAAAAGAACCACACCAGAGAATAAGATTACATTTTCTTTATTGCGCGGTGTAAATTTTTATTTACTATGCACGCGACTTCGTTCGAGCGAGTATAGCAGTGACTCGTTCACTATATATCTCGAGCTCCCTCAGTCAATTTGAGGCGACCATACCCGAAGGAACGTCACATACTCGAGCGTGACAGCTTAGTCCCATTCAAAGATCACCAAATAAAGTTTTTACTTCAAATATACAGTAAGCAGATAATACTACGGAATGTAGGAAGTAGCTGCCCTTAACCAAACTCATACAAAATTCACATCATTTACAATACATTTAAAATCAAATTTTTAGCGTCTTTGTCAAATTTTATTATTACAATCACCTTATACATTTTTCGTAATTTTATATTTAAACTGTGTACACGACCTCATTCGCGTGGAGATAAAATCTATTTAACCACTCCGGCCCATTTTTCTAATTTTTTCATTACAGCTTTGCTCCTACTTGAGGTAGGTTGATGTTAAATATTATAAAGCCTTGCTCGTTGATTGTACTATTTAATAAAAATTATAAAAAAATTTGAAATCCAACCGGTAGTTCCTAAGAACAGCGCGATCAAACAAACAGTAAAACTTTATAATATTAATATAGACATTTCATACAATGTTAGTCTATTTTTTAATAGATGTCTATAAAAAGAGCCTTTTCAATTTAAACAATTTTGATAGTTTCACTCTTATCAAGGTCACAAATATCATTGTAATCACATTTATGTATTGAATCGTGAAAGTATTTTCTAAGTTGCTTAAGTGGGCACAGTTCTTTGTCACACATAGGTAAATTAATTATATTTTCTTGATGCAGCGTCAGCACGTGTAAGCCGTCTTTACATCTGAAATATAAAATAGTAATAATAATTAACCTTAAACCCATGTTTGACTATTTTTCTTGTCAAAAAAATTAATGCTGTATATTGAAAAAAATTTTTTTAATAAAAATAATAAGCAGACGATATCATTAATGCTCTAAAGTAAAGGAAAAATTGTATAAATACTATCTGACCTAGCAGACCTTGTTCTGCCTTTTCGAGTAGTCAAACATATCGATTACAGCGTCTACTTAGTGTTACTTACTACTACTTACTTACTTACTATCGTTATGATCAAACTGTACACATTGTGCAAAATTCGATTAAAATCTGTATAAATTAAATACTATGTTATAAAATTATGGCAGTAGTGACTTGGACAACGAGGAACAGAGTAGCCAAGTTAGGAAAAAAGAAGGACTATAGAACCATTGCCTAGTGTTTTTACTTCCACACAACTAACCCCGATTTGATGAAAGCGATGATAGTTCAGTGGTAGTGTGTAGGAACGCCGCGTCATGGGACGTGAGTTCGAATCCAAACATCTACAATGGGCTTGAGCATTCGGTAAAAATCTGCCTCCAAATACCATTAGGTGTTCCGGTAGTGCCACTCGAGAGCTAGTCCCTTTTATAAAGGCCCTACAACGCACTTGTGATTCCCCTGGTGTTTTAGATATCCATGGGCGGGAGTGATCACTTACCGTTAGGTGACACGCTAACTCGTTTAAATCCATTAAATAAGTAAACATTAGTAAATAAGTTTTACCCGTTTTTTTAATTTTTTTCCATACAATTTTGCTCCTACTTGTGGTAGCACAAGCTGTCAAAAAGCCAAAAGCCTAAACTAATTGCTCTATCAAATACAACTTTTTTAAAAATTCGACTGGTATTTCCTTAGGTTATCGCGTACAAACAAACTTTTCCGCTTTGTACTATTAATATATATTTAATCGGCGTTGTGTGAATCCTGCAAATTTGTAAGATATTGTACTTTTATACGTGATTTTGGCATAATCGTACGCAAAAGGATAATCATTAAATGAGCAAAAACAAACTACTTTTAAAAGTGGTTATAAATTAAACTTACGAAAACAACACGAAAGCTAAATTTGAAGCGAAACAATCAATATCCGATGTTCTCCATACTCTGTCCGCCAACAGCTTGTCTCCTGTTAAAGGTGATTCGGGTTTGAAGAGTTCCATGTGGGAGAGAATTTTCAATATTGTTCCCGAATGAGCGAAGAGAAAAGTAGCACTGGGTTCTTTATTTTGACTGAAATATTTACGTATAAGTGTTAGTTATCATTTTCATATGTGGTATAAAAAGCACGAGGGGAAATGAAAATAAGTATAACGTCCATTCCTGTTATTAACACTGGTTTTTATTCCAATAATTAAACAATTAAAACACACCCGTTGTGTTTAGCAGTGTTAAGTTTTCGGGCGTAATCGTTACACATCCATCCATACACACAGACATCAGGAGGTTCATTAAAAAATATAATTCTTTTAGTATATAATGAAATAGATGTATTTAAATATCATCTACTGTGACAGTGAGAGTAGTTCTCCGGATAATAAAATATTTGCTTTGCCGTAAAAACACAAAAGATTTAAAATAATGATCACTGAAGTGTCAAAAATTGCCCGACTTTGAAATGTTGAGAGTAATTCACAACCTCAAAGGCTCAGCGTTACGAGGCGTGCAATATCCCATACTTTCAATTACAGTTACAAAATTTCGAATATCGTTGATAAGAATTTAGCCTAAATATTAACTAGGATAGCAACCCACCTGAAATTATTAAACATATGCTTAACTGACAAACACGCTTGACGGTAAGTTAAATCATACCCGTAACTGTCTAACCAATAATGTTTTAGATCCAAATAATATTCCATTACCTGAAACGTGAGAACAATACTGAAGATTTGAGAAACATATAAATGAACGTGACAGTAAACTTTCTGCTATAGTTATACCGTTTAGCGTTATGGCCACAATCTCACCTGATGTTAAGTGACTATGTAGCCTAAGATGGTGAACACGCTAGCCTAGTGGAGAGACTGACTCAAGTGCAACTGCGGAAACACACCTATAGGTATTTGGCGACAGATTTACAACTTAAAGGTGGTAGCTAGCCAGTTGGGCATTAGATAAATTCCTACTACCACGCTATAGTTTCATCAAGATGTTTTCCTTCACCGAAAAATCTGGCTCATTGTAGGGATTGAAACTCACGGCTATTGACGCGACGTTTGTGTAAGTTTTTCGGGAGAAAAAGTCGCCTATCACCATCTCCAGGTACCCATCTATCTCTATACCAAAATGTATGATATTCGATTCAGCGGTTTAGGCGTGAAAGCGTAAGAAACGAACCAAATCACTTTCGCATTTATAATATTAATACGATTAGGAAAGATTACAGCTGTTTATTTATTAATTACTTTTATCAATGCAAGTAATAAATATTCAGAAATAGTGAAATTAGTGTGCTGCTATTAACGTCATATATCATGTATGTATCACCTATCATTTGTGACGTTGATAGGGAGTCACAGAAAATCTGACATAACGTGACGAAGCGGAGGGGGTCTAAAAAGGTCAAAGTATTTGATATATGGCCCCTTAAAACATTCCCTTAAAAAAATTGAACTTATGTGAATTTCAATGAACTCTATATGTGACGTTTACTAATAATAACAGGATTTAAAAATATAAAACCAAGATATATACTGACCTTTGCACTTGTCTCATCGAATGCACTACACCATGGTGATCTGTAGTGTTTGTTCCAAGCCGTTTCATATCCACATGTCTTATACATTATTACCACCGTATCTGTTATCAAAATGAAAATATATATACCATACATGTTTTATTTTAATCAAATCATTAAATCAGCATAGTAATGGTCTAATAGTTCAGGGGTATTTAGTTTAAGCCTGGCACCTTCAAAACTAAAGTTTATATTTATAGCACGGAATGGGTAATCTTACTATCTAGTAAAATCGGTAGTATAATTAAGTTTAATCTTTTATTCCATAGCACTCGAATTAAATAGATCCAGATAGGAAGAATAAATATTTTCAAAATAGAATTACTAGCTGTGCTTGTGACTTCGTTAGCTTGCATTATTTAATAATTTTTGTTCATTTTTGTAACTTTAGTATAATCAGTATAGCTTTGCTCCCATTGGTGGTAGTGTGCTGTGTAGATAGCCTAAAGCTTTCTGCAATGATTGCCCTATCATATACAAAAGAAATTGAAATCTGACTGTTAATTTCATGGATTAGCACTTTAAAACAAACATATTTTCTGATTTGTCATATCATTATAGCTTTCACCTATTTAACTCAAATGTCAAAAGTAGTATTGCAACTTTAGTTATTATATATTATGATAGCTTAAGTTACTACAAGAGATTTGACAATGTTTGGTGAATAAGTAAGCATATTAATACATTACTGGCCAATAATAACTTTATGTTTTTTTCCATATTTATTCCAATATTATAGAGGCTTTTTTAAGTTATAAATAATGTAGCAAATAGCAAAGCAAGTTATGGGTGAGTATGGAAATCTACAAACCTAAGTTTAGTAATTTATCAAAACCCAATCTTTCAGTGACAGACTTCAGAGTGTCATTCATTTCCTTGCTACCGCCAAATAATTTTTGTTGCAAATATGTTTTGGGATTTTTCTTAACCTGATTTTGCCACCTGTCACAGTATTTGTAAAACTGGAAACAGTACCACCAAATTTTAATGATACTACAAACTAGAAACAGGTTCTCGTTCACTTTGCCGGAACACAAAGGCTTATACCGAACCTTTATTTACTAGTCTAAGCCCGAGTGTGGTCGCTAACCAGTCGAGCAATACCTCTACCACCAAGTTGTAACAAATCAAGGATTATATAGTTAACCGTCATGACCAATACCAAAAGTGGGGTCAACAATCAACAGAGCCTCGTTGGTTACTCGGCAGGGTGCACCACCTGCAGGTGAGGTTGGCTTGGGTAATTCAGTAGGTATTTGATACCCCTTACACCCCAGATACTTTGTTAGACACTAATTAGTAAACAAATTTAATTTTTAAGGTCTTATTTATCAATTTACCCTACCATCTATTTACTAATCAGTTATATCTTAAGCATTTATGTTAAAGACATATCCTAAGCAAGAACTTTAGATATGTATAAATTTTATGTAATTGATCTGGGTAGTAGAAAGTTTTTATATCTGTACATAATAGTTTCAGACTCAAAACATACTGATCTATTAAATTATCTTTATCATATTAATATAATAAATTTATCCTAAGTAATATTGATAATGTGTTTTTGTTTCTTCCATTTTTAATGCTTATAAGTCTCAACTACTTAACCAATCATCATAAAAATTTATACACATATTGTGTCATGGGTACAAAAAAGACATAGGGTTATCACCTCTCATCCAAAAAAAGTACAGTCTTAATGCACAAAAATAAACTTTGAGAACCACACACAAAATCACAGACAGAGAGTTCTATATAAACAACATAATAATAACATTACCCTTGGGTGATATAAGGCTGGATTTTATTATTTTTAGGTATTAAATTATTATGAATATATATTAAATAAGGGGTCGTTCATAAGATACGCCACGCAAAATTCAAAGTATTTAGATTTCCCCCCGCCCCTCCTTTATCAAGCTATGTCACATTTAACTAAGCCCCTATCAATATTACATCGCAATTGATAGACCCCTCCCCCTCCACGAACATGATATATGGCAATTAATAGCAGCCACAAATTTCAATATTTTAAAATATTTATTAGTAATAAACCTTTAATAAATCAATAAATATCTGTAATAATATGTAAAATTTAGAAAAAAATTCTATGAGCTGTGAACATCATGTTTCCTTAGGCTCCAAGTCTACTATGTAACATTTGATGCCAGTAAGCGACACCACACCCCCCAAAAGTGCGGAAGTATTTTATAAACAGCCTCTAACATACAGTTGCTAGTATACAAAATAATGTCAATTTAAGACTATATGAAAATGTATAAATAAAATAATAATTACTCTTAGAATTGTATCCGTTTTTAAAACTGGAGCAAATATCACATTTTGTGCATCTTTCTTTTCAAATAGACCATTTGTAAAATATCTTGCACTCTGTTGAGCTCTTTGGGTAGCTGTGTAGCGAAACTGAAAGTTTTGAAAATAATATTTCTTTGAATTATTGTTATTTATTATACTAAATAATGATTTCAATCTAACCATAAAATAAAAATTATAAGAACAAAACAGGATTTGTAAATCTTTATCAATACACTAATCTTGGGAACTACAACTTTGATTTCAAAAATTCTACTTTTATTTTATAAAACAATCTTTAAGGAATACTTTATGTCAGGGGTTACCAAAGCGTGCCCGCGGCGCCCTATTGCGCCATAGAGAATGAAGTAGGGTGCCGTGAAACGATTCTCTGTAGCAACCTTTGAAACCGCAATTTAACTGTTTGCGAGTACATAATAAGCAATTTAATTTATATACTTGCCTAAGTGCTCAGAAACTGTAAATTTTATGTTCAAATAAATAAACAGTATTGATTCATAATGTTAATGTTTTGAATTTTGTGCCTATCTACATAACTAGTATCATTGTAGCTATCCATTTTAGCCATCTAGATAGGTTAGGGACACCATCACAATGAAATAGTAATCATGTTTGTGCTCTGTGAACTGAAAATGACTGGGAAACCTTGCTTTAGGTAATTTAACATCACGGTATCAACAATAGGATCAAAACTGTATTGAAAAAGTTATAAAATGGGCAAAAATGACCAAGAAATTTATAGTTCCACACAAACAAAGTTGCAGACACACCTAGAGTACATATATAATGAAAGGAAAAATCAAATCAAAAGTGAAAACTCATATATAAATTCAAAGATGAAGTTATAAAAATAAAATAGCATACAATATTACACACCAAAAATGTAGTATTATTGTATTTTTCTTTGATAGCTCCAGGAAATCTTTTCTGCATTCTCTCTGCAAGAAGTACCATTTCATCTTGACCTTCAAAGGTTAGAAATTTTTCTTTTTCCATATTTATTTTAGGTACCCAGTTCTCAAAGTCATTCAACTGATCCTCCTCTAGTATACCTGAAATTTTAATATTTTTCTTTATAAGAAAATTACTGTGTATTATTGTGTTATAAAACATATATTATAAAATATGTTATACTCAATACATTATGCTTATATATGGATTTTAGTATGTTCATTGACAGATGTGACAACATAGTCTACATACACAGAACTTTTAAGAATAATACAAATTGTGAGTGTGAAATAATTAAGCACACAAGTGGAGAGGAATGGTGGCAAGAAATGCAATGAGAAAGAATATAATAATGTCAGTTACCATTGTCAGTTTACAATACTTCTTAGGTTTTAGTTATTACAAACTCTAATAATAAATTTTGTCTCAATTATTTTGTATGCACAGTGACAGGACTAGAAACAATGACAGAAACTAGCTCACTTAACTATTAACATTCCATGACACTGTAAGCTTCATAACCAAAGATTTGCATATTAAAAAAATCAAGGTTGGTGATAAATAAAACATACCAACTCCAGCCTCTGCATGCTCCTTTTTACATATTTATTGTTAAAGAGATAAACATAAAGTCGAACTTCCATTTTAGTTTAAATATTTTTTTTAAGTGAAATTTAATATAATTGTAATGTTTTCACAACAACATTATTGGAATCAACATATTTACAAAACTAGTGAATGCTATTAGCTAAATTAGTACAAGTCAAAAAACTTAAGAAAATAACAAATTTTGAACTTTACTTAATTATTGTTACTTTTATCATTCTATTATGCTAAACAGAAATTCTATTCAAACACAGTCTTGAATTGAATCAAAAATCAGATAGCAGATTTAGATTTTTACATTTTATTACAGGTTTTGCTTGACCATTAACATTTTGCTATGAAGTTAAAATAATATAATCAAATTTCTCTAAGACAATGTTTGCATTATTCTTTAATAAACTTTGTGTCAACTACAATTGTATAATTGTGAATCCTACCACATTCCCATATTTATATCATATTAGATAATTATTTACCTTTTCCAAGTTTATGTTGAAGCAATATTTTATACTTTAGATCTCTGAGAGTAGTGTTCATGCTATTCATATCCTTAATACTAGGCATTCTGGTTCCATGTCTTACTATCATCCAAATTTTGGTATCTTTACATGCTTAAAGAAACATACAAATTGGATTTATAAATATTTGTCACACTGTTTACATACTTTAAACATTAACCAGCTTTTTACAGTAAGTATTAAAAAAGTAAACATTCTGATTTCTTTTATATGTTTTTAAATTACAAAAGCACAGGAGAACGTCTAACGTCGTCTTAAAAATATTTATTTAACATTAAAATATTTCTTTACACCTTCTCTATGTAGTTTAAAAACATAGGTTTCCAACTTTGGTATTACACTTACAAGGATACTTGATTCTGGAGTCATTTTTATTCGCTTTGAATCTGTAAGGAGTATGTGATCCTAAATAGTTTCTGACATCGTTCATTGCAAAATAAGCATAATTGTAACTACACAATAAATGTAATATAAAAATAATTATTAAATATGTATTCATAATGTTATACTATTATTTACGATAATTTTGTAGTTCCTTAAAATTAAGTTAAGCAAAAACACGAAAACGTCTTTTTCTTTGGTTTTTAATTTCTTGTTTGAATATACGTCTTTTGAGCCTGAACAAAATATTGAATAGTGTAAATATTAGTATTTCTAATCTTTAAGCAAAATAATGTCAAAAAAAGGTTTTTTATAATTGAAAACACACATTTCAAGCTGTTATTTATAATCCTCCTCCAAAACTGTTGAATACTATAACAAAATATACGTGCTTAAAATGTAACGTCCTGACATTACCAAATTTATTTCTGCTGCAGCAATAATAACGTAGTGCATGTTAGTCTTTAAAGTAGAAGTTACCTGCCTTATAGAGAAACTGCGGTGGAGAGTTTGGGTGGACCTTCTCCATAGCGTTCATGCTGCAGCAAGACCTTAACATTACGTGAGCGACCAAGCGTGCGTCACGTTTAGGCCTTAGTTTTAATAATTTCCCTATTTACAGGTTATCAGAAAATGTACAGTACAAATTCAGCAGCCCTTACCTACTTCTACTAGTACTAGTGCAAATTTTAAAATAACAAATAGAAAATGTTTTTATATATAATAATAATTAAAAATAAAGATATGTATGGTAAAATAAAGATAACCATTTAATTAGTTTGTTACCCAGATAGTTTATTAATGACATTTTACAACAAAGATAGTATTGTTTATAGTGTGTATTTATTAGTAATGAAGACAAGGATAGTCTGCATAAATTATTACCTTGTTATAAGTTATTGATATTTAAAGAATATTTACTGGTAAATATAAACATTTTTAATACTTTCTTTTATATATAACATTATTAGTCCACTTGTAGTAGTATATTAGATTCTTGTAATGTAGCTTTTAAAGTGAATGGTTTAGTTAGTTTTTCAATATTGAAAGTTTCTTCAGCAAATCCTTCACTTTTAGGGTCATCATGTAAACTGAAACTTATATCTTTGATATCTCCTTCAGCATTAATAGTTTGAAAATGTTGAGTAAAAAGTGGAGCTCCTTCTTTGAACAACTGTACAGATTGATCTAGATATTTTAAATAAATATCTTTTCCTAAGAAATCAACCTCAGTGTTTAAGTCGTTTAAAGAAAATTCTGGAATATCTAAAAGTATACTAGCTTCTTTCGCACAGCCCATTGAGATAACTTCATCAGGGTTGATGCCAGAAAGCACTTCTGCTTCGGGCAACAGATTTGCTATTGCTGACTGTAGTTTAGGTATTTTCATACTACCTCCACATAACACAATCTTATTAATTTGACCATCAAAGCTGTCAATCAACTTCTGTGCAGGTTCTATATAGGCAGATATTTTTGATGATATAATGTTTTCAAATCTAGCTCGAGTAACATTTTGACTCCAATCAACACCATCGAGAAGTGACTCAATGAAGACGTGAGCAGAATTCAATGTTGACAGAACATGTTTACAGTTATCAGCATGATGTAACAACTTAGCCATTGCTCTTCTGCTTTCCTGAGGGTCTAATTTCCATTTCTGTCTAAATTCCTGAGCAATATAATCAGCTAAGTCTTTAGTAAGGCACTGTCCACCAAGATCAGTACGGAAGATGTTCTTTTCAATTGTTATAAAACCTCCTGACACTCTTGCAATTGTGACATCACATGAAGAACCACCCAGCCTATAAACAAGAACATTTACATCTTCAGGGGTTTCTTCAATGTTGTAAGCAAGTAGGGCTGCCGCTGGTTCACTTATTACTTGCAAAACATCAAAACCAGCTAATTCTGCACATTTCATCAACCTTTCTCGGCTAACATTTGACCAATGCAATGGGGCTGCGAGTACTAATTTCAAGTCTTCTTCATTGCTCATGGAATGGCTAGCAATGGTAAACAATTTAGCATATATCTTTGTAGCTATGTTATCAGGATTCGAATAAAGAGTTGTTTCACTGGTTTCAAATTCGTATACCAATTTTTCTTCGTTTCTAATTCGGCACGATGACGAGGATTCCACATAGGCTAAATCTTCTTCATTAAAGTCACTATTCATAAGACGTTTGTTGTGTTTTATAATGGATTTCGAGGATGGTTGACCAGATTTAGCGGGAAGTCCAATCTCCCATTCCGTACCGTTGAGAGCTATAATTGCTGGAGTTACTCTATCACCAGCATCATTAGCAACAACTGAGGCGGCTCCGTTGCTATATGATGCTAAACACGCGGAACTGTTACCTAAATGAATACCGTATGCTGCCGCCATTATTAAATTTCACTATTTACGTATTTAGCAATAATTTAATTTTATTTTGATAGGTAACTTTCATCAGAAAAAAATTTAAACTTATATATAACCAAAATTAAATTCATATGTTTTGGACTAGGAAAATATATTCAGTCTAGAGGTATTCGATATACATCGATGCATCGCATTCACTCGATATTTATAGTTCGTTGAATTGAAACGGTTCGATGTTTTGAAAAACTGTTGTTCTACTCAATTTATCGATACATTGTCATAAAACATCGAAACAATAGTAGCCAGCAAACAATTATACCTATTTATTACAATTTATTAATCTTGAACAATATAAAAGTTTGAAGAAGCCAGATAGTGAATTTATGATAACTACAATACAAAATGAGGCTGTGGAATCTAATTCTTCAGATTATTCTGTCAAACCAAAAGATAACTTTTTGTGCGATATTTACCACAAATAAGAACAGAAGAGCTGGAAAACGGCGAAGTCTGGCGATACTATTTTTGACACATTGTTTATATATTTGCGTAATCCAGTAGGAAGACTCAATAAAAACCCATTAGAAATTTGAAATGATTTAAAAATTCAGCTTCCTAAGATTCATACAATTGCATACAAATACTTGAACATTCTGGGAATGTCAGTGCCATCTGAACGCTTATTTTCTAAAGCACAGGGATAGGTTTAAATCAACTTTTGTTTTGCAAAGTGTGCCAAAAGAACACTAGGTATAGGACCGGAATTTCTATAATTGTGTATGTTTTTTTTGTTTGTACTTTGAAAATAAATTATTTTATCTGGTAGTCACACGGTTTATTTGTATTTATATAACATGATTTATTTATGTAATTTCAGTAAACGGTACGGTCGAAAATCTAAGATCTGTACATTGTTTGTAGTTTTGTAACAAAACAAACAAGGACTATTGCCACTTTGCCCTTTTTTTAAATAAACAACCACTTAATCAGTAATGTTTCTCTTAGTTACATACATCCCATGAACATAGTTTAACACACAACAGGCATGCGGACAAAAAAATGCTGTTATGGTAGTAATAGATGATTAAAAATTGTGATTTGTCTAAGCTGACTATAGCTTTGAGATGCAATGTTAACAAATTACTCATTTTGTACATACATCTAAGTTTCTAACCGATATATCTTAGAAACATTGATACATAGTCTAAATGTATTATCGATATGTATTGATCGATTTATTTTCTAAATGGATATCCTTAATTCAATCCACAGACATTCTAATTTCTCACTTAGAAAAAAAAAGCAAAGGTTTTGATATTTATATTATATATATTATTTATATTCGTATTTCTGATATCGGAACATTGATATATTGATCTTCAACTGTTCTAATAAAGTTTTGGTATAATCTAACACGTTATACAAACGACAAAATCTATAAAATAAATACAATATTAGTTCATTTAATTGTACTATAATCTATTCAATATATTATGTAATATATAAAATTACATATGCAGTAATATAATGCGAACTTATTAGCGAGAAAGAAATTAAATAGGCATTAAATGATAGTTCGTAAGCTTGTCAACATCTGTAGCATCATGGAAACAGACTAATAAGAAAAGTCTTACTAATTTTATTTTTTGTAGAATGTATCAAAAAATTTTGAGAACGTATTTTTTTTTCATAATTAAATAAATTCGATAAATAATTAATATTTTGATTATTGTCATAGCCGAAGTGCAATGTTGTTGAATATCGATATTTTCTTACGAAATTAATCATAAATCGATATTACTTAACTCGTTGAAAGCCAACTACAAGATAACTCGTAAATTGCGTTCTTTTCTAGGACACCATAGACAAGTAATCTCGTCCTGCGTTTACTTACCATTTTTGTGCAGCTCCGATTAAACTCGAAATATATCAGTGCTAATATTATTAGATGGCTTCTGGGAAAACAACAACAAAACAATGCTGACTTGCATAAATAGAAAATTTATTAAAAACGAACAAAATATAATGCACTAGAATTAGAGATTTAATTATATAATGTGATTAAATCAAATTGTCATTTTAGACCAGATTTGAAAATTGCCGTGGCAGTCAACGTATTAATCAATATTAAATTAGATGTCAATTCAATATTATTCTAATATCGGTCATCCTTAATACAAATATACATTCTTTACATAGAATACATAGATTACATAGGTGAAATCCTCCATGCCGGTTTTCAAAACTGTTACCAACTAAACATAAATATTTCAAACTACAACCACTTTGAAAGTCACTAAAATAAACCAAAACTTCATAACCTTGAAATAAGTCACTATTTTTATATTATCAAATAAGTTACAGGATAAAATTAACTAAAGATTATAAAATAACGAAATTACAGATGATCAAATTATATAAGGAATGAATAGATTGAAGTCAGTAAAATAATTTAATAGGTATATTAATATAATATAAAAATCTGTAATTGTAATTCTTTTTTCATTGCATTCGAAAGGTATATTTTATTGCGTATAATTATGCCTATACATAATATAATTTATAAATAAAAATAGTATACTGAAAATCTTCCTAACAAATGGTTTTGAAAATACTTGATAATGCAAACTAATATAAGCAATTACAAACGACTGTTGAATTAGCAGCATTTTTATTACAAAATATGTTACAGTTACATTACAAAACAATTTAGTGATACGACACTTGGTCAGTTTAACAATAGAGTTACTATCTTGTTGAAGCATTAATATTTTAATATGAAATAACGCCAGAATTGGCTATATGGTCTTAGTACCTTTGTATTTCGCTTAAAAACTGAAAAAAGAATATGAAAATATGTCACTCTTTTTATGTATGTACGAATAAAAAGGGATTTATTTAACATGAATTATTCACAAGATAAATATAAAGTTTCTAACGATCGCAAGCAAAATATTTTACAGAGTATATCCAAATTCAAAGTTGTAAGATTTGTATTTCTATGTTATTTCTATTTATAAATGAGAAAGCAGTTGACTCCTTAGTTATAATTTTACAAAATACATAGTTCATTAAGTTTACGAAAAATAAATCCTTATATAAGTAAGATTATTCGAATATAAAATTGTAGGAATTCATAAATGAAAGAGAAGAATGCAAGAAACTACGAGAGAAAAACTCTAAACTCGAAGTAGAGATAAAAGAAGCGAGAGAGCTAGAGAAATCTCATCGTTACCATCTTCTGACATCACGTGAAATGATTGGTAATTTACAAGACACCGTATCTCAACTGGTGTACTTAAAAAGGGAAATAAAAAAATTAAAAGAAGACAGTTCGTTAAAAGACGCAGCTATATCTACTTTAGAAAAGGTTACATATTAGCTATTATATTCACTACATTATTTACAATCAATAGCACACATAACAATATATAATTTCATATAGATTGTAGATAAATGTAGAAATATTACGTAATTTTTTTTTGTCATTATTAAGTAGGTACTAGCTGTGCCCGCGACTTCGTTGGCGTGGAACTAAATTTTTTTCTTTTTAAATAAAAGTAGCTTAAGTTACTCCTTATCGGGCAAGATCTGGCTGCAAAATTAGTGCACTGGCCGCTAGTATTTTGAATTAACGAGACAATTAAATTGAATTAACTCTCTTTCACTTCATCTTAAATATTTACCGTCTTTAACAGCCAGCAACCCTTATATATTTTTTTTTGCGGCCAGCCAGAGTTAATTAGGCAACCGTATCTCAGAAACGAAAACAGAAAAAAATAGCTGTAATTTGATATATAAATAATATTAGCCCACGAACGCTGGAGTTGAAACAGTCTCTATGACCGAAAGCGGTCAGGAATTCATCAACTCATCAAATAATAAAGGTAAGTTATAAACGTATCAATGTAAGAAAATCATACCTGTTTACACCTAGCTGCGAAAAGAGGTGCCGCCAAGTGCACAACGGTAACCGCGATTTTTCAATCTTTATATATATTACCATAAAGTGAACGATATTTTATTTAAAAAAGTAGTGAATGTAATTTTTGCTGATAAATCAATTAACAATAATTGAATTAAAAATGCTAGCGACCACATTTTGATAGGCAACCCGGTAAAAGAATATTCTCCTAATCATAAATACGCGTAACAATTTGGTTTGTAGCAAAAACTCGATGAGTGCACTAATTCTGCAGCCAGATTTTAGTTTATTATAACATCCGCTATCTGCCAGCGAAAGTCCAGTCAAAATCGATCCAGCCGTTTCAGAGATTAGCCGGGACAAACTGACATACAACATTTTTAAAAATTGATTTATTTATATACGTACCGTGTATACTTTCATACACATTTAGTAAAAAGCTATTTGGACATTACAAACAGACACTTCAATTATATTTACTCGTATAGATGTTGTAAAATGAGAGTAATATATAATTTTACGTTTAAAAAATGGTGGCCCTTTTTATTTATGATTGCCGATTGAAATATACTTAAATAAAAAAGCGTATAAAATATTTGCAAAGTATAATCAGTTATTTTGTTGTAGGAGAAACAGAATACTTTACAACAATACGAAGAATCTATAAACGAGTTACGTAAATCGTACGAAAAGGACATGGCCGAGTTAGCGGTCGTCAATGAAAGGAAAAGTAAGTGCATAATATGTCTGTATACAATTTGCTTAAACGATGTTGTTAGCAGTTTCATTATATATATTTTTAACATATGTTTTACACATATGTGTTTAACGTATGACAACAATCTCACCTGATGTTAAGTAACGATGAGGCCCAAGTGGTGTGATGGACACGCTAAACCTAGTGGAGAAACTCGCTCTCAAGTACAACTGACGCAACACACCTATAGGGTCAGTTCGCTGAAGCTGTCAAAGTCCTTGGGGCCAACAGCATGCGTTAGTTCGAAAAAAAACACCTATAGGTATTTGACGGAAGATTGTCAGTTTGAGGGCAGTAGTTAGCCAGGCGGGCATTAGAAAAAGCCCTAATATCATGCAGGTCTTGGTTTTATTAGAGCCAAGCTTGAAGGTATATTTCCTAACAATTTTTACCAGCCGCTTGCTTGCATATTATGTATTTCCCTGAGGCAAAGCGAAAGCGAGTCACAAATAATCGGCAATAAACTGACAAATTAATAATAATAAAGCTGATATATAATACAAATTTGCCATTTCGAAGTAAATATTTAGGGTTTTTTGCTATTACTTTGCATATGTGAATGACGTAATAAGAGGGTGGGTCTTGTTTTTTTTTTAAATTAAAGAGTCACGGAATAGTAAAAACTGACTAAAATTTCAATAATGACAATCCTTTTTCTTCCACCTTACAAATGTCATTGAACACAATTTCCTGTGGTGTGGCTATTAAACAAAAGTAAGTGCCACCTAAAAACGTACTACATTTATATATGTAATTAATATCGATTATTAATATCGTTACTATAGTTCAACAGATTCAATACGATTCTGATACACAAATAGTTCAATATGGCTGCACTATAGAAGAATTAAAAATGAAAATAAAAGTAATTGAAGTAGAACATACGGAAAAGGTGATTTTCATTTAAATTCTGTGTTATAACCAATAATTATCTTTAGATGATGATACACCTGTGGAAACTTTCTCTTTAACTCAGATGAACATGGTGGTACTTGAATACGAAGAGAAAATCCAACGCAGTGCGGTGCAAATAGCTCAATTACAGGAGCAGATGACACGCCAGGCCGCGCGAAATAATACCGACATAGATGCTTACCGTCGGGTGCGTTTAATTGTTTATTTTTACATAAAAATTCATACAGGTATTTAGGGGAAAAGGAAATAATAACAGTATTTGTGATCGCCCGTGAATTGTATGTTTATAAGGCTAGATCCTTAGTGTGTGAGTTGTAAAATTAAATTTAGAACTATTCATTATTTTTTATATACTCTATAAGATTAGGGTTATGGTTACAATCTCATCTAATGTTAAATATCAATGTGGTCTAAGATGGTGGACACTCTATGTCTAGTGAAGGGACCGGATTTCAAGTGCACCTGTCGGAACTCACTTTTAGGTATTTTCAACCTTTTCCGATTTCCTTTTCCAACCGGCAGATTTTCAAATTGAGGGCAGCAATTAGTCAGTTGGATATTAGGAAAAGCCTGACTACCATGCGATGGTTTCGTCATGATGTTTTTCTTCACAGAAAGCCCAGGCTCATTGCAAGTGGATTAGAACTCACGTCTATTGATACAGCGTTCTGACACACTACCAACTGAGCCATCATCACATAAAAGATTTAATAATACAATTAAATAGGTAAATTACTAACATTTTTGAGATTCATAGTTATACCTAAGTCAACTTATTTATAAGCAATGTTATGCTAAAAAATATACAATTACAAATAAGTAGTTTTTAGAAGATAAAATATATATCTTGTATAATGTTTTCGTTTATATTGACACATTTTATTTTAACATAGCTATTCGGTAATAAAAATTAAATAACTGAATAAATTCAGATGAGGAAATTAGTAAGTACTTACATTAGCTTCGTAATGTAGGCATTTTGAATTTTTGGTAGTGAATACGTTACTCCTAATAATGTGACAAAAATCTTATGGCACATATACTTAAATACAACAAATTATACCGAATCGCGTATAATTTATGGTTTCGGATGACGATGACCACTAAAACTTGAAGTCGACATAATGTGGCCTAAATTACACAATATTAGCATTTGGTATACGATCGCACATAATGCACGTAATCTGACATATACATAACATCTCATCTCGGAGAACCATAATTATTATTACAGCTAAACTTTCACCCGTTTAAAATAACGTCTTTTGCAGCGTCTCGAAGAATTGGAGAAGAAACTCAAGCAGAATCAGTTTAAAGAACATCTGGCGCATAGTTCTTATCTCTCTCAATCCGAACTTCAAGTAGAGAGGCCGTATTCGGTAAACAAATATACAGATGACTGTTTTTACGAAACAGACTCTGCTTCGGGTAGTAATAAATTTCGGAGAGTACTTACACAAAATAAAGCGCCTAGAACAGGAGCATTGCAGGTCATGTATTACGGAAATACTCCGCCTGTCGCCAAAGGTGCAGATAAAAAGGGGCAATTTAATGTAACAAAGAAAAGAAAACTTTACAATGATAAGGATTTCCAAAATAATTAGATTTCTTTCACATTATTTGTTGATATCGAGACTATTCATGAAAAAAATTCGTATTCGTCAAAAATCTTAAAAACGTTTTGTAATTGTAACTATCTAAAATTGTCTTCCTAAATGAGAAACAGTTTAGTAGTTAATTATGAACAACAAATTATTCTTATAAAGATATCATAAGTATTTTTAATTATGAATGAAAAACTTCCTATAGAAGTTCAAAATGTAGCTTACAATATTTTTCCTGAAAAGGCCCTATATATGAAAAAGTCTCGATAGGTATTTATCATTTTGCTTGTTTGCTTTATTTGTTTATTTTCTAACATTATAAAATATTAACTTTGCTAATTTTAAATTTCATGTACGTAGCTCTAATTGCATAATTCTAATTAGAGGCAATTATAAATAAAAATACGTTTAAATATGAGTTTTTCACTGACATGACTTTTTATTCACCTGTTGCTTTTATCAAATACACAGATTATGAATAACTATGCTATTATGAAAAAAAAATACATTCCTATTCATAAGTTACATCATGACCTACATAAATGATCGTTTGGGCGTACTTCGAACGTGAATTGCTTTAATAAACACAAATTACTCGATCAAAAAAATGTGACTTGCAATTAGTTGCACGCATTTAATGTATATGTATCTGAAATATTTCGGTATGTGGCATCACAGTCTTCAATTTGACCTCTATAGTCTTGTATTGATATTAGACATTTTTAATCATGGTTTAACTTACCATTTGTTATTGGGTTCGAGAAATTTTAAACTGTTATTGATAGGTTTGTTTATTTGTTCCTATATTGATTATTTTGCACAATATGTTTTGGTTATTTTAGATTCGAAAAAATAGCATTTATCATGAATTCTGACATGCCACAAAAACTTTCTAGAAAGTTCTAATGAAGAGTTCACAGTACCGTTTTGTTAGCAAACTAAAATCATCAATTGACACTACTAATGTTATAATTACAACACGGAGTATTTGCCAAGTTATAAAAAAAGGAAAAGCTCTAACAATCATTGATATCATTTTTTAGTTTCAATGGCCTAGAAGGACGTTTTCTTCCGTTAATATTAATTACTTCGTTATATATATTAATTAATATCTTAATTTCATAAATTGTCGGTACCTTTTGGTCACAAATTTCATAAATACCATAAATGTTTGCGGATTGCACTACACCATTTGGAAATGCTTACAGCTCTAAATTTTTATTGGCAATACAATGTGTCAAGTAAAATAGATGTGGCAAAGAAATGGTAAATTGAAACACAATGAAGCAGTTAAAGCAAAACATGGACATTATGCGTCTGTGTAAAGAGCTCTAGTAACTTCGACCAGTGACTTTCTTTTACAGTTACAAATTTACCTTTGCCTTCACTCGCAATCTATAGCAACATGTTAATTCTAACAAGGGATTAGTTCTCCAATCAAGTTTGCCGAAGAAGACTCTTACACGCATTTTTTTTAACGTCAACTTGAAAACGTTTTCTTTTTTTATTTATTTATAGATTTTAGCGTTGTAGCTATAATCTCACCTGATATTAAGTGACGAAGTGACTTAAGACGATGTACACGATAAGCCTAGTGGAGAGACTGGTTTTGAAGTGTAACTGCCGGAACACACCTACTGGTATTTGGTGGCAGATTTTCAATTTGAGGGTGAAAACAAGCCAGGCGGGCATTAGAAAAAGTCCTACAAGCGTGCTATGGTTTCATCACGTAGTTTTCCTTCAGTGAAAGCTCAGTCTCATTGCAGGAATTCGAACTCACGTCTATTGACATGGCGTCTGTACACGCTACCAACAGACTCATTATCGCTATAGTTTCATCAAAGATTTTTACTACATAGAAACTTCAGAATAATATAGTGGCTTTATGAACACAAAATGTAAAAAATCAAGAAGTCAAAAAATATGCATCTAAATGTCTTTTAAGGATAGATTTACTGATATTAGTCCAAACGAAGTAAACGTATAACGGCATTCTTAAACAAATCAAATCTCATATTTTAAAATGATAATGTCTCGAAAGTTGAGATTATAAATCGAAGTTGTTATTGATTTAAATGACAGTTTACCTAATCGAAAGTGTAAATCGACGGCAAAGTTTTGCGCTTATGCTCGCATAGTATAATTGATGTTTAGAAAGTGTTATTTTAACTACTGTTTTACTTATTTTTTATGTTTATGTGCTTTTATATAATTTAGTGCTAACCTATTGAAATAAACTATTTACAAAGGAAGTAAGGTAATAATATAAATTCAAAAAGGTTATATATGTTATAAGATCAGAAATTTTGTCGTATTTAATAGTAATCAAGATTGCATCTTAAGTACCTTCCTACCGCTGCATTTGCAAAAATAGGATTTGTGGTGACGCTAGCCCCGTTAAATTCCTTATTTAGGTTTTCCAAATACATATTTTTTAATATTAAAAAGCAGCAAAAGTTTGTTTGTTTGAAAGCGCTATTAAGAAGTACCAGTAACATTTCAAAATTCTTTTATATTTGACAGAGTAGTCATGGTTATTTAACATGCCGCGACCACTAATAGGAGCAAAGCTGTATTAAAATACATTACAAAAACTGGTAGATTACTAACATTTTTTTTTGGTTTTTTACGGAATAGTGGGCAAACGAGCTAATGTGTCACCTAATAGTAAGTGATCACCGCCGCCCATGGACACACATAGCTCTAGAGGATCGCAGGTGTGTTACCGGCCTTTATTGGAGAGACTGGCTCTCAAGTACAACTACCGGAACTCACGTATTGGTAATTGGCGGCAGATATTCAACTTGTGGGTGGTAGCTAGCCAGGCATGGTAATGCTATGGCTTCCTCACGATATTTTCTTTCACCGCGAGTTCAAGCTCACTGTAGGTGTTTGAATTCTAACTCACGTCCAATGACACGGCGTTCCTAGACACTACCACTGAGCTATCATCGCTTCAAAAATGCGAATAGTTCCACGCGAACGAAAACGCGAGCATAGCTAGTGGCGTAATATTTAAATTTATCGTTATATTTATATGGCTTTCCATATGTAATAAATATTTTCATTTCCAGATAGCAAATAGTGTATAAAAGAAAACGCAACTATATTCTAAAAATTGGCAAACATTTCAAGGTAGAATGTAGAAATAAAAATGCAACATTTGTAACTATAAAATTTAACATTTATTTTAAGTATCTTTGGCTATCTTAATTTCATAGCATCTTTATAAGAGATATAATAAAAACAATAATAAAATTTTAGCACTACTAGTTTTACATTAATAAAAATTTTACTTTCTTTTATTTTAATAAAATATTACAGTTTATTAGAACCATATAAAATGTAATTATTATTTTTAACAATTAATATAAAACAATAAAAATATACTTTGGTTACAGAAATTAGTTCAAATTATTTATACAGATAATAATAATTATTATGATATAATTTATATTATCTATTGATTTCGAATAAGTCTATCAAGAGAGTTCCAGCTAAAGGAATAATCGATTTGAAGATGACCATATCTAGAAAGATGAAAGTTATCGGGTGCTGTCTTCGGAAATGGTCGAGCCCAGTCTTCATATTCTGGAGAGTAACTTTCATAGACTTCCGTCATCCTAGAAAAACATAAAAAATATTATAAATTAAGACTAGCGTAATAATAATCTAACATATAGTTATATATCCACAATAACATCTAATTAATTATCGCATTATCGTATAAATGCAAATTGGTTGTGGTAGAGGCAGTTTAAGAGCAAAATATTTTTTTTAAGTGTTGAGAGTAGAGCATTCATTACCTTACCCGTTTCGCGGTATGAAGCGTGCAATAATAGTGATATGTATAGACAACGTAGTAAAGACTAACTATAGACTAAATATAGGCAAACTATAGACTATGTATTAAGATGAACAAAATTAAAATTTATCTTGTATTGACAATTCACGTTGATAAATGAAAAGGAAAAACGTTACGCACATGAGTATTTCTTATTCATTTTTCGTAATGAAATCTAAAATTGGTCCACAATAAAAATAAGGAACATAAATTTAATACAATAAATTTATACCTATGTAATGTGATGGAATGGTTCGATATTTAAGGTAAAATACTATTAATTTTATTTTTTCACTTTAGGAGGTTTTAACGAGAACCATATAAATCCACATTATTTAATATTATAAAGCTGATAAAATAGATTGTTTGTTTGTTGGTTGGTTTGTTTGAACGCGCTAATGTTAGGAACTACAAGTCGGATTTCTAAAACTCTTTTGGTACTTGATAAAGCAATCATCGAGGTAGGCTTTGGCCTATTAACATCAAACTATCATAAATAGGAGGATAATACGTAACGATATAAATATCGTAGGATAATACGTTTGGTATAAAAACTGGCAAAATTATTAGGTAATTATTAGTCCCAAGCGAACGAAGTCGCGGATACAACTAGTAATGTTCAAAAATTAAAACCTTTCGTACATTCTTTCTTACAAAATCAGTTTTCATATTTTCTCATAATCATTCAAGTGTAAGATAGTCTAATACAGATAATTTAATACCAAAATACAGATTTTAAATTGTTCAAACTTTATACAAGTTACCGTAATAATAATAGTAAATGTTTTGACAAAATAAATTCCGGCCAAACGTGTGGAAGCAGCCTACTTCGCAACACTTTAGTCCACATTCAACGGCAATATTTAATAGCACGCATGCTAAACAGAGTGAGAAAAATGAAAATGGTGTAATCTTGTTCAACCCAATGCATCTAATACTTATACTTTGTCGATGCACCTACACTACAATCTATTTAGAAAATTCAAAGAAATACTTTTGTATCTAGTTATATAAAAGGTATGCATTAATTTAACTCTAACCTACAAAATTCAACGCTCTATGAAAATATGTGGTGTTACGCCGAACTCGGTTTATCTACATTTTTATAGAAGGATGGCGGAATGATAACATTACATTTGTTGCTAATAAAATACGATCTAAAACACAGGAAACTATCTACAGACAGGATATTTATCTCCGGTTATCGTTATCATTTCGGTCCGCAGACTTGTCCTTAACTAGACATACGCTGGCTAATTCTGAAACGTAATAATATGTGAAATAGTATTCTCAATGCAGTTCGGTACAAATCCTTCTCGATCTTATTCACTGGATACACACTGGTTGATCTCAGAATTCCACACGTATTAAGGTCAAGATTAAGTTGAACAAAATTGTCGCATCCTATCATCCAACGAAAAGGGCGACCAATACAGGTACAATAGTACGAGTCCCGTACACGTCAATTATTTGTATGATCCACATATGTATAATTGTTCCGAGTTTGGTTGTCTTTTTATGTCCGTTAATTGTAGTTATAAAGTTCTTCAAACTTGACGTAATTTTACTACAAAACTACGACTAAAAAACCGCTCGAGTCGCATCACTAGTGTGTTCCGTCAGTTGCACTTCAGAACCAGTCCCCCCACAGGTTTAGCGTACCCACCACATTGGGTCTCATCGTCACTTAACATCAGGTGAAATTGTAGCTATAACGCTTAACCTATAAACTATAAAATACAGATAGAACCATAATAAAAAAAAATAGCAACAAATTAAAAGTACGTGTACATGTATGACTGTTATGTCTTCTTCCAAATAAACTAATTTTACTATCTACAGATATTCAACGACTTTACCTCGCAAATTATGTTCATGTAATCGGTGACTAGAAAGTTTTGTACGTTACTGATGTAATTGGTTTTGCATTGGTATGTAGTTTGTTTGACTTTCCGGTGTTAGAGACTCATGTTTGTTTTTTTTTTATATATATACATACATATATATTTTTTTTATAGTTAAGGCTTAGCGTTATGGCCATAATCTCACCTGATCTTAAGTGACGATACGGCCCAAGTTGGTAGAGCAAGCTAAACCTTTGGAGGAACTTGCGAAACACATCTGTTGGTATTTGGCGGCAGATTTTCAACTTGAGGGTGGTAACTAGCCAGGCGGGCATCAGAAAAGGCCTACCACCATGCTAGGGTTTCCTCACGATGTTTTCCTTCACCGAAAGCTCAAGTTCGTTGCAGGTGGTTGGATTCGATCTGACGTCCCTTGACGCAACGTCGTACACATTACCACAGAGCTATCATCGCTTCACTTTACGTCATTATTATTTATTGCACCTTTATACATATATACTACGATACATTTCGAATTGATGAACTAGTACAAAGGGCGGCATTATTAATAATAGCAATCTCTTCGAGGCAACCTTTGGATGGATATGTTACTTAGAGAAGAATCAGAGGTATTTTTGGTATATAAATAAATAAAAACTAATAAATAAAACATAAATTACGATATGTGTGAATTGTACTATAAAACAGAAATAATATAGACTAAATAATAATAATAATAATACAAACATATGAAATAAAATGTTGTAGTAGTATTAATACAATATAATGACAAACGTAATTTTTTCTTGAGTTATTTACACGAGTTACATTTTTAAGTGTGTCAATTTATTAGATGCATATCTACATAGAATAAAGTAATTAGTAGCGGTCTCACAACGGTCACTGTCAACAAAAACTTTAGTTTGCAAGGTTCTCACAAGTGCACTGTAACTTTCATTAATAGGAAATAAAAAACTACTAAAAACTCACACGTTATTGTCTGAACAAGCGTTGTTATAATATTACAATTAACGTGGTACGAAGTACCTACACGTCGGTTTACGTTTTTACAGTAAATACATACTTTCCGTGGAAGTTACGTTGCACGCTCCGGTCTTGGGAACGAGAAATTCTATTCAAGCGGTTAATATTTTATAAGTCTGTTTAAATTATTTGCTTTTTGCTCTCCTATTAACTGCTAATTAATAACGCGGTTATAAATAAAGTAACTTATTCATTTTGGTTTTATGATTAAACAAACAAATATAAATAACACTATACATATATTCAATTATTATTAGTTGTTTTTTTTTTATTCCATCGCAACGAAGACTGGTTTGATGGAAATTATAAAGTCCTGCGGGCAGCATTCGACAAACACTGAGATCTTCTGCGACAGCCTTTAAAAGGCGAAGAGGAAGCGTTGTGGCTGTTAAAGATAGTGACATTCGAACTGCGCAAGCTGTCTCGACATGTGAAAGACAAGTGGTGGCAGGACAAAGCTGGATACATGGAATGGCTCACTGATAGCAATCAGCTGGGAGAGATCTACGGTGAGGTACGTAAGCAGATTAATACATCCTACTACGCAAGGGTGCTTTTAAAGTCTCTAGACTGTAGTCACCTGTTTACGGAGGATGTACTAAAGTGCTGGGCAGAGCACTTTAATACTCTGCTAAATGTGGATCGTTCAGCTGGTCTGCAAAGTATCGGTTTAATGCCTTAGCTCCCTCTTACCTTTGAGCTGGACGAGCATCTATAGCGTGACGAGGTTGTTATTGCCATCAGATAGCAAAAAAAATAAAGGGGCTGTTGACATGTCAACCTCATACTAGGAGAGCTGATAAAATACGGCGGAGAGGAATTGCACAAGTTGGTGTGGGAACTATTTGTTCGCATGTGGAAGAAGGAGCGCGTTCCGAATACTTTTAAAATATTGCGCATAAGTGCTCTCCACAAGAACAAAGGTGATCGATCTGAGTGCAACTCTTACCGCGGTATTTCGCTCCTTACCGCTCCCAGTAAGGTCTTTGCTAGAGTTCTCTTAAACCGTCTACAGAACTTGTTTGTAAAGATTCTGCTAGAAGCTCAGTTTGACTTCCGATCGGACCGAGGCACATGCGAAGCTATATTCTGTATGCGTCAACTGGAAGAAAAGAGCAGAGGACAGGGTTGTCTGCTATACCTTTACTTTGTTGATCTGAAGAAGGCTTTCGATAGCGTGCGTCGGGAAGCTATGGTTGGTGCCAGGTAGGCTCGGTTGTACGGAAAAGTTTGTGAGACTTCTCAGACTCCTGCATGACAACATGCAATGCTGTGTTGCCGTAGACGATGAACAGACAGACTTCTTCCCCGTTACCTATGGGGTGAAGCAAGGATGCGTCTAAGCGGCTATTCTATTCGCCTTATACTTTCCGGTGGTAGTTAGAGAAGTCTTACAAACCGTTTCTTAAGGAGTCCACATCTGCTTCCGCACAGACGGCAGCCTTTTTAACTTGGCAAGACATAAGACTCGCATTAAAATCTCATACGTACTGATCACGGAGATCATGTATGCTAATAACTTGTGCTTCCTAGCAAAACCCCTAAAAAGCCTACAACAGTTGATGTCCGCATTCCACCAAGCCTGTCATAAGTTCGGCCTGAAGATCAGTATCAATAAGACGGAGGTGATGTCCCTGGACACACACGATCGCGAGACACTGACCATAAAACTTAGTGAAGATATACTAAAGCAGGTGGATAAATTTCGGTATCTGGGGAACACTGTAACATCCAAGTGCGACCTTGATGCTGAGATCAATAGCAGGATGGGTGCCGCAGCTACGGCATTCGGCAAGCTATGTTCCAAGGTCGTTTGTTCGCATGACCTTAAGTTGGCCACTAAAATGTCGGTGTATATGGCAATTGTACTGCCAAACCTCCTTTACTCCTCTGAGATGTGGTGTGTATACCATCGCCACATTTGCACTCTGGATCCGTTCCACTTTAAATGCCTCTGATGGTCCGATACAATGCGAAATACCGAAGTTCTGGCACAAGCCAATATTGGTGGCATTGAGACCCAATTAATGCGTCGAGAGCTTCGGTGATGCGGTTACGTATCTCATACGGCGAAGGAAAGAATGGCGAAAAGCATCCTCTACTGTGAACTGGAGGAGGGCAATCGGAGTTATGGCGGTCTCTTCCTCCGGTACAAGGATGTCCAAAAGCAACATATGAAGAGATGCAACATAGAGTCCTCTTGTTGGGAACGTTTGGCAGTAAAGCGGTGAGATTGGCGCAGGATGATGAACAGCCATATACGCGAGTTCCAGGTTCAGCGTAAAGCTAACCTTGATACCAAACACGGCCAGATAAACGGCTCGCTCACCTGCTGCCATAACATATCATTTATAAGAACGGCGTACTTTCATGCTCTCAGTGCGCATGGAGTTTTGCCGCAAAAATAGGCTACATAAGCCATTTTCGAGCGCACCAGCGCCATCTCTTAGACTAGGAGTCAAAATGGTTGCCATGACCGAAACCGGTCGGAACAATCATCATCATTAGTAGATTATTAGAATATATTACAATTTGAAAATCTGTAACCTTCTGGTGGCAGTTGCTGTTACGAACCAGTTATTCTTACCCAGGTTAAACCTATATAGGATAATAAAAATATTTTGCACACGAAAAGACATTAGTTGGTATAACATAGTTATTACTCATACAAAATGTTTTAATTCGATTTTGGACTAAATTGTAAAATTATTTATATTTAAAATATAGTAAGGCTTGCAACTCGTTATGTTTATTAAAACTTCCATTATTATATTATTGTATACCTTTTTTCAAATTTAGATAACGAAATATAACGTATTCTTGCAAATAATTCATTTTATAAGAATTCTACTAGAGAAACTCACTTTTACATGTTAACTAAAATATTTTAGAAAATATTGTAAAAAACCCTTATATCTTCACCTTAAGGAAGCGGCGAGGGTACAGTTTCAGGCCTACGCCCTTTTCAGTGGTTTCTTTGCAGTTAGCGGCCGCTAACTGATCATTGGAGTTTTCCCAACTTACAGATGAAGTTGGCTGGATGTCTTATCTTGGGGTTGATTTAGGCTATCATCCCTCCTTGCCTGGCTACCGGGAAGTGGGTGCCTCAGTATTGTAAGATACATGTATTTATATTGCCACAACCGGAAACTAAAAGAGCTACAAGCGAACTACTTGAAATAGATTATTAAAACAAGTTTTATAAAATCTTGTTATTACAATTTGAATTTATAAAGTTACTTTCAACCAAACATGTAAATATCAATTTCAATCCACAAAGTTTTTTTTAATCATAAGTGTAAATATTTAAACCTCTGTAATATGATAATTAATATAAAAATACGATCAATGATAAAGCTAATACTTGAAATAGATTAATATTTTTTATAAAATCTCGTCATTTCAATTTGAATTTATAAAGTTATTTGTAACCAAACCTGTAAATATCTATTTCAATCCATAAAGATATTTTTAATGAAACATTTAGATATTTAAATCCTTTTATATTATATTTAATATAAAATGACGATCAACGGTAAAGCTGACATTGTAAAGAGACGATCAACGACCAAGCTAACAATATTTTTAATTGTTATTTAATAAGAGCATTCATTGAGATGAAAGTATTTTTAATTAATTACCTATCACTATAATCTCAGGCAGTTCATATCGTCAGCCGCGTGGCAAGCGAAGAGAATAAATTTAGAAAGATTGTTATACGTGTTAATTTTTATCATCCGTATAATCATATTGTTACGGGTACACTCAAATGAATCAAATATCATGACCATGGAGTGTAACGTTTGCTTTTATTATTTTCATGATCATAAACTGCCGTTTTACGTGTACTCCATAAAGTTTACTCATTGAGTAAGCACTATTATACTGACAATGAACGGTTTAAAATTTGAGTAATTTTGACAGTGCGTGTGCCAATATATTGGATGTAGGCAGTAAGTATAATTCGTCACGGTTTTGAATGTCGTTGTCGGGTAAAAGAAATACAGAACCTTGCGAAAAAATAATATGTATATCTTTTAAGTGGTGCTAGGTAATTGAAAAGAGTTTTAGATTTATTTTAGATAAGCAGTGCGTGCGACTTCGTTCACGTAGAACTAAAAATTATATAATAATATTTGCCCTTTTTTGTAATATTTTTTAATACAGCTTTGCTCCTATTGGGGGTAGCGTGATGTTAAATAGCCTTCCTTAATGATTGCTCTATCAAATACAATAAGAAACCTTACAAATAATGAATTTCTCTATTACATATTGTACTTTCTGAGTTTACCTACATAGATGTTTTTAAGACACCGGACATAAGAGTAACTCGGTCGCCTAGATATTTATCTTTACGTGTATAATTAACCGCGGTTGCGACTCTTCGCACCTAATCGTGAAACTTTTGAACGACTTGACCGCTTCAGTTTACATTCTCATTATATATTACAATCTGATGCCTTGACTTCGTTCAAGTTTTTCCCATTAATCGCCTATTATCATAAAATCCGATCATAGTGAATATTTACGCCGTGAAAGGAATAACTATGCGAAATTATAGGTCTGGTAGTTTTGCAGAAGAATCAGTTGAAGTCACCCATATGTATGTATGTACATGTTCATTATATATTACAATCTGATGCCTTGACTTCGTTCAAGTTTTTCCCATTAATCGCCTATTATCATAAAATCCGATCACAGTGAATATTTACGCCGTGAAAGGAATAACTATGCGAAATTATAGGTCTGGTAGTTTTGCAGAAGAATCAGTTGAAGTCACCCATATGTATGTATGTACATGTTCATTATATATTACAATCTGATGCCTTGACTTCGTTCAAGTTTTTCCCATTAATCGCCTATTATCATAAAATACGATCATAGTGAATATTTACGCCGTGAAAGGAATAACTATGCGAAATTATAGGTCTGGTAGTTTTGCAGAAGAATCAGTTGAAGTCACCCATATGTATGTATTTACATGTAGCTATATATACAATGTATATATGTTTATGAACTGAAAAGAGCAAAAAATGTCCACTGAATGAACCAGTTTGGTAATTAAAACTTTTACCTCTGCATAATAGTCAAGACTCGAGATTAAGTAGAACCAACGTCTTTAGTCTTTATTACATTTAAAATGTTTTAAGTATTGTACGGAATACTCATTAAATTAAATTTATAAACCACTTGTCATAAACATTGCAAAAGAAACTATATTATAATAGTAGGTACAGACTTCACGTGTTTTCTAAACAAATATAATCACATTATTTCATGTTAATATTATCTTGTTTCAAACTTAATTGACTTAATTGTTTATACATGAACCTGATTATTAGCAAAGAAAGAATTAGACCGTGATGTATATTTCTGATTATTTAAATTTACTATTTCATACATATCCATACTGTCTAACAGTATTTTCGTTTATAAGAGGAATTTTAAGTTTAGAGTTGAACGCAATTCACAATTATTCCAAGTGTAGTAATATATCTTTGAATATCTTTGTGTACTGCAGCGAAAGAACGCCGTGTTGTGTTTCTGCGGTAGGTAGAAATTCCCGAGCTTCTTGGAAAAAGGAAGTTCAAGGTCCTCCATGCGCTTTTTGTAATACCCATGGTATTATGAACTTCCATTAGACTGTTACGAGGATTTTTATATAATTAAATCTACTTAATATATCTCGTCTCGTAGTTTCGAAGCACATAAACCACATTATAATATTTAATAATAATAATATTATTTGTACCTGGAATGTCTTCTGTGTTTTCCATAACCGTTATTCATCACGTATTCAGGGTGATGAGCGAGAGACACGCGAACCCTCGGGGGTGGTTGTAAGTAACCAGGTGGTACCATCGGTGCATACAAAGGTTCATATATCATTTGTTGCGGTACGTATATTGGTTCTTCAATGTACATAGATCTACGGCGTTCCCCTGGAAATAGACGTTTTTATAGTGTTTATAATTATTAGAGACATCATCCCCCAAGCCTCGTAGGAGAAAAGAATCTACAATATAACTTTTTTAACTCTATGTGATGATTATTTCATCTCATGTAAAATAATGACCTATCCCATGACGGTAACACGTTAAACTTAAGGGAGGACTGTCTCTCTACTGTAGCTATCCGAATATATCCACAAGTTCTTAACAACAAATTTTCAACATGAGGGTAGTAGACAGATTATGCTGTACTTTCAGTAAGAAGTCTTCCTTCATCGAAAACTCTGTCACATTGCAGTGTTCAAACCTGCCTTAATGTTCACCTCAATCCGAGTCATATAAGCTGAGTTATTATTAATAATTGACATTTTTTAATAAGAGAAAAATAACAAATGTGCTTATACTAAAGCACACATGCACGAAACAATTTTTGGAAGTATCTGAACACATTTATAATTGATTGTGAAAATTATTCAGAGCTTTCACTTTTTCAATAGATTCAAAGTCTCCCAACCTTCAAATTCGACCCCGATAGTCTTCGTAAATATACATATATAAATATAAGTGGGTAATATCCTCATGTTTCTATATTTACCATCGGATTCACTAATGAGGCAATATTTTTGAAACGTCGTGTGGTATTAAAACTTTTTTTGAAACTGAATTTATTGCAAATTTATTTATTTTGCGTAAAAGTTTCTAATTTTCATGACAGATACAGGTCTCATGTGCCTAACATGAAAAGATAGGAACCTCCGAGTGTTATTTACGCTGTGTACGTTGTTTTCTCTTTTCTTATTCGTTAGACATCTAACATTGATCCAACGTTAGGTTTATAAGAAAAGGCAATGACAAATTTTATTCCTGCCAAATCAAGTACAAATGTAGGTATGTAATGTAAGAATCGAATCAAAGCCCATGATTTTCATTTTTAATTTAAAAAATGTCAGTATATCACATTATTTCTTAATGCGATTCTTATATTATTTAATTTTGTACTAATTATTATTAGGGATTAATGTTTATTAATTATAGCATCATTATATTATTTATGTGAAGATATTTCCATGACTTTATAAATAATTATCATATTTTCGTACTTAAATCCTTACACTAAATATAATTTTATTGATTTTAAAATTACAATATTTTATAGTAGAAATATTATGTACCTTATTGTACTTATAGGAACAAAAACATGAATTTTGATACTAAATTACAGTAATCTGCAGTTATTTTCTTAACAAAAATACATTTTATAATAATATATTCCAAGTTTAGTACCTACTAATGGAACTTATAATTTAAATTGTTAAACAGTCGTAAATAAAAAATATATATTCGTATATTAGCTGATTATTTAATTACAGGAATATATTTATTACAAGGTGTCTAACATCATCCTGTCTTTGTATCAACCAGACAAGGACGCTCTTAGTGTTACTCTTGTAGGTACGTATTATTGGAAAAATATAACAATTGTTTTAAGATTTATGTTCCAATGGTTACGGTTAAAATATTATAATATTTTTCTTCCTTGAGTGTTAACATAGTTATCGGGTATCTATGTGATGAAACAATTAATGTATAAACTAAATATTATTCCAACGATGTTAATAACTATGTTTATAACAATAAATTACGAGAGTATAAAATTAATAACAAAAATTCAATTCATGTTTCCGTCATTAAAACTGTTGTATTCATTTATAAATGATAAAAGTGGCATCACAAATTGTAAACCACATTCGCTATTATATTTTATAGTACTATTTATGATGCATCCGACACCTGTATTACTTTCTCCGCCACGTAACTGTTTATAAAAAAATTATGACTTACTAATTGGTTTTTCACCGTATATAGGTTCTGGGTATTCGGGGAACATTGTCTTGGATAGCTTTCTTCCGTATATTGTATGGTCGATCGGAATTTGATCAGGAGGCCTGGTCCTTCTAGGTGGCGGGAGCGGTGGTTCCTCACCAGAGTCACAGTTTTTAGTGGGCACGTAGTAAAAACTAGCACTGATCGGTTCACCGGCGAACGAGTTCAGATTTTCATCTTGGCTTGATTCAGTTCTTTCGGCTTGCATTGTAGTATATGCTTCAGTGTCCCAAGGGTCTGTGTAAACTCGATGATTGATTGGAGGTGTCGGAGCCTCATCTCCTTCGCTATCAAAGTCCACGGCAGCCCAATACGGACTTCCAGAATGGCCGGGCATTGTTATGCACTTAATTACACACGAAACCTGTCACAACGTTACTACTTATAGCACTGAAGTGCCGACCATCAAGTCACAGAGACATCATCCGCGTACGTAGAACGTTCCATCCAGATATGGTATGGTGTGTAATTTATATGCTTTGCTAGTTAGATTAATTTTTATGCTCGGCACGGATCACACGGACATTCGACAGTACGACCGATGCAATTGATACGAGAGTTGTGAGGTTTCGAGACACACAAGCGCGGGCGCACACCGCGAGTATCGCCTTCGAATAGATTGCGCGTCGACGCAATGCTACTCAAGAAGATGCAATAGGCGTTAGAAATGTTCACGAACCAAGGTTCACACGCAAACTTTGAAAGCAATTAAAATTAACCATACACTGCTACACACTGATGTTCACCGTTTAATTACGTTCACCGCATTAATTTCAGTGAATATTGAAAATTAATCTGCCTATTATAGGTGATTAATTTAAATTACGTATCTGATAATCATTAAATAATTATAAAATTTGAAATTCGCGATAAAGGTAAAACCACCGTAATGGGTATTTAGTAAGTGTACAAGTATCTACATCATTATCATTGTAACAAAAATATTTTAGAAAGAATTAATAACCATTATGGTAGTACCATTACTTGAAAAACGTTTTTTTTTCATTATAATTTTACTAGCTTTTATCTGCGGCTTTGATCACGTTAATATTGATTTTGACAAACAATTCTGATTCCGATACCCGCGTTATTAATATAATTTAAATAAAGTCTATAAACAATTACTAAACCAAAAATTTCTCAAGCTCAGTCCTCTCTCAATATAAGAATAAGAAGTCTTTTCAGATAAAGTAAGTTCACTTCCTATTTCTATGTTTGGCCCACTGTTTTAGTAATATATAACCTAACCTAATTTTTATAGCACAATGAACAGATGCAGTCAGTATATGGTACTGTGGTTAATAGTCAATATATGTTTGTTAGTCATATAAAATATTGGAACTGATATTAATTGCCTTATATCATATATCGGGGAAGGGGTCTATCATTTGTGCCGTAATATTGATAGGGGGTTCGCAGAAAATGTGACATAGCGTGGCGAAGGGACGGGGCGAAGCAATCTAAAAATGTAAAATTTTGTATGACGTATTTTATAAATGGCGCTATTGGTGACTAAAACAATTTTCTATATAATACAAAGTCTATAACAGTCATTATATATAATAATGAATAATAACAGCAGAACTGCACCTAGCACTTATACACAACATGACATTATTGCTTATTACTATAGCTAATATATTAAATACAAATATTTGCAGAAGATGCGTATCTACGATTATAATTCAATACCTAATTGTGGCAACAGTCAACTGAACCTTCATTACCATCCTACAATCAACCCACGTCGCTTATGTCCTTAAAAACTATTTGCATACATTTTTTGTGTTCCTATACTATGAAGTTATGCAGCAAACATTTTTTATGCAGCAATATAGCATCTGTCTATGTAGACATTTCCACCAATGTCACATGAGAGGGACTTTATAAGAACAATTAACGAACACAAATAACAATCAAACTCAGAACAACTATCTGTGGATCACAGTTACACAAATAATTTTATTGTGAGGGGTTCGAACTCACGGTAATTCGGCGGTAATTTTCCTCTGTATAATGTGAATATGTAATTCTTTTTCCGACATAAATGTACCTACCCACCCACTCAGATGAAATTTTGTTTGATACCAGACAAATCTCGATTGCCCAAAAATTATATTTAATATATACAGCATATAAAGATAACATTTCATCATACCTTAAATTGTTTTTTTTTAATGGAAATTTCCATATCACCTAACAAAAATCCCCTACTTTACTTTCGTACATTTCATATGAACCATCGCATACTACGGGCAGGCGATGTGACGCCTATGTGCTTTGGCGTGTGATGCGCTGTGGCCTTCCGCGGGTGTAATATGCGCGAACCTTAGTAATAGCTTTATGTGTTATACATGTTATAGTATGTAGTTATTTGTTATACATTAATACATTCAAATCAAATCAAAAATATTTATTCAATTTAGGTACTAAGAAGGCGCTTATGAACGTTAAAACTACTACTAATTGTAAACTACTACTACTACTAACTAATTGGCTTAGAACGGGTACCGTTAATTTTAGTTTGCCACAAAATCATAGTAAGAGTTGATGTCCGCTATTATAATATTATCTGCGCATATTTTTTAATTTAATGTCCATATTTTGTATTTTGAACATTGCGCATTTTGGTATACGTTTTACAATAGACACCGGCAAATGAGCAAATCGTGCCTTGTCAGAGAGAAAACAAAATTGTCAGTTGTCATTATTCGCGCCAGAAATGCGTTACCAACTTTGGTACATTTAGTGCTTTTTATTATTATATCTAAATGACATTAATTTGTGATATTTAAGTAAGTACTTATTAATTAAGCGTTCAGTAATGTATTTGTATTACTGTATTTGTATACATATGTTTAGTGCTTGCGATTACAGCCGGTCGTCATTTGTTATAAGAACGCAATGTATAGAAACGGATCAACAGGGTACAATAGGTACCAATATTAACAAAGTAGATGCGGTTTTGTAGTTTGTTTGGGATTTTAATTTGTAGTTTATGCACATAATCAATGCGCCTCTATAAAATGGCATTCTCTTGTACGTTTACGTAAAAAAAAAACATTTGTTTTAATTCTTATCTATACTCATGGATCATATTTCATTTAGTCCAAGAGATGATTTATTTAGGATAATATGTGTAATATATTAACTGATCCTAAGACATACGCTATTATTTTGGGTTAAAAAAAGCTTGTTTGTCTGCACACACTTGAAATGTATTAACTGTTTATATAATAAAATCCTAAATCGCCCATGTTCGAATACGCGTCATTTGAAAATAACTGAACTGATATGATATTTTTTTTAGATTATCATAGATTGAATCTGAGAAAATATCATTTTAAATTCATATACATTTCTATAAGAACTAAGTAGTTAATGATTAGAATATATTTATAAAAATATATGCAAATCCTGTAAAACTCTCTAGTATAGTACTGTCACAAGATAGGTTTGAGATGTGTGCTAGTAATTATTATAATAGAAATAAATGTAATTGTATATGAATTACAGAGACTCACATAAATATCTAGTTATGGAGAGCAAACCTCTATAAATCTGGCTGTTTTAATATTAAAGTTTTAATTATTAAATTCCATGATTGTATCAATATACAGTAGAACCACATTAAGTTAAAAATCAAGAGAAACACAAAATATTTTAAGTTATAAGAGTTTTTACTTTATCAATTGTTTATGTTAGAGAGTGATTGATGAATTAATATACAGTTATTTTTACCCAAATGCGCCAGAAGAAGTGATAAAATAAAATACATAGACATGTTACATAAAACTAAAACTTTAGTTAAAGATTAGTCTACTGTAAAATGTCAGTGACATTTTTTTTTAAACAGTTAGAGGTTTCTTAATCAATTTGATTTTCTATGATAAATAGAAAACACATTAACTTTTATGTTGTTACATTGCTCTATAAATGATTGTGCAGTCACTATGGCTCTTCTTGCTTCATTGAATGATACACTCTTGATGGAGTTTGTGGCTCATTAATAAAATCTTGTCTTTATCACTTTTTTTTACACAGACAGTTTATGTTATATCAGTTGTCAAAACATTTCTTCAAGTAACTACATCAGGGCTAATACTGAAATTATTAGTTTAAGTTATAGAGGGTGTGTATTTTAAGTACCAGAGGTTTTGAGGTCTGAGGGGAAGGGAGCAGATTATTTTTTGAATTTATAGAGGTTTTTACTTTATCGAGGTTTGTGTTATCGAGATTCTATTGTATTAATATTATAAGGTTCTGTTTTGAATACTTTGAGCCACTATTTTATTATGTTAGAGAAACTGTGAGTTATTATTATTTTCATAATTACCTGTGCCTGCATCTTTGTTTGAGTGAACCTGATTTATGTTTTCCCATGTTATTTTAGACCTTATATTTCAACTTTGTGGGCTTTTGTAAGTGTAACTATTAAATAGACTTTTTAAACACTTATTGAAGCTCAATAAAATTGACATAAATACTTCAATTGGTTTAGTAGTCGGTGGCTGATGGTTCAGAAAGGGTTGACCTAAACTATCACCTAATGGACACTATATGTTTTATGAATAATATAGGAGTACAGATTACTTATCTCAAATACGTATCTTCTATCTATATAGATAATACAACTGTTACTCAAATATCAATGAACCTATAATCAATCTGATTAAAGTATTAATTGTTACAAGTTCAATTTCTACTAAACTCAATGTAACCTGTAAGTAGTTCTACTTCTGATTTAGCATATTAGTTTTCTACACCTAGGATAAAACATACTATTGACCAACACTCACTAAACTAGTGTTCTAGATTAAAATATGTGTCACAATAAGTACTTACATATATATTAAGTTTGTAAAAGATAGTCTTGTTTTACATTCATATTCTTTTACAGTTTTATCTAATCTCTTTGGTTGCTTTGCTCTAATAAATCACTTTTTAATGGTTGAATTTTATTTTTATATAAACAGATATGGAAGACTTCACCACAATCACAGCTACTTTGAAAAAAATCACTGAACAACTAGAAGACAATAGCTTACAAAACTATATGACAAAAAATCCAAAATATATTGCACTGCAATCACATCTAGCCACAAAAAGATATGTTGATTATAACATATTTCAAAAAGTGCTAAACATATGTGTACGAGATTTGGAAGAAGACATAAAATATACTGCAATAGTATTAAAAATTATCGCAACTATTCTTAACAAAATAAAGGTAAGATATTTGACCTATTAATGATTTCTGATTATATTTTACTTTTTAGCAAATCTGATAAGAATGTTTTATTATTTATAAATATATTTTTTTTTGTTAATACTTCAGGATGAAGCATATTCACCTGACCCAGCAATTCTTGTACCATCAGCTATATGTATTATACGTAAAATTAACATTACTTCTACAATATCCAATGTGGAGAATCTAAGAGATTTGTACATCAATACAATACATTTATTTCCTAAGGAGACACTTGTTTCTATAGTGTCTAATAATGAAGCTTTAATTGTAGAATTATTTAAATCCCACAACTATGCACAGTTACAATTGGAATACAAAATACTGGTAAGTGTTATTTTTAATTCTGAATGTTTAAAATATATGAAGTATGTTATTTTATCATATGTATAGATAAATCATTAAATTATTTTTTTCCAGTTATATGACTTTTTGTATAAACTGTTAGAAATATTGCCACCGGAGATTAAATTATCATTTATGAATTCAATGACTTCAGTTTTGTTTTCTAAATTTATTCCTAGTATTTTGGATGATATTTCTTGCACCACAGATGAAAAAAATATCATGCAATCAATAAATGTACTGGAATATATAACTAGTGAACTAGCTGAAATTGATTATTTTAAAACTGCACAATGGATGTCATTTTTGGAGAACATTTGTAATCCCAAAAAGTAAGTTGTTCAGTAGTTTATGTCATTTAGATAAAATTCCTCCTATCAATTACAGCAAAAAAAAAATTTTTGTTAAATATTATTTAGTAATTATGTACGTAATAATTTTACAGAAACACATTGTTCTCACTAATGTAGTTACAGCAAAGTCCACTTTTGGTAGTTTCGATTATTTGAACTTTGATAAGTTTGATCGAAATTTCATTGAGTGATTAGGGCATACTAACCTGTAGATGGCCTTGAACATTATCAAGTAGGAAAACCATAAAGTGAAATACCCATTTATATACCTTTTATTAATATTAACTTTAATTAATTGTGATTTACAATACTTTAATAAAACATTAACTTAAATATGGCTGTATATATTCTGTCTATCTAAATCTATATATATACTAATTGACACCTACAATCACTTTTCTTTAAGTCTTGCGAAAATTTAAAAACAGTATGACCAATTTGTATTTTTGTTTTTCATTTTGATTAGCTGTAATCAATCTTAATCAAACTACCAAATTCAATTCATTAAGAACAATAGAACTGGCGTTATCTAATGTCTTTTCTGCATTTAGTGTCTTTTGGTTATTCAATGAAACTTGTTTATACAGTAGAACCTCTATAAGTCGAACATCAAGGGAGACGCCCAAAATATCAAGTTATAGAGTTTTCGACTTATAGAGAATGGAGGTTTTGGTATTTGAAGCGAAGGGAACAAAACATTTTCTTGAGATTTGGAGGTTTTCAACTTATCGAGGTTCAACTTTACGAGGTTCTACTGTACTTAAACGTATTTTAATAATATGAAATTTAAATAGGGATTCTAACCCACGTCCCTTTACACGGCGTTCATATTCACTACCAACAGAGCTACCGTTGCGTTAAACTGAGCTATTATTGCTTTATTACTTTTAATATTTTAATATTTTTAATATTATGAGATTTAAAAAAAAATTCAGAATTAGACACAACTTGTTCTATTGATCTTAACAAATTGAAGTTAGAAGGTTGATTAGGAGTGATTATAGCTAATCAAAACGTAAAAACGTTTTTTAGTGACAATGAAGAACTTTGATTTTAGGTGATAAAAAGTTCACTGGGTCAACTCGTTTCTGAAAAAGTTGAGGGTTGATTAATTTTTTTTTTTAATATTATGTTGTATATCCTTGAACATATTTTCAGATATCCACTGATGCTGAAAAATCTTTTAGATCGAGAGAGTCAAGTCTGGCATAGATTATGGATTGTGTTCATTAAACTGCTCAAGAACCAAATTACAAGCAACATTATAAGTAGTGGAACACCTATTAATTCAATGTTGCCAATTGTTGAGACGGCATTTAAATTGGACACAAGAAACAGATGCAGAGCATTTCAATGTTGGACTGTATTGACAAATAATTTTTCATGTGAGATCAATGAAAACTGTATAAATAAGCGGTTAAAACTATTAATTATACCATTAAAATTGAACAATGCCAAAGTGCAAGAGACTGCTATAGCTAAATTTAATTGCTGGTGGCATTTAATAATTAAATTTCAATTGAAATTTGAAAAGTTTGTGGAACAGATCTTAATATCGTTTCTACATTTTTGCTTTGGTAAACACAATTCATCTGGAAAGTCTAACTTTACACCGGGCCAACTTTCTGATTACTTAAAAAAACAAGGGGTAGAAGCATTGGTTGAGATTATTGGCCATGTGAACTGTGCGGGATGTGTTGAAATAACCAGGTTGGAAGGAAAACTTATTAATAAAAAAGTATTAGCAAACTATTGGATGGACTGGACGCATTCATTAAAAGTTGCTATACAATTTTCACTGGATAATATTGATGACTCTGTGCCACAACATGTTTTGTGTTTATTAAGATCATTTATTTTGACGATGAGCTGCTTGCCTAGTAATAAAATTAAGGATGATATCATAAATGATCTGTTGATGATGCTGTCTAAATTTGTTCAGGTAATTGTAAATGTATATATTTGTACATTCAGCTAATCATTACACTTTAATAAAACTGTGACTATATATATTTATTAATTTCGTAAATTATTTTTGGTTACAAACTTAATTATGGACCTCATACCTAAAACATGTATTTCTATTACTATTATACTTTTAAAATAAACACAAAATGTATACAAATGAATACTTTAGACATTAATATCTATAATAGAAAAGAATATTGCATATAATCACATATTATATACAATAAATTGGGCATATTACATTGGGCATATTCATCCATATATGAATAAACAAATATGCATAAATCTCCTCTATTTCGTCAAATACTGTTTGTTTTTTAGATTTAGTATTTATCAATAAAAAAAATTAGGAATTGTTACTCTTTCCTACCTCTATACAATTTTAACTCACGATTGTGACGGAATTTGGACTACTTGGAAGAACAATAGTAATAATCATTGCTTCACTGTATATTTTACTTTAAAACTCTTTTATACAATTATAATTACATGATAAAAAAAATACTTTTGTTGTATTTCAGGCTAGCAAGCAACACAACCATCATTATGCTGATACTGTATTCACATTATTGTTGTCATTTTTTATTGATGAACTTAATATTAAAGAAATTTTGAATATAAAAGATGAAAACCAGAGTACATTGTACAGAATAGTAAATTTAACATTGGATGCTTCATTCAAGAAATATTATGAAATGTGAGTTTCTTTTTTTCCTTTCATATTACATATTACATTATACATAATAAGCAGTATAAAGATAAATATAACCTGCAAAGTTTAGAGTTATGGCCACAATCTCACCTGATTTTAAGTAATGATGTGGCCCAAAATGGTGGACATGCCTAGTGGAGGGATTGGCTCTCAAGTGCAACTGCCGGAACTTACATATAGCCCTACCACCATGCTATAGTTTCCTCACGATGTTTAGCGTCACTGTAAGGTCAGGCTCGTTGTATTCGTTGGATTCAAACTCAAGTACATTGACACAGCATTCATACGCTATACTAACTGAGCCATCATCAAGGATCTCTCATTTTGGTGACATCATATTAAAATACTAGGTGCATAAAAAGCATGGTATTTTTATTGGTTCATTTTATTGGAGCTTTGATTATAAAACAAAATTAAATCTTGTACTGTATTCTTTACATGTAAATATAAACAATTGTGAACCTGAGTAATAATATATGTTCATCTATTAGAATTATAAATATGAATTATAAATTTGATTTTAATGAAACAGACACTTTTGAAACAGTTTGTCGTAATTCAAAACTTTTTTAATTTCAGGGGAGATAAACGAAAAATCGTCCAAAAATTGAAACCAATGGTAAAGGTTATTTTAGATGATTCTGTAGGATTACAGTATATCTTAGATAATATTTTAAACTGCCTCCCGACAAATGACATTACACTGACGTTTTGGACAGCATTGGTAGAGTGTATTGGTAATTCAGATAAGGATTACAATCTACAGAATGTGTTTAATATCTTTATATGGCCTTTGGAATCTTTAAATATGTTTAATGAGGTATGTATGCATATTGAGTAGAATATTGTTCTCAATTTTTTTATAGCAATAATTATTTATACATTATTTGACTGTCAATAGTATTGTCATTGTTGTTATATTTTTATTAATTTATATTCAAGGTAAAGTATCCAGCTAAGTTGTGGTACAGAACATACACTATGATGCACTTGAAATTTGGCAAAGGTGATTTTGACCGAGAAGTGTCACAAATACTACATTCTTCTAACATAGTCACGAATTCCAGTATTTATTTTGCTCTGTACGTTATATTAGCGATTTTGAAATGTGGTTTAATGGTAGAAAACAGTAAGTACATTTTTATACATATCATAAAAGTCATACTATTGTACAAAGAATTTGTTCAAAAAATATGTATCGACTTAATCATAATGCCAGCCTAATGAGTAATGATAGTGGAATACAGAATATGGTATATTTTTTATAGTTTAGATTTAGTGTTATGACCACAATCACCGAATGTTAAGTGATGATGTGGCCTAATATGTTGGACACGCTAAGCCTAGTGGAGTGATTGGCTCTCAAGCGCAACTGCCAGAACACACCTATAACCTTTAGCGCAGCGTCCGTACTGAGCTATCAGCGCTTCGAAAATACAAAATTTGTTGTCAGTTAATTAATAATAGAAATAACTATTAATTATGAAGACTAGCAATTCCAAAGCTAGCTATGTATGTTGCCCGATTTTCTTCCTTTCTGTTGCGAATTTGATTTACATTAAAAGATGAGATGATGATGAGGTTTTTTTATTAATATATACAAAGTGTAAGTGCTTGTGAAAGTAGAAGAAGCGAAAGATGTATGTCATGATTGTAGTAAGTGGAAGGATGTGGTCTTTGCCTACCGTTATGGGAGAGAGGCGTGATAGTACGTATGTACAAAGTCTAATATGTTTTTTCATTAATGCACTCATAATGTATACTGCATATAAGCAGTACACATCATATATGTGTTTTTTCCTTGTAACTATAAATACCTATTTTTAAAGTGTGGATAAGATATCACATTTATTGAAATAAATATTTTAATGTTACAGCAAATAAATACGAAACTGATGTTCAATTACTACAAATCCTATCAAAGCGCATTGATTGTTATGAACATATTGAAGAATTATTCCCTACACTAGTAGATACTCTTATACATCTACTGCAGTGTTACGCTAAGTCAAATAATGAAGAATTAGCAGTAAACATTATAAGTTGTGTCAAGAATCTGTTAAAATTAATGATGCCAGTATTTAAAGGAAACTCTGTTGTAAGTGTTATAGTTATATGTGTGTTATATTTTCAATCAATTTATTCACTAAAGATAGATTAGTGTATAATTTATAAGACAATATAAAAATATTTGTGATAATAATAAATATACTTTTTAAATATATTATCAAGATAATTATTCTAGCTTCAAGATATTATAGGATTTAATCACATAAACTTAAACCTATATATAATATTAATACTTTTTATTTCAGAATAATGAAATTCATACTATTATGGAAACGTTTTTGAAAGCTTTAGATTTGGTGTTCAAATCAGAAACATACGAAAAATTGGCAGACATGTTGTCTGATTTTACTACATTTTATTCATCAGTATTTCAAAATTTAGCACTGTTTATTTTTACAAAATCATCATCTAAAGACCAGGAATCAATTACTTGTAACAAAGGCAGTACTGAGATACAATCAAAGATGAATATAGAGAATCAAGCATTAAATAATCAAATCATGAAAAGTGGTAAGCTTTTTATGCCAAATACTAAAGAGGCAAAAAAAAAGACGAAGAAGAAGACTGAGGCCAGTATAGTAAACACTATTGTAGAAAATGGGGAAGAGTTTGTTGTTGTTAAATCTAACTGGAAATTTAATCCTAAGAAATTAACAGAAAACCAAAAAGAAAAGTTAAAAAAAAAGAGAGATATTCCAGCACTGTATCAGGATTTATCACAGTCTCAGGATGATATAAATTTAAAAACATGGAAAATCGATTCTCAAGATACAACAACAACTAGTAAGTCTTGCAGCATATCAACAAATGAAGGAAAAAATACACCATCAATTCTTAAAAATTTACCCAGTACTGAGGTAGTGCCTAAAATTTTGGAAAATATATTAGCAGAAAAAGATAAGAATGTTTCTGAAGTAGCTCAAAATGAAGTATCTAAGTCTAATTGTGAGAATGATAAGCAGTTAACAAATAAAAATTGTAAAACACCTCGCATGACACTACAAGATCGAGTTTTTCGTAATGTAAGGAACTTAATTGAAAAATCGAAAAAAGAAAGTGCTAGTGGGGACGCGGACACAACGTACAATCGAATTGAAACCATTATTACAACTCCAGTAAAACTAAGAGATAAAGATATTACTAGTTTGGTTCAGTCAGAACCACCTATGCCTCTCGCTGATAGACCATCACGTGTAAAAAGAAAACCAAAAAAGTTTGAAGAGACAGAAATTTTTGATTTAAAAAAACGTAATTTACAAAAATATTCGCAGAAGGAAGACAATATGGTCAATGATGGTGGTAGTCAATATGAAATAATTAATGACATAGAAAAACCTTTGGATAGTGAAACAGTAGTTGATGATATTGCAGGCAATAAGTCTATAGTAAATGATAATGTAAACATAGATAATGATAAAGGTATTGTAAAACCTAAATCGGTCCTAGAACAAGCAAAATGTTTGCGTGTTAAACTTATTAAAAATGGCATAGATAAAATTATTGAAAAATCTAACAGTTCTGTTATAAAAATAAATCCAGATATTAAATGTGATCAAGGTAGCACTCCTGTAATACAAGATCCTAAAGATGACTGTCAAAGTGCACCTTGTATAGGCATTGACACTTCTATTGAGCAAAAATCACCTACAAATGATAATTGTGATGTGCGTAAATCATCTGTGGAAGGTGTTATTAAAAAGAGAAAGTCACGGATAGAAAAGCAACTAGCTATCGATATGGCTGTAGGGTATATGCATTTAAATACACCATTAAATTCTCATAAACGTTCAACAAGGAAAACTATAGCAAGTAATGCCGACACTCCAAAAAAGAGACGGTTGATGGAGAAATTAAATCAATCTCTTGTAGAAATTAAAGTTCCATCAAAACAAGATAAAAAAACAAAATCAGTCAATATAAATTCAGATTCCATTACAGCTAATAAGGCACAAGAGCAAGGTAGCACAATAGATAATCTACCAACTAAAGACATCTGTTCTGAAGACGTAATAGAAAGTTCACAAGATTCTACTATGACCAGTATTACAGTTATAAAAAGAACATCTAAAAAGATACCTGTTGTTTGTATTGAAAATATTCAGTTGGAGTCAAAATTTAATGAAAATAGTACTGAAACTCAAAAACTATTAGAAGATGAGTGTCAAAAAAATATTGCAGATCCGTCTGCAAAAGAAGAAACTGATTTATGTAATAAAACATTACAGAAAGAAACTTATGTTACTTCCGCGCAAGATGAAACAAAAATAAATTTGACAAACACTATATCTGAACTATTAAGTGATAGTGATTGCCAAAATACAAAATCTAATTCTTTAGTAGTGAATCAACAAAGTAAAGATGATACTGAATTACCTCAAAATAAAACACATGACCTAAATATTAGTGAAAATGATTTAACAGAGAATATGAATACTCAAGAAATTTGTGACAATGATTTGTCTACTGATATTATGATTATTGATAAAGAAAAACTTACACCAATTATTGTAAGCAGTGAAGAGAATTTAATGGAAATTGCTAGTACTCAAGAAATAGCAGATGCTCCAACTCAACCCATAAATAATTCAGAGTTGATGTGTTTAGAATCTGAAATTTATGATAATACTAATAAGCCTGAACCATACAATAATAATATTAATGAAAATGAATCTAAAACGAAAAGCATTGTAGACCGTCATGAAGATAATACGAAAACTATTACAGAGTTAGAAAATATTACAATGGGTTCTGATAAAATCGATGATATTTCTTCACCGTTCAAAGATGATGTTCAAAGGAAACAAGAATTTATGAATAGTACGGTCGAAATATCGCCTATTAAAACTATGAGTCCAAATATTTGTGAAGATAAATTAAAATCGCCTGATAAAACGACAGAATATGTTGTCATCATATTGTCTTCCCCTGTACATAGTAATGGTGAGCCAATACAGAAGGAATCACCGGAGATTTTCACTGAAGAAAAAACACCTGAGAATAAGATTGAATACTCTCCAACCAGATCAGAGATTACTGTTACTAATACAAGTCCAAGTTCGGCGTTATCTCTAAAAAAGAATCGACCTCAAGTACGTGGAGGAGGTCGCGCTGCGCAGATGCTAGGCCTTTGTGTACCAGAAAAACTCCAATCCTTGATGTGTTCTGAGAAAACTGAAACTGAGGAAGTTAAAAAAAATGTCAATGTCAATACACCCGCTAGACGGAATTTACGAATGATGTATAATTGTATAAATGATAATAACGATAAAACAGCGGACAATGAAGTGAACAGTGGGAATTTCTTGATGTTAAATAGACTCTTACCTCCGAGCGATTGTAGCCCATCAGGGCCCATATTGAAAAGGAAATTCATTGATATCGTTGACGATGTTACGATCTCACCGGCTAGCAAAGTAAGTATTCATCCAGACATTTATAAATGCTTTAACTATATGTATTTACAAAGTTAATGATTTTTTCATTGTGAATATGATAGTAGATATGAAGTAATGAAAGCTATGATAGTGTGTATGGACGCCGCGTCAAGGGATAACGTGAGTTTGAATCTAGCTACAATGAGCTTGACCTTGCAGTGTGATGCAACCATAGCATGGTGGTAGAGCTATTTCTAATGCCCGCCTGGCTAAACATCACCCTCAATTTGAAAATTTGCCACCAAATACTTAAAGGTCTGTTCCGGCAGTTGCACTTGAGAGCCAGCCCCTCTGCTAGGCTTAATGTGTCCACCATCTTGGGCCACATTATCACTTAACCTTAAACTTTATAAAAAAAACACTAAAGCCTAAGTTTCGACCAATGAATTCATCACTTCTGGAATGTCTCACAGTATGTAATAGGTGTATAAAAAACATTATTTTTTGTGTCACAGAGAAAACGAGTCAGTTTTCACGATCCGCCTGTTTCTACAACAGTATCTGTACAGAAGTATATAGAGCCGTCCGGGGTTCGGTCTCCTCAAAATTCAGCTCAGAAACGCCACGAGAGGCAATCACGGTCACAGAACTGTATGAAGTCACCCCGGAGACTTGATAATGTGTTTAATTTGAATAACGCATTAACTAAAGCTGTCGAGAGCTTTGTCGACGTTGACGTACCACTGAGCACTGAGGACAGTCAGATGACAGAACAAACACCGGTCACTGAGATAGTGAAAACCAGCGAATTGGATGATACACGACCCATCTGTCTAGAGTTATTAAATTGCAAAGATCCTATCGAAAATATCGCTGCAGAATTATCATCAGCCGGGATGAAGTCGTTGCTTATAAAAGAGTTGGAAGGTAAAATCGAAACAGTTGGTGATTTAGCAAAGATGACAGAAGTTAATGTGAACAGATTATGTATTAAGACGCCCAAAGTTAAAGTCGCTAGGCAAGCTTTGAACGACTACCATTTGAAATTATCTGAGAAAGATACGATTTTAGATAACACTGTGAGTGCTATAGATCCAGTTGGAACCGATGATAAAATGGTTAAGGATATGGAAACTCAAACAGATAAAGTTATTGCTATTGATATGGAGATACAAACTATGGCTGTGTCTTTAACAGCAACTTCGATGCAAACGGATGATATATCAAATTCTACAGTAAGCATTCAAACTGATGAGTCAGGATGCAGATCCACTGCTGAAATTATTAAAGCTTGTATATCTGAGGTGAGAAAATGCTGTTCCTTTGTGGTTTATTAAATAAAAGCAACGCCGTTAGTGCTCTTTTATCCTTTTAATCTTATAACGCAGAAAAGTTTGTTTGCTTGTATGTTTGTTCGAGCGCGCCAATCTTAGAAACAACCAGTCGGATTTCAAAAATTATTTTGTATTTGATAGATCAATCATAGAGGAAGGATTTCTACTATTTAACATTACGTTACCACCCATAAGAGCGAAGCTATATTGAAAAAAGTTACAAAAAGTGTAGTTCCACGTGAACGAAGTCGCGGGCACGTTTAGTTTTTATATATAGAGTAGATCAATATGTCAACGATGGTAATGTCTGGAATTGCCGCCCCTCTCTGTGTATGCGCTAAAACCTTTTTTGAATATATTTTAATTTGTAGGTTTTAAAAATATACAATACATACTTAAAAATATATATGTATATATTTACATATATAACCAGATCGAGTTTCTTGCCGGTTTTTCTCGATGATTGGATTATTTTCCGAACCGGTAGTAGTTTATTAAGTCAATAAGCGCCTTCCCAAGGCCTAAATTGAATAAAGTTTTTTTTATTTGATTTGAATAAAATTAATAGTATCAATATATAATTTCACTGAAAAATGGTTGATATTATTTTTTAATATACAAAAATGGAAATGGTTTTGACTGGTTGAGTTTAATATATCAAATAATTACTGAGCTTGAGCAGTCTCAGAATAAGAAGTTTATTTCAACAAAGCTTAGTTTTAGACTTTGTTCATGTGGAACTAAATCTTATTTTCCTTACCTTCAGGGGCAGAACTTTTATTTCAGTTAAAATTAACATCAAAAAAGTAACATTGTAATTAAGTAATAGTTTGTAAATATACTTTTCTATTTCAGAGGCATGATTTCATGGAACAACTCACCAACCAAATCGGAAAGACTGAAATGCAAATGGTTGCAGAGAGATTACCGTTCAGTACAATAACTGATATATTTATGAAAAATATTAATGAATCAAATATATCTATGGCTTTTTCCAGTTTATTGGACCACGAATGTATAGAAAAATCAACCGATAGGGGTTCACAAGAAAACCGGTTATCATATATACGTGATTATTTATTGGAAAAGTTCAACTCGAAAGATTTAAATTTGTTCTGTATTAAGTTATTACTAGAATTGCACGAGAAGTCCACAAAGAATTGAAGATGCAGTTGCTCTGTAACGAGACTGTTTGATATCAGCTAAAGAATATACGATTTTCAATGATTTCAAATAAAAAAATATTTTAAATGACAATGATCTACATTTTCTGCTCTTTGCGTACACATATGTAAGGTTTTACAACTGTTCACTTGTTAATTCTTATCTTAAACAGCAAATGCACTATGTTTTAAAATTAATTTTATACATAATTATGCCATAAATATACAGGTAGAACTTCACTTTATTTAACAAAACGTAGAAACTATTGGACTTTGATTTACCTTACTGATCATACAATATCGCCATTTAAGGGTAATAAGTCAATAACGCCATAAAACATGAAATCCCTCATAAGCAACTTCTTTTTGAAAATCTGCCGTCAAATACCTATAGGCGTGTTTTGGCAATTACACTTGACCCTTCCACTAGGTTTAGCGTGTCCACCATCTTGCGTCACATCGTCACTTACCACCAGCTGAGAGTGTGGCCATAACGCTAAACCTATTAATTAGTATAAAAAAAACTTCGCCATTTTCAAGTGCGACAAATACACGTTTCAATCTTAATCGCCAAGTATTTAGTGCTACATATAATTAATGTATAGAGGTTTACATAACAATGATTGATTACGTCATTTCTTATACAAATGAAAACGAATATATATACTATTAAAAGTATTTTATTACAATACAAAGTTATTCAGTACCTATTTACAATATTCAGTCATGATTAGTGATCGGCTTTGATCACAAAGTTTTTGTATTTACAAGAACATAACGTACTGTGGCTGTGTTCCCTTATACACTGCGAGCATTGTATAAACTGAAAAACCGTTCCTTTATATTTAGCTATACTGGTTACTGTTTAAAACAGAATGCAGTCCATCATACTATTATTTATTTATTTGTTTATTTATTAATCTCATTTTTTATTTATTTATGGAATACGCTTAATTCTTCGGTTACGTTCATTTTATACAAAGTATTGGTTTCACTCTGTAATAAAGATAATATTTTGAAATTTTCCATGTTTATTTTGACGGCCGGTGTCTTTGAATAACAATATTCATATAATCGCTAGTACAAGCTGTCAAATATCTGGACGCTGTTGATCACGTGATCAAAGCACTGAGAGCACCTTATCTCGAAGATTCCAGTACTCCAGTACAGTACAGTACAGTAAGAGTACAAAAATGGCGACGATATATGACGTCATATATTTCCCTAGGCTACTGCGGCCGTATACTGTTATCCATAACAACAAATTTCTCCCCAGTATGAGTACTGAATAATAATACTCTATGTATAACGGAACACACCCTATATTCAGTTGTTACAAATTATGTAATTATTTCAAAATATAGCACCTAAAATATAAAGGTATTCAAGATAAAATTAGAACGTGGCTGTTTTGCGAATATTTAATTTGTATCAAATTAATATTATCCCTACTACTATTATTTGAGATTTTGTCTTTTGTATGAACTTCAATTAGGAAATAAACACTTCGTTACATGGAGGTGTACCTAAGATTACTGCGTTTATTTATTTATATTCTGTGGTCTGTTGTGTTGTCAAGAGGATTTATTGGACGGTCTTCAAAAAATTGCATTTGTCTGCCTTTCTACTTAATATCTAAGAATGGATCATGTATTCTTAAGATTATATTAATTCTTAAAATGTCAGTTTGTCCAATTACTGATGTCAATTATTCTTATGAGAGAAGTTTAAGAAAATATACTGCGGATAAGCCAATAAGTGTTTTTTTTAATATAATCTATTCTGTTGAAACCTAGAAAAACAGTGGTTTAATTTAACTAAAATTGACTTTGCTTTTAACAGCCAGGAAAAAGTATAACAGTTTCAATTAATCTAAGTAGACACTCATTGATATAGTATGATGTTGTATATTCAGTATTACATTAATGATGTAAGGATGGTATCAAATATACAGAGACAATCTTAAATTCAAGACTGCCAAAAATTTAAATTGTAATAAAGATAACGAGTTTTATTTTACTATACGTATGGTTTACAATTGCTTTTTATAAATAGTCATAATAATGCTATTCAAGTTATGTGGAAAACCATTGCCCGTCGATTCATCTGTACCGAGTGGTGCTTATATTTTAAATAACTAGTGGACATGCATATCGGTTCGCTTTAAATTGAATATGAAAGAAAGTGAACGTATGTAGCGAACGGGATCAATTGCTGTTAAAGCAATCTGCGCTTGAAGACTAAATATGAATTACAGAAAAAAACACGTTGGCATAAGTGCCACAACTTAATTATTCATATTTTTAAACAATACTAATTTTAATATAACTATTACATACTAGATTGTAGGTACTTATATATATAGTAAGAACGTACACACGTAACATTTACAAAATATTTCACGTGTCCCTCACCCGTTTTATAATAGGTACCCTTAGCCTTAAGGCATTAGAGGCATGCTCTTTATAAGTAAGAATTGTTCTAAATAATCTTCTATCAACTGTAAAACTATTGTATACACCGAATAGGTATTCTAATTATTATTACACAAATATTTTGTAGGAACTATCTTAACAATAAATTATCTTGAAACTTATTTTACGTTTCATTTGCTCTTAAAACAATAAAACAATCTATACAATGGCAAAGGCCGTTTCGTAATGTACCATTTCAGTCAAATTTATTGATGTGTGATTACAAAAGCTATAATTTTGGCTTTAAAATTTATTTCGCTAAATATATTTGTGAATGCATACGTTTTCGTATACATGATCTACTGTAACTAATGTTGACATAAACCCTATAGATATATATCTATAGGGTTTTGATTGGTTTAGGATAACTAAGCAAAATTAACCTATCCCAATTTAAACTTTTACCCACATTTTAGTTCACATTTATTATATATATATTATATTTATTGCTTCACTGCATGTCCATCCAAGATTGTAAGTCATTAATACAACATTGACTATTCGCTTCATTATAACTTACATACAATCTGATTCCATCACGTTCACTATAATATATGTATTTATTTATACTTTGGTCCCTAATTGAGCAGTTAAATATTACCTTAACAGAGAGGTTAGACGGTCAGCGTCAGGGAAATCGCATTTCAGCGACGTAATCTATATGGTCCAGGTTGTGTTGTGAGCTCGAGCGTCGAGGAGCGCGAGGCCTGTGTAGGTTGTGATGAGAATGTGCTCGCATTACTCTGTAATTGGCTTCGCGACGTGGTCCAGCGTCGCTCGTTTTTCTTGTTGACGTTACCCACTCGTCGTCTCGTGCTCGTATCGGTCCAGATTGTTTCCTGTAATTTTCGAAGCCGCGACGGTTTTCTTCATAAGGTTGTCTTAACCACGTTCTATCGATATCGTGTCCATATGGATCTAATTCTCCAGATGGCTGAAATTGACTCGAACTTTGGCAATAATTAGATCTCTTCCATCCATCATCGTATTTTTTTCGTGCACCGTCGTTGTCGCCTATTTGACGTCTCTGCGACTGGTTTGAACTGCTTTCACTCGTATCTTCACCCGATGTTCCTATTCCCAAATCTTTATCCTCACCATAAATTTTATAAATTCCGTTAGGACTCACACTCTTGCCGTTAAAAATTTGGTCATTCAGCATTAATTGCGGGTGGGGTATACAGTATGGGCTCGGAATTTGTTGTTCCAATTTTTTCATTTTTATATCTTCTTGCATTTTGGAACATGAGCCCGGTCCGAACAATGACAGAAGAACTGGTAAAAGGAAAAGGCCATGCATTGCTCCGAAAAATATTACCATGAATACCATTTTGAAAAACACTGAAAAGATGTAACTGTCTGCTAACAAGAGAGCGATTACACCAAGGATAGTACTAAATGATCCTTGAACTATAGGTAATCCTAGAGAATATAAGCATTCGCTTACTCTTTCGTTGGGAGTTTTTGCTTTTGATGCCATGTATGCGTAGCATATATGAGCCGTAAAATCAACTGAGAAACCAATGCACATGATAAGATTTATCATAGATATGGAGTCCAGATTGATATCCCATAACGCCATATATCCAACAACTCCAATCTCAATTGATATGATGCTAAATGCTACCCATAAGCTACATAAGATGTTGGGAATAAATATGAAAGAAGTTATCATCATCATTAATGCTCCATAGCATAAATTTTGCAGGGAAGTTGGCTTAACAAGCTCGAACTGAAAAAAAAGCAAAAATAAGGTAATTAATTTAGTATTGATTAAATACAGTGTTGTTTTAAACCATATGTAATTACATACTTGATCAAAAAACACGAAGTAAGGATGAAAGACGGATGCGTTCAAAGAAGACTCAGCGACGATGCTTCTTAAAACTTTAACCATCTCCTTTTCGTGATTCGTACCGCTTATATTGACTGCTTGTATTAGGAATCTTGATGCAACAATCTGATCCCCAGCTTCATTAAATTTAACATCCAATGAAAATGGATTTGCCGGAAATAACCATAACTACAACATAAGAATAACATTTATTGTAGTGATATAACAGAATATTATAATATTCAATAATATATACATTTCTTTACCTATCAATAATTTCTGTAGTTTTTAAGGGATTCAAATTATTTGATAGATGTCAATTATAAATTACAATTGTGACCAAGTATTTTTTGGTTTTTATGTTTTGATTTAGCTTAAAACTCAGTTTATATGTTATTTAATAATTGATAGCACAAAAAAAACCAACAAGCGTGATTTATTTCCTTGCCAAATAAACTATCTAGATAGAGTACCTAGAGAATCTGTATCATGTTGAAGCGCTCACCTCTTTATTATGAATTAACGTTCGACACGGCTGTATAGTTTCAATATCTTTGCCTTTTCCTTATAAAGAAAAAATATGACAATACCAAAAATTTGAAAAATAATAAATTCAAAAATGAGGTGTTTAAAAAACCATTTTATTAGTAAACTACGGATATGAAATAGGTAAACTGGTTGATGTTATTCTAAAGATAATAAACGAAAACCGGGTCCGTGTTCGTAAATTTTTTCGGGAGTTATCGTGAACACCTCGTATAAAAAAATCCGGACGTCCACGTAAAATGTTTTTTAAACAGACTTTATCAAGAAACCAAAACCTTGCCGGCTTCGCCGTACGAGGCATGCAATAATTCTTTAAGAAATGGTAAACCAAATATATATATTATTCCTTATCGGTTTTGATAAAATGTTCTACACTTAAAGATTTCCTTACCTCCTTGAGGTTCTGAATAAAATCATTTTCACTATCGATAGACACATTCAAATAGTCATTATTTCTGGAAACGTAGTCAACAAATGTTCGGAGCCACGACTCTGTGTACAGAGAATTTGAAATGTATGAAGTATTCTCTAGTCTTTTCGTAAGAGTTTCAACTTCCTCTTGTACTTTTGGATCTGAATAATTATAATCACCACTGATAACTACCTGAAATAAAAAAATCTTTGTGTGTTTGTTCTGAATAACAAAATAGCATTTTGAAATAAAAGCTACTTTTTAAAGTAAAAATATGTTGCAGCAAACTGAGCATTATATTTTGTGGTTATTGAATGTGATTGAGCCGTCACGTTCGTCTATGTAAGCGTTACATAATACAGTGTGACGCATCAGTCGCAATCAGTATCGATATAAATACGGTATATGGTTTGCCAATACGATATAGTTGTATTTCGTATTATTATCCTTGCCGTGATGAAATATTCACTTCTGTCGTGTAGACTTATTAGCCCACATCGTTTTATTGTCATGTATTTTAAATTGTTACCTGAATTCTGTATGGAAATTCTCTATAATATAGATCTTCGCGGTCGAAGAATTCAACTGAGTATGAATCCACTTTGGACAATTTCCTTCGCTCTAAGCCTTCTTTGAGATTAGTCACTCCGTAGCCTGCTCCAGCAAGGTATGTTAAAAATACTATTATGACCAACGCTTTAACCATGTTATTGTTAAGGATATCGGCCATAGTAGTACGAAAGAAAGCCATGATACAATGTTCTTTGTTGTCAATAGGATTATCAGGATCGGCCAGGTCTATGCCCCCACTGCAGAATATTCTATATAACAATAACTTTTCTTCTGTAACAAACGTAATAGTTGTTTAATACATTCAATATATATTTTATCGTACAAAAGAATAATAGGAACTATCTAAAATAAATAGTACCTTTTCTTGCCCTAGACTCAGGTAAGACTTTCATCCAAGTTATAGTGTGACGATTTTGCTTTTCGCGATAACCAGAAATGGCTACGCAACCAGCAAAGAATGTGAGATGCCATACGAAAGTAAAACAAACGGCTAAACCTGAAAGGAATAATACGAATTATAGATTAATTTGAAACAATATAGGTACATTACTTAACTTTTATGTGAATACATATTATAAGACACAAAACAGACAGGTATAGAAAGCCAGCTGTATGCAAGCAACGATAACATGGCATGCACGCAAATGCGTACTAACGAATATCTAAAGACATATCAGTGATATGTATTTATATGTACTACATTACATCCATATAACCAACATTTTTCAATAAACAACTTACATAAATTTATGTATTATAAACTAAATCTGCTTAAATAATTTATTACGAATATTTCTGTTGAAATTATTGAATGGAAATATCCAAAGTTGCCAGATCTAGTGCTACAGTGAAATATAAGTAACTAAATTAATGGTCAATTACAACTGTTCTTCTGTACCTATATATTCTGAAGACTTACCAGAGTACATGCAGAAAATTTGCACTGAAGGAAATGGGGAAAATATTCCAATAAAAAATGATAACATATCGGTGACTGAAGTAATTGTGATTGAGACTGCAGCTTCTGATAACATTACACCCATACGTTCCGGAACTGGCAACTTTGGAGAAGCTCGTCTCCATGCCGCTAACATTACAAACGTGTCATCAATTCCAATACCTGTAGGGCGTAATGTAAAACTATATTAAAAGTATTTTCTATAAATCAAAATATCATATACATATATTTCTTATTTACCGATCATTAAAAAAGGTGCTGCTAAATTAATTCCGATAAAAGAGATCCCTAAATATATAGCGCAACCGAAAGCTGCCGCTGTCGCCATTACAGCGGATATGTTTCCTAGTAAACCCAGCCAGGGCTTTGATCGGACCCAATCGGCCATCATGCATGTTACTATGGAAAATATTCCCATAAGGATAAAAGTCGAACTGAAGAACGGTATGACAGTTCTAGTGTTTTTTTCAAGTTCATGGTCTAAGGTACGGGAAGCAAATCGTGCTACGGATATATGTTTGAATCTGCCCGTATCTTCTGCAACTCCAACTTCATCCAGAAAAGCATCTTCCCATGCGGCACCTCTGAAATAACATACTTAATTTAGAATAGTTCATGCTAGAAATACATAAAAGATAATTCATTTTTATTGATATTTATAATAATCATTAAAAAACTAATAAATAGTTTATTAACATCAGCCTTTCTATTCGTATTCTTGTGTTTCTAGTCTATCTGGTCTTTCGTAGTATATTGATCGATTTCATATACCGTGTCAAGATCGAAATTTTATTATTATGTTGCACTGTCCATAATTCACATAGATAGGTAGCTAGATAATAAATTCGTTGGTAGTTACTAAAGTTTATAATTGTTTAACGGAAGTTGAAGTAGGGAACTAATTAACAGTATTCACATACACATATTAAAACAAAAACGTTTTTACTTCGTTTCTGAACATAAATAATTATTGATACAATCATATCTTATTATAATGCATGTATGATAACTAGTAGTACAATTGTAGTTTAGTAGTTGTTAATTTATGTATAAGTCTAATTTCATTAAAAACATCGCGACGAATCGTACAAATTTGAGATAAGTTCTTATCATGAAAAATACAAAATTATTTTAATTTTCTTGGTATTTTAAATATGCCAATATGTGACGAACTGGCCTTTACCTTTCTTCGGTTTTTTGGGAAAGTAGTCAAGCATTTATTGGCGGGTATAATTTTATAAATATAATTTTCTATAGAAATTCAGTAAAAGGACTATTAATAAAAAAAAATTTAGTGTTAAGGCCACAATCTCATCTGATGTTAAGTGTCGATGTGGCCCAAGGTGGTGGACACGCTAAGCCTAGTGGAGTGACTGGCTCTCAAGTGCAAGTGCCTGAACATACCTATAAGTATTTGGCGGCTGATATTATCTTGAGGATAATAGCTAGCCAGGCCGGCATTAAAAAATCTCTACCACCATGCTATGGTTTTACCAGGATGTTTTCCTTCACCGAAAGTTCAAGCTCATTGTAGGTGGATTCGAATTCACGTCAATTAACGCGGCATCCCTACACATTATCAACTGAGCTATCATTGCTTTGCTTCGAAAACTAATAGATTTAAATATGGCTAGTAGAGGAAACAAAACATTTGATCTTACATATTTTAAAATTATCAAAATAAATAAATGCTTTATATGTCAAAAACAGCCTTAACTGGGTCTCAATTTTAACAGCAATGACACGGGCATGAGATTTGAATGTGAATATGAATATCTTAACAGTATTAATTCCCACTATGGATATTATATTTTTCAAAGAATTGTATCGTTAAGATAAATGCGTATTATTTGAACAATCGTATGTGAATAACAATAATTCAATTTTATATAAAATATTAGTTTAATTTTTAGTAATTTTTGATATTTCACCTCTTTGATTGTGTCTCTATATAAAATTATTGATTTATATAGTTATGGTTTCGGATGTCTGTTATAATTTTTATAAGTAAGTACTAAGTAGTCACTGCAAGCTATTAAGTATTTATAATCAGATTACGAAAAGCAATTTCGAAATTGGTCAATAATGTCTGTAGTCTTTGTTAACAGGGCTTGACTATTGCATCAATACGGTGTTACTTAGGTGTGCTTAGGTTCCCACTGTAGTTCTCAGATATATATATATATACATATATATATACATATTCGTGTTCCGTACGTATATAAATAATGACATAAGTAAATACATACTTTTGCTCTTGAATTTTAGTGTCAGTCCTAATAAACCAGACTAATTGGACTGCTGGTACTGATACTATAATATCATCAACAACTTTAGATCCACCGAAGAACACCGGAAAAGCGTGTGCTTCCCAGGTCACAGGGTTGAACATTATTGGAAAAGTTAGATTCAGTTCACCTCGTTCTACCTGTAAAACCATATAATTTGTTACCAATATTATTTTTATATTAACTGTAACTATCGTAATAGGTTATTATTTATTTTATTACAGAAAATTACATTATCTATTTATCCGTTATTAATATACAAAATTATTAACAAATAAATAAGAATTATTTTATTCTCCAATTCAACAGAATTATAAATACATATTATATGCTTGCCTATATTATTGATATATATCATTTTAATCCCAACATGTAAATAAAAAACACAAAGATCAAAAAACCTGTGAAGAAAGTTGGCATTAATTATGGTAAAAAATAAACAGGGCATTGCTGATAATTATCATCAATTAACTTAATTATAATCAATTAACTTACAGCATTTGACAATCACGACATTAAATTTTCATATAATAATTAACTACAATTTCTGTTACAATTAACTGTTAAAGCCACTGTAAATATTTTGGGAAATTTCTTTTAGAAATTCTTTATAAGTTACTTATTACACATTTATCAGCCATCATTTCTTATAAACAAACTATGGCCAATAATACTTTTGTAATGGCTTTGGTCAACTGGTGGTCTGTGGTTGACGTAATACTATTGAAATAATTTTATCAATAAACGATCTATTGTTTGCATGGATTCCTCGTATTAACTTACAGTGTTAATGACTCAATTGGCATGCAGTTTTGTAGTCTTAATACGAACTGTGTTACGAAATGTGATGTATCAGTTAAAAGCGAAGACCCAAAAAATATAGTCTAAATATAGTTGTGTAATAAATTACATATTTGGGATTTTACAACACGCGCAATTTAGTAATTGTTTCTTTGCAACTGTTGATCGCATAAACCCATATCTTATATCTTTTATTTCTAACCATATAACATATATTTCCTTGACAAATTTTGGAACGAACATTTGTGGTTTTAATTTTGCTGAATTGGAAAATAACTTATTCATTATTAATCTTTGTTATTAGTGGCTCTACAAATAATTCACTTATCTATAATGAACGAAATTTCCTATCATAATATTAATAGGTAATCTAACAACAGTATCGTTGATAAATAAAAAAAAACTTTTTTACAACAAGTAAAGTGTGAGTAACAAAAGTAGATATAGATATAAATGTCACACTTTCATTTCCGATTTTACTGGACATAGATAATATGTTGTATTTTTTTAAAATACACTTATGCATAGAAAAATCTATCACGTGGATCCTTTATAACTTCACTTACAAACCATTTCGACATTCAAGGAAAAATAATAATAATTTTAAATTTTTGTCATGAAACGTCATGTGTTTTAGGTTACGTTTTGGACAAATAGGTAAAGAATTAGTAGGTATTATAGGATTTTATTATTTTAGCTTGGTAAAATCACCAGGTATATTTGATTAGATGAATCCGTCGAAATATATATTTAAATGATGGGTGTCATAGAATCCATTAGAGTAACATATGTAAAATTATATACTGTCTAAATGTTATTGAAAACGATTTTACCTCGCCAATAATTTTATCCAAGTTTAGGATGTCGTTAACGAAACATTGTCCTTCCCATTTGGCGCATTCTTCTTTATATGTGAAAGTCTCTCCAGTCGGCAAGGTGACTGTAATATTTTGGACAATCTCATCAAGTTCCCGTAATTCCTTCCACACTTCCGACCTCAGCATGTTGGTATTGTTATCTTTCGGTACGATTATTACTCGACCGAATCTACCTGTTACAGAAATGAATCTGTTGTAGAGCACATTAGGCATATTAACAATTAAAACAATATTCTAATTTGTCACAGAAGACGTAATATACGTTTTTCGTGTTGGATTTGACATAAGTAATTTTTTTTAGTCACGTTCAACACCCAGCTATAAAGCTGGTATACTATTTATATAACTTGATATATTTATAGTAAATTATGTATACAAAGCTATATTAAAGATTGGCAATCCACGAAGGCGTATAAAAACTAATGATATCAGCTAGTTGTTAGGAACTGTTTTGGGTAAAAGTATTAGAAAAGTATAAGGAAACAAGGTGCTACCTGATTCGATTAATTTAATGTTTTATTACAAATGTATAGGCAAAGCGTGTTTGGCCACACCATTAGTTGACTTGAGTTCGAATCTTAGAATGAGTCTAGCTTATTTAATGAAGCAAACATCGTTGTGCAACTATAGCGTTATGGTAGGGCAATTTCGTATGCCCGGCTTATTAGTTAACATCCTCAAGTTCAAATCTATCACCTTTAACTATGTTTTGACAGCTGCACTTGAAAAGCACTTGTTGTCCACTAAGTCTAGCGATTTAACATCGTTTCTTAACATCAGATGAAATTATTGTAATACACTGAAACATATAAAGAATTTAAAAAAGGAGTTCTCACCAGCCCGTGTTATCCTCCCAACGTTAAACCTGTGAGAATAATTTACTTTAAAATGTTCCTCAACTATCCTTCTTTCAAGTTTTCCTTGTCCGCTGACGGGTGAAAATAAGTATTCTGGATCCATCTCATAGTAGATTCTCTGGTAGCCGGTAATCATGAGTAACGTTAGTAGAACTGGTATAATTATGAAGTATCCTGGCTGTCTGCCAACCGCTAGGCCGAGCTTGTAGAACGATTTGTTTAGAACGTCGTCCACAATCGTTAATCTGCAACCCATCTGTAACAAGAATTTGATGAATTAGTATATGAATTCAGATATCATGTTGAGCGTTCTTAATGTAAACTGTCACTTTCATAATTCTGTAAAATTTTAAACTCGTCTATTTGCAAAGTTGGGCGTGTCTCATAAAGTGGTTGGCAATAAATCATTTTACCTAATAACATTTTTATTGTCATACTAAAAACCGCTTATTAATCAAATATTATCCTTTTTTTACAAAGATGGTAAACAAGCGTATGGCCTATTTAATATTAGATGGATACTGGCCTACGGACATTTTTAATATTATAGATATCACTAGCGCTTTGAAGACCTTTACCTTTCATTTCCTAAGGAGGTCTGTGAATTTTATTCACCGCAGGAATACAATACAATGTTATTTGATTTTAAACTTCGGTGGGATGTAGAATTACATCAGTAAGACTGCTCCAAGTGGCATACAACAGTTATGCTCCTTGTGGTATATATAAATACACTGGCTGAACCCAAATCTAGACAAACCATGAGTGAGTAACGGAGGTGAATTCTGATAAGTACTCTCTCGAACACGGATCCATACCACGCTGTTTCATTACTGGATGTACGTACGACGGGTTAATTCAGGAAGGCGATACCACTACGCGTTACACACTGCCTCGTGTTACACCTAATGTAGGGTGTAATGACGTCTGTATTATTATAAGTTTAGGACTTTATGATTAGACTAAAAACCATGTGAAGCTGTCCTTGGTTTTTGGCAATAAGGGAGTATTGGGTGATAAGCACTCACCACGTGCCCTTCTTCGCTCGCCCTGAGCCCGGGTTGCATATTGCGATGAGGAAGTCCGTAAAGAATAGGATTTTAAACATCACGTTAAAAAAAGAGGACTTCATGATTGTAGAAAGCTATAGTTATTCGTGTAGTCTTTTATCTAATATCTTAAATCTTATATTCTAATATAAAGCTTAGTTTCTCCCTTTTTTATAATGATAAATAGACGACGGTTTTAAATAAATTGATATTTACTGTATAATATTAGTATTAGAATATTTAAATGATGCATAAACTTGAACCCGTCCTAGTTAAATTACCACCATGCATTATTTAAAATATAAAACATTAGCTATGATCATTGAGAATAAATTATGTTATTTTATTAACCATCTATAGTATTGATATGTGTAGGTATTTAAGTTGTGCTAAACTGTTTATAAAACGCTATTTAATATTATGTGCTTGGGATACACTATAATATAGTAATTTATTACTAAAACTTAATCAAGTTTTTACTCACTGAAAACCGTTTCAATGAAATAAATTATTACAATTTATTAAATCTAAATCCGAAGTGGTCGGGGACTGAGAAAAATATATAAAGTTACAAGGTAAACTCTCACTCTGGTTACAAGAAGAAGGTCCGGATATTTAAAAAACGTCATATAAAAATCGGATTTATGTTATTAATCGTATTCAATTGCAACTAATCTATGTTTCCATATACTTTTCTATCTACCTCTTTTAACATTGTTTAGTATTAATATAATAATAATACAGTTATACATTGAAATAAGATTAACAACATATTAAGTGATTAGATTACAACGATTTGGAATATGTCATTTGAGTGTATTGCGAGTTATGACTAACGGGTTAAACACTCGAGATATAGGTAACTCTTATTACTTGCGGTTGTATTGTAGACGTTCATTATATTTGGTTGAAACCGCAGGTATATTACTAGACTTCAGGCCTTTATATATAAACCAAACTATTATATAGTATAACTAGTTTCGATATTATGATGCCAAAAACGAAAATCTTTTAAAAGAGCTATGTATTAAGCATATGCACCTACCTAATACGTGAATATATTCATATATGTGTTATGGCGTATAATTATAACTTTAGTTAATATTATTATGGTTTTCTTTTAATCATTACTTCGTAATTTTATATGTAATCCGGTTTTGCTATTACGCTAATATCACTATGACAAAGTGTTTGAGTATAAAAGCTTTTATATAACTAACTGGCATATTAAACCCTCGGGCTGAGTGCCCTCCGCATTCGCCCACAAAACTCGATAATCTCTTTAAAACTCTATATCTAACAGGAATATTTCATTCATAAAAAGGCATATTAAGGTACAATAGTGATTATAGTATCCACCTACTTTCTTATTTGTTTAAACGCTAGATGCTATTCCCAAATATTGATTCGATGAGAGTAGATAGGTAAATAAATTTGATTTTATGACTGACGCCTATCAAGTTATTTCACTAAAGGCGGTGAGTAACTAATGAAGCGTCGTATGTAGATATATGCATTCGGAAACGAGATGCAAAGGTTGCTCACAGGTCATGCTGGCGAGCCCGTTCTAACGAGTTTGTTTACACAGGAAAATTACTTTCGAGAAATATATAAAAGTATTTCCTTTTAGTCATCGCGTGCTTTTAAGAATAGGTACGTTTTTTATGATTATTGAAGGGGGAACTCAGTGCGTTTCGCACTGTTTAGATTTTAAGCATGCAACCGAATTAAATGTGAAACAGAAATCCATACCACGTGTAAATATATTAATTTATATTAACTTGATTTAAAATATACTCACTTTAAAAATATAAAAGTCTGCAAGCTGGACGTCACTTCATATTAGCGAGATTATTTTTAATCAATACCTAAATATGCAATTAAAAAGAAAAAAGCAAATGCATTGTGAGACACTAATTTTATACCAGCAAGTGCTCTACTTTGTCTACATAGTTTAATCAGAAATTAATAATTTTCGTGATAATTTTAGAGATAAATATTTAATAATGAAAAATAATAACAAGTGGTATTTGTACCCGTCGGATATAAAAGGTAACAATATCAAACAAACTATTTACTTCTAGGTTTTAATCTATCAAGATAATCAAAAATAAAGGCATACATACTTCAAATTAAGACTATCAAATATTGCAGCTTACGTTTTGAATAATAATATGGTAAAGTAATATTAATATATTTGATGCTAAGGACAGTACAATCCATAAACAAGGTCAATAATAAAGACACCAGTAATTCAACAAGACTAGTCACTGTCATGCCAGACTACACATCTCTCGGTAGTTGATCCTGAAACGTGACAAATGAAAAGAAAACCACTGTCACGTGTTCATTTTATGTGCATGGTAATTACAACCCAGTGATAATCTCTACTATTCCTCTCGAAAACTAGTTTAACACGGGCTAATCCTAGAACGCGGTTTACCTAAGAACGTCACTATGCCAAATACTTCACCAGTGCCTCTAACCAATTCGCTTTTAAACACTGGATAACGTAAATAAAGCAACAGCAATTGTTGAAGGACAAGTTGGCTAGAGGCACTGGTGTATCTTGGTCGCGAACCATTCAGACACGGTTGTCTTTTTATACTAAACCGGAGATGAAAATGAGTTGATAGTTGTTTTAAGATTTGCATTAGATAATGAATGGTATATAACATCATGATTATACCTTTGATCTCAGCAATCTGTAATTATCTGACAAGTTGAAAGCAACGTACTAAATATGATAATTTTAATCTTGAGTACACCAAACTTTAATCTTAATTAGTACATCAAATGTAGAACTCCTTGACCAACTCTCTATAACAACCTTTCACTTTAGATTAATTATAATATTAACAAAAATATTCATATATTACACACACAAGAGTGGTTATCAGACACTAGAATGGGTTGCAACCTCCATAAAAATACTTTTGATTTAGAGCGTTTTCAGATTATTTTGTGGGACTTGTAGGTCCGTATGACAACATTGATTGCCAATACCAATTATTTCTTGATGCTCGCCGTAGTTTTTGGACTGTGCTGTATTAACATCAAGCATAGTGTAAAAATGTATCCCATCAAAAACATAAATGTGAAATAAGAGCCAAGTTCAATGGTCAGTCCTGAAATTTATTCATAACAATATAAAGTACTTTATAACAACTTAAATTAATATTTCTTCTTATAACTTAAGATAATATATTGAAGCTCAAGTACTGACTTGGCTTGGCTTGGCTTATTATTCACGACACTGCTCGCCAGTTCTATTAACTTCAACTTGGCTTGATACGCTACCTCGTGTCTAGAACTTATGTCGGATATTAAATAATAATTAATGAACAAGCTGTCCCAGTAAACGGCGTTCAGCCCCTTTTGGTAGTTAATAACTTGACCACAGTGCTACCTATCATATCCTGTAATAGCTATGATTCAACGTCTCGATATAAGAAATATATTACATGAATTTTATTTCTATCAGTCAACTCGGTTTAGAAGATACATGATTATTAACAGACGTACACAAGATTTTTGGTGTGAAACATATATTGGCGCGCCTTGGCAGTAAAATTCGATCCATATGCATGAACGGAAAACGGTAAGATGCGCGACGCTTTCTTATGCTGACAGGTCTCCTCTAAGTTACCTCGCTCGACTCCCTCATGTTTGTACGTGCGTGTATTATACATTTCGTTACATCGCTGAGGAAACTATTTCAATTTATATATATTTGTATTATATGTGTATTTGTATATTCAGTCATTATTATCGTATTTAAAATAATAAGAACAATTTCGTTAACGAAACTATATACTTTTTTGTTATTTTACTTTTCATTTTCTATATTGGTTTTTATTATTATAAATTCTAATATTTATTTAAATGTTTTACATTTGCGAGTTGTCATAAGAGACAGACATCTTTTTTATACAGAAATAGAAAATTGAGTATTAATTCAAAAGTGTAATGTCTAATTATTAAGATCGAATATGTACAAAAACTTATACTTAACATATTTCCATATATAATTCTTCGTAAGCTGAGAATGTATTGATTGACAACAAGTTGTATTTCTCAATACAGTTACAACTGATTATAGAGCAGAAATACGACCAAGAAACTGCCTTCAAACGAACGACAACATGAGAAAACGTCAGCAAATAAATAGTACCGGAAACATTTGTTTAAATCAATTGAAGTAAATTACCACTACCTATCAACGACCACATTTGAGAGTTTTTGAACTTGATTTTCGAGAGACAGTGCAGCATTAAATTAAACCTTATTATTATATTTTATTTTCCATTATTTTTATTATAAATGAAAACTTTAGAGAAAGTAAGTACAGACAAAAAGTGTATGTAGTATATTTCTATTCTAGCAGATTAGAGTTGAAATTGTGCCAGAGTAGAACATAATTGAATCATTGACCGACATGAAGAAAACCTTTGAGATATAATCTTGTTATCAATTTAATAAATCCTAGTGGAGAAAATAGTATCCCATATTGTTTTTATATTAAACCTTAAATAATTGTATAACATGGATTCGTTTTCCTATATAAGACCTTCGTTCATGGTAAATTAGTGTTTTCGAAATTAATGAACTAAGATGCGGACAATAAATCATGTTTATATAACATAAGTATTTATAATTTTTTTAAGGTCCCTTTCATTATTATATGTTTTCGGAATACATTAAACTAATTGGTGTCAAATATTATAATATTTTAACTTTATTTCATTAGCAACAACCAGGCAGTGCTGTAAATAGAATTTCTATTTCTACTTTGATACACCTTTCAAAATTAGTAAGCACCTAAACTGTGATAAATAATAATAACTACTTAAATGAAATAAATATATTTTCTTACGGGTTGTTTTTTCTTATTATAGTTGGTAATAAATTTTGAAACTGTATGATATTTAAAATTCAAACAAAACATAATAGACAGTCACTCGAAAGTGCATTAATTGATACACTAGTTCGTTGCACATCAATGTGAAAGTAAACAAAGCTAACTGGTCAACAGCATCACTGCAAGCGACACACTACGTGTACTGTATATTGGTTGAAGTTCTGAAGTCGTAGGTAATATGTAAAATTGATTGAAAACAAATTTATAAGTATCTTTGAACAATTATTGTAACAGTGCAGAATATGTAGGTATTTTTTAGAGCATTGTTTTAAATGAAACATTTTTTATTGTGTTAACCCTCGCCATAGATCGATTTAATACTGAAACTGTTATTTATGAGTAGTTAATATTATAATAACCGACCCCGAGTATAGTCCGATCAATTTAGACATTTGAAATAACAAAAATTCTCACAGAGCCAAATTATGGTGGAGACCTTAAATTCACCGTTAGAAATAAAGTGCTAAAAGGCCCCAACGATCCCACGTGTGCTAAATAAACGTGATTCAAGCTCAGAGGTCAAAATTTTAGGTTTTTTGAAATTTTCTCGAAAACATTAAGTTTTATCAAAAATGTAGCTCAAACAAAAATTGTAGATCATAAAATTATCTATAAAAAAGGTCCTAATACGTTTTTCCTAGCAATCACTATTCATAAGATATCGGGATCGGGATTTCGAGATATATTGGGATGAATCGGAGTTAAATTTTTGATAAAACTTACCGTTTTGACCGGTCTAGTGGCTTTTAACTTTATTATCCACGTTAATAATATACAACATCATTATCAGACATAAGCGAAATACATTAAATAATTATTTTTTATATAAATAATTTCTTACATAAAAATAAACATACCTTTTTCGACTTGCGATTGTGTCATCGAGTTGCACTAAAAACCAGTGTTAAAAAAAAGAACTGTAGTATTTATTTAATTTAAATATATTTACAATTATGTAAGAATTCTGAAGCAACGATAGCTCAGTCGGTGGAGTGTACGAACGCCGCGTCAATAGGCGCGAGTTCGAATTTCTGGAACGAGCCTGAGCTTTCGGTTAAGGAAAACATCATGAAGAAACCACAGCGTGGTGGTAGGGCTCTTTCTAATGCCCACCTGGCTAGCTGCCACCCTCAAGTTGAAAATCTGCCGCCAAATACCTATAGGTGTGTACCGGCTGTTGCACTTGAGAGCCAGACCCTCCACTAGGCTTAGCGTGTCCACAATCTTAGGCACATCGTTACTTAATTTTTTTTACTTAACTTTTTTAATAGTATAAAAAAGATACTATGTTACGTCGACTGCGATATAATAATAATATATTTCCTCGGCTTAGAATTTACAAATTCTTATTTTAGTAGATATATTATCACGAAAATGTTGTATTATTAAACTTAATTCTTTACTAAACACGTAGTCAGACATTGAGGACAGAGTAGAAATCTACTACATTACCTTTTAATATGGCAATTTTAAGGTTTAATTCCTTGACCTACCGTTGATGGGTTTATGATTTGTATTTAACACCTGTATTTTTTAGACTTTAGATAAATAACCAACTAAAAATACGTACTTATCAATTTATTGTTATTAAGTTAAATAAAAAACTATAACAAATTAATATTCTCAATTTTATATTAACTAAATTTCTCTTGGATTTCCGAAAATAAAGCAATTATTTAAAATTAAATTTATTGTACATATTATTTACAACATTCTAGTCTACAAGTTAAGGATCTGGATTATCTTTATATGTATATACTTTGACTATTATTATGTTTGGCTTAGAAGGAGAAAGTTCATTAATATTTTTCAGGTGTACCTACGAGTGTACATACATATGTACATAATTATGTATATATATATTTATAGCACGCTCTGTATTTTAAGCGGCAAGATGAATTCTAACAAATGAGATGTTTTTAGATTCGTTTGAATAGAACTGTATCATATTCAAAATATATCATATGTAAATAATAAAAGAGAACGATAAAAACGTTTTGTTATTATTAACCTTGCTCTGGCGTACAGTTAACTTTTTTCTTACCACTAGTCAATTAAATATTTCGTTAATTAATGCAATTAAAAAGTTTTACTTGAAACAACTTTTGAGAGAAAACAAAAGAGAGTATAAACAAGTATATTTAGTAATTAACTAACAAGTCGATTTTTTCTCCTTAATAATTTTTTTTATAATCAGTTATCTTTGAAACTAACAGGTACATTTTAAATATTATTGATTATTGTCAAGAACCCATGCAATGTTTAATAATATTTACTAATTAAACAGCTATTACTGATAGCTACTTCACCGGAGTCTCGGAGTCATTGTCACTGCAGCCTTGACACAGGCCATTTGACATGATCTGTTGAGGTTAAGCTTGAGCTAGCGACTGATTTCAACACCATTTACTGAATTTCCTACGCTCTTACAAAACAAAAGGCATAAAAGGTTGTATTAAAATATTCCAAGTGTGAAATATTATTCATACGTGTTCGATGAAAGTAATCGATGTTAAGACAGCCTTCAAACTAACTTAACATTGGATTTTGTTCATTACAAACAATTCTCACAAGTGTACCTAAAATTGGATAACTTTTTTTTTGTTTTTATTATTATTTCACAGTTTCATAACCGATATTAGATATAAAAATAGTATATGCCAAAGTTAGTAATAAACAATTGGAATATTATTATTACTTATTATTATTATTATTATTATTATTATTTTCAGTGTAACTTATTCTTTTTTCATATATATGGTACAACTAACTGTAATACAGTACTATCCTCTCACAACCTATTTATTCAGTTAACTATCTGGTTACATATACTTAAAGGTGTTGTGTTTTATTTTGAAATAAAAGTTTATCCTAACTTTTTGTAAGTTATCATACAAAGAGCTTAAAATAAAGCAAAAAGAAATATTGAGGTGGTTTGTAACTAGTTCAGATGCTAATAGGTGGCATTTTTAGCTTCTACTTTCTAATACTTAAGATGGACTTAACTAATAAGCTTTTCTTTATCGATAATACGTGTTAGATTTGAAAATAGGTGAATAGGACATGTATGTGCTGACAATTATCAATTATTTATTATTCATGAATGTCTTTATTATTACTATCAAGTCGTAATTATACTCCGATGAACTAGTATAGTTAACACGATTCAAATCAACATTAATGTAATTTAAGTAATGTCCTAGTATAAAACGATTTATTAAATAATTTTGGGGTTATATCACTGATAATATCGAAATTGGTGAAATGCGCCTTTTATCGATAATCTTATTTTTTGAGTTGTGACACTATTTGAGCGGAGGTGCGATATATTTATTGTATGTCATTCGCTTGGTTGATTACCACATATAAGCTTTGCTTAGCTTAGAACTTCATAGAGATGAGAAAAGTGCTATATGGTTACATAATTGAATATATGTATATATATTAGAACAATCATTGTCAAAAAAAAAGAAATACATGTTTATTTAACAATTACAAACCCGTTAAATGTTTGATTCATCCTAATATACTGTATTATTTTACTAATATTTAATGTATTGATTATAATTTATTTCTTATTTCACTGCATAATTACATCTTGTATTTTCCTGTTCATTGTCTGCTTAAAGTTTGCATACAAGTCCATTCAGTATTCATATAATAACACCTTGTAATAATATAGAAATTTCAACAATGACATTGATTAATATGTGGGTTGAGATGAGACACGATTGCCTCCTTAGCTGGCAAGGTAGTTTTTTTACAAGGTAGAGTAGAGTGTGAATCATATGTTATTATATGACAGGTTACTTTCAATACATGTGTTCATATTATTATGAAGGCTTCCCTCAATTAAACTTGCTTTCGAATCTTTGTTTAATCAACAAAACGCAACACAAAGAAACGCAAAACATGAAAGATTGATGAAGGTGCTTTTGTTTCACTTGGTTAGGGAAATTAATTAAATTTTGATTTTTAAATGTAATTTAAATGCATGTACGGTACAATTCATAGTTATAAGTACTTTGACAGTTTGTTCCTACTGTATAATGAAGTGACCTTTGGATATTTACTATTATGAGAAGAAACACTTAGGTCGAGTAAATTGTTTGTTTAGTATAATCTTATTTAACATGTAGTTTGTACCTTGCTAGTGATAAATATTAATTAGTTACATAGCACATCTATTAACTAATGCAAATAGATAATCTATTAATAATTCTATTACTTGATGTACGTGTTCAATACATTAAAATATAACATTTTATAAGTAATATAAGTTATTTTTTAAGCCACGGACAAGTTAATGTAAACATTTTTTAAGACTTAATAATTACATTAAATCATCAAAATTGTCATAAATCAGAGAATAAACGTGTCTCCGAAATGAATGGAAAAATTAGTAAAATATTATTATTTTTTCTTCATAAGTTGGTCACAACCTTATCTGTGGTTAAGTAACAGTATTGTTTCAGATGGTAACAAGCTTAGTTTGTGGTAGGGTTGTTTTGCAAGTGCAACATATCTACGGATACTCAACAAAAGATTTGTGACATGATGTGGTGGCTATGTGGACCGGAATTGCAAAATGCGCTGCCACCATGCTATGATTTCATTGCGATATTTATCATCACCAAAAGTTCAGACTTATTGTAGGTTCTAGTTCCAATCGCTGGACGAAGTGTCCGAACAAGCTACATCAACGAACCATGATTGTTTAAAAAGTATTATATTAAAATCGACTAAAAAAGGCTCTATGCCATTCGCCGTTATATTCACAACACCCGCAAAAGCCTCAACTTTCGGTGAGAGAAAACATCGTGAGGAAATCATAACATGGTGGTAGGGCTTCTTCTGTTGCCTAACTGGCTAACTACTACCCTCGAGTTGAAAATTTGCCGCTAAATACCTATATATTTGTTTCGGCGGTTGCATTTGAGAGCCAGTCTCTCCACTAGGCTTAACGTGTGCAACATTTTAGGCCACATCGTCATTAACATTATGTGAGATTGTGGTTATAATGCTAAACCTACAAAATATATTAAAAAAAAAAACAATTTACAGAAATGCTATACAGAGTTTATTGTATCACAACACAAAGAAACGGAGCAAAATAAAAGTGATACATTGTGATGAGTGTATTATCCAGCGCATGACGCATGCGAACGTGTCGTGTGTAGGTCCTACCAGCTTGTTTGTTTACAGGAGGTACATTGGGTGACCCCAGAATGAGCCCACTCTTATATTATGTTCTACGCAGGATGAATTGTTCTCGCGATCATGTTAGAAACTAATATTATGGCCTACCATTCAATAAAGTCAAAATACGTGACGTATTATTGTATTGCAAGATATCTACTAAAACCTTTTTTATACGTTCAGTATTATGACCACAATTTCACCTGATGTTAAGTGACGATATGGCCCAAGATGGTGGACACGTTAAGACTAGAGGAGGAACTAACTCGCCAAGTGGAACTGCCGGAACACATCTATAGGTATTTAGCGGCAGGTTTTCTAATTGCGGGTGGTACATAGTCAGGCGCCATTAGGAAAAGCCATACCACCATACTATGTTTTCATCACGTTGTTTTCCTGTACCGAGAGCTCAAGCTTATTGCAGGTGGCTTCGAACTCACGTCCATTGACGCGACAGCCTACACTACCAACTGAGCCACCATCGCTTCAAAATGTTATTATAGTCAAACCAGAGTTTGACGGGTACATTTAATAATATATTAATTAATTTTAATGCAGGCGAATACATTCGTATAAAACCTAGTGGATATTGCACAAACTTGGCACATTTGTGAATATCGCGTGTCTGCAATACAAAGCTGTACATCGGATATTACCGCAAATCGCAGTAATTAATTTTATAATATCTTAGAAAACAACGACTATATCTTTAACGTCACTTTCGCCATTTGATATATATATAATTATGTTATTTAAGTATATGCACATAAGATTCGCAACATGTTGAATATTTTCGCTTAATGTTTTGACATACCGCACTAATTTACAGGTAACTTCATAACAATTTTACCTGTTACATAACTACGAATATTTTCTAATATAATTATACGCGTTATATGTTTTTAATATAAATTATTTGCACATATATTTTTACTGTTACATCATTTATTTTACTTGAAATTTAATGCTTTTGAATCAACAAACACGTTTGCTGAGAGATTATTCCACATTCATTCGTGGTACGGTAATTAACCGGTAAATTAAAACCGGTAAATTAAATTAACCAAGTAAAATAGCAAATTAAAGTTATAAGTTTTGTAATATATCTTTACTAATATTATAAAGAGGAAAGATTTGTATTTTTTTTGTCATGAATAAACTCAAGAACTACTGGACAGATTTCAATGAACTATTCAATTAACTATTACACTGCTACATTAGCCCTGAGCTTAAATCAAAATTTACTTCCACGCGAGTGGAGTCGCGGACACACCTAGTACATTATAAAATAGATATGTTTTTAAATTTTATATAATTCATAATAATGATATAATAATATATAATAATAATTAAGAATTCTTTGCACTTGAAAGTCACGACTAGTTTCTTTTAATTATGACTGACTTTATTGTCATTGTGTAGACATTTACTAAAAATAAACTGTACCCAGAATGCGTTACAATGCCACGCAAAGAAAAAATGTTCTTAATTTTTTTGGGCCAGGTACTCAGTAAACTTCATCACAATGGGCTGAATGGTTTAAGAATGCCCAGAGGACAAGCATACAAAGAAACAATCATTTTGATTTAATGATGCTATGAGTTTATTAGATTATTATAGAACTGGAAAGTCTTGTGATATGCCTACAGTTTATTAATAACTATTGCTGCGTATTGATGTGTAAATATTTTTAAATATGGGCGTTTGACATAATTTTTGCTAATTTTAACCATCAAGATAATCACTTTCTTTGGCAATTTAATAAAAATAAAACAGCTTAAGCGCTGTTTATGGTATTTAAACTAAACGATGATATCCAAAACTGTGCCTATTTTATGTGTAAGTAGAACAACTCCAGACCGGTTCCCACAAATGGGTACACACAACCGGTTTCATAGTTTTTGTCCATAAGCGTCAATGATTTGTTGGTGATTTAAAACGCGTGAAAATAACGTATAAATAATTGCTGCAATCAGGACGCATAGTTTGTAACGGCTTAAGTGGCCTTAATATTATTTTACATAGGAAAGTGTTGTCCATGACGGTATTAAGGCCAACAAATCGAATGATTTATTTAAATTACCTCTGAATACAAATGTATGAAACAAGTGTTTCAATAAATCACCGTATATTTGTGATAATTATTATGTTTTATAGTCATTTTATCGCGATTATTTTAGCACTGTCGTAATGATGTGATGCCCAATACATGAGAGAGTGGTGGTAAGTGAGGTGCTAATAATGTTTCAAAAAGTAGTAGCCTCATGGATCATTTCAAAACACAAATCGAAATATATATAAATGTAAAGGCAATTAATAAACTGATAAAAGGCTACTTATGAAACAAATACGTCTAACTATTAATTATAACAGTGAAGTATTACCTTGCAAAGCTTAGAATTAGAGATAGTTCAAATTTGTATAAGGGCTCGAAAAATACGTTTTGGAACACATACTAATTTTTAAACTTATTATAGTTGATTGTATTTCTTATATGATTAAAGTAGTGTTTTAATTAAATGTATTTATATTTAATTATAATATATGATATTTCATAGAAAAATATTATATAACTTATGTAGTGACAAACACGCGATCTCTTAAGAAATTTCCTTATACCCCATCGTTTCTACTCTTATAACTATTTAGTTCAATCTTAGTTAAAAAAAACAATAATACAAACATCCAGTTTTATGTTCTACTTAATGCTACAATAATTTTCATTAGTTGATGTTGTTTCTCATTGAAATATTTATATTTATATAGAATAATTACTATCTGCAGACTCTTAATTCCAAATCTTTTTCAAACGAGAAAATGAATTTCGACAGAGAGACTTACTGACAAGAATATAATCCTGTAAGAGTTTCATGTTTTCTTTATGAAATCTGGAACTAAAAAATTTTTAAATGTTTAGTAAAAAGTATAAGATATAAGAATATTATTTGATAACTTGCAAATAAACAATGGAAATAATTTTAATGAAAATATATTACTATGATAAAAAAATTTAGTCAGTCAAAGTAAGTTTTACAATGATTAACAAGTTTTCATCGTGTTAGTTGAAAACGTTAAATAATAAATAGGTACATCATTAAACTATCTACATACTTGTGATACGAATATAAAATGAAGTATATAGAAAATAGTAAGTACTTACTTAGGGCTGGTATAGTTACCTGACACGAATGCGCAAGGGCGCGTTAAATTCACTAGCGCAAGTAATTTGCGTACAAACGTACTCGTAAACTAGTACAATATTGCCTCATGTTACAATTATAATAAATAAAAGTGATAGTTACGAAGGTCGATAGACTTTTATGTACACTTGTACATATTTATAGATGAATAACACGCACATTATGGTTCGTTAAAGTATTTTCAAGATCTACACTGTTTTAATGTTATATTATGTATTGAGTTAAGGGTTATATTTAAATAACGTTTGAAGTCATTGTAATATAGCTAAATATATTTGTTTTGTTTACTTGATAAAAAGATACAGATAAGAAAAATGGGTTGTGTGTTTTGATTTGAGAAGTAGAAGATAGATTCTAGAAGTAAGATTTTTTTATATACATATTAATACATTACGTTTTTGGTTTGTACAACGAAAACAAGACTAAATATAAAAAATTAAGCTATTTTGGCTTTTATTTTAAGATTAAAATAAACATATCACCAGGTAAATGAAAAGAAAACTAATAGGGTTATTGTTTAGTTCCAAAAAATAAAAGTTTTATATTTATTGCACTGATTGAACAAATATATCAATCATATTTTAAGAAATGCCAAATTATCAATATTTATGTTTCCTTTAGTACATACCATGTTTCATAATAAAGTGATGCTGCAGCAATCTCTATACTGGTAAATAGAACTTTAGAATCAACTATAAAGAATTTGAATAAAAAATGTACAATAGAATTGTCTACTGAGCCTATTAAAAGGTAGGGTGCCTTGCAGTCAAATTGCAACAGTTCAACATCTATGATTGTAGCCTTATATTTCCGCACGTACACATAGATATTTAGTATTTACTATATTTCTCTATTTGAATTTTTTAATTCATCATTCGAAACGATGATAGCTCAGAGGTAGTGTGTAGGAACGCCGCGTCATGGGACGTGAGTTCGAATCCAACTATCTACAATGAGCTTGAGCTTTCGGTGAAGGAAAATATCGTGAGGAAATCATAGTATGTTGGTAGGGCTTTTTCTGATGCCCGTCTGGGTAGCTACCACCATCAAGTTGAAAATCTGCTGCCAAATACAAATAGGTGTGTTCCGGTAGTTGCGCTTATAGCCAGTCCCTCCAAAATAAAGGACGGCAATGCACCTGATATGCCCTTGGTATTGTGGGTGTTCATGGAGGGAGGTGATCACTTACCATCACGAGACACGCTTGCTCGTTTGCTCACTATTACATAAAAAAAATCCATTTTCATAAATGCTGCTTTCAATGCTCACCTATGATAGAATAGTACTCCTGTGCAAAATTACACGCTGTTATGCAATGTGCAATACATATTTGCCAATATTAAGAATTTTATATAAATATGAAAGTATATAATGGGCTAAGTAAATGAAACCTTCATAAACAGCACCTAAGTAAATTCTACATATAAGAGGTGTTCGTGGTTTTGCTAATATCAGTATTATCTAAACTTAACCAAAGTCATGACGATATAGCGACCACAATGAGGCTTCGAAGATACAAACGAGGCCGCCCGAAGGCCGGGTCGTGTCATGTGGAGGCAAATGAAGTACACGAGGTTGCTTCGAGGCTTTGGGACAATTTACCTTTCCTTATATTTCTTCCGTAAATCTAATTGCGTTTCATTGTCATGCAATGCGTTGCCCTATATTCTTTCGACCTTTTAAGTACGTTGTTCGTTTTAAACATGCAGATCATTAGTAATTGCGTATATCTAATGTTTTTCCTTAAACTTGTAAGGGCTACGTTTATTTAGTTACCCTAATTACTTTAGATATCCTTAGTAGATATTTAGATAAACTCTATAATAATTCTTACTTTCCTCGTTATTTTAAAATAAATCTATGCCTAGACCAAAATAGATGGATTAAAGAATATCACATATTTAGATATGGGTAAGTTTAAGTGTTGTTTGTGTTAAGAAAGTTCAAACACAACAACAACAGTATGGCTTAAGATAGTAAAATCCAAGGTATCCCTTAACCATATACCTAATATTTCTTTTATGTTTATCCGTTACAGTCATAGTGGTCTTACTTGTAATAAATTTTGCTATAAGTAACCTTAAAACACTAAGAAGTTTTATTTCCTGAAGACTTATCTAATACATTTTTTTATTGTGTCTTTTACCAAATTTAGTACGTGATAACTCAAAAATTGATTCGGTAATTTTTTTACATGTTAAAATTGGGAAAACGATTTCACTATTTTGAACACACAATTTCCGAACAACGGTGTAATATTACCTTTTTATATATGATAAACTATTACAGCAATATTAATGAAATTAGTTATTAAAATCAGATACCGGCTTTTATAGATAATTTATCAGCTATGCACAAGTTTATTTTGTTGTATACCAGTATAACAGGTGATTCAAATTTCACTGCTACGAGAAAAGCTAAAATTTATCGCCACGCCGGGAATTTCTCTCTTTTGCTATGCGTTACGTCTGTAATACAATTGCATATAACTAATTCAAGCTCATATCGATGTGAGATTTTCTACTAACAGACATATTATACAAAGTAGGTATGAATTGAGAATTCATAGTATGATACTGGCAGTCCTTGCAAATAAACAATTACATTATTCCAAAAATATAGTCTCAGATCAATATTTGAATCTTTAGTTTGTCCCATACTGTTTTAATGTAATGAACTCATTCTGTATAGCATATAAGGATTACTGAGGTCAAATTCGTCATAATGTGATGTAGCAAGCAAAAGATAGTGACCATAAAATTGTGACGACATAAGAATACTTAGTCGTAGAGGATTTTTTTTCCTTTTTATAGTCAGCAATAACTGTATATACTTTAACACTTTGAATTTTACTAAAAAGAGAACATATTTGAAGATTAAGGACGGCGCCATTCGCGGAAACTTACAAATGTAAAGCTAACTTACTTTCTTACGATAAATAAGTACTGAGTAACGGTAAAATTCTTCTCGTATTGTGAGCAAAAGTATTTCTGAATGAAAATATTAAATTTAACAAATCATTGTTCGGGTTGCGTGTTTATTATCACGCATTTGAATGTCCAGTATGAGTGATGCGTTGTAGCCATCGCATGCCATCCGCAGCGGCCGCGGCCGTCGCCTCTTCACGTCACTTTCCAACTGATATATAAAGTTTAGTACCTACTAAAAATAATCTTGAGCACTCGAGTTACTTGTAGTTTAACGCATAGAGTAACAAAGCTGTGAGCGATTCAGCCATTTCATAACTCGAAGGTTTAATGCTATTCTTTAAAATATTTTCTGTGTACTACATGCATATACCTACTAAGCTTTTAGGTTCATTGTTTCAATACGCGAATAGTCAACTGTATAATTAATTTATGAGTGTTGCTAAATATTATTGAGTTTTTAATTTTTAGTGAAGAGAACGTTTGAAGTACATATCATCGTAGAATATATTTTATTGTGCATAAAATGTATTTTAAATGCATCCCTCTTTTTGCGAATGAATTAGCGGTTTTCATGTCAATCTCTTTGTGTGGGGTAAAATTGTTAAGGATGAGAATAATAATTATGAACAAAAAAATAGGGTTGTCGTAAATATTATATAATTTCTTTAACTCTTAGAGTCGTAATCGTAGGTAAAATAAATCAATTGAATTATTTACTACTTACGAAGGATATAAATAGAAATCTATTCTAAAAGAAGGTCGATTGTAAAAATTGGCGTATCAGTTCAAATTGTATACGGTGTTTATAAGAATGTTATACGCAATCAATCACAACAGAATTTTACTTTTAATTAAAAAAAAATGGTAGATTCCATAAATATATGTTCTATAATTTTATTTTAATATATGTTTATCGTCGTACGAAATGTTCTCGTCTTCCCTTCTTCAGCCGGCGCTGCGGCCTGAATTACGACTCTCCGATGTGTGTTGTTGATTGCAACAGTCTCTTGTTGCGATAATGTTACAGCGCATCAATCCACGGACTTTCCATTTGGTATATTCGTTTATTTCTATTACAGTCAGACGTTATGTCCTAATATGATCTTGTTATGCTAGTTTTTAATTATGTAGTTATTATTTATGACATTGTTAAAATATTTACAATTAGATCTTTTATACAGCAAATAATAAAAGAACAAAGATACGTAAAACAGGGCATATACTCCGATGCAAACATGAAATAGTAGTCAAAAGTTCTAGTACCTAAGATTTGGTGATAAAAGGAGGCAGAATACAAAGTTGATGAGAATTGGAAAATATAGGAGTTAGCAGTAATCCCTGAAATATACCTAATTATGTCATATGATAAGTTACTGCGGTTGTCAACAGTAACAATTACGTTACAATAATGTATGAAATAAATGTGACTGTCGACTCTTGTTAAAAAAATACAGAAAAATATATATGTAAATGTGACCGGCATACTTGTAAGTTTTGAAATACTCTTTGATGATATCATTTTTAATTTGAAATTTTAGATTTACAACATACTATAAACCGGTTCTAACTATTAACTCTTGATGAAAGTTGTTTAATGATTATTATTTTAAGTCGCTTTGCTAGTTATAGCATTAGTAGATATTCTATCACAGAAACAGTAAAGGCATTTTTGTAGTCTCATTATGTGGTACTGCTATATTTTTCGTTATTGCAGGTAAGCTATTATGAAGTTGTTTTTTAAATCGCAGCTCAGCAAAGTGACAGTACGTGATGGTTAGCATTAATGGTGATAACCGAGAGATTAAAGGTCCATTGAGCTGATGTCGCTATGATGTTGGTTATTAAGCCTTTCTGAAGTTAAATATATACTAGATAAACGAGTTACTGAGACTGGTGTATCACGCATGTACGCACAAGATGTTCAGGATCTAGTCGGATACAGATACCTACCACCCACCTTGATGATTGGGCATAAAGGGACTGATTCCGGAACGCGGCCCCTTCTGACTATATCACTATGGTGGTGGTATAGTATCGTGATTAGCGTATCCTACCACAGCGCATGAGTTAAAAATCTTAAAAATGATTGATTATTTTAATGCTTTTTTAATAGTGATGATAAAACGTACACAGACGTCCTAATACCTTTCAAATTAGTACTCAGATAAAGCAATATATTTCGGCAGTTTTAGGGGTGATGGTGCATTATATTATCCAGACTACATTAATCATGGATCAGTAGTCTGTAATTTCATAGTAAAAAAAAACTATTTCTGATTAATATCATTTCCATCGTAATCCTTAATCAGTCTACCTTTCTACTGGTAGACAGAGTCCATTCTCAGGCTTACTACTAGATCCACTCTTTGCTGTCTTCTTGTCACTTCTACTGCGTTATTCGTTACACTTCGTTATTTTTAACTGAACTTTCCATTCTGGAACTTGTTTTACTCAATAGTTGACTGATTTCGACATATGTGGAAAGGTCCACATATGTCCTTCTAACTGACCTTTAAAGCTACGTCGCTATTTTAGTTCTCTGAAGAAATATAACAATTATCGAAACAATCCATTCTATCTCAGTAAAATGTCTTCGCTAGATTGAAATAACAATGGACGTCAAAATACTGACAAACAGCGGTGAGAAATTCTATCATCAGTTATCGCTATCGTCAGCAGAAATGTCTCTTCATGCCTCTGTTGGTGGAGCCGATATCGTAAAAGCGACAGAACATGCTAGTCAGAAAATAACCCCACATCTTATTTGCCTTCGCAATGGGGCAGGTAAACATAAAAATTAGTAAATTTTATATTCTTGACAAGATAGATGTTTCTGTGTAACAGTAACTATGTATACCAGCCCTGGTCCAATGGATCCAATCATTTGGAAGCGATGATAGCTCTGAGTGTAGTGTGTACCGACGAGACTTCAAATCCACCTCCAACAAGCTCGAGCTTATGGTGAAGGAAAAGATCGTGATGAAACCATAGCATGGTGGTAAGGCTTTTTCTAATACCCTACTGGCTAGCTACCACCTTCAAGTTGACAATCTGCCGCCAAATACCTATAAGTGTGTTCCGGCAGTTGCACTTGAAAACCAATCTCTCCACAGGTTTAGTGTGTCTAACAACTTGGGCTGTATCGTCACTTAAGATCAGGTGAGATTGTGGGCATAACGCTAAACTTATTAACTATTAAAAACGCTCAAATTGCTAGCCAAATTCTAACGTAATTTGACAAAGAAGTAAGGTTCTTTACTGAACACCATATAGCGTACTTTTTTCGATCAGCGACACTGACAACCGACCGCAATTAATAGGTGCTATATTTATGACGTCATTTTAACATAGAACTATGTTTTAAATTTCAGGAAGACCACTGGCGATTGGAGGAGGGTTAATAACAGGTGAGTGTCGCAACGGTTCTGGTACGGCGACGACGCTATGCCGCAACGTAGGTGATGTAACGCGGACACGACGCGCGACGTTTGTCGTTGATCGTTTACCGTATATACGATACAATAAGAAACTGTTTCTACAATAGTGTCTTTATGTTTTTTTAATGTAAATTGACAAGGACACAAATCTACTATAATTATTATGTCAACTAGAAAAGACAATTATTATCTACAGATATAATTTTTTCCAGTACCGTATTAAAACACTTATCTATATTCATGTTACCTATGAATTACATACTGTTTACTTAGTAGTATTTTACGTGAATCTTAAAGAGCTCTTATAAATATAAAGGTTACATATGTTTCTCACAAAAAAAAGCTATAGATACCAAAAATGTTTTGTCCAAAAACGAGAAGGCGAAGAGCAGATTAAGTAGGTATTGGATAGTCATAAAATTTTTATTGTTCGATTTCAAAGTAAAAAAAAATTAAACCATTAACAAATTAGAGTTCTTGTGGCCTAGTACTTAATGGGTTAGATTCTGGAGAAGATCATGTGATATGATGACGAGAAATATTAATATAAAAGACGCTTTGTAAATTGGTTTCAATGCCGATTATATTAGAAGCTGTAAACTAAAGAAATCAATCAAAATATTCCCGAGGCTTTCAATTGAAATTGTTTTTAACCCACTTTGAATTTTATGCGTTGCGTTATCTTCAGTATCCAAACAGTTCACTATTATTTCGAAATCAAAGAATTCAATCTGATTTAGCATGAAAAAACATAGTTAAAATATCTTTCAAAATTGATCGCAATTATAAAAATAATAATCGTCATGTTCAAACAAACCGAACTAATCACAACTAATATTATAAATGCGAATGTGAGTTTGTTACGCCTTTCTGACTTACCATTCAACTGATCATATTGAAATTTGCATACACGTTGTCCAGGGTACAGAAAACGACATATAGGGTTCTTCCGGTAAAAAAATGTATGTCTCAAGGGATAGAAAATAACTTAGTATCACATGAACGAAGTCGTGGGCATAGCTTGTGAGATATAAAATTATTCCCGTGGATCTCATGTATTAGTGTGTCTACTTGTTACTGTATGTGCGTAATGAGTTACTGTACTGAACATGGTGCCAGGCCCTTGAATTTATTATCATTATTCAATATATGAATACATTATAATGTTAATGGTATATAAAACGTATTATTGCTATTAGCGTAATCTTTTACTTAATTTTCTACGATATAATAATAAACTGCGATGTTTTCATAGTTTAAACTTGATCTTATATAATTACAAGATTGCCTTATGAGTTTTAATTTGAATTTTAAAAAATATTATATCTAGCGGTTGAAAGGAAATGTATTTTTATTTTTAAGTTATTCATTTTTTTTTTATATTTATCTTTTATCACTTAGTATCTAGTTTTATTTCACTTGGTATTAGTATTTGGGTGTCTAAAATAAATATTAATACACTATTTCCCCACAATACCTTCATATTTTGCGGCTGTATCATAGAAGCAATGAGTTAAATATTTTAAAGTAATGATAGCGCATTTGGAAGTGTGCACGGATGTGACTTCAAATCTCTGCTATGAGCTTGAGCTTTCGGTGAAGGAAAACATCGTGATGAAACCATAGTAAAGTAGTGGGACATTTTATAATGGCTGTCTGGCTAGGTACCACCCTCAAGTGGAAAATCTGCCGCCAAATACCTATAGATATGTTGTGACAGTTGCACTTGAGTGCCAGTCGCTCCGTTAGGCTTAGCGTGTCCACTATCTTGGCCCACATCGTCTCTTAATGTCAGATGAGATTGTGGCCATAACGTTAAAACCTATATAATATTAAAAATATATATCTATCATGTAAGTAATAGATTACAACTTAATAATTTATTATAAATTAATCATTTTAATTGGGGCCATGAGTTTGTATATATTAGATGTATATAAAAATTATACAGGTAATATTTGCATATATGCTAAAAATTCACGTATTTTTTCAATAGTTGATAACATTTTACTGAATTTTAATTATATAGTTAAGGATTCAGTAGTAACATATTGGCATGGATTTAATAATAATAACCAGTACATATTAATTCCATGCATACTGGACACTGCATCGATCGGCGTGGTTCCGAATTCTACATTGACCTGAGAAGGTTAATATTGTGATGAAACCATATCATTGTTTTAGGGCTTATTAATGGTTGCCTTGCTACCTACCACCCTGAAGTTGTACATTTGACACCAAACACGTAAATTTGTATTCCAGCAACTGTACTTGAACGACAGGCACATCGTCACTTAACATCTGGTAGGATCGTGGTCAAAACGCGAAATTATAAAGAACAGAATGTAGTTGTTGTTACAGTTCTTTATTATTATCGGTATAATTATTATTTTTGAATAATTTATCGTTAATTTTTTAAACAGATACAATCATAATAAGATTATTTTCGTCCTTGTCAAATTAATATGGGCTGTGTGCAATTTTTGACCATTCCGCTTCGACATTTTGACTATTATGTTTAGTTTACTAACTAAATGTTCGTATAAAATGACTGCTGTACAACTGTAAAGAATATACGGTGAGTAGTGATCGTTAGAAAAGTATGCAATGTGCATCAGCTAGGATATTGTCAAATAATAATTGCTATTTTATTACATAACTCAAAGTTATATTTTATGTACATAGCAGATATTGGTTTGATAACGACCTCATATAATACTCTGGTACTCCCGACTTGGTTCGTGTTTTTCCCATCTAATGTACGTCATCGTAAAATCCGTTCTTAACTACAGCGTCACAGGTATATCTATGCCAAATTAAAATATATAGGACGGGTAAGTTTGAAAATATCGTGATAAATGAGTTAGTGGTATTTCTCTTAAATCTATGTATATTAATATTATGAAGCGGAAAAGTTTTTGTTTGAACGCGCTATTCTTAGGAACTATTAGTCAGATTGCAAACACCCTTTTTTGATGGAGCAATCATCGATGACGGCTTTTGTTATTTAACATAACGCTACCACCAATAGGAGCAAAGCTGTATCGAAAAAAGTTACCGAAACCGGCAAAAAGGAGTAAATAATATTTAATTTCACGCGAACGAAGTCGCAAGTAAAGCTAGTGTGTAATATTACATATAACGTTCGTAATATGAACTGTGAATCAAATGAATTATCAATACATTACATTATTTTATTCATATTTATTCTTTTCACTCTACACCTGATCTCGAAGTAGTGCGAAAGCAGTCCCAGGTATTCTGGTAATAAGTGGGAATTGAAAGTCGTCGTGGTATCTTGTTAATGGGTATTTCACGGGGCTTCTTACCGGATGAGTTCCGTTCATCTCTCTCGCAGCCCGTCCAGCATATTACGAGTGAATGTATGTATATAAATTTAATTTTTTATCATGTTAACAGAACAAAACCGCGACCGTTGCACGCCATAAATTTTGTTATATATGAGTAGGTTATAATGTAGTAGTGATTTACTTAGTAAACACAATAATTATTTTTTGTTATTGTAGTATTGAGTTTTTTTCAAAAACTGCTTTTGTATCTAAATTAGATCTCTCATTGTACGAAATATTGATAGTGTGCCGATCTCGACGCAGATCTGTGTGATGAGTAAAGTAAGCGACCGTAAAATTGGTATGCCTATTATAACGTACAATACAAACGGAATATTATTGAAATATATTATAAATAAAAATCTGATTTATTATGGTCATTTGCTACTAACACGGCGATATAAATTGTATTTCTATAACGTATAATAGAATTCGTTTTTATTATTTTATAAAAACAGCACTTTAAAATCCGGTAAATAGAACTCTATTTATCCAAAATTACGTAATATTTTATTTAGCGCATATAAAATTCATAACTACTTTTACAAATAAGAATATGTTTGATTTACTATTCCATATATTCTGATATTGTGGTTTATGGAGTAAATTTTTACTTCTTTCTGATATTTGAAATTCATCTATTGAAATTACATTCAGCTGTTTCTTACTTTGAAATTTAAAATAAGCATATTTTACTTTGAAATTTATAAAACTCAGCACCGAGTTTTCAGCTAAACAGAAAATTTTTGTCATTGTCATTTTAGGTTAACAGAATGAATAGCTTTAACAAATAAAAAAAGATTTAAATAGCGGACCCAGAACAATGTTGGATTAATTTTTAAATCAGAATATTAAAAAAAGATTCAAGATAAATGAAAAAGTAAGAAATATATGAAAATGGCTACAACACTAAATTGATACCTAGTAACTTACCTTTAAAATAAAAAATGAATTAAATCTTGAATCGCACTTTTTGCATGTTACGGAATGAAAGTTTCACGAGAACAGTAAACATGTAAACACTTGATCTTTATTGCGAGTACTGTATTATAAATCACGTAACTTCACCTCACCTTGAGACAACTCTGAAAATTAGGAAGCTTACAATATGATTGCGTTGTAAAATTGACTAAATGTCATTTAATCCAACATAATAATGAGAAACTCCATGAGGTCTATTTGGACCAATGCAGTACACTAAGACCGTAGTTCGGTGGTTTTACGGTATCTGTTAATATTTTTTAATTGTTGACAGTTATCGATATTATTCTGCGGGGTAAGAAGTAATATGTAATGTTAGTAGGTATTACAAGTTTTTTTTTAATACATTAATTGTAACGATGCTATAATACACGAGTATCCAACGTTTTCCGTTAGTCCGAATAAATGTAATTTAATTTGTATGGTAACATTGAATAACAGCTTTTTACCAAATGCCTATGAATGTATTTATGGTACTGATATAAAACAAAATTAATTTGCTACTTTTAAATAATAAAAAATAGGGGTCCGCGAAATAAAATCGAATAAATGATTTTAGTTCCACGCGAACGAAGTCGCGGGTACAGCTAGTCTATAAATAAATGTAATAGCATTTATGTAATAAAGAATTAGAAATCTATTTATTACTACTTAAAGCGAAATGTTTGACTACCTTTTCTCAGAACACTTCTTGTACCAAAGCGTGTGAAATTTAGCATATTTAAAGTTTACATCAAGAACATATGCAGAAGTTTAAAGTTCATATTCAAAATGTATTACAAATATATAAATGAAATAATCGAACAACAACACTGAAAAGATATTTTTATCCTTAAACTTTATAAAAGCGAAAGTTGCAATTTTGCTTTATGTTATTTTTAACGTCATAATGTGACACAATTAATTTCAAACTGTTCTATTATTACATAAAATAAAATGAAAAGTAGTCGTCCTTCACAGTTCGTGGACCTATAGAGTCAATTATTGTGATTGAAATACTCCGTAAGTTTTGTAATTACTTCCTATCAATTCTTCCGTAAACAAAATGTCATGTGTGAATGTAATACCATGAGTTGCTGTCTCCTTATGGCATATTGGATACTTATTCACATGTTCACCTTCGTGGACAAAGTTCACCGTAAACGGCTAAAATTTGCTTGACGATACAAGCGAAGTCTGTGAAGCGTGAAAGATAAATCTTTACTAATATTATAAATGCGAAAGTGAGTTTGTTTGTAAAGCTTTTCCACTAAAACACTGCTCAATCGATTATAATGAATTTGGGTATAGAGATAGATGGTACCCTGAAGATGGAGATAGGCTACTTATTCTCGCGTTAACATATTGGGAGTGGTGTAAAGATAGTAGATCAATTTTGCATGAAAATTTTATTCGTTCATCCGATTCATACCTACCGGTATTGATCAACACCCTACAATAAATAATTTAATATATAGGCATTTGATAGAAACATTATTTCTGTTAGGATCGAAAATCAGAATCGATTGACAAAAATCAATATTATTTCAAACGGAGCAGCGGATAAAAGCTAGTGTACTTAATATTTATAAAAACGACTATTTAAAATATATGTGTGTGTGTGAGTTTTATTTCGCATTTGCTTTAAAGCGTGCCTAAATAGGAGTATGTAAGAAAAGTGGAGTTAAAACAGCGCCCGTGGCTAGTACACATATAATGTGTGAATTCGTATTTTCACGGTCAGTATAAAAGCTATCATAGCTTATTACATAATTATCTATTTATTTCACAAAGGTAACGTCAACAGTGCCGTTATTATAAACTAGCTGTGCCTGCGATTTCCTTCGTGTGTAACTAATATTTTATTCAGTCATTTTTACCCGTTTTTGTCACTTATATCAATATAGCTTTGCTCCTGTTGATGGTAGCGTGATATTAAATAGCGTAAAGCTGTTTAGTGATTTCTCAATCAAATACGAAAATAATTTTTGATATTCGACTGGTAGTTTCTAAGATTAGCGCGTTCAAACAAACAAACTTTTCCGCTTTATAATATTAGCTAGCTTTATCCGTGACTTCGTTCGCGTGGAACTAAAAATTATTCAATATTTTTTCCCGTTATGTAACTGTTTTCAATACATCTTTACTCCTATTGATGGTTGAATGGTGAACGTTGAACATGATGTTAAAACTTTTCTCAATGATTGCTCTATCAAATATAAACAGGGATTTTTGAAGTCCGTCCGGTAGTTCCTAAGATTACCGCGTTCAAACAAACTTTTCCGTTTTATAATATTAATAAATATAAATTAGATACTTTTCTATTTATTTAAAATTTAATTAAGATATACAATTAAGTTAGTAGCGCTCATTACATACATGCATACAGTATTTAAAAGATGCCATATTACGTAAGTAACATGAAAATTTTAATCTAGTGTCGCCTTTTCATACTTTTTATCACCTAGTATAATATTAATGTAAGAAATGGTGATAAATTAACAAATATCTGCTATATTCATGAATTAACCATAACCATTAATAATGGTTAAGTTACATTTATGGTGATAGATACATTTCTAAAATCTGGATAACTTTGTGATATTTGTTTTAAAATTACTATTGTTACTTTTTATGTTCGATATCTGTTAAGTGAAGCCAATAAAATGAATAGGATTACTAACTTATTCTTTTGATGAATTAACTAGAAAAATCAAGGCTTTAAATGGTTTTATATCTGAATTAAATTTGCAACCAAAGCGAGTACAACCTTGATTAGTTTTCGAAATAAATCAAGTGGCGAACACGATCTGCCTCAGTATAAAACTAGCGTCATTATTTATGCAAAAGTACGTGCTACGATTGTTGATGATTATGTATTGTTTCATTAATTGTGTATCGGATTGAGGATGAACAATTAAAGTAATACATAAATATTTTGCACATTAAAAATAATCAGGCGTAAAGTAAATTTACAATTTATTTATAAGGCAAGAAAAGATGTAATTTTAAGCTTAACTGTTTAGGTATACGTAATTAATAGATAACAGATCGCATAGTATAGTTTCGTACAATATATTTATAGTATTTGAAATATAATTTATCTACACTATTGTTATAAAGTTCATTTGTTTGAATGTTTGTTTGTGAAATGTAATACCTGAAACTATTGAACACGCTCTGAAATGATTATATCGTATAGAAAACTACGTTATTACTTGTGTTTATTACTTAAGGTTTATTGTTATTCGGGTTTTTTGTTATACTGCCCTATTTTTTTTACTTCTGATACCAACATCCTTTATATATATACTGAGAAACCATATTAATATATTTTTGCGGCATATGTTTATTTTTTTTTTATTTCCTTACAAACGTGTTTCATTATGATAGTGATCACGAACTTGACATTGAAATATTTCATATGTATCTATTTATTTCTTCGAATTAAACTAAAAACGGGTTAATCGATTTTTATTAAACATTGTATATTGATAATTATATTATTTAAAAATATAATCATAAAATATAAATTTAAAATATAAATAAAAATAAAATATTGTTAAAGGGTTTACAATCCAAAATATTTCTTTAATTATTTCTTAGTATATATTAAACCACATTTTACCAAGGGGTATAAGTAATCCCTATAATTTATGGAAATTTTTAGTAATTTGTATTTATACTATACGTAATTAGTTGTAATATGTATATAGGAAAGGTTAACGAGCGAAGTGCTTGATTCTAATTTGTTATAAAAGTAAAATGTTTTCAATTATTATTTCACGGAATTAATAACTAAATAAATTATATGTCAACTTAGAAATAATTACAAAAGTATCTGCATCAAATATATGAATCAAATTAATAAGTACTGGAAAGTACCTTAAAAAAAACATATTTTGACCACACAATATAAAATAAGTGTCAGGACCTATCGCAAATTTAGAATTGTTTTAGTATTTCATTTGAGATTTTAAATTTTGTTGGAGTGATTGATTGTTAATCCGTTATTTGCGTATTCGAAGATTTTATTTATAGTTTACAATAATATAAATAGTAAAATATAGAAAAAAATCAACGCTAGATCTTGTTGTAAATGTTAACATGGCATTCAATAACCCAGTCAGGTAAGAAAGACCTTGTGGAGTAATCACAGTTTCCGCACATAATGAGGTAATAAAGTTTCCATCGCTTGGAAATATGTTTTGGTTATTATTGTGCATGTTTTGTAGTGATGGACCTGCACACTTACCTACTCTTCTTGGAGCGTTCTATAAAATAACTCAGTTCAATTCATTTACCTACATTCTCTGACCCTTAACAGACGGTGATGTGAATTTAAAGCTATTTATAATATGGTATTATTTTTCCAACTTACGGTCATTTCTATTTTAGTCATTGTATAATTGACTTTATAATAATTTATTAAAATATAATAATGGTTGTTGATGTGTATAATTCGGTAGCAAAATATTTCGTCTATTATGTAAAAGACTACCTACCCGGTACTCTCGAATTTGTTCGCGGTTTTATTGCCCACGGTGCGTGATTTTGTGATATGCTTAGTGTATGCCTATGTCTTGAAAAGAATATCCACGCTAAATTTCAAGCCTATAGAGTATAGTTGATATAGGTAATAGTTTTTGTGATATTGAGATGAGTGGAGAGTCAATGAGTGGTATTTCGCTTATATATGTATAAATTGAATAGTTACATATGTATACATATTTGTAATTGCATGTAAAAAAATGTATTCCAATATTTTTTGTTAGGTGCATGTTTTCCGAACAATATAATAAAAAACAATGGTATGATTTAAAAAGAGGAACAAGCATAAATAATTGTTAGATATTTTAAATGGAAGTTAAAAAGCATATTTTTTAATCTAATTAATATTGAATTTAAATTAACCACTGTGATATAATTTAAAATAAAAAAAATGTAACATCTTAGTTCTAAAAATACTTGTTCCATTTGGTCGATCGCTGTTTGCCTTTTATATTCACTACTAGTAAAATAGCCACGTGTTGCTATACCCAACTTTTTATACGAATAAACCCTGTCTATCTACCTGCTCGGACAGACGGGGGTGGTTTTTCTGTAGGGATTCCCCAAACCATGATTATATAATATGATGCTTTTAAGAAATTTTAGTGGCGAATTCAACATGTGAAATTTTTTATTTCTCAAACATATTTTATGTAATAGTCAATTTAATTTTAAAATCATTTAAAAAGTCACTTCATTATATTTTCAATTTTCCATTGCTGTAGTTCGTATATCATTATACAAAGAACTTGATTAAAACATATGAGATAATTAGATATAATTTAGAAAATAGATCAACTACACGATGTATTTTCTAGAGATTTTACATAAGCCAGTTTTGTTTATTTGCATATGTCAATTTCCTGTAAATTTTGCTGATTTTTGCTTCGCATACTTTTATGACTTACTACCTATACCTGCGACTTTCTTCACGTAGGTCTAAAATTTATTTAATATTTTTTTTCCGTTTTGTAACTTTTTTTAATACAGCTTTGCTCCTATTGGTGGTAGCGTGATGTTAAATAGCCTAGAGCCTTCCCCAATGATTGCTCTATCAGATATAAAAATAATTGTAGTCCCTAAGTTTACCGTATTCAAACAAACAAACTTTCGGGCTTTATAATATTAGTATAGATAAAATAGAAAACGTACTATAATGATTTCTTATGTTTACGCGAATATTATTCATTGAAATAAAACGGAATTTATCGTTTAAGTTACTTTTATTTCAATGAATAATATTCGCGTAAACATAGGAAATCATTATGTACCGCGATAAAATCCGTTTAAATTCGTTTTATTTCAATGAATAATATTCGCGTAAACATAAGAAATCATTATGTAACCGCGATAAAATCAGTTTAAATTAGTTTTATTTCAATAAACGTAGTGTAGACGTTATTTGTTGCAAAAAATTCACATTCATCTTACGATTACTTTTTATTAACAACATGTATAGTGCATGTAAATATAATTTAAATAAATTGAACAAGTCCTATAGTTTCGTAGTATGCCTCAACATCGAGTGTATGGAATTTTAAATTAAGTGTAGAGTTAGAATAATACTATCACCATAAAATTTCAAATATGTTAACATTGTATCATATAACAAAATCATATTTTTTTCTTATTGTAATATAATCTTGTAATAAAGTAAAATTGTAGGAAATATATCTATAAAAAGTATAGATTCGTAATCAGGTTTGTGAAAATCCCACAATTATTTGCTAACCTGAATGACCTGAACGGATTAACTCAAATAATATTTCTTTTTTTTTTCAATATTTTAATAGGAGTTACATTAATCAATTTCACCTTTACAATTTTTTTACTAATCTACGCTTATGTAAAGTATAATTTTAAAAATGTTTTTACATATCGCGGATTTTAACCATATTAGTCTTAATAGATTAGTAGTGGTTTTTGAAGTTAATAAAAAATTAAACACATTATTAGTCATGGGTTTGATTCGAGAGACAGTATCATCATTTATCCTTAACTTTTAAAATGTTTGTAAATAAAATATACAAAATTTTTCCTCTTAAAGGCTAATGGGGGTCAATCGTAACCTTTTTAAACTTCTTAAACAGTTGTACTAATACTAAGTTCAATATTTTTGATTTCTATTAGATAAGGTTGTACCACGAACAAATCATCTGTATCATGTGTTTGTATATGTACTCCTACATATAGTATGTAAATACTTCAATATCTTTGGCAACAATAATTTTGTTTTGGACTAATACTCATTAGTACTTTTCCCAGGGTTTTATTTTGATAAATTTAAAGAAAAATATTTTTACCATGGATTCAGTGTGCACATTTAGTATTGTGTTTCACCACGAACACATAAACATCTTAAATGATTCTTTAGAGTTTTAATATACATAATATCATCAGCACTGTATTCGCTTTAAATTATTCTTTATTAGGAGAAAAGTCATAGTTCTTATACGTATGAGTGTGAGAAATATAATTAAAAAATCAAAGTTTACCTGGAAATAAATATTGTCGATATTTTCGAAATAATATTCGGTTGCGTGTATAATTTGTTTCAATATTATTGTAGCCAAAACTAGACTTAACGCTCTACCTGCGCTCTTACCGAGATGCCATTGTTTAGTGCTTATAGACCGTTGCATTAGTCGCGAAGACATTTTTTGCCTCTTTAAAAGGTAACCTCGATTGTGACCGAACATTCGTAATGCTTCTTTCAAATTTTATAGATATAGATATAAATATATATCCTTCTGTATACATTTGATTATTTCTCATATCATTTTTCTTATGAAAATTTTACGTCTATACTCTTTTAGAATAAGAAAATATCTATATTAATAAATAAATGTGTAGTTCGGTCTGTAGCTTTTTTATTTGTTGAATTACATGTATTAGAAACTACATACAGCGAGAAAATTAATTTTTAAAAGTTGACTACGTTCAGATTGAATTTAATTACGGCTCGACCTATTTTATGAAGTTTTGGACGTGGAAAAGTTTTGTCATTACTTAATTAATAGGACGAAAGAACTGTCACTAAAAATTTCAAGAATAGTAAAATTTGTTTAATAAAACTAAATTACCAGGATACAATAAGTACTATGCAAAAATACATACAGAATCACATTTTATAAACACTGAATTATTCAATGTTCAACTATACATTTTTGACCTGTAATCTCTTGTCTCGTAAACTCTCTGTGAACTCGTATTTAATTGTAAAGGCGAATATTTAGCGATTTCGTCAATTTGATAATTTATACGTATTTTTCAGTATTGTACCTAGTCACGGTTTTTTTTTGTACTTGCATGATAATTACTCCAGGTCTCATTACGGTCTTAAGAAGTTTCAATAATTAATAATATTCAGTTCAAGGTACACTTTTAATATATAGTCATATATTAGTATAAAAATCTAAGATGATATGGTTATTTCCTGCGAGGCAAACATATTTTATTTCAATGGTTTGGAAATTGTTTAATATAAAGTTTTATATTTATATATTAATATTAATTTATTACTTCTTCACTGGTGGCTGACTGATAAACGCACGAATAACGTATTTTTCTAAAGCGAATTATTTCGGTAATTTGTGTACTAATTGTAATGTTGTTTAATTACCCTTAATTATTTCTTAGAGTTAACTTTATCGAAAGTCATAGGATTTCTTTAATACAGAGTGTTATTAGTCATACCGATAAGCTGAACAATAGCCTATGGCATGGGAAGTATTTACTCATTCGTCACAAATTATTTACCTTTTCGTTTTTCCGAAAGTAGATCACTACGTATTCAATTGTTTTTTTGAGGGTTCACACAAATATAATTTGCGGAATACTTTCTATAGATGATCTAATGACTAGGGCGAAAAACGTGTATTCCGATTCATCAATAAAGTATAAAAATGCATATCGTGCTTAGACTGGGACTTATATTGGTGTACATAATCCGCAAAGTTCACATCATTGTGTAACAATCTATTACCTTAATAATTAGTTTAAAATGAATTACATTTATTCGTTAATTCTCAGTACCTATTAATTTGTAATTATAATTATATTATTATCATTAAACGTATCACGAACTTTTGTTTTTTATAACAACTTATTAATACTTCTTACGTTTTCAGTTGATATCTATTTTAAACGTGTTAAACTGATGATGTGGTGTTTAATATAATTATCGAAAAATACACAGAATTTTGACAACATTATTTTCTTTTTATGTATTGTATTGTTATAATATGTCAACAATACAAAGATTTTTTAAACTTCTAATTTTTAATTCCTTTTCTTGCGGTAAATTATAAATATGTAATAATATTTATTACGCAGTGCAAGATGCTTGCAAAAACAGTTGCGAGAAAGTGTGTCCGCGACACAGCGGACGTATCGACGCGTGTTGTAAATAAGTGGTCACTAAATGAAATTGCACCTGCAATCAGTAGCTTCGACACAGTTGCAGCAATATACTGGCATAAATAAAGCGAAAACTACCTTGAATTTTAGAGGGTTGCTCTTTCACGGTGTAAAATCCTTCACAACGGTACAACTTAAAAAAAACACTGGTTCAAAATATGTACACAGCAATTCACTGAACAGTTGGTTCTTGATTAATTTTCACCTCACTGAATACATTTTAACAGTTTTAAAATTAAAGACTCGTTTGAAAGTTCGTATCGAAGTGGCGCGAGCGCAGCGTGCGGCGTTCGACAGTCGCGGTAGAGCACGAAGTGCTTGGCCAGTGCGCACCCCACTACACTAGCAAAGTAACTCGCTTGTGCTGTTGAAACTTCGAGATAAGGACCACCTCCACTCACCACTTCCCGCTGCGAGAGCCCTAATCCTTTATGAGACGGGAAAAGTCTATGAACTTTGTTACATAGTTTTTGTCAACACATTGTCGATGGAATTCTACGAAGTTTGTTGATAAATTACGATTTTACCTGAGTAAAAATAGGGGCGAGGAACTATGTTTATCGATTTTTTACACATCGGTTTTAATTTACGGGGGTTTTAAAATATTGCGCTTACAGGAAAAAAGCTATTAGGTTATGACCAACAAAACCTTTTGTTGGAACTAAGTGAGCTCAGTACATTGAAATTTGATGCTGCCTCCGTTCACTCAATGTGGGTGGTTCTCGTGTCAGATTATTCAATCTCTCTATATTGTTATAGAAATTTTATTTTTTTGTTTAGTACTTGCGTAACTTTGATTACGTTGGTTGTATTTACTTGTCGGTTGACCTAAGTCGATCTCAATATTCAGCGATCGGCGGATATAACACGTAACGTAGTTACGAACGAGGTAATCTGGTATCAACATTTATTGGATTGACTGCTACAGCACTGCTTAAAACTCGTGTTTTCTTGGTTTATACTTATGGTGGCTTAAATACCTTCTGTGTTTCTTTAATTAAAATAATGTGAGTAAAAGGGTCAAAATTAAAAGTATAAAGTTACAATTATTACAAAATTTCAATAATTACCATTAAGAAGCGAAGAAGTTTGATTTCGAAGCGAGGGTAGCTCAGTTGGTATTGTGTACGGACGCCGCTTCAAGGGACTTGAGTTCGAATCCACCTACAAAGAGTTTGAGCTTTTGGTGAACGAAAACAATCGTGATGAAACCATAGCATGGAGCGTATGCTAATGCTCATCTGGCTAGCTACCACCCTTAGGTTGAATATCTGCCGCTAAATATCTATAGGTGTGTTCCGGCAGTTGTATTTGAGAGCCAGTCGATCCACTAGGCTAGGCCTGTCCGACATCTTGGGCCAGCCACATCGACACTAAGCATCAGGTGAGATTGTGGTCATAAACATTAACTATATAAAAAAGAAATAATAACCCTAAAAAAGAAAGTTAATATCTATTAACTTTTTGCCAGATATTTCACCGTGATTTGATATACCTTATCACAATATTAATAATACAATAAGCATATTTTTTTTACTCAACTGAGCCAAATATAATCAGTTCAAGTTTCAAGGAAATAGTGTATCCTGTGTTCGTGAATTGTCAAATGGGTTAACTAACGGTTATTGCGAATTCTAATAAAACTTGACCTTACCACTTTGCAGAATTGCTTGGAGACAAAGATCGGGCTGCTGCGGCTTGTGAGAGTTATGTCCTAATGTAGGCAATGTAATGTATGAATTACTTACGTACATTTGGTGCGCAGGGTCATAACACCTACGTGTATCAAAAGCGAAATAAGGATGGGTGCCCAATAACACGACAATAGCTTTTATTGGTACTTCTATCGTCGCAGTATGAATTGTCCAAGGTCGGTATAGTTAAATTATATTTTATTTCTATAGTCTGCTCTAAGATCTAGATCAAAATAATAATAAATGCAAATTACAGGGCAATTAACAAATTACTTTATTACATGCAAAAATTGTTTTTAGAGAAGAAACAATTGCTATGGTATATACAGTTAAAGAATTAATCTATACCAAGGCTCAGAATTAAAATTAAATAAAAGCGTTTATAAGAACAAATAAATTCCTAAATAAAGCTTAAATCTTAGCTACAGAGGAGAAAAAACGATTAGCCAACACGTGAAAAAACATTCTTCATTAATTTACTATTCTCGAAGGAGAGTACTCAACAAAAACTGCGGTTTATAATTTTCAAACTTATAATTTCTTTGTACTTACTATATTTGTATGCATATATATAGAATTTACTCAAGGTACTTTCCCCATACGGATTAATAATGAGATCACCGTTCATTTTAAATAAATGAATTGTGCATAAACAATTAACTTTTCAAACTTTTTATTATTATATTTTTAGTTACCACTGAAATACTTACTAGGATTTTGATATTAAACAGTAAAGAGAAATTGACGTCAAATCAGTTCTAGAAATAATAGTTAACAAGACTTTATTATTTAGGTTTTATGCTGTAAAATCACAACGGAAGTAAATTAAAAAAGAAATGAACATAGACCAACTCTATACTCCATACATACATACAGTTATTTAGTTATATATATATATATGCTATTTAGTACCTAATTAATAATTATATTGTATTATTTATTTTATTACTCTAATTTTATTGTTGTACAATTTAGAATTATCTTCTTTAATATTGTTCATAGTGATAAATAATAAAGTCATCATATCAAACAGATATTAAATATCTTCAGTTGTAATAATACTCAGTACTTACAAATATGTATCAATCATACAAGCGTAGGTTAAATTTATTAAATGATTTCAAGGCCTACTTTTATGTTTGTATATTGATGGTATACCTATATCATACAGTTTAATACTGTTACGAGATAGGTATAATTTAAACAAATGATTTACTTGGTCTATTAAAGATAGTTTGTTCTACATATGTTTTACAATAAGTCTATTTAAATCCTATTTGGAAAAGTATAAATAAATTTTTTTAAGGAAGGAGCACCTTGAAGTATAATTTTGTAGCTTTCAAGTGTTGCGTTGTTACACTATATAACCCAATTATGTAGTATATACGACAGTTAATTGTTTCCCTTATGAGCGTCCTACATTTAAAATGATATTGCGTCAAATGGCCAGAACAATATTTTATCTACCATAAATAGGTGCCCCTTTTATCAGTATGTCAGTATAGCAAAATAGATTTCTTACAAACAAAATAATAAATATAAGCTTGTATGCAAACATAGCAAGATTTAATAAACGCAGTGAATTTAGGGATCACTAAAAGTGAATGTGTATTTAAATTCGAAAATGGTGGAACTAAAATAAATCTTGAGCTGATTTTTATACCGCATGTATTAAGAAGTAAATTAGAAAATAAATCCAACCAGATATTTAAGTTTAACTGCAACGTGTATTAAGTTTTGGTGTTAACTGTTCATTTTATTAACAAGTTTTAATTAGGTGCAATATTCATTATGTTTAAACTAGTACAATTGTAAAAATCATTTAACGAAATCAAAAGCTATTTTGTATACCAATCAAAACTATTATTTAAACATAGAAGAATGACAAAGTTCTTGATATGGGGCGAAATTTTCAGGTAAACATTGAAATGTTTATCTTATAAAGATACAAATGTAAGCGTACCTTTATACATTGAATCATACTTGTATTATACCATTATCTTAATACTAAATGGAGTTGGCGTGGCCATAAACTTGTGTCTCTCTTATCCACAGAGATAGCAAAGCACACACTTGCTATAAAAAAATCCTTATCCAGATTATCTGTAGACATTTTGTACAGATCGCATTAACGTAATCATATAAATGAGGATAGTAATGTGTTCTTTCAAAATTTGGAAGGCTTAAAGCAGTGGCGCCATGGTATTTTTATACGCCTGAACCTCTATGAAATATAAATAAGTTGGTATTGATTGCAAAATAAATGGTCACATTATTAAAAATTCGCGATTTACCATATATTGTTTCATAATTTTTGAAACATGAACATTTACGTTAAATGTGGCATTTAACTGTGGCACTTTGTTATCTACATATGTAGAGGCTAATGTTTTAATGTCTATATTTCTGTCGCTATGATCGCTAATCTGAAACTACTGAATAGACTTTTATTAACAATAATGATAATTTAATATGGTCCCTCAATCCACATATAGGATACCTTATATCCTATGTAGAAAAAAAGGTTCCTTCAGAATACGGAATAAAATTAAACTTTTGTGGTAAACAAAGGTATTGAGGTGTTATACCATAAATTTCTCTGCTCGACAACTGTCAGTATAACTAAAAAGTTATATTAGTATTCCATGATGTTATTGGAGTACAAAAAATGTGTATGTACAAAAAATGTGAAGCAATGGAAACTCAGTAATGACATATAATAAAAATGGTTGAAATTCCGTTCCAGTGATTGCTTGTTACTTTTATGACTGCGTTAGTTTGTTTTTCTCATTGATTCCTAATTTGTGATACAAAACCTATACACTTTCTATAGTCATCTATATATTAATACGTGAAGCAAAAACTTTGTACCCCTTTTTACGAAATTTGCGCGAACGGAGGAGTATGAAATTTCGCACACTTATAGTTTATATAGAGAATGAGTGCAAAAAACTAATATTAAAAAAAATACATTAAATTAATTAAAAAGCGTTGCACACACTACCATGTATTTGATACACACGCACATGTATACTCTTTTGTTTAATGTTAAAGTCTGTGGTCAAATTCAGAATAGATTATAGATTAATATTGTTTGTCTTTACTGAATGTCAAACATAACCCTATATATTAATACGAGTCTTTGACAACAGAACCTTAATAATGTTCAAACCTATAATTTAAATAAATTATGGTCGAATTTCGACGACTGGGCGACCACTAGTATGTAATTAATCGTGAAAAATCTTGCGTCCTTTACACGATAAATTAGGTGCATAACAAACCGTTGGTCACACACTATGAAAAAACGGTATATTGTACAATTATACAAGGTGACTGAATTTTTAATTTGTAAACATTGAACTGGTTATTAGTGTAATTATATGTATTAAATCGCTAAATTCAATCGTTGTTTGACCGATCACTATGATAATTAGAATTTATATGTAGTTTTACATCGAGAAAGTTTTTATGTCATCCATAAACTCGATAGGGGGTGCTCTAGTCCAGTTACTGACTACTGATATGGACAGAACAATGTTTGCCGGGCTACCTAGTATTAAATAAATCTATATATTTTAAAAACTTTTAAAGAAATTATTTATGATTATAAGAAGTTCTAAAATAAAATATAATTGTTATTATACATATAAATGACTACATATATAACATTACCATATATTCGATTCGTTTATAAATTGTTGATTCATTTTAAAAAAAACGTACCGCTAATATTACTAATAACGTTTCTATAAAAACTAAAATGTAAGATATATATTTTTCCATTAACTAATATTTTTTTATATCTATAAACATTGTATAATCATATTCTTTTCAATATGATTATTGTTAAGTCGTAAACTGCAGAATAAATGTTAGCTTAATTACATAAGCAACGCTGTAACATATTATATACTAAAAGAAATAAAACTTCATACTGACATCAGTAGTCTTGCGAATCGTGAAATTGACTGGTCTGGATCTAGTAAAAACCCGTGTTTATGTAACCTCTTCTAGATTAATAGTTCTATTATTCAGATGAATCTTGGTAGCATCATCGACGTCTAGATTATTTAGTTATCCCGTTTATGATCCATTTCCGGGCTGGGTCTGCCAACGCGCATCTACTAGCGTATTACATCATGCTCATTTCACATACAACCACCGGACTACACTGAATATCTTTTGATCGAGCTTGATCTAAACTAGAATAGTTTTCCCATTTGGATAGTTTTAATGTTGTAAATGAAAGTATGTGGTTTAAGACTGAATTTACTAAATATTATAAAACAAAGTCGTCCGCCGCGTCTTTCTGTCTTTCTGTTCGCAATAAACTAAAAAACTACAGAATTGATTTTCGTACGATTTTAGCAATAGAGAGAGTGATTCATGAGGAATGTTAGGTGTATAATTTGTTAAGAGTTCGTGTAAATTGGGTCAAATGTAACGATAACCGTTAAAAATTTACGGTTGATAAAAATAAAAAATATACCTAGCATAATAGGCGGTGATAGCTAGTAAAGGAATAAAAAGTGGGTACAATAGGATCGCTAAATTTTCTTATGAATTAGGAAGTCTAGCTAAATTTTATTACTAGTGAAAGTGGTTTTTTAATAACTAGATTTGACGTGCGGCTTCGCTCGCATTAATAGTGATTTTGTCAAACAATGTCGCAAAATGCAAATGCAAAATGTCGCAATATAAAGTTTCATATAAAGTGTATCCCTTTCTTTATCTTACTTCCGACAAGTTGTTTTCGAGAAAAAGTAACCTATCACCGTCTCCAGGTTCCCACCTATCTCTATACCAAAATTCATCATAATCGATTTAACGGTTTAGGCGTGAAAGCGTAGCAAACAAACAAACTCACTTTTGCGTTTATAATATTAGTAAGGATTAGGCATATACATGTTCAAATATTTTTTTTTTTATTAGTAAAAACTTTATTGATTAAGTATAGTAATTTATGTCCGACGGTAAATATGTATTTTGTCTAAATAAAAATGGATGAAGGTTTTTTTGTTATTTTTTAATTAATTAAATATTATAGAAGAGCGTGTATGTATACTACATTATTATTCTATTTCGTTCCTAAAAGTATATTTAACACAAGGCAAACATAATGAAATATATTTGTAGAAACTACTCGAACGCCATCTATGGTTGATAGAAATGACTCTGTAATCATCACGTAAGTGCGAACAAAGCTATAGAATTTATCATCTTCATCGGATGCCAGATGTGTGAACGCAAGAACACAAACGCAAAGAGTAACGTTTTTTGTTTTAAAACGAAAATAATATTGTGTAGAGAATAATAAATAAATATGCCACATGTGTTTTCTCACATATTTTTCTTCCTCAAACGAATGACGTAAAATTAATGTTGTTCTATATTTATGTACAGTGGAAATTTGATTTTGTTGGGAAATATACGGACTTATTACTGTTCGCAGAACGATGACCGCTAGTCGCTTTTTATGTAATAAAGTTACGAAAACCTGTTCATTATGTCAGTGACATGGTTCGCCTCATTAATATATTGCTCAAGTATACATACAGTTTGTAATATGAATATACCTGCGTACGTAAATTTCAAGATTAAATGAAATCTTGAAACTTCCTACAAGTATTGTCTTGTTAAGCTGAGACACTAAGAGAGCCAGTCCCTCCATTAGGCTTAGCGTGGCCACCATCTTGGGCCACCTCGTCACTTGACATCATGTGAGATTGTGGCCATAATACTAAGCTATAAATTATATAAAAATTAACTAAATAATTTTTTTTATCATTTAACAAGTTTAATACATTTAGTATTACAATTAGACTTTATTATAAGCGTGAGTTATACTTAAAGAGTTGTTAATTTAAAGTTACAAAATCATTGAAATAATAAGAACTAATTGTATTGTAACTAAATTATTTACTTTTGCTATCGTTTTAATTATGATACTCAATGTACGAAGATATAATATTAGTTGTATTTTTTATATTAACTAGGAGAAGAAACGTACGACTCACGTAATTATATCTATATTAGCTTGGTCCACGACCGATGCAATATAACTAATCTATCACCAACATGTTGCCGAATTTGATACCCTTTTTCCTAGGGACTTCTGGAGATATTAAACGCAGCAGGAACATAAAATAACATTATGATCTTATAATATAAGTGTAATCTTCGGTAGCAAGGAGGTATATCACCAGTTAGTCTAACCCCAGTAGGGTGAAAATTCTAAGGACATTTTTCTGTGCCCTATCTCTCTTATTAATGTTTGTATAATGCAGATCTTCTTAATAACATTGTTATTTTATGATGTCTAAATGTTTTGATGTTGATATGCTTTTTTTTTGAGAGCAACTTGTCGACACAGTTAAACATCGTTGTATCATAAAGACCTTTCGTTTTGTGATTGATACTCTTTTGACAATTAATAAAGTTCGATAACTGTATACAGAGATTTGCCTTAATTAAAAAGTACATAACCGTTTTTATTTATGAGCTGGCAAGTTTAAAGACTGAGGATTTATTGTATCATCTTTAAGTTCAACAGCCTGGATACATGTTTCAAAAACTGAATAGTGTTAAATCAGCTTGGTAAAATATATTTTTTAATACTAGCTTAGTATATTGACATAGGACATAACACCAGTGGTAGTTTTGACTTTCATAAACGTCTTCTCAGGGCCAAAATTGAATGTTTACAAAGGTAAGCACAATACAATCTAAAAATAAGGATGACTAGAGAGGGAATGCAATCCAGCTACGTCCATTTCTGTTATGCCAACCGCTTTATAGTTAGGTAGAAAAATGGCAAACTAAAAGAGAACCACCGTGAGGGGTTTTTCATCACGGTTATGGTCACAATCCATATTTTTATACTTCATAGGTTTAACGTTATGGCAACTATTTCAACTGATGTTAAGTGACGATGTTGCCCACGTTAAGCATAGTGGAGACTGACTCTCAATTACAATTGCCGGAACATACCTAGAGGTATTTGGTGGCAGATTTTCAACATGAGGATGCTAGTTAGTTGGGCGGATATTACAAAAAGCCATATAAACACTATGGGTTTCTTACGATGTTTTCCTTCACCAAAAGCTCAGAGCAAATATCGGTTCCATTTGAATCTGCCATTTCGTATGATTACTCGAGATATATTACTGATCCAAAAAGAAGAACCATCTAACAGTGTTATTTTCTATAATTGTACCTTAGAATCCGTACGTCAGATAAAAAAATGATAACATATGAAAATAATTAGTCATAAAATGTATAGTAATTATTTATGTTTAATGAAAGTTTATTACATATTTTATTTATGGTTAACATATCCTTTCTATTGCATAAAACGCGACCTGCTTATCTTTTACCTTGGACGTATCATATTATTGTATAAAAGAGATTTGCTACATAGTTAACCACGCACGCAAGAAACCCCGCTCAGTGAAAGCAATTGAGGAAAATCCTGGTCTGAAACTTGTTTATTTCGCTACTTTTGCGATTTGTCGCCTTTCTCGGATATGCAATATAACGGAGTCAACAGAAACGTTAATGTAACAATTTTTATATTATGAATTTATGAAAATATAATCAAGTATAAAACACAGAGATAACACAGTGTTAAAAATACGACAAATGTTATGCGCATTTCGGTTGAAATATATCTTTTTTTTGTAAAACTAAGGCCTGTAGAATATTCTGAAAGTTATATATATTTTATCCAGATCATTATGGTACGATTGTGTATAAATATATGTTATCTACAAATTAGAAGAAGATAGAAAAAACAGATTTATGCTAAAATTTGTTAAAATTTTACTATAGAATAAATCATTTTAAATTAGGAATATATTAGACTTAAATGCTCCAGCGTATTGCAATCTTGCACGTAGGTGTATAAAATTAAAACATCGAAAACCGAAACAAAGATGTCGATATAGGTGTTATACATAACGTGTTTCAAAAAGGCTTGGGGATGAAAAAAGTATCCATGCGTTAAGTACCTACAATCCATACCGATGCGCAAAAAAACAATTCAGCTAGAATATTTACAGAAGCATTTTGAAACTGTTACAAAAAATACTACCTTTTTTCGTTTCGCTTATAAATTGGCATTGTTATATCAATGGAGCAAACGAGGTTTCACTATTTCTCGAAACGAAACTAAAATAGATAATTGATTTGGAAAACAACATTATTAGCTCACTATAAGTTAACTATGTGTATTTTCATAGGTAAGGAAATAGGTGCCCTTTTCTGCAAAGTCAATGAGCAGTAATGCTTGAATACTTATATAAATGTGTGAACCTGTTAAATGCAGCATAAATAAAGTAAATCTCCAAGTCGAATTCCGAGAAAAACAACGAACCAAGCTGACAAAGATTTTCATGTTCCACAGCCTCACAAGTTCAACTTTGTGTTGTCTACAATCTGTTAATATTGACCATGATATATTTAAGCTTCTTTCACATTCACTAGACCTTGCCCTTATATGTTTCCGAGGTTCGAGAAGTTCTTTTTTACGTAGTGAAATGCATTTAGGCATCCTCTCCCTGATCAGCTGGGAGGGGTATGTGGGACTTAACCGGCGAATGAATCGCTGGCAATACCCACTAAAACCCCACGGTGTTCTTCTATCGCCTACTGAGCCGGCAGCAGGATCTGTCTTCACATTGCATCTGCGCCCCGACAGGCTTAGGCCCCTTGTCAAAGATGGTAGAGACCCTGAAGAGTTTTCGAAGGGCGCACCGAACACAGGATGCGCCTCGCCTCGGGCCTGTGTGTGCGACGGCGGAGGGACGTGACTTCCGCCCGCAGGCTTTTTTTTTCGTGGGGAAATGCATTAACGCATACCCTCCCAGCCCGGAGGGACTGGGAAGGTTATGTGGGACTCACCCGGCGCTAGTCACCGGCAATACCCACTAAAACCCCACGGCCGTCTGTTGCCTTCCTAGGGCGACGCGGGGTCGTGCATGCAATCACCGCGTCGCACCGGCGACCGACCCGGCCTGATGCTAAGCTGGGCCCCGTCCGGGCAGCCTGGAGGGCCCTTACCGCGGTCTCCTTCTGCGAGATAACTGTCTCGCAAAAGGAGACCATTGCGTTCCACGATCTCTCGCTGCTGAGCATGGATTTCACCACACCCGGCAGTGAGAGATCCATTCCTACCGCCGCTTCCTGAGTGCGGCGTCCGTCCGCAGGCTGTACTTACGGCGGCTGGAGGTTTTTTTATGAAAGACATATTAAGCCCCAAAAGGCTATTGAAAAATCCGATCACAACAACAGAGATACTACTGTTCATTTATGGTTGTAATCCTCTTGCCACTCTATACAATCTCAACAAAATTATTCTAAAGATCGACGTAGCTGTAGGATATACGGATGCGAATCACTGTCTGATTTCGATATTATCTTAGTTTTGTAAGTTTAACATGCAAATATTTATGATCAGAAGTGAATTTTAAATTAATGTATACTAAATTACCATGGAATGTTTAGGTAAATAGGAAATGTAATTTTTTACACAGGCTCATGAGAGCATACCGGATGTTATTTATAATAATTATATACACAGCAAATACACGCATGCCCTGTGGAATATAGAAATGTTTGTGACGCAGCTCCACGGATGGTTGGTCATGAAACTTCGCAATGTAATACACATTATAAATTTCACTAGACTAAACGTCGAAACTGTAACATTATGTATATCCGGTTTTGAATAAGGATTAACGGAGAAAATGTATATATGATGTTTTTTATAACTATTGTTGGTCGTTAGTATAGCGTTAATTACTCTGTAGTAAAATAATTTCAAAATCTATTATTATAGTCGCGCAATGGTGACCACCAATAAATTGACAATCCATTTCCATTGGTACTCTTCACTATCATGCCAGCCTGTAAACCTCGGAGAAGCTGGATATGCAGTAAGTAATTTCAAACGTGAAAAACCATAAAAGAGCTCCTGTTCTGGGTTTATTATTATATTATATTAGGAATGTATGAAAAGAGCCTCCACGAGTTTACGTTCGGAGCACCCTGGATAGTTTATCTCTCTAAAACCGAGAGAGAATGTCTAATATTTTTACCACGACTACGGCTTATTTTGTTAAAATACGGTTTATGTCGACATAAAGGAGAAGAAGACGACCCCGTACCCTGTTTGGGATTATGTTTGATTACAATCGAAAATCTAATAACACACTGTACCTAACTGAGTACTTGTGATGAGTGTTAGATCAAGTGTATGGTTGCAGCAACACGATTACAGGCATTTACTGTATTCTACCACCCAACAGCCCATCGGGCACATTCTTGTGCTCTACCACGTACTAATCTGTGGGATACAGTTTTCGTTTACAACCTGGCATTCTACTAGTGAGAGAATTGTCCTTGCTTTGAAATTGGAATTGCTTTTAATATCTCATAATTATAGACATTAGCTTTTAAGAATATACAAACTTCTCTATTTGTAATAGTGGTATGGATTCCAAATGCACGTTAAACACATGCTAAAACGGAATGGCATTTTGTGCTGAGCAGACATATCTAACATATGATTATGAAATTATCCCCGTTTTTAGGTACCAAATAACTCATAATTTTATAGAAATAAATAATAAAACTGCTTTATTTGACGTGATTTATATATATTATGGTACAGTATTTTATAAAATTTTAGGTAACGGAATCTTTAATAAAATCTATTACACGAATTATTGGAAATATTTCTTCTTCAAAATAACAATTTTTAATTTCATAGTGATAGTGAATAATGTAGGATTTATTCATCTTTCATTAATATTCTTTTGCCCGATATCCGCAGTTACTTTTTCTTTTCAAAATGTTATTCTACGTACTATTCTTAAAGTAAGTCTACTAACGGCGTAGTTATAACTCGAATTGATTACTACAGAGAGAGCGGACATTCTCAATTTATACTGGACCCCTCGACGGTCTGGATATATGTCAACACGTATTACACATTATGTCATATCTTTTAAAGGTATTTGGTAGTTTAAGGGACTACATATTATTGTACATGTTAATTCAAGAAAAAATAGAATATTATATTAAATAGGTATTTTCTTAAAGTATTCCTCCAACCGATAAACCTAATCAGCTCTATATATTATTTTCGCATGCCAAGGTGAATGAGTTTGATAGCAGTAGATACTTCCGTTTTTTCGGATGATACTCAATTATGATTTTCCTTTTCTCATCAAATTTGCTTATCATTAACAATAACAGGATCATAGATCTACCAAACTACCGATGCCCCAAAATAGTAATCGAAAGCTTATTGACGTTTGCAAAAGCTTGTATTTCTGACTAAATCTCCGTAAAACTTCCTCCCTGATTTCTTTCTATGTCCAAACTATACATAATTATTGTGCATCTGTAAATCTATATTTCAAATACTTCATTGAAAACATTAATTTCCTCAAATCTGCCTTAATATTCTAGCTCTGACATCCGTATGAAAGCGAATATATATACAAACATTGAAATAGCACTGTATTAAATCATGTTTTACTTACCAACATGAAGAAACAAGTACGTTTCGTATGAGTAAGTTTTTGGCTCTCTCAAAGTTAATGGGACAATACTTACCAAGTTGGCGGAGATTTATAAGTTACAAGGTCTTCGAGTTTATATATAATCACATAATTTCCTGTAACGTTCTATACGTTTTACAATTACAAAAATATTACGTATATTTTCAAGTGAATATGCTTAAATAGTTTTCATTAAATTTTCATAAATATTTTGAATATTTGAGAAATGCTTGCCCTGTAGCAAATTCTATTATTTTCTATTTCCCTCAATTGCGGATCTTAATAAACGCAATCATATACAAAAGTATTGTTCATCAAACATAATAATTTTATAAATCTTTCAAAGACGCATTTTTTATCTATCATATACAAATATAACTATTAGCGTATTTAATTGATGATAAATGATTAAAGTGCGTTCTCAACAAATTGCTATTCCCCGATATTCGAAATGTGGAGATTTTATTTTGAGCTAATATTAGAAGAACCGCAAAAAATGTTTAGATTTTTTATAGATATATTAGAATATATGTTACAAATTTTACATACTCTGCTTAAAGAAACTTGTAGTGTTTTTTAAACATATCAATTTTACGTATTATATTTATATTGTCGATACCGATTGCCGCAATTATATATTTTGTATACAGTTTACCGTTCTAGAACCATATTACACATAACTAACATATACATTCTACCTTACAATATCATCAGATACAATTAAAACTCATTTGTAGTAGTAAATGAAATAAAAGAATCTTTTCTATAAAAAAAACACTTGTGCTTAATGAGATAGTGGTCTATAAATCAGAATATTTCAGTTTTTTGATATACATGACTAAGAATGCTCTTTATTACTTATATTCAAATTTTTTTTTTCGCTTGTTAGACTTTACCTATTTATTTTATTTGCTCATTGAAGTTATTACACATATCTTGTCTTAATAACAAATAAGTGTGTACACCAAAACTCTCTACTGTCTTTATGTTGATTTATTATGCAGGTTTTGATATAATGCGCATTTTTAACAGATTTTTTAATGTAACTATAATTCTTAATACAACTTTTAATTATACATATTAAATAGTCATAATTATAAAGGCATAAAAAGCATCTGTAAAGGCATAGAGATTATGTTACCTGAATATGTCTCTCAAATCAAATTTTTTCTTTTCAAATACTTAACATATTTATTGCATAGACTCATGCGAATAAATATTTGTAGTTAATATTAGTGCTATTGTATCGTATAACTGTAAGCTATCGGTCAACGTACACAACAATACGTTCGAATGAGGACCTTTTTGTTCCTGACAAGTCGGTATGTATTGGTTCTGTCAAAATCAACGATAAGAATACCGTTAAGGAGGACTAGAAAATGTATTGTTTCGCTTCAAATAAGTTCACTTGTCATAATAACAAATTTTTCAAAAACTAACATCTAGTTCACAACACAGGTTTTTTTTTTACTAAGCATGTACTAGAATCCTAGATTATTTTCTGTTCAATCGGCAAAGTCGACAATTCGGATTATCGGCAAAATTTGAAAGATTTAGATGTAATAAAAACTCCGTAGTTACGTGTACACACTCCATGACGATTCCAATTTCCTGGAATAAAGTAAAGGCAAATATTGTGACAAAAATACAACATGAGGGCCTATTTTATGTTCCCATCGTAAAGTCATGAAAACTAGGCATCTACTATTACCCGCCATGGTAACTAGCAAATTAACAGTATATCGCCTAGCACCTACTTGTGTGTTACATACGGTTCACTTGGGAGCCAATCCCCTCAATAGGCTAACCGTATCATCTTGGATCACATCGTCACTGTTGAGATTTTGGCCAAACTTATAAACTATGAAAAATAAAATAAACGGTAATCATTACCTTATGATTGATTTAGTGTGTTGGTCTAATTGTTTAATACAATATATTTATTATTTTTTGGACTTTGTCACTTTGTAACGAGTAAATACATTTAGATAACCTAGCTGATTTGTAAAAGGCGGTCAAGTGTCAGCCATACTCGTGCCTAACGGATTCAGCATAGAAAATCTAATACGGTCATAAATAAAGAAATAAACAGTATGTAGTTTAACATCTTGTTGTTTTCTATTCTTTAGTTCAACTGTTTAGATTATGAAGCGTCTTTTTTTTGGTATTTCATCTTCATTATTTATTATGAAATTCTATCCTATGTAGGTTATAATATTATTTTACAAGACTTTTATATTATATATACATTCATTATGATAAAGTTATTTTAGAAGGAAGATGTCATTCATATTTGTTTGACCCTTAATTTATGGCACTATAGAAATACGAGTTATATGGCTGCTATGTCCATACAATTCATTTGAACTCCAAAAACAAGGTCAAAAGGTATAGCGCACACTTGACCCCGATCATATATTTATAACGGTCAATGAGAAAGAGGTCGATGATGGAGAGTACTTTTTAGGTTTTCATTCATTCAATGTTATAATAAATAAATTCGTCGCCTATAAGTAAATGTCTTAAGATATATTAAATGTAGGCCATAATTTCATATACCAATGTAACTATAGTGCCGTCAAAGATTTATATTATACCAACTCCTCTTCAAGGCTGCATACAACCCCTTCCAATCAGATTAAAATGCCAAGTTAATTACTATAAACAACAACCTGTGTGAAGAAAATGACAATTATTTGAATGTGCCTTAGGGCATTTGATACTTTACATCGTAGAGCAGCAATAGTATAAAGCACCTTTTTAAATTAACGCTTTAAAAAAGAAATGGATTTCCACCCGTAACGTGTAAGTGTACTGCCCGAGCTTAGCCCAATGCGATAGGGTATGTGGCGACTAATCAGGTGACAAACACCTTTAAATACCAACTAAAACAACACTACGACAACACTTAAACTCCCGTATTGCCAGAGACTGCACCTATTACAAGTATTAAAATGTATATTTAGTATATTACATGGCGGTAGGGCTTTTTCTAATGCCTACCTGGCCAGCTTAGACAAAGTGAATTGACGGCGTATCGAAATTAGGAGGAACCCGTTGATTGTAAACTGCGTAAGACTGGTGATTAAGGCAGTCATTTAGTAAAGTTGATGTCCTGCTAAAGTCGCTTTTGGCTGACTTGATGAATGGATGGCTCAACGGCTTTGTTACTAACTCTGCTTAATTTGGATTTAGATGATCATGTGGGATGTTGCGTCGCATATGTTAATATTTAAATTTATTATTTTATCGGCCCATATATAATTTAGCTTTATTATTCTGTTAATTACCAGTTGAGCGCATAATTTTTTTTTTCATTCAAAGTTATTTTGCTATACCTCAGAAATTGCACTTTTTATAAGATAAAACTGATGTATGTGCCTTTCTGTACCTTTGACAACGTGTATGTAAAATTTCTTGAGAATAAATCGAGTAGTTAGGTAGTTTATAATATCAGTTGGGATTACTTCGGTGAGAAGTAATTTAGTACAGTATTTTATGTAATCTCAATGTTAGAAACAAATGATATGAGAGAATATTTAATTATTATTTTCCCTGTGAACCAATTCACATAATATGGTTCAAATAAATAATTATTATTGAGGAACGACATCCCTGATAGATTTTTTTCGAAGCACAAACTTCAAGAAACTGACAACCAATAAAATTTGGTTGGTAAATCTTCGTATGAGAGAATATACATACATAAATAGCGATGAAAGATATACAAAGTTACAGTTATTTATAACTTACGTAATATGTATTAAGAAACTTACATTGAATACTTACAAATTCAATTTAATAGTTCTTTCTACGGAACCCTAAAAAAATAGGCCTATGTATTTACTAATTACCAACAGGTGACATCCGATCAATTAAGACGATAATCAGTTATTAGTCACTTCTTAGCGTGTACTTACAACTGATAATACATAGCAGAAAAGTAATTGACAAATGCCAAAGTACACAGAAAATAAACTATATTCATTCTTTCTTATCAACATTTTTATATTAATAGTTTGTACGTTTAGCGTTATGGCTACTATCTCATCTGATGTTACGGGATGATGTGTCTCAACATGATGGACACGCTAAGCCTAGTGGAAAGACGGACATTCAAGAGCAACTACCACAATAAATCTATCTAGGTATTTGGTGGCAGATTTTCAACTTCAGGGTGGTAGCTAGTCAGCCGGGCATTAGCAACGTCTTACCACCATGCTATGGTTTCATCACGACGTTTTCCTTCACCGAAAGCTCAAGCTCATTGTAGATGTATTCGAAGTCGCACTCCATTGATACGGCATCCGTACACTACCAACTGACCTATCATCGCTTCAGATGAGGTAGGTAGGTAGATACATTGAAAGCCATACCCAGCTCAGAAACGTCCTTGGGTAACACTTAATTACTGTTCTAGCAGGGAGGTGAGCATGAGGTTCTACTTTGTAGTGAATTGAGCTACTAGGTCTTGGTATATAAGATAATTTTGTGAAGCTTCTTGAATATTAAACGATGTTCTTATGTCTGTGGCTCTTATTTTCCATGAACACACGAACCCTAATGATTACAATATCCAAAACCTTTCGAAACACACCTAGCAACAGTATAACATAAATCAACGGCAAAAACAGATGATATAATAGATCTAAATCTAAGAGTTCTAGTTATATTAAAATAGTCGTATAAAACATAAAAATCATAGTCATATAAAGGTAAATCGAAAAAAAATGACGAGGGGCCATTGCAATCCCAAAAATTAAGTAGCCTAAAACGCTTCGCGTATTATTATTCTTTATTTATACACCCAAAATACTCCTGATACTTCTATCTATTCAAGCGATGATAGCTCAGTGGTAGTGTGTACAGGCTTCGCGTCAAGAGACGTCAGTTCGAATCTACGTACAATGAGCTTGAGCTTTTGGTGAAGGAAAACATCGCGAGGAAACCATATAATGGTGGTAGGGCTTTTTCTAATGTCCGCCTGTCTAGCTACCATCCTCAAGTTGAAAATTTGCCGCCAAATACCAATCGGTGTGTTCTGGCAGTTGCACTTGAGAGCAAGTCCCTTCACAGGTTTAGTGTGTCTACCAACTTGGGTATATCGTCACTTAAGATCATGTGAGATTATGGCCATTACGCTAAACCTTAACAATTTAAAAAATGGTATATATCCATCCAAAGGTTAGGTACATGGAAGAGATTGCTATTAGCAATAAGGTCACCCGTTGCACTAGTTATATCATTGAAATACATCATAGTATATTAATGTGTGTAAAGGTGTACAATAAAGTATAAATAAATAGTTAAAAAAAAAGTTTCCGCTTTGAATGGTTATAATCCCATACTAATAAGTTCAATAGTTTGACGTAATTGAGCGCCAAAGATTGACGAGAATTTTATTTTCCTACATATATATTCCTATATTAATTTCCTATATATATATATATACATATATAAATAAATAAATAAATATAGATAACCAAGTACAACAACGTTCCAATTTGTACGCGTGTCCTTGTCATAGTTGCTTAATTGAAGACCGAAAGTAGTCGACTGCCCATTACGGCCAATGGCTGTTATTAATGCTTTCGTAACACAACAAACCTACTTCTACCAACTTCATGTAAAAATAATAATAAAAGAACAATCAGAGAATATATGTAGGCTATTTCCATAAGTAAAAGGTTATTATGGAAATAATAATTACGTGAAAAATTTTTCTTCAAATACCTGATATTATTAAGTGCGTAATGCTTGTATGTACATATGGTGAATTATTTAAATGATTAAGATAAAATATTGTATTGTTAGAAAATGTTTTGCTTTCTAAGTCAACCGATTCATGTTTTTTTGCGAGAAACCGAAAGTGTGTCGATTTTTCAGATTATTTATACTTGAAAAAAAAACGAAACTGGATATAAAAACACCAGTTACAACGTCGAATCGGTTATAACGATTAAATAGCAAGGTCCCGAACAAATCACCCAAATAATAAGTTAAATAAATATGCACTGCTTTTAACGACTATCGGATATAGCGTCCTAAGTTATACGGTTTCTTCAATGTCGATCTATTCGGTTTCAGCGATATACTTTGTGACTTTAATCAATACTAAAGACAACCAACTGCTGAATTAGTAGACACAAGATATAATGTTGAAAAATTATGTACAAATTACTTTTAATAGTATCAAGAAATAAGTGATAACTGATAACATATATAAATTTTGTTATAGCCAAAAGGGACCAGTTATTTGTTACCTTTTAATAGGTTTACAAATATAGAAATATTTACATTTTTGCACTGTTTTTTTTTTCTATTTTCACGAGTTCTTTACTATTGTTCAAAGACTCGTACAAAAATTATAACTTACCTTCATAGAAGTATTACCAAAGAATATATTTATATGTTGATTGTATTAGAATTTTTGACACGATTTGTAAAGTTTACAAAACATATGCAAATTCACATATACTTGCATTTTATTAATGATAGCAATATTTGTACTCATTAAAAAAAATCAACCAAAAATTGTAGGTAACCAAGAAGTGTAATATGAGCTTGCTAAAGGAAAATTGACTTGAACATAATTGGACGATCTATATGTAAATTGTATTAAGTTTTTACACTTCGAAATAAAACTAATTTAAACGGATTTTATCGCGGTTATTTATTAATTTTGATCTCGACGTTTCAAATACTTTTCAGCCTTCGTGGTCACGGGGCGGACTGAGGTGTAGGTTGTCCAGAAAAGTTCATGATACAGTGTCTACCTTTAATTTAATTTTTAATATTGATAGTGTTCCGATCTACGCAGAAAGAGCTCACAGTGTCTTGAGGTCTGGCAATTGGTCTTTTGGGTTCCGATTTCATTAAATGTATAATCGGATCCCAGGCTTGTGCTAGTTTCAACCATCTTCTCTATTAAAATTTGGATATTTTTTAATTTCAATAGCCTCGCGAATAATCCCAGGTTGGAATCGGTTTTCTTTAACAAGGATTTGTGGTTTGTCGAATCTAAGATAATGTTTGGAGCCTTCTTCTGAATGTTCAGCAACTGCAGACTTCGTAGAGCGTCGGTGTTTAACGTCAGCCATATGTTCTTTTACGCGGGTCCCTATATTTATTTTAGTTTGGCCGATATAGGAGAGGCCACAGTCTCATTCGATTTTGTATACGCCCTGTTCTTGTAGAGGTATATGACACTTGACAGGTGGTAAAAATTTACTAATCTTCTTGGGCGGCTTGAAGTAAGTTTTAATTGAAGCACGCTTCAGTACATAGCCAATCTTGTCTGTGACCCCTCTTACAAAAGGTACACAACAGATACACGGTCAACTCACGTACACCTCAGTCCGCCGCGTGACCACGAAGGCTGAAAAGCTTTCGAAGCGTCGGTATCAAAATTAATAAATAAACGCGATAAAATCCGATTCAATTAGTTTTATTTAGATGAGTAATATTCGCGTAAACACGAGAAATCATTAAGTATTTACAATTTAAATTAACCTCTGGGTTTTGACGATGAAATGGCGGTAAAGGAGTCCTAGACAAAACCTATATTCGCTATAAAGATAAAAGCATATGTGCTATGCAAATAATTGTAATTGTGACTGAGAAAGTTGAGCATATTGCTTTTAATGGGGCACAAACTTGATAAATTATCTAACAATAGGGTTTGTATATACTTTCATTGAAATTACACACGTAAAAAACGACTGCATTACTTTCTATTTTTATTTGCACAATTTTTAATAAATGAGCCAAAATTTCCAAAGAATACATAGCAATGTTATTTGCGTGATCATCGCGGATAAAAGACAGGATGTCGGTATTTAGGACGACTTTAAAACGTTTCATTAAATGAACGGGCCAATTTTAAAATTATTGTCACGAGCCCATTAACATTAATAAGGAACAAACGTCGGAAATCTGAGAAGAGATCTCTCATAATCAGGGAAGTTCTTAACAAAATGTAGGTCGCCGTTAGTCAGCAAGTTAAAACTGTAACGAGATCTCTGTTATTTAGCAAAAACGTTTCTTATCGGCATGACCGCAACAAAATATTCGGACATCGTATCCGCCATACGGTATCTATAATCTGGTTTATGTTTTCGACATTTGGCAGTACTAATAATATAGGAATTACTTAATATTACGCAAATAGTACGTACGTAAGCTAAATGATATCGATTGTAAATACTAGTTAACGATCGGAGGCCGCGTATGACTTACTTATTTGAATTTAATTAGTAACACGGTTGAAATTAAAATATTATTGAGAAATTTCGGTCCCACTTTTGGTTTTGGTCATGACGTTCAACCACGTAGTTCTTCATCCGTCACAGCTTGGTGGTAGGAATAATCCGGGCAATAATGCCCGACCGGTTAGCGACCATCTTCGTGTTTAGACTGCTGCAAAATAAAGTTTCGGCATGGGCTTTTTGTTCTGGCATAGTGAACGAGAACCAGCCCTTTCCGTCAAGGTCAGCTACATGGCTGTAACACCTCTGGTATTATCGCTGTCCATAGACGACGGTAACCATTAACCATCAGATGAACCGTCTGCCTGTTTTGCTGTCCATTACCATTAAAAATACAAGCGCTTAAAAATAATTCTTATATTACCTTTAAATGATGGGAGAATTTATTAGCAGTTAACACCTCAATTACGACATAAGTCGTAAATACGTAGTCTCTATCTAATTCTATTTTAATAAGCTAGTTATTATTATACTTTCCAAATTTATAACTAGTAGTTGGAAGAGGCAACTGCTTTGATCGTTAGGACAACCGTGCAGTATAAAGTTTTTATAGAATATGAGATAAACAAAAGCTTTAAAACATCACCGAGAAAGAAAAACAAAGTATATAAAAACGACTCCTGCTTACCCAACGATAAGTGCATGTCGGGCGTTCAATAATCATAACGAGTAAGACTTAGCTCATCCGTCCGACGCTGGGTGATATCCATTATCGGGTTACCAGGGTCAAGGTCAGTGTACCATACTTAACCCTTATTTATATATGTGTGTCATAGATAGAGACACATAATTAATTTAATAATATGTACTGAGCTTTAAAGCATAGCTTAGCATAGACTTAATTTTAGCTGGAACAAGAAATCGTCACCATCTTACCCTTTTCCCAAGTAATTTGGGGTCGGCGCAGTACGTTTTCTTCTTTCATAGTCGTCTTTTCTTTCAGCTCATTCCTCACACGATCTATACATATTTCATTGGCCTTCCTTTTTCTTTCCATCCTTCAACATTCATATTCATTACTTTTCTCATGACATAGTTCGAACAAGAAAATACACAAAATTATAATTTTGCCTGCACCATGTAAATATCGAAGAACCCGTCAGCCAGTGTATTTTAGCCTCTTCTCTATGACATTCACTCGTTCAAGCAAAACATAAAGAAACGTTTTACAAAAGCCGGCATGAAATCTGTGACACGTGATGTATTAATCAGTCGTTCGATGATCACCACTGTTTTAGGATTATATTGACCTTTACAACAGACATAGCGCTGCCAGTTGCTGTATAGAGACACTTTGATTTCTATAGCATGGTGGTAGGGCCTTTTTCTAATGCCAGCCTGGCTAGGTAGGCTAAGTTGAAAATCTGTCGGCATATACTTATAGATGTATTCCAGCAGTTGCACTTAAAAACCATTCCCTTCACTAAGTTTACCGTGTCTACCACATTGGACCGCATCGACACTTAACATCAGGTGAGATGGTGGCCATAAAGCTACACCTATAAAATAAATTATTGAAGTACTAGCTTTTACTCGCAACTTCGCTCGTGTTTCTGTTGATTTTGTCAAATAATCTGGTTGTGGATCGATACAGATTACCAATTATAAACTACGATTCCGTATAGTTTGAAATAAATCGTTATAAAAACATTCATATCATGTTTACTTCCCTCCTCGCCGCACTCTTATAAATTTGTTCCGAAAAAAGTAGCCTATAACCGTCTCTAGAGTCACATCTATATTGAAACCAAAGTTCATCATAATCGATTCGGCGGTTTAGGCGTCAAAGCGTAACAAACAAACAAACTTTAGCATTTATAATACTAGGATCAGAATAGTTAGGAAGGATGTTGCTTATTGTAGTCGTTTAGTTATAAGAAATATAAATAAAGCAAACAAGTAAATACGTAACGAACTATACATTAATACTACGTATAGAAGGAACAAGCACAACCTTTGCGCAACAAAGTACCAAATGATTATTATCTACATACTTTTGTAAGTTGTGAATACATTCTGTGTAAGTACATTGTATATAACAAAACAACATATTACGTAAATGTATAATCTTAGTAAACAAAATGACTTAAGTAATTAACCTAAATAAAGAAGTACTGTCTAATTTTGTTCAACATCTATAAATAAATACGGTTACAACAATGCAAGGGTATATTGTTAATGATGATCTGTTTCATTCGCATTTTAAATATCTATTATATAATAGATATATAATATAATTATATAACAATATTTTGTATACATATATGAATCAATTATAAATCTATGTTCTATATTAATATTATAAAGCAGAAAAGTTTATTTGTTTGACCGGGCTAATATTAGGAACTACCAGTCCGATTTCAAACATTTATTTTGTATTTGATAGAGTAATCATTGGCAAAGGTTTTAGGTTATTTGATATCATGCTACTACCAATCGGAGCAAAACTGTATTGGAAAAAAACACAAAAACGGGTAAAAGTTATAAAATAAAGTTTTAGCTCTATGCGATGCTCCTAATAAGTGCCAGCACAGCAAGTGTTGTACCTCAAGTACAGAGGACAAGATTCAGACAGACACAGTTATGCAGTCCTACCACCCAACAATAAAATGAAATCAAACTTAACAAAGGTAAAGCAATGTCGACTCTCATTAAGGCATTTGTACCACCATTGATTATCAAACATTATGTATTGACTCGTGTCGATATTTTAGCCTGCATTCATATTTACATTACAAGAAGCCAAGAAAAATATATCACCTGGTTCTTCTTCTTCTATTAAATTATGTTCATGCATCAAATTAGGTTCGACTAGTATTCGACCACGCTCTGGACTTTTATAGTCGATGTCGATAGGTTAGAGAGTGTAAAGGAGAATGGACTGATATCTGAAACCCGAAACCAACAGAAAGGGATCGAAATATTTGCATATTTTTACTTTTTTTTTAAGTAATGCATAAGTCTAGTAATTTAAATTAGATTGAAATATGTATAATTTTGCATATCAGCTTTTGTATGCATATATATACTTAGATTATCCGATACTGGTTTACTAAATGTAACATTTGTATGTTGTTACTAGTTTTGTAACTAGTACTAGTACCGCGTGAAGGATTATTAGTAGGCCTCTAACCTCGTCTATCTGAAGGCTCACTCAGTTATAAGTGCAGCCGAAGAATCCTTGCCCGGATCGGTCTGCTTAGCCATGAACGCAAGTGTCACCTCGACGCTGCATAAATCTTCTGCCAGAGATGTAAAGACCATTGGACTGGTCTTCGTGTTCAAGCTTCTAATATTTATTGATATCAATAGTTAGTCCCATGTCGCGGGAACTTACCATAGTTTTTTTTCTTTTATTAAGTGGGGAAATGCATTTAGGTATCCCCTCCCTAATGGGTTGGGATTTAACCGGCAAATAAATTGCTGGTAATACCCACTAACAATTCACGTTGTTCTTCTATCGCCTATTGGGTAGGGGAGCAGGATTTGTGTTCACATTGCATCTTCTCCCCGGCAAACTAACCATAGTTAACAATTCCCTAGTCTCAGATTATACTTAAAATTTGTACCTCATTACTTATTCACTCGGGTGCAACCAACTCAGGCGGTAAAGGTCAGCTTGCATTATCTAATACTATTGTGGAACTTCTCCCCACCTGTAGTGTTGCGCACGTGCCGGTTCGCAAAAACCTACTAACACACATTAATCTAGTACAAATTCCGTCAATCGGCACACGGCGCAGTAACCGGTCAAGCCCTTAATGATATAACATTAATATAAATTTATATGACGTCAACTCATACATTTTACAACTTCAAAAAGACAAAACGATTAGTTGCATAATATATACATGTCCTTGATAAAATAAATTAATATTATGCCATGTTTTTGTGTTATTAAAACTTTAAGACGAAGCGTAATTGGGGAAGGGTATTTACTACAATAAGCAAAGTTAGTTTTCTCTTGGAAACCACTGCCAACCTAATGTTAATAAGGTAAATTATGGCTACTGATGAAATTCAATTCATAAAGTTTTTTATTCAAACACTATCATACGGTAAAACTTGACATTTTACATTCATACATTCAATGCCGATTACACGGCGCCGTGGAGATGCAGGAGGCTGCGCACACGGCGCCGTGTTCTTCGCCCATACAGATTCAATGCATCAGTAACCCACAGATTGTACACGGTTCTCAGCTGGCCAGACGCGATATTTTAGATTTACAAAAACTGTGTGCGGTTTTTGTTCTCGTACGTGCTATTTATTTTACATACGAACAAAAATATGTAATTTTGCGCCAAAATAACTGGGATCTTGATAGCGCTGTAGTAATGCAGTCTTTTCAACGTTTAGCGCCAAGAAAAGTTGCAAAAGTAGTAGTATATCGGACATAGTCACCAGTACTGCAGTGATGACAAGATAATATCTCACGACAACTTCACTTATACCACATCGTGAACTTAATATTGTTAGTAGTCATAAACTTAGTAGCTGTGGCAGAGAAATAAACTACCCTCCTCCATTACTTATGCTAGTTGCTTTATAATTCCGTATATATTAAAGTTGTTGTTAAAATCAAATACTGTAATTATTAAATAGCTTTTAAATTGGATTACTACACTACATAAAAAATTACAGTATACACTATACATTTTTATAAAACTACTACCTGTGCCTGCTTTAAATAGCTGAAAGCCTTCATCAATGATTTTTCTATCAAATACAGAAATAATTTTTGGAATCCGACTCCTAAGGTTCCTAAAGTTAATGCGTTCAAACAAACAAACTTTTCCGATTTATAATATTAATATACATTTGTTGGTAGGGAATAGAATACCAAACAAATTAAAATTAATAAGTAAATTTCATTATTTACAGTTATATGATACATCGTAGGTTAGGAATAGGGGAGTACTTTCATATCTAACCAAATCAAAATTAAAAAAATACATCGCAATTATTGGAAGACATAGTTTGTTTGTAGAGTTCGTTAGATTTGGCTTTTAATACAATCTTGTCACTCGAACTATTAATATGGCTATTAATACAAGGTTGAGAGATGACAAGGTTTCTCATGATATTAATATTCCTATAAATAAGAGGATTATACAAATTATATTGATTTTGTGATAGATTATTGAAATTGATAATTTTTGTCTGAATTAAAAACATAGTTTATAAGCTTCATACTTTTAACGTTCAGATTTTTAATTCATTGAACCTTATTCATTTTTACGTGTAATATGTACTCGTTAAATACATTTGCATCTCATCTCATTTTCATCTTCATTTATTAGTTAAAACATGGCTAATTCAACTTGCTTAACTGGGTATAAAATGTTTTCATTCATTAACTCTATTATATTATATTGTATTGTTTTATTTATTATGTATTTTTATAGTCCTCAAACTGTTACGGTTAATACGCAGGTATAAGTAATTAACTTCATCGATATGAAGGATAGATATACTACAGGTAATTCTTATATGTTATTTTGTTTCGATCGTGGCAAAGTTTCCAAGGAAAAAATTCGAATAAGTAGTGTGTGCTATAGTCAAATTATTACTAAGTACTGTAAGGAACAGACTTATGTTTATCGAGCCGACAACATTCAATAAATTTAACTATAAAAATAACTTTAAATTATTTCTATATATGTATAAAATTTTTAAAGAGATGATATTTGTTGTTGTAGCACAATGTGCAAAGTACGTCTCTGCAATGGTAAGCACAATACAATTAAATATCAAGTGCTTCCGTAGTAGAATTCATTTTAGCGTGCTCACATGTGTTTTTACCTTAACGCTTGGGGTGTATGAAAAAACCTCCACGAACGTACGTCCGGCGCACTTTGGGCAGTCAGACCCGATTCCAAATTCACTGGCATCATTTCACTACGGCACAAACGTATTTTTAATACAATTTGTACCGATACGATCATGAAGAAGAAGACGTTAAGTTTTAATGATTCCATATTATAGAAATGTGAGGTTAGAGACGATTCGACATTTATAGTATGATGTACCATGTTTAATTAATTTAATATTATATTAGTAAATATTGTTAACATTCACCAGATATAAATAGAATCGAGCCAAGTCGTCAGAAGATATTATATAATGGATTGAGACGATGCCTGGCCGTTGGTGAGCGTTTGCGAAACCTGAGCACGTTTTCGTTATAGTTGTACATTACGTCATTGGAAGTCACTTGATTCTGCAACGTAGTACATGCAGAGTTTAATTGTACACGTGATTACAGCTCAAGCATGTAGCCGTGAAACAATAAATATAGTAGTTTTGAAAAATAACTTATAAGATGTATCATCATTACGAAAAATTGGACGAGGATGTAAAAAAAGGTTATAAAATAGTCTACAGGTGAAAAATTTGCGGTCACATTTTCACGCTTTTTACTAAAATAACTATTCCACCGGGATCTAATATTATGGCGAGATGTGAGAAAATTGCAACGGTGTTTGAAATTCTATGACATTGAATGGTATTACATTTCTAAAACATGACCTTACTTGATAGAATTGTTTTTATGGACAGGTGTTCCTCAGAATTACTGATTGCAAAACTATCATATAAAAGATACAGTTATTTATTATTTCGTGTACGTTGCATACTGAATACTGAATTTTGATCATCGTAATCTGAGCAATTAATCTCATTTATTATACATTATTTTAATTTACCTAATTGCAACACATTTTAACCCTGCTTCTTAAATTTGATTTCAAATGCATTCTGCAGGTAATTGAAAGATAATGGACAGTAGGTATTTACTGTTTTTGTATCGGAAGTAAAATTATTACAATTGAAATGATCGAAAAAAAAACTTGAACAAAAAAATTACTAAAGCTGCAACATATAATTTTTTCGTCAATGATTAAAAGAAATATTTGTTACAAGTTCTTTACATATCTATTATGTTTATTGAATTTGTCAATGACTTGTTTTTTAACAGTATCTATAAAAAAACATATTGTATCTCAAGTTTCAATTAAAGTTTTTGTTGTTAACATGTTTTTCATTTATTTATTCATTCTACTTTTACTTTAACAGGTTTGAAAAATGTATTGTTAAGAGCATGTCTTTTGAAGACTATAATTAAAAAGAGTAACGAGTAGATTAAAAGTTATATTTGTTACTTTTTCTAAGGGAGTAACCATTCCTATTCTAAAATAGTGAAGAGCATGTTTCAAACTAGATCAGTATATTTATGTGCTAAATACAATTTTGCTGTTCGGTTTAGAGATAGTAGTTCCAAGATATTCATTGTAAATATGTATTTGTTCATTAAACTTTTCCCATAAACAGACATGCCTCAGTCCTAATATTAATTTGCTTGTCAATGTTAGTATATCACTTGTTGCATGTTTTCTAGTCATTGTAAGATTAGAATTTATGTCCACGAGATATTTACTGTTTTTAAGTTTTGCCAAAATTTGACTAAATTTCACCAGTGTTCAGATATACTTATATACTTAAGATGTACTTATATACTAGATATACTTATAGAAACAAGTTTTTTAAATGATTAGAAGTTGACTAATATTTTTACTGAAGTCAAACAACGATGTAAGTCAATCTCAGGTAGAACCATTTTAAAACACCCATAAGTGCTTGGCGACAGATTTTCCAGGTACCTAATCAGGCGGTAAAATCTAAAAACAATTACTAAGGTATTATAAAAATGTGCGGTATATGGGCAGAGCCAACAATTACAAAAAAAGTATTTAAGTAATGGTAATGTTACAATACTATTTAGGTAATATATTTTTATTCCTTATAAGTTAACCGTTTGTTCTTAATTTGATCTAAATTTAAGATCTGGATCAAGATGGTAACACGCTAAGCCTAGTGGGAGAATTAACCCTCAAGTGCAGTTATCAGAACGCATTAATAGATCCTTCACAAACTTCCATGGGAAGATTTTCACTTTGAGGGTGTTAATTAGCAAGAAAATGTCCTAGCATCACGCTATGTTTTCCTCTGGGGTTCATTGCAGGCATTTGATCGGCGTGATGTCCCTATATACAACCATTGAGTCACCCTTACTTATATTTTTGATAGGTTAATAATCATGGCAGCGATGGTAGCGATAAACGATGATAGCTCAGTGGTAGCGTGAAGGAACGCTGCGTCATGGGACGTGAGTTCGAATGCAACCACCTACAATAAGCTTATGTTTTCGGTGAAGGAAAACATCGTGATGAAACCACAGCATGGTGGTAGGGCTTTTTCTAATGCCCGCCTGGCTACCTACGACCCTGAAGTTCAAAATCTGCCGCCAAATACCATTAGGTGTGTTCCGGCAGTTGCACTTGAGAGCCAGTCCGTCCTATTAAGGCCGGTAATGCAGCTGCGATTTCTCTGGTGTTGTGGGTGTCTATGGTCGGCGGTGATCACTTACCATGAGGTGACACGCATGCTTCTTTGCCCTCTATTCCATAAAAAAACTTATCATAATTAATATAATTTCTGTTTAATGATTGTCATACACACATTTTAATTAAGCACGTTTGCGTATATCTAAGAAGAAAGTTAAAACTCTGTAATCTTTAAAATGTTCCTTTCAAAATTGTAGTATTTTATGAACGTCTTCAAGCGCATTGGTTAATGAGTACTCGAAATTCTAGTTTCAACTTAAGGCCAACACATTGTAAGCGCTTGAACGTGCTTCAAATGACAATCGATTAGTTGTTAGTCACACCGTTTACCAAATGTTGTTAAGGTGGATTTATGACTTTGAATTATGTAGGTATTATTGGCGTACTTCGAGATAGTTAGTTTCAGTAGTTAGGTTGTATCAGGTATTTGTAATTTTTTAATCAAGTTAATTTTATTTTAATCAAGAAATTCAACTGAATGACCTCTATTATCTACAATAAAATAGATATAGTAATTTATATCAAAAATATTATTTTTCTATACCCTACAGCTACAACCCTATAGCTTTGGTAGGTAATGTTATGCAACATGAATTCTTGTTGTTTTTTTAAAGATATTATTTATTAGTTCCTATTTTTCCAAGGTTAACCCTTTTTTATCTGTGTAGGTCAACATTTATCGAATGTGGTTCCTCTTTTCACAGATATTCAATTCGTTTTTTTTTATGTTACGGCCAGAGAAAATAGAATAAGAACAATTTAACAGTAAACTTTTTACTGTCATTTTTTTCAAATTTGCCACGAATATTGCTTCCATGACGTCGACACCTACTAAGAAGGGATATTACGATGACCCGTTACTGACAGGGATGACGTGAACGAAGTCAGGGACAGCAACTAGTAATCTATATTAATATAATAAAACGGAAAAGTTTGTTTATTTTAACACGCATATCTTAGGTACTAACAGTCTAAAAAAACTGGGGATAGCATTTTTTATTGATAATTGTATAGATATTGTTTAGTAGGTACTTGATTCCATATGAACTTAATTTTAGGACTACCGGAAAGGGCAGAACAACGTCTGCCAGGCCAGTTAGTTATTAATATCGGTTTATAAGTAATATATTTAAAATGCTTCGTATAAAGGTTTATTTAAACAAGACGTGTTTTACATGGATATATTTTTATTAGTCAAACATCCTTTTCGCGAAATTACTCTTAGTTATGGGCAATGTAAATGTTTAAACATAACAGAAATTTACAAATAATACCATTTAGATATATTTGTTAGCACTTATGTACCTACTTATTACCATGAAAATATTAGTATTGGTAGAAAATTAACGCTCTCACATTCCCAACATAGAATTAATAGTAGGTACACAGTTTTAATTTTTCGGATCTAAGCAGTTAATATACTATTAATTTTCAAGTTCTATTGTATTTCAAATTTATGAACATGGAACTCGGAGTAACAATTTTTCTGAATGTATACTCAAAGTAAAGACAAAACTGCATTGTAAATATAATTTCGCATATTTTCTGTTTTATAAATTCTCTGTATGGAGAATAAATAAATAATACGAAGCAATAATTTAAAAAATTAAATTATTTTTATATTTACAGCATAGCAAATTTGTAATTGCGAATTCCATGTTCAGAATACTAAGTGTAGTAAAAAGGAATCCATTATTTTTGCATGAAATTTAAGGATATATTTAACATAAAATAATCGGATTTAGGTCATATATGCATATTTTCGTTCGAAAACTCTATTAGCAAAAACTGAGACAATCTACGTTCACAACTTTCTTTGATTGTGAATTTGGTAATCACTTGGCTAGGTCCAGACTTTAAGGTGAATGTATAAGAATCTCCTAACCAAACTTCCCGAGCTTCTGACGAGTTACTATCGATTTATGTGGATTTGCGTTATTCTGATAGGATACAATTCTGCCCTGTTGGCCAAAGCTGGCCGCTTTTGGACGATTACTTACTTCAGACGGTACAATTGATGACAGTACAGGTCCAAATTAAAAGTTTGGCTGTATGGAAGTAATTGATTCGCTGCTAATCCCACCAAAACACTGGAAAATCTTCCTGACCGTCAATTTTGGCTACCATTTATGCCAGCTCACCATGTTTCTACCACGACCGTTATCGTTTGACGTTGTCGTAAGTAAACTGTTTCAGAAATATGTCTATTTTATTGCCACTCGTGCAGATGGAAATACTTATATTAATACTACGAAGTTATTTTTGCTTTAACTCGTGTGGTAACCTTACGTTAAACCATACTTAAGTGGTTCCAAGTGAAACCGAAACTGTGCTTGTTAAAGTGGGTATCAGACCCATAAACGCTATTTAAATCTCCTACCGCCTCGCTTACCCTCGCACTCTCGAAATTTTATTTAATCATTTTCTTTTCAAATGTTATAGAGCCTACATTACTCAGGGCTAAAGTAGTATTGTAATACTGAAATTTTTTTGAAACCGCTCCAGTATTTCTTGAGTTTATTAAATTTAATTAAAAATGAAATATAAAATTAAAAATATAAATCTTTACGCTTTATAATATTAGTATAGACGACATTTTATTTTTCTAATGCCCTCTAGCGTCACTCACTCGTACTAGAACAAAACAAAATGTATGTCATCTATCGCAAAAATAATGCATACATTTTCAATATAGTTCTTATATTTGAAATAAAACATAATAGAAAAATTTATACTAGGTTCCTTAATAGCTCTATATATGTGCAGATATTATTAATATATATTATTATATTATATTATATATATATAATATAAAATAGGTATTTAGGGCTAATTATTTATTAACAGTTAGTATTGTGCTTTAACTAGATACAACATTCTATGTTTATGATTTAAAATTAAATGTAATTATTCAAACAATAACTTAGTTCTAAGTAATTTATGTAGATGGTAACAATACACTATTTTATAATTTAGTTAACAGTCACGGCAATAGATGGCAGTGTTTAAAAGAAAATTTTAATTTTTTTAACGTATTTCACCACAATATTGACTACAATAATTTGTTATTAATTATTGATATGAATGTATAATTTAACAGTTATAAAGATTGAGTTCGTGCAGTTTAGAGGATAATTTTTGCACCACAGTTTAGTTATTGTGGATAGTTCAGATTCTATAGCTTGGACTGACTGACTAATCTTTTTACAAAAGCTTATTACAACACCAGGGATCAGAAGTCGGGCAATAGCTCTACCACCAAGCCGTGACGGGTCAATGATTATATGGTTAACCGTCATGACCAAAAGTAAAGGTGAGACCATTAATCGCCAATCGTCGTTTACTCGGCAGTGTGCATCGCGTGCAGCGCTAACTCTAGTTTCAACAACGCCATCTACTCCTTCAATATTCGTGAAAACTTATCTAGGAAAATAAGTAACAAAACAAAAACGAATTGTGGATAATTTATAAAACTATATCAGAGCAAAAGTTCCCAACCGGTGCGGTTACCAATGAACAACATTTAATTTTTATTCAAAAAATACTAGCTATACGTAAAGCGTCGTTCACTAGTAAAACAAATATATGTAGTTTAAAATCGGTTCAAACAGTATTATTACATTCAATAAATGGTTTAATGGTAAAATTTAATGGCTTAGAGTAATGCAAGAAGACGTTCTGTAAGTAAAATACGTCGTTTTACTTTACAATTATCCTAAATTAATTTTTAATATACCACTTCCATTATTTGAGTTTTAAATAAGTATATATTCAATTATATTCCATAAAATAGGAACAGTACATAAGCCTCGTGTTGAGTTGATTCCATTTTATTATAATCCAATTCCTTATCTTACTACAACATTAATTAATATGTCTACATAATAAAATTATTATATATAAATAAATAAATTTATCATATAAATAAATTTATTATTATCTATAATTGAAATGCAAACCTTACATGACAAATACGAAAACACGTTTAAGGAATATTAGCCAACTTTAGTTTTCATAATAAAATAAAAAAAACAGATACCTCAACCATCAATTCATCAAACCAAAATTTACGGCTGTACGACAGACACCCTTACTATTCAAACGGGGGGTGTCTTGGGTGCAGCTTGAGGCATATTTTAGTGGTGTGAGGTAGGGACCGTTCAGTATTTTCAATGTCAGAGGCGTTCGTTGGCCGCTGCAGAGGTCGCTGGTATCGACTTTTGAAACGCGTAAACTCGGGACCTATTCTGAAGGGATTCATTTCACTCCCGCACTATTTTCATCACAAAGAAGGATCCAAGTTAAATGAGAAATATTATATTTTATTTATAAAAGTAACATAAAATTATAGTATACCGCAATAGAGTGTCATTTCACCTTTTTTCTTATGCTGCGAAATTAATTATACATATATTAATAATAGTTATAAGTTTCGTGCATGATCTTAACTAGTAAAATAAAATGTCAATAGTCATATTAATCATTTTCAAAAATTCATATTAAAAATCTAAATATATTGCATTACTGTAGTCTATAGATTTCTGGGACCAGAAATAATAATATAAATAAGAAATAATTTGTAAGGATGAATATGCTAAATCTAATAATAATGCTCATATATTGCTTTTCAAATTTGCAATACTCTTTGGTACAGTAATATATACTAGTTGTGGTTTATGTATAACATATGCTACTTTTTTTAGATTTACTAAATATTTCGCCAGTTCATGTAGATAAAATATAAATCTGAGAAATTATTTGTGTCTGATATGAGCTCTCATCCAGTATTTAATAGTTTCAAGTTTTATTTTCGCGAAAAAAGTAGCTTACCTTCCTTTCTATCTCTATACGAAAACTTATTTAAATCGGTTCAGCAGTTTAGGTATGAAATGATTACGGAACTGATAGGTAAACAGAGTTATTTTCGCATTTATATTATGCTTATAGCATAGATAGACGCGTCTCAACGTATCACCACATTTTGTATTATGTTGAGTGTATGGTAGTCGCCGTCCAGTGGGGTACAATTATGGTATTTAGTTTTATAGCGCAATATTGCCATTAGTTAAGTAATTATACAAAAACGAGACAATCCTTTTATTTTATTTTTAGTTTAGATTTATTATTAATAACGTTGGATATCCGTTACATGACTTTATTTATAAATTTACTCGCACAAATAATTATCTCTCATTTAAATAGTAATAAACAGATTACTATTATATCCTATTTTAAATTTTAACTTGCAAAACCGGTTCAATCTTTTAAAATAAAATGAATCTTCGTCGTCGTCTTTTTATTCCCAAATGACTACAGACGTCTATTTAAAATAGGAAATTGGACCTCTACACTGAGTATTATTTGTTTTGTCATCTATAAAATAAAATAGTATTGGCCGTGTAACAAACAATTCTATCATGTACAAGAAATAGTTTACGTCAACAATATGTAGGTACTACAACAGTTACTTACTGTATCTTATTTAATTCTTTTAAATTATAGACCTCAGATAGTGCTACCAAAAGAATTTAGCTTAAGGGTACGAATATCGTATCAGGTTTCTATTCTCTCGTTAATTTTCAACTTATTAAATTAAAATGCACTGTTCTTATACAGTATGATTCTGGTAAGAATGCTCTACGGTTACCTCTAATTTTACTCCAAAATATAAGTACTCACGCTGCTATATTTCACTTAAAGGTAGTGATTAGCAACACGTATAATCACAAGAGGTATACTAATTCAACCCACAGCAGTCTCAAGTCTTTACAATTATTCTCAGTTACGATTATAGTCTATCTTCAGATTCATTATAAAATAAATTGCACTCCCGTTTCTGACTACTTACCACGAAATTTTACACATAATTTTCACGCATTATATTTTCCAACCTTTGAACAAGGTTGTGATAATATTAAAAGTGTCAATTTAAATTAAAAAAAATAAACGAACGGTTTCCTTATGTCCCGAATAAAATGTTAATATGTCCAGGCGAAATCGAAACAGAATCAGCTGTTCATTTGTTTTGATAGCACGATAGATTAGATTAGATAGATTGAAGTATGATAACCCTGATAGTAAACACAATAGTACAGTACTTACAGGAAACATGACCACCATTAAGAGATCGATAAGACGTCGTCGGTCATCACTGTCATTCTACAAGCCTCTGCAAACCAGTATTTACACTAGCATATCCTGAAAGCGACAAATCACTGGAGAGTCATCAAGAGGGATGTATTTCTAAACGCATGTTACTTACAACCCAATCAAGTAGAAATCTGTACCACCCATATTATTTGAACCACTTGATTCTCGAAAGAATCGTTCTTAAGCGTACCAATACGGTACATGTTCTAAGTTTTTTCTTTGATGACATGGTGAAAAATTTATTTACGAACTTTCTTCTGCAATATTTCCGACGGGCTCCAAGAAGAGCGTGTGAGATTCACTAGATGAAAATCGCCTGAAATACCCTCTGAAAATACACCACAACGACCGCACATTCCTAGGGAATTCTGGGGGTTGCTAGGGATCAGGGATTACTTTTGTATTACTTCTAGTCTGTGGTAGAAATAAGCATATAGACTCTACAAAGGTATTTTGTATTCACCGCGTCTACTCGTTCTAACATCAAACCCCCTTTTTAAATAAATGTGGTAATAAATCTATTTACGGACTTCTTTTGGCAATGCCTAAACTCACTCAGACCAAGGCTAGGGGAATCTGTACAGAGATTCATCGGGTGGCAAACATCGTCAAACACACATTAAAGAGTCATCACGTCGACACTGAAACCCCCGTTTCGCCAGAAATCAGGAACTTTCACCCTTCTTCTAATCTCCGATGGAAAGGCATCAGATCCCCAAATAATGGTCGAAACGCAACGCACGCCTGATCACATACGTGAAATGCCAAGAACTCGGTTGTTACACCAAGGACATGGTGATTGTCGTCCAGTCGAATAGGTACAATCGCCGTACTCTACCCAACATCAAAATAGCACATACATCGTAACTATTAAGGATAAGGATAAAGAGTACAATTATATCAGTTTTCCTTGTCTACAGACAGGAATATTCAGTTCTTGAAATATTATCCGACTGCGTATCGATCTTTTAATTATAATAAGTTCTAAAATCACAGCTTTTACTTCTGTTGTGTGCTCGTGTTTGCGCGCAGTTATTTGAATTCCAAATTCCAATTATTTTTGAAGCCTCTCCTTTTTATTTTGGTATTTTTTTAATATAAAAATTTATTTGGGTTGGAAGTGAGTGCTGGGAAATTTTCCCTTGTTTTCCCGTTAATCGAAATCTTGTAGTATTATTATTTGCAAGGCAAAGTTTACGACCCGTGATTGAAACTCAAGTGCTCCATTAGAAATTACAGAAGACCGTTTATTACGATGAGTTATTTTTATTTTGTGGTTGTATGAGTATATTGGGTACTTGGTGTAATTCAGAATTTTCTTACTTTTATGTACGCCATATAACGAAACTGTAACCAAATTTCTATATTAATTTTTTTTTAATTATTATTTGGGTGCACTTTGTTATCGATACTAATTCCTTTGTAAAAAAATATAATATTATAAAATAATTAATTAATCTGAAACTGCTTTGATGAAAATATAGGGGATAAAAGGTACAATTTTATATGAACAGAACTTGACAAAATTCAAATCATTTTTTTCTTTTCAATAACTGATAACATACCTAAAAATATAGGTGTGATTTATATTTTGTGAAATTGGATGTTTATATGCATAAAATATCTAAGCTGCGGAACCGTTTCAGCGATCTCCAAAGAATTTGCAGATATACCTATCTATTTTTGGTGAAGACTGTTTCTATGCTATATGGTGAAGTTATTGTTTACTCGAAAGGGTACGACAATGTGTACAGAAGCAAAATAGCCTATCAATAATTATATTTTTATATTGAAAATTAAACATAATTTAAGTACTAAAATATTTAACCTTACAATATCCTTATTTTACATTAAACATTATTGTATTTAGAACAATATTGTACATCTATATCAGTATGATAGTTAAATTTGTAAAACCTTTACTTAAATATGAGTAATAACAACAGTAATAATTGAACTATGACATATTATTTTTTTAATACAACTTTAATTTTCTACGTAAATACTTAATAGTTATGAATGAAATCAACACAAACATAAATAGTATAAATAGTTCAAACGTGAATTTGAATATCGAACGCTACAGAAAACGCCCCTCCTCATCCCAGCCGCATCAGTTCAGTTTCAGGCTTCAGACGACCCTTTTCAAGGTCGCAGACGTACGTACGCACAGTAACGCAGACGCGTGCATTTATACCTGCAATTTGCGTGTGTGCGTGGGCGGCCATTACACTTTCGGAACGCCTTTAATGATATTACATACCTACATAATATACTGAAGTAAGTATCTATAGTGCTAATGCACATACCTAAAGGCTGGCTTGCGGCAGGTATTTGTTTTTATTTATTTTTATCAAGTTCTATTAATGTTTTTTATTTTACTTCGACTCCGAGATACTTACTAAGTCAAGTTTCGAAATTCAAGTTTGTCTTTCCTTACCTAATCTATATATGTAACTAGCTTTTACCTGCTACTTCGCTCGCGTTAATATTGATTATGTCAAACAAAATGGATGACGCAATAAAAGGTTTCATACATAGTTGAACCCTCTCTTTACCCAATATCTACAAGTTTTTCGCGAGAAAAAGTAGCATATGTTCGTCTCGAGAGTACCAAAATTAATCACAAACGATTCAGCAGTTTATGCGTGCAAGCGTAACAAACAAAAAATCTCACTTACGCATTTATCATATTAGTATGAAGTATAATGATTAGCTTAATTATCAATGCAAATTCGTGAAAATATTAATATTATATGTTATCCTAGGGGTTGCAAGAATATCTTTAGACATATCAGCCAAGTTCGCTTGTGCGTAGTTTATGCGGGCTGCCGGACCAAGAGATCATAAGTACGAGTTATTATAGTATTGTTATCCAATCGGTTTTGGTTTACATCATGAGAAAAACCTGTAAGTATTGTGCTAGGGTGTCATATTGTGGTTAACTTATAGCAATAACATACGCTTCTTCCAACAGATTGTAATTTTAGAAACTGACTGTTCAAGAGAAGTAACTTAACATCACTGTAAAATATTTTTCGACATAAGTTGCAGGGTGGTAATATCAGCCTGGCCAGCTATTACTTTTTGCTTCAGAATGTATCATTAAGTCCTTCATATAGTTTTAAGTTAATTAAGGCATATACTAAAAGTTAATTGGAATGTGGTTAAAACGGTAAAATAAAGAATAAACAAGAAGAATAGTTGCCAACCTACTAAGTTGGTCAAGAAAGTCTATATATGTATATGTATATATTTCTACAATGTATCAAAGGGCACTACATGAATGGCAGGTAGTTCAGGTATCACAAAGGATATCTGCAGTTGTAGTGCCTCCTAAATCCTTCAAAGAACACAATTGTGGAAGGATTAGAAAACACATAACTGCGGTCAAACACCGCAAATACATAGTTAAAAACATAGAGTCCTTGAATGAGGGGTCCGTCAAGTCATGTGCCCATATTACTTGTGCTACCATAGAGTAGCTAGAAAAGCGACTAAGTCAAGAATTATTATAGCTTTCTATTGGGATAGCAACGAGTTAATATTACCAACTCAGTCTATTGTAATCTGTGATCTGACAAACTGAAATCTGTGTAAATGAAAATGATTTCCCTAGTATACTTTTCATGAATGTATTCAACATTATTTACCTCTGAATTTATGTTAAAGCATGTATTTGGACATTTATATATCACACATAATAATACAAAATAAGTAAAAGAATATTTATTTTATTTGTAAGAGATTGATACCAATAACACATGAATATATTAAAACTACTAAAAATAAAATTAAATATGTTGTTTGTAAAAAATGTTGACAAAACATGCCTTTCAGATTTGACTGTAACAAATGAGCCCCGAATCAATACATATACTTGAAGGAGGTAAGTCCATCAGCGCTTTTATTCACTCACATTATGTATAGTGTACTATACATATCTAAGCTTTAAGCTTTGAATCCATATATAAGTAGAAACAAACAAGGAATAAAGACACGAGTATTAAGAATTTAGGATTAACTTATATTTTTAGTAATATAAATAACTCCAAAAAATATAATTTAATCATAATTTATAATGCAAAACATTTATATAAAAATGAAAATTGCATTAAACAAACAAGGAATAAAGACACGAGTATTAAGAATTTAGGATTCATTAATATTTTTATAGTAATATAAATAACTCCAAAAAATAAAATGTAATCATAATTTATAATACAAAACATTTATATAAAAATTAAAATTGCAGTACCCCTGGTGGGACTCGAACCCACAGTCCCCGGCTTAGGAGGCCGATGCCTTATCCATTAGGCCACAGGGGCTCATACAGTCTTTGCGGGAATATCTATATACGTACCAAATTAGGATTTACAATTTCAAGTATTCCCGTAAAATTCTGATTACCGTGGAATATAATGACGATAAATTAAGAACGTTAATTTATATGTTTAACATTGTTTGACTGAGGGCTCTATCCCTAATTGCGTTTTCTGTTGACACTAATTTATGGCAAATTCGACACCTCGCCAAGCCCCTCTGAATTTGATACAATGAAAACACAAATGTAAGGATTTAAGACCTCAATTTTCGATCAACGCAGCAATAACGATAGAAAAATGACATAAGGTAATTTTAAAATAATTTGTATAATAAAATGAACAGGTCCTAGAATATTACTTGCATTAAATTTCTGCTTCGCTAGTTAGTGTCGTAACATGAAGATATATAGATGAGTTTTTCTTAGTAAACTAGTTATCTAATGCAAAAAAGTAAGACAAAATTGAACTATATTACTGGAAAAATAGAAATTAAACAATTAAGTGGATATGTTGCACATAATCGCCATGTCATCAGCTTAAAATATTTATTTCTTGGTGGTAAAACAATTTCTAATGACCGCACTCACTAACTTCCACCCTCAAGTTTAAAATCAACAAGCATATATAAATATGTGCATAAATTAGCACGTTCTTTACTAGATTTATAAAGTTAAATTCTTGGATCAAGCCTATAAAGAATAAAAAATAAACATACTAAATATTATTATCAAAAGGTGATATTAACACACAATAAAATACTATAATCATAAAATATAATAAGTCCGAATTAATTAATGATTTATATAGATACAAGTATTATAAATATATAAGAATAGTAATCCAACATTTTATAAATTAAACAGTAATAAAGTTTGTCAGAGTACAAGAATTGCAAAGATAGGTCATACATCCAAAAAAACATGCTACATTCAAACATATTACACAAATCACATTTTTATGAAGACACTTAAAATGAAAACAGTTTAGGCTTTTACTAGATATATATACCTTGGAAAATCACTTTTCCAAGATAAATGCAAGTGGGCGATAGTTAAGAGAGTTAAGAGTCCTCAGTTGGTCTACACCAATTTAGCCACAAAGTCTATAGAATTAACTAACCGCGTAAAATTTTTAACGAGTTTAAAAATACGGTTATTTTTTTTATTCACGGCTTTTGAATACAATGTTTTTTAGCTAATATATGCTCCACTTCGATGAATAGAATATATCAATAGTATATTATGTTCTTGATATGTTTATAACTTCAAATAACAGCCCACTGATCCCTATTTTGAATGTTTACAAAATGCCATGTTAGTTTTAATTATGTAAACATATGCTGGGATATTATCTTCAAAAACAATATATTTTTAATGAATAGTAAGATATTTTCAGTCTCAGTACCCGTTTTATTGTTTACAAGAACAGCGATTCTATAGGCGCATTATTTACATTGGTACATATGTGATGAAGTAAGATTTATTATTTTAAAGAATAAGTAAAATATTATAAGAACCCTTTGTTTTCAAGATAAATAACTGTAATGAGTTCACGGGCGAACAGAAATATTCAAGTTACTTAGTGTTTCGTTTGATTTTGTTACACTTCGTTTACAAGAATATCACAAGTAAAATATAGTTAAGGAATAATTATTTATTGTAGTATAGGATTGTTATGAAAAAAGACGAATGGTATATATTTAAAAGAATATTGAGTGTGAAGGGAGACAGATACACGAGTGGAGTATCATTGCATAATGTCTGAATTGATTGTATTAGAAAATATATGAGCGTAAAAGATATGTAAAGTGAGATGACAGCTGATACAGCGGAAAGAAAGAAAACAAGCTTTGCAGTCTATATTTATGTAAGATCAGGGCATTATGAAAAAATATATGGAAATAGTGATACAAGTATGTGTTAGTAATTATCAATTTATTTTAAACATTTCCATACAATAATAAACTATGTATATCTTATCTCCACTTATGGCTTTTAGTAGAAAATAGCCGTTCTTTGTTCTGCGGGTGGCGTCATCACTATAGAGTGAAGCATGAACACGGTAGATGCAAGCGAGCGATACTGAAGAGCTTTGCACTGGGAAGGGTACTCATAAGACATCCCCTCGCAGGGTTGCTATGTAAAAGTTACGAAATAAACACTATAAATGCAAATCCTCAAAGATGTTATCTTAAATACTCGTATTTAATTCTTCAAGAGTATGTAATATACTGACAAATACCCATTAATACGATCTATCTTAAGATATCCTTATAGGTAGCACTGTTCGTATTTTTGGAACGCATTCGCAAAATACCTCCTTGTCGTGCTCGACAGATAGCAAAGGTAGATCATTTGTATCATGACGAGTATTCTCAAGAGCCGTAAAACCTAATTCCTTCTTGTCTCTTTCATAATAGCGCCTCACATGCCGAGCTCCACGGCCATAGGTTTAAGGTGACCTTCCTCTCGATAAGAACAAAGAAGTTAGATATGTATTGTATGTATGTATTTGTCGTACTGTCAAGATTAGAAACCGGCTCCCAGCTAGTGTACTCCTTTCTTTCTATAACATGAAGTCCTAGAGAAAACATAACGCGAAGTGACATTTCAGCATGCCGAAATGACACTGGCGACTGGCGAGAGATTATTTATCCTAAGGTGCCGGCCATTGCTTGTGGGATCCCGCTGCGCTTAATGTTAGGTTCAGAGCTTGTTACTTTGACGTCATAACAACATACAAACCTTTTATTTTCGTTTCAGTGATTAGGATTAGGGACATAATAAATGCATTATATGATACTTGGTTTTGTTGATGCTAAGTGACGATGTGGCTCAAGATGACCAAAAAGGTCAGCCTAGTGGACGGCCCGGCTCTTAAGTGCAACTGCCGGAACACACTTAAAGGTATATGGTGGCAGATATTCAAATTGAGGGTTGTTGCTAGCCAGGCGGGCGTTAATAAAAGCCCTACCGTCATGCTATAGCTTCCTCGTGATGTTTACCGTCACCAAAAGCTCAGGCTCATTGCAAGTGGATTCGGACTCATCCCCATTGATGCGACATCCGTACACACTATCAACTGAGCTATCATCGCTTCAAAAGTATGATATATATTATTCATTTTATATTATATTAGGTAATCAGAGTGTAAATAAATTATACTGCCTATACCATGAAACGATATATTAAATTAAAGGAAATGAGAAATATATTCTTTTTAATAGCTTTTATTTTGTAACAACAAAGAGAAATATCTTTGACGTGTACTGCCGGTGATTATTTAATCTTAAGGCTAAGCACGTTACTTGATGACCCTTATACCAATAAGTCGTATGGAGCTTATTTCATAGAAGTCACTTTAGTCACTATGTTACAATATAAATTAAGCACTTACAAAACTGTACATGTAATATATAACAACCCTGAAAAGAAAGCTCAGTTTATAAACCCGACAGATTCAGGTCGAACTACAAGCGTGATGTAATTTTTTACATTATATCATATAATGTGCAAATGAACTAAATTTGTTAGCAGACTTTATGCAGTATGATACTGAAATATAGGAAACTGGTAGAATAGAAGTTGACGATAAAACATAATTTTTGTATTTGGTTATTAATCTTTTTATATTACATTTTATTCTTAGTTATTAAAAAATAATCGCTGATTTAGACGTATAGATGCAGAAAAATGATTTTTATTTAAGTAAGTTGAGTGAAATAATTTAATATTATTCTAAAACTACTTTTACCTAACATATAATAATATTTTTTTTATTAAAATGTACTTAATACATATAAGAAAACTATACTTATGATTGACGACAGACTTGGCGACAGGCCACTTAAAATAGTTCTTCAATGGGTCGTTACTTATTTTTCTGTTTGTAGCAAAATTGACATTAATTGGATCCACCCACTGAGTAGTAAAGTGAACTATAATTAGCTAGTGAGTGCAATAGATCGAGAGTGTCTTCGACTGCATTGCGTTCGTATACCGCTATCTACCTACCTATAACAATAGTCTTTGGACATAATAAGCGATATGTATGGCAAAACCTTAAATAATTGTTTTTTTATATACTGTCTCAATCATATCGTATCAATATACTCATTATTAAACTAAATACTTTTTTATGTCGCGGAGCTAAGTGACTGCACTACAATTGGTGTTAAGTCCAGTACAATTCAAACTAACGGCGATTGAAAATTAATTCACTGCTAGTCACCGCTGTCATCTTGGCCTGCTTATGTACTTCTTCACGCCTCTTTTGAAGGACCCGATATCATAGAAAGGAAAGAATACTGCGACAGAAAGACGGCTCCACAACTTTACCACACCAGAACCTAACAGATAATAACTAATAAAACTATCTATATATAAATATATATATACATATATTCATTTCTCAGACTAAATACCTTGTTCATCTATATTAATATATAAATATATGTATGGATTTGTATGTACATATGATTGAACTAATTTAATATAAATTAAATTTCATGGGCTTTAATGAAAGATTTTCCAATACTTTATGGTTCTGGCGATTTTTTTTCCCAAATTGTCATTTAGTTACAATATTCAGTAATCCTGCTTAATACAGTAATTAATATATGTAATTAATTAATATTTGCTAAAAATTTTAACTTATTACTAGAAACAATTTTATTACTTTAAAAATTTTAAAAATTTTAAAAATACAACTATTAACTTAAACTAAATCCTATTCTCGGCATTCCCATGATCTCTCCTTTTAGTAGCTTACCTTTTGACAAAGGTCCCCTCTAAGACTTTTAATTTTTTTCTATCCCCTGCTGTACGTAACCATTCTCGACTATCTACCTTCCTTCTTCATATTGTCTTCCCATCACTTTGTCTGTTTTCCTCTACTTCTTTTACTATTCCTTGGGCACCATTCAGTAATTATTCTAGTCCATTTCTCTTTCTTTTCTTTCAACATAAGTCCCGTGCAACGCCATATAAGTTCCAATACTATTATTTTATTGTAAACAGAAATGTGTCAAATTAGAAAAATATAAAGTTAGCGTTGTTATATATCCACGACAAGATTATTCAATTGAATTATCTATTCTGCTATTTTGGTTTACGGTTATTACATTTTTAATGGGTATGATTATCTCTTATTGCTATAAAAATCTTTTTGAGGACATAAAATAAAAAATTTAAAGCTACTAATATAATACTTAGTTTATTTATTTATTGGAAATCCAACAGCGACATTACATATATAGCTAGCATACATATTTAAACTGTACATAAGGCCATTATTCCTAGTCTAAGCATGTTTTATTAAGCCTTCTAAGTTACTTCATCATCAACATTGTTACTATCAGGTTTTATTTATCAAGATTAATTATTACTCTTCTGTCTATTTCAAAACTTAACAACTCCTTTATGTCGTAATACACGAAATCCCTTATATAGCGTCATTTGATGACTCTGTCGTGTCAAAGGAAATGAAAAAAGACACAAAAAACCAACAACTTTTTGGAGTGATTTTTGAGGTATATTCCAATCCACTAGGAAACTAAAACCTTTTTCAATCGATTCAGCTTAGCGTAAATTTTGAGACTACGGAAAATATTGAAATTTCAACGTTTAAATTCCAGCGATTTTGAAGTGATGATAGCTCTGTGGTACCGTGTATGGACGCGACGTCAAAGAACGTGAGTTCGAATCCGTGCAATGAGCTTGAGTTTTGGTGAAGGAAAACCCACTAATGCCTGCCTGGCTAGCTACCACCCTCATGTTGAAAATCTGCCGCTAAAAACCTGTAAGTGTGTTCCAGCAGTTGCATTTGAGAGCCAGCTCCTGGACCGGTTTAGCATGTACACTATCTTGGACCTTATCGTCACTTAACACCAAGTAAGATACTAGCCATAATACTAAACTTATAAACTATAGAAAAAAAAGGTTGCAATCATTACTTAATACAAACACAAAAAAAAAGATATAGAGAAAGGAACTCCGAAATTGTCAACGTAATTCTCATAATTTCACATTATACGTTAACGCCAATAAAGTCTATTAGGAATTACGAAATAATCTAAGTGAATGGATCAGTACGCGTGGGCGATTACCTGCTCTCGAAGTTTAAGTACGGAGATGTTAAATATTCAGCGGTAATGACTATTGAGTTATTCGTGGCTGATTGAGGCATAAAGCCAACGTATGACATGCGATACCTATAAACGTATATTCCAACGCATAAATATCAATCAAGGGCCATTAACAACGAGTGCTCAATGCATATTCTTGCACGAGCTAACTGTCCAGATTTACCAGACCCCTCTTAAACTGGAATCTTCTTTTATTCGAATCGATCATGCGACCAACTCGCGGGGTTAGGAGGATCGATTATAATTAGTCGTTTATATACGTGAACATCTTTGCTTTGAACAATCTTTCTCTTTCAGTGCTATTAGTATTAAATATCAATCAACTAAAGACAATTAGTATTGTTTTTGAAGAATTTTAACGTTTCTTTAATGAGCTTAATGAACAGACAAATTTAGCCAAACTCGACATTGTTTTAAAAATATGGAATGATAAAATAAGTGATGCACACATTCACTTTTAAAGTGCATTTACTATGTGTAATAATAATACACATATAAAAATTAAATAATGGTTGAGTATTGTAACAGGTTTACATCATGGAATTATTTTGAACTGAAAATTACTACTGTACCATAAACAGTACTGTCCGTACCTTTAGTCGGATTAGAGTCCTATGCCGTATGTATTATTAAGCAAAATAAGATTTCAATTCAATAAACATGTCAAATACTATTATGTGAGCACTTATTGTATGTTTACATGTATATAAATTTATAATGGCTTGAATGTTGAATGTTTTTTTTGTATTTAGATAGATTCTTTTGTTTTTAACTTCATCTATATAGTTATATTTTTAATAAAAACAAAGTTTTAAAAATAAATATTTGTAATATAATGATTTTTTATATTCGTGTTTTTATTTAAGTAATCAGTTCATACGTGTGTAAAATCGTAGATTATGGATGGTTAAACAGTTACAGATTAGACATATAGATATAATAAATACCGAACTATGCTCGGTTACCCGGGTACTTATGGTAAAGTAAGATATAGTAAAAAAATTAAATTAAAAAGTAAATTTACGGAGCGATAATGTATAAATGTTAAATATTTTAAAGTATATAAAATCTTATGCTCATCAGCACAGTTTCATGACAGGTCGTTAGTTACGAAAACTTATCTTTGAAAAATAAGTAAAAAGCAAAAGCATTCAAAGTATCGGGCCAGACTTTCCGTTGGACAGGCCATGAGTTCCGAGACTGACAAATTGTCTGGTATACTTCAAGACGCCTTAAGGGGTCTGTAAATAAATTCTTAAAATAACATTAGCTTTATTTATTTATTCTTTGTGTTTACTTTATTATAATTGTGGACTTGAATTTTAACATGTTAAGATATAGTTAGTAAAAATAGTCATATTCTTCTACTAAAAATATAAATCATTACTATAGATCACTATCTGGAAAGGTAAAAACTTGGGGAAATTAAAGAGTAAGAAAACATGAATAAGCTTAATCAGTAAAAATATTCAAACTGAATCAACACTTTCACTGCGGAACAGGCCCATATTGGCCTGCTGCGGTACTTCAACTGATGCGGACGAAGGAAATTAACTTTTTAATTTCATTTTAGAATCTATTTATTAGTTCCCAACAGTGAGTCATGTGGTAAAACTCATATGGTAAATAAACCACACGGAATTAAAAAAAAACATTTCAAGAAATCGATTAAAACCCCTAAGTAGTACCCAAGCTAAAAAAGTTAAAAAAATATTGCGGGAAATGTATCCGAAACCGTTACGTGACATTTTATTTTATTTTATTTTATTTTAAAAGGCACTGATACAGATATGAGATTAAATACAAAAGCAACTTAATTCTAAGATATCATTTTAAATCCCATACTCTGTGACATTAGTGCACAACTTACACAGTTAGGAACTTTTATTATGAGTGAACATGAACAGAATACAGATTACATAAATTGTAATATTTTTTACAGAAATTATAATATTTTAAAACATTTTGAACGTAAATGTACACAAAACAAAAACTTTAGTAAAAATTGGAGATGTAGCTTCAACCAGTTATGTAATTAAACTTTTGAACTTTATTAAGCTATTGAAGAATATGTCGTGTTGAACATGGCTTTCATCGTAGCGCCTACACATTCTATAAATCGAATTAATCTTTGACACTTTATTATTACAAGCTGGTACACTAAACAATTGTCAATGTCTTACGGAGCGTGTAGGCACCTTTATATTGCACTAAAGTGGGTTTGTTTGTTTGTTACACTTTCACGCCTAACACGCTAAATCGATTATGATGAATTTTGGTATAGAGATGGACGCGGTGATAGGCTGACGAAAACCTTATTGCAAGTGGGGTAAAGAGATATATAAAATTAGATTGAAAGTTTTTTTACATCATCCGATTTGTTTGACAAAATGAATATTACCGCAAGTGAAGCTACACGTTAAATCTAGTAAAAATATATTTAAACTATTTCATTTTTACTTGAAGACGAGGAAAAAAGAATGCCCCGGGTGAGGATCGAACTCACGACCTTAAGATTATGAGACTTACGCGCTGCCTACTGCGCTACCGAGGCTACTGACGTGGCATTATTTACCTTACTAAGTAACTCGCCACTGAGTATTCCATTGGATATTTTATGAAGTATACACAGGTCAGTCACAATTCTTCTGTGTTCGAGGCTTTTAAGGTTAAATTCCTTGAGTCTTGCTTCGTAATCTGGTAGCTTACGTCGGACTCCAAGCTTGCTGCACAACGATCTTAGAAACCTTCGCTGTATGGATTCAATTCTGCCAATATGTACCTGATATATCAGTGTCCATATTGACGAACAGTACTCCAATATACTGCGCACTAAACTTATGTATAGAATTATGCAGGATTTTGCTTTTTTAAATGGTGTACTAATACGTAGTACAAAAGCGAGGATCCGGTTAGCCTTACTGATGATGTAGTCATAGTGAACTCTGAATGTCAGACTCGAATCAAAGAATACACCTAGATCGCGGACATTATTGACCCTGTCTATAGAAATATTATTAATGTGGTAGTTGTGTATTATTTGATTCTTATTTATTGTGAATGTCATGACCTGACACTTCATAATGTTTAACGACATTTGGTTGTCTCTACACCACAAGTTAATTGTGCAAATGTCGCGCTGTAAGATCTTACAGTCCTCTGTGCTGTAGATTTTGCGATATATTTTAATATCATCTGCATAAGCTAAACATTCACTTTGTAATGTTTCGAGTAAGTCATTAACATATAATAGGAACAACAGAGGACCCAAATTGGACCCTTGTGGGACACCAGAAGTTGTCATAAATGGTACTGACTCGAAACCATATACTGCAACTGACTGGGAACGATTTGCTAGATATGACGTCAACCACCTGTGAAGGTTACCATGAATACCGAGGTGTTTGAGTTTTGACAATAAGATAGTGTGGTTGACACGATCAAATGCCTTACTAAAATCAGTGTCAATGGAATCTACTTGCGTTAATGTTTTACATGTTTTAAAGACAAGCAAAAGTAAATAAAAAACTATTTCATTTTTTTTACGATAATTCTGTTTTATTTTTGATATCCTCTACTACTAAAAATACTTTCTATTGCGGTTCAGGTCGATATCGGCTTGCCGCTTTCCTTGACTTACCTCTCATTTCCTGTTTGGTAGATCCTGGGGTACTAAAGAAGTTGGGTTCAAGATTATCCGTAAAAAAATATATTAATAAATTTACTGAATTACAAACTATGTAAATCATTTTTAATTCATTTTTTAAGCGATCATAGCTCTGTGTTAATATGTACGGACTATGCGTCATGGGACGTGAGTTCAAATCCACTTACAATAAGCTTGAGTTTTTGGTGAAGAAAAAAATCAGCTTTTTCTAATGCGCGACTAGCTAGCTACCACCTACAAGTTGAAAATTTGCGGCCAAATACGTATACGTTTGTTCTAAGAGTTGCACTTGAGAGCCAGCCTCACCACTAGACTCAGTGTATCCACCGTCTTGAGCCACAACGTCATTTAACATCAGGTGAAATTGTGACTAAAATACTAAACCTCAACTATATAAAAAAATCTCTCATAACTTTGCTCTGGAAATAATAAAACGTTTTTATTGTTAGTTTCACAGTGCATTAACTATTAATTGATATTGTTTTTCCAACTAAAATGAAGATTGTAATAAAGAGTAATCATTTCATTTAATTCTCTAAATTGTTCATAGATTATCACGGGGGAAATTTAGATAATGATCCGTAATATTGAAAAGGTTTATAGCCGCTAATAGTTTTAAGGAACTCCATGTGTTCATTATAATGTAGAAATTAAATACGGGTCTAAAACGCGACTAACTTTTTAATAATTGCTCGACCTTTCTATATTATAACGCATACAATACCCAAAAGTTTAAAAGTCTATGTATTCATGCCAGAATATCATGACGTGAACGCGTCCGTGGAATTGACACATAGTCTGAGGTTTTGTCTATAACCTGTCAAATATGACAGCGCGAGATTGCAAGTTCAAGGTGACACGGACGTTTCGTAAATATGAAAAAAAAAATTGTTTGACACTATCTCCATCGTTTATGGTTCTACCTACGTGACATTGGCAAACTTATGTGCGCACATGTGTGGCCGGCGTTGGATAAATGTTTGTGGGGAAAGTATAGTTGTGACGGCTAAAGCAGAGAGATTTGTACTGCATTCAGTGGCGACCTTTTTGGTATGGTTAGCTGGCTGATAAATTATATTGTATAGAGTGATTACAGAGTTGTAGATTGATAAATGATGTAAGATTATTCATTACTTCGTTATAATTGTAAAATTATTAGGTATGATGCCTGTCAATGAGATTTAAATTAACTACTAAGCAAACATTTTCATGTCAATACGATGGTACAAATATATATTGTAAATCAAATGGGTCGAGAGGGTGTTTCGTTTTAAGTACACCTATGAGTACTTGGTGGCAAATTTTCAACTTGAGGGTGGTAGCTAATCAGGCGGACATTAGAAAAATCTATGCTATGGTTTCATTGCGATGATTTCCTTCACCGAAAGTTCAAGTTCACTGTAGGTAAATTAGAACTTACGTCCTTTGACACGTCGTCCGTACACACTACCATCTGAGCTATCATCACTTCTAAATAAAAATAAAATGTAACATTCTAAATGAAAAGTTATTCTTTAAATGTATTATGTTTATTATAACATAAATCTGTAAACGATTACAATTGTTAAGAAAAGAAGCCTTAATTACCATACAAAGTTTGTAAAACCACTTTACTAATTTCATCTTAACCTTATATTATCTTATCTCGTTTAAAGTTGAACATGGGTTAAAAGTGCGTCTTCAAATTTATTGAAATTTGTCATAACCGGCATAGCTGTGCATCGAGATGGTTATTAACACCAAATAAAAGGTATTCCACTCTCGCATAATCTCATCAAAAGATAAACTGGGTGCTCCGAATGCTTGATATTTAAGATTGAATTTTCATAATAATTAATCGTTGACCGCTAATGTTTTTAAAAATGATAGCGCACTAATACCGATGGGACGATGACTCGACCGTCATCGATTCTTTTTTATCTCTGTACCCTTGTCAGATTGATATATTCGAATAGACCGTTACAACTTTGTCAGACGTCCTCTCGATAATCGTATAAATCTTCGCTAAGGATTCCGAACGTTGTTAATTCTCGTGCCAAACACAAAATTTGCTTTATTTTCTATTTCTAATTATATCCTTATTTTATTTTACCGAAAATACTTAATTTATATTGCGTGACAAATAGGGACGCGTCACGCATGTATGTCGCAGGTTCATTTCATTATTTAAATAGAAATGTTTACATACCTGCTGTGTAAATATCTAAATAAAACGAAACAAATAAATAAATTAAAGTGAACATGACACAGATTTAAGAAATTCTCTCTTTGATTTAATCCAATGGCAATCTATTTTAAGACAATCAATTTAATTGATGGCTATAGTAATTTTATTTTAAATATTAATAGGATGACTATGTTTAAACTTTTAATATGATTTACGATATAATAAAAATAGCTAGAAACGTTTGGGACATTAATAATTATTTTATCTAAACATTTGTAGTAAATTTACTTCAAAATGTGTATAAACCCGGCCAAAAACTTTGTCATAACAAGTTTGTACCTAGTACAGATTTCCTTTGTAATTATTCAGTAAATCTTAATACTTGACTAATAACACATAATTAATTAATAATTATAATAAACAAACATTTGGGTAGGGAAGGGTAAGAAAAATAAAATGTGAACATACTACATATAATTCCACATAACGATGATAAAACAACGGTTATTAGATGACTACATGATAACACAGCGAACGACAACAGTGAAAAAGAAAAAAAATAGGAATAAATGTAAGTTTTAAAGCATTACCTAAACATCTTCTATTTGAACTGAAACTTCAAATTGAAAGTAAATATAAAATAATAGACAGAGTAATAAATAAAAAAAAAAGTTTATTAATTTTTATAGCAACTGCTATATTTACTTTTGAATCTAGGTAATATTTGCAAAAAATCACACTTGTTTAATTACAAGCTAGTACTAAAGTCGAGAACAAGCTTGCCAAGACGACTATTACAAGGCGAGACGCCCCGCCCCACCGCACCGCGCCGACTTAAATATAACTTAGGAAAGTACCTCCTAGGATAGTTTGGTGGTAAAATGTGCGAGGAGTATTGACGGAGGAGGGAGGTAAACGAGGTGTGGAGGAGGAAAAAGAGGGAGCATAAAAATGCAACTTTTCAAGGTCGACCTCTACTACTAATTCCTTGGACGTACATACATAGATTATGATGCGAGCAGAATAAACTTATTCTACAAGATTTTATTTTAGTCTTAATTCTAAATTAGAAAATAAATTACCGTGTATATTTTTGTATATTGTATTCATTCCTTTTTATAGTTTATAGGTTTAGCGTTATGGCTACAATTTCGCCTGATGTTAAGTTACGATGTGGCCTCAGATGGTGGATACGCTAAGTCTTGGAGGGACTGATTCTCAGGTGCAACTACCAGAACACACCTATAGGTATTTGGTGGTAGATTTTCAACTTGAGGGTAGTAACTAGTTAGGCGGGGTTAGAAAAAAGTCCTACCACTTTGCTATGATTTCATAACGATGTTTTCCTTCACCGTAAGCTTAAGCTCATTGCAGGTGGTTTCTAATTCACGTCATTGAGGTGGTTTGACGCGACATACGTACACACTACCATCTGAACTGTCATCGCTTCAAATATATAGTTATGATGCCTGGAGACACCAAAGAGATCATTAGTTATTTGTCGACCTTCAATACTTTTTCTTGAAAGCTACTTAAAAGCTCTGGACACCCTACTTACCCCAGAATTACAAAATCATTTAACCTGTTACCATTTAACCCTTAATAACTTAGGGAAAATATAATATTTTTTGGACGATGTTCCTTATGGGACAATACAGAGGGGTACCCTAGCCGGCAAAAAACCTCCGTAACAAAAATGCCTGGAGTAAGATTTTGTTATATATTTCTATGAAACTATGTAAATCTATACTAATATTATAGAAAGCGGGCAAATTTGTTTGTTTGAACGCACTAATCTTAGAAACATCCAGTTGGATTAAAAAAAAACTTTTTGCATTTGATAGTGTAATCATTGAAGAAGGCTTTAGGCTATTTAAAATCACGCTACCAGTAATTGTAGCAAACCAGTTTTGATAAAAGTGACAATAACGGGAAAAAAAAAATCTTTCGGAAAACTTCCCTATCATACGCTAGCTAAATTATTAAAATGAGATTAATATAATGTATGAAAGAAAAATTCCGCTTAATAAGTTATAAAAATAAGTCCGCGATATCTTTTCTGGTTTACTTACAATAACCATTTCTATAGTTTAAAATTTCGTTCCAAAATATCACTTCATTTGCGAAGATGTTTTATAAACATGGTATTAATCCTTATGTAACTGAACTTATTAATCATTAGAATAATTTAATTTAAAACAACTTTTCAGTTTCTAGTATTCAATTAAAATAAGTAACTTAGGAAATACCATAGATTCAAAATATATGAATACCAAAAAAATATATGGCTTTTTTTATTCGTGTAAATGGCTGTTTCTTTTTATCTTATTATATATTTTTATAAATAATTGTGTATAAAATAAAAATGTTAAGATAATTTTGTAAAGTAGTAATTGATTTTTATCGATAAAAAAAAATAATAAAAAAACTAGATACGAATAATTATTTTCTTTGTACCTCGACTAGAACTTGAAATTAATATTTATGTAATGAATAAGTTCGTTTTTATCTGGTGTCTGACGACACCACACGTTACATATTTATATTAAAAATATATGAACGATAATTGAGCCCTTTAACGACTATTTCTTCATTTCTAAACAAACGAAATATTAAATTTTGATTTTATCTTATTCGTTTACATTTTCATGGGACAGGGTGGGCAATTGATGCAAATGGCCAGTCAAGGGAGGCGATACCGACACGATAAGTACTGGTCTAGTCCACACCGAGTAGTCGCTATTGGACTCACTTTCTACGTACTTATTTATCAATTTACGTCCATGTTTTTATTAAGATATTAAATAATTATTACTCACTTGAACAGACAAATACTTTTTATGTTGTCTATTCGTATATATGCATGCATTTAGGTATACACGTAGACTAACATTTTAACGGAATATCACTGTTTGATTTTGTTTAATAAGAACACATAAGCTGTTTAGTTATTACATTATATATTATTTCTTAACAGAAATTTGTATTGATACATACACACAGGTTTTAATATATTATAAGCTGTAATCTTAATTTAGTATGTATATTATATTATATTACATGTGTTTAAATACATTTTAAATCTTCATTCACGATTGACATTAATATTTGGGAAATCTAACAGGATCATGTATAAGAATAAGTGCTGTCGTTTATTAATTTTAGAAATTTACAAATTAATTTATATATGAACAGTAATGAAGTTTATCATAAGTACTAACAAACAACTTTAAGGTTAATTTAGAAAAAATATGATTTTAATTTTAGACTATAAGGTTGTTGAGATTCGGAAAAATGATATATAGCCAAGCTACTAATCACAAAATTATCTTAATTATTTCGCGTCACGTCGCGTCCTAACTGAAGAATATATTTTATACGGATAACATGTGTATGAATATTCAAAGATCAAGTCATCGACATATCCGTATCACAATTCTGTATTAAACAACCTTTATTATAGAAACGTTTTCAATACGGAATATTTAAAACAATTTTTGAGTGTTGATTATGTTTAACTAGCGTACCTCTCAAATACAAAAACCAATTATAAACTGAATTATTCTTCGTGTTAAATGGATAAACCAGTGAATATCGATTTGATGTCTCACTTATGATACGAACAAACTATTTTCTATGTTTTGGCATGCATTCATTTGTCGGAGAGAGAAAACATAGAAACGCGTGAACGCGTAGAATTTTCAAGCATTACTGCCATCAAGTGGACAAACACAGAACTATATGTAATGTGTGTTTAACCGTATACCACCTATTATAATATCATCACATCAATAAATAATTTACGTTATTGAAATATTACATTTTTTATTCATCTTTAGTATCTTGAGACTTTAGAATGTTTACCGAAGGTAATTTGTGTGATATATGAAAAATATTGTTAGGAACTTAAAAGTGTTACATTAGAAAATTAAGTTTTATACTAAAATTCACTTCGCAACATAAGTAGCATACCAGTAATACAGTCTTATAATAGTCTTAGTAATACAAAAAAATCTTAAAGTAAATAACTTTAATTTTCTACCAATAGAGTCTACTGGAAGAACATTACCAAAAGGAATAAATATATTAAGTATAAAAATATGTTAATCCTATTATTTAAATACATAGAATAGATATTTTGCATATAGAAGTAGCAAATGTAAATGAACTATAATATATACACAGTCGTAACGGATTGTATCAATATACTTCGCGTACGCTTTTGATGGCGTTGTTTTATCTAATCCCATATTATCTAATATACGATAGTGAGTTCAAGGTTGTTTTCGATTCATGCTAGACTATACTACATCGCAAGATTGCAGCGTCTAGTCCCGGCCCGTGGCGCACTTTGCGTTTTTATCAATACGTCGCGCATAGCGCCGCCTGGCGGCCACCGCCAGTACTGTCCCGGTCTTCAATGCGCACGCTCCGTGTTTCCCGATGTTACCGCAATTGCATCTGAAAATCACGCTCTCATTTAAAAATATCCCACCAAAATAAAACCGATCCTTCCGTTTTCGCAACGCGTATCGTTCATGTACCACGTGGCAGTGCCGGGATAATCGAAACAACGTCGTGTGCGATCCGTGAAGAACGTAACCTAAACCGAATTAAGGATTACGTCAATAATAGCCCACATTAGTTGCATACCGGGCGATAGACTGTTATTGTTTTTTTTCTCTGCTCTTTTACATCACAAACAGGAGATAACAGGAGAAAATTTGAACGGTAAGTTCTCATGTGACGTTGCTGTGTGATCTAAGTTTGTTTATGTTCTATTGATGTATGTATTTGGAAAGTATTATGTAGGTGATGTGAGCGCCTGAGCGGGTATTACTTTCGCTGAGCAGCGAGCTCAGGAATGAGGACACTCTCTAAATAAACCGAGATTTTTACCGCGGACCGTTTGAGTTACATCGTACACATATCTTTATATAATAATACACATGCTGTGTGTGTGTTTTAATGTTTATGTTAAGCCGAATGCTGGTTAGAAGTATAAACAGTATGTGGAAATAGGCATATGTATATTATAGAGTTCTAAAGCGAATGCTAAACCCAAGAACTGAGTAGCCACATATAATAACAAATATTATAAACAATAGCGAAGCGGGAAAATTTTAGATCTTGTTTTTTGATTTGGTTACATTTAGATTATAGATTAGTAAATGATATCTTAATTAATAATATAAGTATCTATATTTAATGGCTATAAATATAAGAAACAAAGTTACCTCTCACTTTTCATAAATATATATAGTTAATTGCCTCCTTTAAAATTGATGTTCGATTGTAAAATTTCTTTATCTATTGTTTAGAATTAAAAAGGCTATACACCAATTTACATGAGTGGTCTACATGTGATTTGACTTGCTACATTATGTGAATATGAATAAAGGGTCCTATTGTTGACGTAATCGTTTGCATAAAATAAAACAATAGGAAAGTTAAATTTTGCCGGAATAAAATTCCAATAACGGTACCGTTAATAATTGAAATAATATTAATAAAGAAAAAGATAATTATTTGCATTTCATTTTTATTCTTGTTTTGACAAAAATCTTGTCTATTATTGTTTAATGATGTGGTTCAATATGATAACAGGGTAATCATGTAGGAACAGATAATAAAATGCAGTTGTTGAACAATTGAGGGTAGTAGTTTGTCTATCGGGTATTAAAAAAAGGGCTAGCATGATGCTATCTTATACTTTGGTTGCATTAAGATGTTGACTTTCACCGAAAGTTCAGACTTATCGTAGGATACCCACGTAGATTGACATCGTTTTCAAAAATCTTTCTAAATTGGTTCTAAATACAACCATTAGAACAAACATAAGTAGCAGAATTCTACAATATAGACACTATAAAAGGAGAAAATTAAATAGGTATCACCACAGGATAACTTATGTCGTGTAAATACATAGAATACTGCATAACTCGCGGTCCATATAGGATATCCAGCTATTGTACTGCGATAAAACGTGCGTCGTTTAACTATAGTGCGCGTAATTTTTTTTCTTCTGCCCTTTGTTTCGGGTCGTGAGAATATGGGCCAAGTTCAAGGTTAGATGCAACGATTGCAATGTCTTTACAAAACTGAGGGTACATTCTTTACCGTCTTTACGAGTACATTTTTCACTACAATAGAAATACAAATCGCCGGTGAAATTACCAGTATAGACGAATATTAATTTTCATGAAAGGGACCGCGTCTAGTAACGCCTAGTATAAAAGCCTAATGTATTAAAAGCGAGCTAGACCTTTTATGTGAAACTATTGAAATATAAATAAGAGTTTTTTTTTGTTGAGCCGTCTAGCCTGGGAAAAAGGGTCTTGTTAAACTCAATTTTGAATAAAAACTATAGTAGGGTATATTCAGCTCATTACGCGAGAATAAATAAGTCTATTTTCATATTGGTTTTTACCTGCGGCTACGCTCGCGTTTATATCGGATGAGCAATAAAAAGTTTCATACATTACATAAAGTTCTCTTTACCCCTCTTCTTATAAATTTTTTGCTAGAAAAAGTAGCCTATCACCGTGTCCAAGGTGATGGTAGTCTATTTCTATACGAAAATTCATCGTAATCGATTCAGCAGTCTAGGCGTAAAAGAGTAACGAACATATTAAAAAACTCACTTTCTAATTTTTTATATTATAGTTAGAATTTACATACAATTTAAATGGTATTAAAATTTAAAAGATTCGCTAAATTCAAATGGAAATGTTCTGTAATGCATACAGATGAATTGCAGGCTATGAGAATGACGTCAGTGCATAAACTAGACTGATTGCATAAAATTGTATTATGAAAGATTTCAAGGGCTTCATTTACTATTCTTTCTTGAGTAAAATACTTCTAAAAATGTATTTAATATATACATAATGTTATGTGTTTAATATGTTGCATAACAATATTTAAACATTAAAAATAAAGAAGTCGTTATATTGTAGCGATGTTATACGATTTGCGTTGTGATAAGACACTATGATTCTCTTTTAATTCCGACCCTTATGCACCAAATCTTACAATAACCACAATAACACATTTTAGCCTAAGTGTTCCGGGATCATCTTATATCTATCTAACCATGAAGTGCAGGGAACACTTCCGTCATTTTATCGTGTTCTATTAAAAATATAATATTAAAATATCCTTAAAAGATTACAGAAAATTTTCTTTAATTAAACAATATTACTATTTATTATGTATATTTATTTATAACATTTATGCTTCAGCGACGCATTTAATTATTCAGTTTCCTGTCAACAACAAACTATATGAACGCAAAATACCTTAGCTATTTTATAATATGGCTAGTTTATACGATATAATAAAAACAACATTTATTGAGCATTTCACCTTGTATCTTAATGCATATCAGCCACTCGGCTTGAATATATGTAAGAACAAAAAATTAAATAAAGGGCCATCAAAAATGTTTACTGCCGAGCTAAGTTCAGGGCAACTTCGAGAGGCATAACAGCCTCATTATAATTACAAGTTACAGAGACACCAACTATGTTGCTGCTTGCCACTTTTGAGTTTTAATACTTGCCACGAGTATTGTTATTAATGATTTGAATTTATCTAATTAATTGCTGTAATGATTTTTGTAGTAGTAAAAAATAAAGAAACAATATTGAAAGAAAACGGAAGACGCATGCAGTTAGGAGAACACCATGGATCATAGATTTACTTGTTATTGAGATTAAATTGAGATCTGTTTCTACACGCGTGCTCTATTATTTAATTTTAATCCAGTATAATAACGATATAACAACAATTTTAGGACTACCACGAGTTTATAGTGTTTCTATCTTATTTGCGCATACCTGTGTCTATAAATGTTATCCTATCAGGAGTAATAAACTAGCATCTATTCTGAATAGACTTCGTATGAGTCCCAGTATGATTATGAGCACACTTAAAGGTTTGTAAGATACTTCTTTCATGAAAGATTGAATATCGATCGTTGTATGGTAATGGTAAGGGGTCGTTCCGTTATTGTACTTACTAGCATCGAGTAAATTTTTTTTTTTTTTTTGTAATGCGTTATAGTTATATCACCGTTTGATAAGTCTATATTGAAATAATATTAATAATAAAATTCAAAGTAATCATGAGGACTGCCGACAGATCCGAAGTGAAACCTTAAAACTATAAACAAACAGTTGTTATTTTTGGATATCCAAATCATTTGTTCATTCTTACATTAAAATTTGTAAATCAAAATTGTTTGCAGCGCAATAAGTAACACTAACGGGAACAGACATAGCGTGTACGTTAACACGTCACGTGATCATGTCGATGACGACTTACTCCCTATCCAAACTTTCCTATAGATATTTTCAATTCAAAAGACCTCTAAACAGCTTAATGAGCTAATTAATATTCCCGGGGAATAACATCGCAAATTCAAAATACACATTTTACAGGAATGGTGAGCCCATTAATATATGAAATTACTTTGTAAGCTATATAATTTTGATAAATATTATAAATTTGAATACAGGAATGTATGTTAATTTTTTTCTTAAACGAGATAATTTAATTTTGTCCCGTGTAATTAAAAAATGTGTTCATTTATACGTTTTTAAATAATTATCAAAATATTTGAGAACATGATAAAGTGTATGTCAACTCTTAAATGCTGAATAAAGCATAACATCGAAGTTTCATAATTAGCACGTTACAATACTTGTCCTCCGATGCATCGAAATGTGACATTACAAAATACATGTACAATACTACTACTACGTAAATCATCCACAACTGAAATCCAAATCAGAAATACTTTATCCAGTTTTGGCCTTAAGTAGGCACTAATGAATGTTAAAACACCACTGCAAATTTTAAAACATCTCCAATTATTGAAAAGTAACTGCGAGAAAGTCGGTAAGGTTTGTAATTTTTTAAATCTTTACTCTAAATAAATTATTCTATTATTCGATAGACATATAGATACAGATTCAGTTGTAGATATCACAACCATTCATATATTGTTTCATTCAAGAATAAAATAATCTTAGAACGGAAATCCTGAACATGTAGAGTTTATTAATATTTATCGGTTTAACATTAATCACAGAGATAAGTTGCGATTCTTCTATTTCTGCTTATTTAGTGAAAACGTGTTTACTCACAATTATGCCAATATCACGTAGAATGGTAGAATCTTGCAAATTTTCAGGGTTCATACAATGCTTAAACAAGCTGGTGACAGGCTTGTTAAAACTATTCAGGGAGTTTTTGTATCACGCAACAACTATAGGGATTTATTTATAAATACATTTGACTTATGCACCATAATTAAACTGTATTACGCAAAATACTAATATTATTACATATAAAAATATATGAAATACAATCTTGAGATAAGCGAATCAATATCCCTTTAAAAACTTTTACCCTGCTTTTATTTTAATTGTACGCATTTGCTCACAATTTCTTCGAACCTATCAAGGGACCATGCGGCCGAAGATATCTTATACGCTAAGTCTATTATTGAAAAACCTAAATAAATATCTTTATTTGATATATGTTTAAATACGTTAAACAGATTTTAAAGTTATCGCTTTTCTTATCTTGAAATATACAATACTGTTAGCAATGTAGTTATAGGAGGGAAAGGGTCGCTAAACCTATATCCGTATCACAAGTCTGGGACACTACTAGTAGGTTTCCTCTCTGCAACAACGACTATACTTCTGATTTCTAACAACACATAACCTATTTATATTAAAATGACAAAAAATAGCAAATTTTTTAATTTAAAATCACCGCTTAGCAACATATCATGTGTGAAAGCTCAAAGAAAAACGACTTTAACTTAACGAATTCAAATACGTTTATATGAATATGATAATCACTTCTAAGACAAACAAGTCAACCTTGAAGTCTCGTATATTTAGTGATACAAATCTTTGGAAATTACGTACGGATATTGCTTCGTGTGTAGAAGTAATTCGTGAAGTTGACAAATAATATTCATGTTCCTTAAATACTGTGTTTGAAATTACTTGCCTTATTCTATTATATAAAATTATATTGTTGTTATACGTATAAGATATAGCCTCCTATAATAGTAAACCACCTTAAATTAATATTTACATATTTTATATATTGCACGCTTCATACCGCAAAGCAGATGAGGTAGTGCTCTACTCTCGACATGTCAAGATCAAACAATTTTTTGCTCTTAAACTGTCTCTACCACAACCATTTTGCATTTATACGATAATGTAAGTAGATGTATATAAAATCTATGACCAAAAGGAATTAAAGACTATGTATGTTACTTGTGTATTTTTTTTAAATTATACCAAACATTTTTTTTAGTTTCGTTGTTTTTTGGTTTCCTATTATTTTACTGAATAGAAAACCTACAAGATATTAAGTTAATAATAATAATAATTTTTCAACTTCTTTTCTTATAGTATGTCTCTCAATTCAGCATGCTTTATGGCAAAAGCTTCCTCTAACTGCTTTCTTTGTACTCTGTCACGAGCCAATCAATTCTCCCATCTCCGTTGTTTCCCTCTACTTCTTTTACTGCTTCGGTAATATCAAATCAGTTATGTATCATGGTGTGAAAAATATTACATATTTTTTCTTGTTTCTCTCTCATCATGTATTCGGTCCGTTTTGCGTCCCCCTGTCGTACTTCGTTCCATAGATGTCTGTCAATATTGCAATATCTTTCTATGTTGTTTTGTAAGTATTCGTGTTTCGCATCTATATGTGACACAGGACAGAATGCATATGTAATATACTTTTCTTTTTAAAGATGTGGATAGTTTTCTGGATTTCATTTATTCTTTTCATGTCGAATATTATTTCAATCTACTGGCTATTCTTATGTTCATTCATTTATGTGTTTGGTTTTAGGACATATAATCAATATATCAAGATATAAGAAGATATTAAGTTATAGGTTACAAAATGTCCAAAGTTTGTAAACATAAAAACAAAATAATTAATTGTGTACCTATTTCTAAAATTACTTCTAAGTATTATACAGTAACCGACGAAGTATGAGAGAACTTACAAAGCTTTGTTATATATATTCTATGAAATCCGTAACAACAAGAAACCTCTCATAAGAACTGCTAACAAATAAACAAATACTTTGATCGCCATTATTGTTCAATTACAAAAGGCAAAATTTTCATACAAGGTTAATACCGTCTCCATATAACTAATTTTACACATTATACATGTTTGTTGGTATAATAAAACGACAGGAAATAATATTATTCATTCAAATTATTTATATGCGACTAATCGTAACTTAAAATGAAATAATTTGGGAACTGTTATCACCAAAGTTTAATAATAATTTATAGAGTTAAAATTCGATTCTATTTTAATTAGTATCAAAGACTATATTAATATTTTAAAGTGTAAAAGTTTGTTTGATTGTTTGTACACGCTAAACTTGGGAACTACCAGTCCGTTTTCAACAAATTTGTATCAGATAGACCAATCATAAAGAAGACTTTAGGCCATTTAACATCACGTTACCGCCAATTAGAACTAAGGTGTATTAAAAAAAGTTACGAAAACGGGAAAGAATTATAAAATAATTTATAGTTCCTCGCGAACGAAGTCTGGAACACAGATAGTTAGCTATAAAAACAAGATCGAGATTTAAAACCATGTTATTAATATATTTAATAAATTATAAACTGATCTGCAATAATTTGTAAAGTTCAACACATACATCTGTAACCGTGATAGTTAAACGTGATGCATAAATCTGTCTGAAGAATATGATGTGGATTTTTAATACCCTAGAAAATTTTCCTCTATATATGTATATATGTGTATACACTTTAAAGATTCCATAATGTTGACAATTTAAAGTATAAATCTACAAAAAAAAATTTAGATTAATCAACAGTCTGTGGAAATTTTGAACAACTTGAGTATGAACATGGATTGCATTAATTTAACACTACCTAAAATATTTAAACACATTCGATTCTGTTTTTTTTTGTCACTGTGTTTTGTAGTACCGTGTAACAAAGTAATTTAATTATTCAGATATCTATCAACCCTTAATAAATGTCAAAATATTCTTATATCGATTATTATCTAACATTAATAATAAATGTATTTCTTTAAAATCATTATCTTCGGGCATTATCATTATTCTTACATTACATTATTTACATTACATTACATTATTTATCATTATACTTTATTTTTCGAATGAATAGCATATTTAATACTCTGAATCGTCAGCGTCTTCGACATACAAAAATAAATATTACAATTGAGGGGTGTAAAAGCAAATCCGCTACAATCCAAAACTTGGTATTTAATAGGTAGGTATACTAAATTAGTTTTGCTTTCGAGTACTATAATTATCACACAAATAAATGCTACTTAAAAATACATTTTTTTGGACTGAAGCGGATTTGTTTTTACACCCCTCAATTATCCACACTGTGTCCTAAGAATCATTTCAATCATCATCAATTGCTTGTTATTAGTGAAATATTTTTTTAAACTGAATCACGTTAGATTAACTTCTATAAACATAAAAACTACACTTCTATAAGCCATTCGTTGAAATTTGGAATGTAAAAAACTATTCTCATTTGTTGGTTAGAAGACAGAGGTGTAGATATTTTTCTTGAGGACTGAATTAGTGAAATTAAAAGAAGAAATAGTGGACTGTGTTAAATATGATACTCGTGAACCTACTCCGTTAATAAATACTAACGATTCAGATGTCGACGAACATGCTCTAACAGTGTAGTCGAATTTTGCGGCAACGTCATTTATCGCTTCCAATAAATTCGGACGTTGACACCTTTAGATTAATCTCTGTTACAAAATATATCAACAAATAACAGTTTACCCTTAGCTATCAATCTCCACTGAATAGCTTAATTGGATTCCGTAGTCCATTGTAACTTGCAAGGTTACGGTTCGTCCTTGGTTCTTCTATTTGTTTTAAAGATGTTACTTATTACATCATGTTTTCCATCATAGCGAGTAAAATATACTACTGTAAAGTTATTTGCAGTAGAAATAAAAAAAGTCATTTTCTAATAATAATTATGTTACGATCACGTGTATCCATTTTAAACGATTAATTTAGTATTATTATACAGGTCGAGTAATATTTTTTCATTAACTACACTGTAATATTTAGTTATTTAGTAATTTTACGAGCGTTTTTATATTTTGTATGCGAAAATGTTTTAAAAGACGTTTTAAGCATATTTTGTTGTCTCCATCCATGTAATTTGATATAGCTTTGGTTCTAATATTAAAGCGGAGGCAATTCTCGTATTACTCCGAATATCTTTTGTCTAAAACCCATTAGGATTGAAACATAATGTGGATTCGTATTATCTGATTTTCCATATACCTAAAGATGAAGTCGACACGGTCGGGGCCATCGACCGCTAATGTATTCCTTTCAAACGCACAACCATTATAACACAGATTGCACAAAAAGTCTCAAACAAAAAATTTTAAATCGTCCTCTAATTTGCCAAGGTTGTATTTCGGATATATTGATATTTCATACAACATATTGACTCAACCGAAGTTCGTATACACAACATATACTGTGGATATTTCTAACACAAGCGTTCTGGCAATAAAAACTATTTGCAAACGACAAATGAGTTGTAACGTTTACTTAGATAACAAACTTTATTCCTATATTAATAAGCCATAGAATTGCTATTTTTGTAATGTACAATAACTTTTGTGCTCATTTTATGTTTTATTATTAACTCGTATTTACCGCGTATAATCTTTTATAAAAACAAACCTTTACTAATTTAGCTTCTTGGAGGTAATCTTAGTAGAAAGGATCCAATATTCCATATGTATAGATAGCTAAATAATTATATGGCACCCGATAGAAGGTAAAGTATATACTGTTAGGAAATTAGCAGTGGAAACTGTCGTGTGTACCGGCAGCAAAGTCTTTTCACATTTTATTTGAAGGTATAACATCGTTTATTAAGAGAGGTGAAAAACTTTAGTTGGGACGTTATTCCATTTCTTCATAATGCAAACATACTTACCTTCTACATCTTTGTGCAAGGTTTCGAGCCCAGAAACGCCGCTTACAATAAAGTTTCTGACGTAAATAAACTCTCGCATTCCTTTATGGTTAACATAATCGAGCATTAAACACAATGCTCTCGGCATTGCTTCTAAGATTTATAGAATAAAAAGAAAATTATAATCAGCAATGACAAAGTTTAAATAATAAAAGATAATTTTATACACAAATATTACGGACAACTGAAATAACTAGTATTAAGATTAGTATTAGTAGAACTAGTATTAGTATAAGAAATAAAATGCAACAATACTTTATTAGTTAAAAATCAAATTCTGTTTTCTTTAGAAAAGCTATGGGTGATGCATCGCCAAATAATGTCTTTAATGTAAATTTAAGATAATATATATATATACCAATAAACATACAAAATAACTGAACCTGTTTTTTCCATAAAGCGCAGTCGAAGCTGATCTCATGTTGACCAAAGTAAAATTCTGAAAATACGACTCAGTGTTACATCAACAAACATATACGATATATGTTATGGTTTAAACGTTAAGGATCATTAGTTAATAAAAAATAATAATAAGACTCTCGGTCAATGCACTTAAGGGATCGGCGGATCTGCCTTTTTGTACCGAATCCGTGAGATACGACTTAATTTGAAAAGACATGGCCCATCGTTAAAATCATCGCCATCACATTTAGAAACAGAGATATTTAAATACGTGAATATATCGATTTAATAATGAAAACCGTAATTTATGAGGTTCGTACGGTAAATTGTATGTATTCTATTCCATGCACCTTTCTGTATTAGAAAGGTGATATTAAGTGACAAGATATGATAGTTGCGCTCAGCGATTCACGGCTACCATACATCAAGTGCAACACCCAAAACTGTGGCATGTTTAGGCGTATCGAGTTCAAAGATCAGGCAGTATAAATCTAGAAAATAATCTTTGCGGTAGAAATATGTACCTGACTCTACCACGATCATTATCCTAATAGTGACAAATTAGCCACTAGAACTTTTTTTGGTATTTCTCAGTTTAGAATTACCCAGTGTTATACCCAGGTACTGATAGACTTGTAGGTTAGTTCAACAGTGACTATCGTTGATTGATCAATACTTTATTTTTTGTGTTGTACTGGACTGAACTACAAATAGTTTTATTTTTATAGTTTATAGGTTTAGCGTTATGGCCACGATCTCACCTGATGTTAAGTAATGATGTGGCCCGAGATGGCCTGGCCTAGTGGAGGGATTGGCTCCCAATTGCAACTGCCGGAAAAATCTATAGGCATTTTGCGGCAGATTTTTGACTTGAGGGTGGTAGCCAGCGAGGCGGGCATTAGAAAATGCCCTATCGTCATGCTATGGTTTCATCACTATGTTTTTCTTCACCGAAAACCCAAGTTCAGTGCAGGAATTCAAACTTACGACCATTGACGTGAAGTCCGTACACACTAGCAACTGAACTATCGAATCAGTTCCCTTGAGATATAACAAATTCAACGTCACATCGCAAACAAGAAAGAGCTGGCGGGGTTTGTGTCTGATTAGGTAGTAATTACTGTTCACTTATTATTATTTTACCTTACCATTATTTCCAAAAAAGGTAACGCTTGATTGTAGGTATCGATTAAAGCGTTGATTATAACCGAGAACAGTTTTATTGGTTTACTTTACGCCCAACAATACGGGTGGCAAAAAGGTGGTCTGACATAATCCTAAGTAATACTATAAATACGAACGTGTGACTGGTTTAACGCTTTCAAGCCTTAGCAACTCAAGCAACTATCATATAATTTCGCATACATGTTGTAAGGGCTACAAAAATAGACATAGGCTATTTTTCATCCAAATTACATGTAGATTATCAACGTCTACATTAGGGCAGACATTAAATAAGTTATCTATAAATTAAATAAATGCGTTCCTCTATATGTTTTAATTTATATCGTATGTTAATAGTTTATTTAGTATTTGTCTATACTATAACATTTATAATAAGTATTTTTTTAGACCTGAATAACTCTATTGACATGAGGGGCCTTAAGAAATTCATCGAATTTTGTAGCAAGCGCAGAAGACAGTCGAAGTCACAATCAACTCAAATTAAATGGCTCACTACATTTAATTTTTGTGAGCCGACAATCACGACTGTTGACGAAAATGTCACTGGCAGTCTCCGTTGATTTAGGACACCGTTCCGAAACGAATTACATTTTATTAATAACTAGCTGATGCCCCGACTTCGTTTGCATTTTTCCTAATAACCGCACCTGATCGTAAAATCCGTTCTTAGTCTATGTCTTGAATTGAAAAGAATATCTATACCAAATTTCAAGTTAATAGGTTTGGTAGTTTGGTAGTTTGGTAGTTTTGTAGTTGTGGAGATATCATGATTTCACTTATGTATATTTATAGATACATAACAGGTTTCGAAACCTATATACAATATGTGAGTTAAACTGACATACATTTAAAAGAACAATTGATTTTCTACGTTTGTTGTAAGAATTGTTGGCATAGTGACTTATTTAAATTCTCGATGATTAGGGCTGCTAATACGTACATTTTTTTATTTGCTAGTAAAGCAGCTGCTCACTATATGAGTAAGAACGATGGGTTATCAGGCGCCTGTTAATTAGGACTATAAATATAATAAAGAACCATCAAATACCTAGCTGATCATGTGGGCATTTTAATAATATGCATATTTTGCAATAATGGGCATATTTTAAATTAAACATCTGTTCAAAACTCGTGGGTATATTTAGATGACTTCACTTGAGTGCCAGATTTCCCACTAGGCTTAGTATACCACCATCTTGGGCAATATCATTTAACATCAGCTGAGATTGTGGTCAAAAACAAAACCAATTTTAAAAAAAACATGTTTATCTTTATTGTATAAAATCATAAGTTTCTATCAAAAGTTTTCTGCATACAATATAATAGAATATATGTAGGAAAGTAGAATTCGGGTTAATCTAAACTAAAAATACCTACAAACACTTGGTACAAATTATACTATGTACTATAAAAATAATCAACAGCTTATAAGAAAATAAAACGAAAATTAATTGTAACATGCATATAATTACAGATTATTAGATTCTTAAGCAAAAAAAGGATTTAGAAAAAATGGGATCGGAATATTAATACACTAGATTTTAGGTGCGGCTTCGCTCGCGGTAATATTGATTTTTGAACAAATTAGATGACTTAATAAAAAGTTTCATTTAGAAAAAATGGGATCGGAATATTAATGCACTAGATTTTAGGTCCGGCTTCGCTCGCGGTAATATTGATTTTTGAACAAATCAGATGACGCAATAAAAAGTTTCATAAAAAGTTTATCTTACCTCTTTACCCCACTTCTATTTAGTTTTTCGCGAAATAAAGTAGCCTATCACAGTTTCCAGTCGATTTAGGGGTTTAGGTATAAAAGCGTAACAAACAAACAAAGAAAAACTCATTAAGTATTATAGTATTAGTAAGGATAAAATGAGCCTGATTAAACTTTGGTTGAAAATATGCTGTTTATGTTCTGGCCGTTGTTGTTTAAAGTTAGTGCCTTTAAGCGTAGTGTGTTCTCTCATAGGCCACATTTCCACTTTACACCAGCCGAGAATACCTTATGAATTAAAAATGACAGTCAAATTAAGCAAACAAAAATATATAAAATAAATAAAAATTATAATGTTAATATAATTATAGTACCAACCCTACAATACTTTGTATATTTAGTAACGTTCATCAGTCATCGGCCCCGGTTTCCGGTTGCGTTTCGCGGTTCAATGCCTTACTAGATATCTCAATAGGCGACCTTCACAACATTAAGTACGGCCCTGCACCAAAACCTCGCCGTATGTATCTTATCTACTCCACGATTTAAGCACTATAGTGTCTTTGATTCTGATAGAAAAGAAGTAGCACACACAAAAGCAGTATTGTATACCTTAATTTGAATAAAAATCTAGAATGCTAATTTTGGAGTTAGTAAATTGTAAACGTTCCTGATCTAACACAGATTACGTATTTTTTGTATTCCAATTTTGTGTAACTGAATTGTTGTTTACCTGAACGATATGTTTATTCAAAGTATTCATTTATTTAAACCGAGTCATGAAATCGTAGTTTGAACTGTGTGAACTTGAAACCTTAAACTATTTATAATCGATTTAATTATGTTTACGCTATTCAAACCTATATTAATAAATCTGTACCTACATTTATTTGTGTGTATTTTAATTATATAAATAATATACATTAATATCGCTTAAAAAAATATCGTATTTTTGGTAACCTTACGAACATACAAGAAAAATGTATTTTCAATTTTTTTAATACTACGGCATCTGCCTATTTAAACGATTACTCTAATGTCATGTGAGAATAGCCACAAACAACAAACACAAACACCCAGACTCAACACAATAAAGTATTTTTACACAAATAATTATCCCGTGTTGGGATCGAATCCACAATACGTGTAAGCGAGACGACCGTCTAAACCGCTAAACCAATTGTGCGGAATTAATACACCTATTATACCAATTGTCAAACTAGTTTTGGAAAGCGTACACATTATTGTTTTATTCATTCTTGAAGAATAATAATGAAATGTTGTGCACATGAAATACATACATAGATCATCCCACGATTGATAGAATTTCAGAACTGCCATCAATACCAGCAGAATGCTAGCAATACCTCAAACTCTTATTTTAGCTCCCAATGCGTATTCACTTCTGTAACTGTATTCATCTGTAACATATAGATCGGTTCTCAGCGACATCTTGTCTTGTTTTGACAAACGAATAAATTATTTTTATAACGTCAGTTGCTGCAGACGTTGCCGATTATTGGTTTGACATTCAGACAGTCTAGCCAAGTCATTGCAGCGCTGTCTTGACACCGAATGCAAGTCATCGAGTTATGCCAAGATAAACTCAAATTTCAAAGGGAAAGAGGTCATTTTCGTGCTCGCATTCCGTTTCGGGAGAATGCGCTCCATACCCGAGCTGGCAATTTGTAATGACCGTGCATTTCGTACTCAAGGGCAAGGGTACAAATTATACGTTCAGATCTGATGACCGGATTGCATCCGAAAGACTTATACGCTATTGTTGAAGAACCAAATATTAATTCACGATCGAAACCATTGTTACGCAGTTATGATTGTCAATACACGACGACGTTGGCTAACAGAACAAATGCATTCGCTTTGATTAAAAGAACCGCAAAACATTCCAAGCATGACATTGAATATAGCGATTAAAATTATAATATGGCTACTGTAGCTATTTATATTTAATAATTTACATATATAAACGATAACTATCACTTTAATTCTGTTAATCTTTAATCATTATTTTTGTTACAGGTCTAATAAATCAACGTTGAACATTTAACGAATCGAAGTATAATTTATTATATGCTATAATAAAAGTCAAGGCAAATATTATTAAAAAACTATTAGAATAATAACATATATTTAGACATTGCCAAGTAAATTGTGAAAGTGGAGAATTTAACAGTCACAAAGAGAAATACCGGGTTTACCCCGGTAACTGATAGGTAAGTTTAAAATATTTACTATTACCTAGTTTAATATATACTTAGTTAACCATATTTCAATTATTCTGTTTATTTAATATGATTACAATCTTACAAAGTTTTAACGACATAGAACAACAATAATTGGCATTCCAAAGATTTATTTTTATTTATTTATTTATATTTATATTTGTTTTATTTATATTTTTATTTATTTTATATTCTACAGTTAGAATAGTAGTTATTTCAATAGTCCGTAACATTTTTGTATTAAATTATCTTTTCTTATTTAAACTTTTTCATCGCGGACTATAATTTTCCCCTTTATTCTATAAGTCTTAATGGTAGTGTATACCGACAACATTTAATATGACAGTCATTATATTTTTTGTATTACAAATATGCCCTAAATTTCACCTTTTTTTAGTATCAATTTAAAATATATTGTTATACAATTGACAAATTTCTTTCAGGTGAAATTAATGAACTAAATAAAGCCAAGTAATATGGAGTTTGTTATTTTTTCTTAAAAATGTTTAATAATAATTTCACAGTAAATAAGAATAGGCGTTTCTAAATAAATTTGATTATTTTTATCGTGTTTCTTGGATAAGCAACAAATAAGAGAATTTGTTGTCGCCGTGTAAACATTTAACTGGTGTTTTAATTAAGGAAATCCTGGCCGGTTTAGTTCACTTGGTGTGATTAATTAAACATTACCTCACGTATTCGAGTTATCTTTACTCATTATCTAGCGCGAGCAGGCACGATTTTGTACATTTACCTCTAAGCAAAAAAAAAATTTTGCATGTATCCAAGTTGACCGAGCTCGTACATACGGTTGTAAAGGCGGAGTACAACTTATAATTTATAGGTGATACTAAATAATTAAATTTGACAACTTAATAAATATATAACATATTGTTCACAGTTAAGAGATCATTAGTAATAAATAATCCTAATAAGTAGGTATACCTTATTAGAGGCATATTTTATTACTATTTGAATATAATTGCGACAAAATCTTTGAAACTTGAATTATTTACACATTTTCATAAAACATGTACCCAAAGATTTTATTGTAATAAAATATTCATATAACGAGTAACACTGTCAGACACGGTCAGTCCTCACGTAGTGTTAATAATAGTCGAGCAAACATGATGAAACACAGAATCCAACTGTTATCAACAAATGCGATAAAGCGATGATAGCACACTGGTACTGTGTATGACCTCGCGTCAAGGGACGTGAGTTCGAATCCATCCACCTACAATGAGCTTGAGCTTTTGGTGAAGGTAAACATCTTGAGGAAACCATAACATGGTGGTAGGGCTTTTTTCTAATGCCCGCCTGGCTAGCAACTACCCTCAAGTTGAAAATCTGCTGCCAAATACAAATAGGTGTGTTCCGGCAGCTGAACTTGAGAGCCCGTTCCTCCACAGGTTAAGTATGTCTACCAATTTGGGCCGTATTGTCACTTAAGATCAGTTGATATTATGGCCATAAAGCTAAACCTTAACTATAAAAAAATATACCTTGCAGTTTCACCAACCCTAACCGTTTAATAAAAATAAAACAAAGTAATATATAAAAGAATTAAACCGCCATTATCTGATTGAACCCACGCTTAAAGGAAAATATCATATTAGTTGATATTTTGTTACGATAAAGTATACTTAAGCATATTGTGAAATGAAACGCGTAGGCTGGTAATTGTAAATGTTTACAGTCGATTATGTTGTTACATAATGTTCAAGTGTGCTGGCTAGAGTCCTTTAATATACCTAAATTTTCGATAAAGCAAATATTATTTTTTTGGTAAAAGATGATAAAGAATATTCTAATACCCCCTTAATGACTGTGTCTCTTACTTTCAAACTCATTACAACACGAAATCAACGAATATACGAATGTATTGAGAACCAGTTTCATTTTGAGGACTCATGTGTTACCATTTAAAACCACAAAAATAAAAAAACTTCTCTTAATTTCAGACTCTATTAACACCAAGTGATCAGAGTATTCCAACAAAGACTAGGAGTATTGTACTTTAGGACCATTTCAATTTTGAGGAGTCGCATGTTGCCATTTACAAACATAAGGATACAGGTTACCCGATTTCACGAAAGTTTTTCTTTATTAGGCTTAGCGTTATGGAACAATCTCACCTGATGTTAAGTGATGATGTGGCTCAAGATGATGGGCATGCTAGAGCTACCAGGTATTGGCTCTGGAGTGCAATTTCCGGAACACACCTATTGGTATTTGGCAACAGATTTTCAACTTGTGGGTGGTAGCTAGCCAGGTGGGCATTAGAAAAAGCCCTACCAGCATGCTAAGGTTACCTCACGATATTTTTCTTCACCGAATGCTCATTGCAGGTGGATTCGAACTCACGTCCTATGACGCGGCGTTTCTACACACATCTACTGAGCTATCATCGCTTCAAACATACATTCATTCGAAAAAAATTGATATTAAGTGGTCTACATAGTTCATATAAATTTCAATAATTTTTACTCTGTAGAATTATGATTTTTTTTTCAATTATTCATTATTTTTTAACTGTGAATACGTAAAAAACGTGATAATATAGCTCGACGATTTTAAATGAAAGACAAAAATCAAGGTTCACTCGACCTTTAGACGACGTTCAGATGTAAAAATGGGAGAAGAAGCATGTCAGGGTCAAATAATAATCGGTTTAGTATACAAATGTATGCGAAATATTTATTACAAGACAGTATAACTACAGTTCAGAAAATGAATACTTTGGAGATGAAAAAGTCTAATATTTTTCTTTAAATATATTTCAAGGGAAATAAATGTAATGTATTACTTAACAATTTCAACACATTTTATTTGTAAGGACACAAAGTAACAAACTACAACAGTTATAGCAGTTTTGATAATCACAGGTAATAAAATGAATCACACCGACAATATTAGGGGTAAAATATGTATCTGAAAAACCTATACTATACGTAGAATAGAATTTAATATAGTTTGCCCTTTTTAAATCGAGTGTATTATAAGAATCGTGTATAAAACTTTTTAAATATAAAACAAATGAATTGTTTGGTTTTATGAAACTTTTCGGAATTTTCAGAAGATTTTAAAATCGCGTTTTTAATCTTGATTTAATAATAGAAAAATGGCAATGAATAATAATAATGGCATATAAATAGTAAACGGTCAACCGATGCGAACCTTCGGCGCCGCCATATTGGCCTTAGCTACTCTGCCGAGCGCTTTCACTTCATCCCTGTTCCGCGGCCGGCTGTAATGCGACATGCGATAGATAGATTAAAAAAATTTAGACGATGTAAAAAGTTTCACCTTAAAAACAGTGGGTGGTGGAGAATTTAAGAAATTTCCTGTCATTTATAAATATAAATTAAATCCTTTCCTTTATAGAAGTATGATATTAGATAACAATCAAATCACATCTCTAGTAATTTTATTATTTGGCTGTCATGTTGAGAACTCACTGCATGATCCATTAACCTTAGAGCAGTTACTTATTTTTGCTTTCTGTTTGATCCATCATTGATCAAACGTCGTCATTAATTTCGTTCGTCTTTTATTGAAGCTTCTGATTGAACACATAAATCAAATGAATGCGATGGCTCGTAAAATTAATACAATGTGAACTACTATCGTAACTTCTCATAATTTGGGTCATATTAACAAATTCCCTAATTGAATATTTTATGTTATTAAGCTGTTAGAGGTTATTTAGGAAACATAATCAGTCATTATACGTTTTCTTCTTCCACAAATATCTTTATCAATCGTCATCTCTACATTCAATCTCTTTATTTTCATCTTATACCTCACACACTTTATCCATCTTTCCTTTAGCCTTCCTCTTCCTTTCCATCCTTCAACATTCATTCATTACTTTTCTCACCAAATGTGTTTCTTATCTTCTCGTGACATGTCCGAACCAAGACAAACGATTTCCTTTCAACTTCTTTACTACTGGCGCCATTTTCAAACTCTCTTTAACATACTTATTCCTGACTTTGCCCATTCTTATAACACACACCCATCTCAACATTGACATTTCTGCTGCATGTAACCGACACGCATCCGTCTTCTTACTAGCCCATCACTCCGATCCATACAATACGAAAGGTCTTATAATGAACTTATATGTTTTGCTCTTCAATCTAAAGGGCATTCTACAGTCGAAAAGTCTGCATCGCATTATTGCTGTAATACATCGCAGAAAGTTAAAAGATTTTCATTTTATTAAATTGTATGGTATAAATAACAAACCATAGCACTACAACCAAGAGTATTTCCTTTTCTGGGGTTATAATAGTCAGTTTGCTTATATAAATTATTGCAGTATTCGCTTCTTTAAGAAAATACGAGTACATAGAGTGATAAACGATGATGCACAGCCCAAATTCGAAATGTATAACAGCCCAATGAGATAAAAATATATTTTTGACACACTTTTAGAAGATTTTCTTACGCAATGCAAATAATAGGCTAAAGTAGTGTTTACTTAAACTAAATTCTGATCGTAAAACAGTGAAACCGTGTTTGATACCTTTTCGGGTTGTTCACAATTAATAAAAAATAAACTATATCATTATTCCGGCGTTATATGAAACAGTTATATATAAAATACACGAAAGTGAGATAAATTTTATGGGTCATTCGAACAGATTCGATTCTTAGTAAACAGTGGCGTGTTCGAAGTAGTTTCAATGGTATATTGCATAATCGTTTCAAATATTCGCGCACATTGTTCAGCCTTGCCAGCGTTATCGTGCGCTTCCCGGACCGATGGGTGACCTTTGTATTCGTCGCTTGGAAACTAGGTCGTCGGCTTTTGACCTTTTTGTTTGTATTGCAGCGGATTGAAAAAGATAAACGAACTAGTACGATGCCGACCGACGATAGCCGAACGACGTCCGGTCCTATTTTGGGTGCAGCGAGCCTGCATATAGTCCGTTATATGTATGATTTATCAATTTTTTTTAAGGGTTGTTATTATTAAATCAGGAGTTATTATTGTTGTGATATCTAAAAATTTCTATTGACATAAACATACTACACTAACTCTAACCTTAACTCTAACTCTGAATATTTTTTCAATTATTATACCATACCAAAGACTACTCGATGAGCCTTCTGTTTTTCTTGTTTTACTCCAACATAAAAACCAAGAACATTAATAGAATAAAAAATATAGGCTTTTTCTAATGCCCGCCTGGCTAGCTACCACCCTCAAGTTGAAAATCTGCTGCCATAGGTACGTTTCGGCCTGTCCCTCCACAGGTTTAGCGTGTCTACCAATTTCGGGCGTATCGTCACTTAATATTAGGTGAGATTATAGCCATAACGCTAAATTTTAGCTATAAAAAGACAGTGGATTATTGCAAAACGCTCTAACCATTATAGGGAGACAATTACGTATTTATCACCATGTTTATGGTAATCGCGACCTAAATGGCTACCATCCCGCTTCATTACAGGGTGTACATTGGCTAATCCTGCAACGCCACACGCAAAAAACGTCCTACTATGGCGATCATTTCACTTAAATCGTATAGTATCCGCGATCCAATCGTGCATAATTGTCGTGTCCAATTGATCGTTGCTTCCTATATTGATACTCGTTACGCGTTATCTAAACATTAATAGGAATCAGGTTTATCAATAGTTTAAGCTCGTATTTTTTATTAATAAACAAAAAAGATAGATTGGTATATATATGGATAAGGAACTCGTGACACTCACATCGATTGATTCGTTCCGTGTTAGAAATAAATAAACATTATTCTAAAAATATTTAAAACACTTTTCTACGGATTAGGATTTAAAAACTAGCGAAACGAATTATCTGCCTATGACGACTATATTCAAAACAATAGACTCTTTAACGACACAGTTAACTTGATTTATGGAGTCTAAGAACTTCTCGAATTATCTTTAAATATTTCTGTGTTATATTAAAAATTGCTACTTTTTGTATGAAAACACTATGTTAATTGGTATGAATAATGAGTAATAAAATGTTTGTACAAAAGACGTAGGTAGCTTTAAACAAATGTTTTGTGCAATAGAGGAACCGGTTATCATATACCTTGTATATATGTATTATAGGCTTAGGTCAGGGGATATAGGCGTATATAATAAAGAACTTCCTCTAGGTAACAAAACTATATTGTTTCACAATCTGCTACTTTGCACGTCTTACTCTATACAGCACAAAACAACGACTTCCGATCGAATCGTGCCGACTTCTACAGCCGTCTCGTATTTAAATGCGACAACTTGACTTATAGTACCATAAAGTACTCTAATTTATTTCTACAAATATTTAAAATATATTTTAAGTGTGGTGCTTCGATTAGTAAGTGATGACAATTTGATTTATAGAACCCTAAAGTACCCTAATTTATAACTTCAAATATTTACAATATGTTTTAAGTGCGGTGCTGGTTATCAGTTGACAATTTGACTTATAGTACCATAAAATATCCTAATTTATTAGTTAAAATATTTACAATATGTTTTAAGTGCATTAATCAGTTGACAGTTTGACTTAAGTACCCTAATTTACTACTACAAATATTTAATAATACAATATTACTGTTATGTAATAAATACACCTAACAAATATTAGTGTTATGTAATAAATAAACCTAACAGTTCGGCCATCCTGTTCAAGCGAGTTCCATCCGCTTTCTCTACATAATTGGTTATTAAAATATTATAATTCTGCTTAAACATAATTATAGCGCAAGATTTATCCAATAAACTTATACTTAATAATTAAATTAATTAATCTAAGCAATGATATAATTATATTAAATTTATAATGATTGTTAGTCACGCCTCTTACTCGTTTTCACTGATACAATCGTCTTCAGATGAATCTACTCTACATTCATATCTTTGTATTTTTGACCGTGTTTACGAGTCAGAGGTGTGTCACCAATCAGGAATTGTCATTTGGTACTTGTGTTTTCACCCGGACCAAATGCCCTCCCTATACTGCGTTGGATCTTTTCGCTCGCATCTTGTCTCAACTCGTCCAGCTACTCTTCAGGTGTTCTGTATGTCGGAAACGTGTTCGCTCCAACATTTGTCATCTTTGCCGTGGTTTGAAGTAGATACTGCATCCAAGATTGTCCGGTTAAATCTTTCCACTTGTCCGTTTGCTCCAGGCGTGGCGACGGCATTTTGGATATGCTTTACAGCATAGCTTTGTATAAAGTGTTGGAATGTTTTGCTGGTGAAACTAGTGCCCTTGTCTGTAATTAATCGTGTAGGGACTCCAAGATTACTTACGTACTGCATCATAACTCTGACTGAAGTGGCTGATTTGGTGTTTATACTTAACTTTTAATTATTAACTGGATTTATACTTACGTATTTGGTAAAATCATCTACTATCACTAACAAGTAACAGTTTCCAGACTGAACGGTCTCAAGTGGTCTGCGTGCACGGTATGGAAGGATGTACAAACCTTTTCTATGGATGCAATTTTCCTCTAGTTTGCCACCGGGGGCTTTGTGATGAGCACACTCCAAACAGGACGACACATTTTTTTCCGGAACCAGTAATGCTCCTTAATGCGAGTGTTTTCTCAAATCCACAATGACCAACATCGTCATGGTTCATTTTGATAATTTGACAGCGCTCCCCTCGTGGTACGAGCCAAGCCTGATGCCGCTGGCACTTACATCAAAGCCGAGGAAATCTATAAAGTCTAAGAAGAAATGGCACTAATTTTAAAGTTAATTCACCTTTCCCGAGCAGTTGCAGTACTTCTTCCAGTCGTTACATACCGTCAGCGAATGTCTTGGAGGGGATGAGTATATCATCCATGTATACAATCGCATACTTAATTTTGACTTCAAAAAGGATCTTATTGATAGTGCGCTGAAAAACTGATGGCGCTTTGACTAGGCCAAACGGCATGCGATTGTATTCATACTGACTATCTGGTGTCACGAAGGCGGTCTTAGGACGGGACTCTTCGGGTATAGGAATTTAATTTAATATAATAAAAAAATAATTTAATAAAACCCAAGTCATGGAGCTCACTGGAAAAGCAATGGGTATATTTCGAAAGCAAACCTTGTAGTTCTTGATACTGGGCTTCGTCCAAGAGAGGATTGCAATTCACCGTAGACTCCATTTCGGCATCACCAATCGTTACGCTGAACGAGTTTAGAGTATCGGTCGAAGAGATTGGGTCTCGCTGTAGAGACTCTTAGTAACCATCATTGGGGTTGTTAATATATTATAGATCAAAATGGCACCACGTCCGTTTTTGATCTCATACAGACCAGGAAGTATGTAGTATTCTATGCCCTCGGGCGCCCGTAATGCACCGTTTACATATACGTAACAGTCAGACTGAGTATTTGTACAGATCTTCACTGCTTGTCATGTATTACCCTGGATCTCGGTGTCGTTGGATACCGTTACATTTATTTTATTAGGAGGAATTCGCTGAAATTTGACTTCGTCGAGAGTTTTTAATAACAAGGGTATCAGGTCGATCAGTAAATGAATGGCCTAACAGGACAAGATGAATTAAAACATAGTCCTCTACGACGTAGAGATACAACAAACTAAATAAAATTATTGACATATATTTACTGAAATTTCATAAATTTAAACAAGTAATTACATCCTGTTTGAAGACACAGAAATATGAAGACATAGAAAACTTATTTGTAATCGTACGATAATTGTCTAGTAGAATTATAAATAACATCTTCACATATGGATTACTCTGCTCATATTTATCCATATACACTTGTTATATAAGAATAAGTTTGAGGCACACCCAAATTTTAAACTCATTGTTTATAGTATTTGGTAAATATTTTGTTTGTTTTTTTATATAAATCTTAGTCGCGCAAAACTCGTCTCGTAACTGTAACTCGTTACACTATTATTAAAAGTAAGGTAGGATAAGATAAAAATAAATCGCAGTATACCTTATGTCATATTTATATATCTTGTAGTTATATTAAAATATATGTAGGTCATATCTAGGACATACTATTATACGGGAAGAAAACAGCGTCTGAGATACAGGCTCGGCCTAGTTCAGGCGCTAGGATTCAAAAATGTATAGCGATACTATGTCTTACGATAATTTTTATGTATTGTAGTGTAAAAATTCTTGTCAATAAAATTATTATAATTATGATTGTTTCTTTCAATTCTTGGACCTCGACGGACGTTATGACTGCCCCTATCGAGCTAATTAGACTTCCACCTATACCCCTAAGTAAGGTCAAGTTTGTACATGTTGTAATTTGGAGGTTTAGTGATTTTGATATCCAGTATATATTTGCTTAGTCCAGTGTCCTCAGCAGTAACTTCTGATACCTGTTTTTGATTATATTCATTACCTGGCGTTTTAACTTTATTCGGTATCGTAGCCTATTTCGTATTTCTGAAGCAATTGGAGGTCTGGTGCCCCATACGACCACAAGTTGTAATATATACCGCGGGTTACTCGCATTTAAAGCTTGGGTGTCCGATATCATTGCAATTATAACATTTTGTGTTAGAATTAAATGTACTTGTACCTGATTTAGATGAACTCGTTCGATTCGTGGCGCTTCCCAGTCGCTTGTCGTAAGGTCTTCTACTAAAATCCTGAAGATGCCTGCTCTGCCCGCTTTTAACTGTTCTGAAATATTTTAGTACCTGGTTCGGTGAATGACCTTTACCGCGCGGCCATCTATCCCATACAAAAGACAGTCCACTGCCTGTTTCCCACGGATTTTTGCACCTATTTAATAAATTAATCTTATCATAGTAATAATGTTCCAATGACTCACCATACCTTGCTTTCTTAGCCAACATTTCTGTCAGGAGCTCGGCATAATCCTCTCTGCATGGAAAACGTTTGATGAGCTTCTTTTCCCATTCGGAACAAGAATGCAATATCGAAGTTAGACTCTGATACTATGTTTTAGCTATGCCAGTTAATTTAGGTAGAGAGCAGTGGACTATCTCCCTCTCTTCCCGCACTAATTTCTGCACATTCCTCTACGTTTGTCAACCAAGTTCAGTGCGGTTTGTTCTTTCGATATAGGGTCGAACTCCGGTATCACATTAGTGTTAAAAGTCATTATAGGTTTATCCGAGCTCTTGACATTATTCAAAATTGTTAAAAATTTATCCATTAAATCATATTCAGATACTCCGAATTTTGGCTTCTACTTTGCCCCCTTAACTTAAATTCATTTCGATCGCCAGTCCACGAGGACCCATTACCTCGGGTATCCTCTCCATTTAACCCTTTGCCTCGGGTTTTCACTTCAGAAAACTCTTTACCTCGAATTTTCTTTACATTGTACCCTTTACCTCGGGTTTTCACTTCAGAAAACTCTTTACCTCGAGTTTTCTTTACATTGTACCCTTTACCTCGGGTTTTCACTTCAGAAAACTCTTTACCTCGAGTTTTCTTTCCATTGTACCCTTTACCTCGGGTTTTCACTTCAGAAAACTCTTTACCTCGAGTTTTCTTTCCATTGTACCCTTTACCTCGGGCTTCCTTCGCCTTGGACCCTTTACCTCGGGTTTCCATATCATCAGACCCTTTACCTCGGGTTTCTATATCATCAGACCCTTTACCTCGGGTTTCCATATCATCAGACCCTTTACCTCGGGTTTCCATCTAATCAGACCCTTTACCTCGGGTTTACATCTCATCAGACCCTTTACCTCGGGTTTCCATCTCATCAGACCCTTTACCTCGGGTTTCCATCTCATCAGACCCTTTACCTCGGGTTTCCATCTCATCAGACCCTTTACCTCGGGTTTCCATCTCATCAGACCCTTTACCTCGGGTTCCACTATTATCGTCCATCATAGAAGATATCTGTAACTCACAGGAGTAAGCTTAATATATGTTTATAATTAATACGGACAGTGTGGCATAATCAATTTCTGATTCTATAAATAAAGATCAAGCATTTACTCTAATGACTATAATTGTCTTAATGCTTTTAACCCGTGAAGCATGAACGAGGGCAAAAACGACATCGGAGATTATATACGTGACGTCATAAAACCTTGTACAAAAGGGACGCCATTATATACAAATTAAAATATTATCGCCATATTGCCAATTCAGAATTTTACCTGAAAATTTTAAGAAATTCCGAAGCTCTTACAGAGGCGTTAATAAAATTACACATTATTCGGTAGCTATATATAAGTTAACTATGAACTTCTATAAAGTTGCAGTATTATAATAAATAAAATAATAATCTAACAATATATAATCCGTTTTATATTTTTGGGATTAGTGGAAATGTGAAAAATAATTATTGGCAACTATATAATATATAATAATTATACATTTCTCAGTATAATACATATACATCTTCATATTTTTCAATTCAAAATATTTGATTTTCTTGTAATACTTTGAATCTGTTTTCATAATAGAAATGTGAATATATCATTATGCATTTGTGTTCCAAATGTTAAAAACCTCATGCTATATTCTATGAATTATATTTGAAACATAAATACCATTTTATAAAAGAAAAAGATTTGTTTATAATCACATAACCCATTTTGTTTACATGTAACGGGACTCGCTTGTTTTTTGCTTTTTGTTGAGGTGCTGTCGATAATAATATCGACTTTTGAAATGTATTTTCATTATACTATGAAATGTTGGGTATATTATAAGAATTAAATTTACAATATGTCTCTTTATTATGTTATATAAAATAAACTTATTACTATATACTTTTTTTGTTATAGGAATCTTCGTATTAAGGTATTTTTGATTCTGAGAGCGAGGATGGTTTATCTGTTTAGGACGACGTGGATATGTAATGATTTCTTAGGTTTACGCGAATATTATTCATTGAAATAAAACTAATTTAAACGGATTTTATCGCGGTTATTTATTAAATTTTGATCCCGACGTTTCGAAAGCTTTTCAGCCTTCGTGGTCACGGGGCGGACTGAGGTGTAGGTTGTCCAGAAAAGTTTATGTTACTGTGTCTACCTTCAATCGTGGATATGATCAAAATAATTCATATATTTTGTTTATAATTTCTATTTTTATTTCATTACGTTGAGAAATGTATGAGTGCAATAGTACTACTATTTTTGTAGGGAGATATCAAAAAAATAAAATAGTATATCCAAAATAATTTTATCGATAACTGTGTTGTGTATAATAATATCACTAGTATAGAAAATTACCCTAAAAAATATTACATTTTAATCTGTGGTATTTTTAACACTTTTTTGGTTTCGACTTTTCATGTCAATAAGGTCTATAATGGTCTATTTTGTCGCTTGCGACCTTTTAGAGGTCAATTTACATGTTAACGGTCATGTTGTCCTTTGACTGAACAGTTATGACGAGGCGATCAAAATTCAGATACAACTAAAAATATTGTCAATAATTAATAATAAAAACCCATAATGACTAGTTAATAAGTAATTTTTTTTTTAACTTTGTTATTTGAAATTAATTCTTTTAAGCTGTAATGTACTATATAATTTAGATTTCACATGGTTAATAAATAAATCAAACACAAACGTTTTCAAGACGAAGAAAAGAAAAAAAAAATTTTTATCTTCGTTACTTACGGTTCTTTTTGTGTATCCGAGCCGTGGACGTGTTAAGAAAATATAGAATTTTCTTGTCTATCCCACTTCTGATCTATAGGCTTAGGTCAGGGGATATAGGCGTATATAATAAAGAACTTCCTCTAGGTAACAAAACTATATTGTTTCACAATCTGCTACTTTGCACGTCTTACTCTATACAGCACAAAACAACGACTTCCGATCGAATCGTGCCGACTTCTACAGCCGTCTCGTATTTAAATGCGACAACTTGACTTATAGTACCATAAAGTACTCTAATTTATTTCTACAAATATTTAAAATATATTTTAAGTGTGGTGCTTCGATTAGTAAGTGATGACAATTTGATTTATAGAACCCTAAAGTACCCTAATTTATAACTTCAAATATTTACAATATGTTTTAAGTGCGGTGCTGGTTATCAGTTGACAATTTGACTTATAGTACCATAAAATATCCTAATTTATTAGTTAAAATATTTACAATATGTTTTAAGTGCATTAATCAGTTGACAGTTTGACTTAAGTACCCTAATTTACTACTACAAATATTTAATAATACAATATTACTGTTATGTAATAAATACACCTAACAAATATTAGTGTTATGTAATAAATAAACCTAACAGTATATGTATATTATATACAATATTGAATTGTGTAAATAAACGTAGAATATGAAAATTAGAAAATATACTTAAAAAAAAGATTGGGAATTGGCTGTCAGTTAATGCCGACTGTATCGCTATCTCTAGACTTTTGTATGTACGTCTAGTTTATAGTCAATATGTATGTATATATTCAGTAATCAAACGGTGTTCCATACTAGACTAGGCTCCAATAATAATAATCTCCATATCTACAGTGAAAACTCATCGCAGTGACTTTTCTCTCGTTTCTGGATTAACCAGCGTATATCGAGCTACCAAGAGGCTTGAAGTTCTGTAAGACAGCGATAAGCATGAATAGATCACAGATACTTGAGTTGTATCCACTGCTTTCGGTAAGTATAGCGCTATCATTATGCTGTGCTATTTAAAGAACTGGATTTATGTAGTGTAATAAATCTACGGGTAGCAAACACCTTCTTACAGTTTATCGGTCACATCTAAAACTTAAGACTACTGTGAACGTTACACTCTGCATACAAATGCCCTCTAAACCTGTAACTTTGCACGTTCGCCTGGTTCATCATTCATCACACATATTTTAACCAACGAATTTTCTAGTCACGTCGCCAAAAATAACCCTTTGTATATTATTTAAAATTGATTTCGTAGGAAGTTTATGTCCTTGATAAAGACAATTTATGAAATTATTTGTATACTTTTCTAACAAAATACTATATTTTGGTTTAGAACCCGTAGAAATTTGGTACCCTTGTAGCTCGTGCGAACTCTTCTCATCATCGAGGCTCCGAAAGCTAAACACCAGCTTCTTATGTATAAACCCACGGAGGTCCCTCCGACCTTTTGTTTCACTACTGACATGGCTGACATTGATTTATTTTATATTTAAGAATTTAAAAGTACCGAGATATTTTATATTTAAATCATCAATTTTCAAGCAATCGTAGTTGGAAATGTTCAACGCAATCACAATGCCTACGCATTTCCGCTACTGTTAAACGTCTCGTTTAAACCTTCTGCAAATAAATCAAATCCAATAATACAGAGAGAATCAACTTGCGTAGTTCTATAACTATCTCTTTTTCAACGTATCAAGTTTTTAAACCTCAACATGACCTTGTTGTTACATTCCTTCAGGAACACCAAATAGACGTGTTTCTGATTAAAGAAACACTCCTAAAATCTAGTACTCGTAAATACCGGGATTCCAAACCACAACATAGTAAGAATGGATCGTGTCAACACTATAGGCGTAGAAACCCTTATTTACTGCGAACGTTCCTAATCTTACTTGGCAATAAAACATCCCAAACTGTCCAATATGAAAATCTCTGTTTGTAGATTAGTTAAGACTGTCCCCTTACCAATGACAATTGAATCTATAAACTCCTTACCGAACTAAAGACTTCTCACAGACAATCGAGAATCGCGCTTCTCCCTCTATGAATCAGTTATTCGATCGGGAAGTTTTAGTAGAAAACCTCTATACCAGATACTTCATCTGCAAATTCCTGAGTGTTTATACTAATGGCAAGGTAGCATGATAAGAAAGATGAGGTTGAGTCTGAAGTCAAAACCCCTCTAGAAAATACTACCAAAATCACATTCTTTCAACACTGCTAGACTTGAATTTTATTTAGCTTGGGAAGGAGAAGGCTCAAAATTCAAAATTCAAAAGCATTCAAAATTCGCGTATTCGAGATCACTGATAACAGGCTTTTTTTTCGAACTGACATACGCTGTTAGCTCTAAGGGCTTTGACAGCTTCACCGAACTTTTAATAGGTGGAACAACGTCTTAAAGTACATCCAATCGCCCGAACACGCGTATTGAAAAACTAGCACGTTTTCTTGCAATCTGATATCTCCAATTCAATGCCTCTCTTAACAAAAGCCCCCGTTCCCCGTCAACTGTGATAACATTAAAAAAGCGGAAAACCTCTCTACGAGTTACTAAATACGAATAAGTCTATATTCCTGCATACGGGAATGAGCGATTAACATAACTTTTGCATACTCGCCGTGTTCACCTCCTACGGCAACTTAACTTTAGGTTCGATCCTCCAGGAATGAGTTTTTGAGAGCATACTCTACTCTATTTTTCTCTACTCTATTTACTCTCTACTTCTACTCTATCATTACTCTATTAATTACTACATAAAATTGAATGAAAACGTTGAAGTGTTTAAATAATATTTAAGAATAAAGGTTATTTACTTAATGATTTCTTAGGTTTACGCGAATATTATTCATTGAAATAAAACTAATTTAAACGGATTTTATCGCGGTTATTTATTAAATTTTGATCCCGACGTTTCGAAAGCTTTTCAGCCTTCGTGGTCACGGGGCGGACTGAGGTGTAGGTTGTCCAGAAAAGTTTATGTTACTGTGTCTACCTTCAATTTAATTTTTAATATTTATAGTGTTCCGATCTACGCAGAAAGAGCTTACAGTGTCTTGAGGTCTGGCAATTGGTCTTTTGGGTTCCGATTTAATTAAATGTATAATTGGATCCCAGGCTTGTGCTAGCTTCCAACCATCTTCTCTATTGAAATTTGGATGTTTTTTTAATTTCAATAGCCTCACGAATCATCCTAGGTAGGAATCGGTGTTCTTTGGCAAGGATTTGTGGCTTGTCGAATCGAAGATAATGTTTGGAGCCTTCTTCTGAATGTTCAGCAACTGCAGACTTCGTAGAGCTTCGGTGTTTAACATCAGCTATATGTTCTTTTACGCGGGTCCCTATATTTCTTTTGGTTTGTCCGATATAGGAGAGGCCACAGTCACATTCGATTTTGTATACGCCCTGTTCTTGTAGAGGTATATGACACTTGACAGGTGGTAAAAATTGACTAATCTTCTTGGGCGGCTTGAAGTAAGTTTTAATTGAAGCACGCTTCAGCACATAGCCAATCTTGTCTGTGACCCCTCTTACAAAAGGTAGCACAACAGGTACACGTTCTACTGTGGCTGGTTTCACTCGGTTTCCGTGACGGCGGCGTGGAATTTGGAGCTTGTTATCACGCAGTACTTGCTTGACATGTCGCAGCTCAGCAGCCAGATGTTCCTCGTCACAGATTCCTTGTGCTCTCTGAAACAAAGATTTACCCACGGTAGCTAACTGTTTCGGATGGTGGTGAGATTCACCATTCAGGTATTTATCTGTATGGGTCATTTTTCTGTACACAGTATGGCCTAAAGACTGATCAGGATTACGGATAACTAAAACATCTAAGAAAGGAAGAGATTTCTTTTGCTCTAACTCCACAGTGAATTGTATGTTATTGTTAATGGAGTTAAGATGATCTAAAAATGCAGCTACTTTGTCAGATGGTAAAATTGTGAAAGTATCATCTACGTACCGTTTGTAAAACCTGGGGGTGACGGGGGCAGTGCTTAGGGCTGTCTCCTCGAAGTCCTCCATGAAAATATCGGCGACTACTGGAGATACAGGTGAGCCCATAGCTACTCCATTCACTTGTACATAAAACTGATTCCTCCACAACATGTAGCCAGATGTGAGGCAATGTTTAAGTAATGCTGCATACTCTATGGGCATGTTATTATCTGCTAACCTCTTAGACACAATTTCAATGCAGTCTTGTACTGGTAAGCTTGTGAATAGAGACTGGACATCAAAACTAACCATGGTTTCATTGTCAGCTAATTGTAAGTGTTTAATATCACTGACAAATTGGTATGAATCCTTCACAGATGCTCTAGTGTTGCCTCTTAGTGGTGATAACACTTTTGCTACGTGCTGAGCCAATCTGTAGGTTGGTGTGTCGACCTGACTCACGATGGGACGTAGTGGAGCATTGGGCTTGTGTATTTTCGGTAACCCATACAGTTTAGGAGGTTTTGCACACGATGGGACGAGTAAGTTTACTTTATACCACTTTTAAGTAACATTGTACCTAGTATCAGCATATCATATCACATATCACACACATATCATATCACATCGAAACACATAGTACAGATTGAACTTACTGTACCATGGGAAACACATATACCAAAATATCACGCCATAGTAACAAATAATTACTATGAGCTACTAAAGAACTTGAACAGGAATAGCTACGTGGGTTATTTATACGTGGTCAAAGTGGGAGCGAGAGTTATACCAGCAAAATCTCCCCATAATTTATTAAAACTGAACTGCAGTAAGTTCTATATTAGAATGTGTCTCTAAAGCTCTACTAGCAGGCTCCTACCGAATTTTGCTGGACATTGAGTGAAATACGAGTAGTGAAGGTGAGTATTGACGCGTGTCGGAAAGGGGCCCCTTAAACCTACATCTGCTTCTCTTTCTTCTATACGATGGGCCCGTTATCCGCACCTTGAATCTAGAGTTAGCTACGAAGTTCGTCTCGTGCATACATAGCTAAATATTATATTTGGTCACAAGGCTCATTTCGTAAAGTTTCATTATACTGATAATAGAATGTAAATTAATCTTGTTAGTTTAAATTGTAAATCAATGGCACGTCACAAAATGCATTCGAACGTTATATAACAAATCAGATTTTTAACGCCCGACATATTTATAATATGAAGTAATATCAATAACAACTTTGCTATACCATCCACACAGCGGTTGATATTTTGCATGGAATATTACAGGGCAGACCCCCTATCGAGGTGTAGCTATATTATGGCGGAAGCGTGTGTTTGACACGGTGGAAATGATATCTTGTAAAAGTGAATGTTTAACTGAAGGTCTCACAAGTTTGCTGTTCTTAGAATTATATAGGTATTTAAAGTTTACCCTATGCGTTGGAGATAATTATCATTGTTTTCAGAATCAGCAATATCTTGGACAAATAATCAAAAATAAGTTAAAATATACTTTCCCGGTATGTAAATAAACATTTTAGTAAATACTTGTAAATCCACTAATAAAATTAACTTAAATCCAAGCCTCTCTGCCATTTAATTTATCCGAAAGCCGAAGTGTATTCTTAAAAAGCAATTTATGATACGCTCATTCTTCGCCATTGTTAATTCACTTATAAGTTATCAACACTTTATGACTATACTGCATTAACTTCTTAATGGTGATGTTAAAACTGCAACAACAGTTCAGTGGATCACAAATGTTTATGGATACCGTCACAGATGGAATTGAACGCCAACGAATTGCATCACTGATGAACGGCGGATACTGATGAACAGTATTCTGCAGGTGAATCTAAATACTATGACTACTTACTATTAGCGAAGTGTTTTCGTGCCCATGTCATATGGAGCAGTAAACAGCCTTTTAAAAAGAAGGCTTAGTAATAATCCTTACTAATATTATAAATGCGAATGTGAGTTTGTTTGTTACGCAGTCACGCCTAAATCGCTGAATCGATTATGATGAATTTTCGCATAGAGATATATGGGAACCTGGAGACGGTGATAAGCTACGTTTTTATTTTTTTTTGCGAAAATCTTATTCGAAGTGGAGTACATAAAGGGATAAATTATGCATGAAACTATTCAATTCGAGAAGAATTATGAGTTTAAATAAATCAAGTATTACAATAGTGGTTTTTCGTTTTAAATGTCATTTGAGAACATTTCAATAATAATTGTGTAACTAAGCAACAACTTAAGTTATAAAAGAACACAAAGGAGTTCTTATCCAAGATGTATGGAGATACTTCACATAAACTTTCTACATCGTCATTCGATTTTTTTGACAAAATCAATATATATATAATCAATCAATATAAATACTATCGGAGACGCAGGTAAAAGCTTGCAATATATAAATAATTTTATAATATTCACGTAATGGATTTATTATCTGAAACTATAACTATATTTATTGTTGGAAAACGTGTCTGGATAATCCGCTCGTTCAAATTTGTTTAAAAACAAGAACTATTTGCAGACTCGAATAGTGTTTTAATTCTAAGATCTTGAAATACTTAATTTACCTCCTTAGTAAGCTTAATCAATAATGAACCGTCTATTTCAGTGACGACAATTATACAAATTGTTACAAGATTAATATTAGGTATTACAAATTCTCTAGAAAACTTCAATCAATTTTCATTACGTTGGACATTTGTTCATAATGAAAGCAAGTATTGCATGTCATTGATTCCAATGATTATTTTTTTTAAAGCTGAAAGGAATATAAACTCTTGTTCCTTAAGTGACTCCCTTTAGCGTTTGTATGGTGGTAGGGATTTTCCTAATGCCCGCCTGGATAGAGACTACCTTCAAATTGAAAGTCTGCCTTCAAAAACCTATAGGTATATTCCGGCAATAGCACTTGAGAGCCAGTCTCTACACTAGGCTTAGCGTGTCCACCATCTTGGGCCACATCGTCACTTAACATCAGGTAAGGTTGTGACCATAACGCTTAAAAGTATAAAACCAATAAAGAATTTAATAAAAAAAGTTCAAAAACTTAATTTTCTTTAAAAAAAATATTCTTTAAAATTCAGTACTTGCACAACCCCGTATTTGCCTTATTTAGATAAGGTAAGTAAGGTAAGGCACAGTAAAGTGACAATAAAATACCTTAACAATTTGAAAACAACAGCAACAGCAGACATTTGCAGGCCGTCGAGGGTTGTGTTGTTATACTGTCATACCGTCCTACATTGCTCTCAGCAATATGCTAAACATTGGGTGATCGTACAACGTGACAACCCAAAAGTAATTCACACTGACGAGTATCAGTTCTCTTGATTATTGAATATACATCGCTTGATGCGTGTTAAACATGCAGTTAGAGTTTCTTTCCGGTTTTTCTTGATGACTGCTTTACTTTCCGAACCGGTGGTAATTTTTATATATTGGTATCGGTGGTATTTTCAGTCGCTCCTTCTTAATGCCTAAATTAAATAATGATTTATGATTTAATTTGAGTTGATTTGAACTCGGAACATGATTCAACTAAGGGTATATATTGTTTGTTAAGCCTGATGTATGGTGGTTGCGATCTAATAGGATATAGTCGTCTTGCTCAGAAGATTTCAAACATTTATTTTCGTATAATAAACAATAATCAATTGTTATTACGATATATTTTCTACAATGATATTTTCCTGTAAGAATTATTTTCTATCTAATATATAATTATAATATCTAATATAGAATTCCAGGAATAAAACATATTAAATCATAAACATATCCCTTTGTATGACCAAATTTAGGCGGGTTCATGTAACATACATTGGAGTTGCTGTTGCACCGGGCGCCGTGCGTCATAACCGGGCGATCTAGGGAGGTGACCCAGTTTTCATGACCTGGTCACACGCAGATCCGGCTAACCTCCATAAACCTGTGGTTTAACTACATATCTAATTTGTAGTTGAAGAATAATAAACCATAAACCCATTTAGCTCAATCAAAATGATTACAAATTAATTTTACTAATAACTTCATTTCTCGATACCTTAAATTATATTTATCATGTAGGTAATCAGTACTGAGTTCAAACTATATTTCTATATCATGAAGAATACAAATAGTAGATTATGATCTACCAACCGTTTCACTACATATTGCTGGTGATATAAGAGTGTTGAATAAATTTGTAATATCATATTGTTGGGCATCCCATTTGTTATGCATAGGCCTAAACTCAATATATACGTTTTTTACTTAACATATAGATATGTGTATTTATAATAGGGAGGTACAATGTATACTGATTCTTTAAATACTACAAGCGTATACTTCCTCAGGTACTTACAAAATTATCAGATCCAAACTTTAGTAAGTCGATCTTTGAGTAAAATAATTACTATAATTGGGAATATAATAGTATTAGCAGGCCTAGCAGAACTTGGACTACCTTCTTAGTAGTCAATAACTTAACCATAGCGCACCCTTTCGCATTCAGTCACATATGGGATAAAAACTATCGTATCTCTCAAGATGGACCAAGCAATACATATTTAAAAAAAATCATTGAAGTTGGTCCACCGTTATCCGAGATTAATCAAATCAAAATAGCGTGGATATGTATCGTAACACAGTATATTTATATACAAAGATATAGCTGAGAAAAAAATATCATAGAAATCGATAGATTGTAATATTTCCAGGAGCTATAACAATAAATAAAATACTGTCAGTTTTATCAACAAGTTATTCAGGTAATCATAAGTAATCTACTAATACAGTAGCTTTTCTTTTTATTTTTGCCACCTACCGAGAGATAGGATCATAAAATAATGTTTGATACCGAATAAAGGTACATCAAAGTATTGGGAGCCCATTGAAGTATCAAATTACGTATCAAACGTATCTATAGCGTGAAATGAAAGCGACGTGTTTATATTCGACGTGTAAATTAGATTAAGTCGAAACTGATCCGTACAAATAAGCTGTAAATAATGTTTTAAGTTGGTAACCTTTTCATCTGCAACGATGTTTTGATCTGTTCAAATGAAGTGAAACCTCAAAATATATTTTAGATTACGCTAAACAAAAATATATTTAACACGGCATTGTTTCATATTATTAATAACTTGTAATAATAGTTTCTGTACTAAATTTTAAGCAGCTATATCGCTCGCTATTAACGGCCCAAAAAACTATATTATAATTCGGCTGAGTATAATTTTAAAGAAAGACAAAAAGTCGTTGAATGTAATTAGTTAGAAATGAAATACTTTTTAGGACCTTGTTTGTTAATTACTAGAATTAAACAGATTAAAGAGTTTTTCAGGTTTCAGATTATAATTTTCTTTGTTTATTAACGTTATATAATGAATTTATGTATTTGAATCATGTTGGGGGAAATTATTAACTTTTACTGTTTACTGTTTATATTACCTGCAAAATGTTATATGTATATATAATATCTCGAAATCGAATCGGTTGCTCCAATATTTATGAAACTTTTAGGCAATCTTTAGACGGGTGATCTTGTGAGGTTTGGTAGCGATCAAATAAATAGAATTTTGTTTTTCATTTGGCATCTAGGAGTCGTGCTATAGATATATATATACCAGTGTTATCAGTGCAAAGTCAAGGCGGGTCGCTAATGTTATACAAAGAGAAGTTTTATTAGAATAATATTACACTGATGTTTTACTTCTAACTCAATAGATTGTTCAATAGGTTATTATATGAATTGCGGCCGATGATATTTCGTTTCAAGTTTGGTAGAATACCACAAAGATTTTATTTATAAAATCTCATTACTTACACATAATAATTTAAGAAGTATTGCACTATTTTTTGAATATGTAAACGACTTATTTATGAAAAAATTCACAAACAGCGCAAAGTAATATTTTTGTTGGAAATGTATTCGTGTTGTAGGTAATAAATGAACTTATTTGTTATTAATGTACTTGGCGAGATAAAACAAGACTGTTGAAGAATGCCTTAAAATAATTACTGTAACGTCACATCGTGACCGGTTATGGAACAGCGTCATTTATGGAAATGCGAATGAACAACGTGATCTCTTGAAGTTTATGGTGAATTGATTTGCCATACTGGTGACATGATAATTTTCCACGTGTGTATGTTGTACTAGACTGGTTAACTATTTTACATGTACAAAAAAATCATTTTTTTTGGTAGTAGTTAATATGGTTTCACTGTTTTTAATATAGTATTTGCCTATGTCGGCAATTTCGCCGATGTCAAATGAGAAGTACTTAATACATTTAACGAGCACACAGTAACAAACTCCGAACAAATAAGATTGTTTAATTATATTTTTTTGTGAATCACACGAATAACTGTTCTGCCCTAGAATCAAACTCACAGCACTTTAGCATGGTGATTGCAGTGAGGCAACTGCCTTAACGTCCAACATTAAGATTAAGAATAAAAAATCTGCTTATTTGATTTGTGTTTTAGCAAATTCATTTCGTTACCACCGAAAATAACACTAAAATTATAAGTCGGTACCTAATACATAGAACATGATTATGTTCTATCGGTAGTAAAATTCTCTATGTCTGAGAAATTAGCATCTTTTACTTTGGTTCATGGTCTCGGTCAACGACCAAATATAGTACGTGAAGTGTTACTTCAAATAAGATCCGGCCTTTTGATAAATCTATTCAGTGAAACGTAAAAAACCGGAATGCTAAAAAAGATTCGGCGACAATTCTAACTGTATTATCCTTATATGTAGACTACAACGATATTCTTCCTATGCTTATATATACAACTAGCTTTTACCCGCAGCTTCGCTTGTGTTAATATTTATTTTGTCAAACAATTCGGATGATCTTATTTTTATAGCTTATAGGGTTTAGCGCTATGACTATAATCTCACCTGATCTTAAGTGACGATACGACCTAAGTTGGTGGACACGCTAAACCTGTGGAGGCGCTGGCTCTCAAATGCAACTGCCGGAACACATCTATTGGTATTTGGTAATATATGTTCAACTTTAACAGTAGCTAGCCAGGCGGGCATTAACATCCCTACTACCATGCTATGGTTTACTCACGATGTTTTCTCTCACCGAAAGCTGAAGCTCATTATAGGTGGATTCGAACTCCCGTCCCTTGACGCGGCGACCGTACACACTACCACTGAGCTATCATCGCTTCAAATCGGGTGACTCGATAAAGTTTCATCGGAAGTTTATCCCTCTCTTTACCCCACTTCCAATAAGGTTTTCGAGAGAAAAAGTAGCCTATCGCCGTCTCTAAAGTCCCATCTATCCCAATACCAAAACTCATCATAATCGATTAAGCGGTTTAGGCGTGAAAGCGTAACAAACAAACAAACTCACTTTCGCATTTATAGTATTAGTACGGATGACTATGGAAGAGGAATAAAAAATATTTTTTGTTTGTGAACCTAATAACTGTCCATATCAACTACACGTCTAAAACAAGAGGATGTCAAAGATTACTTAACTATGCCTGGTTATTGATATTCTCAAGAATTTATCACCTGTGACAGCCATTGTACTCGTACATGCTACTATCGAATAGTATTTGCCCTCATAATTGCAGGCTGTCGTGACGATGGGCTATTTCTGACGATCCGCTTCTTGTCGCTGTTAGTAATTGTTTCGTAGTTAGTATAAAGTAGTCTACTGTCACGAGAACAAACCAAAAATAAATAGGTATTAAACTTTTGACCAGCTTCATTTTTATATCTTACTAAAGTGGCAAACAATTGCACTACTACAAACGAAGATAGCTCAGTTGGTAGTCTGTACGGATGTTGCGTCAAGGGATGTGGGTTCGAATCCACCTACAATGAGCTTGAGCTTTCGGTGAAGGAAAACATCGTAATGAAATTACAGCATGGTGGTAGGGCTCTTGCTAATGCCCGCCTAACTAGCTACCACCCTCAAGTTGAAAATATGCCTTCAAATACTTATACGTGTGTTCGGGCAGTTGCAATTAAGAGCCAGTCCCTGCCAGTACCAGTTCCTAAAACTACTCGCCGGGCGTTAACCGATTACCGCAGCTCATCGACGCTTCTAATTCCTAAGATAATACTACCTTATACTCAACTCTCTATCGACTCTATTCATGGTAGAAATATAACGAAAAGTAATAGTGCTGCTCGTAATTATTTTTTGTAGTTAAAGTTTAGCGTTATGTTTACAATCTCACCCGATGCTAAGTGACGATGTGACCCAAGATGGTGGACACGCAAAGCTTAGTGGAGAGATTGGCTCTCAAGTGTAGCTGCAGGACATACCTATAGGTATTTGGCGGTAGATTTTCAACTTGAGGGTGGTAGCTAGCCAGGCGGGCACTAAAAAAAGCCCTACCACCATGCTATCATTACAAGAACTCACTCCAGCATTCTCATATCTAAATTTATGTTCTAAATCCGATTAATATGTCCTCTTTCAATCAATAACACAGATCGCAATGACATTCACGGATCATCGGGTTACCGTAACCGAAATTCGCTCCAGCCGTCAGGAAATTTGGATATCCTCTGTAATTTGACGCGTAATAAATTGATTTTCGTATTTAGATATGCCAATACTATTTTTATATCAATGTGAAAATTATAATTGGAGCGTAATTCATGATTTTCTTAGCAATAGTGTTCCTATCTTGTCTCAAGGTGATGTTGCAGCTGTCCATAAGTGGCGGTAGCTATTTACAATGAGATGGGCAATCTGCCTGTTTGCTGCTCATTATCTTAAAAAAGGTGATATTTTTACCAAATTCTAAACATATAAAAATAGAAATGATATTTAATCTACGTAATAGATACCTACTAAAAAATGTACTCGACAATAGGTTGTGCTATGTATTGTAAACTTTTTTAATAATAAAAGTACAACCACCAAATTTTGTTTCAAGCCCTGTGTCAATAATCGGACGCAAATTAATAATCAGACTCTAAAAACCTATATAACACATATGATAGGCCTTTGTCGAATTCGAACCTACAATACAGAACGCGGGGGCAGCGGTAAGTCGACCGCATAAACCACCACACATTATTTCACATAATATTTCACCGATATCACTACTGAAATCTTAGGAAAAACGAAATATAGAATTATCATTTGTAGAAAAAAGACTTAAATAATTATTACTAATTCCCAGCAAATATGACATTCTGACTTCTCGCACTGCGAGTGTGACAACAGCATTACAATCTCCCAGTGCAGTCCTTGGCTAAAGTCTCGTCAGTCACTATCTATTTCTTATTTTCTAAGAATAATATATTCAAAACTGCATTTGAATGAATCATCGTTACAAAATGATGCTTTGGGAGCAATGACCTGATGATCTTGTGCACATTTATTGCGTAGGAACTTGTCTCATTCACTGTTCTGAATTAAATGTATTTACTACTTATTGTTTACGTTTTTTGTGTTATTTACTGTCTTTCTGTGTCCTAAAACCGCAATACAGCACATCTGCCTCCATAATATACGTATTCATAATACACGAATTATTTTCATAAATATAAACAAATATAATTTTACGCAATCAAGCTACTTGTTATATGCCCAATCAATGTCATAATTTGAAGCAATAAGCTTCATAATATATTTCGAAATATATTTATTCGAATATATCGGTTAGTATTGAGTAAAAAACTGATTTTAATTAATCGTAACCGTGTAATACCGAGTTAAAAATTGCGTATCTCTGTTAAATCGATCCGCTTCCGTATGTTTTCGTAAAGAGCAAAACCTCTGCATGTGAGATAAATTTAGATATCACGCGATTCAATGTTTCTTGTCTAATTTGATGTAACTTACCGTGTATTGTATTATCTAAAGAGAGAATTAAGTTCACGTAAAACACTGATCTTTCAGAGATGTTTTGATTGTATGTAGTTCTTTTGTCATCACTATTTATTAGTTATTTAATGTATTTTACTATTCACAAGCGATGATAGATCATTGGTAGCTCAACTGACATGAGTTCGAATCATCGAGAAAACATCGTGCTAAAGCCATAGCATGGTGGTAGGGCTTTTTCTAATGCCTGCCCGGCTAGCCACCGTCCTAAAGTTGAACATCTGCTCCCAAAACCTTATAGGTGTGTTGCAGCAGTTGCACTTTACAATCAGTCCACTATCTTGGGCCACATCTGCACTTAATATCAGGTAAGATTTTAGCGATAACGCTAAATCTATAAACTTTATATTTTCTTTTGCATTCTTTTGTTTGTTAAAAAGGCTAAAAGTTTGTTATTATAAGATAAGACATGGTAACAGAGAATTACAAAAGAATGAATTTAGGTTTAAGTAAGAAAGCGGTAGTGTTAAGTGTAGTGTTAATACATTACTTTAAATGATAACTATTTGGGCGACCATTAATTGGTATTGACAATTGGCACGTAAAAAAGAGAGATATAGTCTTTTGAGAAAATTAATAGGAATACGGAGATATTTGCTGCATATATCTTCAGCTCAGCTGATTTTAAGACATGTATTTAAGAGAAATGTTAAATCTGATGTCAGACTATTCGCCTGTGGTCATCATATATGGGAAAATAAAAATGTTTACAGCGATAACTAGGGCAGTGCTATTTAGATTTGAACTCAAGATGACAAAACTACCTTTTTTAAACGAAATCGACTGTATCTAATATCATGCAGCTTTAAAACAAAAAAGAACCTATTTCTTTTCTTATTATAATTATTTCATATTATTCTTTAATCATACAAATATTATAAATTCGAAAGTGAGTTTGTTTGTTACGCTTTCACGCCTAAACCGCTGAATCGATTGTTATGTATTGGTATGGAAATGGTTGGGACCCAGGAGACGGAGATAGACTACTTTTTCTCGCTAAATCTTTATGGGAAGTGGGGTAAATAGAGGGATAATTTTTTATGGAACTCATATTGCGTCAACCGATATATTTGACAAAAGCGATGTTAACACGAGCGAAACCGCACGTAAAATCTAGTCTTTTATCTTAGTAGTCGTCCCTTGCAAATTTCGGCACCGGGATCTTCTGCCATTTTATATATTACTGCGACCACGTTGGTGTGCACACATAAGACTATGGAATCCAATTATTGCAGTAAACGTGCGGTGACAGATGTTACATGTCAGGATAACGTTAATGTACAAAATGTCTGTGAGCGGTTGCAGTTTAAGTTGATCTCTGTTAGTGTCCATATCGCGCCTTCTCTGATTTTCGAATAAAAAACAGTTTGGTTTGCCAAATGTTTCCATTCAAACCTATTTTTAGCCAATTCTTCCCACCGAGAGGGTTCTATGTTATATATTTTCATATGTCTTTTCTGAACATCTTTAAACCTAAGGTACTGGCCACCAGGTTTCCGCTTGCCAACCTTAAGTTCAGAAAAGAAAATTATTTTGGAACCCTCTCGGCACTCACTCTAGAAACATGGCCGCACCATCGCAATTGTCGCCGTATTAGATACGCCTCTATTCCGCTGACATTTGCATGCCGTAGAACTTCAGTGTTTTTCACATGTTCCGACCATTTGATATTTATAATATGGCGGAGGCATTTTAAATGGAATCTATCCAATACACAAACATGCTTCCAGTACAAACACCATGTCTCTGAGGCGTATAATAAATTTAGAACCATATAGACCTTGATCTTAGTGCTCAATTTTAGCTCGTGTGAACGGAAAACCTTGCTCCGCAGTTTATCAAAAGCTGCTGCGGTTGTGTAGTCATCAGAGTACATGATTGCAGTTATAATAATCAAAGAGAACTTTTTTTTCTTATTAATTTTCACGCCTTAATGTTCAACTGATCATAATAAAATTTATAGTATAATAGCATAATATAATAATATATATTAACATAGGTTCCTTTTACACAATGTTCCTGAGGTATAAAAACAACTTTTAGTACCACGCGTTAAAAGTACGTGATTATATAAGATAATACAATCTATATTCGTGATTTATGTTATTCAGTAATAATAAAAGAAAACAAAAGCTAAACTTAAAATATATATACAATTACAACAACAATGGCTCATTTTGAGTATAATAAAATATATAATTATATAACCAATAAATCATTTATTTGATTTAGATAAAGTAAATTCAAATTCAACACTAAAACTATCGTATCAGTAGCCAATTAACTATGTAAAGAGAGATAGTCTTATTTAAGAACATTTTTGATTTTATTTTACATTCATGAACATTTAGAATACGTCATGAAAATACTTGTGCTTGGTGTGTTCAAACGGCATCATTAAGTTTAGACAACGCTTGTTAACTACAGTTATTCCACAGTACACTCAATTTTTGGCAATCATGTTCTTTAAACATAAGCAGACAACGTAAATAAAAAATATATTACTATATGCAATATAGAACTATAAAACTAGTTAAAATTATTAGTATAAAAATGTTTTGTACCTAGAATTTCTAAGCGGATTTTTGGAGTTTCAGACGCTCGTCTAGAAGCGTGGTAATAGTAATAGTTAAAATGGACTTAAACTCGTTTTAATGAACCTGTTGGGACTTCACAAAGGTTTAAGTCTGTGCGGCCAATAGAAAATAATTTACTTTCCATTAAATTTGCAAGAAAATATATAGTAACGATTTCACGACACGAATCTTCATAATTTATGCACAATATGTTTCCTTGTAATTTTTATTTCTTCTATTGTTTATTTCCTAAAAATTGGATATAATATCACTTTGAAGTTAAACAGTTATGTTAAAAAACTATTACCGTTTCGGAAACAACCCGAGGTTCTGGAAGAGAAGAAACGGCGAAAGAAACTATGGGGTACTTTGTATGGATATATGTATCTAAAGAATAGGAACTTAGCAATATAGCTCACAGAAATCTTTCATACCCATCAGGTTCTGATGCTGCTAGTTCAGTAAAGACAGATCCTATTATCATATCTGCCTGGTCGCACATATGGGGTAAATTCTAAGCGCATTGTTCTGCAAGTATGCAATACGTTATAGTCATAATCGTTCTCAGCGGATCTGTTCAGTCGTCCTCGGAGTGGAGCGCTTATCTACATACTGTATCTAAGGTAAGGCACGCGATTTACTGAAAATATTGCTTAGAATATTTGTACATAAAAATAAAAGTTCAAAGAAGATTTTTATCGTCGTTGTGACACAGATATATTTTCTGATTTCAATATTATTATTATTGTTTAGGTAAAATTATTGTTTGTCTGAATTAAATTAGTTTCTTATAGTAAAGTAAGTTAAGCATCGACAGCTGAAGAAACTAGTAATTATTTTATACAAAATGTATTATTTTGATATAAACCTTTGTCTCTATTTTTCTATATTTTATAGGTGTAGTAGCGTTATGGTTACAATCTCACCTGATTTTAGGTGAGGATACAAGGCTATATAACTTTTAGTAAATATGCACGACTCTTTTTTCTTAATCTTTACGTGAGTTCCAATCTATCTACAATGAGTTTGAGCTTTCAGGGAAGGAAAACATCGTGATGAAACCATACTATGGTGGTAGGGCTTTCTCTTTATCCTACCTGGCTAGCTACCACCCCTAAAGATAAAAATTACCCGGCAAATACCTACATATAAGTGGTTTCCGGCAGTTGAATTTGAGATTTCCTCACCTATGCTCAGCGTATCCAGCATCTTGGGCCACATCGTCACTTAACATGAGGTGAGACTGTGGCCATGACGTCTATACGTAATCAATAAAATAAAACCTGCCCGGACTATTTTATTTGATTTTTTTAAATACACTCTTATGAAATCAAACTCATCAGAATTTCACTTACATTCATATTGTTAAATCTTTGTGGATAGACAGAGATAACCTACAATATAATTAAAAACTTCTTCTAGTTAAAATGTAAACTTCAACAGAATTTCATTTTCAAGTTTTTATAGATACCTTGAGAACTAAAGTTAGCTAACTAGTTCAGTCTGAGGGAGCGTGCTATATGAAACTTAATTTAACATTAATGCGATAAGAATTTGTAAAAACACGAAACATACCCGTATTAAAATGTGTATGTTAAATATTATACTATGTAAGGGTAATAAATGATTTAAACTTCTTGAACTTTCTTCAACATATCTTGAACAATTGACGAATATATTATTCCATACCATTTCTTTAGTGCTAGATATTTTCTGAAACTCTTACTAGTTGCAACAGTAGCTATTTTTGTGTTAAGTAACTGTAAGTAGTTTATTCATTGGACAGATCACACAACGTAATTTCCTTCAATAATCGAAGAAATTGAAACAAATTGATTGTGAAAATATATTTTAACGTAATATTATTTACAAATGAGCAAATAAGCCACAAAATTTAATATTCACAGTCAATTACCGTGAAACAAGATGTTATATGAGATAAATTAGCCTCAAATTGGACTCTCCCGTGTGACACCACTTATTGCCACCCTAAATCTATGAATTATGTTTCAGAAATAAAACTACTTTATATACATTTGAAATATTACCACTATCACCTTAAACTAAAGGGTACATACTCATAATATAATTAAATATCAAAGGCTATGTCTTTAAGCCTTGATAAGGTAAATTAATTTTAACTAAATTACGACGACACTCTATATTATAAAAAAAAAATCATGATCAAACCTACTTCCGTTATTCGCTATGAGCGAGCGCTTGAATTACTTATTATTAACCGTCTTTTAATCCACAAGTTGCAGTGAATTATTAAAATGAATAACCCGCTTTGTTCTACCACTGGGTGAAGGGCTGTTTGAACAAGAATGTAGAACTTTCTTTGCGTCATCGGTATAGTACTTTATTTAATAATTGAAATCAATGCAATTATATTAATTTTAAGTAATACCCCGAAGTATTGCATTAGATCATTCCTGTTGTTTATGTAATCAACACATATCTATATACATAAAACCAAGTCAGGTTATTTACACCATTTATAATTCAAGAACGACTGAACCGATTTTTATGATCTATGATTAGTAGAATTCGTGTCCGTCCAGAAAAGAAGAACAAATTTTTAGTATTCATTTTGGTACATAAAATGTTAAAATAAAATCCAAAATTGAGTTTAGCTAAAAGTTAACATGATTGAATATTAGGCGGTACGAAGTTTACCGGGTCAGTTACTACAAGATAAAAAACCGACACACCAAAAGATACGTTAAGATAGCTCCAAACATCAAGCCAATTTGGCGTAGACATTCAATTTATGACGTAAACTATTACTAACAACGGATTTTGATATCACGCACGGATTACAGAAAAAACCGTAAACGAAATCGGGGCGTCAGGTAACACATTATATAATTAAAGCTACTGTGCAATTAAAGTTAGCCCGGCCTATTTATGTACTGATTTTTCGACTTTACTAACTTTTATTCTTTATATTATTGTCTTGTAATTGATCGTCACAGAACTTCCATAATAAAAACAATTTCAAAGTACTCTAAATGTACAACTAGAATTTTAATATAATTCAAAATTTAATGTAATAACTTAAGTGTACACTTAATACGTTAAATGAAAAGTGCATTTTTTAACACAATGTAATCACCATTAAATAAGAGATTCTATATTGGTACACTGTTCGGTGTGATTGAAAATATCGTATGAAACTTTTGTAAGAATGCCACAGACCTCCAATAACAGTGCATTTTGCCTTGCATTGTATTTTGCCTATGCTACTGTAGATAACTAATTTTATATATTTATAAATACATATAAACGACCCCGTTTCTAAGAATTTAACAAGATGGTTTAACTGATTTGGCACGATAGTTAAGACAGATAAGATATTTTTCAATGTCAATTCTTTATGCGTCTTGTAACAAAAAAGAATGTTTTGAAATAGCTTTTATTTTCTTGTCTATTATACACTAATTTTATGTACAATTGATACACACTCATTGCAAGTAATTATGGTTGAATGACCTTTATAAAACTTATCAACTTAACCTTTATATAACTTATTAATGTTGGAGTTATCAGATAAACATTTACGCAAATTACCTACAATTTGAGTTAGCTTACGCAAGCTAGCAATAGTCAATTCGGCGTATGAATCCCTTGAGATATCACAGATCCGCTGTCCTTACAGTCATGGGCAAGCCTAATGAGACGAGATAAGCGAATAGAGACTGATTTCCCTCGCGATGGTCTCTAATAGTGTGGAGGCTGTCAAGGACGATCATTTGGAACATTGACACGTGCCACTGACTGTCGTACCACTATGCTTTTGCGTAGGCAGTTTTATGTGGCTGCAAAGTGAGACGTTACTATGAGCAACTCTTTCATGGCAAATTTGAATCAAATAAACATAACAGTCCGGACATTTCACGTTACAAAGCAGAATATCAAATGTTTGTGTACTTAACAAGCCTAGCGCCAAATGATCTCATGTTCCCACTGTGGGACATAAATACTTGTTAACGGTGACCGCGCTTCGCTCAATAACTTGCAAATAAAAGAACGTCTATCTTGTTACATTTGGAAAGTAAAACATTTAGATAAATACAAAATTGCAATAAAATATTTAGAAGTGTTTTGAAATAATCACTTATATACATTAAAGACAACTACTCTTATTACCATAGATGATTACCATATAATTGCTCTGTAAAGATTATGTCATTATTCGAGGCCCGAGTTTTACATTTTTTTCATAATGGCGCGAAAGATTGACGGCACTTTTTTTAATAATATGCAGGACACACAACCTAGAAGACGACTACCAAAGGGTTAGCAATCTATTGAAGGTCACTATCATGACTAGTCATTAGGAAATGTACTATAATGTCGTCTGCAAACTTCTTGATAGCTAGATAACAGTATTTATTAGAAAAAAGTAATTGTGTGTCGTTATGACTTGTTTATCATCACACCACCACACATCTAAACATGTACACTATGGTATGTGTTTCAATGGATGTCTGATTGTCGCGATTCAGTGGAACACAAATATCGTTTCTTGGCACTCGAAAACATTTACAGCTCTACAATTGAAAAGAGCAAACAAGATATATGTCAAAGCTTGTCAATATTTATTACACGCATAAAATATGTTTTTGATATCTATCATTTACAATTTTTTTAGTGTTAATTATTACATTTAGCATATATTTTGAAAAGCTGTCACGCAGAGTCAATGTTTCTTTATTGATTACTTTATATACTATTATTATATAGGATATAATCTTGATTTTTCATGTAGTGTTTGTTATTTGCATTCAACGACTTGTGTTATTTCTCCATATTTTGTCATTTTGGTGGCATTTTCCATGATATATTTCACTTATTATGTCTCAGTTAAATGATAATTTTAAGTTATCACATCTTAGCGCTATCTCGTTAAAACTCGATTTGAATAATATTTATCACTTGACTTAAGCAAAATTGTTTAAAAAGGCATATGACATGGTATAAAAAGAGTAATGGACAAAGTTTCTTTATTATATTTTTCACCAAATACCTATTTTCTTAAAAAGACGCCGATATCAGCCAATCAATATTAAACTCTATAGAGTATAGTAAATATATTTTAATATATATATCAATAAAATAGTGAATCTGTGTTACTGAAATCGAGAACCCAACTAAGGCTTTGCAATACAGATGGGAGGGTGATATCTTGGATAACGCTGCACGTCGCTTTTCCAGCATTTTAGCTCAAATAGAAACAATATATTTTTAAAGCGAGTGAAATATTCTCAGGGTAAAGCCCGCTTTATATAAGTAAAGCAGCTTAGATTGTGATATTGCGTATAAACTGTGATCCAATTTTACAAGCATTTGATATTTTACTAATATGCGGGATACTATACAAATTGTGTTACAATATTATCTACTTATTTTTATTATATTATAAACTTTAAGAAGCATCATATGATATTAGGTGATGCCTCAAAATTTACCTGTATTAATCTGACACCATTAAGGGTACTAATTCTTGTAATATACGTAACCTTTGTGAAAAGCTTATTTATATTTACGATATAACTGTGACTAAAAACAGTCCGGAAAAAGTCAGAAACTAAAAACAGTGAGTTACTGAAGTGTTTTACCCAAATGTTTACTCAAGATCTCAAATTTTCTCTGTCATTTTAACAGTACTTAGTTACTGATAAAATTATATTAACAGCCAACTTATGTCTAAAGAATTTGAAGACGATACTTTGATTCATATAGCGTTTCAAAAGTGCATTTTTTAACACAATGTAATCACCATTAAATAAGAGATTCTATATTGGTACACTGTTCGGTGTGATTGAAAATATCGTATGAAACTTTTGTAAGAATGCCACAGACCTCCAATAACAGTGCATTTTGCCTTGCATTGTATTTTGCCTATGCTACTGTAGATAACTAATTTTATATATTTATAAATACATATAAACGACCCCGTTTCTAAGAATTTAACAAGATGGTTTAACTGATTTGGCACGATAGTTAAGACAGATAAGATATTTTTCAATGTCAATTCTTTATGCGTCTTGTAACAAAAAAGAATGTTTTGAAATAGCTTTTATTTTCTTGTCTATTATACACTAATTTTATGTACAATTGATACACACTCATTGCAAGTAATTATGGTTGAATGACCTTTATAAAACTTATCAACTTAACCTTTATATAACTTATTAATGTTGGAGTTATCAGATAAACATTTACGCAAATTACCTACAATTTGAGTTAGCTTACGCAAGCTAGCAATAGTCAATTCGGCGTATGAATCCCTTGAGATATCACAGATCCGCTGTCCTTACAGTCATGGGCAAGCCTAATGAGACGAGATAAGCGAATAGAGACTGATTTCCCTCGCGATGGTCTCTAATAGTGTGGAGGCTGTCAAGGACGATCATTTGGAACATTGACACGTGCCACTGACTGTCGTACCACTATGCTTTTGCGTAGGCAGTTTTATGTGGCTGCAAAGTGAGACGTTACTATGAGCAACTCTTTCATGGCAAATTTGAATCAAATAAACATAACAGTCCGGACATTTCACGTTACAAAGCAGAATATCAAATGTTTGTGTACTTAACAAGCCTAGCGCCAAATGATCTCATGTTCCCACTGTGGGACATAAATACTTGTTAACGGTGACCGCGCTTCGCTCAATAACTTGCAAATAAAAGAACGTCTATCTTGTTACATTTGGAAAGTAAAACATTTAGATAAATACAAAATTGCAATAAAATATTTAGAAGTGTTTTGAAATAATCACTTATATACATTAAAGACAACTACTCTTATTACCATAGATGATTACCATATAATTGCTCTGTAAAGATTATGTCATTATTCGAGGCCCGAGTTTTACATTTTTTTCATAATGGCGCGAAAGATTGACGGCACTTTTTTTAATAATATGCAGGACACACAACCTAGAAGACGACTACCAAAGGGTTAGCAATCTATTGAAGGTCACTATCATGACTAGTCATTAGGAAATGTACTATAATGTCGTCTGCAAACTTCTTGATAGCTAGATAACAGTATTTATTAGAAAAAAGTAATTGTGTGTCGTTATGACTTGTTTATCATCACACCACCACACATCTAAACATGTACACTATGGTATGTGTTTCAATGGATGTCTGATTGTCGCGATTCAGTGGAACACAAATATCGTTTCTTGGCACTCGAAAACATTTACAGCTCTACAATTGAAAAGAGCAAACAAGATATATGTCAAAGCTTGTCAATATTTATTACACGCATAAAATATGTTTTTGATATCTATCATTTACAATTTTTTTAGTGTTAATTATTACATTTAGCATATATTTTGAAAAGCTGTCACGCAGAGTCAATGTTTCTTTATTGATTACTTTATATACTATTATTATATAGGATATAATCTTGATTTTTCATGTAGTGTTTGTTATTTGCATTCAACGACTTGTGTTATTTCTCCATATTTTGTCATTTTGGTGGCATTTTCCATGATATATTTCACTTATTATGTCTCAGTTAAATGATAATTTTAAGTTATCACATCTTAGCGCTATCTCGTTAAAACTCGATTTGAATAATATTTATCACTTGACTTAAGCAAAATTGTTTAAAAAGGCATATGACATGGTATAAAAAGAGTAATGGACAAAGTTTCTTTATTATATTTTTCACCAAATACCTATTTTCTTAAAAAGACGCCGATATCAGCCAATCAATATTAAACTCTATAGAGTATAGTAAATATATTTTAATATATATATCAATAAAATAGTGAATCTGTGTTACTGAAATCGAGAACCCAACTAAGGCTTTGCAATACAGATGGGAGGGTGATATCTTGGATAACGCTGCACGTCGCTTTTCCAGCATTTTAGCTCAAATAGAAACAATATATTTTTAAAGCGAGTGAAATATTCTCAGGGTAAAGCCCGCTTTATATAAGTAAAGCAGCTTAGATTGTGATATTGCGTATAAACTGTGATCCAATTTTACAAGCATTTGATATTTTACTAATATGCGGGATACTATACAAATTGTGTTACAATATTATCTACTTATTTTTATTATATTATAAACTTTAAGAAGCATCATATGATATTAGGTGATGCCTCAAAATTTACCTGTATTAATCTGACACCATTAAGGGTACTAATTCTTGTAATATACGTAACCTTTGTGAAAAGCTTATTTATATTTACGATATAACTGTGACTAAAAACAGTCCGGAAAAAGTCAGAAACTAAAAACAGTGAGTTACTGAAGTGTTTTACCCAAATGTTTACTCAAGATCTCAAATTTTCTCTGTCATTTTAACAGTACTTAGTTACTGATAAAATTATATTAACAGCCAACTTATGTCTAAAGAATTTGAAGACGATACTTTGATTCATATAGCGTTTCAATGTATAAAAATCTACATCTAATATATAATAAAACCTTGCCTACCTAAAAAATTTTTAAGCATTACTTTTTTGGACAAATATTTTCATTAGTAGTAGTAGTAAAATTTCGTGGTAAAATAATATTTAACAATCCCAGATTATATACAGATTTTTTTTGTAAGCCACTGAGCAAAGTTCACTCACCCTGAAATGATGTGATAATGAAATGATTATGATATTAATATATATGGAAATATTTTACAGTCTTAATATCTTAGTTACTTAATTGTTATACTTGTTAAGTACGAAAATTGTAATATATATAAACATATTTGTTACAATAGGAGATTTTGTTTATTTTATCAACAATTTCAAATGCGTCTAATATACTAATAATAATAACAGAGATTACATCATTTTTGTATTTGTTAAAACATGTGCACAATTACCTCATCTTATTTTACTAAACATGATCGAAAAATGATATTAAAAACAAGAATTTCAAATGAATGTTGCCAACGAAAATATTCGTATTGCGAATAATTCATTTAAAAATGAACTGTGAGTTTATATGACATGAAATTTCATATTTTGCGTAAAGCCTCTCTAATCTAGGATGTAATGAATGTGTGACGCTTTGACACGTTGGGTATTAGAGCTACATAATATATCTAACTACATTCTGTTTACCTAACCAAGTAACATTTTAATTCAAACATTTTGGTATTGATCACTTTTTTGTTATAAATACGAAATAGTTTTAACAAAAGTTGAATAAATCGAACAAAACCTTTAATAGAATGACCAGGATTTACAAATCAATTACAATTACAATTTACAAGTGAAAGGTCAAACTAGTCAAACGATTATTGTACTCAAAACTACTTTATTATTACTATAAATTAATTATAACACTATAAAATTTTCTTTATGCTCAAAGTTATCGAGAAAATTTGTGAGTTACGAATGCTTCGCTGAATACAACTACTATTCAACTCTTTTGACATACAAATGTGTAGTACACTTATAATATACACACATGTATACATATTATATAAAAATCTACCAGATTCTTAATTTAACCTCGGCATATAACGAATTTATGAACGTTATTAATTTGTGCAATCTCAAATGATTGAGATCTTATCATGTTCTAGCCTGGACACTCGAATTTCCTCTCACTTTTTTCCCTTCAACCGAAATATTATTAACATCTGTTTAAGTAGGTATCTGATTCTACACCGTTAAAGGAAAATCCATGTTCAATATCAAGTCAGTTGTAGTTTTGGAGGTATCGTGAGTCAGTCAATCGTATTTCGCTTATACGTGTATAGATAATGAAGGAAAATAAGTCATAATTAACTTCATTAATTTTCTTTAAGAAATTAAATATAAAAGCTCTTTAATCTCTAAAATAAGTAATCCCTTAGTAATAAAGAACATAAAACTTATTTACGATCGAGTTTACCATTTAATGAATGTCAGAGGAAAATCAAATAACATCAAAGAAACGGTTATGTATCGAGTTTCAGTATGTCTGAACAAAGCGCGGACGCTCGCCGACGCCGACCGACGCTGATTACATCGGATCCCCGTTCACAGGCATACATCCGGCGACTATGCTCAACATGCCCTTCAGTACGCCAAGCTTGTTACTGTAGTCAACTGACCGTACGAACGTGTTCTAAAATTAGAATATTTCATATTAATATGTTAATGCTTTAACAGATTGGCGCGCGGCGCGTCGATTATTGGTTAATATTCCTCGTCTACGTATATATGTTATTAAAAGCAATTGAACAACATTAATATCAATTATATTTTTATTGAAAATTAAAATTATCAGATAAGTGTTCGCGCATCAATGTCCATCCACATCCGCAAAATTGTAGTCTTAGCACAGGGCAGTACATAAAACCCAACTATTCTACTGAATAGCAAACATTTAAAGGTGATTCACAGTTTCTGTTATCTCAGGTTCTCCGTATGGAATGATCTCTCACGTAATAGTGAAATTGATATTCAGATCAGAAAAGCAGCGACCATTTTCGAAAGAGTGTGAAAAAACAAACACCTCATAATAAAGTCCAAGATGATTGTGTATCAAACATGTGTCTTGAGCATGCTCTTGTATAGAGCTGAAACCAGGGCTTCAAACGCAAAACAGAAACGACGATTTAAGACTTTTCACATGCGATGACTTCATAATATCCTAGGTTTCACTTGGAAGTACAACGTTACAAACGAAAGAGCCCTGGAAATTGCACAGCTGCCAACACCGTTTCACAACGTTGTTGAAATAGCCTCTTTTGCGCTAGCTGGGGCATCTGCAATGAACGGTGTCTTTTTATGCGTCAAGTAATGCTAGATGCCATAGCTGCCTGCTATGGCCCAGTACAATCCAAATTTCTTGGTCTTGTTAGTTTTTTATTCAGATCTCGGTGGATCAGTCAGATTCGAGTTTTTCTTTTTCTCGAGTAGGTTTTTGACACCGTCAGCTAGGGTTGCACAGTACAATCCTTCAAGCTATTGTGGTACAATACAATAACTCTTTCTTTTTAGTTAGTACCGCGTTCGATTCTATCTTTCGCGTCCCGGCAACAGCCCAAGTCAATGTTCGGTCACTAGTGACAACCTTGCGCGAGTTGCTCCTCGGGCTCGAGCGCTCTCCGCGCTCGTCCTTGAAGTGCAGTGAAGTTGTGAAAGCCTCTCAAGCAAACACTATAGATAACTTCAAAAAAAAAAAGATGTCATAGCAAGTACAAAAAGAAGCTTTGGACGACCTCTGCTACGATTTAAGGAAGCGTGGCTTGATTGCCTATAACATCAATCATGCAGGATCGGAAAAGTTTGCTGAGGTTAGGAGCGACTGGAGGAAATGTGACGGTCAAAAAGCACATAATATGGCATGGTTTTACAGCCTAGAGTATAAAAGAACAATGCAACACGATCACGCTGATAGTGCTGGACACAGTTCTGCTTTTATATGTTCTTTTTGCGGTCGGCAGGTACGATCTCAGATTGACTTGTGCAGCCACGGAAGAAAGTGCCCACAGAAACATTGCTAAAACCGTCTGTCATAGACGTAGAGGCCATTATACATAAACAAACTAGCTTTTACTCGTGACTTCACTCGCGATAATATTCATTTTGTCAAACAAATCGGATGATGTAATAAACATTTTCATACAAAGTTTATACGATTTTTCTATATAACGATTACATCTCCTTTCCACTTCTTTTGAGAATAGATAGAAAAACAAATATGCAGTCTTTCATTTTAGTTATAAGCAATTTTTCATCAAAGTTTGAAGTAATTCGAATGACGAAATAAAAAGTTTCATTCATAATTTATCCCTGTCTTTACCTCGCCCCCCATAAGTTTTTCGTGAGCCTATCTCCGTCTCCTGAGTCCCATCTGTCTCTGTACCAAAATTCATCACGTTCAATTTGGCAGTTTAGGCGTGAAAGCGTAACACACAAATAAAGAAACCCATTTTCATTTACAATATTATAGTACTAGCTGACCCGGTGAACATCGTATTAATTTTGAGATTTTTTGACAAACAATTTTTTTATGTTTTGTAATTAATGTATATTTTTTTCAATAAAAAGTATCCTATGTTACTTTTAATACATCCAAGAATATGTGTACAAAGTTTCATGATGATCGGTTAAGTAGTTTTCGCGTGAAAGCGTAATAAACAAACTTACATTCACATTTATAATATTAGTAAAGATCATTATAAATATAAAAGTTTACGAGGAAACAGTATATAGCTAGGACTATTTGGATGAGAATTATCATGAATTTTAGACCTTTTAACTCTAATTTGATGCCTACATTGTATTATAAGATACATTTAGCACTTGTTTTATTCTAATATTTTTTGTACTTATAAATCGTTGACAACAAAAAAGAAGTCAGCATAGGCAAAAAGAGGGAAAACTGAATTACTTAAAACCGGTTAATTGTCACAAAATGTCTATCAACTAGCTTAACAAATACTTTATAAAACCGGACCGTGTTAACTACGGGTGCTTATTTTGTTCGTTCAGTACTTCGGTCGGTCGAGAATGTAAGAGGAAAAGGAAAAAATTCAAGTGCGAGATTTTAAGTTTACAACAGAACTTGCTTGTTGGTTTAAAATAAAATGAGACAAACGCGTTTGCTTGCAAGCCATGTAAATGATTTCATCGTATAATACCTGTATACTTAATCAACATAAGAAAATGTTTAGTATTATTAGAAACAATAAATTCCCTAATTTTGAAAGATCATTCTTTCAAATATGCATTTCAGTATTATACGATGTGTAAAGTATTATATCAAACGATTATTTTTTTTGGAAACAATCTTACTATTATGAAATGGAAACAATAAGGCATTAGAAAACCATGGTTTCTCAAATGCAATATCAAATCCGAGCTTCCTTCGTCTCCATACCTAGATTTATCAATGTTAATAAATGACCGTCTTGTACGATAACATTCAAGTAATATTACTACTAATTGCATATCAAAGAGTAATTTATAAATATTATTTTTAATGTTAAAATTGAACCTGATCTTTATTAAAATTAAACAGTACTATTACTGTATTACAGCATGTATTACAGAGAAATGATTAACTTTCATTTATTTTTCCCGTGATTTAATATCATACGATTAATGTTTTTACTGAAATCTATAGAGGATACTACTATCTGCAGACTACGCTGTTTTTTTTAATATGTTATTACTTATATATATATGTGCTGAGGATACTACTATCTGCAGACTACGCTGTTTTTTTTAAACATGTTATTACTCATATACATATATGCTGAGGATACTACTATCTGCAGACTACGCTGTTTTTTTTAACTATGCTATATATGTATATGAGTATTAGCATGGTTTAAAAAAACAGCGTAGTCTGCAGATAGTAGTATCCTCAGCAGATTTCATATCGAATAAATAAATAGATGCTCGACCATAAGATCTTTACGCCCTTTCGCCCCAGACATTAGGAGCATAAAGCGAGAGCTAGTTTCAATAAAGTTTTATAGTCTTAGAGGTTTGCCATTGTGCTCGGAACAGCTAGACCGAAGAGCTTGGTACTAGTAGTATGGATTCTTAAAAATATAGAATGAATAAAAAGTAAAATGTATTTGTATATTTATTAAATGTAAAGTACTGAATAGACAACATGGTTTTCTCTGTTGTGTAGGGCTCTCGTAAAACTTTAGTATAGTAAGTTACATATATATATAAGAGAATTTTTGTGGTGGCTTCTACTCTTTTCACTTTATTATAATAATTGAACGCATATATATAGATGCTTTAGTCACAGCTTACCTTAAAACACAATTAATATTTCAAATTAAAAACTCACGTACATTTCTTAACTATTGATAATTAAAACTAGACCTGTTGGTCCTGTTGACTCTTTTATTATCTGATAATTACACAATTATTAAATAGACATATTAAAATTTTTGCTTGTTCATATTCTAGTAATACTCATTCTCTATAATAATAATAAGCTGCTTATTTTTTCGTGTGTTTATTAGATTGTAACATAATTCCATGTTCTTTTTGCAATATTATTCTGATTTTAAACTTACTTATCTTTTTTGCATACTAATTAGTGTTTTTGTTCCACAAATCATAATCCAAATATTATCATTTCAGAATAGTCTTGACTTAATGAAGTTTACAAACAATTATAATACTTATTTCTAATTTACATTGTAAGAGTTTCATGTTTTTGTTGGAAATGGATATTACATGGAAGTTGATGTCCTTGATGGTAAGAAAGTGAAGAACTGCAAAGTTTGGCGTTTCCCTAATTTGTTTTCCTCCGAAACTTTGCACTTTCTATATTATAAAATTCTAGCAATATTTATATTAGCAGTTTCTAATTTATGTTCTATGTAATGCTAGATGACGTTTTATTCGTTATAATATTAACTTACTATTTTTAGTATTTACTACTTTTATAATTGTTTATAAATTCCTTTTATAGTTAATAAAAACTTCCAAGATCACCATATAGCTATGAGTATATACCAACATCTAACTGGTATTACATTATTTAAATACAGAACAGGGAACATGGTTAGAGAAAGCAATTTAACAAACAAAATATACGTTAAAGGATTACCTTTCATATTTTTTTACTTTGTATGTTAAATGTACCTAACATTATAGTCGATTTAATATTACAGCATTGTATTTACTGAGAATTTTATAGATTCCCAACATAATAAGATTTATTTAATGTATAACATAAAGCTGAACATATTCAGCCCTGAACAAACCTTTGTGTACACAGAAACCTTTCAGTAAATTTAACGTTGTTTCTGTTTATGAATTAATCTTATAAAAGGAGTAACAATGAACTTTTGCAAATAGCTCTATACTGTAAACTGTAAACCTTATCATGTCATAAAAGTCATAAAGTCATAAAAGTAAAATAAGTAAAGAAAAATAAAGTTATTATTATTATTTTAAATGTATTCTTGCTACGTTCGAACGTCGCATATTGTAAATGTTCACTTTTCACGTTCTAAAGTTTGCCTTCGACTTATTATATAATTCTTCGTCGAAATGTAGAGACACGAATCTAATTAACATAATAAAGATGTTTTGGCACTTCTGTGTTTAACAGCATGAGTGAAGTAAAATTATATGCTTATTCGAGCAAATGATATTAGTAGGTAATTAAACGCATATGTTATTTGATAGCAAGGAGACTTAACTTGGAATTTTCATGATATTCTACTTCATAATGACATTATTATTACATATTTTATATAGCGTTTACTTATACTTTGTAATGGAGTTTGCATAAAATAATTTTGTATTGTTTTCGTCGTGAAAAATACGTACCTACTTCCTTTCACAAAATGCGCTAGGTAAGCCATGAGTGGGACGTGTGGGGACTCATCGGACTATAAGCAATGTAAAATACCCATTAAAAAGATATCTTGGGGATTCTCAATTTACCATACTGCCTGAGACCAGGGACAGCTTTCAGAGTTTTTACCCATTCTCGTGAGGAATATGCAATATTTACGTGGAATGACTGATTTTTTATAGCCTTCCATGTGGTATGATTAAGTTGTGATGAATTTTAGTCTTTTATTTTGTTGAATATGAAATAATTAAAGTTATTCGATCTGTTAGTGTAGATTTTTTTTATAGTTAAGGTTTAACATTATGGCCACAATCTCACCTGATGTTAAGTGACAATGTGGCCCAAGATGGTGGAGACGCTAAGCCTAGTAGAGGGACTGGTTCTCAAGTGCAACTGCAGAAATACAGCTATAGGTATTTGGCAGAGGATTAGTAATTTGAGGGTGGTTAGATATTTTTTACATCAGAAAAAAAGGACATTAGAAAAAACCTTATCACCATGCTATGGTTTTATCAAAAAGTTTTCCTTCACCAAAAGCTCAACCTCATTGTTGGTGAATTCGAACTCACGTCCCTTCACATGGCGTCTGTACGCTTTACCAAGTGAGCTCTCTTCCAAATGCTTCATGCTACCAAATACCTAATCCTTAATATTTATAACTTTATTTCATTTTCAATGAGTCATTGGAACCCACTCTAGTATGATATTTAATAAATAAAAAGTTTACAATATATGTATATTTAATAATTGTATATATTCTTTGAATTAAAAAGTGTTCGTGAAGTTTTTATTTTCCTTCTCCCCCACCCATTTAAATGAGATTTGTTGAGATTCTCCTGAACTCCTCCCATCCATTATAATCTCACGTAATGAATGGACGCCCCTTAACCGAGTAAAGATATTATCGATTTACTTTGGAACCATATAATAATTTCTTCAGTTATGTGTTTACCTTGTTAATTTATGCGATCATGTTCTTGCAGTGCATTAAAATCCATTAAGAAGTTTATTTATTAATAATGTTTATCTTCTAAGAGAAACCATTTCGTTCTATAAGATGACAAGTATGACATAAGTTCTCTATTTGCTCTTAAAAGAGATTCAGTCCCTTCACAAGGTTTCGGCTTGTCCACCATCTTGGGCCACATTGTCACTTAACATCAAGTGTATAGCCATAACGCTAAAACTATAAATTATCTAAATAAAGTAATTCTAATGTGATGCATTTACAAGAGGACAGTTAGACAGATCGACAGGCAAAACTCCTGCACAGCTGCATGTATCGCGTTCCCTCCTTGCGTTAACCTCTCACTTCACACTTTGTCATGGAATTTCAGTATAATTATTACACTGGGTTTACATTTAGTGTAGGAGTAAAATCTTCAGCATTTGTTGTTTAATTTACATACAATATTCAAACCTAAAAATTATTTATTTTAAAATTATATTGTTAACTAATTATTAAGTTACATGGAAAATTAATTCACTTAATCACCCTCTAAAATATTTTTTTTTTCTCAAATCACACGCATTAAATGTTTATGTTCATTATTTGAAAAGAAAATTTTACTGTTTGTTATTAGTTTAAGAAAAACAAATTTATCACCGAACGGTGAGCGCTGTCAGTAACTCATAATAACTTACATACTTTTTCAGTTATAAATTATATTTTTTCTGTCTGTCTTGAGGAATAAAACATTAATTATTTATTTACTGTATTATATTAAAATAAGAAAATTTGTTGAAAACCATTACTTATAATTGTACAAGGAACAGACAAGCCGATAGAAAGCAAATATAATATACAAATAAAATATTTCTGTGCTTTATGTCAATAACAAAGTATTTTTTTTTAATTTAAGATTTAAATTTGCTTTCAGTTGCAGTTTTATTATTAACTTATATTACTTAGTAAAAAGATTAACTTGTCAAATGAATATTAATTCTATTCCACTTTCAATATAAACAACCTGGTCGATAATAATAAATTAATCCCTTTATAGTTACTTAAAACGCTTTTTAAAATGTTAATTCTACATACAAATTCTTGTAATAAAACAGAATACATTAAATTATCACTCCGATTTACAGATAAGAAATAATTAATTTTACTATGTGTATATAGCCTTTGGTCTTTTGTCCAGTTTTAAATGTCAAATGTGATTTGTAGAAGTGAAGTGAATAAAATCATTGTGACATTTTATTATGATGTTGAACGTACGTGGAAGTTAACGTCATACGAACAAGGTTGAAAGAACTAATTTAAAAATGCTCTACTGTACTAAAGATAAAATATACACTACCTATCCTATATTTTATTAATAATAAAGTTAATAGCATATTCTGCATCGTCATATCGAGCTGTTTTCGTTCAATTTATCCTTATTTATCCTTATTTCTCTTTATTATTTTATTAAAGTTTATAACTATCAAATATAATACCTAACTTTATTGACGTTTTTCTGTGCTCTACCAATTATACTTGAAGCAGCTACTTGCATTACTTACATTTTAGCTTTTATTGTTTACTTACTAAAACTTACTATTCTATGTTGTTTGTATTATTTATAATAGATTATGTATAGTTTGAAAAGTAACGGGTGTGAAAAATTTGCTCCTTGAACTTTTCAGCAAGTAGGCGGAGAAAACCTCTGAATAAAAAATAAAAAACAGGCAAAAGAGTCAATTATTATGTTTTTATCTACTCTTTTTTTATACAGTAGCACGCAAAGGGACGACATTGTGGCTGATAATGAACATATTACTATCCAAAAACGAGAGTACCGACCGAGAAAATAACAATTTATCGCCAGAAGTACATCGTGCAGACTTTAACACTATTTCTTTTTATGGTACCTCGGCAAAATAAAGGCATTGTACCTCTGTTCAGCACAGTCCAGTCCAAAAATAGTGGCGAATTTCGAGAGAACGTGAATCCATCGCCAGTCCGCGCTGTCATGAAGGAAAACGCAATTAACTTTTGTAGTTCGCAGTTATTATATTCAAGGAGCCTTAACACTTAATTACATGACATGTTATCACATCTTAATTAAACAAGTATATAATAGTGAAAAGAGTAAGGGTTGATGAAATATTTACAAAAAGCTTATTAACGCATTTTCTTTATAGATAAGGCGTTATGGCTACAATCTCACCTATTGTTAAGTGACGATGTGGCCCAAGATGATTGTCACGCTAGGCCTAGTGGAGGGACTGGCTTTCAAGTGCAACACACCTATTGGTATTTGGCGGCAGAATTTCTACTTAAGGGTGGAAGCTAGCCACGTGGGCATTAGAAAAAGCCCTACCACCATGTTATAGTTTCCTCACGTTGTTTGCCATCACCGGAAGCTCAAGCTCATTGTCCCTTGACGCGGCTTACATTCAAACTACCACTGAGCTATCATCGCTTCAAAGCATTATAGGGTACAAGTATTAGTGCCACTAATCTCAAGTTTCTTTACATTTCCTTAGGTCCACCTAAACTTCTCGTATGTTTATTTTAGAAGATTGAGATTATCTATTTTGTATTAATTCAGATATTATCAGTAATACTTGGAAATATTCGACAATTGTTAATATTTGTTGTCATAGGGATGGTATCTCCATCAACCAGAATTATCAATTAAGTAATAAATCTATTTGTTTTCAGATATAGTGTTATTTTGACGATAGCAACAAACGCATCTGACGGTTTCGCTCTCATTAACGGTAAGTTTCTTTAGTTTAATAAATAATAATATAATAAATAATAATGGTGGTAGGGCTTTTTCTAATGCCCGCCTGGTTAGCTACTACCCTCAAGTTGAAATCAGCCGCCAAATACCATTAGATGTGTTCCGGCAGTTGCACTTGAAAGCCAGTCTCTCCTATAAAGGCCTGCAACGCACCTGTGATTCTTCTGATGTTGTGGGTGTCCATGGGTGGCGGTGACCACATACTATCAAGTGACACGCTTGCTCGTTTGCCCCCTATTGTATAAAAAAATATACAAACGTCATTGTGTCTGTGCAAGCTATGGATTGCAAAATACGATCACACCTATTTTTACCCGCGAAGCGGTAGCGTTCGCACTGCTCTACAGTTGTTAATAGTGTGTGGTAGACAACACCTACTGGCACGTGAGACAAGGCAATTGTTTAAATTAGTAACTGCAGTTTTTTTTTTGGATATTTTTCGCAGTTATAGACTGTAGAGAATACTCAACATTCAGCTTAAACTATAAAAAAAGCATAGTGACAGAACCCAGAAGTAATACCAAAGCTGTTCCTGATTTTTTGCAATAATTGGCAATGCAGGGTTGCAATAAGGATTTTCATTGAGTATTGCTGGGTCGCGAGATCCATATGAGTTTCACATCTCTCTCTTATTGTCTAACCAGGCTGTAAAAAAGGTAATTATAGTTTAGAGGAGTACGAAGAAGCACAACCCAAAAATCAAATTTGAATTTGTATATGTTTATTGTTTATCATCATTTTCATGGTAGTAGTGACACAGACGAGTACAGATCTCAACCAACTCGCTTCATTGTTGGACATACGAGTGTACTGGTTGATCCCGAAACACGTACTAGAATAGGCGTATTCCTGTAGTGTATTTTAAGTGGACAGAGTTATGGTGTTAACAATGTAGGAGGACATGCAATGCCGTTGAGTATTAGTGCCTTATGATTCTGCTATTGCTAGTTCGTCGATTATTATTTTTAAATAGCATAGAACGCCGTGGAAAGTTGAACATATTTAGGGGCTAAAATATTTAATTGGTTAGTTTTATTATACAACTTTGGTGATAAATATATAGCCTAAAGATGGTAGCTGATTCCATACTCATTTTATTTATCTATTTCATGTGCACTTATTTTTTACTTCTTAATAAAATTGTTGATCTCTGACAATATCGTAAATCATAAACTACCTAGATCTAACTTAATACTTGAATACATAATTTGTATTATGTTTCAAAACTATTCATGTTTATTTAAATATATAGTGTTGTATTTGAACAGACAACATTAATTCAGACAGATTTTTATATCAATAATAAAATTGGAGAAGCCAAATATTTTGTCATATAAATCCAACATGTCTCATAATTGAAATAATGTATGCGTTTGAATCGATGCCAATTATTTAGAAAAAAAGTTGTAGAAATTTAATTACGTTGAGTTATTATAAAAAGTAATGTTTCATGGCATATTATACATATTATTATGATAAATCAGTTGTTGGAAACATATTTACCCATTCAAGAGTGCATAATAGTTTTAAACAGTTCATAATAAAAAAAAATGAAAAACATATGTGCCCGTATATCTACGATGAGTTGTGGATCAATAAACAATAAAGCACAAATGCAAAACATAAATATTACCTTCCAAATAGTAAAAGTTTTAAAAGTAAAAATGATGAATCTTCTTTTACCTATCAAGAGTTGAGTTTTAAACTGTAGATAATTCAATAGTGTTAAATAGAATGTTTGCATAAGTTTCCAAATACATTTTTTATTTGTATAAATGGTAAGATTTAAAAAAATTAAGATACAGTTTTCGGCCCAAAACTTTAATATTTCAATGCAATCAAGATATGAAAAGCAAAATTTGATAAAAATTAATAAGAATCAACATACTTTCAACCATAAAAATTTACAAACCTCTCACCCATTCTGACAAACGGATTTTACTATAAAACCTAATTACGCCTAAGAAGTTAGCGTATGGCGAGGGTGTATGGACGGTACATGCTAATATATATAATTTATTTTCCTAAATAAAACTCATAATTTTAATTTATGTATCAAAAAGTTTAAGATATTTTTATACCATGTTCTCTACACTAATCACCTGTGTTATCCCCTTGAAGAAATATGTGTTTAAATTTCAATGTACCTTGATTGTTTTTACATTGAAAAATTGCATACTACCAACACCAATTAATTACTTATAGCATAGTGACGTGCGTTTTGGAGTAAAAATATTATTAAAAATGACGTAAATGGACGGTTCGCTCGGTTGGACGACGAATAAATATATCACTGAAAATTACTACAAGTTTTCGAAATCATATTGAGTTTCGTTGTTATCCAAAGTAATTAAATAACAATATTTTTTTTTGTTAATCTAGACTAGAGATTTTAATGTAGTAATTTAAATATTAACCGCAACTATTAATTCATTATTTCTACACCCAAATTATAAATCTTTACTGCAATGTTTTCATCGACAAAAAATTTACTAGCTGACGTAATAGATCTGGCCATACTCTTTCCAGTTGTTAATAACACAACAGCCACCGTTCGTATTTAAAAATAGCATAAAAATCTTCCTCATGAGAAATTGTCATGGTGTTCGTTCAAACAGTGCTGAAATGTTAACTCTTCTCTATCCGGAAAAATCCCTTTCCTTTTATAGAATAAAAGTCTCATATATATTTCAAATCATAATATTAGTTATAATTGTATCAAATTTATTTAAAATCTATCTGATAGTTTCAGAGTGATGCGTGTACAAGGAGTTAGATGGACGAGAATTTTTTTTTTTTCACTATATGTTTTACATAGTACAGGTAGATGACTATTTTCAGGAAATATTTAGTAACCATATTTGGTTCAGTTAATTTGATTATAAGCATTGATTTAGAAAATACTCATTATTTGTTATGAATAACTAAACGTGTTTACAATGTATTATAAATTAGTACATATTGCTGTTGGAGTGTTATTATAAATACCTACAGGAAAATTCTTACAACGAATGCACCATGAGAAAACGTAAACATTTACATGAGTTCGAGTATTCGTAGTAACCTATGAGCATCGCAGGCGCTGTTATTCTGAGGACGAGGCAAGGGCGGCGAATGTCAGACGGTTGATTCACCCGTGCTTTAGTACTAAGCTAATTGCCAATTAATCATACAATACCCGCAGGAACTGGCGTAAAGCCGGGTCGGTCTTGTCACTAGGCCCCATCAATTTCACATGTACATTTCTCGTACAACCATAACGCAACGGTAACGTTATTTTGTTTTACTGTTTTAAATGTACGTAAATAGAAGTGTATGTTGAATAATATGCATGCTTTAGTAAAAACAGAATTGCGCACTCCGTTTTGCGCGTTCTGAAGAATTGAACAGACATAATCATATTAAACAGATCGTTAGAGGATAGTGTGCATTATCACATTAAAAATGGACAGATAGCGAAATTTTATCAGAACCAATTTTATGCAGTGCATATTTTGTTTTCATTAATATGCACAAATATTGATAAGTGATATGGATATTTTAGGTAGGGTAAAAAACATATAACTAGAATATTGATAAGCATGAAGTTAGAAATATATGTACAAAAAAGTAAAAGAAGTATGAAAAAGTAAGAGAAGTTTAGATGGATTTTGTTGTATAATATTTATATAAAGTGAATACTGAGAGCAGAAAAAAAGAGAAAGCAGTAAATATTAGGAGAAACACTACTTAGATAATAAGTTTATGGCACGAAACAGAACAGTAATTTAGATGTACACAAAAAAATAACAGACATATTATGTTGTAATAAATTTATCAGAACATAAAAAAATAGTTTATGCTCAATAATTATTCTCAATTAGTGTGTATAACATTTATAAGTTAATTATTTAATTAGATAATCTGTTTAAGGTTTTTATAGTATTTCCGTTAGTTCATATTCTACACTGATCGTCGAAATATATATCTTTAATTAAAATATTTTTGTCAATTATAATCGCTACATTAATCACATGAAAAATTATCACATTTAGTAGTAGATACGTTAATTACAGTAATTGCTTGAAATAGCACTATAGAACGGAATTCTATAAAATAAAGTACGAATAAATATTTGAATTTCGTTAACTGTTTTCTTACGATGATTACATGTTGATAAGTTGATCTTATATTGATATATAATATTGTATAGATTTATAAAGCCTTTCCCTATCGAATAATAACAACGTAACGCAGGACAGAAAAACCCAACACGTATGATCGCTCATACATTGCGACGGCCACATTTTTCACGGTTGCACCGCGGTGATGCGATGCCGCTGTGCGGAGACCGCGGGAGGGGAGACGCGAACGCGTCAAGGTCATCAGTGACGTCATCACATGAGCACAATGACCTCCCGAAAACGAGCCAGTGATGGCCGCTGCGCCTCTGTCGATACCTCGATGACACTTGTCGAGTAATTTTATTGACGCTGAGCACTCCTCTCTGTTGATGTTTGACATTACGAGCGCTTGCTAGTAGATGATTTGAATCGCTATTTCTTTCGCTTTAATATAAAATAACAATTTTTCTGTTGGAGAATAGAAAAACTCTTTGCAAATATTTAGTTTGACGTAGTCAAATTTAATCCGTGACAAAATAATATGTTTATTTAAATAAATGATTCGTAGCATTAATCTAATAATATAGAGCCTTTTCAGGAAAAACATTGTAAGCGACAATTTGCACTTATTACATTAATCTCTTAAAATAATGGCTATTAACACACTGCTTCTAATTTCAAAGATAATTGTTGAAAGGTTACAGTAAAAAAAATACATTTTTAAGATTTTATCGCTTACGATGTTGTTCCTGAAGATGCTCTATATGTAATTTTTATTTATTTATCTCAAACTTAATAAGAAAGACACGTAACTAATATTAATTATCAATATTTCCACAATTAATTGATTCAGTTAGGAACATTTTTTTGGATTAAAATAAAAAGTACCTATATTAATCACATTAAGGTTTTATATTCACATATACTTAACAACCCGATAATAATATTACATACAATATCGTTGTACACACATTGTGTGTCGACACATTAAAATAATTTAAGAACATCCCTTTTAATAAATATCCTGGTTTCGTAATTTTACTTTGTGTTTTTTTGCACAATAAGAAAATTGTATACAGTCTCATTATCATATTTATTTATATGGATATACTTCTTGTACGTATGTAATATAATGAACATATTATAAAATATATTATATTTGCAACTTATTATTATTCTGAAGCTGTTATCCATGCATAGCTCAGTGGTAGTGTGTATGACTTCGCGTCAAAGGACGAGAGTTCGAATCCAAACACCTACATTGAGCTTGAGCTTTCGGTGAAGGAAAACATCGTGAGGAAACTATAGCATGGTGGTAGGGCTTTTTCTAATGCCCGCCTGGCTAGCAATCACCCTAAAATTGAAAACCTGCCGCCAAATACCAATAGGTGTGTTCCGGCAACAGCACTTGAGGGTCAGTTCTAGACCAGCTCAGGCGGTTTTAGCGTGTCTACCAACTTTGGCCGTATCGTCACTTAAGATCAGGTGAGATCATGGCGCCCATAAGGACCTTAACTATAAAAAAGGTTTAGTTAATTATTTCGGAATACGGATACCTTTATTAAGTTTGTAATTATAACGCGTTCGTAACAAAAGCGTTTTATTTTACGATATTAAGACAGTGTATTAGACTTGTAATATTACCGATAAAATAGTCTGCCGAGAGCATAGATTTTAAAATTTTTACAGAAGGTAAATGTTACTGTGTCTACCTTCACTACATCAACTTCTCTGAACAACCTAAACCTCAGTCTGCCCCGTGACCACGAAAGCTGAAAAGCTTTCGAAACGTCGACATCAAAATTAATAAATAACCGCGATAAAATCCGTTTAAATTAGTTTTATTTCAATGAATAATATTCGCGTAAACATGAAATGATGAAATAGGTAAATAATTGATATTATTCTAAAGATAATAAACGATACCCTGACTCGATACGTCAATTTTTCGGGAGTTATAGTGACCACCTCGTATAAAAAAATGTAAACAGTTTTTTTTTCAAGGTAGGACATTAAAACTGTTTTTTATAAGATATTAGATAAATTATTTGAAGTGTTCTCTTGAAATACATTTACTCATATTATCGTATAAATGCAAAGTTGTTGTGGTAGAGGCAGTTTAAAAGCAAGTAATTGCTTGATCTTAATGTGTCGAGAGTAGAGCACTACCTCACCCGCTTCGCAGTATGAGGCGTACAAAACTGGCGGAAATTGTTAATTAAGTTTTAATTCCACGCGAAAGAAATATAAATATAGAACAATTTCACAGACATTTTCTTTTTTAAAACAAAATTCAGTAACTTTTAAATTTGCCAAAGATAATTGTAAATGTTTTTGACAAACAATTCTAAATTTGAATTTCGTGTCAAAGACAAACCGAGTCGTGTTGAAGGTCAGTTTCACTCAAAAAGTGTGCAATTTATCGTTGTCAGACAGATTCTCTTAATTTTTTTTAAATGGCATTTAGTCCATCAACGAAGTTATTTAAGTTGAATATATGTTTATGTAAATTAATCTTTCCACATAGCCTATTTTAATCTGGTAGGTACTACTTTATATTCTACTTTTAGTGTTAAAATTTAATTAATTACTCTAGTAAAACAAAATATTCGCTAACTTATCGTATTTAAATGCTGTGTTAATATTTTTTTAGTTTTTTTGTATATCTTAAATTATGCTGATCTTGGTTTTATACGTTGTTTTATGTACAATTAGTATAATCTTAGTATAATTTATATACTTTAACATCAGATTGTTTGATCCATTATGCTATACCTGTATCATTCAAATAATACCACTAAACCCAAATTTATTTGTGTAATTAATCATTACAATTTTTTTATGATTATGGTTTAGCGTTATGTCCACAATTTCACCTGATGTTAAGTGACGATGTCACCCAAGATGGTGGACACGCTAAGCCTACGGGAGGGACTAGCTCTCAAGTGCAACTGCCGGTACACACCCATAGATAATGATTTCTTAGGTTTACGCGAATATTATTCATTGAAATAAAACTAATTTAAACGGATTCTATCGCGGTTATTTATTAAATTTTGATCCCGACGTTTCGAAAGCTTTTCAGCCTTCGTGGTCACCACGAACCAACACAGCAAACCAAAGCTTTCAAAACGTCGGGATCAAAATTTAATAAATAACCGCGATAAAATCCGTTTAAATTAGTTTTATTTCAACACCCATAGATATTTAGCGGCAGATTTTCAACTTAAGGGTGGTAACTAGCGAAGCAGGCATTAGAAAAGCCCTACCACCATTGCTATGGTTTCATCATGATGTTTTCGTTCAGCGAAAGCCCAAGCTCATTGTAGGTGAAATCGAACTCACGCTTCTTGTCGCGGCGTCTGTACACACTACGAACTGAGCTATCATCGCTTCAAGATGGTCGCTTAGAATAAACAAGAAACGACTACCATAGGATAAAGGAGTTATTTAATGAAAAATAGAACAATATAAATTAAGCATAGGTATTTTTTAAATACTTTATAGGTTTATAGCGTTATGGCTCCAACCTTACCTTATATTAAGTGACGATGTGGTCTAAGATGACGCACACGCTAATCCTAGTAGTAGGACTGGCTCTAAAATCCTTATTGTTGGATGTGCTCCTGTAGTGACGGTCATTGCAAGGTAACAGACACTGTAAATGTTATTTCAACTATAATTTCATTGTCGCAATCTGAAAAACAATTAAAAAAAATTGTGTGTGTTATGGTTTGGTTATTGTGAATAAGTGAAGTAAAAATTATTACTCGCAGCATGATTAGTCAGTTATTACAAAAATTCCCTATACAGTCGCCATGTTATCAAATAATTGTATGAACCCTTACAATATTATTCTGTCATGTTACGTGACATTAACATAATTGTATATTGCCACTAGATAAGAAGAAGGACATTGAATTTTGAATCTTTTTATTCTGAATAATATCTAACAAACTTGATTACTTTTTGCACGGTAGTATGGCTTTTTATAATGCCCGCCTGGGTAGCTACCACCCTCATGTTGAAAATCTGCCGCTAAATACCATTAGGTGTATTACGGCAGTTGCACTTGATAGCCAGTTCCTCCACAGATTTAGTGTGTCTACCAACTTGGGCCGTATCGTCACTTAAGATCAGGTGAGATTATGGCCGTAACGCTAAACCTTAATTATAAAAAAATTGATGTTTTTCTCAAGGTATTAATAATCTATACTAATATTATAAATGAAACAGTGTTCATATTTGAGTATTCGATAGTCAATCATGCAATAATGTGTGAATGCATTTGAATTAAATGTAACTCATATCTATATGTTAGTATTATATAATATTTAAAATTTCTTAGCTGGATTAATACATAGGATATATTTTATTCCAATTCACATTATTTTATTATATACTTCTTGTAAGACGTACCTAATTGTTACGTGAACGCGAACGAAGTTCTATTGATTTTGGTGTGACAGCAAACATTTTTCTAGTGTAAAATAGTAGAAAATTATATGATATCAATAGCGTTGTAATCAAAGAATAAAAATTATTAGACCTTACTTCATTTTACTTAATTACATTAACATTAAAATATTATGCAAAACCGAATATGTTTAAAATAATCAACGACGAACTCGACCTTTTTATAACTCATTATATCTTTCTACTTAAAAGGTTGTATTTTCTATGAAATATAATAATGGAAGCGTCTAAAATAAAAAATATATATGATCGTAATAGTTTTATTCTGAGAATATATGACGAATTTTCCTTTTACTTTTAATATAATTATACTGTTTCTATGTATGATTTTCTGTATGTAATCAGAAATAAAATAAAATGTATTATAACTAATGCTAAATAATTTTTGGAATTGTATTATTATATGCTGAACTCAAAAGCTATTAAAATATCTATCCAAATGTAAACTCTAATGTATCTTATACAACATATTATTTTAATATCATATTCATGACTACGATTTTAATTTAACATGTAAAAATTACACAATAGTATAGTTCATATAATTTTAAAAATAGTAATTGTGATGCGTTCTACTCAAATAAAATGTGATAGCGTAAACTAATAATCTAAAGAAACAATATTTATTTGACTTTACTGGATTTGCTCTACAGATCTCTAGCATTGTTTTAATTTGTAAGCTAATCTGATTTTATTTTTTCTCTTGTAAATAACGAAAATATTGAAAATTATTTCATTTATTAAATAAATCTTTATGCAGTATTAATTTCCAACGAATGTTCAAAATAGTTAAAAACAGTAATTATTACAGTTCTGGAAACATATATATCCCATATCTATCTACCGGTACTATCTTGTATTATTAGAACTTTTTTTATGTATACATTCTTTTATAAATTATACACTAAATAAAACTACCTGACAAAAACTGTACATACCCTTGACGATCGGTACATTTCCATAGCCTTTCTTATGGTAGGCAAGTGATGAAGTGAATCGTGAATTCGCATCACAATTTTGTATTATTATTCATGTCCGTGTCTTTGGTGTCGATTGTGTTTGCCTGTGTGCGTAATAGCTTAGTATTTCCTCAGCATTCGCTATAATCTAGACAGACAAAATAAGTATGCATTCGAAATGAATATTCTTGTACTTGCATTGGAATATTATTAAACCGCATTCCTTTTGAAGTGGGCAGATAATTTTTTGCTTTAGCTCACGCATTTGTTACTGTCTAAAGTAGGCTAAACGGGCTATATTAAAAATGAAAGTGTAATTGTAATGAAATTGTCAAATTATTTGTATTTGCCTTGAGATTTGTCATTTTAAATTCCAATTGTAACCCTTTCTATATAATATCTCACGAGTGTCGTGATTATATCTCCACTAATAGTTCTGTGGAGATAAGGAATAATTGCGCATTATTATATTTACGTCATTGATTAAAAGATATTTGTAATTGTTGCCGGTTTTTTTGGTAATTTCGCAAATTCCTAATATACACAAGTTTACGAAAAGTTTTAGTAATTAAATCAAATCTTGATTTTTAACGGTCTTAAACGAAATAATGTATTGAAATACTTAAGACAACAGTCATAATTGATTTACGAAGCGGGTCGTTTGTTTGAAGTATAAATTAAAAGCATCAGTTTATGAAGAACAATAAAATATACGTTGAATTGGAACAGTTTTTTAACTGCAGAATTAAAAAAGGTATAACAGTATAGTATAAGCGTTATTGACAAAATGTAAATGTAGAAGACATATTCATTGTGTGTTAATAGCGTTGTTCAGCAAAAATACAAATTATTCGTTGAAATATTTACCGTTATTAATACTAAAAGAGTGGTAATGAATTAAAAAGAATATAAGACCTCTGTTTTCTCAATTATTTCTACTTCTTGGAATCATCATAAACCGTAAATTAAATAACTTATTTCATATTAAATAACTTAGTTTTTTTTGTAAAGTAAATTTTTATAAATAGTTTTATATTCTTCTGAACGAGTGTTTCAAACATTGCACTTAATTAAATTTAGTGTATTATAAATACGAGCAAAATTGTTAGAAATACATCATGTTTATTATTAATTGATAAACTAAAATCTTAATAACGAAATATTGGCAAAATATATCTGTCATCTGTTTCAACCTGGTATTTTTATCTTTGTATCATTAAAGTAAAATCTTATCTAAGAAAAAGCGAGTTACTTAAAACCGTGTTTTATTTTTCGCTGAATGTCTTCATTAGTTTCCCTAATTTATATAGAAAAAGAATGTCAAAGAACTTTTCGTCATCCCGACAAAAAAGCAAAAACGTTCCATGAATATAATTATCACATAATTTATTAAAAATTTTAAGACGGATCTTCGACAATTTTTACTATTTCATAAAATTTATATACAAGTGATCACAATATGAGCCGGTATTTACAGATTTACAATTTTTCAGTTGCCTAGTAACTTTATGCACAACTAAATCATTTAGTATATTCACTGTACTATTGTTGTCAAACTATTGCTCTTGAATATATTGAAATATATATTTGAAGAATATTTTCAATAATAGGGTATATATTCCTTATATTGCGTGAATAAGATGCTCCATAATTTAAAGTAAATCGTCCAACCAATGATCTAGCTCGATTTCATCTCTTCTACTAAAGTCGTTAGTATAAGGACTGTCCCTTCTCCAATGTTCCGCAGTTGTTGTGGAAAACCATTGTAATAGTTATTATTGCTTAAGTAAGCTCTCATGAAATAAATTAAGAGTTTGAGTGTAATCCCCAGATTAAATGAAGTAATAAGTATTATTTTCAATTATTTTAAGTATAAATATTCGATTAATGTCTCATGTTTTATGTAATGTCAAGGAACAAACACTATAACCATGTTGAATCGCTATATTTAGTGAAACAGCGCTATTTTGTGTAAAGAAAAGCTATCATATTATTTTGTTTCGTGAGATTTTTTTTAAGTCTGTGTAATTTCTTCAGATAGTAAATTTAAATTTAATGAGACCATATAGCTATTTGGCGAAAATTAAGTACTCAGGATGAATAGCATATAATATTTAGTACCCGTTTAGCTGCTAGCGATTAATAGTTTTAAATCTGTGATAACTTCAAAGATATTAATTTTTACTGTAAAGAACAACTTTAATATATATTACATGCGCAACGTACCTAGCGTATTTCATTGAATAAGAACGAATTCCTGTTGTTTAAAATAGCTTCGTAAATAACCTATTATTTTTCAGTATATAGTAAAAGATAAAAATTGTTACTGTAAATGATCCTGAACAGATAGATACCATCGTGGACTTTTCCGTGTACCTTTTTGAAATATACAATTCCATAATATTTTCATTTTGGTGTATCTAGATATCTCGTAAAGCTTAGTCAGTGTTTGCTTTTTTTACCGTTATTTTGATGATGATGTGTAGATAAATCACTAATTAATTTTGGATTTTAGAATTCTTTATTTTCCTGTACAATAATCTACCGCATTTTCTATTTTACCTTCTAGAATTACTACAACTGTATTAAGTTTTCCTTTCGTCCTTTGTTCAACATTTTTCATGAAGGTCTCGTCGGTAAAAGAAAATTGCGTTCTACAAGGATTTTCATTCCCAGCCTTAGGGTACGACGTGACGACTTCATTTCAATATTCAGTTCCCTCGTGTCGTAGAGAAATATACTTTTACCGTTTTAGATAGTAGAAATGAAATATTGGAGATAAACCAAGAAAAACTTTTGGTAGTATGCTATGAAAATCAGATCAAATCAATCTAATGAACTAACCAATCAATGCAACTCAAAAGTAAGTAGATTATACATATGAAGTATGAGACGTTAAATTTACAGCATAGTCGATTAAATTCTAAGTATTTTGGTTCTGACTAGAGAATTATGAATGATCTAAAATCATGTACCGATCACGTGAGAGGATATCATTTTGTCGTTAGGGTAATATAGCGACCAACTTCGTTGCTTTGCGTTGCCATTTGTAAAATTTCGGGCCCAACAATCATCAAGCTATAAAAACAAACAGATGAAACTATTATCTAATCTGTAAAATAGTTATTTATTTTTAAACAGATCATAAAAAGAGGCGAACAAGTTAGAAGCAGTAATAAGCTTTAGATAAATATAGTAGGGCAAACATAATACCCATTTCGTTTCTTTCCAGTACTGTTTGCGTGATAGTTTTCTACGATAAATATTTCCAAATGGAACTTCACTACCTACCAGTGCTCCTAGCCAAGTTACTTATTTACGTTTTCTAACAAAATGAAAGAACTGATAATGTATGTGATGACAGTCGATAGAGAATGCCAAAGTCACTTTGAGATGTGTTATTTTTTAGCGTTAGCAATTATTGAAAGGTAACTTGGCTAAGGGCTCAGGTCTACCATACAAGATAGTGACACTTCAAGTTTGTTGCGTTTCAATATCAATCAAGGTTTTACCGATTGTTGAGTTACTAGCAGGCCGATATAACAGCTATGATACAGTGCCGTGACCTTGCCGTGCTAGCATATAAAAAGTACCGACATGTTCATTATTACTCTTGTATAATAATAGCCACAATTTCTATAACTCCGTTGAAATGTCCAACGTCAACACTTGTTCGTTATGTATTTACATAAACAGACGTACCGACGACTTCATCTAATTGATTACTTTGTTTACATCTCTTAGATGTCGTTAAATATAGACACAGTCACCAAATATTGAGATAACATTTGTGTAATATTCTTTTGATTTATAGTTTGTGATGTTACGATATTGAACGTGTATATAAAACCAAAGAGTGTAGAATCATTTATCTGGAATCTCATTACCTGCCAAATGTATTATTATTTTTAAAGATTTATTTGTGTAATTTAATACTAAAATGTGATTTATCAAATCATTACCAACATTTGAATAATGTTATTGCTGTTATTTTAAATAACCTAATAAGATTTCTGTCAATCATATAGAATATCAGAGTCAAATGCCCATGTGCTGTGAGATTTGCAGAGCACCTTGGGAAACTGTGGTATAAGGTTGGCAACATGCTAGTGATACACTTGTCTTTGACTATTCTTCATAGACTAATCTGTAACAGTCGGATATAGTGGTGAAACGGATTTTTTGTCCTCACTCGGCTAAAGTCAGCTCTTCAAGAAATATTTCTACGTACGAACGTGGAAGTTTAAATATATTTACCGCTACTTAAAAAACGATTGTAGCTCACAACACTTGTATATGTACAACAAATATTCAGGTTTCACTAGTTCCGTTTGTATATTGTTCATAGTACAATACGCCATAGGATATACAAAAAATTATACAATATATCATTGACCACAACCATAGTACAATTATTATTGCAGTGTTATGTAATATTCGTCATAGTGGGTGTTTTTATTTTAATAATCTTTGTATATACCGCAACTGGTGAAGGGACAATGTTTTATTTTGGGAAATCGGATTAATATTGTTTCTGTTTACTTTTATAAATTCAGAATAATAAGGCCATTTTACAATCATAAAATAATGGTGACTACCGATATATTAAAAGTTCATCGAGGGTCGTCGCTATTATGCCAGCCGAACGTGACAAACCAGAAGAGAGTTACCGTGACGGGGATATCACAATGTTAATTGTAGTCGCTGCAGATTCTTACTAAACTGCTTGTTTTAAACTGCAATTGCTTGCTACTAACTGCTTGCTCCTAGAACGTGTTACTATGAAGAATGTTATGGTAAACCCGAAAGGGTTTCGAATCCAACAGTCATGTCCTGACAATTTTTTTTATCTTTAATGTTTTCGAGGGAAAAAGATCCGTTTACAGACTTCTTCTCGCTATGCGTAGTCCTTATGCCCGAGCAGATTACGAGACTCACTAGATGAAATGGGAAAGCTGTCCCTGGTCTCTAGCAACATGGGAATTTGAAGTGTCGTCGTGGTACGTTTTAGTGGGCAGTGTTGGGTGATGGGTGAGCGAGCGATGGGTGGGTGAGCACCCGATGAGTCACCACATGCCTCTCTCGCCTTGGCCTAAGCCCAGGTAATACGCTTTCGCGTTGCGATAAGGAAGTCCGTAAGTAATATGATTTTGAGCACCACAAAATAAAAAAGGTCACAAAAGTGACAAGACTCATCAGGTAACAAGCCATGTCAAACACCTACTAAAAAGACCTAACGTGTATTCATAGTAAAACCCTCGTATTGCCAGAGACAGTTATCACACTTCTTCTAGTCTCCGGCGAATGTCCTATAGGATTTTTTTTTAAACAGGCTGGCATGACTGGAGCTACAGGCGATGGATTGTCGTTCCATCGTTGGTCGCCACTATTTTTGGATTGTACTATGCTTAACATCAAATGGAGTGACGTCACTTTGCCGAGCTACCATTGTTTTTATTACGAAGCCTATTTTTATTACAGTATTCTACTCCTTGTTTCAATAAAAGGTGTTGAAAATGGTAAATAGTGATTAAACTTTAATAAAAGTTGGTAGACAATTATAGTTTTCTTTCAAGTGCGGTAAATTAACCGTGCAGGTAATGGAAAACGTCCATCTACCTAACTATCGATTTAAATTGTTTTGGTTCTTCGACAGTTTGAGCTCATAGGAGAGCTAGGACCAGGTCAGTCGATGTCACCATCAGACCAAAAATCGTTGCTTTTGCTGAATTTAAAATTACTAATGAAGATAAGGGAAAATGTAAGAAAATGTATCACTATAATAATTTAAAAATACACTCGTTAAAAGGTATCTCGATAAAAATTCGTGATGTCAAAGTTTTATACCACTAACTGGCACACAAATCACGTATATTATAGGTGGTTAGTCACAGACAGTTCGAATTTAAATAATAAATGCGCGTAACGTCCAAGATGACCGATAAAGAGGTCATCCACTTGAATATGAGGTAACGCTTCAATGTCGCGCGTTTAAAATCATCATTGCTTTGACACCGTACATTATTCAGTGGGTCGCCGAGCGGCTAATAGGGTTATCTATATTGATAAATCTACAGCCTCTGACTCTACGTGTAATCATTTTTCCAAATTTTGTCTTATAACATTGCTATAGGCAACTGATCTCGAGTTTGTAGGTTTCATGTCAGTCTGTCTGTTCGTATAATCGAAATTAAGTAAAAATGTGCACACATAAAAGTAATTTTCCAAAATACAGGCTTGGAATAATAAAAATAGTTATAAATTTTAAATATTTTTACAATTAATAGTACATCTTTTACAGCCCAAAAAAATTTAATAAAATATAGGATTAAATATATTTATTTATAAACTTGGTATATTGGAAAATCCTCCCCTATGTATAGTAAAATAGCATTTATTAGTGATATCAACTAGCTTATGAAGTATTGATTCTCTGTCTACCACTACCTGATGATACGAGAATATATATAAGTATTACTGTAACGTGATGTTTGATCGCAATATTTTTTATAGTAGAAATATAGTGAGAGCCCATAAAAAACTCGCAGATCATAATTTGATATTGATAGAGTATTAAATCTTTTATTAATCCACTTACATTTAAAACACAACTTTGATATTTATTACACAGCCGATAGAATGCATTACATGGTGGTAAGGTTCTTTCTAATGCCCGGCTCTCTGCCAGCAAATACTAATAGGTGTGTTCCGGCAGTTGCACTTGAGAACCAGTCCCTCCAAGAAAGTTCGGCAACGCACCTGCGATTCCCCCGATGTTGTAGATGTCCATGGGCGGCGGTGATCACTTACCATCAGGTGACAGGCTTGCTTGTTTGCCCTCTATGCCATAAAAACAGACGCTATGTTTTTAACAATCTCTGATCACGGACGGGATCATATCAAGCAATCATAGACTTTTTTATAGTTTATAGACTTAGCGTTATAGCTACAATCTCACCTGAAATTATGAGACGATGTGGCCCAAAATACTGGACACTACCTACTAAAACGCACCACGGCGACACTAGAAACTCCCGTGTTACCTGAGACCAGTGACATCATTCGCACTTCTTCTAGTCTCTGGGTGCGATTTGAAATTAAAATTGATATTCAATAATCCCTTATCCTGCGATTATTAAAGTATATTTTCTGTCGTTGTCACTGAAAAGATTTAGATTTCTGAAATATTTTACCACGTTTAACAGAAAACTGTAGATTTTAGAAAAGTGCCACCCTTATCATAAATGAAATAATCTTGTAATATACTACCTACACTTTTAAATATGATGAATTGTATAGAAAGAATACAACAATTTAAATTTTATTCAAATGTATGTCACGAAAAAAATTAGGAAGTTTAGTTTATGTTAAGGTAGACTATTGACCTCTAAAATATTAATCCTTATAAGAATAAACTAATCCTTCTTCCTAAGTTATGCTCATTTTTGGAGAATGTAGTAATTTACCAAATAAATATTTTACCAAACACCTTTAGGTATGTTCCGGCATGTCAACTTGAATGTATATTTATCTTATTATATATTATAAATCGAAAACTAAATACAAAATATCGTTAAATTTACAACCTGTAGTTAGTGAGCCCATAAATACTTAATACTGGCCTAAAAATTGGTGTCGATAGTACATGCCTTATAATTCTAATCACCAGATAATGACGGTGTCATTTGGTAGGGTCATCGCCCGGCCTTGCCTACGTTCATTTCGTGTATTACGTTAATTGCCTTCAAAATTGATAGTATTCGGTCACGCTTTATGTAAATAGGGGCCCTAATTGGCCGTTCTGGCCATTTAGCGGTCATCTGGGGCCGATGTAATACGATGAGGTCATATTTGCAGTGGTCATCGCGATAGATGCAGTGGGCTATTTGGTGCGCAGGCGCAAATTGGCACAGCAGACGGCACGTCGGTCGGATGACACAATTTACTGTCGCCGATGTCCATGAGTTGTCATCCGTAGTATACCCTGATGTAAACACCGCTTTATAAATTGTAACAAGCAATCATAAACGTATATTTATTACTTAATGCTATCAATAGAATTGAACATGTACTACAATTCTATTAACAACTAGTCGTGGTGAATTCATTTGCTCGTTATAGGTTTTTTTTTTATCTCGAAACAAGTATTGACAAAAGATAAGGTAACAAATAATTAAAAGGACAAAAAACAATAAGTAAGGGTGATTGGAACGATTCTTGCCATGTGTCACTACAAGAGTTAAAAAAACTTTATTCGTTTCTAGTTTAAGCATTTCAATACAACAGAGTGATAGAACATAGTTTAAATCTTAAGTGAAGGTACCAATTACACAGCATAGAATTTAAACTAAAATTTAAAAAAGGATCCCTTGTTAAAAAAGGAACGATTTTGCCCTATAACGGAAGAATCGAAAACGAAAGTTTTAAGGGAGAATAAAAGTTAATAGACGTTTAATAAAAAAAGTTATTAGATGTTTAATCAAATTAATAGAAATATATATTATTTTCCTTATAATGTAAAATCTTAACCGTCTTGTTTAAATAGTCTGCGCGTACTATTTGGATCTTCTCATCACTAATACTTCAGTCTATTGATTCATTTTGGAACTCCACTATCACTGATTCAGTATTGTAAGACACTGTTATTTATATTGCCACAACGGAAAACTAAAAGCGCTAAAAGCGAACTACTTGAAATCGATTATTAAAACAATTTTTATAAAATCTTGTCATTACAATTAGAATTTTAAAGTTATTTTTAACCAAACATGTAAATATCAATTCCAGACCAGAAAGTTATTGTTAATCAAATATGTAAATATTTAAACCCCTGTAATATGATATTTAATATAAAGAGACCATCAACGATAAAGCTAACATTTATAAAGGAACAATCAACGACCAAGCTAACAATAGATTATGCATTTTGGGTACTATTTGATTTGATGTAATGTGGTAATGTAGCCTAAGATGACCCATATGTTACGCCTGGTGGGGGCTGGCTTTCAAGTGCAACCTACCGGTGGTTGGTGACAGATTTTTATGTTCACTTTCTACCAGCTAATCAAGCCAAATATTTTTTATATATATCATGAGTATTATAATAGCTTAGTGTCTATTCATGAAAATAGAATATCGCGTGATGCAAGCAATAAAAACCAAACATTAACGTAGCGTAAAATACCGTAAAGTTGAACTAATTTTTATAGAGTCATCGGACTATTATTGGCGCGGTATAAACTCGTAGGCGCGTCGCAACCTATACAACTACAGTCTACAATATGAATTTTAATAAATTATAACAGCACTACTGGGTGTGACTGCTATAACGTAATAACTAGATTTAAAGAATATTGCAATTATTATTCAGTTATTACAATTTCAAACGCTTTTAACACCAGATGTATCACTAGCAAGTATGCCATCTTGAATACGCCTTTCCCAAAGAGTTCTGTAAACTCCACTCATTATAGGAATACAGTACAAGGATGTCATCTTTTGTAGTGTAAATTTACCAGTCCGGCTACCCTAAGCAAAGAGAAACCTCCAACGGTATCTCCCTCGGACCTGCCTCTCGTGGTGTATTATTTTTGGTAAGAAGATCTAGCATAAAATGACCCTTTCGCTTGTAAGCAAAAGCAGGGGTTATGTCAGATTCTTACTTACCTATGGGCTCTTTACCTTCCACCACGATTGTTGTAGCGCTTTCGCATTCATCATCTAATCTCTCGATGTACTGGTGTTTATACATAGGGACAAATTGTAGGCCTTTTTATGATTCTTGAAGTAATATCAAAGCAAATCTAGGTCTTCGGGAAATAAAGATTATTTTTTATAGTTCGTATTTGGTGTGATCCCGGATTTTAATCATCTTAAAAGTAGGACCTTCCTAAGATATGCACTATCCGTGGAATACTAAAAATAATGCACTCCTCTTCATAAAGAAAATATGTGATATATTTTTCACTTAGAAACTGTTATTTTATTATAATTCTTGAGAAAAGATTTTGAATAACTAATAATATAAAAATAAATATGACCAATAAAAGTTGTATAACGCATATCGAAACAGCATTTACATAACATTCAAGGCTGCAGTAAGCGACGATGGTTAGTCAAATTCTTAAATTATCAATCGACCAAAGCAATCTCTTATTCTCTGCAAAGGATAAAATAAATAAATACGCAATTTGCAATAGTTTTTCACGAGCAAACCCATTTCTCATTTATTAAGTGTGTAGTTATTATCGTTATTACATTATGAATTTACGGCTGCCTGACATAGAGCCAGCTAATCGAAACCGCAAACTGTTTAAGCTTACTTGATAAATCACGTGCTGCATAAAGGAAGCTGTTAACTCGTGCACGGGGGATTGGCCCTACATTAGATGTCGGTCGCCGACACCGCCTCACCTTGAAATCTACGTGTTCTATTGTAACACGAGATGAATTCGTCGAAACGTGTCGGTTATAAATAGTTAGTTGTCTTAACAGGATTGTGGTGGCGTATTTTAATTCGTTTGAAGTAAAACAGAACCAACTGAAGGCTTACTGTTAGCGTCGACGTATACTGCTTTGATGGAAATGACTTAAAATCCCTGCAATAAGCCTGAAATTTCAGAGAAGGAAAATAAGTAAAAAATCTGTTAAAAACCTTTAGATATGTTGCAAACGTTGCACTTAAGAGCCAGTGCCTCTACTAGACTTAGCGTGTTTACAATCTTCGACCACTTTATCTCTCCACATCCGATGGCATTGTGGCCAAAACGGTAAACCTGTAAAGTATTTAAAAAAATGTTGCGTCTATTGTAAAGAAAATCGTAATAAATATAAATAACATTTTTAGATAACCTGATTATCTATTTATAGTGTTACTAGTTTTAACCTGTGGCTTCGCTCAAGTTAACGTTGTTTTTGTCTAACAAATTGGATAACACATTAAAAAGTTTCATACAAGGTTATACCTCTCTTTATCCCAATTCCAATAAGTTTTTCGCCTGAAAAAGTAGCCTATAACCGTCTCCAAGATCTCATCTATTTCTATAGCAAAATTCGTCACAATCGATTCAGCAGTTTAGGCGTGAAAGCGTAACAAAAAAAGAAACTCACTATCACATTTATAATATTAGTGAGGATTTTATTAATATGCAAGTTTGACTATCTATAATATACATATTTAATATTCAAATCTATAAACTCTCATTTGATATTAAATTTGAAATAATTTTGTTATTACTAATCTAAACATCCATATAGATCCACCATATCCGTATAGATAGATAACATCCATATATGTATATATATATATATTATATATATATAATATATATATATATACAAGTTTAAGTTGTTATGTTACATTATAAACCGATAGTTCAATTAATATTTACCTTTTATAATTACCTATAATGCCCTGAGAATAATATGTAATCCATCGTGTATCGTAGCTGTTATGTCGGTCTGTAAGCTTCTTCGTAGCTGGATATGCACTCGCTGGAAGCAATTGTTGGCAAACCAGTTGAGTTTCTGTGGCGAGTTTATCACCAAGACATACCTAGTGGTTGTAACCCAGTCGGATATAGATAGCTATAAACCCACTTGGTTTCTGATATATACACAAACTTTTCGTGGAATGGGCTAAACCTAAGCGTCCTATTGTGATGGACATTACAGCTGATGTATGCTAGTCTAATCGAACGAAATGATCGTGTTCTATAACCCAAATATTTATAATACTGACCAGAAAATATAATATTTGATATTTTTGTTATATAAACTTAATTGTGTTCGATACAAAAATAGAAGACGTATTAAGTGGGCAATAAAAATATATTTTTAGGCATATAACAGAAAAAAAAAGATCTATTTTTCTAAACACACATACCTTTCGCCTTGTATACTTGTATAATAATTTATTTTAACAAGAAAAATCACCACAAAAATTACATAATAAATTACGTCATTACACAACGATTACTATAACATAACGAGTGATTAGTATCTATTAGTCTAGCTAATCTATCTATACAGTCATTTATAATTAACTAGCTTTGCCCGCGGCTTCGCACACATTTATTCTATAGTAATTTCTCATATTTTACTTTTACGATTTGTAAAAGTATTATTACCAGTTATTATACTTCACCGATTGTGGAATGATACATGCTTTCTGTACACATAATTTTTTTTTTATAGTTAAGGTTTTAGCGTTACGGTCATAATCTCACCTAATCTTAAGTGACGATACGGCCCAAATTGGTAGACACGCTAAACTTGTGGAGGAACTGGCTCTCAAGTGCAGCTGCCGGAACACACCTATTTGTTTTTGGGGGCATATTTTTCCACTTAAAGGTGGTTGTTAGCCAGGCGGGCTTTAGAAAAAGCCCTATCACCATGCTATGGTTTCCTTTCGATGTTTTCCTTCCCCGAAAGCTCAAGTTCATTGTAGGTGGATTCAAACTCACGCCCCTTGATGTGAAGTCGTACAAACTACCACTGAGCTATCATCGCTTCCAATTCGTTGAAATCGATTGATAATTCATTATGTGTATTATTATGTTTGTATTTTTTTTTAAATATAGACGATTGTTTTAGAAAAGTCTATTGAAATACGATTTAAAGTTCATTTTCACAAAATTCACAAAAGATCATACACTAGTAATAATTTCATTTACACCAATTTTGATGTGGTTTTGCTAAAGCTAACAGAAAACTTTTTGGAAAATACTCTATTTTAGCGGCTCTGTGGTGTATAAGTATTTAGTAAATTGTGATATTTAATCGGAAAATAAAACGCAGGAATTATGTTGTTCGAGGGGTCGGTTGGAACGTGTCGTCTTATAAAAAAATATTTAAAAATAATTACTAAATGGAAGAATCTCTCATAAAAAGTAACCCAAAGGATGATAAAAAAAATTAATAGTGTTTATTACTTATCATACTGTTTCAAATTATTTAATAGTAAATAAGAAGCTTGTGATATTGATCTTCTTCTGTCTGTATGTTCATAATAAAGTATCGAACACACGGTTAATATCAAAGCTACCAATCTTTTCTCATTGTCGCAAAATAACTCTATCGCATAAAACCCGGAAAGTTAATATCCTTATCAATATTATAAATGCGAATGTGTGTTTATTTTTTGTAACGCTTTTACGCCTAAACCGCTATATCGATTGTGATGAATTTTGGTATAGAGATAGATGAAACAATGGAGACGGTGATAGGTTACTTTATCTCGCGAAAACATTATTAGAAGATGGGTAAAGAGATAAATAAACTTTGTATGAAACTTTTCATTGCGTCATCCGATTTGACAAAATCAATATAAACGTGAGCGAAGCCGCGAGAAATAGCTAGTTATATTTAGTTTTCGAGACACTAGTTGCATATTAAATAAACTCTACAATATTAAATATATTACCCAATACCTCGTTGGAGGATATACTGAAATGTGATGTCATGTAAAAGCGTTGCACGTGTTATGAGAGAGCATTCTTCAAACAGAAAACTTCGTTATACTTGCCTAACTCTTATATACATCATGTTAAATTAAGATTGCTGTCCTCAATTAAAACGCAGTTGCTGTTTAAACAACAATTGTAATACTAATATATATAATAATGATAAATAAATAATATATATATCCAAGAATTACTCTCTTAATAATATTAGATATCACGTCCATTTTAGATTTGTTGATGCCTTCAACTGAAACACTCATATATCCTAAAGATATTAAATGCACTGGTATAACTAATTATGTGTTTGGATTAATTTACTACAAATGGACTGTCAGTCGTTTCAAACGTTTATTGTACGATTGTAAATATTAAATTATTCTCTAACGTCAACATATTTATAGTAAATTATAGTTTAGCAGTTACCTATCCTTACTCATTTAAGTGATGAGAGTGGCATTCTGCACACAACCAGTTATTTATGTTTTACACCATTTCGTTCTGCCAAGTCACGCTTTACAGACAAAAATGAAGGACTTACGCCTCGACGGCCATGACTTCATTTACTTCCTTGGGTCAGCAAAGTAAATAATTTATGTGATAATTAAATTTTATGTTGTTTTTATATACGTATGACAGCAACAATTTCCATAGCAACATTTGTGCTGTGCAAGGTACAGTATAAATTTTCACATCTAAAAAAAACATTGCTGTTTAATTTGTGAATAAATTTTTCTTGAACTTATCATTACATTTAGCTAAGAAAATCTGAAAAACGAGTGCATGAACGAATGAATAATTACTATTTGTTACATATAAATTAATTCATCTGCTTTTGAAAGGATTATTTAAAATAATAATAATAACATTTTAGGTAAATGCAGCCTATAAGATATTAAGATCTATGAAGCGTAACTTACTTTTAGATTTTACTTTAGGTCAATTTAATTATAATTCTAAAAGAGCACAGGAGGTCAACTAAAAATTTATTTATTTTCAAGTGTTAATTATTTCATATTCACTTTTGCATAGTTCAACTTGCATAAATGTCGCTATGCAAGTTCGCTGTTCTTTTTATCCTTACGTGCAATCCTGCTAGGCAGGTTTTACTACTTGCCTTTCTATAAATAGTATCCTCCATGCATCAAATAAGCAGTTTATTCGACTTAGCAAACAAGCAATAAGGTACCCACTAGCAACGCTATAACTTATATATTTGAAATTTTCTAATTGTACGTACATTAGTCCAATCGTAAGTAGCTAAAATGATATTCGCCCATTGCTTGACTTACACTTTCAATATTCAGAACTTGATATTTAACTTCATCCATTATTAACTCCGTACATAACTTTTACATTAGACAAGTTTTGCTAAAGCCAATATACTTTTACTTTTGTTTCCTTTTCAGATGTCAAAGAACATTTCATTTAAAACTCAACAACATTCATCACAATAATTGTAATCTATATGTATAAAAATGAATCTATATTTCCCTTGGCCATCACATCACGCGTGAACGGGTGGAATAATTTCACTAATATTTTTTTTTGGGTTTATTATTGTCCGGACAAGGTTCTTATGAAGGAAAAAATTAAGGAAGTTGACCGGAATATCAGCAAAATTTAAGAAACTTAAAAAAACTTAACGTCAGTGTCAATTTTACGTAACTAGCTGTCAGTTGTCATAGAACATTACAATAATGAATACTATGTGTTTGAATTTTTTTATAATACCAATTCGTATTCAGTATACATAATTAATACAGGACAATATCTGTCGGGTCAGCTAGCTATGACATAAATTAAGATTGACATGTTTAAATTTATGGTACTAATGTTTTAATGTAGCTTAGTATTTATTTTTTTATATTTCATACCGCAATATTTTATTTATTGTATACCAGAATTTGCTATTGTATCTGTAAACTTATTAAAATCACCGTATTACAGAGATATTAAAGACAGCAAGAGATGCAAGTATTATGAAAAATATTTTTTATAAGATGATTTTTACTACACTACAATGATTGTTCAGTGGTAGCGTTTAAGGACAAGACATCGATCGTCGCTAGTTTAAAATACTACAATTTTTCTTAGTTTTCGATGAAGGAAACCATCGTGATAAATGCATAGTAATGTTAGAAGGGGCTTCATCTTTAAACTTATGAGCTAGTTTCTTTCTGACTAGGTTTAGAGTGTTATCATCTTGGTCCACATCACTTCTTAATAACAAGTAAGATTGTGGCGAAACGCTGAATTTATAAATGAAATTATACATAATTTAGGAGGACGCAAGTGCCAACCGCAGGAAAGATAACATAGTTAGATAGCTGAATGTAAAATGTTCACTGAAATATTTTTCTAAAAATATTGTTCAGTAAAATTAAATAGATTCTTTTAATTCTTTTGATTGAAGTACTAGTTCGTTCAATTTACTGTAAGGCATAAAAGTCAAAAATAAAATAAAAGGGACTACCTACACGTGTCGTTGAATGAGTGAGTGAATTCCGCCGTAAGAAATTCAAGGTAAAAACTTAGGGAATTCCCAAGAACGAATGGCAAATTCTCGGGATCAAGTGGTAGAGCTTGTTATAGATAAATATTTTATATAATAAGTACAATATAAATTCACTTAGTAATCAAGCAAAACGGATATATAGATACAAACATGAATCAAGTTATTTGGTCTTATTAAAAGAATTGTAAACTTAGAAAAAAATTGATGACTAGAATAGTGAATAAAAGAAAAAGTGACTGTTTTTACCATTTCCACCCTGAAACTTATATAAAACAGTGGTTTTTGGAATGCCTATTTAGTTTATTGTACTTATGTACTGTATGTTTGTACATGCACGTTAATATATCACTATTATTTAAAAAGAAACTGTTTTTTTTTAAATATTGACCACTGAGCGAACGCTAATTATATTAAACAAGTCAATTTAATTTTTTTTTTAATTCTTCTTTAAATTATTATATTGCACGCTTCATAAGCGAGGTACTACTGTCACTTCACGTAAAACAATTGATTTGTTAAACTTAAAATGTCTCTATTTATCATATATTGCACTTGTAAATAATATATACACACATATCAAGAAAAACACTAATTTTAACTCTCATGATATTTCTGTTCTAATTTTTTTATTTATACTAATTAAAAACTGTTTAAAGAAGTTCTATGTTGGACGTGCGTGTGCAAATCCTGTATGTTATCACGTAACGACCGAAATACTTTACTAATATTTTTTTTTCTTACGCTTCAGTATAATTAGGAATAGAACCCTATTAATTTTCAAGGTCTGATTCGATGTGGTTTAATTGTTAATAAATAAACAAAAAAAAAAGTTCACTCTTTTTTCATATTTAATATGAATGCTTAAATATATGTCATTCAATTCTAATTAGGTAATGAGGCATGCACTTTTGGATTTTCCGAACCATTTTAATTTACGATTTTTACTAAATTGCTTATATGACATGAGATACCTTTAATATATGTTTGAAAATGAACAAAATAATAAACTATTTAATGAGTAATAAAAAATAAATAGTACATAGACTCAGTTAAATCGTAAAAGCCAGATGTCTTTTATTTCAACCATGAGAATATTACGAGTCACTTCTGCTGTTATAAACAACAATGAAGCTGTTAATGATTTTGTTTGGCTTCAATCACGGAACTCAATATTTCGTTATGTTTCACGGTCTCTGTGACTAAATAAAGATTTTATTTGATGCTACATTATTTGTGGGTAATAAAATGTATATTTAACACATTAAAATTTTTATATAAAATAATATCTACATAGTATCTATCTCTATATTGTAGAAAGAAATCTTAGTAACTACATACTTCTAAGCGTACTACGCTCAAGGAAGAGTGAGCATTGGCATAGTTAGTTAGTTATCAAGCATGCCTACTTCGCACCAGATATAAATTATTAATAAACAAAATAGTATATATATATTTTTTTTTTGAAGCGATGATAGCTCAGTGCTAGTGTATACGACTTCGCGTCAAGCGACGTGAGTTCGAATCCAACAATAAGCTTGACCTTTCGGTGAAGGAAAAGAACCGTTCGTTTTTTATTAATTTTTTATACACACCTTGTCCTGGTTATTACGAATAAAATAAAAAAGAATTATCGAATTTGGTACAGTGGTTCGGAAGTTATGCGCGTACATAAATTTCGGCGATTCATATTTATATCTATATATATATAGATAGATTTAAATTATATAAAAAGGGGAAGAATACAAAGTTATCACAACTGTATTTCTTTTAATACACAATACACGATTGTAAGATTGTATAGAGAGTGCCTACGTATCATTGTTAGAGGGTATGTCGGTACCGACCTTTGTATGACCATAAAATGTTACGCTACTTATATGGAAGGAATAGTTTAGCTATCACAACTCTGCAATTATTTTTGGTCATTGTTCTTTACCGACCGTATAAAGCAATATACATTTGACCGTTTATTACAAATTGCAATTTTCTCTTTAAGTATTAGATATGCGTTCAATTTTACACTTCGGTTTGTATTTCTCTACTTTAAAGACAATATCATTATCACTTTGTCATGTACAGAATATCTTCTATATATTAATACGTGAAGCAAACATTTTGTATCCCTCTTTAAGAAAATTTGCGCAGACGGAGGATTGTGAAATTTCGCACACTTATATTTTAAATAGAGAAGGAGTACATAATGATAATATTTTTTTAAAATATTCACAAAAATACATTAAATAAATAAAAAAAACACTACACACACTACCATGTATTTAACACAAACGCATATATACTCTTTTGTTTATTGTTAAAGTTTGTAGTCAAATTGAGAATAGATTATAGATTAATATTGTTTGTATTTACTTAATGTCAAACATAACCATAATAAATGCATTTATTACAATATAATCTGTGATTACAGAAGTATAGTCTTAATAATGTTCAAACTTATAATTTAAATTAATTATAGTCGAATTTCAATCACTAAGCGTCCACTAGTATTTATAAATTAGTGTTTTTTTATAGTTGAGGCTTAACGTTATGGCCATACTCTCACCTGAACTTAAGTGACGGCCCAAATGGGTAAACACGTTAAACTGGCTCACAAATGCAACTGTCGGAACACACCTATTAGTATTTGGCGGCAGATTTTCAACTTGAGGGTGGTAGAAAGCCAGGCGGGCATTAGAAAAAACCCTACCATCATGCAAACAATCAAACAATACCCTATATATTACTAATAAAAACGTATAATCACAACTTAATATTTTTTTACATAAATCCACAGCTTGTAACGACCTAAGCATACATATTGGTATACATAATTGTTAATATACATTTAATGAAAACATAATAATATAAATCGTGTTTTTCTATTAAACATTGCACTACTAACAAAAATTATAATTAAATCGATTGTATAATATTAAATTGTAAGTGCGGTTTAGCTCGCGTTAGTATTAATTTTAGGATGACGCAATAAAAAAATTCATACAACGTTTATCCCTCTCTTTACCCCATCGCTAATAAGTTTTTGGAGAGTAAACGTAGCCTATCACCGTCTCCAGGTTCCGATATATTTCTATACCAAAGTTCATCAAAACGATTCAATGGTTTAGGCGTGAAAGCGTAACAAACAAACAAACTCACTTTCGCATTTATAATATTAGTAAGGATAAGGATACTCAACAGGTTTGATTACAAATACTATTTAAATATTGTAAATAAAACAGAGACATTAAATAGTTAATATTAATAGTTTTATCTTCGTATACAATTTTACTTTTACCTCGTTCTTATATCACCAAATGTAACAAAGAATAAATTAAAATCTGATCAGATCATACACATAAATATCATTTAAAAAATGAATCATCTAAGTCCGCTTAATGGTTATCCAGTTAGTTGCACACTAATGGACATATGGACTGAAAGACATTGCTTTTTATAATATATAAGAATATAAAAATGAATACTTGATATTTTCTATATTCGATGCGCATTTGAAGAACATTTTACTCGAAACATTTATAACATTAACTTAACGAATAATCTCACAGTAAAGTTTGTTTTCTTCAAAATTGTTTAAGCCTACGTGATTAAGTTTCTTTGTAATGTTGTAAAGTTACCTTGCCGACTTAATTACTTTAACAAAGTGTCGAACGATAACAAAAACTCGGTCAAGACCTCGTTACAAAACAGTGACGTTAAAAAGTAACATAGTTATAAACATTGAAATAATTCTAATATTTTATTAATCAGATTATGTCTGCTATGGGTGACTGTTTGAGTGCATTATACTAATGATATATAAGGACTTTTAGTCTCGCCATATATCCCGTCCATTTCCATTTCAGTTTTACGGCATATGTTACAGCATTTATAGCTTTAGTTATGATTCTTTGCTTTGTTTTTTTTTTTTGGACTGGAACTGGATGCATAAATGCAATTTCCCAAGTTAAAAAAAAATATTTGCCTCGTTGTCATGTGGTATTCTCTCCAAAATTATTTTTATTTATCAGAGTACTTATTATTTATTAAAGTACAGCAGCTTTCATTTAAATCGGCATCTTGATCTAAATAGGCTTCTGGCATTTGTTGGGCTTATACTTTATAAAGACTCATTTCCTTTGGTGCGATAAACTTTGTATATTGTTCGGCGAAATTTATTTGTTCGTGTATAGGTACTTGCTTGGAGAACTTTTGATCTTAAACTGAATTAGAATTGCTTAGTTTTCGAATTAAAGTAGACTAAATAAGCATCTGTGGTTTTCCTTCTCGTAAAATAGTTTATTTATGACATCTATTGTATAATTTTTAGTTGCACATTACATAAAATATTTTAGTTTTAATGCATTTGTACGAAGGGATGATGGCTCAGTTGATAGTGTGGACGCCGCGTCAATGGACCTACGTTCGAATCCACCTGTAATGAGCTTGAGCTTTCGGTGAAGGAAAACACCGTTATGAAACCATAGTATGTTGGTAAGACTTTTACTAGTGCTCGCCTGGCAAGCCACCACTCTCAAGTTGAAAATCTGCCGCCAAATACCAATAAGTATGTTCCGGCAGTTTCACTTGAGAGCCAGTTCCTCCATAGGTTTAGCATGTCGACCAAATTAAGCCATATCATCACTTTAGATCAGATGAGATTACAGCCATAACGCTAAAACCTTAAGTATATAAAAAAAAAGAATAAAAAGACATGACGACCATAGTCGTCGTTTTTTTTTTTTTTTTTTCGAACTGACGTACGCTCTTAGCCCCATCGGCTTTGACAGCTTCTCCGGACTTTAAAATCGTTGTCGTCACAACAACCTATCTGCAAGCGTAAACCCATATTCCATTCCAATATACTTCACTATTGTAACGCTCGCATGAAGTTTAATGGCGAAAAACCGCGGTCTTGAACATGAACTATGTGAACACTAAGTGGACATAGCCATAGTGGTACGTTTGGGTGTGTCTCGTTTCAGAATGTAGAGCTGTATCCGACTGGGCCACAGTCACTATGAATATGGTGATCGACTTGTCGTTTCTCACGATGGGAGATCTGTCTGTATACTATGCCATGCTACTAATACTACTACTTATATTTAAAAAAATCGTGAGTCTCGTGGAACACTCCATCGGAACGAATTTTGTTACGAAATATATTATTATTGATAAACGTATTATATTATTGATTAAAAAATACAATTAAATGAATTATAAGCGTTTGAGAGCAATTCAATGAAACGCAGAGACAACTTATGAAGTGAAAAAAATTGTAGCAAATTTCGTACTTAATATATTTTTACTAGTTTTTAAAATAAACATTTTATTGTACATCATCTAATTCATTATAATACGCTATGAAACAGCTCACGCGTATGACGTATATAAAATCTGCGCGGCCGTTGAGAACTTACTGCCTGTCTTGACCTAATAAACGCGCACCTATGAGTGGGTATAGCCAATAGCGTACGCGCTATGGATAACCGTCTACACTATAGACATATAGTGCAATATAGAACACACTAAAGAAAGGGTCGTGACAGAAAACTCTTACATTTTCAGTCTAGCCTCCACCCGTACCATAAGATAAGGAACTTTGTTCCGAAAACAATGTTAAAAGGTAAGATAAAATCATCAATGGTTCCCATTAAAATAATATATAAATATAAATAAAGGTTATTTCAAAACTTCTTAAGTACATACACGTGACCAAGTACGTGAGTTAATTACCATCAAATCATTGATCAACAATACTTCATTTAATATTTCATAATTCAACCAGAGTCACTGAAAATGTTGTTAATATGTTGTTTGGTATTTTATTCACAGGATGAATATCACATTCGCTTTTGATTCAGCGAGCTTAGTGAAAACACCTCTTTATAAATAGGGTATTTCTATTCTAGTCGTGGTCTAATGGCGATTGTCACCTTTATTTCTGCTTTTTGGCTTTAAGCCATGCCATTTAGGCATATGTCAATTTAACGATCGGAATAACATTGTATATTTGTGTGTAACCTAATTTATTGTTTTTGCATAAACAAAAATATGTAAAATTAAGAGAACTTATAAATATAAATATTCCATCATAAATACTAGATGTACATGATACAGAATAAAAGTTATGTATTAATAAACAACATTTAAATTTTATAAAATGTAATCATTTTATATAAATTAAGCATACAATCTTCTAAAAACATATATTCAACAATTAAAATTAGAGCATAATTAAAATTTTCGGAACTTACTTTAGATATGCTAACATACATTTCATAAAAAAAAAAGTAACAAATTAATGAATTGAATCGATCGTCATAAATTGAAATTGTTAAATAGGTCATAGCTAACGTATAATAATTATCTAAGGCACCGTTTTATAAATAATGCCAACGAACTCATCAAATACGTATCATTATAAAACATACGACGTATTTCGATGGGTCATGGTCGTCTACCGAAGTGTCTTTACCTTAAAGCGGACTCATTCCCGTTACCTCGTAACCGAAGAAAGCTTGAGAACTGGCTGCATTCCTCATCTCGTTTTATTTGTCTATCCGAGTTACGTCAGTCCGAAACAGGGGTCGTTAGCCCACCGTGCTGCGTTTTTACATCAAATCAGGTCAAAAATTTGGGTTGAACTCGACGATATCAGCCGTTTATTCACCTCTCTAGGTCGCGATCAAGTCCTAGAGTTTTAACACTCGTATGTAATGGAATTTGTTGTGTTATCTAAACAGTTTAAAATAGAACTATTTGTTACAAATAAAAGTATTATTTGGTTAAATGACGCCGATTATTGTCTATAAATAATAGTTATTTTCTACGAACACGGTCTGCTTTGGACCTTGATTTAGTCTTCAGTGTTTATATAATATATACACACACATACATATGTATGTTGTTTATCGATCAATCTATAATTATTTATCACATTTTTTTGTTTGTTTCAATCTCATTGTATTCCATCCTGTCGTTGTTAAAATATTCTGGACTTGTTAATGTTTGTCAAAACACATATACTACTAGCTGTGTGTTCGTTCGAGTGAAACTAAAATTTTATTTAATCGTTTTCATAAAAAAAGCCTTTATATGTTATATGTTATATGTTAAATTAACGTTCATCAAATGCAAAATTAATTTTACATCCCACTGGTAGTTCTTAAGCGGTAACTTTCCCGTTTTATAATATTAACATAAATAGATATCACAAGAAGTAAAAAAATAAAAACTATCAAGGTATTCAATAAAAAGTAATATTACAAAAGCAAACATAACAAGGAATTATAACAACTATTCAATCGCTTAGTAGAACGCACACTGACCCAATGATGGACGAGTAATGGTCTAAAAAGGAAATCCTACTTGAACCCGCGCAACCGATACGCGAGTCTAGTCCGTCGTATTTATTACTGTCACTATTAAAATATGTTGCGGCACTTTAACCACTTCATCGCACTTAGCTTGTGTTTGATGCAAAGAAGCAATAGATATTCTCGCATTTATTTAACCGTTTAGCAGTTATATGCAAAACATATTGAGTATTATTTCATATCGTTGCTTTGAAATTATGTATGGATAATAATGTAAATTTATTTGTATATTATCTAAGTACATCAAATTCACGTGTATCCTACCATTTGTGCTGATGGTTAACTTGTAAGCTTATTACTAAATCTTTTGACAGTGATATAAGAAACTCTTGGTTAAGATTATGATTGAAAGTATAAGAAAGCTAAATGATATTATAAGAGCGTATACCATTCAAAAATTTGTTCGAATGAGTAAACATCTAAATTGTATATACAATACAGAAAAATAATATAATTAATCATTTATCACTTCCAAAGATTGTATTGATATTTTATATTAAATCGTTATTTTTTCCTTGACTTTATTAGTAAATTAGCATGCAAGGACGTACTGATTACCAATTTATTAACGTTGTTTATTTTCTTATAAAGATCAGAGATCGGATACATCGAATATAAATATTATGTAAAAAATACAACGTTAAATATTAAAAATTACTGTTTCGTTGTCAAATGAAAAAGATCGTGACGCAATAATTAATAATAACACGTCGTAAATCAAACACCCTCGTCATTATAAAAATAGTATTTGTGGGTGATGCCATTACGAAACCCTAAACCATTAAAAATGTACGTATTTATTATTATTTCTTCATTATGAACGCCTACAGATGATATTATATTCAGATTCAATTACAGTATATAAGTTTTATAATACAATTGTTAAATTTCGTATTAGGAAGATTATCCATAGAGATTCTCGATCAAGGATCATCCATTCATTAATGAGTTATCAATACAGTTATTCGTATCATTGAAGCAAGACAATTCGTTACTATCTCATGATGTACCTGACCAATGTCGAAATATATTAATGAATGAAAAATGTTACATTTTATAAAAAAATTATATTTGTACTGTAGCAAGAAGTACAGCAGTGCCAACATTGTGTCTGGTAATAAGTACTATACAATTAAACAACGGTAAGTCTTTCGATAGTTGAATATTATATTGGCTGATAGATGTGCCCGCGACTATATTCGCGTTGAAGTAATATTTATTATATTTAATAAATTTTGCCCGTTTTTGTAACTTTTTTAATTCAGCTTTGCTCCTATTGGTGGTAGCGTGATGTTAAATAGTCTAAAGCCTTTCTCAATAATTGTGCTATCAAATACAAAATGAATTTTTAAAATCTACCTACGATAAACGCATTAAAACAAACAAAATTTTCCGCTTTAGAATATTAATATTGACTTCGATTCGCGACAAAATAAGAATATATGCTAGCTATAACACGTAACTGGAGTTTATTCCTTAATTACGACTGTCACGGAACGGACAATTTTTCTTACCTTAAAGTCACCTGAAGAATCGATTTCGCAAACCCGACCTCGGTGTGGAAAATTATTAAGAAGTAAAATGAATACAAGCGCTAACATAAAAGCATTACATTTTACTGGGCAACGTACATACCTTGCGCTCCTTTTACACCCTTAACTATCGTACTTAAGGAGGATACTCTAAAATGTCTTTTTGGATGCATCACTTATGCTAGATGGTAGCAACTAAGTTGGGTAAAGATCTCTACCACTTTGCTTGATTACTAAATATTCATTGATAACTACTGGAATTGAACAAGCCTAAGCATGTTACATTGGTAAATGTATGATATGTGATATTACTTGGTTTCAGCTAATTCTGTCATATCTTACCACTTCATAAATTGAAGTCAGAAACGAGAAGCACAAATACATAGGCAAAAACAATTTGCATTAAAATAAATGATAACCAAAAAATCACAATAATCTCTAAAACAATCCAACTTATTCAAATTTGTATCTTAACAAAGTATAAAACTATAAATCATAGTTTGCAATTGACATTGTTTCTACATTTGTGTGTGGTAGCTGCGTGGTATGTGGACTAGGTTGGGTGGCCATCTTTAGAACAGACCGAGAAGGCCAACGCGGCCTCTACAGGTGTTAATTATCAAACGTATGCAAAAAAAAAAACAGCAGAACCGGCCTCAGTACGTGGCACGTAAGAAACGCTCTCCGTGCTGAGATTTTATGATTAAAATATATAAACGGAGTTATAGTAACGTAAATTTTTATTTTATGTAATAAAACCTATATGATATCAAGTTACTAATCTATTCAATTTTATTTTATATCTATATACTCCGACTCAACCACATCAATAATTCATTACTTATTAGTGAATGAAAACATCGCCTTGAAACCATAGCATGATGGTAGGGCTTTTTCTACTGCTCGTCTGGCTAGCTACCAGCCTTTTTTAATTAACGTGGTCTTCAAAATCCTATTTCTCATCCTCATCCTATTGCTCATCGCAACGCGTAAATGCATTATAGGGCTTAGGCTAATGCGACGGGAGCGTGCGGCGATTCATTGAGTGATAATCACCCACTAATACCCACGAAACGGCATCACGGCGACACTTCAAACTCCTATGTTGCCAGAAACAAAGGACAGCTCTAACAGCCTAGCTACCGCCCTCAAGGTGAAAACCTGCCGCCAAATACCTATGTATGTTTCGGCAGTTAAACTTGAGAGCCAGTGCCTCCACTAGGCTTAGCGAGTCCACCGTCTTGGGCCACATCGTTACTTAATATCAGGTGAATTGTGGCTGTAATGCTAAACATGTAAAGTATTAAAAATGTATAATAAGTAAGTAACCAAATATTAAATAAAATATGGCAATAATTGTATAATATACGTCATTTTATTCTTTTTTCTATCCTAGCTCAGCAAAGTGACTGTACTTCACCTGATGGTAAGTTTCAGTACAGTCCAGTAACAGTAGTGACTGCCGTAGGGGCAAATGTCCTTCGTCAGTCGCAACTGTCTTGCAGGCCCACTAAATGTTTCTTCACGCCTCGTTTAAAAGACCCCATATTATAAGAAGGAGGGAACACCCAGATCGGAAGACGGTTCCACAGCTCCACTGTGCGACAAAGAAATGACTTTTCGAACTTTTTAATAACATTTAATAATAACTCTTCAGAGCATTCGCCATGATACAGTCTATTCTATTCTATTCTAGTCTATACTTAATTAGCAACGTCATTTAAGCTTATAAAGATATTCACAGAGGAAACTCTTCACTTCTATGCAGAGCCTGTAATATAAATGATTTATGATTTGCATATCCTTGAAATCATACAGACATCTACATACGATACACCGAATCTGTAAACAAAACAAATTTTAATTATAATGTCTTGCATGACTCGCAAGAAACCAGTCGAATATCAAATTAAATATTATGAGTCAAATCCCAAAAAGGAGGTTTAATGAGCACTTTTATGAATGTCCATATTTTCGACATAGGCCGGTCGATGACTCGCCCCGATTTAAATCGAGACGAATCTACATCTCACAAATTCACTGTGTACCCTTAAGTATCATAAGTACCTAGTACATTATTGGTTGTCGACGTCCCTAAAATGGTCTGGAAACTGATTTTCTATTAAATTATTCACAAATATTATGTATGTTATATTACGACTGTTTGTTAGACTGTTTATGTCCGTTCCTAACTGGAAAATGTTTCTTTGAAATCGGACAGAATCGAACATATATAGACGTTATGTCGCATTGTCCAACCTATGATGCGCTTGAAGCAATCAGAACGCTTTTGTGGAGACGCATCAACATGGACTTTACAAAGAACAGATATCTATAAATTGTTAGTGATGTGAAAACAACGGCATGATCAAATGTTCTTAGTGGTGTTAGGACCACAGGAGTAGTTTCACCAATTTTCAGAAATAAAGTTTCAATGATAAGTGCGTTTAAATTATAAAATATTAATATATGATTGAGATATAATATATGATAGATAATAGATAAACATCATACTAATAAATATTTTGTTAACATTTATATAACATTCAAAGATGTACTTGGAAAAAGTATTCTAATTTTGAATTTTGCGTAATGCTGTAGGAATCACTTTATTCATTCACTTCAAAATATTTTTCAGATATAGGATTTCACGTACATATTTACTACAATAAATATATATATATATATATATATATATATATATATATATATATATATATATATATATATATATATATATATATATATATATATAAGAAAAATAAAATAACGCGGAAAATAGTCTTCAATATGAAAAAAACTGCCTCAAATTCAATCACTTAAAATTCGGTCGACATATCGAAAATTATTTAACTAGTTTATCTTTAGTTTGTTTATAGTGAAACGAAAAAATCATACAATGCAAATATCTGACATAAAGCAAAGAAAAGTAACAGAATTAATTTCCATTTGGTTAGCATTCATTATTACCACATCTTTTAATAAGTTAATAAATTTTCAATAACGTAATATGCATCCGGTGACTTCTTACATATTTACAATTCCTCATTTAGCATATAAGTAATGAACTATAAGAATTGCCAGACTGATATTAAATAAATTTTAATACAATCCTTGTATCCGAAACTTGGTTTCGCTGAATTAAGCATGTGCCAAAACATTTTGGTTAATAAAATTGAATATATCAAAACATTTTTAACTTCAAATCTCGCTCGACATTTCCCCTAAGTGTTTCTGGCAATGATCCGGGCGCCGGCGGAAGTCAAGATTGGCATCCCAGGCGACCACCTCCGTTGAACAAACCCATCCTTGTTTGCCCGTTTTAACTGTGTCCTGTTGATACAAACTTGACAGATACAATGATAGGTATATTTTCAACTCGGGGGTTTGACACTCACATGACGTTTTGTAAAACCGAGCTCTGTAGCACACGCTTGCGTCATCATTCACCCACTAATGAACATATAAATTGATGAATGGTACTTAAGAATTGCGTATTAACAAGTTTAGATACGTAATAAAAATCTGACAGATCATACAAAATTAATCCAAAAAAGATAGGCCAAAAATTATTATATAATTATTAATTCAACGTGAACGAAGTCGTGGGCACACCTAGTGTATTTATATTAATATTATAAAGCGGGAAAGTTTGTTTGTTTGTTTGAACGCATTAGTCTTATGAACTACCAGTCGGATTTCGAAAATTTTTTTTTTAATTTATATAGCAATCATTGATGAAGGCTTTAGGCTATTTATTTATTTATCACGCTACCAGAAATATAATTGTATAAACCGTACCCGATGAGTTCGCCCTTAAGGAATATTATTACTATAATTTCAAAATTTTCGGTTACATTCTACAATAAGTATGCAAAATATTATTGAAATTGATTTGGAAGCTTATACATGATGTAAAAACGTATATTCAATTTTGCATTTGTTCATACCAAAGACAACTCAACTCAAAACTTGTATTTTTCTAATTGATATACTAGTTCATCAGACTTCAACGGATTCTATTTTCACGGTTTTATGAGTTGAATTTGATAAAGATGTATAATTAGCACGGAATCCATGAACTATGTGTGTGCTAAATACTAACCAATTTTTTTTAAATTGCGATGTTTGAATATGAGTGTTTAAAATTATCTACACGTTTCTCGTAAATAAATCCCTATATCCTATATTCTCGACGGACAATCGCTAATATTTTATCTATTATTACTGTAGCTTCATGTGTCATCAATTTCAATTTTGCTTTTATTACGAACACCTGTGTAACTTTAATAAAACATTCATATCAAATCTTCACGACCAAATATAATGATGTTTACAAAAAATAATTACATTCTTTGGGTTCTAAACGAGATTTTAAATAAGCATGGATTAAATTTAAAAGTCAAAGACAGTGATTTATTTTTGCGAAACTTGATGTGCGGTGTCGGCTCGACCGTTGATGAGGACTACTGCTCTTTTTACTTTGTATACCACTCAGTTTTTCAATGTCATTTTTAATTACATTAAGTGCGTAACAGGGCTGTTCACATATTTTCATTTTTTATTTTATTTGTAGCTACTTTTTTTTTTTATACGAGAGTTTGTTCATATTAAATTTATGTTCTCTGTACAAACAACCGCGGAAAAAACATCAAAAACCTTATACGCGGTTTTTAGAAAGTAACAATCTATCTTAATGTCGATATTTAAATAAGCGCCCGGTCAACCTTGAGCCAGTCTGAGTAGAGTCGAGTGGTGATCCTCGACTGGTATTCCTCTTCGCTAACGCCCTCACTACGCCCGCTATTATTAAACGAGTTCATTGGAACATCTATTTGCGCAATTTGTAGCATCGCAGCTAAGCATTCCAACGACCTTACTTATTATGCCTCTGCAGGAGTTGTGCGTTTTATTTACTTTGAACATTGTTTTGGCTTCTGATTGTGTACCGACTTGCTTAGTGTACGCTGCAATAGCAAACTTTTTCTTATAACATTACAATTTTCTATCACTGAGTTTTTGATATTTAAATATATCTAAGCAAGTATAAGTTCAGATTGCTAATTAAAGTTCTCAGACTTTCCCTATTCTATCTATACGCTATTGTGTAGCACACAACTTAATTCGTATGAATTTTTAGTAGTCATGGAGTTTGACTTGACGCATGCGCTCTTCCCGGCATTTTCACACGCGTCGTCCATTCACGGCGCAATTAATGCGTCTGTTGAGACTTTAGAGACTGTTTTTATTCAGGTAAATATTCAGGCCGGATCGTGTCTTCGACGGACACTATGTTTTGAAAGTCAAATTCTATATGAAACATTAAAATTTCGGTTGATGTGTCCAACCGGAGCCGCTCGGCTCGGCTCGAGGCGGCGCGAAGCGCAACGCGACGCGAGGAGGCGCGGAGTATCTGTGTAACGTGGCCGTGTCGGTGTAGCGGCAGCGCGAGTGTGCGCCGCGCGACGGTGCGCGTGTGCTGGTGTGCCGACCGCCGAGGTTCGTCGCGGCGCGCCCCGTCAGTTGGCGGCGGCGACTCACTCGCGTCGTCTCGTATATTAACTACTCTCAGTATTATTGCTGCACTCCACGCGCACCTGCCATTTTTCAGGCTTTATCGGCTCTCACGCTCGCGCGTTCTTGGTATTCCGCGTTTTCACTTGCCACTGCTTTGCTCTCTGCCAGCGCTGTCGCGTCGGTTATTAAAACTTTAAACATTGGTGCGTGCTCTAACTTTGGTTGGACAAGCCGCCGCGTGCTGTAACAGTGTAATCGTGAGTCTCCCAGTGCGGATGTGCAGTGATGGATGAGTAGACAAAGGCTCTAGTGTTCCGTGAGGCCAGCGATTCACAATTTATCTAGGAGTACGAGACGAGGCCGGCAAAATTGAGCCTAAACTGTATTTAGGTGAGTTTAATATCCCTTTGGGGACGATGCGAGGTTGGCCGATTATTATTTATAGAGCTTAATAAGTAAGGAAACTTCTTGATAGATAGGACTCACAAACGATACCGAATCGTCAGCAACGCACAGCTGATTCATAGTGTAACTAATATCTTGTCCTATTTAAGAATATTGCGGTCATTCATATATTATTGTAATCATATTTGCGGACCTTATATACAAATATATCAACTGCACTCAATTACTTGTAAACATAGTTCAAAATGTAGCGTGCAATCGTGGTGGGCACAGAGGTATTAAACACAATACAGGAAACACATGTTTGTGTTAAGCTCTGTACTATAATATAAATTAACATCATGTTGACAGAAATATAGTAAGGAACTAACTTTAGAGCACTGTTACACTGAAACTGATTCAGCTTTTCGTAACCACTACAATGATAGGAGTTGAGAAGAAAATTCAATATACATTTAAATCGGAAAACTTTGTGTATCCATATAGCGAAGTAGAAGTTTACCAATTTTGTTAAATCTATAATAATTTACCAATATTTATGTGAATCAACGTAAACTCGAAGTGGGAGAGTTTGGTTTCTTTATTTGATTTTTTTGTTACAATTACTATAGCAATACATAAATATGCCAGCTACTAATTTATCTTACATCAAATTTTCTAATAAGTGTAGCGATAACAACGATCCTGATTTGAACTCTGCCTAAAATTAAATCTGTTCCATACGAATGGAGAAAAAAATATATAAATATAGTTTAAAACGGGCAAAAACTCATTCTTTATGAAATTAATAATATAATAAATATTAATAATAATAGAGGGTGCCAATTATCACGTAAACATTTTTGTTTGTTGGGCGCATTATTAAAAATAAAGAATGATACAGTTATTTTGTAGTTTTTATTAAATCCAATACTTATTCGTGTTTTAACTGTTTTAAATTCACATGTAATTATTATAAATAAGGTTGCTAAGCTAAAATAATTTTATACTTGTGCGTATTAAGTAATAAGAAACTTAGGTCAACAACTTGCAACACCCAGCTTTGCAAATTGAATTAGCTAAGAGACAAGTCCAATGCAATAGAATTATATCCCGCTAATACTTTCATTGGATAAAATACTCACTCAGTTTGTACCCTCGTTAACTTTAATAAATGATGTAACAACGTTCTTATTCATAAAAAATACTGTTATACATGTTAAACAGAGACTGAAATCTTGTTTATTGACGCTTTTGAATTAATTTACTCAGAAAGGGTTGTTGTATATTTCACCATATCCAACTCTGTTACCCGTTAATTTAAGAGTTCAAAAAGTTCGATTTGCTTCTAGTAACTCTCATGACCCAATGATACCTATTAATATCAGTTCTACATATATTACTAGTGAAAAAAAAAGGTTTTTTTGATGAATTACAAATTGCTGAAAAATCTATAACTTTTTATATATTTCTCAGTTCTTATCTTGTTTATCGGTCAGCGCTTTCCAATGTATCCTCCATCAATCAAGTTCTCAGCATGTTTGTTTTGGCTGTAGTTCAAAGAGTATAGAGAAAAATGTGCCAATCTCAGAAGCAGGACAAGGTTGTGCCCTCAATTCCCGCGCGGAAAAGTCGTGGACCGCGTAATAAAATTCGCAATTGCGAATTCATACCGTTCCATTAGAAACTCTTCATTTGTGGAAAATCAAATCGACTAACTCGAAGTCTCGACCAGATTGCACCGTTGATATACGATCTATATATGAATCACTCAAATGAATACGTTTATAAGAAAAGGAAAGTAACTTAAGGCGGGAACTGGATTTTCCATCTCTGTCGTCGTTATGACCTATGATATTTTTTGTATAACTTTTGTATATTATGCCACCTGGCAAACAAACGCATTGCACACTTGATTGTTAGCGAAAACTTATACCACTAGAGATACAATTATTGCGTTTCTGACCCTAATTTCTTTTTACATAAGGAATTCTTGAGTCCCACTCATCGAAGAAACAGTCGACCAGGCCTCAGTAGAGAGAAAAATTAGAAATCATCATATTTATCAGAAGTCGTCAATAATTCGAAATGTAAAAAAAAAAAACTGTAATGAATTTCCTCGTGTTGAAATAAAAACCTACTGTATTACATGAACACGGTGTGATAAGGTAAATGTAAAATTCTAACCAGGGCTGCTTATCACATTTTACTTTTTTGATTTCATGTAATATTTATTTTATACAAGCTGACCTGGCAGACCTTGTTCTGCTTTTTTTGAGTAGTCAATCACATCGACTACAGCGACATCTATCGCGTTAGGATCACATATCGAGATAAAAAGTATCCTATCTCTCAAGTTGGTTCAAACTGCAGACAGTGTACAAAATGTGATTAAAATCGGTTCAGTAGTTTAGGAGTTCATCCCGGACAAAAAACGTGACCCGAATTTTTTATATATAAAAATTAATATTTTTTTACTTCTTGCTGTATATTTTTCTAAATTATAATAATATAAGCAACTGATATAGGGTATGACATTCAAATTCTTTGGGTTTATCTCAATAAAGACTTCACCTATATTAAAAGTTAACATGTGTATTTAATTTCAAAAAGATAATCCATTAATATATTAAATAAAGTGTTATATAAAAATAAAATTTATGAAGAACAATCTTGGTAAGTGTAAATATTTGGCTCATCTAACCTACTACAACTTTTAATTTACACTTAAACACTTATTTTGAATCGGAGTTCCTTTATTTTACACATACATTTTCAGCCATCATATAATCAAGAAGTGATAAACATAGATTAAAGAGAAATGGAAAGAAAGAACAAAAGGAGTGTAACAAAGAGAAAAGTAAAATAAGAAGTATGAAAAACCTACCATTAACTGTTCGTGATCTCGGATAGATAGTGCAACGATGTTCATTATCACGGGTATCGTCACGAGGCGCCGCTGGTTGCTTGTGTCAACAGAGACGCGATTGCAGGTACCAGCGAACACCAGAGGTCGTTCACCCCGACCGTAACCGATATTTGGATACACTGTATATATAATATAGGCATGCAGGCTCTAAAATGCAGCAAGTGAAAAATTTTGTTTCTAGTAAAAAATGCAAAACTTTTTTATTCCTTTCGTACTCATTAGGAATGACTTTATTATATAATTCATTCTAATATATAAAATATATAAAGCTAAATGTCGTTTTGAAATGTAATGTTCTTTTTTATTACACTTACAACAAATTTAAATTTATTTACATATATAGCAAAACATCAATATTGAATAAATTTACTATATAGTGACAAATAAAATAAGATTTTTTATTTTGAATCTTGGAAGCATTTATGTATCTCAAGGAACTTATAACAAACTAATGAAACAGACTACATATCAATTATTATTGTAGATTTCTCATTTTATTTATGTTTATATGTTGCCACTTCACCATTTACCCGCCTATTCCCTTCATCTTCCCAAAATTATCAAACCCTATCACTTGCCAAATGCAGTAATAGACTCAGAGGACTGAATTGCCAAGATTAAACAAGAAGAAGAATTGAAGTATGTAATTTTTGACGGGATCTTGATCTTTTATGTTGTGATTTTTATTTTAATTTACATGCTTACTTATTGAATCCTATATTGTGTAATATAGGTGATATTTTACGTAATGTATTGTAACTGAAGAGCACAAGTGAAGTAAATTATGAATAATTATTCGGAATATGATATTTTAGTTGCCACAAAAACTTCAAGAAGAACCGTAACAAGAGAGTTACCACCTTGTTGAAGATAGTTTCATCTGCCCAAAACGCCCAAATCTTATCATTTGAAAATAGCAGTAATAGTCTCTAAGAAGGACTGAGTTGCCAAGAATAAAAAAGAAGAAGAACTCAAGGAGTTAACACTCATCTTTAAGTTATGATCTATAGAGAAGACGTTCAAAAACGATAATTAATCTGAGTCCGCGCATGCTTACTCACAAAATTGGACGGACGACAGCCACGTGTCCCATTCTGCCATTGGCCCGATAAGTACTAATACCATATATTAGAGAATTCGAAACGTGTCGTCGACTTATGAATATGGAATGTAGTTTTGTCATTTCGGTCACAAGATTTGTCGAATTTAAATACGAGTAACATCCTTATGTTCAGTTCTTAATATATAAAGGGTTATTTTTATATATATATTAAACTGGTTTTACGGAGTGTTATTCTAGGTTCGATAAGATGAAAGCCTGTTTAAAATTAAAAAAGTCAAATATCTAAAAACATACTAAAATGGTAATTGGAGTGGTTTAAAGGTTATAAAAAATAACAAGAAATTGTCAAATTTTATTATTTGTTATCAAATTACATCGTATTACATCCAGAAGTAAGATTTTTTTGTTTATAGTATATGTAGTTTTAGCATTTGATCTCACTATTTGAATATTTTACATGCTTAGTTTAGACAAACCTGCTTAGACAAAACTACCAGTTGTGTAAACGTCAATTGATATTTAGCGACAGTTTTTATAGCTTCAAGGTAGTAGCTTATCAAATAATAACAGTTCTCCCAACACACAGTCACTTATGTAACGATTTCTTTCTTTATTACAAACTAAAGCCCATTTTAAGATTCAAACTCATATTGATCGACCTGATATTCGAACACTCTATAACTAAGTCCTTATTTCTTCGGCAAGCATTTTAAAAAACCTATTACAATCCATGGTAAAGATTAAGTTTAATGCATATTTAAGTAATCTACATTATCGTCATGTTCATATGGCAATTTTTAAACTGCATGGTGTAGCAGATAACATTAACAAAAGTAATTTGACGTGATTGAAGCATGTTGTTTAAATCCAGTGTTGACTTTAAAACAAACCCTTATTGAGGTGACGGACACTGAGGGTTTTTGTGGTGCAAAACATACTTTTAAATTAAGTGTACGAAAATATAGGATAATTACGCATTAACAGTATTCTAGTAAATTAGAAATTTTAAATTATTATATTTTTATATTTTGGGTCGCATTAGGATTACAAAAGCAACGGGCAAATACAAATGACTTGCTTTATCCTTTTTTTATTTGATTATAGATAGATTTATGTGATTATAAATAAGATATATATTTTTAGATAATCTGGTTATCAGTCTTAGGTAGATTGGTGATCGAGACGTATAAATTCTACGTTGTGGATCTATCTAACACCGAATTCAATTGTTGAGGCATGACAACAAAAGAAATGTATCTCTCAACTGTGCGGACAAAGGAAAGTTATTGCCTTGCAGTGAGCGTTACAAAGCAGCTTTTGTTGAGAAAATCCGTGTGCATTTCAGAAAAATGATACGTACTTTTACGCAGACTTGCTGATCTGGAATTTGCGCATGATATCTAAGCAAATATGTACATTTTTTTTACAGGATTCATGTATGAATAAGAAGTTTCTTAGATTCAATAACTAGCACAGACCGTGTCTAAGAAAATGTGGTTGAATATTCAGACTAATCATCAACATTTTATAACTATGCAAACCTGTAATTTTATTATAAGCCACGAACGAGTAGGTGGTTTTTTGATGTGCTTACATTTTGTTTAGTAGACTCTAAACTTGTGGGCGTAAAAGCGACAGGGATAAAGTTGACGGCAAGACAACACGCGACGTTTATTAATAGAGCAAATGACTTCAGTGTAACCTCCAGATTAATTATATAAATCTAATTTTGAAATATTTTTACTCTGACGTTAACATTGTATGCTTATTAATACTGGCATTAATGCCCATTACAGTGTATGTCGTTTTTCGTACTCAATATAGTAAAATGTTAACCATGTTCCGTAACTAAAATGAAATATCAAAGCCTTATTACATAAAAATCACTTCGATAATACTCTTTGAGTGTCAAAATCGTCCTTGTTTACAAAACCGGTGTGAGTTATAAAATTGAAATTAATATCAAATACCTGTGTGATCTCGTAGCCTAATAAAAAATAAAGTTTTAACGAGTTACAGCTTATCATAAAAGTAACTATTACTGACCAGCCTCAAAATTTATAGGGAATTTACTGGAGATCAACAATCTTCGCATCGGACTAGGAGATTGGTTTGTTACCAAAATAAGTATTATATTTAAAAGTATAAAATTCCTTTTCTTTAATTTAATTATAGCTAAATTACGGCTAATTTCTATATTTTTTTCAAATCGACCGTAAAAATAAAGTTTCATTTAGTATCAAATAAGGTGTACAGTAACTCATTATAAAAAAATATTTTCTACATTAAAACCATAAACAGGTGCGATACTTCAAATAAATATCGTCACTCCGCCATATTATTATTTGAGTACTATTAGTATAAAGAGAAGATAATCAAAACATATGTTGGTCTTCAACTAGCTTGATATTTCACTTTCAAGAAATTAAGGCAATCATCCTTTGGTATGGCGATTACTTAATCTTATTACTGTCCAGCATGAAAATATTGGAACTAATATTACAGCCAAATGAGAATTCTAAGACGTCATAAAATGAACCTATCTATAAGTTATTTCAAAGTCTCATGTAGACGAGTTAAGATATTCAAGATCAAAGGTCGCAAAAACTGTTTTTTATATCTTGTTTTATTTGCTTCAGATGGCATTTTAAGCTTAAACGAAACATGTAAAGCATAAAAGCTTTTATTTACTTGAGTCTTAGGTAAAAATTCGTAGACTTCTTCATTGTAAGATAGTACAATCAAACCAAATTTCTTCAAATGCAATTTTGCAAATGCAATCTACACTAGATTATCACCATTAAGATTCGAAAATTATAAAATGTATGAAATAATAAATTGACTGTAGTTTCTCCCAATAAACTTTTACGTTAGTGCTAAGAACAACTATGCAAAATTTCAGCTCAATTGGATAAGTTAAAACACAAACATTTATTTCTATGTACAACAAGAATACAAAGTAAAGTTATAATAAATAAAATTTGATATGTTTTAACATACATTGTGTTATTTATCTGCAAATGTTTAGCATCACCCTATATTACCTCTTGTTTGTTTGTTTTTTTTTCTGAGAGAATCATGACTACAAAATAAATGGACTCTCTGAAATGCAAGTTAAATATGTCTTCCCTTTACCTTACTTAGCTGTAGTAGTAGCGTTAGTAGTAACGTAATGTTAAGAAGACTAAAACCTTCCTCGATGTCCTCGATCCCCTATAAAAATCATTTTTTTTTATAATCCCACTGGTAGGTCCTAAGATTTTCGCGTTCAAACAAACAAACTTTTCCGCTTTATAATATTATTATAAATGTCATTGTTCTTCTGACTGATAGAAACGGTAAAGTAACTAAAGAAAGAGTATAAAATAAACAAACATCACTATAACATCATTAAATATATAATCCAGTAAATGCGTGAAGAATAATGAATTGAAAGGACAAATCTAGAGCAACAATATACTCATAATTTAAAAACGATGTATGAAGTTATTTATTTTATTCGCGTTATTACTTGTAACCAATTTTCTGACCAATACATTAAAGATACAGGTAACAAAAATCCCCTTTGTTTTATTATATAAGTGAATCCTTGTAAAGTTAATCTAACGTTAGAAAAAAACTGTATTACAAGAAACAGAAGGTAAGATAGCTATGTTTCTCCGTCGCTGGCATCTATAAATCTTGTAAAGCTTTTAAGTCTATATTGATTTTGGATAATAAGTAAAAGACGTATAATTTATTCAGTTTAATATAAAGTTAGGAATCATGAACATTAACAATATATTACATTTATAAAGAAGGTTATAAAATAACTTGGACGCTATATCAGTAACTAAATTTATAATTTTATACAAATCATTATAGAATTTTTCCAGTAACCAATTTGATATATAAAATAATTACATAAATCATCACCAAAACCGTAATATAAGAAAGAAGAGGAAATTAAAGAAATAGCAAATATTTTGATATGTTTGCTTTGATAAACCAGATTTATTAATTCATGATATTCAGGATATCAATTTCGAAGGTGAAAAACATCATACCAATTACAGTATTGTGCAAATTAATAAAATCAACCTGAAGATTTTCATTTCTCGCACTTCAGAGCGGACAAACATTGAAAATATAACTTACAATTCTTGGTCTGTTTTTAGGAATTTTTATTTGAAAGTTTATTCTATGTTTTAAGTTTTAAAAATTATATTCGTGAATATTAGAAGGCTTGTATAGTCCCTTCAGTAATTAGTTTGTGCTGTTTTACTTGCGAAATGGATATTTAGCCAAGGAAGTATGAAAAAACAGATTGGAAAAAGTGGATCTACAAGGCTGAAAAATGCTCTATTTACCGCTGAAATTCAATTCATAGTTCGTGGACAGCAGTTTAGAAACATCGAGAAGTTTCAAAGTAAAATTACTGCAGCTCATAATGGCCAGACTGTAAAACATCCAGTTATAAAAATGTTTTGCGTTGTTTCTCATACGGGGGTTTGGAAAATTGGTGCCAGTCGATGGTATGATTAACAATGCATAAAATAAATCCAAAAGCATTTGAATGAGGAACTTTAAAAATGTAAACCCCAAAGTAGAACAGTTCTTCAACAAAACTGTTCCCTGCCACAAATCACAAGAAATGATGAAATATCTCAAGAATAATGGCGATTACTTTTATTGACTGGCCTGGGAATTCACCAGATCTGAACCTCATTGAAAATTTATGGGCCATTTGCAAAGCGAGAATAAGCAAAATCGACTGCACTACAAAAACAAAGATGATCGAAATAGTCATTTGGGTGTGGTATCGTGATGAGAGGATTTCGGAAAAGTGTCAAAAATTCCAGGAAACCATGCCAAAACAAATACAAGCGATAATTGAAGCTGAAAAGGGATATATTTCGCATTAGTTAGCATAAATGTGAGTATAAAATTTTATGAAATAATATTTTCTAGAACCAATAAACACTTTTTCTATAAAAAATATCCATGATTCCATTAATTTGCACAATGCTGTACATAATTTGTTTATTCAATTAGGTAATTTTATCGCTTATTTTAAAATTAATTTATTTAAATATTGCGCAAACGATAACATGTGTTTCTTTGACTTCGATAGACTATCCAATTTGAAGGATTTCTCATAAAGTTACACGTGTTATGATGTGTATTTGATTTGTGCAAATATATTTTTATTTATATAGCTATATAAAGAGCAATGTCCTATCTCAATCAGCGTTGCCCGGATTACTTTATGTAGGTTAAAAAAATTAAATTTGTTTTAATCGTATTTATATTGTAATCACATAAGATTCCTTAAAATTTAAACTCTAAGAGAAAATCGTGGTATCGTGGTAAACTTTGTATGCGAAGTAAATTTTCGGATCAGACAACTACTTATGCAAATATAGCATAAAACTATTTGCTGTATTTCAACTATTTCTTGCTTTATCCGCCTGAAATACACAGTACAATTCGTTAATTTATATATGAACACGACAAAAACAACATATTACTTCGATTAAAATGTAAATTTTCAAAATCATTGTAAATATAGCCGCACAAGGAAAGATGCAATATTTTTTTATTTATTTGTTTTAAGGAATATTCAGCAGTTAACATATAATTCAAAATAAAATAAGCAACTTCAAGCTAATTAGAGATATTCACTAGTAAAAGTATAAAGGAATCGATTTATACTGATTTTATTATAGAATTATGTGTACTAATTTAATCTCATTCATACATAACTGACATATGATTTTTAAGAAACGTTAACAAAACTAAACGTTTCTGAGACTGTTTAAAATTGAATCATATTTTGTATGAAACAGTAATAAATATGATAATTTGATATTATACGGTCTGTAATTATATAACAAAGAGTATGTGATTATAAGCAATTTCGAATTACCAAACAATTGATCCATTGAAGCATTGAATGGGAAAAAAATAAGAACACGGAGTCAACAAATATGTATGTTAGTTCTTAATAATTTTACAACTTTGAAGCATGTTTTGTAGGATAGGAAGAATGATCGATTTGAATTTGTTGTAAAAAATCAACGAATGAAAATTGACAATATTTTGTGTGTCGATAGCCGGCACGCCACGCCGCGTCGCGCCGTACTTGGCCACACTTTCAAATCACGCCGTCTGCGTCCGTCTTACTCTTGTGCATTCCACAACTCGCTCACCCACAGCACGCGGACCGGTCTCGAGCATTGTACCAAACGAGCACACACGACCAGTTTACGTGGTTCGCCAGCGGTTCCACGTGTCCGACAACCTCACGGCATTTTGCCGCGGTTGGATATTAAGAAGCGAGGTGCGGTCTCAAGGTGAATCGCCCGGTCAACATACGCTGGATCCGATCAAATACCTAGACCAAACATTGCCGCGTGACCTAACAATAAATAATATAACAAGTTAATAAACAATTTTGGTGATGATCTTTTCTATTGTGTGGTTAGAAAACAATAAATCAGTACAAATACATCAGTCATAAATTTTGTTCATCCATATTGGGTACCATTCATAAACCGTATTACCGTATTTGTGTGCATAAAAACTAAGTGTTGTAACTTGGAAAAATCCATTAGAATTAAAACAAAGCAATTTTTAGGCATTACGTTCTGTGAAGAGACTGTAATGATACTTTAATACAGCCTTAGAAATGGAAAATAACTGGATCGTTTGACGTTATGTTTTAAATACAACTCGTGGCAGATATTTTTTATTAGCATTAAAATAGTAATTAATCGCGTGCTATACTTTTACAGTGTTAACTAAACATACTGGTATATTTATTTCTTCTATATTTTTTAAGAACAATAATGCATTAATATCATCGATCACAAAGGAATATTGATAATACAGCCTTTACGAAAGTGACGCCAGAACATAATATCAGAGACAGTTCTCGGACATTGCGGTGAAAATCATCATTCTGACATCATATTGATATAATTTAACCTAATGGCTTTCTAGAAAATAAAATATTTAAAACATACTACAATATCAAATATAATTAACAGTAGAAAAGTAGAATTGAATAAGGTGTATCGCCAAAATTAAAACAACGGCAGACCTTTTTTTTTTAAATATTACCTATTTATTTCGTTAATTATATAACATGCCAAAATACTTTGATAGAGGTACATCTCGGATGAAGTTAACACATTATGAATAAATTTTCCATGTTATAAACTCTGAGTTGAAAATTTCAACTTAAAATACATTGAAAGATTAAAGTTATCATTAATATTGTTTCTCTACATTTATAAGATTGTATTTTATACCTATGTTATTTATTATCGAATACTTTACACTTAACTAAGTTATCTATAAGCGTAGTTTACATAGAAAATACATAATAAAGACAGCCAGTCCTTGCACTATGCTTAGCGTGTCCACCAACTTGGATCATATCGTCAGTTAACATCAGGTGAGATTGTGGCAATAACGCTAAAACTTAATTATTTAAAAAAAATGTTTGTTTTAAATAATTACTGATACAATTTTCGAAATGAATGTCAGTGAAAAATATACAAAATGTTAATTTTGTGCGTGACTTCTTAACAAAACATGTTTGTTCTATACAGCAAACGTCGCTCACATACAATATGTTTTGTACGCTAATTTGTATTAAAATGTTCCTGTATTTGCACGTGCGCCAAACACACGACTAAATTTGAAAGAGCTAAGTTTCTAAGGATTCCTAATGGCGTTAGAACGTATTCTAAATTGGACGTTATATTATTATATCTAACCCTAAAATCGATGTCAATAGAGCGAGTACAATGGGGCCGCACACGGCCGTTGACCGAAATAAAAAATAAACATCGCGGGCCAGTCGCTAAGGAATTGGGAACTAGATCGTGATTCATACGTACTTACATATATGTATGGAAAATACGATGGATATAACAAGCCTTTGACTTTTGTACTGCTTGAAATCATATTTGACTTATTAGTTTTCTTTGTCGTGAAAATAAGACAAAACGCTCCCGGTTCGTTGTCCGATATAGGCTATAATTTTCTTCAATGATGTTTTCATCACTGGATGAATACACGAACATGCATAATCATTGTAAGGATCATTATCTAATTGGGATGCAACCACCATGTACATGGTAACAAACGGTCACAGTTACTGTTTTGGTTTTTTGTGTGTGGAGAACAAGCTGATATTAGTCATGTGCGTAGAGGCTTACAAGGCTGGCATGATAAAGTAAAGAATACCGTCGATGAATTACAAATCTCTTATTAGTCACCATTGTGTTTTTATTATAGTCTTTCTTCAGATTCATACATGCAAATGGTACAATAATAGATATAAACAAAAAAAAACACCGAAATCTCTATTTTAATATCACAACTATTTATTATGATATTTCATGGAAAAACTGTGCGAACCAACTAAATCAAGTTAAAAGAAGATATATTACAAATCTGTTAGTAGTCACCACTGTTCTTTTCTTGTGGTCTTTCTTCAGAATCATATATATAAATGGTACAAAATACGCAGGAATAAAATGTGTATTTTAATAATACAAACTATTAATTTCATGGAAAAACTACGAGCCACACTGAATCAGGTTATAATTATCTTAAAATGACAACGGTCAACTTGATTCGGTCCGTTTAGATACATAATTTTTTTCATGAGGGTTACTTACGTAACAGATTCATGTTTAAGTTTTGTCAGTTCTGTATCAAGTTTTGTCTTGATACAAGAAAGAGATCAATATAAATTTCTATATAAGGAAGACAGTTCACGATACGACTCATTCAAATTTTCTGTGAAACGTCTAGAAATTAGCTTTGAATATAGATTATGAAGCTTTTTATAACTGAGCAAGATCTGAGTGCGGAAGCACTTTCACGAAGCTTCCTTCTATCGCTTAAGAAAAATGTTTGAAACAGCAGCTGCGTGCTAATTAAGATGTGACTGACATTATAAAATGCAAAAAATTGGTTGTACTTAACTACAAGCTGCAGTGACTAGTCAATATCAAATGTAACTATATGTCTACTCCATACTTCAAAGTGCAAGAAGGAAACGCTTGATACAAAATTACCCAAATAGCCAGAAGCAACAGGAAAAACACACTTGACAACAAGAAATTCGCCATAACGCAAAGATTGAATACAGTGCATGCAGAAAGGGCGTACTTTCCTCGGTACGAGCTATGTCTGAGCCAATTCCGTTATACTCACAAAATAGACATACAAATATAACTTTTAGTTTAGAACTAACGTTAGCTGTTGGCCTTGTTACAGCGCGGACGGGAAACAGATATTACATATAAATATATTACCGTGTAGAATTTGTACTTGTAATTAGTCTAGGACATAATAGTTTTATAATAAAAATTATATTAGGTGTATTATTTTTATCTGTATATCAGAGGCCCTCTAACGTACACGATCATGCCATTTGTAACCGTCTTTTTTGCTTCCATCACGTTTCGCTGTATGAATGTGGAGACATTGACAAATGGTGCTAAAACCGACAACCTAAGCTTACTTGTGTAGTATTTGTATCTTGAATAGACGGTCTGTTTCAATAAGATTACAAATTATTTATTATATTAGAGGCCTACCCATATTTTTATTAGTGATTTTACATATATATATGTGTATGTACATTGAGGGCAATATTTTTTTACATTCCCAAAAATCTTAACGAGGTACTTCATACATTGTGTGAAATTAACAATTACATTTTTGTGTTAACACCGTTAAATTTACTTTCAATGTGTACTCGTCTTTAGTTTATTAATTTATCAAAAATACTGGTTATCTTCTGAGATTCATATGTACCTTTGACAATGTTCCATGCTATAATGGTGGGCTAGAGCATTGCGAAGTGATTGACAGTGGTTCATGGCAGGCTGACCCATTTGACCAACGGAGCGACAAGCAGATGTGAAAACCGGCCAAGGCGTTCGCTTCTGACTTACAATTCGACCTGATTTCCTATGATATTACAATTCCAACAAAAACTATATCTGGAACTTTAGATATCTTTTATTCTGTAAAAACGCAATTGCGTAAAAGTACTTAAAAACGGTTTGGCTTCATACATAGTGTTTCTTTGAGGAATAAATATACCATAATTTATTTTGTTATTTATGCCAAGAAAACTTAATACGAAACGACGATAATTAATATACAGCGTATGTAAAGAATATATGATTTAACATATTTATCATAAACTGGACTAGAACTAGTTGAAAAAAGACAATAACATGTTATATATCAGTATATCTAATTCTTTAATAATAACTTTAACTTTCTTTGAATGAAAAAAATAATAATAAGAAGACTATCTTCATTTGTCTTGTAATACTATTGGTGAGTCTTTAAAAGATCGTATTGTGATGTATAATAGGATTGTAAATTAAATTGCCCGTAAATTCATCATTACTATGTTCAGATAGTATGACATGCGTTTATTATACACATTGTTTTATGATTTTAAATTTCTTTCCTTAGAACAAGACACAAGTAGTCAGTCGACATCCTATATCAAAATTTAATTGATTTACGATAATTGCCCTGAGATATTTCATTCATAAAATGTTTTTCATATATTTTGCCAAAGTTCATTCCCCTTGTCAATCCGATTACAGGTTTTATTTCCGTCAATTTCGATAAATCTGTAAACACGTATAATCCAGTTACAAACTAACAACCGGCGAGTATCATTTTGTGAGTATGTAAATATGTATATTTGAAGATACGAGTATACGAGATACACTATATATCTTTAAAATGAAATATCTAGTATATACAAGCATCCTCTGCGAACTGATATGAAACTTTTATAATGTTCGCTCTATCCTGTTATGCAATATCATGTATTATTATATTTAACATTATGATAACAAACTTCCGAATTTCATAAAAGTATATACTACATGCAATTTTATAGTACTAACCATATTATAGTTTTCTTTTTACGGCATTTAGTAATGCGATTGGTAAAACATTATTAAAGTTTTTGAATGATTTCAAGGTTGAGTTAATTTTGTTTACTTAATCTCATCGTCTTTTTATTTGAGATTCTTGAAGCATAAATACATAAAGTATTCTATTTTGGATCCAAGAATATGAACATAGTTAAACTATAGATTATATAGGTATATAACGTACAATTACACGATTCAAAGAACTTGCTATAATGATTGCGTGACGTGGTATAGGTGGTAACATAGACTTGCAATAAACCAACGGAAATGAGTTTTTATTAAATCTACAAATAAAAAAATACAATCATGCCCGTGGGAAATCTTTAATTGTGAGGAGTACATTTATTCATCTAGTTTTTTACAACAGTTCTAACACTAAACACTTTTTGTGTCATATAATAAAGCTACATTGATTTGAGATAATTTGCTTAGTTTTAAAAGTGACTGGAACTATGTACAAAAGAAAAGTTTTATTTAGGAAAAAATAATTACCACCAATATTTCTTAAATCGGAAAAATAGCCGTAGCCGGAAACTGTGTAAGTAGGAAGAGAGCTATTGATCAGGCCAACGGGTTAACCGTAGTGAGGGGAAGGGCATAGAACAGAGGTGCGGCCGGCAGTTTGGGCGGGCGGTGCGTACCGCGGGCGGCGTGCGTTCCCCCGGGTTCAAGGGCAAGGTCTTGGCCCATTCATTTCGGAACACGTGTCTAAAAGTAAATATAGTATGCGTAACACAGTTATGCCATCACTGTTGTAATATAGCCGCCAACTGCTCCTCGATCGTGCAATCCTTTCCAGATTTATTTTAATTCGCTCTCGGTCCGCTCCCACGCTGTATAACAATAGAATCACGCGTGTGATACGAAAATGCTATAACAAGTTTGTTGAATTAACTTTTAAAGTGGTAACAAAGTTAAGTGATAGGCACACAACAGCCAGCCATAGAAATGAAACAAAGAAATACATTGCATAAGATATTTTGCAATTGTTTATCATATCACCAAAATCATATTCGCCTAAAATTTATTTTATAATACTTCATGTATGTGTTTATAAAATCTAGTCTCGCGTCAATGGACGTGAGTTCGAATCCAACTGCAATGAGCTTTAGTTTTCAGTGAAGGAAAATATCATTATGAAACCATAGCATGGTGGTAGATTTTTCCAAAGCCCGCTTGGCTAGTTACCATCCTCTATTTGAAAATCTGCCGTCAAATACCTATAGGTGTGTTCCGGTAGTTGAACTTGAGAGCCAGTCTCACCATTAGGTCTAGTGTGTTCCCCATATTGGGTCACATCGTCACTTAAAATCCGCTGATATTGTCGCCAAAATAATAATAAAATATATATAACAGTGAGCCGACAAAAAAACCGTCGCTAAGGACTAAAAAGATGTTGTCTGTGAAAATGTTTTTTTTTCCAAGTTACGCCTATGAAGATATATTTGTAAGATAAAATAGTACACTATTTCGGCAATTTAAATTTCTAGAATATAATTAAATATAAAATGTAAAACCTGATTCAAGTTAGCTTACATGAAAAATTTAAATTCGCCTAATAGAATATGTGAATCCTACAATTAGTAAGTTTAGAGAAAGGCAAATATGATCATGAAAGCGTACTTTGGTTTAGCGTCTTTTTGCAGCTAACTACTACTATAAAATTGAATATACTTATTTAAAGAGAAAATTTCATTCGCCTAAAACACAATATATGAATCATTCTTTTGATTGATTATTCATATTGAATCATTAAGAAAAGACGGATTTATCGACGAAGTATAAATAATTAAATAAATTCACTTTGAGATATAAACAGTCTTTCAACACATCGTCATTTCATATTAGTTAAGTTTGTAGTCATGCACTTGTGCAAAATGGAGATGTATTCTTCGAGAAAAACTTCTTTTCGTAATTCATAAATAGATAAACATCTACTTTATTACACGGTGGTAGTATATAAAAGTTTTGTCCAATTGTATTGCAACCATCATACCGCTAGTAATTAATACCTGCGGTAGTGGTACGCTTAGGCATGTCGTATTCTGGGATCAGTTCGACCATGTTATATAACCAAGTGGCGTGGTAGGAATCAACAAGTACCTTCCGAGACTACAGCAAGTGAGGACCGGCGTTGCATTGCAATCTCTCGGTTGTTGTTTTTGTTGAATGTTTTGGGATCGTTCTATGTTTACTATCAAGTACAGTGGTATCACTCCGACATGCTTTTACATAGAAAAGTGTTGATTACCTTTGGAATGTCCAGGTATTCTGCTGATCATTCCACAGAGAATGTTGTAAAGATGACGCATGATAGCATGCCAAACAAAACAACGCTTTAATGCTCTTACCATGAATCACTAATGGTACAGGCTTTAAATTTATAGAAACTGATTTGCCAAATAATAGAGATGGAAACATAAATAGAACACTGAGTATTTTATCTGATTATCTAAATTTCATTAACTTAATAAAGAATTTCGTTTCTTACTGGAAATGTAATTTAAAATCGGACGCGTTACAACCTTAATAGAACCCATCGAGGTAAAGAGAAACAGGTAAAAAAGCACTTGTAAGCTACTCACTACTAATTTGGTATCTATAGAAATCGAATTCTACTTCCAACGCAATTGGATTTCTAATTATATGAAGAATATACAATTTAGATGATATAGTGATGGGTGTTATTGGTAATGGCATATAAATGAAAACCTAGATAGGTAATATACGCACTGTAGTTAAGTGTTGTTCAATAGAATTACCGGCTTTGCAATAAAAACAAAGCCGTCGCAGAATTTATAGCCGTACTGTAGGCTGGCGTTCAAAGCACCCCTTATACGAGCGCTCCTATAAACATAAACATGGAAAATGCACAAAAGCCTCTCGGGCGTCGCGTCGTTGTCAGATAAAGTTGTAGCATTTGTTTTGCGAGACATACCCGTGAAGCGATGGGTGCGACAGAGATGGCAAACACACGCTGATCGTTAGCCCTGATCTTCACCGCGCCACAAACACACAGCCCGACCGAGAGCGAAATTGCAGCGAGAATGCACCTAGCTATGTTATTACCGCAGTAAGCGCGTTGAGGAACGGCCTTCTTCCGTTGCTTTAGTGTTCGAATTTAAACTCAGTTGTAGAGTCGTTCGGTCGCATTTCATTAGAGGCGTCGGAGGAACCGGTTATTTTTCTCTGAACGAAAGACTGTAGATGTTGTCGTTGCGACATAAGTTCCGTTCGGCGCGTGATACCGAGTAGCGCAGCGGGGCCCTTGTATTTAGCCCGCATTGCCTGCGGCCGCCGTGGTGGGTGTTTGAGGTCGCACGCACTGCTGAACTACTCGGGAGCTGATCGACTTTTGCTATTTAACATATGATGTCATAGAGACTCATGTACACAAGTTTTTGACGTTTTTATACGTTTTCCGCATCGTGAATTGATTTCTATCTCAGACAAAGGTTATCGTAGTGAAACTTGATTGAAAAACGATTTCATTCACGATATTGTTCCGAGCACGTTCAATGTTCTTTCCGTTGAACTCATTGTTAATGAGTGCTCTTTTTTAATAATACTATAATCACAGACAGAGGGACTATCAGTACGGTATGATTCTATAATTACGTCAAATAATAAGATCTTCAAAGCAAAAAAAAATGAATAAACCATTAATTTACTTAAGAATTTTTTTTTAAGTTAAGGCTTAGAGTTATGGCCATAATCGCACCTGATCTTAAATGTCGATAGGGCCCAGGTTGGTAGACACGCTAAACCTGTGGAGGAACTGGTTCTCAAGTGCAACTGCCGAAACAAACCTATTGGTATTTGACGGCAGATTTTCAACTTGAGGGTGGTAGCTAGCCATGCGGGCATTAGAAAAAGTACTACTATCATGCTATGGTTTCCTCACGATGTTTTCCTTCACCGAAAGCTCAAACTCATTGTAGGTGGATCCGAACTCACGTCCTTTGGCGCGAAGTCGTACACAATACTAACACAATACTAAAAAAGATGACCTTTAAAAACTTTACATTTATTAAGTCGTATAAGCTACAACTGAGGGTATTAAATAATTTTTATATTAAAATAATCAAATAGTGACTACGATGTCACCACGAAAACATTTAAAAATAGTAATGGTTAATGATTTGCTCTACGTTTTGTAGTTAAATCTTAACGAGAAGGAAGCAATAACATACAAATAGATGAATAACAAGAAGAAAATAAATTAACAGGATAAGGTGATATTGGATGTGTATTGGAAAACTGATTTGCAGTGCAAATTACGATCATTCGTTACACTCGATTTTAACACAAAAAGGTTGGTATTAAGATAAGCACGTCATTTTTAATTCAATGTAAAAACAACTACCATCAAGAAATTAAAATACACCATCCACCTTTTACTTCGGTTTCACAGTTAAATACTACGACACTGCTAATTTTACGATACAAACGTTTGATTCTTGACTAATAATAATTTCACCAAATACAGAGATGCATTTTTTTTTCTAAGTTTATGATATAAGAACATCGCGTTATTTTTAAATATATTTAGCACATATATAATTTAACTCGTATGTAGTGTTTCTTAGGAAATCGCATCAAAAGGCCTCCCACATTTGAAGAATATTAATGATGGTGAAGTTTGAATTGGTACGGTGTTTGTGGTTAAGCCCACATTCTCAATTCACATGTGCGTGAGGTGTCCTGAACGATTTCTGGCACTGCTACAACCGCACTTTGTGATGAGGGTATGGTTAGGGTCGGTGTAAATTGTATCTTGTGTTTTTCCTTTTTCTCTTTCTGCGGTGTATAACATAAAATACATTTGCATACATGCTTTATAATGTTTATCAATAGGTTCTAATATTACCATTTATTTACTGTCTGCTAGATAGATTATTTAGCAAATTTTTAAATTTTAAGGGCTAGTATATACTGATTTTATTAAATTACGTGATACCGATAACTTTCATTAATATTTAAATATAATATGTTAAGGGAATTCCGACGATGCTTTGAGTAAACTAGAGTTATTACAATGGAATGAAAAAAGGCAACTTTGTTCTCAGTAAGTTGTAGTTTATCCTCTGGAAAGATAATAGGTGAAAAACTAAACATAGTATAAAATTATCCATTTAATCATAATTTAATAATTATAAAATAATCTTTCTAATATTAATATATTATAACCCATTAAATAATCAGTATTATAATTGTCGCTTCTTGATTCATTGTGTAACAAGTTCTAGAACTATATCTGAGCATATAGATTTTATAATGCCTAACAAGAGAGAAGTATAAGGTTTAATAGTAAAGCGTTGCAATTATTGTATAATAATTGTAGCCTTTTGCCCGCGGCTTTGCTCGTATAAACAATAAGATTCGTAACGAACATTTAATTCAATTCACCTTTAATTCATTCAGCTCTGCTGTGATGACTCGAGCTAATGAATTTTACATGTTATGTAGAGTTATAACCTGCTACAGTCAATATAACTCACATTAATTATTAAATCATTATTAAACTTGTCTTCTAGTTTATGAATTTATTAATACATTTTCAATAAACCTTATGGTTTTGTGATAGCAACCTATTGTTAATCTTACCATGTATGGTAAGACTACTTTTACATATTAATCCATACAGAGTTCGTAACTAAGGAGAAAACAAAATATCATTAATAACCCAAATATATTTATAACCATCTCTTAATCACTTACACGTTTTTGTTCGTCGGCTAATTCACATAAGAATAATGGAATCCGAAATACTTATATAAGTTTTTATCGGAGTCGAGAAAAGAGCAATGTAATCAATTTGCCGAAATTTATTATAAATTGGTTACTTGACTATAAAAAGTTTGGATATAAGAAACCAACGGTCCGTAGATTATAATTTATGTTATGCTAGTCACATTAACTTAACTTATCGGTAATGGTGCATATCTGGAGGGGAAATATAATAATCTTGTGATTTGTACAAATTATATAATTCTTTAACAAATATGAAACCCTTTTCTACAAAAGGTAATTTGTACATCATATTAATTTCATAAGGAATATTTTTTTATGATACAATCATGGTAAATAGAAAGCTGATATGCTTATATATACATGTATATTTTTAGATCTATATTAATATTACAGAGTGCAAAATTTTGTTTGTTTGAACGCGTTAATCTTTGGAACTAATAGTCGGATTTCAATTTTTTTTTGTATTTGGTAGTGCAATCATTGAGAAAGACTACGCTATTTAACAACACTCTACCACCAATAGGAGTAAAGCTGTATTGAAATAAGTTACAAAAACAGGCAAAAAAATTTAAACAATTTTTAGTTACACACGAACGTAGTTGCGAGTATAGCTAGTAGTCTATACTAACACTATAAAGAGATAAGATATGTATTTTTGTTTGTAACGAATAAGCGCAAGAACTACTGAACCGATTTCAAAAATTCTGTCTATATGTCTATTATGTCTTCTGTCTAGCTATATATTTTTTTTAAATATGAAAATGGTTTAATAAAATTTTAGTTCCACGCGAACGGACTCGCGAACACAAGTAGTATTAAATATCCGAAGATGCTTGAAAATCATGCTTGTCACGCAAAAGTCGATTATTTGCGGTTATCGCATCATTGATTTAATATTAGGACTTAATATCACTGCATAGCCAAGCCTGTTGAAAATTTATTTTGTAAGAAAGGGGAATATATTAATACTATAAAAAGTATAGGCTCATATTCATTAGTCTATCAATGAAAACGATATATTTCACTTTTATATCGTCATTTATTCTGATATAATACGTTGTTTAGATTGTGCTAATATATTTATTACTAGCTGTAGAGGTGCCGCGTTGGTATTCAATTTCTTAATTGAATGGCACTACTGGTCTTGTATACCTTTACCAAGTTGTAACCAAGCGATGGAGTTACCGATATTTATTTATGTAGAAATACGCATTGCTTTATTCTTATACATATTCAATTTATGTCTCTATACTCAACCAGTAATGTATACTATCGTAATAACATTAGCCGCGTACCGAGCGAAGGGCTCTCACACTGCTGGTTGCAACAAACTGGATTAATTTGAATACATTTATCGATTAATTTGCCTGCGTAATCATTTTCATTTGCATTGAGTAAATAAATTATTTGGGGCAAATACACGTTTACTACAAGTCACGTTTTTCTTGTAACGTAATGTCTATTTACTTTGTACAGTCAAGTTATCGAATTCTTAGAAATTTATTTTAAAACCTCATATTAGGCGCCACATTTTAATGTTGACACCGCAAAACCTAAACTTTTTTGTTAAGCTGATTAAAATGTGACGTTTGACAGTTTCTTTTTCATAGGCTTGACGGCGCTAATTAAATAAAATCTTACTATTCAATTTCATTTGGAGTATCAAATAAGGTTGCCTGCGAAGCCGTTATAATTTAGTGCCCGAGGTCAGGTATTACACTAACTTAAAATTCAAATAATTGAATTTAAAATTGACGAAAAGAAGTTCATAAGCAGGGCACTATGACAACGGTGACTAGCATTGAATTTTGGTTCAATGTCAGTCGCTGCTGGTTTGGATTATACTGTACTTAACATCAGGTGCAGTGCAGTCACTTTGCTGAGTAATCTTAAAAACATTTTCGACCAAAACGCCTTTCGGAGCTATCAACTAGTAGCGAAATTATAATATCATCTTTGATAGGGATGTTAGTTCATATTAGATTCGTTTACGTTTGATTTACTATTAATTCTCTAAAAAAATATAATAATGAGACACGAGTGAATACCTAAAGCAAGTTTGCTTGTTCAATAAACAACATGTACGGCGAAATGCAATGCTAAATATAGGCCGGCAGAAACGCAGCGCCCGTCGGTTGTGCGAGGTCAGGATTCAGTGCCCCCCTTCACCCCTTCCCTTTCCCACCCCGCTGACTCCATGCAAGCTCAGGGCTGACATGAGTACTAGACCAGAAAGCCTTTTGAATTACATTAGATATGCTTCGTATGCGTCGATTAGTTTATAATTGAACGTGCAGTTTCTAATGTATTAATAATCACGAAATAAAAATAAAAAAATTACATATAGTAAGGTTAGGTAAAAAAATATAATTTAATTATGCGGAAACTTTTACGTGATAAACACTAGAGAGTGTGTGATTATAACATTTATTGCTTAATAACTGCAATTTATATTTATTACGTCAAATCATGTATTCTATTATTGCAATACGTGCGTATTTAATATGTTATATTTAGGTTTTCATATTTTCCTTATTTGAGTATTAACTGCCCAGGCTGCTGCCCTGGTTATTGCTTGCCTTTTTATTCTTTCTATTAGTTAAATACTTCACCACAGCATCACCTATCGCATCATGAAAAACAGCTATCAGCTACAGAATCTAAAAAAAAAATATAAAGATACGTCAAGAAATGCCTACAAAAAAAGAAATCTTTTCTATCCCAGGGTATTATATCCTAAGGGCTCCTCTTCCGTGTTTTGGAATACAAAGCATAGTTAATTTTGATCCATAATATTAGTTATAACCGTATCATAAAAAAACTACTCAGTATTTTCAGAATAATCGGCGTACAAAACGACTGAAAGATAAATATTCAAAAAATATTTTTGGGCGTAGGTATCGATAAAAATGTACAGGAACAATTATTTCAAGTATACATAAAAATCAGTTACAGTTTTGTTATATGTACAAAATACTACGTCAATTCATATTAATTATACAAATCCTTTACACACAAGTCTAATAAGCTACAAAAATCTAAAAAAAAACAAAAGATTAGGTTTCTTAATGATTACACATTCAATCATACACCGTATGTGGAATAAACATATTTTTGTTTTAATTTCATTAAAGTAATAGACCAGTTCAACAAAATCCATATATTAAATATAATTATTTTCATTTGTATACATTTTTGAGTTGTTTTGACAGTCAGTAGCAAGATCCCTCGGAAAAGATTTAAAGAAAAGGATAAAATCATCATAGTTAGGACTATTTTTGATGTTAATTTTGATTCTCTTTGTTAATAACTACTATGCATTATTTTATACTTGAAAATCCGAAAAATATGGCTCGCTAGCAACTTGTGTCTTCTTAAAAAGAAAATTGCGTCCGTTCAACCTTACAACTCTTTATCCAATTCAAATTTTAAATCAATTTTTAAAGCAGAAATCAACGTTCGTAATAATTTGAAAATTATAGAATCGATAATATTAATGCAATTGACGTTTGGGGATTCCTTTTTAAAATAGCACACTCGCCCTAAAAGTTTTCCAACCTCTGTTCTAGACTGCTAGGTATAAATTCTGAAGCGATGATAACTCAGTGGTAGTGTGTACGACTTCACGTCAAGGGACGTGAGTTCGAATCCAACCACCTACAATGAGCTTGAGCTTTCGGTGAAGGAAAACATCGTGAAGAAACCACAACATGGTGATAGGGCTTTTTGTAATGACCGCTTGGCTAGCAAATACCCTCAAGTTGAAAATCTGCCGTCAAATACCAATAGGTGTAATCTGGCAGCCGCACTTGAGAGCCAATTCCTCCACAGGTTTACCGTGTCTACTAACTTAGGCCGTATCGTCACTTAAGATCAGGTGAGATTATGGCCATAACGCTACACCCTAACTATAAAAAAAACTTGTGCCCGCTCTGTCAGTTAGACTTAAATTTTTATGAAGTAGATTTATATTTAATAAGTGTTTAAGTCCTTACCTTATCAAAAAGCAACCATTTGAATTCAAAAACAAATGTCATAGTATTTAGTTTTCAAGGTTAATTTAATATACAACAATAAATAATATAGACGTAAAGAACTGTTAGTATTTAATTATTATATGAATTTGAACTAGTATTTTATGAGCTCATTATAGTAATTAGAAACATACACAATAAAATCTATAGTGAGTCTTGCGGTTTTATAGTTAAAGTAATATATAAAAATAATAATAAAAAGTTGTAACTAATTGAACTCCAGTCAATACAATGTATGTAATGCATATAATTTATTATAGTAGTTTCTAAACCTACTCCAACAAACGCAATAATTCTAATTTATTTTAGATTTATTTCAACATTCATACACTGTTTTAAATTATATAATAAAATTAATCAAGGTAGATTTTTTTTCCAAAAACAGAACTTGGTGTTTTCTTTAAGGTGGCAATAAATTGAACTTGTTATGAACCCCATACTGCGTGGAAATTTTTGCGTATGAGGAATCTTACACATAAAATATACCTTTACAATATATATATATATACATATATATATATATATATATATATATATATTACGTACGATAATCATTTCGGCTTAATGATAATGTTTGAATGGACAAAATTGAAACACAAAAGTGACGCGTGTCAACCCTATGCAGTTACATATAAAGAACATAAAGGGGGAGCTTGGGGCGACGAGTACATAAGGGCGCGTGGCATTCGTGTGCGTGATTATGCATTCTGTGTGCACGCACTGCACTCGACTGCGCTCTTGTAAAGATATATATAATTCTGGAACGGTCACTCGGACAACGAGTTAGTTAATATTTCAGTGAGATAGGTCAAAAGAGTAACGTCATCGGAAAGCCTGAATCGTTTAATAGTTTGTTGTATAGTAATTTAATTTACTTTGAAACTTTCGTACCAATATTTAACTACAAATATAAAAAATGGACTTTTGAACAGACCTTTTATTCTTTTTTCACTGCACATTTAGTCAGGATTGTATAAATTGTGTACAATATTCATTTTTTGTAACAAAATTAATTTCTTTTATAACTATAAGCCATCTAGGCTTAAGTAAACGATAGGCTTGAAAAAAAAGGAGCATTAGCTATTATATTAAATAAAAACTTAGTATTGGTATATAATTTTTATTTATATAGCATTGATATACTCTAAAATCATTTTAATTTTTAAATACGGTTTTTATACTATTCCAAAAGTTATAGGTGGCGCTGTGGCGTATTGCCTAACCTGACAAGAACGAAAACACAAAATATAGGGCCAATTAGTATAGTCTAGAAGTGAAAATAATGGATTTATCATTTTTCATTAAATGATTACTTAACTAGCTGATTGGATTCTTATGATTGGAATAGAAGTTATTTGTGTCATGGAAAAATAAAGAATAGATTTTTTTTCTTTATCACTCAGGATAGTTGGTGAAAATATTGTGTATTTAATTGTATGTATTGTACATACATCAGTCACGATGAAATATTTGAATACGACCTAACAAAATTTGTAATCCATATCCTTACTAGTATTATAAATGCGAAAGTGAGTTTGTTTGATTGTTACGCTTTCATGCCTTAACCGCTGAATAGGTTGAGATGAATATTGACATAGAGATAGATGGGAACCTGGAGACGGTGATAGGCTACTTTTCCACGCGAAAACGTTATTGGAAGTTGGGTAAAAAGAGGGATAAATTTTGTTTGAAATTTTTGACTACGTCATGAGAAATGTTTCGCAAAATCAATATTAACGCGAGCAAAGCCGCACGTAAAATCTAATATATTATTATAATTCGATTATGTAGAAAGACAGAATATTTTTTCTGAAGATATAAAACCTGGCGCTGAGTGAAGAGGGTGGGCGCAGCTAGTCTACATATAATAATAATATAAGTATATGTACAATGATGATGATAATGATGATATCCCGACCGTATTCGTCCACAACGACTATGATTTGACTATTGAGGGCTTCGTTGATATGCACTCAGGTAGCTGATATAGTAGGCTATTTGCATGTGCGACTACATGAACTACAAGTCACCACCCTTCCAATATAATTATAATGTATGGCCACAGGTAGTCGGGCCTTGAGCTCATCCCGCTTTGCATCGATCTCTGCTCTACTACTTTTCTCAAAATTAAGTACCTTATTGTTCACCGTTTGCCTCTACAGTAGTCTATCAGTTGCCAATGTTTCCCATTGCATCTGTACAAGACCACACTGCTACGAGTAGCATTTCAGCACATCTTTGTACCGCAGTAACTTCTAGGTCAATAGAACAATAGGTCCTATAACTAGCCGGGAATGCCAGGGACTCTTGAGAGAGGGACCCCGCAATTATTGGTGGTAAGTAGGGGAAGGGGATGGGATACTACTGCCAGAGAGTTGAGGAATGTGACAGCAGGAGCTAGAACAGTCCGGGGTCGCATACCCGTAGTGATCCACAAAAGGTTATCGGGCAGATAACATCCAGGACCACCCTGTGAACATATACATATACATGTATATAGAAGCAATAATGTTGAGACAGGCCTTGTAAAATACTCCTTTGTTTCTAGTTGCAATAAAATTTTATTTTCGCGTAAATAACTTGCTTAAGTACCTTTAGTCTGCCAAGATATCTACTTGGGTTATAAAAGTACCTACTAGTTGAATGATATACACTGAACTATTGTGTACACACAATTACTATGTTTTATTTTAATTCAAAATCCACGTATAAAACTGACTAGATTAGTGAGGGAGGTAGTTAGATGCCTTAATTATTATGCCTTATCATGCAATGATTTTGGAACAGACTTTTACTACACCTAACCACAATAATATTATTAGACTTTATGCATAAAGAGATAATAACAATATGGAATACAATTTCACACTCACCGTTGAATTTATAACTAAGCAAAGTTTGCAGCAAGTTAAATAAACAGCTGAAATACTAGACATACTGACACATTTTAACATCTATACTCAGAACTAATAGTTATACTAATTCAAATGTATAACCCATTATAGGATTTGTTAATTCTGCGTAACGACGCTTGTGAAAGTAGCCTTTCAAAGTAGTCTTATTGTTCAAAAATATGTGAATTCAAACTCCGCACTGGAAAAATTATTGCACGATTAATTATAATTTAATATAAATCAATTTATATAAACATCTTTAGTTGTCACAATACAAGTAAGGCTTGACTCAAAATGCGGTTTGTTGGATTTAAAACTGATACTTCAATATTTGTAGCTAATTTAATAATCAATATGGTATTGTAGTCTCTTGCTTGTCGGATAAAAATAACCCAGTCAATGTCTACTAGTACGCAAAGACATGGTGATTACAATCAATAGTAATGTAAATTCTACTTAGTCTAGCCACGGCATGTACACCTTATTGTTCTAGCTGACGTGGGTAGTGACCGGTTATAGACAGTCTTGTATCTTTAATTATAAATATACATTCGCAGCTGAGGGTTTTTTAAGTAAACATTTCGCATGACGCAAGAAAAAATTTCTAACAAAGTTTATCTTTCTGTTTACCCCACTTCCAATAAAGATTCCGCGAGAAAAAGTAGCCTATCTCCGTTTTCTAGATCCTATATATCTTTGTAACAAGATTCATCATAATCTATTCACCGGTTTAGGTGTGAAAGCCTAACAAACTCACTTTCGCATTTATAATATTAGTATGATACCTGTATTAGATTACATTAAAAAAATAAAGTGTTCGTTGATAACGTTTGTACTACTAACATCAAATACATAATAGTTTAAGATCAAACATTTGCACGAAATGATTTCCCTAAAAGTATTTTGTAATGATATCGATTTAAAAAATGAATCCATGCATGTTAAAAGTTCAAACTCAAAAAATATTACACAAGTAAATTTGTATGCATATTTAATCCTTATAAGAGCAACCATTTTTTATTCAACATTTCACTATGTTTTTATTAGCATACAGAAAATCAATCAGCATAATGATTCGTTTAAAAATGTCGGCTACATTCAGTAACAAAATAAAGTAAGTTTTAGTGAACAGTTTGGGGCATTCTGTATTTAACATTGTCTTCGGGAAGTCACCTTGTAGATATAATTTTACTTGACCGTGTCGACATTGAGCAGAAACTTTTTAGGATAAAAAACTGAATGTAACTACTCGTTGAATCGTCAATTTGTAGTTATAATGAAACTTATGTTAGCAATAATTATAGATATATATATATATATATATATATATATATATATATATATATATATATATATATATATATATATATATATATATATATATATTTGAATTTTGTTGATTTTAAAGCGTTTTTGATTTAATGAAAACATACTGTAAACAACCAGTAGAAAGTCATATTTTTAATTTGAGAAAAAAGTATGTGTATATAAATAAATTAAAAGGAACTTAATTTTTGTGATGCTTATAGGCTTTCCATGTTTATTTAATATTTAAAGCTAGATTGCAATAAACTATTCTGTACTTAATTATCAATTGTATAACTTAACTGCATTTGTAATGAATATTTTTGAAGTGAAACTTCTTTAGGCGCATGAGGGTAAAATTTTTACAGATGAAACGTCACGCCGGTATGCAACGGAAGTGTCGGAAAAGAGAGAGAGAGTGATCGAGACCGATTGAGAGAGAGTAAGACAGGGCGAACGTAGCATGAGCAACTAGCCGTGGAGTGAGAGTAGGGAGCAAGCGAGTGAGAAAGATTGAGAGAAAAAGTGAGACAGAGCGAACAAGATTTATAAATTAGTTCGCCAAAGAAGTTTCACTTCTGACATGTGTACTTTGTACGCACGCATGTTTTTTTATTTTAAAATATAAATTCGAAGAATAATACATTTATTTCATAGCAAGTATGACAGCCACGGTGTTGTTTAAAAAATCATTGATAGTAATAAAAATAATATGTTTTTTTTGGGCATCTTTTCTTTAGGTTATATAACTCGTTAGGTGCCTAAGTAGGTATGTAAAGAGGCCGCAAGGCGCAAATCCATAGGCACATTGGAAACAACTAACACACACGTATCAGCTCGTGTGTGTAAACCAGTATCAGCATCGGCAACAACTTTCCTCCTCAATGTGTGCGTTGTCTTGTGTGAAATACACATTTGCATTCGCCTCTTGTAACCAGCAATATGGCACTCAGTGGCCCGACTGAATACTCGATCAGTATGTCACATTGACATAATGCAAAATTAAAACTGTTTCAAACTTTCCGCGCCTTGTTTCATTTTGATTTAAACAAAGTATTTATTTCATTCTCGAACAGATGTACTTAGTACAGAATAGATTGATTATCTATGTATGTAAATATGATTGGAGTGTATGACTGTAACTTTGAAATATTTTTCTTGCTAAGCTCGTATTTTCACTTCATATAAAACCTAAGCGCGATTTTTCATGAGACTTTTAATGCCATTTAGTGGAGTCATTAGAATATTATCTAGACTACATATTACTTCGCGGTTCTATAGAAACTAAGTATTAATAATGAAATTATATTTATAAAATTCTAGATATACCTGGCTTGCGTTACAAAACGGGAAAAAAAAGTGTAGTTTTATTTCCTTACTCACGAACAATCACAATTAGATGAATAATCAAGAAACGCATAGAAAACAAATGTAAAAATAGATATTTATTTTTGAACTGTATAAAATTATATCATGACAAAGGTATTGAATGTTCACTCGAGGTCCTTATCGTATTAAAAGTTACCCTTTTATTTATAGGGGCTAAGTAACAATACAAAAAAAAAATCATATTCAAAAAGCTTTCACCAGTTGCAAAAGACACGCGCATTTTCATATTCGCGCAGTTACATTTGTTATAACATATATATTTTTATATTACATTATATAATATTTTACGCACTAAATTACTGCACTGTACCTGATGGTAATATATAGTACTTATAATCCACAAATGCAGACGATATTCGAGAAGTCAGCAATCCATTTGAAATTGTCACTGTCATGTCAACATGAAAGCTTCTCGGCCAATGGATATACATTAGATAGTCCTGTAAAGTGATAAATCAAAATAAAGTCACTATGACTGGTTTATTATCATGTACCTATAAGTTGCAAACCCAGTCAAGGTACATACATACTCCAATTACACCCTGCATTGCTGGTACCGGCTGATTCTGAAACTAGCCGTGTCACTATGGTGGGTATTGCAACACCTAGTGTATAGTAGTCGTAGTCCTCGATTCAATTGAATAAAAAAGTCATCCATACCAAGCAAATATGAATAAGTTTATTGCGTAGAACGACTTTTTCAAATTCGATGATATATTTGGACTTTTGAATAAATGTCGAACGGTTCATGTGAGATAACCTTAAAGCATAAAAGACACAAATATATCTCTATATTAATATTGTACAACGGAAAATATTGTTTTTTTTGTTTGAACGCGTCTATCTTTCAACCTACCAACGGGATTTCAAAAATCTTTTTGTCGTTTTGATACAGCGATCAATGGTTTTAGGCTATTTAACATCACAATACCACCAATAAGAACAACGCTCTATTGAAAAAAGTTGTCAAAACGGGCAAAATTTATTAAATTAAATTTTAGTTCCTCACGAACGAAGTCGCGGGCACAGCTAGTATTTGTATATATATAAAATCAATATTGTTATAATACTCACAATATTACACATAAGTATATATAAACAGAACATGCATTGCTTAACTATTTCTGCATAAAATGCATTCATTCATTGTTAGCGTATATTATTAATTAGGTTATTGACTTCAATAAAATGTACTATCGAATCTTTATGCAGTTTTAAACTTAATACATGCATACACACTTGTTATTTCATGTATATGTAATAATAACGACGTAGATTACTACGAAGTGATTAAGAACAGATTCTAAGATCACACGATGTTGAAGGACAAAACACGCACCAAGTCGGGGATTCACCAAATATTTTATACAGCAGTACCAACATATTTAAACATAGAGAATGGTCAAAAGAGTTTGATTAAACAATTTCAAAAAATCTGGCTTCACTCTCAAATAAAAATAATATATGTAAGTTAAGCTATTACTGAGTACAACATGCATATATCGTTTATATAAAAAGTATGTTATCACAACCATTTATGATATTTATTTGAAAATAACTTAAACTTTAAGTACAAGAAAATTTAAATTTAATATTTTGCAATTATTAATAGTAATAATAAAAATAGACAAATACATTTTCAATATGTACTAAGTGTGTAAGTGACTTGCGCTAATTGAATCGTGTGCACAGTCCATAAGACCATTTTATCAAAAGCTGTACAAGAACGTATTATTGTACTGCGGTTACTGAGGTGAGGAGGTCGCAGTTAATTAGCATAATTGCCACATTAGCAACGGTTGCGTAAGAGTGTCGTTTACCCCGTGGTCTTAGTATTGGTAATGTCTCCCGCTATCAGCGACAGTCTCTGGTGATTTAACGCATGGTCCACAATAAATTCAAGTAGAAGTTAGTAATTATTATGATCACTATTTGGTATAGAACCAGTACAGATGTATTGCTAATGTCTTAATTTAATTGGACCCATTTTGTTAAGAACTTATTTTACCCAGTCTCACTAGATAAGGATTAAGATTGTAACGCTCTTGTAATGGAAGATTCACTCTCAAGGCAATTACCAAAACAAAACTCTAGTTGGTTGACGAGAGATTTTCATTTTAAGGATGGTATCTGGACAGGTAGGCGTTACAAAGTGTTCTATCAACATACATAACATATATTTAAATAACATATACATACATAACAGTGTTTTTCTTCAGGCTTCATTGCAGGGAATTTAACTCACATAACCCGACATGATGCCCGCACACATTACTACTAATTAAATGCTTCAAAATATCTGTTTAAGTTTTAAACGACATGTTACATGAAAAATGTATCTACGAGTATTAACCATATCTCAGAGTTTTATTATTGAACACTTTACTAGAATGCATCGATCAAGATTTAACCGTAAAGTAAAAGATGTCGCAAAAACCTTAAAATATTTTAAAACTATTTTTGTGACTGTTTATAAAACGAATTAAGATATAAAAGAGATTAACCATAGAAACATTCCAATACGAAAAATATTTCTATTGTCTGATGTAGTTATCAATAAAATAGCATAAAAAATCAATTATACTAAGCTTAAAAGTCAATTCGATTCGTCGATACTACAAAATAGTATTTTTAGTATATAATGAGATAATTGCATTTAAAAATCATCTAGTATAATAGTAAAAGTATTTTTCTGGATAATAAAATATTTGCGTTGTCATTACAAAACACAAAATATTTAAAATAATGATCATTGAAGTCCCGAAAATTGCTCGACTTTGGAATGTTGAGAGTAAAGTACCCCAAACGCTTCTGTCGAACTTACTGGCTGTCTTGAACCAATAAGCGCGCCCCTATGAATGGGCACAGCCAATAGCATATGCACTATTGATAACCGTCACAGTATAAAAATATAGTGCAGTATAGAACAGACTAAAAAAAGGGTCGTGACGAAGAAATCTTACATTATGATTTGTATAGCTTTCATCCGTACCGTGCGATAAGGAACTTGGTTCCAATATGTTTCTTATATTTATCTCGAACCTATAGGCCCTGAAACACATAAAATTTTAAAATTATCCTAACCTATATACATAGTATGTATGATTAGTACTTGAACTCTGTAATAATCAAACTGCATCGGTTCACTGTTAGAACAGCATTAGTGCAGCATACATGAATTATTTCTTTTTCGCTGTAGAACTACGTATTATATTGTAGTACAACTTAATACTGTGCGCGTTCATTCATGTAAAAATACTTTTAATGTTTCATAAAACCTGTATGCGATATAACTGTAATAAATACCTACAGGTTGAGTTTTATTATACTTTTGTTGTTTTTTTTTATTATACTTTGCCCGTATGGGAAAGAGAAATGATATTCAGCCTTCCTTAAGTTTTTTACATATACTAATGTGAAAACCCACTAAATGCCGTTAAACTATATGAAATAGACTTATTTGTTAAGCGACTACTCATTTTATGTTAACCGTACTATACCACAACCCTCGCGTAATGCTAAAAATTATACACAATCTCAACGTAATCAGATGGACACTATGCGAATTCATATCACATGGATATTGATTTTTGTATATACAATACAATTAGGAACATAATGACAATGATTACAACTTAGAGAAGAAACATTTTTAAAGACTTTTCTTTATAATAGTAGAGCAAAGTGATCACAGAGTGCTAGGTGGTAAGCGCAGTAGAATTCAAAAACAACGGTGACCATCGACCGTTTTTGCCGCTCCCATCACGCCTTTTGGGAACCGGATAAATAATGGTTTATCCTGGGACGCGAACAATCAAAAGAGAATTATTACGACGGGTTAACTATCATATGCTTTGTGATTAGCATTCATCTCTGCCACCGCACATTATAATTACGTAGTAAAAATCCAGTTATATAATCACAATTATACCTTTTTATAAACGTGATGTAAAAACTGTTTATGAACATCCTGATCGCAATGCGTTTACGCATTACCTACAAACTTCAAAGTCCCATGTTGCCAAAGATTAGAGATCTCGTCTCACGTCTTCTAAATAATATACCCAGTATTCAAGTTACAGTCAGTCAGTGGCGGATTTACACTCTTGCTGCCAGTAGGCTATTCAAATTTTTTCCGTCTCCAATTAGATTCCACATAGGGCTACGTAAATTGTGGAAAAATAATCGACATAAGACTTAGACTCCAAATGGTGAAACATTATCTAATAATATTTAGGTGTATGTATAACTATGAATCATTTCACTTTCTAAAAAACAAACCAACAAATAGCCTAAATTTGCCGCCTCTAAAATATGTTACCCTAGGCTCCAGCCTACTCAGCCTAATGGAAAACCTACCACAGGTTAAAGTACATACATGAAGTCGTAGGAAACAAAAAAAAATACATAAAGAGACGTGTTTAAATGAGCCACAGTATAATACGAATTCTAGTAACGCGACACACGCTCTCTAATGTGCCATTGACACGGTTTGTGATGGACATCAGCGACGCGACGCGCGACGTCCCGGCCACGTCGCGTCGAGGCACGTGCGTCCCGCGCGTTCTATACATAACCGGATTACACAATGTAGTTATCATTATTCTGTATCTACTAAAGTTGATCCAATAGGGCGATCTGGGTTCAAACGAATAAAATGTTTTAACCTAATACCCTACACTGGGTTAAATAGGCTTACGATTTCCTAGATCAAATTTGAATTGAATAAAATTCAATAGTTGTCGCTTTTATTAGCATTGCTTTTAAATTCTTATGAGGGAAAGGTACAGTTCTCTATGTTCACCTTATTTCAAATATAAGTCGGAAAAGTATGCATGAAGCGTATATAATTAATACATTACAATGAAATGGATTACTATTTTTTATTGTTAATGTTTTTGCGTTATGGCCATAATCTCACCTGATCTTAAGTGATGATTCAGCCCAAGTTGGTAGACACGCTAAACCTGTGGAGGAACTGGTTCTCAAGTGTAGCTGCCGGAACACTTCTATTGGTATTTGGCTGCAGGTTTTCAACTTGAAGGTGGTTGCAAGCCAGGCGGACATTAGAAAAAGCCCTACGATCATGCTATGGTTTCCTCAAGATGTTTTTCTTCACCGAAAGCTCAATCTGATTGTAGGTGGTTGGATTTGAACTCACGTCCCTTTATTTGTTATGTTATTGGCTGTTTAGTTGATGATTTAAGAATTAAGACAATTTGCGTAGTTTAATGCGGATTGTTACACTATTTCAGTAAATGCTTAAGAAAATTATGGCTTTATTGAAGTGAAAACTTCTTTAGGCGCGTTCAACGCTTTCTGGGTGAACAAAAATCATGGAACTCGCGTATTGTCAACGTACGCTTCCCATGAGCTATATGTATACTGTGTAGTGTGTATATATGTATATAGATATACCTCTGTGCGTTATTAGTACACATTATATATCTCTCTATCTAGTATATCTCTCTTTTGTTTATAGTTTTCACTTCGGTCAGCAGTCCTCATGACTGCTTTTTTATTTTTAAATTATAATATCAATTTGACAGAAACTATCCCTGTCGTAATCTAAAAAATTTGTTTTTAGATATGTTACAATAGTAGGTACATCCGCGCTCACTCAGTTTTCGTGAATCACCATTATTTTTCTCAGCTACTTAAGAATACAATTTTAAAATTATTTGTTTAGTATTCCATAAATTATTATATTACAAAATTATCCATTTCGTATAACACATACCTACTATCATATAAACTCGTCGGGGTACGTAGCTGGTGTAATTATTTTGGGCATTACTTTATTTCAAGTAACAAAGATAGTGTGAAAGATAGCTTATGTTATTGTATTTCAAAATTAAGTGTTATTTTTTATGTTCTGTTTCAATAACAATTTTATTTTCAATAGCATTAAATACGTAAGGTTATAAAAACAAAGTGAAATTGGGCTTGCTTAACCATTTTACAAAATAAACACTAACAAAGAACGAACTTTACGACGACTGTCGGTTTATGAGAAAAACGGGAATTGTATACATAATATTTATTTTAATAGGAATAGTTTATGTATGAAACCAAACACCACTTGTCCTTTTGAACAAATTATAATTAATAGTAACAATTGCAGTGCAATGTCATCATAATAAATTCCTAACTATGTGCAGGATATGCAATTAATTATGTAGAGACGCAATAATATTGTCTTCATGTATTCCGTAATTTTATCACATCTCAAACAACTTCTATAAATTCTACAAGACAAGTTATTAACATAACAATAGGTTCTTAAACAATAGGAAACGGTGTATTTAATTTATTTGAGACTTTAAGTAATAAAAAAATAAAACTTAAAACAAAAATATTATAACACTGTGAAATTATTATTTAAAAAATCTATGGTAGTTGCAACCTAACCGTGCAGGAGAGTTTTATTTCCCTGCTATCGACATTATCTCCGTATAGTAATATGCAGATTAAACATATCAGCTTCAGTATTTATGACGTTGTTCCCAAACACAAGGTTAAAGATATCGTACCAACAATAAACAGACAACGTCTTCGTATTGATGTGTTATAAATCAAAAGCCTATGCCGTTCTTATTACATCTATTTCCCTTGATATTCCGTAGGACAATGTTATACATATAACATTATGATGTTCGTTTGTGCGTAAAGTAAGCTATTGATACTCCATTGTAATTTGATCTGATAAGTAATTATTGTCTCACTGATTGCAGATTACAACGCAGCCCCGCTGTTCGCCTCAGAGAACGCCTCCAGTGGTGAGTACTATTTGATTACTGTTTTATTATTATTACTTTATGACTAGGTATCATACGGCATTATTTTTTATTGTTTCACGGCATAGAGGTAGTAGTATATTTGATATAACACAAGCAAAAACAGTCGTGATCACAGGGACCTTTGAGCCTTTCTGCAACTGGATTACTATTAAGCTACACTGGCTGATTTCAACACGTAACTAATCAAAGAAAGTCACTGTGATTGATTTAGCCCCATGTGCATTCTGGTTGCGACACAGTCGAGAATAGATCCCTATCATAGTGCTAGGATTCAAACCTATACTATAACCTATACTTCACTCAATTTAGGCATTGGATCGGCCAAATCTACCACTAATTCGAAAAACGGCTGAGTCCGAGAAGTACCGGCCAGATACTCGATCGGGTTATATCTTTTTAACGTATGTATTTTTATAAAAATACTTTAAAGTTATAATCATCTTTAACGGATACACAGAAAACAACAGTGTTCAAACCATACTGTTTTTTATAATTACGGTTTAGCGTTATGGCCATAATAACCTGTGGAGAGACTGGTTCTCAAGTGCAACTGCCGAAACACACCTATTGATATTTGGCGGTATCACCATCGTACACATATGAATTTACCCTATAATAGCCTTTTGACATAAAAACCTGCTTGACATAGTGCTTAAAGTTATTATCCAGCAAATCGGTATTGGGCTCTAAGATTTTTTTTTAATGGAAATGATATTTGGCGGCAGATTTTCAACTTGAGAGTGGTAGCTAGTCAGGCGGGCATTAGAAAAAACCCTACCACCATACTACGGTTTTCTCACGATGTTTTCCTTCATCGAACGCTGAAGCTCGTTGTAGTGGTTGGATTCGAACTCACGTCCAATGACACGGCGTTCCTACACGCTAACACTGATCTATTATCGCATCAATTTATTGTAGCAATTTATTTATAACACTATTACCTAAAAAACTGAGTTGATCTTACCGAATTTGAAACATTGGATGATTGGAAACATGTCACTGAGGCGAGTATTACAGCTAGTTTATGGTAAACACGATCCAATTTGATACAATCATCGTACACTACCGCACTTATAGTACTTGTGGCTTAATATGTAAATTGTTCGAAGACTGTCAGACAATAAGCATAGTAAAGAGTCTAATATAGTCTCCATGCAAATTGCATTGATTTAATGGTAACAAAAATAATGACGAAGTTAGACCACTTGAACATGCCGTTTTGTTATGTCGCAAACATAATTAAGAGAAGTGGCAATAAAATCATTTACACTGATGTTATATTTGGTTAACAATGTGCATTTAGTTCGTTGGCCCTTGTCATATTATTGCATATTACATTTGTACTTTTTGTTTCGTATATGTTATAATGATTCATTTGTTCAGTATTATGCAACTTCTAATATAGTCTTTACATAACTATATACCTACGTTAGTAGTATAGGTCAGCTTTGAAGAAATATCAATAGATTTTTTAACTTAGATCCCGCCTAGAGACAGTGAAATAAGTTTAAAATATATATATTTTTATATCGGAGAGATTGCTGTAATGTAAGGTCTTTATCGATGAAAGATATTATTTAGTTTAATCAAATGATAACCATTGATTTAGATATAGCCTATAAAGAAATTATTCGTTCAATTTACTTAAATCAAAGTGTAATTTTCTTAGTTAGTACTTAATCTAGTACCAGATAGTATTTTTGGTTTAAAATTATTGTATTGAATCAACCAAGTGGTTGATGGTAAGCATAACAAGGATAATAAGGTGTAGTGATCCGGATCCAGTTAGACTCGATTGTCATTTTCTACCTAACACCAAGCCTTTGTTTTTTATTCATGATTCGTACAACTCAGTGAATTAGTCAATTCTATATAAAAATTTATATCTATGAAACGTAATCACGTACCAAAGCGTACCCAAAGAAGTTTAATTTTAAATATATTTATTACTTTCGGAAAAACAGACTGCTTTCAAACGTATATATAACTAATTAAACTTCTTAAAACACCCAAATAAATAATTTACACAGAAACATCGCGTGGGAGGATATCCTTTCGCCTGTTAATAAATTGCTTGCTGTATTTAAAGTAACATAATAGAGTTAGGTGTTTCCGACTTCCCTCCACCAAAACTCTATATAAAGCAATAGCCTTGTGTTTTATGGCAGAATATAGTTATAGGAAGGTAGTTTATAACACCGATTAGTATAAAGCGCGATGCAAAAGCGACTCTGGATTCAGTCTAAGCTTGGCGCTTGAGGCGTATTCATCGTACGTGGCTGGAATATTACCGAAGGGACGTAAGATATTTATATTTCTTTATTATTGACACTGTTTTGGTATTTATGTTGTAAACCACTATCGGGAATGGTTTATACATGGTCGAGCGAGGAAAGAGCGGTGAGGGCGTGTGTTGACGATCGTCGACAAAGGAGGCCCCCCTTAAACCTACATCTGAGTCGCTAGTCTCAAGACACTCTCGTGTTATCCTCTCTCTGCTACAATGATTAGGTTTCCGGATGTACCCTGCACCCTAACGGTGAATCCGTGGTTCATTAAGTTCGTATCTTATCCTAACATTATTATTAATTGGATTATTATTGTTATCTTAAAAAACTACTCGGCACATTATATCCTAAATATAGATAATATTATATTGTACTCTGTTAACTTATCTAAAAAACACACGAATATAATGGTTACCTCGTATTTGGCAATACAATGCAAATTATAGTATCTAACATTGCAATCGTTTTCTCCTTTACAAAATGATTGTGTAATTTATTAAGTAACATATAGTTTATACTCTTATTTTAAGATCTATCTGAATATAACAACACAAACGGTTAAATCAAAGTTCATCGATCATTAATCAGTTAGATGTCTCGAGTTGAAGTAATGATTATTCAATGTTAACTTGTTAGGACAGTATTTGGATTTGCGTTGTTTCAAATCCTGCAATGAATATAAGCTCACAGTGAATGAAACATCGTAATTGTGTAACATAGAATGGTGGTAAGCTATATTCTCTCCGTTTTAAAATAGGTTCTCAAGTACCCATAGCTGTATTCCAGCAGCTTAAGTCTAAAGTAAAGCTGTAGTGTAGATAGTTGGTCTCCAACTATTTGGAAATGAATACGCATTGTATCGATGTTAACTTAATTATTCTTATACGTACTATACATATACGAAAGCTTCGTTAGGTATTTCCTCGAGGAAAACGATTTCATGTTCTTGATTAGCAATGTTATTATGCTCGCATTAGCTTTAAAATCACTTTTATCAAATCTGATCTGATGAGTAGAATACAAAAATAATGACGCTGTCAGAAAAAAAGACCATCCCTCAGGGATCGTCACTGTCATGTTGATGTACTACAAGCCTTTCTTGGCACCTGAATATATAATAGTCAATTTCGCAACGCGATAAACTAAAAGTTACTATGTCATGTTATCACCGTGTGTACTATAGTTGACACCTATTTTGTTTGATGACAACGCCCGTATTATAGTCTCATTACAGCTCTGATTATCGTATCTAGATTATTTAAACTGAAAATTATCTATATATTTTCTATTTATTATTAAGAATACTGCAGTACTTTGTTACTGTACCATATGCTGTACCACGCGCTCTCATGTCTAATTGGATTACGCTGTGATTACCTTAATAATGCTAAAACCGTAAACCACTTCTAAATTATGTTCAAATAATTTAAATCTAATAGTGGTACTTACTGACACGACAATTTTATTTTCATAAAAGCTCTTTTTAAAGTTTGCTTTTCCTTAGGTCTTGCTATTGTTACTGTTCTGAAAGACATTTACTGTTTTCTGTGCAATATATTACAAATCCTAAGAGGTCCTAACTAACATTATAATTGTAATTAATAGTTTGTTTCTTTATCTGTTACGCTTTCATCAATATCTAGAAAAAAGTGGTGTTCCTGAGAAATATGAAGGTGTATTTTATATTGGGAAGAATCTACATCAACGGGAGCGGAACCTTAGAAAAAGTTACAGATAATCTTTATATATAAAAATTTCATGTCACGTTGTTTGTCCGCGATGAACTCCTAAACTACTATAATAGATAAACTAGATATACTTTTTATCACGTCCATGTAATTTCAATACGTTTGTACTACTAAAATACTTAATTTTACGTAAGTATATGTATTGAGGTTGCAAAAAGTAGGTAGGTAAATAATATTAGATTCACTTCAAGTAAAGTTAACATTGAGTATAAGAGCTTACAAATAGTAATTATCAAGAAAGATTGTAATGTAAGAGTTACTTCTTTATTCTAATTAGTTATAAGGTACGTATTGTTCGAGACTCAGTGGGATAATTTATATAGAATTTTAGCATTTCTAATTAAAAAAACAAAATTTCCGGAAATCCACGTCTTTTATGTATTTTAATAAGATTTTTCGGGTGTAGAGTAAGTTATTAAAATAAATCTATTCGTATATAATTATGGTTTCGGCCGAAATTGGTAATTGTACCTGTATCAAGTGTGACTTTACAATCCTTAAACCTAGCCATGGCATGCTAACGGAGCCTTTACTAAAATAGTCCAAGATGTTATGTGGCAGCTTAAAATATAAATAATAATAAAAATGTAAATAATTTATTTATTAATAAATAATTATTTATAAATAAACAGTTTTTTCAAGATTTGATAATTGTCATAAAACAGAAAATAATTCTTGCTGCGTGCGTACTCACCACTATTTCAAGTTAAGGTAACTAATTGTCATTTACTTGATGACTTTCATTAAGTGTAACTACCGTAATCTAATAGACATTTGCCTAATTGAGTACATACAAAATGGATGATTACGCATATCATCATTAAGACTATATTTTTTAAATTAAAACATAAGTCCTAAACCTTCCGCCCATCGTATGACAAAGACGATTGTTACCTATAAAGAACTTTTCATAGTAAATAGTCCACTGTAATGATAAACCTTCTTTGAACACAAGATGTAAGCAAACTGCGTGATAAGCGAGCGTGATTGCAGTGATATTTCCAATACTCGGCAATAGGCTGTTAACCCACTAAGATAAGGTTATCGGCGCGGCCGAGCGCCGACACGGCCAACCTACATACTTCCGTGCGGCTAGTCATATAAACTGTCTCAGTGTATCTGTGCATATTTAAAAATAAAGAAGATGCATACTCATGAAGGATGTAGGATACCCGGTAGTAGTAAATAATGTGCAAATCTTATATACAATTATTTTTTTGTATGGAAAAGTGGGCAAACGAACAAGCGTGTCGCCTGATGGTAAATGATCAGCGCCGACCACAGACACCCACAATACTTTTTAAAATATTTAGTATATTAATATATTCAACAAATTAAAAGTAATTAATGTACTATTTACTACGATAGCAATCTTGCTTACAAATCAATTGATAACAATTAAGGATTCTGTTAAAAGTGAAACTACCTAAAACTAGAAGAGAAATGTGCGTGTAATTCAAGTAAACTGTATGCAGGTCTGTGATATGTATGAAGATCATAAAAAACAAGGTTCTGTTTTCTTTTTGATGTCATATTTTTATTTTTAATGTAAGTTCATTTGACACTATACGAGATAACGTATACTTAATTAAGATAAGAAAACCCCAATTTAGCGTACACCAGTCAAAACTTTCGCTAGAAGTGATTTTAATATAGTGGAGTTTACAAATTTGCAGCAATAAAAGTGTGGTAACGTTTCATTTATTAAAAAAAATAGTATATTCAAAAATAATTTTTAATTATATTTTTAGAAATAAAACATACGGAATTAAAGAATGCATTGAATGAAACAACTAAATAATAGGTCTATAAGTGAATGCATTTTGCACATATTTCTTATAAATGAGGTAACGAACTACAGTAAATGTATTCTAACCATATCAGACATCTAGATTCGTTATGCGATAACGCAAGAAAAATAAAAAGTGAATTCATTGTATCTATTTATTGTACGGAGAAAGTTATTGTCCCAGATATCGACAATATCGATCATAGAACAAATAATTACACGTAATTAACTTTCGTTATGTGTTTTTATATTATTTTTAGAAACCATTACAGAGAATGATACTGATAAAGACTGAACCTTGTTTATGATCTATAACATATAACTATCTTAATGATCTATAACATATTGACTAGCTTATCTCGAAACGCGACAAATGAAAAAGACAGTCACTGTGACGGATTGATTACCACTGATTCAGACACAAATGTTTGATTCCTACTGACTCGTACACAAATAGTGAGAAAACCTCTTAGCACCTAGCAAATACATGAAAAAAGGTAACTGTAGTGTCGTTTCTTGTTTAAACAAATACCTCACAAAATAAATATCAATTTAAACAATAATGAAATCCTTATAATTATCATATAACCATTGTAATGCAATATAAAATATTGGATTTATGGAAAAATTGCAAAATAATTTACAAACTCGAAAAGGAAATATTTTAAAATGTGTACCTACTATGTGTGTTTCTTTGTTGAGAAACTGTCCGTGTATTTGCAAAACATAAAAATCCCTTGTGCGTCCGAATCGTGATTGAGTTACAAATAAACTTACAAAGAATTTTCCTGTTCATAGAAGTCGGGATCCACCGTATCTGTTCGAGATAACAATAACCCTTATTTTCACTCACACCGGTCACGTTTACCGTCGTGCATTGCAATGTTATCGAGACGATATATTTTACAAGTGCTGCACAGAAACATAGTTCTTGAATTTCACTTGTGCTTAGTACGGAGATGCCCGTTGCTGGATACGCTGCAAACTGGAATGCTTGTTTTCCTAACCCCCGGCTATCACGAGTCACTATTTTGCATATAAAATTATATGGCAGTTAAAATTATTTCCATATTTCTTACAATGTGGTTCAAGTTTTGTAGAGCTACCGTAATCTAGAACAGAATAAGTAGCTTTATCTTTATTTTGATGAAGTGTTCCTGTTACTGATATAAATATTTTTTGTTTATATTTAAGACATTATATTAATGATTTCAGTACAGACTACTGTTTTTTTTTTCGGTGATTAAAACGATTTATGGTTAACTAGAACTTGAAAACGACAAAATGCTTAAATACTGCTTTTATAATGACTTCTGATGTGCTAAAACTATACACGAATTTGAAGAATCCATATAATTTAGTCGTACCAAACATATTATACCAAATATATTAGATCTTGATTTGATTCGAATTTACGATTATTGATATAGAAACTTATAAGGCTCTGAATATTAACAGTTGCCTAATATCCCTATACTTAAGAATTGTTTTATTTTTTTTATTATTATTTTAACAAAGTATTGAAGGATCTGTTTATCAGCTTAATGTATTGGTGTTTTTATTTGACATCTTATATGAATTAAAATGTATTAAGTGTTTACTTTTAATTTAGAATAATTGTTTATTAGTTATCTCATTATTACTTTACTTAGAGGGATTTATGTTATATAGTAAATTTAGCGATTGATAACATCTTGCCTGATATTAAGTTACAATATACACGCTAATTCTAAGTAAGAGAAACAGACTATGGTTTTATCTATCTACATGGTCTACATCTACATCTACAATCTACATGGTAGGTGACAGATTTTCAAGTCAACAGAATACCAATTCAGTCAAGGAGGAATTATAAAATGTCCTACCACTATCAAACAATTTTGTGACTACATTTTCCTTTATTTTTATTGAAAGCTATCCTTACTGCAATATCCAGTTTACGTTAACCGACACCGTATCCATCATTCACGCTACCAATAAACTTATATTGTTAACAACTTCACAATATATTTCTTTTAAAAACTTCTATTCATATGCAATAATTTATTCATTATTTTACTACGTAACTGCGTATTATTTCAATTTCTTCAAAGATTTCAAAACATCATGCACTTCGAACGTATTTTTACCGATTGTACTCGATAGCTTCATTACCATTCGTCGACAATGTCTACAGTATGTGCAGCTTACGTATTCGTAAATGATATATGTGCATGAGTTAGTTGTTTCTCTGCTTGCCGGATATCAGTCGTTCCGAATGGAATAAAATATAATAATGATCTACATACGCATACATGATCGAAAATATTTTCATCCCCGCTTCTTTTAATAAATTCAGTTAACCATATCACTTACATTTAACTTTGAAAATGTCTATCCAGGTGTGCTCTGTTGTTCACACTGGCTACGATGTTAGCCCACGTACAATTTATCCTATTGCCGATACTTTTGTGTGATAAAGATATAGTTATAAAATATATATAAAAGTTTAGTGACTATGTTAAAGTTTATAAAATGAATTTCTCAAAATACTGGCTGTTATTTATTATGAAATCTTATTTTGGCAAAAAATAGTGTACTTATCTAATTATGAATGTTAAATTTCAATGCAGTAAATGTATCATTTAGTGTTAAATAGTTTACGTAGGAATTATATAAAGTAAAATCTGGCAATTTTAATTTTTGACACTTTAAATGAAAGAGGCATAATAAATCGCTATTTTATATATGAATACCGAGTTTACACAATAGACTTTAAACCACAAAGTTTAAAAATACAGCAGGTAAAACCGTTCGCTATGCTTGTAATTATCGTATTCAGCATACAAGTAATCTCTAGTAACTGCATTGAAGAGATCGTGTAGTACTGTCTCGAATAAAATTTTATTTATGTTAATATATGTATTGAACACACAAGACTAAATCAATGGATTTAGAAAAGGTTGTTTTATTTTATTATACTTTATACCTTTTCAGTCCTCATGCACTAAATATAAACTAAATGCATTTTGGTGTAATGAAATATTCATAACTGTGCGGTAAAAGCCATTTCGACTCTCATATTACTGTTCAATGTTAATGTATTTGAAAGCTGGCTGATTCTTTATATGAAATCAAATGTAATACTAATAAGAAGTTTAAAATATTTCGAGACATTGACACTTTAGTACAAATATGTTATTTGTATTAACGTCGCTTATGGCTTGTTTACAATACAAACACGTATTTAAAAGGTCCTTTGGTTTTACTTTTTACATGCAAATCACATTCGTGTTTTAAAAATCACTTGTTACCTATCTCATAAGGAATACCTGTTTCATTACGAAGTCATTATTAGTATTTTTTTGTTATAAGAGCATAAAAATTGCTAATAAAAAGATAATTTAAACTGCATTTCAGATATTATTTTGGAAATGGTTTAAACAGCACACAACGATTTTGTTCTATGTCTTAGTTTATGCGGTAATTTGTTCTGCGGTATATTTATATATACTTGTTATTTTATAAATGTATCTTAGTTAATAATAAATGCGTGTAGAAACTTTCAAGCGATTATATTTCAGTGCTAGCGTATTCTAAGCTTTCGATGAAGGAAAATATCGTGATAGAAACATACATGATGTACTATACATTGTCACATTTGTACATTATGTGTCTGCCTATCTACAACCGTCATTTTGAATATTAATAACCAAGCACTTACAAATGTATTCACTTTAGCGTCAGTTCCTCTAGGTTAGTGATTTACAACCTTTGATCACATCGTCAATTAATGGCATATTATGAGTTTGTGATCAAATATTATATATGTAAATGTATAAAATATTATTAAAATTATTGAATATACGATTCCAACATATCGTCACATCAGCAAGTATCTCGGTATTTTTTTGCTTTTATGTTATTCAGATGTTAATGGGAGCCCTTTTTAATTTAGGCGTACGTCTACAATGTAGGCGTAGGCAATAAGTAAGTACACCTACCTACTCAGGTATATCGGAAATACTATTATACGGCTTACATTCCCGTCTCCCTGGTTTGAGTACGTTAAGCATATTGCTTTCTGGCTGTAAGCGTTATATTTGATTTATTTTATTCATTTTTAATGTTTAATCGATTCTATAAAATTTTCGTGTATAGTTTTTCATTACATTTTTTCCTTTATCTCCACATTGATTACAAAGCAGGCAAGCATGGTGGTAGGGCTTTTTCTAATGCCCACCTGGCTAGCTACCACCATCAAGTTGAAAATGTACTGCCAAATATCTGGAGGTGAAGTTAGGGCAATTTGATGGTCCGGCTTTTTTGTAGGAAATTACAATTCCTACATGTTTGCCATTTATATTTTTCTGTAGCTCCTGTCATTTACGAGATAGGGGAAGAAAACGATAATTTCATGAAAAAATTAGTTAGTGACCCGTACTACCCCGCTCGAACTACGTATATACCGCAATGGACACTTTTGTAGAGCATTCAATTTTGAAAAAATCCTATCATTGACTAGATTATAGCATAAAATGCCTCTGAGCTGTAGAATATTGAAGGAGAAAAAATCAAATTTTACGTGTATTCAATATGGGAAATCATTGTACGCCTTGGTGGAGCACTTAAAGGCTCAAATTTCCGGGAATTTTTATTTAAGTATATCCCACAAAATTTCGAGATGGAAGTACAAATTAAATAGTCGTAAAAATAAACACCCTAAAAATAAATATGTATATATAGTGTACGGTCATGGAATTAGGAGGCCACTTGATGACGAAATTAATTGTTCACTATACTCTCCCTTTTACTGTCTAACAAGCAGAGACTAAGACACAACAAATTGAAAACTGTAGGACTACAAATCACCTGGAGTCCATAACTTCTGAGGGTCATTTCAAGGATAGAGCAAAGTGAAAGAAGTAGGTAGGAAAAACGAACTCCACAACCATGTGACATACATAACTAGCAAGAGAGAGAGAGATTACCATAATTCATAGTTGTATATTATTTTGACAACGGTAAAACGATGCTTACCTATAGTAAGTATTTGTAGAGTTGTATCCCATAAGCAAAATCAGGATTACTATGAAAGCATTGCAAAAAAGATAATATAAAAACATAATATTTTATGCATTGTTTTATGCACATGCCATACATAAAACTTACCAACATAAAAATACATGAAATACAGATTAGATAAGATGCAAACGCAAAGTAAATATTACGTGTAAGTAATAATAAATAAATAGTTAAAGCAGTTACGTGGAATAGTTAGGCGTAGGTTTAAGTAGGTACAAATTGAAAACGTGCTGTACATAAAAACCATCCTGCCGGACGGCTTTCCGAGTGGTTACGTCAATCAATGTCTCTTGTGTAATTTGAATCAATCATGTCCCCTGTGATACGGTTGGGCTTTTTGTTCTTGGCTGTCACTTCTCATCTACTTCATGACTGAAACAAGTACCTATACACTCAGTTACCACCTAGCTACAGCTAATCTAACACACTATATACTTATAGACAATAGAACCGATTCTAGCATATTCACTCAGAAATAACAATCATTTTAGCTTAGTGAAATTTGATAGGTTTTCTTAGTCTTTTGTTACTTGTCTTTAAAATATAGATTTTCATTTAGATAATACTAGAACCTATTATCAAATACTGCGCAGTAAAAGTTGATACATTATATTAAATATATTAGTCTGTTATATTTGCTCGGTAAAACAAATATCACAGTAGAACTACATATGTATGTATGTCAATTACCAAGATGTTGATTTGTAATCGAAAATGAGACTGGAGGAGATTAAAGGCTTCGCGATATTATTCATTCAGTCTTTGCTCGAAGTCCTGTTCACCAGTCGACTATGAATTAGTCTCTCAACTTGTTTGATGTATAACATATTTTCAATGAGTTTATGTGATTCTATTAATTACGATTCCCATATCAATATTCGTGACACGTAACCTAAACTTTATATACTGTGGGTAAGATTAAACGAATGCTTATTTTTTGGGACTGAATTAATGGGAGGGCAATATCTACTACAATATATTTAATTATAAACAATAATATGCTTAATAACACAATGTATTTGTACTAAATTTCCATAATAATATAAGATATTCAGTTCCTGTTATATTACAGAAAACTGTCTAAAACCGAACCCATTAATATTCGGCTCAAATCCGAGAGGGAAAAGCGTGGATATTAATCGAGTTTATATTGGAAATATGGATCAATATCTTACACGTGTATCATTGAACATGACGAAAGGGGAACAATATCTTTAGCCAAGGTGTTAAAGGTAAAGACGCCCACTGTTTTTAGATGTAAGAATTTTGTTCCTTGTCACCTGTTGTTGGTCACTGTAAGATGATATGTTTTGTTCGTATTACTAATGGGTTAACTATGTTTCTAATATTGTTATTGTTCAATTATTTTCTTTTTTTTGTTGTCTACGGAATATGTAATGGAGATATTATTTTTATCTAAGATTTACCGAATGATAATTTAATTATCTTTGGTTATTATGAGTTATATATCTTTCTAGTTGTTTGAAGAAAATAAAAATATATTTATTTTGTGTTATTATTACACAGCTGAAATGTTTGTTTGTCTGAACGCCTTAATTTTAGGAACTACTTGTAGGATTTCAAAAATTATTTTTGTATTTAATAGACTAAAGCAGCAAGGTTTTTGGTTATTTAACATCACGCCTCCATCGATAGGAATAAAGCGGTATTGAAAAAAGGTACAACTACGGCCATAAATTATTAAACAATCTTTAGTTTCACGCGAATGAAGTCACTGTCACAGCAAGTTGCTAATATTACACGGGATTTATGTCGACATTTCTTAATTGTAATATCCTAATATATAAACATATACAATACTATTGTCCTGTTGAACCACTGTATGCTTGTAGGTAAATCCATACCTCGATTAAACAAGCATAAACAAATCACTATGTAACTGTAAAAATTAGGGCGGTTTAGATAGCATTTTTAAATTAAAAAATGTACATATTTGAACATAATACATTATATAGTATCATATAGTAATTTTACTTCAGTCGTGTGGTCTAAAGCACACTAGTTTTTTTTAGATTATTTATTTATTTGAAGTATGCAATACTAGCAACAGAATATAACTCACGAGACAATGTAAAATCACTTATTTTGTAAATGTATTAATAGTACATAATTTATTTAACAGTAAATTGCTAAGATAGGACTAATAAATAGTACTTGGAGCGAAATCCCCGAACTCCGAAGATACCATATCAGTGTTACAGGTTCGGGTAGGTCAGGCTCCCTAGTCCCGGGCGACAGAAACTGAAAGTACCGGGAACCAGTTCAAGTGCAGTGGGGGGAGTCGGGGGCGGATGGGAAGGCGTGACCCGGTCGCGGTACAGCCTCAACCCGGGCTTTTATTGGGCTTTACAATTGGGTTGCCAACTTTCCAACTCCGATTCATAGGATTAACACAATTCAAATACATGACGCAACGAAAAAAAAGGGAGATATGTATATAGGACAGTATTAATTTTGTTAAAGATGTAAAATAATATTATTACAGTTACTTTAATGAAATATTCTTGTTTTAATTTACTTTGCCTTAGTTTTTGAATACAACTACAAAAAAGAAAGTATATTACACCCACACTTTTTTGAGAATTTGATTAATTAGCTTTTTTGTGTCAAGCAGTAGTCGAATACCGGAAAAACAAACCATGTAACAATAAAAAGGCCAAAATTGAGTAACATATGTAGATACATATGTTGAAAATTTTAAAATATACTTTGCTAAAATAAATATTGCATTCCTTTTCTGTAATTATACAGTTATTAATAAGAAAGCACGTGAGACACCACCGGTATTTCCTAATAAGAAAAAGTATATAACAAGGAAAACTGTTCATCCGGTAGACGACTTCTTAGTATAATCTGTGAGTCATACACAGGACCTTATTAAAAACCCTACACGATATTTCTTTTATTTCTCATTGGCGACCTTTTTAAATCGTTCTTTTAATACCTGCGTTTATTTAGCTTGTAATAGAAAAATATAGTATAGATATAAATTAAATATAATACTTTTAAGTATGTAGTGCTTTAACTATATATCAAGTAAACAAGTAAGCAGCAACAGGAAAATACAATCAGCGTACAACCTATACACCGAAATACTTATAAAAAACTGCTAATTTAAAAGTTATACCATCATGTAAAATTGAGTTCATTAAAACAATAAAGAAAGACTAACACAAAAGACTTGTTAATTAGACTTAATAACGAACGATATTTGCTTAATAACAACTTCGCAGGCAGATTGTGATGAAGAACATACCATACAGACTTATTCTAAATAAAGTTCTTGTCAAAATCTATATATACGAAATCGTAGTTAGGTAAGATATTGTATTGTGACATTTGTTATAATTTGAAATTAAGCCATAATAAATATAATCGCCATAAAATAAAGTGTTTAAACGTATGAAGCATTTCACAATTTGCGTGGTCAAAGAGGAGATAAAAAGTAAAGTATAAGAAACTCATGTAATGGTAGTAGAGACCACCTGAGCGGAAATGTATGCACTTAGTTTATACGTTTTATAGGTCAGACATACCGAGTTGATGCTTTGTTGACGTAACAAAATACCTTATTGCAAAATTGCTAACAAATAACTGACGCAAGAAATATTTCAAAGTTAAATTTTGCAGCGATGTTTGAATACGCCAATTTAAAAAGATAAACGTGTTAAAAAGGAGGTTTGTTATGAGTTGAGTATGAGTAAAACAGTTGCTCTACATTCCAACTTATTTGCCTGACGCTCTAGCAGTCTATCGAGCAAGTATATGGCAGTATTCTATCTCAATTACAATTTTAGCAGACTGCAAATAATAGTTGCAATAAGACAGGCATTTTATGTACTCCTAAATATTAAGCAACGTTTATGAAACAATAACAGTACAATTACATATCTAAGACTATTCTGTTGTTACATAATTTAATAATAAAATCTGTTATATTTTTTAAAATGCGTTCAGTAGCTTCAATGATTAGTTTTTAATACTAATTGTTAGTTGAAATCAGTTTACTAAATTGTAGTATTAAGCGCTTCGCCTAATTATGTGTTTCGTAACCGTTTTGGCTTTGGTAGTGCTAAGCTACAGTACCATAGGCACATGACTCAATGTAGACCCTAAAATTGCAAATTTACATTATGTATATTACATTGTTGGAACTGCTTGCAATTTTTCTAGTAGGAAATTCTTGCAACTTCGAAGACAATCTACAGTAAATTCTGGTATCGTATTTTTCTAACGTACTACGTAATTAGAAGTTTTATTTAATTTTTACTATTAGCTCTTATTCGTTATAATCAGCATAGTAAACAAAACTGAACGCAACTACAAATACAAAAAATAAACGATTGTATAAATAAAAAATAGAACTACAATATTATTTATAGTATAACTATATCATTCACGCCTCAGACGGTACCCAGTCGAAAGTTTTAATGAACATCGTTCTTATCGGCGGCAACAGATACAGCCAGCCAACGTGCGTATCGATTGGCGCTATGTAGGTCACAGGCTCACAGGTCAAAGGTCACGGGTAGGTCACCTCACCCAGCCTCGTCAGTGTAAATAGTCTGAAGACGCGGCCGCTCTCGCTCCGGCCGCCTTGAGACAAGACCAGTGCTGTCCCTTTTTACACTCGTTTTAATAACGGCTTATCAATTATCGAGGTTATATAATTATATGTCCTTTATCGCTCAACGAGATACAATTAAATCACAATGCACACAATTTGTCGATAAATTTCAACTAAAATATCAATTTTATTTGGCAAGTTTTAGAAGGTAATACTCGAATTTCTTTTTACCTTAATATAAGTATGCCAGCAGACTTGTTATGTCCTGTCATAAATCATAAATACAAAAATAAAAAAACAATATTTTAACGTGCCTGGAGGCTTAAATTTTGTGGTTGTATGTTTAATTATGTGAGATATAAAAAAAATATGCGAGAAGAAAATTTGGTGGTAAAATAAAAAGTAAATCACGATGTCGGCAATAGCCTCACATATGGGATCAAACTACACGTAAGAATCTTATAGGATACTAAATTAATTTTTTTCTTTATCATCTAAAGAATTATTAAAACATTTTAATATACCAATTCATCGGAATTGCTAGGCTATTATTGTAATAGCGCATAGTTGTTTTACAGAAATATTCCTATACCTATAGTTATAATAATATATTGATATAACGGAAAATTATTTAACAATTGGAAAAAAATAAACCAACAGATAATGTATCTGTTTCATGTTTAACACACTAATCATAAATAAACAATTGAATGTTTATGTAATAATAAGAAACCTAAAATGGGGGCGGCACGCACTAACTTGCAAAGTCAGCTTTGCCCTTTGTTCATCCCTCCAATGGCCTTTCGATCGTAAAATATGGCTTTTAAAATACATTGTAGAACACACGCTATGGTGTATATCGAACGAAATATTTATTTACATTGTATAAGCATATATACGGCATATTTATATAACAGTACAATGTTTGAACAAGTACTAATAAATATCTAATTATTCACATGAAAGAAAATGAAAGGAAACTGTATATTTTGTTTTATTCCTGTTTTTCAGTTATTGCAATTTATGTAGATTATCTTAACTTTGGGTGTTCATAAGGTATCCAACCTAGAAAATATTATTAATACGCAAATATGTTTGTTTTAGTGATTATATTATTGCCCATGAATGACACTTAAATGCATCCATGATTGTAATGTTTCGCATAAATGTCGATTATACTGTTTCTTTTTTATCGCTCATCTTATCAACTAGGCATCAGTCCCATATTAAATAAGAAAGAGAAAAACTATAGGTGTAATTATAAAATCGAAAGCTTTACGCTTTATGAGACCTTACATAATAGTAAAATTTTCACTTAAATTAAATTTACATACTTTTCAATTTATTCATTATAAATAATAGTATTTGAAATACTTGACTTTAATTTTAATATAACAATAATTATGCAGCTTATAAATAGGCGTACATCTTATAACATTAATTAAAAATAATTTTGTAAATCATCGTTAATGTTCTATGTTGTCGTCATACCCGTATAAAAAAATATGATAATGAGGCCTGCATATTAAGTTATATTAATTGATGTTTGTTAAGAATAAGTTTATATTATTAAGTAATTTTATCTTTATCAAAAATGAATTGACCTTTGCGACTTTTTTCAAAGACTTCTAAATTTAAGTAGTGTTACATCAGTCTAATTTATTTAATTTTGTGTTTATTAGTCTTAGTGCTATAACCTCTCTGACTAGAATCTGTCCATTAACTACTTGAGTAGAAAATGCGGTAGCGGAATAATAAAAAGTTTTTAATTTAGAAAATGTACCATGTGTGACTAGTGTTTATATAAAAATATTTTGGACATATATGTAGATTAATCTTGGGCATATATGTATATCTTCGATTATAGGTTATTTGCTGCAAATCAGTTTACATTCTATTTGAATCGCATATATATAAAGCTTATGTGATGGCATAGTCTTTAAAAAATTGTGGAAAATTGTGTCGAAGCTTATTCTTCATTTATACTTTTCGTACAGCTTGAACTTAGTATTATTTATCTTGCACATCACATAAAATAAAAGAACTACCAGTATTAAATCTTTGGGATATGATGGGATGAGTCAAAACGTATAAACATATGAGATAAATCTAATTATTTCTAAATTATAGAGCAAATATTATGTGAGGAAGAGAGTCTGAATAAAAAAAACTTATGTAATTAATAAAATCACTTTAAGAGACACATGGAAAATATATTTCTTTAAGAAAAAACAACGCTCTATAGTGATTAAACACTTTGTCGGGGTGGACTTTACAAACATACAATTAACGGAAATAAAGTATAGCTTCTATTTCTGTGTTCGTGTTGAAAAAAATTATTGAGGTCATTTCCTTTAGCAATAGACCAGACACGTTACGAAACGGACGTGTGTAAATCATCATGTGAAAATAAATAACCAGTAAAAAAGACTTCATCTCTCAATCAATAACCACACAATAACAAAAATAATTATGTAGGATTCAAAGCCACAACACACAGCACGAAGGTAGCCCCGAGGCGATCGATTAAACCACTAGGCCAACCTTGCAGTTTCTGGTGTATATATACATATGTATAAATAAATCGATATAGCATTAATACATATATATTTACATATATAAATTTGCTTGCACGTATTCTTATTATTTATATCAATTTTACAAAGAGGTCTTTCTTTTTAACTTAAATGTTGGGGGTAACCTTGGAAGCTAAGGGATGATGAGATACTAAAAAATTATATTTAACAAGAAGCTACAATTCGTATGAAATGATAGACAGCTACTGATAATGTATAATATTGACCTTTATTGTTGAAAACGCTCATCCGAAAACATTGTAAACCCCGTCGATAAGAAAGCCAGACATAATTTATTACAACTACAATATACATACATTCTGGAAAGAAACACTTTATACTTATTTTCTGCTGTTTATGTAAAGAAGTTATGCATACTTTCTCACGCTCGCTTCGTCTTGAATGCACAAGCCAATTTTCTAACGAAGTAAGAACAACACAAATTCAATTAGGGAATGGTTTCTGTTTTGCAAAACACGGTGTAGTTATTTATATATAATGTAACTTTAACACTAGTGTTGAGTTTCAATCAACAGATTGCTCGGTACAGCAACGAAAAGTTTAAGAAAACAGTATATATACTGTATGCAGTATATTTATATATACAGTACAAACATTGCCTGAAGAAGCTTGGAAGTAATATAAGGAATTGTCCTGCTTTGTTAGCTATGATTTTCAAACACGTTAAAATATTTCATGGTATTCAAATTTATGTATACACAGAAAATTAGACAACAACGCGGTAAAGTTTGTGCTGTATTTATTTAGTAGTGGCGACAGACAGTGAAAGAGTAGTAGAACTTGTTTTAGGTTCGATTCTGAACGCACCACAGTTTCTCCCGCTAAATACTAGTATTCTTACTATTGTTTTCTGGTTATATCCTCTATACTCGCCAACAAATGTGTTATTCCAGCTTCAATATTTAGTATTAGCATATATTTAGTTTCAAGATTATGGTCATTTCTTATATAGCAATAGGCTAAATTGATCATTAACTATCACGTGAAATGCACGTTGTTTCGCTACATTATTATATAAAAATATTCAACACGTTGTACTGTTTTTTTTTTTTCATTATACATAATAACGTATTTTCTTTGTCAGAACTAATGCTAATGGAAATCATCTCTATGAATAGCACAATGAAAAGATTTTGTAAGAATGAATAATTTGGACAAATAATAAATTATGAGTATTAAATAAAAATTGGACCATTAGCCCAACAGGTCTCACGTTAGTTTTTTGGTCAAGTTAGGCACAAAACACAAATTAAGTGTTGAACAGTATTTATTCATATCCTCAACCTTATACTTTTATCAAAATGATTCATTGGTATTTAATAGAGAATATTTCGATGTACACCTAGTAAGCCTTGAGTTAACCTTAAATCTTAATACCCTTCCTTAAGTTACGAATCTGTAGCTAGCCATTTATAGGGTTGCCGTGCCTCCTTTATTTAAAATGTACTTCTGCTAGTAAACGTAGCATGCTTCTTCCCTTCAGCCATATTATCACCTAACATCTGGTAGGAATGCAGCTAAAACTGGTGGTAATAATTATGCATATAATTCATAGCACTACCTAGACTTTCTTTCTTTCTATCTAAATCCAGGTTCGATCACTTAAACTATATGATATAGTTGTTATTTAAGCTCAGAGCTTTCTGCACTCGCTACAAAGCCCATTGGAAACTGTAACGGCCCCTCAAAACAACAGGGTTTTAGTTGATAAGAATATGGTAGCGACATCTCATCACATTAACGCTGAATTTTAGCGACTTATTACAAATAAATAAGATTTCATTGTAAATGACACATAGTGAAATACAATCGTTCAGTATTTTATTCTTAACCTTTTGAAATCGCTCTACACACTTGGAAATTGTAAAAAACATAAAACCAACATTGCGCGGAAATTGGATACCATTCTCTACACAGAAAACATTTGTGGGAGGAAATCACGATCTCCAACAATCGAGAGTCTTCGTACTTGAAATACGTTCCAACCAGCTTTCAATTGATTTTCTGATTACTGAAACTCGAAAACAGTAGAAAGTTAAACATAATCTTTGTATTGATTTTATGAGATAACCACAACATATAATAACAATTTCAATTTCACACAATTCACAAATGTTTACCTCGTTAAGTTGAATATTATTACGTTATACAAAATTGTTCATGAATAGGATTTCGAAGATTTGTCGTCGACGAATAAAATCAGCAGTTTTGTCTCTGAGTATTATATATCTACACTAGCTGTCTCCGCGACTTCGTTCAGGTGGAACTTAAAACTATTTAATAATGATGACCCGTTTTTGTAACTTTTTGCAATACAGCTTTACTCCTATTGATGGTAGCGTGATGTTATATAGCTTAAAGTCTTTATCAATAAATGCTTTATTAAATACAAAAGAATTTTTGAAATCTGACTGGTAGTTGTACAGCTTAGCGACTTAAAAGAAACAAATATACTATTCCGCTTTATATAATATTAATATAGATTACATTTGTATATTGTACAATGTTTCATACATGTGTACAAAATATTATTTGTTTAATTACTAAAATACAAGCTTTACAAAGTCTGAAATTGAATGGGTGTAAACTATGTACGCATCTCTATTTATGTGAAGCAATGATGGCTCATTATTAGCGTGTTCGAATGTCGTATCGATTGGTGTGACTTCGAATTATACTATGCTAAAGTTTTGTTGAATGACATTTTATTTGTGAAAAAACATACTATGACGACTGAGATTTCATAAGGCCCCCATGATTAACTACTACCCCGATGTTGGAAATCTGCAAACAAGCACCTAATGATGATGTATCCTTGGAGCTATACATGAAAGTCTCTTGAAGCTCTCTCTTAAACAATATATTACTTAATGTCTGATGAGATTTTGGCAATTTATTAACCTATAAGGTATATACAACTGTTGTATCATGTATTATAGTAATCATTTTTAGATGAATAACTGAGCTAAGAATAAAAACTCTCCTTATATTAAAAATATATGTGTATTATTCTTATTAACAACTTGAGACACGGGTAAATTAACACTTCAGTTTTGATATATATCCTTATCAATATATGTACGTATTTACAAGTGGCAGAGGTACAATACAATAAAAATGTTATTACTCATCGGTAAAACGCGTTGGTGTATCAGTAAATATATACTTACTTATTTACACTCTGTGGTTCATAATGTATACGATGCAGTAGGCCAGGAGGGGTGGTATAAGGTTTCAACAGTGCGACGCAATTCTTGACAAAGCTACAGTTTTCTCTAGAATCGATTCTGGTACTTGCTTCCATATTTACACATCTTAAAATTGTATTAAATATAAAATTGTTAATAATTTTATAGAATAATTCCATTTAATAAGTTTGTTATAGTGATTTTTCTCTTCGTAGGCGATTTATTTATTTTTGTTAAGAGGTGAAAATTTTAAGCTTTCTAAATTGTGGAAATAAATACAAATTTGACCGGCTTCCTGTTGCAGGGGTAGTAACAGCTCTACCTTTGAGTCAGTAGATTATCGCTTTGATTACCAATCAAGATAGCGTATCATGTTCTCTAATTTATTGTATTTTCTTAATTGTGGTATAGAATAAGTTATCCATCGAAACTATTAAATAATCTATTCTTCTTTGTGGTCGTAAACGATTTGACTTTTTCATTTTCTTTTATTGCGATGATAGAAAATAATTAGTAATATTAGAAAGAAAACGCGTTTACAAACAACCGTGCATACCTCTTCAAGCGAATGCGACATCTGCATTAAACTGGGCGCAGTCGGCTCAGCTGGAATGAGGGCGCCGGATCGATACCAGACTGGCAGACACAACAACAACGCTCACTACCACACCGAGTTCTACGTCTTAGGGTATTTCCAAGCGAGGCGGTTTATCATCGATTTGCTGACACGCGTGTGAAATTACGCCATATACATTCAAACGAATTCCTACAGGTAGCCTTTTATGGAACCTGTATTTTTTCTAATATATACTTTAAACTTAAACCATAAAATAATATTTTATTCATAGCCGTACACTTACGTTTGTTATAAACAAAATTTGGGTTACTAAAGCGAGATACCCTACCCTAATACTCATACCCTATACATTTAATATGAACCACGCCTATGATTTGAATTAAATTTCGTAATATATTAGTGTTTATTTTTTAATATATGTTCATGATATTATTTTCCAAGTATTCCTGTTACTATCACGGACTTTTTATATACCTATTAAAGCAAAATTATAATGTTTTCTCGCAGTGAGTGACTAACGGTTTTCGGACCGCACGTCTAAGCTATATGGGTACCAAGATTTCAAGAATAATATAACAGTACAAGTCATCTGTCACAAAATAGAAAAATGCCGAATATTTAGGAGCAACAAAACTTTAACATTGAAATAGCATATGAATTATCCTTTTCGTGTGCCACTATAGAATTAGTTTACAACGCTGATGTTTATTTTGACATCATTTCTTTCAACATCCATAGTGAATTATTCCTCTATTATTATTAACATTTGGATCAATAATAGTTTATTGTATTTATAGAAGTTTCACTATACTCGAACACTAGAGATAATTGAGTTTATGTATCGTGAAATTTTCATTGTAATTAATGGACTGAAAGTGATTATTCCTGGTTGCGGTGTTACATAAAGTCTATTGGTATGCAGTGGGTTGCAAAATTTTTAATAATAATAAATGTTTGTCTTCCTTTTTTTATACTGTTTATACAACAAAAAAATACACCTTTTCTAGGGAAAGCTATTTATCGAGAACTAACTTACTTTAACTAACACAATTTATTAATTATAATCAGTAGCATAATTGCAAAAAAAAAATGAAAAATACATAAAGTACTATGGAAATAGTAAAATTTAATTTTCGGCTTTTTGGGATTTATCGGTGTTATATTACAATAAAAAAATCAATAAGTACACAGCAGGTGTCGACCACGGATAATTTCGCAACATAAAATATCTTATTAGGTGTTTCTCTAGTAATAAAGAGTTCGTCATGGAAAAATATGCATCTGTGTAAACGACTTGATTATTTGTGAAAAATGAAGACCACGGGTGAGTGACCTCTCGATGTCTCAAGGATAGCAATTGCACAGTCAATATTTACACGCTATACGTAAAGAATACGTGATAGCTCATTTAAAAATGGTGGATAACGTTTTCAAAAAACATACAGTGATTTTATTTCACTTCTAAATAGACAAGAAAACCTAGACGTTACAGGTATTCATAAATTTTCTAATAATCCGGTACAGAGTATCTATACTAATAATATAGAGAGCAAAGATTTGTATTTTTGTTTGTAATACTACCGGATCGATCAAAAATTATCTCACCATTAAAATGCTATACTATCCCTGAATAACATAGGCTATAAATTAGTAAAATAATGTTCAGTTCCATGCGAACCAAGTCGCAGGTACAGCTAGTTTGAATAAATATATATTTAAATTTCATAATATAAGATACAGTTACTTAATTCAGGCCAGGACTACAGGGGCAACTAAACACGCACAGTAGGATCAGTTAGCATGTTCAGAGAGCGACAAAGTCGTAAGTGGGATAATTTTTTTTTTCTAAAGCGTCTATTAACCAATGCACGTCCTATTCTGGTTTATTCATTTAATTTTAGAAAAGTTCCTATGTTGACTATTAAGTGGGTGCGGTTAGGACATTTCCACTGACAGAGATTACTCTGTTGCATCTAGAAATTTGAAAATGCTGGAGAGAAGATAATATTAAATTTGACTTACTTATAAATGTAAAACAGACAAGAATGTGGATAAGTTATGATATTATTGATCACTGATTCAACTTTTCATTTTGCCTTTGAAATAAAACATCAGTTAATCATTATGCAGAGAATGAATTTTTCATATGAAAATTACTATATTTTTGTTATCAGTCTTTCTATAATATTTAATAACGTATTTCCTAAAAACATTATTTTAAAAGCACAATCCTATCAGTAATAATCCACAAATTGAGCTGCTTATAAAATATCTCATAGAAATCATGTATGCTCAACCGATCATATAAGTATATACGAATATTTGAAAATAAACTTGAAACTTGATATTATCTTTGATACTGCCTTGGCTACTTTATTCTTTATGTAGCCGAGTTTATAAATGTTCTTTTAACGTTTTTACCGGTTTATCTACGATATTACTAACCATACATATCGCTTACATCATCCATCAGAAACTGCGTCAACTAAAATCACAGACTTTTTCCGCATACTTTTAGTAACGATGTTAGATAGAGATTGTTTATTTGAGATAACATCTATAAACATGAACATACAAAAAAATTATACAGATTAGATATCATATGTGATTCATATTTATAATTTATATTTTTTATATTTGGTTGTATACCGACGATATGTAAGGGTATCCTGCGGTAAATGGATTTCCGTAATAATGTAATTTATGACACAGATTGCTTTTTAAAAACTAATACCGTATTCTATGATATTCCTAGATCATTATGTTGGAAATTATACATACTTTACATTTTCTATTAATTGATTAAGGACTTCATTAGCTTGTAAAGAAGGATGTGTAAAACAACATCTCTACGGAGATACATCTCTACATCTCTACATCTCTACTCTCTCTCTACTCATCTTAAACGTTATGGCTACCATCTGATCTTAACCGTTAACCTGATGTTAAGTGATGATGTGGTCCAAGCTAGTGAATACGTTAAACCTGTGGAGGGGCTGGCTCTCAAGTGCAACTACCAGAACACACCTATAGGTATATGGTGGCAGATTTTTAACTTGAGGGTGGTAGCTAGCCAGGTGAGCAGCAGAAAAAGACCACCCACATGCAATAGTTTCAACACGATGTTTTCCTTCACCAAAAGATCAAGCTCATTTCAGGGATTCGAACTCACGTTCCTTGACGCTGGATCCGTACACGTTACCACTGACTGAGCTATCATCGCTTCAAAGTTTAGCGGTGTCGTTTGTGATATCGGTATATTTTCGTTAGCAACCATTATCCGAAAGAATTTATTATAATACATGCACTTATAAATAAGGCAAAAATATACGTGGTTAATATTTTTAATAACGACAGCAACGAAATGAAAAAGATTTTTTTATATAATTTTAGCGCGAAAAAATTCATGAAAACATTTGCAAAGATCTCACCGTTAATATTCTGTGATGGAACCAAGCTTTGCGTGGGATGTAGTCATTTTTTTAATTAAAATCCTTAATATTATTTTCTACAATAAATTCAGCTAGAGTGTTGTGGGTGGTAATTTATGATACCTATAAAGAATCATTCAAAGGACACCATACAGTCAGTTTCGGACTTCTCAATATGACGCGAATTTTAATATCAACAAATAATTATATTTGCAATGATTCTTAATTTTTTGTGCGAAGTGAGTTTGAATAAATTTAGGTGTCGATGACTTACGCTTAAGGTTTTTCACGCGTGATTTTTATATTACTAATAATAATTTAATCTGCAATTAATTCATTCTGATTTACGCAATTATTAATTGATACATTGAGTTGGATCTTGGACCTAAAGTACGAAAAATTTTGTTTCGTATTAATTGCTTTAAAATTATAAATATTACACTTAAAATCTATGCCATATCGATTATAGTTCCGTAAATCAAGGCAGTGGCACATCTGTTTTTTCAATAATTATGTCTACTTGTCTACATTGTAGTAAAGAAGATCCTAATATTAACATCCTTTCTTACATTTTGTTATACTCTGGTGTGATAAAGTTTAATTATGTTTCCACGCATACATAGAATAAAAGTAGTTAAAATTATAACCCGATATTATAACGGATATTTAGTAGTACTAAAAATACAAACCAAATCAACAAGAATATTCTACTAGAAGGGAAACAATAAATTCTATCTACAATAAATATCATGTGACACGAAATAAATTTATAGTTCACGTTTAAACTACGTGCACAATAAAAATAAATTCCTTTCGTATATTTATATTCAAACAAAATAATTCAACGGGTACACATCGATGTTTCCAAAACGTTGTGTTTATTGTTGAATCGCAAAATATTCTCTTGAGCATAGAACTAAAACGTTCAATTTTATGCATGTGAATGGAGTTGAAAATAATGTAGGAATAAACTATTATGTAAAGAATCTAACTTCCGGTTTTAAAGAATGAATGAAGTTGCCTTTATGTCAAAAGTTTCGTGCTTGAATACGTCGATAGGAAATATGATATTTCTATCAACATTTATAAGTTTAATTATCTTTGCTTAATTTTTTTTAATTTTTATGGAATAGAGGGCAAGCGACCGAGTGGGTCACCTGATGGTAAGTGATCACCGCCGCCCATTGACACCCACAACACCAGAGGAATAGCAGTTGCGTTGCCGGCCTTTAATATATGTGTAAGCTCTCTTCTTGAAAGTTTCCAAGTCGCATAGGTCCGGAAACACCGCAGACATAAGTTGGTTTCACAAGACAGTTGTACGAAGTAAGATATTCCAAGCGAAATGCACGTCATGGATCGCCATTCACCCAGATTGTGAGGATAGAATTTAAGCTTATGGTGCGTTGTACAGTGGTGAAATCCAGCAGCAGGTATTAATCCGAACAATTCCTCGGAACACCCCCTTACCCTCTCTGAACACACATGGTAAATTCTATAGAAAATACAAAGAGATCTCAAAGTCCCTTCGTAATGCCAGTGAGTCAAGTCGAACAGAAAGAACTTATTTATTGATAATTAAAGGCGCTTTGCGTTGGATATGATCAAATGGAAATAGCTAGTACTGGGGCGCCCTTGCACAGAGATGAGAACAATACCATATGAATCCGGACCTAAGTTTTGTAGAGTTTAAGAATATGATCCAACGTGAAATACTGTCTTGCTCTACTGAGCACACCAAGCTTTTTGGAGACCAATTTGGCCTTATCTTCCAGATAAACACGAAATTGAATAACACTCAAAATGTCAACTCCAAGAATTCCGATACTGGGCGAAGTACCTAAGAAACGTATTTATAGGTAAAATTATGATTATTATAAACTTTGCCTCTTAATTTGGAATATATGTAATGTACTGGACATTATTGTTACTACAGAGGAATATTAATATCCATGTATGAGTGAATGCTTATTAATGAAATCAAAAAAGTTTATTCAACGTAGGTCCTGAGAAAGCGCTTCTAAACGTCAAAACTAACATCGGTTCGGAAAATAACCCAGTCATCGAGAAGAACCGAAAAGAAACACTTAAAAAAAAATGTTTTAATGTGTGCATTGATAATAGATATTAGCGGATACAGAGAGAAGGGTGTTAACTCCAGACAACACCATCGTTCACATATTGATCCACCCTATACATGTGTCTTGTCACCTATGTCTCTTGACATCAAAACCGATTGAAGCGATGATAGCTCAGTGGTTGTATGTACGAACGCCACGTCAAGGGTCGTGAGTTCCATTCCACTTACAATAAGATTGAGCTTTCGATGAAGGAAGACATCGTGAGCAAACTATATCATGGTGGCAGGGCTTTTTCTAATGCCCGCCTGGCTAGCTACCAAATACCTATAGGTGTGTTCTGGCAGTTGCACTTGAGTGCCAGTCCCTCCACAGGCTAAGCGTGTCCATCAACTTGGGTCGTATCATCACTTAAGATCAGGTGAGATTATGGCCACAATGATAAATGTATAAATATAAGAATAAAAACATAAAAAAAAAACATTTTTATGGTGCTTAAACTTATCGTCCGGCAAATCGGTAATGTGCTTTAGGTCTTTGTTCTGAAGCTTAATACCATTATCTTACAAACAGTAACCGGTCTTAATGATTCTGAATGATTGCAGGATATGTAATATATCGGTTGATTGCAAAACACGTCACACCCGAAATGTCACTAAGACGAATGTTACAGTGGTTTATGATAAACAGAATCCAATTGAGCACACAAAAAAACAACTTAATCTTTTCACAATCTAGTATTTAATAAATCATGCCGGTCTTTCAGGAAATCTAGCTTTTCCAAGTTAAAATATTATCCTATTATAAATTGGACAGTAAGTTTGTTACGCTTTCACGCCTAAACCGCTTAATACATTTTGATGAATTTTAGCATAGAAATCGATGGGAACCTGGAGACGGTGATAGGTTACTTTTTCTTGCGAAAAACTTAATTGGAAGTGTGGTAAAGAGAGGGATAAACATTTATGAAACTTTTTTATTGCGTCATCCGATTTGTTTGTTAAAATCAATATTAACGAGCGAAGCCGGAAGTAAAAGCTAGTACATAAATAAAATTTATTTAAAATAATTTGTATCCTGTTTTTTGTATCTGCTACGTTAATCTTACAAATAATAAATAAGCACATAAAAATAAGATAACAATTAAGATATTAAATATAATTGAGAAGATAAGGTAACGAATAAAATAATACCTTTGTTTCGCAAGATCAATCAGTAAAATTTTCACTTTGTGACGTAGTGTAAAAGTCTAATAGAATTAATCCTATTAGAGCAAGGCGCTAACAACGCAACAGTCAATGACCTAACTATTGAAACGAATAAAAATCAATAAGCGTTTATACAAACATACACTATTTTAAGTTATGTAACAATATATTAAAAAATCAAATGTAATAAACATAAATCAATTATTATATAAATTTATAAGGCATGAATTGTTTTCTTAAAATATAATTGATACCTGAATTTTATAATGTAAAATATTACATTGCAAAACGTTTGTAAGTCAATATCTTTATCGTTTTATATTTCCACAGCAGTAACATTTTTATATTTTTATTAGAAAGTAAACAAAGCAATTTTTATTGGAATATGCAATGTCTGAGGTGGGTGTGTTATCGTATATCTTTGAAGTCTTTCCTATATGGGTTTTCCGTTATCTTTTGGAATATAAAATAATTTTCGAAGACAAACTAAAACCAAAATATATGAAAACATTTATTAATACATCTTATAGTAAAAGGTGTCTTGTAGGTTTTTTAATATGGGATGTGGATAAATCCTCCATAGTCTTTTGATTAATCACATTTCTCAGCCAGTCATTATTAACCTTGCAGGTCAGCATGAGGACAACCGCCTTTTGTTTGCCATTGTTTTCATAGAAAGATCTAATAATTTATCAATATATCTAATTTTAAACTAAAGTTTTCTATCTTATACATCTATATATCATTGAACTATAATTGAAACCGGATATACATAGATGTATTGCATGGAAGTGTCACCTACACCTTATCATTTGGTGTCATTAAATTAAGACTTGATTATTTTATATCATATTTTAGATCAAACTCTTAGAATAAGTTCGTGTTAAGGTAAGATGAGGATTTATCGTCATAGTGATAACCAAACCCAAATGTAATAAAACTTCCATTATCGCGACAGCTTTAATTATATGTACTCTCCAGAATTCACGTGAGATGTGAGGGAAACGTAAATAATGGATTTTTTATATTAGAAGTTTTTTGAAAAACCTTAGAAATTCAGATTTATTTGTGTAGTAATAAAATGAGTCGGTAAATGTAGACAAAATACTCATATAGACCATTGATCTAAAAAACCAAAAATTCATATCATTTCACTTATGCTAGTGCAGCTCTCATAGAAACGCAATTTGCCATCCTGGCTAAGTCACTAACTTTAAGTAGTCAGAGAAAACATAAAGTGGGTAGAAAACAAACAATAAAGTAGAAAAGGAATTACCTATATTAACTTTTGTCATTGATTTGACTTTACTCTTGTTATCTTAAAAAAAAACGATTGTACTAATTCATAAAACCTAGAGTTCACCTTTTTTTATTTTTGTACTTTATAGATTAGCGTTATGTCTACAATCTCACCTGATGTTAAGTGGCGCTGTAATCTAAGATGGTGGAAACACTAAGGCATAGTGGAGGGACCGGCTCTTGAAGTGCAACTGCTGAAACTCACCTATGAGTATTTGGCGGGAGATTTTCAACTTGAGGTTGGTAGCTAGTGAGGTGAGCATTAGAAAAGACCTACCACTTTGCTACGGTTACCTTACAATGTTTTCCGTCACCGAAAGCTCAGACAAACTGCTTCAAACTGCATATAAGAAAATAAGATAATAAAGATTAATCGCAAATTGTACCTATATTACATGTTGTTTGATGTCCTTGCAATATTTTTAAAGAGCATCCTATTAGAAGAATATAATTCCTAATGAAGCGAAACTGAGACGATGACAATCCATATATCATACACATGGTGTGACAGTCAACGTGATGTCTGTTACAAATCTCAGTCAGTCATTGTCAAAAGTTTCGTAACACTTAACGAAGCTTTGTTAAACGTGATCAAACTCGTTCCCTTTCGTATAATAAATCGTGTCCATATTCGTAAGAGTGCGTATTCATAAAGAATCATGCTTACTCGTTGAGAAATAGTAACGTGTTGCAATAAATCCGAGTTGTACATTTAATGAAATCGTACACCAGTTGTAGTTTATTTTATTAATAAAATCGAGTTTATCGATGCTAAAGTGTTTAAAGTGATTGTTACTACTAATTTAATCGTCACGATTTCAAGGAATAGCGTAATAATACTATTCAGCTTTATAGGCCCAAATTCTCAATACTCTGTTTAAGGTACTTTATAGTTATTTATCTATATATTAATAGCTTTTTACGAAAATTACGCGGACGGGGGAGTATGAAATTTTGCACACTTATAGTTTATATAGAGAACGAGCGCAGAAAGCTAATATTTTTTTTTAAATATGCAGAATAAATAGATTAAATTAAAAAAAAACGTTACACGCACTACCATTTCTTTGACACACACGCATATATAAATTAACCACTATTTATTACAAATTCATGACTAATAATTAAGGAGTTATAATTTATAATGCCACTTATCAACATAGAATCTCCTTTTCGACCAATACCTCTTTAAAATTAAGGTTAAGTACAAACATTAACATTGAATTGCATCTCCTATTGGTACACTAGCAAATGCTTCTGCGTAGCCAATTGACGAAAAAAAAATACGCATAAATTGTAGTCTCTATTAAGTAAGTGAATAATCTGGTTACACATTAAAAGATGCTAAAAACGAGTAATTATGATAGGTATTTTAGTTGGGTAGTAGTTTATGATGGTAAATCGATCTAAAAGCTATTTACTTGTTTAATAAATTATGTATTTTAGTAGATCTTGTTGCTCACATTTTATACTATTCTATTTTATATACTATTGTATTTTAACGGAAGTTAATATTTCTGTACAAGTTAAAAAAGATTATAGTTTTCGTAGCTTCAAATAGTTGTCATACAAGAACTCGAAAATACAATATGAAACCATAAAGATCGTCGATAAAATAACTACGTGTCTCCCCGAACGGATTCCTTCAATCTTTTCCATCTCGACTTACTCGCAGTCATCTTGTTCCAACATAGGACGCAGTAAGCTCATGGTCTTTCGTACAAGTAAAATATTCTAGAATTTTGCATTCGAATCGAATCGTGATACATTATTGATTTCCTACGTGAATGTATCATATAGTCAATTCAATATCACATACAAATACAAACTGAAATATTGATATTTTGCGTTCTTGGCTCTATTTATTATTATAACGGAACTAAACGTCACGTGTTGTCTATGGTTTCATAACCATATCTTTTTTCCCACATAATAAAATATCTAGGAATAAACTCTTACTCACAGGCTTATTGCGTAGCTTTTTATTCATACTGAAACTTAATAGTAGATCGAATACGATATTATAAACTCCAAATCTTCGTAAGTTTATTTAGTATTATTACAATATGTATATTTACTACAGTTTGAGGTCAATAACTTTTATTTTTTTTACTCAGTCATAATTTATACTCGCTTTATTACTTGTACATTAGACCAACCACAGTTAAACCAAGAAACATAATTTAATAAGAACTGCATTTTTATAATACAGCGCTTTGTTAGAATATTCATTCAAGTTTTATAATTTTTATTCATAATGAAATTTCTGCTTGAAGAAACAACGATGTTTATCTTTGGGTAACGTTTTTGAATTTATAAATTAGGTACTTGATAAAAATACATATTTGACGTAACAATGAAACCGATTGCATAATTATTAACACTTACATAAACTAGATGGTAGGACACGACAATTGTGTAGGACTGGATCACACCCACTATACTCCAGATGCAACATCCGCTATAGTAATACGCCCAAGCGTATTGCGTTCTTGGATTAAGCGATGTTCATCCAGTACTCATATAAATGGCAAGGAACAGTAGCTGATAGGGTTGCGGCCACCACACGTAGGTACGGCAATAAACCTTTCATAGTGAGTTTTGCTTTATCCGTTTCCTGGCCAGCTAGTGTACTTACAGCTGCTCAGAAGCATAGAAAACCGGCATGACAGCCACGGACAGTGATGTTTTAGTCCCTTTGTTCTAAAATTGTCATGTTCCCACCATTAGGTGAAGTTCTGTTTATTTGATGAAAATATGAATAAATAAATGATTATATTCTTTGAATACGATTATAAATCCCACGATATCGGTAGCTAACATTTCTAGGCAAATATAGAAAAAAGACCTTAACTATAGATATTTATAGTTGCACTGTATAATTTATAAAGACAGTCGAACGTCCCCTGGGGCCCTACTCTTTAATTAAGGCTGACAACAAACAGTTTATTCCCACCTCAGGACTCGGTTATCGAACTCGCCACCTAGAAAACAGTTATGCCTACGTAAATGAATTATAACAAGGCCATTAGTGTATAGCGTTGACGCAACAATACAGCATTGGCGAGGCGGTGACCTCGCCGAATATATCACCGAGCGCACTTGTGGGGTCGAGCTACTCGTAAATTTTGCTTCCGCGTCATCGACTATTCTTTAATACTACAATATAATAAAACCTTGAAGCGCTTTGCATTTAAATTACGACAAACCTGAAAGAATGGAGCAGAGGGGGACGCACCGCGCGGTCTGCGACTTCGATAGTGCTTTGCAAGACACAAATTTATGCATTCAAAAACATTCTCAAAACGCTGGTACTCCTCATTTCTCTTCGATAATGTTCCTTATACGAACATGCATTCTCTGACCGCATACTTTATGCGCGTTTTCTTCATTCAACCACAACGAATTTATTTTTAGTGAATTTACAGACATATAGTACTGTGTGTAATTTAAAGTATTCACTAGTTCATCGTAGTATGAATGTTGTTTTAATATAATTGTTTTTTTTTTCTATTTCTTTTGTCATTATTAATCTACTGTTGTTATCGTAATAAGCTATTATAATTTACTGTTTGGGTCTCAGAGTCATTTTCTTTGTTCGGTCTGCAAAAAACCGAACCAGAAAATTTATATATTTTTGTGTTTATTATGCATCTTTTTATATCGTTCGGTGACATTGTTAAAGCGAAAAATATGAACAAAGTTTAAAATAATTTTCGATCCTAGCCTGGCACAATACGTGTCGCTAAAATGAAAACATATGTACACATTTTCAGCCATCAGTTTATAGAACTTTCGAATTGATTTTTAAATTACCGTTAATTGAATATTTAAATTAAAGTTACAACGTTAAAAGATTGAGGCGATATCTAGAATAAAGACGGCATGGCATGCACAGTTACAGGAAAACAAAGAATTTGATTCAGATAAATTGGAAATTATATTTTTTACGATTGTTTTTATAGCTAGTAATGTTGTAAAATGTCCTTAAAAGTTCTGATGATTGTGATGGTGATTGGATAATCATATAAGATGGCCAATGGTTGAATGAAATGAAACTTTATCTCGGGAACACCAGAGCCTATGAGATATAATATGTGTGGACTACGCAATTTATGGTGATTGGATAATCATATAAGATGGCCAATGGTTGAATGAAATGAAAACGAAACACACCTAGTCGTTCTCTTTAATATAAAGTTTAGAACACTGACTTATTGCTGGGTATAAAAGAAATAAAGTGACGAGTGAGATAATAACACGCCACACTCTTAGCTAATGTTTTTACTGGCACGCAGTGACAAAGAAATTTACAAGATATACAATAGAAATCACTTATTTTATATTCAAATTTAAAAAATAACTTACTATTACTACCGCTCCTGATAATTGAAATATTTTTTTACGAAATTCCTTAGAAGCAAGTTTTTCATACTGTGCTGATAATATATTCGTTTAGATATACATATATATATATATTAATAATATATATATATATTAATAATATATATATATATATATATATATATATATATATATATATATATATATATATATATATATATATATGTATATATATATTAATCATAGAACGACATAATTAATCTTGTAACAATGTACGCAGATGTGGACGGTTTACCGTCGACATATCCGCCTGTTAGATCGATTCCACATACAGTGCCTATGGAAAATCTTAAAGATCAAGTGGTCTGCTCGTGTACGAAACACCGACGTGCTGCGTTGAGCAAATTAGTACGGTATTGAGACAGACGCACCTTTTAGAGAAAGATTGGTTATCAACCACATCAAATCCCACGAACGTCCGAGTTAAAACAGTCTCTGTGGCCGAAAACGGTCAAGAATTTATCATCATCATCAATATACGCAGAGCTAATGAAATGTTGTATTAGAAGAGAATCACGGTAAAATGTTATTGTCTAAATTCTTATTGTAATTAGAGTACGTTCTGGGGAGGAAATGTTAATTGTCGTTGGAACTTATTTTCTGTCATATATATTCTCAAAGATTTCAATACTTACATTACTAGCAAATTATTAGAGCTATTTGAAGGTAAAATAACATTTGTGCATTATGTAATTGTTTTCTTCGTTAAAGAGATCATAAAGTTTTAAATAAATAATTCTGAAAACAAAATTTCACACATGCGATTTTATTATACCAAATTAATCATGGCTTGTTAATTATGGTAACTAAATAGATGATATATCGGTATAGATAGAGATTAGAGATGTAAAATCTCCAAAATATATCTTCATTGCTTCATAAAATATTCACAGCCTATCATTTGAATCTCTTAATTGTCAAACATAATACCACAAAGCTACAATAAACTACGTTCCTAAAGTTCATAGGCTTATTCATTAGGGCCACATAGTATACTTTACTTTAGAATAATCTTTAAAAGATGTAGAAAATGATAGAATAAACTTTATAAAACCAAAGTTAGTAATATATAAATAAAAATCATTGTTTTTTCTTTATTTGTTGTATAAAATTAATATACACTTTTTAAGTTTATTTTCATTTCTAGCATATTCTAAATAACTATTAAAAATAACTATTAAAAAATATAAAAAACAAAATCAGTAGGCAAATTTTGGTTGGAAAATGTATGTAAGTCTATCTATAAATGTACCAGTGCCATATACTTTATATTGTCTTTGAATACGTGTATTACATTAAAATATTTTCTGATAAATATAGCAGATTAATCAGAGCTTTAGAAGTATTATCATAAAATGAAGGGATGAATAAAGAGAAAGTAATAGTTTCCGAATGTAATGATGTTAAAACTACTCTGGTAACTGGAAAATAGCCAGTACTAAATGATTATTCTCAATATTAACCAGCTATCTATTGACCATGTTCCAAGTTCATATAAGCAGCACATTCGTATTCATGAAGCGAAAGTGGTATGTAGCAAGAGAACAGAATGGTATGTAACTGTGTAGTCATTTTCTGAATCCATAACATCAACGGCTAAATTAAATAAATAGCTGAATTAAATGACTAGTAATAAAAGAAACATTGCAGTTTCACTTGTATGATGATAAAAATGAAGCAAAAGTACGAATCAGTAAAATAACCTATGTGAAAAATACGTAAACTGTTTCTATTAAATTTTAATTACTAATAGATAATAAAATGTGAGTTTTCATGGCAGTATCGTTGTTTGTCAAAGAGAGATCGATCACATTAGTGATTCCATTTTCAGATCTGTAATTAAAATCCTCTCATAACAGGTTCTCAGATAAACACTGTATAATTTGATGTTTTAGATTATATTTTTCATTACACAATAAAACAATTGTCATGGCTGTTTGAATATACACCCTTAACAAGGGAAATGCAATGATCGTGTTCTGAAAGCAACATGTAAGACTATGATGCGATGGTTACGCATTCAATAGTAACAGCCTATTACACTACATTTGTCCGCGTGCGCAGTAGAGAAAGCCCGGCGACATTGGTCTTGTGTCGGTCGGTGGAAGTGGGTTGGTGCAGGCGGCGGCGGCGGTGGCAGCGGCGCACATGCAAGTAGGTGAGCATGTCGAGGTCGTGACGTCACACGCTTTCTCTGCGCCCGCGCGCGTTGTGCAAGTGAGCTGTTGTTGATCGCAGTCGTGCACTCTGCCCTACGCCAGCGCTGTCATCAGTGGAAAAACATGTTTTATCCCTTCGTTGATGTCAATGATCTACGTTACGTACGATATTAGTCAACAAGTACATTAATTTACAGATATACCGGTTGTTAATATTAATATACTTTCTAATGCATATATATGTTTGTGGTTACTATAACACAGGAAATAGTCTCAATAATATAAGGATTTGAAAAATTATTGATTTTACGCTATAGATATCAGCGTTTGTATTTAATAATATGTCAAAGTGTTCTAAGCATAACTAACTACTTAAGAAACTTGATTATTTACATAACTGGAACTGTAAACCTACATACTAAATACCTACAGCCGATGCTGTGTGTGAAACAACACCTTGACGGATAGAAACCTATAAAGTGATTTAGCATTCAAAAATCCATTTTCCATGTCTCAGTTAACTAAACGCGAAAAAGCTAGATTTAAATACTCTCAGATGATCACGCTTCAGCAACGATTTATTAAAGATTATTTGACGCAAATCAATAGAAGTTAAGTGGTATGTTATTTCGTTTTTTTTATTTATTGTAAGTAATAAAAGTGTAGTGACATTTTAGAGAAAAATACTTTCCATTTTAAACACAGAGTCATCGTGTACACTTAATGGAAATAAGAGTCAAACATTTTATAGCTTTAAGTAGTTAAAAGTTAAAATTAAAGTTTAGATTAAATTGAAGTTACTATACCCAAGATAAAATTACTTCATCAAAATATTCTATTATAATAGTTAATCTTGTATTTATATTATTATCAAAATATATTTAAAGTATTTATGATACATATATTCTTTAAATAGTTGTTGTGTACTATCATGTCTAATAGTTGTATACGTTCATAAGATACCATTTAAACTCTGGTACGTGTATATTTTATAAATTTTTCGGTTATGTTTTCATAAAACCATTAATGACGCGATTATTGTAAAATTATCATACAATGCTTTATCTTTACATATGATACTTAATTTTTTTGCACGGCTTAATATATTTTGCTAATGGCTCATTTTCAATGTTCGTTACAGCCCGCAGTCGAAGTGTGCGAGATTTCTGTTCACGCATGCTATAGGGACCGCATGCGATAACCGTTTTCATTAGTTGATAGGGCCCGCTTGTGGTTTGATATATATTCTTTACAGCGCATTTCTTCTGAAAAGAGCTTGCGTTACACCAACCGATGAATTTCATTACATGTTAGGCCGTGTGCGAGGAATGCCCGCATGCCATATATAGATACATTTCTTTCATTCGGCGATAGCCCGTATTACGGGTCTCCCCGCATTCTGTATATCAACTCAGTTATCGACCAATAATAACAAGCCCTAATGAGGTTGGTGGCAGAATAACTTCTACGTACCAAGATCCATAGATAATGATAAAATAATAAGAGCTTGTAAATAATAACCTACTACGGGGTGAAAAACAAATACATTTGCCGTGAAGATGTGGAACCTAGTCACCTAGTCTATACATTCCCTTCCTTCTATAACAGCGGTGCCTTCAAGCAAAACATAAAGAGCCGTTTACGCAGGCTGGCATGTCAGGAGCGACTGACGATAGCTTTTCATTCCATCGCTGGTCGCCACGGTTTTTGGATTGTACTATACTTAATATCAGCATGGCACGGCAGTGTACGTCACTTTGCCGAGCTATCATAAAATAACACGTCCTCGTCCACGTCGTATTGGTAATTTCAAACGACAAGAAATCCAGTTATTTGTGTTCGCTGCTAAGAACGCTGGGCGTTGCATGGTTGCCGCTGAAGACCTCTTTGGCCGTATCGACCATCGTTTCCACGAGCAATGTATCCTGCAAGTACCATTGCAATCGAAATAATTCTGTGGACTATAACGTAACTTTAGTTTTTCTGTGAAACCTTTTTTTTATTTAATAGTTATGTTAATGATCTCAAGTTGCGATACGGCCCAAGTTGGTTGACACGATAAATTTTTGGAGGAACTGGCTCTTCAAATGCAACTGCCGGAACACACCTATTGGTATTTAGAGGCAGATTTTCAACTTGAGGGTGGTATGTAGCCGGGCAGGCATCAGAAAAAGTCCTACCGCCATGCTATGGTTTTCTCACTATGTTTCCCTTCACCGAAAGCTCAAACTCATTGTAGGTGGTTGGATTCGAACTCACGTCCCTTGACGTAAAATCGTACACACTACCACTGAGCTATCATCACTTCAAATCATCAATCAATCATCACTTATTTCTGTTTCAATCGCATAGAAGATCGCCGAGCGTAAACTTCACCATTGCTTTTTGAAAGTGACCTTTTCTTTCTTATAGTATAGCCCTATGTTAGTGAAAGGACGCCGTCTTTTTACAAAGTTAATTTATTGGCTACAATTGTGTATCAAAACATCCAAAATTCATTATTTTTCTTCAGTTTGTCCCCATCTTGAGTATGCCTCTCAAAATTGGAACCCTAATTATAATATATATGTCACTCGCATCGAGCAAATACGAAAACGGTTTCCTCGTTATCTACAATTTAAATCTTACACATTTTTATCCGATTACACATCAGGCTGCAAAAAGTTTCATATGCTTCCACTGTACAAACGGAGAGAAATAGCTGATATGGCGTATCATTTGCACATACTCAATAGATTAATTGTCTATTATTATATACTTAGTACAATTAACTTGCGGGTACCTACTGTAGGTTGTAGAAAACATAATATACTTTATAATCCACTCGTTAGGGCTATATATAGACAAAATTCCTACATTATTTGAGTAGAGAATAGTAAAAATAAAATAGAGATCTTGATAAAGTTGATCTTTAATACAAGTGTGCAGAAATCAAAACTACTTTTTAATTCCTGTTTCTTTGCATAAGGTTTTTGTTCTTCCATCTTTTTATGTGTTTGTAATCCTATCTGTGGAAACTTGTAAATGACCTGAATTTTATCTCAACGTCTAATTTAATCTTGGAATTTAGCGGTAAGTTTTCCTAAAATAATAAAATAAAATATCCATATACTCACATCCAATATTAGATTGTATTGGTAACAAATTAGCCTGACCTTGAGTTTGCTGTAAGTTTTTACGGTTGATTAATTTGCTAGATTACCTATCTCTGACCTTATTTTACCTAGACCAACTTTTTTACGCTTTACAATTTTAATGATTACTTAAAGCAAATATTTGACTTGAGATAGTTGTTGTGACGCGCTAAGCCTAGAAGTTATAGGTGCTTAGCGATAGATTTTTGATTTAATAATGGTGACTAGCCAGGTCGTCATAGAAAAAGCCCTACCATCATTCTATAGTTTTCTCATTGTGGTTTCCTTCAACGAAAGCTCAAACTAATTGCAGGAATCAAAATCACGTCCATTGACGCAGACCTCATACATACTACCAACTAAGCTATCATCGCTTCAAAATTGCCATACTAAGCAGGTTTTATCGACATGGTACATTTCCTAAAGGGACTATTACCCTTTACAGCAGTGCCCATCACAACCAGAACAAATAATAAACCTTATTTTTACCGTACCGTGCCGGACGGATAGGGATGTTCTACTAGGGGGGGTCCTTACTACGAGGCTGAGTCGTTTTAAAAGAAACGGGAAGAAGCATTTGAATACACAGAGTATTTGACTGGACCCTAATTTCCACTATCTAGATGTTGCACAGTCATTATTCCGAACTGGTATAAAATATTGAAGTATTATTGCTTTTAATTGATAATATTTGTTTATTCTTCTTAACTTTAATTCTATATTCAAGACTGCTTCAAGAATTTCATTTTTGTAATTTACTAAGCAAACGAAAGTCGTATGTGTTCTAGTAAATCACATTATACAAATTAAGGGTAGGTTAGGGTTACCTTCAAAAACACAGCGTGATCGACAGCGGCAACGAAGATTGTTTAGTTAATTTAGTGAAACACAACTCCCAGCGATTATGAATAAATAAAAGTCACTGACAAATGTAGGATTACAATGGGTATTTTGAAGCATACATAATGTTAAAACATCGTCCAACCAATTAAGGAAGTAATTACGTGTGGTCATTACAGTTTATTATTCACAATTTATTATCTAATATATAAATAGTAAATACCTTATCTTGATTATATTCTGCAGCTACATATATTGTACCCAAATAAGACATTATAAAATTAGGTTTTACGAGGGTCTAACAATATACGGTCGATTCTTAACGTCTCTATAAGCACGTCGCACTACCTCACTCTGTTCTAAGGTTCCATTTAGTACCACTTCACTGAAGTTTATGACGATCGCTCGAGATATCCGCTCTATGCGAGAATATGTCATTTACATTAAAGATAAGAAAAGGTGTTTTTGTTCTTGAACGTACTGAGATTTACAAGTTTTAATTATTCAAATAAATCACAACAATATTGGATCATCTGTTATTAGGTCACAAATATTAAATACTGGACGTTGAACCTAGTGTTTTTTAGTTAATTTTTACATAACATTTCGCATTGTCGTACCGTAAAACTGTAGAACCGTCCGCCTGTCAGCCTGTTCCCTCCTGCCAATGATATTTGGTCCTTCAAAAGAAGCGTGAAGAAATACCTAAGTAGGCCATCATGAAAGCAGTAACTGGCAGTGAATTTTTGTTCATTGTCAGTCGCCGCTGATTTGAATTACACTGTACAGTATCAGGTACAATGTAGTTATGGAACATAAAAAAAAATTGCATTCAAATAACATTATTATTAATGTCGTGTATTTTGTTCAACAGAAGTGTGGACTGTGGGCGGCGGGGCCGGCGGCAGTACAGCATGCGGTAGCAGCGGCATGGATCTGAAACACGAGGTGGCGTACCGCGGCGTCCTGCCGAACCAGGTGAAGGCCGAACCTGGCGTCAGCCACAACGGGCACCCGGTCAACGGGCACGTGCGTGACTGGATGCCCAGCGCGGCAGGCGGGGGTTCGCCGTCACCTGGCACGCCAGTACAACCGCAACCTAATAACGGATATTCTTCACCACTGTCATCGAGCAGCTATGGCCCTTACAGTCCTAACGGAAAAATAGGTCAGTATTTACCACCATCTGTGAAAGCAACGCCACTTTCATTATGACATTTTCATAAATTATCGTGATAAATTTGTTTGCTTAACACGTAAAAGATTTAGGGAAAATGGTAATTACCGTGATCTATGCCTAGCGGTACTGATTACCTAAGCAAGTTTTTACTGTTCTGATATAAACAAACGTTGCAACCTTCTTCTACGTTCTCTTTCACACCATGCTTTTCGCAAGAATGGAGCTATAAATCAAGAATTTAGATCGCAATTAAAAACAAAAACTTGGATTTATTCCGCAATTAACAATATAATACGTTTTCAGTTAAGTTGTACACAATCAAAAAAATATTTTATTAGTGATAAAAGTGCAAAACGGCCGGCAGAATGATAAACAAAGTCGACTAATATAACAAAACCCTAATCTCATTGACACTGTGTGTTACATTCGACCCAGTTAAACATAATGTGACCGTACAATATTGCGTAACAGCGGGTGAGAACAGTAATCTTACATCGAATGCACGACCCACATGCTGGTATTAACAAAGCATCACAATTGTCCATTACCCAAGAACCTTCAGACGCTAATGATGGTCACGAGGACCGTTGGTAATGCATAGATAAAAGCATTTATATTTCTATAATATACGAATAACATATAAATCCAATAAGGGTTTAGTATGTTTATAACATGCTGCTTTCTTAATGGTTTGATTCTTTATGTTTAAGAACAACAAACAATTAGAGTGTGTGCTTTATGGTAAATGGTTACTGTTACTTAAACACAATTTTAATACTTGAATTATTACGATTGTGACGCCGACTTTAGCGAGCGTTTTTGGTCCTTTGTAGAAAACCTCCTGTCAAAGCCATGCAGAACCCATCATCCATTTTATAAAACCTTAGAAGTGTCGGGATCCTATTTGGTTTTAGAGTGTAAATATGACCGACCAGCCACCAATGTAATGTGCGATTTGTAATAGGCGTTTATTATTTACAAAGTAGTATCTCGGAACAGTTTCGCCAGATGTTAAATGATAATGCGGAGTGTAGTTTTAACATAATAAGTTTAGCAAGATGACTAGAACGGTTATTAAGTGCATATTTCGAAATATGACGATAGTAACTCACCGCAGCTTTTCGACTTTCAGATATGCTCTCAGAGCTAGAAAATATTCTATCATATGTAATCATAGCCTTAACATTTCTAGAAACATAATTCCAACTTTGGTCCGTGATGAAGAACATTATGTTGCATTTAAATCATCATATGGGTGCAAATTTTATTATTCCCTGGTTGACTATCAGTATTTATCTATCGCGATATTTCTAAATATATTTAACCTATAAATTTGAATTAAGTTCTTTCGGAACGTACTGAGGACAAGTTTTTACAATAACACACGAGTGTCTTATGCACAAAAAAATATATATTGTAAAATTACTATAACATATTTAAATTACTTAGATGAAGTTCCAAAGAGGAAGTGTCACATATAGTATTCATTTTATTTATTCGACAGTTGTCCATATTAAAGGATGACTCTACCCATATTTTGTTTAAACTAGTTTAAGACCCAGATATCATTCTCAGATAACCATATTCCATAAATGTACATTATATATATATATATATATATACATGATTGTTATAAATGCGAAAGACTTTGAAAATGAATGTGAGGTCATACTGCATCGAACACTTGCCAAGTGGTCACAAATCACCTTAAAATTGACAACATTGTTGTTAGTATATTTAATTAGCATCTTTAACTTAGCGTTGTCAATATTTCCTTGTCATAAGCAGCACTGGAATAACTTCGGAGATGGAATTATTAACACAGTACTTGGTTAAGTGAATTTTAGTTACATGTAACTACTTGAAATTATCATTGTGCTTATCAGCTCTATGGATGAATTTTTTCCGTGTTTTGTGTTATCGCGCAGTGTGATAATGAGTTCAGTGACCCAACGATTTCGTGATATAGATACCGAAGCAGACACAAATAGATAGGTAACATTTTAGGAAATAGCGATCGACAACGAAGACCACGAAACATATAAGATATCACTGTAAAACCTTTCAGGCATTGACCCCATTAACGATAAATGCAAAAATTTCAATATTAATAATGCTTATAAATCTAAGGCGGAGATTTTCCATTACCCCTATTTGGAGTCAAATTAGCCCCGAGGTCAGGCCGAATTCGCGCTGCTACGCTAACAAATCTAGCAAAACAAGTTATTAGAACGTCTAAAACAACAGACGATCGAAGGTATATTGTTTGAAAACTAAAATTCAATAACTGCAAAATGATTAATTTCTTATTGGTAAGAGAGAATTCCGATTCCCGTTAATCTGATTTAATCTGACGTTGCGGGACAAAGTGAAAAACAACGGAATGATTCACGGCTGTTTTTATTAATTCCGAAGTCGTTTCAAAAACAGGGGCTATATCCAAGAACCAATTAAGAGTAACTTGTCGTACAGAAAAATCTTCGCATTGGATTTCCGTAAAAAGTTACATCATGCGGCATACATGCTCAATTATAGCCTTATTAAAATATCTTTAAGACTTTTAAATTCATTAACACTGTCTTTATAAAAACATATTTCCAAATTGCACGAGTTTTTACTCTATGTCATTAAAGTAAATCCGCTTGAATTACTATAGGAAATCGAACTCATTATAATTTTTTAATCAGTTAAACTAATTTACAGGAAGTTATAAATAAAATATACCAAGGCTAATTATCAAAGGTTAAGTTTTATTTGGATTATTGATACATTTTTTAATTGTTCTAAACATGTATTTGATTCTGAAATGCAGTCTTATTCAAGAGCTTTGTAATTAAAAACAATATTATACAAGAACACAAACATACCTATATTAAGATGATATGTTATTATATTTGTTTTTATGTAATAAGTAATAGCTTAAATCCAGTTTGAGACCAGTTACGAACTGAAAGGTGATAAAATTACTATGATATTCAATTTGAAGAATAGTTAGAATGTTCAATCGACTTGTTCTGTTCTTTTTATACGAAATGCTTGATATTCAGTCCGTTCACTGCTAAACGGTCAAGAGTCCAAATGAAAAAAAAAAAATCCCATATCTCACAGGTGAGTTGAGATCGCAATCAAGGCATTTGGAGAATTCTAATTTGATTTTTTAAAACGGACAAAACGTAATACAACCGTGAGCGTGGGAGGATGTGAAAAGAACACGATCTTATTGTTAAAAACAGTTTAACTTTTGGAACTTGTTAAAATAAGATAATGTTTACACGAAATTATGCAGATATTATTACACGGTTTATATGCTCGGGAAGTGAATCGTTAATATTATTATAAATTCGTTTAAAATTTACTTCTTAGCGATATGTAACAAAGCCTATATCAATAATGTGGTTTAAAAAAAAAACCTCCGTCGTGTTATTTTACAACACCTAAACTGTTCGCAAGATCCAACCAAACTGCTCGTTTCATCGTCGAGCGATATATCTGGTAAATTTATGTAATCGTCTGAGATTCTGAACGCTGTCTTCTAATATCCTTAACAGGAAACGTTGACGCTGTTATTTTTTTAGGTCTTCCGTACGAACACACGACAGGGATCAAATTTGCAAATAAAACTTGATTAGAAGTATCGACACTGGAACTTGTTCGATTAGGCAGTTCTTTTTTATTTTTATATGCAGTATCACGGGCAATCCAAAATATTAAGCCCCCATCTGTTCCCGCGATTTCGTTCGCGTAGTACTAAAAAATATTTATAAATATTTTTGTAACTTTTTTCAGTACAGCTTTGCTCTTATGAGTGGTAGCGATGTGTTAAATAGTCCAGCCTTCTTCAATTATTGCTATATCAAACACAAAAATCGTTTTGAAATTCGCCTGGTAGTTTCTAAGATTTGCGCATACAATCAAACAAAATTTCGGCACTATAATATAGATATAGCTATCCTCTATAAAATCTTTAAAACCAACGTCCTCGTCAGACTATTTTATCGGTAACATTACAAGTCTAAATGTCATAATATCGTGAAATATAACACTTCTGTTACGATCGCGTTATAATTACAAACTTAATAGAGGTTACCATATTCCGAAATAAATAACTAAAAGTGATTATACGTAAATAACTGCTACATTATAATAAAGGAGGTACAATTTTATAATATTTTTTTAAAATATAGTCATTATATCATCTATGTATCATATCATACAAAAAATAAAGCGTTAAATCAGTTGTAGGTACTTTTTTTGTTTAGGTAAATCGTTCAGAAAGATCTTCAAGCATAAAAGTATTAGAGAAAGAGTCCAATAAGATTTATACTGTCTCCACAAAATTGATTAACTATCTTCTAAATAACTTGGTAATTGCTAAACAAGAGAAACATTGCAATAAAGGGATCGCAAGGATAAGCGTATCATTAAGCTAACAGGTGGATGTTTCCCACAACATATTCATTTTGATATGTCCACAAATTATTTTCTTTAATTAAGATAAAGAAATAAAAATTAAATGTATTGTTGGCTAATAAATAACAATAAAATAGCAAAATAAATGAATTTTCTACTTTTACCAGCAATGGCTCCTAATTCAGTTGCTGCAATATCCCTAACGGTCCATACTGTAGCGATGATTTTCAATAAGGGGCCCCGACGCACACAGACGTTTAGTCAACAAAACTGATATGATAAACACACACTATACGAAATAATAATAATAATAATAAGAATCAAAAATACTCCTTTTCAATAAATATTAGTCGATTTTTGCTTTATACTAATAAGGTAAATATAGATAGAATCAAGTTATTCAGTAAATATTTGCTATTTTTTCATATAATTGTATATGTATCATTAATTAGACTTTTCACTTTAATAAAATGTAACATTGAATCTTTATGCAATTTAACAATTGTTTTACAAACATATCACATATCTCTAGACCTGCATTGTTTTAATCATAATATTTATTTATCTTGAAACTGAGCCATTGTTCAAAATGTATCTATTTTCTATTATAGTTATAATATCTATACAATTCTTAACAACATGAATGCCAAATATTTAAAGTGAATAACATTGTATAATTATTGTTTCTAGATACGTCATTCATATCTCGCCGTTGAACTTTATATCGTATAAATAGGTATACGAATAGGTCAAAATACTAAGAACACTCATATTACTGTTTGCCAAGTTGGCAACTGTTCCCATTTCATTGACTTATTTTGTTATATAAGATATACGATTATAAGGTCGACTGCACCAACCAACACGTTTGTTGTTCATATTATTGTTTTGTATATAATATTTATTATAAATTGTATATACATTTAAAATCTGAATAAGTCAATTACAGTTGTATGTTGTATTATAAGAGTAAAGAAACTAATTCTTTTCTACATATAATACACAGCTACATTGATATATATGTTACAATATAATCACATTGCGATAAACAAACAATGTTGTGATTTAGACCGTGGCTTATTGCCCTTAAAACTTAAAAGTTAAATTTTATTATAAATCATTAGTACACAATGATTATTCTATGTAAGTTTTATAACTAATCTAATTATTTTAATTATTTGATGTTTTCTTTTTTGATATATTTTTTGTTATTAGTACTTATTTAACATTAATAAGTACACCTCAATGTAGTTTATCAGGTTTATATTAACTTTTAATAAAGCAGCTTAATAAATAAAATATAATAGTAAGTCGTCCACCATCCTCCATGCCTCCACCATCGAACATATAACAGCATTAAGTAATAATTTCAACCCGCATAACTTCCACAACAAATAAGGATTCATTATTCTCTAAGCTGTTAGAGTTCTATATAAATCTTTATGTACAATTTTTTTTTTTGTAAAATTTACAAGAATGATTTATTTCAAGAACAGCTTTATAAAGCTGTACCCACGAGTTCGTTCGTGTGGAATAATTATTTTGTTTTATAATTTTTGCCCGTTTTTGTAACATTTTTGAATACAGCATTGCTCCTATTAGTGGTAGCGTGAAGTTAAATTATCTAATGCCTTAGTCAATGATTGCTCTAAAACAAAAAATTAATTCAAAATAAAAAAAGCATATTTAAATTCAAACTGGTAGTTACTTTTAGCAGTTCAAACAACAAACAAACTTTTCCGCTTTATAGTATGAATAAAGATTGTACAAATGTCTCAAAAACATGTTCTTTGAATAATAAAAAAAAAGTGGTAAATAATAATTAGCGATAGATTTCAATTATACAACAAATTAATCTTCAATACAGCTACAAATGATGTACACTTCGCAGAAATCTAGATTCCACCCTATCAAGTGTTCATAGCAAGTTTATAAACATTGCTTAATATTGAGGAATAATATTTTTATTTATTTGATATTCCACGTGATATAATTAATTATGACTCAATAATTTAATTCAATATTTTTTCAATGAATTGTGACTATTCTTAATATCTAAGTAACATAGCATCACTTGTATATTAAAATATTGCACAAAATTAATACTAGAATTGTATTAAAATATCCGTAAACAATATAAGTAATTATACAAATTCCTATATCCAAAGTTATATCTGAAGAGATATTGATATATGACATATCATTTATTGTGTCTTTCTGAAAATCGATTCAAACGTTCTACGTAATCGGTAGTTAATTTATGCATTGATCTATTATATTTATATACATCTGAAACGAATTTGAATCGATCATAGCTCAGTTTGTAAAGACGCTGCGTCAATAATGCGTCGATGCGTCAATGCGTTCGAATCCCTGCTATGAGCTTGAAAATTTACCGCCAGATACTATAGATGTGTCCGGTAGTTGCACTTGAGAGCTAGTCCCTCTACTAGGCTTAGTGTGTCCACCATCCTGGGCCGCATCATCAATTAACGTCAGGTGAGATTGTAGCTATAACGCTAAACCTACAAACTATATAAAAAATCTAAATATGATAGATATTTATATTTTTTTATATATATTTAATTAGTTTTGTTTTTGTTTTATATATTATATATTTAATTAGTATTTATATTTAATTAGAATTAATATTTAATTAATAAAGTATGTAATAAACAAATTGAATTAAATTAAAAAATATGAACGTTCAGCTTCTATTAACCGACATTTTCGATTGTTATCGATTATCATTAATTAAAAAATTAATCGACTTATATTCGCTATAATAAAACATTGACCTCAATCTGTAAGTCATCGAGTACGTATGCGAGTTGACTATGTATAATTTGTGCTTTCCCCACTGATTTCATAATTGCTATTGTTTATCGAGCGGGGGCCAAGGCCGGCGTTATCGCTCGACTCGAACGCTCTGAACCCCTGTGAACCCGATGTGGCGCAATCGTTCTCATAACGTCCTACTATTGGAACAAGAAAGACGTAACTCAACCTCGGAAGAACCGAAATTGGAATCACTCAATGAAGTTAATTTCAACCTTATTATTCATCAGGTGTAACCGATGGCAAGGTTAAATTCAATTAACGATATCAAAAACAATAATGAATTATCATGAAAATTAAATGTCCTTACTATGTGATGTCTCGTGTTTAGAACTTTGGACTGTTTTTAACTTTATGTGTTCTATGTAATTTATAGATCGATTAGAATTCGTATCTTGTTAATGCAAACAGCATTCAAGCGAAACTACCATCTAGAACTTTTGAAAAATAATCTTGGTTGATTTAACGTAAAAGATTACTGAAAACTTCCAAATGGAGTCAAATAAGAGTTAATATTGACTTACGGTCATTTTCTTCTACAGACCGGATTAGTATCGCAATGCCGAATATAAGACTCGTAACCGATTACGTGCACACCACCGTTTATTAAGGTTTTCTATATTTAAAACACTAAAGCTATGTGCTTTTTATGTAGATATTTAATCGCTTCACCGTTGTCGGTAATTCAAATGTACAAAAAATGAATTATTACCAAGAGTTCCAGATAAAAAACCAAAATAAAAAGTTATTTCATTTAGTTCATATGAGACGTTTTTGCTGATATATGTAGTTTTGCTGCTATTAATTTTACTCGCAAGACAGTGAACAAAAATATGCGAAATGAATGTAGAATTAAGAAAGATACGAGTACTCAATTTAAATATACAATTGAAATGTTAACTACTCCTGTTTATAGATAAAGCATACAGCTAATTGGATTTTTTTTACTGTGGATTTTACAAAAATTTAATTAATGCATACTAAGTACACTTTGAGAACTATTTGTAGATCATACAAATAATTGTTTTGCGTGACATATAGCGCGGCAACAGCGAAGGGGCGGCCAGTGGACCAGGTAAACCAACCGTACAATAATAAAAATTATAACTCAGCAGAGATAACAATGGATTATATCAATCATATTCACAAAAGCATGAGCATTTTATAAGTCTTGTTAACTACGACAATCAAATTGACAATTGCCTATTCCATTAAAAAGGTCTCAATAGCGTTCCGGTATTTGTACTTGAAAGCCAGTTTCCCAACTAAGCTTACCGTGTTACCATTTTAGTCTACATTATCACTTAACCTTACCTTACATCACACAACCACAACGTTTTTAAATGATTTATATAAAAAAAGAACTTTTCTGTGTTATTTTTTTTTATATCCCACAGTAAAGCCCGTGATGTTAAGTACAGTACAATCCAAATCAGCGGCGACTGATAATAAGCTAAAATTCACTGGCAATCACCGCTGCCATGCTGGCCTGCTTACGTATTAGGTAACTAATACGTACGTAGGTAATATCATAAAAAAGAAGGAACACGCTGACAGGAAGATGGTTCCACAACTTTACGGTACGACATAAATAAAAGTGAGCAGATGTTTTGGTCTGAAATAAGTATAAGGTAAATATTGGGACTTAAAATTAACTCGGGAATTGAATTTTTACTGATATAACACAAAAATGCAGATGTGTTTTGCTTTTACACTGAATATGCAGTAACAAAAAGATTGAATGGATTGTGAAATTGTATAGTACGCGCAGTAGTGACAATAAACTACATGACGACACCATAAACGACCTTGTTTCGAAGGATACACGCAACATTACACGACCATGGCAAATAAGTGTTAGTACAATTTAAATTGTTTTAGCAAAGACTGAACTATTCCTTATATTAAGCGACAAAAATCTGCTAAACAATTTAAAACGTTAGCTACTACATATTATTATTTATTATTACTTTTGTATGAAATGGAAGAGTTCAAATAAAAATAATGAACTATATGCGATTAGATTGTTACTATAAATAAACACGATATAACCAGTACCAACCAAACTGTATCTTTCAAATAATCGCAGTTAAGTTTAGTTTTAAGTTCATATATCAATTATAGAACTTAGTACAAATGTTAAAAAATACGACTTAGATGAATTGGTTTCTTTTTATCAAAAACAATTTTTTGCGAATGCATTGAAACCTCATAATTTTGTTTTTAACTTATCCATCTTTCAGTTAATCATGTTTCACTGAATACAGTAGGTACATATATAATCCGTTTTAAAATAAAATCGATCCAACTCTTAAAATTGCATCATTAACGTCAAGTATCGTTAATCTCGTTCAAGGTTTTATACAACAAATAAGTTCAGAGAACTGTTCTAGATTAATCAAAGAGATAATAAAATAAAAAACTGGTTCGGTGTACATTTATCCACGTTGTACATAAGTAGGCAGACTCAATTCAAACACAATGGCAAATAATTGCATTGTTTATTTAATGTCAACGATGCATGAAATTATCTCAATTGATATTGCTTTTTTGCATAAATTTAATCATTTGCACGCGTGAAATTATTTTCGCTTATAATCCAAATGTGTATTTTGATCTTACATTAAACAACTAAGTTGATAACTATATAATTAAACCACTTCTAATTTGATTCAAATTAGATAATTATATATCTGTATAGTTTTGTTTTCGTTACACTTAAGTTACCACAATTGTAGTATCAAATGTATTTTGTATAAACATGATGTTGTATAATAATATGTAACTAATCATATTTAAACATGAATACTTCTAAATATGCTGTATAATTTAATATTCAAGAGTCAAACGTAAAATTTACTCAAATTGAATATTATTTTCTAAATTGGCGATAACTTCTTGATAAACGCCAATTTGATGGGCAACTCTAAAACAACACTAACTTTTCCTTAATAGTCACGATCGGTACCTGGGGCCTGCTGGCTCGTAATGGTTTTACAGTGCTATATTATAGTTGAACTCACTTCAAAAGACACCCTCATACGACACACTATCTGAAATGTAGCGGTTTTTGAAGGTTTTCTTGTATAGTTATGATTTAGCGTTATGGCCAATGTCGCACCTGATATTAAGTTACGATGAGGCTCAAGATGGTGGACACGCTAAGCCTAGTAGAGGGAGTGGCTCACAAGTGACTAATAAGTAACAAGCTACTTTCTACTACATTTATCATTATTTTACATCTACATCTTTAAGTATTTGGTGGCAATTTTTAACTTGAGGGTGGTAGCTAGGAAGGCAACGATTAGAAAAATCCCTACCAACATGCATAATTTTTTAAATAATCATAATCATTGTTATTGACATATTCATATTAAGTAGTTTCATTGAGATTTTTCACAATAATTAATTATTTTGTTACTAAATTATTTCTTATTTTAAACTAATAAACTTCATAAGGCTGTAAAATAAACTCCTCTTACTTGAAAATTATATCGATTTGCTATTAAAGTGTTTATTGTAAATATACAATAGTTTATTTCATTTTATTTAAGTGTTGCATAGATTTACATCCCGTTAGCTTCAAAACAACCGCGGTCATTAGAGTCAATAACCATATAAGTACAAAGTAGATTCGTGACTGTCTCGTGACATTAGAAGTCGCAAGCACGTATATTTTTTTAACTCACATAAAAGGGGTTTTTCAAATAATCAGCCGTTTTCAGCGAATCGCTAGGTAACAAGTAGGCCGTGAGGTAGGTCATGGCACGACCCTACCGGCAAGAGTTGAGCCGTTTCGCTCGCAGCCTCCCACCTCCCTTGTCCTATTTTACGCATCCAGGGTATCTGCTAGCCCGACAGTAACGAGCATGCGTATCGTTCATTGTAGAATGTTAACGTTATTATAAGATCAAATTGTGTAATTCAAACAGCTATATATACTTCCGCGATACTACAATAATAAAGAATTATATTCCTTTATATTAATTTTACGAATGTATTCGCTCTTAATTTTATGTATTGTTCTAATTTTCAATATGCTCCTTTCCATTGCTGTTTGACTGCATTTGATTTTTTGTTTTATTTAATTTGTAAATATCCAAGATTGGCAACCGTACAACAAACAGGGTAATAGGCACGTATCAAATACTGTCCTTTTCATGTGGAAGCTGTAGTTTCCTTTTAGGAGTTCTCTTAATGCCCAGAATTTCTTTCAAGTAGTGTTGATTCTTCTTGTTACTTCTTCTTCGTTGCTAGACGTTTTGAATGAGATTTTCTTCCCCAAGTAGATGTAATCGCTGACATATTATATTTTATTACCTTTTTCAACTATCGGGCGTTCGCGATTGTTTGTTAATACCTTAATTTTATTTACATTCATTTTTAGGCCGATTTTGGACCTTCGCAGTCCAGTGATCTCATTATTTCCTCTAAGTCTTTAGCGGTTTCAGCAATTTAACAATATCATCAGCGAACCTCAGATGGTTAAAATAGTGTCCGTTTATGTACACTCCCCTGTTTTTCCAGTCTAGTTTTTGAAAAGTATTTTCAAGTACTGCTATAAACAGCTTCGAGGAAAGAGGGTCTCCCTTTCTAACTCCTCGTTCTATGTTTATTTCGTCTCCTCTAGTTTCTAATTTAACTCTGCTCGTACTTTTTGTATAGATATATTTTAAGATATTGATGTTATAGTTATTATTTGATTGTTATTTATTATTGTTATTAGTGCGTTCCAGATTGAACAGTGGCTGATGTGTCAAAAGCTTTGCAGTAGTCAATAATGCCCACGATTTTTTATATTTCACCAACAATTTATTTAAAAACATATTACTCTTAATTTTTACCTTTACGTATATATTTGCTAATTCAATATGGTTTTATTCATCACTTATTGGTCTGGATTAGAAGACTGCCTACTGTGGTTGCTAATATGTTAACCCTTAAAATAAAACGAATATAGAAAAAATGCATTTTAATAAATATAGTAAAACTTTATTACCATTATTTCATACAAAAGTTATATAACAATAATAGAATAAACACTATATATACATGTATAATTGTTTATGTACATATATATGGTAAAATATACTAATAAAACAAGACACTGTTATATTCCCTGTATCGAGTTACTATGCCGTTGCGATAGCAACCGTTCTGACCTAGGTCACAAACAGGCACAGAGACTCGCTCAGAAATTCAATAAACTACAGAATCATAAGCAATTTATTGAAAACATAATAATCGTTGAATATGTTTTCAGATTTACTTCCCTCATTTAAACAACGTATATCGCCTCATATGGCGTAATAAAGTAAATTACTTGTAAATACTACTTGATTACTTGGAGAGCTACATTCGGTAGCTACTCGAATAACTTCCGCTCGTAAAGCACGTTCTGTGATCATCGTTTACATTCTGTGTAAATAACCTTAAAGAATATTTTTGAAGTCGATTTCCTGAACAATAATATGATTTCTTGAATGGGGATTATTAAATAAATTTTGTATTTATAATTTTTTTTATAATGTTAAATTTTTGTAGGAAGTTTTATTGGTTAATTAGTTAACTAGGAGTAAAGCATAACATAGATAGATAAATAAAGCATATAACAAGTGTGAAAACGATCCCTCGTCTCTGGCAACACGGTAGTTTAAAGTGTGCATTTTAGTGTTGGGTGATTAGCACCTGAACAGTCACCACATGCCCTTCAAGCCTTTGGCATGAGCCCGGGTAGTGAGTTTGAGTTTGTGCGTTGCCATGAGGAAGTCCGTAAATTATAGGATTTTAAATACCACATTAATAAAAAAGGGATAAAGCATAATCAACAAAATCAGTATGCACTATGTTAAAATATATTTAAAATTTTTAGGAATAAAGAATATTCGAACCGTCGTTATGGCCAATCAAATCACCATTCGTAATTACAATCTTCAAAAACAACTTAATTATTCGTAATCAAATTCCGTATGGTCAGATTTGTAAGAGCATTGGTGCGGAAATTTAAAAAAGAAGTAAAGATGTAAAATAATATAAGCAGGTACTTATATCGTTTGGAGCCAATTAAATTACAAAACGAGTAAATCGAGATCAAATTGAGACAAGATTGGTCGGTTAGAGGGCGATCGCGGCGCGCATACATAAGGTATGAACTAAAATGTATGAGCGTTACGCTCATCCGTATTCAAGGGCGCTCGGAGCGCTTGCAGCGTGCCCCAATGCGTTCCAGAACGTTCACAATGCATCGCTGACGTAATGCGACAATAATAATAGACTTACATGTAGGTGTTGAGAATATTGGAAAAGTGATATGAATTTATTAAGGTTAAGTACAACTGTGTCGGAAGTTAATGATGATCTATGGTTCACAGATTTCTCGTTTTGAAAACATTAAAGCTACGTAGTAAGATATATAACAGTGTGGAGAAAAACATTCTTTGGGAAATCAAGGTTTCCCAAGTATGAACAGGATTAAATAAACAAACATGCAATAACTGTTTGATGTTAACATTATTCTTCACAAACTTTTGAAAAAATTGATTAAAATTACGAAGCAATACTATTTACAATTAAAAAAGGGACTATCCGGTTAGTAGGATATGAATATAGAACATAAGGAGGGTATGCGCCGATAGCAACTTTGAACCCGTGACAGATGGCGCTTAGGGATTTAGTGGGTATTCCTAGTGCTTACCACTTGCAAATATAAAATAATCAATATGTCCGATTTGATGGATACCACCAGATTCAAAACCCGGCATAATAACGTTTTTAAGCTACCCGTGCTCCGGGATCATGTATATTTAGTCATTTAGTAAGTGATTTTTAAAATCGCGACCAATATGAACATGAAAAGAAACCTTTCACGGTGACTGTCTTTTGATTTGTCACTATTCAAGATTAGCCAGTGTATATCCAGCTGTCATCAAACTTGCAGGCTGGCATGGTAACGGCGATCATCAAAAAATGTTTTTTATTTAGTAGATTCTTGCCTTCTGAATCTATTGTATTTTTTGTAAAAACGTAGTTTAAAAAAAATATTTCTATTAAAATAATAAATTAAATTCGTGGTTCATTTTTTTAAATAATCAGTTCATGCGAACATATGTAAAATCGTAAAATGTGGAAGTTTAATCAACATTTATGATTAGTATTTAAATTTATTTTTACAATTAAACAATTAAACAATTAAAAAAATACCCAGGTACTTATATTCATTTATAATAACTATTTATATACCAATATATAATTTTTTAACCAATTGAATGAATGTACGATTTCATCAAGTACGATGTAGACGAAGACACAACGATTCTTTTAAATTAGACTATTCAAATGTCTTTTTTTTAAACAACGTTTTACGTAAAGGTCAAAACTGAATTATGATGTATGTAAAATGCCTGTGTATGTGTAGTGTATTTTTCCTTTGTTAAATCGTTCGAGAACAGTTATTTATATTGAATATGAACTTCTATAGATGCGTTAAGTTAATATTATGTTACTCATTAAAATAATAATTCACAGAATTTCATAAGGTTTTTATAACCAATATCGTAAGCATATTAAATATCTTCAACTGTATTAGTACAATTTATTGTTTTTGTTATTTACAATTGTTTTATGTATAATTGAACCTACTGTTATTATTTGATCATATCAATATGGACTAACGTCAAAGGGCAAATTCTCCACCCGAAATAGGCACACATGCTGCGAAAAAATATCTCTAAGCTAACTAAATAATTACGTTGAAATAAAATTAAGTATTTTAATTAAATGTCATTCGGCGTATTAAAGACAAAATCTGTGCAATAAATAACCTAAACTAAACAAACATTTTTTCTTTTATAGATTTCTGGGCTTGACCTTTAAGTTACGTCAGTCCATTTGTTCAGAAAACATGTATTTGAAATAGCTAGAAACCAGGTTGAATATGGAATAGAATTCGGCACTATCAGATTCAGATATATTACATTTTCCCTGTTTTATTTGTTTCGAACACATTCCACGAATACGTGCTTGTACATCTTCAATTTTATCCCAGTTTGGCATTGACCGTTTTTTCGTAAGATAACCAATTTTATAGAGGGCTTTATGGTTCGAAATCGACAGGCATTATGGTAAATATTTCACCAGTATTGTTATTGTTATGCTAGTTTATTACAAATAATAATATAGCCGCCGCAAAGCCTTCAAAATAATTATTCAGCTTATTATTTGAAGAACAAGTATTCTTGGAATACATTACTTTTACACTGGTATAATAATAATTTTAATACGTATTACATTAGTATAGCCCAAACTTAGATAAACATTTTCACGTATATTGAAGAAGACTAACTTTATACGATACGCTATGTACGCTTAAAGTTTAAATCATAAAACCGTACAAGTTTTATGTCGGCAATAAAATCCTTAGAGTTCCCTTTACCATCTACAATAGCACTATGACGCATTTTACTTCATGAGGACCCATTCGCGACTAATGTACACGTTAACCACAGAATCAATTTCCAATCCTGAATTCTATTCTGTTTATAGTATGGAGAGTTGCTGCCAACTTTGATTCACAGAGGACACGTATTGTTTGTTACTTTTATAAATACAACGGAATGATCGCTCTACGTCCTTGCAATAGTTTTATTATAAGGTCGCTAGTACAACTAGTATTTTTTTATGACAAAAGTACTTTCAATATAATTCTGTAAATGATCATGTATTATAACCGAAAAACTTTTACAATAATAGTTAACTTCTTCCAGTACCTTTATCAATAGTTTAATATTTATGTTACCATCACACGAAGAATAATGTGTTATTTTATTAATCGAAGATAAATATTGGCTAAAACATTATCTAATTTAATTTATAATTTACAGCAAAAATATATTTCGTGCATGTTCGTCCATTAATCAAGCTTAAACATTTGGACGGATCTAATAAAATATGGTTTACAAATCGATTCTATCGTGGAATAGCAAACTGTTTTTTTTATATTTTGCCCTAAGTAAAACGATCGGGTATCATTAAGTATAAACTAAATGCTATATAAAAATTATCGTTGATAGTACTATGTTAATAAAGCCTTCGTATTATCAAACTATAATACATCAAAAGACATTGTCATCATAAGACTCTTTGTAAATTTCAACTTGAGGGTGGTAGCTATCCAGGTAAGCACCAGAAAAAGCCCTACCACTATACTATGGTTTTCTAATGACGTTTTCCTTCACCGAAAGCTCAAGCTCATTCTAGGTGGATTCGAACTCACGTCCCTTGACGCGGAATCCGTACACACCACTACCACTTAGCTATATCGTTGATAGTACTATGTTAATAAAGCCTTCGTATTATCAAATTATAATACATCAAAAGACATTGTCATCATAAGCCTCTTTGTAAATTTCAACTTGAGGGTGGTAGCTATCCAGGTAAGCACCAGAAAAAGCCCTACCACTATACTATGGTTTTCTAATGACGTTTTCCTTCACCGAAAGCACAAGCTCATTCTAGGTGGATTCGAACTCACGTCCCTTGACGCGGAATCCGTACACACCACTACCACTGAGCTATCATCGCTTTTGATGTCAACCAGAGTATAGTCCGAATAATAAGCCGACGACTGAGAAATAAGCAATCTCCAGGGTTCGTCTGCTAGACATCCACTAGCCGATTCAAAAACATAATACTTCTAAATGTGCTACTCACCGCTTTTGCTAATGCTTTCGAATCCTAACGTAATAGAAACTATCGTAACGTAAATACTAAATAAAGAATAATTAAAAAATATTTAATATCTGCCTGTAAACTGCCAATTTCCAGAGCATTAATGACCTTATTTCTAAGGAAGATATTATATTGTAATAAATTATATATATTTATTATTTCTATTACAGGTATGTTTACCAAGAATAATAATCAGCTAAAGGAGGAATCAGTGGTAATAACAATCATAGTTACACGAAATAAATAATAAGAAATAGGTATCGATGTAAAAAATATATGTAAGGATATAATTATTTCTTCAGGGATATCAATATACGTTACTGTACATAAACATATTAACCATATGTCATTGAAAATAAATCGAGAGGATTTATTGTCAGCTCTGCCTAATTTAGTATTAGGATAAGCAGTTGGACACGACAGCTACGCCAAACTGGATCATACCATAAAAGCACGCAGTTACTTAATTGTGTTTCCTTTCGATTGTTTTAATACTTTATAAGTTTGGCCGTATGGCCACAATTTCTTCTAATTTTAAGTAGCAATGTGGTCCAAGATTGTGCACACGCTAAGTCTAGTGAAGGGACTGGCTCTCAAGTGCAACTGCCAGAACACACCTGTAGGTATTGGTATTTGGTAGCAGATTTTTAACTTAAGGGTAGTAGCTACCCAGGTGGGCATTAGGAAAAGCCCTAAAACGATGTATAATTTAGATATTGCTGAATTTTCAAAGTTCAGCCGAATATAGCCCGTTATTAATTTAGATGATGGAAATCTATTCTCGAATAATAAACCGCGGCTATAAACCCTTCAGTGTCTATCTTTTGACTTGCCACGGTTCGAAATAACCAGTGTATGTCTATCTGCCTAGAGGTTTAAAGACGGCATAGCAGCGACGTCGGCCGATAGAATAATCGATTATTGTTATAGTTTTCGAATTCTATTAACCTTATCGTTAGTTATAATGCCAATGCCATCGGTCAGTACGGTATGCTATTATAATAAAAAGGAATGGAAGAAAAGTGAAAAAGAAAAATAATATCGACCTACGATAATTTTGGTGCTGACCACATAAAAAATACATTTATGCACGCATATGACCGTTTAATTCAAAACTAATCGAAGCAGCACTTCCGCACGGCAGTAGGAAAAAGACAACTGTTTTAACTGCTAAGCCAACTGTGCACTTTCTAAGCGAAATTTTTGTTACGCTAACTAAACAATTGATATGTTATAGTGGAAAATCCTTATATCTTAAGCGGCTCGTTTAATAGTCTGCACTACTATTTGGTTCTTCACATCACTAATACTTCAGTCCACTGATTCGTTCTGGAGCTCCACTATCACTGCCTCAGTATTTTTTTTTTGTTTTTTTTTCCGAAAGAACCTACACTGTTAGCCTTAGGGGCTTTTACAGCTTCACCTGAACTAGTGGGGTGAGCGCTGAAGGCGCTCAAACCCGCGGGGCAACTCAAACCCGCGGGGCATCAAACCCGCGGGGCATCTGCCTCAGTATTGTAAGACAAACGTATTTATATTGCCACAACCGGAAACTATAAGCGCTAAAAGCAAACTACTTGAAATAGATTATTAAAACAATTCTTATAAAATCTTATCATTACAATGACAATTTATAAAGTTATTTTTAAAACATGTAAGTTATTTTTAATCAAACGCGAAATATTTAAACCCCTGTAAAATGATATTTAATATAAAGAGACGATCAACGATAAAGTTAATACTTAAAATAGATTAATATTTATATAAAAAAATTGTCATTACAATTTGAATTTGAAAGTTATTTTTAACCAAACACATAAATATCCATTTTAATCCATAAAGATATTTTTAATCAAACGTGTAGATACTTAAACCCTTTTATATTATATTTAATATAAAGAGACTATTAATGATAAAGTTAACATTATAAAAAGACGATCAACGACCAAGCTAACAATAGGTACATAGATATTTAATGCAATTATGCTTGTCACAAAATAATATATCATAGACGTTGATAAGGGTACTTCTCAGCTTAATTGTCGGACTTTCTACAACTGCTCTACGAATGAGATTATTGGAATAGATACAAACGGGTATAATTAGTCGATGGTACAAACGCATTTCAATTGCAATATAACGAGGTACAAAAATTGCTGTTGTTAGGTAACGCGGCGGCCACAAAACGCAGTGAAATCGCAATAGAAAGTAACGTGGTTACCCGCTGGCGCCGCCCTCTTATTTAAACTAGACATCTGCTAACTTAGGTCATTATTACTTTCCAATTGCATTTGCACTCCTGCTTACCAACATGATTACATTATTCACTAACTTGCATTCTTCTATACTTTATTCTGTTCCTTATAGGATTAACGTTTGATAGCTATCAAACCTAATCTGATATAACGATGAACTCTGTAGTGCAACTGGCAAAACACAGTTATAAATGTTTGTCGTTATATTTCCAGCTTGAGAAAGGTAGCTGGCCGGGCAGGCATTAGAAAATGCTCTATTACATATGAAAACTCAGGCTTAGAAGAGTGTATGGACACTGCGTCGATGAACGATATAGTTCGAATCCCTGCAATGAGCCTGAGCTTTTGGTGAAAGAATACATCATAACCTGGTGATAGGGTACCATCCCCAAGGCGAAAATCTGCCCCCAAATACTTCTATACGTGTGTTCTGGCAGTTGCGATCCAGTACCTCCACTAAGCTTAGCGTGTCCATCTTAGGCTACATCATTACTAAACATCAAGTGGCCAAATACTAAGGCTATAAATATGAAAGGGGAATTCAGACCAATGTAGATTGACGTGATATCGTATCTATAATGTTGTGTAAAGAAATATTCGCATATTAATAAAATAAATTGGAATGAAGGCGTTGCGTCCAATATGAAATGACCCTAAGCTATAATAATATATTGCCTCTTACTAGACTGCAGTTAAGTGAGATGTTTATGGAGCACTGTCTTCAACCACAGCATGTTAATACATAAACTCTCATTCTGAGCACAGGTGAAAATTTCTAGTTAACCATGATATGTTGACACTAAATATTAAACCTACGTTACTTTTAAATGGTACCCCAATAATTTTTTTACTTTGCTATATACCTATTTTATATTTCTGGGTGAGATTGTGAATCATCAATATAGTTATTTGTTTACTAAATAGCACGAAAGTAGTAAATAACAAGTTGGTTACAATCGTAACAAATCATGTTCGCCCAAATACAATCGTATACAAATATGCAATCGTTTCTTTTTTTGTTAAAAACGTTTTGGCCATAGGTTTAGGGTAAGGTTACGTCAGCCTAATTTCACAAATTTTATTTTTAAAATATTAAGGAGTCAAACAAAATAGTATAGAAGGCACAGTTCCCGCGTGTAGTAAATGACTAAGTTAATACGGAAATACATATTTTACTACAAAAAAAAAAACATTTTACTTCTCCCAAGCAATTTTGCCTTTAATTTTTATTATTAAATTATTATATAATTTATTATATAATTATATATTATAATATCTTATATAAATTATCATATATAATATTATTAAATTAATTAAATTTAACCTTTAAAAGCAAAATATAAAGTTACTATATTATTATTTTCTAAAGTTAATACACTTGATACTAATGGTTTCCAAAAATTTCCACTGACCAAATCGTTTCAGCACCTAATTGTTGATAGAAAAAAACGAAACACATTTCAAACCTCCTTAAAAATTACCGGCGTCCTTTTCAATTCGAATAAAAATCTTTAAATTGGTTTCATTAATAAAACAAAATATAATTAAAACAATAATCAGTATCAAACATATGCAATATATCACCAAATAATTAATTTGTTTATCTTTATAAATATCTAGTACCAATGTAATCGCTAATCCAGTGAATTTACAGCTAATTATTACGTAATCGTTGAATTTATGTTGGTAATAAAAACAGCTTTCAAGCAAATATATTAACTGTAGTTTTTGAAGCGATGATAGCGCAGTGGTAGTGTGTAGAAACGCCACGTCATGGGACGAGAGTTCGAATCCAAATACCTACAATTTGCTTAAGCTTTCGGTGAACGAAAACATCGTGAGGAAACCATAGCATGGTGGTAGGGCTTTTTCTAATACCCGCCTGGCTAGCTACTACCCTCAACTTGAATATCTGCCGCCAAATACCAATAGGTGTGTTCCGGCAGTTGCACTTGAGAGCCAGTCCCTCCAATAAAGGCCGGTAACGCACCTGCAATACCACTGGTGTTGTGTGTGTCCATGAGCAGCGGTGATCAATTACCGTCATGTGAAACGCTAGATCGATTGCTCCTATGTCATAAAAAAAGTACTGAGTTTTACCAAAAGCGATAACTCTACCCGTATACAGTGGCAGCAGTTTGACAGCACATGTTCGCACTATGACGGTCAATGAGTAATGGCCTGTTCTCCGATGAGATCACTTTCAAATGTTGCTAATTTGAAACCGGCAGCCATTAGAGTCGTTACACTTTGTGCTAACTTCTGTGACGTTTGGCGGCCGTAACTAATTCGCGTAACAGATTCGCAACGTGTGTGCTGATTTATTTTTATTTATCTAACTATAGGATAGATAGCATTAATACGAAATGCTGTAACTACATACTATTTTAATTATTATTTTATGTGTAGGAAAGCAATTAACCGTTTAACATTTTCAAAGCACAAATAATGGACTAACTAGATCGTAGCTCTTACGTTACCAGTACGGACCAGGGCTCGGGTGGTTATGTGGTAATTAAATATGTACATACTTAGCTTCTATTTACAATCAAATTTACATATGCTCAACATCAAACTAGATCATACAAAACGTCACAACATCGATATAGGGTCAATTATCAAAGTAACTGGATATCCACTAACTGATCCCGTATGGCGAACAGCCAAAACAAGTTGCTACGGCCTGTTCATCTACGAGGGCAGTGTTAGTATTTCACATAGCATACCTAATAGACGATTGACATAGATTCGCGATAATTGTTGTTGTTCTTGTAGTATTACTACTGTCTGTCAATTATTTATAAACATTACCAAATAATAATTGGTTGGAATATTTTTAATTACGTATATTTTGACAATAATATAAATCGTTTCAGAATTTAATTTCATATAAAATTGTGTTTTTTTATGCTTAAAAAGAAAATAAGGTTGTTGTTATTTTTTATATTAGTAAAATCAATATTGAAAAGTGTATATTTTCACAATAATATTTTTTATTACTAAATTCCATCGTAACGATTTTTATAAAATACTAGACAAGTGGCGCCATCTATCGAGAGTTGAAGGAACACAGTCGCTTACGTCATACCGACATTGACCGCTAGATGGGGGCACTAGTACATAGTCCTAGTGACGCGTCCGGTTAACGAACGTTCTTGACTGAGCGCTAGAGTTCGTTTGTCATGACACACAAGTACACAATGTTTGAGTAGAGCGCGCCTTGAAAATAGTTTCGCTCACGCACATGACGAAACAACACAACACGTCAAATGTGAGCGATTCATTATTATTTTCTCTTGAAAAGTATTCACACTTCTAGATTCTAGAAATGATTGTAATAACATCTTGTTATCTACGTCACTCTTGTTTTTTTCTGTTGACTTTGTATTCATATTACTAAATATTCTATGATGACAAGGGCGAATGACATAATGAGATTTTGATATAATTATGAGACCATAACTTTTTGTAAGGAAATGAAGATATAGGTATTTGACATTTAAAACAAATATAAAATTATCCTGTGTACATTTTAATACATAACATTCTATCATACCTTAAAAACGCAGTTAAATAATTGGTATAAACGGGAAATATGCCTTCGGATTTGATTCGATTTAGATATGTATATTAAGACATATTTAAAATTGTAATATGGCTTATTAAATAACAGATGGCGTTACTAGTACAACATTGGAATTAATGTTATTATAATTATTACGGGGTCGTATCAATTTACCAAATATTATTCACGTATACCATTGCATTTATTTTATTCTTTAAGCATATTAATAACTTTAACATTTGCATTATTGTATTAAGAAATAGTATTTCTTTAACCAAACAAACTTAAAATCATGTATGTGCATGTACATAATGTTATAATCAGTTGGTATTATGAGTAAAAACGTATTTAGCTTTTATGATTCTACTAGCTGTGCCCGCGACTTCGTTCATCTGTAACTAAACATTATTTTAATTTTTTTCCGTTTTTCCAACTTTTTAATACAGCTTTGTTCCTATCGGTGGCAGCGTGACGTTAAACAGCCAAATACCTTCATCAATGATTGTTTTATCAAATACAATTAGACTTTTTGAAATCTTATTGGTAGTTCCTAAGATTAGCACGTTCAAACAAAAAAAACACATTTTCCGGCTTTATAATATGAATATATATTGAATATGTAACTGTGGTACTCACAATTGTCGTTTCATTAAAAGTAAATATATTTAAAATAACATGAATTCAATGCCATGTTAAAATCACAAGCTGAGGTCACAAAGTAATAAATTGAAGGTCTAAAATATTATTAAAATCTGACCATTAATTAACTAACATGTTCAACATCTTTTTGTAACAGTCGCGACTAAGAACTCAGTATAGTGCTAAATTATTGTCCAAGTATTTTATTTTCTTTTAACGGTAAGGATAAAGTTAGTTCCAAGTCGTAATTTAATGCATTATAACTCTCAATAGGTACGTGCTTAATTAATTGTTTAGTTTTATCAGTTATCTTTTAGGTTTGCAGTATCGCAAAATGGATTATTATTGAATACAAACTTAGTGTCGTTTATTATAAATAATAAAATTAATAAATCATCTTAATCGAGATAGGTATTGTACGGCGAGTGTTATTTCCTTTTTATGTTCTTTCCACCGTTCACCCTAATATAGCAACTTGCTCAAGGTCGACTTATTGTCATCACATTGTTCTACTGCAGCTTAAGAATGAATCAAAGGAACCCATATGTTTTATAAAGGACCTTATTATTTACATAAAGTAACCGTACAATTTAGGTGAAAAAGCTTAACTCTATTTTACAAAGACCTATTTAGAGAAAATTAGGTGATAGGGACCACTTCCAACTGGATCATGAAGATCATTTTTAATAAGCCCGTTACAGGGGCTGCCTTTTGATTTGTCACATTTTGTAGTCGGCCATGTTTATTCAACTGCCGAAAAACTTGCAGAACAGCAGGACAACTACATTGTCTGATGGATAACTAATGTCTCAAAGTTCATCTGAAATCAAGATTGTACTGCACTTACTAGCATATAAAGTGCCGTCAATTATTAAAGTTATACAGAAAAAATGTTTTTTTTTTTTTGACTTAATAGAATGAGTGACTAAGTTGCTCAGCATCAGCAAGCTGCATCAAACCAGCTTAAATACTATCAATAACTACTATTGATAGTACCCTATTTAATAGGTATACGATTAAGGTCTCACATATTTCGAAATTTGTATATAATTGGTGGAACACAATATGTGTATTTATTTAAATTGAAATAATAACACTATTTAATAAGGTTTTCTTCTATTTGTTATTCTTCTATTAGTTGAAATCTGGCTATAATCATTAAATTTTAATAAAAGTTTAAGTAAATTCTTGTAAAGGTGGGAAAAATTAATTACTAAAATCTTTTATTGATAACAGCAAAGGTCATTATTACATATGAAATAAAATAAATAGGTAAAATTATATATTATATTGGTTACAAACGGAGCACGAAAACATATTAAACTGTTTGTTTATATATAGCTATATATAGATTTTACTGTATATTACATTCATAAAATGAACTTTGATATGCGAGTACTATTGGCATCGAATTATCTTTGGATTCCTTTCGAACGTTTCATCGACTTTTTGTTTGTACGTACGTATAAATATATATCCGTTGTACGGATCATCTAGCCAAAATACTTGCAATGTGGTGGTACATAAATAGATTTACCAATTCAAAATTGTTTTCCGTTTATACGTGGCATTTTGTAGTGTTTCAATGCCTTATTTTATACTAAGTACACACGTTACAAGTGATACGTTGAATAATGTTTTCCTTTGACCTCAGTAATAACTCTCCCACAACTTTGCCAGTGTGTAGTAACGAATATAAGGAAATCTGGTAGCACTTCATAAGAAATATAAATATAAATATTACAGCATTACGACATCACATCTTATATTTATGTTTTACGACCGATCTATTCAAGGCAATGTACATATCATTTTCCAATAAATAAACATATTAGAGGGTACGTTGAAACGAAACTGGCCATAAAACTTATGATATATACTAGAAATAGTAGTATTGAAAAAATATATATTTATCAAATTATATACAACACTAGCTGGTCTGGTCTGGCAGACATTGTTCTCATCATTTCTGTTGCCAATAATTAAATCGCAGCCCTACCTGACATAACTGTCCTATCTTTCAAGTTGGATCAATATACACACAATGCGGACAATTTGATTAAGGTCAGTTAAGTATTTCCTAAGTTTATCGCAGATAAACATCGTGACAGGAAATGATTTATATATATACTTGCTGTGCCTGCGATTTTCTTCGCGTGGAACTAAAGTTTTATTTAATCATTTGTGTCCCTTTTTCTTACTGTTTTCAATACAGCTTTGTTCCCATCGACGGTACCATGCTGTTAAATACTATAAAGCCTTTTTCAATGATTGCTCTATCAAACACAAAAATAATTTTAGAAAACCATGTGATAGTTTTAAGATCAGCGCGTTCAAACAAACAAACGAAAGAACAAAGAAACTAAAAAGTTTGCCGCTTATAATATTAATATAGATAACTTTTACGACAATCTTATCTTTTTTGAGTAATCGCATTTCGTAATTTATAAATAAAATCTAATAAAATATAGCTATTAATATAGTAAATCTTTGAGTAATATGACATATGTAAATATATGCCAATTTTATTGTTTTCTGGTCATGCAATCAAATTTTATTATACGATACATTCCTTATATCTTGTATATAACAGCTTTTAAAAAAGCTGCTAACAATTTTTAAAAGCGAAATGAATTGGTTTTTGAGTCCGCACCTGCTAAATTAGCATTTAATTACATATTAGTATAAGTAGATACGTACCTATTTATGAAACTAATAATTTTAAATACATATCTAGAGCACTAATTGTGACTAAGAAGGTTATCGTATAACTATCTACATATATTTTTAGTATTACTCACCACGGTATCTCTAATACTGCTTGACCTCTTTGGTTTGTGATTTTGCCTGCATATTCTTTCACAACATATACACTCACTATAGGCGGATTTTACATATTTTCACGAGTAGTTAACTGGAAAATGTGAATCAATTCAGAGGTACCAGTTACTTTTTTATTGAAGTAAAGTGTAGTTCATACTCTTTTGTGCTTACATTCTTTCTCCTCCAACGAAGAAGTTTATTTTTACAGTTAAGGTTTAGCGTTATGGCCATAATCTCACATGATCTTAAGTGACGACAAGGCCCAAGTTGGTAGGCACGCTAAACCTGTAGAGGAACTGGCCATAAAGTGCAGCTGCCGGAACACACCTATTGGTATTTGGCGGCAGATTTTCAACTGGAGGGTGGTTGCTAGCCAAGTGGGCATTAGAAAAAGCCCTACCACCATGCTATGGTTTCTTCACGGTGTTTTCTTTCACCGTAAGCTCAAGCTCATTGTAGGTGGTTGGATTCGAACTCACGTCCCTTGACACGAAGTCGTGCACACTATCTCTGAGCTATCATCGCTTCAAACACCACCACCTCTTTAAGATGCAAGTGATAAGTTACCATGAATACCACCGAAATGTTATCAGATGAATTTTTCTTTTTATGCTACTTGTTTATTGTTTAGTAACAATGTAGTCAAAACTCTCCTCCTAACATTTTTATAGAATAGCGTTATTTATGGTTAATTACAACGAACGTACCTCGATAGTTAACAGCACCGTTACTTGGCTAACTTAATTTAATACGAGTTTTAACTTTAGTGCAGTTTATTCACGTTAATATATATGTTGAAATAGCTTAAAGTAAAAAATCTATTGTTTCCGAGAATACCAAAAGTTACGGCTTAGTTCATGTGAAGTGTTAGACATGGCATAAACATTAACGTTAAAATTGGAGCACCGTTGTTTTTGGCTGTGGTCATTAAACTTCATGCTCGCTGATCACTTCGAATCTATTATATTAAGTATTACGATATTGCATTTATATACACTAAAAACAATGAAGTAAAAATCACATTGATTTTGTCAAACACAATTAGTATAACAGAACATAAGAATATGTTATATAGTTCAACCGTCATAACTATATTGACCACCACAGTTAAATAATTAATTTAGGTACAGAAATCGTGTACTAATAAACTTACAACCGTACTGAAGAAACAGGGAAACTTCCACTTGTGAAGGTTAAAAATAAAACTTATTCCAGACGTGGACCCAGAGCCCGCCACTCTAAATATAATTTTTCATTGAAAAAAAGTATATTTCTACTTTATTTTTGTTTTGTGTTCAACGAGGTAACTTAAATCTACGACCCCTCAAACTTAATCCCTAAATCCGGACCTAACTGATTCTAGTTTTGCTCACAAGTATTATATTAATAACAGCTCTGATCAATTAATGAAGGTAAAATTTATATAAATATATTACCGCGGCAAATTTATGGCACTCTAAAAGTTATTTCATGACAATCCAAAAACTGGCGATCACTGAGAGATCAATAAGTAGACTTACCAGGCTCTCAGCAGTTGAGTATACGCTGTTTTATGTTGAAAATAAGATAAACGAAAAAGGTCTACCTTAAAAACTGTATGTCCATCTCCATGAGGATTGCAAGCCAGTCGAATACAGATCCCTACGACACCGTTTCATTATTGCCTATATTCATTATTGTATTTCCGGTTTCGGAAAACGATTGACAGCTGCCAGTACGGCAGATCTTATACCTGGAATACGATAGTGTCGATCCAGTGGAATACAATCGCCATGTTCTACCACACAATTCTTTTACGATCTTACTAATTATTAGTAGCCTTCCATCAGCATCGAAATTGCACAAATATCTCAATTTTATTAATCTTCTAAGAACATACCTAATAAGCCCTTTCTTCATAAAACAAACTATTACAATTCAACGATATCCTTTCATTCGATTTCATGATGATATGCAAACCGTTTCAATGTCATGTCTATAATAAATAATTTAATTGCTATTCCTGCTAACTATAATTCATTGAAATAGCACATTGATTAACCTAGACAATGAAAACGTGTATTATTAATTAAACCTCGGATTAAAGGTCACGTAAGTCAACGAACAGAAAATTTATTTGCTGTTCAAACTTTAAAAATATAATAAAATTGAAATAGGCGGCTTCTTATAATTAACATTTATTTTTATTTTTTGAGACTTACATTTTATTGTGTCGCTATAACATAAAAAATCTTTATATACAGAATGCTATATTATAAACGCATATATAGGTATATACATGAGGCCAAAGCAATTGTTTTCCGATGCAGTATTGTTCGATATCGGAATCATTTACAAAGCGTATGCATATTTCTGATTTCATAAACGAATACTGGCAAATAAGTTTTATTTGATATTTTGCTCCTAATTAATTAAAATCATTTAAAAGGGCTTGTTATAGCAAACTCTGGATAAATTAATTTATTTTAAATAAGCATATTATTTAGCTATATACCAAGAATAATGCTAAGTATAAAATTGTATCCTACATGAGCAAAGGAAAATCGAAGAAGCTATTGATGAGTTCTGTAAGGAAAGATATGTGTATAAGAGGTATGAATACTGAGATAATAACTGATAGAGTGGAGTGGAAGAAGACAACATGTTCTGCCGACCCTACTTATGTAGGATAAGGAGTAGAAAGAAAAAGAATCATACTATTTTTCTTCAAAATAAAGCAAATGTGAGAACGGAGTGCTATAGTTTGTATAATAAATTATATTTCTGCTCAAATTTATTACTTAACAACATACAAATGTAATTACAATATAAAACTTGGACAAATATACCTGTATATATAGCCTAGTAATATTCAACATTCCTAAATTCCCGACCTGTTTAGAAGAAAAAAAATATATTGTGGTTCCCAGGTTGGTATTAAAACTGTAAAGCGATGCTTTATTTTTGTACCCAAATTGTAAAAACAGTCCAAAAAAAAATTAAAAAAGGAAATCATAGTATTTCTACTGACCATGTTATATTATAGTTATAATGCAACACTTACAAACTTGCTTTTACTTTTATCAGGATTGCGATTGCAACCCCCAACCAAATCGAAAGAAAGGAATCCATAACGTGCTGTACCTACTCTAACTATACTAAAACTATAAAGAGAACATAAAATTGTCCATTATCAACTAATTGTTAATACCTTTATTATTAAAAATGTAATAGTGTTCTTTTATAAATCTGATAGTGTAGCTTCGAAGATGAAATAATTATGTGTAGCGCTTGATAAAACTTCAATATGGTTTGCATCACTCTGCCGACCATTATTAATGTCGATAACTTAATGAAGCGTCCCGTCTGCCGCCTCCAGGGTATGAGCTCACACAGCTATACATACGGTCGCAAAAGGTGTAGCCACAGTGCATAAAAATAACACTAAGTGAGGCAAAAACGTTTGCTCGTAAGTATGCCGTCGCGACTTAATGTCTACAGGTCTTTATTATTCAACATTATTCATTTGCGAATAATCAATTCATTGTATTATTATTAGAAAATGACTAGCAAACATTATTGGTAATGAAATATAAATTTTTGTTTTTAATGTGATGACTTCATTCCATTAAAAGCAATTCATTTTAACATTAATTATAGTGATATTAGTTAGCTAGTAAAAAGTATTTTTAGCAGAATTATCTCTACAATCAGAAAATTGAATGGATGTCCAAATTTGAAAAACAAACACAAAGCAGTATTAAATGTATATACGTGTTTAAGCCTGTTTTAGCTAGTGATAAGTCACAAACCTTGTTCAAACTTAGAGTCTAATGTCTAATACAGCGAGTGGGTTAAAATAAACAATAATCTGATTCACAGTTAAAAATGCTGATTACATGTATTATAAATCTTAAAAAAAATCAAACATAATTTGTCACGTAAATATCCGCCTAACCTTGCAAAGTTTGACTAACGAAATGATCTCATCATCCCATTGCAACGACATCACAAACATTGTGATTAATGTCGGTGTGTCGCTCTTCGTTTATAAATTATAAGTCGGACGGTATCTGTCGATCTGTAATTGAAGTGAATTGCCACAATTCACAAAGCACAATGTCTCGAGCGAGCAATGAATTGAGCAATTAGAGGCGTAAGAATTTACTTGATTAAAAAATAATGGATGCCAGTAAAAGTTAATTAAAAGCAGCAGTGTCGCGAAATTAAATGGATTTTTAGCGGCAATCGTTAGTTAGAAGTATAGCGTATTTTCTGTGATACGAAACTTAAAATTTCACTACCATAAATTCATTTTATTATAGTATAAATCATCTTGTTCATTATATGTGTATCAGTAACTTATTTTTGAGGTTTACTATGAACTATTACAATATTTTAATTATCATATTATTGTGTACACTTTATATCATTTTTAACGATTATAAGTTCATGAATGTAGTAGTAATAAATAAAATACTGTAAATAATGTAGCCGTTATTGTACGTTTTAAAAAACAACCACTGTCAGTCCTGAAAAATCTCCTGACATCTGGTAAATTTTGAATATATTTATGAAAGAAAAATATTATTGAACAACAGATATGTATATATTTAGATTGTTTGCCCTAAATCTTGTATAATATTAAACATACAATATAAATCTCTTCACCAAAGGTGCAACTAATAGTTGTAATATTCTTTATTCATCCTAAATAGAATCATCACAACATGCTTCACGTCTGGAGCGTAAGCGACAGGAATCTTATATTATTAAAAAATGTAGAAACGTTGCAAATTATTTTGCCGATACGACATTTTGCCACAGCTATAACTGACTCCTCAATAACCATCTACTTATTTGAAATTAGAAATCGAAATCACGCTATACGGTAAAAAGCAAGCCTAATTAAAAAGGTTATAAATATATTTACGCATAGTAATACGTATTATTTGAATATAATCGTATGACGTGTTAAATATTCATTTATCACGTCATTTCTACTCCATTCGTATTTATAATTTTTTTAATTATTTCTAACCAATACTTTTATATTAAAATGTTTCATATAACATTTATTTCATTGAGCGCCAGTTTTCATATAGAACTAAGACTAATTGTTTTTATATTTTAGCCGCTTTTAGGAAAGAAAACACGCGTGTTTTACCCATCTTTTATGCACACAAATAGATATTTTTATATATGGACACTATTTATATTTTTAAGCATAGTAGTTAATTAAAAACGGCATGGAAACAATAAAATACCTTATTTTATATAAAATTGGTACCGAGCTTATTCATTTAGTTAATCGATCAGCTAATTATATATATTTTTACGTTCGGTAATTAAAATTTGTGTTTCGTTAACTAATAACATCGGTAATGACAGCAACGGACTATACGTTATGAAACTCGTAAACTTTTAATCACATATTAATAGCGCTGTCATGAATAAAAGATCTCATAATTTAGACTTTAATAATGGTCGTACAGCGTCAACCGACCTCAGTGTCTTCCGGTGTGGTAGCTTTGATCCGCCGTCCATGGACACATAAGATAAACATAGCTTGCATGTTGCAGTTTATGCCCTACTTTTAGCATTACCTCACAGACAATCTAGCAAACGTTGGCACGCGTTTTTTCGACTAAACACTTATTAAAAACAAAAAATAACAGCTAATATAATATATAATAAGCTATAATTATATAATAAGCTTTGTTGTAGTTTCCTAACCGGTAAAGATTTTTTATTATCGGATCAGTGATTGCAGACGTTACCTTTTTCAAACGTATTTACAAACTGTACTTTTAACTTATAATAGTACGATTCTTAAAATATTGTAACTCAGATACTGTCAATTAATTATTACAGTGATTTTTCTTAATATACGTCGATTATGACTTTAATTGTTTAACTTGTGATTGGAATTTTGTCTCTCATCCGAACGATATTGTCAATGTCTAAGGGTCGTGGCTCTAGCATAAAGCTTTTTGCAATTTTGCTCCCACGATCTCGATGTTGGCCATGATGGGACAGTAATGGTAATGATAGATATCTACCTTTGTTTCCATCATTTTACATACATTTCTCTTACCCTTGCTTTCAATCTTTCATATTAGTAGCTACTTTTCTAAACTATCTGACCATACTCTTATGATATGACTACAATAGTGCAGTATTTGCAGTATACAAATTAGTATTATATAAAATGAAATAAAAAAATATATTATTTAACTTACATATCTCAGGAATAAGCATAATTTAAATAATAACTTATTAATATTTATTTTTCAATCTAATATTTCAAAATGTTCATAACTATATACTTAAATAAATTTACATATTTTAAACACCTTCACAAAACTAAATAAATGAACGCGGCACAACTATTCATATATGTACATTGTACATACATATATTGACGTCACGAAGCATTTTCTGGTATTTATACATTTGGATATGTACATATGATGTATATATTGCTAGAATTGTTCCAGCTTTATGAGAAAACGCGTCACGAAAAAAACTTGCATGTAATTTAAACCATAAAACTTATCATAGCGGTATATTTATGGTGTAGAACTTAAAGTTCAAGACGCGTAACGTCGCAATTTTTTCTTTATATGTAATCCCTTTTAAGTTTTAGAAAAAAAGTTGCGCGTAATCTAGTTGTATGAAAACAGAATAATATTCTACAATAGTATATAAGACTACCAGCATATATACAGATACGGTAAATATGAATGTCTTCTATTAAGCTTCTATTAGATATTAGTGCTTTCTTTCTATTAGTGCTTATTTAGTGATTAATAATATCTTAATATTATTGTGTGTTGTGATTCCGAGAATATGATACTTGCCATTTTGGAAAACTCATTAATATAAATTAATTGCCTTTAAAATCTTTTTAACAGCTAATTTGTTTTTATAGTTTTAAACATATTTACAGTAGAATAACTAAGATATTTTTCATGACATTTATATTTTATTATTTTATAAATTATATTACATTAACAAGACAATATATTTACAATGTAAACTATTTATTATGTTATACTATAGTTTATTATATTATATTATACAAATTCCTTAAAATTAAAGATTCCCCTTTTCAAGGTGTACTGTTGTATCAGATATTTTCCTGTATTAATAAAGACGATGGATACTTACTATTCAAATTAAAATTAAGTTACAACCAGGATGATGTGATTTTAATTGCATTATTTGAAACCCATTATTTCATTAATGTCTCAACTAATCATATGCCCACACATTTCACATTGTAACAAAAAGAAACATATTTTTATCTCATGACTAGTTATTTATTTGGCAAAATAGACAAAAAATTACCACGCAAAAAGCATTTTCCACTTTAAAAATTATGGTTTTTCATAACCTCTTTATTCGGTAAATTTCATTGAGTATACTTATGTAAATGTATTTATACATATACCATTTTAAAAATAAATACGTTTTATATAGTTAACCTTTTCTCGACATGTTTAATAAAATAATAACATTATATTTTGTAACTGAATCCGTTTTGAGTTTTCTTATACATTATATCTAATATATAAATATCTTATATATAAAATAATTTATAATAATTTATAATATAATAATTTATATATAAAAATCTTATATATAAATAAATTATAAATTGTTTTTTAGAGTTTTCTTAATTGCTACAAAACTCAACAAATTCATTTTAAAATGTTCGCATCATGATAGAAGTGATGAATATTTTATTTAAAAAATTTGAACGGCAATAAAAATCTAGATATCATTAAGAAACTTTCACGTCTATATCTGAAGCATTTTAAACAGGATGCTTTCAGCGATGAACGAGCATGAATTGCGTTAGTTACAATATTTACTATTATCACTATTTTATTTATTATATTTACAATTTTTATTATAAATACAATTTACTTATATATTTTATTCATATTTCATTGCGTATCTTTCTATTTTTTAATAGTTTAACTACCACGGTAAGCGGATCATTCCCACACCTTAAAACCAAACCGCAGCGTGATAACACTAAGATACTCTGGACACTTTCTTCTCGTATGTTACCGATATGGAATGGGCTACCTCATACTCGCCATGGTTTTCTTCCAGGAGTACAACGTAGGGCTATTTATAAAGGATCTGAAATACATTCTATCAAGTTGCAAACAAACAGTAATTGCTTGGTATTACAATAGACTATAAGCTTAGCTTTTTAACAAGAGTAAGGCCTATTTGCTGCTCTTTTGGTATCTAAAAAAATCGCTAGCTGAAATATCTATATAATGGGTAAAAAAAATAAAACTAATTATAATTAACAGGTTAACATCATTTAGACTAGTCTCAGTCTTGTTATTCGAAACAATTAAGCTATATAATTTATCTATGTCGATGTTCTGTGAGCATTTACACCATAGTTTTATACCATTGTGGAACTGGTTCCGAAACCTTGACATTTTTTAATCGCACTCGATGGCCGTTGGTTTTATATCTTGATATCTGTACATATAATTATTAAATATGTATACATTTATGGTGTATGGAATATATCCATACGAAACATTTTTTTCGTCTCTTTTGTTTTTTCAACTTTATATATATTTTTAAATAGTTTTGCTGTTTATATTATATAGTGAATTGATAGAGCAACATAGCTTCTGTTGAGCATACAAAAATAAATAGTCCTGGTGGTACGGCTGTTCATAGGCGCCGGTAACCATTTACTCTCAGATGGGCCGTCTACCCGTTTGCTAATGGCATAAAAAAGTAGAAGCATCTGTCAACGTTTCTGGTTCGAATGGTCGTAGTTCCACCCGAATAAGTTTAGAAGTTTGTCGTGATTGATTGTCAAAGGACTTTTCTTCCTTATATATAAGATTACAGATTAATATTACACAATGTTAATTTTTCCTAATTATTATTTTATGTTGTAACAGTTTTCTTCTTTATCAGTACTACTACATTAGGCAATTAGGCATTGAGAACCACTTAAAATGATTTATAAAGTAATAATATAATTACTATTGCAGATGCGTGCCAAAGATCACTAACACCGCTTTGATTCTTCTAAACACATAGCGACATTGTTAAAGGTGTAATACAAATAATAATTAATAACAGATTTACAGACACATTTCATATCCGCGCAGTTGCAAAATATATTCAACATATACAAGTATATCCATATCAATATTTAGTATTTACCAAGTTTCGAAGGAATATGAAATCAAATAAATTCTGTTTCCTCTATCCGGTTAAATAATTTAGTTTGTAAATATATTCCGCGAACAGATAACAACTCCAAGTTATATTTTTATTATTATTTACTTATTTACCTTTCGAACTACAATAAGTCGTAAAAAACAGTGAGCGGTGCTTGTATATACGTATCGTATATATGTATAGAGTTGCTCAAAAACCACTACCCCTATTTTAATGAAATGTACTGCTTACCGAGTTTACTTAGGCGTTTTTGGAGATTATCTAGTAAAACTCAATTACCCGGATATTATGTTACGAAAAATCATATAAACGTATACATATAGCGTTTCTTAAATAGTAGTAGCGTCAGGGCGAGATTATCATATACGCTAATTAAGTTTCATTCTACGGCCATTCTAAAAACAATGAACACTAAAATACTGGATCGAAAATAAGGAGATATTCTGGGCATATGACTAACAAAAACTAAAAATGTATTTATTAGGTAAGATGAACGCGAACGGTGAAAGGTCCTCATAAGTGTAATAGTCTCTTTTCAGCTAAATGCGGACCTGAGTAGCGTATTCGGATTTCACGTCGATGGGCATAGATTCTTATCCTACTATGAACCTAATATTTGGATGATAAAAAAATACCGTGATAAATCTTTAACGTTGAGGTCTTTTCTAAACCCTGCCTAGCTAGCTACCCCCTCAACATCAAAATCCGTTCTTGTGTAGAGGATAAAATAGATACGCCTGCATAAGAATATGATCCAGCTCAATCTAAGAGTTAATTTTTTTACTACAATAACATGTAATTTCTACAATATTTTACGATTATGCCAAGTACCTATTGAGTTAGATAGGGAGCCTTAGAATAATTCATTGTCGATGTAATCCCTTTTCGCTATTTCTTTATATTTATTAATACCTTGTACGGAAATCAATACTTTATTAATGTGATATCTATTATAAATCAGTCTTGGTCAGTTTTAGCTCTTGCTACCTTATAAATTAGCTATATATTTTCTTTTTCGGCATTATGTACAGAATAATGTCTAATGTATCTTGTTAATACGTATTCTCTTTCAATAAAATTTCTGCAGAATTATAACCATCTAAAAAATTAAAACAAGCCACGAGTGCTCATAAATGTATAACACTAAGTTTACATAAATATATACACAAAACCAATAATTGGTTTTGCTAATATAATATTACCGTTCGAGTAATATTTACGTAGTTAACATCTTTGGTTGTTGCTTCGAATTTTGATACGTGGGCGGTCGGCCATTTTGACATTAAGTGAACAATAATTTTCGTGCGACGTATGTTGTCAAGTAAGCAAATGAACGATTTACTTATCAAAAGATTTTTAATATAAAACGAACTCATATTTTTTTTTAACATAAACTATTACCTACATAATTAATGACTTTACAACAGTGGTGCTATATCAAGTTGTTTGTAACTGGATTTACATAACTATATTAAAATAGAGTAAAGTTACGTCTTCTTTTTTCAAATTCTTGTAACAAAACAATGTAAATTATATTAGATGTATTGTGCGTAACATGTATACGGAATTTTAAAAGAATAAAGTTTAATAAAATTTAAGCTTTAGACTGTTCTATGGATATGTTGAAAAATGACAAAATAGTGTAACATTATATTTGCATAGCGCACGCGCTACTTAATAGAAAGCAACCTGCAATCGCCTTGAACATTGACCCCGCTTTAAATTCGGCCAAGGTCTGCCGTAAGACACTGGGGTCCAGTTTTAACCACATGCATGTAATACGACCAAGTACTTTTTAGTTTTCTTCATATAATATTATGTTGTGGAGAAGTGTTTTTATTAAGTGTATGATTGATTCAATTAAATTCAATGTTTTATTTTAATTCGACTATATTATATATATCTGTTTATATAATTTAGTTCATTAGCTCGCGTAATATAAATTAATCTATAACTTTTAATACAACAAATCAACAATATGTTTAAGAAATCGATGATCGGAGATTATATTTTATCCAGTGCATTGAACTAAATTGTAAAAAATATATATAAGTATGTATATACGTGTAATATATGTAACGCCGTTTGAATATTTTTATAAAACATTTTATGGTCGTTACTTCGTTCCTAGTATCTGGCAGATGTATCACTATTTATAAACGGCTCGATCATCAGAAAACGAAGTTCAGACGTGAACTGTACGGTATACGATCGTCCGGGAAAAGTTGTTAAATGCAAAGTTCGAACATCGAACTTTGGTAAAATCGGCCAAGGTCCCGCCGCGAGCACTGACCTTTCGAGTCGCAATTACGAAAAAAATCAAAACGATACCAAGATGCTACTACAGCCCACATTAAAAAGAACATTGATATTTTAAAAGAGAATACCGAGCCCAATTAAGATTGCGTGTTGCTGCATTCCATTGTGGCAATAAAAGGTCCGAACTCGACATCAAAACTAAAACGAATGGCGTCAGAGTCCGTCGAACTGCGTCTAAATCCAGCCAAGGTTTCAGTCAGCTGAAGGGCGGCTCGCCCGACCGCCTTTGTACCGGCTGGTCATTTACACCGAACGACGATAACAAAGGGTTGATTATATTATATTGCCTACACTGACTAACATAAAGCTGAGACCGTGTAAATCACATATTCATACAAGAGTAAAAAATAATGGCTCGCAGAAATCTTTACCTTGACATATTTCATTGGACCGCCCGATGAGATGTACCTACGTTGTGTTCAACAAACATGAAAACAAATGTAAATTGTACATTATAATAAATGATGCTCTGCCAATGTAAGTTGAGCTCAGATGGTTCTAATGTGTTAATTCAATTGAATCAAATAAATAAAAAATGGATAATATTGTATTTTAGGTTATAATGGATTTTATGTACACAATTGCGTCTAGACATGGTTTTGCTTGGCTGAGTTTCGATGCGCTCGGTGGGACTCCTACTGTGTTCCCACTACGGTGAACTTACCTTAATTTTTTTTGATTTTGGTACTTTTATCATCATCGTTAAATGTGACCAATGAGTATTGTTTAGATAGCATAATAAATTCTTCATTATTAATATATAATTGAGAACGTATTGTTTTATAACTTGTAAGCGAAATAACATTTCCCAGTGATTTACTTACATTAATTTGGTGGTAGTATGGCCAAATAATTTAGTATACATATCAATGTAGTATGCACAGATATTAAGTATAAGGGCAATAATAATGTCTGTACAAATACGCATTATTACTCACAATATAAAACAAATTATTAATCCATTTTTTTTTCCTGCTACCACCTAGACAAGATTGGCACCTAATGTCTTTCTGCAACAAAGAATTTTTATTTTGTCAATATATTAAAATATTAAACTAACATTAATACATTCATTTCATCCGCAAAAATTGGTAAAAAATTAATGCCATGTTTCCATAATCGCTATATATGAATTATAGTTATCCTTACCTACTCGTTTTAATAAGGACAAAGCGTACACTAATCGTAACATTGACGTAATAAAATAATTAGTTAAGAGCAACAACCTTATGACCTGGGACAAGTTTCACTGTGTTTAGGCCACTTTCCGGCAAATTTTCGGTTCGCTGGCGCTCAGCCGCATGTTCCTTCATGACCTATATAGCTCCCCCAGTATTTTAGGGTTTACTGTTGAGTGCTTACCCTGACCTATGGTAAGCAATGTGCAGTTGTGAATTCAAAACAAAAATAACCGGGAGTTGAGTCAGCTGCGTTGTCCCCGACCAAAGTCGCGACCACTTCCGTATGGATCTTATTACTGTACTTATTAATTTCAGTTACCTTACTTTTTTATCAAATTATAGTGTAGATGATTATTTTAATTTGAAAATCTATGAGGTCCTAGTGATTGATAGAGTAATTCCTATGTATATTTTTATTCTATAACGACTTATCTACCTTTTTTGAATATTTTACTATGATGTACTTTATTAATATAATATGTTTAAAAAAAATACAATATGAAATATCAAATGGATGAAATATTTATTTAATATAATTAACTCGTTCGTATTATTATGTCTTATCAAGCTCGCGTATTTGGGTATTTTATGTGATCCATGACGAATTATTTGTATAAGTAATAACTGTATAATAATCATATCTCATTTCTTTTTCTTAAATAAAAATAATGGCAATAATATATACATTAAATTTGCTTATGTGCATTTTTCAATAGATTTATGAAGCGACAGACTTCGATGGGCAGTGGTAGGAAGACCTTGTTATTAAACCGAGAGGGTGAAGGTTGGTCTTACGAATAATGTGATGACTTGTTTGATGACTATAATTGTCGTTATGTCGTCATCGTCGGATGTTAAATACCTGTGTTTGTATGGTATATTAGATGTTCAGTTACCATAATACATAACTTGCTCATTTTAAATTAAACATAAACATATAAAAAAAATTTGCTAATGAAGCTAATAATTGTTTAGTTTTTGTGTTCAAATCGTAAACGTTAGTATACTTTCTTGTTATTATACTTGAATATATGAATTAAATAAAGTGCAATAATAATAAACATTTTAATTATGTATATGTTACAATATAATTTACTCTAAACTCTTAATTATTAACTTAAACATAAAATGTGATAACTAAATACGAAATGTAAAAAAGTAGGTTGATGACAAAATGAGTATCAGTTTGACTATCCAGTGCAGCACGGAAATGATGGCTGTACGCGTACTGCGTGAAATATTGATTGGAATATGTATTAATTATACTTCGTAGCAATGTTCGTACAGGGATCGATTCCTGCGCGTCACTGTCGCCCCCGAGCTTCTATTTTTACCGCTTCATTGGCTATCCCCCTCGCTGGCTGTTTCCTGCCTTTTATTAAACTATCTGTATGTTAATTATCAACGGCCTCGCCGCGCATACTGGATCTGTTTATTTTTCTATTAACTTGTGCCTATGTGCGTTCGCTATTTAAGGTTACGGCTACTTGAAACTTATACGACGCCATCACTACAGCTGCAGCCAAGCCTGTTTTTTATTTTCGTCCTACACTCGAATGTTTCATGTGAATTCTTGATGCCTTGTACGCTCCTTTATTTTTTCGACCTTCAAGTACATAGTACATATTTTAATTAGGCGTCTCTACACGTTGTCATGTTGTAAGTACCTCACACCCTCAGAGTTGTGTTGTTCGTGTCTGGCATTAACCTTATCTGTATATACGTCCTTTTCTATGAGGGCATCTGGTATGCATGTCACTGCCTGTCGTATTTACGTATTCTACGCGTTTCACCCTTGTATGTGTGATACAGGGGTGAGAGCGTGTGTTTGTGAACGTTGTGTTTTGTCTACAGCTGTTGTCGGTTTCTGGAACCACGACGCGCAGCGCCACACCACTATCGACTTCACTAAATTTATGCTTCCTCATGACTCAAACTTTGACTTCATATACAGTATAGACAAGTTTATACTCATAACTCCAAACTACTTAACATTTAATCCTTTGATATAATAACTATGCATTCTAGTAAACGAGTTCCATGTTTTATAACGTCTTTAATCATTAATAGTATCATTTGAATATTTAAAAAAAAAACTACTTTATTGACTGACTTAGTACTTAATATTGTTTGTACTTTCGTGCTCGTAATAAGAAAATAATGATGTCATTATTCACGGCTCTTTTGTCACGGTTCGGAAGGTATTTACCGGTGCGAATACACTTCTTCAGTAACCCGTCTTATGCCTGCTTCGCAGTATTATAGTCAAACAGCTGTCGAGGGGTCATTGACATCAAGAAGCTTGTGCAAATTGTATAGTTACACATGGAAAAGCAAAAAAAAAAACATCCATATTCTTGATCCGTAAACGTGCTCAAGTTATATACTAAGAATGATGCGAGCGTTCAAAAACGCGAATGTCAAATGTATTTTTGGAATTGTTTATCCTTGTTTCAGCATTTGTTTTTGGAAACACGATGGTGTGTGATGTTCACATATTACTCTGTTCTGTTCCTATGTTTATTATAACTTGTATTTTAAGAAAGAAATCGAATGTTTATATATTTTTTATTTACATATCCAAACGTTGAACTCTGCAACTGACCTTACTTACGAAGTATCATTGGTGATATTGAAAGCTCTCGCGCAAGGCGTGTATATTAATGTGACGTCATTGTCAAAACCCTCGGGGTCGTTGTTCGGGGCCCTACCTGTATTTTTTATTGCATCCCTTATAACGCCATTGGATTCCACAAGGAACTGTGTATTCCTTTCATCTATCTGAGTGGGTGAAGATAGTAACTCTTCTAATCTAGTTTTCTTTATAAATTTGGTTTGAAATATGCCTATAGTATCTTATTGTAGCTATATTCTAAGATCACCTTCTGAAGCTTTTATTAGCTGGAATTATTACTTACGAACTATTTTATCTATGATACAATATCAGTTCAAACAAGATATGAATACATTTACTGCAGTTATAAATCACAGTCTTTTGAAGCGGCTTCGTTGTCATCAATGTTTTGTCAACTTTTGCGTTGCTGTTATAAGTTCTTATTTCGAAGTAACATAAATAAGACTCTTATTCTCAATATCGCAGATTCCTTACCCACGAAATTACAAGTTACGAAGGCGGCTGGTATTTGACATATTTACATAACAACATCGCGATATTATTACGCGAGCTTATTGAAAAAATAACGATTTTATATGATTTTCATAAATTTCGTATTTTATTATTATTATTATACAAATACGTAATTGGATAACAGAGAATAGAACAAAGAATGACACTAAGGTCATAATATTTTTGTAGATTTTTTCTGAAGTATAATAATATTTAATGTTGGGTAATAACACAAGCATAGAAGGCCACTAAAAATAAATCTAAAGCTTTATTAACTAAACTAAACTAGTCAAAAGCAAGTACACAAGTCATATAAGTACGTGCGGGAATTAAACACTTAATTTAAGTATAATAAATAAATTTACTATTAAGCATTTTATTTATATAAGTATGTGACAAATCGACAAGCACTACAAAAGTATATCGTTGGATAATAAAACATAATTTAAATACAAATTATTTAATTAAAATCATTACAACCGCTTCATATAAGCCAATTACAAAAATGAAACCGCGTTAAGAAATTAGTAAATGTTATGTTTTAATTGAGAGTTCAATAAAAATTCAAAATAGATATTTAAACACAGTATCGCAATCCGTCATAAAACAGCTTTCATCCATATAACAACTTAATAATATTGACTTCTATGTAAACTATTACATTCACGGTTAACTCCACTAGGCTTACCATGTCCACCAACTTGGGCTTCATCGTCAGGTGAGATTATGACCATAACGCTTAACATATTAAAAAAATGTTTCTAAAATTGTTCGTTCCGAAATATTAACCTTCATTACACGTACAAACTATTGGATTCGATTGTTTATGCTTGTGGTGATATGTTTCGATTATCGTTTTACACTGTCGGAATGCCGGATGCGTTTCGGTGCTCTCCCGATCAGTACAAACGGATTGGCACAAGCGCCTTCCCGTTGCGCAAGTCGGCCTCACAGGTCGGTGATCCCGCACAATTGGGCCGACCAAAAATGTGTCAAGTTGAACCCAGGTCGTTAACCCTCAGCGTGTTTACGTTTACCTCTTTTGGGACCGCATCGCGACGTGACGCTGTGAAAGGTTTATTTTCTTTCAATTCCTCTCTAAAAAGGTTTATTCTCTTTTATTTCCAAAGATCCACATACATCTTTTTCCAAATAATCACTCAATACTATTATCTGTTTTTTTATTATTACGTAACGTAACAATTTTTTAATTCTTAAAACAAAGGATTGTGCATTTGAGAATTAAGGACAATATGTATTATTCTAATAATATTTCCCTCTGTTATAAGTTAAAACACTTTTGATAACTTGAAGAAAGTTATATTTTGAGACGTGTAATTGGGTACACTTTGTTGATTTTCATTATTTATAAGCTTTGAAAGTTGTAAGGGAGTTCGTAATTAATTGAAAGCGGTGTATAGGTAGGTAGGTATTATGAAACTTCACATAATTTTAGTAACCAAGAATTTTTTTCTTGACTAAATATACATATACGAACAACGACCATACACTGACTGTCGTACCTAAACAAATAATGTTACTTGGCCCTACTCTTTGTTAGAATTGCACGAAAATACGAAAAATGTTCAACTTTCAGTTGAAAAAACCAAACGTATTTAAAAGTGTGTATAATTTTCTATGAAGCAGGACCAGTTGTCTTATCCAATTTTTTACAATTTCATATGGTTCAATAGATACTTGTTATTCACAAGTCGTTCCTTCAAGTAGAAAAGAAATAATCGTAATGGTGTCTACGCGGGAAATAAATAATTCATAGAAATCTTTTGAAAAACATTATAGTCGACGGCGCGGGCGCATTATAATTGTAGATATCGACATTAAACTCTCTCGCGATGTCTTGCACGGGTACCCTACAATTGGTATTGCCAGTAAAAACGGAAAGTATTGTCAGCCGTAATAATATACGAATGAAACTGGTCCATGAGATCCTTTTATGTACCTTCATAATATGCCTTTGAATGCAGTCCTTAAAACTCTTGTCTTCGTATCACTGTTTAGTATTATATAAGCGTCAAAGCCAATACATTCGTTTAATGTTTATTTAGTTAGTTTCTAAGATATTTGTAATTAAAATTTTTTTACTCATGGTACATGGTAAATGGTTGAATAGTTGATAGAGTTTATTTGTTAGAAAATATATTTGTTTATGAATAAATGTAGAAAGAATAGTTCTTTTATTAATAACGTCGGCGACAAGGTATTGTTCTCGTACCTTCTACCTTGCACCTGCGCAAGTAATTAATTCCAATTCCGTTATACTCGAACTAATATTATTATTCACTTTTTATTTTATATCATTTTATTATTTATTTACTTATTAGAACTTGTAACAACGAATACAAAATAATCTATATTATGAATATTATGAAGCGAAAAAGTTTGTTTGAACGCGTTGAACTTAGGAACTACCAGTGGGTTTACAAAAATTATTTTTGTATTTGATAGAGCATCATTAAGAAAGGCTTTAGGTTGTTTAACTTCACGCTACCATCAATAAGGGAAAAACTGTATAGAAAAAGTTACAAAAACGAACAAAATCAATAAAAAAATTTTAGTTCCACGCGAATTAAGTCGCAGGCACAGCTAGTATCAACATAAATTGTAAATAAACTTTTACGTTTCCTTAATTATGCAAAGACGTCACTATACAAAAACAAAAATGACTGAATATAATAAGTAAATGATAATTTCAACAAAATGTTAGTTACATGAAGATTAAAATTCTTAATATACTATTTATAAATAACAATGTAAATTTATATATTACAAACGTAAATATAATATTGAATATTATGGATTAAATTGAACACCTGCACAATGCAAATAAATGCTCGTTTGCAAATGACTCGTAAACGAGCCCAAGATAATTAAACTCGAAAAGTAAAATATTATCTAAATACAAAATCCATACAAATCCTGTGATCTTACCATATGGCTCCAAATGGTTGACACGCTAAGCTTAGCGGAGGTACAGGTCGTAAAATACAACTGCGGGAACATACCTATAGGTATTTGGCGGCAGGTTTTCAACTTAAGGGTGGTAGCTAGCCAGGCGGGCAAAAATATTGAAGTTTTTTTTATGGCGAAATCATTATAAAATCTTAGGTGTCCAGGAGAATAAAATCAAGTTTACGTTTAAATAATGATATAATGAATAATAAATACAGCTCTTTTAACCTGTAGAAAACTTACGTCGCTACAGACTACGTCGCAGAAACAGAATTAACAATGTTTTAAATTAATTTTATATAATTTCCTGGCAGATTTCGAAATTGTGTGAGACAACAGGGAATTATACTACTTAATGTGGAACAGACCAAAAACATTACGCGAAATGTGATACAAGTATTATATTTTTTATATTATTATAGGTTTTTGTGAAGTTATTTTTTATAAGTTAGTTTTCATTGAATATATTTTTATAATTACGTACTCTCATGTTAGGTACACTGTATTTTTTATTACTAATCATATAAATCCTGTACGTGTATTCTTACAATTTATTATCACAATAAATTTTGTATATTATAAATAAATAAAGTTATTGTTCGTCTAGGTACATTAATATTAGTTGAATAAAAATATTTAGTACAAAGATTTAATGTTACTCAAAAAATGTTACTATACTTCCATCAACGGTATACGCAGAGAATGTAGATACTATGAAAACATTAAACTCTCCAGTCACGTATCATTCAAACTAAGCCATATAAAATTTGTCCGTCATCATAAATTCATTTAGACTTGTTTTACATACAGCCAGCTTTCATGTTTAACGGTCTTTTAAATATCTTTACACATAAAAATTCTAACTTAATGTCTCATAAAACTAAACACTTGAATAAATAAACGTGTGGACTGTAGTTCATAATTCGTATATCCTTTCTCTTCACGTTACAACTTCTACTAAAATACCAGTGGTAATGTTTGATGAAGCTAACAATAGATACTATATTACAAAAATGTAAATAATTCGCTAGTACAATTATACAACTGATATTATCTATTCGCATCTATATTTCATTGTAAAAACTAACAATATTTGTCAATACAAAGAATTCGGTCGCCATTGGCAACGCGCCCCATGTAAGGGACACTGTCCTCACCCACAAAATACCCTCGGAATTCCCCCGGTGAATTTTTTTACCTACAACAGATTGGTCCATGTGTGAATGTATTTTATTTGTTACTATATCAATTTACGACTATTGCCTCTTGTGTGAGAAATCGATTCATAAATTTTATTTTACTTCTAAGAACTATTTGCTGTCACTATAACAAAACTTTCTTTGAGAAGTTTCTCTAAATGTACAAAACTATTTTTCGAATACGTCCACTGCAGTACTTTAGTGACGCTCCAAGTTCCTCACAAAGCAACGACGCACCATCTTTAATACTATTCGAGTCATTTACTCTAAAAGTTTATTTCTTCCTTTTGGACTGAATCCTTTAAGTAATAGAGAACAAAATGAGTAGCCGTAAAATCGTAAAATTTTAACTCAAAACCGATGCGCCTTCTTACTTTTAAGACCTGCATTTTGTTGATATATACATATATATGAGTCGGTGATAATAAGACTAGTTTTACAATGTCTAACAACATCGCGTGGCTTATCGGATCAGTTTGATGGTAATATCTTGCTTGCCATTACATGTTAATATTTTCAAAAAGTTTCTTACGTCTACATATTTAACGCTCAGATTCGCATGCATCGTTGTATAAAACGTTCGCCTCATACACTATACAAAAAACTAATCTAAAATGCGATGTGGCCTCTGTATGGAGAATAACAAAACAACAAAGCTTATGCAACATCCTGCTAAAGTTAAGAATGGAGGTATACAAGGGTAGATACATCAGGAACCAAGCTCAAGTTTGGGCTGCCATAGCCTTGGTTTTAGCGTGGCCTCGAGCTGGGCAGGTGATTAGGTTACATAAACTTAGCCCGTCCCCACTTCCTGTTGTGCGGTTTGCAGTTGGCGAAGTATTCTAAGAAAAAGCTAAATTCGTATCGCGGCCCATTGTTTTGTTTTTATTGCTTTCCCTCACAAATTCATCGACTTAATCTGCAATTTCTTAAATAACAGCACAGTAACAACTTTTTTTTTGTTTTAATAGATAGTTATGATTTTTAATAACACCTTGTCATGTTTAAGTTAACATGATTAAAATAAAATAAAACATAAGATTAATTTTATTGAAACGAGGATGTTGTATTTCTAGTCATCAATAATTATCATAATGTATATTTTTGGTATAACAAATAAACTATCATTTGACTACAAATATAAAATTGAAGTGATGAAATACGAACGCAATATAATAGAGATACAACCTTATTTGTTGTATAGAGTGTAGTGTGAAACTGGTTTGGCCGCACGCGAGCTCGATCCAGCGGAGGGACATGCAACGAATAAAAAGAAACCTATATGCAGCTCTAGGAAACGCTAACCTTGAACACAAGAGCCATGGCACCTGGCGTTTTTATCCCTTCGAATAAATTGCGAATTTATTTTATATCTCCCTGTGTTTCGATGTTGGCTTTCTATTTCTAACATATGTTGTTATCTCTGATGTAATAGTGTCTTAATTTTGAAAAAATATTGATAAACTGTATCTGTCGTTAGTGAATGAGTTGCTAGAGTAGTAGAACTTGTTTGTATTGCTAGAGAGTGGTTTGCGAGATGGTCGACAGTGAACGTTTGCTGCGACAATATGTCGGTCGTGGAGTCGCGTGTCGGTTGCGTAACCGGTGTCGAGCCGTGAGGAAAGTGAACGCAGCATTTTAAGGTCGCATAGAAAGTTGCTTCGCGACAACTATGCTTGGTGCTGTCGTAGTCACACCGTGTTCAACTTACTGTCTATCCGACTGATTCCTAGAATGTTCCTTATGCTACATCCCATAGCTACCAATAACATTCCACAATGAAAAGTAATTTTTGCACTCAAAATGTTACGCTATATTTTAACCCAATCAACGATGATCGATTTTATTATCCGAAGCACGATATATTTTACTGCTAAAAAAGATCAAAATAGTCCGAAACCCATTAAAATGTTGCATAATAAGATATTCAACCCAGATCCTCTTTTGAAGTAGTATTAAAGAATTCCAAGGAGTTTTGCACAAAAAGTTACACGTGCCGGTCGACTCAATCGCCGCAGGCCATTGAAATTTCGGCCATGGCCTGTCAGCTCGACTTGCATATAATAGGAAGTAAATTCAGGCAAGCCTCATACAATCAAAGAACGAAAATTTTTAGGTCTCATCCGTTTCCATTAAATTTGAATTATAAGCCACAGTGGTTTGACTCTTACATATATAAAAGCGAGAATGTTCACATCTAATATCCGAACTAAAAAATTGTCTTTAGAAGTGACTGTCTAATTATATTAACCATTTATATTATTTACTAGGTATTACGAACGATTTTATGAGCAGATGCGACGCTCATACTATATTACACATAATCGTTGACCATTTATCTCAATACCACACTGTACATAGTTATTTATACATCTACATTGTTACTTATGCTCTGTGTCTGAGACATGCCGCATACTGAGTAGCCTTGCAATAACTTACAATAGCAGCTATAAAAAGCAGTCTCTTGTGACGTCATCAACACATGATCTTCAAGTTCGACCAACAAATAGCTAAAAATTCAATCGCTAGTAATCACTATTTTGCTTCTTATTGTTTGCAGTAATTCAATAACGACCCCAAATGCATTTAGAATAAACTCTTCTTAAATTATGGCTATAAGCAGTAATTCATTTATTTTATTCGTTCCAATGCCGAGTTCTGTTTTATAAACTAAGTATCCTTGTGTCTCCTAAAAATTAGCATCTCAAACGAAAGACACATCGAATGTTTTCATTTCTACTAAAACACCGAGTACTCTGCAACCACGACTCTCTCTTTGTTCTGGCGATACCTTTTTTGGATCCGTGAGCATTGTAGTGAATAATTCGCTTTTGTCTATGTATATACATTTATTTTATATTAATATTATTTATATTATCTATTAAAAAACTATAGTCTTAATAAGTAAGTAGGCAATCTGCATAACCATTATATTGCACGATATTTATTTATTTATTCATAAATGCATATGGTTATTAAATTGTGAATACATTAAATTCTTATGGATAACTTTGATATATGTATAGTCAGTTACGTTTTTACTTTGAGTAAAGAAAACTGAAGAATAAATATAAAACATTTCATCTAAATGTGGTTTATAACATTTTGCAATTATTAATATAGATACCTATGGAACTAATATATTCAATAAAATTTCTGTTCCTTATACAGTATGTCGATGATACCCTATAATATTTTTATGAAGGTCCCTGAGTTACAAAAACGTTTTAAAAAGTTTTGAAATAATACTCAAGTACCGAACCAGGAAGCGTTGTTATCTATGGAGTCTCACATCAAGTGTCCCGCTTATCGTTCCACATGTTTGATCAGGTGCCTGCTTAGAGGATGGTAACATAAAACATATCTACTTGACTCAAGGTTTCAGGCTCAGCGTGTCACTGTTTGACCATGAATACCCTATCCAGTTTCACTTATATTAAATTTTGTTTCTCAAGTCTTCTTATTGGAGCTGGTGCCACTGAGATAATTTTTTATGTTAAATTTTCCGAAGACGAACTTCGTTGTTCTATTTTAACAAGTTTCTTTTTTTTTATTATGAAGTAAATAGTAGGAACAAGTGTCTTTAGTAAAAGTAGTATTTATAATACATATATATATATAATAGTAAATGCTCAGGTGAAATAAAGACGTAATTGCGTTTTCTGAAATAACAATTTTCTTTTATTCACATCACACTTATACACAAGTTTTACTACAATTAACACATTTTTAACAGGATAACTTACCTGAAATAACAAAAACAACATTTAAAGCCTTTACTTCTAGTTTAAATGATAATATAATTCTATTTAAAATAAATCAGGAGAATATTTTCCACGTTTTTGTAAAAAGCACTTAACCTCTCATTTTCCTTCTAAATTTATCGTCAGTGTCACACGTCACACTGACAGCTAATAGTTCCACAGATTCTATAATAACAATAGCGTAGATATCATATCCTTTACAATAATATATAGTAGGGTTCGTATTTTGTAGTGACTGATCATTGTGAATATGAGTTTTATAGAGTACAAACTATTATTTAAATTTAGTCGACTAATTTGTTTTTCCAAGTTAGTAATGAGTATTATAATTACTATTATATTATCCATTATAGATTCTACGTTTGGCCAGAATCTCACCTGATGTTAAGTGACTATATAGACAAAGATGGAAAGCTAACATTCTAAGCCTAGTGAAAAACTGGCTTTCAAGTGAATTTGCCAGATCACAAACATATTGGCTCTTGGCGACAGATTTTCAAGCAGCTAGGCGGGAATTAGTAAAAGTCATACCAAAACGCTACCATTACAACACGACGTTTTTCTTGAAAATGCTGCTCAAACAAGTTTACAATAAATGTAGACTATGAAATTAATATTTTTTTAATTCATATATTTTTAAGTATATTTGAAATTTACCTGTAGTTACTTTATAATTTTTTTTTTTTAATAATGACGAATAAAACTTTTCTTAATGTAATTAATCCATTGTTTATAAAGTAGCGGTGATTGAGTGATTTCGATTCGATTGACGAGCCGAATATCAATGTGTTGTTCGTAGGTTCGAATCTCGACATGTACCAACAAACTTTTCAGAATTTGCGTATATTTAGTTATTTGAGTTAGTAACACTATTAGTTGACGATGATGGCAAACATAGTAAAGAAACCTAAAAGCTTGGGAAATGTCCTTGTAGTACCTATTATTTTATATCGGAATAAACTAGATCTGTGAATTTCTGCGCGTTTGAAATTGCAAATACGTTGTGGGCTGGAGTGGTGATTAAGCCCATGTCTTCTCCATGGAAAACGGATTTGGCCCAGCAATAGGTTATTAACAGCCTGGTATTACTGTTATTATATATTATTACACATTACGTTATTATTAAAGAAACGTCGTTATTAAATGTTAAAAATATAATATGTTAAGTATTAACAGAAATAGATTTTTCACAGAGATATTTAATTTAGCAAACGCGACAACGCGGTGCCAAGATTATAAAGATAACGGCGACAAAGTCTGTCTCTATCGAATGTTAAAAATTTTAATCGGCTTAACTCACAACAAACTTTAAAATATTTCACGGGAGATTTATGTGGAACGCACCTCATATTTCTGGTATTCATTCTTTATAGGGCCATTTGGAAAAGAAATAACTAATCGAATTTAAAACCAAATTCCTCTATAACCAATCCGGTCTAGCCTAAATCCTATGAAAGTACAAGTTTTTATTATAATCATATTAAAAAAATATAGGCAGAGTAAATACTTTAAATCAATAAATATTCGTAAAAACAAACATACAAGATATATTGTACTTGAGTTATGTTATGAAAGTAAAAATTGAATCTACGGTTTTTTTTTATTTTATTAAAATTAAGTTAGTAGCCTGCCTGATGGTAACCGCTTTTTAATATGTAGCTCTTTATAATTGACATCAGCGACATCGAAATTCTGCGTTCAGTCCGTACCAGGTTAGTACTTCACCCTGCAGGACTGTGTTAGATGACTTCGTGTATCATTACCACTTTTTGATAGGGTAACCCATCAACATAAGTACATTAATGTGAACTTAAAAGTAATCGTGGTCCCTCACAGTCAAACCTTGGACAGGTTCTACCATTTAAACGTAAACAGTTTGAATAATTAAATCTAAATCGACGGCCACGTATATTGTACTCGTTACTGACCTTACCATAAATTTCCCAGTATTGTTGTTTATTATTATAACCAAATAATCATTGTTAAATCAGTCAGGGTTGTGTAAATCTTCTACTAAAACAAGTAGCTCCTTTCCGCAGATAATATACAGCCTTAAGAATCACGACAATCCACGAACAAATGCGATACCAAATGCTAAACAATTGGATAGTTTTCTTATTTTTCCAATACATTATGAAATCCAAAAAAAATGTTCAATATTTCAGATGTCCTTACTGGATTATTCTTTATGTACCTGCATTAGTAACGTAAAACCATTAAATAACCAAATATGTAATTATAACATTCTTCTGTTGGATTAGCACTCTTACGGATGTTCTCTTTAATTTATTTCTACTAACTCTGACGCATTTTAAAATGTTAAAGTGTATTTTGTTTTTGAATTACTTCTGGCATTTTTACAAACTGTTATCACAATCACTAATCAGTTGCCGAAATAAAACTTATAAGTTAGAGTTATAAACATTTATGAGATGTATTTCATTGGCGTTCAATGTTTATTAAACATCGATGCCGGAGGAAGAATAAAAATTAAAAGGGATCGTGATTCGTGACCCAACTGTGGTTAAGATGTGGGCGTTATTGAGATTGTGCAAACATGCTGCAGAAAACAAGTCTCCTTCGCTGAGATTTATTGCCTTTAAGCTGACTGTTATATTGCGAATAAATAAAGTCACATTCAGTTTTATGCGTGCTTGTGCTCGTTGAACGTTTTGGTCGTCCTTTTTTACATTCAACACGATATTATTTTTAATTACTGTCAACCGTTCCTACTATACACCTATCAAAAACAAGATTTACAAAATTACAGGAAAAACATTGAAGTTAGTTTTATCTCTTTTTATTTTGTGCTGTAGGAATGTAAATAAAACATGATAGCTATATTTAGAAATTATTGTATCATGTGTATGTTTGATTAAGTTTTTATGGCCAAGGTAACAAACACCGTTTGAGTTATGTATTACTAACACTGTAAGTAAAAAATCGCATACATGTTATGCTTATTTGACTGCACTTCGGCACACAGCAAAAGTTTTTTTCTTTGTACATGGAGTAATGCTTTTACGCTTCTCTTCCCTGATGGACGGTGTTCCATGGTTCTTCCGTCTACTGGGCCGGGCAGCAGGGGCTGTATCCGCATCGCAACTGCTCAAGACGGCAACAGCTTCAATCATGATAATGCCAAGATATCCCATGTCGTTGGTGCCATTTTGTTCAAATATCTAATGCGCTCTCCAATGTACTATGGTGAAATTGTCAAAACTCTCCATACCAACAGCGTTAGTAAGTTCAAAAAAGAAAGCGTGCATCGGTACTTCTCTTTATTTAGTGAAAGTAAATTATTATTACTGTTGCCAATGATTCTCCATTAAAAATACAGTTCAAATCGAATTTAACAAGTTAAGATTTATTAATTACCTTTGTCAATTATCCTCACATAGTATAATAATCTTAATATATTATAAGAAGAATACATATGTGTTTTATTTAAATTATGTAACCTATTTCAATATGAATAAATATTAATTTCAAGGTGTAACATAAAGATATAAAAATAAAATTAATATTAATTAATAAATCATAATAACTATGAAGCTAATATAACATATTTAATTATGGGAATATAAAATTAATATATGTTAATATTTTAAAATACAGTCGAATCTAAAAGTAAGCCCCTCAGTGGTGACAAAAAATAACCTACATATGGATGTACATATAAATATATATACGTATTAGCAAAAGCCATATCAGGCACCAATGACGGTTGTGAACATTTTTGTATACAATGAGAAAACAAAAACAAAAAGATCTATTATCAGTCGCCTGCGCTGGCAGCCTCACAATAATTACATGTCTGACTTTACAAAAACATGAATTCACTTCCCATGACTGGAATGCATTTATTGGATTAGTTTAGTTCTAATTACCTGTGGTACAGGTACAACTACAGCTTCTCGACGATTCCAAATGTATTTGTTAAATTCTTTTGACTTTTGAGTTATAGAGGAAACTTTAGTTTAAATCTATATTATAATATCGTAAGGCGTTTTTTTGCTTGTTTGAAGGCGCTAATCTTAGGAGCTACAAACCAGGTTTCAAAAAATCTTTCTTTATTCGATAGAGCAATCATTGAGAAAGGCTTTAAGCTAATAAGCATCACGATACCATCAATACAATCAAAGCTGTATTTAAAAAAGATGCAAAACCGGGCAAAAATTATTAAATAACATTTTAATTCGACACGAAGTCGCAAGCACAGCTAGTAATATTTATAATTTTGTCTTGCATTGTAAAAACATAGCTATTTTTTATTTATGATTAAAAAACATTGCAACTAAAAGTAAAGGTAAGTTAGTTATTGTAATTAAAAAAAAACTAGTTTTAACGATTATTTTTTTCTTAATACATTAAAATGTCGATCATTGAAGTAAGTTAAAAACTATCAAGTTTATATCCTAGCAAAATATATTAACAATAATCTTTTAATGATTTTGATTGAATTTTATTTAATCCATCGATAAAACTAAGAACGACCCACCGCTAATAATAAATCGTTTAAATCAATTATAAAACAGAAGAGCGAATGTAAAATACAATTATTTCTTACATTGGATTCTCCTATTTTAATGAATATTATTTATGATTTAACGTATATTAACATTTTTTTCTATCAAGTAAATATCCCATAAGAAAATATGTTAAGACTTTGGTGTAAATTCAATTGATAATGCGATGTTAATTGAATTGATTATAACCTGTCATTAATTATATGAAGAGATCATTAGACTACAGAAAATTAAATAAAAGATATGTGTTAAGCCCAAAATAAACTTAACATTATTTACTACTTCATAAACATTTCTGTAAAAATTGAAGCTTGCAAAAATATCTCTTTATATTTTTCTTTTAAGTTATTCTTCTTTTATCTTGTATAAATATGAAACAGTTTAATATTTGCTGATACATACTATAAAGTAGTATTAGTATTACTAGATAGTATATATATATATATAATGGTACAGTTATTTTTGCCTAATTTTATTGGTTCAGTATACATATAAACAGTACAATAATTCATTTTTAGTCATATGATTTAATTATATCAAATGTTAAATTTTCTGTCATATGGCATTAATCACATAACAGGGTCGCAGTCAGAGTATCAAAACCGTGTAAACAACATTCCGTGCAGTTTTTTGCCACCTCTCCGTCCTATGCATTTGAATAAATATTTTATCCGCTAATGTTCTGTACGTCTCGAAATGACGCAATTCAACGTGACAATAAAACCAAACGAGCTCGTTCTAAAAATTCATTGCAATAATGACAGAGTTCTTATAAGCGCAATGTAAAGTTATACTACACTCCCGAAGCTGATCGTCCTCCTTTCTCAACATCCGTGTTCTAATTTAAAAGTGTTTGAAAACAACGATTTGCGATTCTGCGAAAAAATTCGCTACGTAACAACGACACAGAAAAGTACAGGAAGGTTGTTTCCCACCAGTGCGGCCGCCGAGCCGAGCAGTGCCACGCCACGCCGCGCCGGTGGCCTTGATCAAGCGCGCGCACAGACCTTGAAAATGCTCGTCGCTCAGGCTAGCTCGGCACCGCAACGTGCGCAGGGGCAGAGCCGACGCGCGTTCACTAAACTTTGTAATTACGTCACATCATATTTCGGTGTTTAGATGAATAGCCTTACAACAAAGTTCTATGATCGAAATATGGCAATGTTTTTATTTTTATTACTGAGTTTAATGTCCATTGTCTTGTTATATATGCACTAAATATAACCGTGTGAGCTTATATATCTACAAGTAGAAGTGACAAAACCTATGCATAATCTAAATGAGCGTGAGATCATTGCATTATCATGGTAAAACATTACTCACAGGGGTCCATCATACGTTAAATTGTTATTCAATAATTTCGTGTTTAATCGAGAAAAGTAAACATTTCAGTGTAACTTACGCACACACAGGCGCTCACACACACACACACACACACACACACACACATACAACATATATATTATATATATTCGGTCATTTTCGCATACCTTTTTAATCGATCAATAATTCTTTGATATCATTAATTATATTGATTTTATTAGAATTATCAAAACCGTAACTAAACTCAAAATCAAAATCTCAAAATCTCTATTTACTCCATACAATAAAGAATTTGATCTATTATTATCCATAAAATGTATGTGCATTATAAATTCTACTTCAAAATAAACATATATGTAAATAGGTTAGTTTTGGTGTTCGCTTTTAACGAAATTATTTTTATAGGTGTTCAAAAGAATTGTCATTGTGAGATTGATCGCATCGAGAATATTCTCTTCGAGCTGTTTCGAATTCGTAAACAGGTTTCAATCTGAGAATTAGCAATTGTATTTTATTTACAAGCGCTTTGAGAGCCAAAAAATTATATATGAAATCGTCGACGACCGTAGCTTTTGCATGCGTTGTTATTTGTATATACGTTTTTTTTTAGTTTCCAACAGAAGTTAATTATTTTACATATCGTACGTACTTTAAAACTAAATATATTATAATAAATGTTTAAACCATATTGTAAAGAAAGACTTTAAAAGGTTTGGAAAATCTAAAAGTGCACGCCTCATAATCTCATGTTTTTTTTGTTTATTTAATAACAATTAAACCACATCGAATCAGACCATGTAAAGTAATAGGGTTCTATTCCTAATTATACTGAAGCGTAAGAAAAAAAAAGACTCGATTAGTAAAGTATTTCGGGCGTTATCGTGATAACTAATAGGATCCGCACATACAGACACACGGACGTCCAAGACAGAACTTCTTTAAACAGTTTTTTACTAGTATAAATAAAAAAATGAGAACAGAAATATCATAAGAGTTAAAATTAGTGTTTTTCTTGATATGTGAGTGTATATATTATTTTACAAGTGCAATATATGAAAAATAGAGACATTTTAAATTTGAAAAAATCAGTTGTTCTCGTGAAGTGACAGTAGTAACCACCTCAACGCTTCGCTTACGAGGCGTGCAATAAATTGGTATGGCAATGCAATTGCGATAAAATACGTGTGTAATATACATGTGTATAATATAAATACATATAAAACTATGTGAGATATCTATCTTCATTATTTATGTGCGGTTATCACTTTATTTGTACTGCGCCAATGTCACCGAGTTGTCAAGGGGGCAACGGACGCGGTATCTCTAAACACACATGTGTAAACACACATACTCACACACGCAGAATAAATAACCACACATATATTTATTGTTGATTATATGTTTTTCTATCGGCATACATAGGTAAAAACGGATTACGTTGTACGTGATAAAAAATAGGCATTACAAATACATTGCCCTTGTACTATCTTCTTGATCACATCTGTATACGATAATTTATTGTTTTCAATGAAATCATTTATATCTAAATATATAAACACAATCATCGTTTTTTTATAAATATGCCCATAATCTGTTTTGCATAAACGGATTTAATAAATACTTTGAAACTCAGTCTAATTTACATCTTTTAAGTGATTCAAAAACTCAAATGCTCACAATACAAGTCAAATACTCAAATACTCAATACACATACAAGAAATTGTTTGTTGTGTACTCACGTATAAGTATCAAGGTAGACTAAAGGTTTCTGCCTTTTTATTTCTTGGTAGAAAAATATCTAGTATAGTCGTATCTTATTTTTATCCAGCTTAGTTTTAGTAATTTTAATATACATACTTAATCTTATTATTATTTTGAATGCAATTTTGAAAAACCTTAAGAATAATACAAATATTATTTGATAGTTCATGGCTTTACATGATTATATTATACATTAATCTAGGTAAATTGAACCTATATAAATATGGGCTACGGCTCAGCTTCATCACTATAAACAATTTATTTCAGAAAATTGTACGATCATTGTATCTATATGTACACGATAGTTACATTGCCTGGTTAAATTATCAAAAAAAATGTATTAAAAATGGTGGAGAAAAGAGCTAAAATAAACGTGTAACATTATCGATATTTAAGTATAATTTAAAAAAGGATGTCACAATAATTACTGGTTTTTAGCATAAAAATAATAATATTTTACCCCCAATTGTAATAAAAGGATTCGTTATCTACTACTATTATAATTAGAAATGCAAACTTGTTTTCCTCAATTGACTATATAAAGTTGACTTAGATTAACTTCAATAACTTTTTCAGCTATTGTTCGATTTGATGAGATTTTTGTACGTATTCGTGTCATGAAACCTTTGTATATATTCTGGGAGTTGTTAATTTTCTTTTTTCGGTGTTTTGTTGAAAATATTTTTGCAATGTAGCTTAGCTATGCTCACTCGTCAGACTTTTGCGTTCAATAGAATGTATAATACACATTGTTTCATAGGATTTGTTATACCAACACTAAAATGATAATAATACAAACACTATTAAAATTATTTACGTTATCATAATTTTTTAAATATTAATATAACATTAGTAGCTGATGCCTCCGATTTCGAAACTCCGAAACATGTTATTTGCTTCGTTTCTGCAGTTAAATTATACAACCAGTATTATGACTCATTTAAAATTAAATATATCGTAATTACCATGACATTTAAAGAAAGTTGGACAGTTGCATTACATTTTACATTACTCCAAAAGCATGGTTGAAATCGATTTAAAAGGACCCGCGTAACGATTCTCATATACTTTTAAAAAGCTAAAGCCACGATCTTTAAACCTATTTTCTGACTAATATAGAACTCTAGCTTGAATGGTCCGGAAACTATGAATATTTATACCTATGTTTTTATATATCTCCATGTTTATTGTTATGCTAATCGAAAAATTCACATTATGCAAATTTCACAACCTGCAATATACCTTTATATACATATAAAGTGTGTGTATCTCTGTATGATGGATAAAAACATGGCTAATACCGAAAAATTTATTGGATTTTTTAATTTGACACACATTTCGGACATTGCCTATCTATGGTGTTCTTTAATTAACATAAAACACGCTATACAAATCGTTTCTATATACCTAATATTTTTACAAAACTTTAAAAACATTGGTACATATTAACATAAATTTAATAACGAAATCTATATTATTATAATATAATAAAGCGGAAAAGTTCGTTTGCTTGTATGCGCTAATCTTAGGAAATATCAATCTGATTTCAAAAATTATCTTCGAATCTCATAGAACAATAATTTAGGAAGGCATTAGGTTATTTAACATCATGCTACCACCAACACGAGCAAAGCTGTTTTAAAAAAAGTTTCAAAAACGGACAAAAATTATTAAATCAGTTTAAGTTCCACGCGAACGAAGTCATGGGGGCAGCTAGTTTATTTATAAAATCTTTTTATATATTATATTTTTTAATGTTAATTACAAATGAATGTCACATCTTCGAAGATATGGAATCACAGCGCTGCCGAAAAGTTATTTTTAGAACTCGACAGATACTAAAAAATTAATTAAAGTCAGCAACATAACATAATTTGTTAATTAATAATAAACCCGTTTTTTTTCTCTCGTAGGTGCCTTGCTTAAAGTTTTTTTTATATATTAAGTAACAAAATAAAATTGAGTATTGTAACGAATGGAAGTTTATACAAATCTAATAAATAATTAATTAGAACGAATTCATGAGAGAAACATAATAACTTTGATTATTTGTGCTTTTAATGAACTGACTCGGCAAATCAATCACAATGTCAGTTAACGGATATTAGAATAACTAGCAACCGAACATTCGATAAAATAAGTGTATTTTATGAACATGTCCTCAATCGGTTAATTTGTTTAAAAGTTACACGATCAAACGTTTTACGGTATACAAGATTTTTATACATAAAGATATTAACGATTTTGAAGCGATAATGGCTCAGTTGTTAGCTTACACGGACGCCGCATCAATGGATGTGTGTTCAAATCTATCTGCAATGAGCCTGATCATTCGGCGAAGGAAAAACATTGTGATAAAACCATAGCATGGTGGTACGGCTTTTTCTAATGCTTGCCTAGCTAGTTACCACTAACTACTCACGTTTAAAATTTGGCGCCAAATAGCTATAGGTGTGTTCCAGCAGTTGCGCTTGAGAGCCAGTCTCTTCACTAAGCTTAGCGTGCCCATCATCTCGGACCGCTTAACATTAGACAAGATTGCAGCTATAACGCTAAAACTTGTAAAGTATAAAAAAGTGGAACCCGCATAAAAATCACCGTACATCAATCAAATATTTAGTGTTAAAAATGTATAAACGAAAAACGTCACGTAGTGATCTATGGAATCTAGTTGTGCTAACAAAATTACTTAGCGTATTTGATCGATAAATATATTAAAGTTAAATGCTATTTACTCTTATTTAAAATTTTAATGGCATAAAGAATATGTAGTATTTATTGTTTTTATCGAAAACCATCATTATAAAAATATAGTTATATAATATTTAAACACCTCTGGTCTTAAGTAGCCTCTGGTTTATACTTATCAAATTTATTATAATATCTTGAGGATTTTTACATATTATCTTAATTTTTGTTAATCGCACATTTGAAATCTCTTTTGCCCATGACATAAATAATATGGACCAGTAGGTATATATATTTTAAAGCAATAATTGGATTTTTACTGAAAGTTCTTTGAATATCATTCATAGATTATTTCAACGTATAATAGGACTACCTGCCAACTTTATTATATGTTCTTATAATATAATATTATTACCTTCAGTTACATTTTCACTTTTGCTATTGGTAAACGGAAAAGCGTGATTGCACAAGATTCGAGAACATTCTTAGTCAGGTGTCACAAGTTTTTCATGAGTAGTGATTCATGCGCACTGACGAACATGACATGCAAATTAATACAAACTTTGAAGACCTTTGAATTTTACTTTAGTTGTCAATAACCTCGGCATGAGAGTTTTTGCTTTTGGATTCATGAAATATTTACTTAAATATTCCCGAATATATTTCGCTGGATTCCGGCGCCAGCAGGAATATGTTTAGTATACACTATACTGGATATACATCATTGTTCCCTACCACTCTTTGAACGTATTCTAAGTACAAAAATTAAAATCATTTATAGCTCGTACGTAGGAAAGCGCAGCGTGGGACGGCCCCCCGCCCGATGGACGATTGATATTGTTATGGTCGCGGGGAACCGTTGGTTACAGGCGGCACAAAGCTGCACGCTGTGGAAGAAGTATGGTGAGGCCTATGTCCAACAGTAGACATTCATAGGCTGAAATGATGAATATTGTTCGTACATTACGCACGTTAATTCCATATCATCATGCAATTTCCCTTTATTTATGTTCAGATAATAACAAATCAACAAATACTTTATTCGTTTATAAGACATGACCATTTTCAAATGAGAAAACGGATCTTACTATCTTTGGTGTCCCAGAAGCACTACCACCTTTTTGTCAGAATAAGTATACTCGGTAACATATACTGAAACAAAAGCTGTTTCAATAAAGTTTTCTGAGTATGTTACTTAAGTTGTCCTAAATTAATTTTAGAGATTATTTATAATTGACCATGATCTGCAGAGGCTTCTTTAGATAGATAAGAATATTTTACTGTTTGATGCCCTAAATAATTAACCTGAATTAGAAGCTACCTATTATTTTTTATTATATGGTAATATTAAAGTTTTATTGTAAATATGTACTATATTGCTCTTATATTATTTATTTATTATATTGTAACTTTGAAAATTTCATATAAGCTCATAGGCAAAGTCATAAACTTATTATTCATATTCGCTATACTTTACGATGAAAAACGTATTAATCATTTTTATTCATGATCCAATAGTATCCCTACGCGGATAGCTCAAGGGAAATAAATAGTCGTAACGTATTATAGTTTTTCCTCTTTAAAACGTGCTACAAGTAATTCCGTGCGTATAATATAATTATTTGTTCGAACTTGAATAAATTCATCACTCTTAAAGCTTTCAAGGTATAATAATAACAATTAAATAATATTATTAACCATTTATTATCTATACCCACTGTATAATGGCAATGTACATTAATCTATCTATCTATCGATATTAATCTACTGTAAATATATAATCATAAATTAAAACAAATAAATGCATGATTTTCTTATTAATTGCTAAGCTATTTTAGATCACTGCATAACTTAAAAACCCCTTTCATAAAAATAAGTATCTGAACGTATATCTCAGATTTTTCGTTGTTCTTTCATTGTTTAACATTAGATAACTTACAAATTATAATCTGAATCTATATCCAAATAAAACCAACCAAAGCTTACGCTAAACCGGTACCGTAGAACCCATTCACTCCAAAACATCGATACAGAGATGAAACTTCAAATTGATATTTCGTAATCGCACGATTTGGGAGTCGTTACTCGATTTGGAATTGTTTGTGCCTCCGTTATTTCATCAACGCTACAGTTATACCACTCAGGTGCGTAGTAAAGGGCAATTCGGGGACATGGCCCTTTTATAAATTTTATTATAATAATAGTAAATATTTTTTGTCGACTATTTACAATATTTTAAGTTCCTAGCCAATTTATTTAGCATACATATTACTTATTAAGGGTGGGGTCCAAACCATTCAAGTTCCCAGACTGAGTGCCTTCAGTACTCGTCCCTAAGCTTGGTGAAGCCCTGAAAGGCTCGGTGAAGGCTAACAGCATTTGTTCAATCGAAAAAAAAACATTCAGAACGCATTATTTTACCGTAATATCATAAGGACTATATTTATTTTTATGACATAAAATAGTACCCAAAATTCAAATCACATAATTCACAAACAAAAGTTATTATAAAAGTTAAAATTATAACTTTTTATTATTTCAAAGTTTATACGAACTAAATGGACAGTACTTTTTGACTTATACGACTTAATAAGCTATGAATAGTGTACAAAGTTTGTTTTAGTAGTAAATTTGAAAATATATAGGAAATAAAATAATGCTATCTCTATATTTGTTTTCCATATGGCTGCTCGTTCCATAATTAACTAACTAAATACATATCTGTCTTAAACACTACATCTTGCCAACGAAATACGCAGCGTATGCTCTAATTTTATGATAAATGTGTTGAAATATATCTCGTTTAACAGGTAAAAACAAGTGAGGTGGTTTCCACGTAAATTTAAATAGATTGGAAGGTTACAGTATACGTTGCTCACATTTAAAATAATGTAATATTTTTGGGAACTGTTATTCCTTTTTACTGATGGTTAGTATACTTAGTGTTTTTATTTAAAATACATATTTCATTAACATATCGTCAAATACTAGGAAGTAATGATAATCATACACATAGGATATTGGTTTAAATTATTAAGTATTTCGAAAGTAAATTAAGTAATTAAGTAATGTAAATTAAGTATTTCGAATTTAAAATAAAATATATGTGCGACAAGCTTTGCTATGAGTCGTTAAAAAACAACAGCTATCAAGGTAAACTCAAAAAGTATAATATTTTCTATATAGAATTTTATCTAAATTGATGCAGTAGTATATATATATATATATATATTATATATACTAGATGACCTGCCAGACCTTGTTCTGCCTTTTCGCATAGTCAATCACATCGACTACAGCGACATCTATCGTGTTATGATCACTTATCGAGATAAAAAGTATCCTATCACTTAAGTTGGATCAAACTGCATACAGTGTGCAAGATCTGAGTAAAATCGGTTCAGTAGTTTAGGAGTTCATCGCGGAAAAACAACGTGACACGAAATTTTTATAATATAACATATAATAGAAAGATCAAGTTGTATACTAGAAATATTTCGTAGATTTTTAGATTATAAGCTTAATAATAATAATTAAAATACAACCTAAAACACAGCTGTCTTTTAAAATAAGATTTTTGGAAAACGGCATTAGTTCAAAAGATTACAAAAAATAATTAATATATCCAATAATATAGATTATAATAGGTAAGAATTATTAACTGGTTTTGTTAACTACATTATTATAACTTTTGCAGTCATAAAACTGATAATGATAATGACTTGAACAATATTACTAACAAATATTATATTTCAAAAGAAAATAAATAACTCTTTACCGATTAATACAAGGTTATTTGTTATATTAAAGTATTTTTTGTAACTATAATGAGCGAGAAGTGTATAATTTTATTTAAAAAAATTATACGTAATATTTTTTTTTAACTAACGCCTTTTTCCTACTTTATTTGACATGATATACATAATTATATTGCGTTTTGATTACCTTCCTTTCATTACCGTACGACTTATTTCAGTTTATTAATATAATACATTAAACCCACTCGGAGGTCGAAAAACAATATAAATTTCGTACCCATAGTTTTATATTATTCGTAGCTATTAGCTAAACAGCCCTGACACTAGACATATAAATGATAGCCATGATCATCACACAAAAGTCTATCGCGAACGACGATAGAAACTGCGAACTCTCCGCTCATTAGTAGGACTTTTATTTCTGTAGTAAATTGCTACTAATATAGTAGAAACAAAGGAATACAAGAAGCATAAGAGGCAACTAATTGAAACTAATAAAGAAACCGTCTCCATTTGTAAAAGTCATGCATTTTTTATCTAACTGGTGAGATTCAGTTATCTAAAAGTATTTACTTCAGGGCAATATGGTTGTCTCCACTAGACTTCGCATGTCCACCATTTTGGGTCACATCGTCACTTAGGCTCGATGGTGAGATTACTTAGATGAGATTGTTGCAATAATGCTCAATCAATAAAAGGTGAAAAAAAACTGTCGATGAAATTTTATTTTCGGACATTGTTTTGTTTGATTAGTAATGTAGGCGCTCGTAAGTAGGAACACCACAGGCGTTTTATAAATATTCTTTATGGTAGCACAGCAAAAACAGTGTACCTGTACCTGACCTTAAGAATAGTGCAGTCTTAACGGAAACCATCGAGAGATAGGCAATCCGTCGTCGATTGATACTACGTTGTCAGCCTCCAAGCTTCTCGGTAGTAGGATATAGACTGACTGATCCCAAACGTACAAAAAGAAGGTTATTGTGACGAGCTGATTACCATTTGAATGGTGTCGGGACCCAATCTGAAACATATCCCTGCCTCTGCTTGATTATTTATTAAACGCACAACAAGTAATGCTTAAGAATCACTATGGCGGGTTTTGTAACTGCTGCATGATAGTGTGCGTGATGATTTGCGTTATTCTATCATATCTAACGTATGCTTTATTATTATGGCATCTGCCTATGAAGGCAATTTTTCTAATGTCTATTGAGGAAGACGTAAAACAATCAACGAATATAAAGTAACAACCACAATCGGAAAAAAATTTGTGGATCACACAGATAATTGTCTTGTGTGTGACTCGAATCTATAGAATCTCTGCGTGTTGTTTTCAGCGAGGCAACTGCTTCAATCGCTAAACCAACCGTGCGGTCTAATGTATGATTGTAAGTTTTATAAATCAAGCTAGAACGGCGGAAATTGTTTTGTAATTTTCAGTAGTAAAGTTATGGTAATGAGGTTATATAAATCAAATCAAATCAAAAAACTTTATTCAATTTATGCCTCGAGAAAGTGCTTATAAACGTCAAACATACCATTGGTTCGAAAAATAGCCCAGAAGAACCGGCAATAAACTCGAACTGCATATATTATCTTTTTACGTAGGTACATATTTAAACAAAGAAATATTTAATACATTTACAATAGTTTTTACCGGATACACACAGAGAGGTGTTAATTCCAGATATCACCACCGTTCACATATTGATCCACTCTGTAATAGCCTTTTGACATCAAAACTCGCTTGAAATAGCACTCGAAGAATGTACTGGAAGTGCAGAGTTAAGATACCGAATTACGGAAACTTATCCTTTAATGATACGCGAGGTCCTATATTGTAAATAACAATTAAAGATCCCATAAGAGCACTTTCAGTTTTTCTTCAAATTTTAATTTGATACAAAAAATAAATTATTACAAAAAGAAACATTGTTACATTAGTTTAGCTATTCATAAGCGTTGTGGTTAGCAACGGACAGCATTTCGTTTTTATTTATATTGATAAGTTTCACATGTTTACTATCACTACATGTTTGTTTACTGACATTGATTCCATTTTATTATTATTGTTTGTTGTTATGATTTAATTATGACAATTCCTGATATACCGTTTTATCTTATATTTTTATTTTATTAATATTTGTGAAAGAATACTTTAGTACTACAAGTTATCATAGTGTAACGTTATCTGTTCTGTAAACATGCTCACTAACTGAATATATTATGATTAATTAATGTAAGGTTGGAGAACAATAAATTAAAATGTATAAATAAAACGAAACTGTTAATATTATCTCAATAATTGTCATAATGGAGATGTGCAGTAAATTAATAATTTGATCAGACATTTTACTTCATAAATCAAACGTAACTTAATTGCTAGGTTAATACCAGAATCATGAATATGGGCCGTGACTTTAAATATTTGTTACGTTTGTATTCTAATTTATTAGGAGCATTTAGTTTATAAGGGTAGGTATACTTAGGCACATGTTTTGTCTGTTATTTTTATTAATGCAAGTATCCTAATGATTACATACGTTTACATTATTATTATTGTGAATTTAATATAATTATTTTATGATGGATGGATGTGCATGAGCATAATTAATTCTGTGTTTTTATTTAATCTGCTGTTAATCTTAAACCTATATAGATTGTGAATTATTAGGATAAATATCAGATATTTAAAATAATTTACCTTTAATATATTGCAGACGAATTAAGTCAACATTGGAACTTAAAAACTTTCCTTGCAGTAAAGAAGCGGATATTATTTGAATATTAGCGAACATATAATTTGCGTCCAATTGGACAATTAAATATCGAAAATATGTAAATGAGTATGATATCCATGTAATATACATGTATATGTATAAACAAGACTATTAACTTCGTATGCACAAGAAAAGTAGGTATCATTATGTCTTAGTGATAGATATGTTATAAATAACAAAGTTAAATGATTGTGTACTGTGTAAAGCGTAATAATCTAAGTCCGTAACCTTTCTTGATAGATAATGTGGTGGAAAAATTTATATGAAGATAATACAAAATGTCGCCAACCCCTTACATGAGACATACCGTTAACAGTTTTACTCTATGAATACTGATCGCAATGAGGTGCACTTGTCTGAATTACTTATGTATTGCAGTTGTTCTTGTAATAATATAACACGCAGTAAATATATACAGTAACTAATACACTTTAACAGTATGTATATATTATTATTCATGCCTAAAAATTAATAAATTATACATAAACATTCGTTATAATTTATTAAAATTAAAATAAAAATCGAATTTTAATAATAACGATAATAGTCGAACGTGAGTTCAAATCCATCTGCAATGAGTTTGAGATTTCGATGAAGGAAAACATCGTGATGAATCCATAGCATAGTGGTAGGGCTTTTTCTAATGCCCGCCTGGATAGCTACTATCCTCAAGATGAAAATATACCGTCAAATACCTATAGCTGTGATCCGGCAGTTGCACTTGAGAGCCAGTGCTTTCGCTAGGCGTAGCGTATACCCCATCTTCGGCCACATCGTCACATATCATATGGTGAGTTTGTGGCCATAACGCTAAAGCTATTTATTACACCATAAACAAACGATAATAGGTGTATTGAAAGTAGACAAAGAAAAATTGTAAAGATATGATTCTTCAACATTTCAGAATGATGTCATCGAAATATGTTTCATTCAAATCATGTTACGATCGGGAAATCTTAGGGTTATAATAATATAATCTTAATAAAAAAAATATAGATTACGTAATCTTGTAGTGTACAGCCTCACATGAGCGTTGATGTACCGCAATTATTACTTTATCTCAATATGGTGTTGTCGGTTATACATAACACATTTAACATCTGTCATTTATCTACATAGTAGGCATTGCATGTACGTTTCAATAGCTAACCTAACTGAAACTATTATTTATTCTATACAGGTGCAGCTACCCAAGCAGGTGTCACATTGTCGTCTGCATTCTATGAACTTTAAATAAAAACTGTTCTGCCTCGGCCCTCATTCCACTGTCTTAAATGTGGGATATTATTACTTTAATATCTGTTAATTCTCCCTAATACACTATAAAATAAGTGAAAACGTTACAATCATTATCATTTTAACGCATTCGTCTACCACTGAATTATCCAAAAATACAGCCAAGAAGTACACAAAATACATTTACTCCGTGGCTTAATATAGTAATAACACGTTCTGCAGCAGTAAAAATACGGTACAGACAGCTTTATAATTAGTTGAAATCTATTTTCTATATATACTATTTCAAAACAATTATTTGCTCTGTAGTAATAATAAGACTGATGATCCGTACATGGATTAACATGAAACGTGTCATTTAGATTCTATGTTCTCGCCCACACCTGACCGTCCACATATTAATTACACTTCCTGTTAATTGTCAATCTTTAACTGTTACACGTTTTATTGTTCAAGCACTGATTCATACAGATTCACACTTTATGTCTTTGGGAAATATAAAAACAATAGAACATATACTACACACACCGCTATGCATCTAAGTTGGTTATATTACTTATTACCTCTCAAAGACAATCTTATACTGGGATATAAAAATATTTCCTAGATGTTCTCGTTTGTATAACTAAAAGTTGGTTTTTAATGTGTTAAAAACGGTTTCAGATTTAATTATATTATTATTTAGAATATCCACTATATTATTGAGGATATACTCTTTATTATTAACCTTGAAAAACTTTGAAAGTCATTATATACAATTTGTTGAAATGTACAAAACCATTTTCTATTAACTTTATATCGTATTACTTTAATATTACCTAATTAACACGTTGTATTTGAAATTAATACTAGTTTTTTTTTTTCATTTTGCCGTACCAATTTCAGGCATGTTTGAATAGTAATAATCATGCTCTCTTGAATTATAATTTGATCTGTACTTTGTGCAAAGGTTTTTCCGTTAACAAATTTTTGGCAGTCATATCTAATACTGAGTACGAAAAATCTAAATTGAATCACGTAGCGATGATTGGTTCGATAGCAGCATATTTGCCATTGTAATACAAGCCGTTGTTGGTTTTTATGTTAATATAATATACACAGTAGATTTATGCGTCCAGTTCTCTAGTATTAATAAGATTTTGATTTAGCAATTATGTTTTTTTATAAATCAAATGCCAGATATTATAGTTGTTATTACAGATCTGATCTGAGGAAAGCGACGGAATAAAATCAATTTGGATTATGAATTATTCATATTTATTACATATTTCATTTCCAGTTATTTTCATTGAAGTAAACAAGAATTATATCATTATTTATCATTCTGTCGTGTCTGCGAATAATATTATGTATTAGTAATTTATTATTTACAGTGAAGTAAATATTTATTTACTATTATACTCAGAGTGTACCTATTATGTTATCCGCAAATAGATCATTTATTTATATTTTTAATTTTATGTTTATGTGTCTCCTTGTCAACTATTAGACTGGCCTTTATTGAATTTAACTGTTTTCAGTGGCTTATTTAAATTATATTTAATTTAATACAGTACCAACAAATACGATGATTTAACATATAGCTTACTTTTTATTCCATAAAAGTAAGGGTTCCCCTGGGATAGGCCATAAACGTTAATTTTTTTTAGTAATAAATTTTTACACATTCTAACAATGTTATTGACTTTTTAGGTATATAACATATATACTATTACTAACGACAGTTAAAAATAGAACTAATTATATGAAACATGATTCAAGTCAATGTGAACGATGTCGAGGGTAGTGCTATATCTAGTAGATTTATTTATTATATCAATGTGATTAAGTAGAGATATTACTGATTATTTTGGATTCACTAGATCAACAAATAATGTATTAAAAATATGGAGAATATATGGAAATGTCTACTTCGGAAGTAACACCGACAAGTTATTCAGGTTCCTATATTCAAATAGTTTTGTTAACCTTCATAGGTACTTGAATTTGTTTCTCACATCTAATTATCAATAACGGAAAGTCTGTAATTCCTATCCTGTTACTAAATACAGGATTTTATACAAATAAAATACTAAATATCCCTACAAGTAGTAGTTACATATGGTGTACCGTAATATAAAGTTAAAAAATCATATAATTTTCAATAATTCTCGTCCTATAATTCAGAGTATCAATAATAACTTGTTGATGTTAGATAGAGGATTCGCATTGTGGAATACGATTAGCACAGCAGCAACACGAGCCAGCATGTTTATCAGATGGCGTTGATGTGCCTGAGATAGCGCCGCATGTAAGTAGACCAAGGGCACTGGACTCAGATAACACAAGGTTGTTATATGTACCCGTTGCAAAGAGAGTCATTTCATAACATATAGAAATTACAACGCAATTCGGAGAGTGACATGTTAATATTACAATATCAAAACACGTACATTTTACAATAACCGTAAATCTTTCCTTAACATAGAACCAAAGCCCGATCTAGAGATTAAGGCGCCTAGGACAAAAAGACAAATTGCCACCCTATGGAAATTTTAATATAGTGTCAATATTCAAATATATTCCATAACCAATTTAATTTTTTAGCGAAGAAAGGATTTATATGTGTAATTTTCTCTTTGTTAGTAAAATTTACCATACATCTTATAAAAATGTATTTACAACAAAAAAAACGGCCGTCACAGCGCGCCTAAATTTTGGCGCTCCGGCTTGCCACCCCCTAGAGCGGACCCTGATAGAACAGACTGTAAGGATAATCTATTATAGAAAGTACAACGTGCAATTACGTGAAAAATAATATAAGATCAATGTCCTGTAACAGAAGGTACAAAATTTTGAAAGTTCTTTCAAATTTGCCTAGTTACTTTCAACATGATCCTAACTACTATGTATCAAGATATCGCACGCGTTTTGCATTATTCAATAAGACTTTATTTGGAGAGATACTGAACTCAAGGTGATGAAAGTCAGTTATTTTTTAACTTATATTTTAGAAACAGTTTGTTTTCTATGTTCATTTATATTCTGTCTAATGAAATGTGGCAGAACAATTTCTAGTGTTTGTTGGGCTAGACAAAACCCTCATTTTTAATACACAGCATTAAATTCCGCTATATAAACATTCCGGAAATTAGAATCGAAATAAACTATCGAGATACATTCTTTCCAATCTCCCGTTAAGGTTATCCTTATTATTTTTAAATTTATTATTATATAACATGAAGGTATTACACTATATTCAAATATAAATGTGTACAAAAATCAAGTAGATAACTTTTCTAAATTATGAAACGAGAATTATTTCACATGTATGTTGTTAAAGAGTGTAAAAATTAATTTCTGTTATAAAGGAAAATATTTCATATCTTAAGAATATATGTCTGACGGTAAACGACAAACAGACATTTCATTATTAATCTTAACACATTTTTATAATATTTTATGTTGAAATATAACTTTATCTCTTATGAATATAACTCATACATAATAAAGAGATTCCGTAGGTAATAAATACATGTTAAAGGTGCTTGACCTTTTTAAAATTAAATGTCGGATGGACGGCAAATTGAAAAAAAAAAGAACACGTTTAAGAAATAAAAATAGACAGTATTATCGGAAAATCAAAAATAAATCAGTTATCCAAATAACCTAAAACGAGAAGGCTGAATGATAACAAAATGCATACTGTATGGAGGTCGCGATTGATAAAAAAATATTATAACCTCGGAAAAGTTGCGGAAGTAATCGTTCAATGCAATGCTGCCGAATTGTAATGCCTCTACGTTAACTATTCACTCGTGGGCTCGGGCAGACGTATAGTTTTTGTCAATTAAAACGTTTTGGGTAAATATGTCGCTACTTCTATACGACTTCAAGGCTGACCTCGAAGATAAGGCTGGATAATTTAGGACATAACTTTGCGTGTGTGCACTTTAATTTATTTTTAACGTTATCCGCTCAAACTGGTTTAAGTTTTAGAAAAAAAATTACATATACAGTTCAATTACGTTGTAACTGTATAGTACAAAACGACAATAACTTATTTGTAAAAAATATATAAGGGTTCACTTTATTTTTGTAATCATCAATGAATAAATATTCGCTCCAGCGTCCTTATTCTCAGTATGTGATAAGTGCTCATATACTATTATCGTTCTCATACGAATCATTTATCAAGCGGGCTGGAACTTCGTAAATAAGTGTCGAGGCCAATGCAGCACCAGAAATAGCAGCGAGATGAAGTGTGCTTGATAGAATAATTCGTCCTCGACAGCCTTGTCCCCGTTGCGTGACCCAGTTGCGACTTCCTAACCAGGATGCACTTCGAAAATCCCTTGTAAATTACCGAATATTCTCATTTTAAGTAAAAATAATTCATATTAATTTCAGTTATCGGGTGAAAGTTACGCAGAAACGTATTAAAATTATGTACTTTATATATGATATGGCAAGAAACATTATGAGACATTAAGAATTTAAGTCATCTGACAATGTCCTATACTCTTCAAGCAACCATACGCAGGGAAATAAAAGCGCGTTCTCAATCTCGTTAGGTGCATGCCATGCAAGATTTCTTACAGTACCAACATTGCATGTCTGTATAAGTAATGTGGTCATTCACCAAATAATTGTAATCTCGCGTGGTAATGTTTCGAGTTTTAAACAGAACAAATTTTCTGTTAATTTGAAAAATATACAAAAGCGAAACTTAAAAATTCGTATATGTAATTATACTCTATTAAATACAATCTCTAACATTTTCCCAAATAAACAGTTTTATTAAGTGTTAGAAAAGCGCTTGGTTTATAATTACAGTTGCTGACCTGTTTCCAGTGTAATGACGATCTGTCGTCCCTGCTCCGTGGCTTCTTATCTGGCCGTGTTGGGTAACTGTGACGCACGGTCCACAGTATGCACGATGCACTCCCGACGTTGTGGCTTAGTCAGTAGAGTGCGAGCTGTCGGGTCAAGGCTGCCGGACGGAAAACGGCTGGTCGCTTCGCTCTAGCCTGCTTCCATACGATGTCAACAACTTACGCTTCGTTGTTTCTAAATAATATCATGATAACAATTACTTCAAATAATTAGTTATATATTACCGTAATATGAACAAGCTTGTAGAAAGAATTAGGTGGTCGAGTACTGTAATTATTGTACAAATATATTTTTGCAAGTCGCTATTACATTTCTGACTGCAAATTTATATTTGGAACTGTTTAATTATACACCGTCATAGTAGTGTGGTTAAAAGAGAGGATTATAATATTCATGACTATATAATTATCAAATATATTTCATTATATATATATATATAATATTATATGTATATATGTCGGTACATATGTTAAAAGTCATTTGGAGGGTTGTGGCGAGACTATTACGCTAAAATCGTAGATTCGATATCAGTGTTATCAATATATGTATCACAAACAATTAGCTCAATAAATTAGCAGTAGGTTAACCACATTTTTTAAAGTATGACGAAAGCGATCCTTGGTCTCTAGAAACAAAACAAAATGTGCGGCCGTCTTAAGGGTGAGTTACTGGGTATTTTGGCTGATTCATAGAAGGTGAGTCCCACGTACTCATCTTGTAGCCTGCCTGGTATATTGCGCGAAGCAATACGTAAACTAATTGTTAAATTTAAAAAAATGCCAATCACCGTTACCGAAGAATCGATAAAAGTACCAATATATGGTGAAAGAGTGATGAGATGTGCAAGCAGGACCATAAATGGTTTTATGAAACACTATCTTCGGAGGAAGACTACAATTTCAGCCGTGGGAACTGAAGGCATATACAGGGGTTACATATCAAGAAAAATACTAAATCATTATGTATTGTTATTAAACTTTTAAATATATTTTACCTATATGCGTATACAATCTATGATTACAATAATAAAATCATAGTATTTTAATTCAGTTCTAATAACAATAGAACTTAAAGTTTGATGAACTACAGTAATCAAAACCTTTTAAGTTTTTATACATTATGTTTGAAAAAGGATTCTTCTACATTTGAAGGTAAACGAATCTATTTACAGGCAATTTATTAATTCTAGTATTCGAATCTGCCCGTGACCTATTTCCATACCCCTCTGAGCACTTGGTACCGAACTAACTATATTTATGCGCTTAATTTACTTCAGAAAACCATTTATATGTTTTATTCACCGCTGTCGCATACAAAATTTAGTGTTAAAAGTGTTAAGGTTATTTTTGTTTATAATATTAAATAGATAAAATAACAAAACCTCATTTAAATTCAAGACTATTGAATATGTATTTTGACCCAAAATACTTTCATACATTCTCACTGCATTTAAAATATATTATAATATGTATTTAAGAGACAAGTCTTAATCTTCGTTTTTTTAATTTAATAGATATAATGTCAATTAACATTAAATTCATACTTATATTTATTATGTTTGTGACATATGTATACCTGTTTGTATCAAAACATACATACATAGCATAGTAGTAGGGCCGCCTGGCTAGCTACCACCCTCAAGTTGAAAATCTGCCGCCAAATACCAATAGGTGTGCTCCGGCGGTTGCACTTGAGAGCCAGTCTCTCCAAAGGTTTAGCATATCCACCAACATGGGCCGTATCGTCACTTATGATCAATTGAGATTATGGCAATAACGCTAAGCTTATAACTATAAAAAAAGTACACTAACAACTTTTTTTATAGTATAAGTATATATACAAGATACCTAAAGAGTTAGAAAACCTACGCGAAATATATATAATGTCATCGATTTACTAACTAAACCATTACTAATACGTATACTATCTTTAAAACATAATATGGACATTAATATATGTATAAATTAACTAAAACTGTCAACATGAAACCACAGAGAAACGGGTTCTGAAACCCAATACACGGAACAAAAGCCAGCGTTCCTCCTATCTTGATGCATAAAACTCGTCACACCTCGACCAAATCCATTTCGATGCTTTGTAATGACTTGTTTTTAGATTAAAATACCTTACCTTGGAATGTATTTATGTTACGTTGCAACGTTACGTAATCAAGTCTCGACTCTCGACAAACACTTGGTTATCGCATTTTCAAGGGCACAGAACTCGGTGTGCAGGACAACCAGAGTTGTTACTTGTTAATGACTAGCTCATGAACCGATGTCGTCACTACTTACTGTAGTCGACACTAACACATCATGTGCATTCTATAGCTAATCTATTATGTTATATTATTGTCGTTTGATCAACATAAGTATAGGCAAACGGAATATTTCAAAATAAACCATACTATAAAAAAATATGTACAGAAATTGATATCATTAATACGATTATATAACGAAGCGTGTAAATTTGACAAAATCATTGTAACGAATTTCATGATTTATGTGTGCCAGCAATAATATGTTTGTTTTCCATTCGATCTTTGTTGCTATCCTTAATGCAAATGTTATAGCAACAGTGTTCATATTATAAATTTCCACAGTGCCACTTTATGAAAATAGACTAAATAGTTCAATGCCAGTTTTTACAACATGACATTATTATTCCATTAGGCTTTGTAAGACAAACATAGCCTCCAGGAAATTAATGGTACGTCTTGGTAATGACACGGATATAAAATCAATTATTTACGGTCTCAAAACCAAACATCTTTTTTGTAACTATCAAATGTAAATATTCGCAATATAAAATACGAACATTAATGTATGTGGTAAACATTGTTCTTTATTATATATTACTTTTCTATCTTTGTTTAATTTTAAGTTAATTTATATTGATGTTATATGTTTGAATAACTTAATTAACATAATATTTATTTAAACATGATTAAATCTCGTGTAAAAAATTGTCATAGATCAAAAATATTTCTTATCACGTTTAAGAATGCCACTAGGAAATAAAGAATAATCAAAGTGATGCTTACAGTCATAAGTACCTATTATTCATTTAATAGACGACAGCATTTCACTCAGCTAGTATGTAGGCACTATTAATTTTAATGGATCAACATCATACGACAATATCTAGAAAATAAATTAAAAAAGACAAAAGAAGTAATCATCGTACCATTGGCAGTTAATATGTTAAGAATTAACGTGATCTTTAAAGGCAATGGTAAAAATCGGTCTGTACGTGTGCGGTGAACGTAATCTGCAAGCTTACCTAGAAGCTGTTAACACAAGCGGTTCGGTGTTAATAGCAAATAGTAGGAAAAACAGTGGACATGTAATGTATATATTACTATATTTCTGTGCATATTCTAGCACTGGCAGAGATAAAAAAAGTCACTCGCTTTCATTTTAATTACTAAATTTTATCTCTAAGTAAATAATACCTTAACTTCATTTCTATAATGTAATACATCTAATTTAAAACATTCAACCGTGAAACTACTTTATATTTTCTTAGAAGTTTGCTACTGAGCCATTCAATAATCACTTTTAGTAATTTCAAGTACATGCACAAAGAAGATTGAAATAAATGCATTATTTTTTGCAATATCTTTAAATTGGAGATAATTGAACTAACTTATTTTGCAAATATTCAGTTCCTTATGATATTGAGTGGCATTGTCGACATTAATTACAAACTAAGTTTGGATATATCGTTGTTAGGATCACTAAATTAGTAAGACAGGACCTGTTGGTTATTCAGGATCGTGAATCTTTTTTCATTTTCCGTCAGTAGCCCAAGCCGAGGTTCGGCCTTCCTGGCACCCTTGTGCCCGCTGCCTCGAGACTGAGTGCCCTCAGCATCGCCCCAAAAAGTTCGGTGAACCTGTCAAAGCCCATGGGGTTAACAGGATACGTTAGTTCGAAAAAGATTTTTTTTTTTTGATTTAATATGTACATTATATGATCAGATACTCAAAGGTATTTAAGTACTACTCTGCTAGAAGATACATCTTTATTATAGGTCATAATTACACTTTCTCTTTAAGTTTTAATATCTGACCAGTACTAAGAATTAACTTGGCAGAAACTAGAATAATATATTACGGTGACTGACCGACTGGCCATTACCAACTTGTATATTTCTATTCTATTGGTGTCCGTCTAATTAATCATATTCGACCACTGATAATCCAAATTTATTTATAAATAGGACATTGGTCTAACCACTAACAATTTTATCATCACATCACATCACAAACCTAATTCTGTTTCTCTGTGTCTCTGCCCAAAGTCAGAAGTTCGTAAGATAAATCCTACGTATTAGAAAGCTAATGCTACAGAGAAAAAAACTGAACCAAAATAATAAAATATATTTTTTACATATTTGAACCCACCTTTCAATTAAATCAATGCACAAGCTTTTCGTAATAAATCGGTATAAATCACTAATAATTCAAAAGTTGCTTAAACTGCAGTTAAATTACTTAATTACGGTTAAAATACGTTCGTTCTTACTGTGTTGTACTGTGTGCTATTATTTTATCACTTGATTATTTTTCGAATTAACGCTTCTGTACCTTACCTACGAAAGATTATGTAAGATTAAGCATGCACAAAAAGAAACAATATTAAATATTATCGCACTAGTTATAACAACTTAACCTAATACCTATATATTTAATAGCTCCAAAGTGCGTTTATATATATTATTTAAAAACATTTTCAAAAATCCCATAACTTATATAACTAGTAGATAATCAAGCAATTATGTCTTAACTTATTATTTTAGTCATTTTATTATAAAATTACGTAGGTACGTACATATATACAATAGTGTTGTTTATTTAAAGGGTAGCGTAAATAATTATAATTTAAACATGTATTTGTAACAGCCTTAATAGTATAATAATGTAACTTTTATGACAATACATTATTGAGCGAATCTTGCATGTACTGCACAATGATTTACAATACTTATTAAAGGTCAACTCTTCGGTTCAGGTATTCAATCGTGCTATTCTGATTGTGCTTCATAATTAAAAGGATAAATATTTCTCCTGCATTAATATTTATGGTACACCATAGTTATGTATTTCTTTTTACTTCATAATACCATCATTACTTTAGTAAATTGTTGGAATATTCTTTTACATATGCCACTTCAAACTGCCTTATTATTTTTAAAAATCTTTACTTTCTACAATTATTCACAAGATTATTTATTGATGTAAATAAATACATAATATTAAAGCTAACAATAAGTCAGTTTTTTATTGAAACAATACATGACTTTTTAAAGAAGTTTGATACATTAGTTACTGCTATGAAATTTAATATAATTCAATTTAGCACTGACTACGTAAGCGTAGTCGCTCGCAAATCCTATTCACTAAACGTATGTATTATAGAAAACGCCTCTTATATAGGAAATATCGAGAAAATAGTTTAATATAATGCAATGCGGTAGTAAAACCCGCTCGTTATTGCCCAAGCTGTACGAATATGTAGAGAAGTTAAAAACAAGTGCATATTTTATTGGCGTCGCTCGTGCGGCCATTCTGCATTAAGCCTAGTAAGAACAATAGGCTTGCCGGTAATACAGCCGGTTAAGTTGCCGTCTACCGATCATTGGTACAAGTTACGATGCTATAAATACAACAGGACGTGCCCGTGACCCGTCCGGCCACGTAAAACCAACGTTCAACTACACACGCCACTACTATATTATTATGTTGTACTATATTTTTAATATTATTCTTTTTGTTCTCAGTCCTTATTTAGTTCTGAGGATTCCTAACGTTTCTAATTACGTACGTGACTGAAAGTACAATAGTGCTCCATTTGTGCAATTTTATTGTATTAAAAACAATTATATGCTACTTGTGAGTGTTAAGTGACTTTTGCCTGGAAATATACAATCAAAACTATTAGTATAATAAATATTTCTGATACATAATATTATGTTTATTTTATACCCAAGTCTGAAAAGAATATTAATAAAACTTCCTAATTCTACCTCAAATGATCCCTGGTATGTACTTTTTAACAGCTGTCAAACACAATCTCATTGGATTCGATTGGGATTAAATTGGTTTTACAGACGACAAATCACGTGATTGAAATGACCTCAGTTTAAATAACAATATAACACGACGGTCTTTCGGATTTCGCGAATTAAAGGATCAGCCCGCATAATCGTTCTCGGATTGAATTATGCACAAATACCTAAAGCTATGACTAGAGGAGGCCTTGGCTTTAGTCCAGCGCAACTGGGGCAAGCATTTGTAGGTGTCTAACGTTAAACCGTTCGCTGGCAATCGCCTTATAGGTGAAATTCACATGACATAAATTATTCGTAGATTTCCATTACTTCCCCCCTTAATGCAATTGTATCTTGTGTGCTTTTGCTCAATGAGAGTGTCATGTGTATTGTCAATGTATAAACATTATTTTTGTTTGTTGTTTATAATTTTTTTTATCAATTGTATATATGTTAACTACTAAAATATATATTTAAATATTGTTCAGTTTTTATTATATGTATAGCAAGTTTTTTCCAGTGACAAATAACCATTTATAATTTGACCGTGATTGTTGTTTTACGTATAAATTTATCAAAGGATTATGATTGTGAAGGTGAAATAATGCTGCTGTAAGAATTAATATGTATGTATGCTTGTTTAATGTAGATCAAATGTTTGATTGAAATACCGTGATTATTTTCTTATAATAGAATACAGACCTTCAATCCACCTTCCCATGTTATTGCTTATTGGTGCTTATTGGCCATGACCGTGGCTCGCAATTAGATGTAATTACCTTCAATTTGTACTGCTACCAATGTTGTTCGCGGTGGTCTGACTTGATGTCTACGACGGCGTTTGCAATTATTTTACCTTAGCATATTAAAGTTGGTCTCATTTGATTACAACAGTAGCATAATGATATTATTCTGGTTTATTTTTATTACACTATTTCGTGTGATGTCACGATTTTATATAAAAAAATATAATTAAAAGGTTATATTATAATGTTAATATATAAAAATGTAATAAAGTTTGATGGTGAATGATCTGTATATCGATATTTAGATGATAAATATTTTACTACACACATTTCACGTTATACCATGCATTAAAGTAAATGTATTTACTATCACTATCCATAAAGTGACTTTATATTGAAAATACGGTCTCCATGGTCTGCAACACGGCTGTAATGCCCCTGGTGTTGGAGCTGTTCATGATGTTAAATACATCAGATGGGCCGTCTGCTTGTTTGCTATACATTAGCATTAAAAATAAGCTTAAACACAAAGAGGATATCTTATTTAGTTAAAGTATTCCTGTAAGCAGCATCAGGGTCCTTCAACAGACTCTGATCATAAGCTAAGATTACTGTACCTGTACTTATTGAGATGCATCGAGTAAGACTCATTACAACGAGTAAATCTGGATTTGTTGTGACGTTGCTATGATTAGCTTGATTCATCAGCAGAACCTAATCACAACTTTTTTAACACAGGTAAACTCCATTCACGGATATTCCTCACGCATTTGCCTGGACAGGCTACAAGAAAATTAAATAGGACTGACTTAGTGCGAACAAAATGTACCCTCTAAAAATCTACTTGGTAATCCTACATTTTCTTCTTAATTGCCACGAACCACTTCCGCATTGCTTAGTCACCGTGATCACAACATAGGACTTCTGTATTTTTGAGGAAAATCAATGGGCCGAAATACGACGTGGATACATTGTTTAGTTGAGGCGGTACTATGGCAGAATCACATATTGCACTGTCATCGAAGTTTCATAATTGTTTCAAATTTTAGCTAAAATGATTAAAGATTTAGTAGCAAGATTTACATACTAATACAAAAATAAGTAAAACCGGTCACAAATTTATTGGATACCAATAATTTTATCTATTTTTAATTAATGTAATAATTACTTCTAAGAATTACATAAAGACTTATAACAGCATTAGAACAGATGTTATATCGAAAAATTAGCTAAGGCTTAGACCACGATAATACAACATGGACTAATAAAATAGCATATGTGATACATCTGCGACCAGAATGTATATTTTAAATAATAATTGTTATAGTATGTAATAAAGTTAACATTAACAGTAAAACAGTGCCTGCAAATTGTAATTTCTTATTGCGTTTACAAAAAATATAGTCAGAATTGAACTTTTAGGAAAAGCTAAGTGCTTTTTACTAACTTTGACTGTAAAATAGGTAATAACTGAGATAATTTAATTGCATACCTTGATTTTTAACTTTATTATACAAAAGAAAATATTTTTCAGAAACATGACATTTGTATGACCACGAAATACTCTTATTTTAAATTAAACTATTAATATTTTTGCTATTGAAATGTTGGCAAGGAAGTAGGAGCCAACGCAAGTTGTCAGTCTGTTCCTATTATATCTCGTAAGTTGGGCTTTTTGGCAAATTCCACCACGAGCCGGAGTCAACGTTTGCCCTGACAGCCGACACGGCTCATGTCAAAGAAATAAATAGGTAGTTAGTTTTACCATGCATTTAAAATTACATGATGTATTTGCCAACATATTGTTACGCTGTGGTCGTGAGAAATTACTTTTGACATTGAATTGACTAAAACATTGTTTATTTTAAGAATCTTCCATAAAATAAATAGTTTTCCAGATGAACAGTTGTGAATAATTAGCATTAACATTTGTTTATCTAAATATATTATTTCAAGAGATGGATTTTCTATACTGGAGCATAACGCGAAGCTCCCATCTCTCGCTCAACGAGCTGGTTGACGGAGGCATAAGAACAATCTCAAGCCTTCTCTCACACAAGACCTGTAGTGGCTTTGCAGCCTATCACTGTGCAATAATACAAGAGGTATTTAACGTGTACGCATGCGGCCTACGGGCGTATGGTTCTTCCATAGTGTATAGGAATCTCCCGTCGGACCAAATTATGTAGTTTACCAATAATAAAAATGGTATGTACATACGTATACATAGATGTTGCTTAGTAATTGCATCATTGTTTATCAATTTTATTTAAGCACAACCTCTGTTTTCTAGACTTGTAAAGAAGAATTTAGATAAATGATCAAATTTTCCTTGACGACAGTGTTAAATTGATTACATTTTATAGTTGTGTCACCGTACCGAACACTAGCTGGCGGTACAGACAAGTATTACGCAACGTGCATCCGTACGTGCATTTGAAGTCTGCGCACGCGCACCGAGCAACGGTCGCCGCTGCGGACACGACGTTGCAACGTCGCCTCTATGACCTAATTGCAGTTTGATTCCAGAAAACTTCATTGTTACGTATTGCTAGAAGTGTTTGAAAATCATGAATAAATTAAAATTATATGTTTAAGTATTTTCTGAAGCTATTTATTAAGTATTATGAGGAACATATTAAATAATAACGTATCCCATCTTTTTTTCATAAACGATACATAAATGCAACTAATTACAAAAATAAAAACTTAAAAATAAAATTTAATTTAAAAGTCATATACTATTATAATGAAATAATTGTTGACGTAAAGATAAATTAATTTTTTAGTTCAAAGTTTACCCAATAAACCAGAAGAAAATAAATCCAGAAGACCATATGTAGTAATAACTAGAACAGGCAAGAACAGGGACAGTACACAATTTCTACTTAGAACGATGAAAGGTTTTGCTGTATTTAAATGTTGCTAATACACTGCCAGTCAGGGATTTTCCATTGACACGGATATTCCAGAACACCTTCGTCTCTCCATTTACTGAATAGAAGAGGGAGTCCACTAAAAGCCTCTTGGTATTTTTACCTCATTTTTAAATTGATATATTTTCTCCCAATATTTAAATATAGCACCTGATAGTACAAAGAATTCTGCCATGTTTTTTGTATTGCTGGTTTTGATCATGTTATCTGTTGTCTGATAATTTTCACCGATGTTGCCCCGAAGTGCTGCACTACCGAAGGCTCACTGATATTGCTTGATATACATTAACACCTTCTATATTTATTTCATGAAATATCATCATAAATCACTTATTTACTTTTATTAGCCTAAGCATAATATCTTTGATTTATCAGTAACTGTACGCTTGCAGTTAAATCAATAACAAAACATTTTTTTATAAATGTCGAACTGTGCACAAACTCATTACATTTTATATTTGAAATTATAGTTTCAGAAAAAAAGGTCAAGTAAAAACACCTGAACTCGCTGAGAAACTCATAAATATGCCCGTTAACAAAGTCCGGTTCAATTATTACATTGTGGTGACTTTAATCATGATAAATAGGTATCTGCTGTTTTGTGTAAAGAGTGGCAATGAAAAATGTTAAACTGCGTAAATGATTCTAGTAACATTAAATATTTAAATAATTTTCAATACACTTTGGAATTTAATAATACGTGATCTCTAATCACATCGATCCTATCTTTAAGGCGAAATAAAACTGAAATTAACCTTTCTGATCTTTAAAGAAAGGTTTATTTTTACTACGTAGAGTATAATTTCAATAATGCCTAATATTTTTTTAAAGTTTCTATTACGGAGTAATCTTAATTTTGTTAACACTTCGATCTATTACGGTTATTAATTATGTAAAATAGATTAATGGTTAAATTTAAGGTTCGCGTTGATAAAGATTTACTCAAAATGTTATCACAGTGTCATAGTTTTGTTGTAATTCCCAAAGTACAAGGTAAAACGTGAGAATATTGTACACCTACACCAACGGCAGACCTCGATCGAGTTAACAATTTGATATCCACCTTAGACTCGGTAGTTACATCACGTAAATGATAGACCTCAGTACTTAATTTCAAAATGCATGTAAAACATGTCTGCGTTAACTCAATATAACCTTTAGAAACTATTTTGATAAGGCTTTTATTCCAAGTGTCTAACCCATTCTAAGCTCGTTCGATTGCGAATGGTCGAACGTCGTGTGCAAAATTCGTCCAAGCGAAAGCAGAACTAAACTGTGCACCTAAGAGGCTAAGTTCGCAATGCATCAGATAATATTGTGTAGATTGTATTATGTAAGTCGTGTGACTGCAAGGAACGGTAACATGGTTCCTTAGGTCATGCTGGTGTGAATAATATCAGCGACTGTCATGTGCACAGAAGTCAATGAACAGGATTTAATATTGCGTATGCAATAGATGCACCGTAGCCTTGACTTCGTCTTATACCTTCGCATGGCTACTGGCCAGAAACATTCACTGGCCTACTAAATATTTCTTCGGAAAATCTTGAATTATTTAAATAATCAAATAAAACATGAAAATAGACGTACAGAAAGACTTGAATAAAATAGATATATAAAAAAATTATCAATTGGTAAAATGTCGCAGTTGCCTATAAATTACTCGATCGATTGTATGACCGGTGTTACATGGATACTTCTGTTAAGGCTTTGCAGCCAGCGTGTTAACCCTGCCATTATCTTTTAATATCATCGACTTCATTATTCGCTACATTTTTTGCGACGGTAGCGAGGCGCGGCTGGCATCGCGAGTCGCCGACACGGGTTTGATAACCCGGAGACCTTGGTCTTAATTGCGCTTGCTCGGACCATTCCGCCGCGTCCACTTTTTATGCGCCTGCACATCACTAGTAAAACATGACAACGACGCTTACCCAGTCGACTTTAAATACTATAGTAAGCACGGAGAAAATTTAAACCTTTTGAGAACTTTGTAATCTTGTCGGTTAACTTCATGCGCGCTCTACCGAGAAAACACCACTTCAACATGCTGAATCTTTTGCAGATCGTACTTGATAAACTTTCATGTTTTAAGATTACAAAATGGCATGAGGATTCGAAGTGAATTTACTGACGTATGTGAAAAAAATACTGTAATTTTTTATTTTGTTTCAGGTAAGGCACAAAGAAGATTATCCAAATGAAGAACATCGTATATCAGCTACACGCAGGTATTTTAATGTATAATAAGTCACTTTCCAAATATTTTTCTTTAAATGTATCCTTAATGTTTGTACCATCTTTCTCTCGAAAGCCACAACAAAGGATTACATGGCTAAAAGCCAAGATTCAGTTATATTAATCATTCCTCTGTACATAAAAGCCGCCACTTATAAATCTGTATATGGCCAACTAATGAATAGCGAAATATAAAAAGATACTTTAAAAATAAAACAAAAAACTTAAAAACGTGATTAGCAAAAAGTATATTATCCGTTAAGCGGATATTAATTTATAAGATACGTACATATAAAGCCTTTTATTAACGTAAGCCATAAAAAGAGGCCACAGAAGACAAAATGAGATCGAAACAATGAAAATGCAGACATCTGACATCGAATGATTACTGTGTAAGTCAACCTTCACGAACATCGCCAGTAGATGGATTAATTTGAACTGTAATTTGTATTAAATAGAAAATAATTTTGCTGTGAAAACATCGTTTAAATAGTAAAGTGTCGCGTCGGCTAAACTGAGTAAACAAGGCTGTAACTAATACTAACTGGAATGATCTTATAATAGTGATTTTGTTTCTAATGCGTATTTTTGTAGGTATGAACCGAATCAGTCAAGCTCGTAATTTCGGGTATATTCAAAAGTATTACATAATTTTTTTTATTGCTGCATATAACAACGTAAATATATTCGTGTCAATTAAAGACTAAGATACACCAGTAGATATAATATATAAGTAACAAATTACGTATACATTCCTAAATTATATCTACATATACTAGCTGACCTAGCAGACCATGATCCGCCTTTTCGAGTAGTCAATCACATCGTCTACAGCGACATCTATCACGTTATGATCACTCATCGACACAAAAAGTATCCTATATATCGAGTTGGATCAAACAGCGCACAGTGTACAAAATTGGATTGAAATCGGTTCAGTAGTTTAGGAGTTCATCGCGGATAAGCACCGTGACACGAAATTTTTATATACAGTAGAACCTCGTTAAGTCGAACCTCCAAATCTCTAAAAAATGTTTTGTTCCCTTCCCTTCAAACACCAAAACCTCCATTCTCTGTAATTTGAAAACTCTGTAACTCGATTTTTTTGGCGTCTCCCTTGATGTTCGACTTATATAGATTCTACTGTATTAAGAAAATTATAATGACAAAAGTTACATCAATACCCAATTTATATTAAGGTGCCTTATATTTTCATTTCCGTGTCAATAGTATTTAAGTACAGCCTTGATATAAATAGATTAATAGCAATCAAAAGATTTAAAAATACCACGTTCCTGTTTGCGCTGCTGTCGAATTAACTAGAAATGGCTATGTTGTTAATTTATACGCCGTCAAAGTGGAAGAGAAACGTATATCTGCGAAATCTGTCTACATACTCATAAGACCTTAGCCTGTCTAAGACTACAGTAAATTCTATACTAGGACATTCCTCTAAGGCTGTAATAGCATACTCTTACTAAATTTGGCTTGGCACGGAGAGAAACACGAATAGTGAAGATGACTGTCGATGTGCGTTGAAAAGGGATTGTTAAACCTACACCCGTGTCATATGTCTCGGGATCTGTTCGGAGTTTCCCCCTCAGTCATACGATGGACGCCGCATCCGCACAGCGAATACATAGAATCTTCCCAACTCGAACTATTTTCTATACTGCTTGTTTACAAATGATCTACAGCTAACAGTAATATACTCATAAACTCGTATACAAAGTTATTTTACAAAATTCCTCGTCCTTGAAGATTAGAGTTGACCTTAGCGCGCTATTTACAATAATGGGATAAAACATTTTCTACTGATGTCAATGCAAATTATCATACTGATTGTCGTAAGATTACTGATCTTATTTTTTTGTATATACTTGTAAATGTCCCAGTTTTAGTCATTGATTTATTACAAGATTTAAACTTACATTTGCTTAGAAAGATTCCAGGATGTCGTATTAAAAAAAAAGCTTTTCTGAAAAAATATTGAGAACCAATTTCTGTTCATCTCTGAATCGTATGAAATAGTCCTGTAACGAAGTTAATAATAACAATGGTACTGATATTTACATCTTTCATTGTAACTTTCACTGTGAATAATAAATCTAACTGTTTATATTCTATATAAGAAGCGAATTGTTGTTAAAAGTATAGAAATAATCAAAACTATATGTAGAGGTGATGCTATTTGGTTAGAATATTTTACTGAGTACATATAAAATGAATTTTCGACGAAAATAAAGAGTGTAGATTCAAAACCAAAAACGATTGATATGTACTTGATTGTTATTAATATCTGAATTCATAAGTTTACTCATAAATACATTTAGAAAAAACAGAGTAAATGTTCTTAACATAAAAAAAACCTATCTAGGTAAACTCGGAAAGTAAAATCTCATTAAAATAATAAATCATTTGGGCTCTTTCCGCGAAATTATTGAATATAATATTTATATGTATGTATATTATATATAAGAGTGATTCACTAAATATTAATAGATATACCTATACATGAAGAGGCCTCAAATTTTGCGCAGATTTTGTAATTAAATGTGCACTGTAATTTGTACAATTTGCTATAAGATAGCGAAGTATTTAGGTAGATATTGTATGCTCTTTTATTATTATCAGATATTATTTATTATTACCTTGTATATATGTAGAATAAAATAATGCAAAAACTTATTAAAAAACAGCAAAGTTGATCAACATAACATAAATATTTACATAACATAACATAAATTATTGATTATCATTCCCTGCTTTGTTACTTTGTTAGTCTTGAATTTGCTATCATATGTTTTAACCCCAAAATCGAATCATTCGTTCAAATTCAATCATTAAATAATCTTTTGTTGCCATAAACTTAAGTCAATTTGTTTGCCAATACGTTGGGTATTACTAAAAAATCTTACAACAGATAATTCGGTAAAGAGGACGCGTCAGAGGCCAGGGGAGTGAGGACGAGGGGGAGTACAGGAACCAATCGAGCATTTTACTGCACGCACGACTGGCTAACATCACGACTATTCAAACACTTTGTTGAGAACAGGCTACGAAAAAAGAATTCAACGTGAATTTCTGTTAAATCATTCTTTAGCTTAAACTGTTGAGTTTCCTACTAAAATGTAGGTACATATATAGATTTTGAACAATAGCAGCGAGACCTAAATTGCCTATTAGCATCGTGATTCTAATATAAAACGGTTACTTCTTACAGGACACTGTGATTCATAGAATTTCTTAACTCATTCTTTTAATTGTGTGCAATAAATATATACTAGTTATTATCATTTAGTACTGCAAATTGCATAGGGAGAATACCTCGAATTCAATTCACAATTCACAATTCTAAACTGTCTTTCTTATCCTTAAAAAGTGACTTAACAAGTTACTATGATTTAACGAACATGCAAATCATCAATAAAATTAATATTATAAATAGAGTAAACAATTAAAATGTGACGGAGCGTAGTCGTGACTTATAATTGTAATTATACGTATGCATTTTTAAGTGAAATATATTAATTATAGTAATGGCGTAGTTGTAGCAAAAATTTAATTAATACGTACATCTACATGTACGTACATTGAACTAAATAAATTACTAAACACCTACGTAAACGGCTAAACATTTCCTATAATAAAACTACAAATTATTCAATTTCAACATTGCGTGTTAGAACTGGCAGCGTATAGGTCGCAGATTAATTGTTTTTATTTGTATGACGGATTTGTTGAGGTGTCTGTGTTCTGTGTATTTCCAAAACACTGGTAGGTCAACGCTCTGTGTGAACACGTGATACTGTGACGTGACCAACGTTCAAACTTTGTTCAAAGGCATACTAGTCATTATTCTAATCTAATCTATCCTACTCTATATTATTGAATTATTCGTTATACATCGCCTGATCTGTGATAATATTAAACACATTACATAGAACTTGCAAAGTAACGTAATTAATATTATTGTAGTATCATGAAAAAATAATTACAAGTTCATAAAACCTTCATAAATTGGCACTGAAGAGAGATAACCTGAATTTGTATGGCAATTTGGGGCATCGCTCTATATTATATCTGATTTGGAGAACATATCAGTGATTCGTGTCAATGTGTCACGCAGCCTACCTAACCAAATAATTACACTATCTAGGTTTTGTTTATCTGCCTATTAGGGACACATTTGGAAATAGGTCTAGGTTTGCAATGTAGACAAGTAGGTAACTTAACAAGATAATTGATAGATTATATTATCATATTATATTCCGTACAACCGTGAATTATTTGTTATTCATTCCTTATACTTTGAAATTTTATATTTATCCCTACTTTTTATTTATAAAATACATCAACATACGTAAAACGTCACTGATTTAAAATTCTAAATTGTACTTTTCTTGAACAACACGTTGCTATCATCGTGATAAATAAAAGCAGTTTTTCGCTTACACATTTTACCTTCGAATAGTTTTATTTAATTAATACAGTTTAATCTCGGATATCTGTTTGCTTAATAAAATAATAACTTTTTAATAACGATACTATAATAGATACCAAATGAAGATGAATAGACACATTGTCACTATAAAAAGTTTTATTTCAAATGCTACCAAATTAGTTTGCGCCAAAACAGGAAATCTAAATGTTTTTAAAATTGCAAATTACTTTCTTAAGTTCAAAAGTTGCGTAACTACCAACAGCGAACTTGTTTTGATAGAGCAAGTATTCATAAATTGGAGGGTTTATCGACGCTCTATGTTTTGTCGCCGGTATCTTCTTGACTTTCTGTGCCACGGCTGCGCGGCTCTTGCCGGCGGGGGGGTGAAGCGAGAGCGCGCGGGACGCCGTGACGTCACGCTCGACCGTGGCAGTGAGTAGTGAGAGCGGCCGCGTCGCTCGTTCGCTTGCTCTACGAACTCCGTTGACGACGGTCGCGCGCGCGCAACGTGCCCATTTTTTAAGGCCTAAACGACAGTGGTAATCTCGCGTCACTACATCACCGGTTTTACTAATCAAATTTGCATGCGCTTCTCATCTGTTGCACGATTTGTTTTATGACTACTTGAACTGTCTTGAATTTTTAAAGTTGTAGAAGAGTGTACTATTAACCGCGACAGTGGATAGCGATTCGTTTCGATTTCATCACAGCGTAGACGAGTGGTGCATGTCCGTAGATACGCGTTTAAATAGTTCAGTGCGAGGAAAAAGTGAAGTGAAAGTCTGCATTGGAGGATGTCGTTCGGCGGTCGCGGATATCGGAGCGTGTGACGCTCTTGTCGACATGAGGCGCCGCTGGTCCAACAACGGATACTTCCCTCATCCTCTGCGAATGTTTGAGGACCGCTCTTCTGAAGTGTCATCGTCGTCGGCGCTCGGCCTGACGCCCGCGATGGTTATGTCACCAGAGTCACTTGCCTCGCCCGAGTACGGTGGACTCGAGCTTTGGGGCTACGATGACAGCATTACCTATAACACAGCTCAATCGCTGCTGGGCACATGCAATATGCAGCAACAAGAACAACAACAACAACCAACCCCTACACAGCCACTACCGTCAATGCCGTTGCCGATGCCGCCAACAACACCCAAATCAGAAAACGAATCTATGTCTTCAGGTAAGAAATTACGTACTGCGCATTTTAACATACTTTAACCGATTGTTTTTATTTGCATTTCTTAACGTAATATTGGGTGTTATGTAGTCATATTGTCAATTTTTGGCGGCAAGCGTTGTGTTCGGCGTGCGAGAGCATGCAAGGCGAGTCGGTGCTGTCATCGACCTTTGGCCCGGATACCTTGACCGGGCGCTACAAACCGATGTCTCCTTGCCCTTACAATAACAATATAGTTTTGTTTACCTGTATATTGTAATATTTGTAATACAACCGATTAATCCAATGGGACGATCATACATTTGTTATAATAGCCAGTATCATTTGAATACTTTATTATACCCAATTTCAAACTCATCTCGAGGTATTTAGAAGACATCTTGATAGTATAATTTAATATTCCAAGTGCAATATCTGGCCAATATATAAGTAACGCAAATAGATCATTGGTTACTTATGTAATTGTTAAATCATCTAAAACAATAAAATCATTGTATGCGAAAAACTTACTAATTAGTTTTAGTTATAATAATTAATAAATTAGTTACTAATACTAATTAAAAAAATACTAATGCGTTTGAATGTCAGCTAATTTTACTACAATATGGGGGTCGATGCAAGTACTTCATGAGTATAATATAATTTTAAAAATTGTGTTGTATTACTCAATATCAATTCAGACACTAGAAGCAGTGAGTAATCTTCTAATGAGAGATTGTGGGCGAGAGACTAATAATAAAAACGTTTGCGTCTACATAATACTTTGTATACTATTATATAAATATCTGTATACACATTATTTATCCAAGCATTTCCGCATTTAATGACACTAAAGATCGACGAATCTTAACAAGCTACTTTACTGTAAGGAACTATTATTTGTTTACTTACAATAAATGAGCATTGCAATAAGTAGATAATTGACTAGTGATAGAAAATTCTTATAAAAAGATGTCCAGAAACTCCCGCTATTTAGCGGTTATAGTTTATAGTTATAGAATTTTTAATTTTAATTTACCATCCCGTAAATAATTAAAGAATATTTATTTTATTCGTGTTAGAATAATAGCAAAATATAATGTTATCGTTTTTCATTGTAAATTTATCGATTAAGTTATTAATTCCGGAGCATAAATAATTTGTCTCAATAATAATTGGACTTCTACTTGTATGTATTAAACAATACTATGTCCCGACTCAACATTGCGTGGTTAGCCTCCGTGGGAGGATACACATAGATTATGACTAATATTTATCGCGTACGTACTTAATACAAAGTTATTGTGGAAAAAATTACGATTTTGTCCTTGGGGTAATACTGCATTACTTGTATTAAATCACATCTATCCTTTTGTTACAAAACCGTAGGAAACTATATTATAATATTATTATAAAAGTTTAAGCGCATTGTAGTTTGAAAGCGTCACAAATAAGGTAAGGCCAAATTGGCCTCAAAGAAGCTTGGAGTGCTCAGCAAGGCGAGACGGTACTTCACGTCGGCTCAATGCCTGAACTTGTATAAGGCACAAATTCGGCCCCACGTGGAGTACTGTTCTCATCTCTGGGCGGGAGCCCCCAATACCAGCTACTTCCATTTGACCGCATTCAACGTAGGGCAGCTCGGATTATCGACGATCAAGCTCTTTCCAATCGGTTCGATCCTTTAGCTTTGCGTAGAGATGTTGGGTCACTCTGCATCTTCTACCGCATTTACCATGAGGAGTGTTCCGAGGAATTGTTTGGATTGATCCCGGCCATTGAATTTCACCATCGGACATCGCGCCAAAATATCAAATTTCATCCACACCATCTCGATGTCCAGCGTTCCACAACCGCGCGATTTGTAAGGCATTTCCTACCTCGCACAACCACTCTGTGGAACCAGCTGTCGCCGGCAGTCTTTCCGAACCGTTACGGCTTGGGAACCATCAAGAAGAGAGCATATTCTTTGCTTAAAGGCCGGCAACGCATTTTCAAGCTCTCCGGTGTTGCAGATGTTCATAGACGGTGGTGATCAGTTTACATCAGGTGAGCCTCCTGCTCGTTTGACCCGTTATGTCATAAAAAAAAAACACTTTATTAAAATACTTCGAATTCTTTACACACCATAGACATAATTCATTTAGGCTATTTTTTTGGATCTATGGCTGTGGTTAAATATATTATACGAATATACATAAAATATTATTCTTATTTTTTTTATTCTAAGTAACTCAGTCCTCTTTAGAGACTATTACTGCCATTTTCAAGTTATAAGATTTGGAAATTTTGGACAGATGAAACTATCTTCAACAAGATGACGACTCTTAGAGCTCAAAGAAGCTCTCTTAAGAGTTTTTGTGATAACTAATATATCATGTTCCGAATGATTATTTATAATTCACTTCACTTATGCTCTTCAGCTATACTACATCACGTAAAATGTCGCCTATATTACACAATACAGGACTAAATAACTAAGTATATGAATAAAAATAAAAATCACAACATGACAGACCACGTCCCGCCAAAAACTCCACATAAAATATTATTACTTTTAATTTAAACTATTTTTTTATTCTTTTTGTCGCAAGCGTTCTGTACTAACATTCATGGAACACCAAAGAGAACTCCCATTGCTGCCATTTTACAGTCCCTTTCTATCACTATAAAATGATAAAGATTATTATTAATGTATATTTTATGCTTAGTTATAAAGAATGTTCATTTTAAAATACATCATTATGTGACTCTCTTCCTAAGAATAAGTAAATTATTGTCATGAGACTTAAAAATATTTTCGAAGTAATGTTATTGATTGACGGTCAATAAGAACTGTATTTTCCTTATATGTGTATATATAGATTAACGAGAAGTATTAATAAATTCAAAATAAATAAACTGGTGATATATGTATATGCGTTATTACTTTGATCCCAGCGTTAATCTGAGTACAAAGTTACTAAATATGTAATAAATTATTTCCATAATACTATAGGTCATGAAACGTTTCCTGTTTCAACAATAATACAAAGTGTTGTTTTAAAAAAACTCCATTCTTTGTATGATACATTCAGGTAATCTATTATCTAATGTATAGGGGGATGAGATCGCTTTATTCGTATACCGATGCGGTGCGGTGCGGTGGGGAACGCACCCTCCTTTGACCACCCACTAGTGTCTAAACTTGGCTTCATTGTAATTTTAGATGCAACTACTAATATTATGATTAGATTGAACGAACTTTTTAACTGTAATCCAGAATTTATTAATAAAATTGTATTACTTAGCGAAATATTTATAATTAAATAGGGTTTAGCTTTATGTAATTTTTAAAATATAAATACTAGAGTATTTCTTATATGAATATTATAATAGCAACAAAACGTTCTACTGTTCTAGAACGTTTTTTGTTTTTCATATTTTATACTTTACATATTCTTTCTATTTAACATTGACGCGGTTTTTACTCGTGATGCTTTCATCTAATTCATTTTAGTATTTTTGTTAGCTGAATTACTTGTACCGAGCATTAATGAAACTATACGTAGTTCGATAATAAAGTAAAATAAAAATGAACTGAGTAATTGCAATCATAACTTATTTTTACAATGAGATGTATTTAGAGCCTTTGAAAATTAATAACATACTATATAATATGTATGGTAATGATTTGTATTTATAATTATACACATGTCTCGAATATGCTTGTTTACATTTTAATTTATAATAGAATAGAATGCTAATTCCGGGGACACTAAACTCGTTCGAAATTATTTCAATTTACCTACCGAGCAAAGTAACAATTTAAAAGTGAGCTGGACGCAGTGGTTATTCGTCGAAGCGACTACATCCACGCCGGTCCGACCGGTTTCAGACCACTTCTGATGGTAAATCGCATCGCTTGACAAGCCTGAATGCATGCACATGATATAACTACTTTTCCATACTATACACTGAAGATGATACAAATAAAGATCGTGAAGTCGAAATTTGAATACGATCGAGGAGCGTTTTTTGTACGAGACGTTACCGTGAGTTTCATTTGTAAAACAAATGAAGTGAATACGGTCAAGTGCGAACATTGCTTACTGGTTAAGTTCCGTGATTACTGTAATAAAAATTGGGTATATCACATTTTTATGAATCTCTTTATGGACATTTAGTTTTCGATTACCGCTGTGAAGAGAAAGTAATCTTTTAAATGTTGTGTACCCATAATCAAATTTTAAAATGTAACAATTTTGATTGATTAGTTATTTTTATATAAAGTAATAAAAATATAATCAATAAACTCAATTCAATTAAAAATTCATGATACCAAAAATATTGAATAACAGTAAACTAAAAAAAATATAACTTTTATATCTGTTTCTTTAAAACAATATCTTATATTAGTAGCAATAATATGATCTTACTATAATAATCACTGAGAAATAAGATAAAAACTTTCTATTCCATACTTCTACCACTCTATGATATCCATAAGCGAGAGTGTAAGGCCCTATTTGAAATATGCAAAGTAAAGAACCAAGCGCACCCAATATATGCAATATCTTAATTTTTCAAGTATTATTTTGCTTTAGACCTTAAATCGTCCTTGAATTAATATCCATACAGTGCAATTCATTTGGATTGTAATTTTATGCATTGTATCCAATTTACTGTATACATACACGTTTGAAAGTCTATAAAAGTAAGACGATTTTTTGCAGTTATCGATATAAAAACAGTCGCGTCGACTCGCCCCTTAAAGATTCCACTTTCATCTATGTGCGGCCATGCGATAAATTTTAGTTTCACATATGTAATTCTCGAAATTATTGTCTGCACTGGTATTTATTTAAAATGAAGCTTTATAAGTATTTGATAACTAAATTATATAGCTATGTAATATTCGAATGTTGTAAAACCTTCTTTAGTTGTTTATTTTTGTTGCACAAATTTGGAAATAAAGTAGGCGGTAACAGTAACGGTCTAGAATATAAAAAATTAGGAACAGGAAATGCGCCGAACGCCGCGCCTTCCATGTAGGGCAAATATACAACAAAGTATTTTATGGTATAAATGAGATATAACTTATTTTATATCTTTACATAGGTATTACTTAAAGTAATTATAAATATCACTTCCTATATGGTCTCACATAAATATTAAAGGAGTAAGACATCCTGAGGTGTAATTTAAACCTTTGAATGCATACAACGCATTGTTGTCTGTAGTTATAAATTACTATCAATGCCCGCGACTTCGTCCGCGTCGAACTAAAAATTATTAATTTTTACCCGTTTTATAAGTTTATTCAACATAGCTGCTCCTATTGGTGATAGCGTGATGTTAAATATCCTTAAGCTTCCGTCAATTATCGCTTTATTAAAGTCAAATACATTTTTTTAAATCCGACTGATGATAATTCCTAAGATTAGCACGTTCAAACAAACAAACTTTTCTAGCTTTATAATATAGATATAGTCACCTAACGCTTGACGATCACTTTCATCGTTTAATCTCAATACCGCTCAACGCAAATGATTTGTATTATTATTCGACTTTATCTACCGTTTGTGGATTGGGAGTTTTATTTTATAGTGTGAGAAATATGTGGTATACAAGCCCGCATGCTGTGCCATCCATCAGTGGATAGTTTGAGCTAGCTGTTGTGTAAAGTAAATTTTATTGATCAATTTTGACCAAATTACTAGTGATGCGGGCTAGTACATTAGAGAGTATCGTTTTAATGTCTTTTTTTTTATAAATTAAAGGGTAATTTTAAACACAGCTCGTATGACTTTAAAAAGTATTAAAATGTAGAACTTATGTATAGAAAATTACACAGTTGATGCAGAAGCCCATGCAGTGGCAAATCATAAATAAGCTCGTAAATTTAAATTTATTAAATATGAATTTAATAATGTTCGTAATAAAATGAATATGAGATTTTTATTCATCTTCTATCGTGTCAATGATTTCTATTTAATTAAACACACTTTTATAACCTTTATATATTTTACTTTTATCGGACTAACCAAGTATTTAAATATATATAAAACTAACTCTGCCCGCGACTCTGTATTCATTCGTTCAGCAATACTTGTTTATTGGAAATTGGGTTTTAGTCTCCTTTTTTCAAGTATTATGAATAATTTTCTATAGTTTATCAATAAAATAATGAACAAAGAATTTCTCGAGTACTTAATTAATTAAAATGGAATTCAATATCAATAATGTATAAAATAGCGATATGTCTAATACAAAATAAGGAATAAAATTACATTTACCGACAAAGCTAAAGATTTATTAATATAATTAAGTATATGTAAAGTTGTTAAAAATAAGAATATGTAGATTACTAGTCGCGCACCGTCGCTGTTAATGTAAATATTTTAACATTTCTTTCGAATTCTAAGTAAAATAGAAATATTATCATGATAACCTTTAGTAGCTAGACTCAAGGCCACATTTCAATTACCTTGAATACACATTATTATTCCATTCATAGTTGTACATAGCACCACACCATTTTACCGGTGACTTTTTATATGCCTAATCTGATTACAAAAGTAATAACTCTCACTGTCTTGGAAAGGTCATTGAAGAAATGTTTTTTATGTATGTCCACCAATAAGAAAAAAGCCGTGTTCAAAAAGTAAATGATTATATAAATATATTTTAGTTCCACGTGAACAAAGTCGCGGCTACAGCTAGTACACAATAATGTAATAATAATAAACTACTAATTTCCAACTTGAGATGGTATATGGTATAAACAATAATATTTATTTGTAGAAATAAACTGAGTGCTGGGATGAATGGGACGTTTACTGGGTGTTACGGCACGAGATTGTACAGATCGTAACAACCATACACTAGATGTTATACTCGACCCATCAGAAACACGAAGCAATGGTCTCTCATAATAAGGGAGATATCGTATCGTCAAGGTGTCTTTTAACCTGCCTGTAAGAGGAAATACGAAAATATATTTTTTTTACCTAAAAAAGCGACACCCACCCTAGCACCATGCTTAGATATTCCAAATCAGCCGGTCTGTCCTACATTAAAATTTCAAACTTAGTGTTAGGATCCTGTACTAAACTTTGCGTTATTTACTTTTAGATTTCCGATTTTTGAGATTAGACAATGGATTGATGATCTCTCCATGGTCGTAGGTTTTGTATTATACTGTTCATTAATTGGCGTAACGCTGACACTCTGCTATGTTACTGTAACAAAAATACAGGCATGAAAAATAAAAAAAATATCATAACGTTTTATTATGTAAGATATCGTAACTTCTAGTCTAGTCTACACCGTACTAGTATAGGTGTATTTAAATGAAGTGGGCACAATATCTTTGTTATGAAACTGGCTGTTTGACCAATAGAGTTATTGGATTAAATATATAATGTCAACTTTATCCTCCCTCCCAGTATACGTTTGAAAACAAAATGTGCATTTGGATTTACTTATGTACTTGTAGCAGAAGCAATGTAATTCTGGTAATAGAAGTAGATAAATCTCAGCCTCTCTAAAATTTTGATCTATTTAAATAAATAAATGCTGCTTAGATCACTGTGTTACATGCTGTAAAATAATATTTAATTTATATATAAAAATGTTAATATTTCTCATATTAATTGGATATACAGTATACACAGAGCATGTGGCAGAAGTTTGACTATGTAAATAATAATCGGATGATAATTATGTTTAAAAACTGAACTGATGAAAATTTGAAGCGATGATAACTCAGTGGTAGCGTGTAGGAATGCCGCGTCAAGGCGTCATCTCTCAAGTTGAAAATTTGCCGCCAAATACCATTATAGGTGTGTTCCGGCAGTGGCGCTTGAGAGCCAGTCCCTCCTATAAAGGTCGGCAACGCACCTGCGATTTCTCTGGTGTTGTGGGTATCCATGGGCGGCGGTCACTTACAATCAGGTGACACGCTTGCTCGTTTGTCTCCTATTCAAAACAAAAAAAAAAAAAAAAAAACAAAAAACAAACCTGTCATTCTGGTGTAAACTCTATACAATTTGTGGTAGGAATATTATTTATATATATAATATTCCTATTAACTTAATTAAGACTTATGACAAACATGTTTCTTTTGAGGCGTATTATTTTGACTTCTATCGTAAAGGATTTCTTGATGAGACATAATAAACGATACAAATACAAGGTACATATATAAATCGGTTCAAGCTTTAAATTGACGCAATCTTATATACGTTAAATATTTATTATATGTATAAGTGAATTGAAATAAGGCGATGGTTGTAATTAATATCGAAATTAAATCTTATTACAAAGTATCTAGACCAACAGCGATATACAAAAAAGTCTACGAAATGGAAGTAAAGTAATTTACAATTGTATATACATTATTACTTGTATGGTAAAAAAAAACCCTAAGTAGAAATCATGAAAAACAACATTAATGCGATCGCGCTAAAGTCTAAATTACTTGATTCTATTATTTGTATTACGGCCCAGTGACTTGCTAATACTTATCTTACATTAACCTAATTCTTTATTTCGCTATAAATACCGCGCTAGCATTTATGCTTTAAAAGTAAATAATAGGATCTTTGTAAAATTTGATAAATGGCAAGGGGTATTCATTGCTAAGAAATAGTTGTTTGACGCTGTTAAAGGGAAAATGAGAGTCGACGGTCTCGCTGAATCGGTGTGGGTGTAGGAAAAATCGTGTAATAATCTACAATCGACCGTATTTAATGGGCCTGACATCGGCAAAAATTTCATTGCCTGTATAAATTGCTGTAAAGAATACTAAGTATTTAATTTGCTGAATTTTACTTGTTATACATAGATAAATTAATATTAATTACATTACTTAATAATTATATCATCACATAGTTAATCTTAATTATAAAATAGTATATTTTTTTATATTTAAAACATGTGTATTTTATTATTGTTTTGAACTGTTCAAGTTGTTTCCCATACGTCTAGTACAATGTTAAATTGTTATATGAGGCCTAATAGGATATAATATAGTTGATAGTACCTACTTTGAAATCGGCGCGGATACAATCACGGCGTTACGTCGGTATAAGTGTGATAGTCATGTTGACAAGATGGCGTGTTGTTATGACTATTACGAAAGAGATAGAGGGCGCAATTGAATGCCCCTGGGGCCCCACCTGAGGTGAATGTATTAGCACGTCCGCGCGGGGGCGTCAAGGTCATCGGCGTTTTTTGACACGTCGCATATAAATAGTCGCGAAGCTAGCCATCCATCGTGTTTATGTCGCAGCCCTTTTTTGAATACAGACTTTTGTAATAAATATAAAACACGTTACCCTTTACTGTAGAATTTACGGAATAAAGTCTTAATTAACTCAACATTTTATTTATCACCTTAATTTTATTGGAATACATTAATAAATTGTATTTCAGCAATCAGCAGTATTAAGCTATTGTAGTTGTAAATCAAGTTATAGCGCGTGGTCATCCCTTATGTCAAAAATACTGTTTTAACAAAATAATAAAACAACCGTAAGTTTTTTTTTTCACACTGGTCAATTATCCATACTTAGCCGGAAATAATTTGTCTTACTATTTAAATAATCAGTAATTTTAATCGCGGCGAGACGGTTATGGACCTCGCTTAAAACCTTGCAACTTGACAGCTTGTACATAATGGTAACAAATATTATTGTATTTTATTTCGCTAAAGACATTTCTAAACATAACTTGATTAATTAGCTATTTAGATTTTGTAAATACGTGCTAATATTTTTAGTCTGTATTACTTTATTATTGTTTAATTTCAAAATAAACATTTTACTATCAAACGCTTGATATATTTGATCTACTGTTCAAATCTATTGACCAAAATTTTAACGTTGTTTGGGATATATAATAAATAGTTTAAAATTGTATTTTATAGGTTATAATTAAAACCACTTTATAATTCTCTACGTTATTAAACCCTCTACCGAATTATAATAATTTTGATGTTATATTCTCGAAACGTATATTTATAAATTAGTTCACTAACCGTGCCATGTATGCTAAATTGATCTATATATGATAGAAACATACCTATGGCAAGTAGAAACAACACATGACGTTAATAAAAAAAAAGTATTGAATGGCACTGAAATACATTTAAGTTTGTGTGTGAGCAAGGCCTTTGATTGTAGTGTGAAATGCGATACCGCTGTGTCCGCGCCATACATGATTGATGATTCCTTAATCAAATAGGTCGGTGACCTCGTCGAATCTCCGTCGAAGATAGCATATGACTCCATCTGTTTTAAATAAAACGTCATGTTATACAATAAACGGCCGCTGTTAATTATTTATATATATAGATAAATTTAATATAACACGGTGGTATTTTGCAAGTACCAACCTTTTACCCAGTTCGTAACATTAGAATAATAATAAATCTTTACTGCAAGCAGCTGCTGCTTCAAATGATCGTGAGGGTAATTTTTTTTTAATATAAAAATTATTTAGATGTAGCAACCCTTCTGTATCTAACTAATACCATTGTATAAGGGACCTTTATTTATACACTGGGATATTTAGAATTTTATTGATGTATAAAACTTAATGAATTAGTTGTGAGCATTTTGATTGTTCCAATTAATAAGAACAGAACTTCTAAGTGTGCTCATATTTGCCTTCGATCTGCTTAATCTTTCAGGGTTCATCGACACGGCTCAACAGCTTATGTTTAAAAAACGGGTAACATGCGTCATACTTAGGAAGCTTTTCACAGCAATTTGATAGTATAATGTTATTGGGATTCATTGTACAAACACGTATATTTTTTTGAAATAATATAATTTTTAATCATATTATATATCTATATATACAATTAATATTCTATTTATACTAATTCTTATATAATGAAAAGTAGTCAATGGTTTATTTTTTAAATGACTTAATCCGCATACGCATGTATTCTGTATGTATAGCTGACTGGTATGACGTCACAAGTCATGTAATAATAACATTCCTACTAATAGTATAAATTCGAAAATTAGTTTGTTTATTACGCTTTCACGCTTAACCGCTGAATCAATTAAGATGAAATTTGGTATAGAGATAGATGGGAACCTGAAGACGGTGATAGGCGCGCGAAAACCTTATTGGTAACCTTAATAACCTTAGTAAATAGAAGGATAAACTTTATATGCGACTTTTTATTGTGTCATCCAATTTGTTTGACAAATTCAAATGTAACGCAAGCTAAGCCGCGCGTAAATTTAGTATATATTAAGATAATATATTAATATAAGCGATAATGCAATATTCATAATGTGAATAATCGCCTTACACGTGATTTTGATTCGAGATTGACAGTGACGGCGAATGGATCTAGGAAGAGGCCTAGCGGCGGATGTGCGGTCGACCGCGCGCTATGGTCGGATGCGCAAGTGCTGCCACCGCGTCGCTAGTTACCTCTATTATCTCGATCCGAATCCGTGTAACCAACCACCGACCAAACTACTGACGATACCATTATAGAACCCTAAAATATTTACATGTTTTTTTTTACTATTTCTACTGTGAAGCATATAAAGATTGTAAGTAGGTGCCTACTAAGAGATGATGGACGATAACCCATTATTGATTCAGTATAATCAATGCCTACGTAATTTGGATTTACTATTATAATATTTTTAAGTTAAAGACGCTTATTTGGATATAAATTTTATAATCAAATTATAATTATTTCTAGGTTTAGTATTATGTAGTTAATTTGTAATTGCTGGGAATAATATTTGTGTCTAGAATAAAAACCAGTCGCGAATGTTGACTGGTAATGTTAGTAAATAACGGCCGAAATTAATATAAAAAACGGTAGATGAAATTTTTGAGAATCTAATCTGAGGGAATATATGGAGTAATGATAAAAATTTATATAGAGTCCGATTAAATTTGAACTTAAAGATACGTAAATTAGTATGCAAACTTACTGTTTATAAAATTCAACCTTTAAAAGAATGAGAACGGGAGAGAAATTATGGATTTATGTGTATTATTTGCAGGCAAAGCTGTTGATAAAGTTCAATATTGAGGAACTTTTCTTAATATATAAAGCGATTGTTCGCTCGGTCATAACGATTATCATTATTTGTTAATATTTCTCAATTATCTCATGAACGAGATGAAGATAGAACAAAGATCGCTATTGCCAACTTCTGATACCGGATCTCACGGTATATGAATTTAATTCAAAAGTTTTATAACGGAATTGTTGAACCTCTTTACTTGTATCTGTTGTTTCGGAATAATATGGTTGTGTTTTACCTAAATATTATCAATCGGACTCATATGGGTTTATAAAAGTCTCACGAAACTGGAAAGACCAGTTAATGTCTCGGGAATTGAATATGTTTATATTTCTATGTGTGATAGTGTATAAATTTTTACTTGTTGATAAAAATAAACTCATTGCAATGTACGATCATAATATAGACTGTAAACTCCATTTAACTTCATGCGATTTAGCAAAAAACTCCCTAAAACGTCAAAATAGTTGACTTGTTTTATCTTGTTGTCCATACTTGATTGCATAAATATCTACTTTGTATTTAGCGACAACTCTCAATAAGTTTACAAAATGCACAGGCCCTTAACACTATATACAGTTTACACTGTATCTTTCTCTTATAGTTCCTCAATAAAGTAAATAATAATGTTGACCACTTAGAGAAAGGCAATCCATCGGTGGCTCTCGTATTATGCTGATCTGGATATATTCGGATACTTGGATATATATTAGCTGACAGAACCAACTAAAGTTACAGTTACGATGTCTGTCGTGTACAGATCTCTGCCCGTATAAATATAGTCATTAATGTTGTGTATCTATCACAAATAGGGACTTTCTCCTAAAAACTGTAACTTTAAAGCTGATAAAATATCGCAATACGAAAATTGCTTAGCTTCATCACTTAGCTTTTCAACATTATCCAGCAAGGAAGTTCGGACATTGATTTAAAAAGTGGTCTTCGTACTGAGCTATTTGTGGACAATGTCCAAAATTTGTTTAAGTAATATAATAAATATAAACACAAATTCAGACAAAGTATACAAAAGCGTAATTCTTGAAATTTTAACGAGTACAGGAATTTTAGCCGTGAAGACTTCCGCTTCTGCTAAAACATTGTTTTATATATTTATTTCACAACATACCATGACGTATATTTATGGTTTTTGTAATTCATATGTGTTTTTTATATATTTTAATTTTGTCTTGGTACGGCAAAGTAAACACACCGTTCCTAATGGTAAGTTCAATACAATTAAAAATCCAATGATGACCATCGAGAGATCGGGAATCCATCTGCAATCACTCCTGTCATGCCGGTCTATATACTTTAAAAGTTATATAAGATGTATTTGAAGATGTAAATCCTGTTAAAGAAACCTTGAATAATCAAATAAAAATTTTTTTGCTAACAAACATTAGTCCCTATATATAACATATCTATCTATCCATCACACGAAGATAAAAGTTAGGTATGTACAGAAATTAGTAAATACTTTTTATTGTTGCGAGTAAAATTAGGCATCATATAATCAGTAAACTTAAAATAAAGACCAATAACAGTTAAGAAGGAAATGAGCACACAGAATGACACCCTACACAATGACTGTAAAATGTTTTAGTTAATAAAATAAAATGTATTATTGGCTGTAATGTGTAAATTTTAAAGAGAACTGTTGCTTTTATAAAATTATTTTATGTGTATTTAATGTTATATGTACCATTTCCCTACACATAAAATTCAGCATCAGTTTACACAGTTTTTTGTATAAATGTATGCTATATTTAGAATGTCGTAAGAGTGAATAGTCTTTGGTCAGAATCTTAATACATTTATTTCTCAACGTTTGCAAAAAAAAAAATACGTTAGATAACACGCACGTAACGTTTTAGCTCAAAGGTGTCGCATTTCAATATAACCGTCTTGTAACATCTAACGCGGAACTTTTTGAAGTGTACGTGACTTTGAACCGTAAGTGCCCATTGTTGTCTTACTATTAGTATATAATGATTTCACGTGGACGATGTAACGGCCTCCGTATAGCCACTCATAACGAGTTGTGTAATCCTTGCATTCTGCTATACACCCGAGCTCTAAACGAGACCCGTTGCATGATAAGAATGCGGAAAGTACGTTGTAATTTTTTCAATGATACTCAAAATATGTACCGTAGTTACGATGTATACTTAATTGAAAAAAGCTGATCTGTTAATTTATCCGGAATAATAATTTATGATAATAACAAAAAACGAGTAAGTCACGTTTCTTTAATTATAATGTTAATGATATCATAAGAAAAATATATTTGAGATAATTTATAGCGGAATAAATGACATAAATTACATCGCAAGTTGGAAACTTAAATTTGAGCAATTATTAATATTATGCCGCTTAACGCTATGTTTAGCAGGCTGTACACAAGATTAGGGATGTTTGAAACTTCGACTCCGATTCCGAAAGGTCGGAACTTCTTATTCATTTTACACCTCCAACTCCAGCTTCGTTACTTTTGATCCGGAAGTTATAACGGAGATCGCAACACAACAATTAATGGAAAGTAAAGTTTAATGGAAGATGCCAAATTTAGTTGCTTGTTACAATTCCTAGTAGCAAATGATATTATTATATAATACACACAGCATAACACTCTCTTCTCTATTTCCGTTCCGCATCCGAGTACAACTTCGACTCCGTTAAAGCAGACTATCGCCAAATACCATTAGGTGTGTTCCGGCAGTTGCACTTGAGAGCCAGTCCCTCTTATAAAGGCCGGCAACGCACCTGCGATTTCTCTGGTGTTGTGGGTGTCCATGCGCGGCGGTGATCACTTACTATCAGGTGACACGCTTTCTCGTTTGCCCCTTATTCAATAAAAAAATATATAAACCCCGGTTCCGACTCTGGCTCCGGTATACCCACCTCCGTAATATCCCTAGACAAGATCGAAGTATCGTTATAATATTATATTATATTACTTAGGAAAATACGTTATAAAATATAAATTAATTTTGTTAGTAACTAAGATAAATTACGTCTCTTAGCCTCTTAATGTTGATTCATTAATTAATAACATTACATTTTATGTGAGTTGTGCTGGAAATAACCACAGTCGTGATAATGAATAAAAGCCAAGTTTCATCTCACAGTTAGTTGGTAGTTACTTTGTATCGCTGAAGTGCATCAAAACTCAAAACCAGTTACAACACGGTACAATGACATAATGAAACGTACCGATGACATTGAAGAAACTAAACCTTGTTTTATGTATAAAATTTGTGTATTATTGTTACCGTAAAACGTCACTTTTCGACTTTGCAAATAATGTTATATCAAACCTAACAAGATTCCATGTACTCTTGAATTCAAATATATATCCAACTGAATAAATATATTCTTATGTTCTATGAACATCTGATAGGCTTCAATTGAAAGGAATCAAAGGAAATAACATTTTACGATATCTTTAATGAATAAGCTAAAAATATTATCCTACTCAACAAACATACAGCATACTAAACTTGCCACACAAACAACATCAAAGGAGCGTTTCTCCAAACTTGTAATTATGACGAACGCTCACCTCATGTAAAAATCTGTGTTTTTTCATCATCTACATTCATTGTACGTGTTCTTTTAATAATCAATTTAAAAAAGTTATTTTCTCATCTCCCACGTTTTAAGTCTCATATAACAAATAATCATTCTAATATTATAAATGCGAAAGTGAGTTTGTTTGTTTGTTACGCTTTCACGTCTAAATCGCTCAATTGATTGTGATGAATTTTGGTACAGAGATCGATGGGATCCAGGAGACGGAGATAGGCTACTTTTTCTCGCGATATCTTTATTGGAATTGGGGTAAATAGAGGGATAAACTTTGTATGAAACTTTTTATTGCTTCATCCGATTTGTTAGACAAAGTCTATATTGACGCAAGCAACGCCGCACGTAAAATCTAGTATCAATATAGTTGTTATTTTTATGTTTTTATTTGTACAACTCCTCGTGTACTCTGTCATCGTTATAGGTAGCGTCTGATTTAGAAATGTTTGGTCTGTTCTTTACTAATTTTTATTAATACTACGATCGTTAAAGTGACAGAATTACAACATACTACAGTCTGTTGGTGGTCACTATTATGCTTGTTTCTATGCCTCTGCGCAGCTGAATACGCACTAACTCATACCAAAACTGGATACAACCTAAAGAGAGCAACTGTAACGGGTTGATCACCATTTGCATGTTATAGTCCCTACCATCTCGCAATTATAATGCACGTTAAATTTTAATTTATCGGAGATTGATTCAGGGTGCATAATATTTTTGGGTTTAAAGGTTAAAAGTCTATAATTTGTGAACGCTATGATAAAACGACAAGTTTGTCAAATATTTTCAGCGTTTGCCTCTGATAATTCTATTCACTTGACCTTGGCATCAATGCATCGCTCTACACATTATCGTATGTTGAACGGTATCTGTCTAGACGTAGGCCTGTATTTTTAACGGATAAAGCCAATTTATTTTCGATGCAACATGAATGCATAGACGAATAAGACTACGCTAAAGTAACATCTACATAATATTCTTTGTTGAATTAGTTTGTATGTTTTGATATATGATATGAGGCAGCCGGTATTCAAGGTCGACAATGTCATTGTACTAGCGCACCCAATGCGAATTCGCACACATAAACGTATAATATTTCTGAGTGCGTGTTAGTTATTGAAATAATCTTATCATTTAGTCACCTTACTTTGTTGATAGTATGCACCCATTCGTTGCACGAATCGCATTTGCGTTCTAAACCGCTTTGAATTCTAACACGCAATCAGTTTATATTTAAAAAGAAATGTATGTTTTTCCTTTATAGCTTATTGATTAATACTAATTTTAACGGATTGTAGTTATTATTATAATAACGTAGATAAATAAAATTCTCACATTAAAAGTCGTAAGTGTCGACGATAATGTGTTTTAGCCGACTTTCTCGCTTTATGACTTTTATACATCTCATGGTCCAATGACAATAATAACAATTCGAACATTCTAAGCAGACATTAAAAAGATTTAAAGGTATATCAGAGAGATTGAATATTAATTTCTGTAAAGGCAACTCGTATGTTTTCATTTCTTTATTCAAATAATGATTTTGAACAATCACAAGCATGTTATTAATAATTCTAATATAATTCAATAAAAAAAAATTCTAAACCTATCTATTCCACTTTTCCTAGAAGACTAAAAATAGATTACTAATAAATTCATTATAAATTACTCATAGCGAAATATCTATGTCACGGCGTGTATTGTATCTTTTGTGTTATCTAGTATATGTCTCAGAGACGAAAATAGCTCAACAGTATGTGAAACGCGAATACTCAATGGTTCAAGCGAAGTAACGCTTCAGCCACGCTGTACAAGCGATTGACGCAAGCGAACGTCAGTTGTTTACAGTACAACCGCCTCAGGTTATTTACATCGGGGTCACAGACACGCCGAAGGAAACCTGGGTTCAATCGATATAATTATCTAACCTGCAACTAGCGTGCGGTACCTGCGAGGCTATCAGCATTCGTGTAATGCGACAATGACCTCTTTCGACGCTACTAGGTCGTTAATGCAACGAATTCACAACTAATGGCCTAAGTAACTCTAGCGAAAACACAAACTGGATGGTTAAGTAACATCGCCTTGTGATTGCGACGAATATGAAATATGAACGCTGCACGTTTTGATTGCTCAAGTGTATTCTTTTTGTTTATAGTGTCTGTGGAATCTTTATCGAAACATTGTTGTTATCTGAGACTGAAGGTGCTTAAAAGTTAGCCTATCAGCGTCACGTTCCATGGTGTCAACGCTCTTCATTTCACGTGCTTGATTATGTAAGATAGTTTTCGTAATAAAAAGTCGATGTCCCTGTTACTAGGTCACTTCTTTAGTGTAATCGTTCAAAAGAATTCGACGATCGTAGTGAAAGTAAATTTAGCTGTCGTCCAACGCAAGAATATTTTTTTTTCTCTAAGTCAATTTCAGCAATGTATACATAAGTTACACAAGAGTGATGAAATCGAATTATATTTATCTTAAACGAAAAGAACCTTACTTTACTGTGTAACATCTTATAGAAATTCATCAACAGAGTTTACAGATTTTCATTGCATTATTTAACAGTTTAGTCATCATCATAAATTCATTTTCTTTTCTAAAATAGTCTTTCAAGTCTGTATCCGTAGTAAAACTGCATCAAGTAGTAAAAAATCATAATACAATAGGTGTCCATGAATAAAACTATTTTATTAAAATTTATTACGCTTGTGATAATGTTGCAAGAATATTTTAGGACCGAATTTAAAATATTTACATAAATAGGTTTAGTATTCATGATTGTGTTCCAACAAAAAAGAATATTACTAATGTTAAAACAGCTAAAAAGCTAAAGCAAGAAGATGGATGAGTTGCAGTGCCTATTTATATCTGGTCCGGCCATAAACATCCTCAGCTTCCAGACGAAACCGGTCTGCCCGGCTCATAGGAATGCTTCTGTTCTCAAGCTAATTTAGCTAGCATTGCACGAAAGAAATTGCATATGCATATGTACTAATACACATGTATATAATAAAACACATAATCAGTAGGTAACATTTTATTTATACGTATATTAAGTGTTCTTTCATTATGTATATAAGTGTAATAAATAACAAAATTCATATACTTTTTCGTTTTCATATAATAAGCTTTACTGTTGACAAAAATATACATTTAAGCTATAAAAGAATTTTCACTTTAAAAACTATAACTACCCTATAATCGAAGTTTTATTTTCTTTATTATATTAACAACAGATAAATAATAATATTGAAAGATGTGATTTCTTCGTAATATAAATAAAAACGAAATCTATCCCGTTTCACAATGAAATAAGAGTTAATAACACTGCATATTTCAAAATTATTTAAAGTAATATAACCTCAAGTGAGCCATTTAGTGATTGTTATAATATTTCTAAAGATTTCATTTCTTCAATTATTCTGCAATACTACTACTGTATACAAAGAACTAGATAACCTTCTGTAATCCAAACCTGCATCCTTAGATACATTAATACGAAATACAAGTAATTTCCGTGTTTCCCACACAATTCTAAACGCGTAGATTTGTAATAATGTGCCAATATAATCATCAATAGGAAAACTACACAACAATGCACATGATTTAGAATTCTTAAAAAAAACTTTAACAAATATTAGTCAAATCTATTTTGGGCTTTATTCGTTTAGGTTCTGGAACGTTTCTTACAAGTAAATCAAATTATTTATTTCGATACGATCTTCTACTCACAACGTGAAGTCTAGAACTCTATGAACGGAAATCAAATTTATCCGTGTACGATCTATTAACGTTACACAACGTGCAAAAACGTTCTGTGACTTGATTATATTACTATATGTATATGTATATCAAAATTAGCAACAGAACATTTTTAATTATGCGAGCTGATGTTTTTCTCATTTTTAGCTCGGAGCAATGGATGTTTTAAAGGTACATAAAGGGAGGGTGTCAGGAAGGGGAAAATGTTTCGTATATCTTCGCTTACTCACTCTTTTGGTTCATCCATCAAGCAGACAGTGATTATCATAAAGCTGCTACGAACCCATGTTTTTCTTTATACCTTTATATTGGCTAAAAATAAAACAGCGATTTATCAGAATTCATAAGTCCATACATTAAATAGAGGTTAAACCATTCAATTACACAAAAAAAATTGCTTTGGTATATATTATTCACTCGATTGTATTTGAAAATTGAATTAATAATGGAATGCTAAGGTTGTTAAAAAATCACTGACGCAAATGTCATGATGTCTTTCGACATTATGGCGAACCTAATAAAAGCATTTTTAATTATTATTTGAATGTTAATGGTTGACTAATGGAATGTTTCCGAGTTGACGTTGTTTTCCAGTGTAATGTTATTGAGTAATGGTACTCGGGCGTAGAGGGCGGATGACCTTCCGCCGAATGTGGGCCGAGCCCATGACACAGTTCATAAGATGTGCCATCACAAACGATTATTTCTGTCTCATCATTTTTACTGGCAAATATTTCTGTGGCACAGTTTGTTTTTTAAAGAGTTATTATTTACACGTATATTTTATTATATATTCAAACTGTGATATTTTAAGCAAAGATGGCGCAATCTATCATTGCTTTAATTAAAGTAGGTTCTAATTCTGCAATGAACTTGAGAGCTCAGTAAAAATAACGTCGTACTGAAATTATAGCAAGTTCGTAAGGTCAGTCAGTCGGCTACTAAGCGCCTATACAGGGGATGCGCTTCAACAACTGCATTTGAAATCCAATCGCCACACCATGCTTATCATGTTATCATATCAAGTTATCACATTACCACTTAACATCAAATGTGATTATAGCCAACTACTAAATATATAAAGAAACGTTTGATTATTTGGTTTTCATTCTGCTACTATCAATTGCAGCATCCTAAAATTAAATAATAAAATCGAGTCTTCGACTAATTTATATCTATTTAATATTAATATTATAAAGAGGAAAAGTTTGTTTGTCTGAACGCGCTAATCGGAGGAACTACCAGTCGAATTTCAAAAAATCCTGTTTGTATTTGATAGAGCAATCATTAAGGAAGGCTTTCGGCTATTTAACGATGTCACCAATAAGAGTAAAGTTGTATTGAGGAAAGTTACAAAAACGGGCAAAAAAGATTCAATAATTTTTCAAATCACTCGAATTAAGTCGCGGACACAGCTTGTCCTGTATATAATTTAAATACGTACCAAATATCTATTACAATAATATATATATAATGTGACTCAAAATAGATACAGTACATATTATAAGACATTGATAAATTTGCCGTACAATTCAAGTTTCTTGTTTTTTTCTGTCAGCGTCGGATGTCGTTCGGAAGTTTTTGCTCGTTACTGAGATCTGGTCACGATGCAGAGGCCCTGCTGGTGTGACCGCTCCGCCACACTTTGCAGCATGTTTCATAACACAGTACATGTATTTGTTATACTTGCATTTGTTCATAAATATTTTTTTATTTCTGCATTATTTTCCTGGATTAGAAATAGTTATGTGTACATTATATAAGGCTCGTGTATTTGAAATTACAAGTTATTAGTTGAATGTTTAGTTTTCATAGTAATTATAATTTCAATTTTCTAACAAGCATTACATAAATTTCTTCTGTGTAGCCATAATATTACAAATAGAAATGTAGTAATCGTACATATTCGTTGTATTTTGTAGGCTACGTTTGATATATTGACTAAATAAAGTTTCTTTAAGGACAGCGTTCTTGAATGTTTTGTCTTTGTAATTCTGATGACGTCATAAATATTATATTGTTCATTACATAATAATTTATCTATGTCATAACATGATCTTTTCAATTTCGATGCCCAGACGTAGATCATATTAAACAAATTTATACACTAGTACTTCTAAACTAATATCATATATAATGTTCTGTGCAACAACTTAAGTGATTTAATCAGTTTTGTTGCTTGGTGTCAAATACGTCGAAAATGAAGGCGTTCTTTGTCGGTCGATAAGCGTATCGTCGTCAGCTTATCTCAGCCGATAGACGGTCACCGACCTCCATACCCAAACGAAACAAAATTTTTAGATACCACAGATAAATTATATCTTTGGTTTATGTATGCATATAATTTTTTTTTAGATACTGTTAAATATTGTTCCTATATAATATCATAAATAAGACAAAATTAATTGAAAAAATATACTTCCAGCACAGCTTTATATAATGGTATTTTCGCATATAGATTATAGTCCTTATCAAAGCCGGGCAGAGGATATAATGTAGTAGCGTTTAATAAATACAAAGATTCTTTGTAAAAAGGTGCATAGGTAACTTTGTGTCTTTATTTACTGAAAGTAAATAGAGAAAGCATAGCAAAGACGTGAGACATTTTATGATACTCAACTAGCTAACTACAACCAACCTTAAGTTGACAAGTTTAAAATCTATAACCAAGCACCTAAAATTTGTTTTGGTAGCTCTTCTTAAGAACCAATTCCTCACTAGGCTTTGTGTATTATCATCTTGGAACACATAATTATATAACAAGAGGTAAAACTGTGGGCAAACGCTAAGTGCAGAATGAAGTATATAACAACGTCGTGGAACATTAAGGTGCGTGATAAAGTAAATCAATAACATGTAGTTTGTAACCGTGTTGCGAATTAAGACGGTTACTTCACTGACGTTCTCGTGTTTCAACCTCGATCCCTCGATGACTTTATACTCTTGACCTAGTTTGCAAATCTACACGGTTTATTTTCCTCGTTGTACGTTCGCTGAAATTTCTCAGAAACCAAATGTTAATGACCTAAATATCTTTATAATAAAAAAACAATACTCTATAATTCTATAACAGAAATAACATATTCTTATTTTTTTTAGGTACATAAGACACTATTTCTTGTCTCTTATGATCTTGAATTATTATATTTGCAGATGAATCTGTCTATTTATATTTCTGAAGTACCATCTTATCTCGTTTAGAACAAAGTCGTTGACCCAATTGGTGGCTGTTCATATTAATGAGCCCTTTACTGTCGATAATGATTGACGTCACATAATTGTACCTTGGCCTACTTTAATTGTTACATTATTTTAAATATAAAATAAGGTTAAAACGGCAAGCTTGCGTGCAAAATCATAGTGTCAGGTGGTATTACAATATGCCTGATAGTGAGACCACTGCGTTGTAATCGCTCGAGGTCGAGTCTCGTACTGAACAGAACAAGGGCACTGATATCATATAATTCAATGCGCTTTCGTTCAAAACTGATACAGCATTTACATCGGAACGTTTTAATATACTGTATTCACCTCAGTTTAATTAAATGTAACATCTTTTTTATATTATTTACCAGCTACGCCCGCGATTTACTTGACAATGATAATAAAATAGTCTATATTTTTAGTTAGGTTATCTAAGGTTATATAATTAGTAAGCTTACGAACAGCAAAATCCTTCGTTGAAATCTGTCCAAACTTTCAGAGTGATGAGCGTATAAGGGGATAAACAGACAAACGGGAAAAATTCAATTTGTAATAATTTTGCCGCTATATCAATAACAAATTAAACCCCTATAATTTTTATACTAAATTTAATGTATAGATTAGGATCAGTTACATTTTACATTATTATTTTAGTTACATTACAGTTACTACTTTAATAGAAGATGATAACACGCTAAACCTAATAAGAGGAAGAACTTGTTTTGTAGTGTAACTACTGGAACATAATAGCTAGTAAAGTAATAGTGTCGGTGATTAAAAAAACTCTGCTTCGTATATTTTCTTGTAATAATATAATTTCGTTTTGTTTTGGTGTCACTGATAGAGCAATTATTATTCTATAACCCAAAATTGTTTGTGGTAAATAGAATAGTTGTTTACTGAAATGTTGACTCGAATTCTTCTGTTATATAATTATATAAGTATATATTTATATATAAGTATATATTTTTATAGCTTATAATTTCTCATTATAGAAAAAAGTCTAATAATTAATATCGTATTACCAATTACATTTTCGGTACATCAAAATATAAACAAAAATACTGACATTTTATAGTTATGATTATTGTTTATCATATCAACTTTAGTGACTGTTTTTAAGAAGCAGTATTGCGTCGAACTACTTTTAAACATAGTATAACTATTTTTGGTCAATATTCCAATATTAACGTTGTATATATTATATTTTTAAAAAGGAAACCTCTCAATATAGGTTTTGTTTTGTAATTAATTACTTTTTCAATATATGTAGGTCACGTATTCTTTTCTATTGACAGTTATTTATTGGCTTTGTTGTAAGGATAGCATTTATTGGACGTCTCTGTACATTTCCAGGAATTTTTAATATTTTAAAACAAAAATATACATTTATAATTACAAATGTAATTTAACACAATATGAAACACTAAGTTATAAAATAAAATATACATATTAATTATATTATTTACTGTGTTCGATGTTCAATATTGGCCAAATAATCACATATTACCATTAAACTGAAATTTGACTTCTTACATTAATCAATTATACTATTCCATAATATTATTTAATTAAACGTAATAAAATGTTATACTTTATAAGATAGAACTTAAAACGCTTACATCTTCCAGACGTTTAATTTGTCACTAAATATGCGTTGAAAGTCTCGTTTTGGAGGAAACCACACAGCATTATTCTAATTATATCTCCCTCCCTTTTCTATTTACTCATTCCCGTGTTTACTCGAATAGGCGCGCCGGAGCGTGGGTGCGTGCTCTGCTGCTAAATTAGGGAGCGGAGTGAGACAAAAAACATAGTTTTATCCATTACATGCGCGTGAGAAAGCGAGAGGATATAAACTAATATTGTCAATAAACTGAACAATCTGTTGGGGAGTTGTAGCATATCCATTAAGTTCAGTACTACGCGTACGTGATAACTGGCTGCCACTTTCTAAATTATGGTCTTGTAGCAACGAAATTGTGTATGACCAAGAATCTATGACATTTTCTTTTTCCGGGTAGCAGTTATGAATTATATGCTAAGAGCATGAACACATTGGTTCAATTCATATTTTTAAAATATACACTTGTAAATTAATGTTTTACACCAAATGTAATGTAGTCTGTATATATTATAAAAATGATACTTTGCTAAGTGTAATTGCTAAATGTCAACCCCTTTTGACTGATCACCATGAAAATTGGATTGAAGGGCAGGTCAACATCTGCCAGGACAACTAGTAATGTATATACATAAAAAAATTAATGACGCTGGGTGGCATGTGCATCATTTAACCTGGATAACTATAGCTTTTGTTTTTAATATTACAATTTTAATAATTTTTAATTTACAGGGAAAGAGTTTTCAGAAACCCGATTTTTTTAGAAAAACTGAATAATGTTTTTCAATAGAAATAACTGAAATCGATTTTAATTTTTTTTCATTTATTTTATAGTTTTATGACCCGGAAAGTTTTCTGAAAAAAACACCCAAATAGGTAGAGATGTGTTATATTTATCGTCTGCCGGGACCGCGAGTAAAGTAGATCAATTAAATTTCTCCCTCGAATTTAATGTTACTTATACTCTACAAATTGATAACTATTTCTTAATAAACATATGTTGTCTAATTAACTACGTTAAATATAGTTCAATAAAGAAGGATACAAAATTACATTATGGATAAGATTTATTCGCTACTAAACAGACATAATGTATATTATGAAAAAGGACTATATTAATTAGTGAGTGAGATAGGAATTCGGGAGTGCACCGCTTTACAACCGGATGCCGTGCACTCCGAACTCCGGACGCACCCTGACGGATGTAAACACTTCCACGTGCGTCCGCCGCCGCGTCCGCCATTGCTGAATACTGTCTGTTTCATCACATTCCGAATAAATGACTTCTTCATTCATGAAACTCAACTGAATCTACTGTTACTATAATCTTTAACATCATGTGATTACCTTAACAGACCCATGAAGGATATAAAAAGTAAAAAATAGGTACTTTATGTAATTGGTAACTCAAAGTACTCAACTTTTTTCTATCTGAACTTGAGATTATTATGTAGGAACAAAAGATATTTTTTTCTTAATGTTTAAATGTAAGTATATACATATATTCACTAAATATTTTTTTTAAAACGTATTATTTGTTTTATATTTGTACGAGTTTTACAACATAACTCCTACTTTTATTACACGCTCTACTGTTTGACATCTGGTACCGATCGCGGTACCCTCGTGCGTTTTAGTTAATCTTTAATGAATAGATAAACATTAACCAAGTGCTTGCAATATTTTCATCGTCTTAAAGGTGGCGTGTTGTGTCGTGAAAATGAAATTTTTCACTGCGTTGCGATTTCTATTTCAATCCGATTTTTCCCGTGGCTGCAGCGTGGCGTGGTTGGCGCGGCCGCGGAGAAACCGATCGCTCTAGTTGCGCCGGCTTCGGCCCACATCTCTTGCTAGAAAGTATCGTAGAAAGTAATATCGCCAGCTTGTCTCCGTTCGATCGATGTATCGATCGTGTACATACTCAACAGCTTTTTTTTAATTCTCCGACTGCCCATTGTGAAACTGAAGCTTGTTAACTTAGCTGGGGATTTTCCCTCAACCGCTCGTGATCTTAAAACCCGTTCTTAACGGATTGTCTACGTTGTGAAACGAATATGCAAGCCAAATATTAATTCAACGGGGCGAAAGTTTTACAGATATGATATGATAATTGGAAGTCTGAAAACCCAATAAAACTAAAACCGATTGAAACTAAATCATTAAAACTCAGTACGTATATGTAAAAGTTATACGAATTTACATCTTATTTTGTACTATATAATAGAAACTCAAATGAACGATAAAATGGGCCTCAATAGTGATGTCACAACACATAGAGTAAGCATACTTTCGCCGCACCCGAATTTCAATGACGTATATCACGTAGGCTTGTGCAATACCTACTTTTGGACAACTTTCACTAGTCGCTTACGTGTCCGGCCTGCAAAACTATTGCGTTATCTTTTTTCTGGGTTCAGTGAAAGTTTGGAAATTACTTATTAGTTAAAACCGCTATCACAAACGACTTCTTGCGAATGTTCCAAACTTTCAAAATATGTCAATAATTTCTCTGGTATTATACACAGTTTGCAAATGGTATATTCATGTGTATCCATCAACATATATGAAAGTTCAATTGTTGTGCATTCAAGAAAAAATTGTAATGGCGTGAGAGGAAAAACGAGTTATTATTAGTCAGTAGACAATCGCAAGCTTACTTCAAGCTCTGATGCTATCGTAAATAATGTGGCTGCGCGGTAAGCGTGGCGGAGAAGGGGGGACTCAAGAGTCAAGGCCGCACGCTGCCCCCGGTCGACGCTCGCGCCCCACTTGTCGCTCTTACAAACATCTCACTCGCACACCCGAACTAGCCCGATCGGCGCCGAAGCGGCACGAACTAGACCTTCCAATGCGCAAGCGCAACACGTTGAACAGCTGAGACGTAATAATATAACACACTGACTCGGTCATCCGTGCATTCAACTTTTGATTAGCTTTCTTTTTCATAGACATCTATTTAATAGTGACCCTAATTACAGAGTTTAACTATATATAAAACTATAATATTAATTTTTCTGACCCTTGTGTCGTGATTTTTTGTACAGTAAATAAATTTATCAATCCGAAACTTGTAAGTATATTTAATAAAACTATGTCACTAGTCCAACGTTTTATAGCATAAAAAAGGGCGATATATTAATTTTAAATTATTTATCGAATTTTATCAAAGAATTTTAGTTACTCATAAGTAAAAAAATCATCGCTTTGAATATTAATAAGTTTAAGTTGACTGTGATGTTATACTCACGTTACTTGTAGCACTTTACTTTATCCTCAAATAATGAATAAAAGCCTTTAAAACTACATAGAATAAATAAATGAATAGCAGTTTAATATCTGTATCGTGCGCAGGTCAGTGCAATGTGGAAATATTACCGACCCGTTGAACAGTAGCCGGTATTCATTTTGATGTAAATAACAACGATAAAGCGACGCACTTGACCTGTTTATTCATACAGTTTTATCGAGTGAATTATTGCTCATAGCAATCGCGCAGCGAGACACTCTGTCAGTTCTTATATCAATGTATAAAAAAAATAATAGAAAAATTGGCACGGCACGCAATCACAAATGTAGTAAACAAGGTCGGTTAGCTCTATCGAATACCGACCTGTTAAGTATTTAGGTATTATATTTTCCTATTAAATGCGATATTATTATGGAATTCAATTAGATAGAATTCAGTAATAACTTAATCAAATGCGTTTTTGCAATGAAGGATTGAATTTTGTACTCATATTTTGATTGAAAACTAACGTAACGTAATCGTTTTTTAACTATAGCAGAAACCGTTTTAAATATGATGGTTAGAGCAATGTGTAAAAACGAGTTCAATGACATCTAATGTTGTGCATATAGAGGTCAGATTTAGGGATTCGAAGAAAAGCACTACCTCAGAGATCTGGAAATGATCACACGTGTAACTAGTTTTTTGCGGTTACTTCGTTCGGTTGCGTAACTCAGGTACAGTCATGGCGGCCACCGACCCGCATCGGAGGAGACTTTAATGGACACAATAAAGTTTAAATAAAATTAATGAGCGGAGAGGCTTAATGAGGCTACATTTACTTACTGTGTTATCTTAATCTAATATATTTTTGTTTGTTTTATAGTATAAAAAAAACTATGCTTTATAATATATATATTTTTTTTAATAGTTAAGCCTATTGAACACACATCCTTTGAGCGTAACTTTATACTATTTTTCTAATATTAGAACTTGTATTTAACAAGATAGTGAATGCCTAATTAAACTGAGCCAAGCAATTTCTGTAGCAACTTAAAAGGCATGTTTTTAGTTATTATTTTTAATCCACTACACTTTTTTATAATGTCCAAAATATATTACACTATACAGGAAAAATAAGCCATATCTATGAATAAAAATTACTGCATGTGAAAATAAGATCCTGACAAAAAAATTATACATTACAATATATCGTTTCAAATTTATTTTCTTTACAATATAGTTAACTATTAAAGAAATGGTTTGTTTACTATTAATATTAATAATTTATATTGTATTTTATGTTCTACTTGGTTTTGTAAAAGACCCAATAAAATATTATCTATCAATTACGTTCAATTACGCTACTAGTACAAATACAATATTCTTAAATGAAAATGACAATGAAAATAGTCAATATTTAATTTCCCGGGTTACTTTTTTTAAGTTCCGACTTTTTGATTGACAATTGACACTTATGTTTCCAATACGAATCGCACACCCAACTCCCGCTTATGCCTCGAATATAAAAAATGTTCAAAACTTATTAATATGCAGACCTCGCCCTAGGCACCTTTGTTTGTGCAGGAAATGTCCACGCTACCGTCGAAAAGCACTTGCTAGTATTTTACTTCATCGATGAAACAACATCCCGAATGTAAAATCAAAATAAAATGAACAACACTTGTCCGCCGACTCGGCAAATGGTTCGTGAAATGTATGCAAATTTTATAGCGTCCCATTTTAGATGTTCTTAGTTCGGCGCCGCTGGGTCAGCGGACTCTGTATCCTTTTGGGCAGAACGCAGTTGCATTTATGTCGAGTTACATATTCTATTTATTTTGTTCCAGGTCGAGAGGAATTATCACCCGCTTCGAGTGTAAATGGATGTAGTACTGATGGGGAAGTAAGGCGACAAAAGAAAGGGCCCACGCCTCGTCAGCAAGAAGAATTATGCCTCGTCTGTGGTGATAGAGCATCTGGGTATCACTACAATGCGCTCACATGTGAGGGATGTAAAGGTATGTTAAACAACATCTTATAATTATAGAAAGTAAATTGAACTTTTCTTAAACCCCGAAAGATGAGTCGTCTATATAGTTCGTGAAGTCTACTTAAGCCCTATTAATCGGCTACAAACACGGCAATTTTACGTTGAATTGGCGTATTGTGTCGAGATTGTGAGCGGCTCATGCATATAGAGTTTATTTATCGGGACAAAACGTCACAATGGCTGTCTGCAGGGCGTCTACTGATTCACCGACGCCTATCGGGCATCTTGGACAACCTACAATGTCAACATCGCCATATAAACAGTGCCTACACTTGGTTCAGACATAAACTCGTATATGTTTTAATATATTTAGGTACATGGCTAGAATTTAGAGGACCTCAAGAAACTCAATATGTATAAAACTACTTTTTTTCTACAAACTTATGCGTTAATACGTTTTATACACAATACTTATATTTATGTACGTACGTACACTGTCAATGTCATGCCTTTCAGGCTACCTTTAAATTCATAACTACTATCTTATCCTAAAAGAACTGGTTTTTTGTAGTACCCATAATCATTACTTATTTATACCAGATTGTGAGTCAGAAAATTTTGTATAAACTGTTTGTATTTAGATTTTGTGACTAGGAAAGATAATTTTATACAACTTTCTGTAATAGATTTGTATCTTAATTGACGTTTTTTTTTTCATTTCTAGGGTTCTTCAGGCGGAGCGTGACTAAAAATGCAGTATACATATGTAAATTCGGTCACGCTTGTGAAATGGACATGTACATGAGGAGAAAATGTCAAGAATGTCGATTGAAAAAATGTCTTGCAGTCGGTATGAGGCCAGACTGCGTTGTACCAGAACCCCTTTGTAAAGAGAAAAGAAAAGATAAAGTCAAACAAAGAGAGAAAGATAAACTACCTGTCAGCACGACAACAGTAGATGATCACATGCCCCCAATTATGCAATGTGACCCTCCACCTCCCGAGGCAGCAAGGATTGTAAGTTTCTATGGCTTTATTTTGCACATATCTATTTCATTCATTGCTTGCAATAAAGGTATGATATTCAGTACGCTAATATCGCTTTCGATAATATAGCTTTCATCAATAATTTCTCATAAAACTTCTTGCCGAATATTTTAATATCAACCATCTTTCATTGGAATCAATAACTCATAGTATAAGTTCACACATACATAACTATCGCAATCAGCTTGTCCGTGATCGTTTCTTAACGATACGAGATAATGACCGCACGGTTTCGTACGTGAAGCTGGAATGTTTGCAGCACGAAGTCGTCCCGAGGTTCCTAACTGAGAAGCTAATGGAGCAAAACAGATTGAAGAACATAACACCGCTGTCCGGTAACCAGAAGTCTTTGATCGCGAGGCTCGTCTGGTACCAGGAAGGGTATGAGCAGCCTTCAGAAGAGGACCTAAAAAGGGTTACACAGGTCAGTGTTTAATAATTAAATAAATATTTTGAATCCGAAGTATATACGTCCATGCATACTACCGGTAGATATTTCTTGCAATATTTTAACACTGTATTCATCATAACCACGAGAAAAGCTTTTGCGAAACTTTGATCGGTCGTATAGCGGATTTTATTATATTTTAATTCGTACATCCATATGATTCGGTCCTATATTATATAATTTGAGCGTTTAACGTGTTACACCAGAGGTTCCCAGACTTTTTTCACATAGACCACTTTCAAAATTTAGCTGGTTTTGGTGGACCCTCTGCAGCTACATTTCTACCTTATTCACCAAACCATGAGAAAAAATGTAAAGATTAAATCTTTCTATGGAAATTTACGGTGCCTTGTACTGAATATGCAAGTTTTTACAAGAAACAGTCGCTGAGCTTCTTAAAATATTATCTGCCTACATTGATAGATGAAGTCAAGTCAGCATTTTAGTTCTTTATTATCAAAAGCAAATACATTTTCGTGGACCTCCGCTTACGAATTGTGAACCCCAATTTTTTTGTCACGCCAACGTAGACCCCTGTCGAGTATGCCGTGGACCTCCGGGGGTCCACCTGGACCACTTTAGGAACTAAGGTGTTACACTCTGGTTATTGTGTACAACTTGAGTGAATTATGAATAACTAGCTTATACCGTTACTTTGCTTGCGGTAAGGTAGAGTTTGTCAATCTGAAATTTATTACTCTATTCCTTGGTTACAGTCCTTTTTTACTGGATGAAAAGTACCCTATACCTTTTTCTTTTGCTCTGACGACGTGTATTTAAATTGGATGATAGCCAGTTGATTAGTTAAGGCGCTAATGCGTAACAAACAATAAACTCCGTTCGCATTTACAATAATAGTTAGGATTAAGAATTTATAGTTTGTAGTTATCTGGTTAGACTGTAATTATTGCAGTTATTTCACATATAGTGTTATGGCTAATTAAATATTTGTTATAGTATATAGATATGTATTATGTAATGGAAAGAGTATTTTTTTAATTGGCTATAGGATTAGCGTTATGGCCACAATCTCACCTGATGTTAAATGACGATGTGGCCCAAGATAGTGGACACGCTAAGCCTAGTGGAGAGAATGGCTTTCTCTGACTGGTTCTCAAATGTCGCTACCGGAACACACCTATAGTGTTTGGCGAATAGATTTTCAACTTGAGGGTGGTAGCTAGCCGAGCGGGCATTAGAAAAAGCCCTACCATCATGCTATGGTTTTATTACGATATTTTCCTTCACCGAAAGCTCAAGCTCATTGTAGGTGACTACTACTAGCAAGTGCGCTATCATCGCTTGAAGTATTAGGAATATTCAGTTTTAAATAGTATTAACTTTTTCATTTCAGACATGGCAGCCCGATGAAGATGACGAAGACACCGATATGCCATTCCGTCAGATAACAGAAATGACTATATTAACAGTCCAGTTGATTGTTGAGTTCGCAAAAGGATTGCCTGGTTTTTCCAAAATCTCGCAGTCGGACCAAATCACGCTATTAAAGGTAAGTAATTTGCTGATATCTCTTTGATAATACCTATGATTGAAAGATATCTTGCCACCCACAACTAAGTAGATGTTTCTCTCTCAGTACCAATAATGAATCGCAATCAAAATTTTTTTCACGTAAAGAGGCTTCGTTTTTAATAATATAAATGTTCTATTTCACATCAATTTTTGTGTCTAAATATAAGTAGCAACCGCCCTTGACTTTATATGCCTCTTAAACTAATCATAGGGATCATATCAGTAGACTCGAAGATACATATATATATAATCTCAAACTTTAATTTTCTTATAACAGCTTATTTGTACTGCAAATATACTGAGATCCAACTACTTAAGTGTGAGGTAATTCGCTAAGTATCGACGTCAACATGACTATTGCAGATTATATTTCTTAGCGTATGTAATTTATAATGTACCACAAAACGAATACATGACCGATATACTACAGTAATTTTGCTGTTGTGATGAAATACGTAAGAAAGAAGGATTAGTTGGGCTAAAAAAATATGTTATATATATATATATAATGATTTTATAGAAAGGTTTATATAGAACTGTTACATGCGGTCATGTGGGTATAAAAATTTATTTATTCTTCAGGCTTCATCGAGTGAGGTGATGATGTTAAGAGTGGCCCGGCGGTACGACGCAAGCTCCGATAGCGTGCTGTTCGCAAACAACCAGGCGTACACTCGCGACAACTATCGCAGAGCTGGAATGTCCTATGTCATCGAAGATCTGCTGCACTTCTGTCGGTGCATGTACTCGCTCAGCATGGACAATGTGCACTTCGCGCTCCTCACAGCCGTTGTCATATTTTCTGGTAAGTTTTACAAACTAAAATCTAAAAATATTAAAAAAAAATGCCATGGTGTTAATGAATAACCAACAGAACCCATTACCAGCATTTTTGTCTGTTTGTGCACGCATCACGTAAAATGTACGAAACCGATGTAAATAACTTTTATACTTAAAAATTGTACGCCACATGAAGTATTGCCTAGTTGTTGTTTCATCGCAATCGGTTCACTCTATCAAAAGGTATTAGATAGTTACTTGCAACGCCAAAATAGATCTGGTGTTGACAGTCGAACTCCATATTCAATAGATGGCGTTGTGCATTTGACATCATCATGTAACACGGATATTGCCTGTACTCTAATCTTAACGACACTTTTTAGTTTTCGACAACCATGCGAACGAAGTCGCTGGCACAGCTAGTTATATGAACAATAAGTGTGACAATCAGAATCAGAATGACACTTTTTTTTACTTTCGCGTATTGCATACATTATAATATCGATATTAAATGCGGGTCTAAAACGCGACTAACTTTTTATTTATTACTCGAAGTTTCGTCCTGGTTACACAGACCGTGGTCACGAGCTGACTTAATTGCTGCGGTGTCTTCGTTAGGGAGGACAGTTTCTAGTAACTACCCTTATTTGTCATGTCATTACTAATGGTGTTCCGTTACACTATACTCATTGTATCTGACGATACATGCGGAATGTATGTATGCCGAGAATCAGAAGTATTATATAATTATACTGTGTAAAGAACGAAATAAGAGGTTAGCAAAAAAAAAAACAAAGCAGTCATGAGGACTCCCGACAGAAGAGAAAGCTTAAAATTATAAATAAACAGTTGTTTGATCTTAAATTAAAATTTACAACAAATCAAAATTGTTTACAGCAAAATAAGTTATATTAATAGAAACAGATATAGTGTTATCGTTAACACGTCACGTGACTATGTCGATGACGACTTACACGAATTTACTCCGATCCAAACTTCCTATAGATGTTTTCACTTCAACAATTTTAATTAACAGTTCATTAATAAATTTTCAGACCGGCCGGGCCTCGAACAGCCGTTGCTGGTTGAAGAAATTCAGAGATACTATTTGAACACGCTGCGAGTGTACATACTGAACCAGCACAGCGCGTCGCCCCGCTGCGCCGTCCTCTACGGCAAGATCCTCGGTGTGTTGACGGAGTTGCGCACGCTCGGCACGCAGAACTCTAACATGTGCATCTCGTTGAAGCTGAAGAACAGGAAGCTGCCGCCGTTCCTGGAGGAGATATGGGACGTGGCGGAGGTGACGACGCCCGTGCCGACCGAGGCGGCGTTGCTCTAGCTGGCGCGGCGGCGCACCGCGGCCCCCTCGCCGTCCGGGCGCGGCCTGCTGTGATGTGGGCCCCCCCGCCCCTGCCCCCGCGACCCCCCCCCACCGGCGAGCGAGCAGCCCCTGAGGAGAGAACGCTCATAGACTGGCTAGTTTAAGTGATGTGCACGGACAGCGCCGCGCGACGTTACGTTGCGGCTCGCGTCCCGCGGACGGTGCGACCCGATCGCTCCCGACTACGTATTCGGTGACCGACGCGTTGCGCGACAGATTAGTGAATATATGTTTGTTGAACGTTTGGAGATTATATTTAGGGTGTGTTCCGTTATACACTGAGACCACTGTTCAGTACTCTTACTCATGGCTGACAGTATACTGCCGCAGTAACCTAGCGAAATATGTGACGTTATAGATTGTCACCATTTTTGGACTGTTAGTACTGTTAGAGCTTTCCAGGTAAGGTACTCTCAGTGCTTTGAACACGTGATTAACAGCGGACGCACGGGCGGCTTTTCAGTGTATTAATTGACGTTACACCTTACAGTGCTCGCAGTGTATAAAGGAACACAGCCGTAGTGTTGATAGTGCGAAGCCGCGACCGCCAACCGGCGACCGTCGTTTCTTAATTATTTCCTCTGCGACTGGTTACTGAGTTGGTCACTCGGATACGGTCGTACGATAAGTACATCTCCTGAAGTTATGGATACGTCGGAGTTTTAGACAGAAAAAAAGAGTAATATATGAATAGATGTTTCTATTGGGTGAAGAGTTTGATAGTAATGTTTTATTGGAACCGTGCTTGAATCCTTTAATTATTGCCGCGGTCCACATCGCCCGGCTATAGGTAGTTGTATGATGATTTAGGACATCGTTTGTTTATATATTATAGTTTATGTGAGACGTTATTATGTCATGTATGTCAGTCAACTTTAGTACCGAATCATGTTTCATCGTGTTCTACACGTGCCCCGTAAAATAGACAGGCTCATGGAACAATATCATTAAATGTTTATAAAACTGTTATAAATACAAATTTCATATGTACGTTATTAAATTATGTAGAGTATGGACATTCGCTTGATAAATATTTTGTGTTTCATCAAGTCACTAATAAATAAGAACGAACAGATATTAAGATACCATAGTTAAAAACGAAAAATGACTGTTTCCGTTAAAATGATATTATAAACAAAAAAAATATAATCAGAATGTTGTTTATTATATTTTCATGTGGGGCAGATTTGGTTGTATTACCTGGTTATATGTAAATACTAACGTGCGTGAATAAATAATGCGTGGCAGCTTTAGATACACAAATATAATCTTTATTTATCTAGAGTTATTTTATGTTTATTTATATGCAACATTCCTTAATATGTTTGTATTATTATAATTCAAATGGCAGCTAATTCATCTAATAGAAACTTTCATGTACCTTTATAAAGAGCCAGTCAATATTTTTATTATATTTGGCAGAGCTTATATACTAAGGGAACAATGTAGATAAAATTATGGTATAGTCCACATCATGCACGCACCGATTTAAACTGACAATGGTAAGGGTTCATTCAAATCTGCCTCTCTGTTTACTAATTTATTAAATTAATAATTATAACTGTCAGGATTATGTCATTTTCATTATAACAAATTGAGCGAAAACTACGATAAATATTTGATTTATATCGCGTTACCTGTGTCATGTACCTACATTGTTGTTGAATGAAAGTAAAAGAAACATAGTGTATAGAGCCTAAATTATAGATCTCAATTACCGGTAAGAGTTGTTATCCCGTACTTTAAGCGTGCATTATTTTCGTAAATCTCCATCAGCAATATCGACGTTGCTCTCCATCGATATTTTAAAACTTTGTCCGTTACGAAACCTCGTCTGTGTGTGTCTGCCGATAAATATTATAATTATAACACAGTCACGATATCATATCGTGTCGTGTGATACTCTACCCGCTCACTAATGACGTTCATCCATACATTTTGTGTAATAACTAAATAATGTAACTGTGAAATGTGAGTCGAATGTGTACTTTACATGCTGTTAAGAGTGTTTGTATGTATACATATGCATAATACGTGTGTATCGATTTTATGAAAACGCATTTCTTAATATACGTATATAAATTAAAGAAAAATCTGTGTGAGACGATCGCGCTTGCACCACGGACCGCGCTAGTCCGCTTTGATAGGTCACTTCGAATAGCATTAGACATTTCTATAATAGCGAGAACGAAGCACAAAACTTCACTCGAGTGTCTTAGTGTCTCTTTTATATAGGAGACGTTATTTATAACGAACACACTGCCATTATTAACGTATTATACACGATGCGGTCTTTTGTATGCATGTGATTGTTAGCATTCTCTTCTATTGATATGGTATCATTACAGTTTTAGTGCGTAGACGATAGCTGTGAACATTTTACGCTGCAACATGTTGCCTTATGAATGCTGTGTAGCCGCCAGGAATGTTTGACTGAAGCCTGTTACGTCACGACACGTCGCATCGCGTTACGATATGTCGCATCGTGTCACGATGTGTTATATCACATCACGGTATGTCACGTTGTGTCACGATATGTCGTATCGCCTCACGATATGTCGCGCCGTGTCACGACGTGTGGCGTCACGTCCAGATCTCTCCGGCCACTCACACATTCGTCAAATATAACTGCCATACGATAATAAGTGATCATTGTTATACATCATTCGACGCGTAGGTATTCATAAATAGCTAAGCTACATAGTTTTCGGCTTCCGTCGGTGCACAGCCGGTCGTGTTTGATAAATATTACTCAATTTCTAAAATATAAAATAGAGTTATAAATTATGTAATAATCTCACGTGAGAAAATAATAAATAATGAGATACCGTAATATAATTTGTGTCTTAGCTGATAATCGAAACATTAGTACGATGATAAGTTGAACGCACTCATTGAGATGACGGATATGTATGGTACAATTAAGTGAGAGCCAAGTTGGGTGGGTAGACAGGGCTTGATGGATGATCGAGACGAGCTGATGAAAGCATGGTTCGGCTGTTACAACCCGTTGCCCTTCGTCGATGCCTTTTAAATCGATTTTATTTTTATTAACTCCGTAAACGAAATGGGTTTAGCGACCAATAACCGTGGCACCTCCGCGGCACCAGTCTGTTGTGAACGCAGTCGACTTAATACGGTGAGCTCCGACTGTGTGTCCATTAAGTTGTGTAAATAGATTCTATTGTCATATGTTTGACATATGTACGTTTAATTTTATTCATCTAGAAAGTACAGATGGCTGTTGTTATTATATTATTTGGGTAGAGAAGTATATATATATTTTTTTGTAAATTACCTCGGTATTTATCTTCTGTAAGCTTTGTAAACTATAGGGACCTAGATTATTATTGTACGAGTTACGAACATTGTGATTGCTAATGTCTTTTGATTTTTGTATTTACTGATATATATAATTTTTTTTAATGTTCCACGTATATATTCTTCGTTTCGACAAAAATATTTCTTAACGATTTTGTTATTTCAGAGTGCAATATGTACAAATATTTACATAAATATAGAATGTACAGTCGATTTTTAGTTTTAATGACATCATCGCGATATTATATGCTGAACAATCTTTGAATGTACACCGAAAGGCATAATATACGAAATCACAAGTGGGTTGCAATGCAACGTTCACCCTCACTATTGTGTTTTTTATTTTCTAATATTTAAGTGATTAATTTTATAATAATACGACTAGATGGATCTTTGTATTTAAAGTTGCAGATTAGATTTGTTTACACTGGTAAGATGAATAATGTACATTTTTCATAAAATCAATTGATTTTAAAGTGATTTAGTTGTTATATTAGTAATGAATTTTCTTATAAGGTGTTACTGACAGCCTCGTTAACTGGCTCGGAGTCCAATGATACCAGTGCGATGTGTGCAATTTCTTTATAGTGAATAATGGATTTCGAGCCAAGCAACGCTGTCGAACTCCACCCCCTAACGTGGTTTTAAATAGATCGCATCAGTTTGCACTGAATAAACCACAGTGGAGTATTAAGGCCGAATTTCTGAATTTTGTGCCACGGCTAACGAAAGGGAAGGCTGATTGATATAACACGATAAGAGCCCATTCCGTGTTTGTCTAACTACTATAATTTTTGTATATTACTTCTTTAAACTTATTAGTGAGCAGTAACTATTGTTTTCCTTTTAATATTTTTGCCTTAGTCCTGTTTTACGATTTAATAACAGCGGTAAAGCGAATTAGTTATAGGGGAACAGACACGACGATATATTAAAAATTCTAGAGAGTCAACTTTTATAAATGATAACTACAAAAACAAATTACGAAAAGGTGTGTACAAAATGAGGAAATTTGTATGAAACATTGTTATGCGAATAAACTTACACCTCAAGATATAAAATTATATAAAAAATATTATCGTCTTTTATTTTTTCCCTTTTTCAATTTGACACTATTTATTTTCAATGATGGATATTTTCCATATAATATGAGACTTACGAGAACATTAAAACATTTATAAAAGGGTATTTTAGTATTAGATAATATGTACACACACACTTCTCAAAGTACCGTGACAACACTTGATCTTTATTAAAAACTTGTTCAATGGATCCAAATATTCATATGAATAATTCATATTTTATTTCACATTGCGCCAGTAACATCATAAAGATAGGATTGGATATTATTATAAAGTTATAGAAAAAAACTCAAGTACTCATATCTCTGAATTAATCAGTTTTGTAAGAAAGGTATCTGAGTAGTGGATTCGGTTTCAACAATGTCGCCTAATTTACCTCTAAAACCTTCTTTAATATTCGTTGTACCTACAACTGATTGCGTATGTGACAGATCCAATGTTGAACTGGAATGTGATTAAATGTTGGAATTTGCACATTAACAAAAAAATGGCTTTATTTTTCAGTTCTCTAAAGGTTATTTAATAATCATCTGAGTAACGAACGCTGTTGCATAATTTTTATTTACCTACAAGCATCTGGAAAGATAAAGCCGTTTTAATGAGTTTCTATATAACGATACAGGAACCTTGGACGAAATTCATTATATCGTAGATTTATTTCATCTTTGAATCTGATTATGTTTTAAAAATGATATATGTTTTATAAAATTATAAAAGTTTTGCATCACAGGTCTGTTCTAATGAAATGTTTGAGCTGAAAGTTGGTTTTATAATAGGCTATTTGGGATTGAGGTTATCTTGATGTTTTTTTACAACTTTTATTCTGATCTCGCTTTTACGAAAAACTGAAGCAGCATGTGTTTTATGCCTAATAGTAACGTTAGGTTTCTATTTAGATCCTAGAGAATAATAAAAAATATGGTTTGTTCCTTTTATCTGATCGTAAAACAATAAATTATATTTCTTTATCATACATTTATAAGAAGATCCTTTAATATTAAAAGAAACCTTAAAAAGTTAAATCATAACATTAAAAATTACATCATAATATATTAGAAGTCACAGTCCTTTCAAATTTCCATAGCACAGAAAACAACTTGGTAACTCAAAGCATGTTTAGCTTTTATTGCAGTACGATTGCTGTTTTTTTCTACACAATTTAGTTGGACTCAGTGCTTCGATGTTACAAATAATGTAAACATAGCTAAATACTTTTAATCCCAAAACCAGGTCGTAGGTCCCTAAACTCTGAAACAAAACGTTTTGTTAAAATATTTACACTAATCAAGACAATCAGTAAATAAAATCTCAATTCAAATGTGATATTTATATTAGGCAATCCTATCAGATTAAAAAATCATTAAGTGAAGACTTAGTTAATTCTGTAATTGTATCCAGTAATAGTAATTTCATAGACCATCGTAATTTCTTGCCTGTCATGTTACAGAAATTTAGCAGTTTTATTCATGTACCACACTTGGCATCTTTTGATTTACCACTATCCATATTTCTGTAGCTCTTTGCGTAAGCAGTGCAAGAAACTTTCGTCTGCTTTTTGTCACACAAGTTGGAACAATAAAGTGATGTATTTAGGTTTTTATTTATCAAAAAATATTGTTATACACTACTGTTGTCCTTTGAAAAGTTTCACGTTAATAAATAAACGTCTTGATAAATCCGATTACACCTACTTCATTCACTGTAGTTCAGATACCACACAGTCTTGCTTAGTATACGTAAATTAGCACACAGGTATTCGTTTATACTATTAAATAACTTAAAACAAAACTGGTTCGCAATTTTATGCTTATAAAGTTTAAAAACCTGTTTGATGCACCTCGAATACCATTACTGGCATAATCTTTCGTATATTTGTAACGAAGATTCCTAATGTATAAAAATATAAATGTAGCAAAAGAATCTACCAACGACTAAATTTGTCTCCTTCTTAGAATAAACTGCGTTAATAAAAAAAAATTAGATACATTTAATTGTTTTATATTGTGGATAAATATTGACGTTTTTTTCATTTTGATTAAGTAATTAACCGATAAAGAGACGCAACTGCACATTATAGAGAACAGAGCACAATAAAAAAAATTGGTGACCATCGCAAACCGTCAATCCTTCGGTAGCCGTTGTTTTTATGTTGTCCTACATGTGTCCTACAAATCTCTCAGCAGCTCTGACATGCATTGGCTGGTCACCAACTATGACAAACCGAAAGTAAGACGCTACGACGAGTTAGTCACCATGTGAATTGTGGTTGCCAACCTGGATATCTTTAGTAACAGCAGAAGTGTTTGCTAAACTCTAATGTGTATTTTTTTGGTTTGACTAATTGTTTAATTTCACTATAAACAAACAATCGCTCTTTATATAAAATATTTAACCACCTTACAGTATCATTTCAATTTTTAACGTAGAGTAGCATAGTAGTAAGAACATAAGTCAATAGAAAGGAAGAACAAAGTATCATCTAAATAAATTGCTAAGAAACGAGAGATAGCTTTCGACTTAGAAATTAAAATAGAAATCATAGATGTCTACCAAGCAGATGAAACAATTAAAAAATTAATTAAATTTGGTTTCATCGTTAATTATGTCTAAAGATCGAAGTGAAAGCAGCTATGAAATCCTCAAGAAGCAGCCAAAAGGCAGTCAGAAAAAGGAAGCATTCAAACCAGATGGTCAGTTAAATACTAAGCTGTTACTGCTTTATTAAACAATTTACATCAAGTTGTCAAAGTTTTCAAAGTAATAGCAGAATCCTCTCTATCCGCAGAATCTTAATTGGAAGGTGGTATGCATAGATGAATTTTACATTTTTTTCTTCCCCCAGTCTCACATTTGACGTTAGTTTTTTTATAATCTGTGTTATACCTAGTAGTTACGATCGAGTTGGCCATTATATTTATAACTGTTTGGACCCGATTAATACAATATTTTTTCACATTACACGCAAGTAAGATTTACTGCCGTAATAACAAGGAATATTAGTTATAAATAAAACACTGAACTTTTATATTTTTATTTATTGATACAACGTTATACTAAACTAACTCATTACTCTATCATTTTAATAGATTATTTCATGAAATTTCCACTGTCCACGCAAAAGCGAGTATATATAATTTACTGGAACTTGATTAAATGATTTCAAACTTATATTATTATAATTTATACCTTACGATTATCATTGAGCAGACTTTATAATTAGGCAGAATAATCGCATACATAACACATTTACTAGAATTATAAAAAAAAAGGGTCTATTAATCAGGAAAGTTACTTATTATCAACATTGATTATAACTGAAAATGCGCATATGATATATTTAAGAGACATTTTACTTCACACATTTTGTACGCTTCACGGATAACGACCCTTACTTACCCTTAAGTAGTGTTGCTAGTCACGCACAGCCTATATGGGTATGGTGCAGAGTAATGCTGTCCAACATAATCTAAACAAACAAAAATTATCAAAAACTAATAAATAAAAAAATATAAAAATAAATAAAAAATTGTCAAAATAAAATATGTATAAAAAATAAATGATGTACAACAGCGATTCTCAAAAACGATTCATATAGGTACCTCGTATGACATACTTTAGAGATATTGCAAGTGGGTTAAAAGGTCGTTTTTATAGTAAAGCTTTCTATTTCTCTTTTACCAAGACAATTATTCCAAAAATCTAATTTTCTTTTGAAGGCGGTTATTTTGTTACAGCTCTGAAACACTTGTCTGTTTACCTTGTAATGATAATTTAATTCGTTCAATTTTTGAAAATATCTACCATAAATAACAATCGAAGCAACCAAACTTTATCATACAAACGGTATCTTAAATTAAAAGACATATCTGTAAAAAATGTTTGTAACTCTGTTCTAAATTCAAATGTTAAAGTTTTACCCCTAGATAACCATCTTGCTTCTAAGAGAGGAGTATTTTTGATATTTTTCTCATTATCATCAGTATTCTCGTGGAGCTTTAATAGATGCTATGCGGAACGCTAAAGTTCCGGGCAGCACACTTTGAGTACGGCTGATGTATAGAAATCGAAATATATATTTATGCAGATATTAAATTCATATGTGAAATACTTTAATAATTAATCTGATTTTATTAAAATGAACATCGAAACTGCTAATAAATGAATCACACTTGCTTCGAATTCAAAAGCTACTTGATCCTAAAACTATGAGGGCAAAATGTACTGTCTGTTGGCCCTTTTTGCGTGATTGAGCAGTCTCTGTGTTAGATATCGTAATAAAAAATTAAAGCTAGGCTATAGTAAATTGGTGACAGACAGAACGCTTTGCGGTTCTACAAACCATTTAATTCAAGCATTGATTATATCTCCGGCGTACCCCACATTTGAAATATTACTCTTGAAGCAGCATCTCTGAGGTTAACATTACTGAATTCCCGGATAGTAGGTTCAAGAACCATGTAAAACGTGTTTTGATGTCAAAAGGCTATTATATAATGTTAATATATCAATATGTGAGCGATCGTGATGTCTGGAATTGACACCCCTTTCTGTACATCCGTATCCATAACTACTGTAACATATTAAACTATTATATAAACAGATAAGAATAAGACTTATTAAAAAAAGATGCAGATCGAGTTTCTTCCCGGTTCTTCTCGATGACTGCGTTACTTTCCGAACCGGTAGTAGTGTTGACGTTCATAAGCGTCTGCTTAGGGCTAAAATTGAATAAAGATTTTTGATTTTATTTGATTTTATTTGTGTTATTTCCGATGCCGATAGAGTTTCATTACAGTAAACCAGTCGCCGAGTTCATGTTTATCAATATGACTACCAATTACCCTTGTGCCACCACTTCACTTCTAAGCATACGGAACACTGACTTTGCGATACGGATAATTTTTGGTAACTTTATTGAAATGTGACTCTTTTACGTTATGATTATTACCCATTCGGTTTCTATCGAGAATAAGCCAATACATACTTTTTTAATATTTTGTCTAATCTAACAGCTGCAACAGATTTGTAAAGAGTAATAGTTCGAGTAAATTACGTACTTGGAACCGTGACTTCGGAAAACAACGCTCTAGTGAATGTTAGTTAGGCCAAGGTTTGTGGTGCAGCATCAAGAATAAAGAAACAGCCAAATGTTTCCACAACTTGGTGCCGATGCAAGAGTAATAGAAAGTTGTCGACAGACGGGATCGTGATGATAATTCAGCCTCTGAAATCGGAGATGATGTGCGGAGCACGCGGGGGAAATCAAGATATACACGAAAGTGACTAAATATCCGATATATTTCCTGGTTGACCATTGGGCTGTAACTGCCAGATCTTTTATAATGTATAGGTTTAGCGTTATGACTAAAATCTCACCTGATGCCAAGAGACTATGTGGACCAAGATGGTGGACACACTAAGCCTAGTGAAGAAACTAGCTTTCAAATGAAACTGCCGGAACATCACCTATAGTTATTTGGCAGCAGATTTTCAACTTGAAGGTGGTAAGCCAGTTGGGTATTAAAAAAAGCTCTACCATTAGGCTCATTACAGGTAGATTCGAACTCATGTCCATTGACGAGGCGTCCGTACACACTACCAACTGAGCCTAACTAATATCGATTATAGTATATTGAAATATTTTAGTATATTTAGAATTTGTTTTGACAGTGCTAAGGAAGCTGGTGTTCTTTTTATACATTTATGTTGAATTAGGTCTAACCATATTAAAATAACAAATAAGAGCAAACCGATTATAACAATCTGAACACTAATTATTTTACTTAAAACAACAATTCATTGTTTTGAATAGTATAAACCTAAGAACATATACAAACGATCAAATGCTACAATAATATTTCATTGATGAAGGCGTTACTTTTTGCGGAAATCCATAATTAAATGATTAAGTGTGTATTACTTTGCACTTCTGCTTAGAATTGATTGCCTGCTAGTTTCCCTGACATGAGTCAAAGTAGCCCACAGGTAGGGTACATCTCTTAATTTCTTAATAAATGATCTTTAATATTATATCTGAATTCTACGAGTATTTCGTAATACAAAAGTTAATCCGATTCGATATGCAGATATTGTTATTTTCCAAAGTAAATCGTCATATCATACACATCTCCATACCCTGAACTATACGCATCACGGTGCCCCAAAATTAAGTGCTCAGTTGTAGAGGGCCTGTGTGTGAACAGCTAAATTTGAGACGAATTGCTTGAGATGATAGCTTAGTTTGTAGTGTGCACGGACACCGCGTCAAGGGACGTCAGTTGGATCCATCTACAATGAGCTTGAGCTTTCGGTGAAAGAAAACATCGTGATAAAACCATAGTTTTAATTTGAAGAGATGATAGCTCAGTGGTAGTGTGTATGACTTCGCGTCAAGGGACGTGAGTTCTAATCCAACCAACAATGAGCTTGAGCTTTCGGTGAAGGAAAACATCGTGAGGAAACCATAGCATGGTGGTAGGGCTTTATCTAATGCCCGCCTGGCTAGCAACCACCCTCAAGTTGAAAACCTGCCGCCTAATACGTATAGGTGTGTTCCGGCAGTTTCACTTGAAAACGACGCGAATCCTTAACTATTAAAACAAAAAAAAACGAACTTCAGAAGATTTTTTTACACCGTGCTATAGTAATACAATGTTTTTTTAACACAATGCTTGAAATATATCACATCGGATATTTCATTTCACACTCTTGTCATATATTATTTAATCGTAACTTGGCCTTTTTATCTAAGCGATTTCCGATACATGATAAACATTCATAAACACCTAAAGAACTTTAATATAAGTTTAGATTTTAAGAAAAGTTGTACGTTTTACAGTACGGTCATAGGTTTACTTTTTAAGTACTGTAAAACGTTTAGTTTATATGGATTAATTTTTAAGAATAGACAGTTAGTTTATACATTTTTTAGGTACGGTCAAACGTTTGGTTTATAAAAAAACAACTATAAAGTGTTAAATAAAATGTATTGACACAGTATATAACGTGTTTACGTATTGACACAGCATATACCGTGTTTATGTCGATAACGAATGCGACTGATGCGGCATGCTCTCTCATATAACGCGCAAATAACAATTTGACCTCTGACATTGGGGAGAGGGGGCGCCGCTATCAACTTTTTGTACCGGTTCGAAAAAATAGTAGATCAGGGGCTGTCAACAAGTATTAGAATAAATATAAATATATAGCCACACATATTTTTATGCACAATTTGGATGTGTATAATTAAATCATAATCGGTGTATTAGAATTTCGTATCATTACAGTTGTAATTTTGAAGCAAATTATTTTTAGTAAAATTGTACTGAAGTATCACAGTTCATTCCAAAATCTGCACGAGATGTACTTAATTTTTTAAGATATTACATTGAAAATTCTTATCAACAAATTCGCACACGTAACTAGTTCTGCAATAGTAAATGAAAAACTTATTTATAATAATATCAGACCTTTACACAATTCTTTTACAACTTAACATTCTGTAATGTATAGAAATCGAAGTCTTTAGCTTAACGAATTGTCTCTTTCTATTAATATGGAATAATACTTATTCCTTAGGGAATTCCTTAGGGAATAATACTTATTTGTGGATGAGAAGTACCTCATGTTCTTTTTGAAGCAGTAACAACCCAAGATAATCATAATCGTATTTCTAATGTTAGTTAGGACATCAAAAATGAATATATTATTATTTTATAATTTAAAATATGAAGGAAAATTAATAATTTAGAAAGTTCCTATCAATATTTTACAATCTTTATCTAAACGTATAAGTTTATTTAGCATAGTTTCAATCTTGTAGCTAAGATTTAGATGTAGAACTTTCCACGGAGCTATTATTATAAGTTATGTTTCACCAAAATTAGCATCTGTAGGCCAGTTGTGATGCTTACATTAAGTAAAATTTACATAGGTATCCGGTTCGCGAAATGATTAATTTTATGTATGAGTGAATTAATTTAATTAGCTTTTGAGTATAAACATGTCTTAAAGTATATGAACATACTTATCTATCATGAAGGAAGTACCTACAAGTAACAGATGATAATATATGCATAAAGTAGGAGTGAAGGTTATCATAATGTTTATATATTATCATAGCTAGATAAAGTACAGAGAAATATGAAATTGTATATAAGTCCAATATCAGAAGCTGCAAATATAATACATTAACAGTAGGTTTCATTCGACACATAATTTTCATAATTATTGTATCTTTTAAAATTCAAATTTCGATGGACAGTACTGACGTACAAATTATTGTTTAAAGATCAGAATTTTGTTTGAAGGCAGTGGGTTTGTAATATTTACATAATTTTCTTTAAGTGTAATTGTTTTTTTATTGAATTACTGCAATTTTTAAAGTTGTTAAACCATTAACTGGTAGCCAAGAAATGTATGTATCCCTATTGTTTTTTTTTAATCTTAGGTTATTTTATTACAATATAATTACGTCCATTTTATATTCATTTTTAGTAATATTCAACATAACCAATTAAATATTATTAAATATAAAATATGATTAAAATTACTATCATTATAAAATTTATGTCAAAATAGAATTGCTTGGTTTCATAGTTTTTGATAAACTTATGTATTGCATATAGCAACTTAATTAAAGACTACTTAAAATTCAAATAGTTATAATAATATCTCTATAACACATTATTGAATATATAATGTTTGAAGAATCTGCATAGCTAATGCTAATATACGATATCTTAAATGTATGGTTTTAAATTAAAATTATTTTGTTACCGTATTATTACAATTATTATGTAATAATTTAAAGAAACGAAAAGTAAGTAATATTATTAAGGAATTTATTAAATTTTATAATTTATATAAAATTTAATACGAAACCATTTAACAATTAAAGCGGGATGTATAAAAGTCATAAAAAAAATATGGCAAGAAATTGTATAATTGTAAATATTTTTCTGTCATACTTGTTATACAATATTTCCCTCTCTAGTCTTTATCGAAGAGCAAGAGGCATGCAGACATCTTGTCAGTCGTTGAATAAACGTGAAAGTAACAAGTCGTGTAATCGTCATGTGTTCTCACAAATATTTTCTTATATTATTTATTGTTCAAATAGTATGTGAATTTTCACGTTAGTACATGGTTTTTACTGATAAATGTAATAAAATTGCTACGTTTTATGCATAATTAAATTTGTATTTTATTTGCAGAAGGACAGATACATAAAAAGTTTTTCCGTAAAGACTATACATACATAGAGGAAACGCAAACTTTTTACAAAATACATACTTTGCATAAAACTTGGCAACATGCTAGGAGAACGTGTTCTATGGAAGGTGCAACTTTGTTCTATGCCGATGACAAAGTGGAATTTGAGGTTGTGACAAAATTCTGGAAAGAAAAACAGAAGTTCCCGTGGATTTTCATAGGTATTTCCGACTTGATCGCCAAAGGAGTTTTTGAAACAGTTGACGGTATGTATCAAACATTTATATAGTTATGAATGAAATACATCGAATATAGCATATAAAGTCGAATATAGAATGAAAAATAGAATCAGGAAACAATGGGGTAGATGTGAAAGTTTATTACGTCAAAACATTGTTTAAAGAAAAGTAACCATAATATATGGATTTCATAAATTAAGGACATGAAACAAGTTTCTGAATTAAAGTCAAATATAAGGTTCTATATATTAACGGGAGACAGGTTCATTTACCAGAAGATAGAACACAGCATTTTTACAAGTATGCCAGTGTCCAATATGGCTAAATAAATACAATACGTAGGTAACCAAAAAGTTAAAGAGCCAATAGAAAACCTGCAAAGTGGAACATCAGTCCACTTAATATGATACGAATTTGTTTTGCTTTCAAAATTATGAAGCTAATATATAAGTATTCTAAATATTTTTTTTTATGAAACGCAGCAACGTGAGTGTACTACACCTGATGTTAAGTAAAATACAGTCATTGTCAGCGGCGGCTGACAATGATCGAAAATTCACTGACAGTCACCGTTCTCTTGCTGGCCTGCTTATATGTCTTCACGAATCGTTTGAAGGACTCAATATCTGAGGAAAGAGACATCAGAATTTTACGGGCATAATCATAACAGCGATTTATTAATCACGTTATAATTATTATTAAAAAACCTGATGTCGTTTGCTGTATTCGTGCACTCTTGTACTGCTTATTAGATAGATGCTGATGATACAAAACTCGTTTAAACACGTATTAAGCTAATTGCCCATTTTGATGTTTATAATAGAAAGTTTTTAATAACTATACCAAAACCTAATTCTGTAAAATTTCATGTAAATTTTAATTTCATTTTGTTTTTCACTTTGACAAGAAAAGATTCCACGACTTTTTATTTATTACAATTTGGTGCCATTTTGTAGTAATGACGATCGGTTACCAACATAATTAAGAAAGGGAAAAATAGTCACATAGTTGTTAATGTAAATAGAACTTGAAGAAATGCAGACAACAAAGTTATCGTGTAAGGATTCCGTTTTTCCTTATGGGGCTTGCAATCCTAAAAATAGTTTAGTTGATATCTAGTATAAAACGTATCCCATCAATCTTGAGTTATTCACTTGTTGAATATATGCCGAGTGATCTATATACATGATACAAAATACATTAGAGAGAAAGGCTCTGAAATTAGAACACAATTCAATTATGCATTGTAAAAACGATTAAAATTTAAAGCTTTTTATGTTATAGGAGTACCAGTGGTAGATGTTTTTAACAACTGGGAGCCAGGAGAACCTAATGATGCCGGTGGTATTGAAGACTGTGTGACTATGGGTCATGTAGAGGGCTTTATGAACGATATAGATTGTAATAGAAGGTTTCCTTTTATTTGTAAGAAGACTCTTGCCTCTGTGAGCTGGAACGTAGAGTGTGAGATGCCAAATAAAGGTATATTAAAATATATCATATAATTGACGCTATATCTAACATGGACAGTAATCGGTAAAATCTCTCAACACGTCTCTTGTAACTGAAAGTAATTATTATTAGGGGAGTTCCTTACATTTCAACTTCATTCGATATGGAATAATAATGGATGATATATTGTTGTTGTGATATTTGATAGAAATATTGTATTTACGGCATGAAAATCTGTGCTAAGTTATTTAAAGATGTCCTGGTAAATGTAGAGGTTAGCGTCTTTGATCTAAAACATATTCAAGTATGTCAAATCAAAATACTTTATTCAATTTAGGCCCTGAGAAGGCGCTTATAAACATCAGAACTACCACCGATTTGGAAAATAACCCAGTCATCAAGAAGAACTGGCAAGAAACTCTATCTGGTTATATCTTTAATAAGCACCTAAATATAAAAAAAATGCATTTGCAATAGTTTTAAGCAGATGGACAGAAATGGGTATTCTTTCCAGACATCACTATCGTTCCCATATTGTTCCAACCTAAGGTTGAATTGAAGTGAAATTAGCACATCAGTAGTGAAGAATTGTCGTTCGTTTACTGCAATGCAAAATTATCAAGTTTAATGATGTTATCTAAGTTTGGTTCTGAGTTCTGGTTCTCTTTAGCGATTCTGATTTAGTTGTCATCAATTGGTATACAGTTTTCAGTTATCTTATCTGACGGATTAGTCTGCCAAATGCTTGACAAAAAGTACACTATTAATGAATGTACAGTGAATAGTATGATGAGAGTTTTTCGATTCGATTATCGAAATCGATCGATTAATCGAATATCGATTAAAAGAAATAAAAACATAAGGTAATAATTATTCTGTTACAGATTACGTTTTTAACGGGTATTTCGGTAAATGTTATAAATTTGGTTTGATTCCCAAGAATTGGACAGATGCTTACACCTTGTGTAGCGCTGAGCAATCTTATTTAGCTGTTATCAATAGTAAAGAGGAAGCGGACTATCTTGTGACGTTAATCGAGAAAACACCGAAAAATATAAAAGACAAAGTCTCATTGGCTGTTTTCCTTGGTCTTCACAACAGGAATAATGATGGTTGGACTACTGTAAAAGGTGAATATTTAGAAATAATATAATATAACTAATAAAATAATATTAAAAAAAAGCTGCACCAGAAACTGATCGGTTCGGATCAGTGAGGCATTTTGAGGTTTATAATATTCTACAAACACTTAATATATGACATTATGAATATTAATTAGAAGCCTTTAGCGGATTTTATATTTTTTATGATTATTGAATTCAATTTTCATAAGGAAGCTTTAAATATTAATATTAAATTCTGACATCCTATTATTGTATTTGTAAATTCAAATCGAATTAGTTTTGGATGACACTTTATTAACTATGATAAACATTTTTTCTTGGAAGTAATAATGTAAAATGTACCTTGCGTACTGGTACAACTACATTCAGTCTGCATATTGCACGTAGTACTTGTGAATCTTCTAATATTTGAATATACATAGTATTTAATTACTAATCATCAATTTTATGTTAGTGCTTTATTACCTTATCAAGGAGAGATGCAACATTTTAGTGATAGGAATATATAACTTGATCTAGTCTATTCTACACTAGTTAGAACCCAGCAACAGCAATTATACATCAATATGAGTTTTCCTTATAAACTGAAATACGTTTTGAATTGAAATTATTAATTTTTATAATGATTTCTTATGTTTACGCGAATATTATTCATTGAAATAAAACTAATTTAAACGGATTTTACCGCGGTTATTTATTGATTTTGATCCCGACGTTTCGAAAGCTTTTCAGCCTTCGTGGTCACGGGGCGGACTGGACCACGAAGGCTGAAAAGCTTTCAAAACGTCGGGATCAAAATCAATAAATAACCGCGATAAAATCTATTAATTTTTATTTTTAGAATTGATCACCCTTCCTCTTGCTCAAGTCCTTGCTCATAGTTATTACTGGAGAAAATAATATACTAAACTTAGTAATAATAATATTATTTAAACACGTATTAATTATACTTGAAAATAACTTTATGACGAGACCACTCTTAGACACGTATACGCAGAAACAAACAGTTAATCTAAAGTAGATAATAATTATACAACATAATATTTTTTCAGGTGTATCTTTAGAAGATAGTGGATATTCTGAATGGCGAGACGGGCAACCAGATGGAGAAGAAGACAAGTCGTGTGGCGCAATGCTAAGCAATGGACTACTAGATAGCATAAAGTGTAACGAAAAACACTTTTTTATCTGCGAACACGATGTTCAAGCCGGTTTAGATGACAGATTTGGTTAACTGTATACATTAAAGATATTAGTATTAAACATATAGTACCTACCTATATTGATGAAATAGACTAAAAAAATATAATACGCTGTTTTGTACCAACAAGAATGTGTTTTATGAATGTCTGATTTCAACATACCTTTTTTTCATTCGTTTCATATCATTTAGCAATATCATATAATATTATATATAAAAATATCGTGTCACAGTGTTATTCGCCCCCCCGCCCCATAAACGAATTTATCCACATTAAAAAAAAATTGTTGCCATACGCCTCTGAAACGGCTGGTCAAGCCGAACCTTTACTTTACCGACTTTTATGAAACTTTAGGTAGGTCTGAGAATCGGTCGTAATTTATTACATACCTCTAAGTGATAAGGGTGGTCCACCGCAAACATTTATTTTTATTTTGTTGACATTTTTTTTTACGATATGGCCTGAAACAATGTCTGTCGTTCAGCTAGTATTGAATATAATTTTGTTTGCCATTAATAAGATATTAAAATAAATTGATATAGCGTTAAAAATACTTCAGAAAGCAAATTGAGATATTTCTACGAAAGTCCAAATATAATAATAAGAATTTTGTTCATTTTATTTAAACTTTACAAAGACATGTACAACAAGTATACTAAAAGTATAATTACGAAAAATAATTGCTTTGAAGAACATATATACCTATGCGTATGGTACAGTGACTCCATGCTTCGTTTAAAGAAAACATTGTGCATGGATGTCGATATATTTAACTAAATTCCTCGAGGTTAAATGTCAAGTATTTTGGCTTAGAAGTTATATCGTGAGATTAGATGATTTCTCATCTGTTCTATTCTAGTCTATACTGTTATATCGACTACTATCGAGTAATACGTTTGAAACTAAAAAAAAAATAGGTTTATATTCCATATAAGTGCAAAAATCATCATGCACTTTTTAATGTAAGATTCACTTATTTTTATATGCTTTCATAAAATAACGATTTTAATAATTTTATTATTATGAAGTTTACATCAATTCATTTCTTTAATTTTTCTCTCAATTTTTTCTGACGCAGTTACATTCGTGTAGACTATTTTTACAACTCATGTGTCACAACTTGAAATTGAAATAGTGAAATAATCATTAATGTAGACCTTACTTATTTTTTTATTAAAGCAATGATGCCTTAATGAAGACGTGAGTTTGAAGAAAACGCGATGAAACCATGGCACGGTGCCAATGCATTTTTTAAAGCCCGCCTGGCTAGCTACCATACTTTTTTATTAATGTGGTGTTCAAAATCGATTTTCAATCAGACCGTAGAGGTTGCCTCGAATCATACTTGGTCTCGTTCCACAATCGTTATATTTTACAACAGAGCTTCCGCTTACTACAATCTGTATTCTAAACAGTCGTCCGTGCTGTTGCACGTTCTTAATTCATCCGCCTCACACAATCGCGTTACTACCGAGAATAACACTTAATCAAATAACCTACTTCTTATAAAGTCATGACACCAACATTCTAAGGTCAATATAACAGCTTTTATAAATGCAAAGTATAGTTATTGTTCGTAGTTGAATCACCCCATTGATTAAAAGTATGTTATTATGTTTCTAGTATTACTATGTGTCCACACCAATAAGTAGTAGAGGTGGTATTTAATATTACGGACTTTCTCATCACAATACACTACCGTGGTTTAGGCGGTAGGAGGTAAGCAAAACTTATCAGGTAACAATTACCGTCAAACTACCCACATTGCCAACCAACAACAAATTGCAACCAACCTAAAGTTAACATTCTGACGCCTATTTGGCATATAGACATGCAAAATATAGGCATATTCTGAAAGTTGTACTCGAGAGCCATTTCCTCCACTATGGTTACCGTGTTCACCTTTTTGTGCCACATCGTAACTTAACATCAGTTGAAATTATGGTCATAACGCTAAATCCTATAAATTAACAAAAATATACTTTGGTCGAAAACAAGTGTGTCTAAGAGTAATAATTATATAAAAATAATCTCATTGACACTTAGGTCATTGTTATATTCATAATTATCCAAAATATAAAGAAAAAACTTTCATCGTAATCTATAACGAATTTCTTACTTATTCAACTTAGTAAACGAAGTAATACTTCGAACTGCTGAAGAGTTTGATATACATTAGTGCCGGTATTATTTTATTTATGCTTTTACAAGCATTTCAAAATATCAACCAAGCTAATTACTTAACGAGAAGAAAACTAAAGTATAATACAATTTTTAATAACTGTGATCGTTGAATTGAAGTATAGAGAAAATGCATCTTATTTTTATGCTTTCGTTGTGAAATATTTTCATGAAGATTAACTATCTTATTAAATGTATTAATTTTTAAAAGTGTCGCAGACTTCCTTAATAGCGTTAATTGACAATAGTAATAACTGTAATATAATGAGTCTCGTAAGTATAATAAGTTAATGAAACTGAACAATAGGTTACCTGTGAAATTGCCCTTCTGCAGTACTGGCCATTTCATATCAAAATATTTTTTATTTGGCTAAGAATTCTAATTTTAAATTAATTTTAGCTAGCCAGGCGGGCATTATAAAAAGCCCTACATCATGCTATGGTTTCCTCGCGATGTTTTCTTTCACCGAAAACTCAAGCTCATTGTAATTTCGAAGCGATGATAGCTCAGTTGGTAGTGTATAGGGACGTCGCGCCAATGGACACGAGTTCGACTCCACCTGCAATGAGCTTTAGCTATCGGTGTAGGAAAACATCATGATGAAACCATAACATGGTGGTAGGGTTTTTTCTAATGCCCGCCTGGCTAGCTACCACCATCAAGTAGAAATTCTGCCGCCAAATACCTACAGGTGTGTTGCCGCAGTTACACTAGAGAACCAGTCCTCCACTAGACTTCGCATCCACATCGTCACTTAACATCAGGTGAGATTGTAGCCATAACACTAACTTTAAAAAATATATATAATTAAAGATTATATTTGCATATTGTTCCTGTATTGATGCGTTTAAAACCACGCCATTTTATTGTAAACTTTTTCATGCTGATGTCACTCCTTTTAATAGTAAAATAGATTACAAAGATGTGTAGCATTTGTGTGTAGTCATAGAATGACATTAAAAGAGCTCAGGACACCTATTATGTCTTAAGAAAAAAAGTTACGTTAAAAACTGCTATATCACAAGGAAAATCGATAGATTTCTTGTACCATGTTGAATTGAACGAGAAGAAACAGACTTTGGGTGGCATTACCTGAACGAATAATCAACATCATTCATTTTTTAGCGAGGCAAAGTCTGGCTTTTTGGAGATGATCAGAAAAAAAAATACCTTTCTGATAATGGTTTTTTTTAAAGCTGGCTGAATGTACCCCTAATTTTCATAATGTGCTTGTAGAATACATTGCACTTATTTAGAAATCTAAATCGCACCTAACTCATTGCGTTGATTAATATTCAGAATGAAATAATACAATAAATACTTCCCAGGAAGAGAACAGCATCTGAGATACAGGCTCGGCATAGTTCAGGCGCTAGAATACATAGATAATTAGCAAAATTGCATGTCGTAGGATAAATTGTCTGCATTATAATGTTTATATAACCCCGAACAATGTCGAAACATCATACTGGTATACATACACCAGTTAGTAAAGTTAAATGATAAGAGTCAAATTTTTCGCTGCAATATAAAGCAACAGTGATTTAATAATTGCTCATTATTGTTGTCGAAATCACCGACGATACTCAATTTTTAATTGTTATTAAAATGTACGTAATTAGTTTATATTTGTTATTGATAAGTAAGTCGGTTCATACGTTTGTAGGTAAGTTATTTAAATACTTAATTTTAAAACACTTATAATAAAGATACGTACTGTATTTATATGTATGTATGTATTTATTATATATGTATATTGTATTATTCTTTTTTTATTATATATATTTATGTTATTGTAATTATTCGATAGATTTTTTTTTCTATTGCACCTACTTTGCTTCATCTCTGCATCACCCCAAGGTTGACTGGTAGAATATGCCACAGACATTAAGTCCTCCTTCTATACAGATTGCCCATAAAAGTGTAATAAATAAATAGATATATCTATATGAGAGCATGCAGATATGCAATGTTATTGAACAGACTCAGGAAGAGACAAAAGTTGCGATTATGATTTATAAAAAAATGTTTATATTTTTGTGGCATACTTTTAAATATATTTAATTTGATTCGTTTTTTTTTTTAATTTTCACCTATCGAATTATTTTATTGATCGGGTGTTGACTTAATTAACAAATTGGTTTTTAGTCTGGAAACCTATCGTTAATTATTTTCGTGACGATTATCAGTTCTTGGAAAAAACACAGAGTTTTTATAAAATACATAAAACAGCACTAACATGGTCCGAAGCTTTAAACAAGTGTCGTTCAGAAAATGCAGAACTGTTTTATGCACGTGATAAAGATGAATTTGAGGCCGTGTCCGAGTATCGCAAAACATTAACGGATCAAGTGAAAAGCGACTACGTTTCGGTTGGCATCTCAGCTAATTTCATACCCGGTGCATTTGACACGATCGATGGTATGTATGTATACTTCGCATGATGAATATTTAAAATATTAGTAATAATATGTACTTATGTATAATTGTTTACTTTTATTAAAATAACCGGAAAAACGTTTAATCGAAGTGGTCACCTCAGATTTTAAAACAGATTTACAATATCTATGACTGTACTATAGATGCTATTTGTATATATAGACGCTATCTATTTACTGTTGCTTTTATGGGGAATCTCAGTGTCAGATAATCATGTCTTCAGAGACTAACTACAAATTCTGATGTAAAATCTAAATTGTGTGAGAGCAAATCTAGTCCTGATGATAATCGAAATATTACTTTCACATCAGCTTTATGATGTTTTCGAAATATTCAACAGAGAAGAGATTATTTTTATCTCATTATCGTCACAATTGCTGAATCACAGACACCTTGGACATCGAAAGTATCTCAAAGTAACGAAAATCTCTAGGCTTCAGCACTATATTAGTTATTCGAAACAGACAGAAATTTATTACATTTACAATTAAGTATATGTATTATATGTTCTTATCTTTTCTGAGAAGTAAACAGTTGAAGAGGGCATGTTTATTTTTACGTTGTAAGATAAACATAGAATTGATATCTAGCCTCTATATCGTATTGAAAATATCGAATGTCTCCAGATACGCTCGATTCGTTATTAAAAAAACGTTTACGATTAAATGGTATAAGTGAAAATGTTAATGATTTTTGTCAGAACTGGATTTCAGAACAAAAAAAAACTATTACTCTCTATATTTTGTTGATAACTGAATTGCAGGTATTCCACTTAGTAATGTATATTATAAATGGAATGAAAATGAACCTAATAATGCGGGCGGAAAAGAAAATGGTATCGAATTGAATATGGTCAAGGGCACGATGAATGATATTCCCTTAAATGATAAACGACTGTTTATTTGTAAAAGAACTCTATCGTCGTTAAATTGGAATAATTGTTACGATCCTGTGTCCGTCGATGGTAAGTCTTAAAAATTATATGATTTCAGTTTCAGTTCAGGTTTAGGATGAATAGTCTTTTGAATTTGAAATATTAAAACTTTGTTAAGATTGTCACCTGAAACATTAAAGGCTATGTTTTCGGAATTCGGTATATTAACACTGCCCTCTCATTACATTCTTGGCAATTTAATGTATTTCCAACTTGGAAAAACTGGATTTCGTAAAAAACCGACATAATTTAAATACTAAAAATCTTGACGTACTAGTGAATCCATATTTTAGACTCATTGTTAGTAAGACTGGTAACGGTTTTTAGGTAATAGTATTAGGTTTTACAACACAGTTCCACTAACACATTCCACATTTGGCGGACAGTAAGTTCTAGCATCTTGTCAAGCGGGTTTTGATGTCAATTGGCTATTATAGGGTGGATCTATGAACGATGCAGATTTCTAGAATGTACACCCCATTCTGTGCATCCGCTAAAAACTATTGTAAATGTTTTTTTTAAACTAGATATAACCAAATCGAGTTTCTTGCCGGTTCTTCACGATGATTGGACTATATGTCGAACCGGTAGTAGTTTTGACTTTCATAAGTGTCTTCAAATTGAATAAAGTATTTTGATTTGATTTGTTGTCTTTTGAGTTACACGGCCTAAAATAGCATATTAAGAACAAATATAAAATGAAGTAAAGCTTAGGGCTTTTTAGGTTTTCTTAGGTATGAACCATATAATCCAAAAATGATGACTATTATGGAGTCTATAGACTGTAACTACTGTCACGCTAGCCTGGAAGTTTCTTTTTCGCAGCGGAACAAACGGAAAGTCTCTGTAAAGGAGGTTTCACTGTGTGTATGGTAGATGCTACCTTGTCGGGTACAGATTTTTACCATTCCGGTATATATATTTTTAATTATATTATTTACAGAAAGTACTGGGCCTAATCCAACACAAGCTGTATCTATAGATTCTTCAATTAATAATGAACCTTCACGTCAATGTTGTAAAGAAGGTATGATTCCAAATAATGACAGATGAATGTAATATTGTCGTATCGGTAATTTCAATATTTGGCGTATTAAAATAATTTCAGGTTATACGTATAGTGAGGCCAACGGATCTTGTTACAAATTCGTATTTAATCCCAAAACTTGGACAGAAGCTTACGAGTACTGCAGGATGGAACAGTCATATTTGGCAATTATTAATGATCCATTAGAAGTTTTGTTTTTAACAGCTCTGGTTAAAAACGCGTCAAAAGAAAGAATAGCTGACATTTATACACCTGGTTCCGTACATCTCGGCTTCTATAAGCGTAAGAATGAAAGCTGGGTTACACTTAAAGGTATTGTTTTCCTTTTAAATCATGTTTCTGAAACTTACCGATATATTCAAGGTTCATATTTTATATGGGTTATTTTCCATATTAGAGTAAATAATAATTATGATACTTAAAAGAACGCTCTGAAACTTATTAAACCGATACAACGCTATGTTACGATCGTAATATGTGTAATTCGTAAGCTCATTGTTTTTATTTTCAATATTTACAAACATAAAAGCTGAATTATATTAATACAAAAATTAAAAGGATAGTTGTGGAACAGGATGACTTTTAAATAGATACAGAGATAATCGAAATAACACTACAACTTTTTTTTTACGATACGTACTTAGTAGTTGATATTAGATAATATTAATATTAATGTAAAATTTTATAAATATTATCAAATTTAGGCCAAGCAAACAAATTTAATTTGAAAAACTACACACCATAGCTTACTCAAGAATTTATTAAGATATTCAATTATTTATTATGTAAACGAACAGTGATACTTCATGATACATAATAAATTGTCTTTGTAAATTTTCCAGGAAAACCCATCGAGTTAAGTGGATATACACGTTTTGGCTACGATAGCAAACATTACGATGAGAATTTACTATGCGGTGCAATGTTTTATAATGGAGAGTTGCGTGATATAAGTTGCAACGAAAAGTGTTTATTTATATGTGAACATGAATCTTAAAATAATGTTAAAAATCTATTAAAGAAATTTAGTCTATCCTCATCAAAGTGTATTACAAGTATAACAACGTACAAATGTATCCAAGAGTTTACAGACTGACAGCTGATATTTGAAATGCCGAAGGTAAATTGTAATAAATAAATTCTTTCTTATTAATTTGCTCTATAACAAGCCTTTTTCACTTCATTAAATTTATTAGCGTTTAGAGCTTAGTTATCTATGGAGTAAAGTCCTTGTTAAACACTAGTTTACCACTTTGATGTGGTGTAGGCCCCTCGTGCGATGTGAAATCTATAAATATACATATGTATATGCGTCTGCGTTGTTGTTGTAAACGTTGTTGGATTATTTACATTTGTATATACAAGGAAGAAGCGGCTTTATAGTAGTTTATGAAACTGTTGCATAATGTGGGGTATTAAAACAAGGGTGAGTGCTTAAAAACTAAATCGTAGGCGAAATTTTTAACAGTATCACACGGGTCTTTTAATACGTAGTTATGTGCAATTTCATACACTACTTTATCTACTCTGACACATTAGAATTGAACATATTAAATAAAAATCAAAGTTGAAATAGAAATAGTTTATCGGTTATAAGAATTATTCCAATTTTATATATTGCGTACCATTTTTCGTGGCCGCATTTATAATATCGGGCCATGTTTTCTTCACATTTCGGCACGATATTGGTAATGAAATAAAAATGTTCCAATACAAGTTACTGCAAGAAGAAAAATCTTCAAAATAAAATAATGAATGTCCTCTTGGTTAATGCCATATTGTACAAACTATGCAAACAAAACTTTGAAAAGTCATGGGATTACATTTAATTCGTAATTATGTATTACTATTTCATTGATCATTTGGTGTTTAGATGAATTCGTTTAAACGATGCATAATAATACATGTCTCTTTTTCGCGCCCCGTATAAAAACATAATGTCGTACTATCCCGTTCATTGCAATATTACTATGTGCGATTAGCATGCCACTTGTTTTGTTCAAATATTAATATAATGAAAATTAATGAAGGTAAGGTAATACTTTTATAATATCATTGGTTTATCTATGACTTCTGAACTGTCTGTCTCAAGTTTATAGCGCACAACTTGTTATTGCGTTATCTTCTCTCTCTTGACTGTTTGACTGTTAATATTGTATTTTATTTGTACATTATTGTCGCACATTAGTTTGTCACTTAAATTAAGACACAAAAAATAGAGTATGAAGCTGTAAAGGATATAAAAGTAATTCACATTGTTGCTAGCGATCAAAGATATAACAAATAAGCTACAATAAACAAATAATAACAAATAGGGTTAAAAAAATTGTAATTTCATTTTTTTATTTATACACACATACATGGTTATACAATCTTGTAAGAAATATATATATTTATACTTCCATACTTTTGTTACAATAAGGTACACTTTCTGAGGACATTTGTAGGAAGTAAACTATAGATCCGATTTTAAAAATTCTTGTCAATGATAAAAATATTAAACACTACCTAATACTTATTATACGCTATATTTTATCGTATGTAATTTTATAGTAAACATAATATTTTATGTTATCGGTGTGCTTAACGTGAAAACCTGAGCAGTTTTAGTTTAGGACATTATTCTTTCGACAGATGTTGTGGAAGGCATGTAAGCTATAAAATTTTGTATTAAGAATCTGTAAGGTACAAAATAGTGACCATAAAGTTAATTATATCTTGCAAACTTTAGGTAAGAACATAAAATGAGAAAACCAACAGGCGATGTAGAAATTGAAATGGTGTATAGTGGAATTTTATAGAAGACAAAACCATGGAGCGTAATTATGTATATGATACAAACATTTCTTCCAATATAAACTAGAGAGACGTATTGACTTTATAAATCACTAATCATTTTAAAAATTAAAGTTTATACATTTTAAGTTATGATTGTATATTTTAAGATAACATATTTTATTTATTATGATAAACATGAAAGATAATAACAACGGCTTTCATACGTAATAAAATCTAATACAAAATTAACAATATTTATAAACACACACTATATAAACTGTTATTCAGGTACTAAACTCAGTTGTCGCTGAAAACCACTTTCCCAACAAACGGAAGAATACGTACAAACGGTCCACCATAGGATAAGGCATATCGAATTGGTTCAAAGTACCAAGCGATCCAAGATAATAGAATCAAATAGAAAAATCCCGTCACAAGCCGATCCAAGAGGTAAAGTCTGCAAAATGAGATAATAATTCATAAAAATATATTTATATTATAATAGCAATAGTATTCACCAAAACGAATAACGAAAAAAAAAATATTATAAAATTTTGGCCATAACTTTATATTTCCGTTTTATTTATGGCGAACATTTATTCGTCGATGTAGTTTTCTATATCAGATGTACTCTTAAACTACGTATTAATAATCACTTGTAAGAATTTTCAACGTTATAAAAATTTGTAAATTCGTATGTTAAAGTAAAAAAGCCGTTAAACTTATCAAACTTCGGGGGACGAGAGTTTTAATAATCCAGTTTGGTTTGAAAATAACAAATCACCACTGTACAACTGTAGAACCACTGTTTATGGAAAAAATAAATAAATAAAAGATAATATACAGTTTACTTTTTTCTATAAATAACTACAGAAAGAGGACTCTAACAAATTAAACCATAACAGATTTTATGATGTAAATTATAAAAACATAATAATTATTAAATTTGTTAATTTTTATTTGAAAACAGTGTTTAATATGCATCATGTAATAACAAGATATCCATTCATGAATGTTGCATGTACTTGTTATGCATATACCTTGGCTTATACACAATTTATATTAAACAAAGAAATCTAGCTTTCGGTAGATTCTTCAGGTTTTCTTCCATGCAGTACAGTTTCCCCCCAATCATGCAACTCTCTATATAAGGCTCATCTTCTTTGCTATTCTATATATATTATATTCTACCTTGGCTTATACATATTTTATGTTAAACAAAGAATACTTACATATTGTTATGTAATCTAGCTCTCGGTAGATTCTCCAGTGTTTCTTTCATGCAGTACAGTTTCCCACCAATCATGCAGCTCTCTATATAAGGCTCATCTTCTATGATAGTCAAGTCCATAGGGAAGAGCGCTTGGTCCATAGGATTAAGGATTGTGACCAATGATTTAAAATTTTCAGTATCGAACCACCATTCACGCGTTGTGAAGTATTGGAGGACTTCTAAACCCACTGATATCCTGTTTTGAATACGCACCATGCTGTAATATCAAATAAAATAATTTAAGCTCTATTCTCTCAATTATCTTTGCCTGCGCCTCCGCCCAGGTTTTTCATTTAAACAGGTTCAAACATTTCATGATTTATTTTATATTAAAATTTTAAATGTCTAATTTTTATAATCACTCGGCAAAGAGACGGCACCGTTCTTGATGATATTACTTGACAACAGACCAAAAAATAACCAAAAATAAAAACAGAAATAACGCTCATCACCGAGAGTTAACCAATTCGTCGTACCGCTGTCATACTATCTTGTCGACAACTGCATACACACTGACTGCTCCTGAAACCAGGCTAGTCAAAAGAGGGGGCATTAAGACGGGATTATAATTTTATACATGGTTACAACTCAAGTACAGATCTCTACCCTCCTTGATTGTTAGATGAACACTGCCCAATCCCGAGACACTATACGCATAAGTGACCAACTATGGGGATCTTACACTTTATATGTGGTGATCGCGAAATCAGATACAATTTTATTGTCATAGGGTTCCGTTTAATCTTCAAAATCAAAAACCTCATGATTATATATTTATTTCTCTGTCTGTCTTTAAACTTGCGATTTTATTGTTTTTGAGTTAGTAATAATATGAATAAATATTATTCTTTATAAAAACAATACTTACAAACGTTTTTGTCTAAAGATGAAAAGTAGGAAATCTATAAAGTAAGCCGGAACTAAGTGATAAAAGAAAACACAGAGATCGTGTGTGAACTTGTTGTGTCTAATGTTCCCATCTGGATACCAAAGTGGACCTTCGAATGGATATTTTCTTACTGTCGCTTTACCGATGTCTAAGACTTGTTTCCAAGTTGTATTTCTATCGTCTCCTGTCGTTAAGTTGAATACTGGAATCTCAGGCGACCTAGAATAAAATAATAATACTTTTAGATTCACTGTAAATGCTATAGTTTATTATTGAATAATACAATACAGGTAATGAATGCTATCTTTAAATTGTAAGAAATTTAAAGAATTTATAAACTGAATAATTAATGTATTTTTGACTTCAATTAATTAATATACTCGTTTTAATAATACATGTCGAGTTATAATTAGTAATTTCTAGAAGCAATCCGAATTAAGAAAAAACAGCTAATTCTTATTACTCTGTATCCCAAATTCAATTGCAACAATGCAATTTTGTGGTTACTTCCTGGCGATACAGAATAACGTAATGGTTTGTAGCTGTTTATTTCGTTAGGTTGATTCCTATGTTGATTTGAAATCTACATTCAAATTGGTATTTGTTTTTAAATGAAGATTATTTTAAAAAGTTAAGTATATATGGCTATTTTTTATTTTATTGCCACTCTTAGTAGATTGCTACCAATGACAAAATAAAACTTAAAAGGTAATTAAATGTAACTGGTAGATTGTTTGTCGATGAAAAACAGATTACACAGTATATTATTTCACTGTTTTATATGAATCACATAAAAGAGACGAACTTCTTAGCAAACCATGCGGGTGCAGACAGGATAACTCCGTCAAGATCCCGGGAATTGTGATGTAGGTTTACGAGGTCCCTTTTCGACGCGCGTCATCACTCGCCTTCACTACTCGTATTTCTCTCTCAGCCCAGCCAAAATAGGTAGGAGCCTGCTAGCGCAGCTTTAGAGGAACGTTCTAGTATATAACTTACTGCAGTCCTGGACTGGTTTACACTATTGCATTTTAATACTAATTCCTAACTAGGATCGTTCACTTCGACAATTCATTCTATGAGATTAACCAGTCCTATCATTATGGTATTAATTGTAGTCTAAGGTAACCATGACGTTCTCGATCATCATTTTCATGTATGATCTTACAGTACTTATCATCAACATCTACATTAAAAAACTTAGACAATGTTTTACCTCTCAATGCTTTTGCCAACTTTGTAAGCTATGACAATAATTGCATTAATGGCTATGTCCACAGGAATTACTTCCGCATGATAATGTCCATAGCAATGCATTGACCGTATCACTCCTTTACCCGCACCAACCATTAGCCCAATTGGACCATTTAGATTATCAACCCAGCCAGGTGTAGGCTCCTTGTATGTCGGTGTTACTGTAACATCATCACCAAGGTTTTATAATCTAAGGAAGCTGGATTGCTTAAAATATTTAATGGAAATACATCAATATCGTTATATATTATATATAACAAATAATGGCTAGAGTATAAACTAGTTAAAAATTTGTAGCTAGATTATGTGATTAATTTTGTTGCGCTCATCACTTTGTCGTTAATTGATGGTGTTATCTAAGTCGATCTAGACCTAGATCTAAGTGGATATATCTAGATAAATATTATCAAGATTAATTACTTTATTTATAAGAAACACACCTTGTGAGAATATTTATTATCTAAAAAGTCGCAAAACTTGTCACAGTATTCGAGACTATTTTTTCTTTTTGCTGATTGTATTTTTTTATAATTATTAACTCTAATCTAAATAATTTTTCAAGTTCCTATGTTAATTTATTATGACTTAGTAAAGCAAGAATAAATTTATACAATATAAATATGAAATCCAACTAACCTATACTAGGTCTTACAACAACTACGGGTAGGTCTGGGTAATTTTCTCTGACTAGAGCTTCAGCTAATCTTTTGGAGTACGTGTAAGAGTTAGGATGCATCTTCAGGATAGTTGGCGCCAGAAGGTTAAGTTGTTCATCAGATATCCAGCTAGCTGCCTGTAGTACTTTATGCGGATCTGCGGGAGGGTCATGGACCTAGAAAAACATTAGTATATTTCCAATACAAATATACAGTTATAATTATTATTATTATTACTTCGTTCGCGTGGGACTATATTTGTTTTATAAATTTTTGCCGGCTTTTGTAATTTTTTAATACTGCTTCGCTCTTATTGGTGGTAGCGTAATGATACATATACAAAAGTCTTCTCTAATGAATGCTCTATCACATAGTAAAATATTATTTGAAATTCTACTGGTAGTTCCTAAGATTTGCCCGTTAAAATAAACAAACTTTTCCGCTTTGTAATATCAATATAGATGAACTGATTTGAAATGTCTAATTTACAACGAAAAGCAGCTGCGGTTATGATACTACCACAGTTGAATTTTGTTTAAGTTCATATAATATAATTACCGTTAATTTTTCACAAATTATAAACATCTTGATCCGAATTGCAAGCAATATTTTTTTTTTGGTTTATAGGAGTACTGGAAAGTAACAGTCTTGATGGTAATTACAGTACAATTAAAAAACAATACGAACTACCGTATAATTAACTCACGAGGTTGTCTTCGGGGCTGATTATGAAACGCGAACGCCAAAGTAAAACCACTATAATACGTTTGTTATGTGCATATATGAAAAAGTTCTATAAGTATTATAAAATCAAATCCTCTGTCACATCTGTCTGTCTGAAGGCGTTAAACTCAATAACTATATAACGGATTTTTATACGTTCTTCACAAAATATACGGACCAAGTTAGGAGGAAAGTTTAAGTGTGTAACACAGTATAACTTCGGGTGAATTGGCTAAAATATGGCGATGATTATTGAAGAAGTCAGAAAAATCATGCTTATTAGGCGCTTTAGTGTACTGCACCGCGTAAACCAATTATATGAAAGCAATTTATTACAAAATTATTTATCTTAAAAAGATCTATTAAACTGTAGCATCCTTCAACAATTATCCAAGCGAAGCCGGAGCTGGCTGCTAGTGTATCATAAAGTTTTTTTTATGGGTGACTGGCTAAACATACATCTAATTTTACTCGAATACATGTTCCTTTTTGTTATTTAAATGGGACTGATATTACCACCACATTTTGGGAATATTATACAAGATTTACGGCTTAGAAAGGAAATGTTATTTACACATAATGACGAATTTATAGAGTATACTAGATACCTAAACCTGACCCTGTTTCGCTAGTCGTGCTAATTATTCAAGAAGTTAATTCAAAATATTCTAGGTAACATAGATTCACAGAAGAAACACATTATTTATTTAATTCCCCACTTTTCTTTGCTATAGATGTGCTGTGGACTGAAGGGAAAGTTATGTGTTGACTTTGGTATAAGAAGTATACAACTTATAATGAAATGCAAGATTATGCAAAATTACACGAATTTTGCAAAAAAAAATTTTTGGATTAAACTATTGTGTTACCTTTTCAGCCATTCTTTCATAATCTGGGTAGCAGAATGCAGTAGATAGATGGACAAAGGCAGCCAGATTTTTGATATTCTTTGACAACTCTAACACTCGAAGAGTCCCTTTCGTGTTCATTTCCAAACCTTCTTTTAACGGGGCTTCTAAACGTAAACTTGCAGCAAAGTGGAACACTACCGAAACCTAAAAATAAATTAAACTATTTAATATAAAATATGTAATAAAAAAGCTATGAAGTAAACGTTAACTTATCAAGCTATCGAAGGTATAAATTCAGATATAGGAAAGGTTATGGTGGTGGATATTCCATCAATTAATTAAGTAAAATTATTTTTTTAGTTTTTATATTATCTATTCAAAAAATGGTACAATGAACTAGTCACATCTACACTAGTCACAAAACCAACAAATGAATAAAATGAATACTTAAGTTTTGGTAAAATACTTTTACTAGATTTAGAAGGTAGATGTAAGGTAAGCAGCTATTTCAAACGACGATATATAGTTGTCCGAATAACGCCAAATCGGACTTTATATAATCTGAATTGTTGAATATTGTTCATTTCTTAATTCGAAGAATGTGATGATATAATACGAACTTTTAGCACATTTTAAACATTTTGTTGTTTTTGTTTGTAGTCATTTCAAAATTACTTAAATAAACACATCATTTCGTAACAAGATTTCACTTACGCGAGCTCTCGGTCTATATTACTCAGGTGTAGCAAGCACTCTGCAACGTACAAACAACTTTCACCCTGTATTATCTTGTATTCAGCAAATATTTTTTTTTCTATTTCTCATGATAATAAAACTATTGGATGTTGTTTGCAATATGCACATTAAATCTATTATATGCTATCAATTATATTTTCTAAATTTTCCATAAATTTATTTCAGCAGAAATTAAAATGGAAATTGAATTATTCTTTTTGTACTAAAAAGGTATAACAATTTTAATTACCTCCTTATAAATTTGCTCCAATTGTTCATTGCCGATACCGAGATTATCGTATATTATGTCACCCGATACTGGGATAACTTTCTTCATTAGATGTGGTTTTTCCTCTCTTATTCTCGAAAACAACTGAAAATTGTTGAAACTCTTGAACTTTACATGCTACAATTTACTTTAGTAGTTAATATGACACTGATGCCCAATGATAAATTGCAAAACCCTTGATTGTGGTTTATTGCTGTACATTGCCCCTATTTACAATCAGCTACCTACAGGGTGCAAATTTGCCGTTCTACTTATAAAAGCGATGATGGCTCAGTTAGTAGTATATACAGACGCCGTGTTAATGGACGTGAGTTTAAAGCCCTACAATAATTTTCAGCTTTTGTGGTGGTATGGCTTTTTCTAATGCCCGCCTTGCTAACTACCATCCTTCAATTGGAAATCTGCTGCCAAATACCTATAGGTGTGTTTTAGTAGTTGCACTTGAGAGTCGTTTCCTCTACTAGGCTTACAATGTCCACCATCTTGGGCCACATCGTCACTCACTATCAGGTGAGATTGTGGTTATAACGTTAAACCTACAAACTGTACAAAAAGAAGCACCTAATAAATTATTCACCGAAGATGTTTATAATTAACTTCCTGTAATAATACAGTGATTACCTTAGCTATGAAAGAAAAATCGTTTAACGTTGAATAATCATTACTAAATAAAACTACTTACTGGAAGTTTCCACATATCTTCGATGCGTGACTCCGGTGACTTGCCCCGTTTAGAACGGGCCAAGGCGTACACGCAGCCAATGTCCGGAACGCTGTATAACAGCTTTTCAATTAGAACCTTACCCATAAATCCGGATGAACCGGTAATTAGCACTTTACGGCCCCTGTACCATTCATTTACTTCTGATGTCATTTTACAAGTTAGATCTGTAAATCAAATATTTTGATTCCCTTAATAATTTATTCGATAAACATGAATGATTTCGCTTATTAATTAAGTGTTGAAGAAACTAGCTAAGTCTATTATTCTTAAACTGGTGGCTTGTTACAATGTTCAGAGTTAAACATTGCAGTTAAAATAATTTTCATGCTCATTTTATTGTAAATGTAAAATGCATATGCTCTACTACGTATGTTATCCCGATAGACTGAAATGTGAAGTTTTTCAAAGGAAAAGTATAGTAGCGTAAGGTATGTTAAGAATCAATAAGTAATTATATAAACAGTTTTCCTTGACATCACTTTCTGTGCAAAGTTAACGTCTATAACATTGGAAGTTATTTTGATTTAAAATAGAATGCATAAAAGTATCGATATGTTGTTTACCACATGAAGTCGAAAAACCAGTTCTTATATAAGTGATATTAAGATGCACTTGATAATATGATATATTACATTTTAAATTGCAATAACTTTAATACATTGCCTTTTGTGAAATTTCGCAAGTATACAATTATTATTAAAATAAAATCATAAATGTGACAAAGTATGAACAGATGAGACTGCTTTGCACGAACTCACTTAAGGTGATGGAGGGATGTTTTTTTATTTAGTTAAGGTTATCGTTATGGCTACAATCTCACCTGATCTTTGTTAACGATGTGGCCCAAGATAATGGACACGCAAAGCTTAGTGGAGGGACTGGCTCTCTAGTGCAACTACTGGAACACACCAATAAGTATTTTGCGATAGATTTTCAACTTGAGGGTGGTAGCTAGCCAGGTGGGCATTATAAAAAGCCCTACAACCATACTATCGTTTCATCACGATGTTTTTGTTCACAGAAAGCTCAATCTCATTGTAATCGGATTCGAACTCACGTCCTTTGACGCGATGTCCTTACATACTACCAACTGAACTATCATCACTTCATGTACAAGCTTCATCTTGCCCCGAGCTACAATTGATGGTGACATTAAATCACATTTTTTAAGGTTATTTATTCACAGTGCGTCGTACTATCGTAAATTTATGAATACACAGAAATACACCTTTAATTTGATTTCTTACGCATCCGTATAGTGTGTGACCTCTCTACTAAGCGAATTCTCGTATTACCTAGCAATGGGGGATGGGACATCAGAGTCAACGTTTTCTAACTCCGTGCAGAAAAATCATATGTTTAGGGTTATAAATGGTTGCAATTTAAACCGATATCCAATTACTTAATTATTTACATAAATATACATTAATAACACGTTACCCTGACATTGCCAAAACGCTTATGCACCTCGTTACCATAAACTACTTTTAACGCATGAACATATTACGTATGTCAACGTCGCTACTTCTATAACACTCGTAATAGGCTATCTAGGTAAAAACTTCGTCGTTGGTTGCGAAAAGTGTTAGGACACATGATTTGCTTGAACGCTTTGGGCTGTGGTTATGTGCGTTGACGACGTGGGCAACGACGCGCAGAACATTACAACATACCGTTTATAAACGATAGTTGATACTTTTCTGGAAATAGCCATATTTACCGTTTTTGTCCAAAATACAACTAGAAAAAACCTCACGTGACGTCAGACCACTATAATTATTATCAAACACAGTCTTGCTATTGACGCAAGTGTGCCAAGTACAGTATTGTTTTTACAAACATAAAATTATCATCGGACAGCTCAAGGGAAAATACGGGTTTATGAGAAGTGAAAGGCGACTTTACGAGCAGCAATGATATTTGAATTTATTGAATGTTGGTGGAAATCCTGCATGATCATGTAATTTATATACCAGAAGATAGTAATTTCAATCTATACTGATTATAATTCTAAACATTAATAACTTTATTTTAAGAATAAGCCATCGCTAACTTAAGGTAAATCGAAAGTCTGGTTGAAGTATATTTAAAGTCATATATGTACCGAACGTTAACCATTTTGTATCGAAGTTAAAGTATCTACTTCCGGCAAAATAACAAAAAATTGCTAATAAAAACCGTAGCTTTAACTGATTTTTAAATATATAAAAGGGATAGTATAAATACGCTGTCGAAGATAAAACTTTTAATCGTTAGCGGTACTTTATAAAATATAGCTGTGCCTGCGACTTCGTTCACCTGGCACAAAAATTATTTAATCACTTTTGCTCGTTTTTGTAACCGGTCTTTGAATACAGCAATAGTTCCAAGATTAGCTGGTTCAAAGAAACAATTTTTTCCGCTTTATAATATAAATATACAGTGTAAGACAAAAAACTTGCTAAAATGTCAAAATAACTTGGCCTTTTTTTTATTTTCATTGTTGTCCATACATTGATACCTTTTCTACATTTAACGACAATTCTAACTAACGACATAAAATCCACAGTCCTCTAAGTTAATACCTTTATAGAGATTACATTATATAAGGCTATATAGAGTTTACGCTGTATCTATATTAATATTGCAGTTACAGTAATTAATGTTTGTTGGTTCGAGTGTGCAAATCTTAGGAACTACCAGTCGGATTTTAAAATCTGATTTTTTTTTTGTTAGAGCAATCATTGAACTAGGCTTTATAACTATATAACATCACGCGACCACCAATAAAACAATAGAAGTATAGCTGTATTGCAAAAACTTACAAAAACGGGCTACTTTTTTAATGTAGAATAGCGTTGAATGTAATTTATTGAATTGAATTAATGTATGAATGAAATTACCCGTAAAAGTAGGTCTTAACGTTTTTTTTTTTATAAAAAGTAAGTTACCATGAAACGTGATAGATGACATCTACAATCTATATATATGAATACGGACAAGTTATGACCCACTAGAACGAACGTCTACACTGAGTCAGCTAGTTATTAATAAAATATCATAATGAAAGAAATCAATTTTATATCCACTTTCGTTATGTGGATTAATTATAATGTGTTACTATGTTCAAGCTAAAACCTAAAACCTTAATGATTAAATTTAATTTTCATATAGAATAAGACGTGGAGTTTTTGGCGCGATCTTGATCTGTCATGTTCTGAATTTATTTTTATTCATAATCTCAGTTATATATCCGTATATTGTGTAATATAGGTGATATTTTACGTGATGTAGTGTTGCTAAAGAGCATAAGTGAATTATGAATAATAATTCGAAACATAATATATTAGTTGCCACAAAAACTCCCGAGAGAACTTCAACGAGAAAATCACCATCAGGTTAAAGATGGTTTCATCTGCGAAAAATGGCCAAATCTTATTACTTAAAAATGGCAATAAAAGTCGCTAAAGAGGACTGATGTGTCAAGAATAAAAAAGGAAGAAAATAAGACAATTTTCATTCAAAAATAGATGTATTGTATATCTGAACTTGTTATAATGCTAAAAGTAGAAGATATAATATATATAATAAATATATCGATTTTTACTTATTTTTTGTTATTATCTGATGAATTTAAGTATCTATTTGCTATACCTTTATTTAATTATTACAATATTTTATTCATTATTAAGCCTAAGGTAATTAAAATTTTTATACACATCTAAGCTTGAATATAAAAGTGTGTTTAAAACAGTTGGTACTTTTAGTGTTACTGAAGTATTTATAAACTTGTTGTTAATGAGAAGTTTTATTCTCATGTAAATAAAAAGGTAAGGTAATGGGAAAGGGTCTTGCAAAACGTACTTTTTTACGTAAGTTATAAACAGGAAAATACTGTGAGAATATCAAAGAGTTGCGAATTTACGTCATCATAAACACACCAAGGTCCAAGTCTACAATAAGTAATATTGTAAATAGGTGCAAATTTGTAACACCTATTGTTAATATTTTCGATCGCTTTTTTATTATTAATTATACAAAAATACTTTTTGAAAACGTTGTATTCTTACTCTTTAAAAGGCATATGTCTACCTTGGAACAATGTATACTTATTTTATATAATTACTAGCTGACCTGGAAGACCTTATTCCACCTTTTCGTGTAGTCAATGACATCGACTACAGTTACATCCATCACGGTTTGATCAGTTATCGAGATAAAAAGTATCCTATCTCTCAAGTTGGATCAAACTACATACAGTGTGCAAAATTTGATTTTTGATTTTTATATATAAAGTAGATTTACATAACACATAACATTTAAAGTTACATAATTGTCAAAATGAGTTTTAAAACTGTTTTTGGATATTTTGTTGTATAATATAAATTAGCTTTAACCTACGGTTTGTTTGTCAAGAAACTTTTAAAACAAAATAAATATAAAGAGTACTTACACGAAGACTTTCTTTTGTCAATGTATCCAAATAATCGCCCGAATTAATACGAACCAATTAATATGTTGATGTAAAACATGAACAAGTAAATCGTAAATAAAAGTGAAATCTAAGTATAATCGAGGATATTGATAAACGCAACGATTCGGAATACAGCGTATACCTAGAGGCTCTACGGCCGACTGTCTTTGTGTAGTACTGCGCTTGTCTCTCCGTAGTTAGTTTGTATTCTTTAGGAAGGAGGTACTTACGTTGACGTTAAAAACAACTCACCTAATTTTACAAAATTTAGTAACATTTACCTCATATATTCACAATGTGTAAAGTCGTATAGGAACATTTATATATTGCATATATTTTAAATTACATTTGTGTATTTGTAGAGTATATGTAGATATTTATTTTAAGCAAATAGATTATAATTATTTCATGTAACTTAAAATGGTCTTGTTTGAATGTGTAGCGTAAAACCTATTTTGTATTATCTAAAAAAAAAATAGTGTAATTATAGTAATTAAATAAAAAAAAATTATAGTGATTTGACATTGACCTTATTTATGAAACTACACATGTGCTAACTATTTGATTCCGCAAAATCGATCTTAAGGATACAGGAATTGTATTTGAGTGATATAAATAGCAATCAATGAGATTATATTGGTTTATATCATGGTGCCACAGTTAGAACAATAAAAGTCCAGTTTTGTGATTGAGTTCTAATAGGAACTTAACATATTCATGAATACATAACGGTTTACCTTCCGGCTTTCTTTTTCCTAGCAAGATCATTCGATGATAGGCAAGCTTGCGTGTGAGGATTAGGTAATGTTTAACCAAACATTCAAGTATATATGTATTATGATAACGGATATAAGAAAAGAGCTAATTTATACATTAGAATATAAGTCGCAATTTACTTATTAATAATCGATAACGATTTTATTTTAATTAAATACTGCTCGTTATATTGTAAGCGATCACCGGCGCCCATGGACCCACAACACCAGGGGAAACGCAGGTGCGTTCCCGGATGTCGAAATAAATCATTTAGATTTCTTATAATAATTAAAATTCTTACTTTAAAAATATATTTATTATATAGTTAAAGTATAGCGTTATGGCCAAAATCTCACCCGATGTTAAGTGACGATACGTGCCAAGCTGGTGGACACGCTAAACCTGTGGATGGACTGGCTCTCAAGTGCAACTGCCGGAACACACCTATAAGGTGTTTGGCGGCAGATTTTCAACTTGAAGGTGGTAGCTAGTCAGACGGATATTAGAAAAAGCCATACCAGCATGCTGTGGATTCATCACGATGTTTTCCTTCACCGAAAGCTCATTGTAGGTGGATTTGAACTCACGTCCCTTGATGCGGCGTTCGTACACAATAACTAACTGAGCTATCATCACATCAAATATAACTTCAACTTAACTTCAAATAACCAAACAACCAAAATAACCTGGTTAGTTAAAATAAACGTTCTGATTAGTGTGAAATAAAAGATAACTTCTTTGGATAGTACATAATATGTATTTATTTATTTGTTGGAAGACTAACAACTATAATTTATAGAAAACAAGACTTATAACTTAATACTACAAGACTAGAAACAACAAGTACTTTACTAGTCCTTGCCAAAATAACGAAGTACAATTTATTCGATACGAAGTAGATGTAATAATTATCATACTAATATTATACACGCGAAGATGAGTTTGTTTGTTACACTTTCACGCCTAAACAGCCGAATTGATTGTGTTGAATTTTGGCACAGAGATAAATGGGATCCTGGAGACGAAAATAAGCTACTTTTTCTCGCTAAAAACTTATAGAGAGTGGGATAAGCAGAGAAATAAACTTTGTATGAAAGTTTTTACGTCATTTTCGTCATTGCATCTTCCGATTTGTTTGACAAAATCAATATTAACGCGAGCGAAGCCGCACGTAAATATATAAAAATATTAAGAGTGTATTAATTATTACTTCATCGCATTTATTCTATCAACATAATTGCAATTGATGCTCATATGCACCTTAGGTTCTGTCAAGTTTCGTATATCATTGAAATAATTACAAAGCTCAATTTCACAGGCATTAGCCTGTTTATGAATAACATAATATGTCTCTATTTACTGTATTAGTTTATCTTCTAATTCACCTATAACGATAATATGAAAGATTGACATTATGACTCTATAAACTATACTACGAAATGCTATTTAAAAAAAAATCCTTTTATAATATAATAGCAACAGTTACTATAATAATAGAGAACAATACTCTTGGTGTTAGCGTCGTTATTATTCAAATGGTTTTAATATATGATATTATTATAGTTTTTAATTTATTCAACAACTAATTGTCTTCATGTTTTTTATCATAGTTACCAACACGAGTGTCACAGATTCGCGATTAGATCGTGAAATATATACATGATAAGCACCTCTCTACGTTATTGCTTGCTGAAACTAAGAAGAAAGATTAAGAATATGAAAATCTGTATATACTACTACGTCTGTATTAAAAAACAGACAATAAAAACAGAGATACCTATTCCACCATCCAATATGATTCAAATGTTGGTGAACTTGTGTACGATCAAATTTTACACGTGGATTAAGTATATGGGAAGAATTAAATATAAAAACCTTCATTACCATCCTACTCGTTTTCTGTAATATTTTTAATTCTATTAGCAACAAATATTACATCTATTGAACTACTTGTTAATTAAAAGTACTTAAATCATTAAAATTTCCAGTTTCAATGCTGTGAATTACTGCCATCTATCATGTGTAATGTAAGTACTCAACGGTTATTATAACTCTCACGAGATGGCGATATGCCTATTTTATTACTGCAGATTAAAAAGGTATGTATAAAATTCTCTTTAGATTTTTTTTATTAAAAATGATTATTATTAGGTTAAAAATTGGTACTTCAATTTTGACTTTATGTTGAAATACATTGTAATCACTTTCAAAATTGGAAAAGTAAATCAACTGCAAATTGGCTGTTACTTTTGTCAAAAAACAACGAACGCTATATCAATACATCAACCCTTTAATTTTTATTCGCCGATGCATACGTCCTCTTTTGTCTCTATGTTCATTAAGCCTGCTCTTCTTGAGTCTTAATTCATGCGTAACTCAAGGTAACAAATATTTATGTAATGAAAAAGGTCAGGTAAAAAAATACAAGAAATGTAATTATGGATCAAAGGCTAACCAAGGAAGAAAATATAGTTAAATCTTAAAGCCACAAAATTATGTAACACCTTTTCAATTTGTTTTTCTACAATACAATTAAATTAAAAAAATATTTTATTTTTAATAGTATTTAACAATTCAAAGACGTTACTATGATGAGAACAATGCGCTCAAAGAGTAAGTGTTACCTACTCACTCCATTGGTAAGCTTCTAATTACATTGAGTATTTTGGAGTATATTGTTAAAGGATGCAAAAATTCTAAAAAGTGTACTAATAACACATCTAGTACATTTTTATATTCTAAAGATTTTGCACGGGACAAGAGGTACGTCAAGAGTATATCAGGCGATGTAAAAAAACGGTCCATATTTTACAACAATCCAATCTTTTAAATACGCTTATGTGAAACGTGTACCATAGATTAAGTTATGAATATTATCGTGTATATAAGCGTGGGTGAACTAGAATTGAACTAATTACATTCAAATCGTCATCTGTGCTCAGCATTATCTACAAGCTAGTCGTGTTCACCGTCACCTGCCATATGATATATCATCTGAGTGGCCTTGTAATTTAATATAGTAATTCGATCATATATAACTGGACACGCATAAAGCGCAAAGTGATATTACATTCGTAAGTCTCGCAGATCAACTCTTCAGTTTATCACAGAACCCTTTCAGTTCGACACGTCAGTAGCCATTACAATGCGGCGGAAAGATGTAACCCCGATCAGCGCCGAACGCGGGAAGAGTCTGGTGTCCATAAGAACATCCCAGCAGCAGCAACGCAAACTGCAAATGCCCCGAACTTTGCTCCCAAGAAGCTACTCATCACCATCTTACGAGTCGGAATGTACTACCTCTGCCCGTAACAAAACTTACGTGATGAGAAGCTTTTCCTCCCCAGATTCCAAGCAATTAGACGATAGAAAGGCCTCTGATTCCTTCTGTAGACCTAAATGTCACGGTTCTAGAAGTGAAATAAACTCGGACCTTGAAAATTTCGAACAATTTGAACCTGAAGAGTGCTTAATAGATATAGACTCTGATCATCACGATACCGTGGGTCAGTACCAAAGCAGTCCTGAGAGAGACGAATTGAAAAGAGTAGTAACCACTTTATTACCTGGTAGTGGACTTCAGAGAGTGTCTTTGAGACCTATTACTACAAGTACTTTGCAAACATTTCAAAATCCACGAGAGTCCATGAAAAAGCATCAGAAAGACGATTCTAAAGGTATGATTTGTCAAATATTTATCTCAGACTCTTGTAACGACCAGCTAATTTGTACTGTAGATTGTAAATTTCCGTTGTTTATCATCTTGTATTTTTTTAATCATAATTTTGTTTTTGTAGTTAGTAAATATTTATGATTTAGGTATACATTACAAGGAACCAAATTTTCGGTAAATATAACGTACATATTATTCTTTATTTATATTATTTACTTCATATTTTGTGTATGTATTACATATAATGTATCCTTAATGTAATAAATATCCTTCATATATGGTACCTTTCAATTACTAGAATATTTTCTCTAATGGAGTTAATATTTTAAGCTTCAAGAATTTCCTGCCATTCCGCAATTTCTATTGAACAATCTTCATCAAAATAAAAATTCACTTGATGTTCGAACTTCGAGTATATAAAATATTCGCTGGGAATGATAATATAACTAGTCCAGGGAAAGCTTGACGCTATTTTGTATTCAAAAGAATTACTTGTATACAAGTAATTGTAACACTCACGGTTGTTGGTTTCAAGTGACCGAAAAGCGTATCGAAATACATATTATAGATATAGAAGTATTATGAAATATTACAAAATAAATCCTAGCTTTAACTTAAGCAACAGCGTTTCTAAATTTTTTTGTGCAAATTCTATTGATAATGCAAATCTAATCTATGTTATAAATTATATTTAAATATTATTCCTTCAATTGTATACTGCTGGACGGATTTTAATTAAATTTAACAAATACATCATTTTTTTCTAATTAGGCCTAGTTATTCAGGATTGTTACAGCTAATATATAGTAAGAAACTAAATGTCTGTAAGATAATATTAGACCACATCACAAAAGTAAAACACCACTACAACTCTCAGGCTCCCTTAGTCTCTTCGAGCCGACTTTACCCGAACGACCGTCAAACAAAAAGGTTATGGATCAGAAATAAAAAAAAATCTCATAAAAAGTTGCACTTAATATAATAACCAAGATTCTCACGATAACATTTTTCACTGGATACGTTTAGAGTTTGATCCATTATGCGATTATCTAACAAGCATATAAGACCCTGTAAATTAGGATTAAAGATGAAATATATATTCAATTAACTAATTATTTTAAAATTTATGTTCGTGCCTAAGTAAATGACAGTAAAAAAAAACTAAAATGTAACAGAAATAGAGCTAGTTAATTTTCAAAACTGGTCTCATAATTTTACAGGACTATACTTAGTAATGCGATCATACTAAGTACAGATCAGATAAAACTACTAAATTGCGCAAAATACTTAAAAATTGAGATTAAATCAAATAAAGTACTAATATTGTATGGTATATTATTTTCAGGCGCAACTCGACTGAATTTTCGACCATTAGTGGTGACGATGCCCGCCCGGCACGTCGTCACAGATACAGACCCACTGTCTCCAAGTGCTGAAGAACTGCAATGTTCCCCGCAAATAGAAGAAGAAACTTCTGAGTTGGAGCGACAACTTGATAATGGAGAAAAACATCTAGAGAAAGATGTGGCTATGGCTGCAGAAGAAAGCGATGCCGACACGGTAAGTACTCGATACGTTTTTAACATTTTATATATTCATTGTTCATTAAAGTTAAATAAAAAAATTACATGAATGCACGAACAATTACACGAAAAAAGAAAGTGTGTAGAAGAATATCTTACGAAATTATTTATTGTTTAAATTGATCAATATTTCTTTGAATTTCTCCATACAAAAATCATAACCAACTATTGAGCTTATATTATATTACACATTTATTTAATTCCTCCGATAAAGAAACGCATTACTCTCTGTACAATCTCGTTCCGAATCTCAGTCTGTAAATAATGGATATTTCGGTAGCCGCCTCTGGCCCTGTTTTCTTATGGCTTCCATCCGTGAATTGGAGCAAGGCTAGCCATCACACCGTACCGTAACAAAATTATGTACGTAAATCGGCATAACATAATCTGTAAATATTTGTGTGTACAAACGCAACATATAATTGTTTAATATGTAAATTACAATGCATCTAAAATAATGTATATAAATCGAACACTTAAACCAAAAGTCTAATAGACATTAGAAATATATTCAGAACCAACTCGATCTCTCTGTCTTCTACTGGCTCATATGAATAATAAGCATGTATTCTCTTATATAATGACATTATTTTTAAACATACTTCATTATTAATTTGATCTTTGTAGGAGGTATATTTTGGTTATATGACTTTGTAATAAATTTTTTTCCGTCTTTAATATTTTACCTTATATTCGAATATATGAAATAACACATAGGTATGGAACAGTTGTTAATGATACATTTTCAATAGGACGTGTAATTTAAAGGTGGCAGGATTTATAACCAAAATTTTAAAATAAAGAACACAAAATGCGTTTGCATATCTGATATTACTTTGTGTAATACTTCTATAAATAGTATATATGTTGTATAATAGTAGTATATAAGTTATTTTGTAACATTTTTAGTTTTCGTATATTTTTGAAATAACTCATTATTAAAAATTTCTGGTTATAAGTAATCATACAAGAAAGCATTATAATGACAATGTACAGTTTTAGCATCAAGTGAAAATTTTGGCCAAGTAAATAAAAATTAATTGAGGCCATGGTATGGTATGTGAATAGCCCATAGTAATTTTGATTGTCCATGTTTATTTTATTAATTTTTTTAGTGATTATTTGTTATTATATTATTTGTTGATTATTGTTGAGTTGTGACCAGAAATATTTGTATCAGTTTTAAATTATTTTCATATGTGAATTACAATACGGTGTGTAAAATCAATAAACCAGAACCGAGAAGCTTCAACATGCCCCATTTTAAAGTCGCGTCGAGCCAACGCAGTGAACTCGATGAGATTGCAACATAGCGACATTACGTCTCACAACAACACGTTTGCATAATAACAACACAATATAATTAACATAATGCGTGGTCAAAGTAATCTTTGATCCTCTCCAGATGGAATGGGTGTTGGCAGTAATTCTAACTACAATTAACCTACTGTTACTTCCTTATCGCAAAAATAGATGATCTTCTCTTTGGTTTATCATTTTATTTATTTTTTTGATATTTATGCGTATCTTATTTACTAAAGCTATGAATGATAATTTTTACGCCCTTGTATTACTTTTATGTTTAGTTAATATTTGTATGTATGAATATATCGGAATTTTATCATTCCATTTTTTTATTTCCGACACTTTAAATTTTATGTACGTACTAAGGCAGAGGACGACTTAATAAATATAAAAACATTTGAAAAGAATATCATTTTAATAAGATAAAAAAAATTGCTACACACAATTCCACAAAAGAATACATTGTATTATTCATAGTACATTTTTTTTAAAACATTCGAAGCAAGAGATTATATAAATTTAAATAGCACAAAAGAATGGATTGGAATTTATATTGGAATCATTATTGCACATACAGTACATTATACTAAAAAAGTACATAAACAAATACAATAAAATATATTTAAAAATATTACATTTTATATTTTCATACCCTGACATAGTATTGGAAAGTATCTCCGGAATTTTTGTTAAGTAATTTTCATTTAATGAAATTAATTTTTATTATAAACTATTAACCTTAAAAAGATTTTAAACTAAAATTTTATATCGAGTTTCGTGGCGTCATATTGCTAATGATATTTTTTGTTATATAATTATACACAATAATCCACCTCACGAATCACAGAGCTGAACCTGATGGTGAATACAAAATAATTCAAAAATTATGATCACCGACGTATAATAATCCAAGAGGATTCTTCACAATACTGGGAACCTGTCGTTAGCTGGGATATATTCGTATAGTGGTCGAGACCTCTAAATGTGACATACCGAAGAAAACCACGGGGAAGGATTTATCACCGTAGCGTTTGCGATTCAGTTGACAACAGATTTCCGTGATATAATACTAGCTTCACAAGCACACATTTAATCATATGTATGACTAAGAAGGGCAGTACCTGGTTTATAATGGTTGCCATCCAGTGGGACAAATTTGTCGTGTGCCTTATATCAATATTTCTATTTTGTACAAATTTTTATATTTAAAGATTATTTTTTTTACTTTCTAATACATATTTTAGGAAAAATTATTTTTTTTGGTTTTTAATTGTTTTAAACTTTCTACTATGTATATTTATGCATATATGCTTTCATAAACCAACTTTTTATTTGTTTCAGACTTTGTTACTACAAAGATTAGTTTCATAAAATCACATAATTATTTTACTACAAATTATATTGTGTGGTTTTCATATCGATATGAGTTCAATTGAATCAATTTAAAAAATTAAATCAAACAGCTCTAATAGGACAATTTTAAGATAATTGTAATGCCCACCTGGCTAGCTACCACCCTCAAGTTGAGAATCTGTCGCCAAATACCTATAGATGTATTCCGGCAGTTACACTTTAGAGCCAGTCCCTTCACAGGCTTAGCCTGTTCACCATCTTGGGTCACATCGTCTCTTAACATCATGTGAGATTGTGGCCATAATATTAAATATATAAAATATAAAAAAGTGGTACAACGACTGCGCAGGTAACGTTATATTAAGAATTTAACACCATTACAAACATTGAAAAAATAATTGTTCTATTATTTATTTTGGATCAACACAAAGTGATTCCTCTAGAAGTCCCAAAGGACTAAATTATGTTTTAATTATCATATTTTTAAATTTAATAACATTAAAAAAATACATTTATGTTTATCTAATAATCATATATAATCTTATTTGCCCTTTTTCAACCTTAATCGTATGGTTAGTACCAAAACGGCTTCACTGTGGCAATGACAATGTATTTTTATTAAACAATTAGCCGTGCCTGTAACTTCGATCGCGTGTAACTAAAAATTACTATTGCCCGTTTTATGTAACTTTTTTCAATACAGCTTTAGCTTAGCTTTAGCATGATGTTAAATAGCCTACCTCGATAACTGCTTTATCAAATACAAATATTTTTTATAATCCGACTGGTAGTTCCTAAGATTAACGCGTTCAAACGAACAAACAGACTTTTCTATTTTATAATATTGATGCAGATAAACCTCAAAAATGTATAAGCATAAAGTTACCGGGTGTATCAATTTTTAAAAGGCAAAAAGTGTGACGTCAGTTGTTTACATCTGACGACACATGTAACGTGTTTACAACCAGTGTAGAGTCTACAGTAAGACGCGTACGCATCTCCGATATCAGTGCAGCCTCCACCGCGCGCGTATGGACCACGATAACACGATACGACACTGATACGAAGTGCACAGCACAACAAAACACGTACATGTGTATATAGCGAGAAACAATATTGTGAACTTTATGATTACTCTGTTAGTTTAATTTACAGTGTTTCACGTGTACAGTGTGCTGCCGGCACTTATTTGTGATACAGTGATAAGGTGAAATAATATTTTATGCGGGATTTTTTCCTAGTATACTACTACTTCATAAAATCACATTTTAAAGTCAACATTTTTTATACGTAGACTTAGTTCTAAAATTTGTGGTGTTTGTAAACCAAGACTACGATCTACGAGCTTTGATTAACGGAATACAGAAGTTTGTAGGACTTACATATTTATATACAATATTTATGTAAGAATTACTAGATTATCTTATTTTTTATTGTGTAGTGTATTTATGACATTTTTTTAATTGTAAAATAAAATCGTTATTCTTTAGCTAGTGGTAACTAATTCAAATATCATGCTTTGGTTACTTGCATATTTCAGCGACTACCATTTTCATTAGTGCCTACGTACACTGTAATTCTCATGAACCTTGCTATCATAAACGTCACACAATTGTACAATTTGGCACGTCCAGACTTCTCTAGGCATTGTCACATTGGCAATTTTATCCATTTCAATGTGCGTCTAAAACGAACATGTCGTGTTTGTAACTTATAAATACAAGCTTCTCTATTACAATATTTTTATTCATATACAACTCTAATATTCAATGAATAATAAATACTGAAGTGCCCAATATTAGTTCAGAATACAGCAGCTTCAGAAACAAATCATATCACTATCGTTACCGAGTAACCGTGGTAGCAAAGCATAAACATCGCGTGATCGATAGCCGCTCTAAGGGCGTCGCGTGTTGGTATCGACGACGAAGTCGTTCAGTTTAGCGGTGCCCTGGTGTTAGTGCAACTTTTTACTGATTAGTTGGGCACGGGACATTAGTACAACGTCGTGCGCATCTGACCAGTAGTGACCAACAGCAACGGGAACAATAAGCGTGCCTTGACCTTGCGGCGGGCGGGGGGCAGCGGAGCGCGATGACGCCAGCGCGGCCGGCACGCGGTTTGGCTTTCGGGTGCGATCCTTCGCCGGCGGCATCCGCGTAATCGGCGGACTGTGCGATTCCGAAGTTTGTCGAAAATACCGTGTCGGGTGGGTGGCGCCGAGACGCCGCGCCGGGGACTCTCACGTCGCTCTCATTCTGCGAGTCGGCGCCGACGCCGACGCCGACGCGCCTCGAACGATCGACCGACCGAGCCGACTCTCGCCGACCCCGTAGACCGCGACATGCGCGCGCCCCGTCATGGGTAACGTGCAATGCTGCGCTAGCGGACGCTTTCCGGAAGGCAGCCTGCCTAAGAAACCGAAGAATAAAAAGAAGAAAGCATTGAAAGGAGTGAGTAAGAAGAGTAACGGTGTAAGTGGAAAGGGCAACGGAGGTGTACAACGAGTGGTCAACGTGGCGGAGGACGGATCCGAACGAGCGGCTCCGGCCGCGATACCAGTAGAAGCGCTAGCGCAGACGGCACCGCCTTTCATCGGTGCTCCAACAGCGGACGCTCCAGAAACGTCTGAAGAGGAAGCTCTTAACGAGTCCAATTCCACCGACAATGATACACCTAGAAACGAGAGCATGGCTGCTGCTAGGGAACGCTTCTTTACTCAGGTAAGCGAATCTATTTCAGTTTGCAAATGTTTTCGTATATTTGTAGCTATAGCAACACGGGAACATTACAAGTAGTGCGTGCCGTGACGGACTTACTACCTACTCCCTTTATCATAGCGGAACGAGTTTGCCCCACTCGGAGGTCGGTCTGCTTTAACATCATCTAATATTTTACGTTTGATAATTATCAAGTGATAATTATTTATGATTTTTATTTTAGTTCCTACCGAAATCCAAAAAAACAAGCGGTTATTTTTAATGACGTTCACTTACCAGAATTTAGTTTAATGGTCGGTTGTGAATTAAAACATTCACAATGTAATCTACACTTATAATAAAACTGTAACTGACCTAAATCTGCATATTAAACATTTATTGAAAATGATAATGGTGTATTTTGATATCGATGTAGAGGCCAAAAATATATATTTTTAATGTTTGTCTATATAATTACTGTATGTATATCATTCTCAAAATATTGTATAGATTTTGATTAAATGACTTAGAAACAACTAATATTTTACACATAGAACGAAATAGTTTTTCCGAGATGTGCATTAAGTTGAAAATTTCAGCACCGCTTAACCAACCATTATGAAAATTGTCACATACATACATGTATGTATTCGTTTCATAGTAGGTTTATATGGTATTGGTAGTGTTTATTATTTTAAACTTGACTTACCTGTTGTAACCTGGTGTTACAATTAATAATTGTTAATTGTTACTCTAGGCACGTTTGACTTGAATGAATGCAAAGTCAAAACGTTACCATTTGACATTTCGTACAATGGTCTACTTTACCGACTGCATAATAAACAGGTGTACCTATAGTGCAAGTATTCCTTCATATCCACGGTTACAACCATGGTCTCTCGGTTTGATGTTATTATGTCATAGATGAAAAAATATAATATTTATATATTCTTATACATATTATAAATACCAATCACTCCTTCGTCATCTACGTACTTTAAGGTTATAGAACAGGTTCTAGGTGATGATCTAACATGCATACATAAGTTAACAACAATTATAGAAATAAATAAATATCACATACTACTCTTAAATCTAGAAAATATAGACCTATATACTGACTACCCTATGCCCGCAGCTTTGGATGTCCTTATTTCTGAATCATTATTCACGTCTCGTAACTTTAGTTATACTAGCATTTTATGATTTTTTTTAATGTTAATAATATTGGCAATACACTATCAATTTCCGAATAAAATCAATTGAAAATAAACAAAGAGGTAATTTATTATTCCGATTTCTTATAGTAACTTATAATGTTTCAGTCTATCAAATTTAGAACAATATATACAAATGTCTCGTGTACAAATTTTTATTAGGTAGGCCCAAACCGTTTTTAAGTAAATCTAGATATAAAACAGACAAAGTTACAGACATAGGCGTTATCATAAAGGTAAAAATATACATGCATAAACAATTCTATAGCTTATCCACGTAGACAATTAAGGAACCATCAGAGTTTTAACAATAGTTCCTTATTTAGCTAAAATCTCCAAATTTCAGCTATCTATTCATTATTAATATTTACATCGTTGGATACTAGATGTATTTGTACTCAATTATTACGGTAAATACACAAAACAATTTGAATATTTTGAACTTACAATATACTATGTCCACCCATCTGGTTGCAAGCCAAGTTAATGTCAAAACCAAGGCATGTTGTCTACGAATTCTATATCTGTATTCATGATCATCACCTTATTTGATGTACATGCTTCTGAATAGAACATTTGCTTTTTAATATATATTACACTGTCAGATATTATTGAATTTAGATAAATAATCAAAAGATGTCAAACCGGATATCTAGGCTTTTAATTGCAATGATTAAATAGTACACTAGCTCTACCCGAGATTCTACGTGCGTTTATTACGCAGTAACTTCGTGGTCTTGTATATTGTATTTTTAACACATTTTAATAAACATATAAATATTAATGGTAACTCTTATAACCTATCAAATAATGAAATACTATTCGTTAAAATTTTTATATCAAAATCAGCTTAAATAGTGTTTTCTTTTTTTTACAATTTCTATAAAAATTTTGACTGTCTTTCGAGCCTACCGATTGTAGAATAAATAAAAATAGTACTTATTTTATTGATTGAAATAATTTATTTGGTTTAGTTGAATTTGATTTAATTTAATGTAATAGAAAAGTTGAAACAATTATTTCTGGTTACCCATATATATTATTTAAATTTCTTATAGTTTGGTATAAAAAATATATTAATTATCTATGTACAAAAATTTATATAAAAGGGTTAAGCTGTTTTTAAACTACATATAGACAAAACTATATATAGAGTCATATTAGCGATAGGTATTCTGTATAATAAATGTATATCAGGTAAATGCAAAAGTTACGTTTATAGACAAAACTAACAATTTATCTTCATATAAACAGACAAAAACTTTATTTTTATTTCAACTTTTCCTTGAAAGGAAAGATATCTAAGACTATATATCACAGTCATATAACCGCCGTAATATATTTTTTGATCAAAATGTATTCAAAGGTGTTATAAAAAGATCTGTACATTATTTTCAACGTTTATACCAAAAAACTATTTGTTTTTCGTAATCTATATTGGTAGATTAATATGACATATATTTCGATAACAATGGATAATGGACAAATCATAACTTTAAATGCCAAAACGTGTACCTAAACAATCAAGATAAAGTAGAGTATCAATTAAAATTAATATTTTTTCTTTATTTAACTTTTCTTCAATTAAGTAATCCAAATTTAAATCAATTTTTGTTCCATTTTCTTTGTTCGAACTGAATACATCTAAAGATAATAATAAATGATGTTACAGTTAATGAATGATGAAGTTAATGAAATAATGCATATAGAATCGATTATTTTACGTGAAACTTGATCTGATAATAATTCTTATTAAAGTTACAGTATTTTTATTATCATAATGTGTTTTTAAAATGAAGGTTACCGTAAGAATACACACATAATATACGTTATATGTGTTCACAAAATAGATATTGTTTAAATGGATTAAAGGTATTTATTCTTGGAAACTCGTTCGATTTCTATCACCTAAGTTAAGTAGTATAATAACTTATTCCTAGAAATGTCGAAACGTATTTTACCAAACAGTTACGATAGGAACTTATTTCTTACAAAAAAAAACCGTGTAAATAATTGAAATGAAAACGTAGAGCAATCATAAACTTGACTTGTAAAAAATGTTCAATTGCTTCTCTGTAAATTTTAACTTCTAACGCAAAGTGTGAGATATCACATTTAAACATATGATAAAACTATATTAGTTCATATTTTAAAATTAAATCGTGGTCACAGTTCAACTATTTCCGCATATTGAACATCCACATGAAATATAACATTGTTGTTACAGTCGACACTGTGAAAAGTGAATCACTAATACGAAAAAGACTTTTCTCGATTCCCACACAATTTGACGAAGCAGCTACGTCATAAAAACCTAATAAAGTGCATAAATATAAATAGAAACTTCTTCGAATCCCTCACGGCATCTTCACAACTCATTTCGTGGATTTTTACGGAACATGAGATGAATGTCATTGACTCAACGAGGAAAGTGACGGTATCTGATTCTACCGCAACTTTTGGAGCTAGTCCAGGTGTTTCCCGAAATAACGCAGACAATCCCAAGTTCATGCAAAATCTTATTAGTCGGTGCAACATTTTTTCCGTCTGTTTGACAATTTTTGTAATTCTAAACAGTTAAAATTAAAGGCAATTCAAATTAAGAAAAAAATAATCATGGAATATTATTTATTTTGCAAGAAACACATTGAGTTCAAATTGTGTTATCGCTACGCGTTTATACAGTATACTTGTATGATGTGTTTATAAACGCTTCATATAACTATGTGCTACTCATAGATGTTTGCTATATCATTTAACACAACAGACGCAACCTTGGCTCTATGCGGCACCAATATGCAATCGAACTTTTCTCACAGTATTAAGAAATTTAAGTTTTCTTCACACTCATTATTGACTTACAGAATTTTAATTGTTATTTAAATTTAAAAACTTTTGAATAGTTTTGCATAAGAAAACATAAACTATCTATGTTATAGAAGCTATTTTCTAATCTATCACAAATATTATAGAGCGGAAAAGTTTGTTTGAACGCGCTAATCTTATGACCTACCAGTTGGATTTCAAAAATTATATTTGTATTTGATAGAACAACCATTGAGGAAGGTTTAAGGTTATTTAACATCACGGTACCATCAATAGGAGCAAATCTGTATTGAAAAAAGTTACAAAAACAGGCAAGAAAGATTAGATAATTTTTAGTTCACTCGAACGATGTCGCCGACACAGTTAGTCTTTCATAAAACTACTAACATTATAAATTGTTTAGTGTACTTAAGAATCTGATTCTTATAAGCCAATGTTGTAAATACGGAAAAGGTAATGAGGTAATAACTTGAAACAATGTCTATTAATATAAAGAAGAGTAACAGAACAGTTTCGAACTTATGTCGTATGGAATACTGTTCCATTTTGACACTCAATGGGTTTACGTACTTCCGTAATCAGATATATCTGGTTCACTGAGTCAAACTTCATTGCCATACCATTGTATATTTACAAAGATTAATAACTTTTAGCTAAATACTCGGTGTCCATAAATATACCTACAATGTAATTAAATGGTAACAAGTATTTTTCCAGCTAAAATGCTTGTTATTGTGATATTTTAGATTTCCTTTATTGTGGATAGTGCGTATTACGCTTTGCTATATCTTATTTTATTTTACATAGAATAAAAGAACTTGTTTTGACTTACAATAAATATGAGAAAAAGCGTTAAAATTAAAATTAATTGAAGTAATTCCAAATACAACATAAAAAGAAATGAATGAAATATTCAAATTTTAGAAAAATACGTACGATTAGAATAAAACAAATTATTGTGTCACAAAGGTAAACAAAATATCACTGATACAGCTTCTGAAAATAAATTCATACGTTCAATCGAAACACTCAAATGCTCCTAGCTTTTATTAAACTTGAAATTTTGCCAGACCGTCGATATTACCACATGATCACAACCGTAAAGTGTGTATACAAGTTACAACTGTGTTGAAACTGTTCGCCTTCTTCTGACACTTGTCAGTACTCCAGTCTGTCAAATATCTTTAGCGACAATCATGAGGCATTTGTAATCGAAAATTGGATTTAAAATTAAAATTTTACTATTCGGTAATCGTAATTGTAGTCGGTAAATTATTTAACTGACTTTGGGAATACATCGTTCTTCAATTTATTTCTTTTTAGTTAATTAGAGTATTTGTATAACCCATAAGAACATCTATATTGCGTGCACACAGTAAATATATAAATAAAAAACGAAAGCAAACGAAATAAAAGGAAAATGGGCCGGGAGTTTTTGGGCAGTATTTTTAAATTGTCATATTGTGGTTTCATAATGTTATTTTGTTGGCCCTATGTTACGTAATATCAGAGGCGTTTTGTCGTGATATAATTAACTTATTTTGTAGAAGAGTAATCGAATATAAATAAAAACTCGGAGATTAGTAAGTTGCCACAAAATTCACTGGACAATTTTAATAAAAGAGTCAACATCTTTTAAAAGTCTTGTATGATTATTGAATATATTTTATCATACTACGTGACATTGTTGTCACCGCATATAAATAGGTTGCCACTAAAGAAGAAGAAGAAAATAGAAAATAGATTACCTGCAAACATAATTTATAATTATGAAAACTGTATTCTAATTGCGAAATTTGTGGGAACACACGTTCACTACTACTATATAATATATTATAGGGCCAAACACTAGATTTTTTTTTTAAACAAAATTAGTCATTGTTGACTTCGACACACATCAATACCATACCCAAAAGGTTTTGAAGCGATGATACCTCTGTTGGTAGTGTGTACGGACGCTACGTGAAGGGACGTGAGTTTGAATCCATCTACAATGAGCTTGAGCTTTGGGTAAAGGAAAACGTGATGAAATATGGCAGGCAATATGGCATAATAGCATGGTGGTAGGCTTTTTCTAATGCCCTCCTATTTAGCTACCACCCTCAAGTTGAAAAGCTGCCGTCAAATACCTATAAGTGTGTTCCAACAGTTGCACTTGAGAGTCAGGTCCCCCACTATGCTTAGCGTGTCCACCATCTTGGGCCACATCGTCGCTTAACATCAGGTGAAATTGTGGCCATAACGCTAAACTTAAATAATTTTTGTTAAAACTTTAATTCCTAGAACCAAAACTATCAGACTGCTTAATATTGATGTTTAAAAATATTATCACATATAAAGGGGAAATGTTGCCTTATTGACGAAAAACGTGTAAATTCTTCCAACGGGTGTAAACTATTAATTTTATATAGAACTTACTTACATAACATAGTAGAAAGGATTTTTGAGAATTAATGATAAAATACTTCACCAAACAGTCACTACACAAAACAGTCACTTTATTAACAATAGCAATGTTTTAGCCACTTCGTTTGCAAGGCACTAAAAATTATTGAATAATTTTTCCCGTTTTTGTAACTTTGGTGGTAGCGTGATGTTAATGAATAAATAGGAAAAATATTTGAAATCCGACTTATAGTTCCTAAGATTAGTGAGAACAAACAAATAATCCTTTCCACTTAATAATATTAATATAGATCTTTCGTTCCCAAAGTGATCCAAGTGGACCCCCAGAGGTTCACGGGAGACTCGACGGGGGTCTACGCTGGCGTGTCAAAAAAATGGGGGTTCAAAATTCGTAAGCGGAGAACGAAAATTTATTTTCGATAGTGAAGAACTAAAATATTGGCTTGACTTCATCTATCAACGTAGGCAGATAATATTTTAAGAAGTTCAGCCACTGTTACTTGTAAAAAATGTACAATAATTAATTAACCAATCAATTCTCAATTTTTTTAGAAAACTATTACAGAACTCAGCTGCAACGCAATTTTCTGTAGTATGATCTAATCTTCACATTTTTTGTCCAGTTTTGGGAATATGGGAAAATGTCTGGGGTCCACCGGAGCCAGCTAAATTTTATAAGTGGTCTATGCGAAAAATTCTGAGAACCTCTAATATGGATGAACTAGCAACTAGTAGAAGGTGTCAAAAAAAGACATTGTTTTTTTTTCATGTTTTTTATTTAGTTTTCATTAGAGTATTAGACTCTAAAAGTATATATTTTTACCAAGAAACAATTTTCTTCGTCTGCAGCCACTTAAGATTTTAATCCATTTGTCTATAGATTGTGTTATCGAGGTACACAGACAGGCAAGGCGGGTCAATGGCGCATGACGTCATTAGTACAGAAAATAAATCTTGTATTCATGCGTTATGTTGATGAGTCTCGCTGGTATGTAGTGTTTAGATGGCCGCACCTTAATCGTGATTCCGTTTCTTGAATTTAAACTTCTACGTACCACTAATCAGGGTTACCTACTGCTAGTTTTAAATACTTGTTTTTACTTTTTACAAGGTTACCTTTTTCATATTAATGCTTCAATATTAAAAAATAATCAATCGCCTTTCTAGCTTGCCGTTTAATAAAAATGTAGAGTATTCTATGTAAACTCTAGCAAACCAGTAGAAAATATATAATAACTTTTTGTCTCACAATAGCACATAACAATGTAAAAGATTAGATAATATTAAGACCTTTTGTGAGTGGTGTTCAGTCTATAAAAACGTATTGCATTATTATAAACATTTATATACTTTAATGTATTTACCACTGCCATGTTACTTTTTTATATTTTCTAACAATGAATTACTTTAAGAGCTAGGAGGCCTCCGAAATAACTAAAATTGCCCAGCTATAGGTACTACCACTATTACAATCCACCTATACAATTTGGTTAACATAAAAATGTAAAAAACATAAATAAGCATAGCCTATAAATTTTCGTCATATTATTAAAAAACAAAAAAATAAATACGATGTATTATATATTGGCGGAGAAAATAGGAGAATACGGAATTATGATCTAGTTTATTAAATCGTCCATAAAATCACTTTGAACACTTGTTGTTTCTTTAGAGCTCTATTCGCTCTTTACATCTCAAAGGTACAGAAATAGTTTACTATTAAAACCCGTTCTTGAAATCGCTTTTATTATTAAGCCTACGAAGTATAAAAACTTTTTCATGAATAGCACAATTAAGAAACCTACCTAATCTTATCATTTTCCTCTGTGTAAACAGGGTGGCGAATAAGTTACATGTAAACCGACTTTTATATTCATGAATTGAGTACACATATTATGCAGAACTGGTGATAGTAACTTCCATGACAATGTTAGGGATTTAATATAATTTTAATGGACGTAATTTTATATATAATTTTTGCATAGTTTATATACATATAAGATATTTTATTAGGGTGTGGCGACACAATCAATTTAAACAAAATTGAGTTTCTCTGAAAAAAAGATATTTATTTTCTTATAGTTTCATATTGACAAGTTTACATAAATCAAAGACTTTAATAGTATTATTACCTGTAAAAAAGAAACGGCATTAAATGTTTCTATTTACAGACATGACAGTGTCGATTCGCAAATAACAACTATGTTCACAAACTACTGGATATATAAAGAAATTGTTTAATGTTTCTCATAACCGGTACACGATTTATAGACTATATCTCATTCCACCACAGATAATCAAATATGTTGCCATCTACATTTAATACATTTATATTATTTATATAACACGTTGATAACCAGGAATATTTAATTTATAAAAGTGTATATAAGAAATAATATTTTACTTTACATACATACATTGTATATATTGACGGCCCTAAATATAAACTATAATATCTAATACTTCGATAATGACTCATCCATATAATGTTATTTTCGTTTATATAAAAATTTATGTACACACTAACTTGTGTAATATGCTTTAAATAGAATCCATTTAAATGATTTCGAAGAATTGAAACTAATGTTATAGTACTTTTATATAAAATAAGTTTGGCTATAAAGATGTTCGTGAGTTTCGAACAATGTTTATTTGAAGCTGTCGTTATCATTTCTGTATGTAAAAAGTTATACATTAATCGGGTTTATGGACTATTTAACTAATGCGTACTCTGGATGCATCGTCTAGTTACTGCAAAGGCCAGACGAATTAAGGTTAAATTCGACGTGAAAATAAATCCGGCTGCCAATGAATCTTTATAAAACCCAGGTAAATTGCATAAAACAATAAAAAAATGGCATTATCGAAAACCGTTTCTTGTAACATTTAAAATTTTCTCATATTATGTATTTTCATTTTGACAACCTACTAATATCCTAGTGGTTTATCTTAGTTGACAATATACTAAAGTAACATTAATATATTAAACGTTATACTACATATAACAAAGTTTTTTTTATTGTTATAACTTTCACATACCTATATTTGTATAACTAAAAACATATGGGGAAATTATTAAAGATTTTGATTGCAGAATTTTATATACATACATTTCCTTTACAATATTATCTGTATTATAGCAACCTGCACGTTTTAGCATTAGAGAGAAAACAATGTAACGGACAACATTTAATTATTAGGGACCAGTCCTAGAATAACAAAACGGCATTCATTCTAATAACTGTTGCATAATAAGCATTAGAGTTAATTCAGAACATTGCCATCTGTATATGCCGGTCAATAGGTTAACGTTGCGATTTTACTATACGTTTTACTATAAAGAGCGTACACTAGCGAGGACGCCTACGTTACAAGCCAAAGATGGTAAACAATTTGAAACTTGTCTGTTACCACAGCAATAAAAACAAACACAGATTTGTTTACGTATTTAAATAATTAAGTGGTTAATTCCACACAGAAGAATAAATCTGGAACAACATTTATTTATTTATTTACACTTTTATATACAATTTCTATACAAGGCAGATTTAATGCTTGTGGCATTCTCTACCAATCAACCTTAATATTAACTCCCTGAAGTTTCAATTCTTCTTTAAGTTGGAAAAAATATTGTTACTTGCCCATAATAAGCATCGTTGGCAAACGATGATCATCCATGCACTGTATTTGCCTACACCACCTCAGTTGATATTGTATAAGCAGTGCTTCGATATTATACACTTCGGAATGACACACCCTAATATACGGTTATTTAACGAAATAATATAATTGTGAAATGATTTTCTCCTTGTACTTTGTGGTAATGGGCTTATGCTTGCTATCTCTTTACTATATCCCTTTATTCGTTTGAACTTCATTTGACATTAGAACGTATCATATAACCTTACACTTGATCTGAGGTTCTTATCAGGTTCCTAAATAAACCTTGTACACACTGGTAATATCTCACATAACGTAACGTTATCTACATTTCCCACAAATCAGAATTCACACACAATTTCATTTATATGTTTGTTCTATGACATCGAACTTACTTTTATTTAATTTGGCGTTATGGTCATAATCTCACCTGATGTTAAGTGACGATGTGTCCCCAGATAGTGGATATGCTAAGCCTAGTGGAGGGACTGGCTCTGAAGTTTTTTTTCCACCTGACATACGCTGTTAGCCGTAAGGGCTTTGACAGCTTCACCAAACTTTTGTACTGGCTCTCAAGTGAAACTACTGAAACCTATCGGTATATGGGCGGCAGATACTCAACTTGAAGGTAGCTAGCCAGGCGAACATTAAAAAAGCCCTACCGTGCTATATTTTACGATTTTCCGAACTGAAAGCTCATTACAGGCATTCGAACTTACGTCTATTTCAGGGAGTTCGCATACACTAACACTCAGCTATCAATGCTTCAAAAATCTTTACTTAACGTTCAGTGATGACTACCGTAACACAACTACTTTTACGACTTTAGGTTTGTAACTAACCAATTAGGTATTAAAAACGATCTACTAGTTTAATTCACCAAAATAAACGCAGCTTCTTTTCTAATCGCGTTTCAAAGATAACAATATGAAAATATAAGGTCTACTAAAATAGGGTGACGAATTATCGCTATTAATTAATTGTATCAGTATATAATTAACTTTTTAAATATGAAATTTTAATTCAGTCTCATTCCCTGTTTATTCTAGGTTTAATCCTTTTGTAATAATAAGCTTCTTATATCTTCGAGTTAGCTTAGCACGATTTATTAATAATATATAACCACAATGTATTTTATTTATCTCTCTTATTGTAACACAATAGCTACAGGAACTTACATAACTGTACTATTTCCGTGTTATTGTGAAACAATATTATAAACAGCACCTCCTGGTTATAAAGCAACAAATCGAACATATAGAATTTGCACTAAAACCTGCATTATTTTTTTCTTCTTTTAAACATCATGGTATGTTGCTGACTATCTGTTTATCTTTTTTTATAGTTAAGGTGTAACGTTATGGCCACAATCTTATCTGATGTTAAATGACGATGTTGCCCAATATGGTGGATACGCTAAGCGTAGTGGAGAGACTGGCTCTCAAGTACAACTGCCGAAACACACCTATACTTATTTGACGGCAGATTTTCAACTTTGGTCCGGTGCGGTTTGATGCGGTGTCCCTATCATCGCTTCAAAATCGATATATCTGTGGATATACCTAACTGAAAACTATTCGGTCTAATCTAATTGAATTGAACACGTAAATATATTATTAATTGTTTCGTTTTTACAAACTTTGAATAGTAGTTACAAAAAACTAGAAAAATAAAAATCAATATTTTCAATTAACGTCAATTGATCATTATGAAGTTTTGTATACATAAAATATTATAACATCCTGTCACTGACATGCTATTAAAGCTACCAATAAACTCTTCAGAAATCATCCAATATGTGTCAAAATATAATTAGAAGACGAAAATAATTACCGCATAATAAATGCGCGCGGGAACTGTTAGCTTATAATATAAATACCAAGTATGTTACTTCAGACTTAAAACAATGTGTCTTAAAAACTAACGATGCATCATATAATAAATAAAAGATGATGACAATTAAAAAAAAAACTCGTAAGTAGAAAATAGCACATGACCAAATATTAAACTTAACAATAATTTAAATTTATAAACAATTTATTTAAGCTACATGTACTATGTTATTTTTAAAAAGAATAATTGCTAATTTAATTAAAAAAAACATACTTATGAACGAGTACTCATTACAACTTTATAGCTCCAAAATGCGGTTGAACTTTGGAAATATGAGAATTAAATAGACAAGGAATAAAATAAAGGTTGAGCATATAGTATCCTTTTTGGGGTAATATTTATAATATGCTCATAAAACCATTGTAAGAAGAAGTCATCTCTATATTCAGAGCAATACAAATACTGCTTATGTTAGATAACACGATATGATTTTTTTACATACGACCATTTAAAAATCCTTCATCATAATAAGTAATATTAATTCGAAGATTTCGACATAATGTTTACTGTGACCGCCGCGTATGTAACAAAGTCGATGCAATGACGTGTAATAACTGGGAGGAGTAAGTACTGACTTGTATAGTTAAATATATTTGACATAAGTGCCGTGTACATAAATATTTAACTCGTTAAACAACTCATACTTACGATGTGCAGGCAAATAGTTCATTCCATTATGTTTAATGTAAAAGCAGTATTTTTGTATAATATATTTTAATATGGGGATTACGAGTTTATTGGTAATTTCAAGATCTCATCAAAAACATACATGTGAAATGAGAGCTAAGTTCAATATAATGATATATGCCTTGGCTGTTGACTTCAACGACAAAAGAAGTGAGTCCTAAATGGGTGCCAAGTTCAATGGTCCGTTCTAAAATTAATTTATAACATATTATAATTATATTAAACATAAAATATTTTATAACAATTTAAAATATCATTTCTTCTTATAACTTAGGATAATAAATTGTAGCCTAAGGTCTGAACTGGCTAGTTCGAATTTACGAATTATTATGTACCTACTAAATCAGTCATGGAAGAGCTCTATGTTCGATGGCTAGTATCTACCAGCAAACCATTTTTTGGAAGAATAAAATAAGAACTTATAACTTTAGAACTCGCGAAGGCTATAATATAATTCGTATATTCGAAATAGCCAAGTCATACCTTAGACTTCAATATATTATTCTAAATTATAAGAAGAAATGATATTTTTAGTCGTTCTCAAATATTTTATGTTGTTATAAATTAATTTCAGGACAGACCATTGAACTTGGCACCCATATAGGTCTCACTTCTTTTGTCGTTGAAGTCAACAACTAAGGTATATATCATAATATTGAACTTGACTCTTATTTCACATTTGTTTTTGATGGGATAGCATTACTTTTTGTACAGAAATTATTAGTTGGTACTTATTCATAATAAAATTAATACCAAATGGTTTTTGGTAATCTACTGTATTTTCCTACGTTTACTGGGTATAATCGTCTTTATTGTGTTATTTTTTATATTTTCTTGTACCTTTGAAATGTTCGAGTAAATTGCCCATTCAGTATCCGATTTTTTCATTACGCGTTTTCTGTTTATACTTAATTTAGCCAAGTCGGGCCAGTATAACCTGCGCAAGCGGTTGTACTCTACAATAGAGCGCTCTTGTGCCTTATTATTTAATTATTTATAAGTAATGATCTTACGCTATTGATGTGCGCTAAATATTGAAATTTTAAATTATGAATACTAAATCCCATTTAATAACGTAATAAATACGAAAGTCGATTATACTCTTAGTTATTATAAGTACTAAATCTGATAATTTTGGATAAAAAAAAAAATAAGGGTGGTATTCGTTATATTAAATATTCACGTGAAGACCTTAAAATCCACGTAAAGACCATCTGGCATAATTACAATTAAATATTATAAAATGCTCCCAACACTTCCAAAATGAATAAACATAAAATTATTTATAGATACGAATATTTCATCAACGCTATTAGTTGTTTCGATTTTGGTAAAGTTTAAGGTTTTAAGATTGCTTTGTTACGAAATCACGTATTGGAACATATGACACCAGTTTCATTAAATAACACGTTGGCAAGCAAATGTCATCATAAACTTTAAACGTCTGCCTTTTTTTTAAACATGTTTCTTGAAATCCCTTTCATTGATTAACACACGTGTCGTTAAAACCGAAAAAGTTAAATTTAATATTTCCCTGTGTAATTAATAAACTCCTATTTACTAATATAGACACCGATACTTCAGTACTTGAATTTAAAAATTCCTCGTGCTGTAGAAAATATTGCAATAAGTAACCAAAAGGCTAATGGAATTTTGGATTGGTAACAACTTGAGAGTTAAATATAGCCGTGCCTTCCCTCGGGAAGAGGCAAAAGAAAGACAGAAAATGTTTTATTTTCATTACAATACAAACGATCAAAAAGTTATGAAATAAACTATAAAATCCAGAAAAAAAAACTCAGTGAAAACGAGATTTAGCATCTGCTTATTGCAGTTTCTGGCAGATATCAATCAACAACTTAAGTAAATAAAATAAATTAAAGCCATAAATTTATGAGATAAATATACAAAATACCGTAAAACCTATAAATAAATGAATACTAGCAGCTTACGAATTGTATTATATAAATTTTCAAAAGCGTTTCTAAAACTGAAATATATTTAGTGTTTAGATAATAAGACAAAAGTTATCTAAAATGATTTTTTACTGATAACAAACGTCTCATCGGGAACTCCTATCCACAATTTCACTTTACAAAGTATATCGGTTCATGCAGTGCTTTGTCTGTTAGCGAGTTTGAAGAATTGTAATAATTACTTAAAAAAAGCTCTATAAATATTTAATTTGAAATGTCAATGCCCATCAATCTTCAATCTTCATACAAAGGAAGGATTTGATAGAGCTTATAACGTAACTGTACCTGATGGCAAGCATATTATAATCCAAAAACAATAGTCACCACCGAGTAATAAGCAATTCATCGAGAGTTGTTACGTTCGCGCTATATATACACTGGTTGATGTAAAGAAAGTCACTATGACAGGCTTGTGCCATTTATAATTATAGTCGCTTCCCAGACGGATACACATCGAATATTGTGGTTTATAATAAGTTATAGATAAATTCTTATCACGATTTCACTCTACTTTAGGCAGTCCAACGAAAGAACTATTTAGGTACCCACATAGTACATACATACATACGTACATAGCCTGCAAGCGCAAGACATAGTCCCATAACTACTTATAGCTTGGCTTTAACACCATGTTAAACGTATTAGGCGCTACTCTTAGTTAATAACTTAACATAAAAATATATTCGTAAACAGTATATGAACTTTACTTTAAGTATGTTGTACGATATAAGTTCAATTAGAAAGAAGTTTCTTTAGGGAGATTTAATTATGATTTTAGGATAAGAGAATTATGTCAAACATGATCACGCTCACCGTATTACACGTGTACCACCTATCATGACATAAATGTGTCGCGTTATGAGATTAGCGGATGTTTATTTAGTAATCAAACAGGATGGTAAGGATTTGTATCTTATATTGTCGCAATGCACAATTCACACGGTATTAACGCCGTTTCAATAGCTCATTTTTGGTTTATCAATCATAGAAGCGCAAAACCTATGTTCTGGCTTCAGCTTTGTAAAAGATAGTCAAAATTGTACACTATCTTTTCTACATACCCCAGCACGAACAATGTAAGATTCTACATAAATAAAAACCGAACAATGATTCTTAATCATAAAATATATAACTTGTTAGTAAATATTCGTTTCTATCTTCAGGTTGTAAGGTCGTGTAATTCCAAGTTCATATAATATATAAGATCAATTGCCACACACGGTTATTTGAATAATTAATTTGTTTGACCTCCTTGCCAAGATATAAAAACTATATACTTACTTTATGAATCGTTATTAAAAGTAATTGAAACCAACTATGTTAAGCTATAATTACGACTTAGTTACATAATAATTCAAGCCTTTACGACCTATAAATAAATATACACAGCTGTACTATCTTATACCAATTTATGGCTCTAATAAATAGAATAATATACAAATGAATATTTTTATTATAATGTATTGTAGATAAGACATCTCTTACCTTCATTTTATCATAGTCTGAATTACAAAAGATGCTGAACAGCCTCAATGCTGCTTCTGTGAGTTCAGTCTCATACATTTCTCATGTTAGTAAGGCGAAGTTGCACAAAAACCTATTGTCGTGTTCAATGGTCATATAGTGTCGAGCCGATATTCACAGATAATACGAATATTAGGGTTTATTGATTAGGGTTTTTGATTAATACACTTATTTCGACCAGATCATATAAGTAGGAGATATAGCTTCAAGACAGAAATTAATACGCGCATTCATCTTGCCTCATAGAAAAATATGGCATATTATTGCCAGTACCATAGACCTTAAAGTCGAAAGTTTTCAACCGTTTGTTCTAGTTGTTATGGTATAGAGTGTCGAGTCAAGGACACTTATGATAAGCTGATCTACAAATTAAAAGTTACTTAGGTTAATGTGAAAATCTATATTAGAACAACAACAAAATACGTATTCAAAATCAACGAAGGACAATAAAAATAGCAGAAGTAGCTCAAAATATAAGTAAAGTAAAAGTGGACAGTAAATTTACAAAAAAGGGAGTAGAAAAGTTCATGATTAAAGACCGAGTCTTTGTAAACGTATTTTAGGAGAATCTCAAACCGGATAGAATGATCACTCGTTCAAAGCCAAAAGTAACTGGATACTGAAAAAGCCGGAGATCGAATCCAATGGCGAAACAAAAGAAAGGTCTATATATGGTTGAAGAAGTTCGGAAAAGTTACCTTGTGAGCTACAATGTTTTTAAAGTCAACACGTTCCTTTTTTGATATTCGATCGATATGACAGCAAAGAGCGCACATAGAATCTATTGACGATCTTCGTAGCTATCGAAATGGGTCATTTTCAGAAACAGGTGATCTACAGGCATTTTGCCAAGTCAATATAGAAAAATAGAGCGATAGTTTTCCTTCGTTGGGTCTCTCCGTCCTTTACCAAATAAACACTGGCTTCGTCACTGATGATATCCACTAGTATACGACCAAGGGTTGATGATAATGTTAATTATGGCTATTACGCTGAATAATCCTGTTATTATATCTAAAAGAAAGAAGTTGAAATAGTATGTCTTTAAACTATATACACAATTATCCAACCAAAGCAAAATGTTTTTTTCTGTTAATATAGCGATGATTATTTGTTTACACTCTAATTTACAATCCACTAATACAATTTGTCACGTACATTGTTTTCAAATGTAATTGTCACCTTGAGTTTTATGATAACCACATATTAAACGCTTTGTGAATGCGGAACCATTGTGAACGGTGTAATATGGAATAAACATTTCATTTTCAGATGTCTATTAAAAAAGATGCAGTCTTAGTATGAAATATGCGTGTATCAGTACACACGCGTAAAATGTAAACATATTTTATATATCATTTGTAATTAGTTTAAAAAATATTAAAAAATCGTATTATAATACTCAACTGTATATTTACCATTTTTGGTATATTCATGTACATATATTAACGTATACGTCTCTGTAGTCGTAAAGGGAAAAGGTCATCGACAAATTTAAATACCGTTTTGTCTTTATATATAAAAATTTCGTGTCACGTTGTTTGTCCGCAATGAACTCCTAAAGTATTGAACCATTTTAATCAAATTTTGCACGCCGTGCAATTTGATGAAACTTGAGAGATAGGATACTTTTTATCTCGATAAGTGATCATAACGCGATAGATGTCGCTCTAGTCGATGTGATTGACAACTCGAAAAGGCAGAACATGGTATGGCAAGTCAACTAGTTTATTAATATAAAATACTGAACTTTAAAAAACTGAATAGTGAGACATGTATATTCAAATGACGATAAATATCTGACTTAGATATAGGTACTTAGAACAGCAAATATACAGCTAAAAATATGTGATGCATTCATACGTAATGGAAACCAAATATAGAGATAAGAAAGCACCAGTGTTCCATTTTTACCTCTTAGTTCTATAGATAAATATTTATAGGTTAAAAATATTACGTAGGTATCCTAATCTAATGAAATGACAGAAACATAAGGGCAATGTAAAGTGAATCCTTAAAAAGCAATATTATGGAATGCTAAACATAGCTTATATCTGCTTTTCCAAATCAAACTTTCTCCGAAGTCCCCGATCTAATTCCTGGCTAAAACCTTGCACTTGATGTTTGTTATCCAAAACATTTTAAACAAAAAATACCGTTCACAAGTAATGGAAAACATTGGAATTCACGGTATATTAGTAGTTCTGTTATTTACTTCACGCGCAAAGACTTGATTGTTTAAATTAGCAGGTAATTAGCTTGACCTACGGACGCGAGCTGTTTGACGCTAAAGTGATAACAGATTTACCTACAACGTTTAACATCCTGTTTATGTGTAATATAGATGGTAATTAAAATAACTCATTCATACAAAGTTGAAATATCTATATCGGGTTACTTTTTTTTTTATTTCATCCACAAAGCACATGTCAGTCCTATTGTACCCTAACCATACAATATTTACAAAAGTTACTTAGAACTAATGACAAAATTTCATAAAATTCTGGCTTCGTCACTTGAAGGTGCAGCCAAGATTTTATAGAACATGCCCTGATCCATTATATTAAGTCTTAAATGGTCTATGATAGCTCTCCGCTGAGCTTGGTTAAGTTCACATTCTGTATACAATAAAAAAAACCTTATACACTTTTTAAATTCTAAAAATAACTAAATTGGTTATGAAAGCTTACCAAACTGGCACCATAAGAAAGTTCTTACAAGTTAATAATAATATAAAAAATATTAGTAATAAAGCATAGAGTATTTTTTAACAATTACTCCTCTAAATATTTCGTAAAAGTAACAGGACAGCAGAAATCACTAGATCTCAGTTTGGAAATGGTATGATCAGGTTATATTTGTTACATTATAGTTGATAGAAGTTTAGCTAGATTAGCTGATATTTAGTTATTTATTGTATCAAAATGAGAGGTGTATTCAGAAATTCCAGAGATTATTCGTACAAATATTTTTAGAACCTTTTTTTTATGATTGTAGTAGTTATTTTATAAAATTATGCATAAATAATATCTATCAAAACAGCGACAAAATAAGGAAAGACTTATTTAAAAAAAATCATAATACATAAAAATATAAATGAAAAAAGCTGTTTTTTATTTTCATAAGCAACCATTAAAAAATTGTTATACATAAAGTTTCGAAGAGTTTTGGGACTTACGTGTAATATGGTGAGGTGGTAGAACACGACAACTGTTTAACTGAATAGCAATATCGTTACACTGGAAATAACACACACTTCTTCATTACTACAACTCTTAGGCGAATGACGAAAGGAATAATCTTAAAAATAATCTTTTGACAGTTGCCGCTGTCATCTCGACTTACAAAGCTCTTGCTAGGACGATATATATTGGCTGACGTCTGTAAACGGCATTGTGGGTTGTCAAGAGGAGTGTGGTGGTTACTACCCATTCGATCACAGATTCCTACCACTCGATTGATTGCCGAATGCGATACTTTTTGAAACTATGATATCTCAGTAGGTAATTTGTACGGAAGCCGCGTCAATGGGCGTGGGTTCAAATCCACCTGCAATGGGTTAGAACTTTTGGTGAAGGAAAACATCTCGATGAAACCATTGCATAGGTTATTTCTAATGCCCGTCTGGCTACCTACCAACTTCAAATTGAAAATCTGCCGCCAAATACCCCTAGGTATGTAACAGCAGTTGCATTTGAGAGTCGGCCCTTCCACTAGGCTTAGTATGTCCACCATCTTGGACCACATCGTCACTTAACACCAGATGACATTGTGGTCATAATGCTAAACATATTAACTATAAAAATACTATATTATGCTTTTATAATATATTCCGACGCGGAATTTCTAAAATTAAGAAATTAATGACTAATTTGAAGATTAAAAAAAATATTATTTTACAATATCTTTATTAAATTAATTATATTATTATCTGTATTGTATACAAGCACGTTATTCACATGCCTAGTTAGTACTTAAAAACCCAAATATCTTTCAATTAGTAATGAAATTTCCGAAATAAAACAATAGTATAGGTTAACTAGCTGACCCGACAAACGTTGCTCTGTCTTATAAATTATTTTTTGTGAATACTTTGGTTGTATTAAAAAAGGGTGAAGGTAGGTGGGTGAAAATGTAGTATTTTGAGTATTTTTGTTGCCACATAATAAAAACATAAAAATAGAAGTTTGCCAAAAAATAAAATAAATGTGTTTGGGGTGGATCACCCATATCACTTAGGGGTATGAAGAATAGATTACGACCGAATCCCAGAACTATCGGATATACATATAAAATTTCACCTACCGTTGCAACTAACATTGTGACACGAGAATTGTATATATTAGAAGAAGAATTAGCCTCTAACAAAAGTAATCAATTAAATAAAAAACCACTACCGTATTCAATGTTTCACTATTTTTGTGGTACCAGCGTAGATTATTTTCCAGAACAAGATTCTGATATTAATCACATTAATTTATAAATAACTTCCTGACTCAGTTAGCTAACTAGTAGTTCAGAACGCGAAGCGGGTAGACCTAGTAGCTTATTATCTTACTATAAATGTTTGGAAAGTTTTATATGTTTACCACAATATAAACAATTCGATCTTTATTCAGTATGTTCATAATTATGGCGTACTTCTTTCTCCTGTATTTTTTATCCTGTATATTTTAATTCCTTCATTATAAAGAATTGTAATGTATTTAAAACAATTACTGTTCAAGACGTTAATGACACACATAGAATTCACATTGACTATTCCCAAAGGTTTTATGACAATTACCTCAATTTTTTTTTTGCTTTATATGTTTGGTATGGCTACAATCTTACAATGTTACCTTACCTTACCTGATGCGGCCCAAGCTGTTAAATACACTAAAGCAATGGTATGACTGGCAAGTGGAACTGCCGGAACACACCTATAGGTTTTTGGTGGCAGATTTTCAACTTGAGGGTGGTAGCTAGCCAGGCGGTCATTAGAAAAAGCCCTACCTACCACCATGCTATGGTATCATCACGAAGTTTTGTTTCACCGTAAGTTCAAGCTTATTGTAGGTAGATTCGACCTCACGTCCCTTGAAGCGGCATCCGTACACACTACCAACTGAGCTTTCATCGCTTCATATGTTAAACTTGAAAAAACAGACTATTAATCTTTTGTAAGTTTCGCAGTTTATTAATGGATAAATAAGTTTTAATTATAATTAGTTAGTAAACTGGCTTACTTATATTTCTTTCTGCACTTTCTAACGTGTAGCATGAAAATTTATATACAAAATAATAGTAAGCCGTTGATCATTAATTTTCACGCGTTCTCAATATGAACATACTACTTATATATGTGTAATATGTACACATGTAAAAGTGATGTGATGACAATATTTTTTGACATAGAAAATTTTTACGTTTAATGTTGACTTTTTTTATCGTATCGTTCGATAAAATAAACACGTTCCCAACTTCGAACCGGCGGACAATGGCGATCAATTATCGAGTTGACTTTTCACCGCGTTACCGCGTATGAACTCCAGTATTAAGTGGCTAAAATTAATACTGTTGCCTCTGACACGGTATAATAAAATACGAGGTCATTCCACTGAGAAGCTGGCCCAATAAAGTATGTCAATCTTATTTAAAAGTATAGTACATATGAATTATACAATATCCTGTCTGCTGCAGTAATACGTCCGTTCTTGTTACAACTGTTGCATGAATAAGAAATATCACCGATTAACATTTCACACTGTTTCTTATTCTTCGTATTAATGCCAACCAATTTTATAATCTCTTTACGTTAAAACATAATATGTATTTTATTGCTAAACCAAGTCCATATCTACAGCGTTTTTTAGTCATAATCAACATTTTTTATACGTACATAAATAATAAATATCGATGGGTAACAAGTGTAAGATAAAACACGTAATTTATTACTACTAATATCTTTATAAAATGAAAAAATTCTAGGACATTATTACATTATTTGTTATTAAAATTTTATTATGTTAAAACTACTCAAAACATCTCACTACAGTTTTCAAACTCAGGTGATTGTCAGATTATGAAAAAAAAATTTATTATTTACGACTAAATCTATAGATTGTATTTCATAATAATCTATACATTTATAACGATTTAATGTAAGAAATGTGTTTTGTTTTGTTTAAACGCTTAGCGCTTATAAACTACCAGTCAGATTTTAAAATTTCTTTTGTATTTAATAGAGCAATCATTGAGGTAGGCTTTAGGCTATTTAACATCACGCTACCACTAATAGAAGCAAAGCTGTATTGAAAAAAGTTATAAAAACGGGCTAAAAATATTAAATAATTTTTAGTTCAACTCAAACGAAGTCGCATACAGCTAGTATGGAATAAAGGAGACGATAAAAAAATGTTACGCGCACATGCTTCCTACTTATAAATCAACGGATTCAGGACTCTCGGCGGCGTCGTACAATCAAGCAAGTCTGAGTTATTTCCGCGCGTCATTGTTATTATTTATGTAATCGTGTCTTATGTAACCACAAGTTTGCAATTAATATGCCACAGTTTTAATCGGATTACAAAAAGACAGTTCCTCAGTTTTCTTATCACGTGTGTATTTGTTCAATTTTTACAGAAACTACATTATCAATTTTTACGATTCTTTTACCATAGCAATTTATACACTTATTGAAAAATATAGTATATGAGTTGGGTTTTGTTTTTCAAATATACAAGTGCTGTTAGTCTTGAGGACTTTCACAGTTTCACCGAGCTTTGGAGGCGAGTACTAAGGCACCCCGCTCGAGGCGTCAAGCCCAAGGGAACCATAAACCTAAAAGGGAACCTCGGCTTGGGTTTTTACCAGGGTTGCCAAAAGAAGCCGTGATTCTGACTAATCCTAAGAATAGGATCCTATACTAAGCAGATTTCCTACTCAGCTACATCGCGCATTAAGAACGCAAACTAACCTCCTAATTTGAAGGATTGTACTGACTTTAGATCAGGTCGGCATAACTGGACTGTAACTGTCCAAAACTACGGAACAGTGTTTATCATCACAACATATTAACATAAAAGGCCGAACCACATTCAGGGCCGGAGCGGTCTCTCACAGAACCGTGTACCTACCTAACGTGTGAGTGTGTATGAGTTGGGTGACATCAAGTCTTTTTTAAATATGCTTCCATTGTCAAATATATTTTCATAATGTTACAAGTTAAGTATCAGTATTCGTGTAAGTCTTATTGGTATCCAATTGTAGTAATTTTTTTTTATATGCCAAATGGTTTACAGAAGTATCTACTTACATCTTTATGGAGTTTTAGATAAACACATCATAACTAGAAAAAACTTAAAAATTATATTAACATAATATTTATATTTAACACCGATATAACGAAATAGCATATTTATTTTAAAATCATGAAAATTAAAATCAATTACATGTTTTATTTCTATTCTTATTTAACTTCGGCGTTGTGGCAAGTTATTAGATATTTTAATCCGGCAACACCAACAATTTTTGACATTTAAGTCTTATACAGCAGCATACGGTTATTTATAACATATAATACCAGATAAACAGCTATTGGTTAATATTTTAAAACTTATCGTATCAGCTTTCAAAATTAATTATCGGTTATCTAGATAAATCTCACAACGAACTAAAACTTAATATAAAAATATAACACGTCTAATTAAAAAACTTTAGTTGTTTATAGATTGGTCCGTCATAAATGAATTGATTTATAAATTACGAACAAATTATCAATTATTCTGTAGTCTGTTACTAGAATATCACTACAGAGGCGTGATAGGACAAGATAATTGATTTAAGCTGGTTCACAACCATCATAAACCAGATGTAACACTATGATAACCTTAGGGGTGTTACTAACAAGTACGGGGAACACAGTTTTCACAGTAAATAAGCAAAATGTAGGTAGTCGTACTGAATTGCGACCAACATAGTCGAGATATATACATATCTCATACATACCACATAGTCGGGATGAACAAATGTACATCCAGCTACTGACTAACTTATAGAGCGATATAATACCAATAAAGTCCGATAAATTGACTCTGATGATTCTTTTGATGGTTGGCTTTATTTTTGAACTACACTAAGCTCATCAACGGTAAAGTGCCATCACCTTGCTGTGATACTGTAAAAGTAAAACTTTTTTATACTTCCTTCGTTTTCGTTTATTACTTATTAAGAATTTTAGTAAGTACTAGCTGTGTGTTAGCCCGTTTTTGTAACTTTGTTACTGTTCAGCTTTGCTCCTAATATAGCGTGATGTTAAATAGCCTAAAGACTTCCTCAATGATTGCTCTATCAAATATAAAAACAGTTTTTAAAATCCGACTGGTACTCCCTAAGATATTAGCATGTTCAAAGAAACAAACTTTTCCGCTTTATAATATTAATATAGATATGCATAGGTAAAATGCTCTATAGAGTGATTCAAAATATTTAATCCTTACATCAACTTTCGTTTTCCTCTAAAGGTATTCTCGAATTACAGGAACTGTTTCTCTGCAATACTTTCGATTTATGTAAGAACTTAAAATTGGTTATACTAGCTCCAGGTGGTAGGTACGTATGAAAGTGAACAGAAAGAAACGCGATTATATATCGCAACAATATCCAACAGTAACAATAACTCTGACATTTATAGGAAAATCTCTTTACGGATCATAAAATGGTTACACAGTGACATTATTTGCAAAGATTATCAAATTACACTAGGAACTTATATTTTTGTTCATTTTGTAATTTACTTATTAGTCGACGCATGCCAAGTGAAACCTTTACTTTGTCGTCTAGTAAATAAAACAAGATGTAATTTGTAGCTTAACGGTCCTCGTGAATTTCACAATATTAAAAGACGCAAAAAAGTTTATTACTTAAAAATTTACAAGTAAACATATAAACTTACTAGTTATGCCCGCAACTTCGTTCGCATGGCACTAAAAATTTATTTTTTGCAGAATCCCAATTTCGTTCTAAAATCAAAGTAGCCTAAGTTACTAATTTCAATATCAGCTATTTGCCAGCAAAATTCCCGTCAAAATCGGTCCAGCCATTTCAGAGATTAACCGGAACAGTCAGACAGATAAAAGTTTCAAAAGATTTTTTTAAATATAAAGTACTGTATAGACTGTCACATGAATTTAGTAAATCATGCATCTTATATATCAAATAATATAAATAATAGTTTAAAAAAACTAAAAAACACGCTTTTTATAGAAAACTGAACAAAAAAAATAGAAAATAAGTTTAAATAAATTTAAATTAAGAATAGTGTTAAAAATTTTAATAAATATAAATTAATAATAGTGTAAATAAAAAAAAATGTATTTTATTAAAAAAAAAGCGTGGGGTGCTTGGTGTCAATAGTTATAAATGTTTTATCGACAGATATGAGTAGAGTGATTACCATTTGATAATCTTAAAAGCACCCCACGCTTTTTTTTAAATAAAATATTTTTTTTTTTATTTACACTATTATTAATTTATATTTATTGAAATTTTTAACACTATTCTTAATTTAAATTTATTAAAGCTTATTTTATATTTTTTTAGTTCAGTTTTCTATAAAAAGCGTGTTTTTTAGTTTTTTTAAACTATTATTTATTGTCTACTTTTTAGTTTGCTTTATTTATAACAGCTTGTTTTTTTTTTAATTTTAAACTATTATTTGTTCTAATCTACTATTATTTAGTTTGGTTTTCTATAAAAAGCGTGTTTTTTATTTAAAACTATTATTTGTTTTGTAGAATTAAAATTCTTTTAAGTATTCGAAAATTTGTTAATAGTAGAGAATTCGGCTAAAGATAGTGATTGGAAATTAAAATATCAATTTCTGTCTTATCGACTATTGAGAAAAATTATAAAAAAAATAAATTTAACAAAAATCTTCTTTTGCCAATTGAAAAATGGAATAATTTTATCAAATTAGTGTATTGTCATCGGTCCACGATAAATCTACAAAGTTTGACCGAAATCTGGCCGTTTAAAGTGGGTCAAAATTGCGCCCAAAGGAGTCGGTTACAAACATACAAACAAACAAACATACAGGTGAAGATAATAAAAAGCTTTTAATAATAACGACAACAAACTTATTTCGCAGAACGCATTTACAATTGGAAATATTTTTTTAATGCGAAATTTAAAAAAAACATGTCAATTCTAATGCAAATAGCTTTTCATTGCTTACGCTACATTTGGTAATTTTGGGTATTAAGGTTAGTGAAGAGAAGTAAAGCAAAATAGCGGATGTGCCAGTTCTTAATAAGTGAAAACACGGCTTTAGATAGATCGTTGGCCGCGTCGTCGAGGCGTGCGGCGCGGCGGTGCGATGGGACGTGGCGTGGCAGACGACGGTCGGTGAACGATGTGTACACTGAAGGTACTTAGATATTGTCGCAAGACAGTATCATGTTACTTCTTTATTAAATTTACCAGTGTCTGTTCTAGACTGACATGTCCGCTCGCTGCGTGCGCGTGGGCATTAACTGAGTTAGGTTCGGGGGCATGTTGAGCACTTGTTGCCCTCAATAACCCCAAACCAGCGATTTCGTATATAATTTATGTTGTTTTGATTTATTTGGTATAGAAAGTAATTTTAGTAAAAGTTACATGTTCATATTTAAAATAACATAAAACTTATCTTTACCTGTCAATTAGAACCATAACTTTACCTTTTCGATCTTTCTTATAAATCACTAACATATTAAAAGATAAAAATCTGAAAAAAAAACTTAGTACAATATAAAACTAATATTGAGTGGCAATATCGAATATATCTCAAATTATTTCTATATTATATTCGACTGACTTCATTTCTTCTCAGTCCCAACTTTCCAAATTATTGTAACACATGCAGAAAATGCATGTAAAAATAGATAATAAAAATTATGTACTTTTTGTTTGAAACTATTTAATTTTTCAGTATCATATACTAAATCAATATTAAATTTATTGCATTTCATTATGTTTCTTAATTTTTTTTAAAACAAGATAACAGTTATATTTAACTTTGAAAGAAACATACTGTAACTTTTTTCCTGTACAAAACATTTACGATACTCTTGGCATATATTTTGCACTAAAATATTTGTCAGGCGTTTACCTTCAATATAGCTATCAAGCCATTTCTGTTATTAAACTTAGGGAATTTTGCATTCATATACGTAATATGGGATGTCGTTACTTAATATGAAATAGCTTTGGACCCGTGATTTCATTCACCATGTATTTCCATCTTTTTTCCACCACTATCTGTGGATGTGAACTTATTATTTTAATAGTTTCCATTCTAATACACCAATTTACTTCTATTAATAAAACAATATAAAAATGAACATCTAGTGGACAAATCACGTTTACTTCATGGAATTGGTTAATTTAGTCGTCTAGACTGTTCAAGTAAGCTTTTTTAAAATGAATGTTCTCATTCTTGATGTTTTACTAAGTTGACTTGTTTTATATTAAAAGCTATCGTAGACATCAAATATAAATGCCTACAAGTTTTATCGCAGTATTTCTCATAACTAAGTCTATTGTTCCCATGAAGGATAACAACGTTATACATTCTTATAACAACAACAAATGTAATGGGATTTCAGAAAACTATACTTCCATTAAAGTAATTAATGTTCTCTCATGAATAATTATTAAACATCGAGGCTGTAACAACAATGATTCTTTAAGAGTTAAGTACAAGCAACAATGTAAAATAATAACATGAAATACAGAATAATTCTGAAAACAAAGCTCCTTTGTTGCAACACAAGTGGCGCCAGCCATTAACTTTAACTATCACTATATATATAGTCTAGTTCAATTTCAAACTTTATGGCTGGAGTCATAAATAGAAGAACCAGTTTCAGTCCCGATCACATATATGATGATATGTGGGCTTTTTTAAACCCGAGCATATTTCTTGACTAGATTTTAAAAGCTTGTTGATATCCAAATCTGATTCTATGATACTTATAACTAACACCTATTACTATATATGTATTTTAATCAATTCTGTGTCATGAAATCATTATTTAATTTATAATTTCTTTGCTTTTACTGTGATTTATTTGTAAATATATTTTGTATTAAAAATCGTTTTATTATTAATTAAAAGTCGTCATACCATTCACGATATAATAACTGTCACAAAAAACTAAAATATCTCGTCTAGAGTCGTTCAAACTCATTTTCGCGTAAAAATTCATTAAAATAATATATTCCGTGTTTCTTCCAAGTACGTGCTCACTAAGTACCTACCTTAATAAATAATAACTATAATCAATAACTCAAAACAGTTTATTTAATTATATACCATCAAATTTACAGCGTTTGATTATGCAATAAATGTTTAGGGTTTCCCATAAGAAAGTTCTGTAGGGGGAAATAATGTATGCTTGTTGATATGCCCCAAATACCGATGAGCGGTGGCGAAATAGTTTCTATGGACGCTATTTTTATCACTCTTCGATTGGATCTTACTTATAAAGTTATTTTGTTGGCGGTGAGTTAATGTTAGCAAATCAACTAACAATAATATTACAATATTTAATACTTTATCTGTATTTAAAGAAAAATATTCATGATAGTTAAAATATTAATCACATGGATAATTACAGGTGTAGTTACTTTTCAAATGAACTTTTGTGTGCAACTTAATCAGTACTTAAATAACACTTAAAATTCGGCCCGTAAAACATTTTTTATAGTCACAACGTAATTTTTATATAATTATTTGAATGCTCCATATTTTTCGCAGATAAGGACATTATAAAATCTCCTTGGCATTACGGCATACGTTCATAATACTCTAAATATTATTGTTAAAACGTATCTATATGCCAAAAAAGTAAGGGTTCTTTTCAAAAGTCACGGGTGATTTAATATATAGTAGTCTATTTAAATGATAATAAAAAAAACAACATTTTATATACCTAATATGAAAGCGATATTAGATTACCTATGAATAAAAATAATCCCAGTAAAATAATTATACACGTTAATGTAAATTCTCAAAAGAATATGCACATGCAAACATACTATGAAGACAGAGATTAGCTTTTTTTTAGGTCGGTTAAAAAGTTTCTGTCTTGAAGTTGGAATAGAGTGTATATAGAATTATGACCACGTATGGGTAGTTTCTTTTTGTATATACCTATCTATATTGACAACTAGTTTATACATGAAATACGTTATTCATAACATCTAATAATTCATCACAGAAATTGTAACAAAAAATTGATATCAAGCTTGTTGGAGAGTCAGCTATTAATAAACTTAAAAGCTAAATATGGTATCTCGAGAAAACTTCAGTGTAACTAAATCTTTACTTTTCACGCGGTTCGTGATGATATTCGTATACTATTAATATAAGTAACTTACTATATAACTAACTTTTGAAGTCTTGATAGCTCAGTGGCAACGTGTAAGAACGCCGCATCATGGGACGTGAGTTCGAATCCAACCACATACAATGAGTTTGAGCTTTCGGTGAAGGAAAACATCGCGAGGAAACCATAACATGGTGGTAGGACTTTTTCTAAAGCCCGCCTGGCTAGCTACCAACCTCAAGTTGAAAATCTGCCGCCAAATAACATTAGGTGTGTTTCAGTAGTGGCACTTGAGAGCCAGTCCCTCGTATAAAGGCCAGCAGCGCACCTGCGATTGCTCTGGTGTTGTGGGTGTCCATGGTCGGTGGTGATCACTTATCATCAGATGACACGCTTGCTCGTTTGCTGCTTATTCCATATAAAAAACTAACTGCAATAAAAAAAACCATCATCAAAAACAAATTATTACTAAACAAGCTTACATCCGTGAAGTTCTGATTCTGACAAACCAACCAATACTTCAGTATTAGTGTGGTATATAGATTTTGTTTTAAATTTGAACATCATGACGGTTTCAGAGAAATAAAAATATTACGTCCAAACCTGGAATTTAAAGAATCCTTTCTTTCTTACCGAAATATCACCGTAGGAAACCGATCAATACATTCCAAAGTTTCGCCAAAATTTCCGAACTATGTGTTTACGAAGTTTCTCATGAATTAAAGTTTGTATTAATATTATATAGTGTGTTATAATATATGTATAATAATAATACGTTGTCTTTTAATTAGACATTTCTCTGAGCCAAAGGATTGAAGTCGGGTCAGAAGGAGCCGCTCGTATATTTTACCTAAGGTATTAAGGAGGCTTATTGGGTGGCAGCTTTCTGGGAGAGATGCCATTTTCCCGGATTTACGAATACCTATTACCGTTGCCTTTTTCCAAGCGGCTGGAAATTGGCAGTGAGTTATGGCCGCATTGAAGATGCTGACCAGAAGAGCTATGAGTTTATCGGGGAGAAGTTTGAGGGTTTCGTTCCTGATTCCATCGGGACCGAGGGTTTTCCTTGGCTTAAGGCGTTTTATGATCGTGACAACTTCGTCAGTTGTGGCCAGGTCTGAATCTTCAACTGGGGGGTCTCTCTTATTGATTGAATTGTTCGATCGACCCTTCCGATGTGTCCGGGATGTATGGTATGATTATTCATAGGAATTGGGAGAACACTGTTGTTCGAGAATGGTAGCGAGATACTCTGCCTTGTCTATACTTTCGAATGCGGGCAGATTGCCGGGGTGGTTACTAAAATGTTATATGAAATCAGTGAAAGGTGATATTATGAACGAGAATAGGTATACGAAAGAATTTATATTTAGTATTATTCGGTTATGATGGGGATGATATAAATATAAAAGCTCCTAGACAAAATAAAATGACAAACAAGTCTTAAATTATGTATTCTTTATGTACATGAGTGTATAAAGGCTAATATGTATGTCGCTATATTCTAAGCGGCTCTTCCGTTTGCAAGTTTTCGTTCAATTCTAACTTAAAATTGCGCCGTATACGCTGATATGTCCTGTGGTTCGTTCCATACCAGTCGAAGATAGTGATGAGATCTCCATCGATCGAAGGTTATATCAAAGAACTCACGAAAAGCTATTTCAGCAAATCAATAATCCCCTATACCTGTTAGTAACATCTTTCACAAATTACATCACCGAATAAAACAATCTGAAATAAAAATGCCTAGATTAATAATAAAATTAGAAGCACCGCTAAGACTGACGACCTATTGTTTGCAAGCAAACGACGCTTTCTAAATAACTTAATAGCCTAACTTACAATATACCGAAGACCTATTCATTACTAAACATCAACAAAGCTATTTCTAAGATGAAATTTTAGGACATCTTTGATAGTAATTTATAATAGAACCATATATAGAAAGCACTATCTACTATGATAATATTATAACAGTTTTGATTGTCATATCCAAGATTCTTCGACTGGGTATTATGATCTCATATGGTAATAACCCGTGACATGCCCCTTTATATTTTTTACCTGTTCTCTTCGGTGACAATTTGACTCGTATTCTTAGTAATTGAGTCATGCTGCAAAGCGGCTTTCATCGAAGTATGAACTCATCATCTGCATTTCTGGAGTGTTTAAAGGAACGGTAATCTTCAATCAAATCTCGAATGTTACCGCAAACTATTTTGCTATCGCAATGATTCACGTATTAGTCAAATTTTCAGTTAGACACGCCCGTCATGTTTGCTTTGTTATCAATATCATCCGTTAAGTACTGGTTGCTTAGATAAGTGTCGTTCATAATTTCATAATTCACAATTATTATCTCTTAATATATAACAATACTATCTATTATTTAAATTCCGATAATCATGAAATTTTAAAATAGATGTGTGTATTTAAACAAATCCAAGACTAAAGTTGAATATAATAGGACTTAAGAATTCAACACATAGCTAATTTTTTTGTTCTAAAACCATAATTTCCTTACTGAACTACCCACTATTTACCGAGTTTTTACTTTCCTAATTAAGATGTTAGTATAAGTGTTACTTATTCTTCAAAAATTGGCTGAAATTCCTTGTAGTTTTCTGTGTATATTCAATACACTAATAATAAACTTATTTAGTAGAAACCAAGTTTTTTTTTATATCTTTTTATTAATCCATCTAATAGTAGGTAATAAAATAGGGTAGCAATAAGGCATTATAAAGCGCTTATGAATTTAAAATTTCAAGCCTGGTACAGTGATACCAAGCTTCACTATTAATCAAAGATGTCGTGAACTCGAACCTCACTCAAGACTGTAATTTTTTTGTTGGGAAGAGTCGTCGGTTATATCTGTAAACAAATAAAGAATGTCACCTATTAGCATAAGACAAGCTTTACTTAATTTGAAATTAGTCCCATAAAAAGTGTGTGTTAAGCAATGTACGCGTCGTAAGAAGTAAAAATAATATATGTACTTTAAAAAAAAAAAACAAATTATGTTTTAATATTATACGCTCTTATAACAGTTATGATAAATGTAAGTATGTATTTAAATGTTTGTATATATACCAATTTTAGTACTCAAACTCATATATCACATATATTCCCTATATACATATTTTTAATATGGTATACATTTTTTCGTCGACGTTGTTAAATATGTTTTTATATATTTTTATTAAAAACTCATGTGTAGTAGGATATAAAATAATTTATCCCATATATAGAGTCTGAAATCTTTTGCATTCACAATATGTTACGGTATTATGAATGAACACTTGATTGCTTAGATGTAATACAGTTTTTCCCACGACAATAGGTGCCAATTTAAAACCGTGTCGATCTTAGTCTAGAAATAGACGCAGTACTTGCACTAAGGACAATGTAGGAAGTCTATTTATATGCTTGAAATATACTATCAATTCTACGCCCAGATATATAAAGCACACAAGTAGAGTCCAGTCATATGCCAATCAGGGTTCGATAGATTGTTATTTCTCAGAAATGTTTCTATAACATTTTTTTTTATAGTTGAGGGTTTAACGTTATGGCCATAATCTCACCTGATCTTAAATGACGATACGGCCCAAGTTGGTAGACACGCTAAACCTGTGGAGGAACTGGATCTCAAAAGCAATTTGCGTTTATTATCTTGTTAAATTTTCCTTATAAATTAAAAATATTATGTTAAGATTAATTAAGATGGAAAATTTAAAATACAAATAAGATTTCTAAGTTAATTAAATTTCTAACTTATAAACTTTGTATATATAAGTATTACAAAATTTCAAAAATTATGCAAGGACAACAGTTGACCTAGTAGGTAGACGTTGTACTACTACTGATTAATAACTCATAAATTTATTATAAAATAATGTTATATCCCAAAATCCAAAAAAATATAAATATCCAATTGAAAATATCGAATATGTCATTTGTTCGAAAAAATACCTACACCACCACATGCTGAATCAAACTATTTAGGTGATCCAAAGTATACAAAAAGTACCACCAAAATCAATAAAGTCCTTTAGGGTGAGAAGAATTGCTAAGACCAGAATTTACATATACATATTTTATACATACATATATACATTTTAGCATTCAAATCTTATTTTCTTTTATCTATCAAAATTTTATTTAAGTATTGCTAACTTGGGTATTTTCTTGTAAATAATATCCGGGTTTTAACCTATATTTTATGCTCTCGTTGTATTTCCCATTTTTGTCTACAAAAATGTTTTTTTATACAGTACTAGCTGTGTTCGCGACTCCGTTCGTGTAATTTAGTGACCCGTCAATGGGAATACTTATTTACTTGGGACAAATCATAAATTCTATTTCTAAATAAAAATATGATAAACATTCATAAGATTTTCTTTTATTAAAGTAAAAACTAACCACCTAGCAAACGCTCTACATTATTAATTAAATTTATTTTCATAAGTTTTTATGAAAATTTTATGAAAAGTTTTTTGAAGCGATGATAGCTCAGTGGTAGTGTGCACGACTTCGCGTCAAGGGACGTGGGTTCGAATCCAAGCACCTACAATGAGCTTGAGCTTTCGGTGAAGGAAAACATCGTGAGGAAACCATAGCATGGTGGTAGGGCTTTTTCTAATGCCCGCGTGGGTAGCTACCACCCTCAAGTTGTAAACCTGCCGCCAAATACCAATAGGTGTGTTCCGGCAGCAGCACTTGAGAGCCAGTTCTTCCACAGGTTTAGCGTGTCTACCAACTTGGGCCGTATCGTCACTTAAGATCAGGTGAGATTATGGCCATAACGCTAAACATTAAGTATAAAAAAAAAAAAAAAAAAGTTGGTGTTTTGTCGCTAGTTAGTTCACAAAATGCGATGGGTACACGCCAGAGGTATCAATTTTCAGGTCCTTTATATTTTTTTTAAAACGATTACATTTAATTAAATGACTATCGTACACCAGTTAGATCATAGATTAAAGTAATATAAAATAAATAGAGTGGGCCCCAATTTTGATATTAGGGGTACTATTTTCTTCCAGACAGCGCAAAATAACTCTTTCAAGATTCACCAATAACATTGTGACCGAGTTTACCAGTCAGCAGGCCGGTGCATGCTAATGCGCACTCCATAATCTTCATTTTTCTATCAATGCTTCGGTTTTTCACTGAATTATAGGCATTGGTATGACGATATAGATAAAAAATCAAAACCAACCGCGACATTTCACAATAGATAATTATAGAATATTACTTTTTTATTTACGTATATGTTGATTGTATTCAAAATTATATAGCCTGTTTTGACTTTTAAATACTATATGTACTGTGTAGTAGTGTGAGTCGAAGTTAAATATTTATTTATTCATATTCATTAAAAATAATATGTAGCCGATGTTACTCAGGGCTAATATAGCATTTAATGGTGAAAGAATTTTTGAAATCGGTTCAGTAGTTCTTGAGTTTATTCGTTACACACAAAAATATAAACCTTTCCTCTTTATAATATTAGTATAGATATCGTAGCAAACCACAAAGACTATAAACTATAACATTACAATTTAAAACTTATGTTTATTTTTTTATATTATTATTATACTAACGTAAATAAAGTATTCGGAGTGTATTATTTGTTCAGAATCAGTTTTTTTATTTTTTACTTTAGGGTCTTGATGTTTGGCACATATATTATCAGATATGTAGTGATGATGTTACCTTAAATGGCAACGCGCTAAGTCTAAAGCGACTAGTTCGAAACTGCAACTGAAACTTGTGGATGGCAACGAAATAGGATTTAAAAGCACCATCTCATCATGCTACCATTTCACCATGCAGTATTCTATCATTAAATATTCAGAACTTACGTCGAACTAAGCAATGTCCAAAAATTCCGCCGTTGAGCAATCTTAGTTCCACAGTAACATATGTTTAATACTAAAGGCTTACAGTAATTCGTATAAATGTAATAGAAATTTTGTATGGGTTGTATGACACAACATAAAATAGGTAGCGTGAGCTAACATGCAATCTCTATTACGTGTTTATGAAATCATCGCATGAATGACGGTGACTCACTATTCAAAATTCTTGAACTAACATTTGTTATACACATAAAATTGCTTTCTTTTTTAAATAATTATAAATTCTAATTGTTTATAAGTACGTTACGTGTGCATTCAAAATATTTATGATTATACAACTTAACTCAATAATTGAGACAGGCTTTCTGTAATAATAATATACACGGCGTATAAATAGAAGATTAAATATGTATACTGCGCAATGTCTGCGTATTTAAATGAATGAATAATGATTTAACATATAAATAAACATAAGCGCAGATGTAAAGAAGATCATAGAAGTCATGACCTCCACTTACCGTAGAGTAATCTATATCTTTGTTTTTGATATGTTATGTTTGTTGTTTAATTAAGGAAATACTACTTTATTTAAAAGGTAATATTTTATTAAAGCGAAGATGGCTCAGCTAGTATTGTACGGAGCATCAATGGACGTGAGTTCGAATCCACCTACGATGAGCTTAAGCTTTCAGTGACAGAACAATAGCCATTTAACATCAGGTGAGATTGTAGTCATAACACTAAACCTATAAAGTATTAAAAAAACATTAAACCATAGCTCGATTAGTCTTAATATCTAGTCTGCACTTGCATAAAATTTAGACCATACGGCTTGTAGTCGGTACGCCCGCTTAGAAATAATAATTCTTGTATTTATGATCAGGAAGGTTATTCAAATTATGGTTAGAGGCTTTATTACATAAACATAAAGCAATTTATATATCCCTAATGTTTTTATATGTAAGTTTTTATATGCAGCCAGGTCAGCTAGTTTATAATAAATTGGAATTTATGACGATAAAACAATATACACTGACAGGACAACTTTTACCAAGTTTTGTTAGTATAATGTTTTTTTATACATCTATAGGTTAAGCGGTATGGCCACAATTACACCTGATGATAAGTGACGATGTGGCCGAAGATGGTGGACGCGCTAATGGACGGTGGAGGAACTGGCTCTCAAGTGCAACTGCCAGAACACACCTATAGATATTTAGTAGTAAATTATCAACCTGAGGGTGGTTCAGGCGTGCATTAGAAAAACCTTACTACCATACCAATATTTATATGAATGATATAGATTTTTATTGTTATAAGATAAAAACATAATACCTTAGTATTGGTTTACTTATATATACTTATATCAAATGTCTAAGAAGATTTCCCGTTCGGCGGATTATTTTAATTATTTAATTTATGATGAACAATGTTATAACAATGTTCTATCGCTCAGTTCAATAAATATAAATTACATCAAAAATGTTACTTAAAATACTATGTTAAGAAAAGTAGGACTTTATCAGAAATCGACCTACTTATCTTATTGTTATCAATACACGGAAAAACGTACAAGCATTCCACATCCGTAAGTACCCAGGCTATTGTTCTTTTATCAGTTTCTATGACGGCTGATAACGTAATATTAAATAAAAGCCACTAGTTCCCTTCAAATTTCAGTTATATTTTTCAGAAACTCTATTGTTTTTATTAATACGTTCAAAAGTTCTGAAGTATAAATGAATCACAACACTGGTAATAATTCATTGATATATGCTGATTACAATTACGGCGTATTTATACTACACGTTCACATAATTTTCTTAGAAGATAATGAAGGAAAAAGATTTTGAAATTGGGCTTTAATATTTTTAATAGCGTATTTATACCTAGCTATGGCATATATAACACTTGCCATGCCTGCGACTTCGTTTGCGTGGAGTTAAAATTTTATTTAATCATTTTTACCCATTTTTGTAGCTTTTTCAATACAGCTTTGCTCTTATTGGTGACTGCGTGATATTAAATAGACTAAAGCCTTCCGCAATTATTGCTGTATCAAATACAAAAATAATTGTTTAAATCCGACTGGTAGTTTATAAGATTAGCACGTTCAAGCAAACATACAAACTTTTCTGTTTTATAATATTAATATAGATTAATTGTTTGATTCGATTTCAGTTAATATAATAGAAATATTTTTTTAAATATCTTTAGGCTAAAATTAACCAATATCACACACTACACAGACGTGTGTTAAAATATTCCTTTTACGTGTAACATCTTGTCTATGTATTTATAGTGTCAAATGCTATTTTTACTTAAAATTATCAATGAAACATAGAAGTTTCTATTTTAATTTTAACCACCGACTGTATATGTTGTATAATTTTTTAATAAAAATCATTTTTTTTTTGTCAAACCTAATCAGTCTCATAGTATGGTAAAATTTGAGTGTTATATTAAATAAACTATTTATCACATTAGATAAGTTCACTAGTATTTAACTATATTGAATAACAGCTTTTCGGTTTGTATATAAAAACTACATTTTTGATATATTTTTTATTCTCTTATTATTTTATTATACTGTTTTTATATTATATTATCTTTTTTGCTAGTTTTCGTTTATAAAGAAATGTACAAAAGACTCAATTTTTTATTATAAAAAACATTTGGTGATTGGGCATCAGTTTGGTGTGCTGTTTCAGTTGCTTGAAGTAAAATCGTAACAAATATTTTTATAATCAAATATTTATCAGGTCAGCATAACAGTTACGACTGGCGGATGTCATTTGGCCTTACGGCAGTAACTATTGTTATTGGACCGTACTGAAACTTACCATCAGGTGAAGTATAGTCATTGTGCCGAGCTAGGATAAAAAAGATAACAAATTAGAAAGTAAATGAATTTGACGATTAATTTACTGTAATTACATATACTGTCGCAAGTTGCGTTTGATAAATACCTAAACATGGCATAATAATTCTCCAAGAACGATATTAATCTATTAAGCCTTTGGAAGCTATCTTACATATACATTTCCTCAATAAAAATTATCTTTACGAAATATAAAACCCAATACAAGGACAGAAATAACAGCATGTGGAAGTTCTCGAATAGAGTATAATAAAACCATAATATGATAATTTATCCCAGTGCACGTGGGACGGCACTAAACTTAAACAAATAACTTTACGTCGGTTCTATTGGGATGTCCTGCTCAGAACGAAGTGCTTGCACACACTGTAACTACATCACCAATAGCAATCCGTGTCACTTGTTGGAAACCGTCCTCTGCCAATGACAATCTAAACTTTAACCTATACGCCTACAAATACGCAGATGACGTGATTACACCGTCAAATTAATTCATGTAAGGCTATACGTGCATTATGGCCAATTATCACATCAAATACCGAGATAAAAAACAATCCTCATATCTTCATAGTTGAATTATATTGTCTAATAAAGAACTTTATTGCGGTTTTTATGTTCTACAATCTATACATAGGTGTATATTCGAGTATTTTGTAGTATTTATTATATTTAGTTCGTCTGCATCTAAATACCAGCAGACTGGTACTAAAGCATAATGTTGGCCTAAAAATGAACAATTAAGTATAATTTATGTTTCTTAATTATTATTTTTAATGAAAATGTTATAGTAACTAGATCTGCATAATGTGATGTGATTTACTATAATCTTCTTTATTTATTTTCCGGCAGCAGCCCAAGCCGCGGTTCCGCTATTTTGGCACCCTTACGTCCGCTGCCTCGGAGTTGAGTGCCCTCAGCACTCGCCCCAAAAAGTTCGGTGAAGCTGTCAAAGTTCTTAATGCTAATAGCGTATGTTAGTGCGAAAAAAAAAACAATCTATTTTTATATCTTTATCAAACTTCATTTAATTCCAACAGCTAATTACTAGTCATAAATAACACTTCACATAGAAAGAAACTAACGCATGAAAGTAGATGGGAAATAAAGCATTATATTCATGTATTTTAGTGCCCTTTATCTATCCCTAATCATATTAAAACAAAATAAAACTTCTGGTAAACCATATTCCCTTGCCGAACTTTCCGATTGTGTAATATCTAGTAGACTCTTGAAGAGTTAGGTACATGTTAGGTAATGAGGTGTACTTAATATCACTAGAAGTAGTCTGAAAGCAGTACCCGATCTCTGGTAATGAGAGGGACTTTTTAGTGGATATTTGCCGATTGCTCTGACCGGCAAGACCCACACGTCTCTCTCATAAAACGAGAAGATGTATGTAAATAGATTTTATCTTCACATTAACAAAAAAAGTGTACTCAATAATCAACATTGATTTAACTGCATTCAGATTCTCAATATTGATTATATAAAAGATAATGTTTGGATTGCTAATTGTAATAAATATTATTAAGGGGAAGGTTTATTACTTACCAAAGTTATCAAGGGTATACTACTGGTTGAACAAGAACTAGAAGACTGTTAATAATCGTATAAAAGTAATCTTTATAAAACTATAAAGAATACAAAAACTTAATGGTTTAGATGTAGTGTTAAATGGAAATGTAATGGGAGTGATTTATGTCATCCTGCTACTAACTTGTTCTATATATTGCCTAAAATAACAAAACATACGATTATAAAATATAAATCAGTTTAATAAAGTTATAAGCATACTAACCAAACAGAAACCTTTTTATCATGTACGGGTGCCATACAGCGTTCTTGTTAATACATCTATCTAATTATTTTTAAGTAGTCTTCGGATGTCTAGTGAAAAAGCGGGTTTCAGCTTGAACAAAATTGATTAAAAATTAAAATACTCTACGTTAAAATAATAACTATAACAGTAGTAGCACAGGTGTCTCCAGGATGGAACCGTGAGACTAATAACATCGTTTTGATTAGTTATGTCCACTATTACTAATAATAACAGTTTTGAATAATTGTATTCGCTATATTTAAATTCAACACATCGGCCATTTAACTATAAACATTTTAGTCTTGCATACCTTCTAACTTGAATAAGTTGTATGGTTATTAATGTATTTGGTTTCGTTCTGAGTTTTAATGTAGTCTATAGCCACGGAATTATCTTTTGCATAGTTAATACATTTAGTATACCTTAGGTAAACCGATAGCGTTGGTTTATTTTTATTATGCTTAAGTTCTTTCTAACTTAGTTAAAGATATTTTCCTTCTTTTTCATTTGTCCTATTATAAGTTATTAACTTGTCCATTACAATATTACAAATAGTGTCAGCATTTTATATATAAGTGTTAACACGTGTAGCCTATTTTTAATAACTAAGTTTCTTCATTCCGTTTTTAATGTTGCTCCTATTAGTGTGATATTTTCTACAAGCATTATAAATTGATTATGAAGCAATAGACAGTGTTAACTTTTAATCAGAATACTAGTCTAAGAGTATAAATAATCAAAGCATGAACTATATCTATCAATAATAATTTTTATAAAGGTTTTTCCGTATACCTCTTAAAATTGGCTCCAAATGAAACGATAACTACTGTTCGAAAATAGAATCAGATAACACTTGTAATAGGTAAATCACACCTAAACATGGACTTACAGTTATCAAGGTGCTTAGTAGGCGCTAGTCAACATTTCCCGTGACGAAACCAGACACCATCTGTGTTGTCATTTAGAGCACGCGCTCCAGAGATAAAATGATAAATCTGCATTATGCATGTCCATAACCACGTATGACAATTTCTTTCGTTTCAGGAAAATACTTACACGATAATCTAGACTCAATACTTTTTATATATTTTAGCGTTTGGACGCAGACTCGTCCTTTTTACACGCTTTATATTAGCTTCACCTGTATGTATATATGTAACCGACCCCTTTGAGCTCGATTTTGTCCTACTTTGAACGATCAGATTTAATTCAAACTTTGCGCACCTGTCAAAGATCGATGACAATGCAATAATCAGATCAAAGCATCCGATTATCCTAATTAGATTCGCCAGGATTAATTAATTCCTTTCCGCATCCTTTGGATGCGAGTAAGAGAGATAGAGCTAGTGCGCGAACTACGCATGCGTGCAGTTCCAGACTTACTCTTTCGGAATGAAATAATCGGAACACATTTGTACATATTAAGGGCGGTTGATAGTTAGAAAATCGAACTAAATGATTTATAGTTTAAAAAATTTAAATACAAAATAAAAAATAAATAAAAGTTTAAAAAAACTAGAACACACGCTTTATATAGAAAACTAAACTAAAAAACAGAAAATAAATTTTAATAAATATTAATTAAGAATAATGTAAAAAAAAATAATAAATATAAGTTATTAATAGTTTGAATAAGAAAAAAAATGTTTTATTGTAAAAAAAGCGTGGGGTGCATGGTGTCAATAGTTATGAATATTTAATTGACAGATATGAGAAGGATAATCATTTCGATAATATCTTGAAAAGCACCCCCGCTTTTTTTTAAATAAAACATTTTTTTTCTTATTCAGACTATTAATAACTTATATTTATAAAAAAAAAAATACATTATTCTTAATTAATATTTATTAAAATTTATTTTCTGTTTTTTTGTTTAGTTTTCTATATAAAGCGTGTGTTCTAGTTTTTTTGAACTATTATTTATTTGGGTGGTAACTCGGCATAGTGACAGCACTGTATCTAATGTTAAGCATAGGCATAGTACAAACCAAAAATAGTCGTGACGATCGATAGTACGACAATCCATCGCCAGTCGCATCTGTAATGCCGGCCTGCAAAAAGTGAAATGAAGTGACAATGTGGCTCGTAAGTTCATCACACTAGTAGATGTTTGACTGTAAACTTAAGAGTGGTAGCTGACCGAGCGGGCCTAAAAACGCCACAGCACCATGCATGATCTTATAAAGATGTTTTATTTCGAATGTTTTACTAAAAAGGTTAACCTACTCACGTCGATCGACCCGATGTCTGCGCTACCATTGATCAATAAGTGCTTCACTTATTTGATTTAATTAAATTAATTAATATAGTTTTTTAAGTAATCACAAAATATTTAATTTATAATAACTTAATAAGACTCGTAATAGTGAGTTCTAATAACGTATCTCATAACCCAAATTCCTATGTTCTTTATTTCTTTGAACCAAATAATATCATACTTTATTAGACAGAGGCAAATAACATTAACAGACTATCTGTATGACTAGTTATTTAGATTCCTTTAATAGTACTTAAAGCAAATTATAATATATTTTTGTTTTATTAACAACTAGTGTATTTTGTACCTGATTTACTAAATTATATTATCGTAAAGTATTATTAAGTTTATATTATTAATAAAATTTCGACGAACTAGTTTGCTCGGTCTTTAAATAATATCTAAATAAACTCGAAAATTAATACATTATCTAAATACAAAAACTCATCCGAATTGTTACAGTGGTTACTCCATAATTTCAGAACTAATATTTACAAGTACTTAAATGACGTTTCTTTGCAATAGGTTTTATGCCAGTTGTTTATCACGCTTTATATAATACATTCCCTTTAAGTAAAAAATGTTCTATTTACCTTTACTTATTTTTCTTTCACATGTCAATATATCTCAATCATATAATAATTTATTACATTGCTTTATAAGTCAATTTTTTTATTTTCCTAATACTATACATTATTATACTATACTATATATTATTATTATATCCGAGTGGTAGAAGAATTTTGAATGATTTTTTTATAATATAGTTAACAAAACAAAAATTCAGATAGGTGCTTGTAAACCAAACAAAATAATGAACAAATATAAATAAACAGCTTAAAACTGAACAGCTTATTTGTTTGAAAGCACTAATCTAGAGAGACTACTAGTTGAATATGATGAAATCATTTTATCTATGATAGCCGAATCATAAAAGATGGCTATAAGCTATTTAACATTAAGCTCCTTAGGAACCGAGCAAAAAAAAAGTACCTTAAGCGAGAAGGATGTAATAGCTCGAGTAAGCTATGCAATGTGACGCGGAGTTCGATTTCAACCGCGGTCGTGAACGGACGTGTCCGTGAGCCCTCGTTGATTGTTCTCGAAACCGATCGCTGCGCTTTACCGCGCCGCCTATTGTTTCTTTGTGTTATTCTTACGTCTTATCGGCAATAATCCGTCTATTATTGCCGACAATAAAGTTCGTGTTACCGATAATTAGTTTATTCTTAAACTCAATCTATTGTTTGGCTATCGTGTTAATATTACATTGTGAGAATTCTCGTAGTTTATTATTGTGAATTCAAAGTATTGTTTGTCGTTATCGTGAAACAGTGCAGTGATTAAAGTGCCGACACTGTAAGTACGCCGGTCACCGGCTGCCAACAAAGGTAACACTTAATTTCCATTAAGCCTTTTATTACTTTTACAGGCAAGGTCTCAGATATTGATTATTATTATTTTTTTTTCTTTTTTCTTTACTTTCTGCACGTGCACTATTAGATTGTATTTCAATGTTAACTCGTCGAACTTTAGATAGTTTGTTTAACTATTTCTAGCCGCGCCCCCCTGCCCCTCAGGCAGGGAGGTTTTTTTATACAGGTTTCCTTTTAAACCTACGTTACACCAAGGCTGCTACCGAAATGGCAAACCGCTCAGAGCTTTTGCTAAATAGGTTCCGAGTCTTCGTAGATAAGACACACCCAGAGCTCTTTCAAGAGTTTCTTGCTACTCAACCCCAACCACCGCAAAATGTGCGTATCCCGGCAGCGGCGGTAAATGCGCCCGCGCGCACCCGCCCTCCTTCTCCGTCCCGCACACTCGGGACCTCTCGTTCTCGCTCGCGATCGCGTTCCCCAACAAGGAATCTAAATAGTCATTCACAGGCACCTGTCTCTCCCATACTACCTACATCCCAGGTACCAACGCCGCGACAATTCGAGCAACTCATCTCATATGCTCCGCCTGCGATCCCTACGGCGAATTCATTCTCGCCACTTAGCTCGGACCCGACACCAACCAACGAGGCAGAAATGGAGGAGCCCGAATCTATTAATACCGACAGCGACTTCACGCTAGTCAGTAGGGTCAAACCTAAAAATAAAAGGGTACTTTCACCAGAAACTACCGAACCGAAAGTAGCCAAGGCTTGGCGGACCGAAAGCACCCGCGTCCCTGCGACCCCTTCAATCTCAGCGACTCCTGTTCCTGGCCCCGCGGCCTCGACTGAAAAAGCAGTCCGCCAACCACCACCCGTCACTATCGCTGATAAAGCAGCTTGGTTAAATATTTCCACGCAGCTTAATATTAAAAAAATCCGTTATACTAGCGCCCGTAGCACCCCTGCCGGGATTCAAATTAAAGTCCCTACGCCTTTAGATTATAAAAATCTCACCGCCTTCCTTAGAGAAGGAAAACACCAATTTTTCACTTTCACTTTGGAAGAAGACCGTTTACTGCGCGTGGTTATTAGGCGCGTCCCCAAAGAACTCCCCGAGGAGGAAATCATTGCGTCCCTTAAGGAACAAAACTTTCCGGTCCACCAGGTACACCGCATGTACCACCACATACCTAAAAAATTGTTCGACCTTGTTCTTGTCATCCTAGACCGCTCTAAGGAAGGCAAGGAAATCTTCTCACTTAAATCCGTGTGCGGCCTCTCCGGCATCACTGTCGAATTACCGCACAAAAAACACAGCCCTACTCAATGCCACAATTGCCAGTCGTATGGCCATTCTTCCCGCAACTGCTTCATTAAGCCGCGTTGCGTCAAGTGTCTACAAGATCACTCTACTAAGGAGTGCCCACGTACCCCTGAATCCTCCGAACCACCAAGCTGCGTCCTATGCGGCAAAGCCGGGCACCCCGCGAACTATCGTGGGTGTGAACGTGCCCCACGCACGAGACGCACGCGTTTTCCCACACAAGCGCCTTCAGCGCACTTAGCGGCTGCACGTACCGCACCGCCGCCACTCATGTCTAATCAGGATTTCCCGAGCCTGGGCAAGCCAGCGCAGGTCACTTCCGCGAAACCATCTCCTCCCCAAAGACCCACACTAGCTCCGACCAACGCGTGGACCACCAATCAGCAGCCTCCGAAGGCTAAACCCGCGAAACTCACCGCGGCCGGCCCTTCTACTGGTTTCAAAGGCATCGACTGGCTCGCCGAACTACTAGAAGAACATTCCGTAGATGATATCATTGCGTTCGACGACATGATTAGCGCTAGTCAAGATTTTGGCCGTCTAAAAGCCATTAAGTGCTTCCCAGGCATTGCAAGGACTATGCAACGCCTTATCCGCGCTTCTCCTAAATAAACTCGCAATGGAGGATAAGATTAGACCCCGAGGCCTATCTTTGTCCTTTTTTAACGCGCGCAACCTGAAACCCCAACGCGACTTGGTAGCTAGCTTCCTTAAGGAGCGGCAAATAGATGTGTTTCTAGCACAAGAAACTCTTTTAAAACCGAGCGTTCGCAATCCCGCGATTGCGAACTACAAGATAGTAAGAAATGATCGTATCGGCGTAAGAGGCGGCGGCACGCTCATATACTATAGAAAGTCACTGTATTGCATGCCAATAGATCCTCCCGAACTTACAAATTTAGAAGTCTCGGTGTGTAGAGTGGGTATGACTGGTCATCCCACTATCTTTATCGTTTCCGCGTACCTTTCGCCTAATAAAACTCTCCTCCAGTCGGATCTGGAGACGCTTTTCGCGCTCGGTGACTCTGTTATAGTGGCTGGCAATCTAAATAGCGGGCACATTCAATACAACAACCCGCGTACTACCACTAATGGTAGGACACTATACTGGCTAGAAAATGCGCTTATCTTCGATGTAATTGCTCCTTCAGAGCCAACTCATTATCAAGCTAACTGCCGCCCTTCAGTTTTAGATATAGCTATTTTAAAAGGGATCGCGCTTCAAGTACGGCAAATCGAAGTCGTACATGAACTAGATTCCGATCACCGCCCAGTAATTCTGCAACTAGGCCACCCGGGCGACCACACACCCGCTTCAGTCAAAGTGGCTGACAATCCAAAACTCAGACACTATCTCTCAATTAATCTCTCTTCTCCTCATTTAGACAGTATCCCGGACGAGATAAAGTCTGTGAGCGATGCCGATGTGGCGATTGACTCCCTAGTAGGTCACCTCCAGAATGCCATCAGGGAAACCTCAAAAGAGGTAAGGGCGGCAAATGATCGCCGCTTCATACTTCCTGATGATATTCGAAAACTGATAACGGAGAAAAACTCCGCGACACGCGCTCACGATTCTTATCCGACGGAGGAAAATCGTGTACGGCTACGTAGCCTACAAAGATTAGTTAAATTTCGTATCTCTGAACTCCGTAGTCAAAGATGGGACAGCCTCTTAGAGGAAATCAAACCGTCTCATCTCGCCTTCTGGGATCTCGTTCGTAAACAGAAGAGCAGCTATTCGTCCGCAATGCTACCGTTAGATAGAGGCCCCGGCAATCCGCCGGCCTTCGAAAGTATTGACAAGGCAGAGTATCTCGCTGCCACTCTCGCACAACAGTGTTCCCCTAATCCGTATGAATATCATACCATAGATACCACGCATATCGGGAGGGTCGATCGAACAATTCAATCAATAAAAGAGACCCCTTCAATCGAAAACTTAGATCCGGTTACAACTGACGAAGTACTCGCGATTATAAAAGGCCTTAAACCAAGGAAAGCCCCCGGTCCCGACGGAATCAGAAATGAAGCCCTCAAACTTCTCCCTGACAAACTTATAGTTCTTCTGGTCTGCATCTTCAATGCGGCCATAACTCACTGCCATTTTCCGGCCGCTTGGAAAATGGCAACGGTAATAGGTATCCGTAAACCCGGAAAAAAGGCATCCCTTCCGGAAAGCTACCGCCCGATAAGCCTCCTCAATACGATTGGTAAAATATACGAGCGACTCCTTCTAAACCGACTTCAATCAAATGTCTCAGACAAATGTCTTTTACCACACGAGCAATTCGGCTTTCGACCCAAGCACTCGTGCACCCACCAAGTTCTCCGCCTCACGGAGCATATTCTCTCCAATTTCACGGAGTTACATCGCCCTAGGCGCACACTTGCCGTATTTTTTGATATAGCCAAAGCTTTCGATAAGGTCTGGCACGAAGGTCTCATATTTAAACTCAATCTCTTACAAGTTCCGGACAGGCTAGTCCGCATAATCCTTGCCTATCTATCGGACCGCTCCTTCTGCTACAAAGCAGACGGAGCCTTATCCTCGCCTCACCCAATACGCTCAGGAGTCCCCCAAGGCTCTATCCTAGCGCCCTGCCTATTCAACTTGTTCGTTAGCGACATTCCCGAATTCTCCAACGTCGCAGTAGGCTCCTATGCAGACGACACAGTCATCTTCAGCTCGGGCAGGAATAGGATTCATTTATATTACCGCGTCCAAAGAGCCGTCTCTACGTTTGGGTCCTGGTGCCTCAAATGGCGCATAGGAATAAACCCAGACAAAAGTGCGGCTATCATGTTCGATCCTCACGCGAGGAGGAATATAAGAAAAACATTACACCTTTTCGGTGTCAATATCCCCTGGGCTAATCATACTAAATATCTTGGTGTAGTTTTAGACAGGCGCCTAACCTTCAAAAAACATATAGATTACGTACAGAAAAAAGCCTCCACGGCTATGGTTCTGCTACGCAATCTTACCTCTTCTAAGAGCAAAATGTCACTCAGACATAAGCTCACAATATACAAAGTATGCATCCGTCCCATACTTACTTATAGCTGCCCCGTATTCGCTCACGCTTCGCGCACCATCCTTTACAAACTACAAGTGTTACAAAATAGATTCATGCGTATAGCCGTCCAAGCTCCACCCTATGTCCGCAATGTAGATTTACATAAAGATATGGACCTTCCGTCCATATATGCATATATCAAAGATGTCACAAAGAAATTTTTCGAAAAGGCCGAAGTTCATCCCAACCCCAAAATAGTACACGTACTTAGCTACACTCCTAATCCGTATGCTAAACGCTTCGCACGCCGGCCACGTAACTGCCTCACCGATCCCGTCGACAAAATAACAAGATTGAACGCACTGCTCCCTGCCGTCTCCACCAATTACACGTGTCCGCGCACACGCCCGTGTAACCGCCGTTCTCGCCGCCGAGGCCGAGCGGTAAATTTCGCTCCCGCACACCCGCCGCGGCCTCCCTCTGCAGATTCTTGAGCCTAGGATCGATCCTCCGGACAGGAGCCCTCAAGTGACTCTGCTCGCGCGATACAGTGACACTCTACATCACTGAGAGTACATCATCACACCGCATATCATCCGTGCACACCCACACATAAAGTACACGGTTCTGTAAGGGACTACTCCTGCGGCCCTCGCGTGGTTTGCCCTATGTTATTGTTAGGACCTGTTGGTTAGTTAGGATCGCGAATCTTTGTTCGTATTCCAGTAGTAGTCCAAGCCGAGGTTCGGCCATTCTGGCACCCTTGCGCCCTCTGCCATGGGGCTGAGTGCCCTTAGCATTCGCCCCAAAAAGTTCGGTGAAGCTGTCAAAGCCCATACGGCTAACAGCGTATGTCAGGTCAAAAAAAAAAAAAGCAATGTGACGCGGTTAGTCAATAAGACGCAAAAGGTTAATTAAAATATTTCATTCAGAAAAAAAGTACTGTCCCTGAAGGGTCGAAAAATACCAGACGAACGAAGTTGCGAGTACAGCTAGTCAGAAATATATGGACAATATGATTATTGTGATAATTCCTACCCAAAAAAATTCTTAAAATGCACATCGCTGTTCATTAGCGACAAACGATCTGCTTTACTATACAATAAAATTATACATTACTAGAAAATATATTACAATATTGGATTTTTTCTGTTGCGAGGCATTGTTTAGGTAGTCGGAATTGTTTTAGTTGCGCCGGATTATAATTTGTGTTTCATGGTCTTTGTACATCACATCTCTTAGAAACGTGACTCGTATTGTAAACAAAGTCGGTTCGAAGTTGACACTATAGCGTGTTTTAGTCACAGAACATACTAATATAATACTAACGAGTATTTTAGTGCCATTGTACGTAATTACCGTGTAATTTTAAACATAATTACTGAAAGAATTTTCACGAAAAATGATGTAAGTAATATATATTAAAATGGTTCGGATACAAAGCAGTAGAATAGAGTTTTCTAGCTTAGATATTTTACTCTCGCTTGTTGACGAGATTTTTTAAACGTAAAGTATATATTAAAAATGACTTCGACATCAGGGAATTCGTAATTATCGCAAGTTGGCGCTATCATACCAGCCTGCAAGCTTCTTGGATATATGTATGTTGGCTGATTTTGACAACCGACAGAGTAAAAACTAAAAAAGGGACACTGCAACAGGTTTTTTACCATGTACATGGTGCGTGTGACACAACCCGGTATGGGTCTCGCTTGATTACTAGAATAGACACAGGCTGGACCTGGAACGTGACACGCCTAAGCGTACCACTATATCGAGTATTATACTACAGTCAGACAAAATTACCGTATCCTACCATCCCGAATATGGATTTACTCTCATGTTCATCCCAAATAGCTTTGAGTAAAGGATCTATGGATAAATTAAGATTTGTGTACGTACCTAAATACACATGTCAGGGATAAGGTCTACGGACTATGATGCATTTTGCTGCTGTTGTCAAAAAGTGTACACAGAAGCGAAACTGTACATTAAGAGAGCAATGACCGAGGAGTGGCAGTATTGCTTGCGTATAAGTACAATATAAAACATAACGTGTAAACGTGTGTAGCAAAGAATTTTTATAAAGTTAATTTATAAACTAATCGTTCGAGCTGATTTAAAAAAGATAATAATTATAAATAACTAATTTAGGTTATTATCATTCTTCAAAACAAGAAAGTTTGTTTGACGCGCTAATCTTAGAAATCACCAGTCGGACTTTTTGTATTTGATAGAGCACTCATTAAGGAAGGGTTTAGGCTCTTTCACATCACGCTTTCACTAATAGGAGCAAAGCTGTATTGAAAAAGTTATAAAAACGGCCAAAAATTATTATATAAGTTTTAGTTACAGATGAACGAAGTCGTAGGCACAGCTAGTTAGTTAATATACCGTTACCTTAATTTATATGTACCTTATTACATAAAGTGATTACTTTTAATTGTACATAATGTTAAAACTTTTTGACTACATTTCTTATTACTTATTTATCAAAAGTTGACGTATATTTTATAACATATTGCTCAATAACATGATCAAGGATGGTCTTTGAGCGAAAAACAATTACAATGCGCTACATTTAATTGCATTAGAAGGTGAACAAAACGCGTATTCGCACAATAAAGTCGGCCAGTAAATGATCCGTGCTGATTTTAATAAAAAATATTGTATCAGTTGATTTCTTGTTTTGCTTAGGAACAGAATTGAGTGAAGTCCACATAATTTGATGCAGTCGCGTGCAAATGTGCAGTGTAAACATACGCAAGGAGACTTTAACATTACATTTAATACACTGTGCATTATGAAGCTAAAAAGGACAGTGACATGTTGCGTAAAGGGTAATTCCTTTTGTATAAAATATGTCACAAAGGTAAATAATGTAATTTGTTTTATATCTTTTTTATTATAAGTATTTATATTTATACTTAAATAATTTTCTGACTAGCTTTTCGCCTTAGTGTTCTTTTCTGTTTAAATACTAATATAGTGTATGTTGCGGCCCTCTAGAAAATATCTCAATACCTTATTTTTATGCGAAGCATGCTTAAGAAACATCGATATCAAGTGTTTTTGGAACATTTTATTCTGAAATTATTAAAAATTAAACCGGTTATATGTTTTTACGTAGAGCGTAAATTCCAGAGAATCCAGTTTATTGTCGTGTTTAATATTTCGATCAATGATTGGATCGTACTATTAACAAATTAATACAATCTACATTTATCCGTAGTCGTGCACCCAAAACAATCAGATTCACATGTGCTCGCTCAATAAGTGTGAGAAACTGCTATGTAGCTTTTGCTTTGTTACTACATATTTCAAATTTATATTTACGTCACAGATTTTTCTATGAAGTTTTCATCTTATCGTAACAAATATTATAGGCCAATAGTTTTAATCCTCACTTATTCTGATTAGGTCATAATATTGATAGATTCTGTGTTTACGTATTATATCTAATGTATAAATACCTTTGTTTAAAGATAATTCAAAACTTATCATAATTATATATGTAGAACAAGATGAGTCCCTGTATTAACAATACAAATAAACTGTAATCAAAATATAGTATAGATTTTTTTGATAACATTAAAAATATTGTAGTATTAAAATCAAAATGCAAACTATGTCAAATGTATGCTACATTACTACGAACTTAATATTAACAACAACTTGCGTCACGTGGGAATAGCATAAAAATTAAAGATGAATGTAGTAGTTCATATGTGGTCATGGAACATTCTTTTACTTATTCATTAACTCCTATGTTTAGACAATAGGCATGAGTAGTGTGTCTTATCAAATCGCATAGATTATTTATATTAACAAACCAAATAAAAATGCTTGACGGGAAGGACGGGTAGCAGTTTTGACGTTTATAAGCGCCTTCTTAGGGCCTAAATTGAATAAAGATTTTTGATATGATTTTATTTGAAGCACAGCCGAGAGAACAAAGAATCCATTGTCCGGTGTTCCTTTCATGCCGATACAAATAAATGTAAAATTAGATTAGATATACAAATCGATGACACATAAACAACTATGATAGGCTTTTGCATATGCAAGATGGTCACGACTCAGACTGACAAAACAACCTTAGAAACCCAGTCACCTCGTTCTTTACGAAACAAGATATACGTTATATATATACATTGTTGTACCAATTTGTTACATTGAAGCGATAATAGCTCAGTTGGTAGTGTGTACGGACACCGTGTCAAGAGACATAGGTTCTAATCCGCCTACAATGAGCTTGAACTTGGGCTTTCGATGAAGGAAAAAATCGTGATGAAACCTTAGTGTAAGTATATGGTGTATGGTGGTAGGGCTTTTTATAATGCCCGTCGGCGTCGGCGAGCTACCACACTCAAGTTGAAAATCTGCCGCCAAAATTCCAATAGGTGTGTTTTGGCAGCTGCACTTAAGACCCAGCCACTCCACTAGGCTTAGCGTTTCCACCATCTTGGACCACATCGTCACTTAACATTAGGTGAGATTGTAGCCATAATTATAGTTAGATATTTTATCATATCATATACTTGTCAACAATAGTATGTAGTTTGTTTTTTTTTGTGTTTCCATAACACTGTTGCAAAGAATTACTTATTTTTATGGGAGAATATAACGAACTAACAAAACATTTTTGTCTAGAAAGCTCCTTAAATTTTTGAACCGGAAGTACCACAGAACAACCAGAAGACTACCAAAATAAATATGGGATATTGTATAAGCCATACTTATATATATTCTTTTTCAAAACATTTTAAGACACATAACTGAAGGCGAACACCGATGATTCGTTAAAATTTCATTCAATACTTAAATAATGTATGTCAAGCGAATTAACAGAAAAATCCAGACAGTAAACCGATGACTTCAAACGTATAATGATGGCTCCTGAGTGAGTGCGTCGTTAAGTTGCGCTACAGTCTCGCCACCCTACGTTCTCATGATGTGACACTGCTTTCTATTTTCAAGCAGGCGCCAGCCAGCACTGCCTATGATTCCTACCTCAGCTTGTGAATCCGCAATAAATATAAATAAACTGTCGCCTCCCTTATTCCTTTGAACTCACTCATTCGGCGACACATCATGCTTTACTAAGCTTCATTTATAACTTTTGACTATAATACTCTATATTTACATAAAATCCTACTCTTATGGCCTTTAATATAGGTATAACAAAACTTGCCTTATATACAGGTTCTTACAGTCGCACTTTAAAGTAGTTTTCTCTTTATATGTATTTATTTATATTCTTGATGTTTAAAATACTATAACCATGTCACATTAAACTCGATTTATTAGCGATCGTTGAGTGTTTCGCTAGAGGTTAGAGGAAGGTGTTTTGTTTTAGGTTTGTTGTTATTCAGTTTTAAAACTTAAACACATGCTGACACTTTTATTTTAACTCTGTAAGTAGTAGGTGCTCATAATACCTTGAATCCGCTATGTATTATTCATTGTTTGTTTTATGCGACTCGTTATCAGTGACAACAAGGGTCGTGTGAATATTAATTTCATCATCTCCCCTTCCATTATATCTGCTCTATGTAAATACGTTACAATTATCGTGATGTTATAAATATCATCTGTTAATATCTATAAGTTTTCCTCGTATATAATTTTTACAATATAATGTATAAATATAATTTGTACAATTATTATTGTATACAAGCACACACATTTGTTATCACAGACGATATTGTGTAGTTATGTAATGGGTATGTGTGTGTGAGACGTTTATATGCTGTTGCCTTCCACGATCGCGCCCAATGTAATGAGGGAAAGAGATAAACGCAATGTAGAAGGGGAGAGGTAGCTGAATTGATAAAACCAACTGGTGAACGCGACTAAAATTCAGTTTGTAGAGAAACGGCGCGTGATGATGTGTGCAATGCATTTGAAAATAATCGCATCGAGGTTAATATGTGACTACGAAATTGTATGAGTGATTCGAATAATAAAATAGTTATTTGTTATTGTGGACAATAGTTCAGTATTGAGCCAGTAGCGTAAGGTACAAAACCGCGTCAACAACGGTGACGTGGACGCGCCGCGTCCAACGATTAAAAGTTTATTACGACTAAAGTTAACCCGAACAAAAACTTTCGCACTGATCTTGATACGTGTGTAATACAATAATTGTAATTGTGCTACTATCAATTCTCTCTCACGGTAGAGCACGTGATCGTCGCAAATTCTAGAAATTATTAGAAGAATTTAGTGTAATTACCGCGTAGTACATACTTTGGTTGGTGTTTGCTCATAACGGATTAAGTGCTCTCCACCGAATTATGGTTGTGACGAAAGTCGATAATATGGCCTCGTATTCAACATACACCGGAAAACCGAAAATGTTTTTTCCTAAGAAGGTAAGAGGTTCATCAAAGTTATCAAGTTCCTCAGTTATAGTATTAGTTTGGGCATTTAGAAAAAAATTCATTATTCATATGCAAATCCTCTGTAGGTCGATAGACTTTATGTCGAACCTGGTATCGAATTTGGTAACTTGTTTTAGTGGAATAATCAACCTCTGTACTACACCTTAGAGTTTTACCATGAAAATTAAGCTATCTATCTTTAATTCATAAATTTTCAGTTTTCTTTTTTACTATACTTACGCTATTATTAAATTATATAAAACCATCTTTGTTAATAATAAATCAAAACTATCGGTGTGTACATGAAATTGTTAAAAAATGTATAAAATGAATTAAAATTATTTAACCCTACAAAAAAAAACCGTTCTCGTACTTAGTGCTGCATTTATTCTATAACTCTACAAGAGATTCCCTTTATCTGCCCAAATTATCAAGCTCTATTACTTGAAAATGACTGTAATAGCCTCTAAAGACTGAGTTGACAAGATTTAAAAAAAAGAATTCTATATGATAAGCCAAATTATATAAGTAAATAAGAAATGTTTTTATGTTAACATACATTTTTATATATTTACTTCTATCGTATTATAACATTATAATATTTAACCAATTATTAAAAAAAATGAAATGCTCTTTCTGATTCTAGAAGTGCGCTACATATTGAAATAAAAAATGCGCCAATCTGATCGGTTAGTAGACACCTAATAACTATTATATATATTATGCTATAAATATTATTAGTATTTTTGTGGAATATAATATTTTTTTTTAAAAAGTATATCAATCAATTACATTTCTCTTGAACTATGAAACATCAAAGTTTACACCTACTATAAAAAAGTGAATAAATGAATGAATAAAAAATAGAATTAGAATTTGTACAGAACTAAGTTTACATAATACAATGTTACCTATTATCATAAAACCAGTAATGTTCTTGTAACCTGTATGATTCAGATATATGTGAGGTGTAAGTCGTTCCACTTTGACGACCTACATTAGAAATATTCACACTTCGGCCTTCGAGGTTTCTCGGAAATCTCTGCAACCAGTTGTCGGTATTACTAGCTTAGAGCTAGTGGTAGTCGGTGCTTACTATTCACACATTTATGAGAAACTAAACCCAATCTTTATATTTCATTAAAAAACAAAAATAAATAATTAACGCGTAATAGGTAATAACGATATGTTCCAAAATGCTGTTGATATGTCCATTATTTTTCATTTTCTGTAAGTACTCAACGTATTCTTTTAAGCGCAGAATTCGCGTTCATACAAATATAACTGGTTATTCATATTGCACAAGGTCCTCTGTGCAATATCTGCGACCTACAAATGCAATGAATGATTCGTCATATTGAACTCAGTGTCACTGTTATTAAAGACGAAAATTTGCTACCGTCATCTCAGGTCAAAGGGTGTAAACGTTCCCATATCTGGACAAACTTGACAACGAATGAATGTAAGGCTTCTTGCTGTAATAACAAGAAATTAAATCGTTATTGCAAGTTTCCTTTGATATCACCGCATAGAATGATAACAAGAACTGCACGTTCGAGCCTTGTTTCTCTGTACTATACGGTTATATTTTAACTTTGCAGTCTCGCCATTTATGGCGCAAATTGTAATTGATTGCAAGTAATATAGGTCATGGTTTGCAATGGCGTTGCCAGCTAAGATAGGAATCAAAGGACAAACACACAACGGACGCAGTGCCCTACAAAAATTATATATTTATAAATTCTTTGAAGAGATTATTATTTTGTGATACCATTTTACATTGATAGAATTGGCTTGTATTCTACAATGACCCTGTGATGTCAATAAACGAGAGTATCGTGACTCGGCTGCAACCCAAGCCGAGGTTCGGCCATTCTGGCACCCTTGCGCCCGCTGCCTAGGAGCTGAGTGCCTTCAGCACTCGCACCAAAAAGTTCGGTGAAGCTGTCAAAGCCCTTAAGGCCAACAGCGTTGTCATGTCAGTTCGAAAAAAAATACACGTATCATGACAAAATATACGCCTATACGACCTTTTCTAATGTTTCAATAGTTATCAAACACCGTTAAGTTTAAAATGTATTGCCAAGATTTTGATGTGTTTCTATAAGATGAGATCTACACTTGAGATCCTGTTCTAACATTATAAATGGAAACACAAACCTTTTTACGCTTACGGTCGACGAGACAGTCCGATGGGACTGAGAGGATTATGTGGGACTTGACTGACGTTACTCGCCACGAAGGAATACCCACTAAAACCCCACGGCCATCTGTCGCCTTCCTGAGACGACGCGGTATGAATTTGTAATCACCGCGTCTCCGCGGCGACCATGTAAAAGCAAACCTATAAAATATATTTTTAAAAAAATCGCTTCATATGTAACTTTATATAATACAAAACAAATACTTTATGAAAAGATACTTTATTTGAGAATTGAGGTTTTGTAAAATTAATTAAATTTCTTTATTTTTTATGTCTTTATTTTATTTTTTATTTATTATATAATATTTATATATTTTAACTTATGCTTACGCATTCATAAAACGAAACATAGTACAAAGAAGAAATACTTCCTCGGTGGAATTTACAATTGAAATTATCAACAATAACTAATGCTTTGATTGATATTTCTCTCCCTTGGTCTTGATTTGTTGCATTAATTAATCACCGATATTGAGTGAATTAGCAAAAGATTTATAAAGTAAATCCGTGATCATTTATCTCTAAAGCGTGGGACTTTTAATTTATTCTCCGAAGGCTTCTTAAATATTTCTGTATTTTTTGTCTTGCGGTCAAATGACGTAATTTTAACATTTTTGTCCTCGGCCCTACAAATGCAACAATGATAAAACAGTTACCTTTTTGATGCATCATACGCCAAAAATGACTTGCCGTTCCAGTGTAAATTGTCATTTCAACAATAAACGGGCAGTTCCGTTGAATGGAGACTCCCGGTGCATTCCACTCATATCGTCGTTAGGGCGCGGACACAATGGAGGGAATGCTGCCCCGGGCTCGTAAGGGAACAAAAATGTTGTCAGGAATGTTCGGACCGTCTTCCTGACAATCTTTTAAACGCTTTTCATTTAATTAGCAAGTATCGATGTTATAATTTCTTATTATTTTTAAATTCCATAAAATATTTAGTTCCTATTAATATTATATTTAACTTTTTTATGTTTTGAAGAATTTAATTGCCGTTGCAATTTTCTATTAACAGTTTTATCTATTATACTTATATATTTTTATATGTATATGTCATATGTAGGTACCAATATTTTAATATGTTTTTTATTTTGACTACCTTGTTCTATTGACGATAACTTTTGATCATTCAAGGTGTCGAATTGTTATGTAAAAGCAGGAAGTTGGTAAAATGATGATCGTGTTCAGTGATTGCATTGAACAAGTAGACTTTCCTCAGAGGAAGCGACGGTGGGCGCCAAAAATAGCGTTTCCGCCGAACACCGACCACTCTAAGTAGGAAGTCGACTAACATTGGCGGTCCACTTTTCCGGCCGCCCACAAGCGTCTCGTCGCTTATTGAGTTTACAACGCACTTATGAGTCGCAATGTGCCTACGCGCCATCTTAAGCTGAATTAAATTGCTCAAACAACGAGATTATTCACAATTAAGGATTCATTCACAGTGCTTCAAGAACGGATTTTAGTTAATTAATATAAATCCTTTATTTCCTGTCCGTTGAATGTATTCAATGAACCGAACCTTCTTATAATATTTCGTTTACTTTACTAGATTTAAGAAATATTCAACATTTATACTATACTCCAACACTTATTTTGTATCTACGTTTAATATATACATAGCAAAACAAATAACAATATCCAGGTATTTACATAATATCGATTATAATAATTGAAAGATTGACGTAAAAGTAGCAATAAAGTACGCAGTGTGTACGTTTCTAAGAGCATGTAGGTATGTATGTATGTATAACTTACTTATCGTGGGATTAACCAACTGCATTACTGCGTAGGAAGGAGATATGGCTGTTAAACCAAATGTGGCGATGGCGACCGTTGCATTGTTTTAGTAAAATATCCATCTATTTATATGAATGTATATATAAGATCTTCCTTAACAAATTGTGGCACAATCTAATAATGTAAATAGTCTCGTATACTTTGACGCTTAGTTATATGCATTATGAAAATGCGGAGTTATTTTATTAACTTTAATTATTTTATTTAGTTTATTTTATTAAGTTATTAACAGTTTTAAATGGTAAAAGAAGTTACTACCACAATTTACTAATTATAATTTATAAGTAATTCAGAATACCAATTATTTAATATCCTGTAACACATCATTGACTTCTATACACTTAAAAAACTAATATACCTACAGTACAATTATTATAATAATTGCATTTTAGGTGAAATGGTTACACCATGGAAAGTACCAAGCGAACATACAATTCATCCATATCCAACCTTAATCATAATACTTCAGTGAGGTTTTTCTGTGACCTAACCTGGAATGTTTTGTAAGCTGTATTAATCTATATCATTAGAAGTTTGAAAGCTGTCTCTTGTCTCTGGCTATATGGGGCTTGAGAGTCGTTGTGGTTTTGTGTTCTGTGCCGTGGTTAAAACCTTTAGGCATAAAGGTTGAAGTAGAAATTGAAAAGCTTAGTCATTTATTTCATTATTACTCTACTAACTTGTGATCAACCTAAATTTACGTCTATTGTTAATAAAATCTGACAATAATAAGTGTATAAACATTAGCAGGTAAATGAACTGTGAATCATTGATGCAGAAATATTTTAATGAGTCACAGCAGATGAGTTATTGGACTTATCCCTAATGTAGGTTACTGATCCGTTATTTCTTTGAAAATCCGTTATTTCAAAGTTTTATAGTAAAAGCTTCTAATTTACCTTCCATATTCATCTTATGTTACATTTGTTACAGTTAGGCATGGAAATGTTATACGTCGCAGTTATTCATCATATGAAATGGTAAATAATTTACCACAAAATAGTTATAAAAGAACTTCTATCACTAACGAATATTATGGAATATAAGTGATCATATGATATCATGAATCCGTATGACTGTTAGTTTCGATCTAAAAATATGAATCCAAAATGCTTATAAATAGTAATAACTATAATTTAAATGTTACTGTATATTTAAATGCATTAGAGCAAGGAGCTAAAAATGTTTATTGGGACCTTGCTGGAAGTTCCGGACATATTTTTTGTACAGCCATGCTATGTTTTTTTTTATGTAATATGGGGTAAACGTTTCACCTGATGGTAAGTGATCACACCGCCCACGGACACCCACAACTCCAAGGGAATTGCAGATGAGTTGCCGACCTTTATTGGAGGGACTGACTCTCAAGTGCAACTGCCGGAATACACCTATTGGTATTTGGCGGCAGATTTTCAACTTGAGTGTGGTATCTAGCCAGGCAGGCATTAGGAATAGTCCTACCCCCATGCTATGGTTTCCTCACGATGTTTTCTCCACCGAGAGCTCATGCTCATTGTAGGTGGTTGGATTCGAACTCACGTCCCATGAAACGGCATTCCTACACACTACCACTAAGCTATCATCTCTTTACAGCCGTAAAATCCAGCCGCTTTACCCGTTGTATCACTCTTGCAATAGTTATGAAAAAGATAATGTCACTGCTATATAAAATTATATTTGAATATTAGTAATTGCCACGGCTAGTTTATAACTGAAATCAGCTTATGTTAAAACCCCAAGCTAGTGTCAAGTAGTTCCTACTTTACGATTACTAGAATGGCCCATTCGGAACATGTTACAATTATTTATATCTATTTTATTCAATTATACAGATTTATAATATGTATGAACTAATGAAGCAGGTTACAATATTTAAACATGTTGCTGCGATTAGTGTATTGAATCGATTTAATTATTTTTTTTTGTTCACTATTTTGAGTAAAAGGTTGGACCTTTATTGTTATACTGAAATTCTTAGATCGTTATTATTGAAAGATCCTGATGTGTGGATGACCCATGTACTTACGCAAGCAAGTTATTTTGTAGATATAAAAAGTACTTTAATCTAAATTGAAATTTGATTAATTCCAGGTACGTTCAGAGGAATCTCTTCTAGCCCAGGAAAAGTCTTCGAAGAATGCACGATGGGTACGTTTTACTGTCTATCCTTTTGGTGGCGGGTATCTGTAGTATAATCACTTTACTTTTGTAATAATGTAAATTATTTTACGATACATAGAATCTATCTTATCTAAGGAATGCAGCATTTCCAGTTGCTTTATTCATACCTATTACTAATATCAACATACATAGTTTCGCATGTTTTTGTTCAAGGCGAACACAAAAACGGTTGAATAGGAATAGGTTTTTATAAATCTGTCTGTTATCAAGTTAAAATTTTACTTATTTGACCAATCAATTTTTCGGCTTTGTATTTTGTATATATCGCTCCTTTTCTGAGTACACGCGTAGCTTGAATTCTCTTTTTATTTAAGACTTATTTTATTTTGAGGTCTTATATGGGTATATAAATTAAATTCTATTGTCATTTTCCATATTTCCTAATGGCTTTTCCTTCAATATCCGAGTTGTATTTATTTGTTATATATAGGTTTAGCGTTTACAATTTCACTTGATGTCGAGTGACATTGTGAACTTAAGATACCAACACGGTAATCATAATGGGGGTGGCACTAGACTTAAGTGTCGCTGCCGGAGATAACTATATAGGTTTTACAGATTTTAAACATAAGATTAGCCGGTTAGCCAGATGGGCGTAAGAAAATGTCCTAACAGCACATTGTGGTTGCATCGCAGTGTTTTCCTCCACCAAAAGATAATACTCAAGGATTCGAACCCGTCACAATTGAAACACGCTTCCACAGAGCAATCTTTGCTTCAAAGAATTATGACTATCTTCAGCGGTTATCTATGATTTCACGCAATGTAACGTTACAGCATCTGCATATAGTTATTACGTATATACATCAGGAATTTGATTATCTTGTCTTCATATTTCTAGTTATTATGTTTTCTGTAGTTATTTATAATTCACAAATATAAACATTGCATTTATAAAATATCGTTAGGGTTAATAATAACTGTTGATGTTTTCATTACCATTTAAATTTACTACGAAGATCGTTTCAATCCAGTGTAGTTTTCTGGGTGTTGATCATGGACAAATATACGCATGTTATGTAAACATTGACGTAATCAAATAATCTACTGATATTATACATATATCGAATGCTATAAATACGGTACTAGCTTCTGGGTGGGCTTTGCAAACGTATGTATATATTAAGTAAATTTATATAAATTTGGTGTTAATTTTGAAATACCGACAGACACTTTTGAATATGACGATTATAACGTAAAGATTTTTGAATTCAATGTTTTTTATAATATCAGGTTGAAAGTGAACATATCGGATCTAATCTGTCACAAATAATTTTATATAACATTCGACCGATTCAAGTTTTAGTTTAATTTAGTTGTGATCTTCTAAATAAATAATACTGACATTCAAAAAGATTTAAAATTGATATTGAATCATACCTAGAAAGGATGTTTTTATGGTTTTTTGGCTTCTTAAAGTAATTTATAAAAAGTACATCCTTACAGATATTATAAATGCGAAAGTGAGTTTGTTTGTTTGTTACGCTTTTACGCCTAAACCGCTGAATCTATTATGATGCATTTTGGTATAGAGATTTATGGGACCCTGAAGAAGGTGATAGGCTACTTTTTCTCTCGAAAAAGTTATAGAGAATAGGGTAAAGAGAGAGAAACTCTGTGTAAAACTTTACAGCGTTATTCGAATTGCATGTGAAAAAATCTGTATCGATCGCATCCAGAATTTAGTTTATATTAAAATATAAATTATTATTATTTATATTATATATATTTATAATTATTAATTATATTATAAATAAACTAGTTGTGCCTTCGACTCCGCATTTGTTAATTACGCAATAATTTCTTTGTGTGGTGTTTATTTTTCGTTTTATTTTTGATTTTTTAAAGTATTGTTGAGAAGTTTTATAACTTATTGATCTATAAATCACACAAAGTTCCCCTACTAAACAATCTATACTAATATTATAAAGAGCAAAGATTTGTATTTTTGTTTGTAAAAAATAAACTCAAAAACTACTGGACCGATTTCTGAAAAATTCTTTCACCATTAGAATGCTATATTATCCCTTAGTAACATAGGCTATAAACTAGTTAAATAAGTTTTAGTTCTATGCGAACGAAGTCGCTGGCACAGCTAGTATTAAGTCAGTCTAACCATTTTACAGTTCAATCCAGACATACAAACAACTTTTTTATTGTCATTTTCTTCTCTAGTAGGTATCTTTTGTAGTAATTGTGCGCCATAAATAGTAAAATATAAATAAATCTACAGGCCGAAAAATGCCTGATTTTTAAATTATAATGTATTTTATATTGGAATTGCGACATAATACCACAAATACTAAATCAGCACATGGTAACAATGGCATAAATTTTATCAATAATATGAGATAAACTTATAAAACACATCAAAACATAGTTAATATTGTGAAAATGAAAGGAAACACTGTAAAGTCGACTCAACTGATACGACTCGAATATAAAGATAAATCTATAAGTCTATATCTTTTTCAACACCATTATATGACGCGCACTTTTGATACATGGGACTATGTAAATCTAAGTTAGTTCTACATAATGGCAGAGTAAATGTTTTACGGTTACATGCGCGACTAGAAGAACGGGGAATACACAAGGACAACCTTCTTAATATATCTGGAGCGTCTATAAAACCGTGAACTAATTTGTATAGAAATACTATGTCAGCTATTTTCCTGGGGACTTCTAACGGTTCTAGTTTGTAATACAGTAATCGTTTATTATGAGAATCTAGATTTACACATTGATTATCGGAAAGTGCCAGGTGGTATAAAAAATATTTTTGGACTCGTTCAAGCCTATCAATGTGGACTTGATAGCCGGGATTCCATGCCGTACTGCAATATTCCAAGATACTTCGAATGAATTTGTTATTTGTGGTTGTTTAAACAGCTTCATTTGTCTGTTTATAAAACCTGCTAATTGAGAAGTTTGTTTTTATTATGTTATTTATATGTAACCTATAGCTTAAACCAATGTCCAGTTTAATATCTAGACCTCGCATCGAGGATACTTCGGAAAATGCAATTCCGTTAATGTGATAGTATGCTGATATTGCATTATTCTTTTTTGTAAATTTTATGTGCACGCATTTATCTAAATTGAGCTTCATGTCATTGCAGCAGCACCATGCATGAATGTTGTCTAGGTCATTTCGCAATATAATAATATCCGATTCTTTAGATACAGTACGGTATATTTTCAGATCATCTGCGTATAGTTTGTAGTCGGAGTGTATATTATCAGTAATGTCGTTCACAAAAACTAAGAATAAGAGCGGTACTAGATGTGAGCTTTGTGGGACTCCACTAGAAATGCTTGTGAACAAAATCCGCGATTCATTAATATTTGTGATCCACTTCTAATATATGATTAACACCATCTAAGAAAGGATCCATGTATTCGATACCGTTTCAATTTTAATACAAGGTAGTCATGGTTTACCAAATTAAATGCCTTTTTAAAATCCATGCAGATTGCATGTACATCACATATACTCTCAGTCGATTCTGTGATATCTGATACGTGACTGATTAAATTAATGTTAGTTGATCTTTAGGGCATGATGCCGTGCTGATTTATATTGAATGCCTGATTGAAGTGAGCTAACAACCTTTTGTGAATAATTGGATCAATTATCTTCCTGGGTGTAGATAATACAGATATAGATCTGTAATTTGTGACGTAGTCTACTTTCCCAGATTTAGGAATAGGAGTTATATGTGCGACTTTCCACTTGGTTGGAAATATTCCCTCTTGAAGAAATGTATTTTTGTTAGTGGCTTGTACAAGGATTGTGAACAGTTTTAAAATTCAATAGGAGGTATCGTATCTGGGCCAAAACTTTTATTAGTATTTAATGTTTGATGAATTCAGTACAATAATATCATATTTAGATCGTGACTTTTAACTGTATAACTGGGTAAATACCTACTTGTAAATATAATTCATTGTAACTGACAACTTTTATTTTCCGCACCTTTACTGCTATAATCTATTTTATAATACTTATACGTAGCTAAATTGTACGTCTTTTTGTTGACGGGGTGAATAAAATCCATTTACGGACTTCATTTTTCATAATGCGTTTTAGCAATGGCTGGGCAGGTCATGGCAAGAAGGGAGTTTGAAAAACTGACAAGAACCGTCTAGACCCACTAAAAAAGACGGCGACACTTAATTTTTTAATTTTTTTATAGGTTTCAATGTGTAAGCAGAAGACGTACCTCTTAACTTATGAACGGTGTTTTAATTGTAAAAGTATTTAAAATTAAAAGCTAATGTGAAGAAAACCATTTACTGCATAACATAGATTCTATTGAAAACTTCATTAATGTTAGATTTCTAAAATATTCATATTTGTATGATATAAATTAAACTCAAGGATCCATAAATAAGTTTTTTGAGAGGATACCAAATCTAAAAGTAATACAAAAGAAATATAAAAAAGGCCTCAAATACCTGAGATGACACCAAAAAAAGTAAAGTAGGGTAGAGTAGCAATAAAACCTCGATATTTTCTACTATCGTATATCCCTTTTTTGTATATTAATAGACAATATTTAGTTGTAGTTTCAAACTTAAATCGTTAGCAATTGATATATTTGATTTAATATATATGAACAACATAATTTTCATGTAAATTTGTATAGCACGAATATAACCTACTTTTTGCACCTCGTAATGCTTATATTTTCGCACATGTATTCAATTAACTGTGAAAAAAAAATATTTTTTGTATTTAATCTGGTTGTGGACGATCTCGAAAGATGATAATTGATTTTTATAATAATATCTTTACACATTTGAAAAAGCTATTAAATATTATTATTATTAAATTAGTAATAAGAAACGCCGATAAGATTTGCGCTAAGATAATAATAGTAATTGATTTTTAGTAGCGTGTCGTAGACTCCTATTACAGTTTTGCCTCTTAAGTAATAAACAAACGTCAAAAGTAAAAAAAAAGTTTTTTTTTTTAAGAATGCGGATAGACATGTTAAATCTATTTGACTGTAGTCATATATTTATTAAACATAAAAAATGTAGCATTCACTATTTATCTTAACTCAATCATTTGAGAGCCAGTTCCTCCACAGGCTTAGCGTGTCTACCAACTTGGGCCGTATCGTCACTTAAGATCAGGTGAGATGATGGCCATAATGCTAAACATTAACTTAAAAAAAAAACTTTGTACATCTTCAAGTTTGTTCTATATTTTGTACCATAAGTTATTAGTCCTTATAGATTGTGCTTTCCCTTTTTTCTTTCCCTAACAGGTTCCTAATCTTGATGAGATTTGTTAAATTTTTGCTTCCAGTCCACACGTACTATTTAAAAAACCAATTCACATAAAATACAACTTTACGTGAACGTGAGAAGGCAAATAAAGTATTTATTCTATACTATACTTGATTAGAATGTCAATTTATTGTCCCAACTTTAAATAGACGGGAAAACCAGATCAAATAGTCATTATTTACACTGTAGGCGACAAAGTCGCACATACGGACAATACGGTGATTACGAATAAAAGATTAACCTATAATAAACCTCCTCTTTTCTTATGGTGTATCTATATTAATACTCTAAAGAAAGAAAGAAGAAAAAAAGTTTTATTTATCCAACACACAGCAAATGATATTTAAAATCAATAAAAGAATATAAACTAAAAATAAAAAATGATACAAAAAACAACAGAACATTACAGCAAGATCACAAAAAAATAAATAAAAAAAAACCTAATGTGTGGATAAATTGGTACCAGTCTCAGCATAACAGCTACACTGATATAGTGCAGCGCTGATATTCTGACTGGGCCCTCTGAAGGCGACGTCACGGACATCAGTAGAAATTCTTAAAGCGGAAAGGTTATTTGTTTGAACGTGTTAATCTTAGGATCGACTTGTCAGATTTAAATAATTCATTTTTTATTTGAGCAATCATTAAGGAGCCTTTAAGCTATTTAGCATCACGCTACTACTAATAGGTACAAGGCTGTATTGTAAAAAGTTACAAAAATGGGCAAAAGTTATTAAATAATTGTTAGTTCTACGCGAAGTTGCTGACTTAGTATCAGATATATGGAAAATATATACATTACTTGAGCAATTTCATTCTCATAAGCTATATTTAATATCGTCACTGTCGTTGCTATGTAAGAAAAGTAGCTTTGAGATATTGAAAAAAAAGGATATATATATATAGTAAATCTATCATATCACTACACATACAAATACTCGTATCACATAGTTTGTCCGCGATGAACTCCTGAAACTACTGAACCGATTTTAATAAAAATTTACACAATGTGTGTAGTTTATCCAACTTGAGACATAGGATACTTTTTATCTTGATAAGTGATAGATAGATAATCATAACGCGATAGATGACGATGTAGTCGATATGATTCACTACTCGAAATGGAAAAACAAGGTTTGCCAGGTCAGCTAGTATAAGTTACAAAATCCTTTTTTTTTTACAATTAAAATCCTAGCTGGCGGTTGAATATGGCGTATGCTTTATCTGAGAATAATTGGACAATTTTTACATTAGAGAAAAAAATTATAATTGTTACAGTAGATCTAATATATTCCCTAATGTTGTGTATTCACTGGCGTCCAATCAGAAACGCCTAGGAAAAACACGGAATTAAACCCGCCCCCTCATTAAACCCGCAATTATAACTTATTATAAAATATAATTTAAAAAAATGCCTATTATATTGTTTTTTGACTATACTAGGCTAAGCATCAGGCACAATGTCGTCATAAAAAAGTAGGATAATTTTAATATAAAGGCTATAATATATTATATAATTATTTTGAGTCCATTCATTCAACCGAAAGACGTCCACTGCTAGACATAGGTCTTCCCCAAAGATCTCCACGACGACCGGTCTTGCGCCACCCGCAAGTGGAGTATTAAGGATGAAGGAGAAAGGATGAAGTTATGTGGATATTAGGCCCTATTTGAATAGCACCGACCTTCTAAAATCGTTATGTTAAAGAGAAAACAAAAGTGTATGGGGCGACATGCTAAACACTCAATCGACAACATACCCCAAAAATACACCCCGTTTTCAACGCGTGTTAAAAACGAGACGTCTTTATTATCTGCTGCAAAATAAATATGAATGTTATGTTTCAAATGTTTGCGAATTAAAAAGTTTTCAACATGCACTGATCAAGGGATTTTATGTTGAGATATGTTGTGGATGTCTAGAATGTGATTCCTTAGATTTTTTCTCTTTTCGCTAACCATTTTATATAAAGATAACTTGACTAGTTGGCCGCGGAAGTTATTCAACCTGGTTGTATTTAATAATTATAAGAATGTCTATTATGAGACGTTTGCGAAATATATTGAGATGATTGTTATACATAACATGCTCTCATTTCAGTGCTAATGAAGCAAATAAAATCTTTTTATACTCAAAGAACAAACTGTCGCAGGTAAATAGTCTGCTAAATTTGTTTGACATTACGCAATATTGATCATTCGTTTGCCTAGAAAAAAAAACTTTACGGTATTAACTTCTTATATAAAATTAGATACCTAATAATTTAGATCTATAATTAAGTTCCTTAACGGAACAGAGTCGCGTAATTAAACTTTTCATTAAAATTGATTCATTTGTTAACCAAATAATTTAATATTTGAATAATATTATGTTAGTGTTACAGTATTACAATTATTATATTATATTATAATAATAATATTAGTTTAAAAATATGTATACTTCTTGTATAATAGTTATTAACACATAACAAACCAGAATGGTTTTAAAGTTTACACATGTAAGAAATCACCCTTTTCACCGTTTAGCTCATCAGTACCTTATTGTTGGTACAAAATATGCATACGAATAAACTCGGTCGTCATATCAATCTTCTGGTCCTATCTTTGTGAAACTATGTACCATTTAAATTTGTATATGTTGTAATTTTTATAACAATTTAAATATGTGTCATAAAACTTGAATTCATTAGCTACATTGTTATGTTATAGGCATTTTAAAGGTTATATCATTATGTATTTGGAACTGTAGATGTCTTTCAGATGTTTTTTATAATATTTAGGTAAAGCGTAGGGATTGCTGGAGACTTTTATTCGCTGTGTCATTTCTTCCAGAACGCCTTGTTGATTCCGAAACGATAGTAGTTATTTTAAAAAGCGATATTATTATGCTTTTATTGAGAATAAACGATTTAATTTACGTAGCTGCGTGCTGCTCCGGAGGTAGTGTTATGGGTTCCAATCCAGCAAATGACACCTATTATTATGTCTGATTCACAAAAGATTATTCTGATTCTTGGCTGCAATTGATCTATGTTAATTCTATATTTGTGTATTACCCTGTGACAGAGAGCTAAATATATTATTGCACGTATTATCTTTTTAAATAGAAAACGAGGAATTAATACTAAATTTGCAACTTTTCGCATTTTTAAAACTGCTATGTTGTTTGAATTAGTTAAGATAACAACATGTTACAACGCGTCAGAATAATATAACAAGAATGAATTTTAATAAAGCTTGGCTGAGTATAGAGATCCGTATGTCAAATAGACTAATTTTCTTCTTCCTATTATCCATTCAGTGATAATTACATGTTAATATAATTATTGTAAATGTAATATATCTTTATTTGAAAATGTTTTCGTGTGATTTTCCATGTTATAAATAAAAAATAATACAGCACGATTACGCTATAGCGTCCTACTTTCTCAAAAATCGTTGGGAAACATTGGCACCATATTGGATTTTAATCAAATTAGCAATTGATCAAATTAGCTTTGATGAAATCAAAGTATCATAATAATCGATAGTGACATAGGAATATTGTTATCGAAGATTACGTGACGTGACCACATATAAAGAATTTTTGTGCAATTCTGAACTTATATTATTATCATATGCATCATCGGACGACTAAATTTTCGTGACTCATTCAAACTTTTTAGGTATTTTATTCGCACCGGAATGCTCTACAATAATTGAATCTTGAGTTTATTATAGCTAAGTAAATAGTTCCGGGTTTGTAAATTATTTACATTATTAAGATAAGATAAATAACCAATAAAGTAAATGTATTACTTTACTATATTCGATAGTGTAGCTAATGTGTTTGTATGATAATGCATACAAACAGATCTAATTATTTTTTATCAGAGTGTATTAATATCAGTGATGGAAATAATCATGTTTGGTTTAACATTTCTTACAAAGCTCATATTCAGGAATATTATGCAGGTAGTATTAATGAGTTAAGTTTAATTTGAATATATATAAAATCATATTCGAACAAATGTGAAAGTCCAACAAAGGAGAACAGGATGTTCTGACTGAGTCATAATATGGCGGTTGTAATCGACGCACGCGCAGGTAACATCTACTATGTGCCGTAATAATATAGTTTGATAAGAGGCCACGTGAATGGCCTATGAGTCATCGTAAGAACATGAATTTTAAGTAACCGATCGATTCAATATATTATTATGTTGTTTAGCACAATAAACTGTGCTCACAACGAAGATTTTGAATTGGAAATAGGTTGAATCATATTATTTCACAGAACAAGTCTTCTAAATGTGTAGGTGGAAAACTTAATTACAACAAGGCTGTGAAAAAAATAAAGCTATGTATTCACGATGAAGCTTCCAACATCTCACTAACACTTGTATATATAATTCATTACCTAATAACGCTCTACGGTGTATCGTCCTGCGATTCACTCGATGCAAGTAACACAATAATTATATTTCCTAATCCAAATACAGTATTGAAACCTTATATATGGTGTTGTGTATAAATGATATGAAGCAAAAGATTTACAATTCATATGTCCTTTGCTGTTATTCGGTAAAAGTTTTTTTATATTTTTAAAGCTTTGTTGCAATTAGCCTACATGTTTTTATTTGAATATAAATGCGGATAGAATACGCTACTGCTGTAATGAACAACTAACACGCCAGCAAAAACTCCCATTGGTGTCATACTTTCCGAGGAAAGGAATAAATTAATGAGTATGGTAACACGCATACATGATACATACAGAACCTTTCCGAGTAGGGATGTTCATCAAAGTTAAACAATATGTTTAATTGTATATACCATATTTAAAGGTTCGAAATAATTCACAAAATTTACTAAGAAGTCTCTCTGGTATTATATATTGAATCGAATAATATTATAAACTGATTAAGTAATCAATCAGCATAGAAATCTATGCCACAAGTACCATAACCTTATTTTGAACTATGAAATGATAACAATATTGACAACGTATAGGCAAATCCGACTCATATTTATGAATGAATATACATATACATACAGCTTAGTCATATATCCGTGAAATCGTTACGCTATACTCAGAATTGTAACCACTTGAAGTGACTCAAGTCAGTAAAACAAACATTTTATACCTTATTTTTCTTTAGTTAATGACTAAGTTTACTTTATAAGTAATTTAACCACATTGGATGAACTAGTTGTAGCAGTTTGTCATACAAGAAATAGAAATACCTATTTGTTTTAATTCAGTTTTTATTAACAACAATTCATCTTATAGTTTTATACCTATATGATATTTTAAATTACTTTCTTATTTATAATTTTATACTTCTTTGTACAAGCAGTAAAAACTGAAAATTTCCACGGATTTATGTTAAGTATATATTCTCTAAATTAATTATATTTTGTACTACTTTATAAAGGAATTTAATTTAATCATTGTTTGAAGTATTTCTCACGTTTTTTGTTTAAAGTACACTCGAATAAACAATATATAGTTGATAATATGATATTATAGGAAAAATCTTATTTAATCTTTAGTTAATATATAATTTTGAAGTCTTTAGCAATATATTGCCTTTTGTCAATAGCTTGGTACAATTCTATGAATCATGCTTACTTTAACTTTTGAGAAATTCCACGCTAACGGGAAAACACGTGAAACAATAATCCCTTCTTTGAGGTTTTACATGTTTACTGACGTATAGCTAACGTGAATAAAAATAAATATTATCAAATAAATTATGCCAGTATCGATCATATCTTCTTTAGGACTCGTTGGCGTCGTTAGAATGTTGATTTTCCACGCTTGAGCTCCTGTCACACCGTTCAAGATGAAGTTTCTACTACAATTAATTTTGCTTTTGTATCTTCTTGATTATATTTTGGACTCCAAACTGTATTTTTTTATGTTGCATATGACTTGATGTTAAGAACAGTAAAATCCTAATTAGCTAGGACTGACAATGAACCTAAATTCACTGCCAGTCACCGCTTTCATGCTGGTATGCTTACTTTTCACGCCTCATTTGAAGGACTCTATGTCATAGGAACGAGGGAACACGGTTACGGAAAGACGGTTCAAAGTTCTACGGTACGACAGAAATAAGAATCTGAGAAGAAATTATATTATTTATTTACAATTCTGCATGCTACAAACGAGGTTTTAAATACGTGGTATTAAAATATGGAATATTATACTTCCCTCATTGCATTTGAAAGATAGATTCAAGACAAAGTATTTAAAGACGTTAACATTATAATAGTATAAACACCGTCTCTTACGACTATTAAACTTTTATCTAATTTAACATCCGCTTTATAATTTTTACACGCGTTATAGCTTTACTTAAATCTGTCTATATATCAATATAACAGAATCTTTCAACACAATATTTCACGAAGTTGTCTGACTGACTTAAAAATTCGGGCATTTGTCATTTGACAAAAGCAAATGGCAATACAATAATATCACAACTTTGTTTTAATATAGTGACTAGGACCATCAGGATACATGAATTTATTATAAATAGATAGATCTTGTTAAGGACTTCTATATTAGCACTTTTCTAGAAACTAATTTGTACTTAAAAAAAACTAACCAAACCTACTTTAATAACAAACTGAACTAATAAATAGAATTTAAGTTAGTGTAGAGTTATATATATTTTATTTTTCCATATTTGAGATATTCTTTAAAAACAGCATTTTCTTATTTCGGTAACAAACTACAAATAAGCAAATATTATTGTCATTTTCTGTTACTATATTTCATTCTATTCTGGACCCTTTTTTCAGTTGTATTTTGCTTGTTCTTTTTGACTCCTTTTTGTTTGTTTTTCTCTGTTTTGAGAATATAACATTTTCTTTCATCCTATCAAATATTTTATTTACACCTTAACCTAATTAAACTTAACCTTAACGTAAATTAAAATATAAACCTTAAAGTTTTGATAGTATTAAATACAAAATGTAATTATATACATACTACACACTTAAGGAGTAAGCAATACTTATTTCATTTAAAAGAAAATTGCGAATGAACATACTTTTTTTTTTGTTTATATTTCATCATTACTTGTGTTTGTTGTTCTTATGTGAATTGTTATTTATAATAATTAAAGTTTATAATATTGTCATGTTTACCGTTATAAGCATTTCTGAGAATTAAGTTATGACCCTGTTCCATTTTGCGATTCTAATTTATATATTATCGCATTTATGTTATTACATTATGTGAGCTACAGTGACACGCAATTGTAATAACCATGTAACATATAAATTATCCTACGTATATAAAATAACATCTCGGAAAGTATCAACGAAGTTTCAATGGTTCCGACGCTATCGACTAATTAAAAACATAAAACTCCTTTTAAGGCCGCGACGATTCATGATAATGACTCTTACTATATAAAAGCGGCTATAATAAATTAACTCTGTCGTCATACGATAGACGAAATCGATATTCGAAAGGAATTATATATATTATGTTATTTTAATTATCCGTTCGGATGTTTCGTCGTACGTGTATCTGGCTGACATTGAAAGGTCGTTCACTTAGAGCGACAGCACTGGCAAGACGTTCCCTTCCCTTGCTTAACGTTTTTATATATTAATCTTTACTAGCAAGCGTACATACATCAAATTACTGAAGCGCGATTATTCTCTTTATCCCTGGTATTTATTTGACTCCAGTAAAATATTAATGTTAAAGTCATTAGTAGTGAACATATAAGTGAAATTATATAAGGCAAATGTATAGATAGTATATTGAAAATATCCGGATTATAAATGTAGATACTTTTTCGTATCGTATACGTATCGTAGTGCATGGTCGTAGGACTTTTTGTAATGCACGCCTGGTTAGCTATTCAAATTGAAAATCTGCCGTCAAATACTTATAGGTGCGTTCTGGCAGTTGCACTTGAGGCTAGTCCCTCTGCTAGGCTTAGCGTGTCCACCACCTTGGGCTACATCGTCACTTAACATCAGATGAGATGTGGTCATAACGCTAAACCCTACCTATAATAAAAGTTTTTCTTTAGTATCAAATATACTTTTAGTTTATTGAGTTAGTCTTTTTAGATTTTTGCTTATAACAATGTGTCGTTGTGTATAGAAGCACTTTTAGCTATTATAGTTATTGCTAACTTTTGGTTCGTTTGAGAAAGCTCTATTATGACTTATATCATATATCATAAAACATTGGTATACTCGCGTTGTTTTTGCTTTTAAAGAGTGTAATTAAGAACAACTATAATAAATAACATGCCCATTACTATTTTTCACACATTTTATGTGATAGTCAATAAAAGGCTCCGTTGGATAAAAATAATTACTTATTAACTTACAATTAGTGAAATAATGAAAAAATGAAATTAACTTACAATTAGTGAAATAATTACTCATACATTGGTCCTGTTTGTAAGCTGTCACGTATCACTCACTCACATCATGTGTGTCACATATCACTTTAATTACGTTGATAAATATTGCTTATTCCACATTATTATATTACTTTACGGTGTTTGATCATGTTAGTGTGAGAAATATTCGCCCGAGGTGGGCTAGTGTTACATATTACCGATTTAAACCTTATTAGTAGGATTGCTATTTGCATGTATTCTAATTTTATAAATACAGGAGGACGTATTGATAAGATCGAAATATCTCATCAGAGCTGTCCATGAGACGGATGCAAAGGTCCGTGGGTGGGTGTAGTCCCACCTCCCCGCGCCGCACTCAGCTCGCCATTCTAATTAGCCCATTGTGGTCGTAGTCAAAGTTTGCGGTCGACCGGCCGGCAGTCATGCCAGAGCTGGCGTTACGGTGGTGCGTGTCGCGATCGCTTAGCTCCATACACGTAACACGCGATTGTGATGACGATAAGTGAGTGCTCTTAGCTGATAAAAACAAACTTTAACGCGCCCGGTTACCATGTGTACGGAACCGTGAAAATAGAATTCTAATTATCTATTTCTAATCTGTGCCGCGATACAAGGTAAAGCCATTATAATCTACACGTATACTGCTAAAACTTGGACCATTGCACAGCAATCGATGAATAGTAACTGCAAATCCATGTCGCAAAACCGAATGCACTAGAATTCCTTTGTTTGGATTATTTTAATATGGTCTAAATTGTAAATGCAGCCCGATATTAGAACGCCGCCTGCTAATATACGCTATAAGATCTAAAATGTCAAAGATCATATTTTATTACCTATCATAATAATTAGTTCCCCACAAAACTTGTATGTAACTAATTATTCAAATTAAAAACCATATGTATGTACTATAAATGAATCTATTTTATCACGTTCTTTAAAGCGAGTTTTTTTTATATATTTAATGGGATATGAATACTTAAAATCACAAGTGCTAATGAGTAATAATTGCACTATATTGATTTCGAAATATTTTATGGTAAACGAGATTATGGTTAACAATGTAAAAAAATATAAATTTGTTCAAAATTTACCTTTTTATTCCTTCTACACATGCGTTTTCTGTCACTGACTCAGTACACAGGTTAAGAAATAAAAATATTAATTTAACCAGTCTAGCAAAAACGGTTTGAAAATACCTTTGGTATATAAAACTCTTATAAGAGGCATATTTAACTAATTACACGCTACATTATTAACACCTACAACGAGCTTGAGCTTTCGGTGAAGGAAAACATCATGATGAAACCATAGCATGGTGGTAGGGCTTTTTCTAATGCCCGCCTGGCTAGTTAAAGGCTAGCTAAATACCAGTAGGTGTGTTCCGGTAGTAATTTTAGATGAGAATTATTTAAATACTAATCAATTTTGATATTCGATAATGCCTCAATAGATTCGCCTATATTAGAAATATCGAATAATGTTTTATTATGAATATTTGATAGTTTTGATTAATGTCATGATGTTCTATAACACCCTAGTTATAACTTAGTATATTCATACAACGTTCGTACGATATACGTATTTGTTGTGGTAACACTGTATCTATATAGAAAAATCGTAGAACTATGGGTTTTTTAACGTTTGAAATGCTGAATACGTCGTGAGCTGGTATGGCAGTTACGTCCGTGCGCTCCCTGGGGCTTATTCGTTCTCCCAGCAGTGAGTAATTAAAAGGCTGTTATTATTATTATACAAATTATACATAACTCTTCATGTTCAGTGAAACAAATCAGCATGTAACTGACAATGCATGGAAATCGTCAAACAAGTTTGATTTTCATAGCACGTCTTTCAAGAGATGATTGTGTATTCGAAACTGACCTTCGTTAATATTTCTCGTAATAGCTATCGATCCAGTGTTTTGAGTTTGTAGTTCGCTGAAACATTTTGCACGAGGTTGTTCTACAATTTGCAATTAAATGAATATAATTATGGAAAATTATATACATTCTGCTGACACGTTGTTAACACCTTTTTTAAGCGCTATTTTTGGTAAGTAATAAAAACATAATACATGCAAAATTTTACTATTTATGATTCTAAACGACTCTCGATATATATGAAAACATTATTGTTGTTCCTGGTGCTAATATTTTTAAAAATGCTTTATTTTGTTGTAATTTCCTGTAGAACTAGCTGCAGATATTACTTGTTTACTCTTGGACCAACACAACCACAGTTTATTAATAAGAATGAAAAAATAATTAAATGTACTTATATGCTCACCATATTGTTAAATTTATTAAATCATATAACGATTTGCGTATTTTTGTGACGATATTCACTAAAAATAAAAATCATTAATCAATTTACTTTAATATGCATATTGCAGATTGAGTTTATATATTTTTTACATTAAGACCCGTAACTTAATATTTCAATCGAGATAGTATTTAGAATGTAAATATTATTATAGCATACTTCGGCAAATTTAATATGATCTACTTATAAGTGCGGTAGGCTGTTGATATCGAAAATTCATTGGAAAGAAAACGGGTATCAAAATGCAGAATAGTGAACCGTGAAAGCACTGTTCTCAGAAATGGGCACAGTGCTTTGACGTGACATGAATAGGCGATGCAGGATTATTTTCCTACCCATTCATTTCGATTTGCGTCATGCATTTACCGACTTCTGTAAGCCGGCGACAAGTTTTACTTATCTACATAAATTGACATGAGGAAAGAGCTACTCAGATGCCTCAGTACAAAAACATCGATAATTTCCTGTTCTGCTAATGGTGGCTCGTTGTTTTTTAAGTAATGTTTTTTACTACCGTTAAAGTATGCGGAACATACAAGCCTTTAAAATAATAATTCAAAAGGTTTTATATCTTTATTAGGTTGTACAAAAAGGTAACAAACCCAACATTCTCCAGTTAACATGACTAGTGAAGTTTAAAGATGTTTTGTTAACCATAGAAGTATATATTATACTAATTATAGATAACACACGGCAATTGTATTTGATTGACTCTTGATTACAATACCTATCGCATTCTGGAATACGTATATACGTATATACGAAGTGATCAAACTGGGTGTATAATGACCCATACTCAATGGATCAGAACCACCATGCATATGACGATAAATTCGACAGTCAATATGAACTCTCTTCCGTTTATCGCATTGAGCATGAAGCGATGATGGTTCCGTTATTAGTGTGTACAGACACTGCATCAATGGACGTGAATTCCAATCCACCTGCAGTTGCACTTGAGAGTAAATCCCTTAACTAGACTTGAATGTGTTCACTATCTTGGGCCGCATCGTTAATTAACGTCAGGTGAGATTGTAGCCTAACACTAAACTTATAAAGTATTAAAAAACAATCGGAAGCAGTCAATGGATGTCCAGCAGCGATACACTGTGCTTGTCGTTGTTTTTGGATTGTACTGTGGCTAACTCCTAATACAAAGCTACTTTACCGTACTACTTGGTTATAAGCACCAATACATCTGACATCATATCTCAAAAATATATGAAAAGAATAGAACGTCTCTTTATCATTTTTAATACCTGTGTGTCGTCCATAATATATAACCCCTCAAATACCCTTGCTGATTCTAAAAAGTCTTTATTGGCTTATCTTAGTTGGTTATGTATGCTATATAGCTCACTTAGTCTTAATCGTCGCTCATTTTCACAGCGCTCTCATAATATTTTTGATATTCTTTCATTATTTATGTAGTCAACGAGTCTCAAGATCAAACCAATGAAAATAAATATAATTGATTTCTTTGATTTTGTTATATAAGTATGACAAGAATTTAAAGTGGATGTACATAATAGATGATCTATTTTGCGTAAGTTAATAACGAATAATTACATACACCTTTGTAATAAATGCAGATAAACTTTGCAAGTCCTAGTTCCAGCAACGGGTTAAGCGTAAAAAATTATAATGTAAAATTGCATGGTTTCGAATTAAGTATACTACAGGGTAACCTTAATATTACGAACCGCAATATAACGAATTCCGCGATTTAAAAAAAGCCGCAAAAATCCTTAGAATTTCCCGTAAGAGTTAATGCAAAATATATTTTTATATTATGAATATATTTATCAAAAATCTCTTTATAAGAAGCTTTTAATCATTGCATAATATAGATAGAAATTATTATTTACCTATATTTAACTATTTTTTTCAACTTTTAACCTTTATATACGAATCCTATTAATTATTCCGACTTATTTCACTTTAATTCATCTTTCGACAGGTTCAGACACGTTAAATTCTTCGTATTTTAAGACAGTAAGCCAGAAAACTCTTTTCCAATAAAAGATACTGTATTTGTTTTAAAGTGTAGCAGAAAGTAGAATAATGAAGGTGAGTGTAGACGCGAAACAGAAAAGGGCCACTTAAACCTATATCCGTGTCGCAAGTTGCGGAAGCTGGCACCCGCACCGTGAATCTATGGTGTGCTAAGAAGTTCGTCTCTATATTAATATTATAAAGCGGACAAGTTTATTTGTTTATTTAAACGCTCTAATCCTAGAAAATAGCATTCGGATTTCAATGATCTTTTTGTATTTGCTAGAGCAATCATTGAAGAAGGCTTTAGGCTATTAACATCAAGCTACCACCAATAAAGGCAAAGCTGTATGGAAAAAACTTACAGAATTTATTAATTAATTCTTACTTCCACGCGGACGAAGTCGCAAGCATGTCTAGTATATAGATCAATTATTGAATGTTCGTAAATGAAATAATACGAAACGTAAGCATTCAAGTATTTGAAGCGCATTAAATAAACCATTTCAGTTAGATGACAATAATATCGCGGAGAATTGGCAGACAGACCGATCAATATAAATCAGGATGGTAATCAATTCTCGGTATAATGATATTTTTTTATTATTATTGATAACATTGAAAGCACTGAATGATGTTTTGTCATTCTCTATACCCACACGTTATGATAAGTTCTTGTTTATCGTTATGTGATATATCAGTGCCCCTAGCCTTGTACTTTTTCTACAACAGTTTTCGTTTGGCAAAAACAAAGCTTCTATAGTATCTCATACAGTTTTTGGTTTATCTTATGCAAACGACCACTTTGGGCTGTAATAGATTTCGGTGAGCGTGACCGAAGCTATCGCATATCCAAAATATATAAAAAAAAATCCGAATGGTAACCTTATACAACAATTTTTTTTTAATTATTTCGAATAAAAGCTAAGTGAAATAACTATCTTCTTAAATATGATTATTGGCATTCGTTGACAAATGTTTAATAACACCAATTTTGTTTCTAAATATGATTCTGGAAAAATATATCTACAATTGAAGTTATCCGTAACTATTGCGTATCCAAACTAATTTCGTATCTTTATACAAAACCGAAACTGATAAAATATTCATACTAATGTCTGAAATTTCAAATAGATAATATCCCTATAATATCTAACCTATTTAATTCATAACATTACAAAACCAGGTTTTGAGCGGTACCAGCAATATCGACGTCCTCATTGTTAAAATTAATTAAACAATACTTAATAATTAAAAACCGAATAGTTAAGCCGGCATATATTGATTATATTAAGAAACAATGCTAAAAATTCAATTAGTACTCGTAAATCATGACTATAGGTTTTACACCTGTCGTTACTGTAATTTACGAAACTTTATCGACACGCGTGAAAATCTGTTGTCATCTGTATTTGTTATTGTTTTAATTACAATGTAGTACAACTGCTCCATATCCTGTGACGCAACGTAAAAACTTAAATCACTGATGTAACTACTAATTGCATAATATGATTGCAGACCACTTATTAACAATGATCACTGAGCTTGATCTCTGGAACTGTGACGACATTTCTACAAACCATGAGTCACTGCGAATACCACAGTTGATCCTGTTACGCTGTCAGTTGAGTCGGTTTTTTTGCATCGAAACATTACTCATCGCTGTAACATTGGATTCTACGCTTATCAATGAACAAACGTAACAAATATGATACAATAAAATACCGCGAACCAACGGTCATAGTTTAAAATAATATATTCTCATCTCTGTCAGATACTCAAAGTACAAATACAAGTATTTGCTATGGATGACTGTATGAATATTGTTCTTATTTATTCTATTACCTATTGGTAAAATGTGATAGAACTTTCACGCCCTGTCGTACTAATAGTATCTACTACACTTTTAAACACAAAAGACTGGTGTGAGCTACTTAAAATATTAAATAATTCTTCTGTGCATCGACACGTTACGCATTAGCTTTAGGTGGTTGTCTTAATTTAAAATTTATCGCCATATTTGTTTAAAGAATGTCTGCATTATTGGAATCGAGATTTATATTATGCATATCATAAATATAGCAAATAGTTGTGATGTCTTGATGACGACGAGCCGGCCGGCGTGTACATGACATCACCACCATCCGCGTCAGGCCGCGTCATTCGACGCGACTCTTCAACTGTTTCTCCGTACGGATAGGTTAATCAACACAATGTCGTGAGGCCAATTATGACAATATCATTATTAAATCAGAAAATTGGAAGGCAGAGATTATTATAACGAGTTTATAAATAGTGATGACTGATTGATATCACAGCATCCTATATTTACGTAACTCATTTATTATAGAAATTATTATATTAAGACGCATTCGAGTATTTCATTAAAGTATAAGAAGTGGCCTTGCTTTCACACTAGGTATTATTATTGTACATATTGTCTTCTCCGCAGTTTCGCTTACAATAACATTATTAAACGTTTCTTCTCTTACTATTTTTCAATTCATTCTAATATTCTTTATCATTTATCAAGCATAACTTTATCTACCTACGATCTGTATGAAATTTAAAATGTGTGTACAGCTTGAGTAAAGTACACTACATAAGCTTTTTCGTGATTATTTCGCAATTATTACATAGATTAGACTATTTGATTATTGCACGCCTCATAAGCGAAGCGTTGAGGTGGATACTACTGTCACTTCACGCAAAGCATCTGGCTTTTCAAATTCAAAGTGTTTCAAATTTATCATAAGTTGCACCTGTAAAATAATATATACACACACACATATCAAGAAAAAACACTATTTTTAACACTCATAATATTTTTGATGCCATTTTTGTTATTTAAACTAGTTAATCAATTGTTTAAAAAAAGTGCTCTCTTGGACGTCCGTACGTACGGATTCTGTATGTTATCATGATAACGACCGAAATAGTTTACTAATCGAGTTTTTTTTTCTTACGTTTCAGTATAATTAGGAATAGATACCTATTACTTTTCACGGTCTGATTCGATGTGGTTTAATTGTTATTAAATAAACAAAAAAAATGAGATTATGAGGCGTGCACTTTTGGATTTGCCAAACTTTTGATTAGATCTCTATTGTTAACTAATACTTAAAGTAAATACGTTGGCGTATGCGACGGGCACGTTACGGATGTTCCGTAGGCGAAGCGAGGATATCAGTATGCGTCTTGCGTGCAACCGGGTTCGAGACTCGAACGCGTGAACCGACTTTCTGATAGCGCCACTCTGTCGCCGAACTCTCCGCTGAGTCATTCGATATTATGCACTATGAATGGTTCCTTTGACCCCATTCAAATAGTTCAACGAGTACGGTCTATTGTCCTTGCGCTGAATTTACAGTCACAAAATTCCCGGTAACTGATAAAGCGGGTCAAACGGTGATAATAAAACGTTATGATCATTAAACACTTAGAATAGGATGTTCTACAAATTGCTAAGTGAGACCTACATCTCAGCAACAGGGTAATTAAGCTATCTACATCATGCTGATCAACCATAAAGATAGTGATTTCTCGAGTTACTTAGTGTTGAACTAGGTCGACCTGTAACCAATCTACCAAATACAATTACATCACAATTTTTTTAAATAATTTAAATCTATAACATACTAGAGAAGGAAATAAAATGTTATTTATCTCTTATATTTACAACTGTATTAACATAATCACTCAAAAGGTTTTATTAATATTCGCTATATCAATCAGCAATTGTTAAAAATTAAGTAATAGCAGACTTTATGCTAATGCTATATGAAATATGTTAACTGGCAAATTCATAAATAAAAGAATATTTCTTGCTAAATATTAAATATTTTCTCATATTGTTACAGATACCAGAATTTGCTCTAGATGGGAACAACAGTTTGAAGCAAAACGGCAGCGCCAAGGATCTGGCCTCCGTCATGGAGAACTTAAAAAAGAGCAGTCTGGTTTCCAGGCAGAACCAACTCAATTCGCAGGTCACGAGCTCTTCGACTCAACAGGTAATAATCATATATAAGAATTAATTTGGAATACGACCGTTTGATTGAAAACTTAGCATAGCTTGTTTCCAGCTTGAAACCAATAATTTATTTTACTTACATAATATACTTACATGCCTAGGCGTATGTAGAAATTTAGTATTCAAATATAGTATAGCATATTATAGATATAGTGTTAGTTTACTGTACTATGAATAAGAATTAACTCTGATGAAAACAATTGATAACTTTACTAAGGAAATTGCCATAATATGAAATTAATAATTAACATTAATAGTACATTTTTAAATGTTTTTAAATAATAATTAACATATTATCAAAGTTGTTATAGTTGTACTAAAAAGCTTTTGTATTAATTATCTACTTTCAAATACATTGAAATCTTGAGACCTTAAAAAAATAGAAACTAAAAAGAAAAAGTGACCATAAAACATGTTTCTTTGTTTTTACCCCTATCACGTGTAATATAATATATATATATACATATATATTATATCCGGTTTTATCTACATTATCATATTAACCAAAATTTAAATAAAAATACTAAGTTTATATAACCTTAGGTGAATAAACAGGTTACAATAAATATTTCTAATACCTGGCCATAAGTTATATTCATAAACAATGGCATTGCTGTGAAATTTTAACTATATAGTATTAAAGGTATCCTAATCCACATATTGAGTCCAAGGCACCGTTTCATCAATACGTGAACCATTTTTTTTAACTTAACCGCATTTTTCACAATTAGACGAAGTAACCTATGGGCGATTAACTTTAATGTGGTAATCAGGGCCGGATTTTCTTATACATTAATTAAGATTTATCCTAGGGCCTAATCATCAAGAGAGGCCTACATTCAAGTTCTTTGCAAAATTAAAATTACAATATTATAAAAACAGTGAACACTAAAACACTGGATCGAAAGTAAAGAGAAATTGTAGGCATATAACTAATAAATAAACATAAAATGTTGTTTTTTTATAGTTAAGGTTTAGCATTATGACCATAATCTCACCTGAACTTAAGTGACGATACGGCCCAAGTATGTAGACACGCTAAACCTGTGGAGGAACTGGCTCTCAAGTGCAGCTGCCGGAATACATCTATCGCTATTTAGCGACAGATTTTCAACTTGAGAGTAGTAGCTAGCCATGAGGGCATTAGAAAAAACCCTACCACCATGCTATGGTTTCTTCACGATGTTTTCCTTCACCGAAAGTTAAAGGTTGTAGGTGGTTGGATTGGAACTCACTTTCCTTGACGCGACGTCGTACACATTACCACTCAGCTATCATTGCTTCATTGGTTGAGATCCATGCAAAGGGTGAAAGGGCCTCATGAATGAAATAGCCTAGAGCCTCTTTTCAACTGAATCCTACCCTGGTAGTAATCTTTTTCTTCAGTTGTATGGTGACGTAGTAAAATATATAATTATTTCCAAAAAATATATTAATAATATCTAAATAAATAAGTTACTAAATTAAGGATAACAACAGGCACTCTATTTATAGACAGTAGATGATTCTTACATCGACCTCGGTTTATAAAATGTTTAGGTTATTTTGAATTCATCCAATGTGAATTACGGTTAAAATCTAACATAAACGAGAAATTTCTGGCAAGCGTAATTATTATATTATATTTCTTGTTGCTTGTACCATTTGTCTGTCTGAAAGTATATGATGGTAGCGTATGAATGTATAATTACCCAAAGATTAACACGATTTAGAGATGTCTTTAAAATTACAGCAGTAAAAATTAAAATTTAAAGTAGAACAGAACGACTATTTCAAGCAGTCATCCTAGTACCTATGTCACGGAAGATAAGATCAGATAGTGTGTCTTGCCAGAAAACTTTTTCTGCTTTTTAAATTCTAATGTATCAAACAGATAGCTTGTTTCGAATAACAAGCACAATACAAATTTTTATTCACGGTATCGTCTTTATGAGTTACCACGGCATTGTAATTATTATTAAAAAAATATTATATAGCTATAGTATAATCTCAAATTCTGAAATGATGATTAAAACGATGAATTTAATATCAAAACCTAATGAAAAGATTTTTAGCCAAATAAATATACGTTTAAAATTTCGGTTGTACACTTAAAAATAATATTGAATTATTTGCAATAAGTCATTTATATTTTTTTAAATATTGTGTATAATATTCTATATACCAATACTACATCAATAATTATGTTAGTGTATTTAATTATATGTAGTGTTATAATTTTGTAACTACTTAAAACCAGTAACAAATCAAAGCACAACAAATAATAACGTAAATAACTAAAGAGCAATTTTCCATATCTGGTTAAACACAGAACAAAGCGGAAAAGAGTAGGCAGCAAACTCATTGTTTACAAGTTATTATTGCAATAATATTGTATTGTTTATTTGTTTGTTAAATTAAATCTTCAATACTCGGTAACTGCAAACATGTTTTTTGAAATATAAAGTATAATTTGTGATATGTTGGGATGCAAACTCAGCTAAGAATACACTAGTGTTAAATAAAAAAAAGAACAAGTGTAATGCCGTATCTGATTAGATGCCAGTTTTAGATAACGAGTGTTAACAGACATGCACGTCTTTTACTGGCTAGTGGCCAAAAACCGAGACGATATGGCGTAACGTAGGACGCAGGGCACGTGTCGACATGAGCTCTAAGGGCGTCCGATATTCTATCATGTTAAATCCGTAAACTATCTGTTTCATTTTACCAAACACATATTTACATTTTTTTTGTCAATAGCTTAATATTACAGATATTTAATGTACCTTATAGTTTATTATTTTAATTAAACGAATTAAGTAAATCGCCTCAGATTACCATTTGCTTATATATATACACAAAATATATTTTAAATTAACATAAGCTTTTTATCGCCAGGTTCAAGGCTATGATATGTTGCATCCCGCCCGCCCACACTCACTGAATCATTTTGTTTCGCTTCTCAATCACTACGTTCAGTGCCAAAATATTACGTTTTTTATTCACTGTCTCTCTATACTCAGAAGTCATTGTGAATAATAATTCAAATTTAACAGAAAAAATTAAAGTCTTTGATAAGTATACACGCATGTATAGTAAATGATACATGCTCTATGATAACAAAATAATAGTTTGTTTATATTTATTTATACCCACACGTTACGTTAAAACAATCGGCTGTCAATAAAACTATTTCTCCGCTACTTCTCTAAATATATGAAAAAACATGATATTTTTGGATATCTATTTTCTTTAGCCCTGGCTTTATTTACTTCATCGGTGTAGGTGCGCCAAAACGTATGACGCTCGCATTTACAACTACACTAGCATTGGCTCGGAACTACTCTACAGTTCTAGTCTTGATAACTAATGTGAACGGAACAGAATAGTCGTTCTCGAATAAATAATTGTTAAAAAATTATATAAAAGTATGTAAGAATTGCCAAAATGTATTGTGTCATAATATTTGTGTGTTGACTTGTGGTGTTTTATTTGTAGATGGTATCAAATACAACTTCGAGCAGTGCTGCGTCGACTCAACGTATGCAAAGTTCTTCGCAGCGACTGCAACACATGGCCACATCAGAAATGAAAGCTAGCTCGATGAAGTCTGACCTCACTGAGTTAAAGAGTTCAATATCTGAAATGAAAAATTTGAGTAGTTCAGCCGCAAAAAATTTTGGACAACGGTGAGTCATACTGTTTCGGAATCTATAGACTTTAAAGCTTATGTAAGACAGATATGTGGCATGTGACAATGCTTGTTTGTGTTTAGTCAATCGTTGAGACACCAGGAACGGTTCTCATGTAAGATACCTTAAAGATGCTTTTGCTATTAACAACAGACGCGGCGGATAGAACCGAACTCACCTGAGCAACCTTGGCTCTTCGCCAATTCGCACTCGCTATTTCTCAGTTCTGTGTTTGTAGTACCACACCGACAAACAATAGAAACACAACGTTCTTGTACTTTATTTTTTGGTTAATATCGTTCAATTTATGCGAAAGTTGATTTCAATTTACATTTATTTTTTTTATATTTTTCAACAAAAATTTGTTAAATTTACATATAAATAAAAGCGCGCAATTAAGACGCTTCGCTATCTATCATTCAATATCCTGATTTCAGACTGAGAAGCTCAATGGAAAACATAGTAGACCAGGATGAGTTGGGCGAACGACATTTGCCTGACATTCGGGATCTCGGTGAGATGAGCGATATTGGAGATATAAGTGATATGAGTGAACTCCAAAGTGATGGGCCGTTAGTGACATTTCCGGAATCGGACACGCCGCCACCTGTTTCCGAAAAACCATCGTTGCTGTCCGGCAACACAGTGGCTGTCGGTTCGAATGCCGCGAACGAACTCAAATACAGTGCTGCTCGAATGACGTCTGCAAGTTCAACTAGAGTTGTAGCTGATGGATATAGTGCTTCAAGATCAGCAGCGAACAGTGCAAGAATGCGCCGTCTGCAGCACGGGGAACTTCAATATGCAGAAAGAAGTGCCGCGGGAGCTTCACATCGACTTCTACAGGCAGAAGGTTTAACAGCAGAACAAAATGCAGCATATCTTCAAGTAAGCTTAATTTTAGTAAATATCGTAAACTACAAAAATCATGAGCTACAAATTCAATGTTTCAATGACCTGACTATACTTATTTCTTTTAAATTTTAAATGTTCAGAATAAGTTGTAAATAGTTCAAGATAGTTTTCTTGCTCGTACTATGTATAGCAAGGTCGTGGAGTCAGAAAGGCGCGGCGAAGGACGTGACCTCGCGTGAACATAGCCGATCAATATCCTCGGGGCGCCGTGTCTGCATTCACGTATCGCGCAGTGCTGTACAATTTCTTGCCATGATAACATCCACACTATTACACACATTTGGCGCGCTATAAGTGTTATCACTTAAAGTGCAGTATGGCTGGACGCTTTATTGCTTGGACTAGTAGGGTGCTCCGACGCGGAGGATCGCCTGGGGCGGTGAGCTCAGTTATGTAGAAGCGGTTATCGCTTTAACTAAACTATTTGCTCCTCTCAGTCAGCGTTTGACCGCCGCGCGCGCTAGCACACGCGGAAGTCAATTATTGCGCGTGCGCGCGCGAGAACACAAATAGTCCGTTTTAAATATAGATTCAGAATGTCTGCGGGAGGGGGGTCGGCCCCGTGGCCGGTCCGTCGTGGCGTCCTGTCGCGCTTTTCTCCGTACCCGGAGAATCCTTCGGTGAGAGTTTCTTTTCTTCGGAAAATTTCCCCGTCGACCTTCTCAACACGTGACATCTGTACGCAGACAATACATAGAAAAAACTACTGATTTTAGTTTCACGCGATTGGCCGGTATCCAATAGGAGCGATAAGGACGCATAAACTGAGCTGTGACGTAGGTTTGTTGTCCAATATAAAAGTCATTTTTATTCCGGGACAAACGTATCGCGACTTTCGAACGAGCAACTATGTCTTTGAAGCGGCGATGCAGACCTAAATTGCGTATAGTTATTGCTGTAACTATCATATATTTGTTTTGTGAATAATTTTGTGAAACATTGTGTATAACAGGTTAAATTTAAGAGTGATTAAGTGATAACTAGGTCATATCTCTGCGGGTCATAACATTAATATACAAACAAATTAAATCTACCCGAAAATTTTCCTCAAAATAAAAACTTGTATAGTATCTTAATCACAGTGTTTAACTACGAATATTTTATCGAGGCCACAATATTTTAAATTAAAAGTAGTGATGAAACATCGTAAAATTAAACTGTGTGTTAGTGTAATAGATACTATATCGGGTACGGTGATAATCTTCATTTCGTAATCGGCTTCCTTTGCAATTTTAGGAGCAGCGATCTCTGAAGGCGGGAGAAGTGACAGCACAAGAAGCGAATAACATGTCTGCTTCGAGTTCAAGACTTCAGACGGAGGCTTTTAGCGCAGAAAAGAAAGCCATGGCTTCTGCTCAGGCGCGACAGACAGTTACCTCAAGCGGAATGTTTTCACATAAAGAACATTCTTCAGTTGCACAGTCAAACATGACAATCTCAAGCAAAAATTTATCAACGAAATCTACACTACTCTCTTCACAGGTAACTTATTATTTTTCATTTTTATACAACACTTCATTACGATTAGTTAGATAACCATAAATTCTATGAGTTCTATTTAGTAGTCACCTGTTAATAGACGATAATATCTTCATTGCGTAGGTGCAAAATATTCCGTACAATACTTAACATTTTTATAAATGTCGCGTTACAGATGAGTCAGTTACTTAATGGTACTATCAAACCCGGCGATGAAGACCTCTCAAACTTAACATTTGAAGACTTAGACAAATTAAATGCAAGTTCAAATCAAAAGGATGTTGATATGGCAATTCAAAAATATTCATCTCGAATGAACGCATTCATAACATCAATAAAAAACAATCAAATCGATATGAAAAATGCATCAGTGCATTTTAACAAACTCAATGAAATGTTACGTAGAGCATGGGCAGTTCCTACATACGGCCATGAACTTGGCTACTCGCTGTGTAACACTCTAAGAGCCTCTGGTGGATTGGACATTTTGATGACGAATTGTTTAGAATTTAGCAATCCAGAATTACAATTTTCATCAGCTAAACTTCTCGAGCAGTGCCTGACGACTGAAAATAGAGCACATGTCGTTGAAAATGGTCTTGAAAAAGTTGTTAATGTAGCTTGTGTCTGTACAAAACATGCAAATTCCGTGGACCATTCTAGAGTAGGCACAGGTATTTTGGAACACTTATTTAAACATAGTGAAAGCACGTGCGGTGATGTGATCAAACTCGGAGGTTTAGATGCTGTCTTATTTGAATGCAGAAAGAATGACGTTGAAACTTTAAGGCATTGCGCCACAGCTCTTGCGAACCTCTCACTTTACGGTGGAGCTGAAAACCAAGAAGCTATGATAAAGCGAAAGGTCCCGATGTGGCTATTTCCATTGGCTTTCCATAATGACGATAATATTAAGTACTACGCGTGCTTAGCTATCGCAGTTCTCGTAGCTAACAAAGAAATCGAAGCTGCAGTGCTTAAATCTGGCACTTTGGATTTAGTAGAACCCTTCGTAACGTCACATAACCCATCGGAGTTTGCTCGGTCGAATCTTGCCCACGCTCACGGTCAAAGCAAAAATTGGTTGAAGAGATTAGTACCAGTGTTGAGTTCAAAAAGAGAAGAGGCAAGAAACTTAGCTGCCTTTCATTTCTGTATGGAAGCGGGTATTAAAAATCAACAAGGTAATACCGAAATCTTTCAGGAGATAGGAGCGATAGAATCCTTAAAGAAAGTGGCGAGCTGTCCAAATGCTGTCGCGTCTAAATATGCAGCACAAGCTTTGCGATTAATTGGCGAGGAAGTACCACACAAATTATCACAACAGGTACCACTATGGTCCATAGAGGATGTGAGAGAATGGGTTAAACAAATTGGATTTTCAGAATATGCTACTAACTTTTATGAAAGTCGAGTTGATGGAGATTTACTGCTGCAGATAACTGAAGAAAATCTCAAAGAGGATATTGGATTACAAAATGGAATCAAAAGGAAAAGGTAATTTTGTTTATTTGTGTATGAATAAGTCCCTAATAATATCTGTTCATTTTCTTTTATTATTTTTTTATTTTTACATAATATCCTTCACATCTATTGTAGAAAAAAATTATGAACAAGAGTTATTGTAAATTATATTATCTATATTAATATTGTAAAGCTAAAAGTATGTTTGTTTGCATGTTTCGGATTTCAAAATTATTTTTATATTTGATAAATCAAGCATTACGGAAGACTTTAGGCTATTTAACATCACGGTAGCATCAATAGGAGCAAAGCTGTATTGAAAAAAGTGAAGAGGCATTTACTGGCGATGGATTCCATTCTATCGAAGGTCGCCACTGTTTTTGAATTGCACTATGCTTAACATCAGGTACATTGCCGTCACTTTGCTGAGCTACCATAAATAAAATTAAGTTTCATGCAAAAGAAGTCACAGGCATAGTCAGTTCTAGTTAAATTCTTTCTGACAGCATATATCAATCAGTCATCTAGTGTATATTTTATGTTAAAATATACTTTACAATATATATTTACCTGTTTATAGATTCACTCGAGAACTACAGCAGTTGAAAAAAATGGCGGACTACACGTCTCGCGATAGGGGAAGTTTAAACGACTTCTTACAGTCGATCGGGCCCGAGTACACGATATACACGTACTCGATGCTGAACGCTGGCGTCGACAAGGAATCCATACGCGGCCTCAGCGACGAACAGTTAGAAAATGAATGCCGAATCGGCAACAGTATACACAGGCTGCGGATTTTAAACGCTATTAGAGGTGAGAATAAAAAATAATTAAAAAAAAACTAACAACTTTCATTTCTATGCCCGTCCCGATTTTTGTTATAGGACAGGGGTGGCGAACCTTTATGTAACAACGTGCCATTTTTTATAAAGAAATTGTTAATAAGACTATAGACGTGCCGTAAAATAAGTTAGATTTTTTGATTATTGAGGAAATACTGATCCATACTAATATTTAATCGATTGTGATGAATTTTGGTACAGAGATAGTCGGGACCCTGGAGACGGAGATATGCTACTTTTTCTTGCTAAAAACTTATAAGAAGTGGGATAAAGTAAGGGACAAACTTTGTATGAAACTTTTTATGGCGTCGTCAAATTTGTTTAACAAAATCAATATAAACGCGAGCGAAGCCGCGCGTAAAATCTAGTACTGAATACTAACAAGTCCCAGCTATTTAGCAATGTCTCAGTTATACGCGTAATTTAAATTAATGTAAAATGCCAGCTTCTTCAAACAGTTAAATGTGTCTCATAACGAATTCCATATGTTCAAAACGTTATTGACCATTTTATTTATATTGCTTGTCAATGTAATATTGTATATCTAATTTTACACGCGCGCACGCGTACCATTGGTTCTTCATCCTTGGTACAGGATTTGAGCAAATATGTAAAATCATTAGTACTATACTACTACTAAAGTATATTTTGGCAACGTAAAAGTTATTTTTTATTCCTCGGAATAGTGCTTTATAATGTATGAATGATGATCCCTAAGTTTTTTGCTGTACGCCAGAAAACATATTTTCAAATTTTCATAATGCTGTTCGTCATAAGGCGTGAAAGAGTAGTAAACAAATACATAAATAAAGTCACATTCGTATATGATATTAGATAGAATAGGTTCTTTTATGCGATGATAGGTTAGTTCCTAGTGTGTACGGAGCCTACGTCAATCGACATGTGTTCGATTCCTGCAATGAATCTCAGTTTTCGGTGAAGGAAACCATCGTGATGAAACCATAGCACGGTGGTAAAACTTTTTCTAATACCCACCTGGATAGCTACCACCCTCAAGTTGATAATCTGCTACTAAATAACTATAGGTGTGTTCCGGCAGTTGCACTTGAAAGTCAAGTCAGTCTCTCCATAATGTTTAGCGTGTCCACCATTTTGACCCCATTGTCAGTTAACATCAGATGAGATTGTGGCCATAACGGTAATCCTATAAATATTGAAGAAATATTGTCCACTTTTAGATTGTTGAACACGAATATTCAGAAATATAAAATTACAATAATGCTATGACAACATCACGATGTTTACTTACACCTTAAGCTCAATTTTATTGTACAGATTCGAATTCACGTCAATAGATATGTTATTGGTACACACAACAACCGAGACATCATTACTTCTTTTAAAACCATTATTAATAATTATTGAAACGATCAATGTTTATGGTTATAATTGAAAACATATTGATTGTTCCATTACATTGGAAGACTTTCATTTTTGAGTATATTAATGGCAAGAATAATGTAGCTTTGATAAATAATGTTTTGCCTCACTTATCTTATTTCATAACGACATTAATTATAGTTGTTTAACAACAATAATTGGATAGTAAGAGCCTCTTTATATATATATATATATATATATATATATATATATATATATATATATATATATATATATATATATATATATATATATATGTATATCCATGTTCCAGATGTAAATTACGTTTGTTTCAATTTTATTTGGATTCTATCGGTTGTTTCTCCATTTTGTCGATGTTAGCTTTGTCCACTGACGACCTTTTACATTATCCATTCAAATGTACTATATGCTAGCAATGTTCAAAAGAACGTTTCACAAATAAAATAAAAGTGGTTATGAAAGTATATGTTACACAAACAAGTTGTTTATAAATATATTTATTATTTACAGCTTACGAAAGCAGTTTGCCTAGTAAAGGCGAAGAGAATATGGAAAAGAATTTAGACGTATTCGTGAGTTATCGAAGATCGAATGGATCGCAATTGGCCAGTTTGCTCAAAGTCCATCTCCAGTTACGAGGGTTCACGGTTTTCATCGACGTGGAACGACTCGAAGCTGGGAAATTCGACAACAATTTACTACAGAGCATCAGGCAGGCGAAGCACTTTTTATTGGTTCTAACGCCAAACGCTTTGGACAGATGTAAAAATGACCATGATAGAAAGGATTGGGTTCATAGAGTGAGTAATATTCTTTTTTTTATACTTAAGGTTAGCGTTACTACCATAATCCCACCTGATATTAAGTGTTGATGTGATCCAAGATTGTGGACACTCTAATCCTAGTGGAGGGACTGGCTTCTCAATGTGCAACTACCGGAATACCTATAGGTATTTGGCGGCAGATTTTGAACTTAGAGTATGGTAGCTTGCCAGACGAGAATTAGAAAAAGCTCTACCAGTATGCTATGGTTTCATAACTTTGTTTTCCTTCACCGAAAGCTCAAGCTTATCGTAGGTATATTTGAACTCACGTCGCTACCTCAAACATATTATATTTCACGAGAAATCATATTCATATTCAGTGGAGTCTCACTAATCCAACACCTAACATAAACCATGTTCCTACCATCAAACTACATACTTTTTTATATAGTTTTATAGAGTTTTTGTATATATATGGATGTAGTTATAGGAGGGTAGTTTATAACACCGATTAGTATAAAGTTAGGGCGAGCGCGGTTATAAGTTCAGTCTAAGCGAGGCACTCGAGGCGTATTCAGTGTACGTAGCTGGAACGTTACCGAAGCGACGTAAGATTTATATTTTCTATTATTCCTCAATTTGGGTATTTATGCTGTAAATCATAAGCTCGCCTCTCACTTTATATTATTCGGTGTTATAAACTACCCTCCTATAAATACATGCCTGTATATACAATCCAGTAATCGGAAATTTCTAATATTCCGGCACCCCATAGTTTGTAATAGTGTCAGATTATTGCGACTCTACTGTATATCTTTAATCTTGCCGCTTACTTCTATGGCGTGAATTAAAATATATTTTTTTAAAAATCTGCCGCCAAATACCTATAGGTGTGTTCCGGCAATTGTAATTGAAAGCCAGTCCATTCACTTGGCTTACATGTCCACATTCTTGGGCTACATAGTAACATAACATATAAATATATATTACAAACAATTATCTAATATATTAAATATATATTACAACCTAACCTGAGAACTATATTCATTACTTCAAGAAATACATGGTAGAATATATATATGAAGTAAAGCTCCATCACTAATATTAAAACTATGTCGTTTAACTTACATTTTATTTTTATATTTTCAGGAGATAGTTGCAGCGTTGCAATCACAATGCAACATTGTGCCTATTATCGATAACTTTGAATGGCCCAAAGCTGAAGAATTACCTGAGGACATGAGAGCTGTGTGCCATTTCAACGGGGTGCGGTGGATTCATGACTATCAAGATGCGTGCGTTGAAAAACTGGAAAGGTAATATAACCTAATTTAATAAAGCAATATTTCAGTCCACAATACTCATAACTATTGCAGTTGTTTCCCAACATCATACTTAGTGAGTAGATAATCCACTGTTGTCTAAGTGGACAATAAAGAAAGTGCAAAAAAACAAGTACTATACACAAGTTGAACCACTGGCTATAATGACTTGGAAGTAGTTACCAAATTTAATTCGATATGGCAATAATGCCATCAAAATTACAATCTTGTTTGGGCGCAAAAGCGCCATAGCGACAGTAAGTGTATCACATTTTGAGACCAGTCCCTGTATATCCAATAATCAGTATGGTTTTGGGGATCTGTACCTAACTGGGTTGGGATCGCCAATGACGTGATGATAAGCCCTTCATAGGAGGTTTTTGGCGGGATCTAGATCTGACATGTGATTTTTATTCTAATTCATATACTTAGTTATTTAGCCGTATATTGTGAAATATAGGTGACATTTTACGTGATGTAGTGTAGCTGAAAAGCATAAGTGAAGTTAATTATGAATAATCATTCGGAACGTGATATATTAGTTGTCACAAAAAGTCCCAAGAGAGCTTCAACAAGATAGTCACCATCTTATTGAAGATAGTTTCATCCGTCCACAATGCCCTAATCTTATCATTTTAAAACGGCAGTAATAGTCTCTAAAGCGGACTGAGTTACCAAGAATAAAAAATTAGAAGAAGAATCCGTCATAGTGACTCTCTTTTCTTTTGTCGCATTTCGGGATCAAAATGTGTAACATATAAAAAAACTTAGAGGCCTTCAGGCTGCCATGACAGCGCCAACCGTTGATACATTACAAATCCTTCTGGTATCAATATTGTTTGTGGACCAACCCAGCCAAAATTCATCACTTTGCCATACTAGTATAAATATACTTTATATTAAGATTCATATTCGCCATCATTCTTAAAATGCGGTTTTGCATTATAGGGAAAGGAGTGACTTCGAATAAACCTTGGTTCAACTTTCTACCCATATGTTATTCAATCAAAATTTTGGTAAAATATAACATATATTATTAGTTATTTGTATCCAGACTTAAATGGCTCATATACTTCACAAGCATATGCAGAATATAATAAATAATTAGAACAAGTAGTATTTTATAAATATGTAAAAAATATTATATTGGAATAGTCATAGGACTATTCAAGACAACGTACTTTCTACTAGCCGACCAGTGCTAATGTTCCGCACGTTACTGTAATTAAATACTAAATACCTATTTCATTGAATTTCATAATTGATTACGTTTGCATGTAGGATTAAAGTAATCTACAACCACTGTATTTCTGGTTAAAAAGGTCGTTTATATCTATCTATCAATTAGCCAACCTTAGTAACAATCATACGTTTTTTATAATAAAAGCGAATAACAAAAGCACAAATTTTAAACGATATATTTAATAGTATAACTTTTAATATTATGTTTATATCATTAATTATGACAAACGTTAAAGAAGATATGACGTTACGACCAAAAACACATATGAGCCTTTTGGTGAACTTTTGTTCTCCAAAAATTATTCAACGCTTCTATAATATTTAATACATTATAGATTATTATAGATTATTGGCAATCCGTATTGGATATTAACAAATTTACCCTTGATTTCCAGTTTTCTCCGTGGGAAGTCAAATCTCGCGACTCGTATGGAAGGGCCTCTGAGAGGTCGCGCAGATGTACAGACCCCAGGAACCGCGGCTATCGGCCGAGGGCCTCCCAACTACCAACGCATGGCCTCTTGCGAAAGCCGGGGGAGTGACAAGACAGATTGACTAGAGCCACCCGTACACACTCTGCCGCCTGTTAGGTAAATCGATCTACAGTATTACTTTTATTGACCCTAAAGCAACCCTCTTCTATTAGCTTTACAAACGGCATGGTGTTAGGGCTTTTTCTAATAACCGTCTGACTAGCTACCACCCTTTTTTTACTATCGTGGTGTTTAAAATCCCAGTTTTTACGGACTTCCTCATCGTAAGGCGCAAACGCATGAAGGGCCGTTCAAGTATTACGTAACGCAATTTGAGGGGAGGGTCGACTGGTAAAACGTTATGTTTATTAATATTTATGTTGTATTACGTTATTTTAAGAGTTTATTAGTATAAAGAGGTAGAACATAATTATTACTTTTAGGTGATAAAAGCATATTTGGGTGTCACGTAACCGTTGAAGAAGGAGGTGGATGGTATAGGAAAATGTTACAACCCGTTACGTGGCGGGAGGGGGGGTCAAAAATCTTCAAAGGTTACGTTACGTAATACTTGAACAGCCTATTACCCGGGCTGAGGTCATAGGCGTGAGGGACATGTGGTGACTCATCAAGTGTTAATCAGCCAACACTATTCACTAAAACAAACCACGGCGACACTTGAAACTCCCGTGTTGCCAAAGACTTGGGACAGCACCCTCAATTCTTCTAGTCTAGCTAGCTATCACCCTCAAGTTGAAAATCTGCCGCCAAATACCTGTACGTGTCATCCGCCAGTTGCCATCAGCCAGCCCCTCCACTAAGCTTTGCGTGTCCACCATCCTGGCCCGCATCGTCACTTAACATCAGTTGAGATTATGGCTATAAACTATAAAAAAATGCATTTTTTTCAAATACTACTATCATTCATATAGTAAATCCATCGTATAATAATTTCCAACAGATCTTTAAACATTTTAATATCATCTTTCATGATCTTTGAACGTGTATGATAAATTGGCAATGTGCTTATAAAGTTTATAGTACATTAAGAAAATGGTGTATAATTAATATTTGCTCATTTCTTTCCAGACCGAGAAGAAGCCGTCAATCATCCCTTGACAAAGCTTCATCTGCCTCTTCACAAAGCTGCGAACAATTAGCCAGTAGTAGTATTAGCACATCGAAAAATGCATCTCCAGAAAAATCACTGTACAGCCTTCCAGAGAGATTATCCGAAAGTAGTGATAAAATAGTATCAAATGAATTAGAAAAACTTTCACGAAGGTGTCGTAGCTGCGAAGGTATATTAGATGCCGAGGAGCAAATGCATACGCAATTATCTTTGCCCACGCCTTTAGACGCTGCAACGCAAACAAAGAGGAAAAAGAATTTCATGGACAGATGTGTTAATAAAGTGAGACTCTTCTGATGATGCAGTGGTTTCGCTATAAAACAGGAATGCATATTAAGCCCACAACCGACGGAGCTATAACGTATATTTTTATTACGTGACCAAAATATGTCGACAGATATAGCACGATGTATTTTGGTATATAGTAAAACATATTAATGTATATTTTGATATATTTCAAGAAAACAGGGCTATATCATTTTTCGTCTATCTTTTGTGTGCGCGGTGAACATAACTAGTTAGTTCCATTATACGATATCTAAAATTGGAACACCTTTTATTAAAAAATGTTGAACAAATACGTGTTTATACAACGAAAACCGCAGAGCTAAAGAATGCAAAAATATATATCATAGCATAGCCACCGTCTGTGGCAGCTTGATATGCCGTAATATATAGCTTACTGTATTAATATATATTATAGCTTCGTGTGTTGTGGGCTTTATGCTCGCAGAGTGTGTACCGTGTAAGTCTGACGACTGACTTATTGGACTCCAATCACAAATGTGGATCTTATTATAAAAGTACAAACGTGTGCACAATGTGTATATATTTTGTGTATGCCTTTAATTATAAATTTCAATGTGTCTGAACAAATAATTGGTTATAAAATATAATATTGTAATCTCAATGAGTGCCTGAGAAAGATTTTGCTGTTGTTATGTGAGAAGTGATTGCTACCCTGCCATGTTTGAAGAGCATCGCACGAGGTGGTGATGGTTTATAAATAAAATGGCCCCTTTGCTATTTTTTTTGTAGTATGGAAAATTGCTTTTATTGAGTTGACCTTGGCAATATATTATTATCTCTCTATCTCTTCACTCTCTATAATCTTTACAAAGAATTAATGGATGTACCTATTTTATGTTCTTTTATTTTATATCTTGCCAATGAAGTATTGTATAAAGGAAATCATACAAAGTTATAATTTGAATATGTGATAGCTTAGATCTTCTAGAAAGTAAAAAAGATATTTTAAATATGAGTCGAAAATGCCGTAATTATGATACACATGCGTACCTATATAATTTATTTTTCTTTTATTTTCAAATCTGTATTGAGAATAGTACTGAGAAATGTACAACATTTTACCATAGAATATCTGTTTATATAGTGAATCAATTTTATTAGTTAACCATATGAGATCATGTATTTATTGTACTAGCTCTAACAATGAAATAAAATTGTATTACTAAAATTATGGTTGATGTTTTTTTTCTGCAGTTTTAAATATTACATTTTAATTTGTGTAGTAATCGATAGATCACCTAGAAAACAACTTTGTAAGGTTAGAATATTCTTGTCAAAGTGGGAAAAAACTCCTCAAAGTTTATTTATTGAACAGTTAAGTTTCTTACAAGTATAGTTTCTGGTATTAGTGTATTATGTTTGTTCCTTACTATTTACTAAATAAAAAGATCAGTTGACAAACAAGAAGTAAAATCAACTGAACTGTTCCGTTTTGGCCTATATGTACCTATATATTAGAACAACAAGCATCTTAATATTCCGCAGATGACATTACTAACAAAATGAATACAACGAATGCTCACTGTCGAGAATTGACGTCGTCAGTGATGAATTTAGGTTCGGTGGTGCCCTAGGCCCAAGTTAATTTGACGTCCGTATACATAATAGCTGTGGGCGCGACTTCGTGCGCGTGGATCTAAAATTATTTAATACCTAATTGATTCGGACAATCTTTGTAACTTTTTTCAATATAGCTTTGATCCTACTAGTGGTAGCGTGCTGGTTAACAGCTTAAAGAGGTTATCAAAGCCAGAAAAAGCATTAGAATTCGGTCTTACACTTGTTGAAAAACAAAATTCATTTAACATGTTTGCCGCTTCGAAAAATTTGGCGTCACTAAAAATTAGCCACACTAGGTCCGGGCCTCACGGGCCTAGGCCTTAACTCTTCACTGGACGTAGTATTAAATTGGGATTTATAAAACAAAAATTATTAAATGGAAAGATCATATAAATATTTTATAACAAAACTATTGCTAGATTTTGATTTCGATCTAAGTAAAAACTTAAATTAGAAATAAATTTTTGAACCCAGTACAGAATAAACGCCGAACCTTACAAAACTAAAAACCGGTGTGACGTCTTAATGTTAATTTCTACTCATCGTAGCCCATAGCTAATAGTGTTTTGACTATAAATAATGGAATAATGTTATTATTTACTTGACGTATCAACTCAATAAATAGTATTAGATAAATAATTATTTTTAACTAAACTGTTTGATTTCGTAGCTTTAGCACATCAAACTTCAGCTGAGTTAAACGGATAAAGAAACTCTGGTATACATCAAGTATATTATCGGAATCAGAACTTTATTGGCATACATAAATAAAAGTACCTACCTATTATAAACTTTTTTGGTTTAAATTTCCGATATTTGCAGTAATAAGTAAATTTACAAGTAGAAGCCGTTAACACTGTATTAACGAAAAATTCCTTCAGTATTATGACGTTACAAACATATCAACCAATCGTGGCGCATTTATAGTCACGTTTTTCTTTTAAATTTTTATCATTATTAAAATGTTTATAATGAATAAATAAATGATTTTTCGAATTGAATATCAATAATATAACGATAAAATTTTAAAATAGATAAAATATATTATAACTCTTTTTTACCCCAATTCTTTGTAATTTCGATTTTAGTGTAGTTTAGTGTTATTTTCAATTAATTAATACACACCTATGGTCTTCAGACACTACATAAATAATAAATTTATCTCTAAAATATGTGATATAGCCTAAGTCTTGCATTATTTTTTAATAACATGCAAAATAAAATAAAAAACTGATTATCGAAATTTGAGAGAGATATCATGTGGCGGAGAAGAAAACTCCATGCAGATCCTGACACTTCTTACAAGGATGAAGATTTAGGGAGATCTTTTCCTATCCATGTCAATACTACTCTTCATTTTTCATGTTTTTCTTCATGTCCAGTCTAATTTGGCAGGAGCCAGCTGGTGCAACTTTAGAACATTATATTATAGAACTTGCTGCAGCCTTAACAGAACTATAAATTGTAGAGATATCACTGGCATGGCTATCACTCAGACTTTAACTGCTTATAAATTAACCATATAGTCATTTCTATTCAGCTCATTTATTCACTCACAAAAATTATTTGTTTCTATTTTGTGGTCATTAGGTATATTTGTTTCCTATTGTAATAAATAGCTGTATTTTGGAATATTGCTGTGTATTGTGCTATCGTGTATAGCATAGTTCTAGAAAAAATGAATACATCCAGTTTGGAAGTCAGAGTACAAAAACCTTTTTTATGCAGCTATAATGTTGTCAGCTGGAATCTCACACATGACAATTATTTGTGTTAAGCATAATTTAGCACTCTGTGTCTGAGTGTTACTTTATACTATAATTCTATTCATGTAGAATCCCTTATGAACCCTAGAGTTATTTTGTTTAAAGAAAATATATTATTTTACAGAGCTTATCCCCTTTGATTGTAATAAAATTACAAATAATATTTTGTAAACTTATTTATTAAGTATATAACATGTTTTTCCAAATCAATACATTAAGCTAAAGTGTTAACAAAACTAAAAATAATATTGTAATTATGATAAAAGTTTTCAATAAGCTCTTAGACACAACAACAAATTGTATTATCTGGTCACTACAATAGACAACGAACATTCCTCACAACCGATAGCAATGCTAGAACAAATAAAGTCATTTTTACATAAAGTGTATAAACCACCACATCTACATGTATATGTATAAATATCTTCATGTGAATTATAATTCATATTTCCCAATGAAATTGTGTCATACAGTAAAATTTCACTGTTTTCATAACAATTTAAAGTAGCATCATACTGTTTTCTTTGGATTGGATCTCTTAACACTGACCATGCCTTTTGTAAAAGTAAAAACACACTATCAAATTTGTTATTTTTATCCTTATCTGGATGTAGCGTAAGTACAAGACGTTGGTAATTTCGTTTCAATTCCAATGCTGAAGCTTTTCTATCACATTCCAGTACTTTATAATAATCCACAAAAGAATCGTTTTGATTCATTGTTTATCGACCCACGATGAAAAAAAAACGCATAATATGCACTTGTAGTGTGAACTGTCTAGCAGTGTTGCCGCTGCCTATATTTGGTTTTACCGTACACAAGTGTGAAAATTACCGTACACTACATACAAAACATTTATTTGAATAAAAGAAAAGAACATTTATTCTACTATTCTCGTCCCAATAAATGTACGACGCCTATCACAGCGTCTTCATTCGCTTCATCCGGCTTATTTCAGATGTGGGTTTAATATTTTCGATTTTCTACAAAAGTATTGTTTTCACAAAAGCGTCCCATCGATCGTGGATGTCACGAGCCGGATTCTAGATTTTGTATTTATTAAATGACCGGCGCTATAGATTCTCTCCGACTCCATATTTGCGTATGGCAAAGAAAGAGTTTCAAGAACAAATTTTGACAAAAAAATCGTCTAGTAGCATTGATTCTGGATTACAAAACGTATCTTCAGGAAAATTTGTGTTTGAGAATTGACGCCATTCATCATAAATAGTCTGTTTTTATGAATAACTACGAAGTAATTATTTTCAAAATAAGTAGTGAGAGTAGAATCACCATAGCGTGATATTTCGTGGGTGTTCTCGTGTGTTACATGAATTGGAGGTTTTCCCTGATGTTTGTAGCATTATATTGTCTATGGCGGCCATAGACAGTATAATGCTTTAAACGCACGCACAATACTGCAAACATGCAACTAGACGATATTATACGTAATTAGGTCACTGATAGCTTTACACAGTTGATAGCTAATTTAGCAACAATCCCAAAATTCAAGTTGCGTTCTATTTTACAGCAAGACCTGTCAAAGATGCTCTTTTATTTGTTGTCACCTATTTTAGTGTACGGTAGGAACCACTCGGCCGTGTGCCGTAAATTGTGCAATTTGAAGGCCGTACTACAGTAAGAAACGGAAATTACTGTACTTATGGTAACTCTGCTGTCTAGGCTTGTTGAAAAATGTATATTGTATATATATATATATATATATATATATATTATTTTTTCGGTATATCTATATTTTATTGTTAGAAATAGTAAACTATCGATATTAAATTCCAAATATCGCAAAGTATAAAAACGATACTTTTTTCAGACCGACAAACAGAAATTTGTACATTTACTTACATAAAAAAACATTTTATGGATCGTTCATAACAATGTTCAGCGTTCTTTTACTGAATGTATACTTTTTTTATAGTTAAGGTTTTAGCGTTATGGCCATAATCTCACCTGATCTTAAGTGACGATACGGCCCAAGATGGTAGACACGCTAAACCTGGGTTGTAGGTAAACAAAATACACTTAATACCCCATGCAATTGATGTTTATTTTACATAATGTCATGTTCAGTGTTGTATGGAACAATTAAATAAAATTTATATATAAACAAAATTATTTTGTATAATATGTGAGAAAAAAAACCAGTAGTAATACAGCAAATGTATCTACATGTTTAAAAAATAATCATCTTCATGCGTTTTTGTATGTGAAAAATAATACAAATCTAAGAAAAAGGGAAATCTAAGTTCTGTTAATTGTTGTATATATCCAGCAATGTAAGACGATTAAGATAAATTAAAATAAATTTACTAATTTTTAGCGCGCAAATATTCACTTCACTATAATATCGATAATTTTTAGGTAACTCAACGATACTGATATAGACATTTATTATAAATATCGATTCAACATACATCAATGTTTCTTACTTTTCCGCCATTCCTATGCCTGTCTATCTGAGACCTTTTTTTTGGTATAGTTTTTCCCTTTTAATTACGATAGGAATAATCAAAGGTATCTAGACCATGCAGCGAATTCAAAATTTCTTTTACACGCAGACGATACTATCTTCAACAAGACGATGACTCTCTTGTTCAAGCTCTCTTAGGAGTTTTTGTGGCAACTAATACATCATGTTCCGAATGATTATTCACAACACACTTCACGTATGCTCTTCAGCTACACTACATTATGTAAAATATCACCTTAGTTGACACAATATAGGGTTAAACAACTAATTATATTAATTACAATAAAAATCACAACATAATAGATCAAGATCCCGCCAAGAACTTTCAGAGACCAGTAATAAATTACTGTCTTTTTTAAGGCTACTAGATACACGTCCTTTATACTTATTAATAAATGTGTGAGACATGTGGCGCGTACGTTCTGCTATTACTTATTACTTCACAATCATAACATGCTAAAGTAAATGAGGTTTAAAGCTGTTGACATGCGTCCCGAGCAAAATGATATCCGAATATATACTATAGTCATTCCTTAAGATCAGCTCTATTGTTCGACAAATATTGCAGTACAGACCTGCTTTACAAACAAACCATAAAAATATCGCTTTGAAATAATTTGCGCCGCTCGGCAGCAGCTGCCGACTCAGGTATACACCCGTGGTGTTTCAATCCTATTATATATGCATAATAAGAACTCTTTGTAGGCATTTCTTCGAATACAAGAACATTACTGCGTTTGAAGAAAGATTTTTTCGGGATGACGTTTCCTAATTACAATCTAGTAAACACATCAGCCTGTAAGTTATATGTATGTGTCGTTACATGGCCATCAATATGTTGATCATCAAACAACAGTGTTGATAAAAATGGCTAATGCTTATATCGAATTGAGCAGTGATAGTTAGAAACCGGTGTTACTGGTACTTATTGCTAAAAAAAGATATTGGAATGTGCTTTATAACGTTATTTTAATATAAAAAGAGCATCTCTATTTGTGAGTCAGTGACTGACAGGTCAGTGACGTTAGTGTGATGTTCATTTGTCTGTTCTATCAAATAAATTTCGCGACTTCAATCAATAAAAAAATATTATCATGTTGGAAATTAAATGCGAGTGTTTGTTCAGCTTTGGAGAAAGATAGACTCATAAACTTATCAAAATGTTTTTACATAAAAGTTTTTTTCTCAGTAGAAGAATCCTTGTTTCAAATCATGTAGTTTTGAGGTAAAATAACTGCGATAATTTGATGCAATATTACAAGCTAATTCTAAAGTTCTACATCTAATATTTTATATAGTTACGAATAAAAATCACAGTAAGCCATATTAAAAATATCTCTTCCTGAAGTTTTCAGGGTCATTACATAAATAGCTGTAAAGACAACGTAGTATGTCACTGCCAAGGGTTAGACTACCAGAAACGTACTTTCTTAAGTTTTCCAAAATCAAACAAAACCAAAGAGTACTGTGGACGACAACTTGTTGGGTAAGATTATTCATACATTATTATGTGAGACACTTTTGTTTGGGTTTATTATTTTACATTCTATACTTGCTGTAGCTTTGTTAGTAAATTGTTCAACTTTTATACACAATTTGTGAAAATATAAATATCCACTTTTAATATTGATATGAACCTGGCTCCCATAAGAAGCAAAAATTATAAAAGACCAGTATTTTATGCTCTGACTTCTGGCAGGATTTTGATTTTAATAATTAATTTTTATTAGCTTATGTTTAGTACCTTAGTAATTGTTCAAATGTTACCTTGTATTTTTTCTCATGTATAATCTTTGGTTGTATGATTTATATAAACCTCCAGATTTGACTTAATTTTTGAAGTTTATTTAATGAACACAGAGTTATACATTTTTAACACAAAATGGGTGCATGGTGGCACTTCTGGGACAGAACAAGGACCTTGACATAGTTTAAAACATTTTTTCCTTTACCCTCTTTCATATTATTTTAAGGTTTTTGAGTATTTGAAGCTACAGGTTTTACTGAAAGTAATTTTTTTTTACTAAAATGTATGTATTTAAAATTAAAAATTGCAGAAAGTTCCTTGATATTTTATGTGTCAAAATACAATATTAACTTTAATATAGTGGCACTTAGGCACTTAAGGGTGTACCCATTTAATGACAATATTGAGAGTTGTGTTAAATGAAAATGTCATAAGATTGAATGGACAACAAAGTAAACCAATCAAAGTAATTTTCCTTTAAATCAAGTGATGTTAAATATAGTTCATACTATATTTATCAACTGATGATAAAATTTTGGAATATTACCAGAAGCCAAACTTACCACTCTCTACATCATCTATAAAATCATAATCTTTTATTGTTAACTTCAATGAGTACTCATTATTTTTGTTGTTCCAATATAATGTCAATAATATAAAGATTCGAAACTTTGATAATTTTTACAAGAATTATATTTATTCAAAGATCACAAGGTGCCAATTTAAACCTTATCCTATAAGGAATATATATGCCAAGTTTTAGATTGTTACATCACCATTACAAAACAGTTTATCAGGATTTACCAATAATGTATACCTGGATTTTACAGTCTATAAGATCAAATTTATTATATTATAATCACTTGGAAGTAATGCGACAGTAGTCCCTATTACCAGAGGGTACTAGGAACTTAATTGTGGTTTGTCTTTTTAGAGGGCATCCAATAATTAAGTGAGGTGTTTAGGGGGAGGGTGATCTCTGCAATTATTACACAGATTTTTCCACAAAAAACAGTTTAAACTTGCAAGAAAATGTGAAAAGTGTGTACATTGTATTTAAAGTTATATGGACATGCTAGTCCTTGTACAAATTTTGGTAGTATGTAGTTAAGTGTTTATTGGGTCGATTTTCTCACTGTGATTTATACTATGTTATTAGAAATCTAAAATACTAGCCTTAAATAATAAAAAATATAGGCATATTTTTTATGTCATGAAGTAGAGGATAAAAATATGGTATTAATTTGTCTATCTCTTCTTGTGTATTACTACGACAGATATTAATGTAATTTAACATAATATTATGTAATATTGACATATCGGTTACTTTGATACCATAAAATAAAAAGTTCCTCTAAGATTAAAATTCTAATGTAGTAAATTAATGTCTTTTTACATTATGATACATCATATGTCAGTGATTATGTTATACTTAACATAATAATACCATGTACATAAACTTGAAAATCAGGTCCTAAAATTATTTGAAATATAATTTAAATTTGCAATACCAAAGTTGCAGATACAATTAGTACATAAAGAATTCTTTAAGATAAAAATGTATTAAGATAAAATAGATATTCAGTGATAACCTAAAAAAATCCTTGTTGGAAGTTCCAGTAAAAGTATCTTACCTATACCAATTTATAATCTAAGGTAAGGAATTCATTAGAAGGGTAAAGAGTATTAACATAATTGCTCTTTTCAATGGTTCTGTTCACTCAGGTGTAATTAATTTGTAATTTACATAGTGATATACCTCCATTCTTAGTATCAAAATAACCTTATTAATATTTATTGAAATCAGAATTATATAAACTTTTTTTGGGAACATCAGTTACAAAAGGTGATTAATTCATATCACTATAATAAAGTATGTTAACAACTCATACAGGTATTTGATGAAAATAAAATGGTTTTTACAAAACAAGAAGAGGAATTATATAAAAAGTGGGAATATTATTTTCAGATACACAATGGACCAAATGTTTGAAGTGGTCTCAGATGTTGAAAATTATTACAAATTCTTGCCATGGTGTAAAAAATCGGTCATACTGAAAAGAGAACCTGGAAATCTTAAAGCAGATTTAATTATTGGTTTCCCACCAATTAATGAAAGTTACACATCTAATGTGACACTGGTGAAACCTAATCTTGTGAAAGCAGAATGTGTTGATGGTAGGCTATTTCATCATATGTTAACACTTTGGAGATTCAGTCCAGGACTGAAAAGGGAACAACAATCATGTGTGGTTGATTTCCAAATAACATTCAAATTTCGATCAGCTCTTCATTCACACTTTTCTAATCTTTTTTTTGATCAAGTTGCAAGACAAATGGAGGGTGCTTTTATAAAGGAGGTTGGAAGACGCTATGGTCGAGCAACCATGCAGCCTAGAAATTTACTTCTCAATGATCAAACAATAAAAAGTTGACAATAAATACTTTTAGATACTAAATCATAGTTCCAATGACAGATACAGAAGTATAAAAATTGTATTATTTTATGATTACTTCATGTATGTGATTACCTAGTGTATAATATTACTGTAAATAAATAATTTATGAATGTATTTATTTAAGCAAAGCTTGCTATAATTTATTTATAGAGGGGAGAATAAAATAAATACTAGGAATTTAGTACTCATTTAATTTACATCTGTCCACATTGTGATATAGTCACAGGTATTTTTGGTTTATTATTAGGGCCAGTTGGAACATTTTCAATTTTCCTCATTACAAGTAAGCCATCAATTACTCTACCAAATACAACATGCTTATTATCTAAAAAGTTACACTTGGCACATGTTATGAAAAACTGACAACCGTTTGTGTCTTTTCCACTGTTTGCCATTGATAATAGACCAGGAGTATCATGCTTTAATGTAAAATTTTCATCTGCAAATGTACTGCCACCATAGATACTCATAACACCAGTGCCATCACCCTGTAATGCAAATATGAATTTTAATTAAAATGAGTATTTTAAGTTTTTTTTATAAATTATATACAAATAGAATAATATAGTAAACATTTAAAACATAGAAAATTCAGATGAGATTATTTCATAATCACTTTATAGTTATAGCAGTAGTAAGGTGATTATGATTTATGAGTATTTGATTAAAAATATATCCCATGAGGATAGGCTCCAGCTTGTCTTAATATTAATTAGTAAATTCCAATACATAAAGTAGAATATTCATGGATTTTGTTATTTAACCAAATCATTCATCTGTATGTAATAGCAATCATTTCAGATAAAGTAGTAAACATGAACTTATAATAATTTTGTAATTCATATGAAATATACTTAATTAACTGAATTACAAGCAATATTATTTAATACATTACATTTACTATTAACTCTGTATATGACTCAATTTTGCAATCAAACATGCATAATTTTCTAAATGATTCAAAAGTTTATTAACATTTTATCAATCTAAGGAATACTGATGATGGAACTCATTAAACTTTGTGATTTAAATTGCCAAACTTACATTAACAAAATCACCGCCTTGTATCATAAAATCTTTTATTACTCTGTGAAATGTAGCACCTTTATATCCTAGTGGCACACCATCCCTACGATATTCACCTGTACAAAATTCTCTAAAGTTTTCACTAGTTTTAGGTACGACGTCTGCGAAAAGTTCGAATATCATTCGACCTATTTCCTGAAAGTAAAAAAATATATGTTTTTCATTGTTAAAGTTTAAATAATTTAGTAAGAACTAGAAGATCTACTATCGTACACACCGTTGTCCCAACTGTTACGTCGAAAAAAACAACAGGATTGTTAGGGTTTCTTAACTGAGACTGAATTTGATTCCATGTAGGCATATTAACGGTATTTAATGCAGTATTTCAAAAATAATAATACGATAAGTAAACTAAAAGTCGTTCAATTTGGTTATTGTACACACGTTAATTCGAAATTGTAGTACAAATTGAACTTATGACTTATGGTTTTGTCAAATGATCCCAGAGTTTATAAATTTGTAACACTTCCACTTAGTCACGTTAAATATACTCCCATAATAGCTTACACATTAATAAATTTAAACAAAATTTACGTGCTAAGCAAAATAAACATGTAAATAATAATGAATAAATAGGGATGCATTGATACAAGTATTTATTCGATACTTTTCCTTAGATATCAAGTGCTATGGACGTTAATACTTTGTTTTGGCGAAAATCAAGAAGCTATCGATTACAAGTATTCTTAGTAATTATACAAAATTATGTACATTTTTCAACGATTATGATTCTATTGTGTAGTGGTTATACACATACTTGACAATATGACGGTTTTATCCCTTTTTGGTTGATGAAAGGATATTCATTATCAATTATAAAATACGGACTTAAAGTATTTGATATCACAACATCATATCACGTTTGTTACATTATACTTCAATCAGTAGTTGCAAAAATGCAGTGATTTAAGAGTTGTAGATTGAAAATGATGTATAAGTGTTCATTATTTTGCTATAAAGTTTTAATATCGTTGAGATCTTTGTACTTTAAGGGAATCTCCAATGCTACTCTTGCTTGCAAGCTTATGCTCACAAACGAATAACGTAACAGTCCCTGTTTCAGCAAACAGTTTATTTAAAATTATCGTCAAAGTAGTTATTTATAAAGAGCACTAATGGATGAGATTTTTCTTAAATATAGTATAAATATAATAGTACTGTTTGTAATACATATTTCTGTCCTTTTTAAAAATGTATAGTTATGAGTAAGTGTTGTTCTTTTTTATCGATTACTGTTACGACATCTGATGAAAACTGACGCCATATACATGAATCGTGAGTTTAAAAAAAATGTTATTCGGGTAAGCACTTTTATTTATGGTTCTTTTTAAGATACCTTTATTATTTAATTCATTTTTCGTATATTATTGATTTTACCTGTTTTTATTTCTCAGAGGAAAATGAGCTATATTAATGAGTATGTTTTCATCATATTATGTAGCATTAAGTAAAATTATCGATACTTAATTAATAATAATCAGACATTAGAAAGGCAACCAGGTCTAAAAACAAGATTCTATCTATTGAATTGCAGAAGAAAACCTACAAGTGGTGCCAGTATTCAGACTAGTTATCCACCAGATATACATAATAGTCTAAAACTACTAACAACAATATATGCTACTCTAATACACTTTAAACATTTTAGGAACACAATTCTTAAATACTTATATTCTTACAAAAAAGATATATTTCTAAAACAATTATTTAATATTGTATAACAAAATATTTAATTTCCTTATAGATACTAGACGTAAGTTAAGTTACAAATAGTATATCCTTAGGTAGAGACCATGAACTGTTTAATAAACTACTGTGGGTTTAAATAACCTTCGGATAAATAATTTTTCTTGACACCATTATCATTGGTTTCATTTTCAATCAAAATTTCAGAGTCCTGGCAAGTGACAATAGAACTATTGTGTCCACGAAACCACGGAACTAATTTTTTTCTTTTTTTATAAAAAAAAATTAACTTAACTGCGCTTATAAGATTTTTTTTACATGTATAGTTAAGATTAGCGTTATGGCCAAAATTTCACCTGATCCTAAATGACGATACGGCCCAAGTTGGTAGACACGCTAACCATGTGGAGAAACTGGCTCTCAAGTGCAACTGCCGGAACACACCTACTGGTATTTGGTGGCAGATTTTCACATTGAGGTTGGTGGCTAACCAGACGGGCATTAGAAAAAGCCCTACAATTATGCTATGGTTTCCTTACGATGTTTTCCTTCACCGAAAGCTCAAGCTCATTGTATGAGGGTTCGAACTCTCTTCCCTTGACGCAAAGTCGTACAAGCTACCACTGAGCTATCATCACTTCAAAAAAATTAAGAAACTAAAATATGTTCAATTTTGGTATTCATTTTTATATGGCTCTGGTTGAATTTAAGTCAGCTTTAACCTATTAAGTTAAATTTAGATTATAACATTTGACTTGGTTGCATAATTTCAGTACTTTTGCTTTTTTTGAGAAAAAAAGGAATAATTAAAAGCTGTGTTCTGATATACACTGAGACCACTGCTCAGTACTCTTACTGAGGAGAAATTCGGTCCGTTATAGCTGACAGCATACTGCCGCAGTAACCTAGAGAAATATATGACTTTATATATCGTCATCATTTTTGTACTCTAATATCTAGAGCTTTCGAGGTAAGGTATTCCTAGTGCTTTGATCACGTGATCAAGAGTATCTAGAAATGTTACACCTTGTACTATTGATTATTTGAGTATTGTAATTCAAAGATTCCGGCCGTTAAAATAAACATGGAAATTTTCAAAACATTGTCTTTATTGCAGAGTAAAATCAATACAATTCCGTTTAAAAAAGAAATGAGTATAGCTAACTATAAGGGACGGCTTTTCTGTATACTGATTGATGCTGATTGACGTCTCAGTGGTCTCAGCGTATATCGGAGCACACCCTAAATTGACAATGTCAAATTGTTAATTTTGAAAGGTTAAATATCACACTGTCGCAGTAAAATAACCAAACTTGCACGTGTATGAAAGAAGCGTGCACGTAATATTTACATGCGTTTTAGGTACGATTCGGTCTTATATTTGTAATAAATTTGGTACATAGCATGCGCTACTAGTAGTATTTTATATAAGATTGATATAACAACTCTACAATGGGTAGAAAAGCAAAATTTGATGAAACAAAGAAGGTGAAAAAAGGACCTGGTCGTAAAGCTCGGAAGCAGCCTGCTCCAGTGTTTAAAAAAGAGCTGTGTAAGTAATTACCGATATTATTATATTTTACTTATTTGTTTTACTATTACAATAATTCTATTTTTTCATATTCTACTTTAAAGTTATGATAATCTTGATCAATAATTGAGGATCGAAATAGTTTTCGATACTTCTATACAACTCATACCTAATACATATTTATTATTTATATTCTATAATATTTATTGCTGTTCTATACATGAGAGACGACTTGGCATTTTGTTGCAAATCACTTTTATTTTTGGAGCTAATAAGATCAAGACAGTCGTTTATTATGCTATTATAATATTTATTATGCTGTGCGTATGATACACACATAGTACTAGCTGAACAGCAGCCACATTCAGTTATTCTTTGAGAAAAATTGATGGTTAACTACTATATATATACAACAAATATTTTCCATTTAAATCTAAAAATTTGGATAGTAGGTCTGTTGAAATGTGTTATTTTCCTTGAAATGTTAATTTTGTGGGATGACAAAGATAATGAAATAGTATACTGTGTTCTAAAAACCTTATAAAGTAATAAGGTATATATATATATGTAATAAAGTATTGTGACAATGCATAATATTAATCTACATATCCTTAGTGTAGTCATTAACTAAGTCATTCAGCCACAGTTTAAGTAATGTACATGTATGGATGAAAGCCTATATACAGTATTTTGTTACATTGATATTTGAGATCACACAAGATAGTTTAATTAAATTTTCATTTCATTTACAGTGGATGATGAAACGGAAAATAAAAAGTTAACACATAGACAAAAACAGAGGGCAGCTAAGCGAGCAAAGAAGAAGGCAGAACTATTAGAAAAAAAGAAAGCTCTGAAGCAGGCAAAAAAGAATGTTGCAAAACAAAAAGAAGTTGTCATTAATGAAGAAAATGGGAGTGAGTCTGAGGAAGAAACTGTTAAAGGTAAACCTGGAAATATTTGATTCACTTATTTCATTCTTAAGTATGTTATAAATATTTGATCTATAAATATTCTGATAATAATTTTAAGCTTGTTTAATTTAACAAGAACCATTGTGCACTATCAAAGTATTATAATTTTACTTTCTTTATTATTTATATTAAAATACAGCATATTATTAGTAAATGTAATAAATATCTAAAAGTATGATTACTAGATAATTTGACTAGTTGAGGTGATCATCAAGATTTATTTATTATTCATTATCATAAAATACTTCATTTCATAATTTCTTCATTATTGAATAAATTAATAATAAAAAGATTATTTTTTATTACTAATGGCTAGTAAAAGTCACAGGAGTGTTTAAAAATTAAAATATTGTTACAATAATTACGTAGTTTATGAATACAGATGTCAAAGTTTGAATGGTTTTTTATAAATTTATGTTTTATTTTTGTTGCAGCGGTCTATGTAAACAATATTAGTGCAATTTTTATACTTTGAACATATTTTAATTTACTTGTAGGTTTCACTGATGATAACAAAGAATGGTTGAAACCTAAACAGAAGACCAAGTCTGTGCAAAAACAAGCAGCATCGGATAGTTCTGATGCTGAAGATAATCATGAATCAGATGGAGAACAGGATTCAAATGAAGAAGCAGATATTGATGAGAAACTTAAATCGGGCAATGAAAAATATAAGGTAAGAGTAGGTTTCAACTGAACTGACTTTATCATAAAATGTGTAATAAATTCTGATGGTGATAATCAGTTTACTTATTTCAATTTTCTTATTTTCAACTTCATTTGAAAGAAAGTGGTAATCAAATTGATTAAATAACTTGATGCCTTTTTAGAGTGGTCACGAAGCTTCTATAGTGGAGTTGCAAAAGGTTGGGAAAGCTACTGCAATACAAAAACAATAATGCTTAAAAAGATTTATTAAGACAATTTTTAACTAAAGGTGCATAATAATTTGTATGAAATAAACAAAAAAAAAAAAAATATATAAGAACTCTTAATGCGAAGGTTGTGCTTGTTTTTCATTAACCAATGTCTCGCTTGTGGATTCGTTTTTGCTACATGGAGAATTAAATCATTTTTCAAATTTAAGCAATTTCTTTCCTTCCTTTTTATTTGGGCCATTGATGAAAATGTCAACTCATACAAGTATGAGGTGGCAAATGGAATCAAACACTTCAAAGCCTCTATTGTTAGTTCTGGGCATTCTGATTTCCTTTTAGACCAAAAGGTATGCAAATTGACAGAGTTTAATTCCAATTGCAGCATCCCATCTGCAGATAAATCTAGCAGATTTTTTTTAACCTTGGTTGCCCAATTTGCCTCATTTATAGCTTTTTATTTAGCTGTATAGCCTTTTATAGATTTTTATTATAGCATTTATAAGTAGATTTAAGATCCATCTATGCCTAGCATTCTTCGTTACCTCTTGCAATGAGAAGTAATGACACAGCTCTTTGTTCGATTTCTGGCAGCAGTCCAAGCTGAGATTTTGCCATTCTGGTATCCTTCAGCCGCTGCCTCGGGGCTGAGTGCCCTCAGCATTCGCCCCAAAAAGTTTGGTGAAGCTGTCAAAGCCCTATGTTAAATTCCTTGATGTTTACCTAACATCTGACTTCTTCAATAAAAGACTTTGTTGAAGAAAATGAATTTAGAGACAATGACCACAAATCAATTTTGTTATTTTGTTTGGCATACGTGTTTTACGTACTTCATTATGTATTTACCTGAACCCTAATTATGAAAATGAAAAAATATGTTGGATTGAATATTTGTCACAAAATAAAAGACATTAAAAAAAGCTACGTAACGGGGGGGGGGGGGGCTGTCCAAATATTTCTTCATACTAAAGGGGCCGTGTCATGAAATAGGTTGAAAAACACTGATCTAGAAGATTATGTTCATTTTTAATGGATGTTTCAGATGGTCCATCAATTTGACTTTAACTTAATTTCAATTAATCAGTTTTGAAGTATAAGATCACTGCATCAGCATTTGCTGTCAGTTTTAATCAATTTATTACAAATATTACGCGACCCACACAAACCACTCTTGTAGACATATTTTAAAATAAAAATAACAAAAAAATACAATTTGGATTTTTAGATATAGTATTTTGCTTTGCAGTCTTGGTATCAAATTGTTCTCAATATATTATAAAGTAAATTTTGAAATTATTTTTCATTAATGTTTCAGGTTGGAACTCTTGATGATTTATTCCAAGATTCAGATCAGGAAAATGGTGAAGTTTCCTCAGAAAGTGACGGTGATGAAAGTTCAGCAAAAATGAAGTATGACTCTGACTCTAGTGACGAAAAAGAAAGTGATGGAGTAGATGACGATGATATGTTGCCAATTGAAAAAGCTAATGTAAAATTAAAGAAAAAACAAAAAATAGATAAAAAGCTTGCTAATGAAGAAATGCAGTTGAATATTTCAAAACAAGATGTTTTTGCATTTCCATCAGAAGAAGAGCTACAGAATCCTACAAGTCTTCAAGATGTTCATCAAAGAATTAAGGATGTTGTCTCAGTTTTATCAAACTTTTCCAGTTTAAAAGAAGATGGCAGATCTAGATGTGAATATACCGATTTACTACTCAAGGACTTGTGTATATATTACAGCTATAATGAATTTTTAATGGAAGTACTTATGCAGATATTTCCAGTTGAAGAGTTAGTAGAGTTTTTAGAGGCAAGTGAAGTAGCAAGACCTGTTACTATAAGAACTAATAGTCTCAAAACTAGACGGCGGGACTTAGCTCAAGCTCTTATTAATAGGGGTGTGAATTTGGATCCAGTTGGGAAATGGAGTAAAGTTGGGCTTGTTGTGTACAGTTCGACTGTACCAATAGGTGCTACACCTGAATATTTAGCAGGGCATTATATTTTACAAGGAGCTTCCAGTTTCCTACCAGTTATGGCATTAGCCCCTCAGGAAAACGAAAGAATATTAGATATGTGTGCCGCTCCAGGTGGTAAAGCATCACATATTGCTGCAATTATGAAAAATACAGGAGCTCTGTTTGCTAATGATGCAAATAAAGAAAGGACAAAGGCTGTTGTAGGTAACTTCCACAGACTGGGTGTGGTCAATGCGGTAATATGTAATTATGACGGTCGACAATTCCCAGATGTTATAAAAGGCTTTGATAGAGTTTTATTGGATGCTCCTTGCACTGGAACAGGAGTTATTGCAAAAGACCCTAGTGTTAAGACTACGAAAGATCAAAAAGACATACAGAGATGTTTTAATCTGCAGAGACAGCTCCTTTTGGCAGCAATAGATTGCTGCAATGCAAAATCGAGTACTGGGAGTTATATAGTCTATTCTACGTGTTCTATTTTGCCAGAGGAGAATGAATGGGTAGTGAATTATGCGTTGAAGCGAAGGAATGTTAAGTTAGTTCCAACTGGTTTAGACTTTGGTACTGAAGGATTCATGAAATATAGGCATCATAGATTCCATCCGTCATTGAAATTGACAAGAAGATTTTATCCTCATACTCATAACATGGATGGTTTTTTTGTTGCAAAACTAAAGAAGTTTTCTAATGTTATTGTAAGTATATAATAATCTCATTATAAACATTAATTAATTATTGAGATATAACTGTTCCTTTATATTGAAAAGAGGAGCAAGTAGGTAGATTAATAACTAAAATGATTTGATTGTGAATCAGAATTGTGTAGTTTACACATATCACTTTGATAATAAGCAGTATAATATTAAATAGTTATCATCATCTAAGGGTAAATGTAACACAAGGAATATTTGTAACAAGGAAAGACAAGTGTAACTATGGTTACTGTACTAGATGAAGCAGATAAATCACTGCATAACTCTACTAAAATAGTACAATTATAGACTGTGATAACAATATTTACACAGTTAAAGTAAATGAAAACTAAAAAATTCTTTGTCTTTATAAATACTTAAAACCACAATCTCACCTTGTGTTAAGTGATGATGTGGCCCAAGATGGTGAACACTAAGCCTTGTGCAGGGACTGTCTCTCACTGATTGGACAGGTTCTTCTATGATAGGAATATTTTCTGAACTGTCAGCAGTATATGAACATTCATAAGTGGCATATTATGGTTTAAATAAAATGAATATTAGTAATATCTGAATATATCTGTTTTCAGAAGAATCCTTATATTTTATAGTATGAACGTTATAATAATCATTTTAATATAAATTGTACATTCTAATAAACATATTTTTCTAGCCTGAGCCAGTAAAAGATGAAGATGATGAAGTTGAAGGCGAGGTGTCAGAAGAGGTGAAAGAGAATGGTAATGTGGAACCAGAAGATAAAACTATACTTGAAAGTGTAAAGAAAACTAAACCAGTTAAAAGACCTGCAGAGACTTTGAACGAGGAAGGTTTACAACCACAGAAAAAGAATAAACCTGATACAGGAAAAAGGTGAGTCACACATATTTGAAGTGATGCTAGCTCAGTTGGTAGTGTGTACGTACACCGCGTAAGTAGATGTGATTTCGAATCCACCTGCAATGAACTTGAGCTTTCGGTCAAGGAAATCATCATGATGAAACCATAGCACGGTGGTAGGGATTTTTCCAACATAAGCCTGGCTAGCTACCACCCTCAAGTTGAAAACTACATGTATTTTCCAGCAGTTACACTTAAGATCCAGTTCCTCCATTAAGCTTATCACGTTCACCATCTTGGGCCATGTTGTCACTTAACATCAGGTGAGATTGTAGCCATAACGCTATGCCTTATCTATTTATATTATATAAAAGATTAAGTTCAATTATATATCTAGTTCACCTCTTCTTAAACTTTACATGATATATAGAAAGGTGCTTAATTTATGTAACAATTCAATCGTAATAAGACATTCAAGGTATATTATGTTTACTGTTTTAGTTCTGCAAAAATTGAGACAATCACTAATAATGAGAATAAAAAGAAAAAAAAGAATCGCAAAAAGAAAAAAGGTAAACTAAATATCGTTAGTGACACAACTAAAGTAAATGATATAGCAGATAATACAGCTACAAAGCCTGAAGTTAAACAAAAGGGAAATAAAGCTCAAGTTGACAAGCCGCAAAAGACAAATAATAAGGCCAAAGCTGTTTCTCCTACAACCACAGTTGTTTCTCCAAATAAAAATAACGATTCTGCATTATCAAAAAAAAAGGCAAATATAAAAAAAAATAAAGACCATGTGAAACATACGCAAATGAAAAAAGGAAATGAAGGGAAAATCACCGAAAATGTTGAACAGTTGGCATCAAAGAAATTGAAAAATAAGACTAAAAATAAGAAAAAAAAAATTGGCAAAATGAATGCAAACGGCAAACAGAAAAATAAGAATCAAAATAAATAATTATGATTAATAGTTTTTGGAAATAAAGTAATCTTATTATGTCCGATTTAATTTTTAATTCATTTTACTAATATATTTCCATGTCCGATATTTATATTCATTTTAGGTGGACTATTATATAAATATTATAATTTCGATGTTTTTAAAGGGATGATAGCTCAGTTTGTGGTGTGTACGGACGCCACGTCAAGGGACGCGAGTTCGAATGAGCTTGAGCTTTCGGTGAAGGAAAACATCATGATGAATCCATAGCATCCTGGTAGGTCTTTTTTAATGTCCGTTTGTCTAGTTGCCACCCTCGAGTTGAAAATCTGCCACCAAATACCTATAGGTGTGTTCTGGCAGTTGCAATTGAGAGCCAGTTTCTCTACTAGGATTAACGTGTCCACCATCTTGTACCACATCGTCATTTAACATCAGGTGAGGTTGTAAACGGTAAACCTATAAACTATAATTAAAAAAACTTGTTTTTAAAACGCACCTACAAACTTCGGGAATAAAGATTTATATAATTTAAGAGTCATTCGGTAAAATTGGTAAATACTCAACGCTAGTACAACAACACAGGCTCAATTCAATCTATTAGAAGAAGTGTGAAAGGTCTCTGGCAACACGGGAGGTTAAGTGTAGCCGTTGTACTTTTTAGTGGATATATAAATACCATAATACACACAATACACAACTTTTAATTTTTTTAGGACACATAAAATAAAGGAAACCTCTGTGTCGAACACAGATCAGTGAAACAAGGGAGATATGGCTCGTGAGCGTGTTGAGTGCGAACGCATCTGGCTTAAATGACTTTGTTTCACTGATCTGTGTAGTCGAACGAGTAAGGTGTATATTTAATTTACAAACAGTCTTTGAAAGTTTACAACTTAAGTACTTACAACTTTCTTGAAATTGTGAGGTAGGTATGTTTGAGTGTTTTGTTTCTGAAGTAACTATGTTATTTCAAGCTTAGCAAAATAATCGAAGTTACGTTACGTGAATATACCGAGTTTCATTATCAACAGTCTCTAATTTGCCACTTTATAATTTGACATTCTAAAACTTTCTATGCTAAAAGGCATTAATTAGATAGTACGTATGCTCGATCCGATCGGTATCATTTTTTTTTTTATGGATTAGGAGGTAAACAAGCAAGCGTGTCATCTGATGGCAAGTGACCACCGTCACCCATGGACACTCACGACACCAGAGGAATCGCAGGTGTGTTGCCCGGCTTTATAGGAGGGACTGGCTCTCAAGTGCCACTGCCGGAACACACCTATTGATATTTGGCAGCAGATTTTCAACCTGAGGGTGATAGCTAGCCAGGCGGGCATTAGAAAAAGCTCTACCACCACGCTATGGTATCCTCACGATACTTTTTTCACCGAAAGCTCAAGCTCATTGTAGGTGGTTGGATTCGAGCTTATATTCCATAACGTGGCGTTCCTACACGCTACCACTGAGTTATCATCGCTTCTAGCTAATACAGCTTTCTTCTTTTTTCATGGTAATGGTTTTAAAAAACCTATTATTCATATTTATTGTAGACTGGCTTTTAGTTGCGGCTTCGCTCGCATTAATATTAATTTTGTCAAATGATTAGATGACACAATAAAAGTTTCATACAAAGTTTATCCGACTCTTTACCTCACTTCCTATAAGTTTTTCGCAAGAAAAAGTAGCTTATCTCCTTCTCCAGGGTCCCATCTATCTCTGTACTAAAATTCATAGATCGAAAATCGATTCAGCGGTTAAGGCGTGAAAGCGTAATAAACAAACTCACTTACGCATTTATAATATTATTAGTAAACTAGCTGTGCCAGCAACTTCGTTCACTTAGTGTAAAACATATTTAATACTTATTTTCTAGATATCTGGTGCAGTACGTGTTTTTCTGTACTACTAACAACGTGTATGGAAAACTTCATGATACGGATGAGAACTTAAAAAAAAAATTACATCTCCGCACTCCAGGTTATGTGTTATTTCTATTTAAAAAGTAAAATGTGTTATTATTTTGTTTCTACAATTAAATATGAAAAAAATGTCTATAAAATACCGGATGTAGTCTTAGTTAAGCGTTATTATTAATATTTAAAAAATAACTAATGTTCACTCCGTGATCGAAATTCGATCAAATCATTTTATTATTGGAGTTTGGAGGAATTTCTTGACAAGTTGAGAAAAAACTGTTACCGAAATTTGTTCATTGATAACATTAAAGTTCCTCAATAATTACTAATAAGTTTGCAAAATTCAAAAGTGCACGCCTCATAATCTCATTATTTTTTGTTTATTTAATAACAGTTAAACCACACTGAACCGTAAGAAAAAAGTGACTAGATTAGTAAAGTATTTCGGTCGTTATCGTGACACCAAACAAGATCCGCACATATAGAACTTTTTAAATAGGTTTTTTAACTAGTTTAAATAACAAAAATGGCATCAAAAATAGCATGAGCGTTAAAAATAGTGTGTTTTCTTGGTATGTTTGCGTATATATTATTTTACAAGTGCAATATAGGATGAAAAAAATAGAGACGTTTTAAGTTTGAAAAATCAGTTGTTTTGCGTGAAGTGACAGTAGCTTCGCTTATGAGGCATGCAAAAAAAGAAAGTCGCTTGACAAACAGATGAGGCAAAAATCTACTGATCTGTTCTGTTTTTGGCTATTTATACGTAGATTATACATAATAAAGGAAAATTTTATATCAGTTTATAAGTAAATTTACTTTTAACAAGAATATAGATAGTTTCAATATTTAGTAGATTTAATTGTTATGGTCAACAAGGTTTCACTGATCACACACTACCACTGGGCTATCATCGCTTCAAAAAGTCTGCTAGGTCAGCTAGTTGCTACATATAAAACCATAAAATATTTATGAATTACTAACTGACCCGGTGAACTTCGTATCACTTATAATCGATGTTCTTTATTCTCGCTAATACTCAAAAAAGGTTTGACCGATTTGAATTTTTTTTTTAATTATTTTACATTATCTATAAATTAATCCTAATCAACCTTCCAACTTCAATTCGATAAGATCAATAGAACTGGCTATATCTAATATCGTTTCCGTTTTTAATTTCTTTTGGTTATTCAATCAATCTTGTTTATAACTTCAATTAAGTAAATATCTTTTAATTATATGAAATTTAGTTATAGTTAATATGATGCTTATTGATGAACTATGTTTTTGTTTCTTTTTGTGGTGCGTAAATATTTTTTTTTTCCAATGCGCGAACACGCGATGACAATTCGACCGTTCAAGAATTTGACAAAACTCAAGTTGAGAACGCAACTTTCCAACGACTGGCTTTGTTATTTGTTAATTGTCTACGTAATAGACAGTCGCACAGGAAACCATAGTTGCATAAAATCGAATGGCAAATCCGTTGGAATCATCTGTATAAGCGAAATCATGACAACTTCTCCTTTATATTTTCCCTTGATCGTTGCTTCTCAGACGGTATTCATTGACTACTGCATGCATTACTGAAATGCTTTGCCATTTGCGTTTATTACAGCGAAAATGACCATATAACTATCTTTGTTTCCTTATTTACATTTCTATTTTATTAACTTGACGGCGTTAAAGTATTTCACATTGATCTGACTCTTAGCTTCGGTAGCGCATCAGTTATGGTGGACGCGACTGCATCCCTCTCCACATCAAAGTTATTCACCAGCCACGTCGTTTTTCCGCAGCCCGGGACCCCGTTTGTCCACTAGATCGTGGGTATTGCCTCGGTGCTTTTCGCTACCGTAGGGTTGAAGGCCCTCGATACGGTTTTCGCCTTCTCGATGACCTTCTCATCCAGCATGTCTCCTGCAGTCCTCTGTGAAAGAAACGGTCTGACTAACTTCCACCATTTCCCTGAGGTGCTTGTGGTACTGGTCGTCGGAAGCCTCCATGTCGTCTGGGCAAAAAGATTTGGCACGGAGTTCTGCCGACTGCTGGGGGACATGGTGTTGCCTACCTCGTTTCTCAGGAGCACGTCATCCTGCCTCCTTGACGATTTTCTGATGACCCTGTAGATTTTGTTCCTAATGCTTTCTCTCTTTTGCGTCGAACAGAGCTCCTTCCAACGCTCTGTTTGAGCTTTCTCGGCCTCCGCAGCGTACTCCAGTTTGGCTCGGAGGTATTCGTCGATGACAAATTGTTTGCGTTAAGATGCAACGTTTCTTATTCTTCGCTCTCTTCTAAGGACTTCCTTCTTGAGGTCAGCCAGTTGCTTGTCGACCATGGAGAAATTGTTTCTTTCCATGGGCTTGCCCGCGGGATGGTTGTGAAGCAGGTTTCGTGGATGGCACTGGTGTAAGATTGAATTATAACCTCAAGATCGTCGGGGGGGTTTGGATATCCTAATGAACTGCTTGATTTTATATTTCTCCATCATGGTACCGAAGAGCTGACTGAAGTCCGACCAATTCGCTTGCTTGGTGTTATATTTGCATGTGGAAATTGTATTGTGGTCGGAAGTTGTCGATCCTCGATCAACGCTCCAGTCGTCGATCCTCCCCAGGAGCGACCCGCTGCACGCCGTCACGTCAATGCGACTTGTATACAGCCTATCCCCTCTGAGGACCTCGAATGTCGAAAATATCCACGAACATTTTGTTTAGTTTTGGCGAGACCTCAAGCACCGGGTGATACTGGAGTGGGTTCCTCGTGCAGCGTCGGTGTCAGACTCGCATTTTTTTGTCATCTGTTTTTAAATCGTGCAGTAAATGGTTGTTTTTTATTAGTAAGTTTTGTATTATGTCGTCGTCCGTGAGGTATGTCATGACTTCTTTTATGACCACTAACGGATTGGATGTTTTCGCTCTTTCCGCCTTAAGGCCCTCCTTGAGCTTGAGCCTGGTTTTAACGAGATTTAAGTCAATCAAATTGTCTCCCGTATCCTGCGGGTTGATCGAGGAGACAATCAAGGTGTGGTTCGGCCTTGTTTGAATCGGCGTTTTAGCTGCAGCCTTGGCCTGTGTGGCCTAAGTAGTCGTGGTTGCTTCACCCGCGCTCAGGTTCAAGACTCCCTCCTTGATGGTTGCGAGCACGAGTATATTTGTTCGCAACGATATAGTGTGATTAATCAATGGAATCAATTTCATCTGGCCATATTTTGTCAAATAATAACCACAATAAAATATGCATATGTTGAAGACTACGTTTTTACCAGTCAACAGAGTACATCCAGCAATAAATCTATTTTTATTAGCAAATCGTCATGTGCTGGTTCAGGCAATTCCAGTTAATTTAAAAATTGTGTATTGAAAAATTGAATAGTTCACTACGGCATTCTGGTGGATATTTGTGTCGACTGATTTGAAGAATAATAACTGACCTCGAAGAAAGTTCTGAATAGTCTCATTGAGTTTGTTCATTATATTTGCTGAATTGTAGTGATTATTTGCCTTGTCATGGTAATTGTTCCTTACAACATGAGTTGCGGAAAATGAAGTCTTTTGTATACAATTATTGTACTTATTAATGTTGGCCAAGAAATGGTTAGAAATACTTCCCATCTCATAAACTAATAAGCTTAATAGATCTGGTAGTGGGACCAATTGTGGTAATTTTACTTTTCAACCTGCACAACACAATCCGAACTCATTTTATTGTCAGTAACTCTCGAACGTAATACGGACATACCAATACTACTATTCTCTACATCTGTCGAACGCTAAAACGAACGCATTTTCTAAAATGTGCAGAGATATAATAAAAAAAGGATTATCAGATTTGGTGCAGTCGTTCGTAAGTTATGCGCGTACATACATTTCGGCGATTCATATTTTATGTTTACAGATTATTTAATATTCCGCTCAACTTCTTTAATTTTTTCCTTCATATGAACCTTCTCTTGCCATAATAAAATAAAGATTAGGAAAATCGTTCTATCCGTTCACGCGTGATGCGATGGCCGAGGGAAATAGAGATTCATTTTTATATATATAGATTACATGATGCACGTATGTATTGTTCAAATATTTAAAGATTCGTTAGACGTCTCATATTTTTCAGCATTTGATAATTCAGTGCCATCTATCGGCTAACTTTATTCATATCATATCTATTTATAAATATATTTAGTTAAAGATCCGTCAGATGCACCTTTTTTTTCAGAATTTACAATGTGTGTGTCATCTATCGGCTAATTATGAAGTTTGTTAATGACACTTACCTGTAGAAAAAATAAAACTGTATTGGTACAAAAATGCAACTATACAATGGTAGAAATGAACATATATACACTTGTATATGTTCAGTGTAATGTTCAAAAATAGCTTATTTTTTTTAGCTATAAAACAAAAAATGTTTTATCTACATTCGTGCAGTGGTTCGTTTAGTACAAATTTTTAACTTTTATCCCCTATCCCGCAGGAACCCCCTTGCGTTTTATGGAACAAAAATTATCCTAAATGTTGATCTGTAAAATTAGTTACTAAAGCTTACCAAAAAAGTTTGCCAAATTTTATTGAAATCTATTTAGTGCTTTCTGAGTTATGCGCGTTCAATCGGACAGACAGACAGACAGACAGACAAAAATTCTAAAAAATATATTGCATGTACAGATTCTTTACCATTACAGTTTTATTATATGTATAGATATATAATAATAGTATTAGCAGATTAGTATATAGTATGATGATGATACGGGTGGAGCTGCTTGAGTCGCGTTGTTATTCAATACCTTTACATTTAAAATATTACCCCATTGCTTATGCAATTTTCATTCATAGACTTCATATAAGTACACCTCAAGGAAATGTACATTCATATTTGTTGAATAATAATTATTGTTTGCCGTTGACAAATATACAAACCGTAAAAACCAGGGCAGCGGTTCTTAAATACTGCATCGTATAGAAAACCTTTTCCCATGGAACGTGGAGATGCAGGACGGTTACGTTACAGGATAAATCAAATGGGATGGGAGCTTTTCCGACGTCGGCCGGGGTGGTAGCGTTGCTACGGCGTAGCCTTTAATGAAAAGCGTGGCCCGCGCAGCACCCCGCCTCCGCCGCTCGGAGGCTGCCGGCAGTTGTCCGCGAACCGTGCTCCAGGCGTTACACGTACGGCACACACGCGTTCATCTCGCATCCACAATTCACACTTCACTATACCACCATAAACCAACATCTTCAAGCGACAAAAGTTAGTGTTGTTATCTAGTCTTCAAAATTAAGTGTCAGTTTCATACACGAAATCGTGTTGCGGACGAATTGACCGGAAGTTACTGAAATGGAGGCAGGAAGCGAGTCCCGGATAGTAGGGTGGGACGCGGCTTTGTTCGACGTACTACGCCCGTGAGGCTGTGGGGCGCAGCATCCGCGCTAGATGTGTTCGTGTACCTACCTGCGTAACTATGTACTTTTTGTTGTACATATGTATCTACTCTCTGAAACGGATGTTCAGATATGTACAGTTTACGTTTCCTTTTCGTAAATAAAACCTTGAATTTAGTTAATACTATCATGACACAGTTCGAAGTCTAGAGTTATATTTAAAGTTTACTTTTAAACTTTGTTTAGAATACCGGGTTCATATATGCCAGCTTGATATATGAAGGTGCTTGTGTAAATAAAAGTAATTGGTCTTTAGAAATGCGTAATGAAAGTTTAATTTAAAAACGTTTAAATTTTATTTTATTTTTAAACAATTAAAACATTTTAACCTTGTTTTTTTGCAATATTTTTATATGTTTACTTACTGACGTAGGTATGATGAATTATTGTACTGCATAAATGCAAAACTGAATTTTTCAAGGAAACAAGCCTAACTTGCAAAACTTACGAAACAACCTGTGTAGTAAATTTCGCTCATTAGCTTGAACAATCACAATGTGCATTCAGCATATATATTACAAATTAACCGCCGTTACAAATTTTTTGTAGAGTCAACAAACTGATAAGGAAATATAAAAACGGTACCATAGTTCAAATTTTATAATAACCAAAGCTACACATGGATCAATAATTCATTTTTTTTCGTTTGTTCTGAGCATTGGTATACTGTTTTACGACAAAAATTTACAAAAAAAAATACTACTTAAATCATATTCCTCTCTAATTTAAGTATATTTTTACAACAAATTGGTATTCATTCATTAATACTATTTTAATATACATCAAAGAACATTTAAAACGTAAAAACATACGCAACGAATACTAAATGCCTCAATGAAGTGCAAACAATCTCTCAAGTAACTAAACACTGCCTGTGAAATTAGTTGTTTCAATATTACTTCATTGAAAATTATTACCGAAATGTAGTGAACAAATTATAATGCAGTTCTATACAACCGTTTCCGTATTTTTCTTTAATTCCGGTAATGATTTTCTCAAATATATGCTAACTGCTTCGACGTCTGTTCAAACGGTTAAAAATTACCTGTTTTATTTCAGTTTCTTATCTATTTTTTCTAGTCTAGTGATACGCTCTGTACACAATGTAAAATAATTAGGTCATAATGATTCATGATCTTCACACGTAACTACATCTTTGTACTATACGAGTAAATTGCTTTGAAACGATTCACCGTAAGTGTAAGTAGGTACTTATTTTACTTAATGGTATACACAACTTTCGCTTGAGCTCGACTTGCTCGTTGTACCGATCATAAATGTTATTACATAATATATAATTTACCTAGGAAATGAATTTGCTGCATGTGGAGTACTACTGATTCGTGCATCTAGCTTATTTAATTTATAGTTATATTTATGAATATACATTTACTCTATATTTTGTGTAGTGCAATTTTGCAAATATCTTCTTTATAGTTGTATTTTTTTATGGTTGCTTAAATAATATTTTGTACCGAATGAGGAAAATGTATTTAATTTTGACTTTACATTTTTTTTATCGTAGCACGATAAAGTAATGAAACTATCTTGGTGGTAAACACAATACAACGACGATTTATACAGAGTTCCGAATTTATCGACGGTTAACCTAATAATTCTCTCATAAACACGTTTCGGTAATTTGATATAAAATGGTTGATTCCAAAATGGGACAAGCCAAAAAAACAAATCAAATCAAATCAAAAATTGTGCTTTGGTGCGCGGTAGAGAGTGAAGAAGACCGCAGTGAAGCGATTCTCTTGACCATTTATTTATATATTTTATATTATATATTTATATTAATTTATATACTTACCTATGTACTTGAAAACTGTTAATTTTATATTCATATAAATAAACAGTTTGATTCATAGTTAGGTTCATAGTTAGTCATTTGATTCTTAATCAGTTAGGATTCATAATGTGGATGTTTTAAATTTTGTGCCTATCTACACAACTAGTATCATTGTACCTATTTCGACCAGATAGATAGTCGCCGCTATAATATAGTAAACATGTATGTGCGCCGCGAACTGAAAAAGATTGGGAATCTATGGTATACACCCTTGTTTCTTTTTGTTTTCGTGAATAAAAAATGCGTTCACATACTTCCTCTAATAATGCGTACTCGCAAGCTGAACTAAACTAAAAGAATCATTATTATAGACGGTGACTTATGGAATTCTTCTGACAATGCGTAAATGGATTATACGGGCTGAGATCAAGATGAGAGTTCAGACATCACAGCAGTGGCGGATTTACACTTTTGCCGCCCGTAGACTATTTAAATTTCGCCACCCCATCTACCTGTACAGTTAGATTCCACATAGGACTACGTAAATTGTAGAAAAAAAATCGATATAAGATTTAGATTCTAAGTGATGAAACATAATATTTAGCAACATTAAGGTATATGCATATTGTATAAGTATGAATCATTTTAGTTTCTAAAAAACAAAACAAATATACCCCAAATTTTCCACCTCTAAAATCTGCCGCCCTAGGCTCCAACCTACTCAACCTACTGGTATATTCACCACTGCATCAAAGTGCTTCTCAATTCCTTAGTTTGAAAAACCAGAGTCAGATTTAACAGTTCTATTGTCCAGCGTAGGTATTGACACCTACTATCCCGCTTTGCTACTGGATATATACGGGTTGCCGTCGAAAAGTTACATTTCTGAGCGTGACACTATTTACGTTTACTATGTACTACGTCTCTTGTATAGTGGTCACGATTTACAACTGTCTTGTTTTACTACCCTGTAAAGTTACTTTTAATTACACATAACTTTTTGTCAAACGTTTGGATTTTTTACCTCTAACTCATTTTATCCAGCCGTTTCTGAGATTAGCCGGAACAAATAGACATTTTTTTTTTTACTACGTACCATATATACTTTCATTTGCATTTAGTAAAAAGCTGTTATTTTGACAGTACAAAAAGATACATCAATTTTATTTATTTTTATAGACGACGTGGGAATAGTAAAATTTCTGTTTATTGCGATAGAATAACATATTCTTCTCGCGTAGTACTTTCACAGTGCACGCACTTTCATTCTGAATGCAATTTTGCAACTCGAAGTATTTATAGATAAAGTATATATATACATATATGTGTCATTCTTCCTAAATTTGTATTCTGCAGTGATTCCACTACAATGTTAGTCAAATGCATTCATTGCTCGTGTTGAAATGCTATTATGTTTCTTGCATTCAATCCTCTATTTGGACCTAATCCAGTTTATTTTCCATTTATTTCAAAATGTATTTGTGTAGTACTGATATTTTACATACGTTTAATTTCTCTAAAAGCAACCTGTTGTAAATTTTGTCTATCAGATTTCGTTGCATATTCTAAATGATCTTAATGATTATATTTATTATTAGTTATGAGTTATAGTTATTACGAGTTTAATAGATACTATTTTGTTAATATTGTTGGTTTCCAAAACTATTACAGAATTGTGTAACCTAAAATATTTAATTTCAAATATGTCGTTGTTTTTCTCAAATAAGATGATAAGAGGCTAATTTACAGGTATATTTAGTTTGCAAAAATAAGTGTATCTAACGCAGGAGAGGCGAATTTACTGAGAGGCAGCATTAGTAAATATAACTTAGAAACTTTACGTTTGGTATGATGATCTAAGAAATGAGCAAGTGAAAAAACAATAACGAAAGATCACCCTCCCATATTTATTAATCCACTAGAAGTGCAAGACGTGTAGCTTCCACTACTTGCTGTAAGGCTTATTTAATCCTGTAAATCAGTTTTGGATAACTTAAACTTTCGATTGGATTCAGGATTTCATATGGAGGTCTCGTGAACGACTTTTCCATACATGGTTTATTTCATAACGTTACATCAATCAATGTGAAGGCTTCGTAATAACATTTAGAATTTTCTTAAAACATATAACAGTTTATCCTTATCACGTGCAGTTCTTATACTTACCTATTCTTATGAGTAATGCGAGATAAAATGGTAAGCAATTTTAAATGTTATAAGATGTTTTAAACATTTATAAAAACATATAGCAAAATATTAAAATTGAACCACTTAAATTGAGCATTAAGTATTGTATTTGATAGCTGAGTTACCCGTGTTAGAACCCAACAGCGTAGGTGAGCTTACCCCAGTAGTGATTTGAGGCCATAATAAATTGTGTTCTTCCTCAGATCCTGCCATCGTATTATTGACCATATGCTTATATAAATAAGGAATAATAGTTCTTGACAAGCTGGGTGCAGAATCGGAGTTGCATATATGCAGGATGACGACTTGCTATTCGTCGTAGGTTAAATCAATTGTATGATAAATATATCATAAAAATTATAGTATACTACGGACTTGTCAATAGAAGTTAACTATTAATACAGCCGTGTGACTCGTCCTTCGTACCTTTGGCCATAAAAAAAATTTGTAGAGATTTGTGTGGTCCCACGATCCTAGTGACAATTATTTCAGATAAAAGTATGCGGTTTTTTGTAGTCAAGGTGTACAGTTATGTCCAAAATCTCACTTGATGTTAAGTGACGATGTGGCACAAAATGATGGACACGCTAAGCATAGTGGAGGGACCGGCTCTCCAGTGCAAATACCGTAACACACCTATAGGTATTTGGCAGCAGATTCTTATGTTGATTTGAAAAAACATATTTTTTATTACCTAAGTCGGTACCCGATCTTATGGTATATAGGTAATGTTTAAATGCAACGGTCATCATCGCCGCTGCTATCAGGGTTTACAAGTGTCACTGCAGATGGATGTACATATAAGGGTTTATCTCGGAACGCGATACTCTTAAAATATATCTGGTGTATGGTTGCATGACATGACATGATGCAATAAAAATCTTAAAATTGTTACATAACTTCATCATCCGCCCATATCTTGAATTGTCGAGTTCTACAACACGTCATATTAAACTACAGAATTTCATTAAAATATTGAAACAGTTACCGAGGAAACAATTGTTCACTTAATAGTATTGTATGATATTGGTAGCCGGTAGGCGTATATTACTCAAGTGGGGCGACCATGCGGCCTTGTTTTATAGGTCCTGGGAAGTGTCTACCCAATTTGTTACGATTGAATAAATAGGCCAACAAGGATTTAAAGTTGTAAAATTGCAAACGACCGACGTAGGTGTACGTGTTAAACATCTTAAAAACCTTATTGCGATAATTTAAATTCTTTTAACTATCTTCATTTCCACGTTTAAGATGTTAATATATATAGATTTTGTAATTCTTTTCTTCGGTGTTATCGTGATTACCAATTTTTCTAATTATGCTTTACAGTTTCTGTTATCTTATAGCTGATGTAATTTTAATGCAGATAAAAATCTAAGTATTATACTTACTTATGTATATTTATTTTAGAAAGTTTTTTATATATATATTAAATATATATTTTATAAATTTTATAGAATAATTTTCATTAAAAAAATGTTATGTAGTCTATGCTACATAGGGCTAATGTAGTATTCTACTGAAAGAAGTTTTGAAGTAGGTCCAGTAGTTCTTGAGTTTATTCATTACAACAAAAATACAAATGTTTCCTCTTAGTGTTTTATATTAATATATTAGTTAATTAGTATTAATGTAGATATTAGTGTAGATTATAATAAGATTTTGCTTATTCAACGTTATATTTTTCAACTGCTATATTTTGTATTCCTATAATTGTATTACCTAACTAAACTATGTATCTAGATCCAAATTTGTAAGCAAAGAATACCTTTAAATATAGAATACACAACATAGAGTCGTATTAAGATTTCTTGCTAACGCTATTGCTGAACCAAACGTTCCCCATCCTACCTTTAAGAGACTCTGGATTTTGAATAGTAATAGGTAACCGATTGAAATATAATATTTTTAAAAACTCGCCTTTTGTATTCGTTGTTTTTAATTTAAGTTCTTAATGTTAGCTGTTTGTTTTCCTTGTAATAAATAAATAAAAAAATTAAATGAAAGAAAATGTAATTTTTAGGCAAATACATAAAACAATTATGTATATTGAGTGATACCACGAAACCCTTGGTACGTGAGTATGACTCGTGCTTAGGTGTTCTTAATTTAATATGAACTTTACCATACAATATTTTTATCAACAATCAAATATTACAATTATCTTCGTATTTTTTAAACGAAACTTTTAATATATGTTGGTTGTAGTAACCTAACATTGGAAAAGTGAAGCGTCTCAAAAGGATGTGTAGCGAACAGAACGGAAATTAAAATAAGTGATAGTCAAGAACATTAACAACAGGTTTAAAGTGTTATTTGAACAGGCCGGTATCAAATCATCGACTGCTCAGAAAATCTGTGTCATCAACGGTCGCGGCTGTTGTGAGCTGTACCGCTTCTACCATCAGATCCTGAACAGTCCTTTCCCGAGCTAGAATAAAAAGAACTGCGTGCTATTTATTTATCACAATAAGATATAAGTACACAAACCACAATATGAACAATAGTAACTAGGATAGTTTAAAAGTGTGTTGTAGCCACTATCACCCACCTCCGTAATATATCTAAACAATTTTACAGTGACGTTATATAGCTAAATGAAAAAATAATAATAAAGGTTTATGTCTCTTAACTATGCAAAGCAAATGCAAACAGCAATCTGTCTGTAATTTTGTGTAAGTATTATTATGTTTCACTTCTTATAATTTTATAAAAGTATGCATAAAAATTAACTATTCCATTGAAATTCATTTACATTCGACGTTCTATGTTCGGGTTTATAAACAAAGCGTCCCATACTCATATTATACCGCGTCTCCTAAAACACTACAAGATTTTTTTTAATGTTACGTGGTTATTGAAATAATATAATTGTAGATGTGGAGAGGAAAGATAACAAGATGCATGCAAGATGCACAAGATACTTAAAATGGAAGAAATATAGTACTGCATGTAAAATTGCTGTTTATAAAGCTCGACACCTCTCGCTACTGTCACTAACGCTCTCTCAAGAGTCCTGTCCTCGTTTCGCGGAAATTCTTTACTGTTTTACAAGAACTCTAAGAGTGCGCAGTGAAGTAACTACATGTTTATAATTATTTTGTCATCGTTTAATATTATGAAACATTTTAAATTGAAAACTTCTTTTGCATCGTTGCGGTTTGAAACTCGATGAAACGACAGGATCTACATTTACATATATAGAATATTACGTGCGAGAGATTAAAATAGAAGGCATAATAGACTGTTTCTTACAGGGTCCGAGCGTTGAACGTGTGTTAGTTCAAAATCTGCCTATAAATTAATTGGGGCAGCTTCAATGAGAGCCAGATCTTCCATTAGACTTAGCGTGTACATCATCTTAGGCCATATCGTCACTTAACATCAGGTGAGATTGTGGCCATAACACCTACTGTAATACTATAATTTATAAACTACTAAAAATAGCCATTATGTTTATTTGGTCGTTTCGGTAATGCATTAATTTTGTAACACGTAGCGAGCTATTAATGGGATTTTTTGTTAAATCGCCTTACAAAATAAGTCTCAAATGAATATTGCGCAATTTAACACATAACTTTTATCTAGAAAAGTAAAGTGCATAGTGTAACTAAATTTCAAAAGTAATTTACCTATTACGTGTCCCACAGGAATCAAAACGCACGGTAGTAATATATTGTAAGCTAATTTGTTTGTTACAAGAATTCTCTCGTACCCGTGATAAAAGGTAACGCGCCACCCTCTTGGGACTTACCCGCCACAAATAACCCTGGCTCAATGCTTGCATTATTTGTGTTTGTATTCTCCTGAATATTTTTCTAGGTGAAATATCGAAGGAATCGCTAGATAATATTTTTACATTCTGAATAATCTTATATAAATTAACTAATTTAAAAATTCTCTTGAAATGTCGTTATCATGGTATTTGAAACGGCGATGATTTGCTCATCACTGTTAAGTATGTAAGGTATTGCGTTATGATAGAACACTTTTTAAAACCTACCTTCTTAGGTGAGCATCCGTTGGCAAGAAGCTGTAGGTATGTTTAGACAACCAAACTTGAGAACCAGGCCTTTGTGGTTTAGCGTTAAGCTGTACGATCAAACCGGAAGAAAACCTGCACTTTTGTGTAAATAATGAACTTTTAATGAAATAAATCATAGCAATAATGTTTTTCTAGTGTTTGTTTAATCACTTTAAATTTAAAGTATGCTTTAACTGACCTACCGTTGCTTTCCATTAGTTCTACTTGAGCCCAGCCAATAACCCTCTGTAGGCTTAACTTGTCTGCTTTGCTCACTTCATAAGTAAATATCTGTTAGGTTTGTAATCAAGCACAACTTTTTAACAAGGTAAAATGTACAATACAACCTGTCCTTATGAAAAAATCAATAAAAATATATTCACTTATTCTTTCTACATTAATCAGGATTCGGAACAATGGCTAATATATTCTAGTCTTGTGAATTTTAATAAAGCCGTTCTGGTAGTATTGTAATTCATGATTAAATTTTTATCAGGCATAAATTAGGTATATAGGATACTAATCAGCAATGCGTTTACATAAATAAAAAAAAACGGAGAGTGCTTAAGAATACACGACAGATGTAAAACATCACTATATCTCTCTCGGGGTTCCTTAGTTGCCTCGAGCCGACTCCAGCCAATGAGCGTCACACAAAAAGGTTACGGATCAGAATTTTAAAACCCTCCTATAAAAAGTTTTACGTCAATAACAAAAGTTTAAAATCCAATTTCGATGTTAATTTTTTTATCCTGTTGATTAAGAATGCAAATTAAAAAATCATGTGATAGTACATATTTTGTTGTATTATACCTGTACAAACGGAATTCCTTATAAGTGAAAACATTCGAGTTAAATTAGAGAACTCCTTTCTCGCATCTCATGCTAATTTAGAAGCCGGTAAATGCAGACATGCAAGTGAATTGGACGAGTAATAGTTTTGTGTGAAGCAATCGACGGTGTAGATGGATGCAATAATAACATGTTCTTCGATAATGAAACAATATCGTTATCTAAGAATATTCATATTGTGATAACCGTTTCCGGAAATATCTTCACTGTTCTGTTAATGTAATCAGAAATATTTAAATATATAAAATATAAGACAATAATTTAGTTATAAAACTATGTATTAGTTACAAGAGTTAGTTGAACTTTGATGAATCATTGGATATATCTACCGTTAATCATAACAAATATGCGCTATTATACAATTTGTAATAACTAAATATATTAAGCATGGCATAGACGAAATTATGCATACATATACATACAAATATAGAAGCTTGGAAATTAAATATATTTGTAATTGGTATTTCTAATTGGTACCGCAATAAACATAAAATACTTAAGTGTGTCTTATTTAAATGTTAAGGACATATCTACATATGTATTGAAATGAGACGACCTTCTTAGCTATCCATGGATTCCCCGTGCGGGCGCCAGGTCCATCATGTGGTAGAGAAGGAAACACCTAGCAGAGTCCGAGACTTGTGGCACGGATGTAGGTTTAAAGGGCCCCTTTCCGATGCGCGTCAACACTCACCTTCACTACTCGTGTTTCTCTCCCTGCCCAGCCAAATTTGGTAGGAGCCTGCTAGCGCATAAATAATAAACCCAACACATATAATTAAGATTGATAGAACGCTTGCAAATGTCTACTGTTGATACAATACCAACAAAGCAGCAGTGCTCAAGAGTACCGTGCGAAAAGTATAAGTTTGTGCAAATAGATATGCGACACAGAGTCACAGAATAATATGTTTCACACAAGTACTAGGACTGCGGTTCTATTTGAGGTTCGCTATAAATAGGCTCAGACTGCGGTGATCACTTAACATAAGGTTGTTTGTTGTTTCTTATTTCATTTTATTTGAGACTAGATTTTGCGTGCGACTTCGCTCGCGTTAATATTGATTTTGTCAAACAAATCGGATGACAGAATAAAAAGTTTCATACAAAGTTTATCCCTCTCTTTACCGCACTACCTAGATGTTTTTGGAGAAAAAAGTAGCGTGTCACTGTCTCCAGGTTCCCATCTATCTGTATACCAAAATTCATCACAATCTATTCAGCGGTTTATGTGTGCAAGCGTAACAAACAAATTCACTTTCGGATTTATAATGTAAGTAAGGATGTATGATAGAATATACTTCAAAAAATTATCAAAATGTTGCATATATATTGGTAATTCAGACAAATAACAAAACAATTTTCATAATGAGTTAAAACTATATAATTAAGTTTTCAGGATATATACGATTAGTCGTAAAGTAGTTAAAGATTTATGTTATGCTATTCAATCTTACCCTGAGTATGAAATATAATTATTATGGTGTATTGAACTGTAGGAAAGTGTGTTTTAAGCTTCCGTATCGATTTTATACATAGTCATAATCTCTTGAAATATTGTAAAGAGGTAGAATATTACTATGTTGAAAGAAAGATAAGGTTAAACTTTTTATTAAATTAAATTAAATTAATTAAAGATTTATTAATTGGTATATTTATTAACTCATATTTTTTGTACCTTTAATGCTCTTGAGGCTTAAAAAGGATCGAAATAAATGAAATAAACTCTACAAGTTTTATGTTGCTATCATAATACTTCACAATGCTTCTTTGGAATTTTACGATTTTAGGTGTTAAATGATATACTTTTGTTATTTCATCCAATTCGATCGTTCATAAAATTTCAAACTTAGATATTTCTATAAGATTTTGACTACTATAATTTTACATTTTCAACTAGACGAATAATATTTATGTTTTTACTAAATTTATTTTCGAATTATTAATTTTATAATACTTTAACAGAGGAAAGATTTCGACAAAGAACCTAAGCTATATATCATTACGATTTCGCATAGATTCTTATTAGAAATGGTAAAATTACAATTTAACATGGTGTTCTATATAAGGATAGTTTACATTTAATTTAGTCTATAGTAGATACATCAAGAACATACCTATAATGATAAAGCTAGAGCACCAATTATAGGGTATTATAAAGTATATTATAGGGTTTTTATTGAGATGAGATGATAAACCTGTATGAGTATTATATTTTATAAGAGATGTATCTATAAAATAATTTTATTAATTACTTAGCTCAATATGATTTCTTCATAATGTGTACTATAGAGTTGCTATGTTAGGAAAAAGCTAATAATAAGATGTATTAACGCGTATAGCTGAATCGAACAAATGGAAGTATATATAAAAATCTATTTCGGGAATTTTAAACCTGTGGTCACGGTTTTTTATTTATTATAAACAACGAACCATTACATGTTACGCTTGGCCCTGTGACTCCCGTGGCAGTTCCTTCCATGGCACGATGTTAGGTGCATGCTAAATAATAATAGGTAGGGTGCGGGACGTTGGCCTTCCGCATTTGAGATTTAACATGTTAGATTGTTCAGATTCACCGGCTATTACAGACTTCTATTCTGGTGCGTGTTTAATTCTATTTCCTATAAATATCAAAGCTTTTTGCCTCCTCCATCAGTATCAGTCAATTTTTTACGTTATATTTCTTTTGACATGTATATAATATTCAGTCAACGCCTCCGCAATACTAACATTAAAATGTATTATGAATTCACGCCAGCTAGCCATAATGAAACAGATAGAAGTTGGTATAATAAATAACAGATTAATCGCTTTCAGGTCTCGAAGTTAACCCGGCGCTAATCTCAAAAGTTCCGACACGCTATCTGTAAAGTTGTACCCTTATCGTATCCACTCGGAAAGTTACAGGAACATTGCCGATATCGTGATATTAATTAAACTGTGCGAACGTCAGTGAAATTTCTAGTGTTTTTATTTTCAATTTAGTGTAGAGTTTTGTCGTTCAACGCTCTCCGGTCGCGACCGGGGATTCAAAATAGCCAAAGTGTCTCCGATTAAGCTATCAGCAATGGACAGCAATTCGGTGTCTCCGATGCCGGAATTGGCTCCTATAGCGGAGTTTGATAAATCGCCTCCTTCGCCGCTGAACGAGGAAGTCCCTATGGACGATTTGCCGCCGCCACCTGCCACCATATCTCAAGCAGAGGGGAAGAAGATTAAAACGTATGTATTTTATATGTATACCTATTAAACTACGCAGATTCTACCATAATTTTATCTTTACATGCATTTTATTTAAGCTACCTGATAGACATATATAACAGTTTGGTAGACCTTACTATTATTGTATCTATAGGTATATAGAATCTTTTCAAACTTCGTGATATGCATATATTATATTATAAATGGAACTGATTTCGGATATGTCATTAAAAAGATTCTGCCCGTCTGTTTGTTTATATATTCGGATTTAATTATACAACATTTGTCATGTTCAAGTCATTCCACAATTTATAAGATATTTACAGGTTTATAAAATTAATCAATCAATATGTATAAAAATCAAGTTTATTTAGTTCTCAGATGCTTTTAATGAAATATTGTATATGGGAATTTAAAACCATTCCTATAATAATAAACTATGAAAATTGGCAATTCTACTTTTCAATTCTCTTTTCCCTATATATTTCTTTACTAAATCGGTACTACGAAGTTAAATTTCATCTTATAACGAATAATCGCGTTGTATCATATCGTGGAGTATATTACAATACGTATAAAACTTTTGAGTTCACGGGCATTTACGTTTCGTTCTTAATCGATAACGCACGAATATCTGCGAAACGTATTAGAGACATTGAAGTATAATGAACTAACGTAATCAGAGATTACTTTTTCAGTCGCGTCTTCGACTTCTGTAGAAGTTAGGTATATATTATGAGAAATATGGGTATAGACATTTTTGAAAGCGTATGTGTTTTACTGGGAAATTGAATAAATAAAAATACCTAATGCTTGACGGTGAAATCACAATAATAGCTTGTAGTTCCACGCGAACGAAGTCGCGGGCATAGTTAGTATATTTATATGAATGTACCTTTTTATTATAGTCTGGATTGTTTTTTAAATTAAATTGATAAAAAAATTATGTTTTATGTATAAAATATTATACTTTGTACTACAAAATTAATTGAAATATGATGTTCTACTGATGATCGTTACGTCTATGTCAGCAGATAAACGTGACGACTAAAATTACCACGTTAACTAGTTTTAAAATGTCCATGTAAAAGTGAATTTAATGGTAATAGAATCGTATCAAGGATTTACTGCTGAAGTCCGCACAAAACACCTAAGTCTACTGTAATCTAAGAGCGTCGCATTGGTATGTTCTGGGCCAAAGGCTTTAGGGAGCAACATAGATTGGCAGCGTTTCAACTCTGTTTTTAGGTACAGCAACTTAGAAACATTAAAACGGGCCTCGGAAGTGTGGTTACTTGACACTGATTGCACACTGTGGTCAATAATGACCACTTAACATCAGAAGGATTGCAAAATCATTTCGACATGTCATTTCATACATTTTTTTATTATTTTTACGTTAACAATCGTTGAAAGACAATTTGGCTAGGCGCGCTGGTATTCATTTCAGAGTGACAATGTGTGTGCGAAAGATAGCATTCAGTTATTTTATAAAGTTATGAGATACAATTGGTATAAATTGCGACAATGCCCCTTTTACACCCACGTAGTCCTACATTCAACTTATTAAGTTGTATTTGAGGCCCGTACTATATTTATAAAAATATCGTAATAGGTTAATGTTGCGATGAGAATTAATAGTATCACCCTGCTGGCTGTCACGCATTGTACCTAATAGCCTAAAAAATGTTCACCTACTTTCCGGTCGAACTAGTATAAACTATGGTAGTAAAGTGTTGATGGTAAACGTAAAATTTCTACCTAAAACCTAATATAAAACATAAGTACTTTCAATAAAAATTTTGCTTACACTAATATTTATTTTGCAGTATGTTCTTATTTCTTCCAAATAAAATTGTTAATTTTATAAAAACAAAGTTCTCTTAAGTGTTTCTACCTAAATGATTTAATAAAAAAATGGATAATGTCACTCAATAATCACTATATTTATATTAATATTTTTATTATTTAGAACATATATTTATTTGGTTTAGGTACACATTTTTCACAGTAAATATATTCATAATAACAAATCAGTAACATCTATTTGTTAGTACATAGCACTTGCATGAAAATTATAGTTTTATTAAGATATGTTTAGAGCTTGCTATGTAGTTAAAGTCTTTTTCGCTAGATGGCGTTACGAAGACTAATATATTTTTTATTTTATTATAAAATAATCAACATCTAAATTGCTGGAACTTCTTGAGCTTTAGCTTTAATTATACTGACAAAATCTGTTGTTTAGTCTAAATGCCTAGACGTTTAAATTACAATACAAATTGTTTAGAGAAAGTGTTTTGTCCTTTTCTACGCGGTTATAACCGAGACATGTGATCTCTGTCTCACACTAAAGACTAGTTAGGTCGAAGTAGGGCGTTTGTCGTAACTCTATCGAGTCGAGATCTTGGAGAGTCGTTACTCGGACATACGAAAATATGCTCATGTGACAGATTACCGCCAAATTTTATAAGTTTAAATTTTAATTTCCGATTTTTTTTGTGTTTGGTGTGTTCGGTGATTGTATTGCTTTTACCAGCAAGTGTTATTATTGTTTCTGTAGCAGAAATGGCTCGGGGGAAGAATCAAAAGTATGTTTATTTTGTTTATATTTAATTTAGTGTCTGCAATTTTAAGTAAAATATTGATATGAAAACATCTAATGATTATTATAAAAATGGTAAAAATTATTATGAGAATTAATTAATACTATTCTTAAAAAAATATTTATGCATATACATAAACAAGATTGATGGTACGCTGTATACATATAATTATATATAAATGCAATTACATATACATATATAATATCATGATATTTAATTAAAATTAATAAAAAGAGCCGATAAAAGTTCAATTATAAAGATACCTAGTTCCTAAAGTATTAGAAGTTAAAAACGATAAATTAACTTCTTTATAAAGTGTGAGTTATTATTAACATTATCGTATTTAATTTATGAGCAGGCTAATTTATTTTACCTTGTGTTTAATTTTCAAAATTATCTATTATAATTATTAACATAGTAAAAGGCAGCTACGGTGATATTATGGAGTTTTCTGTAACCAATAAACAACAGAAATAATACACATTTTTATAATTAGAAATAATTAACTAGGTGTTATTGTAACGAGTTTGTAAGCAAACCAGTATGATAATTACAAGTACATACTTAGCAATTGTTTAGTTCATTATGATAACAAAGTCTACGAAAATTCCATTACTTTAGAGTTTTTGTATTGACGAAATAAAATATATATTAACTTTATTTGCTATGCATGGAAAGAAATCTTGCTCAAGTGTATCAAACAGTAAATATTTATTTTGATAGCTTAATCCATGACGAATATTTCTTTGTTCATTACAATATTTAAATTAACGGTACACAGAAGGAATTTATGAGACATGCTTTTAAATGTCTTTGCAGTATACATATAAACTTAAATTTTACTGTGTCATAAATATAACATTCATATTATAAATTTTTGTGTAGCGAGATTGCTTTGATAGGTGTCGAAGAGAAAGGTTTATTAATGAACGATCGTTTTAATAATTATTCATAACTATTTTGATACTTTCTTATACCGATTTAGCATATTACTGTATTGCTCATGGCAGTAAATGTATATCGTAATAACAAAGAAACTTATTCATTCATTAACAGTGGCCATCGCATCGTAAAGTCCATGTGTAAATATGTTAACTAAACTTGAACTAAACTGTTGGTTTTAAGGTAGATAATTATCGAACATATATGACTATCTAATGTCTTCCTAGAATACCACATTACAACAACTTTTTTTGTCAAAAATTGGGGACATTATTTCGAAAAGTGTCATAACTCTGGTTCATATTAGTAATCATATGCTGCTAGTACGATAGTTGTCTCGCTTCAGGTTATGTCATAGGGTATGATCCAAGCATTAAACAGTCACCCAGTACATAGGGCTCATAAGTATTAGGTCTTGAACTAAAAATTAAACAACTAAAATTAATAATTTAATTCAGAAATAAATGAATAATTCTGTATATTATACATGGTATAGTAGCAGATGACAAATCTTTGAAATCGTAAACATCTTCGGGACTGTATCACATCGTACGTTTATAGCTTATATCTAAAATTTCTCCATATTATTTTAATCATGGCATATTAAATATATGCAAATTTGTGGACAAACGTAATAAAATAAAAATAAAGATTTACCATACATTCACTCAATGTGAGCCATATGACTTCGAATCAACAAACTACTAAGCCCGAAGTATAGAGTAAACCTTTTTTTATATAAAAGAATTTAATCAAATCCAATTGGTAACTCCTGAACTTTAGCGCAGCAGTTTTACTTCAGAAAATAAATTTTATGCGAAGAGTAGGGTAGGTAGACTAAACAAGGAAAAATAATTGAGGGCTCCACACAATATTTCGCCCGAAACGCTGAAATAGGTAGGTAATTTTCGCGTTGTCAATAGGTATATGTTTGCATTAGCCGGTCTTCATAATGAGACAAAATGACGCGTTTGTACCCGCATTCGCTTGTCAGAATTAGAGTACCAGAAGTTCTTTTCTACCATACAACATATACGTACTTACTATGATATATCATGTATCATTACCAAGAAAACGCCATGCATGTATTGATACGGTATGGTTAAATGAATAAACTAATGAACATTAGATTAAAAATGAAGTGTATGATAAGAACAGGTAAACAAAAGTGTTATAGGATTTGAAATGACGTCAATAGATACGGTAGATGCAAATATAGCTTTTAATGTGAAGAGGTGATTAGAGTTGACATTTAATACAACAGTACCAATACACATTGAAGCGATAATAACTCAGTTGGTAGTGTGTATGGATCCCACGTCAAGGGACGTGAGTTCGAATCTACCTACAAGTAGATTGAGCTTTTGGTGTAGGAAAACATCGTGATGAAATCATAGCATGGTAATAGGGCATTTTGTAATGCTCGCCTGCCTAGCTACCACCCTATTTTGGGCTTTGGGCTCGGAGGGTTATCTATTGGGCCTCACCCAGCGGCTCACAATGCACGGAATCCCAATAAAATCCCGCGTCTAATAAAAAAAATAAGAAGGTACCAAGCAAAAAGAGGGGCCACTATACAGCAATATCAAACTGAAAAATCGTACATTGTATTTTATTTCAACATTCGTACATTACTATTTCTTATTCAAGGATATTTCAATGAAAAATGTTTATAAAATATTAACAACCCGCCCCGGCTTTTCACGACGGGTAATTTATTTAATCGTAGAAGCTAAACATATAGCGTTGCGACACTTAATCCATCAATTTATGTGGAATAATTCCGTGGTACATTTATTTCATGTAACTATATTGGTTTACGCGGCGCGCTCCAGTGAAGTTTTTAGTCGGCTTTTCCAACTTCTTAATTTCAGCGAATTTAGACAAAACCCTAATAAATTATACACCTAAGCCTTCCTGATTTATCACTCTGTCTATTGATTAAAATCGTATGAAAATCCGATTAGTAGTTTTTATCCATATTACGAATAGATAGACGCGTCAGAGGACTTTGTTTTAAGTAGTGCTTAACAAAATTATAGGCCTCGTTGGTCAGTGATAGATACCGAGATGTGTTATGTTCCCATATAATATTACGTGAAATACTGAGGTAAAAAACACTTGAAAGGTTTAAGATTAAAATACTACCGATGTTAAAAACATGCAAATATCTATTGAATGAAATTTGTTAAACTTATGTGGTGCTCACTTATACTTATATTTTAAATATGCGTTTATAATTGAGGCACTTTTTTGCCCCCATTAATGATCCATAGTCATATCAAGCATTGGCGGATGTCAGGACCGGAATTAGAATAATGGAGGGAATAATATATTTACATTAAAATGGTATGAAACACCAAAGAATATTAAGTTCTGATATTTGTGTAACCCTCTGAAACGTTGATTTTTTTAACTCGAGAAACCCTGTTAAGTTCTTTAATGGTATATATTTAATTGTGTTTAGTTATAATTCACTGGTTCGGTCTCACAGTGAGCTGTGGGCCTGAGAGCTCAGGAAATGGAATGAAATTGATGTTTATTACTTACTCGGTCGTTGTTCCAAAAGACCATGGAACACTTTTACAATTGAATTAAATGATTGTGAATTGAGAGCGGTGCGGAATTTAGTTGACAGCCGTTGCTTTTAGTAATATGTAATGCTTATTCTTATTCTAATGTTTTTAATGATTATTTTCTCTTTATATTATTTTAAATAATACATACAATTTTATATATAACCATCTGCAATATGAGTATTTGTAATTAGAGCCGTATGAAGATAGAGTTTCTAATTAAATATTAGAAATTAATATTTTTGAAGTATAAAAATAAAAACATTAATCTGGATTATAATATTCTCTATTTCATATAGTATGGTTTATTTAAAGTAGGATCACTTCAATTTGTATTGGATATATGTATGAAATTTTAAATATCCCGTGGTTTTGGAGAATTTCATTATGGATATTATATTTTTAGACGAATTGTATTTAGCAGAATAAATAATTAGTTAAGTTTTGAATTAATTTTTCACATTTGTTATAGCCTCATTTGACACCGTAGCGATTTGAAATTGTTGGAAACAATTGTAAGGGACTCTGTTTCTGTTAATTATTTTTCTCGAATATTCGATGGTTACTATTATGAAGTTACAATAATGTATAAAAAATAAAAAACATACTTCAAAATAATATGTCCGATTATAAATGTTCATCGACCATATAATCGAATTGCACAGATTTATATAATTAATTGGTACAGTAGTTGGGCCGTAACTATTGGGTTTTTTTTATTTTCGTAATCAATCGCAAATTGGCAATTACTACCACAAGACATGATATTTTTGCGTTACATAAGGTCATCCAATACACTGAGTAATTAATGTCGGAATAGTTTCGATGAATAGGTGGGTTTTAATCTATACGTATAAAAACTGTAACTAAACCAAATGTATGTATGCAATCCTTTTTATTATAAATAGTACATTGTTCTTGATATAGCGGCTAACATTTGTTTTATTAATTTAAATTATATAACATATTTATTACCTGAATGTTTTTTGTCTATCTCCTCTTACGATCATCACTTTAAAATAACTAGGTACATTTCGATGAAATTTTATATATTGGAAACTAATATTATGGATTAATACTTTTAATGCCTTCTGGGATAGGTAGTAAAATTAAATATAATAGTAAACATATTAATTAATGGATTTTTATGTATCTGTATTTTTATTTATCTGATAAAAAATATAGGTATTTTTATATCTTTCTATGATATTGGAGTGCTAAAATAAAAATAATAGTATCTCGAAGATATAATTTTTTAAACAGCATCGTGAACTTTGTAATGCCACAGTCAGGCTGGTTTAAAACCCCATCCGAATGGTTGTGTTTCTTGTTTTTACATATTATTTTATTTGGGTTTATTTTTCAATACCTCTTTTGTGATATGGCATAGGTACTGTTGTACGTCTTTCGCAAGCAAATAGACATCCAGTACGAAAAAACATTGTAATTATGACTATGCGATTGAGGTTCAATAGGTATAAAGTCGTTTATGGTAATAATTATACTTAGCATAATGCAATACATATAAATGTTAAATATAGGTGCTAAAATTATATGTAATAATATTGAAGTTCATGAGAACAAAAACGTAGGCAAAGGTGACAGAATTTTTTTTATAGATGTTATATTAATACATCTGAAGTGAGTGGTAAACTTTAGCTTACTTATGCTTAGATAAGATTTCCTAAAGTAAAACATAATTAATGAATAATGTTTATCATATTATATGATACATATAACATGTTCTCTATGATATTTTTTCCTGTTTTGTAACAATTATCTACGTATAGGTTACATAATAATTCAAGTTTATATATAAATTACATTTCTAGATGTCTACATTGTTCTAATGTCGTAATTTATCGGTTTAATAATAGATACTACTGATTAGGTGATGAAATAATAGACTATTTTATTATATAGTAACTTTTACGTGCGGCTTCGCTCGCGTTAATATTGATTTTGTTAAACAAATCGGAATACTCAATAAGAAGTTTCATACAAAGTTTATCCCTCTCTTTACCACATTTCCAATAAGGTTTTCGCGAGAAGAATTAGTCTATCACCGTCTCGTGGATACCATTTATCTCTATACCAAAAACTGTATGCAAGGGAACTAAAATTCCAAACTTCAAAATATCATCATTATTTTTGGAATAAAAATGATGATTTTTATACTTTATATAAGATGATAATTAATCTCAGGTTTTCTCAATATTTTGTAAGACTATGAATTCAATAATTATATTTATTATTGCTTAAAAACACCTTATTACAGTCCTGGCGTCGTACCACACCGCACGAGCTAGCGATCGCGGTACGCTAGTTCTATCTGTGAACAACAAATTATCGCGTGCGACATACAATTAGACACGTTTCAATGTTTCCCATATCAGTAGCACCTTGGATAATAATAGTTATATTATTCTAAAAGCTGTAAGGAACTTAATTTTATGATCTGTCACGTTGTCCCTTTACTTAATTACAATGTTATTGCGAGAAAATATATTATAATATAATACGTTAAAAGGATCAACGAAATAAAAGGTTTCAGCAGATAACAAATCAGAACAAGAATGTTATGAATCTTTAATAAAAGGCGCTTCGTAGCTTTATATTTAACATTGTTCGTCGACTCTCTTGTAGATGTGTTAAGTAAAATGTAAATTTTAATTTTGGTTCGACAGAGTATATAGTGAAATGAATAATTGTTTGTATATTATTAACTGAAACAATGTCATACAAATTTAATTTTAACGTCATTTTGTGATTCATTGGTGTTGGAATCACATCTGAATAGGACTATCGAATGTTTTCGAATGTTTGACGACTACTCAAGAATTAGAAATACCTTTATAACATAGATTTTTTAAATTATGGTCTATTTACTATAATATCTACAATAATACTAATAGACTTATTATACGTTAATCTGCTACTTGCATCGATATATAAATATATTTCTAAAAATAAAAATCAACAGGTAAATAAATATTTAAACAAATATATTTGACTGAAATAATGGATTACATGTTATTTTGTATATGAAATAAAAAAAAACGTTAAAATATAATCAAGATTATTCTGCCCGTACCTTACTGATTCTAACTATACATACATATATCATTCAAGCTGCTTAGGCTGAGATGAATTAGACGCACACGTATAGTATAATTTTATGTATAAAAATAAGGAAACCACGGCTATTTTTTATTAATATTTTAAAATCAATATACTTACTAAACAATAGTCAAATAATATTTTATAAAAACATAAGATTAAACGAGTTTGCATTGATATTTTTATATTAGGTCCATTCATGTACTCATAGATACGTTAGTCGAGATAGTAGCACTGCGACAAGCCTTGATTATAATCTATTGTATCCTCTCTATTACTGTTTCCCCTCTGAACTCCCTTGTTATTTGTGCATATTAACTTTTATATATGTTTAGCTAAGCAATCATGCGAATATACGTATATATTATAACGAAACCGTTCATAAAATAGACTACGTAAAATTTTACCTCTTTAGAGCCCTTCCTCTCCCTTTATTACGCTGTATCACATTTTCTACGCCCCACCCATCGATATTACGTCACAAATGATAAACCCTCCCCCGTACATGGTATATGGCAATTAATAATAGTACACAAGTTTCCATATTTTTAGATATGTATTGATATGTCGTAAAATGTTTACTTTCAACATAGAGTTACCCGACGTAGAAGACCGCGTTCAATGGAAAATAGTAACAGCCGATGAAGTGGGACATCAGGCCGATTCCTGGCTAGAAGTGTTAGCCCGTAAACGCGAGACTAGGCATTGTTGCGAGACTAATCAGCTGCCATCCCTGTCGCATTCAACATTTACCTGCAGCAAATGTGACTGGATCTGTCTCTCCCATATCGGTTTATTTAGGCACGAGCGCAGATGTAACAGAACAGACGCTACATAACACGTCATCTCTTATAGATACTGAAGGCCAATAATGAAGAGATATGTATTGTTTGCAATAATAAAATATTTTAATAAATAAATGTCTGTAATAACATGTAAAATTTATAAAATTGTTTTATAAGCTGCGAACGTCACGTTTTCTTAAACCTCCCCGGCCCCCAATGTCACATTTTGCCACAGTAAGCGACACCCATCTCACTCATCTCATAAATTATTTTTAGACTTAAATACTAGTCTTTGTTATAAATATATATTTCATATATACTGTTAGTAATGTGAGCTGTAATTGGTAAAGCACATGTGACAGTCGACTACTTCGTTAATTGAAACTGTCCCCCATGTACCAGACTCCGGAACTAGTTGTGATCATTGCAAATGAGTGCAGTCTGCCGTCTGGGTTAACGATCTTTCTTCATATAAGAACTATAACAGTTTATTAATAAAAGTATTGTATTTCTTATTCAACCATTATTAAACTATATGCAATTGACTTTCTATCAATTTTTATATGATTTTAAACCTTTACTTTGTTTTTCTAATCATTTTAAGCGAAGCGAAGATATTATCAAACTGTTTTATAAAAGTAGAAATAGAAGTAATTTTTTGTACAGTAAAATATTCATATACTTAAAAACAATGTAGTTCGAACATAATGTGTAAAGTAGCAGTCATTAATTCGATTATTATTCTTTTAATATAAAAATGTATGAAAGCCGCAAGGATAGATAACAAAATGAATAGGTATAAGGTATTCAAAAGTAAACCGTTTCTTTTGTTTACAACTAAGATCACATGACAAGTTGATGATGCATTGCGTTTTCGTAGCACACATTTTAACTCATTTTTCTCAAGGTCCTAAACTGTCTTGTTATCTACATGATCTTAGTGTTATAAATATTCCTCTGCCTAATAATATCAACACATTGCTTCCATGTGTTTGTTCCACTTTTATTTAAATGTGTACCGTCTCGAATGTCGTAATAAAATAAAATGTAATCTATCTTTTCCTTGCGTTCATATGTCTGTTATATGTATTTATTTTAGGCTATTACACAGTAAATGAACTTTGGCACTTTCAAAAAGTACATCTGTCACATTTGACAATGTAAAATGACTATGTAAAATTGCTTACATAGGCCAGAAGTCATAAAATCTACGATTAAACAAATCTATTTAAAAAAAGTTTGATAATACAGTCGTAAGATGTAAACAGAGACTAGACGTATTCGTTTTTTCAAGCAATATTGTCACTTTCATTGTCACCTTTCTCTATGAGAATACAACTGACGTAGTATCATCACTTTCTTAGGTTTTCGCTTAGTAATTTGCATTGACAGCTCTATTGTGAAGGTTTAATGTTGCAGTATGTAATGGACACTCTTTATTTGCGGTGTCAAAAGTTTCTAGATTTCCTTTGAAAGTTTTGTCGGTACCTAAATGGATAACTCGTGCTCAATATACTTAATATATATATACTTAATATTTATACATATATAATAGTATTTAGTACATATATTTCTACTGAAAATGGCATTTCCCGGGGAAAAGTTAATACAAAATACATATTTGCATTTGGAAGTATTATTGAGTTGAAAATAACGTGTTCGTAACGTAAACGTTGCAATATCGTATGTTTTTTTTAAATACATTGCTAAATTGTAAAGTATATATATGACTGTTATATTTGTAATATTTACAAGCGAAAAAAATTAACTCACATTTTGGTATCATTCATAAAGTCTTAGCTTTCTACAGGGAAGATTAGGAAACCCAATAAAACAATACATTTTAACAAACTTATTGTTTTTATCCCTTTGGCTGTAGATTTAGACGATATTTAAATGTCAATGTCAATATCCAAGAGATATAGTATTTGAATACGTAATAAGGGTATTAAGTATTCATACAAATCTTAATGCTAACATAATTTATGCTACTTATTTCCTGGCATATCAACTATCTGCAATCTGCAGTGAAATATTGAGAGTAAATTTCAATCCAATACACTATCAAAGTTCTGTCTAACGTGTAAAAGTGTTCCTGATTAACGATCAATTGGACCGAGGAGCAGACCATCCCTCGGTCAATTTGCATAAATTGATTGCACGCCAGAGTCTGATATCGTGGACACAAGCTGCGAGGTGTGCGCGGGCGCCCCGTTTCGTTGCGCCCGACGCACCCGCAGTCGTTCGCCCAACCGACAAACTGCTACACGTTCTGCAGTATTGCTTAATTACATCATCGTTTTCTGTAATTGTCGGACGATTTAACACTATACAAGCGAATTATATTTTTTTGTAATAAAAAAGAAAAACAGTATAGTTTCGTTCTCAATCAGCGTTCAAAATTCACAAAATTCATTGATGGCTCGTCTGTTTGTGATATAATCCGCACTATCTGGCGTCCTGTGAGGTTATTCTATATCTAACCCATACACAAGTGATCTCGCCATAAAAACGTGATAGATGAATTAGTTCTTTCTAATCAGAATCTTCACAATGCGTCAACGATACCAACTGAAACAAAGACCGTACGTACTTACTGTTATATATTATTTAAAGATAAGCCAGAAAGCTCCTTACATATGTTGTGCATACGATTGACCCGTTGACCAACCTGCCGCACGTGACTAAATTTGTGACATATTACTTACCATGCGTGCGAACGACAATAAAAGCCTTTTCCTATTGAATACAATGGACTGTAGAAAGTAACACTCTTGTGATCAAAAACAATAGACATTCCTGTGCATGCTACACTTGATACTTCTTTTATCAAAAGACGAGGAGGATGTGAGTGAATTATAAATAATTTTCCTTGATAAGATAAAATTATTAGGAAGATTAAGTATGAAGTGCACTGACATCATCTCATAACTTGTTGATGACAGAAACGCTGAACGGGAACCAGTAAAAATAGCTAAAATTGCTTTAACTAGCAGCGTTGTTTTGTTTCAGTCAAGTTTCCCAGTCGTATCGCTGGTTTTGTTTGCAAATGTTTTGTAAAATGAAACACTGTTTGTCGGAAAACGTCGTCGACTGTGCGAACAATCGCTGTAGTCATATTTAACATTCCAATTTTTTTAGTTAAAAAATCAATAATTTTAACTAATTTGGGTTATTTTCTTACCCAGAAAATAAGTTTTTATGCAGCCAATTGTATATACTACAATTGTAAATAATAAATTTAGGTATTTGATTATTACATTAAGGTTATTTATTACAGGGTCTCTAACGGTCTACTTGAGTAATTCAAAGCGTAATAGTCTTTTAAATTAGATAAAATAAAAACACAGGTATAGCTTTAGTAGCCATTATAATGAATTATTTAAAGATAGTCCATAGAGTTAGAGCCAGATAAATTCTTGAAAACGGTTCAATTAATAATTATACGAGTAGTACGTATGCCTCGTTTAATGAAGAGGTAGTATGTACAAAAGTATAAAAATAGTTGTGTATTCACATAAAGTGACCTTAATTATTATTATAATTTACGTGACTTTGATGGTCAGATTAATAAAATGACCACGACTCTATTTCGTACGCTTATATGTCTAGTTAATATGGCGGTAATAAAATATATATATTTGTGACATTTTAAGAGGTAAACTAATGCTTTTTGAAAAGACATACTGCGTTTTACTCAGCGTTATTTATATTAAATGGTAAATTTAAAAAAAGTTGGGTAAATTTTAAATATTTATAAAAACAAAACAAGTAACTAATTGATTACATTTTAATAATAAAATAATCAAATAGTTCATACACTAAGTCCACTCGTGAAAATTAAAAATTCTAAAAGTTATGACAAATCAATGAACTTGATATTTCAAAAGTATAAAATAAAAAAATGTATACATTAATAAAGTTCTAAAATGTTTTCATGTAAAAATGGTATTGTACAAATATGTACATAGTTATTTTGTTGTATAATGTATTTGTTACGTAGATGCCTTTTATCTCTTTTATTCAAATTTAATTCATCATAAATAATATAAGAGTTGAGGTGTGTCTACTGAGCGTTAAATTAAAATCGATTGCATAACAGTTAGCGTCTGGCTTTAGTCGCAGTGATTCGCAAATAGTCCAATTTATCAGCTGTATTACTCGATACCTGTAGAACGAAAATACTTAAACTTTCCCTTCTTTACAGTACTTCAGATAAACTGCAACCTAAAAAGAATTTCTACTTATCTGTTTTAAGCGGTTTTAGAAGCTATCGTTGTAATATATTTTATATTATATTATTGTTTCAGTCTATATAAATAATTGTACCAATATTACATGTGTAATATAATCTTAAAGGCTAGTTTAAGATTCACTTGTGAAACTTTCCAAGGAGTTTTTCAGGTGCTCAGTGCACAATAACTTTTTTCGCGTCTCAGTACTGTGCGTTTACAGTAATAATCACTAACAGGCAAATCATATCTGTGAAAGTTCCTAAACACGACTAATAATTGTTATAATTTAATGAATTAAAATTGAACTTATAAAAATCAATCATTATTAGTGCGTGTAGTAACTTAGTCTACATAATTCGTACAAACTAATTATACATTGCGCTTTTATGTTAATTACATAACTCAGGTTGTTGAATGTTTTTTATAGAGCGTTGAAATTAGTTGTTTTCTTTTCATTTTAAATCCGTTTCTCTCTGAAACTGTATGGACTTATTCATTAGTTTCACCACAGAATGTCAAGACTTTATCAGTGCAATTATATAGAATTTTAATTATACATAATGGTATAGACTAAGAGATATAGAGTATACAGATACCTAGTTGCAAATGAGAACGAAGCAAAACAGGTTATCAGAGCTATTCAGTGAAGCGGGTTCAAAGTAGGTGATATACTAGTGAAATCTTGACATAACCATGATTCCGCTAGAGACTAAAAGAAGTGTGCAAGCTGCCTCTGGTTTCTGGCAATACGGGAGTGCGTTATAGTGTTGGGTGATTAGCATCCGATGAGTTACTATACGCGTTTACGCGTTGTGATGAGAAAGTCCGGAAAGAATAGGAATTTGAACACTTTACTAATAGAAAAAAAAGGGTAGCAAGTGTTCACAGGTATGCCGATTATCATCAAGCGTGTTTTACACTTCGTGGCCAGTTTAGTTTTATAAAAAAAATATTTTCGACGTATTTCCCGTTACTATATAATATGAGATCATTCAAGCGAAGACTGAATCAATATTTACTAGACAAACTCACTTTAATGTCGCTCTTAGTTATGAACAGTAATCGTGGTCAAGCGTGAAACTGTGTATTTTAACACATGATTTTAGAATAGTTTTCTATATGGCATCATTTTGTACTGTTACCTACATTTATCGGCTAATTTGTATTAAATATAAATCAATAAAACTGGCTCTAATATTAACTCCTTGAATTCATAGTTATCAGTTTATAAAATTTTGTTTATTTAGAACCAATTACTGCGTGTACATGCATATACATTGAGTAAAAATATATAATAGTATCGTTTCTTTGTCGACGCATTGTCTTATCTGTTTTGTTGTATTGTCTAAATATTTGTTAGTAGTTTGTCTTAGATAAGTTTGTAGGTAAAGACAAATCACTGTGTCGGTAAGAAATTCGTTTAAAAGTTTCCTACCATTGTATTATTTATGAGATAGTATTAAGTCGATGTTAACCTATATTAATATTATAATGTGACAAAGTTTGTATGTTTGAACTTCTTGATCTTAGGAACTACCAGTCGGATTTCAAAATTTCTTTTTGTATTTGATAGAACAATCATTGAGAAAGGTTTTAGGCTATATAACACCACGCTACAATCTGTAAAAACAAACAAAGCTGTATTGAAAAGAGTTACAAAAACAGGCAAAAAATATTAAATACACGTAATAAATATGCTGACTTTATAATATTACGATTATTTATCTTAATCCTACAATAACGATTATAAAATCAAGTAGTATTCTATTCTGATATAATAAAAGTATTTTCGTATTTGGAATGAATTTGTTGCATTGTTTTCATATAGTCGAAACTAGTGTTTTGCATAATTTCATACAAACGGTTGAATGAAAAAAATATAAACGCGGCCATTTTGCAACATTCAGCTTATTTCATATGGCCTTTACGTGCATGTTTGTAATGCTATAGAATGTTGCATTATTAATAAAGTCATATTATTGATAAAACAAACCGTTATAAGCTCGAGTCGGTATGGACTGCGGCAATTTTCTGCAAGAATGCGGGATACTGTCCAACCATCATCAAGTAAAAGGCACGTTATTACATTATTAGGACCTCTTTCGTGTAACATATTAAAATATCTGTAGCCTTCATATTTAATGAACAGCTGGGTTATGCGATTATTATAAAACTATAATATCTTGTTGTTTGTTTGTACGAAACGTGTAAACATTTCGAAGTTGATAAATATATTAAAATTTCCACCTATAAATGTTAACTTCTTCTTAGCCTTATGTTAGCTGAGTAGGATCAATACGGTCTCTTCTTCAACTTACCTTTATCGGCTGTCATCTCAGCATCTGCATGCATCAGCATTATTCACAACCCATCCACAGCTTTTTCGGGCTTTTTCTATTCATTTACCTGTCCACCTTGGTTTTAACAATTTTTAATTTAATGACTCTCATATCTTCTCACGACGTGCTAATACCACGTTAATTTATTACTATTCAACATCTCTGTCATTGTTGCTATTTTCATGTTATTTTTTATATAAGTACTAATTTTTAATCTTATCTAATTCTAGTTACCTCTTGCATCCTTTTAACATTCATATATTGTATACAAGGTGTTACTTTGATTTAAAAAAATCATGCAGTTGGAAATATATTTTACAAGGACATTAGTTTTATTTAATCTGATTATTAATTGTAACCATACTAGCTGTGCCCGTGACTTTGTTTGCGTAGAACTAAAATTCTAGCTAAACTAAATTTCATCTATTGGCTGTAGCGTGATGTTAAATAACCTAAAGCCTTCTTCCATAACTGCAACATAAAATGCAAAAATATTTTTTTGTAATCCGAGTGGTAGTTCATACGCGTTCAAACAAACTTTTCTGCTTTATAATATTAATATTAATATTAATAATATATATTTAAGTGAGACTGGAAATTTCTAACACTGGTTCCGTATGTGTTATGAAATTTTTATACCTTGAATGTTTGTAACATTTTTAATTACCTACCATTATCAAGTATTATTATATTCATTAATAATGCAATGGTTTAGCTGTCAGTATTTTTCCACGTGTATCCATACTATTGTATAACGAGGAAGCAGTTTAAATTTAATTAAATATAACCTCAGTATATTTTAATTAACTGTTACATAAAACTAACTTTTAGGACTGTAGGTCATTGGAAATAACCCTTTTGGTTTTGATTATTATCAGTCAGTTTGGAGGTATACATTTTAAATAATGTATTAGTTTGCAAGACTGTATTTTCAGATTTTTTTACAACAGGAAGGGGCCAATTTTTTGTTTCTATTTTTGAGACTAAGTGACTTTACATTTGAACAGATGGACTTAGTTTTTTTATTTTATTTTTATTAAGGGCTATATTTTCTTATGCGTCATGGACTATTAAATCTTCAAATTTTACATTCCTTAAAAATTAACCGCAAATAAACAATATGTGAAAATGTTCTACATGGCACGGTTGTTTTTTGTCGTTAGCAATTAACAGCAACAAGTTTACGTTAAAACTCTGACACGTGAAATTGAGCGTGAAAGTTAGTATGCGGCCGTATTTCGATACAAGGCTGTGATTGAAACTAGACTGTAATTACCAAATATTGGCCCCGATATATAAACTGAGTGTGCTCGTAAAATGGACTGCCTTGATTGACATGAGGTGCTGTTATTCTGCTAATAACTAAATAGATGAATAATATACTTGGTAATTAGATGAAAGCTATATTGACGTGGTAGCCTTCATGGTGCAGTGCTTGTACTGCTGTTAAACCAGGAGGTCACGTTTTAAATTCCTCACCCACGATTTACTTATGTGTGATTTTCTCAGTAGTTACTTCTGAGGCCATTGTTAGATATTCGGGATTAAGCGCCCATGCGCAAATCATATCCCCCATGTTTATTTATAGATATTGTAATAAATATGTTTTTATAAAATTAAGACTTAGTGGAGAATCTTTAATTCTATAATGGATTCATGTCTCTATAAAAATTAGAAAACAAAATATTTATAGAAATTAATATGATAACAAAATATTACAATGTCGATGTTAAACGCTATTAAGTATTTATAATGTAAATACAAGAACTTCCTTAAGAGAGATATGCATTTTGTAAACATTGTAGTAGGTATATCGTTTCCTTAATTTAAATTAGGGTAATTTTTTTTAATGATACGACACTAAATCATAACTTCTTAAAAATATCACGAAGCGTTGAATAAAATTAATATACCTAGTTGTAAGAATAGTATTTTATTAATCGTTCTTTTTTTAATTTAATGGCACTGTACAATCCAAAAACAATGGAGACCGTCAAGAAATCAGCTATTCATCGACAGTTGACGTAGTCACACCGTTCTGCAATTATTTTCACAACTGGATCTATTTTAGTTCATATATAAATCGACAAATCAAAAATAGACTTATTGCCACATATACGGTGGTTGCCACCCAGTCGGCTACAGATGTCTAGTAAAGATAAAAAAATGGGATGGAGAAGTCACTTTAACACTGGTGTATTGTTGTCGCGATTCTGTCTAATACAAAATTGTTTCGTGTACCTATTCATTTTTTTATCAATTATGTATATTTATAAACCGGATCTAGTTGTCAGTAAGTGGAATCGCCTCTTTTAATAAATCTCACTCCCTCTTTCGTTTACTCACGTACCTACTTTGACATCAAAAGTTTCTTGTATCACAATTCCCATCTACGCAAGGTTCTGTATTGGCCTCCCGGAACGTGACTGTTTATAAATTGCAACGAAAGTCTTAATATATCAAACGCGGACGGGTTTCAATACCTCTTTGGAACCATTTAGAACAATGTTCCATTTGAAGTAAATTGTCGTCTTTTATATCTGAACAGTTTTGACACGTTTCATTGAACACAGTACCTACTTATTAATTTATTAGTCAATTGTCGAGGAACGGCAAAAGGTTGAGTATCTTAAATGTTTTTTCACGGGTAGTATTTATTAACCATGACGAAATGCCTAATCAATAAATAGGCGAAGGCATTAGGGCTATTATTATCATTACATTTCATTACAAAGTGTTCCTACATAAAAAATTTGACACATTACAGGATTCAACTAATATATGTCAATCAACACTAGCCAAGCTGTCTTTTAACGTAACGTCAAAAATTATATGGGATGACACATGTTAAAGTGACTTTGACATTCTATATTGAATGTCATCCCAAGACAACATAGCTTGGGGCACCGATCACACTACTCATTATTGTTATATAATCGATTGATTTCGAAAGGCAACATGAGTTTATATAATTAAATCTAAATGTGTAGTAAAAGTCGGTTTGGTGAAAAATATTTACCTATCATCTTGTAGGTGGTTTTCGTAATTCGTCATTTATTAAGTAAGGATTTTCTCATCTTATAAGTTTCTTCAATGTTTACTCTACAATCGTCATTAATATTACAAGGCGGAAAAGTTTGTTTGTTTGAATACGCTAATCTTAAGAACTAACAATTGGATTCCAAAAAGTCTTTCTTTATTTGATAGAGCAATCATTGAGGAAGGCTTTTGGCTATTTGACATCATGCTACCACCAATAGCAACAAAGGTTGTAATGAAAAAGTTTACAAAAACGGACAAAAATTATTAAATAAGTTTTAGGTTCATACGAACGAACAAAGTATCATTCACTGTTAGCCTTGTCTAATAGCATATTACAATGTACAGTATATTTGAATAAACATTTTATGCTCATCTTTAGAAAGCGCATCAGATGAGAATGACCTGCCGCGACTGGTCAGATTTGGAATATGTTTTTTTTATGATAGTACTTGAATATATTTCTCAGTAAGGTTTATAGAAAAAAGAAACACATATAAAGTTGCGCGAAGAATTTAACTATTTTTGTACAACTTAAATTACTTTTGTGTGTGTAAGATTTTCTGTAGACTAAAAACGAATTATTCGAATAACACATTTGTAATCCTGTTTTGTTTTGTTCGTTATGTTCCTGGAAAACATAGCGGAAAAGTAGCTATAAAAGACATTATAGTTTAGTTATTGATTACAATGGGTAAATAATAGAATGTATTTTTATTGCTTGGAAAGACTAAAGAAACCCTAATATTATATTTTATCTTTGATAGAGCTTAATTAATTTATCTCAGATGTATCTAAAGATATATTATAATTATTGTGTTGTGCAATATTAAATACAACTAGATAATATCTATTTTGGTTAGGGATTTGCTAATCGGTGTACAAGAATGCAAACCGAGTGGATATTAAACAATCGACAGGTACCCAAGGCAGTCCGGTGAAGGCAGGAAGAATGCAGCGGACCTGTGTTAGTGGACCTTGGGTACATCGATGCTATCTTAAACATTTTTGATTGCGTAATATATACAGTGAAAAAGATTATTCTTTTATTCGATGGATAAAAGTTATATAAATATTCTAAATTAATAAGAATTATCTGCTGTTAAATAAAATAAGAACTCAACTGTTGTTCTTTTAACTTTAAAAAGCTTTTGTTCAAAATATATATAAATTGTTTACATTAGGCTAATTTACCCAACGCTATTTTTCTGTGTTCTGTAAACATATTAACATCGTATGTTACTGAACTCTCTTTTTAGTTTTTTTTGTATGGCTAGTGATGTCTGGTCACCAGATGAATGAGTGTTATTTTATCATGTGAACGCCATTCAACCAGCGCAGCTCTGGTTTACTCAATTTGGAATTATTTTTTTTGTATATCAATGTAGTTTATTCATCGTTTTATGTAATTGTACAATTATGGCATTGTTGTCTTTAAAATTTTGTAATAAATTTATTAAAATATAGCGATACATAGCTTAAAGGATATTCTTTCAATAAGTAATTAAATATATTTATCAAAAACTTATTTTTATATTTCAGTGCAAACCATTTAGTTTTTATTACAAAATTGAAGTCTGTATATGATGTTAAATACCAGCTTTTTACTAAATGCATAATGTAAGTATTTACGGTACTTACCTATATAAATTTTTTTGTTTTTACAATTTAGGTCTGTCTATTTGTTCCGGCTAATCTCTGAAACCGCTGGACCATTTTTGACTTGAAATTTCGCTGGCAGATAGCTGATGTTATCAGGAGCAACTTGCCTACTTTTATTTGAGAAAAAAATTAAGTTCCCGCAAAAGAAAGTTAGTACAGCTAGGATATATATATGCACATATATATTTTATCATTAAGGAAATATCGTTGTTTATCTTACGTAATAGGTCTAGCTAGATATCTGCCAACTATAATAAAATGCGATTAGGGATCCATAATATTATTTATTACCTTTCAGTGGCACTAAGTTGAATAGTGATTAGTTAGGAGTACGCTAGTGTTTTTTAATGTTTAGTTTACCCAAACTTTGGTTAAAGGTCACCAGGTGCCTTGGGTTTTATTGCATTGAATGATTTGTGATCCTCCTCTTGATTTTATTGCCTAACCAGTTTAATAAAGTAAATATAACTTGCATGTTACTTCGGATGATAACCTTTACGTCCATTACCACAGAGATGCTAACGATAGTTTGTCGTTGTTATAATAGATAGCACGCCGAGCTTTCGAATTCATTATGCTGTCCCAGTAAGATGGGCCTAAAGATTGTTTGGATTCATTACAAGACAACCGATGATATTTATAGAACCCATGATATTTTAGTTGGGAATTCAGTACTGTTATTTACATGTTAATTTTTATGTTGAATATAAAATTCAGGTATTATTTTATGAGAGAAAACTAAGTGTAATAACGAAAAAGATTGTAACGAAAGAAGACTTTTGATAAAATATTATACAGAAGTAAAAATTATCAATTGGGATCTAGTAAATAATCATACGAACAACTGATGCCGTTTTCATAATTATTTCTTAGTCAATAATATTCTATTTTTATTAAGTTCTAGGTATATTGTAATTAAGGCGTAAATAAACGTAAATAAATGCTACCCCTAGTGAAGAGATTGCATCTCAAATGCAACTGTTGATACACACTTATAGGTGTTTGGCGGCAGATTTTCTATTTAAGTGTGGTCGCTAGCTAATAAAAAAAGAAAGAGCTCTACCACCATGCTAAGGTTTCCTCACGATGCTTTCCTTCACCAAAGTCTCAGGTTCATTGCAGGTGGATTCGAACTCACAACCATTGACGGGGTGGCCGTATAGACTACAAACTGAGCCGTCATCGCTTTAAAATAAATTCCATTTTAATTATTCTGTTTCCTATTTACATTGATAGTCTGATTTTTTAGGTTTAACTTTTACTTTTTAAATTCATCACTTATTAACATTAGGTGTTTTATTGTTGCATACTAAACTACTATATAAAAAATCCCATGAGACGTGATGAGCAATGAACTGTTGTGAGCATCCTCGGCACACTTATACTTTCACAACCTTGAGGACACAACTGTACATATGATATAGAAACATGTGACTTCCAACCAAACATTGTAATCCTTTTTTTGGGTAGTTTTTACGCAAAACGTAAACGAAGTATTTATGTCATAGTTTTAAGCCCACAGAGTAACATTGAGTACTTGTGATAGGAACCGAGGATATATTCAAAGTTCTAGTTACGTAAATTCAAAAATATTCATTACTTGGAACTTCTCGATGCTATCTGCACTATACTCCCGTAGTGTTTGTTAATACAATTATTATTACCCCTTTTACTAATTATTCTCAAACAAATATATCTAAATTGATTAATAATCAGAAACACAGATTATAAATCATACAATTAAAAAAAATAGATGTCTTAGCTACATAGCTTTGCTCGGTCTTTGGAAAAAAAAAATGTCTATGTAGGTAATTTCTGAAAGTAAAACATTATTAAAGTATTAAATATTACCCAAATGGTAAAAATAGTATACGTGAAACCAATAACAAAAATATATGTAGGGGTACAAGAAATAAGAATTGCACACTTTAAAGTATGAAATAGGTATATTATATTCAACCTAATTGATATGAAATAAAGGCTGGCAACGCACCTACTATTGTGGTATTGTGGGTGTACATGGGCGGCGGTGATCACTTACTATCAGGTGATCCACTTGCTCGTTTGGCCCCTATACCGTAGAAAAAGAAAACTGTTTGTCTACAAATTTAAATAAAAAAAAACCATTTAGGGGTTAATATATGTAGGTGCTGACTTTTGCAAATCGCAAATAAGAAACATAAGTTTGTTCTAGTTATCACCACAGACAATTAGTTTCATACGGTAGACCATATACAAAACTCAATATTTCAAAAATGTAATTAAAAGATCAATTTCTTCAAATCGTGTTCAACAAAATAACTTAGGCACTAATAAATTGCTCCACGTTCAAAGAAAACAAAGCGGTGCCAATCTTAAGACAAAAAGATAGTAAAATGTTTTCTCATATGAAAATAAAGGTACTGTGTAACGCTATATTTTTGTTGTTACCTTGTAGGTAGGTAAATAATACTGCCACGACTGCAAGATACAGAATATAATTTGTTCACGGAGGGAGCTAAACCCATGTAACTCAATTATAATTGACCTTTGCTCCCAACGGGGACAGGGCTTGTTTTATATGCCGTGCTATGGAACATCGTCAGTGAATATGTTCACATCTTTAGATAGTAATTCTCGATTGTTTATATAACCACGATACGTTTGAGCTGATAAAATTTTGGTATAGTATTAAGTCTAGTGACAAATAGATTAAACCAGTCTAAATTTGTGTGTTGTTGATAGATTAGCAATATTATGGATTAGCGTACTTTTTTTCCTAATATGGCATCTGCCTATGTAGGTGATTTCGCCAATATCATGTGTGAATAAAGTATACAAGAAACGGATACGACGTAACACACAGCCTCGAAACAATATTCATAGTATATTCCACCATAAAATTGAAACAATGTAGTTACAATATTTCAATGGCAACAAAGAATATAACATGGTATGTGTTATACTTTTATATAAAGTATACTGGAATGCCTACTTATCTAAGTACTTTGCTCTCATTAATTTTTTTTGTAAGTTTCAATGACGGGTTTTTAAGAGCCAAAAATGTTGCCTTTTATTAGCTAAATGTTAATAATGAGCTAATTAGATTTATCTTTTACAGTTGTTCGTCTTCATGACGACCTGTTAGGTGTCAATGTAGACAAAATTTACAGGTATTCTCTTCGATATGAAAGTAAGTTACATAATGCGTTTAGAGTTTAGAATACAGGCGGAAAGTATCAAGCATGACAGTATCAAGCCGGCAAGAGTTCTCTCGATGGTTACTGCTGTATTTGGACTGTAATTAGGTACAGTGCCGTCACTATGCCAAGCTACCATAAAAAAAACTTACGTTAGGCGTTAATATCATTGAACCACGAGTCATTTTAAATATATTCATGTATTAATGAATTGTTTTTATCACCAAATTACCTTAAATATTGTTGATTTAAAAAAAACCATTTGATTCTTTACATGGTCCTTGTTAATTGCTTTATCAACTTAATTTACTGCTATACTCATAATTTGTTAAACTTCATGTACCAAACATACACCTGACCCTAGATTTATCTATGAATAAAAATGGTTGCCAAGTTAGCGTTAGCAGAAAAACAGAGCGAGAGGCAATCTTATAAGAGTATGTAAGGATATTATTTTAGATATGTCGGTAAACAGTTACTTAATTTTACTAGAGGATACATACATAACAAACCTATAATTGACATGAAAATTGTATGCATTTGGATTGCGACTACCAAACAGCAAGTGTATTATCTAACAAAGAGGTAAGCTAAGGTTCTTTGCATTCCACAATAAATAAGTCTATATAGAATATTTAAGAGGAACGAAAGGAAATTATATGCGCGCCCATCATGCTTGTTCGGATCAACCTGTCAGCATTCTTTTGTTTTGATTTGGATCAACCAGCGAATATTTTGACTAATTAAAGGCTTACAAGCCAGCATGACGATGACTGGCGATGAATTGTCGATATCTCCATGATTACTGTAGTTTTAAGATTATAAGGATATTATCATTAATAAAATTAACACCAAAAAAAAATATATATATTTATTATGATACTAAGTTTGTAACAAGTCTTCGTTGTTCTTGTAAACAGAGTGTGGTTCCCTCACACCCGACAACTCAAGCAAATTACTTAAAATCTTCATCAGTATCATTTGATCACTTTCGCATAACTTTACACTAATCATGGACTTATTTTGTCTTCTTTAAAATTTAGAACTTCTAACAAGACTTACAATTCCGCATTTTACACATTCAGTCATTTGCAGTTGACCTTAGTAGGTCGTCGCACAAATTGAATTGGTTTGGTCCCACAAAACAATTGTCCAGGACGTGATCTATTATATAAACTAGCTTACTAACAGAAAAATAATAATTTTTTTTACTGAAATTTGCTCTAAATATTGTTTTCGAAATATACATGTAGGTACCTACTTGGAGATGGATTTCAAAATTGAGTGTGGTGGATAGCTATGCGGGTGTTAGTAAATTCCCTACCACTGTACATACTATAGTTTCATTTCAATGTATTCCTTACGAAAAAAACAGACTCATTACTAGTTTATATACAATTGACACATTGTTTCTTCAACAAATGTGAATCTAGCATCACAGTCACCTGTAATTTGTCTGATTTCGTCAGTGTCACCAAAACTTCGTCATTTTGCATAATCTTTAGCCATTCTTAGTAAATCGCTTATCATCAAATAGGTTGTATGAATGAATTCATGTGAAACTGCTAGGTTGTTGTACTGCACAGTTTCACTTTCGCAAGTTCAAAGTGTTAATGTTGCCATGTGGTGCTACCTGGGACACAGTCGGTGCATTTTATCATTACGTTATTGACATATTGTATACCGGATTTCACTTTCCGAGAACTGCGTTGTATTTGGATTTATGTATTTCCATACTTTACAATATTAAATACGAAAATTTAAAGGTGTTTGGAGATTGATAGAGGCAAAGGTCGATTGTAAAAGTACTATCGCCACGTTTATTTCTGCGACAGAGCAGTTCCAATCTGAAGAGTGTATTTGGAAATGATTATTTGGTTCAGGAAAGATTATGGTCTTTTTTCAGATTAGTTGCTAATGGTTATTAACTACAGTAACCTCTTAACAGTAGATAAATAATATGTCTGTCTGTATCGAATACCTTGTACGAAGTGTGACATTGTAGGTGAGCAGTACTAATTTTATTTTAGATTTACTAGTTATACTATTTTTTGATATCTGCCTCCATTCTTACTTGAAATATTTATATTGGGTCGGTTTTGGATATTATTTTATTTCGGCCATATAGTAGTCACTGTGACGAGTATGGAGTTCCGTAAGACACTTCGTTGTAATCATGTATTTTTAATTGTACTGTTTGTACCTGGCAGGTTATTATAACATTGAACAGGTTAAGTTTCATGAACAAAAAAAAATAGATTATTTTTTATGTATAAAAAATTACTGAAACTAACGAAAAAGTTTGGTACTCTCTACAAAAATGTACTACAAAAAAGGGGATTACTGTGACAATCGCAATGAAAAAAAAAAATTGTGTCGTTTATTGCAGACCAAACGCGGTGTTTTAGTAGCAAAAATTTGGTACAATCATTCTCAGTCATGAAATTCTTACGCTAAAGATGCTGTTCGCTCACTTCGGTCTGTTGGAGATAAGGCTAATACCATTTGATTATAAAAAAAAAGATTTTTTTACCAGTCCAACCTCTAGACGAAGGTGTGAGAATATTTTTCTCTAAGTTTGATGTTATAATGCCGTTTTGCTGGACAATAGTATCTCGCTCTTCGAACATTTGATAATGATCCCGACTGATTAATTGGGAACAACGGCGGTTGACCTCAGGGTTAGAATCATTGCTTCGGCACCATAGAAGAAGATTAGTCATATTTCGTAACATTTTACATAACATAAATATCATATTCATAATAGAACGTTGAAAAATTCATGAGTGAAAGTAAATGGTACAGTCTATCATCTACTAAATGATTCGAAACTTCCTTTTCCTTTCTCCGTTATCTATTCAGATTTAATTGTGTTTTTTATGTGATACGTATGCTAAGCATTATTAAACAATAGAATAAATATCTCTATTAATAAAATGAGATCATAGTATTTAATTTTACTGGTTTTGCATTATTAATTTTTGGTATTTATTAATCATTTCTAATAATCATAAAGTTGGCAAGCATTATCTATCTCTAACTAACTGATAGTAAATCTTAGCCTCCGCGACTAAGTTACTTCATATACACTAATAACAAAAACCCCATATAGATGTAACATCCGAAAAATCTATTGTCACTGAAACAATTATTGAGGTATTTTAGTTTAAAATGTACGCAACAATGACTAGTTAAATCATTTGCAAATATACAATTGCGTACAAGTTACATACTGTATAACAAAATAAATATACATACATATATGTAGGTATACATATATTATAAAGTGGAAAAATTGTTAGTTTGAACGTGCTAATGCTAGGTATTACTAGTTGGATTTTAGAAAATCTTTTTATATTTGATAGAGAAATCATTGAAATAGGATTTAGGCTATTTAACATAATGTTACTACTAATAGGAGCAAACCTGAATTGAAAAAAGGTATCAAAACGAGCAAAAAATAATTAAATAATATTTAGTTTCACGGGAACGAAGTTGCAGGCTCAGCTAGTATGTATATATAGGAGACTTCAATATAGTTATCGTGATATCTTCACATCACGTAACAGACCTTCAGACTGCAAACTTGGCATGGATACTTCTTTCACGACGTAAACTCCAACTAAGAACGGATTTTACGTTAATGCGTGTTTGATGGGAAAAATACGAACCAAATCGAAGGAATGAGCTAGTTCAAAGCAAAACTTGCTGAAATATAATATTATTTAGCGGTTAATTATACAAGTTGTAATGTATAGTAGTCATTTATTGTTTTGTGATGAATTAACAAATCAATGAATTTGATATACTCGTACTTTTTAGAAGTAAAAACGTTCTCTCCGTTTTTGTATGGTTCCATAGAAGTGTGCTTTCTTTATTTTATATTTGAGATCACCTCCTTCCCCATGAGCCGCGAGCTCAAACTTAAATTATTAATAAACCCTATTACATTACATCTATTATTAATAATCATGTAATTACCATCTAAAAGTCTTATAGAAAACCTACTAATTGATTGTACCTTATACCTAATAAACGATTTACAATAAACTAAATTTACATTAAGTGGTAATCCATATCTGTAAGTATATATGTGAATCTGTACTGTGCTGATTGTAGCCGATATTTTAAATAAAATATTATTAGCATGGTCGTATCTTCAGTGTAGCGATTTTTATAACCATCGTTTTATTACTGACACAACTTGTTTGACGCTCAGTCGAATGACACATGATGTAACGAGGGTCGATTAACTCTCATTGAGCTAACAATTTGGCAAGGTGAACGACAATAAACTGGCAAATAACTATAAACACTATACCATTCATATATATTATATGGTACTTATAACTTAAGTAAAACACAAAATATTATTTCAAAAATATTACTATACTAGCTGTGCCTAAAAATTATTTATGCATTTTGCCCGTTTTTGTAACTAGTTTAAATACAGTTCTGCTTCTATTGGTGATAGCGTGATGTTAAATAACGTAAAGCCTTCCTACATTGTTTCTCTATGAAATACAAAAATTACTTTTGAAATCCGTCTGGTAGTTTCAAGATTAGCGCAATCAAACAAACTTGTGCGCTTTATAATGTTAATACTAAATATGTATAGAAAAGATTGTATGTATAGAAATTTTATGAATGTACATAGATCATTTGTAAAGTATGTAGGTGGTTGAATAATTATTCCACTTAAATCACGTATCCCTCTTACTTTTAGTATTTTAGTAATATTTCGTAATTTGGACATTTAGTACCAAACACTGATTTATGTGCATACACAACAATGTTATGCATGTAGAGTACAATGATCTTATCGCAGCTCCAATTATTGATACAATTCTTGGCACCAAGTTCATATTTGGTAATAGGTTTCCTATTGAATTTGTAATTATTTTAGTCCTTTTATATAGTAGCGTAACTATATAAAATATATAGGTAGGTAGGCGACCCTTTGAGGATGACACTCGATCGCAAAAGTGTAGAATGTAGCCAAATATTTGCACAACTAGGATGGTGTAGGGTTTTTGTGTATAATTATAAGAAACGATGGCAGCTTAATTGGTAGAGTGTACGGACGCCGTTCCAATGGACGTAAGTTTGAATCCACCTGCAATGCGCTTTTGGTAAATGAAAACATGATAATGAAACCATAGCATGGTAGTAGAGCTTTTTTCTAATGCCCGCCTGGCTAGCTGCCACCCATAAGTTGAAAATATGCTGCTAAATACTTATAGGTGTATTCCGGCAGTTGTACTTGAGAGCCAGTCCCCCCACTAGGCTTAGTCACCATCCACCAGGCCACCATCTTTGGCCACATCATCACTTAAGATGAGGTGAGATTGTGGCCATAACGCTAAACCTAGAAATTATAAAAAAAATAGTAAGAAACAATTAAAACAGATCATTTACTTAAAGGGGTAACACATATTTTTCCCTTTTTTATGTGTGTATCAAATTTATACTATGGAAATATTTTTGAAACGGGGAAATAGTCATCTTTTTTACAATTCATAATAAGATTGTATAAGTGATTATGCAGATATTAATAAATATCGGTTACCACGTAAAGTGGACTGGCCAGAGATCTTTTTGTATTTGATAGAATGATCATTGACGAAGGCTGTAGGCTATTTAACATCACCCTACCACAAATAGGAGCAAAGTCGTATTGTATGTATGTAAAAAAATATTTAATACCTTTTTGTTTTACCCGAAGTCACGGACAAAGCTAGTATATATATATATATATAACCATGCGATGTTAAATACAACAATAGGATGAGAGAAACACGTTATAAAACTCTATTGCCTTGGGCTTATTCATAAATCGTATAACATTGATGATTAGGTAGGTATAAAAAACACTTGATTCACCAAAAGCATGCGCCGGCACCATATCCTGTCATAAGCAAGGCTGAGATAAATTATCACTGTCATCTCAAACATAGCTTATCAGTATCACTTGAATCTCAGTGATACATGACCTTGTTTGTCGTACGGCCATGGATATTCTGGTTATATTCTACATCAAAATATATCATTGATGGATTACCTCTAAGTTTCTGGGGATAAACAACATTTGGTCGATTTGGTAAACAAGGAAATAAAAATTAACCCTAAATTTGTATTCTAATTTTTAATAATATTAGTATTGACCAAATAAATAATCTTTTAACTTTTACACAACACTGTATATATTGGAATAAATCAATATGAGTAGTGTCAAAAGGCAAAAATAATAACATTAAACAATGTATTAAGGATCAAAATAGGATAACAAATATGTGTTTATAGTTCTTTTAAAATATGAATTAAATACGCAGGTAATAAAATAATTATTTTCTCATTAAAAACATCTAAATCAACACCGCATATAACTTTTCGTTAATTATAAAGTTATACTAATATTTTTCATACCGTGTCGATAATTTAAGAAGATCCACACTACTATAACTGTTATACGGTTTTATTTTATTATTTATTAAATAATTACAGACAAAAATATAGATATCGAGCGTACTGTCGCTTAATTTAAAGGTACTTTTAATCCGATGGTCAAGGTATTTGTTACAAATTTGCGTGATCCACTATCGCAAAATTGTGTAAATATATCATATTAAAGTATTTGATTTATAGCCATCATAGTAATACGAATAAACATATTTTTAAGTTAGATAGTTGCTCTCTCTAAAATCCCAGACTTATAAAACGTTTTAAGAGCGATTTAAGGAATTATAGAAAATTCCTAATGAATAAAATATCTGCCTCTATCTAATAATGTATTAAGATTGTTTGTTTTGTTTTATTTACTGTAGGTAAATAAAATCTAGAACGTAAAATGTAATTATTATTATGTTATGATATTGGTACGGAATACTCTTGTTATTTATTTCCTGGAAGCATTGATATTTATTTATCTACTAAAGGTAAACCGGTAAAGGAAAGTATACACTTAAACTATTATATTTTATGGTTACTAGCTATATTTCTACAACAGGTCCGGCTTTTAGTTAGGAAACGAAAAATTATATGTATTATTTTTACATGTATTTTATTTTAACAAGAGTATCGCCACTATGGGCCAAAGATTCGATTCACTCAAAACCAATAGCTGGAAAGCAAATTTGTGAAATTACCTAAATCAAGTTTAACCGCAAATAGATCAAAAATATTTTTCAATAACTAACTTAATTTTGTTTAGTATGTTTTAGATCGTTACCGAAAATTTTGATTTCTGTAATATTTTCGTGAAGATTTAATTTTGCGTATATATTGTTGTTACTTTGCAAATATCTTCAGAACTAACTTCTGTTATCGGCATTTGATTAATAAGTTCTAAATATATAACAACTTGAAATAAACTAACGTTTGAATTAATTATATTCTCGTGCTTGTAATTTTTTCTCAGATATTTGGATAAATTCGGTAAAATCTGGAGGAGACAAATCTCTACGGCTTTATTAGGTTACCATTTAACCACACTTTGCTTGATATTAAATGAGGATGCAGCCAAAAACATGTAAAACCATGTACCAGAATAATCCTATTGATGTTTGTAAACAGGTTAGCAGGCAAAATGCTGTCTAAATCCTTCAGGCTACCAGTATAGTCAGTTTGAATAAAATAATAAAACTCTGAATTTACCAAAATTTGGTTCATTTTCGTTTACTGGCTAATAAAAACCGATAGATGTATTGTTTTGGTAATTCGAGATAGTAATACTTGACGGAAATAAAACACACAGTTCATATTCACTTGATATTTATTTTTATTTTGTGTGGCGTTGTATGTTCACTAATAAATAAATTACTATACTACGTATATTTATTTGTTACAAAGACGCAAATTAAATAGAAGAAAATTACTTTTGTTGCGGCAAAGTTCAAATTTATAAAAAGTATCTATTTATACATTTTTCTTGAGTGTCTACTTCATTTATATTTACTTCTAATAACAGTTTTCTAATGGATCTATTCAGATTTTTAGTAATTGAACATATAAAAATATATCAAATTATAAAACACAGTACTGTGATTGAGAAAAATAATTTTCATTTACAGAACACCAATAATAACATGTGCAATAATTAAAGATCTGTTTTGTTTCATGTTTATTTACGCTATAAAATAACCGTAGAGCTGTGATCGTCAAACCCAGTCAATAAATTTATATTGTTCGATGTTATATAACTATACCGCTTTCTAATCTGTTATTACTACACTTCTGTTCTTTTCTATGTATACTTAGTTGCATAGAACTCAAAATATTTAATAATTTCTGCACGTTTTCCTAACTTTTTTCAATATAGCTTTGCTTCTTTTGGTGGCACCGTGATGTTAAATTGTCTAAAGCCTGCGTTAATAATTGCGCTATTGAATACAAAAATGATTTATGAAATCTGACTTGTAGTAACTGAGATTAGTGCGTTCAAACAAACAAACAAACTTTTCGGCTTTAATATAGGTTATATTAATATATTATTATAAGTTGTATAAAACAGTTCATACAACCATAAACGATTCAACATTACAGTGCAATACATAATCAGTACAAGCTGATCATTATGACCATTCTTTGTAATAGCATTCCAAAATAGTCATCATAACTCCTTATCTATCCTCTATAAATATGATTATTTTCTTAATATTTCACTGTCAATATTATTTAGTTAGTTTGAAAGATAAACTTATGCATTGCGTATATTGAAAGAAGTCAGTATCATACATTTAACGGATAAAATATTAACATGGGAAACAAAATGCCTGGATAATAAAATAAATTGTTGTTTCGATGGTTGTTAATATATCAATCTGAAGATTTTATAGTACCTATATATCTTACAACTTGAAAGAATGATTTTTTTATACTTAAGGTTTGCAATATGGCCATAATCTCACCGGATCTTAAGTGACAATACGACCCAAGTTGGTAGACACGCTAAACCTGTGGAGGAACTGGCTCTCAAATGCAACTGCCGGAACACACCTATTGGTATTTGGCGGCAGGTTTACAACTTGAAGGTGGTAGCTACCCAGGCGGGCGTTAGAAAAAGCCCTACCACCATGCTATGGTTCCCTCACGATGTTTTCCTTCACCGAAAGCTCAAGCTCATTGTAGGCGCTTGGATTCGAACTCACGTCCCTTGACGCGAAGCCGTACACACTACCACTGAGCTATCATCGCTTCAAATGTATGTGTTTTAACTATCCTCATTTCATTTTAAATGAATGACAATATTCTAAAAACGTTTTAAAATTACGACATGCGTCTCCTCACTTTACATGTGAATGTAAATGTCTACGTTGAATCAGAGCACGTGTCCCCGAATACCAAACGGCTTTGATGGTTTACTTTTCTAATTGCACATGAGTCTGAGATAACGGTATTGTGTTTCTTCTGTAGTTATTACAGTAATACTTATAATTAATAAGAAAAATATTCCTGATTACCCGAAAAATATAGTAATCAATCACTATTTCTTATTCATATAAATCGATGTGTCTTGTTGATATATAAGTTATATTTAGGGGTATTTTATTTACAAAGAATCAAACAAAACTTGACTAACAAGAGATTATTGTGAGAATAATTTTGGTAAATTCTTTTCGGCCTCGTCAACAAAAATAAATCAGAGTCGGGCGAGCCTATCCTATGCGCAAAGTTGTCTTAGTATACATATAAATTGTGGTATGAATTAGGAACCGTATAATGAATTAATTAATACAGCAGCCTAGACGTGATGTTGGATATAAAACTACAGAACAGGTTCCAGTAATGACCACAAATTGATAGTGAAATCAATGCAAAGACTAAGGTTGTTTGTTGTACCGTTATCCCACGGTCAGTGGGCCACTTTTTACCATTTATTGGGCACGTTGATAAAAATGTCCCTAATACTAGTGTATTTGGTGCCAAGAATACAACTAACAATACAATGTTTTTAAAATCTTTGAAGAAATTAAAAAGGTATTTTTTCATGTTTTTTTTTAGGTTATGCTTTATTTAATACAAATCGTATATTCATATTGATTGTTGATGTTGGGAAAATATATGACGTAGTGTTGATAACGTATGTTAGTTATTATACGTACTATTAATGTATATTATTACGTATAAATAATTACTTAAACACCTTGTTAAAAGGTAATATCATTACTAAAGGACGTTGTTTTATATCACGCTAGTATTGAGATTATAAATTATAAGTTTCCTATAAATATAGAGGAATGCCAATTTCTGATAGAAATAGAGTTCGTAGTCCATTAGTAGCAAACCCTACTAGTTTTCTATCATTGATTTTACTGAAATAAAACTAATTTAAACGGATTTTATCGCGGTTATTTATTAAATTTTGATCCCGACGTTTCGAAAGCTTTTCAGCCTTCGTGGTCACGGGGCGGACTGAGGTGTAGGTTGTCCAGAAAAGTTTATGTTACCTACAGGCTGAAAAGCTTTCGAAACGTCGGGATCAAAATTTAATAAATAACCGCGATAAAATCCGTTTAAATTAGTTTTATTTCAATGAATAATATTCGCGTAAACCTAAGAAATCATTGATTTTACTGTTTTCAAGTGCGATCTATGCCCACGATTGACTTTTGGGTGATGAGTATAATTGTTAGTAAGGCGTCTGGGTGTTAAAGGTTTATGTAATTTCCACATATCAAGCTAGTATAACTCTAGTAAAGTTACTACACACAACACACTAGTAAAGTATAGTAAAACACGACTGTCATGAGATAGACTTTCCCATAGGCTACTAATAATTTTCTTAATAATTTCATTGAAGCTGTCTCTATTTATTGTGCTAAAGATATTTTTTTATGATATTGGATGAACAGATTACTTTGTTTTTCTTATATATATTTTTATTTTTGTTATATTTACTAATATAATAATATTATTTTCGAAGTGATGATAGCTCAGTGGAAGTGTTTTCGGACAGTCTTGAGTCAAACCCTGTAGTATGTTTGAGGTTTGAGAGAAGAAAGGTATCATAATGAAACCATGTCATGGTGGTAGTAATTTCCTTTGTTCCACTGGCTAGCTACTATTATTATCAAGTTGAAAACATTTATAAGTGAGAGCCAGTTCCCCACTATACTAAGCCAAACCTATCAGAAAATTATTTATATGTAGCATAGTAACTCATGAATTTGTACTAGGTATATGTTTTTATTCGTTTCTCTATTATCTATCAGAAAATTATTTATATGTAGCATAGTAACTCATGAATTTGTACTAGGTATATGTTTTTATTCGTTTCTCTATTATCTATCAGAAAATTATATATATGTAGCATAGTAACTCATGAATTTGTACTAGGTATATGTTTTTATTCGTTTCTCTATAGCATACCCTAGTAGCTGTGCTTTGTTCCAGTCTGGGAGTACTATAGTAACAAACACTGCAAAAGTGCATTCATAATGAGGAAATGCTCTAGAAAACTACGGTTATTATTACAAAATCCCCCAGTTATGAGTTGCAATGTTTAATTTATATGACTTGTGTAGTCGTTAAGGTTATTGTACTCATGTAATACGTCAGATTAACTATTTTGTAATAGGTTTTTAAATATATTTTTGCAAGTAACCTTCTTTCCAACACTTAATTAGTGTTTCGATAATAATTGTAATATTGTTGAAATAATTATGAATAAAGTATTATATGAAAGATTGTAATGTTAAGGCTAGATGATGAAAATGATTTGCTTTATAAGTTCTGATCTATTATAGTTTGTAGCTGTGGTAATGAAATCAGTATAGATATAATTATTACGAACGATATTGCAAATGTCAAAAGCAGGTCTATATAAATAAAATTAAATGCTGTATGTTGATAAACGCATCACATGAGAACGGCTGGATCTAGTTATTATGTTAATAATAATCCGAATAAGGGTTAATAGAGAAAAAAATATGAAGATTGGGAAATAATTCAAAATTGCGTAAATAAATCTTTTATAGAAAACTAATGTTTTTTAATTTTCTATTCGTTCTTTCATCGTTTATCCTATTGTTTTGAGTTCATAGTTGTAGTTGGAATTGCATTAATGTTTCTCGTACAATACCTAAAAACCACTATATAGAACGCAAGACATTTGAGCAAATCAGTGTATTTCATGTCATTTAGCGGCAGTCCCTATGATTTTAGTTTATTATAGAAATGATTCCAAGCGAACATCTAGACTGCATATCATTACACTTTTTCAAAAAATCTTTATTGGTAATAATAATACAATAAAAGAAAATATGTACGTTTACCTACACAATATGTAATTAAAATAATAACTAATGAAGTGTTGAGCTACTGTGATAACAATAAATTCAGCTTAATTAAGAATTTGTAGCTACCGTGGAACAACAAAATAAATTTTCCGAAGATGCGGATACCAACTTGCACAATAATTATTAAAACTAGGTTGACATTTTCGTTAGATGTCTGAAAGGAACACAATGAGTTTATAATGAAACTACTATGAAACTAACTAAGGGGAGTGAAATGCTTTAAATTGAAATAAACGGTCTTCTAGGGATTTACGATTATTATGGGGCTATTGCTTGCAATATTAATGTTATGAACTACGAATGCTATTGTATATTACCTATACATACTTTGTTTTATCGTCAAATTATTAAGACCATGAATAACAAAAAAGCATAAATTACAAGCCATATTAATCAAGAAGGTGGAATTAAATATTACAGTATTTAATTAATCGTTAATTAATTTCTACATCAAGCACGTTCGCAAAGTGAGTTGCGGTCTCCAAAACTGCAGCCCTTAATTTATCTTCATAAAATACTAATTATAATTGAAAAATAAATACAATATTTCTGTATTAAATAGTATTTTTGTTGTTTGATGGATTAATACTTAACCAGTACTCTATATAGTTATTTAATCATATAGAGCCTTTACGGGAAAAACATCGTAAGCGCGAATAATCTTAAATGTTTTTATTGTACCCTCCTAAAAAGAAACTATAAATTAAAAGCACTATATTGATAGTTACTATTTTAATAAATCAGTGATTAATTATGAAAGACAAGTCATAGTTTTTCATAAAAATATCATAAATTATCGCTTACGATGTTGTTTTTGAAAAAGCTCGATATTATATATTGGTACGTTGTTGGATTACGTATTGGTATGTACTTACATACAAGCATGTACTCGTAGATGTCTATGCGACAGCACTTTCTAACTCCACATGATAGAAATCATGACACGTTGTGTTAACGTTTCCCATTTCTCACACAGCTTTCGTGTTACCAACTTTGAACAAGTATCAAATACCTCGCTTTATATAATTACATTACAGTTTATAGTAATAAGTCATAATTTTAAGTTTTAGATGATATATTTAAAAATAATAATTGGCTGTAGCTATTGCTAATAGTCATAAAAAATACAAATAAATAAAAGTAGAAATTCCTTATACAATAAAATAATAAATAATAATGAAATTTAGAAAATGATCTTATGACTATTTTCATAAACATAAGGTAATCCATATTATTGTATACTATTGTTTTTATAAAATGTCGAATGATTTTCGTAGATAAAATAAATGCTTTTAGTCAACAATTTGCTTTAAATATTTTTTTGTAAATTTCAGTATTTTTACTAATTTTGACAACATATAGTATGTGTTATACATATAGTACATACCTATAAGAAAACGTAAATAATTTTTTGAAATTTCATATTGCGTTTAAAAAGATGAAACAAAGTGGGACACTGAACTGTACAACGGTTTGCGTCGATACAATTTAGAGTTTGTCCCCTAAAGGAATGTAAGTATTTATTTACAGAATTTGCGAGCACTTGTAAATCAAACGACCCGTGTCATATTTTAACTACCTATTTTGAAAGGAGGTCGTTTAAACGCTTTAGTAAATTCTGTTTCGTTACAGTTTGATACTTTTGCTGTTATTACAAGCCATAGTTATTGTAATAGAGTTACATAAGAAATGTGAAATTACTATCATTAATTTATCAACGATATGATAAAGTTACCTAATATTGTAATAATATGAAATAGTTTTAGTAATTCATACTTTTAGATAAAGTAATAATATTTATTTTATTATAAATTTAAAATGGAAAATCTTGAGAGAATATTAAAATAAATCTATTGGTACATAACATTTAGAATTCAAAAGACTTACACGTTATATTGTCACTTTATGTAGAGGATATTGGGTTGAGTGGCAAAGTTCTAATGATTTTCTAAACGAATGTGGTTAACGGTTCGTTTGAACTAGTCTCGCAATCTTCTACTTGTTACGAGACGCTTGTAAAGTTCACGCTATGATTACCTTCGAAACAGTAATTTGATTACAAAGGGCGACATTAATTACTCCTTTTGAGGTTTATATTTGTGGTTTCTTTTGGTATAAATACTCATTTCGTTGTTCGCTTCAAAGCATTCACGTAAAGTTCTTTGATTGCTGCATGTAGGCCAGGAGGACCATGGTCGGCGAGGTCGATGACCGGACCCCTCCCTACGCCTTCGTCTCTAAACCCTGTACTACTACACTTGTGTACGTCTTCATAGTGTATTGCATGAGGTATTCGAGTTTCATTGTAAGATCAAAGTATAGCTTTCTTTATTTGATTGAGTAAAAATTGTTTTATTTTTATTTTACGCCTGCACTGCAATTACACGAGATTAAATATTATAGTTACATGTGAAAATAATAACAAACATTTGATAGTGCAATATATTTTGTATTACTGAAGAAATGTAGGGTAAAATAATTCATAGATATTGTGTTTTTGATGTTTAACAACCATTTCACTTAATGTGATGTGCATTGCGGTTGAAGGTTCTAACTCGCTCTGCCCGTACGGAACTGGCTGTCAAGTACAGCTTAGGTAATGACGACAACTTTGCAAATTACTTACAGTGCCGTAGGTTCATCCCAAGGTTTTCCTTTATAAAAGCTCCCTCTCTATGTCTAGTAACCACAAAATATACACTGGTGATAATCTCAACAATTTGGTACACCATCGCCTCTTAAAAAATGTCAAGCTGAAAGAAATAAGACAGCATCGATAATTGAAGCAAATAATTTGCAATACTAAAATGTAAGTAAATGCCTGTACAAAATTTTAAACATGTGTCTTGATTTATATCTTGTTATTAAAAGAATTAAATTAAAACAATTAATTCTTAAAAGGTGCTAAACATTTAAAAAACCTATTATTGGCGCGGTTTAACGATTTAAAGGACATTAAAATATCTTGTAACCTGAATAGCCTCGGCTAATATTAGACAAAGCTGTCCCGATTGTGATCGAGGTTAATCGAGTTATCTCGATAGATTGTAGACCTCAAAGCTGACCTGCTAAATGATGGACTATTTCCTCTCTAATTAAACTTGTTCGCTTGAGAAAAGCTCACAGATTTCAAAAGCTTTTTACAAGTAAAGCAATTAACATAACTGCTTGCAACTTAGTCAATAGTGATATAGTTTACAAAGTTAAGAGTACTTTTAAATTTATTTAATATGTATATGTCAATATAATACTTTATTCCTAGTAATTTATCTTTTGCATGCTTCACTTACTAAGGATATAAATTTTATGTGAAATTTGAGATGGATGTCGATAAGCATATGACGGTAGCTGGGGAAACCATGTGCGAGAAATAGTATAACACTCTCCGATATAATCATTGCAACACGTATATAGGTCTTTTTCAACATTCAGTTGAAGGTTCAGCTGTAATAGATGCACATGTGAATAAATAAGATGTTTATATAAATCCTATGGTCTACGTAAATAAAGCCACTGGCGATAATCTAATAAAAAAATATATTTAAAAATATATCCAGTTCAATAAAAAATATGTCTTATTGTGCTGGTACCTATAAAGTTACATTTTGTGTTTGCTTATAACTACTATAATAGAGTTAGTGAAGTGCAGATTATGTTTGAATACAAGCGCATTTTTACTGAAAACGTACAGTCTTCAATAAATAAGTTGTAGAAATTATAAATGCTGAAATAAACGTACAAAGTAAGAAGTGAAAACTGGATTGGATTGCAAGGTTCATTTCCTAGTTGACTATCAGTCAACATTCTTAATTGCGGTCACGGCACCACAAGTCGGGCAGTGTACTGGGATTACACATAAACATTCTCGTGATAAATAGTGACGGAGAGTTAACCATTATCCTTTCAACTAACGGATCTATTGACGAGCACATGTTAATGATGTAGGCTGAATTCCAACTGTATAATTCTGCGCAAGACGAATTCGAATTTGTATACGTGTATTTGTTCAAGTGTGCGAATTGGTACTTTATTTGCTTCAAATGTGATTAAACATCCTTACTGATATTATAAAATTGAAAGTGAGTTTGTTACGCTCTCACGCCTAAACCGCTGAATAGATTATGATGAATTTTCGTATAGAGCTAGATGGGAACTTGGAGACGGTGATAGGCTCCTTTTTCTCACGAAAACCTTATTGGAAGTGGAGTAAAGGGAGGGACGACCTTTGTATGAAACTTTTCATTGCGTAATCTGATATGTTTGACAAAGTTAATATTAACGCGAGCGAAGCCGCACGTAAAGTTTGGTATAGACTATAATTTAAATTCCTTACAATCAAAATGATAATAATTTAATTGTGACCGTTTCGATCACCATTATTAAGAATATTATACAAAGTAACGAGTTGTAAATATATAAGCATTAATTTTTACATTTACGTCTGAAGTTCGGCGAACCGTAAAACTTTATATATGCCAAGCATCGGATACTGCGAAATTAGTCCGACAGTTTGGTCAAAGTGAAAACGTATGAAATAGGAAAAGGATTCACGATTGCGCTTAGGTATTAAATATGATTAAAGTGAGAGACTTGTTAAAAGTATCACAGTCCATCGTTCCATGACATGATTCCCACATATCCGGCGCTCGTTGAGTGAACAATCCCATGTCATCCGACACCTCTGTCTCCTCGCCACAGCAGCACTGTCCGAACACGCGGGACTGTAACAAGATTTACGAGTACATATAATGAAATGTGCCTTTGACTATATTTGCCCTCTTTAAATTTGTTATTATAATTCAGAGTTTCGAACAAACGAAGTAAAATTTGAGTTTGGCCAATAATAATACATTCATAAGAGCACAAGTAAAAAAAAGTCATCCACTTCATTTATTAATAATGTTAAATAATTTATTAAGAATACGGTATATCATTATTATATTTATTGCTAGGTTCTAATAGGCTTAGTCAGTTACTACAAGTTAATGTAACTTATAGTAACACGAAATGGCTAAAGTAGTTGGGTTCGTACTCAACCACACTTGCCAGAGCACAGTCGCTTGGCGATAGGTGTTAAGCTTGACGATGATTGAAGGGGAAGCAGGTACATTAAAATACCTAACAATAATGCTATGATGATTTTAGCATGATATTTTCTCCACAGAAAACTTAGGCTAACATCGATAGACCAGTTGTCCGAAAGTATTAAATTATAATTTAAAGATAAAAGTTATATCTTTAAATTATTAAAATATTATTATAATTACATATCTTTATAACTCTACCTAACTTTCTTACGACTAAATTAAAGATCTCGTATAAGATTTTTTTATTAAAATTAATTTATACATCTTAAATACGACTAGTCGGATTTAAAAAAATATTTTAATTATTGTATTTGATATAAAAATCGTTGAGAAAGGTTTTCTGTAGATTAAATTCCAACTGTATAATTCTGCGCACGACGAATTCGATTTTGCATAGGTGATTTAAAACACGCTACCACCAATAGGAGCAAAGCTGTAATGAAAAAAGTTACAAAACGGGCAAAAACTATAAAATAATTTTTAGTGCCACGGGAACGAAGTCGCGGGTACAGCTACTATGATATATAGACAATGTTTGTTGTGCGTGTAGATGTAACTCAGTACAAGGAAGCTGTGCTTTTCGTAAACCCGCATGATAAACCTGCCTACGCTTGTGTCTACGCACGTACGTCGAATAAACGAAACAGGTTTCACGTCTATCTCGTTAGCTATTAACTACTCTTAAGAAACTATTTAATATAACTAACGTATACGATAAAGTTTCATCATATTTGGTGATAGTTTGAAATAAGTTTGAACGTTTTTGTATGATTTTTTTATATTTTCGATACTATTATTTCTGCGTTAATTAAAATATAAAATTTTATGACAGTAGAATATGACATAATGTTTGTATCAGTAAGGTAACATGTAGCGTTCTATTAATGAACTCATCTTTAGAATCTAATCGATAAATACACACTTATAAAAAAATCCACTTTATGACAGTGCTATACACAATTTTTAATGCTAAACATCTAAAAATTGAAAACCGATGCATCACTTGCATTTGCAAGCTAACATTAAAGGTTATAACTTAATGGTGTATATCAGACCAAAACATTAGCTAACCTTTACCATAAAAATAATTTCATCTATTTATTTTTCATTTCAGCCAACGTAGCCGGTCTTACGAATCGGATGATCATGAGCGGGGCGCTTGTGAATGGTGCGAGTATGCGTTGGTTATCACGCTAGCTACCATCTTACTGATCGGTGTATCAGCGCTCACCATCTTTTGGGTGTTCTACTACCGCGGCGGATACGCTTGGGCTGATGACACGCCCGACAAGCAATTTAACTTGCACCCCACGCTTATGGTGGCAGGATTTGTCACCTTTAGCGGATTTTGTAAGTTTAATTGTACTGTACTTAATAAATTTATACTATTTTTAAACCGCAATTTAAATATAGTTAACAAAGCTAGAGGAAAGACCACGAAACTGACTCAGTTGAAACTACTGGCCCATAAGATCACCTTTTTTGGTGGGTTTTCAATCCTAGTTTAAATTTAGATAAAACTAATCGACTGTATGTTATTATAGTATATATTTAATCAATGTGTACAGAACAGCAGAATAAGTTTACGTAACTATATTCAATTCTGTATTCTTTTTTGTAGCTCATTATTTGACTTATTTTGCAAAAGAACTATATCATTATTGTTCATAGTCTGTTTCTTACTTCCTCTGGATCTATTGTAGTAGTACATAAATATACACTTTCTGATTTACTTTTAAGTACTTAGTATTGTGATTTTAGAAGTATGTAGAAGTATGTTATACTATATAAAACATGTAGATTTTAGGTGATTAATGTTAATGATTAACAACATTTAATGTTATTCTTTTACAGCGGTGCTCCTGTATCGTATCTGTCGTTGCTTTAGGCGCATTTATGTGAAGCTACTACATGCCATCTTCCACGCTCTCGCGTTCCCCTGCATCGTCATCGGTTTCCTGGCCGTGTTAGACTATCATAACAAAAAGGGTATCAATAATTTCTACTCACTGCACAGCTGGATCGGCTTCGTTGCAATGGGACTGTTTGGAATTCAGGTAGTTATGGCTCTTTAGATAAGTTGCATTACTAACTTAATCTTTTTTCCGATAGCTTTTAAACATAATTTCTACGTTAATGAGTATATGGTTAAAATTGCTGTTGTTATTGTTACAGTGTTAATTATATTATTATTTCTATGAATAATTATGTGATCAATGAAATAGAACATTTTGACAACCGTACCTGTTTATTACAAGAGTATACAATAGGCTGACTCATTTCCAGCAAAACAAAATTTTTTCGGTGCTAAAAGTAAAATATTAATCTACATAAAGAAAAAAAATCTCACCAACTTTGATCTCGTAATAATCATTTTAAGTACTTACTATTTCAATTGGAAGTTTTCCCATATAAAAAAATGATTCTTTATTCAAATTTATAATGCTTAGCCACCTTTTACAATATTGTGAATTAGTTTGATGAATCTTATGGGGAATTTCACGTTCTGCGAAATTACTTTAGTGTTTTTTAGTGTAACTGGTAACTTTTTTTGGTTTGCTCTAAAAAATTGAAATAATAACTCATTCAAAAAACTGAAATTTGATGACTTCTACTGGCAAACCCGTGCGAGTTTAGAAAATGAAAAAAATAATAATTATATCTGAATACTTCAAATTTAAATAGTAAGTACTTAAAATTGATACTAAGAGCTGAAACTTCGTGAGATTTTTTTCTATATGTAGAATAATGTTTGGCTAGAACAACGAGAATAAAAAAATGCCGGAAATGAATCATTCTAGTATACAAATTACATACATGGTATAATTTTTAATTAAAAATAACGTTCACTTTGTTTTATGGCAACTAAATATTTATTAAATCACAGCAACAATGTACATTCTTAATATTCTTACATACAGGAGTATATTGGCACATGTCAAGGGTATGGTTGTTACTCAATAAAGCAAAATTTGTTAAAATAGCTGTATGGTCAAAACATTCTTTATTTACTTTTAACTTGAAATTTATATTTATTATTTTTAGTCGCAACTATACGTTATTCTGCAACTAAAGGTTATACATTCACGTTTTACGTTCTTAGCGGCAACTTAAAATTATTTGAAGATCCGAGTGTATGTCTCAAGTTAAAACTACCCGAGTGTATGCCACAACATAAAACTGAGTGCCGGAACTTAAACCATACCAGGATCCGAGGACCCATGGTGTTTTCGCTCAGCGCCGGAGGACGTAAGATTGTGACGGACAGAGAGACCGCCAGAGCATCCGGCTGTCCAGACGCAGAGAGCGCTTAAGTGGCTAAGCGTTGGCCATCCAGACAGAGAGAGCACCAGAGTGGCAAAGCGCCCGGTGGCGGACAAAAAATGTACCTGACTCCCGGGTCACTGTGCGGGGACCAGCTTTATATAGCCAGTGGTCTAGTAAGAGTAATTACATTGAACCTAACAACAAGACTAAAAGCAAAATCGACCTAGTAGCCAGATCGCCCTAACAGCTAGATCAATCATACAGCTAGACCGCCCGCACTACATTATACTACACACGAAATAAATCCCACTCAAATAAACTACGTAATCTGGTCCGCTCACTGTGACACGTCAAAACATTTTGTCTGTTGTACTGAGCAAATCAAATCAAACAGCGACTAGGCTTTATATACAAGTTTTCTATATGAACGTATTTAAGAAGAATATAGAATTGAGGATGAAGCATAAAATATAATATTCTAACTGAAAAGACTTCAGCAAAAACCATACGTTAAGGGTTCATCACATTACTACAGCGACGTTAGTGTAGCATAAGAATTAAATGTAGCAAATGTAAACCAAATTGGCATAAACAATAACGGTACAAATTTATAGTCCTGTCATTTTAATTGATGTATATAATATAGGCTAAGACAAAACAGTTTAGTAGATTTTTATTTAAAATTTTGTAATAAAATTATTAATTATACTCGGAATTTTTTTATTCAAATAAGCAGTTCAAATATGTATAAAAATATAGATGATTAATAAGAGTGTTCTAAATATTTCTTAAAAAAAAAAAACCGAACGAATGCTTATGTACCTATATTAAAACAAATCAATATGTTTAATTGCATCATTGTTTTGTTTTCCAGTATGCAGTCGGCTTCTTCAGCTTTCTCCTGTTGCTGATCTGTAGTAAAGGCACAGCTGGTTTCCGGGCCTCGCTGGTACCCGTTCATGCGGCTTTTGGTATCCTGACTTTTGTTCTTGGTGTAGCAGCCTGTCTCACAGGGCTTACTGAAAAGGCTATCTTTGGATTGGGGTATGTTGAGACTTAAAATTATATTATATTTCATTTATGCATAATAAAGTGTTTTTTAACGTATTATGTAATTCTTGAATACAATTTTGAATTATTCAGTTATATAGCTGAACACTTCGTCATCCTACCCATAGACGGGCTACCAACCTTTCTATGCCTAAATATAGGTCTCCAATCCAATAGAATTTTACCTCTTCTATCATCATTACTATGCCATATTGGTTACTAGTTTTCATTTCCTATGAGTTATAATCAAGGTAATGTTAGTGAGTTCGGTCCAGCTCAGATTTCCATATTTATTTATATGGTGGCTTGGAGAAAAACCTTTTATATTTTTAGACATGTTTTCTGTTAATAAAAGTCCAGCAAAGTCATAATACTGATTCAAATTACTAGCACAGTACAATAAAAAAACACCGAGATATTGCCGGCTGTTGTTATTATCATGTCAGATTATAAGTCACTCAGCTGGATATACGCTGGCTGACCCTGTAACGCTACAAGCTAAAGAAGAGTCGCTGTACCACATCGCAAACTTAACTGAATTTATATTAAAATTAAAAAAACAACGGGAAAAGCAGTCACACATTCTTGCTTTATTCGAAAATGTATTCATGAATTACACAATATATACATGTGTGGGAAAGGGGCCGTCCAAGTATTACGTAACGCAATTTGAGAGAGAGGGGGTCTCGTAAAACGTTACGATGCGTTACAAGAACGGTACTATTTCTAATCGAAATGCTCAATGTTAATATTAACAAATTATTTAATATTAATAGTTTATTAGTAGAAAAAGGTAAAAAATTATTATGAATTTAAGGTAAAAATGCTCACTGCGGTGTTACGTAACTTTTGAGGAGGGTAAAGGGGTACAGATAAATGTTACGGTGCGTTACATTTGAGAATCATCAAAAACTGCCTAACGTTATACCTACTTGAACGGCCCCAAAGCGTTGAGTCAGTGTATGTTGAATGTGCATGTTCTGTTATGTATGCTTAGTATGTTCCAAGCCTGTGTTAGTTGCTTTTAAGTGTACGTATCCACAGTGCGGAGAGATACAGCGGCATGGTCGACGAAGGTATAATCATCAACGCAATCGGAGTGGCAATGATCGCGTTACTGGCAGTCATCATGTATATACTGTCGAGAGACAAGTTCCGTGTGGGCGAGTCTCGCGGGGGACACCTGCGGGCATCCGTCGATCTTTAGACTTTAACGATAATAGACATGTTCTTAGTTTTGTTATAATTATATTGTAACGTAACTATAGACCATTGATGAGTTTCAAATATGTGTAATCTGATATAGAGGCATTGTTTAATATAGTAAGTAGCAGTAATTATGAACGTTAAGTATGCGGGATATCGAATTTGGATATCTTAATATGAATTACTTACACTTTTGTTTTAAAAAATTATAGTTATGAATGTTCATCGTTTGTCAAAGAATGATGTTTAAAAGGAAAATAGGTATTATTTAAACATTTATAGGAGAACAATATTCCATTTATTTTCGATCATTTATAGTTAAACTATGGGTAATTTTAAGTATTTGATCGTGTTCTTTTGACCTCCGACTCTATCTGAAATTAATTGAATCATTTTTGTATGTATATCCAATATGATAATGGGTATGAAGTTCCAAACACCCCTGGTATTGATTAAGAACTGACAGAAGTTGCAATAACGTAGGAATATGAAATTCAGATTATTTGCGTTAGTCAACATTTATCTTAAAATATCATTTATCTTAAATTTTATTATTGAGCTACGTAAACAAGACATTGTTACTTTTTTCAAGTAATGTTAGCTAAATGGTAATATGTTTGAACACTGGTTCGATCTATATAAGTTCAGATATGTACAATGAAACTGAGTTTCTGATGGACGAGAACGGTGTGATGAAACTATAGTATAGCGGTATTTTATAATGCCCGACTGAGCCCATCGCCCACTGCCCATAGTTACGGCTTTAAGTTGAAAATCTGTGGTCAAACACCTATATTTGTATTCAGGAGACTGCACATGAGAGACAGCCCCTCAATTGGGCTTAACATATTACGTCTTTGGTCAACATTGACATTCAAAATCAGGTCAGAATGCTACACCTGCATAGAAAAAAATGTCTTAGCGTGTGACTTGGATTTTTTTTATGAATGAGCATTGCAGTGTGTTTTAAATAATGCAAGTTTAATGAGAATATATAAGTAGAATATTCAATTTAGTAATAAAACTTAGTTATTAGTTATTAATAGGTTAAGAAATATAATTGACACTCATAATCAGAATAACCATAAACCTGCTAAAACGAGGCTTTATCTTGTATCAAACGGATTTGGTCTGTATCAGATCAAAATATATTTAAATTAAGTTTTATATAAAGTGTGTTAAGTTACTGAATGCCTAATTAGTTAAATGCAAGTTTTATTATTATTAAGTTATGCTGTACTTTTGTTGCATAAAAAATAAATAGTAAGTTATTTTATATTTTATTTTTGTTTTACTCATTACTTTTATACCTAATAAGGCTTGCTTCGAAATAACTGCTATTGCTTTTTGTGGTTTGAGTTGGTCATGTGTTTGTATAATTAATTGTATGGTTTTTGTAGTATATAAATTATTTCGACGACATTACGTATTGCATCTATTGAAGTCTTCATACCTTATAAGTTCATATATATTTATATTTGCACATAATCATATAATCTTAAACAAAGTATATGAGAGATCATACATCATCCATCGAATAAAATTAAGTTCATTGCACATTGTTATGTTTAACCGCGATGATCTTTAATGTAAAATTACTATTGATAGCACTAAGCGTAGAATTATATATGTGGTACAGATCCCAGTTATGTATCGTTACAATTTTTTGCATAAAAACACATGTAAGTTATTTTATCATAACTGTTTTTACTTCTTGTATTGTGGAATGGTTAATATAATATATTTTCCATAAGAAGCAACAAATGATAATATTATCTAAAGTCAGCTTCATCTATTTTTTGTGAAAAATTTACATTGTATAGGTTTATTTCAGTTCGACAGTTATAAAAATGAAAAACAAAGAAAGAAAAGACCATGTTTTATTATCAATTTGTTTCTATTGTGCAGATTAACAATTTTCTAATAATTCTAATCTTATATATAATTATTATTATTATCTATCGCTTTTAGCTAAAGCACCATTCATACATAAAACTAGATTTGATATTGATGCTTATTACATTGATACTAATCCTGGGGCATGCGGTCTGCAGGGCTGAGGCATACGCAGCGATGGAGACGGAAGCTATTATAATAAACGCGATCGGCATAGCGGTGGTGGCCGTCGCGATCGTGGTGCTGTACACTGTGCGCGGCACCGGCGGCTACCGTCTCCGGAAGGTCGCAGCCCAGCATCCCAGCTAAATACATCGGACACTCACAACGACTGTGCCATGCAATAACTCAAGTTTGTGACATATTCTTTTATTGCTACATAAGATTTTTTCTTGACTCACAATATCAATTTTGTAAGAAATATTATTTATAATTAATTAAATATTAAACAGTGGAATGATAACAGAAGTATATATATTATCTCTATTGATACAACTTTCGTCAGTACAAGCATTTAGACAAAGACAAAAATACACTGAAACATATCGTCAAATCTAACAGCTTAATAGATATTTAAATGACACCAATACAGCAAGTAAGTACCTTTTAATAAAGCCATATCAAAAAGTTACGATGTTTTTAACTTAATTTCCGAACATAATTTGAGCCAAAGATTGTATTGTACAAATTGATAATCAATTAGATTTGTATTTTGTATCCGAACACATTTTTTGTAACCCTTTTTTTGTATACAGACCAATTTTGGAATAAATGTACAATCGAGAAAATCTTATATTGCTGTTGTATTACATTATATTACAATTATCTAGTATTTGTTATTAATTTCAAAAGATACCCAAATCCAGATCGGATAAATATTTCGAAATAAATGTTATTTGCCACAAAATGTTAACTTTTACATTAGTTTAAAATATTGTGTAGTAATGTAGTAATATAATATTATTAAAATATTGTGTTATTTTCTTTGGGGTTTGTGTCACGATCGGATTTATCCAGCCGTTTTGACCGCAATGGAGAATTGATTCCGTCTTGTCAAAATTGATGCGACTGAATTGTTGGCGTGTGTCGTTTTTCTTTCATTATTTATTGATAGTATGTGATCAGTTTTATTTCTGATTATAGACACTAGGTTTTCATGAACACCAATGTATGTCAGTGTGCTCAACAATGTACACATTACTCTATGTTACTAATAAGATATAGGTATTCTATATTGTAGTTACAAATATAAATGGTAGTTATTGTGTACTATTATTTAAATATTAAATTCGTACCATTCCAACTTTTGTACTGAAATCTTTTCTGGTAAAAACTAACACATATTACTTTTACTTATAACGAAAATAAAAACGATGTACCGAACGCTATTGATATATTAATGCTACGTAATTAAAAATATTTCCTTTGTTATAATCCCATCAAATGTAGTAGATTTTAATGATAAGTAAATAATTAGACATAATGTGTATATACATTTCAATATACTGTGCGCGTGTTTGTAGTTGAATGTGATAACGTGGTAGTGTAAATCATTTTAAATATATAATCATAGATACTTATACCTAGATCGAGAAAGGTTAATAAAGGTGTTCCTGGTTGTAATACAAACATTGATCGACATACACGAAAACCAAAAGTGACTATGAAAAGTAATGTAAAATATACTCATGGATTTACGTGGTAGAAGCCCGCTCTTAGTCTACGTTGAAGTGTATTCTTCTACAAATTTAAGAGAGACACATTAATTTATAAATTATTTTATGTGTAATATATATTTGTTTTATGGTGTGAAGGCAGGCAAAGTTTTGTTGACTTCCGAGTGAAAACAATAACTATGATAATCCATCCATAAGTCCATGATAATATTTGTACAACAAATTTTAATAACCGATTACAAATGGGTCATATATAAGTGCAATATATTTTCATTAAATGTATGTTGACAGTATATCTATTAAAAATACAACAATTTTTGAATATAATAAGTTACAGACATAGGTGAACCAAACACACCTGCCATAGAACGACATTCCTAATAAATTCCGAATGTTTATAAAAATGTAAGCGTTTTTCTCTAACGCTATTGATTTATATATTGATATAGGCGATATGTCAACCAGAGAAAGAGTCCGAAAGCGACAAAGTAAAAAATAAATAGTTAATTTTTTTTCTTCTATATGACTCATATGTGACATATACATATTTTAAGCTACGAAGTTAGTTTAAGCTGACTGTTAATTGAAGTTGCCAAATTACATGTAAGTTAAGAGGTCATTTAATACAACCAATTATTACATACTAGTAGCATGTTTGCCAATAAGTAGGATAACGCTCAAAATATGTAATTTTAAATGAGGTACCATAAATTTTTTCTTGATATTTATATGTAACAAGTTACATTATATTAAAAATTATAATATATCATTATTTTTTGTGACTTTGCATTCCAAAACGTATTCAATTTTAGAATTATTTATTATATCACCAGTACGAAGACTGCCCTTTTAAATGGATCGTTTTTTATGATAACTACAGGATAAATAATTGTGCTTATGGCATTTACAATTTATATATATTCCAGTTTTTTGGATCCCTCTTGTACACTGGGGCCAATTTTGATATTACTGTAGATGACGTCATGCAGCTGCGGATTGTGTTACAGAATATTTTATTACTGTTTTCTAAGATACAATGTTAAAAATATCTTAGTTTGGAATGCCACCAAGGTTTATGTGGTACCTGCTTATCGATAAAAGTAGTGTTTAAGAATATATTAATACATTGTTTCCCGTTAATAAGAAAATAATTTATATCAATTCGTATATTATAAATTTATAATTATTTATAAGTATGAAATATAATTTCTCGTACTGCGTTGTGTTGATTAAGTAACAGTTAAATCGGTTGAATTTTATCACTGTTTTACATTTTCAAATCTTTATACAGCATTAATATGGTACATTAAAATACTCGTAATCATAGTGTGTTTTATTTAGCATTTACCTTTATATTCTTTTAGCAATTCATTAAAGCAAGCATGTTAAAAATTAGTATTTGGTTTATATTTGTTCAAAAGCAGTGTGTAGTCAATCATTTAAATTCTATGTTTAGCATCTCAGTTTTTCGGTTCCCAATAGAACTGCCCATATAATTATGTTTTCATGTATGGTAGTAGGTAAATATCGCAAAATATCAGTCATCAATGCATATGCAAATAATTACATTACGGCTTCTACATAAACCACATTATTTCTAAGCAAATGTTACGTGATTCTGGCTACTGTTAGGCTATCACGAATTCGGAGGCACATAACAGTTTGTATTTTTACTATAACAATATGAGACAGCCTGTTTTGGGGAGTTTGAAGTAAAGCTTTTAAAATTTTAACAGCTGATTGAATAATATACCTGTACCTATAAAATGAGAAACGTTACATATTTAAATTATAAGGGCTGTATGTTTTTCTCCTTAGTGGCAATTCGTTTATATACGATTATCTATGTAAATATCGCATACAATTATAGAATATTTTGCAAAATTTCAGGGTTTATACAGTTACAAGATGCTGACTCTCTCGCTAAAACTATCAAGAAGTTTGTGTGGCAACTAGTGAATCACGCCCCAAGTTATTATTTATAATACTTTTGAATTATGCAGAAGATTTCAACTATATTAGAAAAATCTCACCAAAATTACACAACATAGGACCAAATAACCAAAGTTTATGAATTACAACATGCCACGTTGGAATTTCCACTAGAGTATCCCAGGTGATTAAGTGATAGAGTAGGTACAAACTTCGTTAAACCTAACTTTTAGTTTAATTTTTAAAGTCAATAGGTATTATAATAATTAACTTAGTTAACTGATATATATTAATATTTGCATTTTATGTGCAAAACGTAAGAATCTGCAATTCTGTGAAGAGTTCCATGATAATTAGCTTTTTTATTTATTTTATCTAGTAGTGTTATCCACAGCACTATCTTATTACTGTGCAACAAATATGTTATTTGAAAAAATACATTTGGAACCGTTTTTAATTTTTTTGTCTATCTCAGCAACGGGCACGAATATAAGTTATAGTTATGAAGTGATAATGGGTAATTAATAAAGACCCTTAGATTGCGGGTTGGGGTTCAGCTGAGTCATCTCGGCTTCTGCATGGACGGTTGCGGCCTTCGGTCTGCTTCTCCCGACTTCGAGAGGAGGGTCGAGGTGCTGCTAGCTCTACGCGAGGTCGTACTCGTACGAAGCATGACCGCCTACGAGGCACAACTGTCGGTGGTCGCCTTACTGTCGCGTACTGTACACACGTGATGTTATAGAAGGAGGCCATCGAGAGGGCTTGTGAAAGGGATCCTCGCGTGATCCTTTCTGCCACAGACATTAACGGCAGAAGAGGCCGATTCGTTCGCGTCCTTACGCCGTATTAACCCAGACACCGTTTGCCATTGCACCGGTCTTGCCGTCTAAGAGGCAGCTCGTTAGGCTGTCCGGCTTACTATTACACCTAATCGGCCATCAGATCGACGTGGTGGTTGCTAGTTCGAGCCTGATGTATTAGAGTATTAGGATGGCCAAGGTATTAGTGGTAATTCCCAGTGGCAAGCAACGGGTTATTTTCACATGGAAACGGCTCGCGGGGAGATTCGTAAAAGGATTTTCCCTAGTTAAAAAAGAACTCGTTAGATTAAAGTCTACATTCTGTTATGCTTTCTGTGGTGTAAAACTTGGTATTTTACTATGTAGTAATGACGATAAGTAATATCTAAAATCTAGATTTTTAAGCACTACAGCGGGAAACTGAATCACACAATCTATTGTGTGACTAAAAAGAAAACGCATTATCAAACGCAATGGTTAGTCGCGTGGTGATATCTGTACATACTGTAATATTCACTAGGTCATGCTGTGGTTCATGATATTAAATTACAACTGAAATAGCTCCCAATGCTTTTAAGCAGGAAATAATAAAACACATTTAAATATTTATATAATTTATATTTGACAACCTTTATCCTAAGGATACAATACAGAACGTTAAATCGTTTAATAGTACATACGCTATGATAAATATGAGTATTTAAAGATTGCATAAAAAAGCAATAGCTAATGTATAATTATTTTTAAGTCAGACAGTACGATTTGAAGAAACAACATGTAACTGTAAATTTATAATGAACTTCTATGCAAGTTTTACATGAATGTAGAGGTAGGCCATTATTATTCATTGTGGTGGATTTTTTGAAAATAATTTCTATATAATGGCGTTAGTGTGTGCTTTTTGACATTAATTTTAAATAAATGTGACTTTTAAAATTAGACCTAAGGATAACTATTGGCTTGTTATATCATTTAAAATATTGTATAAGTTTAATATTCAACCACAATTCACATACATAAAGTTAAGTCACCATGTGCCTAAAGATGGGTAACAGGTTAAGACAAAATAATCTAAACTATTAATCTCAAGTATGATTATATACGTGGAATCAAATTTGAACTGGAGAATAGTAAGGTGAGTATTGAAAATATGTCTATCAATTCGATGTTGAAACATCTATCATCGCTTATAGCAAATACAGTACAAATATTGATTAGAAAAAAAAATTGTATACACCATTATAAGGGCCAAAGTTAGCGCCACTGTGAGTTTTGACATATTTACTTAGTGCATCAATCACACCTCTGTAAAAAAACTAAGAATATAATTATGTCAGAATAGTGATTTGCTATCAAATGCCAAAGCCAAATGTTCGTAACTAAAATATATCGTAAATGGAAGAAGCGCAAATGTACTTACTACGACATTAGTGTAGTATATTGTCAATTAATGGTAATGACCGCATAGTAGTTATATACATACATGTATCATAACACAATATTATTTCCAATAAAATTAAAATATATTTGAACTATATACTATATTCTCGCTCTATAATTGTCCTTTGTAGAAAAATAGATAATAATACATTCATATAATGGGTGTGTATTGACCTGTTGTTGAAAACAAGACGCTATAGCCGGTATATCAAATCCTATATAATAACGTCACGAAAACTACATAAATACAGACTGGTATCTAATTTTTAATCTTTGAGCACGTTTTAATTAACATTTATCTTTCGTTGACATTAGGCCAACGATATTCGAATATTTAGTTAAAATTTATAAACTTGAAATGTATATTTAGGTATCTTAAGTGATTATATAATTTGTATTAATTGGCTTAATATTGTGTGCAGTGCCATATTTTGTGCGAACTTATTACAAAAACTATTATTAAAATTGTGAATGTAAAACTAAGCGATGGCTATAAAAGGAAATTTACATTTTTATCTTTACACACGAAATTATTAGATACAGGAAGCTAGTTTCAAAACATCGAGCGAAAATAACATACATATCTATAATCTTGATATATTATATAATAATTATCTTTTTGTTGGTGGTACTAGGCTCTCCATTGACAATGAATAAGTTTTTTTAAGTAACTGATGTATATTCACTGCTACAAATACTACATTAAGCCGATATGAATTCGCGTTGTCTTAACTAAAGTTTTAGAAATCATTATACAGATTTTTATTTATTAAAAATATATGTATTTAAATAATAGTATTTTAGATTCCAGTTCTAGTGCTACAGTTGAGAGTAGTTAGCTAAATTTTAGGTCGACAGAGCTCACTGTTTATACATATTTATACTGTTCCAATATATAACATATGCATAGAATACAACCATTAATAACTTCATTCAAACGGTATCATAATTTTAAACATCAATATGTGTATAATCTAAAATTTTGGATTTTAATACACGAAATAACATTACAATAGAGAATTTTATATATTTAATTTGTATTTTCTGTAATATTAATAATAGCAATATTCTTTTGTACGCCGCTACGATAAGCTTTATAAATATTATCTTATAATGCTGAATAGCAAAAATATTCCATTTTTATATTTTAAGAACAATAGTGAAATGACATTTATTATATTCTATAGGAATTGGGTTTAAGATATTAAAAACTCTAGAATCAGTAATCGTTTTAAATATCAATAATATTTATATTATTAAATTTAAAGAAAAATATATGAAATTTATATTTTTAGACATTTTATAGTAAGCATTTTCAATTAAAAATGTTTGATTATCCGAATAAACTCTTTTTTAAATGAATTTTATGTAGAAATTACTAAAGAATGTAACAAATAAATATTTAAAACGGCTTCTGCCTTTGTAGACCATTTCGCCAATGTTAAGTGTGAAAATAACTTTAAAATATTAATAAAAAAATAATTAACTTTAAATGTAGCTCTAACAACGTTACAACTCCTTGTTAAAACTTAATAAGAAGTATTTAAAATGCATGTTTCTAGTTACTAATTATAATGAAGCTTAGGCAATATTTAAAGTACATCACGCAAAAAGTGTACAAAAATTGCATAAAGCCAGATTACAAAGGTTCATGAATGAAGGAATATAAGTCAAACCCTACATTTTTTTAAAGGAATGTAAAAGATAAAATACATCCATTACAAAGTAAGGTATGAAAGTAAAGCAAAGTGTAGTGAAGTTTTCTGTACTCTGTACAGCAGGGGTCGGCAACTCTTGGCCCTCTTCTTTACGTCCTTTGCGTGGATCTTTTATAAATAAAAGTCATGTAATATACGTGTTGTCTTTCCCCGAAGCACGACCACTTGAAGATTGTCACTATGACAGGTTTTTTTACTATATACTTGATGTTCGTGGCTCAATTGGGATACCCAACTACCTACTAACTACCACGCCACAACATTTATTAAAATGAAGGACTAGTGCGGCCCGCCTTTATTAAATTTCGAAATTATGTATTCCTTGCTTGCTAAAAGGTTGCCACCCACCGATGTACGGTAGTGATTAAATATATTTAATATATTTGTACATATATTTTAAAATAATCTTTGGTGTTTCAATGGCAGTATTATCATGTGTAAATACACGATAACAGATCGCATTGACTTTTAATACTTATTAGCTATACATTATAGATATAGAAGACAAATCTACCAAAGTAAATTAAAAATATGTTAAGTTATCGTCAAAATTTGCAGCTCGTGTATTTCATAGATTATCTGGCACAATTAGTAATACAGTATACACTCCATTTAACGACAAACTCCCTAAGAAAACAATGGACGTGAGTTCGAATGTCTGCAATGAGTTTGAGCTTTCGGTGAAGGAAGACATCATGATGAAACCATAGCATGGTGGTTAGAGTTTTTTCTAATGTCTAACTGCTAGCCACCACCCTCAAACTGAAAATCTGACGTCTAATAACTAGAGGTTTGTTTTATACTTTATAGGGTTAGCATAATGGCCATATTCTCACTTGATGTTGAGTGGCGATGTGGCCCAAGATGGTTGGAAACGCTAAGCCTAGTGGAGGAACTGGCTCTCAAGTGCAACTGCTGGAAAACACGTATAGGTATTTAATGGCAGATTTTCCACTTAATAAGGGTGGTAGCCAGCCATGTATTCTAGCAATATCCCTTAAGAGCCATTCCCTCGATTAAGCTTAACGTGTTCACCATCTTCGGTAACATAGTCACTTAACATCAGACTAGATTGACACCATAACACTAAACCTAAAAACTATTTTAAAGAAACTTGACTTTGCCTGGTTTAATATACATATCACACTATTATTGATTTTTAAACATTCCCTTTATTGTCGCCATATCGAGTTTATACTGTATATAGTTTACTCATTTCCTATAATAAATATGATAGTAGGTATATCTAGGCAATCTATATAATGACTAGAGAATACCGTAGAACGCTGTATTATAGATATTACCGATAATGTTCTTATTACACATATTACAATTTAAAAACGTTAGACAACATAGTGCAAACATTTGTCAAATTATATAGAGATCATTTTAGATAAAAATATCTTTTTTACGATTATCTTAAACGCTTTTTATTTATCTGAAATTTCATGACTAAAAATCACCTTTAAAGGAATCAATTCTAGCAGTAATAATGTTTTAATTAATACTCAATGTAATTCAGACCAATAATTTCAATTATGTTGGAAATTAAATAAATTGTTTGTCTATGTTAATTTAGAACATAAACAATAAACGTTAATACTATGATATAATCAGACTTTGAAATTAACAAGATAAAAAACTATACTACTTATGGTAATAAATTTTAATTTCAAATTGACTTATAATACATATATTTTAAAAATATAAGAACATAAATATATGTATCAGTAATAAGAAAATTTAATGTTAGTGCAAATTATGATCAAATACGTAATATTTTGAAACTAAACTAATTTGCGGCAATAAATATTAATTATTTCAAAAGTTCCTTATATGCCAAAACTAAGCTAATTTTGTAATATAGTAACCATACTATTTAACATTCTGACATTCTATTGAAAAATATTTTTATGACACAAAAGTCGGTTGTGAGGAGAGATTAGGGAGATTCAAGCGATGATAGCTACTGAGCTATCATCATGAGGTAGTGTGATTAGTGTACGGATACCGCGTCAGGGGACGTGAGCTCGAAACCACCTAAAATGAACTTGAGTTTTTAGTGAAGGAAAACATCGTGAGGACATCATAGCATGGTGGTAGGGTTTTTTCTAAAGGTGTGTGTTAAAGAGGTTAAAGTGGTTAAAGTTAAAGAGGTGTGTTCCGGCAGTTACACTTTAGAGCCAGTTCCTCCACAGGTTTAGCGTGTCTACTAACTTGGGCCGTATCGTGACTTAATATCAGGTGAGATTATGGCCATAACACTAAACCTTAACTATAAACAAAAAAAAGTCCGAACCAGCGACCTCTCACGTTAGACGTCGAGATCGCGACTATTGTATTACGAGGTTTGTCAAATGCAATCAGTCTCATATTATACAAATTAATAAATTATCCTCGTTTTATTTGTTAAGCTGCCATCGGTAATAATATATATACTCAGTTAAAAGATTTATATCAAATTTCATAAGCTTTAATGGAATAAACTTTAGGCCTTGAAATAATTAGGGGACTCGTTAGGAGGTTCGTAAAATACCATAAGATTTGAAATTTTAACGTAGCGAATTATTCAATTATCCTCGTTTATTTTTGTTAAGATGCCATCGGTAATAACATATATGGTCTGTTTAGAGATTAATATCGAATTTCATCAGCTCTAATGGAATACTCTTTAGGCCTTGAAATAATGAGGGAACTCGTTGGAGATCACCCTCACCAGGGTCTGGTCGTCGCGGCTGAAGTCGCTCTCCTCGCAGAAGATACGCGCGAAGCAACGCAACAAGTCGTCCCGCCGGTGGAGGTGCGCACCGTACTCCGTGTTCCTGATGATCCCGTGTAATATCTTCAGGTATTCCTGACGCCGCTGTAATTGCAATTTTCAATTCCAAATGTATTTGTAAATTACAATTACAACTGTACCAGTACATTACCATTACAAATGAACCAGTAAATGACAATTACAACTGTACCGGTAAATGACAATTGTAACTGTAACAATAAATAGTCATTACAACAGTAACAGTAAAGAGCAAATACAACTCTAATTGTTTAAATTATATGTTCCTAAATTTATTTTAACTGTATGCATTTAAGTTGCGCGAAAAAGATAGATAAATATTACGTGATCATTGATTTCCTTTAGCTTTATGCACTTAGCTTGTCAGAATATTTAATTTTATACGATTATATGTATATTTGTCAAATTTAACACGATTTTAATATAAACTGTGATAATATAAGTCACTTAACACTACAGTGAAAATGTGGGTTGTTTTTAATATGTTGCAAAAGTATCGTTGATGAAATTAAAAAGATAGATGGATAAATAGTCTAGTAATTTACAATTCCAGTTGTAAGTGTAATTGTAAATTACAATTACATCTGTAACCGTAAATTTTGTACTGTAAGCTCTATGCTTGATGGTAAATATAATATATGCGAAAAACTTTTGTAAAGTGTGGTACAGAAACATCTCTTTGAATATTTTCCTTTTGGTTGGGGCAGGCCCAACAGGTACAATATTTCCTCTCTACAGAAGATGAAACATTCGCTAGTAATACGAGATACAAGAAAATGTCTAAACATTGCGGTGACTCTTACCATCAGGTATGCCGTACGCGTACTGTTATCTTAGTGAAATAAAATGAAACAAGAGGACTTATTGTATTAAAGTACTTAGCGGCTAAAAAATATATTTTTGCCTTTACTTACAAACTAGCTATCATCTCCTCATATTTCTAAGCGGTTAAAGAATGTAATTAAACTACGTCCTTCGCCTTTAATAGCAAAGTTTCTTAAAATTTATTCAGTTTAGCTTGACAGGATATGTATTCATCACATCAATTCATTTTCCTTATGATAATATTTAACAATGTATGAATTTAAAAAACAGTAACAACTTGTCCTACGATTGGCCACTTAAATTTTGCAGTTTTGTATATATTATGTTTATTTAGGGCGGAAGAGAGAGGCTAGGTTAGTAAGAGAAGACTAACATTATGCATACCCATATGTAATATTGCCTTCTTTATACTAAACTAAAACGTATTTTTTTTAACTATTATATAAAAAAGAGAACTAAAAAATATATAAGCACGCAGATCGAGTATCTTGTCAGTTTTTCTGGACTGCGTTACTTTCCGAACCGGAGGTAGTTTCGACGTTCATAAACGCCTTCTTCAGGCCTAAATTGAATAGATTCTTGAATTGATATAGAATTGTTTAAAACTTTCTTGCAGATGGTGTATGTAGAATTGTTAATTAAAACTACTAATATTTATATCTTCTCAATAGAATGTATTCCATGTGATATTAGAGTATTTATATTGAGTACGAGTGAATTCAGTCAACACTCTTCTTATCCTGCACAACTTTGCTTGTATCTGACTACACTTTTATCATATATTATATGCTATATATATTATTATATGATGAAATGAGAAGTAGTTACCGTATCTCCAGGCGATAGATCAGCGAGCTGTCTCACAATAATATCAATGGCGACTTTCACATCGTTGGTGTAAAAATGTTCCGCAGTTTTTTTACGACTGAACAGATCGTTCATTAATTTAAGTACAGAGTGCGCTGGACACGGTTCATGGTCGAACATGTGGACTGGATCCTCTATTTAAACAAAAAGTATTGAATCATGATCAAAATATATAAATAAAATAACTATGTATATATGAAATATGTACTAACGGTTTTTATGTGGCCTTTTATTGATCGACAAACATGGCATATTCTAGGGACCACACTTCACCCCCTAATCCTTAGAGTCATATAATAGTCCTTTTATACTAAACTAGACGTGCCTGCGAATTCGTTCGCGTGGAGATAAAAATTATTTAATAATTGCTGTCTGTTTTTGTGACTTTACAATACAGCTTTGCTCTTATTTGTGGTAGCGTGATGTTAAATAGCCAAAAGCCTCACAATTATTGCTCTACCAAATGTAAAAAGATTTTTTGAAATCCGACAGGTTCGTAAAATTATTGCGTTCAAATAAACAAACTTTTCCGCTTTATACTATTAATATAGATTTGGTCAATAGATTAATTATAATAATTAAAATGTCAAAATCTTCAAAAAGTTCGCATAACAGGAATTCCTTTGAAAATGATAACATTGGAATATATTTCATACCTAAGCATATAACATTTTATTTTGATATTAAAGAGATTTTATGTAAAACTATCGTCGACCGCCATTGTATTTATTAAGGAAAGGTGTTCTGATCAACATGATATGCTATGAAACCAAATAATTTTAAAACAACTTCTAATAAACAAAATATTGTTCTATAATAATACGTCTGACCTTTCTTACATAGTATATAAGCAATTCCTCCACAGTTAATAGCAATTTTCTGGTACTTCTAATTAAATTCAAATGTCATAAATTTCTTTTACATCAGAATACAGTTTACGGTTTGTATGATTATTTCCAATCTAATTTAATCAATCAAACGACGACGTTCCTGTTTAGATATTATTAGGTTTTCATGCAATCCTTATTATATTGAATATATCGACAATTGTAAGGCTGATTTTCTCCCTAAATGGGAACACGATAGTAAAATTATTAAAACTCAATTATTCAATAGTAATCTTACCTTCACGATTGAGTAGGAGAAGGATTTTCTCACAAAACGTTTTAGCAATATCTCTTGTTTCTAAAGCGTTCAATAATATATTACCGCATGTGTTATCGAATTGCAGATTGTACGCAAGGAGTAAAGTTAAAAACAGATCTGGTATTTGCTCGTCGACGTCAGTCTCGGGCGGATCTTCTATCAGTTCCAATAGAAATTGCGAGAATTCAAGTCCCAGCTGTTCGAAATGCGTGACCGGTAACTTATCTCCCATAGATAGAACCATGGACAGTAAGAGGGCGGAGTGCGAGAGCCGACTCACTGCTCTGGGGTTGTCGCGCATGTCCCTTGCGATTTCCGCTGGAAGAGCCGACAACGCTAATGTGGCTAAAGCGGTACGCTCTAAACCACACATTACCCCAAAAGCCTGAAATCGTTTATTTACATTTATATTACATTAGCCGACTTGCCAGACCTTGTTCTGCCTTCTGCAGTAATCAATCGCATAGACCACAGCGACATCTATCGCCTTATGATCACTTATCGAGATAAAAAGTATCCTATTTTTCAAGTTGGATTAAACTGCACACAGTGTGGAAAATTAAATTGAAATCGGTTCAGTAGTTTAGGAGTTCATCGCGGACAAACAACGTGACAAGAAATTTTCATATATAAAGACTATAAAGTGGAAATGTAAGTTAAAATGCGCTAATCTTAGAAACTATCAGTTGGATTTCAAAATATATTTTTGTATTTATAGGACAATCATTGAGGAAGACTTTAGGATATTTAACATCACGCTACCATCAATAGGAGCAAAGCTGTATTGAACAAAATTACAAACATGGACAAAAATTATTAAATAATAGTTAGTTCCATGTGAATGAAGTTCCGGACACAGCTAGTAATATTATAAAATAAGGGCTTAATTATTGGCTATAATACTTTGGCAACAACTACGACGGGAGTTATATGTGCTTTACCTATAAGAGTCAGTCCCTCCACTAGGTTTAGCGTGTCCACCATCTTGGGCTGTGGCCATATCACTAAACCTTAACTACATAAAGAATGCATACAATTTTCTTACATATCGCTATATCCTATTGAAATCTGTTAATATGAATTAATAAAACTACAATATATTACAGTTAAAATACTTTTTAGTAAAATACAAACTCTATAAACACACTGAATTGAAGTCATGGTTTCTATGTGACATCATTATATGTATGTATAGTTATTGTTGCATAAATGGTAGACCTACATTTTATTGATCATACAAGTCAATTATAGCATTTGTAAATTGAATTTAAACGCATAAACACGAATTCACTAAAGATTTTTATATAGGATATTCGAGAATGAACAAAAAATGACTCAATAGAATATTACAATTAATTGATAGTTTGTAATTATAATTTTTAAACTTTTACTTGCCTATTTCTTTAGCAATAACACAGTTTAAATATATTTCTTGTTCTAAATAATTTATAATAAGTAAATGCTGATTACACTATGATCTTTTTTTTGCTACTAGAATCAAAACAAAGAGAATTTGTCTTTGTTAAATTAATTGTGTCAAAAAGGTGTCGTTGAATATGAAAAATATTATTAAAATGAAATCGTACATATTATTAAATAATCTTCGAGTGTATGTGTGACGTTACATACCAAAGAGCATGGCGGTGGACATTTTTGCGCGGAGAATTAAAACGCAATTTTGAAATAATATTTATTAAGCTAATATTAAGAGTAAAGTTAAAAGTGGCTTATGAATATGTAGTAAACATTCAAATTAAGCAACAATTAATTTAATTATATATATATATATATTAATATAGAACAAAAGCATCAGTATTTGTGGCGATAAGTTATAGTGTGATATGAGGATAAAAACATTATACTTTTTATGCATCACCTTCATAATGAGTTTGTACTAATATATAATGTATAAAAAAACAACTATTATGGATGTTACCTGTAAAAGAAGTTGTCGCAGGGGCCATCTGGTTTCCATCTGATAATACTGAACCAATGTTGTCACATAGACATACCGGTGGCTGCTCAGGACATGTTGTGATATATTAACATCAGCATTTGACTGAAAATGGTAACATTAATAGTTGAGAAACTAGTGGCGAAACTAGCAGAGGCAGCGTCGGCGGTGGAAAGATAGAGATAAAAGTTAAATACATGTTAAAAAAATGTGTAACGTGTGGTTAAAGTATGGGCTTTATTTGGGCATGTAACAAGTCAATAATCAATTTATTCCTTACTTTTCCACAGTTCTGTTGACCTTTTAAACCTGATTACTTTCATCAAGAATTCTTCTAAGCTTCAGTAAGAAGCTCATATTTTACTTTCATGAACCACAAAGTAGCAAAAGTGGCAATCTCACTTTAAAGTTAAATACCAACAATTGTATGTATTGAAAGAAGCATTTTAGCATAACGCTTACTCATTTCAAAATTGATATTGCCACTTTTGATTATGTACAACTTACAAGTTAAATTATTAATCAGAACATTGATTTTACATTTGGTCAATTATGGAAATTGTTACTTAAGTTATGATTCAAAATATTTACCATAACAGAAATAAGTTCAAGCAATTGTGTCTGTATGTCATGAGCATCATCATGTAACGCCCAGCCTCTCTGTTGAGCGTCATTGGCAGCTTTAGAAAGGGAGTTGAGTGCAGTGATCATCCGAAGTGCATCAGGAGCTGCATCTAATGCATTCTTTGGACATGTGATATTGCTGTTTGCTTCTCTAAGCAAAGCATCAATTATTGACCTAGCAGCACCTCCTGGTAGAAATTCCTACAAAAAAAAAATATATGTGAAAACTCTGTAGTCCTGTGTATATTGCATGCACAAAAGAGTGTGATAGTTGGCAACTTTAAGTTTATGTATGAATAAAAAATGCAGAAAGCTAAAATTTATATACATATAGAAACATGAGATGCAGAGTAATTGAAAAGGTTAACTTGATCAATAATAACGCCAGGTCCATGGTGAAACCTAATTGTTGTGGCAGAGGAAGAATAACACGAGATAGTGTCCAAGGCAACCCAGATGTAGGTTTAAGGGGGTTGACGCGCGTGAATAATTACCTTTACTGCTTGTGCTTCAGTTTGTTCAGTATAAATCATCTCCGATAATGATTTACAAGCATAAACATCAAATCAGTGTCAATAATAGAGAAATATAAATCTTATGTCTCTTAGGCTATGTTTCAGCTACATACAATAAATACGCCTCAAGCACCTTGCTTAGACTGAACTCAAAGCCAGGCTTGCATCGCACTTTATATTAATTGTTGTTATAAACTACTCTCCTATCTCCTATTCTGTTACAAACCACACTCTCAAAACTACATCTCTATATACACAATTAACCATTATATTAAATTAAATAAAACATTAATTATTTATAATGATTAAAGTATTTTATGGATATAATGCCAATGCTAAATATTGTGGAAAATAGTAGCACATAATGTGACCAAATAACTTACAAATGTAAATTAATTAGCAAAAGTAAAAAGTATATATGTAATGATTATGGAGTGACTACTTATACTTGTTGTTCAATGTGGAGTAAAACTTGGTTTATACACACTCCCAGAGTCAGCCCCTGCACAGGTTTAGTGTGTTCACCAACTTGGGCCAGATCAACATTTAACATCAGTAGAGATTATGACCATAATGTTCATTTAAATCAATTTTAACAAACAATTTTGAAATGACTTACTCTTAATGAAATAAGCACAGTCTCCACAGCAACTTTGGACATTTCATGACTTAGTTGAGTTTCTTTTCTTACAGCCTGAACTATCTCATATATAGCATTTGGCTTGATGTTTTCATTACTTCCCAAACTATCATCTTGATTATCTGTATCTGAGGATATCTGATGGGAGATCTTGCTGAGGGATACTATTTTACTTAAATCCTCATTATCTAAATTTTAAATCAGAAAGAGAACATTTAATTACAGATATACTTCACAAATAAAAATATTTTTATAATTAATTATACATTTATATAAGAGAAAAATATATTTTAAACTTACAAATGGTAATCAATATTTTAAGATAAAACATAAAAATTTATTAGGTGAAAGATATTTAATACTAGCTGTCCTCGCAACTTCATGCATGAAACAAAAAAAATATTTATTAATTTGTTTTAGAGAACCCTGTTTTTTCTAAAATAAACGTAGCCTAAGTTACTCCTTATAACATCTGGTATCTGCCAGTGATAGTCCTATCACAATTGGTCCAGCCCTTTCAGAGATTAGTGGGAACAAACAGACAGACAGATTTTTAATATTTTCATTTAAGTACCTTTATGGTAACTTTCATATGCATTTAGTCAAAAGCTGTAATTTTGACATTTTATGTATTTGTATAGATTGTATTATTATTCCTCATTGAATATTAAAATTTTGCATTCTTGTGTATTGCAGGTAAGTAATTATTGGTTATTTTTCTACAAATACAGGTTAGTATGCAGTTAAGAGGTAAATTAATTATTTCAATATAAGTACTATTTCTACAAGAGCCAACTAAATTCAGTTATTTATATCTAGTTCAGAATAGTCTATTTTTTGTAAGCCAGGCCTTCCACTAGGTTTAGCATGTCCACTATCTTAAGCCACAATGTCATTTAATATCAGGTGAGATTGCAGCCATATCCTAGCTTAAAAAAATTCAGGGATCTTTATAGTAGACAATAACAATAGATACTTCTATTATATTAGATACTAAAATAGATAGCCTGTAATAATGTCAATACTTTTACAAACAATAAATATGACTTGAAAATTTGTTAAACATATAAAATAATACTATCTATTATACAGGGTTGTGCATCTGTGAAGAGCAACAGATACCCAGCAAATTTAATAAATATGCAAATAATACTTTCTTCACCTGTTCCTTACCTTTAATCACAGTATCATTTGTTGACTTAGCTAATGATAACTCTCTTTCTTCTGTGATATGCTGTTGTGATACAATAGGACGCAAATCAAAACAAGGTGACACTCCATTGGGTGGAGTGCTTTCTTCAAAGCGTGCTGGAGGTTTTGGTGCTGGAGGCTTCTTGCTATGTGGTTTTACACTTAATAGAACTTGTTTTTTCTTGTCACTTAATTTATTTATTAACTCTTGTGTTTGAGGTACACTATTATTTTCATTTAAGTTTCGAATACAATCATTCAAGAATGCCAGATAGAATTCGGGTTCGACCTGAATGAGGAGTGCACATGTAAATAAAATATAGAGTACTTTTGTTAATTATCATAATTAATGTAATGCCTTACCTTGACCGTTGCTACATAATTAGATGGTACGAACCCGACATGACCTTCTCTATTAATGACATGCCACCAGTTTCGTTGCTTTGTATTTGTTTGTTGTAGGTAAAAATATTCACCCTCTACAAAGCTCAAGGTTTTAGTTAATGTAGCTTCAAAGTCAAACAGTGATTTAAGCATTTCATAATCATCTGGGAAAAAGAAGAAAGATCTATACTTAATAATATTTCTAAAACACCAATTCATTAATACGCATAATACTAATAATTCAGACCTTTGTGCACGTCTGCCATTTTTAATGTAGCTGCAACTATATTCTAAATTAATTAAGTTATTTTCACAAACACATTTCAAAAAATTAAAGCAAATATAACAACAAATCAATCAAGTTCGGCAATTATCTACGAAATATTCTTTTGACAGATGTTGTTAATTATTATGACATTGATATTTGTAGAAAGAAGCACATAGTACATTTAATAATATTTTTTATATTGGCAATACAGATTTGAGTAAAAGTCAGATAAAAACGTCGCAAGTAAATGTTACGTCCCGTCGTCAAGAATTAAATATTATCAAAAGTAAATTTTGTTATAAAAAGTTCATTTTATATGAAACGACAATACTGACTTTAATAAAACTTTATCGTACTTAGTAGCTACCATCTTTTAGGCGAGAGGTACGTTTCAGATAGCGATCACAACGCAAAAGGTCACAACTGCGGTTTTTTCATTACATTTGATTTAGTGATGTACAATCAGTCCTTATTGACAATTTCGCCAGGACCACGACGACTGTGGCCGTCTTGTGAAATGGCTGAAGGCATATTTTCAGCGTTATGATCGCTTTCTGGAACGCACTTCTAGGATGCGGGTGCAGTGCGAAAGCAGTCCTTGCTAGGGGATTTGTGAATCATCGTGGATTAGTACGAATTTTGAATACATCTCATCTGGTCAGTCGCACATGCTCTCCTCGGACCTTACCTAGTATATTACGAGAGGATATGCGTAAAAGTATTCTATCTCCACGTTAACAAAAAATAGGATATGTAATCTGCGATCCACAAAAAAATCAGAAACACAAGTATAAAAACAAAAGAACAAACATTTGGGGTGTTATCTATACGTTTAAATTAGAGAGGCAATCGTCCCGAAGTTTTTATTATTACTTCAGGTTCTCATAATTTAGTAGAAGAAGGCAAAAGGTAACGAGAAAATATTATAATATTTTTATAAAACTATCAAGTGTAACTAGTGTCATAAAGTGTAATTGTTTTTTGGTACATTAGGGCTGCATAACCCTTTCCATGTCTGTTTTACTTTAACTTTATTAATTGTTGGATCAAATTACAACAACATTTATATAAAGTTCGCATTTATTTTTGTAGTTGTGTACCAATATTTTATTGTAGCTCTCTGAACTTTTGTTATCCTAGCTGTATCCGCGACTCTACATGCGTTTATTATTATCTCTCTTATTTCATCATTTTTCTCATAATTCCTAAAAGTTATTCATTGACGACTGAATTCTCATAGCCTAGCAATTGCCGAATGACGAATGACGAATGATATGATTCTTGTAAAAATGTCAATAAAATTAGTTGTGAATTACAAAATATTTTATTTTTAAAAAAGGTCCACCACTATTTGAGGATGGATATATCCCATGGATATAATTTCATAAATATGATATATTCAAGGTCTACCCAGATGTTAATAAAACGGCATGTGCAAACAGAACTACAGATTTATTAGCATATATTAAAAAAAAAACTGTCGCGAAAAATTACAGGTTCAGAAAATTAGAGGATTCAGGAAATGGGGTTGAGAATCAGTTACTGTATACTATATAACTGGGGACATCCCTTCAGGTCGGCATGACAGCAACGCTTGACGATGGATAACTTACTGATCTCTCAGTGGTTATACTTGACAGTGTTATCACTTTTCCGTGCTATTATTAAATAAAATATTATATATTCTTCCAACATTTGTATGTACATTTTTCCATACCAGATCACAATTTCATACTTAATTTAAATGAATAGGGCACAACTAATAAAATTACTTATAATAATATATGCACGGTATACATATTTTTAAACAATTCACTAAAACTTTTCTAGGCTGTCTATAATGGCATGAGCTTTAGTTGCTAGCATAAATAGGAACACGTAGAGGATCTCTGGGTAATATTGGTTTCGGATTAAAAGGTGGGATTGGGTAAGGAAACAAATCTTTTATAGTAGGAAAAATGTTTCTCGATAAGCTTCTTAGTTCGCGATGATGAGTCTCTGGATGAATACTGCGAGTATACCTTCTGTTCGGGTCCAATTTTATATCATCAATAATTGAAGGCAGAATTGGATGGTTACTGGTCGCTGGTGCGCGAGGAATGTTATCTCCCTTGTATAACCAAACTAGTTCATCTCTAGCTTCTCGTAACTTTCGGATAATTATAGGTCTTCTAGGAGGCGGCTTGAATGTCGGTTGTATGTATCGCTGACACGAGCTGTCCTCTACAACAATCACCGAGGTTATTACTAATACGATAAAAAGTTTAAACATATTGTACGTTGTACGTGTCACTTCGTTAATGATAAATGAGTTCACCAGTCACGAGTATTTATACTGTTTCTTGAGGATACGTAATATTTTATGCATATTTGTGTACCAGAAATAGGGAATAACCTGCTATATGACTACATATTTACTACCTACTTACATCACCACTTTGAATTACGTTTATGATAACCTTTAATGCTTGTTGATATTAAGTAGGTTTTATTTATTTACTAAAGATAAGAATCTGGAAAAGGGACTTATTTTATTATAATCTGCGAGAAATAATTGATATCTGGTTTGTTTAGAAAATATTACAACTCATGTATTTAATATCTATAGTTAACGTCAAAATTGCTATTAAAAATGCAATTACAGTTTCGAAACCACAGTTTAGATTGGTTTATATACTTCTTTACTGTAGATTTTAGATTAAAAACGTTTTTAAATGAATATGAAGATCTTCTAGATTTAAAAATTTGATGCTATTTATTCATTTTCTTTTTCAATGGTTTTGCGTTCGGTTTGAATAGATGGATATAAAGAACAGTGAAGTAGTTGTTGAACATAAATTACTACCACTACTACACTAACAGCTTTAACACGATGCTTTAACACCAAAATTTTAACAATTATTTTGCCAAATAATTTACCTATTTTCGTAAATAATAAATAATTCTAATATAATAAGGAGTATAACGATTACTAGGTGGTAAGAAACAATATAAGTTCGACTGGATTGCGACCACTATATATCAGTACTCTTAAACAAGTTTCTATTCAGTAATTGCTAACGCAAAGAGAAAGCAAAAAATATACGTGATGACACAAGTCAAAGTCAAAACGATATTGACATTATCTATCTCACATATTTCTAAAGTGAAAACTTCTGTAGGAAGGTTTGGATAGGGAGTAACGTACACATACTATATCTGTTCCTATTAGTATAACTTATTGCGCTGTAAACAGTTTTTATTTACAAGTTTTAATTTAAGATTAAACAATTAATTTAGATATCCAAAAATGACAACTGTTTGTTTATTGTTTTCAGTATTCACTTCTGTCTTCACTGTTTTAAAAGATTTGTTATTTTTTCACGTTAGCTATAGATAAAAGGAAAATTGGCTAGGGGCGCAGGTGTGAAGAGATGAACTGTGAAAGCTGTGGTCTCTGGTAATAAAGAGATTTAACTCTGTTCTGTAGTGGGTATTTGACGGTGCTTGTCACCCAATGTAAATCACCACACACCCCTTTCGCCTTGACCTTAGCCCGAGTTTACGTTATGTTACATATACGCATTCACGCCCCTAAGTCACCATACACATGTTAATTAAACCCGTCTCATTGACTCTTTTAGTTTGTTGCTTTTCGGTATCAAGCAGCGTAAAATAAATGTGTAGAGGCATGCAAGCTCATGGTTGTTTTCAATTATACTACGCCTATAATCAGGTAAAGCACCGCCAGATGTCGTGTCAAGACACACTACCTGAATATATATATATATATATATATACAAACATATATATATATATATATATGTTTGTAATATATACAGTGACAAACAATAAAGACAGACCAAAAAACAATATGCTAGGTTAATATGAGTTCTTTGTTAAATAGTTTGAGTAATGTTATCGGTAATTTCCCTTTTCCTATAATATTTCTTATTGTTTTCCTCAAGGAGGGTATAAATACGCTACGAATCTTTTTACTGCCAGTGTTAAAGATGTGTAAAATAATATTTACCCTGATCGTAGTGACGGTGCTGTTTTCCGTCGACACGACATGCTTGTCTAGAGATTTACCGGTGGTGTATCCGACATTTCGTCCCCGTTATACTGTCGGCCCTGTGACTTTGCGGACAAAGCGAAGTGCAGATGATGAACCGCTATGGTTGTTCAAGGGCGACAATATACCCCGCGCACCAGCAACCGGAGATTACCCTGTATTACCTTTAAGCATCGACAATATCAATCTGGACCCTAACACGAGGTACGCTCGCACTCTGTGTACTCCCAGCAAATATCATGACGGTAGTCATACTATTTCTAAGAACAAACAAGACACGGGCCCAACACACCTCGAGTACAACAAGCGTCGCGTTCGAAGTTTCGACTCTCCTAGCAGCAAGCATCATCGCGGTAGCCACTCGACATCCAACGGAAGCAGGAACACTGGCCCAACTCATCCAGGCTACAACTGCCGTAATTCATAATATATATTATAATATCCCTTTCGCCGATAAAAGGTTCATTTCATTATTTTATTTGGATTTTTATGTTGTTGTCTATGTATTTGTAACAAATAAGAAAATAAATCCTATATAATATATATGTATATATACAGCTTTTTCTTATGAAGACGACAAGCAAAATTCAGGTTACCTTAATTATATATGTGCTTAAAATTTTTTAAGCAGTCCTAAATGATAGGTCATTGTAGGAACCTAACTTAACCTAATTAACATCAGTCTTAATTAAGTACCACCCAATTTCATTCGATATTTTATATTCTATTCGACTATAGCAGAACATTTTTATTTCTTATTAATTATATTATATATCACATTGTATTGTCTTATCGTATTATATTACACTAGTTTGTATTATGTTATAGTACATATTAAATAAAATAACGATATGAAATACAATAAAAATGTTCATATATCCATCAAGTCAACGAAAGAACGCCCAGTGCATAAATTTAGCAGCTCCTGCTACATTCACCAGGACCTCGATGGACTTTGTGGTAGGCCTGTCCATGCTAAGACTTCCAAAGCGCAGTCGCTACTCGAAAACTTTATAAGAAAACTATGTCTAACTTAAGTATGTGACATGCACTGTTTTCATATAGGTCATATTTATTGTTTTAATGTCACACTAATAGTAGACGTTTTTAAATTTACTAATCATTTTCCAGTCACGATGTACAGTCTGAGTGCGTGGTCAGCATTCTTCTTGAAAAATTCATGAGGGTTAAACGGTTCAAGAATACCCTCGAGAGATACAATAAATTATCTCGATATCAAAATAATGTTTAAAATTATTCTATCCTTAATATCTTTAAAACATTATTTTTTGTTAAAGGATTTTTTTTAGTTTCAGTCCCTAATGGTGAGTTTCTTTTACTATAGTCAGTCTTGCTTTTCTAAGCTAATTGTATAGTAAAATAATCAAGGGAAGTACTTGTAAATGTGTTAAAAGTTTTCCATTTTTTCTTCTCTCTTACATGCTGCTTGGGTAACTTCCGCACAAGTTTTATTCTTTATCTCTTTTCTGTTAGCTATTATTGCAGCAGATACAAATTTTACACATATATACACACAGTTAACTTAATTGTATCTATTAAATATACAAACAATCCTGTTATCAATACAAGAAGGCGCAATGCGAAATTATTAAAGTTTAATAAATTGCTTTCGGAGCACTCACATCAAACTTTATGGCTCCCTGAAAATTGCGCTTACGCTTTTCTTACATGGCAACGAAGAAAATAGCTGCTGGTAAAATTTACATTGACTACAGTAACAGTCAAAACATTATATGAAAGTATAATGATAACATTGTTCGCGTTTTTTTTTTGGTACTATATACCTGTTTTTTTTGTCCCTACCAGAGGTTTTTAAAGGACTATCAAATGTTAATGTTATACGTGTTAATAACATATATGTTACATATTATCTTGCATTTTATACACTTTTTATAACAAATTTCACAGTAAAGAAGAAGGTGATACTAAGGATTTTTAAGCTACATTTTTGAGTTTTTGATGTGCTCTTAATCTCTTTTGTTGTGGTTTTTATTTTAATTTATTACTCTACGTTGTTTCGGCTATATTATAAATAATAACAAATATATAGGTAAGGAAAATGTATGCGGACTATAAGCTTATAAAAAAAATGTATATACGTACGAATACATTTTTCGCATTCTGTGATTAGCCGGTTTATATTCAGGAATTAAATGGGGTCGTAAGGATCGTAATTTACTAAGTAGTAAGATCGTAGATTACTACTATAATATATTTGACTATTGATCATTCACAATGGCTCCTATCCGGTTTGTCACCTTTAGAATTATCCAGTGTATTATAGTGTATATCTATTTAGAGGCATCCCAATGAAGGCCCTCACCAGACGGCTAATATGTCGATGTCTCCATTGTTTTTAGTATGTAGGAAGTTCATCATTACAGTGCTCATATAAAAATAAAAATGAATAAATCACTATTTACACATTAAACAGTGTACTTGTTTATTAATGTGGCTTAATTTTATAAAAAAAGTGATATGTGTAAACAGACAAAAAGTTTGCAATTATCTATGCGAACTTTTAAATGACCTTCTTTGAGTTATTTCTTTATAATAGACGTATTATTTTATGACTTTCTTTTCTTTAAACAAAAAAATAAAGCAATGTATTGTACAAGTCTAAAACACAGTATAGTAATTTTCAACATAATTATTATATATTTAAATTATGAAAAAAACTTAAAAAACGAATGCTGAAAAAAAAATGCTATTCTGATAAGCACGTATTATAAACTTACCTTCAAAGCATTGTTACGTAGGGACATTTAATTAAATAACCTAACCTAATGAAAATTTCCGCTTTTGTTTTAAGTACTCTGTAATATTAATACGTGACAAAAATTTTACCACCGTAATAGAATTATTAATATTATTTTCTTTGACATATTAAAGTACCTAACTAAACGGAAAATCTTACTGTTATTTAGTGTTGCTTCCAAATACACTACATTTTATGATTTAATTGTATTAAACTTTTATATTTTACATATTAAAACAATCCGCATTCCACAGATCACATTGCTGACAAATATAATGCAAAAACTAATCTATTCATGTACTGTTGGGAGATGATCTAATATTATATAATGTGTTACTTGAAGTTAAATCTTAAAATGTATTAATATTTTTTTCTAGTAATAAATATAAAAAATGTCTTTAAAATACCGGATGTAGACTTAGGTAAGCGTTCTTTATTAATACGCATGTTTGTAAAATAACTAATGTTCAGTGATTGAAATACGAACATATAATTTTATTATTGGAGATTGGATGAATTTCTTAACAAGTTGGGAAAATACTGTTACCGAACTTTGTTTATTGATAACATTAAGTTCATCAATAATTACGAAAGGAAAAAAGAAAATCGCTTGACAAACAGAGGAGTCAAAAATCCACTGTTCTGTTCTGTTTTTGGCTATTTATACGTAGATTATATAGAATAAAGTAAAATTTTATAGCAGTTTATATGTAAATTTACTTTTAACAAGAATATAGATAGTTTCAATATTTAGTACATTTAATTGTTATGGTCAACAAGGTTTCACTGATCTGTGGTTATGGTACACTAGCGCCAATATGGTAGTTTATTTAATTTTAAAGTTATGATTTTTGTTGGAATTTTTTATTAAATTATAAAATTACAGGCTATCCTTATTGATCCTTATTTTTATATTCCGGAGTACGTACAACAATTAGAAGTTGAAATATCAATTTTCAGTATAGCTAGCATTATGTAGATACCACCAAAACGTTACGGTGTTAATAACGGAAGTAGAGGGATGCACGTCACCTGTTGATTTACAGGTGCATATAAATCATAGGCGCTCAGTATGAAAGACAGAGTGTGTTCAAGTGTCGTGCGAAGATCAGTTATTTTGTCGGTCAGCCTGTCCGTTCCGTTCCGTTCTTTTCTTTCTTTTATTTTCTGTTCTGTGTAGGATTGTATTGTTAGGTAGGTAGGTGGGTCGGTCGGTTTTAGTCTTCGGTCTGTCGTGTGTAGGTAGGTAGGGAGATGTGCAGGCAGGCTGGTCCGTTTATTCATTTAATTTTCGGAACTGATCTTACTTCTTTGCTTGACAGTTAAACACAATCTCTTTGTTGTGTATTAGTTTTAAGAATAGAAATAAGTACGGTAGTTATAAGTGCGGTTAGAGTTTATGCATGTTATACATAGATGTAGTTCTTGCATGTTTTTGTGGCGAATGTAATACGTAGTTGTACTACTTGCATGGTTTTCTGGTGAATGTTATACGTAGTATGCGATGTTTGTAGCGTATAGTATGTTAGTGCATGCGGGGGATATTGTATAATTTTGCAAATATACTGCGTAGTGCAATTGGCACCTTTGCTTTTATGTTACAGATCTCGGGTCTGGGAGACATTGCAAGCGCCAAGGACGTCTACTCTACCGGCGCTTTTGCACACGCTTTGCCCAAATACCTCGTACAGCTGGCGGAATTTCGTACCAACTAGACCGTATGGTGCATGGGTGAGTGCGATGTATTATTAGTTTTTTTTAGTGGTTTGTGACATTAGATGTTTTATGCATCCCCTTTATTTTATGCATCCCCTTTATTATTTTATTTTAATGCTTTTGCACACGCTTTGCCCAAATACCTCGTACAGCTGGCGGAATTTCGTACTTTACAACTGAATCGTTTTAGGTTTTAATTTAAGTTTTAGCGTTATGCCTATAATCTCACCTGATCTTACGTGACGATACGGACTAATTTGATACACACGATAAACCTTTGGAGGAGCTAGCTCTTGAGTACAGCTACCGGAACACACCTATTGGTATTTGGTGGCAAGATTTTCAACTTGAGGATGGTAGCTAGCCAGGCGGACATCAGAAAAAGCCCTACCACAATGCTATGGTTTCCTCACGATATTTTCCTTACCGAAAGCTCGAATTTGCTTACTTTTATATACAATTCGTACACAAGGCGGTCTTAATACATGTAGCGTTCTCTATCAATCAAACCTTGAGGTTGTGCAAAGATGATGCAAAGTCGGTGCAATATACAACAGAAATTATTAAATTATTATAACAACCTCTTGAATAAAATAATTGAAGTAAAAATTTATTAAATTTCATAGATGAAGTGGTTTTTCATCTCACCTGATGTTAAATGACGATGTGGACGCCTGAAGCCTAGTGGAAGAACTGCCTTTCAAGTGCAACTGCCGGAACACTGGTATATGGCGGCAGATTTTCAACTTGAGGGTGGCAGCTAGCCATGCAAAGGTTTGCATATTATACGAATTTATTACATGTGCGATGCACATTTTGTCTTCTTTACAGCTCTGCGGGGGAGCTATTGCAACTGCAGAGGGCATCTACACATTGCAGCATTGCACAACTACCTCATAATAGCTGGCGGCACTTTACCAGCACTTTACCAGGTACATCACGCATGGGTAAGTGAGATGTATTATTTTTAGTAGGATATGTGAGGAAAACTTTCACCAGCTTTATCTCGTGGTACTTTATCTGGTGGTTTTTTTTATAGTTAAGGTTTTTTAGCATTACAGCCACAATTTCATCTGATGGTTTAAATAACGATGTGGCTCTCACTCAACATTTGATGGACACGCTAAAACTGTGAAGATATTGGCTCTGAAGTGCATATAGTATTTAGTGGCAGATTAACTTGAGGGTGCTGGTGTATTATTTTTAGTAGGATAGGCGGGGAAAACTGCAGATTAACTTGAGGGTGTTAGCTGCCCAGGCAGGCATTAGAAAAAGTCTTACTAACATGCAAAGTAGTAGTAGCCGTAGTTTTCACCCAAGTCTTCAAATGGTGCGTGGTGTGGTGTGTTTTATTATTATAATGCGGCATTGTATGTGTAGGTGGAGAGGAGAACCTTCATCTCTAGCTTCCATTGCATCAATCTATACCGGTGTACCGTATAATGCGGTAACATAGTTATACGTTTAGATTTAAGATGCGGGTGATACGCTTAGATTTAAGATGCGATGATACGCTTAGATTTAAGATGCGGTGATACGTTTAGATTTAAGTGCGGTGATACGTTTAGATTTAAGTGCGGTGATACGTTTAGATTTAAGTGCGGTGATACGTTTAGATTTAAGTGCGGTGATACGTTTAGATTTAAGTGCGGTGATACGTTTAGATTTAAGTGTGGTGATACGTTTAGATTTAAGTGCGGTGATACGTTTAGATTTAAGTGCGGTGATACGTTTAGATTTAAGTGCGGTGATACGTTTAGATTTAAGTGCGGTGATACGTTTAGATTTAAGTGCGGTGATACGTTTAGATTTAAGTGCGGTGATACGTTTAGATTTAAGTGCGGTGATACGTTTAGATTTAAGTGCGGTGATACGTTTAGATTTAAGTGCGGTGATACGGATACGTTTAGATTTAAGTGCGGTGATACGGATACGTTTAGATTTAAGTTGCGGTTATACGTTAGTTTTAAAGTTTTAAGCTTACGTTTAGATTTAAGATGCGGTCAAACGTATAGATTGCGGTCAAACGTTAGATTACGTTAGATTATGTTAGATTTAAGATGCGGTGGTTATACGTTAGTTTTAAGATTACGTTAGTTTTAAGATACGGTTAGATTTAAGATACGGTTAGATTTAAGATACGGTCATACGTTAAAATTAAGATTTACGTTAGATTTAAGATGCGGTTAGATTTAAGATACGGGCATACGTTAAAGTTAAGATTTACGTTAGATTTAAGATGCGGTCTCATACGTTAGATTTAAGATGCGGTCTCATACGTTAGATTTAAGATGCGGTCTCATACGTTAGATTTAAGATATTTTAAGGATTTAAATATTGTTAATATTTTTAAGTTCTAACAATTGTACACAGTATAAAAAGAGCGATTGCTGGAGAGTTTCTTTCGCCGTTTCTTCTCTCCCAGAACGCCATGTTGTTTCCGAAACGGTAGTAGTGTTTTTTCTTCAATATTATGGATCAATTTCTGAAATAAAAGATTTGATTTGACTTTTGGTTTAATTTGGTAATTTTTATTATGATTTTTTTATCGATAAAAATGAAAAAAACAACATTACAAAATTATTTATTTTGTTTACGATGATTTATAAAAATATATAATAATAGACACATTGACGTTAACGTTACGGACGTTTTTTGCCGGCTATGGCACCCGTCCGCGAGCAGCCATAAGGAACATCGTTCCAAAAAAATTTATTGAATATACAGATTTTTTACCATTACAGTTTTATTATATGTATAAATGTTAGCATAATTGTCTTTGGTAGAAATCTTACGATTTGAATAAATAGTTTCACAGTACCTATACGTGATTTAATTATTATTTTAAGATTTGAATTAAAATTTGAAATGTCCATTACTGTGTACCCGAGAGACAAGGTTGAAAAGTTATATCATAACAAGATATGAGAGTTAGACGAGTTAAAAAGGCCTTCCTTTTGAAAAATACTCTCTTAAAATTTGTTCAACTCTTTTACATCATATTTCAGTATTTCCACCATACAAGTAGTTGGTAATACATTTAATATTAAAGGCAGTATATACTCCCACGTATGCATACCGTAGAAGTTATTATAACTAGACTGTACATACGTAGGAATATAATATGCTAACTCTCGTTCTCTCAAACATGGTACTCTAACATTGGCCGTTCTCTTTTTAAGATTATTAATTTTGTGTATATATTCATTTAAATAAATATATAAATTAAAAAAATTAATTAAGGTTAAATAAATTGCTTTGTACTATTACTTTAAGTCTTTAAAGACTATGGTCGGTAATAACAATATATTTTATTTGCTACAGGGTAGATTTAATGTATCCAAATATATTCCATAATAAAAAACGATGCTGGTCAAATATATTGAATGTTTGTACTGAATAACTGATAAGTATTTATTTACCGTTGAATATTTCTATTTATTAGTTTTTTTAACTATTCTTTGATGTCAATATAGCCATTTTCCGTTGTTAATATGACACTTTTAATGTTAAGTAACCATGTCAAAATTCTATTAATTGAAAACTCAGTATTATTGTAGAATCCATTTTCACGCCACATTTAAGTGCACTTCCGCTACGTTGTAATAGTTTCCAAGTAAGCTTCGATACACATTTATGACTTTCAACCTGCTCCGAATAAATTATGAATCCAATAATTTAATCACTTTGTAAAAGTTTGTTTAATCGGGTAGGATAAATTGAACTAGATAGGTAGACGAGTTAATTACAAACCCTCTGAACAAGACAATTATGTCAGTAAGGACAAATATGCGGGCATTTAGTTTATTTTGAAGCGATGATAGCTCAGTGGTAGTGTGCACGACTTCGCGTCAAGGGACGTGGGTTCGAACCCAAGCACCTACAATGAGCTTGAGCTTTTGGTGAAGGAAAACATCGTGAGGAAACCATAGAATGGTGGTAGGGCTTATTCTAATGCCCGCCTGGGTAGCTACCATCCTCTAGTTGTGAACCTGCCGCCAAATACCAATAGGTGTGTTCCGACAGCAGCACTTGAGAGCCAGTTCCTCCACAGGTTTAGCGTGTCTACCAACTTGGGCCGTATCGTCACTTAAGATCAGGTGAGATTATGGCCATAACAGAGAATATATACTAGTTACTGTGTGATTTGAAAAGATTAAGCTCGCGAGGAACATGAATTCTTGTAATAGAGAAACAAAAAATACTTTTCACAATTTTCTTAATCCATAAATATTTTATTGTGGTATGTGGTTTCGACGAATACTTCTTTATATATAAATCAAGACCACACGATAGAAGTGAAACATATATCACTATATCAATCTCGGTCCGTTAGTCGCCTCCAGCAGACTTTACCCGAACAAACTTCACACAAAAAGGTTGCTGATTATAATTTAAGAGTCCTCCCATAAGAAGATTTACTTCAAAAACAGTGGTGGTGACTGAGTGGTTAGCAGTCTAACTGGAGTTATAGCAGTCATAAATTGCAAGCCATTATTTATGACTGCGATCGGCAACATGATACTATCGGCAGCTGGATATACGCTATCTTATTTCGATCCGTTATAAACTAAAAGATATATACTAAGACGGGTTTAATCGCTACCGTCCCGATTAATTGCAGATGATACAGCAGCTAATTACTGAACGTAACACGCCTTAATGTGGCACTAGTGGTTGTTGCGATTGGTGCAGTGTATTCGGGATAATCCCTGTGTTGTTCCACCCTGCACTTCTGAATAGTTTTTATGTGTGTGATGGCACGGTACCTAATATTAAGCACAGTACAATCCAAAAACAGTGGCGACCATGGATGGAACGACAATCCATCGCCAGTTGCCCCTGTAATGCCGGCTTAAGTAAATTCCTGTTTAGAGTTTTACTTGAAGGACACGGTAGGCAAAACTACGACATAGCAAATTTTTTTGTTCGGGTCCCAAATTTACCATAAAGCTGTAATTCCGAAGGCCAGTGCGTGTAGTTCTGATACGGAAAGGAGAAGAGGAAATAAGGTTGAATAGCTCTTCAGAACACTTACGGTGATATATACGATAAAACACGTCCAGACAAGCCATGTCTCTACGCATTTAAAGTGATTCGATGTTCTTCGTAACGTATGCATCCTGTATTATGCGGACAGCTGAGTTGGTACTCGATTACCACTAGAACTGTATTGCAGAGGTACCAGTTGAAATACGATTAAAAAAAAAACCTATTTAAATGTATTATTGCAAACGAAGCTCTTTATATGTCGCTACTTTCCCAATTTTCTCTTCAGATATTCTAAATGTTTCCAAATGAACTAGTAAAGAAGACGCAATTTTTCACAAGCGCTACTTACCTGAGTTGGGAAAGACAAATGAAATACTTTGTTGTAGACAAAACGTTTCGGGGTTTTTCTTTGTGTTTCGCATGAATTATTTTATGAATAAATTTACTACATTTACCTACCGTGACTCCCGATTATGGGGTGAGATTTGTGGAAACATTGCTTAACTTAAGTGGATATAGTAGGAATGATTTGCCAAATTATATGTTTTTGAAAGTGAAGGAAGAAACAGCAGAAAAGCAGTTTCAGTAGAATACCTTCTACGCTTGTAACAAAGTTCTATATGGCTCAAAAGGCTTAACAGATCAATAGGTGTAGTTGCTTAAAGAAAATAGCAGGTTGGCAGTTGCTCCCGAACCGTTGTAGCGGTAATTAAATGGACATATGCAATTGGAATTGCGACTTTTCATATACCGCACTCAAAGCAGTATCTACATGAAAGAAGAGGGAAGTACAGAGCAAACTAATAATAGTGTCCTTTTGCATTTGATGTCTTAATCAAACAGTATATGTTTTATGCTGAAAATCGCTATTTAATTCATAACATCAGTGACTCTCCATTGTAACTGTAAATTGTGCAGTTATTGGTATTGGATAATTCTCAGTACGAATGTCGTGGTTAACGAGGCGCTTGGGGCGCATTGCAATGGATCAACTTGGATGTATTGAACACCGATGTGTAATCGTAAAACTACATTTATATGTTTTTTTAAGTTCAGAGTTTAAACTTAACTACGTTTCACTTCGCGTTCACGACGCTCAATGAGCGCTGTATTTTCCGTTCCACTTGATAGTGAGCGTTATAATTATTAAATCAAGAGTAAGCGTCAAGATTTGCTTATGAGTTCGTGAGCTTGACGTGAGTGAAAATAGTGACGTCATTAGTAAAGTTAACGTCACAATCACAACAACCGTAGTCTTCATGTGGAACGGTTAAAAACATATTTTGAGCATTTTGAACACTAAGCGGGACGTAGCCAATGTCACTTGATGTTAAAACTAGTAGAATGTTTGCTTTCAAGTTCAGCTGGTGGATCACTTGTGTAGGTTTGTTAGTGATAGCCGTGTAGGTTTGTTAGTGATAGCCGGCCAGGTTTTTATAAAATACCCTGTCATGATGTTTTTCTATTTTTCATAAGTGTTTTCCTTTACCGAAATCTCATACTCGTAGTAGAGTTTGAAACACTTCGATCGACGTACGAAACATCATCCCTAAGTCATCGTTACTTCTTATTAAATTCAATATTAAGAGGATACAGACGAGATATTTATAGTCGAAAAATATTTATTAAACTTTTATGTATGTATTTTCGTTACAAGTACACACCACAATAGAGACTTTCTAAAGGATCATTAAACATTTAGATACCATAAAAAATATGTACCCTATTGCCATAATATATGCTGATTTTTCAATATTTTGTATACCGCTGTCAAAAATTCTTAATGTTTTATTTTTTTAATTTAACGTTAGCACAGTTATATTTCGTTATAATTATCATTAGTTTGCATATACTCCATTTATGTCAGGATTACAGACCAGTGTATAACGTCGTCTGAATTGTCGTTGTCCATTGCATTTAAAATAAGCTGTTTAAATTTATACGGAATTCGCCTAGATTCTTTCTGCAGATAACGTTGGAACGGAAATTATGTCGTTATTATCATGCCTGATTTTTAAATCATGAATAAGCAATGTAACCTGGAATGTGTTTGATGATAATTTTTTTATATATATGATAATTAAGTTATATAATAAAAAAGAAGCAGAATTGAAGGTACCAAAAGTATCAGCTATCCGAAATAAAAAAATATCTTTAACAGTAACTTTATCCGATATAAATGATACGATATTAACCTATAAAACGACAGTCAGTAAGAAAAATATAATTAAATCAAACAAATAATCATATACAGTAATGTTAATAATACTGTTCGCCTACAAATGTTGAAATAGTATTTTATTTTAGTTTTAAATATAATTCTTTGAAAAATGTGATATCCGTAACCAAAATTTATCGAAACTATTGAATATCGGAAATACTTTATGACCCTATTGTGATTAAATACTCTAATCTTCTCTCGTATTAAATACTTTTATCTTCTCTATCTATCTAGTAATTGCATCATCTCTAAAGTATAGTTATAGAATACAAAAAGAAGTAGGTACAGCGTAAGAACGTAGTGTCAATACTAGTGACAACGGTGCTAAACGATTTACAGTCAAAATTCCATTTATTCTGCGGGAATATATTTACTCTATCGGCTTCGAGTCTCATGAACAGCATCGCATTTTATGAAGCCCAGCACAACGACAGATTGCCATTTTAAGTGCGGACGTCACTATGAATAATTCACGATTGTGTAAAGGCTGTATCGTTTTCACCGAAATAGTGACTCGCTGAAAATGGTTTGTAGTTAGTCGAATGGCTTACCAAAGTATATTGTGATATTAACCATAAGTATAATTTTATACCCTAATAATATTACATCATCAAAATACATCCCTTATGTCCCTTTAGTCTGTATAAATAAAAATGATACGTATGATGTGAATGATAAATAAGGATGATCTTTTCGATTTGTCATTGTAGTTCAACAAGGTTTTTATGGAATAAAAATTGGAAAAGTTAGCTTACAGTGTGAAAATTAAGAAAAATAAAAAAAAGGCTTTTGTTATTGGATAATATTTTTATCTATATAAATTATCTGAACCTGAACAAAATAAATTTGAAAAGTCAGTACCTTTTCAGTGTGTATCATGTATAATAGTGCTTACAAAAACAATAATCTAACTTGGAAAAATGTATTGAAAGTTTGGTAAAGAGAGGGATAAACCTTGTATGCAACTTTTTATTGCGTCATCCAATATGATTGACAAAATCAATATAAACGCGAGCGAAACCGCACTCAAAATCTAGTTTATTCATATTTTACTTACGTGCATTACGTACTTTTACTCATTTAAAGCTACAATTAGAAGGACTTAATTATTAAAACTCATTTTGTTTCAATTTTTATCCACTCTAAAATATGTTTGTAGATATTTATTTGTCCTTATTAAAAAGTATATCATACTAGAATAGCATTAAACTTGAACATTTTATGAAAATACTTTTAAAATATTTTCATTACAAATTGAAACTAAAAATAGATAGACAAATCTATTCCCGCGAAATTTAATTATGGTAGCATATTTGGACCACTTAACGTCTGTGATAAATGTAGTTTCACCACTATAAAGGTCACAGACAACTTTGCTATGACAGTTCTCTAGATGTTTTATTATTCCTTAAGACACTTTCATTATTAGTAAATTTTCATTCATAAATTTTACACACTTTAAATACTTTATTTAAATATTGTGTATTTATAAATTGACAACAGCGGTCATTCTGCTGTAATGATTTTCGTATTTTAATTTGATTTACTTGCATATTGTATTTTATAAAATAATGTTATAGACAACTAAATTTTGTAATAATATACTTTTCCATGTACAAGACGTCATCAAAAATAATAACCAATCAGTAAACTAAAAAAATATTTTTATTTCTTTAAATAAAATTACTGGTAATTGTTAAACTTATCAATTTAGAAATAACTTCAAGTGCTTTGATATAAATTTAATATAACATTAAAAATAAATATGAAAGATTGGATACGAAAATATTTGTTATCTTTAGGATATTTTACTGTGTAAACGCCATTGAACCTTACTAGTATTAAAGAAAACTCCTTAAAACGTCGAAATTCTTGACTTTAGGGTGAATGCCTATTTGTCCATACTTTTTACTAACTCTCAATAATACCATAAAATCCGTCAAGTGTCGTCACTAAGAGTTTATGTATGTTATTAGATGTAATATTAGATGTACTACTTATATTTATAGATTTTAATGGCGACAGACAATTTAAGGAAATTGCTAAAAATGGAACAATCGATATTTCATACAAGGTGACTACATTCTTAGAACCTTTGCGTGTATGATAAGGCTATAACAGCAGTCCATAAAAATAACAACGTATTATAGAAAGAAGTTAATTAATGAGGTGGTTTATTTACTAGACAAATACTTAGAGCTTTTGTTACAACGGCGTCGTTTGGTTTTGACCTTCTATTTGTATTATTAATTAGGTAAGTAGTTAGTTGGAGGATTTATAAATTATTTTAAACGTGTTTTTTTTAAATATAGCTTAACGTTATGGTCACAGTTTTACTTGATGTTAAGTATGTATGTGCTCCAAGATGGTGGACACGCTAAGGCTAGTGGAGGAACCTGGCTCTCACGTGCATTTATCGGAACACCCCTGTAGGTATTTGGCGGAGATTTCAACTTGAGGGTGGTAGCTATCGAGATAGGCATCAGAAAAAGCCATCTTTAGTAAAGTAAAACTCATTAAGATTTCACGAGTTATACAGCACTATCGAAAGAGGACGTCTAGAGATATTCACTCATAGTATTTTATGGTTGTCGTAATATATTCATAAACGATACTTATACTACTATTACGATACTTCGACTAACGTAAGAACACATAAAATATTCTTTCTATATTGTTAAAATCGAGACACGTTTTGAAACTGGTTTTTACAACTGTTTTATACAACAAACAGAAAACATAAATATCACGCGATTTATTTACAACCAGGCTGTCAAAGTAAGGTGCCTTGTATCTTGGTAATTGGTTTGCCTCGGACTAGGTACAGATATGCGCAGTATCTGTCTATCCCACTGTAGTGAAATGAAATGTAGATAAAATATTAGAGACTAAGAAATATGACATTTTTCGTGGATTCAGGCGTGTATGTATTTTAGTGTGTGTATGTGACTGAGTGTATGTGCGTGGGGAATGATTGACTTTTAGTGAGTGTATGCATTTGTGTAAGCGTAAGTGTACCTTAGATCGAATTATGTTTATTCTACAGTTTTGAGTAGCTCCTTCGTTTCTTCGTACGACTTATTCATAAGCTATCTTATTATTTATTTTTCATTTTCATATTTATTTTTTCCATAAATAAAGATTTTGTTATTATTCTTTTTATTGACATGACAACGAATACTGCCAATACAATGCCGAACTGTCGGTGGTTATTGCTGTGCTTGGACGCATTAGTCATCTACTATTAGATACAATGCAATTATAATATATATATAGCGTAGGCGTATATATGTGGCGTAGCGAGGGGGTACTTAAATAAGCGAAGCGTGAAATAAAGTGACATGCGACTGTGGCTTCAGCATAATCTACTGTTTTTGGGAGTTTGTCCATTAACACGCGGGTTACCATCCAAGAAAATATTCGAAAAGGAGACAGTCGTTCTAACATTAATGCCCAGCAACAACTGCATGTACATTACAATAAAAATTACTGCAATAATTGTTGCTAACAACTGATGCGCGACGTAATATAATTATTATGATTATCCAAAGATTTTTATTATTTCTATATACAATTATATAATTTTTTTATATAATTGAATGGAAATATCAGTTCAATCTTGTTACTTCAATATTGACTTCGATTAAATACGCAGTGGATTCGAGTGTTTGAAAACCTTTTATGGCAGAAAATAATCTGCGAACTTTTTTGGACCAATTACGTATTGAATATGTATGTTAACGAATCTTGAACTCAAAGTCAAACTCAACTTTTGCGTGTTTACATTTTATACCCCTTGGCGACGCAACTACGAAGGCGAGCAAATATTCTGTTTATTTTAAAATACATTTGACAGTTCATCAATAGTCTCTTAGCTTGCTTTTCACCTGCGGATTCGCTCATGTATCTTTTTTTATTTTCGTGGGGAAATCCATTTAGGCATACCCTTCCAGCCCGGGGTGATTGTCAATATAAAAAGTATACAGTTTATTTAATGTATTTATATGTTGTCTGTTTATTTTTTATATATAAATCATAACCAAAGATATAGATATAAATAGTATACAAACTTTACTTCCCCTTTCACACGCACAGAAATGTTTTATGAATATACGCATATATGTGTTTTATTAATTATGTTGCGAAATATTTGATATGAAGCTTGGAATAAATTGGAACAAAAAAGTTTTCTTTCCATAAAAACTTTCCTCTCTCCTTCCCCTAAGCGATAAATTTCTAAACATCCCTTTCTAAACAATTCTTGCAATATAAGTACAATATCCTTTATAAACGGTACGTGATACGTGGGTATCTAAATGCCAAATTCGGTAAGAAATACCAGGAAGTAATGTATGAAATGTACTTATTACCTTTACAACAACTTAGATTATTCACAAATCCCTATTTATATACGTTTCGATATATAATATCGTATTTCTATGTAATGTAAAAACAATATTTTCGAACAAAAACATGATCTAGAGAATAGCGTGCATGCCTACGGGGCTTTAGCTAACATACCTACAACGTTTCAGTAAGTTTGAGCGTAGCCATCATAATTGAATCGTAAAATGACAAATATTAAATGACCGTATTTTAGTTAAGAACCGATAAACTATAAGCTATACAAAATGTTCATTGAAGCGATGATAGCTCAGTTCGTAGTGTGTACGGGCGCCACGACAATGGACGTGAGTAGGTCAAAAGTAGGTGTCAATGGTAGGACATTTTTTGATGCTCGTCTGGCTAGTTACCACCCGCGAGTTAAAAATTTTCTGTCAACTACCTCTACGTGTATTTCGGCAGTTGCATCCGGCAGTTGCACTGGGAAACTAGTTCCTCCACTAGGCTTAGCGTGTACACCATCTTAGCCCACATCGTCGCTTAACATCAGGTGATATTATAGCCAGAATGTAAACTTAAAAACTATATAAAACATACATTTTGATTAATGTATGACTTTCTTAAAAATGTTGTATGAATTTCATTTTGATTAATTAATGGATTTCCAAAAAATATAAACTGGTGATGTTTTACCTTGAAATTTTCCTATAAATTTGTTATACCAGAATTCTTGTTTTATCAAAGAACATACAGATGAATGAATTTTAGCGCTTGTTTTCTACTATACATAAACGATGGAAGCCGCAGAAATGTATGACATAATACAGACCATTTAACCCGCAAACAGATAAATTTCTGTTTAATATAAATTATAAAAGCTGGTATATTGATTAGGTTTGCCATAACATTGTTCTTTATCTATATATCAATATCTAAGGAGGAAACTGTCATTTTTTGGCATATTACTAGCACGTTTATGCGTCAAAAAGCAGTCAAAGTTTATATATGAAGGAGTGTAGACAATTTTATTTTATTCATAATTATGTTATAACTATTTTAAGCTACCTGGCCAAGTAAACACTGTTTTGCAATAGATATATCCGGTAGTCGGCCACAGTGCGACAAATACATTAGTTGTCTTTGAAATATAGCACTAAGATCTTATACTCCCACAGTGATTAGCCACCAGCAATATCGCACCATTCATTTTATATATTATTTTATAATTACATCTCTATAATTACTATACTCTTTGTTCCTATGGCTACTGAAAAATCTAGATTTCGATGAGCATTCTAGCAATCCAATATCACAGAGATATTAGAAATTTAAATTTCTAGTTGAGTTATTCTAGTTAAGCTATTGATCAAGCATTAAAACTTATAAAGAAGTTGATATAATTCTTTTTTTAATTTTATCAGCTATACCGGAGAAACCGTGCTACTTTACCGACATGTCCAGTAAAAAAAATATCTTAGCTCCTATATCACAACGTACAAACCGACAATAAATTTAAAAAAATGTTTGATGTACTGATTAAACTGCGTTACAGGTTTATTGAGTGTGTAGATAAAAATGTATTATTTATAATCATACTGCAAATGTCAAACATATATAAATAGTCTGTGATCAAACAATTGCACACAGTAAACATTGCCGAAGAATGAGTTTTAAGGACTTCAGAATTGGCAGTACGGCTTAATTCCTTCGACTATCCTATTGGACGAATATTATTATTACTACTGAGTTTTTTGAGGCATGTTAATGTGCCATGTTGTGATTTTTATTTTATTCATGCGTTTAGTTATTTAGCTGTATATTGTGTAATATGGGTGACATTTTACGTAATGTAGTGTAGCTGAAAAGCATAAGTGAAGTGAATTATGAATAATCATTCGGACCATGATATGTTAGTTGCCACAAAAACTCCCAAGAGAGCTTCAACAAGAGAGTCACCATCTTTTTTTTTATAGTTAAGGCTTAGCGTTATGGCCATCATCTCACCAGATCTTAAGTGACGATACGGCCTAAGTTGTTACACACGCTAAACCTTTGGAGGAACTGGCTCTCGGGTACAGCTGCCGGAACGAGCCTATTGGTATTTGGCGGCAGATTTTCAACTAGAGGGTGGTCGCTAGTCAGGCGGGCATCAGAAAAAGCCCTACCACCATGCTATGGTTTCCTCACGATGTTTTCCTTCACCGAAAGTTCAAGCTCATTGTAGGTGGTTGGATTCGAACTCACGTCCCTTGATGCAAAGTCGTACACACTACCACTGAGCTATCATCGCTTCAAAAAGATCTTGTTGAAGATACTTTCATCTGCCTGAAATGCCCAAATTTTTTCACTTGGAAATGGCAGTAGTAGTCTCTAAAGGAGACTGAGTTGCCAAGAATCAAAAAGCACTTCAGAATAGGCAGTACAGATTCATTCCTTCGCCTATCCTATTGGACAAATATTTTTATTATTACTGAGTTATTGTCGGGATCGTAATCTGTCATATTGGGATTTTTATATTCATTCATATACTTAGTTATTTGACCCTACGTTGAGCAATATTGGTGACGTTTTGCATGATTTAGGTTGGCTGATAGGCATAAGTGAAGTGTATTGTGAATAATTATTCGCAACATGATATACTAGTTGCCCCAAACACTCCCTGAACAGTTTCAACAAGAGCGTTACCGTCTTCTTGAAGCGCTATCTTCTTAATTAAGAAATAACACTCAACTTGGCTGTATGATTTATAACGTTAGAAATGAGTATTCTGTTAACTAGTTTATCGAAAACGTATAAACTGTATTATAATTTCTACTGAAATACGACGTGGGCAAATGTTTTTGCGGTGCTAAAACAAGAAAAAGAAGGAGATTGTAAAAAAAGTGGTCCGTTATGGTCCGTAGTATTTTATGAATTAGGCTCAAATTTTGAAAATTGTGTGATCACTAGTTATAGTAGTTATTATTATCGCAGTTTATTGTACACTCGCAGTGGGACCGTAGACTTATTGCAAAAGTTTTAGCAGATCGACCTTGGTGATTAGTTAGCACAACCTATAGGCACTTGTCACGTTATCTTGGTATCAAAGCATCTGAGTTATTGAAGGCTAACGCGTGATGTTAATAAAACAAGCAGCGTCGCCTGGTTATATATATAAATCTTTTTTTAATCTTTTTAATTTCAAAATTGTGAATTGGTGATAGAAAACAGTAGTTCTGTTTAACAAATTTAATTCGGTTGCTTAGTTCTTTTCGAGTAGCTAACTTGCTCTTGGCCGTCGATACCTAACGCACTAACGATAACGGCCCGCCCCATACCGCGTTACTACTTCGTTCTAACTTAGCGTTCTTTCCGATCTACATTTTGTATCGTAATTATTCAACGTATAAGGGTTATAGTGTAATCTATATATATAAAAAGAATCTCTATTTCCCTTGGTCATCACATCACGCGTGAACGGATGGAACAATTTCGCTAATTCTTTTCTTATTGTATTAATTATAGTCAGGAGAAGGTTCCTATGAATGTAAAAATTAAGGAAGTTGAGTCGAATATTAGCAAATTTACGAAAATGTATAAAATCTTAACGCCAATATTATTTTACATACCTGTCAGTTGTCATAGAGAGCATTACAATTGACATTATGCTATGTTTTTGAATAATATCATTTTATTAATTATACTAATTCTAATTCAATATCCATAGTTAAGACAGGAAAATGTCTGTCGGGTCAGCTAGTTATAAATATATTTTAATCTAGCTCAATAATAGGCTATATAATGTGAAAAGAATTTTTCAAATCTGACAAGTAATTTCAGAGATTATTGCGCTCAAAGAAAAAGAAAGAAAGCAATCTCCACAACTTTCTCATATTAGTAGAACAATTCGTTCACTTGTAAAATTTACAAGTTCACTATACATTCTAAAGATAGCAATTGGATGTTCACGTCGCTTACTTTTATTTTATAAGTTGGTATATATTTTATGTATTTCAATGGGTATTTGGATAAGTTTAAAATTTGATCGGATCTTCAGTCCATGTTAAGTGATAATAAAGACATAAAAGAATACGAGCTAAAAATAATGGAGCTAGCTCACAAGTGAAGCTGCCGGAGCACACCTACACGCATTTGAACGCAGATGTTGGATTTGAAGAAGCCCTACCACAATTGTTAATAGTTATTATGTTATTTTAGTTATTTTAGTTAGTTATCATGAAATAATTATTTGATCACTATGACAATTTCATGACAATTTAACTAAGACTCCTCAACTCAATTAATGAAATACATATTTTATATATTTAACTCGTTGGATAGAGGAGTATACTTTGTGGCTCGTTACAAAGGCAGTTTCAATTGAGAAATTAATAATTTTAGTATTATCATCAATGATGTAATAATTCAAAACAATGCACCTTATTGTATTATTTATGGAATGAGTGATTTTATTTAATAAATATTATAAATTGGAAATGTTTGTTTAAACGCGCTAATCATAGGAACCACCAGTCGGATTTCGATTTGTATTTGATAGAGCAATAATTGAGAAAGGGTTTAGACTAATTATGCTACCACTGTATCGTCCAAAACTACATAATAATATGTATGTACATAATACATAAAATTTTAGTTCCACGCGAACGAAGTCGCAGGTACAGCATGTAATTTATATGTGCTATGCAACACGAAAACGAGGGTGGGAAAATTATTATAAATATATTTATATAACATTGACGTTTACATAAAAGTTGAACCGACCCCAGTCAGTATGTCAGATTCATGTTGAGATCTATTCTAGTTTTATACAGGTTAAAACAAGTTGTGTAAGTATATTGTATGTGGACTTTCACCATTCCTCTGAAGAACCAACTGTCTAGAACTGTTTAGATGGTACTTTATTTTTAATAATCTAAGGACCTATAAAACCTAAAGAAATTATTACCTAATTTTTTTTTATTTGCGGCCCTCGATACCATGACCAACACAAATGTTTGTGACTCCTATAGAAAAAGGTTAATTATGGCTGGTCTAGATGAATACTATGAAGAAATACTAAACTTCAAATTCAAAATCGGGCTCACAGACAAAATATCAAGATGTCGATTATGAGACGTCTTAGGTAACTCAGAAAATGTTACCTATATTAATACAAGATTTAAAATAAATGAAGAAATATAATACTTATTACAACGACTTAGAAATATTTAGTTTAAAATGAAATATATCAGTGATTTAAAGAACACTCGTTCGAACAATGATTGTATAGCTTAAACATAACGTTTGTGATGAATAAAAACAAGCAAACGATGTTCATGTTGAAAGTTTTCTTCGCACTTTGATCTCGCCTTTGTACCGGTTAGCCGATACCTATATATTAATCGCTAGTTATTTTTTGACAGCGTCATCCAGATGTTAGGTGGGTAAGGTGTCTATGTTTTCAAAGGGCATTCTTGCTTACCCACGTTATGTTTGTATTACAAAAAGCGGGGTATAATGTAAACAGCACCTGTTATCATCCGACTAGCGTGTAACACTCAAGGGCAATTTTGTAGATGTGAAAGGATTTTTTAAATGTGCGCTATTAAAATGGTTTTGTATTAACCTAAAGATATAGGTAGTTTTTTAAATTATTTATTTATTGTCTGCTAACACTTGCTCCAGTCACTTGTACAAAAAATACATATATTACATCGACATTTCAAACCAAAAACTCTTTGATATTAGTGAAATATAAATACATGGCATAATGTTGAGCTCTTGACGTAACGCACAATATAATACATTTAGTGAAGCGTTTGTGGTTGTGCATTACTCTCAACATTCCAAATTCGAGCAATTTTTGAGATTTCAATGATAGTTATTTTGGTGTTTTTACGGTAATGCAAATGTTTTATTATCCAGAGAAATACTCTTACTATCACACTCGATAATTAATTTTATTATATACTAAATAAATGTTATTGTAAAAATAATTTCGTGGACGTCCAAATGTATGTGTGTATTGATGTATAACGATTACGGCCAAAATACTTAACATCTTCGTCGAAAACTCCTCACTCTCTCATACAGCACTACTCTTTTACACTTTTACAATTTCTTTTGGATTTACCTTAAGATCTTTTCCCGGAAATGGATATATAATGCGACTATTGTTGCATTATAATTTTATAAAGCTATAATAATAATATAATAAAGCTATGATAATTCAGTTGGTAGTGTATACGGACCCGGCGTTAAAGGACGTGAGTACGAACCCCTGCAATGAGCTTGAGCTTTCGGTGAGGGTTAACATCGTGATGAAATCATAGCATGGTGCTAGGGGTTTTTTTAATGCCCGTCTGGCTAGCTACCACCTTCAAGTTGTAAATCTGCCGCAATATACCTATACGTGTGTTCAGGATGTTGCACTGAGAGCCAGTCACTCCACTCGTTTAGTGTGTTCAACAACTTGGGCCCACATCGTCACTTGACATCAGGTGAGATTAAACCCTATACACTAAAATAATAATAATAATGATTTCTTATGTTTACGCGAATATTACTCATCGAAATAAAACTAATTTAAACGGATTTTATCGCGTTTATTTACTAATTTTGATCCCGACGTTTCGAAATCTTTTCAGCCTTCGGGGTTTTCACGTGGTGAGAATTAATAATTAAATTGAAGGTAGGCACTGTAACATGAACTTTTCACCCCGTAACCACGAAGACTGAAAAGCTTTTGAAACGTCAGGATCAAAATTAATAAATAACCGCGATAAAATCCGTTTAAAATAGTTTTATTTCGATAATAATAATAATAATACTGTGCACCCTTCTACAACCACAATCAAGAATTTAGTAGTTTTTTAACAGTTGAAATAATCTTAAATATTAAGACATTGAAAAAGAAAGTATAACAATTGAATTATTAGAAAATTATATTAGTATTTAGTGAACTTCGTATCAATATGTATCAGCGCGTTGACGTGGGCTTCGGGTACTATACGCCTTGATATTTCATTATAAACACATTAATGTCAACACACGATCGTGAACGACAACTAAAACAAACCAATAGTTAGTAGGTATCTGTAATTTGCTGCGTGATAAATGAAATTCACTGTTAATACCTTTCCCGCGAAGCACGCTGTTAATAATATTTCACACATATGTTTGGACTATGTCATTTTAAATTACACAATACCGACATATCTTATATGTTATTTCAGAATACGTATTCTTTTGCATTTATTCGTATCTATATATAATTATGCATATATATAAATATATATATATATATATATATATATATAGGTATATATAATTTTCTAAGTTTAAGGTAGTATTAAAAAGTCTTTATTAAATCGCACTCAAGTTTTTCTTGTAACCTTAAAACTGGTTATTTTCGTGTTAATGCAATATAAAAAAGTTAATATTTATAATACCATTAAAAACTCTCTAATTACTATGTGAAATATTGTTAATAGGGCCAATTATTATGATGTGAATAATGTTTTGATATTAAATCGAAATGCTGTATATAATATGTTTCAGCTCTGATTAGATACCGAGTATTATACAGTTCATTTGTCCTTTGAATTATATAAAGTTAAGTACATTTAATAATGGTGTTTTAAAATGAAATGTTAATATGAGTTCTAGAAAATTCTAATTATATATTACGAGTTGTTTTATATAAGCTCATAAATATCACATTACTGGTTTTTCTTTACCTTTCTATAGCCTTAAATTTCTTTATTTACCTGAAAAGACCGTTATTATGAGGAAGTACCGATTCAATAATTCTATGTAAGATGTATATTTCATTCATTAGTGATATATTCAAATTTATTACTTGATTAATTGTAGAAATAAAATCAAAATAAATCATCTAATTTTCTACAAAACAATATATGTATTTAAAATAAGCTATATTGTAAAGACAAGATAAGTTTTTATTTGATATTATAAATAGGTGGTTGATGTTTTCATGTAAGTGCAGGGAACTAAGTTTTAAATTGGGTTTCTACGTGGCACAATCGTGAAAGAACTTTATTCCAAGTGCAAAAGTGCAGGCAGCGAAAATTATATTGTAGTGTTTATTAAAGGCGATGTACTGAAACACTTTAAATTGATTACGACACCATTTTATTCTAGCTAAGCGTCGGCAGCGATTTACCTCATTTTAATTATATTATAAAATTTAATATGAATAAAAATAAACTATACTTTTGTAAATAATATAGCTTCCTATTAGCAAAAATTAGAGGTGGACTAGTCGATGGGAATGTAACGGTTATAGGTTATAGTTAATATAAATATATTTATAGTAATACACTAATTCGAAGTTTGTTAATATTATAATATATTGTTAAATAGTTCCTTTTAATTATAATTAAAATATCATATGTTAACCGGTACCTATCTATATCCAGAATGAAAGACAGTATAAATGTAACAAAAAACTGGAAGAACGCTCAGATACTGATGAAGTCTTTTATTCAGGTATATAATGTGGTAAGTATATGCTATATGTGTACAGATATTACCTCAACTGTTACTGCTACTACTCTGTCGCCTTATTTTTTTATTGTCCTTTCAAATATTCGGATTATTGCATAATCCATACTTTGTTTTACCGATAAATCTATTTATATTATACCAATATGTTAATTAAGTAACATTTACTTGTATGTTATCATTTTAAGTTTATGTAACCGTAAATATTTAAATCAAACTTTACATTTATAATCCACTAGCTGTGCCTGCGACTTCGTTCTCAAGGAACTGAAAATTATTTAACTAATTTATAGATTATAGTACTCTGGGATAATATAGCATTCTAATGGTGAAAGAATTTTTGAAATCGGTCCGGTAGTGTGTAAGTTTATTCATTACAAACGAAATACAAATCTTACCTCTGTGTAATATTAGTATAGACAACCTCACTAACAAAAGGTGTTGTTTTGTAATTTTGTAGGTAGTCAATCCTACAAAAATTATTCATGAACCAATGTTGAATGTGTAAAAGAAAATATAGAATAGTAAATAAACAAAGTATAAATTTATTTATTTTTATTTAATAACTTATTCAACTAAAAAATTAAAATCAATTTGATCATTCATCAATAATTCTAAATATACTATGACAGTTATTAAAATAGAAAAGTTACTATAATTTGTAAAACCTACAATATTTTTACATTCGAAATTGAAGCGATGATGGCTCAGTTGGTATTGTGTACGAACGACGCGTCAATGGATGTTAGTTCGAATCCTAGTGCAATGAGCCTGAGCTTTCGATAAAGGAAATCATCGTGAGGAAAACGTGACATGGTGATATTATATTTTTCTAATGCCTGCCTGGCTAGCTACCACCCTCAAGTTAAGAATCTGCATCCAAATACCTATAGGTTTGATCCGATAGTTGCACTCGAGAGCTAGTTCTTCTACTAGGTTTAGCGTGTCCACCAGCTTAGAACACATAGTCTCTTAACATCAGATGAGATTATACCCATATCGCTAAACCTATAAAGTACAAAAAAACAATACTTGTATGTTCCGAAATATGCATATAAAGTTTCGTAATTTACAAACCTACATCCTACGGATGAAAGTTATTATATTTAGATATATAAAATATGTTTACTACAATAAATAAAACTAAAATGGTAGAAATAAACGTATATGTACGTATGTATGTATATAGGTAATATGTTCTCCCGTAGCGTTTGTTTACTTAGCAGTCTGATTATGAATACATGAATATAAATCATACGTAAACCGGCAATTATTGTCAGTATAAATTCTAGAATACTAGTATTCTTCCTCGGGTTTAAATACATTTATTCTGGTTAATTGATTCATTACTACTACGACGTAGCAAAATTTTACCTTTACTACCGCAAACTCACTCGATCAAATATTCTTATGTATCTCTAGTCTACACGATTTGATAAATAAATATTGATTTCAAGTTATAGCGAAGTACACACATTTATTACATTATCGCAAAGATAAATAGCGACTGAGATAGTTCTATGACAAAACTGCACGAGCTCCTCGCCTTTCAGACTACAGATGATCTTATTATGGAAATCGTACTGTGTCGAGCGTAAATATGTAAAGGTCTCATGTAAATTGGACATTACGTAGTAAGTATCTTAAAAATGACTTAAAAATGATCGATGTCTTGGTGTTTCAAAGATTATATAATTTTTCATAATGCAGGTAATAATATATGGGTGATTCAGCGTAACATTCGTAAATCTTGAAGTGTAGTGTGGGGAACCTAAAAGCTTAAACGACAAAACAACACGGTGACGAGATCGAGGGTGCCAATGCTAGCAAAATCGCGGGTGTTACTTCTATCCTAGTACGGCGTGTTTATTCTGCCGCGTATATCGACCGGGACGAGCGCGGTCCCGCGGGCGCGCGCCGCCCGGTTAGTCGCGACCGCCGCGCCGACACCGCCGCTTGTCTCCGAGCACCAACTGACAGCTGCCGATAACCACAAAACAAATCGCTGTGCTACAAACACTAATAAACTGTCAAAGAACGAGACATTTTCCACTATTACATTATTTACCTTATAACATAAGTGAAGTTTTCTAAGGATTTGTTGGGATGCGTGAAAACTTGTAGTGGTCGCTAGCAGTTCTTTAGGCAGCTGTCTAAAAGGTAAGTATTCAATAAATGCCAATGCTAAAATTTGTTTGAAGTAGCAGTTATTTTTTTTTTAAATACACTCATTTTGTTTAAGCTGCTACTTTGAAAATAAACTTAATTGACTGAAATATTATGGTGTGATGTTTGATAAGAGAATATGGTAGGCATAATATTGGTGAACTTAGAAATAATGATGAAATAATTGTTAAAGAGAATGTTTCATGATATTTGGCAGCTATTATTCGTAATGTTCGATTTAGTTTTTTCATTTAATCATACGAATACTGGTAAATTTACTTTGATGTTATGTAAAATCTAATCACCGCTACTTGTGTAAATTTTACAGTTCACTGCTACGATGTAGCATTCGCTTTAGGTACGTTTATGTTTACGTAGTAGTAAATGATTTTAGACTCTTCGTACATTAAATATCTCTTCTGTTTACTTTTTTTTTCCAAATATGAAATCATTTAAATTAAAAGTTTTTTTTTGTAAAACTTTGGCGACTTTTGAACACTCAGTTCTAGGTATCAACCGACGTGGAAACGAATCCTAATATCAATTCGAGCCAGCGGTGATACAAAACTTTGTGGTGTAGATGGTAGTGTGGTACCTACTTGATTCTCTAAAACAAAGCTACTACCGACGACAAGTTATAAATGCACCGCCAAATGCCTTACAGGTGTATTCTGATTGCTCTACTAGTACTTCGTTTCTCTAGACTTTTTGTGTTACCCATCTTAGGCTACATCACAATGTGGCTGTGATCAAACACTGAAATGAAAATAATACTTGTGGGCAATGTGATTAATGTTATTTTTTTTATAAACTTGCAATATTTGGAAATTACTCACTAAATATGTGTGGACAAAAACATACAAATGTACTCATAAACGTTTCACAGTTCATTTCATATTTGTTAATAGGTAAATAAGCATATTTTATATACCTTAGGATAACTGTACTATTACACCCTATTATAGAGATGGGATTCTGCCTGCTAATTCCCGAAATTTACTCCAAACAGGTAAAAAAGGTATTTCCCCAGGTTAATACTCAAAGCGAGGGTTGCTTTATTTTTAATTATTCCTTCATTACATGTAATATTTCTGTCATAACAAATGTCAAAATGACAATGGTACCTGCATCGACTTTATATCCTAGGTACTTCACTTCACAATGTAATTTTCTGTTCGCATAAAGTGAGTGTATTTATATTTATATTAACTGTTTTAATCCTGATTTTACAACTTGATTATAATTATGGACTTTGAAACACTTTATCATGTTATTTTGACTTTTTATTACTGGTTTTCAATTTTGTAATACATTTAAGATTAAATTAGTTTTCGCGTATCATTAAAGTACATCTCATTTAGATACTCTTTAAAGGCAATTAATTTTAAATTGTTACAGAAGAACGTGAATCCACGAATAATTTGCTTTTGCATATAATGGTTGGAGTAATCAAAGGTTAGAAGCCATTTTAAACATTATAATTGCAAAATCAGAACTAATATTTGTGAAAAGTTTTAATCGTTTTCTTTCTGCCAATACCTCAGCCTAGAGATCCTTAAAGATATTAATGTTTGTAATCCCAATATAAGTGAAACTTTGACATCAATTAATCGCCTCACAGGACATCGAAATTTTAGATAAAATAATTCCTGATTGAGAGTTTCGTTGACGCGTACTCATGTGACTGATATAATAATTTTGGAAATAATAATTCTGACAGTGAATAAATAAGAATATTTATATTAAGTTTTTTTTTGTTAAACAGATGATTTTTAGTTATTTAAACCAATAAATACGTACTTCAATATAGAAGGACGATACGCATATATTCATAAAAATATTTCTGGGGGTTTCCCGGTATTTACCTAATTTGGTTTTATCCGGGTTTGTTCTTTTGGGTATTTACTCGTATCCCATCTCTACCTTATTATTACGGTGCCCATAAAAACATCACTTTTAATTAATCATTAATTTGTTATTTTATGATAACTCAGAAGTGATGGCACTATACCTGATTCTAAGCACAGTACAATACAAAAACAATGGCGACCATCAAGAGGTCAACAATACATCGCCAGTCGTCTCTGTCATGGCAGCCGTTACTCGCGAACAATATTTCCAATCTTCAATTAAATTAATTGAGTGGACCTTCCGTTCTGTTTTTCATATTTTCCATTTGTATAGAGTTTAAAAACTAAATGAAACTGAAAGTGTAAAATGTAATTTAAATCTATTATAAAAATGAGATTTTTATAATAGATGGTATTATAAATATTTTATATTAGAGCGGAATTAATTTAATTATACGTTTTGTTGACATTCGTTGGATTCCGGCTAGTCATGGTTTTAAATGAATGTTCATATATGATAATAATAATAATGCTAACAATTATAATAATAGTAGTTTTATATATTAAGACATCGTTTCTTTTTTGTATAAAAATTAAAAGGTTTTGTGACACTATATACTAGGGTTTTTAAAATATATAATCAAATATCCAACTGCGACAAACTTAACACTAAATAAAATTAATTTCATTAAAAAGTATTGAATCGCGATATTTCAGTAAATTAATATTTGTACACTTGTTGATCTCTACGTAACGAGAAGAATATTTTTTTGATTAGATTGATGTAGTTCATATCATAATATCAACAATGCCTTAATTATAATTATTTATTTATGGGCCACGAATATAGCGTAATATTTTACAATTGAAAAGTATTATTTTAAAATTAATTTTTAATGCTCTTATATTTAAAAGTGATCACGGTATATAATAATTCAAATAAAAATCTAATTAATATACAAAAAAAAAAATTAAAAAAAATAACGAGTAATAAGATAAATAAACGCATTAATTATATTTATTTTAGATTTGTACTTCTGGGTACCTTTTAAATGTTAAAAATCATTTTTTGAAGCTTACTTTTTTATCAAAGCATTTTCATCATTAGACACTAATAAATAGTATATTATTAATATTATTTATCTTACTTATTATTATACATTTATGAGTTTTTTTTGTTGTGTTATAGTTATCGACAATTATTCTTTGATAAAAAAGTAAGCTTCAAAAAATCTTTTTATAACATTTAGATTTAGCTGCTGGGTGACTTGCAGGCCGGAATATTAGTGGTGTTGTTCATCTATTGTTCAGTTATTGTTTAGTTTGGGGTTAAATGACAAATTTATCAACCTATATATCTACTGCTTTCACAGTATTTGCCATAGCATTGGATACCTCGTTCAAAGATGTTAATGTAGCTTCTTTTTTATAATAAAACGATAAAGTTCGTCTGATACTATGCACGGTACTTACCAAAAACAACTGCGATTTCTCTGCGACGACAGTTTTTACTGTCATGCCAGTCTGCAAACCACTCAACTGTTGGAAATACACTGGTTGATCACCAAACACTCGGTACGGTGTATAATATGCAGGATGGACTTTATACATGTTACAATTTTAAAAGAAGAAAGCCTTAATAATTTTTTTTATCCCTTTTATGGTTTTCTATCTCGACAGACGGTTGCAAGTGCACTCGCCAGTAATCAACTGCGGACGCCTATGGGCATGGTCCTTTAATATGTAATCCGGTAATTAGATTTGGAGGTAGCCACTTTTTAGGGTTAACTTGTTATTATCATTTAACGTCATGACGTTATGGTAAGCCGCTTGTTAGCCATGTCATAATAATATGTGAAACAGTTTTTGATTTATGTGGGGGGTATCAAAAATGCCTCCAAATGGTTCGTGTAAAATTACACATAGCGCTGCTCGTCAGTTCTGTTAGCTTGAACTTGGCTTGACACGTTATCGCATGTCTAGATTAAAAATATAATTAAATGGGTAAATTATTTGAAAGTACTTCATTTATTTCATTACTGCTGGGTGAAAGCCTCTTCTCAAATTAAGGCATGGACTTAAGCATTTCGGAAACAACGAATGCTTATAAATCCACAGTTGTTAAATATACCAAATATAAAAGTATATTAACATTTCTCGATCATTTAACTTATCCCATGATATTTTTCGTTATCGTTAAATTATATACGGGATCCCTGTAATTCGTTGGTACAGGATTTTAACCTGTGATTGATAAATCAATATTCTTTTAGTGAAAACCACGACTAACCTCACTGTATCAATCCACCAACGATAACAATAATCGATAAAAATTCTATTATATCGTTTTTAATCTCATTTTAACTGGTTTACTCTCAACCTAATCGAAAGACACAGCCGGCACTGCATTTTAACGCGGATTTAAGCGCATAATTGCCGTATAAAACTATAACATTTAGTTTGCAATACAACATTTTGAAACTTTTTTCAAATTAAAATCAAATCGTACTATTTAAAGTTAAAAATTTGACGATAATCGTTTTCCTTTTTATTGCAATTAAGTCGTTAAAAAAGTCGTAAACCAAATGATAATAATTGAACTTCATTTTTAATGCCAGTGACAAAGACTATAAAAAAAAACTTTTCATAGGTCAATGATAAATAAATCCATTTGAGTATTCTCGTGAATTTTCTTTGATTTCATGCGACATGCAATTTGCACATTAGTGCGAAGTAACCGTATTAAAGTGAAAACAAAAAAAACCTGTAGTGTTATACATAGTAACCTGCAAATGTAAGAATAGATGAGGCGGTCGAACGATGAGCAACCCCACACACATTGTGAATAAATCTCTTGGATTTAGTTTGCCGTTTCTTTTTTATACAAACTTGTCCTGACAATAATGAACACAATAAAAAAGAATTATCCAATTTGGTACATTTGTTCGGAAGTTATGCGCATATATACATTTCGGTGATTTATATTTATATATATATAGAAGATATCTCTTGATAGAGTGAACCGATTCCGATGAAAGAAAAATTATGTAATACTCCAAGTTACGTACAATTTTTACATATAAAAGTTATCTCCATTGGTTTTGTATATTTTACATGATGCGGTGATGCGTGCACAGACAAACAGACATGAAGTCCAAAAATGCTGAAAATGTGTTCTGTTGGTTATCCTTTAACATCCTAATAATAATAATAAGTAAATATAAGTAATGTTAATAAATAAGTAATGGTAAAACGTTATTATTATTCGTTAAAAACGAATAAGTAATGTTAAAATGATTTATACATTAAATCCTTTCATACGATTTATGTGAATTTAGAATGAGAGAACAAAATACTATAAAATCAATGTGAATTTCGTGCTTCTAGCTCATCACAAATAAACGAGTCTGTCTGGATTTCTGTTTGTTAATATGTCTAGACAGCACGTAGGATATACGTTTACTTATTAAAATGAAATTACATAAAAATTCTGTTGTTGTAACTTATATTTTAGTGATAATTAACATCATCATAATTAGCTATTTAATAGATTACAGTTTTTTCTTTCACTTCACGAGAAATTGTTATGTATGTATATTAATATTATAAAGCGCAAAAGTTTTGAACGCGCTAATCTTAAGAACTACCAGTCGTATTTCAAAAATTCTTTTGTATTTGATAGAGCAATCATTGAAGCAAGCTTTAGCGTATATAACATCACGCTACCACTGACAAAAGCAAAACTATATTAAAAAGTGAAGAAAATGGGCAAAAATGATTAAATAATTTTTAGTTTCACTCAAACAAAGTCGCAGGCATAGCGAGTATTACATAAAATAAGTTTTTTTTTAATAGGTTCTTCAAGCTTAATCTGTTACGCTTAGATAATCCTTGATAAAGATTTAATTGAAGGTTTGTACTTACTAGGTGTTTTATAAAAATAATTGCTACATTCCGTCGTGGATTGAGTTTCCAAAGAGAATATGTTATCTGAATCGTTCCAACTAATGCGTTTTGAATCGCTCTGTGGGATACCGAACTTTATAATCTTGATCCGAAGTTTTCGAAACGAAAGGAAAACTACAATTTCTCAAACGAAGCAAAAAAAGCTTTGATGTTTTTTTACCTTAGTAAATCATTCAACGGAGATTTAAAATGTATTGCACGTGTCATGACACGAAGCGTTCGAGTAATGCTTTACTCTCACTCTCTCGAGGTCAAGCAATTATCTCGATTTATATTTCTTTTATATGATTTTTCTTGCTCTTTAAGTAATAAATGAGTTGATAAATATCAACAAGAACACTATTTTATGACAGTAGATACTTTAAAAAACATAATTTTTTCTAGATGGTATAAAAAAACCGTTTTGAAAAGAAAAAAAATCGGTGGACATCGGGTTGTCTGTAAGGGCGGATGATGTATGTAGTCACAATAAGGTCCAAAAAACCTTCACTTTTTCAGTAATTTTTTTTCATTCGCTTCAGTATCATTCTGAGTAATAGCCTATTGAAAATTACCTTCTAATTCAATATAATTTCATTAAAAAATGAATAATACTTGGTTAAAAGTTAATATGTGGCAGCGCCATAGAACGGCGAGTAAAAACAATAGGGATGGTATATAATAATATCACTAACATTTTTTTTTTTGTGATGAATGAGCGTTATGAGATGTGCACTTTTGGACTTTCCAAACTTTTTTAATTTTACAGACAGCGTTTTACTCAGTAAGACAGAATGTTTCACTTCTTAAAAAGTATTTATATTGGTAAGATGAAAAGGTTGTCCATTCTTTTTTCGTCGACTATTCTTGTTAATGTTACATACGATAACTTATTCCAGTGCAATATTATACTAGTCTTTATAAATCCAATTCGAGCTTCTTATGTTTATAATGAAAATACAATAAGGTACATAATTTAAAAGCTATAAAGCATCTATTAAAATGTTATACATGTAACATTAAAGAAACGATATTATATCAGTATAACGCAAATTTTAATCAAAAAAGTGTAATGCATTATGTTTTGACTCACCAGTTCCTTTGTTTAATTAAGCCCTTTGTTGTAATTCGTATTGTATAAGATCTGTTGTTATGAATTATAAATGAGCAGAAAATTAACCGCGTGAAAGCCCCACAGTTAAAAAATATACACCACCCATGACAGCAACAGAATTATTTTATATACTTACTAGCTGACCCGACAGACGTTATCCTGTCCTAACTATTAATATTGAATTAGAATGAGTATAATTCTTAAAAAAAATATGTTATTCAAAAACAAATGTTTATTATTCTAATATTCTATGACAACTGACAGTTATGTAAAATTATTATTATCATTACATTTTTTTTTTCTTAAATTTTATAATGTTCCACTCAACTTCCTTAATTTTTTCTTTCATAAAAACCTTCTCGTGACAATAATTAGTACAACAAAAAAAGAATTTGCGAAATTGTTTAATTCGTTCTATATTATTATTATAAATAGAAATTTATAATAATAATATATAAATATTTTAATTAATATTATAAATAATTAATAGCACATAAAAAGGTCTCTATAATTGATTTATTGAATTTAAATGGAATGTTTTATCACATCTATATTTGTTGGTTAATACATATATTGAACATTATAATTTCATGTCAATATTTACTATATACAGATTATTTTTGTGATACTTAACATTTGTTTTCATTAATTAAAAATAAGGTGATAATGAATTTCATTCTTACTAAGGAAAACCTGTTGTTATTGCTCTGATCCTGATAAGACTTTATAATTTGTTTATTTATGATTACTTTGAAAGTCGATTGCTTTGTACAGTCTGATGATACGCAGTATAGGGATTCAATAAGGGTATTTGGCGGCAGATTTTCAACATGAGGGTGGTAGCTAGCCTGGTAGGCATTACAAAAAGCCCTATTACCATGCAAAGGTGGTGGCGGAATTAGAAAGATAAGGTACTATATGAAAAGAAAGAAAAATTACAATATTGGTAAGTTATCGCATAGTGTATGAATTGTCTGAGGTATTTAAAGTGTTAACTGGTGACAATTGGCTTTCCAGAGGTCTGCAAGAAAAAAGTACAGTTTTAGAATTCTTTCGCTGTTTTCACGATTTAGATACTGTAAATAAAGTTGGTAAATTTGGTTTTTATTAGAGGTGTACTATCTTTGAACACGATAGAAAGCGCCGTGTCAAAGGATAGAACAACATCAGAGCGATATGCTAGTGCAAGTTTATGTCATGTCCAAGAACTGGACTGGTTCTAATACTTTTTCGTACAGGATTCGATTGTAAGAAATATTAATGTATGACACTTTGTGTTTCTCATTTTCTACTAAATGTTTTGAATGCATAAACGATAGTATTATATAAATCTACAAAACTATATCACAGGCAGTTATAAACCTAAATATTGTAAAATAAATAGCTTACGTAAGCTAGACGGCATAGGTCAAGGCTCACAGCACCGCGGCACCGTTGTGATTTGAAATATGCTTACTGTGACATTGGAAAAATTTAACTCCGCTTTTAAAATATTTGTACCAAGCGCTTACAATTCAAGTTTTCCTGCATGTTTCAATATTACCGTAGTTAGCGTTATAAAATAAACTCACTGTTCTTGTAAAAAAAAACTGTTATAACTGCTTTAATTTACAGTTTATTATTCACATTCGTTTAGTTTAATTCTTATCAAGCTATTTTGATTTAATGTAGATTTATTGACATTGTTAAAACAATATTTTTTTTCTACTATTATATAAAAATTCCGTGTCACGCTGTTTGTCCAAGATTAGTCCCGAAACTACTCTTAATGAAGTTTTGGGCAATGTGTATAATATAGTCCAAATTAAAAGACGGATAATTTTGATTCCGATGAGTGACCCGTACGTAATATATGGTACTTTGGATGAGTTAGCCATTACTTCGAAAGAACAGAACATGATCTGCCAGGTCATCTAGTATGTATATAAAAATCAAGGTTCTGCATTAATAATGGCTTAGTAATTATTTTTACGGACACCACGTTGAAAAATTGAGTTTAATCCATTGCTATGAATCAGAGCTTTTGGTGTGATTAGACATTTTAATGATACCATAGCATGTTACTAAGGTGGTTTTAAATATTTATCGGGCTTACATCTTGAGCCACACCGTTTCTTAACATTAGATAAGTGTGTACTCAAACAATCATAAAGAATAATACATACTCGATCCATTTATTATAATATCATAATTAATACAAATTAACCATATTGAATCACATACATGCCTAAATTAAAGAACAAAATTTTATTTTCATTACAATATTTTATATTAGCAGGATTTCTTGTAATCCTTTGAAGAAAGAAAAATAATAAGTTATTGCTAAGATTGCCTTATTCTATATGTACGTTAAATATACCTTGGGTAAATGCTTTGTTAAAAATTCATTTGTAACTAGCTTTTGGAACTTTGATGAAAAAAAGAAACATTTCATCGAGCATCAGTATAATTGTATAGGACTATATATTTAGCGATCATGTTGACACAGGATCCGTTTCTTATATTTATAATTCATTATACTATTGGTTAGAAAGGGTAATCTAGAAGATTGTGTAACGAAAAATTTCATTGTTTTATACATCCATTTTATAGTAATACAGTAAACTACACTATCCATGATAGTAATTAAAGTAAATTATAAAAAAAGAACAAAAGGCTAAGAATTTTTTAAAATTGCAGGCTTTTATCATTGAAAAATTTACCTCTATGTTACCAATTATTAACATTGCTTCTCAAATTACTGAAATTTTACTATGTGTATATGTACTATTATACTGCTTATTTTCATTATTGGAACTAAGTACTTTATCGCACCTTACGGATGAAGGCTAGACAAATGAAAATGTAACATTTTTCCGCCATGACTCTTTTTCAACGTGTTCTATATTGCACTATATTTCTATAATGTGGATGTAGGCGGTTATCCATAGCGTGTATGCTATTGGCTGTGTCCAGTCATAGGGGCACGCTTATTGGTTTAAGACATCTTTCAAGTTCGCAACAGCTGCGCAGACATAGTTTGTACACGTCATACGCGTCAACTATTGCGTAGCGTATCATATGTATTAGATAAATTTAGACTGCTTTTATACAGCTAGAAAAAATATATTAATTACGAAATTTTCTACCATTCCTTCAATTCATTAGTTATCTTTTCGTTTCATTTAATTAATCTCAGATACTAGTATAATTTATTTGTTTGTATTTTTTAATCAATAATATAATATGCTTATATAATACTATACTACGGAAACAAATTCGGTCCAACCGAGTGTTCCACGACACACACGCATTTTTTAGTAGTTTATCTGTACTAATAACTTAGATATTAGACTTATTTTAATTTAAATTGTAATAAAAATGTCTATGACTTACGTCCTAGGGAATATTAGAATTAAAAAAGATAGCAGGAATAGGTCAATTAAAGTTTAACAGGTACGGGATTATCTCTATTTGCAGCTTGCTCGCTACCTAGTCGGGTTTTTACGTTTTGGAAAACATGTCGATATGATTTAGTATCAGAATAATTAAGTTATTCATGTAATCATTAGGTCAACTACGAAATATAGAACACAAACATAATTTACATTGTTAACGCTGAGGGCACTCGCAAGGGAATTTATTTTGCTACTGCATTTTAGGTTTGTCTACACAAATATTAGATATGTTAAGTTATTTCTGTCATAATGTGATTCGGACTTTTGAATAAACTGTCGTTGATAATATGAAAAAAAAATATATAAACAATTATCTTTAGAAAATTTTATTGAAATTAATTTTATTGCTAAGTCATTTGTCTACTTAAATTTAAATCTGGTGGATGCAATTTAATTCGTCACGAATCGGAAAAGTACATTTTTCTTGTTTTTGTGGTGATAAAATACATTTGCGTACTTTGTTTCGCAATGTACCGAACAGGCGTTGAGGGGGCATGTGGAACTAATCAAGTGACAAGCACTGTTGAATATCCACACCATTAGCTCCCCAGTCTGCTAGAGACCAGTGAAAGCTTTCACACTATTTCTAGAAGAAAAGCTGGCGGTCGCATCGTATCATTGTATAACAATACTTAATCTTTGCCCAAAGTATTGCCTGACATTCTGGTTCTGACATTAAAAAGCCATTCGGAATTTATGGTCTTAGGATTTCAACTTCAAACAGCACAAGTATAAATATGTAGTCTATACCCGGAGCCCTATATTATTCGCATAGCCTAAGATTATTCGTTGAAGTTGCTATTACCTTGAATGTTGTCATTAAAAGACATTAAAGGATGTAACTAAATATTATTTCTCCTAATCAAATACCTTAAATAATTTTTTAAATTGTAATACCTGAATAAGTCATTCCTACAACAAACAATAAATTGTGTGTCCATTTGAATCGTATTGCGAAACTAGACGTATTTGAAAATGCGTTAATTAATTTAATGTAAATAAATTTAACTTTGTCCAAATGATTAATGCAACTATCGGCCATACATATACATATACACATACGTGTATATCGATGCAGCTAGCCTTCCGCATACTTTAATGACTACAACCTGCATATTTGTATTTAAAAATTTGTGCTTTTACACATATTTTAAATAACATTAAATTTAAAGACTTACGGTGTAAATCATTTATAGAAATAATATTAATATTAAACAGAATTTTTGCTACAATGGCGAAAATATGCAATTGTGGAAGTTGAAATAAAATGTAATATATTTTTTTTTATAAAATAGGATTGTTATTAATACTAGCATTACTATTAAAATAGGGTAGCGTCATAATTTCTTTTACATCCCAACTCTGTCTGGTTAGTTAGCTTGTCTTTATGGTTCAGAATATCGTTATTTTGATCTGTGTAGGGGAAGTGTATGGTATTTATATCACATATGAATTTCAGAATACATGCGTATTCTTTATTATAAACAAAATATTTTTTACGTAAAGTATGTTGGCATTTATGTATGCTAGTGCTTGCCAGTATATATAATATATACAACTGTCATGGGAATCTTACTTTAATATTGGTAGAGCCTTAGAAAAGCTCCACTGTGGAAACGATATAATCATTTTTATCTTTATATATAAAGTTCCAGTGTACGTGTTTTCTTGTTTAATTTCTTTTTTGTACTTAGGGGTCACCTGCATGATTCAAAGCAATAGTTGAATCTGGTGTGTGACACTATTGACGGTACCTATTTTTTTAATTATTTTAGGTCTGTAATAGGACACCTGTCCACCTGACCCGTTACTATATTATATTTAATGTAGTGTGCCACTTCAAAGTTAGTTGGTATTAAGCAGTGTAAATGCAAATAAATAACGTCCATGAAAAGTTATCACAGTTATAACGATCTGCAAGTGTTTCGGTAATTGCCTGGTTGATTGCAAAATATCACAAACCAAGAGAGAATAAGTTTAACGAGTATATAGCGATGAATAGCAGACAGTTAAAGATGCTTACCGGTCTGCATTATTACTAAATATACACATATCAGTTGATTCCGGAACACGTCATGCCTAAGCATATCACTATGGTGGATTCTACACTCGATGTATGGTCGACGCAACCTAATCGGACACAGTTCTCGTTACCACAAATCACACGATTACCCACAAATTTGCAGAATTCAGACCACTATATACTAATCTGGTATTTGACTGTTGGTGTGTTTCATAGGATGATCACATAAGCCATTCGATTTCACCATTCCATTACTTACCAATCACAGTTATTACTGCAACTGTGTTTGATATTCATTATAAATACTCAGCTGAAGGCTGCTATAGCTACTCAACATCGCTTAGTGCATATAGGTTTATTACTTCTATATAAAAGCAAGCTCTCATAATAAATTTTATTTAAAAATTTCGTGTTTTATTCTACTTAGCTTACGGATTTAACACCGTAATACTCTAGAAAATCCTTAAATCTGCTTTACGTAACGCTTTTTAAACTTGCGAGAAGTAATGATGTTTTAAAAAATTTAAAGAACACTATATTTTTAATACTTAAATGTAGTATTCACAAGCTAAACTCTAAATATCATCAAACCTGTTTAATGTAATAATTTTCAAATTATGGAAAGTAATAATCTATGTGTATTAAAAAATCGTTAGTTAAGTCCGTATATTTAGTCGTGATCTAAATTGTGTAATACACTTACGATATTAGGAAGGACAGATCACGAATATGACACTGGTAATGTTTTGTTTATGTACGGATATAAATCAAAAACAGCTTCGATGTTTTTTAAATTTTAGATAAGGGTTTTCGATTGGATATTTGAATCTTCCTTTATTCCGTTGAAAATCTTTAAAATATAATATCGGATTATTATTATTTTCAATTTATATTTCTATATTCATATTTATCATACATTTCATGTACTGTATCTGTTGAAAAGAACATTGTATATTATTTTAATTTTCGGTTATAAATGACCAAATCTTGATATAGTATACTAAATTTTACGTGCGGCTTCGCTCGCTTTAATATTGATTTTAGCAAACAAATCGGATGACGCAATAAAAAATCTCATACAAAGTTTACCCCTCTCTTTACTTCACTTGCAATAGATTTTTCGCGAGAGAAAGTAACCTATCACCGTCTACGGTGTCTTATCTATCTCTATGCAAAATTCATCATAGTCGATTCAGCGGTTTAGGCGTAACAAACAAACTCACTTTCGCAGTATTAATATTAGTAAGGGTTATTTATTAGCAATCTTCGCGACTTCGTAATGTTAATTCATATACAAAGCTTTATATATATAATTATAAAATATAGGCTACATCACAGTGTATAACGTAGCTATCGATCATTAAAAGAATTTGTAGAATTGAATCACATTTCCAGAAATTATTATACCCTACAAAGAACCTTTTTAAATGTCAATTTAATTTTATATTTTTCCACTGTACAATCGTCCAATGAAAATAATAAAAAGGTGATAAGTTATATAAAATAGATTTCGAACTATAAAAGTAATAGTTTTGATACTTACAAAACAAAATCACTAGCAAAAAATCATAGTCTTTTCTTTTACATAGCTAATTTTATTAAATTATATGTAACATATATATTTTTTACATACTTATATATTGTTATCTCAAGATTAACGATAAAATATACAATAACACTCAAACGCATGTGTATTTGTAGACGAGGTGTATAGTGTTCGAGGAGAGATTTTTCTCGAAGACCGGCGGCGCTCGTAGCATTTACTTTTCCTAGACTTTTAAGTTACGATCTCTAAAGTAATTAGAAGTTAACAATATAGCGGCGTGTGGTAGAGATATTTTGTGACCTTGCGGTTTTTTATTTATAATGAATTTTTAACTACCAGCTGTTTTCTATGTTGTGACAAATTTATATAGATAATTATAATTTCTATAAGACAAGTGACGTCTGAATAAATTTACGAAAATCCAATAATTGATTTTTGTTAAGTTCAATCGTTTTATGGATTTTATTTTTTCTATAATTATTTCGGTAATTTTATACAGTTACATATACTGTATTCAGCCATGCAATGAGGGTTAAACATAGTTTCGCTTAGCATAGGTCCGTACTACAATTAAATCAAGAGAGTTATTACTAATTTGCTTCAAGAGCTTCAATAATATGCGCTGTCTATATTCATCAGTGACTTCATTTCAGCATGGTTCTTAAAAATGTATATCAGGAAGCAATCTATGAAGCAACAGTTAATCTTAACACATACATTGTAGTTGAGGAATTCTTAGTTTTTTCTCTTATGATATACAAAACTTTTCGATAGTTAACACCTTGGACTAAGTCTTAATATTGCTTATTTTATCTTATCCTATCTTAATATTATTTATCTAATATTGATTTAACCACATTCATTAAAGCCAGCTGATGGGTCGACCATACTGACTTTTTACACCAAATAACTTATTTATGACACATATTTTTCTACTTGAACAAAATTACCCTTTAACTGACATTAAAATCGTATATACCTATACCCTGTGTTGACCTCAATATTGCTCTACCGTTCAGCGTCTTCATTCCTTACGATGCTCCAAAATGAGAAAAAATACAATGCAATTACAGATACTAATTTTCAAAATCATACATAGTTTATTTACTCCAGTCAAATAAAGTTTAAAATCAAAATTTCAGCACTCAACTTTTCATTTTTAATACAATGTAGTTTCCATGATACAAAAAATATAATGTGTAAAGTATTTTGTGACTGCAATACGCGACAACGCTTGAAAAAAAACGTTGAATTTTCGCAATTACTTGAAAGGGGTAAAAGTTAGACAAAAAAGTTCAAATTAAAATTTGTATATTCGGATGCCTGAAATAAAAGAAAAAAGTATATTACTAGTGTGAATCAAAGTATTTACACTACCCATTCTAGCACTTCTTTTTCATTTGCGCAAATGAGACTGGGTTATATTAAGTTATACATATAATTATAGATTCTTTTTTGTGAACATGGTAATTTTGTATGCTTAAAATTTGTGTGATAATAGCTTCCGTTACAGAAACAACATAAATAAATGAGTTATAAAAGACTAACATCTAACATCGAAATTTATACTTATAGAAACTAGCACGCTATTTATCGGTGCACAGTGTATAAATAACAGTAGTGATTCAAGAGCTAGCCCCCTTACCATAAAGTACAGACGCAATAAAACGAGCTACGAAATTCAGATCACGGTTGATTGGTAGCTTTAATTACTATGATAAAGTTGAAAATGAATAAAACGCAACAAAACCTGAATAAATTAATTATGAAATTAAGGAATAATATACTATTCAGTTCCTTCTCACCTAAACATAGAACAAATATAAATGATGACATATTTCATTTAATATTCGTTTTATATGCCGACCAATATTATTTAAATATATACAAATGCAATATGATAAGCTATACGTTTACACCTTTTATTTTATTTATAAGGTAATTAAATTTTTATAATGAAATAAATTTTAACTGTTTATAATGTCTGAGATGATAAGGACGTAATATATTGTTAAGTTTTTTAATTAATTACTGGCATTATTTCTAAAGTTATAGATTATCAAAATTAAAAGTAACTTTTTTGCTTTGATTGACGATAACTCCGCGGCCAATCAGCGTACATGGTTATTGATTACATCAAATTAAAATACATGAAAATTCCTAAAAGTGTATTTATAAGGACATAAAAAAAAAAAATATTGCTCGTAGACCTTTTAGGACGAACCAAAAATAGAAAAAATACCGGATGGTCCATAAATTACTGCAGGAACAAACATGATAAAAAAAATGGTCAGATCTAAATGCTAAGACTTGAAGTTACAATTTGCTTTTTTTCTGTACGATAATTTTCCTAGGACTTATAGCTTGTTGAAGTACATACAAAATTTTAGTTTTTTTATATCTTTTAATTTTTGTGACTAGCATATATATTGCTTGAGTACACTATTAAATACAATATAGCATATTCGGTGACAATCTCTCACATATGTAAAAATAATTCAAAATTTTCACGATTGTGCAAGTAAGGATTTTTACAATACGCGTACGATAACTATTACTGATAGTATATTGCACTTACATATATGTTTATCCTTTATCATAAGAAAATAAGGTAAAGTAAATCATAAAATTCTAATAAGTAAAAATGAATATTTATTACTATGAAGTAAGTTGAATGAACAAAACCGTTCTCTAAAAGTGATATTATGAAAGTGTTTGCAGAATGCGATAACTATTTTAATCATCAGTTATAGTTCCACTTCGAACAAAAATGTAAAGGTATCACACGTAACAAGTTCCAACGCACATATAATTTTTATTATGTTTCTATTGATCCAGACATATGTATCTAAATAAAGGTTTTTAAGTATTCTATACATTTTTATAGTAAAGGTTTACCGTTATGACCATAATCGCATCTGATCTTACGTGGTGATTCGGCCCAAGTTGGTAGACACGCAAACCTGTGAAGGAACTGGCTCTCAAGTGCACCTGCCGGAACACACCTATTGGTATTTGGCGGCAGATTTTTAATATGGGGGTGGTAGCTAGCATTACAAAAAGCCCTGGCACCATGCTGACATATATACATATTTAAAGTAATAAAATACATCAATTTTGTCTTAGAATCTCGTTGAAGAATTTATTGATCGTTAATTACGAATGTTTCAAATGAAACTGTTTCTATTGATGTAACAAACTTATTTCGTCTAAATCGTTGTTATTGAAATATATTGTTGAGAATAGCAATTATTTGTAAATAAAAATCAACGTACGTTTAATATTGAAATTATTTATTTAACATTAGCTTAATATGTATTAGTAAAAAATTTAGATACAAAGAATTTCTAGCACTCTATGTAAATAAAAGCTATTCTATTCTAGTACACTCTGATATTTCAATTAGGTAAAAAGTTCCGTCTCAGCTCCTGAACATTTTCGACAGTCAAGTTTTTCAATTCCATTACCATGAAGTCTTCGTAGACTTGAGTTTCGCAACTCGACGTCTATTACCTATTTTGCTTGAATATTCCCGTTAATAAATTCGAATTGAGGTTATGAATTTACAAAGTTATAATTTCTTAAATCCGGTGACATTTACTCGGTACAGTAAGACAGATGTCATAGCAATTACTAAATTTAAGTAAATCAGTTTGAAAAAAAACAATAAATTTATCTAAATAGTACTACCAAACAAAAATTGTAAATTGTATGATGTTTACCTATCTAAAACATTCAATTAACTTTTAAGGTTTTTACTTGTTTCCATTTTTATTTACTCGAAAACGTTGTGGTAAAATACAAATCTTAGGAAACGATATATAATTATATTCGAGAAACAAACCAAATGTCATAAAATTATCGTTGAAGTAAAAAAAATATATAGATATAGTGTCTTTAATTAAAACTCTATAATGTTTGGGCGATCGAGCTTAGTTCAGTGTCTAATTTTAACCTTGTAAGATAATTTTTGAAAGTAAAATATTATTTATGTACAATAAATTCTAAACCGATATAATAGTACTTCTAAGAAACCAACTGGTTATTTAACACTATTTATTAGTCACCAGTAAGTTAATTTAAGTTACATTACAACAACTTTAAATTTTTTTTACAGACAATATCACATTTTTCATGTTAATAATAGCTTCACTTCTACGTATATAATAATGTAGTGTCATTTTTAACGTAATTTTCACTATCAATCGTCTGATTACATTGAAAATTTTCACACGTTTCATTAGCCAAGGACAATATAATAATTTATTTATTTTTTGGAAACCCAACAGCATACATAATTATATAGTATAACACACATCATTTAGTGACTAAAGCCAAGACAGGGTTCCACAATTACTTCATAGTGGTAAAAAAGTCACTATTATCTGACGCTTATGCATGTGTGTGTATATGTTGTGGGTGTGGGCGAATGGGCGTGTATTTGATATGTAAGCGAGTGATTAGGTGTGAGGACGCTTAGTAAGTTTTTTGAAAAATATAAATCAATAACATATAGAATAATCACGACACGTAGAAAATAGGAAAATATAAATATTACTAGTGTTTGTATACAAAGCAAAAAAACATATTTCTGACATAATAGAATATTTTATACTATTTTTGTTAGGTCCTGTAGAGAGTTTATTGCAATAACAGGAGACATCTCGTTTTTTCTTAAAAAAATGCAACAGTTTCTAACCCACAGAAATTTATACGCATATTGTTTAGCCCGTGCTTTAGTCATAATATCACAAATTTGTCCTAATATTGTGACCAGGATTATTAGAACCAAGGTTTTTTTTTAATAAATTATAAGTTATTATTATGCCCACATTATAGCCAGAATCTCGCCTGAAGTTAAGTGATGATGTCGATGTGAAATCATTTAATAATTAATTTTTGCCCGTTTTTGTAACTTTTTTCAATACATATTTTCTCCTATTGGTATTAGCGTAACGTTTTATAGTTGTCCTCCTCCTGAATAATTTTTTTATAAAATACAAAAAATATTATTATTAATTTGATTGGTAGTTTCTAAGATTTCTAAACAACCAAAGCAAGTAACAAATATTAATATAGATTGAATAATTCTATCATTACGTGATTCTATTATTACACAATAGGGGCTTTATACTTTGAGAATAAAAACTTATTAATTTATCTTTGGAATCAAGAAATCATTCCTTTCCTATAAAATTATTAACTAAATTCTTTTTTTATTGCTTTTCTATTAATTAAGGTAGTCAGTATACCTACGTAGAGATCTAGCATGAAAGTATCTTTTAGTAAACATACAATACAGAGGAAGGTAACCTTTTGAGCCCTTCCAGTTATTCTCGAACAACTTGGCCTTTACTTCATGACAATGGACCGGATTTGAAGACTCAATGGAGTACGTACAACAAAGCATCTTTTCATTTACAGTGAACTAAGAAAAAATTTCAAGTACGAAAAATCTAAATAACTTATTTAATTACATATTTCAATAATAAATATAAGTAAACTTAGAATATACATAAATATTATATTAAGAAGTTTAAAAATGGAGACTGCTGATGATACATTGTAATAACTATTCTCATTTTAATACAAAATATGGTGTCAGTTGTGTCATATATAGTGATTCACTGCTTTTTAATTAAGTAACTAAATTTTAAAGTTTACGTAGAATTCGATTATACAAAAATTTGAAAAAGGTACTTAATATAAGCTAAATTAAACTGTATCGCTTCACTGGTCAGGTATTTTTTCATACTAGCTTTGCTCGTATGAAATAACAAAAATATACTTAGTTTGCTTCCAAATTGTAGTTACTTCTATTCAACATCATATTGCACTTATTGTATTGATTAGTAATATATTTTTTGTATAGTATTATTTGAAGAAAAATTACCTATAATAATTGTCTGTCGACGTAATTTACTGTTATCTCTATAACTTACTCTATATATTACCTAATGTAAAAATACATATATTAAGTATCATTGTATTTAGCGTATACTAGCTAGAGAATACACGTAAACATATACATACAAATTAGTACAGCTTATTATAGTCATTCCTTTATATGATATGTAAGAATTATTTTAAAATAAGTTCTTCTTAATGAATACGGTGAAAAATGCTCAAGCAACTAATCGTAAAATTTAAAAAAAAGTTCCTCCACATCAACAAAAAATATATAAATTATCTTAGAAATAATTTGAACTACATAATAATTTTATTTCTATGACCCTTTTATATCTATATCTAAAATGAAGTAATTTTTTTTAATCTAGATGAATCCAAAAGTCATTACAATGAAAAAAATACCTAGCCAATTCAAATAACCGGTAAAATTTATGGTTATGGAAGACGCGACGCCGGCAAAGTTTAAATCGTAGATTTTATTTAGCTTCCAGCCTTATTCAAATTACATGGCAAAATATGATTTTTTTATTAGAGCTAAAATCTTTGCCTTTTGATTATTTTAAATATTTGCCAATATTTTTATTTATGGTGATCATTATCTAATAAATTATCAAATAATAAAGTCCCAGTGATGGCATCACTAATTTACGTAAAAATTGTAAAAAATAAATAACGTAATACAATTTATTTGTCGTTATTACATTTATTTGTTGTAATATAGTTTGTGCAGTTCTATAGTTTGTAGTTTGTACAAAATAATATTTATTCTCATACAAACTTTGCTATCCTTTTCCAAACCCCTTAGGGTAATTTAGATTTAGGGAAACGTGGAATATCATGTTTTATTATTCTTGTGTTTTTAAAAGACAACGCCTGCACTATTTATCAAGTCCATAATATTTATTATGAATTAAAAGACAGTGAAAGATAAACATTCCAATAAATGTTATATTTAACTCACGCTGAAAGGGTGGAATGGATTATTATAAAATTATGCATGTTAGTAAGGCTTTAAACCTGCACGGTGGTAGGGCTTTTTATCACATGGTGGTAAATCTTTTCGGCATACTGGTAGAGCTTTTTCTAATACCCGCATGGCTAGCTACCACGCTCAAGTTGAAAATTTGATACCAAATATCTATAGGTGTGTTCCGGCAGTTGCACTTGAGAGCCAGTCTCCTCACTAAGTTTGGCGTGTCCACCATATTGGGCCACATAGTTACATAAAATCAGGTGAGATTGTGGCTATAACGTTAAACCTATTAACTATAAAAAAAGGTATAGAAGTCGATTAGGTTGTAGAATCTGACATGAACATTTTATCGTTTTTCTACTCTAACATCGCCTAGTCATGAATATTTTGTTATTCTAATGAACACTTGCTGTTTTACCATTATCAAAATTAATAATAAAGTATTTTACTCATTCCCTATTACAAACATACAGAGTACATACCTTGTACGAAAGTTTCTTAAGCACTAATTACTTTTCTGAAATAATAATCCGTGCATACTCTTATAAACCAGTAGATGATACGTAATGCAATGTAATGCAAAACTAGCGTGTATGTTACAAGCAAAATGAAAGCAACTTATACTTACTGAAATAAAAGTGGGTTGAATGAAAAAATATGCTTACATATTAATAATTAAATGGGTGCAGCCAAATTCTATGTTTTAATAGATTATAAAGATTACTCGACAATTTTGTTAAGGGCGTAAAACAATATATCGTCCACTTAAGTAATTTGTAAAATTGATCACAACATTAATAGGCCCGTTTAAGTGGCGGTAACTAATTTCATAAACGTCTTACCTATTTTGTTTATTTTGTAAATATTTGCCGCATCTTTCTCTTTAATTGTTCTAATAATGAAATTAACTGAATTACTACCTTAGTGGTCTCTAGCTCATAGTATATCATTGTTACAACAAGGCTTACAGTTTCCTTTTATGATAGGAATAAATAATCTCAAATATGGTCTGATCGAGCAAAATTTGGTGAATACTTACTATCGAATATCGAAAAAGGCCCTTAGGGTATTTGATAATATTATAGGTAAATAAATATTTAATAGAATTTAATATTATTTTATATACTTAATATCAATATAAAGGTAACTTTTATTCTACGAAAGTTTGATGAACGTATCTCGCGAGAGTTAACCTATTTTATCACTATTCATTCCTTAAATAGATGCCTGTGTGAGTTGTGCTATGGACATTTTACTCTCACTGAAATAAATAGAAAATATCGACATTTATTTATTCTTGAGAACACATTGAACTACAGGTTCTAGATTGAATGATTTCGGATTTCGGTATTTATATTTACAAGGCAAGGCTGGCTATTACTCCTCCATAATTTTGTTATTGTTGTACAGCTATGATAAGTCTATATGCACAACATATTATATATTTAAAGCGATGATAGCTCAGTGGTAATGTGTAGGAAAGCTGCGTCATGGGGCGTGAGCTCGAATCCAAACACCTACAATGAGCTTCAGCTTTCGGTGAAGAAAAATATTGTGAAGAGACCATAGCATGGTGATAGGGCTTTTTCTAACGCCCGCCTGGCTAGCTGTCACCTTCAAGTTGAAAAATCTGCCGCCAAATACGAATAGGTGTGTTCCGGCAGTTGCACAAGAAATCCAGTCTCTCCAATAAAGGCCGACAAAGCACCTGCGATTGGCCTGGTGTTGTGGGTGTCCATGTGCGGTGGTGATCACTAACCATCAGGTGACAAGCTGGCTGTTTTGTCTCCTAAATCATAAAAAATAACACCACTAAAGCTTATATACACAATATTATTGGAAACAAACTGTGTTATCTTGTGAATGTTAACTTCTTAGGTTATTTTATAGTATACTGAATATTTGCCACTTAATCTTTATAACACGCATTTATTACATTTTATTATAGACAAAATTGCTATCAAGTAAGTAATAGGTAAAAGTGCTTAAGACTACACGACAGAAGTGAAAACTATAAAGGCGAAATTAATAATAGGAAATACATTTTTTTTGTTCTTTATTTTTTGCGCGGCGAGTATATAACTGGTGACTTGACTATATCTCTCTCGTTCTCTTAGTCTTCTCGAACTGATTTTTCTCGAACGAACTATGCATAGCCATTTCAGCTATTTTTGCAGCTCAGTTTTATTTAATACCCTCAAAATAATTTACATAGTGTGCCAAAAAAGTTTTCACTAAAAAAATAATTTCCTCTTTCTGATATGAACTGTTAATACATTTCAATAAACTATCTTAATAAAACCCCATGATTTTACCTAATTTATGGATTAATAGAAACATGAAAGAAAATACATTTATTTGTTACATACGGACACATTCATTGTACAAAAAAAAAAAAATCTATTATAAAATTATAATTCAGTTTATACTTTTAAAAAATAGAGAATTATTCAACTGTGTTTGATTCATAAAATATGACAGGGGACGTAAAGTAAAATCCGGAAGCTGTGAACGAATTTAATTTTCGTATAAAGCGTCCTGACTCCCGTAAAAATTCTAGGTAGGTGGGTTACTTTATGTTGTGCTCTAAAAGCCTTTTTATGATTTCTCATAAAAAAGAGAGCCTCCGCGAGCCAATTTCGTTCTTTAATTACGGCAACATTTCTGTCTTATATGAAATGTAGGCCTAAAATTACAAACTACAAATCGGTTTTATTTTCATATTTATAAATTGATAAATGTATAATATTTGTGTTACACGTAACTAAAATGTCAATCTATAGTAATATTATAAAGAGGAAAGATTTGTATTTTTGTGTGTTAACGAATAAACTCAAGAACTACTGGACCGATTTCAAATATTCTTTTATCATTAGAATGCTACATTAGCGCTGAGTAACATAGGCCATATATCATTTTTTTGTGAAAAATATTAAATAATATTTTAGTTCCATGTGAACGGAGTCGCGGACTCAGCTAAAAATGATAATAATGATAACTTTATAAGGCTTATACTATCAGTTTATAGTTAGTATACATGTATCTCTGTTTCATCGAAACCTAAAACAACTCAATCGTCTTTCTTAATTACACGTCAAATCAAAGATTTGGACAATATTAGAGAAAGCATTCTGTAAAATAATTATCGTAATAAAGTTATTCGCATGGTGGTAGGTATTTTTGTAATTCCTGCCCAGCTAACTACCACCCTCAAGTTGATAATCTTCCGCTAAATACGAATAGGTGTATTGAGAGCCAGTCTCTTTACAGATTTAGCGTTTCTACCAAGTTGGGCTATATCGTTACTAAAGATCAGGTGAGATTATGGCTATTACGTTAAAACCCTAACCACAAAAAAAGATCGGTTTGTCACTAACCATTAGATAGAGTGCCACAGTATTATCGCGTTACAATAAGAAGTAATTTATATAAAAAATTATGTAGATACGCCTTAATAAAGCAACAGTTATAACATTTTAAGGTTACATCGAAATAATCGGTAAATCCTTGAAAAATATGTAGATTTAACTTCTGTAACATGTTTATATATTAGTTACTATACACGGTCAAATAATTTGATCGGCCTTCAGTTAGAAATAGCAGTAACATAACTCGATTGGCGGACCTCGTATGTGATATTAATACATATACAGCGGTGCATAAGCCTTGACCCGGCCTTCACATGTGCCCTTTCACACCTCAGCGCTGCAGAAAGCTTCTATAATAAATTTACAATTCCATATAAAATATTTAAATTACCAGTTTAAAAATACAGCCATGTGGTGATAGTTTACTTAGATTAGCGCGATCCCTGGAGGTCATTTTATGAAGTGACCTTTGTTATTTATGTATAGTCCCGCAGTAGACATCCTGCATAGAACCACTATTCATATTCATTAGAATATTAAGCCAGGTACATTGTTTGTGGACTGCGTGTTTAATAATGTGTATATGACTATAATATGAAAGCTAGACCAAGTTTAATATATATAAATTTCACATTTTAAAGGTATATATAAATAACCTAATAACAGTAATAGACAATCACTGGGATTTCCTAAAACATTCCGACGCTGCTTAAAAAGTCTTGTTATTTTTAGCAGCAGCATTTTTAGCAAACCAGTATCATAGCGATATTTAATATAGCTAAGAATTTGAACCATTTTACCATCCAGCGAACAAAGAAAATGTATTCAAAATCTAACAAAAATCTTAAACCCTTATCTTCTACCTTTATCCTGGAAAAAATTGTTTTATAATATATAAAACATATCCTATACATAAATTCTAGATATTAGTGATCATGAAATTCAATCAAAGCTGTTCAGTACCTACTTTCCGAATAATGCACATTCAAGGGAACAAATAAAAATCCTAAATAAAATATTTTTAGCCTTTTTATTGATAAATAAAATACACCTTAATTGAAATTAATAAAATATTTCATATACATATTCAACTCACTTTGCGTTTTATTATACGTTTTTTTTAATTAACCAGTATACCTATTTATATCACAAGTATAAAAAGTGTAATGGTCACCTATAACTCTATATGAGTCGATTATCTGTATGTAGTTAAACCATATTTTAGTATGTGCAACTGTAACTTTACAATTTTTTACGTATTTTCTCATTGTAATGCGTAAACGCATTACCCGGGCTCAGGCCTAAGCGAGAAGAGTGTGTGACACTAATCGGTGATAAGCATCCAATACTACCCACGAATAAGCACCACGGCGATACTAGAATTTCCCTTGTTTACCAGAGCCCAGGACCAGCATTTACACTTCTTCTAATCTTATTTAAGTAAACGAATAGAATAGTTAAGTATCGACAGCTTATAGTATTGTTGGTGTTTGAATTATACTAGTCTCATACCAAGACACATGCGAGGAGACAGTTGCTGAAACTTGTATATACAATATATAATTAAGTAAATAAATACTACTTATAAAACTCTTAAAACATTAATATTATTATAAGGGTGTTCTCATCTATTGTCGATAAAATTCAATTATTCAGAAATGTTTTATTAGTGTTTAATACCGAAACAAATTGTTACAAGACCAAGTGTTCGTTTGAACTGTTGCTTAATATTTAATTCATGAAGAATGACGCACGTAGTAAAGAATCGACATTATGATTAATTGATTACCTTTACAAAAGTTCATTGCTTACGTATATCGATATATTGGGAGCGTTTGGTTTTGTGAATAAAACAATTTCGATTTACCCGGAACGTACATTATGTATTAAGGACGACTTTCCGATATAATTATCGAATGAAAAATTGCTTTGAAATACTTAAGGATATTAAGGCATTACTGGTTATGTCTTGTCAAGTTTGTCATGATTAATGGTATAGAATTTGATAGAAGAGAATGATAGCAACATTAATTTTTGGTAGCAACAGAATATTTTTATAGGGATAGTGCAAAAACTAATGGTAAACATAGACACAAAACTATCATCGAGATCGGAAAGCCGTCGACCGTTAACAAATATCTTTCCAGTTGGATATTCACTGGTTGATTTTGAAATAGAATACGAGCATCACTGTGACATGATTATTCCCAGGATTGGCTGATTTCTCAATACCCCACTTTGACGCATATAATAAATACACTACACTACTATAATAAATACACTAATAACAATGACAGTGTTCATAGAATTGAGTAAATATACATTTAAATGTAGTATGAAGTATTACGTTCGTAGGATAATAAAACTCATAAATAAATTACAATATAAAACAATATCAAAGCTCCTCACGTATATATTCACATATCGAACACAGCTCGGTTTTATCCTCAATGTTTACTGAGAGATTTACGGGACCTCAATCTATATTCTATACTGTGGGACAGTAACCCGTACAAAGGTAAATAGGTGTGAAGTGAACTTATTTCGTAGCTGAGTCGTAAACAGTTTCAAAGTGCGGTGTACGATGTTCTTGTGCTTCTTTGGGACTGTGAATTCAAAAGTAACTGTGATTTTATTAACTTAATTTGTCTTATTTTATAATCTAATACTATTAAGTGAGTAATTGTTGTAGATTGACGAAATAGGGTTCTCGGCAAACTATTATAATGGTTTGGATCAAATTTTGTAATTCGAAATTTTGCGTTCCGAGTTTTTCTAAATACGTAGTTTCTTTTTCATAAAATACTATGTAAAACTCTTAGGCTCAGATATTATATATAATGAAATGACATAAAATAACATGCTGTAATAATAAAAGTATTAATGAATCTTTGTTTTGTTACAGGTGCAGGAGCAAGTTGTCTACGTACATATATTATGTGGTATGTTTGTAAGAAATATTAATTTAGATATACTATTAGTATTAAACTTGCAAGAACCCTATATTGTTCTTAATAATTATATTACAATTAATTGGACTTCCTTAATATTTGTCAGTTTATTATTAGTTTTTATTTAAAAATTATTTATTTATATTTATATATTTATATTTAAAAATTATTAGTTTTTAAAGTTACTTAATTATTAGTTTATTATTAGGCATTATTATTATTTTTCCATTATTATTTTCCTCCTTTATTATTAGTGGTATCTTATTTTTATACACAATTTTGAAATGAATATATAACAAGAGGGTGATTATCTTGTTAAATATGTCCACGAAGATTTTGTGGCAACTTCAAAAGTATGCTTTTTGTTAATATTTATAATTCTCGTATCTTGTGCCCAACTACTAAATGATAACTTGCAGGATAATACAAAATATGAGGACGAATAGCTAAAGTTTGGATTAAAATTAATAAAAAAAAAAAAACGCTTATTTTCGTATGTTTCTAACTAATAAACTCAAGAACTGATGGATCGATTTTAAAAATCCTTTTTTCTAAAAGGTTACAGAAACGGGTAAAAATTATTAAATATTTTTTAGTTCCATACGAACGAAGTACGAACACAGCTAGTATATAATAAATAACCAACCGTGCCTCTATTCCAGGTCAGTTCTATACGTCCAATTACGAAAATAACTGATAATAAGTAATCCGTTTTCAAAGGTTATCGTTATATTTGAATTGTATACGCGATCTGCATTTGTAGTTGTTTTTAAACTACACCGTTGCTTGACTTTACTAACCTAACTTAGGGATAAACAATATTGCGAAAACTACGGATTACTATTTTTATAATTGTAGGACAATGTTCATTGTCCGTGAAAAAGTAAGCACTGTAAAATTCAAAAAGAAAGATAGACAATGAATCGACGATCGTTAATTTTATGTCGCCTTGAAAGCTTCTGGGTAGGTTGATTTACTGGTCGGTCCTAAAACGAGACAAATCGTAAATTAGTTACAGTGACCGGATTGTTACTATGAGTATGATAGTCGCGATCTAGACGAGTGTTTTTTTCTACACTGCAGGTTCTTGGTCCGCACCATTTCAATCGAATCGTATTGTCATGATAATTTTTACATTGTACTCTTAATAAAAATAAGTTACTTTCTAGCTAGTGGTGTATTCTTATTATCTTTCCGGTGTAGCTAGTAGTCTATTCTTTGCATATGGTTTTTATGGCCATCTTGGTATTGTATAGACGGGTGCTGATTACTACCACTTCGCTCGATACTGGATATACGCTGACCGATACAGGAACACGGCTTAGGATGCCAGTATGACCGCTGTTACACTTAGACTACGTTACACTTATCGTTTACAGTGATCAAAATATGTCTTTAACTGTCATCATTTGACGTTACACTTATCGTTTACAGTGATCAAAATATGTCTTTAACTGTCATCATTTGGAATGATGACCACGGTTGTTGTGTTCACCGCAAAAACCCATTAATGACGTCATTATTTTCATGAATGCCAAGCTAACAGCCACCTATCTACAAGGGTAAAACCATAGTTCATTCTACTTAAAGTAATAATTGTAACGCACACAAGCAATGAAACGGTTGTGATCATGAGTGTTGTTTTTTTTTTATTTTTTCTATAGTTTATAGGGTTAGCGTTATAGCCGCACTCTCATCTGATGTTAAGTGATGATGTGGCTTAATATGGTGGACACATTAAACCTAGTAGAGGGACTGGCTCTCAAGTACAACTGACGGAACATAGCTATAAGTGTTTGGCGGCAGAATTTCCATTTGACGGTGGTAGCTAGCCAGGTGGGCATTAGAAAAAGCCCTACCACCACGCTATGGTTTCTTCACGATGGTTTCCTTCACCGAGCTCAAGCTCATTGCAGGTAGATTCGAACTCACGTCCGTTGGCACGGCGTCCGTACACACTACCAACTGAGTTATTAACGCTCTAAACGGGAACGGTGAACAGTAATGAAACTTAGTCATATGGTATGTCGGTCGCGATTGAGTATAATCGGTTAATTTTTTACAGATTAAATTTATATGAAGATATAAAACAACAAATAACAAAATGATATTTCGTATACTTCAATTTGTCTTTTTACGGATTATATTGAGAAACGATAGTTGTGATATTGAAAAAATATTTAAAGAAATGATTTAGAAAAAATATAGATATGAGGCACTGAGATTAATGGGAGACTTATGGAGACACGAGTACAGATGAATCAGTTACCGAACAAACACCAACGAGCTGAGGCGTCGTATAGGAATTGCTCACAGTCTCTGCCGCTTGATATTCTGTAAGTATTTTTATTTCTATCCCTTTAATCCTTTAATGCCTTTAAAGGTAATCGCATAAAATAAAACATTAGGCATCTCTTTGCTTCCTATTAAATATGCAATATTCCTTTTCTGAACTCTAATAATATTAAAATCTGTGATGAATATCGCTGAGTTAGACCTATCTTAAGGAAATAAATAAATTAACTGTGTTTAATAGTCGTTTGTAGAGATTTATCAAAAACTTAAACAATTTGGTTTTTTTTTTTAAATATATATGTATATATTTAAACACATTAATAACTTTTAGATTTTACATAAAAATTTGTATAAAATAGTATCCTTTTAACAAACTATTTCTTTCTATGTTTACATTACACTAAACGTCTATGTGATTCGTTTGATCCCAAAACCTTTTCAAAAACATTGGATAGGCTTCAGTTCATTTCAACAAACATATTACCTTTTGATTACGTAGAACGAGTAAGGTTTCGATATACGGGTTTAGTGAACATTATTAATATTTTTACAAGAAATTGAAGCAGTTCGAATTCACAACCTCTTTAAACATAAAAAACTGATGGAACAATAAATATTTCGGTAACATAAACACAATTGAACATTTATTGTATTACCGTTAAAATAATGGTGTGGATTGAAACTTTTTGTATTTATATAAAATATATTTTAGAAGTGACGCAGTTTGTTGGAGATGGCTTACGTTAATTATGTATTTTATTCTTTATCACTTATTTTTTTAATATTAATTAGTATAAGCTCAGCTGATAACCGCCAACATAACAAATTGTCCTACATAGCAAATGCTGAGCTTGATCTCTTTTGGTGTTAAATTAATAAGTAGTATAAGCTTATATACACGATTGTCTAAAACTTTTGTGACTGACAATAAAAAATATTATTATTAGTATTATTAAATTCGGTATTTAGTAATCTATTTTATAATATTAAAATTTTATTGGAATTATTGCTCAATTCTGTTGGATTCACAATGCATACATGTGTGTCCGAGGTTCTAAAAACGAATAAATATATTTTTTATTACATGATATATTTACTTATTTAAAATATTTTTACTTTAGAATTTTATCTAAGGGGGTGTACTCATAAATCTGTACATATAAAAATTGGCCAATTTACACATTAAAAGGATTTATTAAAATGTAGATGTCTATTTTTCTTATCGCTAAATTTATTTTCTACAATTATAAGTAAGATTCGTTAATGATAAGATAAGTGTTAAGGGTCGGCACAACATGTTTTCTCCTTCCACTCAACTTTATCAGCCGTCATCTCAGTATTCACTCTTTTTATACACATATCATTTTTCATACAGTCCATCCATGTCTTCTTCTGCCTCTCGCTTTTCTTACATCCCTTCACCTTCTTTTTTAACATTCTTTTAGTTATATGGCATTTATTTATTCTCATAACATGTCCATACCACGCTAACCTATGGCTCCTCCATTTCTCTGTCACTGGTGCTATTTTCATGCTCCCTCGAATGTATTCATTCCTAATCTTATTCATTCATATTATATTCAATCGTTTCTAATGTGATCAAATGTAATACAATTTATCTGATTTTCGAATTAACAATATTACGTCTCTGAATTGTGGTAATTCAAAAAATGTTGATTTAGAGTTAGTAAGGAGTTGATGATGCAGATGGTTGCCGCGGTCGTCGTTCCGGCCGGCAGAAGGCGAGCTGGCGGACTGTGTGCTTGTAGTGGGGGTGTCGCGGCCCAAACTCGCTGCGGCCCTCCTCTCAGTCACGTTACTCTCTCTATTCTTGACCTTCCACGTACTCTATGACAGCGCACTCTATAGTATACAGGTATGTAATGAACCAAATGCATAACATATTTATATTATTTACTAGTCAAATTCACACGGATAATTGTGTTAAACTTTTATAAACGTATAGCGTTGCTTTAGTTTAATAATTTTGACAGGGCCTAAGGTTTAGCACTACTCGTCAGCAGATTATGAAAATATGCGAGACTATTTTGCATCTATACCCTGGAGGCAACAATGCTTTAATGGGAGATATCTTTCTGCGACTACCGAGACAATTACTACCGAGAGAGGACTTGGAATGGAATTTTATATTCCTTCATCCAAAATCGTCAGTAATCGCCGCGGACGCTCTCAGTTTAATCATTAATGCGCAGATGCTTTCAGTCGATAGTAGTATGCATGCCGTGCTTGGATCAAGGGTCGCGCGAACAAAGATCCCAATCTCAACTCCCTTAAAGCAGCCTATAATAAGGCCACGAGGTTCTGAAAGAAGACTTACACAAGAGCGGATGCTTAGCGCGTTACAAGGATTGGACAAAAATCGGTCCAGCAGCCAACAAATAGTCTCGCCTACTGGGGGCCGGCGAAGGCCGTCCAGGCAAATTTCTACCAATCTCCCCTGCCGCGACTGTTAAATTCGAACGGATCACTGGCTCACGAGACGCAGGAGAAAACGACCTTGCTGGCTAACATCTTCGCGGACAATTCCCGCACTTTATTCTATAATAATGGCTACAATACACAGTGTTGTTTAAACAGACACAATACACACACACACACGCAATACACAATAGTTCTAATTATTATATCTCTTGTTAGTTTTATTTTTACAGAAAACGTTTTGTTAAATATTCTTTTACTTAATTATTTTATAACGCTTAATTTTTCTAAAACGAAATAATACATTTAAAGGCAACTACCAACGTTTAGAGTTCGCAATATAAGTAACAACTACGAGACGGAATTGCAGTCTGTGCTCGTTACGTAGTTTACTGTCTGTTTATTAACTGGATTAAAGGGAACAGTTGGGAATATCTCTCAGTTTAAATAGAATTACTTGTCTATGTTCTATCTTTGTCATTATTATGAGTATCTATACCATTTATTTCTACCTATGAAGTCTATAACATCGATATCTATAAATTTGAGGTTACTATTTAATGTCTTCTAATTTTGTAGGTTAGATTTAAGTACCTAATTAGCATTGAGTTTAAATGGCTTGTTAGATAATGTATAGCTTGAGTTAGCACTTTCAGTATCTGCAGAGTAAATAAATAAAACCTACGTTGCTAATTTTTCATTTATTTTACGAGTACAGTTTTCATACCAATTTGAACCTTCGAATACTTTTACAATACTTTGTTTAAATATATTATCTGGAGCAATTGTCACTGTCAAAGTAAACTAGTTCCACTTTATCTTCAATATTTAACTCATAGGTTATACTACCTATATTTTAATTCGTATGGGTAATATTAAATAGGACCAAATTATTTCGTGCAGTACTAAATACTATGTTACTTGATATGATATCATCATCATACTAATATTATAAATACGAAAGTGTGCTTGCTACGCTTTCGAATTTTGGTTTAGTGATGGGAACCTGGAGACGTTGATAGGCTACTTTTTCTTGCTAAAACCTTATAGGAAATGGAGTAAAGAGAGGGATAAACTTTGTATGAAACCTTTTATATTATCATCGAATTTGTTTCACACAATCAATATTAACGCGACCTAAGCCGCACGTAAAATTTTGTAAATGTATATAATATACACCAAACATAATTTTACATTCACACGTGTTCATTACAAAGTTGTTTCTTGTAGTTTAAGGTCGTAAAAGGACCGTAACTCGCAGGTCGAAGCAACAAGGGTGCCATAAAGAAAGGCGGCGCGCCGCGTCATGTTGCCTGTTAGAAAATGGTTCAGCGCATTAATTACGATTACGGGATAGGCGGTAACTCGGATGTTGTAAAAGGAAAACATCTCGCGACACGACATTAAACGTCAATATGAATTAGAAATTTAATTTGTAGTAGTAAATAAAACTATATTAATATTTTTAATAATTGCAATAACCATTAATATCAATTATTTGTAGTAAAACAATCAAATTACATAATTCAAATTGTATATATGTCTGATACAAGTATGATAATTACAGTTTTTTTACTGTTGTGTGTCTGATCACACATATTTATATCGCGATAGCTTTTATCTGCGGCTTCGCTCGCGTTAATATTCAACAAATGTCAAACAAATCATATGAGGCAATAAAAAGTTTATGCCTATCTTTATCCCATTACCCCTTTCCCATTATCCCACTTCCAATAGGTTTTTCTCGAGAAAAAGTAGCCTATCACCGTCTCTACGCTCTCTCTATACCCAAATTCATAAAAATTTAGGCGTGAAAGCGTAACAAACAAACTCACATTCGCATTTATAATATTATAGTATAATATATAGTATGGTATAGTATATATAGTAAGGATTGTTAACAGATTGATTTGTTACCGAATGTCTTTATAAACATATACTTTATTGTATATATTTGTTTAATTTCATAAGCTTATAATGTACAGAATGCCAATTATTAATATTGATACAATAATTGATGATTGATACAATGATTGATAAAATGCTAAACAATGACGATAGAAAGATAGATAGGATTGCGACCATAATTCCAGCATCAGTCGGGATGCTAAAGATTTGTAGCTCGCTGGGTCGCAACTACCATACACATGGCGAAGAACTCATACCACCCAGCGACCCTATTGATTTGTTACGTTTAGGTATCAAGCAATGTATATCCAACTCCCAAGAGACTTGTTGGCGCGACGACCATTGATCGATTGGTTATCTCTCGAAGGTCGTTATTGTTTTGGATTCTGGGGTGTACTATGTTGGGGTGTGTGGGGTACAATGTAATCACATTGCTAATGTTTTACGACAAAAACTAAAATCTTTCTCTTTTGCTAAAGCTAAATAAATTAAGACTTAGTTGAAACAACTTTCTACCTTTTGAAGTTTATGAGATGAGAATATTGTCCACAGTTACATTTTACGTCCGACAACCTAACGAGTATAAATATGATATGTTTGAAACTTCTAAAAAGCAGAAATTCTTTGAAAGTTCCACCAACAAAGTCGTAATAAAGGAAACAGTGTACTTCGTCATGGCGTCTGTTATAATAAGCGTGGAACATTAATTACAATTACCATATAGGAGCGACTACGGCGTTTTATAAGGAAAATATCTTCTTATTGCTATCAGCTCTTATGTATCGTGTTTTTAATCATTTTAATGATATTTATAAAACTTTGTTACGAAGGTTTACAATAAAAAATTGTAGTTTTTGTTTCAATGTAAATGAAAAAAGTTTAACATAACGTTTACATTTCCTTCTATGTATCGTATATTGTAATTAGCTTGTTACAGCGTTTGAGAGGTATTTTGGACACATAAATAGATACCTCAATTTCATTTATTTACATATTATTCGAATTGATGTATGTAAAATATGCTATTTTTATCGTAGGCGGCCAGCATGGCTTCCGCTGCCAGTGAAAGCCGTAAGATATTACAAAATCAAGAAAGCAATACACGAACTATCAATCATCCTATGGCATTAAGAAAACGTTTACGTCCACCTCGTCAACCTAAACCTGCCAAAAGACTACCTCAGGTATTACACATTTAATAACAGAAAACGTTTATTCATTTTCGGAATAAAACAAAAAATATATATACAATAATTTTGATTAATACTCTGCAATAATAATTAATAAATACGTAATCGGAGAAAATTAAAGGCAAATAACAGCCGAAGCGGGTGGTATCGGCTAGTTATAAAAGTATAGTATACAAGTAGTTATAACTAAAACTGTTAACTTTTATTTTTATATAGATATTATAATACACCTTATTATTCCGCAGGCATTAATTATTGGTGTGAGAAAATGTGGTACTCGGGCCCTTCTTGAAATGTTATACCTTCACCCAATGGTTCAAAAGGCGTCAGGGGAGGTTCATTTCTTTGACCGCGACGAGAATTATGCACTGGGACTAGAGTGGTACAGGAGCAAAATGCCACTGTCTTTTAAAGGGCAAATTACTATAGAGAAGAGTCCCAGTTATTTTGTTACGCCCGAGGTATTTCAAATGGCTTTACATTTTTTAGTTTTTTAATGGTGCAACCGATTAAAAATCTCATCGGTAACTTCTCAACTGGATAGATGAATTATTTTTTCTTTTTTTAATGCTCTCGCCTGTATTATCTAACGAACTACTATGTAAAATTTAATCCTTCTAAGCCCACTTAAGATTTAAGCTACGTTTTGTTCATTAGTAAGGCTTAAGGAGTTTATATCAGTTTCTTAACTATCGTGTAACTTTTAAACAAACTAATCGAGACTGCGGTTCATAGATTTTACAAGTTCTAATAGGTGAAGCTGTAGTCATAAAAAAATTGAATATGTCATAAGAAATTGATAAGCTCTAAATCTGTTTGACTGACAAACATAAGTTTTGTATTGTGTCTTTTAGAAATAAGGTACTTATGCTATCCCTAAGAGCAACACGTGGCACTGTAATCAATCTATTGACTCAATAGCAAAAGTAGGTCTGCGGCAAAAAGTAATAATATATATATATAAATGAATATCTATTTCCCTTGGTCATCGCATCACGCGTGAACGTATAGAACATTTTCGCTAATTCTTTTTTGTTGTGTAATTTATTGTTAGGAGAACATTCTTATAAATGAAAAAGTTTAGGAAGTTGAGCGGAACTTTAGAAAATATCAGAACACTTAACGACAATATTAATTTGATATAACTGTCACTATAATGCGTCAACAATATTCTTAGTTAAGGCAGAGTAACGTCTGTTGGGTCACCTAGTTATATATAATTTACACCTTTAACTTTACTAGCTAACATTTATTTTAACAGAAACGGTTAAAACTGTTTACTTTTTAATATGTTGTGTATATACAGGGAAAATGCGTTTATAAGTTAACGGATCTGAATATATGTATGTACATATATATCTCAAGGGATTTTCATCGTCTTCCCTTATGAATATAGATGAATTTATAGAATAAATTAATTTATATTTTTTTAAAGACTTTACAGAATGAAAATATGTATTACTTGAATGTTTTTTTAGATAACATTATTAATATTATTTCAAATTATGGTTTCATAAATTTTAAGTCGTCTTACATATTCGAAAAGTGTTCAACAGTATTTCATTCCATTCCGCCTCCATCAGACCTTCTTCGACATATTTATTTATATTGGATACGATTACGGTTTCGGATATTATTTTTTATCGTATATCTGAGTTTCGGTTACGGTAACAGAGTTGTATAACGTTTCAGATATAAAATGTTATTGATTTCAAAACTGTGACATACCGTAGGTGCCCGAACGCGTACGTGCTATGAATTCTTCCGTCCGCCTCCTCCTTATAGTCCGGGAGCCTGTTACCCGGGCAATATCGGATTACACACAATTACGCAGTCGAGCTACACCGTCGGCGCCCGCACGTCCTGAGGTATCTGGTCACTCATTGACCGAAGCGGTCAAGGCTTTCGAACATTTAGCTATTTCTGCTGATGGATCTATTAACGTCGCATACAGGTAAACCAAATGTATATTGTATTTTTTTTGACACGATGTCGCCCAAGATTAGACACGTTAATAGAGAGACTGGCTCTGAAGCGCAACTGCCGGAACACATCTATAGGTATTTGGCGGCAGATTTTCAACTTGAGGATGGGAGTATCCAGATGGGCATTAGAAAAAGCCCTACTACCATGCTATCGTTTTATCACGATGTTTTCCTTTACCGAAATCTCAAGCTCATTGTAGGTAGATTAGAACTCACGTCCCTTAACGCGGCGTCCATAAACACTACCAACTGAACTATCATCACTTCAAAATGTTTAGAATCTAATCTTAGTACTGTCATTTTGAAGTAATTATCGCATTACTTTATATTGTTATATACTGGTTTTATATTTAAAAATCGTGGTAAGACGGTGAGCTAATTATTGAGAATTCCATTGAATTACAAACATAAATTAGAAAGAAAAAAAACATGTTTTAATAAAACGGTATAGAAATACATTTAATGAAGATCGTTCTAAGGTAAAAATGTTTCAAATAGTAAAAAAGGTAAGCTCTTGCTTCCGGCCGGTGATTAGAAATTCAAAGCGACTTTTTTCTTAAAAACACTATCCAGTGTCTTTTTCTTCTGTCAACAGGGAACGGAAATGTAAGCAATTACTTTTTTAAATAAATGTCTATAATAAAACTCGTGTTTGGTTTTGTAGAATAACTAATTTTATATTTTTTGAGAAAAAATGAAGCACACTATCTTAACATACATCCAAGCATTATGAAAACGTTTGCAATTTATTGCCTTTTGAGGGCGTTTAATCATAAATTACTACCAACCACCGTAATTTCACTCGCATTAATTATAGTTAAGTATTTACTAATAATAAAAATGGTATACCACTCTTATACTTTTTTAAATATTTACAGTAGTTTTCGGTCATTACATGTTTTTGGAAAAGTACAGATAGTATAATAATAAACTAAGGATAAGTCGTAAGGACACCGCTATGAGCTGTAACATGGTGGTAGGTCTTTTCCTAATACCTGTCTGGGGTTAACTACCACTTAGCTACACTTACTAAATTGAGAAATATCACGACTTAACATCAGGTTAGATTTCGGTAAAACGCTAAAACTATAAGGAAGGTAAAGAAAATAATCTATGTATATATAGTAAAATATATGCAAATTATTTAGCTAGTATTACATTTTAAAGCCCCACAATTATAAATTATTGCATTTTTTCACTTATATAACAAGTTACTCACCCCGCTATCCCAGAGTTGAGTGCCGTCGGTACGAATCCCACATAGCAAAAATATTTTTCCATGACTGGATGTTGCTTTGTGTCCGTTAATTGTATACTTATAAAGTCCTCTGTAACACAGAGTTTGAATTTTAGTATGAATGTAGCCATTACATCACATTTTTTAAAATAAAAATATGTAGTCAAATGAATGTCACGTAGTTAATACTAATACAGTATTATTAAAATAAACGAACTGTAAGTTAAATTTATAGTTTTCAAAACATTGCTTAAAATCCTTTACAAGATATTATTATAATGATTTAAAATGTTTTATCAAACAAAGTTAGAATTCTAATCTAAAAAGACTCTAATACACAAAATTAAGGAAACAAATTGTTTTTAAACTGTCATTGATTGTTGGCTCTGTACGCTTTTAATAGCGTTACCGACAAATACAAACGATAAAAGTTTTGATATCTCATATGAATTATGTAACTATAATTTCTAACAGGCCCATTGCAATTTCCCTATATCACTCGTACCTACACCGCTGGCTAGACGTGTTCCCTCGGGAACAGATCTTAGTCGTGAATGGAGATTTACTAATAGAAGACCCAGTGCCGCAGCTGCGACGAATAGAAAAGTTCCTTGGATTAGAGCATAAAATAGGTGAGTCATATATTAAACCTGTTTTCAGTTCTAGGTATACTTATTTACCAATTGATATTTACAAAAAAATATAATTTAGAAAATATTACCTGTTGATTCTTTATATTATCTTCTCTATCCCTTTATTCTTCTTGGTCGTTAAGGAAAACATCGGGATACGTTACATAATGCTAATATATATGCATTTTTTTTAAATAACTAAGGTGACAAACTAATGAACAAACCGCCGGATTATAAGTTCTACTTACTTCAAGGAGCTCTGGAATATTTTAGTTAGACCATCAATATGTATCAAGGTGGAGGTAGGTCAGTTGTCGTAACCTTAATAGAGAAAATATTCTAAAGAAACTTTTGTGTGTCCTGTAATACATCTGTAAGTTAGTTTTCCGTATTACCCTGAAGTTTATTGACATATGTCTGTACGTTCAACCAGGAAGAAGAAATTTTTATTTCAACGAAACAAAAGGATTCTACTGCCTACGGAATGATACTACGGACAAATGTTTACGCGAAACGAAAGGACGCAAGCATCCGCGTGTCGATCCGGCAGTCGTTAGCAAACTGAGGAAATTCTTTGTGCAACATAACCAGAGGTTTTACGATCTCGTTGGGGAAGATCTCGGATGGCCCGAGGATTAAAAGAGTATATAGACGGGGATTAGAATTACCGACACTTTAACGAACATCAAGCAAAAATTTTAAAATTATATAAATCTTTCAAATATTTTAAATAATCAAAACACAGTAATTAAATATAAATATATTAAAAACCTTTAGGTAATTCATAAAGAAAGAATATAAAATTTTATAAAAGATTTAACATATATTTTACGTGTTTAAAAATAATTAGCAGTACTTATATTATACACCAATGTAAGACGAAGACAGAAAATGTTCTAATTTATAGATAGAAAAATTCTAACTCCCTGCATAAAAATATCAAGTGTCGATGATAATTTTGGGAGTTTGATAAAAGTGAAACGTTGTGATCAAATACATATCAATGTAACTATACATATCAATATAATAATTATACTTAAGTACCTAATAACTTTTTTAAATCGTTTATGCATAGGTGTCTGAATCATATAAATATAAGTTGCCTGGAAAAATATTTATTAAAGTAAGTTTTTTATTATATACATATTTTATTACTTTCAGTGTATATATTAAACGAACAAAATTGTATGGTTTGTTATTAAAATGACATTTAATATTTTAATAAGTTGTAATAAGAAAAAATATGAATCAGAATTCAGAATCAAAAGTGTGCAATGTCTCATCGGCTGTTATCAATTGCTTCTCTATTTACAATGAATATTGTTATATAAACCTCTATTTCGTAAGCGTTTTTCTTTGCCTACACTTTCTTGTATCAATAAAGCTATGAAGTTTTAACGTTTAGTGAAAATCAGTTATTAATCACACAAGCTAAAAACTTAATTGAATAAAATGACACAAACTGTTCATTTTAATCAGTTAATAATTATATAGTAATAATAATAAAAATAGTACATATTCTAAAATAATTCTAAATTGATGACCATCAAAACACTTTAAAGCACTTTTAATAAATCATATTATTTAAATTAGATTGCTACGAATTAACAAATATACTTATTTTCTGACAAACTTAAACTGCACGTGCATACTAACTGTGGCTCCATATCATGTCGTAATCGAATCTTTATGTAATCGATCCCATTTTCAAAGCACATTTGTCGGTGAGACTTGAAAGAATCAACATTAAAGAAAGAAGAAAGAAATGAACACCAACGCCAAAAAATTTTTTTTATATTTTTATTTTGGCATTCTTAAGGACGTGCCGGCTATTATAATTTGTAGAAGGTTTAAATTTAATATACATCGCACTGATTTTTTAGACCGACCCACTGACACCTTGAGCAATATATTTTTATATATAAATAAGTATTGTATTAGTGGTTATACAGTGTTTGTAGTATAATTGTGAAATCTTTATTTCTTAAAATGATTGATATGTAACTGTAAGTAACGAATGAATGCCATTGTCATTACGCTTTTTTTTCATATATTATGATTATTAAGTCTCATTTTATCCTCTAATGTATTTTTCGAAAGTTGTTCAAAACTTACACGTTAGATAATATTATAAAAAAATATTTTTATCAATTTCGGTCTAGTTGATTGTTGTTGAATTTTCTTCAGTGTGTAGTGTCAAAATTACAAGTTATTCCAAGATAATATATGTGTATATTGTGTAACATGCATTGAATAGTACGTATATCTATTAGTCAACATTTCTTTCTCAACTTATTGATGTGTGTGTCGTTTCGTCTATAGTATATGTGATTAATGTTAAAGTTAAACTAAATTATAGTTAATTTTAAGAAGGAGAGATACACAACTACTACGCGGGTTTTAGAAGTATTCTATTTAAGTGTAACGTCCAAGACTGAAAAGAGTTATATAAGTAAGTCTAAGTAATACCTATTTAGCATAAAATGTCCATAGGTAATACGTGAGACGTCGAGCTCCGACAACTATACCATCGGTTTTAGTGGCTATAAGGTAGAAGCGTTTGTAATTCTGAAGGATATAAATATATTGGGAATATTTGCTTCTAAAATCAAAATTTCATGTTCAACGAATATTTATATGTTTTTATTAATACATAAAAAATATGTAAGAATATTGAAATAAATAGTAGGTAAGTTGTATCAGTCTTGATTGAAACAAATGTGTATAATTATTGAAATGCTTATCGCATTTATCAATATCGTATCCTTTTAGAGAACTATAAGATTTGAAAATATCCATGCAGTCTATCGTAATATCAGATGAGACATAAATCTAGTAATTTATAAATCTTACTCAAATCCCGTGACATCTTGATATTCGGCAAATTGTAACAACATATGAACTAGAATTAATTCTGAATTACCTAAATTATCTAAATTGCTGGGGTAATTCAAACTTATGGTACTTTACATTACGACTTATCGTTTATTAGCTACAATAATCAGAAGGACCAACAATATATTTTCCTATGTAATTAACATGGAAAATCAAAAACTGCGATGCAGCACATTTTATTATTGTAATTCAGAGCTCATCTCTTCACAGGTTTACATTTATTTGTAAACCAAACTTCAGCGTGGTTCCGAGAAAATAAAAGGTGTAGATAATCACACTACTAAATACATTATGATATCTGTAGAGATATTATGTTATTTTCTATAAATAATAGTACCAGCCTATAAATGTCTCGCTCTCTTCGGGAAAATATATTGGTTTAATCCCAATGCCAATCAACGACATTTTGGAGATTTCAAACGTAGAGAAATTCACTGTTCTATATTTTTCCTACATGCAACTGCAGTACGACATTAATTTTCAAGAATTTAGTTTTCCTACGACATTGCCATAATCGTCAGCTGATAATGTTAATAAGTCTGTGAATTTGTGCGTATTTTGAAAATAAACGGTTGTACCGCTTATTCTTAGAATCGATGATCAGCTAGTTTAAACCACTCGACCATTACGATGTTGTGCACTAATTTTCTTACTGTATAAAACATAATTATATAAAGTTACTATGCTACACTAATAATATCACGCACTTTGGGATTATTCATATATTGAAATAAGCTTGGTAATTTGCCAAATCGAAAATTGTAGCAGTTGTACTGACGAACAGCAATGGGTAATGCGAACGGATAAATTGATTACATTCATAATGACTTTAATCATTCGGAGAAGTTTGTCATTCTTTGTTAAATGATTTTTACTGGCTGATGTTAGGTTCAGGGCTAAGTGCCCTCTGCACTCGCCCCTAAAAGTTCGGTGAAGCTGTCAAAGCCCTTAATGCTAACAGCGTTTGTCAGGTAAAGGTAAAACTGACTGTTGTTAATGTGTACAAATATATTAGGGCAAATTGTTAAAAATAATTCAATTTATTAATTGGTTCATTATGTTCGGAATGCTATTCATTAATAATTACTAATTTAAAAATTATAATTTCTCACACATCATATTTCAGTAAAATTACTCAGATCAGTTCGGTGCTTGCTCATTATTTTATTTACATAATCTGGATATGTTTTAGTAAACAAGTAAGACTTAATGAGCATTCTTGACAAAAAATATATCATCTCCCAATTCTTGAACTACATGTTGTATTATTGTTCGTAATTTTCTGATAACCTGCACAAGGTCCAAGCTAAAAAATATTGTTAATAAATAATAATGACGCCGCAGATTACACATGCCACTAACGCCTTTGGAACTAAACTTATTTTGAGAGGCGAATTATTAATGCCAGAGCTGTAGATGTACCAGTCAGACCTAAAAGATTTTTTAATTTTTTTGGAATTTCCTTTGATGAGAATTGCTTTAACGTTCAACAAGAATATCAAACATATCGAAATCTATAAACTTTAAGGTTAAGTTTGTTGTATTTAAAAATAAGATCTCTAATTTAATGTTAGTGTTTTAAATTAATTAAAAAAGTGATCATTATTTATATTTAGATGTGAACTCAGGTAGTTAGTTTTTAGATAATTTTAATCACTGTTAAATGTTGTGCACGTTGGTAAGGCATTGTAGGTACTTTTATTGGAGCAATAATTTTATAGTAATTTAAAAATTTAGTTAATTCTAGAAATATTTTTGTTAGACTTAATTATGTGTGTTATATGGAGATTGTTATTCTTATAGTAATATAAAATAGAACACACAAAATTTAAACGTCAAATACTTGCATTCAATACTCACTAAAGTTTCGCCAAATTCAGTCGTTAATATTATAACTCTCCAATTATGACATCAAACCATCTAAAACGCCCTTGTATAAAAGGTAAAAGTCAGACTGACTACACAAAACTATATAATAAATAATTCAATTAACATAAATTAATGTTTTATATCAAAAGTGTGTTATATATTTGAAAATTCTCGTATACTTCAATTTTATAATTTTGAATACCAACGATTTACTTCATATTATATTTAAATGTTTTATGTTTGTGTAATAAGTAAAAATAACATTATCTACTTAATCTTAATCATGTAAATATCTTCAACATGTCCTTTCAATAAGTTAAATCGTACTTCAATAAAATATAAAATACATATAATGTCTTTTATTTACAGCCTGGCTTCCATATATCGTTGTAAGTAAGTTTTGACGAGTTTTACCATAATCAATAAATAATTGGGAACAGTTTTGCTTACTGTAAGAAATCTTTAAACCAAGAAATATGAACATATTTGAAAAACTTACGTTAATATTTTTCCGTTAAATACGGAAGGCTATCGTATTACCTTTGCACACATAAATCCTATTTGACCTTTAGACAGGTGAACTCGAAGCAGTGGCATCAATCACAGCAGCCGCAATCACCATCCCTCAGCGGACTGGAGGGAACGGAGGTCGTGGCCGATTAATATAAGACCATATAACAAATATCCACATGAGATTTTACCTTCCCCTATATAAATACATCTTACATTGTTTAAAAACAAAAACTATGATCTTTTATTTGCATTCTTTGTATGTATTCGTAATATTAAGGCAATAAGTAGTCTACATTTATTAAATATATATCCATAGAAAAGACTATTTTATTAAATTTGTTTAAGTACTCTCTACACTATTCACAGAAGTGCAATTATTTAAAAGATTTTTTTAATTGTATTCTTAAATATAAAAGTAAACCTAACGTACGAATAAGCCATAATTTACTGAAACATATTTCTTAAAATATTATAGAATCCGTATATAATTAAATAAATACCACGATAATCATGTAGTAATTAATAAAAATGGTGCAACTATGAACAGTATGGAATAAATACGGCTGTAATAAAATTTCACTGAAAAATTATACGGTGATCAACTTAAATGATCCATTGTCGTTGAAAGTAAAAACTACCGCCTCGCTGATGACTTCCTTAACGTTTAATTACTGCCTACATATAAAAAATAATAATAGAGTACGACAGGGCTAGTTACTTAATTGCATGAAAATAAACAATTGTGACTCATTCAATCTCGAAGATGGAATTCATACAACCGTCTTGTTAACTGCGTCTGACAATAAAACTTCGAAAATTTTAACACAATATGATATGGTACGAAAATGTTACGAATAAATAAAATCTGTTAACGCTATACAAAAACTATAAATATTCTGTAAACAATTGCGTTTAATTAATCTTTAATCAAACCATATCTCTATTTGAGTAGGTATAGGTACGGAATGGATCACTATTCACGTGTCTTAACTGTACAACATGGAATAATTACCTTAGTAAAAAATATAATCAGTGATATGTGATATGTGTATGTAATAATCAGTGAGTGAAGTACCGGAAATTTGCATATTGGATATTCATTATTATTGAACGTGTACAAAATATGAATGAATAATATGTTATTGTTTCCCGCGCATCTCTATTTTTTTCTTCGATCCCCATAACTTCAAGCCACTCGAAGGCTCCTTACACTTATTCGGTGTTGATATTGCCTGGGTAAATCAAACCAAATACCTAGGCGTAGTACTCGACAAACACCTTACCTTCACCCACCATATCGATTACGTAATCAAAAAGGCCAACACCGTCTCGGCCCTGCTACGTAATCTCACTTCTTCGAAAAGCAAAATGTCACTCAGACATAAGCTTACAATCTACAAGACTTGTATACGCCCAATACTTACTTACAGCTGCCCAGTCTTTGCCCATGCAGCAATAACAAACCTGGAAAAACTACAAGTTTTCCAGAATCAATTCATTCGTACAATGGTCCAAACCCCGCCTTACGCCCGCAACATAGATCTCCACAAGGACATGAATCTGCCGTCCATATACGCTTACATACGCGAACTCACTAAGAAGTTCTTTGAAAAAGGCGAAGCTCACTCGAATCCCGAAATAGTAGAAGCAGTCAACTATACTGCAAATCCTCAAGCCGTTTGGTTCGCACGCCGGCCACGAAACTGCCTCACCGATCCTGTAGACGACATCACAAGGGAAAACGTGCTCCTTCCTGCCGTCTCTTCAAACCGTTTGTGTCCGCGCACACGCCCGCGTAACCGCAGGTCTCGCCGCCGAGTCCTTACGGTTAATTTCACTCCCGCACACTCGCCGCGGCCTCCCTCTGCAGACGCTCGAGCCTAGGTCCGATCCTCCGGAAAGGAGCCCTCGAGCGACTCTGCTCACGCGATACAGTGACACTCCACAACACTGAGAATATAACACCACACTGCATACCAGCCGTGCTCACCCACACGCTAAGTACACGGTTCTGTAAGGGACCAAAAACCTGCGGCCCTGCCAGTTGTTTGGCTCTTTTTTGTTTTTTGTTGTTCTTTTTGGTTACTTTTTGTTGTTAACCTTTACCTCATGTTCAATTAATAAAATTCTAAGTTATTTCAGATAATACAAGCACCAGTATACTAGTTAAACCACGGTAGTTCACGGTCGTTTTGATGCGAAGACTACGTCCCTCCAACTCCGACAGTTCAAACTTAAAACAATACAGTACAATCCACTCCACCGACTTTCTTGCCTCTCTTAACAATTAGTAATTTATCTAAAGGCCTACTCCAGTAGGCCAGCTCTTATTATTTTATATAATACTTTCTCTTCCGGCAGCAGTCCATGCCAAGGGCCAGCCACAAGGGTACCCTTGTGCCCGCTGCCTCGGGGCTGAGTGCCCTCAGCATTCGCCCCAAAAAAGTCATGCCAAGCTGTAAAAGCCCCTCCGGCTAACAGCGTATGTCCAGTCGAAAAAAAAAAAACCTATTTTTTTCTTTATTATTTTCATATAGTCCATTCTCTAGGTTACTTACTCCTAAGAGTCAGATGTTTTATCATATTTTTTCATAATGAAGAAGATAGTTTTGATTAATGTATACTTAAGCAAATGCCACCACACCAACTTATACATATTAACACTATTTACATTTGAACTATTGGAGCTATGTAATATGCCTATGTTTAGTAATTTAGGATTCTAATTTATTGAATTGAAACTTCATTAGACAAGTTTAAAAGAAATGTAATTTAAACAAATACGTCACGTTTAGTACCACGAGTACTCGTAACATTTTGACATCACGGCTGTGGATATGTTCGTCTTTTGGGGATCAATATGGTGCGATCACCCAGTTTGCAGTAGTACAAGAGATGACTTCTTCATAAATGAAACCACCATGATGGATAATAATGTTTCTGTATTTCTTATAATTGAGCGTACATGTTATACTATCAGAGGCAGAGGTAACAGTCCCTGTATTCGATAAGACGTATCAGACCGTTAACTCCGAACATGTTCTATTATTCGAATTAAAAAGTTACAATTATATTTATATTAATGACATATAAAAGGAGTTTGAAATAGGTGGCGATGAAGACGCCATAGTCTGATTCACTATTTATGGTACAGAGTACACTAATCAGAGTATCACTATTAAGCACAACGTGTGAACCACCTGTCTTAAACGTATTTTTTAATCTTATTCTAACATTATCATATGTTAACCTAATTTATTGCATATTGATTTGTATTGCATTTATTGCATATGTATATAATTAATGAAACTAATATGTAGAATAACAAATTTTCAATTCTTACGCGTACCCATATACCGATACATGCTCATTTTTTGATAAATATTAATTAAAAACGGAACAATAGAAGTTGAACTTACAAAAATCCTTTAAAAAATCTTATTTCGTAGGGACACTATCGTACAATCCACAATTTGTTCAGGTCAAATAACACAATTGAAATAATTACGATAAACAATTATCCCATATATTTCGAGTTGTAAATAATAAATACTATACTATATTACCTTAATGTCTTACCAGAAGCTGGTAAGACATCTTAGGACAATAGAAAATTTTGATAAGTTAATACCACTTACCAATTATTTTTTTATATTATTAAGGTCTCTAATAGTCGTACGGCCAGTTAAGCAATTACTGTAGCCTAGAGATGCTTGTAACAACGTATTTTTTTTTCAAATAACACATTGGCGGTTCTGATTTCCCACTCCCAAAGAAAGTTCAAAAACCCTACATACCCGAAGAACACAACACATGGTTAATCGGGTGCGATCTTCTGCAGGGCGATGATATTTCACCAAACAGATTACTCCCAATCTGCAACGAAATTTATCTGTTCTATTTCTCTTCATTCCAAATAGTTTATCTATAAAGTAGACATATAACACAATGTTTAGATAACAGGAACACTAGTTGAGACTGAGACTACAGATTTATATATATATATATATAAATAACAATTCTTATTAAAATACAATATTTTACTTTGGATTAGATAAATAGGTATAGACCATCTCTATTATATTGGTATTATTAATTTTCTCCTAACAAATTTTACAAGTTCCATTAGTGGCTAGGGTGCTCATTAGTCAAAATTGAATTATTTATTAGTTTCCCAAGCGCCGTAGCTGCCTTATCTACAGCGATAATATAGGTCGAATTTATATTCATTCCACGTCCTCGCCGCGGATTATTGTGACCCATAGATACCAAACCAAGTTTTTACATCCAAACAATTGCGTGTAAGTGTTTATAGGAAAAAAAAGAACAATTATAAAGATGAATTACAATATTTTATTATAGTTGATGCGTAAAACAACAAGGATTTGTAGCAAGAAATATGGTAAATGAAAAAACAACCAACCTCTGCAATTTGGGGATCGTTGCTGATTAATCTTCGTGCAGGATTATTTGTGTTTCGTACACTTTAGTTTCACTTCCCTACATAGTCCCCACAAACAGAGAATCGGCATCGGTTTATTATATTTGATATTTAAATTTTAACGTCCGTGTTAGCATTGAACTTGCATAGTCATAGATTACAGAAAAAAACACAGATTATGTGTTAACGGCGCGGACGCGTACACGTCATGGCATATGACATATAACATATAACGTCATGACATATAATATTACAAAGAAATAAAAAAATGTAGGCGTAGTTTACGCAGGCGTAGAATTCTGGCTTATAAAATATGAATACCTATCAATATAAATTTTACATGTATAGTCCTAACTAATATTAAAAATGCGAAAGTGAATTTGTTTGTTTGTTACGTTTTCAAACCTAAACCGCTGAATAGATTATGATGAATTTTGGTATAGCGATAAATAGAAACCGGGAGACGGTGATAGACTACTTTTTCTCGCGGAAAACTTATTGGAATATTGCGTCATCCGATTTGTTTGACAAAATCAATATTAACGGGAGCGAAGCCGCGGGTAAAAGATATTGATAAATATAAAACAGTTACACAACGTATATTTCTAATGCAACTATATATAGTACATGTTACAGTAAACAGAGCTTACGAGTTTTTTTAGATCAAGCTCAGGCAATAAAGCTGCGGTCCCGAATCGGTTACATCAAATTGACAGTAAAGCTTCCACAGTTACCCGCATATCTCAGTATATTTCGTCCGTGTTGATATCATACACGGAAATTGAAAGGGAAATGTAATTTAAAACGTTTGTTTCATACTTTATTTATATCAATCCGTATTATACAAATATTACATTAAATTATACAAATGTTACATAAAATTGATAAGTGTCTTATTCTTATTTTCTAATGTTCGATTCATTATCTCGAAATCTGCTACCAAATGGATGTATATTGGTAGTTAGATCTAAAAACATTTTTAGTTATGTCATATTATAATAACGTTGACAACCATCTTATTCAAAATGAAATTGTAAATATATTGTTAATCTAAACACGATGAAAGAAGAAGGTAATACAAATAAATATCAAACTAAATTAAACATTTGTAACGTCTTAGCAAACAAAATATTTCGATATTTACCGTAGGTAAATCTACCTTATCTTATCTACGTATCTTTAAAGTACCACATATTGAAATATAGTTCGGTGTATAACTCTGTCTTAATTGGTCTCATTTTCCCGACACTGACCGATCCCAAATTGGGATAAACTAAAAGTATTACTGACAGGTAGACCATAAGACACCATAAGAGTAATGGACGCCACCTAGTTGTGTCTAAATCCCTACAAGCCTGTTTGGTTAGTGGGTATACTAATACTCGTTTGCAATACGCCTGAATGGGTCACAATGGTGGTTGATATACTTGTGGTTTAGTGGTCGCAAGCCTGTTCAGACACATTTATTTCTGTCTTACCACTGAACAAAGTTATCTTTGTTTAGGCTAACTTATAACTGCTATCGAAATAGAACACTAACGAACTTATAACTTTCTTTTATATATTAAATAGTATGTTGATTTAGTACATTGTGTTAGTAAAAATAAATAATACTGTTAAGCTAAAAATTATTGTATTATGTGTTAAAAAAAGTCTGAGGTGATTCCAATTAAATAAGGTTTTATAAATTAAATAAATAAATTAAATAGGGTTTGATAAAGATTCTTAAACAAAGTTTTATAAACAACTGATATTTTTAACTAGGTATTATAAAGATTACAACTATTTACTATATACTAAAAATTACAATAGGCGATCGTATTAATGTCCATAAATAACACTAGTTAACATATTCCAACTTTTTTTATACCCGAAAGGAATATACATAAATTTATTAATCTACCTTCCTTAAAGCTAAAAGTGTCCGCAGAAATATGTTATCACGTCACAATTTCTTTTTGCAATCAATTTTTTTTCAATTACCCTACACGGAGACTTTACATTACATTAAAAAATATCTTGTTTCGAATTGAATTAAAATGTCGAGTAGGAAGTGTAAATAAATTTCTGATCACTTTTGGTACGTTTGTAGGCCGTTTATATTTTCAAAAAAGGGATAAAGTATCGTAGGTTCTTTGAAATGTGTATTTCTTCATTATTTTGGATTTCCTGTTGCAAATCAAGATAAAAAGTCTGCGCCTCCTGTGTTTTACGAAAGATTTAGAATCGTTTTACTCCATTGGTCATCAGGAAATGACATGCCTTCCATTATACCCTCCATTTGGTTCACCAATGATATGGACAGAGCCTAGTAATTGTGATGATTGATTGTAACTATTGTGTTACGAAGACAGTGGGATGTAATACAAAAGTTATGGTAAATATTATATATGCCGAAGTTCCGTCTATCACTGAGCCCCTCTTATTTGTCCCGACAAATACACTAGTGCAAACCGCAAAGATGACAATGAAAGTGATGTTGAATTCAGGTTATTAATAATTTTACAATAATCAAAACTGAAAGAGGGATATTTGTTATGACGTTTTATATATATATTCGGTAGCTCTGAGAATCTGTCTTAATCTATTTTTCACACCCCTAAGGGATAAAGGTGGTCCACCCCAAACATTTCTTTTGTATTATTTGACAAACTTTTTTTATGATTTGGCACTAAAAATGAATACATACCTAAATTTTTACCCTCCTACCCTCATGCTCTAATTTTTTAATACAACCTAAGTATTCACTAGAAATAATTTATAAGACAGAACAACGTTTGTCGGGTCAGCTAGTATAAACATATAATAGAAACATTTTACTGCAACGGAATTTATTCAATATTTATTATTGTACAAAATAATTTTCATTATATTTTTTGTCAATAGAGACTGTCATAATATTGAATAAAATACTACCATTTACTTCGTAAACACTAAACAACATTATGTTGTTCTATTTGGTTTAATTTATCGAGTATCTGTATAAGTTATGTTGAGTAGAAAAACACAAAAAAAAACTAAACGTCTAAAAAATGTTATAAAAGCAAACATCCCACCCTCGACTTTGTACTTATTAATTATGAGCCACCTTCGACTGGCTCATTGCTATTATATCGTCAAGTCAATTTCTACACGAAGACGTGCATGGATGTACCGTAAATGAAAGTCGATATATACAAGTAAATGCGGAGAGTACCGCTAGGAGTCTGCTATTGACGGTCGTGACTATTTCGTCTCGTAGTCGAACCCGAACGGATCTATTTGCCATCCCGATCATATCTTAAAGTTCCGTTTTCTTCTTCCTCTATTTATTTATTTTATATTAAAGAGCAGGACTTACTATTGTTAGACCGAGATGACAATAACCCTCGTATTAAAATAACAGCTACTTAGATTTACAACTAATAATTCTATACTATTCTATCTTACTGTGCTATACACCCACATTATAGTCCCTATTTACTTTTCTAAACTGTTATAAAAGTAAAAACACGTAAAAAGTCGTGAACATTAATAGTATAATAAAACTTTACAAATATAATCACTTTTATTAAGTATTTGTTGAATGTAACTTTTTATTTTTAAAACCAGATCAATATTTTCAGAGATCATTTATCATTTCAAGAGAGTACCTTCATATATATGTACATATATATACCATATTTATATCCATATCGAGCTACGCGTGCTCAGATACAGGTCGATGAATACATTGAATTATTTGATGGTAGCAATTCGATCTACTAATAGTTATAAAAAAGTTCTATTATTCCTCCTGCATAAAAATTAATTATCCTTTAGTAATAACTCCTTAATTTCCTTGTTTCCACTTTTCACGCAATCCACTCAAACCTTACTACGATAAGCAAGTGACGACATGGTGATAGACCCGTCATTGTGACTCTTCGTTTATCATAGTATAGAAACAACTACTATATGTTGAGGTGCAAAGAGGTTTGTATGCTGACATGATACCGACGTCTACTGATGAATTATTGAAAGGCTAGCTCAAATTTTATTTTTTATAATGAGAATAATGGATATAAAAAGGAAAGTTACAAAATTGTTTCTGACGTCACCAGACAATATTGGTTTACATTACTAAGGGCCAGCGTGGTGTCATGTCGGGGAACGCGCTACGCGACGCGACACGACGGGGTGAAACAGTAACGATGAGAGATGAATGGCCGCCCACGGGCTACGTCGTACCTCGCCTACGCGTTACAAGCCGCCTACGAATGCATACACGTGCTACGTTTTAGGCTGGCGTCGTGTCGTCCCACGCTCTATAAACCACAGTCGAAACATGCCTCGTTAGAATTGATGTTACATAGAGACGAACTACATTAATTTATACTTACCAAGTAAAATTAATTACACACATTGAAATTTTATTTTTAAAGTGATCATGGCTCAGTTGGGTGTGTGTACCAACGCCGCGTCAATGGACGTGAGTTCGAATTCCTGCAATGAGCTTAAGCTTTCGGTGAAAGAAAATATCGTGATGAATGAATGAATATGGTGGTAGGGCTTTTTCTAATGTCCGCCTGGCTAGGTATCACTCTTAAGTTAAAAAATCTGCCGCAAATACCTCTACACATGTGTTCCGGTAGTTGCACATGACATCGAGTCCCTCCACTAGGCTTAGCGTGGTCACTATCTTGGGCCACATCAGGTTAACATCAAGTGTGGCCATAACACTAAACATATAAAAAAAGCCAATTTCATACAATTTGAATACACAAATAATATTTATTGAAACGTCTTACTTTATACGTTAATATATTTATATTATATACACAGTGCATTTACATTATTAATTTACTGTACCTACTAGCAAAACTTTTGCAACGATAGCTACAACTTTATTGATATTCATAAAACATATATTCATAAAACCATAACTCACGAATGAATAATATATTTATGGAATAGTACTGTAATATTTCTTTTTATTCATATCCAAATATATACTGAGTGCTACGTATTCCATTTAATTTAATTTTTTTCTTTTACATAAAATATTATACCACAACAAATCAATACTCAATGTTATCTTAATAAGTACTACATACTTCAACAATGTTTTACAAAGCATATTTAGTATTAGATTTTTTATTATTAACCTGGTTATTTGAATTTATGATATATAATTATAAGTTGAAAATTCGAAAAAAAAAGGATAATATTATTGCTTTACCACTATTTTTTAAAATCGAATTTAACACAATATGACTGTTGGCAAAGAAAACGTTTCAATTGAATTATTTTACTGATGGCCGTACCCAGATGTTTAGCTAATCTTGTTCAATGTGTTACTTGCTGAAGTAAAACGATACCAACCAAGTTATAGCTGTCATCAATCTTGCCTGATTTATGACGCAAGTTACCTCAAGTTTACTTGCCAACCCTCGTTGTCCGTTTCACCTGCACACCTTTCCCTCGGTCATATTTATATAAATATAAAAAGTAATAATTATTGTAGATTAGTAATATAATGTAGATTTCTAAGATGTTTCACGAAGTAAGTTTTACGTTTCACGAGTTTAATATAAATCATATATTTTTAAAGGCAGTGATTTTGAATAGCCGTTTGCTGCTAACTAATGAAAGCATTTTAGTACAATTGAGAGGTTTCATAAATACTTTGTTTATAGTTTTACAAAATCATAAAAGAATTATCGATTTTAATAATTACTCTTATCCTTATTTAACTTGAATATATTGTGGGATATCATTTTTTTAACAATTTAACGACATCGCTATATAGTAATAATATTCTAGTAGAATAAATAAAACGCAAAAAATAAATACCAGCGATATATGTAGTACGATGTAACGTTACCACAATATATGCCGGCCATTTTATCCCCAGCCGCATCTGTCCTGTTGACTAATGCTTGCCAATGGCCATCTACGGACGATTTACCCAAAATATTGGGGTCTAAGTCTGCCAACGAGTTAATCAGTAACCAGGAACGACTCTAATATAAATAATTGCTCTTACGTTTATATATAAGTATTGATTTACGATCTGTTTTTAGTACTCTTCTAACTAAACATAACCAATTTTATAGCAAAAAATATGTCACCAATAACCTGTCAATCTGTTTTGGCAGCTGCTATAGTTAATAAATAATATTTGGTAAACCGAGCTTTGCTAGACATCTTAAATATCATCTTTCTAGGTATACTCAGAAGTAAAACACGTAAAACTATAACATGAAAAATCACTGAAAATTATATAAAGTTTTTAAACATATTAGTTTTTTGATTGCTTTTTATCTATACTCTTTCCAATATCGTGTTGAAATCAACCTGAATACACACATATTTATCAAAATAAAAGTTCTATCGTATTTATTCTTAATCTTAATCAAATTAAACAAATTATTGTTATTTGTACGAGGCTGTAGTTGTCAGAAAGTAATAATTCATCCTTCTTATAAAAGTACAACTTTTGCAAACTTTCCATATGAATATTTACGACACTTATTTGACCCGTCTATTCATATAAGTAATGCATTTAAAAAGTTTTAACCACTTTGCATGCTCAATGTTGCTAAATTGGAGAATGCATCATATTATTACATGATTAGATGACATATTTGAATATTACATAATAACATTTTAATATATTTTAAAAACGAAGTTATATTAAACTAAATATAAACTATGCACACCTATTGTTACCTATATTTAATACGACGATACGAGAATGGTTAGTACTTTTCGTATCTTGCAATCGAGTAAATGGCACCGAATACGTAACATTCACCTCTTGTGTCATGTTCGATCTCAGTAATTTAGTAGGCAACTAATTTTGGTTTTTGCGAAGTGGGATTTATACACAGACATGTACACACGCAAGAACCATTTCCTAGAACAATTAAAATAGCTCTGTTTATCTTTAAATGTCATTATTTTTATCTTTTTAGGTGAGTCATTAATATCGTAATATCGAAAAATTAATATTTTAATACTGACAACGAATAAATATTAAACTTGATAATAGATACAATACAAATTTTAATGACTATAATGAACACCAAAAAATTAAAGGACTACTAATAGGTTTTGTTATGGTAACGTACTAAAATTTTACTGTAAAGTAGTTAATAGTTAGTCGTGTAACACAGTGTACCTACAGGTGTTTCGTAAATAATGAATACAGTTGTTATTCTTGCGTTACGTTTTTTTTAAATATTCTAAAGATTTGATCACAATCTCTCCTATTAGCTATTCGATGCGGCCTTAGTTATTATCACGTTAAGTCTAGTCTGACTTTCACGCACGGTTAACAAAACACACTTCAAATTTAGCTATAGATTCTCAACTCAAGTGTGGTAGCTAGCCCAGCAGTTCTTACAATATTCCGGCATAGACAAGAAGCTGTGTAAAAGCAGTCCGTGGTCTGTGGCAATAAGAAGAGAATTCGTGGTCGTAGTAGAGTTGTTTTATTGAGTATTTTTGGTGATTTGCACCAGAAGAGTTTTTATATCCCTCCAGGCATTTTTCATGTATTAATAAATGAATAAACCCACGTTTAGTAAAAAAGGCCTTACAATATGGCCTGCCAACACAGTTTCATCACGATATTTTTTATCGTCGTAAGTTCAGTATTTATATACAATTCAAACATATATCGATCAAAGCAATGTTCAGATACACTATTACTATTTTTTTTTACTATTTATAGGTTTAGCGTATAACCTCAATCTCACTTAATGTTTAGTGATGATGTGTCTCAAGATGATAATAAGCTAAGCATATTAGGAGAATTGGCTTCTAAGTGTAATTCGCTGTAGCTAACCAAATCATACTAGCCGACAAATTCTTCTATGAGAGAATTATAATTTGAAAACAGTGCTATAGTTTTGTCATGTTGTCTAAATTCACTGAAAGGTCTTTTTTATTATAGAGATTCAAAGTCTCGTCCATCCACTCAAATTCGTACGCACTGTTATTGCTTGAAAAACTGATCGTTTTATTTTGTAGTAGCTTATGACATCAAGTAGTTATTAAAAACAATATATAGTGCAGTTATACAGGAACCTAATGTATATGGAACAAAGATATAAAGACTACATATTACGTCATCGCTTCCATAAAACGACGTTTACGAGGTGTGGGCGTAGTGCACTTATTTGTTATAGCATTTTAAGACCACTTAATGAAGCACTTAACCGGTACAAAATAAAAGCCAATAGCCGCTATTTATTTTAGACTAAAAAAGCCTTTTTCTGTTATTCACATGTTTCACAAAATAAGAATAGTAAAGAGTTCAAATTTACTAAAGTTTCAAACTTACGTACAAATAACCTTGCAACCTGATTGTTTGCAACTTATTTCGCACATTAGTCCGCATCCGTTTGTGAGTAAAAATCATATTACCGTAGTCTATGAACACATGTGACATCAGAGGTATCACTTGCCTGTTGCATACAATGTACCCGTTTCCCCAAGTAACTCTGCCAACCCTACTCACTGCGGGAATGCAAAACAAGGTTATTTGGCTGCGATCTTCTGTGGGGTGTAAGTGTTTCACCGGTTTGGAGAGCCCCAATGAAAGAGGTACTTGAAAAAAGGCCGTATCCGTTTTAAATGTAGTCTTTAAATGTAGATTCTAATAGTAATGACATACATATATAGCGAAAAACATAAATTAAATATTTTCATATTTAAACCAAACTATATTTTCTATGTAGATAATGAGAATATTAATGAGTGAATATGCATGATTTTAGCACTCAGCTATTTTGAACGAGATAAAAAGCGCATAAAATCTAGAATAAGCATAAATTTAGTATCCTTTATGTTTCTAATTTCTTTAATTATTTTTTTAGTTTAAATTTATATAATTTGTCTATCCTACCTCCACTTTATTCCTGATTTCCAAAGCGCAAATTATCACTATAAAATATCCTCAAAGGAATTAATTAGTATGCCTTGGTTCATTACGTACTAAGTTTTTTAAATTTATATGACCAGAATATACTTGTAATTGAAATATTGCATATGAACCACTATTATTTATGCACGTTCAACACGCTGTTCTCTATGTTAATACTAATTAATCAATCACGTTTTGCCACAACTACATAAACATTTACACGCCCACTTTCGACAAACGATTCGTCAATATGTGAAAACTTGATGATGATTATTTTTAGTAAAATCTTCATTAATTAAAATACCAATTTCTGTGTGTTTGAGTATTTTGAATACTTTCTAATAATTGTCTAATTCTAGTCAGAGGTAATGAAGAATTGTTAAAATCTTTTGAAGAATTGTGAGTTCACTAGTAGCGTATACAGCTTCTGCAACGATCAACGGAAATTTAAATCACCGTAATATAAGCTTGAGTTTTCACTAAAGGAAAACAGCGTAATGCAATTACAGCATGGTGTTTTGGCATTTTTTGATATCCGCCTGGATAGCTACCATCCTCGAGTTGAAAATCTGCCACCAAATACCTATAGGTGTGTTCCAGCAGTTACACTTAACAGCCAATTCTTTCACTAGGCTTAGGATGTCCACCATATTATGCCTCATGGTCACTTAACGCCGGATGATATTATAACTATAACTGTTATAAAAATAACTATAGTGAATTAAATCTTCATACAATCTAAATAAATTATATCAAAACACCTCCTTTCCGATATGAATAATTAAGAACTAAATAGCACTTTACTGTAATATTGCATGCAGCACTGCATATAAGTTTTGTTTAGCTGGAAAAGAGCCAATGGAATTTACAAACTAGAATTTTGTAAAAGACAAATGAATGCAATACATATTTGCCAACGTTTAAGTTACAGTGCATTATATTATAGTGTTCAGCTACTTGATTACACCAGTATTAGACCACATAATAATAATTACAATAGACGTTTCACTTTTCGCCACAATTCTGTTTAAAGTTTTGTAATCTAGTTTCTAAATGTCATTTTGGACACTTTTTATATGGCATAATTATAGCAATTTACTTGAACGTAAGCGTTCTAAATCCATAAATAGCGGCGATCACCAAGAGAGTCCTAATCCCTTAGCAGTGGATATACACTGGCTAATTCCAAAATGTAAGATACCAAGTCAAGATGTAATGATGTCAATACCAATGTAAGATAGAGTCTCCGTCACCAAACAAAAAAACACAGTCACTGCTACCATAGAATTGGTGGTTATGATACAATCGTATCCTTCCTACCCTCTCGACACTTCGGGGAATATTCAATTGTCTATACTATAGGTTTCCAGATAACCTATATTAATTTTATCAGTAAAATGAATAGATTTATAAGCTGATTGCTATGGGTTCGAATCCTACACAGAATTACTATTTGTGAAATCGACAAATAGTTTTTTTAACTTTGGGTTTTAGTTTATGTCGGTTAATTGTATTTTTTATTATATGACACAAGGCTTGGTTCGTAGTGCTAGTGTTGTATTTTAAAAAGAAGAATTTTTAACTACTATACATAGGTACCCAATCTATATACCTCGAGCTAGACCATATATATATATTACGTTTTCGACTTGATTATGCATGGAGACTTGTTTAATAGACATTTATAAATTTTATACTTGCCTATAAATCAACATATATTCAGGTCTAAGAGACAATAAAATAATTAAAATAAAACAAGTAATTGCTGTCCATGAACAATTTTAAAATAACTTAAACAAAACTTAAATAAAATTAATTTCACTTTACAAATCCATGTCAATTGGAAACCATTGGAACACCAAGTTCGGCAAACCACTAATATGATTGCAAAATATCTAACATATTTCATCCAAGCTAATAAAATATTAAAAGCACGAGAGATACCCTCACGGTAAAATGCGACCCTTTGTTCATGCAAATTATAGTAAATAAATGTAATAAGTTCCATCGCATTTAACAAAGACAGAAGGTACGGCAGAATTTGTGTTCGTGTTCAATAGCATGCAGCTAAGAGGCCTACCTCTGCATACTTTTGTTTCCAAAACAAAACTTTTAACTGCAAGTCACGCACAGGCTATGAATAAATCCACACTTCGTGGAAAATATGGCAATGCACGTAATGCGTGACAGACGAAAACTTGCTTTATAACGTTACGATGGTTGAAAGGCGACACAATACCATTCTGTTAGCAAGGACAAGTGCCTTAAAGCACGCGATACCCAAAGGCCTTAATTTTGAATTATCCATTGCATGCAAATGACAACTGAATGATGGATTCTATTCGTTATAGATTGTAATTTCATTGTACTCTGAAATCATGCAGTGTTATAATTAAAAAATGCTTTATAAAAAATAATTTCCTATCCGAGATCTTTTGAATCGTAAAAAGTAAGTTAATAAAGCGTTTAATACCAGTTTATTGTTCTTATTTAAAACACTAACAAGTTTTTCCGACGTCATTCACTTTTTCCATGAGTCGCGCGCTATTATGAAATTTGTCCTTCGTATGTGTATGTTGTAAACGGAATAAAAGCACATGTCAATATTAAATGAATAGGTCAGTTTTGAATGAACGGTTGGTCTAGCGGTTATGGCGGTCGCATCGCTACTAACGCGCCTTGTGGGTTCGATTTCGCACGCAGGACAATTATTCATATGATTCTCAAATAGTTGCGTTTAATTTGGTTGTTTTAGGTTCTCACTTAATACTAGTGAAATTATCTACTTAAGCAGATGCCACAATATAAAAAAATACTTTTCATTAATATTTTGGTCCTGCCATTTACAAATAATATATAAATAGAAATATAATTCTAGTTGACGTGACTTGCGTTGGAATATTTCATCCATTAGTATGTAGCTTATATATTGTAATTGGAATAAAGTGTTTTGGACATTCTACAATAATTTTTTGCTCTAATAATATGGTAATTAAATGTTATAAATCAAAATTAAAAACGTGTGCATATTTATCGACCTTATACAGGTTCATAGTTGATTCTGTAAACTTTATAGAAACTTAAACAGATAAAATGACATGAGATCAAAATACTGAAGCAGGTGTGTGTTCACATAAATTACCTGTAGATATCATCAATATACGAAAAGGGGATATTCTGTTAAGTGAATTACCTTATAGAAAGTACCTAAATAGGTAAAATTTTACATATGCTTAAAATCAATTGTTTTTATGTGGCTTGTCCTTTTATTAATTAATTATATAGTCAATTATCTTTTAAATAAAGAATCATTTCAATTTTATTAAAAATCAATAGGTAAAGCCAAGTGGATTTCAATTAATAAATCTACCGTATCGTTCATACGTATCTATCTATGAGTGCTTTTGTCTATCTATATGTAGGTATGACAAAAAGAAGTCAATACATTTTCAAGAATTTTTTCGTAGAGAATGTTTAAAAACAATAATAAAAGAAAGTACATCGTAATATATGAGTTAGAAATCACGGGCACAGCTAGTGAAATTTTAACGCGTCTAAGTACAAAAAGTAATCAAGTAACAAGCTTAAAATATCATATACGATACACAGTTGCTTTAATTAATTTTCACTAGCTCCGACCAACGCGTGGACCACCAATCAGCAGCCTCCGAAGGCTAAACCCGCGAAACTCACCGCGGCCGGCCCTTCTACTGGTTTCAAAGGCATCGACTGGCTCGCCGAACTACTAGAAGAACATTCCGTAGATGATATCATTGCGTTCGACGACATGATTAGCGCTAGTCAAGATTTTGGCCGTCTAAAAGCCATTAAGTGCTTCCCAGGCATTGCAAGGACTATGCAACGCCTTATCCGCGCTTCTCCTAAATAAACTCGCAATGGAGGATAAGATTAGACCCCGAGGCCTATCTTTGTCCTTTTTTAACGCGCGCAACCTGAAACCCCAACGCGACTTGGTAGCTAGCTTCCTTAAGGAGCGGCAAATAGATGTGTTTCTAGCACAAGAAACTCTTTTAAAACCGAGCGTTCGCAATCCCGCGATTGCGAACTACAAGATAGTAAGAAATGATCGTATCGGCGTAAGAGGCGGCGGCACGCTCATATACTATAGAAAGTCACTGTATTGCATGCCAATAGATCCTCCCGAACTTACAAATTTAGAAGTCTCGGTGTGTAGAGTGGGTATGACTGGTCATCCCACTATCTTTATCGTTTCCGCGTACCTTTCGCCTAATAAAACTCTCCTCCAGTCGGATCTGGAGACGCTTTTCGCGCTCGGTGACTCTGTTATAGTGGCTGGCGATCTAAATAGCGGGCACATTCAATACAACAACCCGCGTACTACCACTAATGGTAGGACACTATACTGGCTAGAAAATGCGCTTATCTTCGATGTAATTGCTCCTTCAGAGCCAACTCATTATCAAGCTAACTGCCGCCCTTCAGTTTTAGATATAGCTATTTTAAAAGGGATCGCGCTACAAGTACGGCAAATCGAAGTCGTACATGAACTAGATTCCGATCACCGCCCAGTAATTCTGCAACTAGGCCACCCGGGCGACCACACACCCGCTTCAGTCAAAGTGGCTGACTATCCAAAACTCAGACACTATCTCTCAATTAATCTCTCTTCTCCTCATTTAGACAGTATCCCGGACGAGATTAAGTCTGTGAGCGATGCCGATGTGGCGATTGACTCCCTAGTAGGTCACCTCCAGAATGCCATCAGGGAAACCTCAAAAGAGGTAAGGGCGGCAAATGATCGCCGCTTCATACTTCCTGATGATATTCGAAAACTGATAACGGAGAAAAACGCCGCGACACGCGCTCACGATTCTTATCCGACGGAGGAAAATCGTGTACGGCTACGTAGCCTACAAAGATTAGTTAAATTTCGTATCTCTGAACTCCGTAGTCAAAGATGGGACAGCCTCTTAGAGGAAATCAAACCGTCTCATCTCGCCTTCTGGGATCTCGTTCGTAAACAGAAGAGCAGCTATTCGTCCGCAATGCCCCCGTTAGATAGAGGCCCCGGCAATCCGCCGGCCTTCGAAAGTATTGACAAGGCAGAGTATCTCGCTGCCACTCTCGCACAACAGTGTTCCCCTAATCCGTATGAATATCATACCATAGATACCACGCATATCGGGAGGGTCGATCGAACAATTCAATCAATAAGAGAGACCCCTCCAATCGAAAACTTAGATCCGGTTACAACTGACGAAGTACTCGCGATTATAAAAGGCCTTAAACCAAGGAAAGCCCCCGGTCCCGACGGAATCAGAAATGAAGCCCTCAAACTTCTCCCTGACAAACTTATAGTTCTTCTGGTCTGCATCTTCAATGCGGCCATAATTCACTGCCATTTTCCGGCCGCTTGGAAAATGGCAACGGTAATAGGTATCCGTAAACCCGGAAAAAAGGCATCCCTTCCGGAAAGCTACCGCCCGATAAGCCTCCTCAATACGATTGGTAAAATATACGAGCGACTCCTTCTGAACCGACTTCAATCAACTGTCTCAGACAAATGTCTTTTACCACACGAGCAATTCGGCTTTCGACCCAAGCACTCGTGCACCCACCAAGTTCTCCGCCTCACGGAGCATATTCTCTCCAATTTCACGGAGTTACATCGCCCTAGGCGCACACTTGCCGTATTTTTTGATATAGCCAAAGCTTTCGATAAGGTCTGGCACGAAGGTCTCATATTTAAACTCAATCTCTTACAAGTTCCAGACAGGCTAGTCCGCATAATCCTTGCCTATCTATCGGACCGCTCCTTCTGCTACAAAGCAGACGGAGCCTTATCCTCGCCTCACCCAATACGCTCAGGAGTCCCCCAAGGCTCTATCCTAGCGCCCTGCCTATTCAACTTGTTCGTTAGCGACATTCCCGAATTCTCCAACGTCGCAGTAGGCTCCTATGCAGACGACACAGTCATCTTCAGCTCGGGCAGGAATAGGATTCATTTATATTACCGCGTCCAAAGAGCCGTCTCTACGTTTGGGTCCTGGTGCCTCAAATGGCGCATAGGAATAAACCCAGACAAAAGTGCGGCTATCATGTTCGATCCTCACGCGAGGAGGAATATAAGAAAAACATTACACCTTTTCGGTGTCAATATCCCCTGGGCTAATCATACTAAATATCTTGGTGTAGTTTTAGACAGGCGCCTAACCTTCAAAAAACATATAGATTACGTACAGAAAAAAGCCTCCACGGCTATGGTTCTGCTACGCAATCTTACAGCGTATGTCAGGTCGAAAAAAAAAAAAAAAAAAAAAAATTAATTAATTTTGTTACTCTCGAAAGTAAAAACATCAGAACATTAAATATAACTTCCAGTATTCTGGAAATAGCACAGCTGAAGTATAGAAAATATTTTTACGTTTAACTACGGCCTATAAAAGTTTTTACGGTTACTGGAACTTTGTAAATTCTTAATTACTTAATTATTACACGATTCTAAACTTACGCTGGCTTATATAATTTTTATGTTTATCCATCTATCTGTACCTATACAAAAAAAAGAAGCCGAAATCTAGTAGTTTCAGTAAATTAGAAAACATTAAGTTTGGACAGTAATTTATTTCTTGAGCGTAGAGACTAATACATTTTTTTTACATTTAAATCCTAAGTAAAGAAACGGGGATGGCAAAGAGTGCACGGGATATAAAAAAATCTGTTCAGATACATATGCATAAGAATAATGTAATGGAATATCAAATAACATCACAAGATCAACCACATCTGCGCTTATTAGAAGAAATTGGAAAATGGCGGGAGCGTAACCAAAAGGCCGTCATTTCTGTCTGTTATGTCTATTGTATACAAAAAGATATCGTAATAATGTAATCTCATAATTCCTATGTTACACCACGTTAATAAAAAAATGGTACCCGCGAGGCTGACTACGTCGCCAAGAAACTAAACATTATTAGTGAAAAAGTATGTTTTAACAGATACGACTATGCTCTGTGCACTTATTTTTAGTTGACCTTGATAAAAACCTATGAGTGCATCAAATAATTTTAGTTCTAAAAAGATATTATTTGATAGGAAACTGATTAGATCGAAATATCAGGTATATAGGTATCAAAATACGCATTTAAATAAATACTTGGATTTCATCCCAAATGTCAGATGGTGCCATTATCGGTAGGATAGGTGACCGAACACAAAGTAATTTGATCGCCCTTTCCACTTTATTGCCGGAATGGAGGCTATTCAAGTGACAAAGCAGTATCAGTCTCTCATTACGTAAAGGTATGGGCGTTTCCGTAGATCCACATTACCGGTGTGCCGTAAAGGAGTTTAATATTGTTACTGTGGAATCTACAATAACTCTAAACTCCATCATGCAGAAAACAAGCAGAGTAAACCTATTATTTTATATCACTCAATACTTGTTATAAGATAAAGATATAAAGTTTGTTACTTTCTTGTTTTAAAGTTTCTTAGTTTCAGTCTAAACGACTTGCAAGTCAATCGAAACGTAGCATTACATTCTATTTATACTGATTTCAAAACTTTTTATTTCTGTTTAAAGTCTGGTTGTAAAAGTTTAGTTAAGTATGGTCAGATTAGTTCAGCATTAAGACCACTATATACAGATCACTATTTATGTGCATGTGTTCAGTTAGTTTTAGTTAAGCCATAGGGACAAACTATATAATATAACTAAAGCCAGGAGGTTGGTAAACTAGAAAGCAGACTAAGTACTAGGAAAAAACTACGACCAGGAGAATTTGTATTTTTTATCAGAACCGATTTCATTTCCTCCGATGAATTAGTCCGTTTACCTTATAAAATATTCGCACTAAAAATATTTCATAAATAATGTTGTACATTTATTCGTTCAAATAGCAGAAATTATTGTGTAAATGTAGTGTGTAAAAGCGTAGAAACAACACGATAACTATTTGTATCCTTGTTTATGAAATCATAATAAATATCATAATAATAATAAATCATAATATATATATGTAATAGCTGCGTCCGCGACTTCGTTCGTATGTAACTAAAAATTATTAAATAAGTTTTGTCCGTTTTTGAAACTTTTTTCAATACAGCTTTATTCCTATTGGTGGTAGCGTGATGTTAAATATCCTAAAGCCTTTCTCAAGGATTGTTCTATTAAGTCCAAGAAATATTTTTTGAAACCGAGTGGTAGTTCCTAAGACTAGCACGTTCAAACACGCAAACAAAAATCGTTTCCGCTTTATTATATAAATATTGATTTTAGAAATTTTATTAAGTTTAACCAAGTACACTCTTTGATTTTTAACCAAGTTGTCGTCCAGGAAAGTAGGCAAAAACTCGAGCTGCTTCAAAATCGGATATATTTTCATTCGTAGTAGTTATATTTGATACTAGTTGGCGTCGATCCGAGGCACGTAGCACCTTCCGCACTGACGGAGAGCACTCGAGTTATACCGGCTGCTGTGATAACAGCTCAACTTGCGCCTAACTGCTCTCCCCTCGAGTGGCCGCCGTCTTGCTGCGATGACCCTTCAGATTTGGACATCGTTCTCGATATAACATAATGGATGTTACTGTAGATTTAGTCAGTGTTAAATGTACTTTTAACAAATATGTTTATTGGTCTATTAGAGAGGAAAGGCATGTGGTGAGAAAAGTAATTAATGCGGTTGTTGTAAGATAGAAACGTTCAGGAAGGCGAAAGAAAAGATGGGAAGAGAGTCTGTAAGGAATGAGATGAAAAAAAAGGGAATGAATGAAGAGATGACGGCTGATAGAGATTTATAGAAGAAGAAAATGTATTGCGCCGATATGTATTGCTTCGCGATCTGAGGCGTGCCATATTTCTATATATCTACAATATAAATCGCTTTTTTTTAATGTTTTCTCCCAAATTATATCAAGCGTCCTCAAAATAAGTGAAAGGGCCGCTGTAAAACAATCAGTTTATCTTGTTAAACCTACCGTGATTATCTAATAATACAGGCAGCATCTAAAATATTTACGGCTCATATATTTACGGTGTATATAATTAGATCATCTATATTAATTTATTCATTTGTTATCAATACAAGGATACATCATTAATTTTGAACTACACTTACCTTAAAATAAAATTTAAACTCCCCTATATTTTAAAGTGCCCCCGATATTTTCGGGCACAATAAACAAAGAGAAAAAAATTAAGGAACATTAAAAATGCCAAAACCTAACAAACAAATCCTAATACAAAAGGTATATAAGAGACTATTTATCGAATGAATAGTAGACAATGAAAAATTTATATTTAAAATGTAAGAGACAATAAATTAATAATTACTTTAGCAAATTACCGAATAAATATCGTTCGAAAAGAAAATTGTTCGTATCACCGCGCTTATTTTCATTCACTTTACAAACGGAAAACATGTGCCAGACATAGCAATTAACGATTTAGACATGACGCGACATCGTGCGGTATTATAGCTTCCCCGTCGCTGAATATTAGTGTTCTTTTTTATGTATTGATTTTTCTTAGCCCTACCTTGTATGTAACTACATATTTATCTATATTCACGTTTGTATATCTATATTTTTAATACTTTATAGGTTAAGTGTTATGGTTATAATCTCACCTGATGCTAAGTGTAGATGTGGTCCAGGATAGTGGACACTTTAAGCCTAGTTGCTCTCAGGTGCAACTGCCGTATTACCCCTAAAAATATTTGGCGGCAAATTTTCAACTTGAGGTTGGTTACGAAACAAGCGGGTAATTGGCAAAAGCCCTATCACCATGCTTTGGTTTATGCACAGTGTTTTTCCTCACCGAAAGTTCAGATTCATTATAAGTGGATCCGAACTGACCTCACATTGACACGGCGTCCGTAAACACTACCAACTCTTCCATCATCGCTAAAAAGCATGCATATGCCATAACGCTTATAAAAGATGTCTTTTGAAAGAAATCAGTAAAAAAATTAGTAATCGGTATCAACGCAACAAAATTTTAATTGGTTGTATTATAAATTAGCGGGTAATTATAACCACGTACATTAAGCACGCAAAGCATAGGGAATCGAGAAATAATTATATAGTACTATAAAAAGTACTGGATAATACTGATAAGTGGTTAACGATGGATTTTCTACTTGAGCCTAGCGACTAAAGAGTTAAAATATCCGAAAGCAATTATATTAAAAAAACTCTAGCTTAATAGTTCCAATAAACAAGCTTAAAAATAACTTAATAATAAGTTTAATACGTCGGATTTTGACATAAATTATTAAAGATTAAACGTATTTAAATGAAGGCCTCCAAACATGAAGTTAATATATAGGTATTGAGGAATCACTATTATTACCTACAATACATTAAATTCCTTTTGTCGTTCCCTATCAATTCGAGCTCATTTTTCAGTTTGAAATTCTTAAGATTAACTCCAAATGAAAATGAAAATTGAACTTCTGCGGTGCAATTGGGTAAACTATAAGTCAAAAATATTTTATAAAATAGCAATTTATTCTACATAATATCACAATAAATATTAATACGTAGTTAGTAAGAAATAGCCTAAAACGTTAATTTACTGTTACAAGTAACTACTAGAAGTATGATCGTCTGGAAAGTTTAGAGTATAATTTTAAATTGTAAATTTTAGAACCGATCATATTCCAAATATGAAACTTCTATTGTTTTCTTTTTATATTTAATAAAAGTATTCATACGTCATCATAGTTTTTAAACACAGTATTGTTGTAGTTATATTTTATAAATAATATTAATAATGATGTATCATGATTAGTTGCATTCCGAATAGGTTTATTATGCAAATGCGATGCGCAAATGCGATTCCTCTAATGTTGTGGGTGTCCATGGATGGCGGTGATTACTTACCACAAATTTATTTTCTGCCCGTAATGATTTATGATTACCAAAGTAAAATTGTGTTATGCACACAAAAAAAGTATAACTGAAGATCAGGGACCTATAAAATTGCTATCCATTAAAAATATGAAAACTAGTTACGTGTACAGGTAAAACAATAGATTTATTTGCATAGGAAAACAAATAATAGACAGGCACTTTGTTTTTTTAATACATATAATTATAATTAGTATCGTTGATTTCTTTAGTAGTAATAAATACTTTTTATAATTCCGTACATAAAATAAATAATAAACAGTTACACTAGCAACGAAATAAAAGAAATCGGTCTCGATAATTAGCTGGTAAATAGTATGTACAGCTAGTTACTTCGTACCGGTTGCGATGGTAACGAGCCCCGGCAGCCGAGACAGCCGCTGATTAGCCCGGGATACTGGACTTTACCATTGATATTTGAAACGTAATTTCCCCTAACTTTTGTAATCCAAACATTTAAAATATATAACAACGAGATATATTTATGTAATGAATATATAAAAGCTATTCTTCATTATTAATTTTGTTACTGACACTTGCACTATGAATCGTTGTGGCCCTACAAAAAAAAAAAAAATTCACATCCCAGTATTTATTCTTTTTAAAAGAGCATCACCTACTACTACCTTATACTATTCTTATATAAATACTGTATATAATCGTAATAACAAAAAAACAGTATCTGTCCTAAAGTATATTTATTTATAATTTCGCATAATTAACAACGATGTGATTCGTAGAAAAGCAAATTAATAAATGCAAATAATGTAATGTTTTATACCTTCAAGTTAAATATGCAAAACAATCAGTTGTATATTGAAATAGATGTTTTTCTCGAAGCATGATGTACTAAAATATGTTGGACGCTTATTTTAACATATCTAGTCATTATACTTAATAAAATGAAAATGCCTCCTTTGCTCTTACATAACTCATATTAATATATAAAAATTACGTATCACGTTGTTTGTCCGCGATGAAATCCTAAACTACTGAACGGATTTTAATAAAATTTTGCACACTGTGTGCAGTTTGATCCAACTTGAGAGATAGGATACTTTTTATAACGATCATAAAACGATAAATGACGCTGTAGTCAATGGATTGGCTTCTCGAAAATGCAGAACAAGGTCTGCCAGGACAGTTAGTATACATATATGTATTCAAAATGTGTTTTGACATTTTTTTATATTCGACAAACCCTTTGCCAATTTGTATTTAGAGACATTTTATTGTAGCTAATAAAACAAAAAGAGTTTAAATAAATATCTATTTTTTTATTAATGTTTGATCATTGTAGATTAACGCTCAGCGAAGCGGACGGTTGACAGCTGGTATATCTATAAAATCAAATACTTAGTACAAATAATCTATATACATATAAGGCTATATTTATTATGTCAATAACTATCTTAAAACGCCATATACGCTGTTATCGTCGGCTGGTTAAAACTATCTCGATCTCACCAATTTAATTTTAAGCACAATTTACAATATAATTTTGTAAAGGCCATGAATTCTTATATTGCAATATTATTTAGAACAAGCTAGCTAGATAACACAATTAGCTTTACTTTAATAAAATTGAACTAGGGTATCAAATAACTACAAGGGTGCCTTCATACAATCATAATTTTCGCATGGGTTACCGAGCAAATAGGATACTGCTCGAGATTTTCGTTCAACTTTGTGAATGCGATATGAACAATGAAATAGTGGTACGTTATAATTTATTTCTGTATTTGCCATTATAAAATATGTTTTATGCAACTAAGTTTGCAAATAAGCACATATCTCACCTGATGGCAAGTGGTTACTATAGTCTATGAACGTTTGTAATAACAAAGGTATGATTAGACTGGCGTCAATCTTAAATCAATCTTCCCAAAGAAGCTCGGAAAACAATAGTCACAAATAGAACATAACACAAGACTACTTGTTACAAAGCTATAGTACTTCACTACAAAAGCAAAGCAATCAATGGTGAGGATATTCTAAAAAGATTTCTTTAGATCTCTGTTATAGGAATCTAAATAATGCAATTATCTTATAACTATAGTATATAGACACGGACCTGTTAGCTTTGGTACTAAACCCTACAAATCTGATATGCCTCATTGATTGCAGTGAAATTCACAATTACTTACAGTTAAACAAAACAGTGGCAAATCAATGGATACATTTAGCCGTGAAATGTGGAAAGCTCTGGTTGAATGCAAATAAATTAGTCCGCTGAATCAATCCTACGAATTGTCGTTTGTGTTGCGATTTTTCAACTTTTTTTATGTTATTAGCTATGAGGTAGCTTTCATATTGATAGTGTTACAACTTATAATATATTAAGGTATTTTTCAATTTTGAATTTAAGCTGTAATGTATTTTTTTCTGAATATTATAAAACAGATATTTGTATATATGTATATGTATATATACTTTGATTTTTTTCTTTTAATCTAATATGTTATTCGTAAGCTATCCATATAATAAAGTTACGATTAATTATAAGATTTAAGAAGATATAAGAAGAGAATTAAGATATAATTTATATATTATTTGTGTAAATTATCAGTTGAGTTTTGTACTAATTGATGCGTAAAAATGAATAAAAACATAATCAGTAAGTCACATATCAGTGATTATTTTATATAAACTGATGTATGTCAATCTATATATTATATCAATTTCAAAATTAAGTACGTAGTACATACTTATTTGATATTACCAAAAATATTTAGGAGTTTTACGTTTGCAGGTACGAATGTTTTGACAGGGAAATTTCAACCGAGAGGCAGTTCGATGCCTGTCAATAACCGATTTTTGATCATTTACGTCCTTCTAATTTTTGTCTCTTGCTCTTAGAGCTGTTTAGTTATCATAATACAACGTTTTCTTAGTTAAGAAACAATTGTCTACGAATGGGAAATTATGTCAAATATTATTTAAAAAAAAGGTTTATATACTTCTCTCGAGGGTCTATTTTCCTTAAAATTATTAAAAGGATTCACGTCAAGTCTACTACGATAAGTTACTCAAAGTTTTAATTTAAATAAAACAATTTTGTTGCATTTATAAGAATCTTTAATATCGATACGTATATTTTATTATCCTAATTTGAATGCATAGGTTTCAGCTTAATTAAATTACCTCCAAGTAATAGACATGAATTCCGCCCAATACGTCATCAATGCCTGAGACAGGTTGCAGAGGCGGGCTGTCCACATTATAAATGATGCAGATATCACCAACACCTGAGAACTGCTGCACAAGGACATTGCCTCTCTAAGCTTGTCTACCGTCTGTATCGTGGCAAGTGTTGTGAAGATCTCTTTGAACTAATGACTTCTTCTCCATTCCACAATAGACCACGCGGGCGGGACTTCAGTGTCACAATTTCACGATGGCCTATAACGACGAGTACTAAAAGGTTGCAGACTCTTATTTCTGTCGGACCGTGAGATTGTGGAACCGTCTTCCTGTCAACGTATTTCCCCCTTCCTATGATATTGGGTCCTTCAAAAGAGACTCGAAGAGGTATCTAAGCAGGCCAGCAAGACAACGTTGTCTTGCAGTAAATTTTTATTAACTGTCAGTCTTCGCTGATTTGGATTGTACTGTACTTAACATCAGGTGTAATGCAGTCATTATGCTGCACAACAAAAAAAATGTGCCTACGACTTTGTTCGCGACTACGACTTTGTTAAATAACCTAAAGCCATCCTCAATGATTGTTCTATTAAATACAAAAATATTTGTTAAATTCCGACAGGTAGCTCCTAAGGTTAGCGAGTTCAAACAAACAAACTGTTCCGCTTTATAATATGAATATAAATAATACCCAATATAGGCTAGAATATAGAAGTATTGATTACAAATATGAAAATTTTATATACGTAGTTACTTTGGGTATCAAAATTAAACGCTACAGGAAGGCTATTCTGATGATAATTTAATGAAACTCAGTTTGTTACAGTTTACAATTTTCATCGCCACGACCCCAAACCCCCGGGAACATTTACCGTAAGCGATTTACTTACATATGCGTCGATGGGACATCGAGCTCCCATTTCGTTCCGTGAAAATCATTAACGCTCTTGGCGTTTCAGCTATAAATATGGAGTATATACTATTTTTTTATAAATGAATAATTTTTCTACTGAATATATTTGTTTCGATAGTTTACATTATATTAAATAAAACTTGGTTTTTAATTATCTTCCATCGCGTAAACAAAAAAATATATAGAAAAAGATTTTATTCCGTCAACTATACCGTCCTAGCTAGTTTCATACTAGCTAATATTATAAAGGTAAAAGTAACTCTTATCTGTATTTTTAGACTTAAATCTGTGAATCAGTTTTGATAACTTTTAATATAGAGATAAATTGAACACTTCAGAAAAGCATTAGCGACCAACTGTTGCGCATATAAAACTTGAAGATGTGAAATAAGGCATGAAAATTTATAGGATAAATCCATCATTTCTCAAATTAGGCATATTCGTATTTTTGTCAAGACGTAAAAGTTTATTGCGTTTTTATAAAAAATATCCTTAAATAGAGTACAATAGAGGGTGATTTCAATTATTCAAACTCATGTATAATCAAAAATATAATACTGTTCATCGGCAATAGGATAACTTGAAAAGGACTAAGTACATTTAGCATTTTTTTAACCAAATATAATAATACATAAATAAAACATTCAGAGAAATAAAACACTGAAATATAGCTTGAAAAATGTAAAAATTAAATACTTTATCAAGTTATTTTTATGAAATGAATATATTTGATCTATATGCATAATTCTTTTTTCCTTTTTTTTCTTTGTGTTCGAGCTATTGAATACTAAATCAGGAATAACAATGTCTACTGGACTAACGACTACGGCATAAAAATATGCATGTACAAAAGTTAGAGTATGGTAAAGGCTACAATATTAATATATATATACATACAATCCCGACTCTACCTCTTCGTTTATACTTAACGCAATTGGGCGAGGTACGTAAATTTCATAAATTTAGTATTATTTGTTCGGAACCAAATAAAAAAATGTTCAATAAATACGAAAAGTATTATTAGCCTTAAAGAATGTGAACATAGGCACAAATAATGTAGCAAACGAGAGAAATAAAGGAAACAAACGAGAGAAGTGCACAGCTTAGATGAATCGAAGTACATCCATTGTAAAGTATACAGTTAAGCTTCAGACTTGTGCACGTATTTAATTATAACTCGTTGCAATGAGGGATGGGTACTGTGTCCTACATATTTTATGAAAATAATTTAGTACATTATAATGAAAACCATTCTATTCCAAAAATCAACACCTCTAAAATATAGTCAGTGATACTGCAAACAGATTGGACTCGCTACACCAGTATTGTTTTAACAAAATTAGATTTTAATTTAAAGTTGTTATAAATTTATTTGATTTAATTTAGAAAATTAAGGATTATATATTTAAGCAACAAATTAAAACAAGAACAAAAAGTCTTCCAAAAATAATCTAAAATCTTTATGTTGATATGAGTCGACCCTAATATGTTCAATTATACCTAACAATTAGACACATAACAAAAAAAGTTTGGAAGTTCCAAACGTGCACACCTCATAATCTAATTTTTTTGTTGTTTATTAAACCACATCAAATCAGATCCTGGAAAGTAAATAGGGTTCTATTCCTAATTATACAGACGCGTAAGAAAAAAAAGACTCAATTAGTAAAGTATTTCGACCGTTATCGTGATAACATACAAGATTCGCACATACAGACGTCCAAGACAGAACTTTTTTAAATAGTTTTTTAACTAGTTTAAATAACAAAAATGGTATCACATATATCATGAGTGTTAAAAATAGTGTTTTTTCTTGATATGTGTGTGTATATATTATTTTACATGTGCAATATATGATAAATAGAGACATTTTAAGTTTGAAAAATCAATTGTTTTGCATGAAGTGAGAGTAGTACCCACCTAAACGCTTCGCTTATGAGGCGTGCAAAACACCATTAAATTCAGTTAAGTAATTAAGGAGCAAAAGTTACGAATACTGGTATAGTGGAATTTATTACACAAATATAAACACATATTACTTCAATACAATCCTTAGCCGGTAAAATTCTACTTAATAGTATCATGGTGCAGTTACCCAACTTAGTCTGGAATTGACTCAAACCCCTACCGCTATTTGCAGTCATAGTTCATCTAATGCATTAAATGACAAAAAAAATAAACTAAAAGAAAGGGTAAGAAATCTCTTTTAGGAAAGTTCATAACGAATTCTAAAAGTACGAGTATAACCAGAAAGCGGGCTTAAAAAAATATAAAGGAAATTAAGTTGAAATCAAACAAATTACAACTCAATGCAATTTACATTTTAAGTTAAATTATATGTTCTTATCTTTTATCTTTAATCAAATGAAATCGAAAAAAATAATTAAATAAGAAACACATCTTCCATAGGTACTTTCTGGAAAATATGGTTTACAAAATTTCTAGATACAATAATTTTTCAAATAATCTGTTTTCTCATTCATGCTTTGAACTTTACTTTTGTCATTGTTTTTTTTTATAAAATTAAATAGGTAACAAGTATACACAACATGTGTTGGTGCCAACATGGATACCGCAGCCTATGAATGCTTGATAGTGCGTTACCGACTTTAAACCAGTTTTACAATGACCATACAGATATTTTTTGGTATAGTTTTTACCTTTCAATTGAGAAAGGAACAGGCAAAGATATTTAGGACCATGCAGTCAAGTCAGATATTGTTTTAAATGCAGACGATACTATTTTCAGCAAGATGGTGACTTTCTAGTTAAAGCTCTCTTTGGAGTTTTCATTCACTTTCATTCACTTCATCTATGCTCTTCAGCTACACTACATTACATAAAATATAACATTAATTTACACAATATAGGGCTAAACAACTAAGTAGATGGATTAAAATAAAAATCACAACGTGACAGATCAAGATCCCGCCAAAAACTCCCTGACCGTAGACATATTTACTGGGCTGCATTTATTTATAAACTGAGCTATGTTATTATAAGTTGAAGGTAAGTTTAAGTACAAACAATATTAATTGGAATTAATATTCAAAGATATATAAAACTATGGGAAATAATAAGATTTGAAACAAAATTTAGTATTTTCAAAAACATATTCCTTGTTACTAAAGATTTATTATGAATCTATGAAAATCCGTATATTTACGTAAGCAGTATACAAAAGTACATACTAGTAATTTTCTAGTAGTGTTGGGAAATTAGTTGTATCTTGGATATGTACGAACGTTATGCCGTCAATGTGATTTAGACAGGGAACGGGCGCCACGAGATCTGAATTATAATAGGCACGGACTCAATACAAATAAGCCAGATATGGTGCAATATCTTTATATTTCTCACAATCCATAAACTTGTATACTTTATTATACCTAGCGACTATATAGCTTGTCACATATTCTTTAGTATTTTTTTCTAGATACTGCGCCATTTATTTTGTAGCCTTGTTAATATACATTACTTTTATTAGTTTTGCGAGGTGCTGGGAGGCGATACTAAGGGCCTGACTGAGTCGTACACAAGTTTACGTAATGTACTCTTTGTTTCCTCCATGATGATATTACATACACTAATATAAGTAAATAAAAGTGATTGAACGTCAAGAGTATTTCATGTACGTGAAAGCATATACCGTATCAGAATCAGGCGCTATATCTAGTTGTCGATACGCTTCCAGCACGGAATAACAACGTTGTGTTAAAACTTCTATATAGTTAACACGCGCGAATTAATTCATTAAAATGTATGAGGAAGTGTATCCGAAACGCGATGTATTCTCAACTACCGGATGTAAATAATTGAACCCTTCTAACACCGTACCGATTTAAGGAAACAGTTTTAAAAACAGCCAGTTTATTGAGAACCGCATATACTGCAACAGCTTCTCGATGCGAAGTGTGTGGAATAGGTCAATATTAATAAGTCGAGAATGGAAAGTTGCGCGTTTACACAACTTTTACACTTACAGGTACATTGTAATAACCCAGGGAATTTAGACAACAGATTGAATGTTTTAACCGAAAGTAGCTTATCTTAATAACAGATTTATAAAAAGAACTATAAAATTATACATATATTTCTGTAAAGTCCATTTATTATTTTCTATAGGATGAACAAATGAAACCGTCGCGAGTGGCTATACCAGAATACGTCTGGCGCACCCTGGACAGTCAGTCTTGATTCCAACTTTACTGACTGGCCAATCGTTTCACCGCGACAACAGCTATTTTTATTTAAAATACTTACTTGTATCGATACTAAATTTTTTCATGATTATTTATAAATTATAACCTATAATAATACTGTTCTCCATACCTAAATAGTAGAAAGATAAAACAGATGAAACCAAGTATAACATTATGTTCATCGTTGGATTAAATCAAAAGACAATCTTACGTCGTTTAACACAACCAAATATTTTAAAATCTGTATAAATCTGCCTAAATTCATTCGCGTGTACCATGTATTGCTTCCCACACTTGTAACTTGAGATCTATTTAGAGACTCCTTGCCACTGTAAAATATAACGAATTTAAAAAGAGAAATATTAAATAGTTTTGTTTAAAGAATTCTAAGTCGATACACTTACGCTTGAAAAATTTAATAACATATGTAATATGGGTCCTACATTACGTTATTTTCAAACTGCTACCTTAAATATTCTCTTTTAACTGCCTCGCACGTACACTTTTCCACGATTTCAGCCACTATTTCCATCCAAGCAAATTTAGATCACTGTCGGAACGCCAGACAATTTACACAATTTAACTTTTTACTGTGCGAATACGCGACTAACTTTCTAACCTTTGTAACAGAATACTCGAATTAAAAGTGAAAATATAGTTAAGATACATTTTAGTAGCCTAAAGTAGTAATTCCAAAATAGCATGTAACTTAATATTTTTTAACGTTATGAGTTGCAAAGCAAATGACCAGTCAGAAATAGTAGGAGAGTAAACTATGAATGCTATTATTTGTTTTTACGATTTTTAAAGTTCGTTATGACAGCACCGGCTGATGACTGATTGTAAATTCTTCAATAGACACTATTGTTTAGAATTTGTACGTACGCTTGTTATCACATAAAATGCCATCAGTCTACTGTGTAACAAAAAAAAAACATTCGATGTACTTCTTAGGTAAAAATAATAAAAAGTTATCACAAAATTTTATCCCCAAGTTTGTTAATATACTCCAAGTACTTGAATATGTACTCAAATTTACATTGAAATATAACTATCGTATATATATATACTGTATTTCTACAGTTTAATACTTTTATTATCTTGAGGTTCAAAACACTAATTTTTCTAACTATGTGATAATCCATGCTTTAAATGGAAGAGATTGTTTATTGTTTTAAAATATTTATGTATTTTATGACCCCTTTATTGAAAAAGGTTATAAACTACCTAACATGACGTTACATTCCCCAGGAGCGGCGCAATTACCATATACAGAAAGAAAGTGTGGTAAACAAGGATGAAGTAATAGTGTGGGCGGGCCATGAGAAACAGCGCGGGCTACCAACAACTGAGGGCAAGTTGGTCTGTAATGAAAAACGAAAACAGTAATCGCATGTGAAACAGCGAAACACGGGTAGTAAATAAATCCTTTACAATTAAACTTCTATTTTCCTTATTTTATCCAACCAATAACTACTTTCTGTTAAATCTTTAACGTATTTAAATGAAAATAATATGTTTTTATAATTTAATTTTTATTAGATTCTTAGTATAGCAAATACTATAACTGTCGATTTCCTTACTTAACTGTTCTGATACAGACCGCTAATCAATAAATTTGAATTCATGTTAGGAAGAATTTTATCATCTAAACAGTTCTTATTTTTCATACAATTTAAAAAACACGTAATTTTTATAAATATAACGAACACGTATTTACTTAAAAAATCTAAAATTGAATATATCAAAAATCCTTATTAAAACATACACACGCTTAGTACATTTGCAAAAAGCAATATCTCTAATTAAATAATTTCAGAAATCATGTTGTTAATTTTTAGGTTTTTATGAATTTATCTATCAACTTCAAATAACGCATAAGACACTGGTAATAAAATATCTCCATAAATTATTACATTAATACATATAAAATACAAAGTAATAAATATGAGATGGTATTAGTTAAAGATATTTACCAGCAACATAATTAAACTCGGTACGTGAAGAATAAATAACAATTAATCGCAATCATTTTTCACATTCCACGAGAGTTCATAACCAGGGTGTGGAAGTAGGCCAGCCGTTAATCAATTTAAGGGTTCGCATGAAATTGGGGAACTTTCGGTCGTCACGTCGCATCGACGTTCTCTCCTTGCGAATTCGCGACAAATTGTCTTGCCACTCGCTATCTCGGGGCTTGTTACTAATTTGAGCTAAAACTACTAATTAAATAAGACTTAGTACAAGGTAAACAAAGTAAATAATTATGTTTATCAAAACAAATCTTTGGTCTTGTAAAATTATATGTTTATTTAGCTATTATCTTTTCCAACAACATTACAGACCAAGAACCGCAAAACTGTTTTATATATGTAATTAAAACTAATTTACAACAAGATATCTATACATAATTTTTTTTATCAGGTTAAAGTATCATTAACGAATCCAACGTCACACACTAAAGAGTTACCCATTGTTGATATTTCCGTGCGTATAAATGCTTAATCATATTTCGGATAACACAGTGACACAACACCTTGCAACCAAATATGGGATTGTTTTGTTCCTGAAGTGAGTTCTTTTCAAAAGGGGAGTAAAACGTTTGCCAGGGTTTAGTTATGACTCTAATTTTATAAGTGCTTAAAGTCACGATCAAGGAGCCGTGCGAAATGGATTCATTTGGATAAAAAGATTTAAGTACATATATATTTTAGAAACAAAATAAATATGATATAAATATTGTAAATCAAGGCTGAAACTGTGTTATGTACTCCTAACAAATATACAATAAGAAGTACAGTATAGTCAATAAATAAATAAAAAAATGCACAAGTAGCCAGTGAAATTCGCAACCTGATGGTTCCGTGCTTGCTAATTACATTACATATACTACATTATTGTGCAGAGCTTTACATAAACATTGTTTTATATATTGTCTTTGCTTTGTCTGTTAGTGCGTAAAGTAAGGCGTAGTCAGAAAAGTGTCTGGGTTTTGTCAATTAATGTGTGTATAACTTAACAATCACTTAACCGATTTTAACTTAAAACTTTGAAATTAATATGGTTCTTTGGGCTTTTAAAATAATTGAATGATCCAAATTTCAATATTTGTAAATTGAAATTCTGTTATGATTCCTGTCACTATCACACGTATCTGTATTCTGAGTATCGAAATGTATATAATATATTGTATGGTTTATTTATTAATCAATACAGATTAGGCTGTACAAGCTAAGTATAAAACATAAATAGATCATAATTGATGTAATCATTATACATATTGTTTATAATTATATGATTTTCAATGAATTATTTTCATCATTATTTTCTTCCTTTATGTAACGTGGAATAAACATATCAGGCCTGGATGTTTTACCAATACAAAAATCTTTTATCTCCGCCAAAGAAGTTTTATCTTCAAAATATGACTTTATAAATAATTTATTCCATTTTGTATTCAAGGACTTTGATCACTTTGACATGGGACAGGAGAGAACAAATTTAATACATGAATGAAATAAAATATTCGTTTTTTTTAAGGCACTCAACGGCTAACGGCTAAGGTAAACAACGTGCATATTATATATTCCTTACTTTTCTTAATATTCAAACGCTGATTTTATTAAAATATGCAAACCTATTATAGACACTGTCTGATATGATATGTATACAGTGGAATATATCTATATAATAACTAGCTTTTACGTGCAGCTTCGATAGCGGTATATTGATTTTGTGAAACAAATCGGATGACGCAATAAAAAGTTTCATACAAAGTTTATTCCTCTCTTTACCCTACTTCCAATACAGTTTTCACTAGAAAAAGGAGCCTATCACCTTTCCTACGTTGCCATCTATATTTATACCATAATTCATCATAATCGATTCAGCGGTTTATATATATGGTTCACATGTATAATCTTAGTAAAGATGCATTAATATATCATGTAATAATATTAGTTAACTTCAGATTTTCAGATTTACATTTAACGTAACATTAATAATAAGAAATAAATGTATAGATCACGCCTTTAAAGCTATCCACAAGGAAATATAATGAACTTATCTTTTTGTAATGAAATACGTACACGTTACCAACTGGGCTATCATCGCTTCAAATACTTATTACTGTATTAATACAAAATTCTCGTACAAAAGGTGCAAAACAAAATTATATTAATTGTAATAAAATTTAAAAATATCATAATTACTAGATTTCAATTAATTACTTAATTATGTTTAGAAACATGTTGTGTATCAAATTTTTGATTAAACGATTTTCATTGTTCTTAGGCGATAATAAATTGTATTAAAATTTATAAAGCTGAGTATGAGCTTTTTCTAATAACACTAAAATAAATCCCATTAGCTTCCAAGTATATGCATGTATATACGCCACTATATTGAATATTTCACGCATATTTATGTACACACCAGCAAAACCGCCAACAATACTCGCTCAAACACCATTAACAAGATAAATATTGACTTATTAACGATCACAAGGATGTTAACAAGGGGTGAGAGGTATCGAATACTCAACGGTTACGTTCGGTACCCTCTTGAAACACGAGAGTGGTCGGTCCCATGCAACGATAATTCGAGATTCTCTGTTGTCGGCAGTTTGCTAGATATTTACAAACATCCAACACACAAGAAGTTAGTAAAATATTAGATATTATTATTGCAATACACACAACATGGACTTATTCAGTCTCACATTACACACATTACGCAAATTAAAATTATGGAACATTGATTCTTAAAGTATACCATATTTAATATTCAATTATAAATAAAAATTTCAATTAAAGTAAAATAACACACACAAAGCAAGTTTATGCTGGAGAAATTGATTAAAATAGGTACTAGGTACATATATATTTATACTTACATAATTATGTAGACATATGTACTTGGACTACAATGTATAAAATACGTTTTCTTATTAACGCAAGTGCGGCTGGTTCCTTGCGCAGAAATATATTACAACTTTCTTTCATATCCATTAGTACCAACGACGAAATAGTAAGACAGTAAATGAGTATTTTCATGTGAGAGAAAAGACTTTTCTTGTCATCTATTTTCGGCCAGTAATTGTTCGGGATGTCTATCAAATACGTGTTCTATTCTTTCTAAGATATTTACGAACCTAACAAATGAATGAAACCTATCTTAGTGAATGAATGAAACCCAAATTGTTTAGCTGGTTTTGAACTGACGTAAAAAAGTAAATTTGATTCAAGATAAGAGATTCATGAGGATCATAAAACCACAAGGACTGCTATAAGGACCGGCAGCTTTACAACAGCAGCCATTATGGTGTGAACAAAAAATTTACAAAATGCTTATTTTTAACGTACGAGGGCGTGGAATGGTATTCTAATAAATTTATTTCCTCCCTTGTATAATATTGGATCCCTTAAACTAGCTGTGAAGAAGTATTTGACCTTAACATCAGAATTTGCACAATTATTTTAGTAAGCTAATATATAAAATAGATAGTGAAGCAAATATCATTCTACTTAACTCGATTGCCGTATTGGTTTAAAATAGGCTAGAATATAGAAATAGAATATAGAAAGAAATTTTAAATGGCTTTTCAGTACATCATGTTCAGGTATATACCAGTTTATATCTTGTTAAGAACAAAGTGCTATCGTAACTTATGTATATTCTTGTAATAGTGATATTTAATGATTATACTAAAACATATATATCACAAATCAATAATGGATAAATGCCATTTTATAATATAAATAATTTGTATTGTCAATAAATTGTATAAAGAATAGGCGGACACACATATATACTCGAAAATGAATAGTTTTAAGTAAGTTTTATTTCAAATTATACATAGTTTGTAAGTTTAGCGTTATCTCCAAAATGCAACTGATATTAGGTGTTATTAACACGGTATAAGCCCAATTCAAAGAACTAGCTGTCGAGTGTAACGCTTAAGATTTAGCAACATATGACAACAAGCTAGTCGAACGGCTATTAAAATTCCCTGCTACGTCATGTCATGGTTTCATTGCGATATTTTCCTTTACCGGACTCAAAGCCACAACTATCGACACTGTTGATCTGTTATTATTTCAAGTAGTGAACAGGTAAAACGTTTATTCATACTAGTCCATACTAATATTATAAATGCGATAGTGAGTTTGTGTGTTTGTTACGTTTTCACGTCTAAACCGTTTAATCGATTATGATAAATTTTGGTATATCTATATATAGGTAGATAGTATTTTGGAGACGCTTATAAGCTACTTTTTCTTGTGAAAAAATTATAAAGAGCAGGATGAAGAGAGGGATAAACTTTGTATGAAACTTTTTATTGTGTCATACGATTTGCTTCAAACTTTAGAGAATAATTATTTATAGTTAATAATAAAAATACGCATAGAGATTTGTTTTTCAAGGTATTTTTGTAAATATATATTCTAATGTGATTGTAAAAGTAATATAGAAAAATCGTATTCATTAGCTAAAATTTGGCAGTTAGGTAGTTGATAGATAGCAGACATTAGCTAGAAAAGGGATTTTGATAGTGCATATTTACGGGTATTGACCAACATCCTAAAATGAATAATTTAATAGCGTTTGATAGAAAAATGATTCCTGTATCAAACGACAACCAGAATCGATTGAAGAAATTAATATTAACTCGAGCGGAAAGGCTAGTTTTAATATAGAATACACGCAGCCATCTAAAATATTGGATGACCAAATCAATTGACTAGGACCACAAGGTTTAAAAAACTAAGCACACTCATAATAGCTTCGATAACTCCTGCGGTCTAAGTTCGATACTACCAAGACACAACATTCCCTTTTGGACTTCGCATTTGCCTTGAGCGAAATTGTCACTAACGTCAGATAAATTATTTTCGAGATTATTTTGTTTTATTACATACTGAACTATTTCGTTAATTAAAATTATCTACCTCGAAGAGTACTATCACGGGTGTATCTAAAAGCACACGTGTAGCACTTTGCAACTAGAATTCTAACCTTAATTATACAGACGCTGGGATCGCAAACGGTTAGAGTTAATTAAAGGAAGTTTGTTCAATGGCAGTTACAAGTCGTAAATGGCGCAATGCTTACACGTGACCAGGGATTGCATGACGAAGTCCAGTATATACTGCATGCAAATCATACTTACTATCTTATTATGAAAGTAAACCCCATATTTAAGAAATTTGAACCCCCAGAATTTGTTTTTAGTTAAGCGTAAATTTCATTCTAATTTGAAATAAGTAAAATACATATTGTGAGTCGACGATATCTTAAGAGTAAAGTATTAGTCCGTGCATCTATTTAATTTTCCTGGAAATAATTACAAAAATGCTTACAAATCCGCATCGCATTTTGCCTGTTTGTTTAGCACGTAAAAATAACTTGCAGGTATCGTGAATTAAACAATAATACAATACTGAACAAAGTTATTTTACGATCTATTAATTTTATTTTAAACAAGTATCATAAAAGCTTTCAAAACCATGTCGTATTTAGTTTATTTTTAATCCCCTTTTTTACAGTCTTATAGTAATCTAATTTTAAACCTTTCTTAACCTGCTATATAAGGCATTTTTAAGTATTTGAAGTATAAATCTTATTGTAGAAAAACGGCTTTCTGGCATAGCCTGTCAATATTTCTGTCAGATTTGAGAATGTTATTAAATAGATTGATATAATACGTTTCCCAAGCATTTCCATAAAATAATAGAATATTATTTTTAGTCTATCTAACAATTTGTCTAAGTACTCCGTTTATTTTTAAGCAGAGACAGTGTCCAAATCAAACTATTTTAATAATTTGTAATAAAAACTTAAAACTTTAATAAAGGTATAAAATTTAAATTTGCAACGTTTCGCTTCCATCTTATCAACCTAGGACTAGTTTGCGATGTCATATATGATATATTCATAAAAAAGAACAAATGAAATTATGACTTAACTATTCTATTATCTAATTAATAATAGTATTACTTTTCTAATAACCGTTACAGTAAATATTACATTTTATCTACCTATATTGTTATTTTACTCCCGTACTATAAACATTAATAGGTCACATACACAAAGCACATTCAAATTGGGTAGACGGGTCTAATTTAAACCGTTACACGCCGTCATGATAAAATGTTGCCATTTTCAACAAAAGGGTTGTGTACCAAAAAGATACTGTTATTACACATGCCCTTCCTCCAGAGACACTTTTCATACCGAAACAATAACTTTGTGATGTTGCGTTATCGTTCTTAATTTTAGAGTATATATAATTACTATCATGCAGTTAAATGTAAACTAGATTGTACTTTAATACTCGTGATTTTCATTTAATATTTCAATACACTTTTCTTAATATATTACATACAATAGTTATAGGATATACTTCGGTGATAGTACTACGTCAAAGTAACGGCACTTTATAAATTATAAGCATAATACCAATTAAATATGTAGAAGCCACGATGACTCGGTAGTTCGTTCGGATGCCACATAATGGACGCGAGTTCGAATCACTGCAATGAGCCAGATCTTTCGATGAAGGAAAACATCGTGATGAAACCATAGCATTGTGGTAGGACGTTTTCAAATGCCCACCTGACTAACAAGATGAAAATGTACTGTCAAATACCTATATGTGTGTTCCGGCAGTTGCACATGAGAGCCAGTTCCTCCACTAGACTTAGCGTGCCCAGCATTTTAACACCAAGATACTTAACATGAAGTGAGATAGTAGCCACACCGCTAAACCCATAAACTATAAAAAAAGAAAAAGCCCTACTATCATGCTATGTTTTCATCACGAAATATTTCACCGAAAGCTCAAGCTCATTATAGCGATTTGAACTCACGTCCATTGACACTACGTCCTTACACACTTCCTCACACCAAGGTATCATCGCTTCACTGCTAAACATACATTAGGAAACCTGAACCAGAACAAAAGAGATTTGTCATAGCGTTCTACCACCCAAAAATGGTAGACACATATTGAGCCATAGCATGCAAATCTATTATTAAAAATCATAATAACGCCGTTCGTATGAATCTGATAAATCTGTAAAACACTTTTATTGAGTCCTTACTAGAAAGGTCTACATAGAAATTAACACAGAGAAGAAAAGAGATTAACATCATCTGGTTTATTCAATTAGATCTAAATTCCATATGTAATAGTCTAATACTAGCTACCCCCCTCCCCCCATAAACACTTTAAGTTTGTTCTTGTTTTACCCGTCAACCGCGTGTGATAGGGAAATTGGTTCTTAGTGGTTATCTACGTCGTGAAAAAATTTCAAGTCCATGGGACTCTTCCATTTTTGGAAATATCGTGATGAGTCAATATAAATGTAATTGAAAATTCTACGAGATAACGTGAAATTAATCATCCTTTTCTGTAAATTCATTAAAGCATGGTGGTGGTGGTGGTGGTTTCTAATACCCGGTTGGCTAGCAACCACCCTCAAGTTGAAAACCTGCCGTCAAATACCAATAGGTGTGTTCGGCAGCTGCACTTGAGAGCCAGTTCCTCCACAGGTTTAGCGTGTCTACCAACTTGGGCCGTATCGTCACTTAAGATCAGGTGATATTATGGCCATAAGCTAAAATTTAAACTATAAAAAAAAAACCAATAAACTGTAGAATACAAGAAGGCTATAAGCAAATTTTTCTTTTTATTGAATTTGATATTGTAATTTACGAAGTGGTAGGTAATTAATAGTATGGACTACAAAGAAATATCAACTACAAAGAGATAATTTTTTTAAATAATTTTCTTAATATCTGAAATTCGTTCTAAAAAAATCACCAATATCAAGCTACTTTTACACAAATGGTTATATAGGCTACAATTTATTTTATTACATTTTATAATGTTTTAATCGCCTACAAATTCGCTGTACGTTTCTTTAACTTAAAGGAAAAATAAGAATATTATAACAAAAATGAGTACCACTTAATTAAGTACATCGAAATTACTTTCATAATGTACGTGTTACATAACTACTGGTGTCAGCAAAATTAGAAATTGAAATCATTTTAGAAGAAGCGTACACTAGATTTAATACAAACACGATATACATATGTTCAGTCCTCACATCTTATTGTCCCGTATCCCATAACGAAGTGATGGAGATGGAACAGAGAATGGCGCAATAATAGTAAACAGGACTGAAGGATATTGAATATAAAAGTAAAACTGGTTAACAGTAATGGATTTCATGATAAGTATTATAAAAGAACATTGTCCGGTCCCCATCCATTTATTCTAACGGCTTTCGCAGACATTATATGCATTATTTATTCTTAATATGCATTTCAAATACATGTTTTTTTCAAATTTAAAATAAAAAGTTTATATGATTGATACCAACCACTCGTCATTTTTGATGAAATGATATGAAATTATAACGACTGTCACAGACTAAATAATAGTTAACTTTTCTTGATACAAAGTATATGAAATACTAGCTGTGTTCGCGACTCCGTTCGCGTGTAACTAAAATTTTATTTTATTTAATTATTTTCATAAAAAAAAATTATATCGTCTATGTTACTCAGGGCTAATGTAGCATTTTAATGGTAAAAGAATTTTTCAAATCGATCTAGTAGTTTTTGAGTTTATTCGTTACAAAAAAATACTAATCTTTCCTCTGTATAATATTAGTATAGATATAAAGGAGCCTTTATAATAAACATGTATGTAATGGTTGAACAGGTATTAATGTATTGATATCACGTTATTCTTCTGCGTTATCGTGTAGCAAGGAAGAAATGTATTTACTTTTACAATAATATTTTTTTGTTGAATTTAACTATCATATTTCCTTTACAGCTTAAACAAACCCGTGGCTCTTTGTGCAAGAGACCAATGCGGCGATGTCGTTCGAAGCTCAAGAGTGCTTTAGCTGTGACCTCGATACTTCAGCAAGCAGCACTTCTTTTATCCCTCCTTTGACAGGTAACTTTACAGTTGAAACATATTGCGGCTTCGCTTTGTAAGACAAATTTGAAACGAAATAAGTGTATTCACAAATACCTTTTACTCACACTTGCTATGTAAATGTATACTGAGTATGGGCATAACGTAGTCAGTGATCTTAGAGTTTAAAGCGTAAAAAGTTATATCACGTCTAGTCTTGGTAATTAATGAAGGGACATAAAAATAAGTAGGTGTTCGTAATGAAGCTTGCAAAAACTGAAGTAATGATGTATCAGTAATAACGTATTAGGATTTAGAATGTTACTTCAAATCTTTACAATAACCCCAAGCTTTCGTTATTTTTAAAAAAATTTGATGAAACTTTAGCGTCGCTGCTACTCTCAAGTTGAAAATAAGTTACCAAACACGTATTGGTGCAATCTGGTAGCTGCATTTAAGAACTATTTCTTTACTCGGTTTAACGTGCTACCATCTTAGTCCAACTGCGTTCAATATTTATGGTCAAATCGGTAACGCAAAAAATGTATCTCTAATTTATTAATTTATCCCAACACCATACAATTACTATGTAACAATAGATCTGTGTATATTGGTTAATATTACTTCAATAAAATGAGCAGGGTTGCGCATAAACAAAATATTTGAATAAGTTAGAAAAGGCAATGGGGAGATTAGAATGAAAATATTTGGTTCGAGTCTATTTAGCGAGATAGGTTTATTATGAAAAAAGGTTCGTAAGGGAGGGGCACAGATCTACCCGTTCGTGTTGCGGAGTCACAAACGAGACTTCTTATCGCCAGCGTCACCGCCCGCGGCGTTAGCCAAGAGCGTCACAACACCCGACATAATTTTGTATCACAATAATAAAAATTCTGTACGGTGTTATAGAATATTCAAACTAAAAGACTACTTAGAAATAGGTACTATTGTTACTAAACTGTGAATATACAACAATGTTGGTACGTCTTCAATTGTACCACGCTTTCGAGAGATCGTCATTTTTCCAAAGGTACTCGCATCATAGAATTAGGTAGAAAATATTTAAAAGTAATCATATAATCGTATGCTCTCGTCCTTACATTTGCTGTATGATAAATTTATATTTGCTTAACATTTACATCGTAATTCAAACTTTCTATTCTTTCTACTTTGCTGTTTCACAATAATAATGTATGAAGAGTTTTAATTTTTTATAATTGGTTACACATTTTATTAAAACGTATTGATAAATCGTGGTAATGGCATAATCGTGGTAAATTACTTTCTAGACACGTTTGTGTTACAGGTTTATTTTTATTATTAAGTACTGTTGTTTATTATATACTATTGAGCTTAAAAGCCGTTGATTCGATCCCCTTCCAAACACTGACGATTGTGTGATGACTATAATAATCAATTATATATGTATCTGGGTGTTAAGTATCACAAATACTATATTATGTAGTATTTCAGTTGTTTAGTTACTATAATGCAAGCTTTACTTAGTTTGAAATTAAATAGAACTGTGATAAATTATGTTTCATATTTAATTATTTATTATTATTTCGACATATCTACTTCAGTTACGTTGTGAATGTAAATATGTACTGTAGACAAAATACATGTACCTAGATGAAATCTGAAACTAGTTAAAAAAGCTTTGTCTCATCTGCTACTTCAATAATAAGTATTATGTAAAGTTTGACCCACTAAAATTCACTTAAAACCCTTAACCTCTTACATTAATCTTATTATTAATAATGTATTAATAATTCCGGAGCCTCATTATTACAGTCATCTTACAAGTAATTTCCTTGATAAATGATTGTGTGAACATTTTTATAGAAAATAAAAATGTACAAACATTTAAACCTAAAATACCTACAAAACCTCGCAAACTAAATACTTAGGTGTTGTTCTTGGTGAGAATTTGTCATTCAGAGATCATATAGAAATATTATCGAAGCGAATTAGAAAATTAATAAATGTTATGAAATTATTGCGGGATGCTGCCCCTCGCGATACTCTAATTTTAGTTTATAAAGCCTTATGTCAATCCCTACTTCAATACTGCATTTCAGTCTGGGGTATCGCTTCTAAGTCAGTTCTAATAAAACTAGAGAAAGCTCAAAGGTCTCTGTTAAAGGTTATTTTTAGAAAACCTTTCCGCTACTCCACGCGATGTCTCTATGAAGAAGCCAAAGTCTTTACTGTGCGAAAATTATACATCTTAAAAATGACCCTTACGTATCACAAATACATTACTAAGCATCTACCATTATCCAGTGATCCCACAATTCCCTCTGACGTTCCATACACTCAACGTATAAAAATTAAAACACCCAGAGTCAACACTGTCTTCGCACGTTTTAGTGAGTTCGCCCTCCCTTTCATATACAGACAAGCGAACAAACATTGCGAATTAATAAACCGTGAATTAAGGGAAACCAAAATTAATGTTACTAATTGGTTGTTATCTTTGACCTACGAGGAAACAGAAAATATTCTCCATATACCCTCATAATAGACACATAAGTAAGGAATTTCAACAATTCACGTTAAATATATATATGATGTGTGTGTGCGTGTGTATGTGATTATTCTTTTATATTTTTAGCTCTTAACATTGTAAAAAATTTAACAGTTTTTTGGGTTGTTATTTTTGTTTTTGTTTCTTAATTTATAAATTTATGCATTTATTATTATCTATTATTTTATTGTTTCAAACTGGCACATTCATGGCACTAACAGGATATAAATTTTGTAACTCGGTTTTAGTCTGTTACTCGCGATACAGGATTTATTTCCTAGTGCGGGGATCAACAGATAATTTGTATGCATTGTCTTTATAATTTATGTTAAATAAAGATATTTTCATTTCATTTTAGTTTCTACTTTAAAATTAAACTAAGTTATTTAATTAATTACTACCTAGCATAATTCAACTGTCATTTATTATACAAATATGGAGTACCTATGCTCACATTTAATTAAAAAAATGAATAAATTATTTATTCAACTGTAATTAAAAAAAAAACATTTAACAGGCATAGGGGCTTTATACCGTATTCTACTGAAGGTTTCAATTGAATAATACAATTGTTTACCTCTTCCATTAAAATTATTACGGCCTCGACTAGCCCACATTATAATTAGGTATAGCAATCTTGATAGCATCCGTGTTTTCGTTATGTACGTATATTATTTCCATGAATTTGATTTACGCAAAGAGTGAGTGGTAATTTTGCTACCATTTTGTTTTAATCACATTGTAGATATATAAATAATTAGTAAATTATAACATATATATTATAACATATATATAATGCCACTTAAAAATATGATTTTTTTACTATCTTTAACAAAAATCGGAAGTAACTCTCTAATACTGATTGAACTGTTAGAAAGTAGTAAAAGAAAGTATGGACCAAATATTCTTAATAGTTATGGGTGAACATATAATACAAGATGAATATAAATTCAAGTAATCAATAAAAAAAATATATACATGTATATAGTATTTAAACTATAATTATAGAGGTATACTCGTTGATAAACGAACCTCAATGATATGATTTAAAAATTATTTGATATGTGGTCGAATTTTGACCAATGGTGTTAAATTATGAATCAAAATCTTAGAAACTATTAATTTTTCCGTCCTTAAAATAATTTCCTGTTATTTTCCAATAATACTTTTTTCGATCACTGGGCGGACACTGCTCTATTATTTTTATTTTGAGAAAAAAATGTATATAGTTCAAAGGTAATACAGAGTTTATCGCGATTTTTCGCTGTTATATGTAGGTAATAAAAGTAAGTGACTACCATTACATATTTTCCGCTAAGTTAAATACTTATGTATCACTTATTCGGTTCAGTTGAACTTTGTCGCACCCATGCAGACCAGTGAACTGAGAGAATTCATCGGCATTGAACGTCGTGTCGCCGGGCGCAGGTAAACAATAGATTTATTTATAGATAAGGGAACATTTGCTGTTAATTATGCAAGGTACGGCGAAGGTTAACTCGGAACCTCTTAGGGTAAAAGTGACTTCGACTTCCTGCTTACATACATAATCAGAAGTGGCTGTTGCAAGGTTACAATTTACCACGAAATAACTGTAATAATTTTTATTGTTCTGATTGTACAATATTAAATAGCAATTAAGGCTAAGATTCTCAAATATATAGAACAGTCCATGAAAAACATCTTAGAAATCGTTAAATGTAACTGTTATATATATAGGATATTTAGAGAATTAATTTCCAAGATCTTTTTTACCTACGTTGTAAGAAGAGCAGTTTCACCAAATTTTTTTTTTCCTATACATCTGTTTATGGGTAGTTTGTTGACAAAGATGATAATTTTATTAAGTAAGTGTATAGATCTTAGTAAATTATAGTACTTTTTAGATTTCATTTCTTAATTAATTTAAAACTGTTCATTACAGTTCTGTTATGAAACAGGAATGTTATTACAACAGTAATACCATCTTTGTATATTGCATATTAATTTAAATATTTTTGTGTTATAAAATTACGCCACTCAAAATAGTAACTGAGCCTACAAAACTAATCACTAAGGATAGAGAAGTTATAATCTAAAACAGAACTTATGTTTAGCGTCAACAAGAACTTTTTATGCTTTATAAAGTACTTGCCAACATTTTTGCACCGCAAGGAAAGTTATTGTCATATTTATTTTAAGTACCGAACCTTAGCTACTGTTTGCAGAGTAATAGATAAACAATAGATCAGCTTTTCATGACAAATTCTTAAAATCAGTAAAAATTCTCGTATTCACACTCACCAAATTTCTAATAATTTCATGACAGATATCCGTGTTTGTTCAAAATTAGTTTACTTTAAAAAAAAGACGCCGAATAACGTCATATTTTCATAAATGCATCTTCTCTTTCACGATAGACACTACTTCTACTAGTTCGATTAAATATTGAGTTTTGCGGATAACGTTACCGGTAGAAACATGCCAATTATGAAACGTGCATATATTAATATTGAAAGTATGTGTGCGAAAGATAGTTTCCATGTCAGTATAGCCAAGACGAAGTACTTAAGTACGTAATGCAAACATTAAACCATTATGTAACAAACAATGTTCCTAAAAAAAGATATAAACATGCAGATTGAGTTTCTTGCCGGTTCTTCTCGATGACTGCTTTACTTTCCAGACTCGTGGTAGTTTTGACGTTCGTAAACGCCTTCTTAGGACCTAAATTGAATAAAGATTTTTGATTTGATTTGAATATGTTTAAAACGCGAAGTGGGCCCATATCTCAAATATTTATAAATAAACATCGGTAAATGAATTAATGTGCCTCGGTTCGGTAACAGCACAGTAAGTAACAACAGCTTATTAAAAATAAAAACAAATCTAAAAACTATAATCCTGCCATGAAGCATCAGACTTCTATTGAACAAAAATTTACTAAAGCCAATATTAACTTAGGGTTGATAATAATATAAAGATGAAAATTTCCTACCGGCGTTCAAGCATTCAATATTCTGGTGCATTTTGACTACCGCATTGAAAGTTGGAACAATGGCGAATATCTTATAGACTCAGAACTCATGCTAGGCTTAAACTAACGTAGTAGGATAATGAACATTTTTTTTAATGTAATAGCGGGCAAACGAGCAAGCGTGTCACCTGATGGTAAGTGATCACCGCCGCCCATGGACACCCACAACACCAGGGGAATCGCAGGTGCGTTGCCGGTCTTATTTTGGAGGGACTGGCTCTCATATAAGGATTTAAAGAAAATTTATGTATAAAGCTCGTAAGAGAAAACCGGAATCAGGTCAGCTTGGAGAGATATACTCGATGAGGGTAATACTTGACTGTAGAACCTAAGATCATGATATTTTTTTGGTGAACGGTTTACTTAACAAATGAAATCAAATACTTAAATAATTCACGAATATTAGTAATCATATTATAAATCATAAGATTGAGGTAGAGAATATTTAGTAAGCAGAGTTTGAAAAAGCAAAAGTCAGTAATCACTTTATATTTACCGAATTAGAAGTACCTAAATTATTTTTATTGTACTTCCTTACCGTAGCTTATGTTTCATACAGATATTGTACTATCCCGAGCCATTATCCAGATGTGACACGAAAGTCGCGTCGGCCAGACACGCGCTATTTATTTTACTGTCCGAGACTTGACATTAGTAACTACGTGCAAGTACATTAACTTACATACAAGACATACAACACTTACATACACTAAGTGCGAGTAAGTTTTTACCATTATCCATTATATATTGTGTCATAATAAACAGTTTACATGTAGGTATAAATATACGATAAGTATTTTACAACAACTCTGCTTTGTGCTTCTTTAAAATATTATCGCTTGATTCCCTATAAAATCTGCACTTACACATATTTTAATGGAGGTAGTTCGATATTGGTTCTGTTAGCGAGTGGTCACGTTTTACTTGCACTCTGAGCCAACATAGTGCTATCATTTGCGAATCTTTTTTTCGAATTTATCTCTCGCTAATTCGTGGTTAGTGTGTGTTAATACGTGTTTATTTGCATATTGCGTGCTTTGCGATAAGTTACTTGAAAATATTCGTTCTTGTGCTCGTTCGCGGTGCCTCGGTAGTTTTTCCGCGCGCTTTTTGTAACGGCTTTTTCGAAGCCGTTAACTGCTAAATCCTTTGTTTCTAAGGTCGACGGTTGATACCCACCGGCGCCAAGAAAGCAGTCGGAGCGTGCCCCGAGCGCTCGCTCTCTGGCTCTCGTGGGCTAGGCAGTATTCTCGGACGGGCCTGCGAATCTTAGCCTTTGTCCTTTCACATAGTTAAGCCCTAGGTGTCTCCCGCCTGCCTTTCCGGCAGGGAGGTCTTTGTAAGTATTAAATATATTTATTATATTATTTCAATGGGTATATAATAATCAATAATAGTGTTGTATTTATTTAAGTACCTTATTATTTATTTCATTGTACATATTTTTTATTTACTTCCCCGCCCCCCTGCCCCTCAGGCAGGCTGATATATATATTCATTGTAAGTAATATCCTGTACTAGAGTATATATTGTAGTTAAGTAGTTTTTATTATATAGATGTATATATAAAGTATATAAGTTTAGTAAATTTTCTGTATATATTTTATATACGGTCCATCGCCTCATGCCCTTCTGGTAGGAAGGTTTACTAATAATTATATAAGTACTTATTATTATATGTATTTATTTTATTATATCTACGTTTATCTATTTTATAGCCCCTTCCCCAGCCTGCCAGCAGCATAGCGTTCTTTAAAGATAGGGAGCTCGACTATGAGCAAATGTCCCGCTATTTTAAAACACAATATCCAGACTTGTTTAGGACTTACAAGGAATTGTATCCGATGCACTCCCAAGTTAGTAAACCCGTAAAAAATATCAACACATCGGACAGTTCGATGCTTTCGATGGTAGGGTCCGCGCAATCGACCGTGGCGTTAGAGCCCTCTGCTCCTGCTGCGAGTCCGGTTAGGCCCCCAACACCTAATCCGTCATCTGCGTGGAGTGACTTTCAAAGGATGACGTCATTCCGCTGTGGTCAGTCCCAGCCCGGGCAAACACGTGCGCGCTTGGTACCGGCCGACGCCGCATGCTCGGTCTCTGTCCGGACAGCGAATATGTTTACGCCGCTTTCACCGGAAGAAAGCAGTGATCGCCGTCCATGCGTAAGGCCGGTCTCGCGCGCATTCTGTGCCAGTCCGATCAGCATGGACGGGGATCAATGTAGCTCCGACACGCTTACGGAGAACGATTTCGAGGAAATCGTATAGGTTAAACTGAACTAACTAACCTTCTCCAGATGTAAATCACACCATAGTGACACGCTTAGGGGTGTCACGTCCAGGGATCAGCCGCTGTATATCCAGAGGGATGGTAAGAATCTATAGCTGATTGCGTTGAAAAGATACGCCAAATTGCTTCGTTGCTACTTACATTACCTGTTACTTGATTTACCATTTTGATATTAAAATGGTATCCATCTTCCCCTTGCCAGAAGATCTAAGGATATTGTAATGCATCATAACTCCTGTGTGTTTCAAATACACATTTTAAATCACTATTCCGATGATGAAGCACAATATCTCTAGATTGTAAATTTTCTCCCACAATGACAACAGCCACTTCAAATTAAACCTCCGTGTATGTTCACCGGCAGGTGTTTTGTCAGCTCGAATGATAATATTATGGCTATCAGATGGCATCCGATCCAATGCTATTTTGAACATGTTTACTAAATTGTTATTCCGATGAAGAAACATTTGTAATTCATGCACAATGGTTCTCTTCACTGTTGGGTTGTGAGCACAACGATTATCAATTTCCGCATCTGAATTGCCCATATAATAAATTTGTAAAAATTGATAATCTGCGGCAGGTACTGGTAACAGTGCCCCCAGTAAGTGATAAATTTGTCCTTTTATCTTTAATTTTAAAAAAATTGTCCATTAATTATTTCCGATATATATATTTTAGTACATATTTAATATTATAAAAAAATATTCTGGTATAATACTTTGAAAGTGGGCATGAAATTGTACTGTATAATATGTGTAGCGCCAAATGATGTCATCTGGAAACAGCTGTTATATTTCTGAATGTTGGCCAAGAACTGCTTAAAATAATTTCCAATCCCAGTAACTAAAGATCGTAAAGGATCTGGTGGTGGGACCAATTGTGGCAATTTTACTTTGCCTGCAGCACAACATAATCCAGTAGATTCACCAATGTATTTTAACGCCTCACAATATTTACAAATTATTTTCATTTCCCCAATTGTTACCGATTTGTCTGCACAATAATCAATAGCCGGATCATAGTGGAATGCAGCTGGTTCAAGAATCACAGGAGCACTCCGTCTGCGGATTCGCATAATTTCATTATGTCGTGCTTGCTGTTGTTGTGTTTGATGTGCACGAACTCGTTGCATTCTAAGCCTATCTACTTCATTGTCACTCACTAAATAACGCAATTCTGACATAGCAATACAACTATTTTCTTGATCTGTCTCTCTCTGGTCATCAGTGCGGTAAGCACGTGAGGTAGCTCTTCGCACATTTGATTGACTGCAACGACCTAAGTCAGGTCGTCTTCTCCTCGGCATCGTAAATTGTAAATAATCAAAGTAAGAAATTTTCTCGCTCACTTAGCAGTAAAATGTCACTAATAACAGTAAGTAACATATTAGTTTGTTGTCAAATGTAATGTCAAATATTATGGCTGCGTTCAGAAATTTAATTTTTAATAAAAAAAAAATTTAATTTTAATTTTTCTCACCTTTTAAACCTTCCCTAGACCTCAACGAACATTTCAAGACCAAGATAAGATAAATCCGTTCAGCCGTTCTCTAGTTTTAGCGAGACTAACGAACAGCAATTGATTTTTATATATATAGATTATTTTATTTATTCTAAACGGAAGTAAAATAAATGTATTAAGATTGTATATTATATATTAACAAGCACATATGATTAACAGAACATGAACTATATTTTTTTAGGTTACCATGTCGCGTCGTATCACAATCAGATGACTGTTTATTGACCTAACAAGGCCGAGCTAAGTCGACAAATCCCTGTAGATTAATGTCCCTCCCCGGATCTAGTCCTCCGCACACATACATCAGAGGGATGTGAAATTACCTTGTATATTTATGATAACATGTGGCTATAGAGTATGTAAGAAAATTACAACTTTTTATGGAGTTAGATTAAAGCTATATTTTTTCCTTATAAAATATGAAAACAACTTTAATTTCAATTATGATTAAAAAAAGAGTAAGTTTAATTTACATTAAAATAATTTCGCTTATGTCATTTATAATAGTTTTATTTATTTTTGTACTATGTGTATCTTATTCTTAAGAATAATGTTTTCACTTTACAGAAAGAATTTTGTTTATTTTTCATACTAAAATTGTATTTCTAATATAAATTATTCCCTCATATAGAATGTTTTGTTTTATAGAACCATAAAGACTGTTATATATTTGTACATTAATAATAACATCAACAAAAATTATTTTTCCTGTATAAAATAAATAGGTCTTTTACCAATAATATGAAATTGCCGTTCCGCAGCACTGACCATTTCAATCGAAATATTTTTTGTTTGACTAAGAATAATAATTACAAATTAATTTTATTTTAAGAACATGTAATTATTTTTCCAAATGTAGTCATTTATTTATTGATTAGTATTATGTTTTCATCGCATTTGAATCGTTTAGTCATCTTAAATATCAAATCTAATCAAATCAAAAATCTTTATTCAATTTAGGCCCTAAACTAACGTCAAAACTACTACCGGTTCGGAAAGTAACACAGTCACCGAGAAGAACCAGCAAGAAACTGGACTTGCATTTTTTTCTACGTAATACGTTAAATAATTGAATAATTATGGATTATGGAATATGAGTACCGTCGAGGCAGCAACGCGACACAAACGACGTGCAACATTAACGACTTTTTAGAATGAAAAATGAACCTCGTGGTCATCCGAAAACTTTCGTCGACAATGACGAATTAAAGGCGATAGTGGAAGCTGATGATATTGGTCTACGGCTGAATCAGTAGCAATCCTAAAAGCGTCCTGAAGCGATGATAGCTCAGTGGTAGTGTGTACGGACTCCGCCTCAAGGGACGTGAGTTTGAATCCACCTACAATGAGCTTGAGCTTTCGGTGAAGGAAAAGATCGTGAGGAAATCACCATCAAGTTGAAAATCTACCGTCAAATACCAATAGGTGTGTTCCGCCAGTTGCACTTGAGAGCCAGTCCCTCCAAGTCCCTCCACAAGTTTAGCGTGTCTACCAACTTGAGCCGTATCGTCACTTAAGATCAGGTGAGATTATGGCCATAACGCTAAACCTTAACTATATAAAATAAAACAATATTGGCCCATTTGCGTCAAATTGACAAAGTAAACAAGATTGACAAATGGGTGCCCCACGAATTCGACGAAAATGGATTCTGTTTGACAATCGCATGCGTTCAGCAAGTTGATGGATCCTAGTTCTACACCTAAACAATGCCCTAAACGAAAACTTACCCCTAGAAAAGTAAGGATCACTGTTTAATCGTCTAGCGCTGGTATGATTCATCACAGCTTCTGACTAAATTTACTTACTGCAGATATGTAGCGTGAAGAACTGAACACAATGATAAAAAAGCTAGCACGTGTCCAACAAGCTTTGGTCCATCGTTCGTCTTCGCTGCTTTTGTACGACAACGCGCGACCTCATACCGCACAGCAGATGGTCTCTTGAATTGTACCTGTAATTAAGTTATGTAGAATCAAAGGATTTAACCAGTATGGCAATTTTTTTAGTTAAGTCAGCAAAACAGGTGTCTTTATTTTATAATACATGTGTTTATCTAGAATTTGTAATATCTGCATAAACTTATCAGGACGAGACTATGTGCATTCAATGTGGAAGTTTTTCGTAAATAGATATAGGCTCTTTAATTTATGGATTGTTTTGTCCCTTTGTAATTTTTTTCAATTTACTTTTATATATATATATATATATATATATATATATATATATATATATATATAAACTAATATTAAAGCACTTTTATATTAGATATAAAAAATTACTTTTTTCTAACCACGTACGGACCAGAAAAATAAAACAACTATACTTATTTGCAACAGAGCGTGCATCGTGCGGCGCGGTACAGTCAAGCGGTGGTGGCTGGTGGGTGTTGCAAAATACGATAATGTCAGTGGAGTTGTGTCATGTCATGTCAAGTTGTTTCATGTATATATGAGTATTTTGCTTTTAAAATCTACATCGACTCTCACTCAGGGCGTTGAGTACAAAATTCACCGTTGCTGTGCTTCAGATTTAAATCAGAATCATAGGTAGGTAGGTATGTTGTGAAATTGGCAAATGCTATCTTTATTTTGTAAGCTCTGTATAAAGTTACATATTGTTTCATACATTATTATGTTTTTTTTTTACAAAAATTTTATAGTTATAAATTATGTTATGACACAAGTTCAGTACTCAGTATAATATAATTGTAACCTACTCGCTAAAAAACAAGGATGAGCCTTTAACGGAAGTTTAAAATACATATTTATTACATATCATACAATTCACAATAAAAAACTATTTATAGGTCCAAAATATAAATTAAGTTAAGAAACCTTTTAAATTAGGATTTTATTGTACCAAGAAAACGACGGAAATATAAAATATACCTACATTGGATATTGTTGTGTGAGTATATTTATAAAAAATTCAGCAAATTGCCAAGTGGTGGAAAACGGTTTCTTTATTATATAGGTACTTCATAATGTGACTAATAACGCGGTAACAATTCATGTAATATACGCGATACCATCCACCGCTCCTAATGACTCTTAAAGTTCCTTTAATTAACCTTACTCCATGTGCGGCTCCAGCATGCGTATAATTAAGACCACAATGGCTAACAAAAAGTTGCACTAGACGTCTTCCTTTGGATTTACCTGAGAGGGTAAGTATACGCTTAATTGATACTAATAGACTATATGTCTATTTTTATAATGTTTGATTACAATATACGTGTAAATCCGTACATATAGTATTTACACGGATTAATATATTTAGGCGACCGAGCTGAGACTGTCCAACGCGGAACACCAACTTTCAATGGGATTTACCTCTCGCAGTTGATAAGGAAACGCTAATGAAGTGGAAAGCACCACCTTGTACATGTTTTTTCATAGTTTATAGGTTTAGGGTTATGGCCACAATCTAACCTGATGTAAAGTGATTATGAGGCGCAAGATGGCAGACACGCTAAGCCTAGTGTAGGCATTTGTTCTCAACTGCAACTGTCGGAACACACCGATAGATATTTAGCGGCAGATTTTCAACTTGAGGATAGTAGCTAGCCTGACAGCCATTTAAAAAAATCCTACCACTATTCTATAGTTTAATCACAATATTACTATAAGTGAAAATTCAAGTTTATTGCAGGTGGATTCGTACTCACGTCCATTGACGCGGCATCCGTACACACTACCAACTGAGCTATCATCGCTTGAAGTTAAAATTAAATTAATTCTTGGGAACTATTGTACTGATTCGGTAAAAATTTAATAATGTTTCACCCTCCGAATGGGGGATGAAGGGATAAGAAAGTGTCTTTTTAATAAGTACAAAGGTCGGCTGCCAGATAATTTACATACTATGTATGCCATATCGTTCCCATGGTACTAAAGTTTTAGTGAATCATCTTAGGCCCCTTTTGTAACTTTTTTCAAAACAGTTGTGCTCCTATTGGTTACTTACTACCAAGAAGTTAAATAGCCTAAAACGTTCTTCAAAGATTGCTCTATCGAATGCAAATATAAGTTTGAAATTTTATTGGTAGTTCCTAATATTAGAGAAACAAACAAAGACACAAGATTCAAAGTAAGAATATTTTCTGCTTTATAATATTGACTAGATTTTACGTGCGGCTTCGTTCGGTATTAATATCGATTTTTTCAAACAATCCGGATAACAAGATAAAAAAAATCATATAAAGTTTATTCTTCTATTTACCCCGCTTCCAATAAAGATTTCGTGTGAAAAAGTAGCCTCTCTCCGTCTCCTGGGTCCATCTATCTCTGTACCAAAATTCAGCACAATCGATTCAGAGGTTTAGGTTAGAATGTGTAACAAGAGAACTCATTTTCGCATTTACAATATTAGTATGATTGATATAGACAAGAATTGCTTAGCAAATAAATAAAAGTGTATATATTATGAAATCTACGAAAACTAAAATAAATAAAACAAACTCGCTTTCCGTTCCTACATTAGCAAATAAATTGAAGTATGTATATAATATATTTTCGGCCTTTTGGGAAATAGGTAACGGCAATAAAGTAGTAACCCCTTACCCTACAGGTAACTAGTTCCTTATCCGGAGTCATTCAAAAATATTTATAGTATAATAGTACTTCCGATTTCCTTATATTTCTTATTTTACAAAGTGAACCCTTGGTTTATACTCCACATTCAAATATTTCGGTTGATTATATTAAAGATAATTTACAAAAAGCTAGTAAAGTCAGTTATAAATTAAAGCTTTATAAGCACTAATTATTCAAATATAAATTGTAGATCGTCAATTAAAAATCATTAAGCGATGATAGCTCAGTGGTAGTGTGTACGACTTCGCGTCAAGGGACGTGAGTTCGAATCCAAGCACCCACAATGAGCTTGAGCTTTCGGTGAAGGAAAACATCGTGAGGAAACCATAGCATGGTGGTAGGGTTTTTTCAAATGCCCGCCTGGCTAGCTACCACCCTCAAGTTGTAAACCTGCCGCCAAATACCAATAGGTGTGTTCCGGCAGCTGCATTTGAGAGCCAGTTCCTCCACAGGTTTAGCGTATCTACCAACTTGGGCCGTATCGTCACTTAAGATCAGGTGAGATTATGGCCATAACGCTAAACCTTATGTATAAAAAAATATATATATATTAATAATTTTAAGACTACAAAAAGCAATGACATGACAAGTAATGACAAAATAAATGTAACACATTATTATATACGTAGATAGGAACACACTTGCTTCACAAATATTGTAATGAAATTATCTTATCCATACATTTATTCCTTACTAGTTGTTACTCGCGGCCTCGTCGGCGTTCACGTGACAATTAGGTCTAAATAAAGAAACAAAAATATTTCTGTAATGAAAAATATCCTGTGTTAATCTGACTAATATACTATGCGTGCGTCAAATTTAATACAAATCCATTCAACTATTTTATCGTAATTGAAAACAAACATACAAACTTTCACATTGGTCACAGATTAAAGAGGTAACCATAGAGACTACTGATAGATAACTACAATAAAGCTGCACAAAACTTACTACCTTCACCAAATCTGTAAACTGCATCCTTCTAGTTCTAACAAGGTCATCTATTTTGGTTAGCTTGTATTCTGGCGATACTGCTGTTATTCAGTAACATTTATAGTTTTACCATATAGCTCGTCGTAGAATTTTAACCATTTGTTTTTGTAATGTAACATATTTTTTTACGTTATACTTGATTTGAAGAGTTAGGTAAAAATTATGATAAACACATTATTGAAACAATGATAGCTCAGTTGGCTTTATAATGTGTAATGCCTCCGCGTTAAAGGAAAAACATCGTGATAAAACTAATTTACATAAGCAGGCATTTATACATATAAGTGCTGATGTTCGATTATTTTTACAAACCAGGATAAAAAACTCAGTCGAATCAGTAACTTATAATAAGTGTTGTCTACAGAAGTGAGTTTTCACCACAATTTTCTATTTTCTGGCAGCCTTCACAAAGCATAAGTCAGAAGCACGCACGGGATAAGTGAGTCTCTGTGACATTACATTTATGTTAAGTAGACTTCCCGACTGCACGTGGACCGATAAACCAATTCAAATATCAATCCTTTTACCCATAAGGTGGTGAAAACGATAAGGCCGATGGAAATTTAATTCCTCGACAATACTGATTTCAACTATGAGTTCTTTTATATCAGCATTCTTCCTAAACCTTCATGTTAGGACTGTCTTATTTTAATTAGGACGAGTCAGCATGATGGCTGCGTATTTTTAATTTATTCAGTCATGGTAATAATACTAATATTGTCTATTATATATTAAGATATTTAACATCAGACTCACAACTAATAAATATGCTCACACCAGAAAGACCAGTCGCAGCTGGGAAGGAATCCCGACCTATCGGTTCAATAATATCCACATACCCAAACGTCTCATGAAGGGAAAACCTACGACTATAAGGAAAATGTTGGTCTTAAAGCAGGCGTTATTCAGAACGATTCAAAAATTAGTAGTTTGAAAAGTTGGGAAGAGAAATATACTTCATTTGGAGATATATACGGGACCATGGCTAGGCCCGCTTTATGACTCATGTTACATTTTATGTTATATTATATTATGTAACGTGATGTTATGAATTGTTATGTTATGTTATGTTTACTATCTTATATTACATAATTATGCATTTTGTGGTTATACTGCGTAGTCTCTTTAATCTTATCATGTTAGAATTTTAAATTACATGTTCCCTTGGACGTAGTTATGCAAAAACTTGTCATTCCACTATGTTTACAATTTAAGAAAAACAATTTATTGTTTCAGTAGTACACTTTTTTGCCCAAACTAGTATAGACGAACAATATAGCTGTAATCGTAGTAAAATATAATCATTATATTATCATGTACTATTTTATATTACATTAATAATATAATACTATAGTCACTTTGAGTGACTGTGAAACGTTTTCGCATAAATACGTCCACTTGACATCATCTAAATTTATAGTCACTTTATAAAGAAGTGAAATATTATATATATGACACAAGTATTTTTACAAAACACAGTAATGTTCAGCATATGTTCAGCATTTTAAATCTTGTTGCCTATACGCCGGATGTAGATAATGTAATTGCAAATATTCAGTGAGTTTCCGGTAGCCGGTAAGCGCGAGCCGAATCGCAAATCACCATTACAGGGAACCTACCGCTCTCGTATTTCAAGGTAGTATTGAACGTTACTAATATTTGAAGCTTTTCACTCTTTGCTAACAACCTAGTGAGCGCTAAATACGTCAATATTTACTTTGCTCTAATGTTACAACAAAATTCGCTCGGTAGGTGTGCGATGTAATTATAATCAACGCTTGCTAATGTCCTAATGTGAATTAATATAAACCTAAATAAACAATAGCTTAATTGAAACAACTTTTTCTTAAAGCAGAAATTAAGTCTATATCACAGTACATCATAACATCCATTCAGCGTAATTGTATTTGTGTAGGTTTCATTAATTACTTAGGTAAAAACATACACTTATAGTCAAAAGTTTTGAAGAATAATTTACATTTTTTAATTACATAAACAAGATAATAGTAATAATTGTGTTAGTAATAAAATATCGGACCAAAATAAGTACGTATATGTAATTTATTGTTCTTAAATTGAATATATATAATCAAATAACATTAGAATCATACTTAATATTATAAATGCATTAGTGAGTTTTGTTTGTTACTTTTTTACACCTAAACCGCTGAATCGTTTCTGATGAATTTTGGTACAGAGATACATGAGACCCTGGAGATAGGCTACTTTTTCTCGAGAAAAACTTATAGCAAGTGGAGTAAGGACATGGACAAATTATGTATGAAACTTTTTATTGCGTGATCCGGTTTGCCTGACAAAATCAATATTAACGCGAGCGAAGGCGCACGTAAAATCTAGTACTTTATAAAAAAATTAACAATGTATTGGAATGCTTTAATAAAGTTCGACTACTCATATCTTTGTCGCACTGTGGAGCTGTGGAAGTGTCTTTTGCTCTGGGTGTTCCCTCCTTCATAAAACACTGAGCCGATTAAACGAGGCGTGAAGAAATATTTAGCAGGCCGGCATGGCAGTTGCGACTGACGAAGGACATTTTCCCTTTCGGTAGTTGCTACTGACCCTGGACCGTATTGAGCTTATCATCAGGTGAAGTACGGTCATTATGCCGAGCCAGGAAAAAGTATATATATTTATATATTTATTTCTTTTATTAAAATCACTTGGCGTAGCTAACTTATTACAAGAACATGGCATTTCTTACATAATCATGAGCGATCGCGTGACTGACAAGAAATTTCGTGAAGAAATAAAAGTCATAAATTACGCCTGCTACACTTTATTATAATTTTCTTCTTTATCTTATTCTACTGGAATAATATTATATTTAAGAAATTGTCCAGAAATAGAATCAATCAGTATCTCGAATATTGAATAATAAGGTAAAAAAATGTATCGATACCTACTGCCTATCTTGATTAATATTATAAAGAGTTTGTTAATTTGAATGCGATAATCCCAGGGACTACCCGTCGGATTTGTAAAATTGTTTCTGTATTTGATAAAGCAATTATTGAGGAAGGCTTTAGCTATAGAACATCACACTAACGCCAGTAGAAGCAAAGCTGTATTTAAATTTTTACAAAAACAGGCCAAACTGATTAAATCACATTTGGAACCACGCGAATGAAGTCGCGCTGTAAATGCAATACTATGAGTTTGTGTATGTAGGTGTAGGTAAATACAGGCATTAATGGATCTGTCGCAAAAACTTTTATTTTAAATTGTACACGATTTTATCAGAAAATCATTAATAATGCCTTAACTGTGCCAGTCTTTTACAGTACCAGATACTAATACATAGTTGTTTCAATTGTATTCTTGGAGTGAGTTTGCAATTAATTAATTTTTTCATGAAATAGTTTCCTCTCAGGGACATACATTCACGAAACTTGTTTTATTCTAGGATATTATAGTAAGAGGACATTAATAGTCAAAACAAAAAAAAAATTTTAGAAGTAACCTGTGACTTTTTAAGATAAAAATTAATATAGTAATTAATAAAATATTATTTAAAAAAGAATATTATCTAATCAAATTATCTTATTCAGCTTAGGCCTTCCGAAGGCGCTTATGAACGTTAAACTGCCACCGATTCGGAAAATAACCCAGTCATCGAGAAGAACTGACAAGAAACTCGATCTAGTTATGTTATCTATTCTGCCCTTTTTTTTATAAAATTAGGTTTTTAGAAAGACTTCTCGACCAAATTTAAATACTAGCACATGTCGGCACCATTAAAAACTAGAACGTTTCGGCCGCAGTTAAAAACTACAACGTCAGGGCCGCGCTTTAAAAACTACAACATTTTGTCGCACTTAAAAACAGCACCATTTCTGTTCCACTTAAAAACTCTAGAATGTTTCGGACTCACTTAAAAACTACAACGTTTCTACGCTCCTTAAAAACTAGACCGACTACAATTATTTAACAGTATTTAAAGAATAAACGATTAACATAATTTACAATTATTTAAACCCACTAATAATAATTCCAATAATAAGAGAGTGTTAGAGTATCATCGTGCGTAATGTGATAAGCCCTACCTAATAACGAGCCACGAGATAAGCCCTACCTAATTATGAGATGAGAGACAATCTCTACCTAACAACGAGAGAGAAGGCCTACCTCATAACAAGATAGAAGATCAACTCTACGAATTTCGCATTTTGTCTTTTGAGACTATTGTTTTAACAGTAGATTTGATGTTTTTACATTGATGCCCTTGTTTTTTGTTTCATTCCTAATTTTTACTGTTTTTCAATTAGCGGTCAGCGCCACCTATTACACTATACTACACATATTAACAAAAATATATATGATTTTAAAAAGGAAAATGTGTCTGAAAATATTGAAGATGAGGCAATTGAGGATGAAAGCGAAAAATAATTTTACTTTGATTTTTTTATTATGTTTGATCGAGATGTGATTTGATTTTGAGACGAGATTTGATTTAGATGTGAGAATCGATATTTTTTTTCAACATATCAAACTCCGATATTATAAATTTTAAAATATCGATATAAGAAAATTCCAATATATTAAAAAATATAGACAACCCTACTGTGGCAACACTTTCATTTGTCAAAGGCTGTCAAAACATAATTATAAATTACAATTGTAAAATGTCTTATGTAGATCCAACCACATACCTATTTAGATAAGTAAATCATCTATTATGGTACGTAGACAGCGCGAACAAAGCACCACGGAGGATGAGATAGTTATTGGTATTTTTAAATCTACATTTATATGCACATAATTGTAATTTAAGATGATTCTTGTATTTCGATATTTTTAGATGCACCTTCCGGTAAAAAACATAAAAAGCATAGGCACAGGAAACATAAAAAAAGGAAACTCGAAGATGACTTCGATAGCGACACGTCCATTGATGTTTCCTATGAAGATGCTGCTAATAAACCATTTAAAATGAAAATAAAAGGAGGTAAGGACATGCCAGGAACATCAGCTGCAGATCTACTCAAAGCGCAGACCATGAAGTATTCCTCTGACTCTCGACGCTCAATTCCTGGTTCCTCCTCAAGCACTCCACCTAAAGCAACACTAAAGAAAAGGAAAAAAGGTAGAGAAAGTGGAACATCCAGTGAGGAAGAACGATGGTTGGATGCTATAAAATCTGGTAAACTTGAGGAGGTACGAACTTTCCGTTTAATACATATGTATTACACATAGTCATTTTATGGATTTAATTCCAATATTTAAAATTATTGACATACTAATATGTATTCCTTTTATTTCTTTATTGGTAATGTATATTCACATTATGTATCTTTGTGCATTAGAGTAAAAATATGCATATGAAATCTGGTAATACTGAGTTGATCCCATGATTGAAAATCTGCAACCAAATACCTATAGATGTGTTCCAGTAGTTGCACTAGAGAACCAGTCCCTCCACTTAGGCTTAACATGTCCACCATCTTTGTCCACATCGTCACTTAACATAAAGTGAGATTGTAGCCACAATGCTAAGCCTATAATCTAAAAAAAAAATATAAGTTTACTGTTTGCAACCAGCTAATATGTATATAAATAGATATTGCCAACTATTGAGTTAAAAAACCTTATTGTTTTATATACTGCTTATTAGTTGTTATTTATGCGTAATATGAAAGGTGTTTTCTATAATTCATCAAAGATGATGTTACATTTCAGGTTGATGAAGAATTAAAGAAAATCAAACCTAAAGATCCAAAGATGATGACTGCTCGACAAAGGGCAATGTATGAAAGAGGCACAGATAAGGAAACCAGCCCTGGAGGTGAAGTTTTATTAGCTTTGCCCTCAGGTTACAAAGAAAAAGTAATGACAGCAGAAGCCATACAGAAAGCAGCATTAAAGTCACAAAAAAGGAAACAATTAGCAGATGAAAAACGTGAAAAAGATAAAAAGAAAACAATGGATAGGTTATTAAAGAAACAAGAATCAAAAAATTTGAAAAATGCTCAGAAAGGAAAATTTCTTAAAAAAATTGAACCTATGATTATTTATAAGATTACCAACACAGAATGTTTATTAAGTTTGCCACCTGGAGTCCCTTTTCCAATGGAGAGTAAACTACCAATTGAAATACCAAAACCCATATTATGTGGTACCAGTGGATGTACCAATTTAAAGAAATATAATTGTTCTAAAACCAGAGTACCCTTATGTAGTTTAGATTGCTATAAGAAAAATTTAATTACTTCAGTATAATCTGTAAATAAAGATTTTTATTATTTTGGATAAAATAAGGCATAATTACTCTCTATAGCCTCTTATTCTTAATTTTTCTTATTTAATTCTATTTGTATCTTAATTTTGCATGCCTCATGGTGAAAGCCCCGTCTAGCTTTTCCATTGTACTTCATCACAAGTTACCCCACTCTCAAGTGTGGTCTGATGTAATTTGTAACTCTTTTTGTTGTCTTATTATTCACTGAATGTTGTCAGTCACCAACCCATAGGTATTTATTAATAATAATGTGATACAAAATTTGTAGTGTGATTAGAATTTAAAAAAGAAAATGTATGACTGTGAGGTACTAACCTCCTAATAATAATAACATCAGAAGTACCTACTATTGTTTTTTCCAGACTACGCAACAGTGGACAGCTAAATATATATGTATATATACTATTTGTATATGCTAAATATGCATTATAATGCTACAAAAAGTAAAGATAATTTGTACAGTGCATTAAATTTTCATGACTAATCACTGTAAAATTTGTTGTCGGTGAGAAATCTAACAGAAAAGTAGTGGTGAACCTACTGTCTTCAGATACATGCAACTTGGCCAAATTTTAAACCCATAAATATTTTAATGCAGGTAAATTTGGAGAACATCATAGCAATACTAACTTCTGCCTATAATGTAAGGAAAACATGATACAAAATAAATTAAATAGTTTATGCATCTTGGAATATTTTTATGGATTATTAAAAAAACAATTCACCCTTATTAAGCCAAGGATAATAGAAACGGGAATAAGATTGACTACTTGAACTAGAGTTCTTTACATTGTATTTGCACATACACTACCACAATTTAAATTTATATAAAAAAATATTTAAAAGCTCCAATACTATTATGATCACAACTTGTAATAAAACATAGTACGACTTTGGAACCAGCACAGTGCATGTCATAATGTCACTTTTACATAACACATTAACATAAAGAAAAAAAATTTAAACAATATGAACTTTTTTCTTCAAAATTTTAATAAGTTGTAAAATAGAGTGGAAATCTCTACCTCTATAAATATTTGTTGCCCATAAAATATTTCAGACTATTTCAAGGTGGTAAAAATAACATTGACTCTATGAAACACTTAGTACCCCTTTTTACGAAAATTGGAAACGGAGGAGTATGAAATTTCGCACACTTATAATATAGACCCATAAAACAAAATATCAACTACTTATAGAAAGGTTGACAAAAAATGTAAGATAAAATTCAAAAAACTCCATTATAGATCCAAACAGTGAGCATATATTTTAGAATAGGTAGATTTTGTATATATTTTACAATAGTGTTAATTTTAGTAAACCATCCTCATGGTACACAGTAAGTGTACTCTTACATTTATGTGATCTATTTTGCAGTAAATGGAATTATTATTAATGTTACTACAATAAATTAGCCTCTATTATTCTGGCACATTTCATAAAACTACAGGTTACAATACTGTGACTATGTGTATCATGAATTTTCCATCCAGTACTTCTCTGTTCTATGTTTGTCTTGCATTGCAACAATTAGTTTCATAAAATGAGGTGCTATTGTCCTAATAATACATGTCTTAGTATATGAGTCATAACTGCACCATAATTATTTAATGCATTTTTTTAAATTATAAATGAATTCTAATTAATACGCTTTTTACATAATGACTACTAATACTCTATTGTACAAGAGCTCGAAATTTTCAAAAAATAAACAAAATTAGTGACATAATATTAAAATTTTATTGGCAGGTTATAACTTGGTGTAATTATATGGTGTCATGGAATTAAATTAAATCTCTAGGTATTGTATTTTAAAAGAACTTTCCTAAGGTAATGAAATTAGAGCAAGAATATGGCTATAAATTTATGTCTTATAGAGAGATTTCTCTTAGAAATAGTCTTTAGAAATATTACATAACTTTTATATCCAAAACTCATTCACAATTCTACTAATATACTGGCAACAAAGGAACAATATATAGTTATAATTACTTATTACGTGAACATTTATTTGGCAATCAACTTGAGCTATTCAAGTAATTAATAAAATAGCTTTTAATAGTAGATGATCAGACAATATTCAATATAAAATTATAACAGAACAAATTGTAGTAAAGAAACAACAAACATTAATTTATGATTGGCAATAATATACCTTATTTTGCCATAGTATACTGTAAGGTTTTATCAAACCAGGAATCACTTGTGCAATCATTTGTTTAATAGTTAACAATCCATTCTTACATCACAATATTGCTGTCATCCAAACAATAACCTATGAACAACTGTTTGTAGTAGACAACTAATAATACTTTTAGTTTCACATACACATTGTAAGATAAGGTATGTAAATAGACACCTAATAATATTAGAAAATTGTCCTGTGTCAACATGTGACAGTATAAATTGTAAATATCTCATGTTATATTCTCCCTTATCACCATACATATCCTTGAAAGCTTGCAGAAATAACAGACACAAGATGAAGACACTGCTCAGAAAAGTCTACAGACCATAGCAGGGCAGCCAACATAATGGCAGGAAATATCTAGCTTCATATCAGACATTCGTCCGTTTTGAGCTGCGAAGGCGTGCCAAGCCTGATTGTAACCGCTAAGATTGATTATTCTGTTTGTTTGATCTGAGTCGTGCAAGACCAGAACGTTCTTCTTCTTCATCACTGGTGCAAGATAGTCCACCAACAGCACCTCGAGATGATGTTGCTTGTATTAAATCTTGATCAGGTCCATTTCTACTTTCATACAACAAAATACCCAAGGTCTCCTCATAAATTCTGGCCTCAGGAAATTCCACTTTAGTATGTTTCTTATCAGTTGCATAGACAATAGAAGTACAGCAAACTTCAGCACACTTTTTGCCATGCCCAAAGAAGGACCAGCAGCAAATTTCATTTGATCCAATAACATCTTTTATAAACAATACTCGCCCACTGAAGCGCAGAGACAGTTTATCGAATAATTCAATATTCTTGAGCAGATTGTCATCAGAGGTGCTTGTATAGGAATATTTGTTGTTGTGTCTGTTTATAAGTAGCTTTACGACAGGCTGAAAATAAGAAATCATAAGTATTTTTGTGTTAATACAAGTTAAATTATGAAAATTCACATCAGGCATCATTATTTCTTTAAATGTTATCTATAAATGAATATATAATACTGGTATTTATGTACCTTAGAAGTTGACATGATAAGTAATTGCTCCTCTTTATGTGAAGTAATCAATGGCACTCTACAAATCGGTTCAGCCTCTCTTTCTTTCTTAGCCAAAGCTTGTTGACAGGAATCAGTTAATTCTTCAATAAGAAAATATTTAGCTTCAGCTAATAGTTCCATGATTTCACGATAACTGTCTGGTAATGCTACAGTACCATCACGAAGATAATTTAATATAGTCCCAAAATGCTTCCCACATCGGTCAATGAGTATCCACCCTAGGAAGGAAATGTTAACTGCTATATATTCACTTCACAATTCACACAATTATTACATACAAGTATTTTCTAATGTTATCTCTACAGTTATTTTATACTGAATCTTTATAATTACTATAAAGATTTCATCATATCAGATCAAAATTAAATGTGAAATCTGAATTTATAAGAAAATCATAAATAAAAGTCTGGGTTCTAGTTTCAACAATATTCATACCTTCAGAATCAGTTAGTACTTCCATTCTACCACTAAACATCGTTCTCAACATGTTATCACTCTTGGTGAGAGTTCCAATTGTAGTGTAGAATAATGTTCCTCCCACGTTTAACTTGACATATTGTGAAGGACTACCTTTTAGTAAAGTTTTATGATCACCCGACATTTTAAATAATAAATATCAAACTTGAGAATATAACACAGGTAAAATGATACTATCAGCTCTTCGCACTTGTTTTTAATTAATTGTATATTCCATGTACTACTACATTTTGTGACGTTCACACTGTGTACTTCATATAAAATATGTACTAGTCCAATATAAATACGTATTAATATGAGATAATATTATAATCTTATTTTTTGTGCCTAAACATCTTTACTTCCATTGAATTCAATGTTGCCAGATATAATTTAAAAATCATTAGAATCAATCTATTTGTTTTTAAATCCTGGCAGCTTAGTCCACTTCCAAAACTTTGCCAACGTCTATACCAAAACTATTATTATTGTTTTGAAATGTGGTGTCGATCACTTCGATTTCATAAATGATAGGTCACGTGAAGGAATAGCTTTATAATAAATAAAAAATTATACAAGGGTAAACTTTTATACAGAAAACATTTAAAAAGAATATAAGTAATGTCACTTTTTTTAAGAACACCCCTTTTTTAATGCGGTGAACATAATATTTTGTTACTAGTTGATTCCAGTTATTGATGAGATTTTAATTGAACTAAACATCATTAGCTTGATTTTCATCTTAATCTATTAAAAATAAACTTTGCCAAATATATCTATATATTAGATATTTTTGAACTATTAGACAATATTGAATATACCTATAAATAAAAGTAAGCAACAATACAAATTATCTTTTATTTTATTTATTACGTTAAAATGTACAATGGCGATATTTTAACATTGTTTTTTTTTTATATAGCTTCGCCACTCAGCCATTTTGACTATGTCTAACATTATCAAGGAACATAACAATCTCACGAGAACGTTATCCATCGTTTCTCATACAAAGTTCCGTAGTAGCTGAATATAAAAATTGCTACTTGTAATAAGTTGCTCAGTTTCTACAATCTCAAGTAAAGGGTATGTGATACAATACAGATCATCAATATTATAGAACTATTCTATTATACCACATGTGTTAACTTGATTTATGCACAATAACCACGCTATATCACGCATATAAAATGAAAATTTATGTGAGGTTAATTATTATGTTACTGGAGTTTTACTATATTATAGTTGGGGTCACCAATTGAGGGTGTTTTAACCCTCTAATAAAGTTCATAAATAAATATTACTTACAAAAAAAAAATTAAACAAGTCACTTTTGTATAATAAGAGAAGCTTCACTCTCTTTTATTTTTCTATATTCCTATTAGACATGTAGCGATATTCTCTGTCGTATCCCTCTGACATCCGTCTTTTCAAACCTCTGGCACGCAGGCCGATATCACGGCCAGTGACAATTACAAAGGACGCCACAGACATATGAAAAGGTTACTAAAAAAAGGTTGACCGCCACACGACTCCGGACGGAGAAGGATAAACCGCGTTGAGGTAACACAGTAAAATCGTAGATCAACAAGTCTAGACATGATAAGTTTGACATTTTCTATACCGTTGCACAATTCTCTTTTGTTCTCTCTTATTTCGCTACTGCGACATCGGCAAATTTCTTAATAGCGAGGCATCGCTTAGGTGTCTTTTGCATTATGTATATTAGTTCCACAGCTAAGGTGACCAATGGTATGGCTTAGCACCTGCGCTGAGTGGAAACTATTTTAAAAATAAATGATAGTTAAAAAGAACACGCTTTAAAAAAAATTTTTTTTTCTTATTTATACAATAATTAATTTATATAAAAAAATGCGCTATTCTTAATTCAAATTTATTTTGAATTTTAGTTTTTTTTTTGAACTGTAGATGTTCTCAAGACACGTGTGTTCGCCCGTCTCAGTGCACGGCATGGTTGAACACCCAAAGACCACTGAGAATTTCTTATTACAGCAAATCTCTTCACAGAAATGAAACTCAAAGGGGAAGTACTCATTATAAACGGATTGATGTTTTATCAAAATTAACCTCTAAGTCTAAGCCTCTGAACAAACGACAGTCAAACGCACGAGCCGAAGAAATTATGACTTTATAAAGCTGCTGTACAAAAGCGAGTCGTAATTTTTATTGTGTATATTTGTTAGTATTGAGGGTAATTATTATGTTACTGCACTTTTACTAGTCGGGGTCACCAATTGGGAAGTTATAACCCTCTAATAACATTTATAATTTTATATATTATTTGCAAATAAAATAAATATGAATGCCACATACAAATTGAAATTAAGACCACATCATGACAAGTTAAGGTCACTCCAAAAACTTATTACTATTACCTATATGGCAATGGTATGCCTTTTATACGTGTAAAGATTACGAATAAATATATTATAAAACTACAATCTTTAACTCGGGATGGATACGATAGGTCATACCTGAATATATTTTGACACCGTCCTTTTTGATATGTGAAGAAAATAATTTTGCACACTCATGAAAGAATAAAAATTAAATTAAATTAAAATTAAATACATTAAATAAAAAGAAGAAGAAATAAATTTCGATGAACATATATTAATTGTCAAAAAATATTTGAGAAATAGTAACATCTCAAAAATTATGTTTTTAATACTTTACATCTTCGTTTATGAGCATCAACCTAGCGGTGCCTGCCATGTATGAATTGTTATTATTATATTTTTGGGATGCTATCATTAAGCCTATTACTTCTTGTTGAAGCAGGTTCGATTCCAACCGCGGTCGCGAACGGACGTATCCGTGAGCTCTCGCTGATTGTTTTTGAAATCAATTGCTGCGCCTTGCCGCGCCGCCTATTGTTCCTTTGTATTACGTCTCGTCGGCAATAATCCGTTTATTGTTGCCAGTTCGTGCTACAGATAATTAGTTCTTGTTAATCTTAATCTATTGTTTGGTTATCGTGTCAAGTTTACATTGTGAGAATTCTCTTAGTTTTTATTGTGAATTCCAAGTATTGCTTTTCGTTATTGTGAGATTAAAGTACCGCCACTGTAATTACGCCGGTCACCGGCTGCCAACAAAGGTAAAACTTATTTTACCTTAAGCCTTTTATTACAGGCCAGACTTCAGATATTGTTTTTTATTTCTATTCTCTTTTCGAATTTGCACGTGCAGTAGATAGTATTTAAATGTTATTTCGCCGAACTCGGGATAGTTTTTTAGTTTTTGTTAGCCGCACCCCCCTGCCCTTCTGGCAGGGAGGTTTTATTTTTACATCGGCTACTTCCTTATAACCTTACCCACCCCAAGCCTGCCACCCGATATGGCGCATCGTAGCGAGCTACTGCTCAATAGGTTACGCGCTTTTATCGAAAAGGAACAGCCGGACCCGTTCCAGAAATTCCTTTCCACCCAAACCCACCAACACCTACACGCACAATATGTCCGCGCTTCACCCGCCGGAGCAAACGCGCCGGCGCACTGCCCACCAACCCTAGCCGCAACCACTTCCCTACCCATCCGCACTCCCGCAGCCGCGGCGACCGCACCGGCACGCCGCCCAGCATCTCCACCGTCACCTCCGCGTACGCGCTCCTGTTCCCGCTCGCCTGTCACTCGCCAGGCACAAGTATCCGACGCTCCCGCGAGCTGTTCCTCGCGCACCCAGTCGCCTTCAGCGATTCCTACCCCTTCACCTGCATCTCAACCATTTGCAGAGATGATTTCCTACACGTCCCGTCCAATTCCCACGGCGAATTCCTTCTCGCCGCTCTTGTCCGAGTCAACCCCTGAAACAGAGACCGAAATGGAAGCCATAGATTCAGAGGCTAATCCCGAAACTGGCTTCACAGTCGTTACCAGGACGAAACCTAAAGACAAGCGGGTGCTATCACCCGAGACAGTTGAAACTGCTGCCTCTAAAGCCAGGCGCGCTAATAACTCTCACGTCCCTCAGGTATCTGCAACTCCCTCAAGCTCCGCGATTCCTGCAACACCAGCTGCACACGCGCAACCCAAAATTCGTGCACCTCCCCCGGTTACGATCAAAGATAAAACCAAGTAGCTGAGCATTTCTACTCAGCTAAACACACAAAAAATACGCTATACTAGCGCTCTGTCCCAAAAGTCCCAACAATAGAGGACTACAAAAATGTTACTGCCTTCCTCAGAGGAGGCAAACACGAATTCTACACGTACACTCTAGAAGAAGAACGCCTTCTGCGCGTAGTTCTGAGACGCGTCCCAAAGGAAATACCCGTCGAAGAGGTATTCGCGTCCATCAAAGAACAGAACTTCCCTGTCCGTGAAGTACATCGTATGTACCATACCTTCACCAAACAAAATTACGATATGGTTCTTGTTGTCCTTGATTGCACCCGGGAACGTAAAGAAATCTTCTCGCTCACCTCACTCTGCGGTCTCTCCAGTGTCACAGTCGAGATCCCACATAAAAACACGCCCCGACTCAGTGCCACAACTGCCAGGCATACGGTCATTCCGCTAGGAATTGCCACATAAGGCCCCGATGCGTCAAATGTCTAGGTGATCACTCCACTAGGGAGTGCCCACGCATGCCCGAATCAGTCGAACCTCCCAGTTACGTCTTATGCGGCAAGGCCGGGCACCCTGCGAATTATCGCGGTTGTGAACGTGCCCCACGCACGAGACACGCTCGCGGCCCTCATCGAGCGCCCTCAACGTACACCGCGGCAGCACGTCCCGCTCCACCACCGCTTATTTCTAACCAGGCCTTCCCGAGCCTCCCTGGTCCTGCGCGGGTTACTCCTGCGCACACATCCGCACAAGCCCCAACCACTACGTGGGCCGTTAAAACCGCAACCTGCGAAACCAATACCTGCAAATGCCACCACGTCCGCGTCGTCATCCGCCTTCCATGGCCTCGATTGGCTCGCAGGCCTTCTCAAAGAACACCTTGTCGACGAGCTCATCGCGTTTGACGATATGATTAGCTCGAGTCGTGACTTCGACCGCCTCAATGCCATTAAGGCCTACCCTGACATTGCGCGCTGCATGCAACGCCTCATTCGCGCTTCCCCGTAATTCGTTTGCAATGGAAGATAGAATTAGACCCCGTGGCCTTCCTTTATCCTTTTTTAACGCGCGTAATTTAAAACCTCAACGCGACTTTGTAGCTAGCTTCCTTAAGGAGCGGCAAATAGACGTGTTTCTCATACAAGAGACACTTCTTAAACCGAGCATTCGAAATCCCGCGATTGCTAACTACAAAATAGCAAGAAATGATCGTACCGGCGTAAGAGGCGGCGGCACGCTCTTATACTATAGAAAGTCACTATATTGCATGCCAATAGATCCTCCCGAACTCACCAACTTAGAGTTAGTCGGTGTGTAGAGTGGGCATGACCGGTCATCCCACTATCTTTATTGTCTCCGCGTGCCTCTTGCCTAACAAAACTCTCCTTCAGTCGGATCTGGAGACGCTTTTCGCGCTCGGTGACTCTGTTATAGTGGCTGGCGATCTAAATAGCGGGCACATTCAATACAACAACCCGCGTACTACCACTAATGATAGGACACTATACTGGCTAGAAAATGCGCTTACCTTTGATGTAATTGCTTCTTCAGAGCCAACTCATTATCAAGCTAACTGCCCTTCAGTTTTAGACATAGCTATTTTAAAAGGGATCGCGCTTCAGGTGCGGCAAATCGAAGTCGTACATGAACTAGATTCCGACCATCGTCCAGTAATTCTGCAACTAGGCCACCCGAGTGACTACACACCCGCTTCAGTCAAAGTAGCTGACTATTCAAACTCAAACACTATCTCTCAAATAATCTCTCCTCTCCTCACTTAGATAGGATCCCCGACGAGATAAAGTCTGTGGCCGATGCTGATCTGGCGGTTGAATCTCTGGTCGGTCACCTCCAGAATGCCATCAGGGAAACCTCGAAAGAGGTAAGGGCGGTAAACAATCGCCGTTTCATACTCCCTGATGACATTCGAAGATTGATCGCGGAGAAAAACGCGGCAACACGCGTGCACGATTCCTATTCGACGGAGGAAAATCGCATAAGGCTACGTAACCTACAAAGAACAGTTAAATCTCGTATCTCTGAACTCCGTGGTCAAAGATGGGACAGCCTTTTAGCGGAAATCAAACCATCTCATCTCGCCTTCTGGGATCTCGTTCGTAAACAGAAGAGCAGCTATTCGTCCGCGATGCCCCCGTTAGATAGAGGCCCCGGCAATTCGCCCGCCTTCGAAAGTATAGACAAGGCAGAGTATCTCGCTGCTACTCTCGGGAGGGTCGATCAAACAATACAAGTAATAAGAGAGACCCCCCCCCCCCGATTGAAAACTTAGACCCGGTTACAACTGACGAAGTCCTCGCGATCATAAAAGCCCTTAAACCAAGGAAAGCCCCCGGTCCTAACGGGATTAGGAACGAAGTCCTCAAACTTCTCCCAGATAAACTCATAGCCCTTCTAGCCTGCATCTTCAATGCGGCCATAACTCACTGCCATTTTCCAACTGCTTGGAAAAAGGCAACGGTAGTAGGTATCCGTAAACCCGGAAAAAAGGCATCTCTTCCGGAAAGCTACCGCCCGATAAGCCTCCTCAATACGATAGGTAAAATATACGAGCGGATTCTGTTAAACCGACTACAAGCCTTTGCCGCAGATAAATGTCTTTTACCACACGCGCAATTCGGCTTTCGACCGGAGCACTCGTGCACCCACCAAGTGCTCCGCCTCACGGAGCATATTCTCTCCAATTTCACGGAGCTACGCCGTCCCAGGCCCATGCATGCTGTATTTTTTGACATAGCCAAAGCCTTCGATAAGGTCTGGCACGAAAGCTTCATATATAAACTCAATCACTTTCAAGTTCCGGACAGACTAGTCCGCATAATCCTTGTTTACTTATCGGACCGCTCCTTCTGCTACAAAGCGGACGGAGCCCTATCCTCACCTCATCCAATACGTTCAGGAGTCCCACAAGGCTCCATACTAGCGCCTTGCCTGTTCAATTTGTTCGTTAGCGATATACCCGAATTCCCCGACGTCGCAGTAGGGTCCTAAGCAGACGATACAGTTATCTTCGGCTCAGGCAGGAATAGAATTCACGTATACTACCGCGTCCAAAGAGCCGTCTCTAATTTCAGGTCCTGGTGCCTTAAGTGGCGCATAGGAATTAACCCAGACAAAAGCGCGGCTATCATGTTCAATCCTCACGCGAGAAAGAACATAAAAAGAACATTACACCTTTTCGGCGTCAATATCCCTTGGACTAACCAAACTAAATACCTTGGTGTAGTATTAGACAGGCACCTTACCTTTAACAAACATATAAATTACGTACAGAAAAAAGCCTCCCGGGCTATGGTTCTACTACGCAATCTAACTTCCTCCAGTGGCAAAATGTCACTCAGGCATAAGCTCATAATATACAAAGTATGTATCCGTCCCATACTTACATATAGCTGTCCCGTATTCGCTCACGCTTCGCGAACCACCCTTCGCAAACTACAAGTGTTGCAAAATAGATTCATGCGCATAGCCGTCCAAGCCCCGTTCTATGTCCGTAATGTAGATCTCCATAAAGATATGGAACTTCCGTCCATGTATGCATATATTAAAGACCTTACAAAGATTTAATAACGAGATTAAACGCGCTTCTCCCTGCTGTCTCCAGCAATCGCTCATGTCCTCGCACACGCCCACGTAACCGCCGTCCTCGCCGCCGAAGCCGAACGGATAATTTCGCTCCCACACACGCCTGAGCCTAGGTTCGATCCTCCGGATAGGAGCCCTCGAGTTACTCTGCTCGCACGATACAGTGACACTCTACATCACTGAGAGTACACCATGACACCGCATACCATTCGTGCACACTCACACGTTAAGTACACGGTTCTGTAAGGGCCTACCCTCGCGGCCCTGAGCTGCTTACCTAATAAGGTCGTTGTTAGGATCACTAAATTTGTAAAACAAGACCTGTTGGTTAGTCAGGATCGTGAATCTTTTTCACTTACCGGCAGCAACCCAAGCCGAGATTCGGCCGTTTGGCACCTTTGTGCCCGCTGCCTCGGGGCTGAGTGCCTTCAGCACTTGCCTCAAAAAGTTCGGTGAAGCTGTCAAAGCCCCTGGGGCTAACAGCGTATGTCAGTTCGAAAAAAAAAAAATCTTGTTGAAGTAATTCATAAATAGTTATTTCATTAATTAATAAAATCGTATATTTCATCTCGTATCGTATATCGTATCGTATAATTAATAAAAAGTTATATTCGTATCGTCATACAACTGTTGCTAAATCAGTTAATTATTAATTCATGGTTTCATAATATCTATGACTGAGAAATATAACTACTAACTTTTTCAAGATTATAAATAAAATAGAAATCAATTTTCACAATTCATGCAACAAATAAATTGTAATATTTTTATACATTTTACAAATGGTACATTATTTAATGACGTAACCCAAACTGACGAGCTTCTTCCAAAGTCCCTGGTAACTTAGCATTTGATGTCTCGGGTAAGTAGTACGCAGATAATGCTCCCAGCATAGAAATGATACTTAATACTGAAGCAGAGAAGAATATACCATGTTGGTGGCTCTAAAAAAAAATATTTTAATTTGAAACAATTTTATGAAGTTACAGCTATTATTGAGCTACAAAAGACAATAGCTATGCAACATCGTAATATTTACGTAACAGTAGTTTAACTGTATTAAAGTTTTATTTTTAAGGAATATGTGGCAGAAATGTAATCAATAATATGTATTGAAACTTACCATGTGAAGCAGATACGGTGAAACGGCAGAAGCTCCACCAGAGATCACATCGCCTAAAGACATTCCTGATTGTCTTAAATATGTTGGATAAAGTTCCATGTTAAATAGATTAATAATATAATAAGAAATAGTTATTGAAAACCTATTCACTACTCCTAAAACTGTGCTTATCCAACCACTTGCTAACCACGTCATGATACCTGAAAGAATGCATATGCAATTACAACTTATATTTATTGTATTTATTTAGTAACATTACCAAAATTTCTTGATAAACAACACAACTTAAAAGGTAAATTTAGACAAAATTTGACATAACATAACATAAGTACTCACTAACAAAAGATTTTTGTTCCTATCCTTTAAGGCAGATTTCTGAGCTCTTCAAGGCGACCCCCGAGATATTAACGTTTTGAAATACCCTCGTGAATCTGGTTGGTTAAATAATAAATTAAGATGGATTATGGAGTATAACTTACCAAAACTACGCAAAGCGAACAGTGCCCATGTAACAGCAGTAAGGCCAGATGCAATAACTCCTGTAAATCGACGGCCAAGTCGATCAGCAAGCCAAGCTGCTGCAAGATGTGCCGGTATTTCAGCCAACGATTGCCAAGCAAATTCCAAGAACGGGTTACCATCTGACTTTTCACCAGAAGTCAATAAGCTGATCGTATAGCTTAAGGTAACCGATACCCTGTTAAACGGATAACATTAAAATGATAAATAGTAAGATATTATAGAGATAGATGTCTCATATTTTAATTACTAGCTGTGGCCACGACTTCGTTCGCGTATAAATAGAAATTATTTATTAGTTTTGCGCGTTTTTGTTACCTTTTCCTTTTCCTTTTACCGTTTATCATCAAATACAAAAATATTTTGTGGAATTCGAGTAGTAGTTCCTAAGGTTAGCTCGTTCATTATTAAACAAGCAAACTTTCCGCTTTATTATTTTAATATAGATATATGGTTAACTAATACACTATTTTACTCTGTAACCTATAATATAAATCTTATATATATATATGTCAGAGAAAGTGATACTTTCAAGAGCCATATTGTTGGCTCATGTTTTTATTCGTATAATGCTAACTACCTTCGAATGATGAGTCGCGTTCGGGTGTTTCTTACGATATATCGTAGCCAGCTTTTTTTAATATAGGAACTATACTATTAGCCTAAGGGGCTTTCACAGTTTCACCGGACTTTGTAGGCGAGCGCGGAGTATAGTATAGGGGAAGCGGGAGCGCTACGTCACGTAATGCACAAACATTCGTTGAAGTACTTTTAATCATAATTCGTTGATGTACTTTTATTGTATTTCCTGCTTATATAATTTTCGCACTGATATATAAATATATATATATATAAATAATCACTTGTCATGTTTTTTGGCTACGGTAATCTCGGAAAGTACTTTATTAAATTTATTGCTTGCTTTGTAAATTTGTATTTCTTGGTCCGACTTGAGAGATAGGAAAGTTTTTACTACGCTGAGTGGCCCTATCCCTGAACGCCCTGTAGGAGACACTTTGATAAAATCATTGACCATAGTACTAGAAATGGCAGAATAAGGTCTACCAGGTAAGGTAGTAATATTATAATAAGTAACATATAAATATTCACCACATAAACAGTTGTAAAGTTGTATTTAATGCTAATCTTCTACTGGAAAATAGTGCTATAAACCCCACTGTGTCCTTTTGTGATTCTAACGATGTATTTAAAATGTCGTTTTCGGTTTCGCTGCTTAACGTCGTTTTATTTATTCTACCCATGTGTTTCAGTGCTCTAACGCACTTCTTATTTTTTCTATTTACCCAAAGCCATTGCGGCGATTCAATAATTTTCCTGAAAAATATATATATTTATTTTTGCTAGTGTCTAGTTATCATGTTTATAATTATTAAAAATTGGCACGAAAAATATTTACCAGCTCATTAATAGATAAGGCAATAGAGTGATAGTTGTGAGTAATAAAAATTTCTTCCAATCTTTCCACCACCAATATAAAATGGGCATCACGGATAACCCAAAACTCGATGCGATAAATCGTAATTTTGCTATCATTGATCGACGTTCAGGTGACGAAATTTCTATCGATATCACCGATATACTTTGTAAAGCAGTTGTTGCTGGAAACCCTGATATAATACATCCTATGGCCAAAAGTGTATAAGAGTGGCTAGCAAAGAAAGTGATAATTCGTCCAAATATAAGTAAAGCTAAAGATATGATATACGCTGGCTTACGCCCATAACTGAAAACAAAACAACAATATATATACTAAAATATACTTGAAATAATTAAAGTATTGATAATAAATTTTAAATAGAATATATACATTCATCTTAAACAATAAATTAAAAATACGTTACATTTATAGCTCAATCTAACAACATAAAAAATAACAAATTAGATCAGTTCAAATTACGTACGTATCAGCAAACCATCCAAAACATAAAGAACCGACCGTTTCACCGATTTTACTGAAAGTTAATATATTGATCACGTGCAATTCTTTTCCACAAAACCAGTTGTTATCTGAAGTAATCGTACTTGCGTACCATGTTTTATCGTATTCATACGTGACACATTCTACAATAATTAGTTAATTATGATGATGAATACTCGTATATATTACCATTTAATAATAAAGCCCATACCTGTTACGAAACGCACATACATATATCTTAATAGTATAAAACAAGGTTACTATTTTCGTCTACCTAATGTTACGCTTACTTCTAAACCAAGCAACTGATTTTAGAACGTCTTTTCGCTTTTCGAAAGTTTTATACATACTAAAGAAAAGCAAAGAATTTCAAAGATTTAATAATAAGTCGTATAAACATAGTTTTGGCCGCTTACAGTGCTAACGGTGGCTAAATCTTACGAGATCGATCAAAATAAGGTACTACGGAATTATACATCTTTAAAAGCCAGAAGTAGTATGTCTATCTGGTAAGGATCACCCACTGTAAAGATTTTTATCTTTTACAAATTATTATAATAATTATAAAATAAAATAAAATAAAATAATTATAATTATCCTTTATAATATAATAATTAAAACGAATGTTTTAGAAGATATAGCAAAATCTTATTTCCTTAATTGTTTGACTACATTTTTTTAAGTATTAAAATAATTTTACTTAATCTTATAGGCAATCTTACAGCTAAACACAACAAAAATATGTTTGAAGACATAAACAAGGGCCATTAAATATAATTGTCCGCATCGAGCTTCATTAATTTTTTTTTTACAAAGAATACATTTCTGCTTTTGTAAGATTGCATTGAATAAATCTACATTGCTATATCGCCTATTCTTATTAAATTGTCTGTACGTCACCTTAACAACTCTTATAAATTAACTTACAGTTTCTAAAAGGTACCTATGCCTGCTACGCATGAGTTATGTTTACTCAGTAATTAAACGCAATTAGAACAAATACACATTAAAAATAAAATAAGTCTACGTAGACCTATTTTAACTACAAGTATTATAATGCTATTAAATTAATACATTTTAATAGAAACTATTACTTTTATATACTTAAATACATTTTCGTTTTACTATTTAAATAGGTATTACTTAACCTGTTGTTTTATTATTGTTCGTGTAAATCAAACAACCACTGAAGCTATTTTCCCCATTGTTGTCCTTGGTTCTGAGTACAAAATAAATAAATTAATGTCATTTTAAATATAAAGTAGTAAGTACTAAATATATATTCATACTAGCTGTGTTCGTCACTCTGATCGCATGGTAAAATTTTATTTAATAATTTTCATAAAAAAATGTTTTATAGCCTATACTTACTCAGGGCTAATGTAACACTTTAATAGTGAAAGATTTTTTGAAATTGTTCAGTAGTTCTTGAGTTTATTCGTTAAAAACAAAAATACAAATGTTTCCTCTATATAATATTAGTATAAATATAGATGTATTTTACTTACATAGGAATATATTTTAACTTCCAAGTGTGTTCACTAATATTTTGCGGCCTATCTGGAAGCGTACAGTGATGTGGAACTATAGTCAGGGTTAATAATATATTGTAATAGGCCATCGACCATAATCCAGATAAGAAAACATTATAAATAATATTGAATCTCTTTTGAAATTTTCCATTTTGACCTATATTTGAGACAGCTCGATCGTAAAGCTCATCTATATCCATTTTATTGTTTCACTGAACGGGATTTGCCTATAAATTTGCACAAAACACGTTATTATTGAGTTAATAAATTTCACTGTTATTAAGTAATTGGCTATTAAGTTACATGTATAAATCATTACTATGTTATCGCCAGACAGTTAAAAGTCTCTTAATGCCAGACTTATTTGACCCCTTTTATCGGTTACAGCATTAAAAACAAAATTTAGCGTATTAATTTAACTTAATTGAGATTATGGAATATACGTTTTACCGATTAAATAGTAAAACCCCTTTAGTGCAAGTAGGTAAGGGTTTTATCATCATACGAGTAATAAGTTAGAATCCAACACCTAATGTAAGTAAACATGTAAATCATGCATCAAAAAATGGGCAGAATACAGGTAAGTAGGAACAAGTTTTCGGTATAAAGATTTATAGTTCATTTAATGGGAATACTATTATTTTCATAGGGGTGCGAATATGGTCCCACCTCCACGTGGTGCATCCTGGGCAATGGTCAGCAGTATACCTAAATAAGGGAACTGCTGACCATTGGCGAAGAGGACCATACCAATCTAAGGTGTTAAGTGAACCGTGCCGAGGGATGCGTGGCTGAGGGTAAGCTCAGTCGTGAACGGTACCTCTCTGATAACAGGGCACCTCGGAGAGTAATTAAGCCCTTCTGCCGACATGCGGGGCTCTGTCGGTGTGTGACCTCTTTTCCCTAGCTACTCGTGGGAACTAAATGGATGACGAAAATACGCAAAACATTTTATTAAACCTGAATTCTCTTGTTGACGCTCTGGAAGATTCTAGGGACGTCAAACTAATTGGGACGGGGGGAAGTAACCCTTCCCCGACGCCTGAAGCCCAGAGGACGAACCTTGGGTCGAAAGCCACTTTGGCGACTGCACCGCCCATGGAGTCGACCTCTGAAGAAACTAAATCAAAGAGGCGCAAGCTATCTGGGTCAGCTAGGAGGAGGTTCAAGAAGCTAGTGCAGGCGGAAGTTAGCCCTACTGAGGCACTGACGCTGTGCCGAAAGCCCTGGACTGAAATCCCATTGGAGAATCCTTCAGGACCGAAGGCGGTAAAACGAATTCGGTCTGAAGAGGAGTCACCCAATATGCTGCCTAAAAAAGTTTACAAGCCTTCTACTGATACCAAGCCGAAACATAGCTTCGGCGAGGTTGCAGGTTCAACGTGAGTGGGTATTTGCAACGTGAATCCCATGAGCGTAGAAGAGATGAAACTGGTCCAAAACACCCTTACGGACGAAATTGTAAAAATAGGAACTAAGGGTGCTGGACCACGTTTCCTAGGTCTTAGCCATAAGCCGGGCTGGATGCGTATCACCTGCATGGATGAGATGAGCAGGAGATGGCTGACGGAGATAACTCCGAAAATAAAGCCGTGGCCGGAGGCTAACCTATCGGTCATGTCGGAGAAAGATCTCCCCAAGCCGGCTATCGGCTCGACGTTCTTACCGGACAACGAGGCTGCTCTTGAGAAGGCCCTCGAATTGATACGGCTACAGAACCCAGAGCTTAACCCGGAACACTGGAGAGTGCTGCATTGCAGGGAGGAAAAGGGAGGACGAGTCGTCGTTTTCGCCCTTGACGATCCCTCGGTGCAGACACTCCAGAAAAATAACTTTAAGGTCATGTTTGGCTTTAGATGGGTACTATTTAAAGTCAAACCTGGAACAGAGGGCAACCAGGAGAATAAATCACTGACAGAGCCTTCATCATCAAATACTGAGCAAAGTGGGGTGTCGGAAACCATAACGGTGACACCACCCCCACAAATGCACGAAACGGGCGCAGGTGAACCTGTCCCCTCAACCTCCACGGCCTCAGGAGGAGGAATAGGGTCGACGTCACAAGTGACGAAATGAAACCTGGTTTCAAAGCTCTCGGGTAGGGGAGGTCAGAGGGGAAGCAGGTCTGGAAAAGCTGGAGGAACCGGACCCAGAGGTGGAGTTACACGTCCCCAGATGGGTAAGGCGACCACTAGCCAACAGCCTGAACCAATAAAACGATAGCGCGAATTACGAGTCGAGCGAGGTTCCTCCAGGTCAACATCCATCATGCGGTAGCAGCCACGGCGGTACTGGAGAAATGCTTCTCGGACGGTATTGTGGACCTCGCTCTTATACAAGAACCGTGGTTACGCGACAACAAAGTTATGGGACTAAATACTGTAGGGAGCCTCCTTGTGCACAACTGCGGGACTAGGCCCAAAGTATAATTTTCAACAAAAAAATTAAATTTCTACCTGTTCCAGAACTCTGTTCTGATGATCTGGTTGCAGCGTATGTAAATCTTGACGGCTGGCAGGGCTCGAAGCTACTCGTGTGCTCAGCCTACCTTCCAGGCGAGAGAAACAACCCAACAGAAGAACTTGTGCGAGTCGTTGAATATGCTAAGAAACACAACGCCGAGCTACTGGTGGGATGCGATGCAAATGCTCATCACACTGCATGGGGGAGCAGCAACATCAACGATAGGGGTGAGTTACATAATGACTTTATCACTACCTTTAGCCTAGTAATTTTAAACAAAGGATGTAAACCAACCTTTATTACACGCGCTAGGCAAGAAGTTTTAGACATTTCATTTACCACTAACAATATAGCTAGGAATATAACTAACTGGTGTGTAAGTGACGAAAACTCTATGTCTGATCATAGACATATTAACTTCGAACTCTTATTATCAACACAGAGTGAGAATATTATGTTTAGGGATCCCAGGAATACCTCATGGGAAACTTATAGAGATAACTTAAGGTCTAACCTGGAAATAATCCCTAAAAATGTTAAGACAATAGAGTGTCTGGAGTGGGCCACAAATGCTCTTACGATAGCGACCATAGACGCCTTTGAGCATAGCTGCCCCGTAACACAAAAGACATAAACAAGAAGAGTCCCTTGGTGGAACTCTAGGCTTGGGAAGCTTAGAGAAAAAACCAGGCGACTTTTTAATAAGGCTAAAAGAACCAAGGAATGGGAAGCTTACCTAACAGCCTTAACAAACTACAATAAAGAGATTAGGAAAGCCAAGCGTGCATCATGGAGAAAGTTCTGCGATGAAATCAGCGAAATACCACAGGGAGCAAGAATCCACAGATTGCTAGCTAAGGATAAGCCTAATCAAATTGGACTCCTTAAAAAGCAGGATGGCACCTTTACCAACAGCGAAAAAGAAACCATGGAGCTCCTCACCTCCGTTCATTTCCCAGGATCGGAAGACATGATGTCGCGGAGTAGAGCGATGCCATCTATACTGAGACCGCGTAACGAGGATTGGCAGAGAGCCGCGATAATCATAAGACCACAGAATGTGAGATGGGCTATTAGTACATTTAAGCCATACAAAACGGGAGGGGAGGATGGAATTCAACCTGTACTATTACAGCAGGGGAAGGACATCCTGACACCGGTTTTGGTAAAAAAAACAGGGCGAGCCTTGCATGGGGATTCATACCTGAATTATGGTCAAAAGTACGAGTTTTATTTATACCTAAGGTTGGAAAGAAGGACTACGCTCTACCAAAGTCCTTCAGACCCATAAGCCTTACATCATTTCTCCTTAAAACAATGGAGAAAATAATCGATAAATACATAAGAGAGGAAGTGTTAACAAAAAGCCCAATTAACCCTAACCAGCATGCCTATAGTAAAGGTAAATCCACTGAGACTGCCTTACTCAGTCTTGTGGACAGAATGGAGAGGGCGTTAGAAGATAAAGAAATTGCACTGTGTGCATTTTTGGACATCGAAGGGGCCTTTGACAACACACCAACAAAAACGCTCATTCATGGTTTGGAAATCAAGAATGTGGACGTGACAACCACTAGATGGATTGAAGCAATGCTTTCAAATCGCATAGTGAAACTATCACTACATGGCACTAGCTATGAAGTGTTAACCACAAGAGGTTGCCCACAAGGTGGTGTCTTATCGCCCCTTTTATGGACCTTGACGGTTGACCAATTACTGTGTAAGATGGAGGAACTGAGAATAGACACCCACGGTTATGCCGATGACCTGGTGATAGTCGTTCGAGGTTTCTGTCAATGTACAATTTCGTACCTTATGCAGAAAGTTTTAAATGTCATTCACAAATAGTGCGGAAAAAATCAATTGAGGGTTAATACGGAAAAAACCGTCGTTGTACCATTCACTAGGAAGAGACGTCTTGACAAACTAGCTCAACCAAGGTTAAACAATCAAGCAATCGCCTTTTCAACAGAAGTCAAATACTTGGGAGTTATAATTGACCAAAGATTGACTTGGAATAAACAAATTAATACTGCAATACAAAAAGCAAAAATAGCAATGGGAATTTGCGGACGACTGGCAGGTAAGCGCTGGGGTTTAAATCCTAAACTGATCATATGGCTCTACACCGCTGTGGTTAGACCAGTAATAACATACGCCTGTGTGCTCTGGTGTAGGAAAGCAAACCAGTCAACCGTAAAAACCCATTTAGCTACAGTACAGAGAACGGCGTCTATCCTAGCGACAGGAGCCATGTCGACTTCACCTGCTCTGGATGCTTTGTTAAATCTTACGCCCCTTTATTTACACGTAGGAAAGATGGCGATGTTAACAATGCACAGAATGTATGTACAGGGAAGGTTGAAATGGCTATCCTCGTCCATGAGATCCCTACTGGACTCAATGATAGAAACACCTGTTTCAGGAATGATAACAGACACTCTGACTCCTGAAACAAACTTTAAAAAAATTTATACCGTAGAGATTCCTTCACGGGACTGCTGGACCAGCAATAAGATAACGTAGAAAAAAGGCAGTCTACTATGGTATACAGATGGATCTAAAAGTGGACAAAACATAGGCTGTGGAATATATGGAGAGCTACCCAACTTTAAGAAGCATATTAATCTTGGACGTTTCGCTTCCATTTTCCAGGCAGAGATATACGGTATACTAGAGTGTGCCGATATAGATCTGCAAAAGGCCTATGTAAATCATACGATTTATATCCAATCGGATAGCCAGGCTGCTCTTCTGGCACTGGCTTCAAATACAATTGGATCTAAACTCGTGGCCAATTGTGTAGAAGTGTTGAACAGTCTGGGAAAGAATAACAGACTAATATTGCGATGGGTCCCAGGGTACACGGGGATTCCAGGCAATGAGATTGCCGATGAACTTGCCAGAACAGGTGCTTTAATAACACAGATTGGACCAGAACCATTCTGTGGTATACCAAAAAGCACAGTTCGATTGACCCTAAGGAATCATTTCAACCAAGAAGCGAAAGAATTCTGGCATAATTTGCCGGGACAAAATCATTCCAAAGACCTTATCGAGCCCTTTAACCAGCGCCGAGCTGGAGAGGCTATGAAGTTCAGTAGGAATCAACTGCGTGTTCTGGTGAGAATACTCACTGGACACTACTGTTTGAACAAAGATATGTTTAACATTGGTGTCCAGAGCATAAGAGATTGCAGATTTTGCAACAGTGTGGATGAAACGCCAAAACACCTCTTATGTGAATGTGAGCCACTACAAAACAAGCGTAACCGGATTCTAGGACAGCATTCAACTTCTCCCCGCCAAAAAAGTCCTACAGTACATTCATGCTATAGGACTAGGTAGTGAGATCTAGTAGCGTGGGGCGATCACAATAGATCATTTATGGTCGCAGTGATACAGGTCTGGAAAGCCTGCATAGCTCCTCCTAAGAATAATAATTCTTTTCATATCAGTAATATAATGACATCCAGTGATCTATGAAATATATTTTAATCTAACTCTAATTATGTTTTCGGATTCAATTTCTTTCGGTTATTTCGGTACCTACCTAGTTTATGAAATAGTTTAGCTGCTTTAAACTCAAAGTTTTTTTAATAATTTCTTGCTTTAGTAATTATTAACTTGTTTATATTTCTTAATTATTGTATTCATGTATTTTTTCTGTGAAAGTATATTTTTATTTATCATGTATTTTATTTATTTAAAAGAATGTTGACCTTTTATTTATTGGTTAGTTACTGTTTATATTTATTCGGTATGATTTAAATAATATTGATTTAATAATGTATTTATTACTTTATTTTGCACAGTACGTTTGCTACTGCTATGAAATATTATTTAAAAGTTCATTAAAAAGAATAAATTCGTATTTACTATATGTTAGCGGCCGAGATAATTTTTGTTTTATTCGGTAGAACGTGTCTGAACGTCAGTTCGTGAACATGCACTCGCCACAATCGAGTTAGAAGGCCATAGGTACAATCAAATACTACTTATAATTATAGATAATCTTGGCGCTGACATCTTAATTGGCCTTGATTTGTTAAAAACCACTAGTCGTAAACATAATCGGTCAGACATGCTGGTGCTCGTCTTTCGCGCGACGAACGACATGGTGCCGTAACTTCTTCCGGTGAAGTTGCAGTTGTAGGTTCGACTGGCTCTCGGATCTGTGGTTCCTCATTCACAGGCTCATCGCTGTTGACTTACAAGTTATCTGGGTCAGGTAACTGTGCCAACGACAATTATTTTATCGGATCCATTATTTTTCAAAGCTAAATTAAAATTTATTATATTACTTAGTTGAAATATAATAATTTATTATAATGTATTAAAAACTTTACGGCTTAATTAACTAATATCTTCTAGACTTAACAAAAAATTAAAGAAACGATTGTATGAGTTACATTTTTTTATTGTAAATACGTATAAACAGTTATCACCAGAGACAAGTCATAAATTAGTTATCTCGCCTTGCCAAAAATGGAAAAATATAATAAAGAAATATAAAATAGGTTAATTCTATGAACAGTTTTTAATGTACTTTGCAAATGCTAGTGTATATATTTTTTTTGTGTTATATAATTGCGTATCTTAAATAATATGTTCTAAGTAATATTTATTTATATTTTTTTCTAACAAAGTAAGAAATGCTTGATGAATAAAGAAGACTTTTTTTCGTATTTTGAATTTTGATATTTTGTGTTATACAATTAGTCTGTTCTGTTTGGAAAAAGCATTTTCGATTTGTTTCAATTTCAAGATTTAAGTTCCTATTTTTCCTAATAAATATCTGTTCCTTTAATCTAGTTCCATAAATACCTCACTTATATAGAGTATTTATAGAAAGTGCACAGACAGTGATTCGCCGATGAAAGGCGAATTTCAATATAAAATATTATGTTTTACGTTTACCTTTTATATATCTGATTATCTTCGGTACACCTCTAGTGTTCATAGAGTATCTTATCTATAGGCTTAACTAGCTTGCGGCTTGCAGCTTGTATGATTATCGTGGCTTTTCGCGCCTCACACGTTTATTGTTAAATCAGAAATTAGCTACATGTAGATTGTTGTCCAATATGGGTGCTTATTTATCAGAACCTGTAACAGAAAAAGTGTCCAGTGATGAAGTTAATGATATACTTGAATGTGCTGCGAGTTCCATGCAAGGATGGCGTGTCAATCAAGAGGTACGGTAATATTTCGTACATATTTTTTTATTTTATTCATAAATACTACAATTTGATTTGATTCACTGGCATTAGGTATTTTTCACTATAGTTCACTCAACTGCAAAAATTCTTTTCATGTACAGTTATATGGCTATCAAGATATATACTGTATATAGTTACACATTAGCTGCTCTTTCGTAGGTACAAACATTGTAGGTAGGTATTACATACTCATCAAAGATGCATGAATGTTACAATTTTAACTTTATGACATTATAATCCACATATTAGCTACTTCATTTTAATCTCTTACTAATTTAAGTATCCTTAACAATGATTTATGTTATAGCAATAAGGACTTTAGTGCTATAAAACAGCTACAGAGTGCATATGTAAATATACTGAATTTATGCCAATTGAGATAAATGTATTTTATGCATATACGCTTTAATAATATTCTGTTTCCTTCTGTAACATAACCTCAAAAACTTCCAGGTTAATATTGAGTTTAAAGTTCGTGTATTACTTACTAATTATATTGTATTAAGGTATAAAATATTATTTTACTTTGATTAGACAGAATAAACTAAGGAGTTAAATAGATAATGCTTGTCTTTCAATATGTTTTAATTATTTGCAATTCTCAAATAGTCCTATGTATAATTTTAAAGCAAATAACTCATAATTTCTTACATTAATTTTTGTAAAAAATTAAGTGCATTATTTGAAAGGTGATACAGCAAGTAGGTTAATGATAGTAGCACAGTGGAGATAAAATAAATACTTTTTTTATCAGTTTATTCTACTTGTTACATCTAATGTTCGTAACAAGTTTTTTAGAATTCACATTTCTTATATGATCATATTTAAGTACTTTTTTTAACTATAAAGATTCTTATTAAAATTTCAGAAATATATAAATGTTTTTTACACTTATATCCAATTATTAGTAGATTACAAATTTCTTAAAACCCACACAACTTCTTAAATAATACAAGCTACATATATGTATAATCATAGTTTGTGGGAATAGACAACACATGAAGAACAATAAATAATAATAACAAATGGTAGGACTGCTATGTATAAGTTTCGAATTAATCATTTGTATAGTCCATTTTTTTATAAATGTCTGATATAAGTATAGGCTTTATAGTATAGGATACTTTAAGAGATCTGTGAGTAATAATAACTACACTAACATTTCTTCATAATCTTTACTGACCATGTTATAAAAATTTGTCTGGAAGTCTTGGGATTCAGCTAACTTTAATTAATGCTATACATATTTTTCTTCATTTAGCATCAACTCAAATGGATTAATTTGAGGATTTACACTTTTAGAGTACTAATATATTAACATAATCTGATGGCTATAATACTCATTATTCATTATGAATGAAAATAATAAAAAAGTATTTATATACTTAATTTAATAAAATAGAATTATCTTCATCAAGTAGTTTATAATTTAGGTTATTTTTTTTTCTAACACTAGAATTATCTAAAACTATTGAAATAATTAATTTGCAAAAGCCTTTCTCTTGAGCGTTGATGTTTTTTAGCTCTTTTTCTGCTTATTGTGTAAGTGCTTCAGCACTTTCTTCAAAATACTATTTGGTATTATTTTTATACAAATATTTCTTTTTCTTTATAAATTTATGACTCTTAATCTGTTTATTTGAAGTTTTCTTCATCAGTATTAAATTCTCTAAAGATATCCATTTCTCAATGTATTACCAGTTTCTATTGCTAACAAATTAAGTTAATAAATTTATTTATTTATTAAATAGGATGCACACAACACAATCCTAGACTATGATGTAAACACATCATTTTTTGCTGTATATGATGGCCATGGTGGAGCTGAGGTGGCTGCTTATTGTTCACAAAACTTACCAAATTTCATAAAAAACAATGAAGCATATAAAAATGGTGATTTAGTAAAAGCATTGGAAGATGCTTTTCTCGAGTTTGATGCTTCAATTGGAACCAAAGATGTTATGGACATTCTAAAAGAATTAGCAGGTATAATTTAAATTTTACAATAAATGTAATGCAAGAATATGCAGTGAGTTTATTTCTTTTGTTAAGTGGAAAATAACAGTCCTTTCTAGTTGTTTTATCCTTAGCAATTTTTTCTGTTATGAGTGTATATTTTATTAAATTAACATCATCTATTGGAATGCATATATATTTTTGTTTGATTATAGGTGAAATAAACCCACCCGGGCCAAGTGATAATGACGAGGAATCTGATGATGAAAATGTGAGTAACTTATACCAAGAGGCACGTCTTCCATTACAGGTAAATATTTATGATAAATTTAGTATAGGTCCCATAACGAATTGTGAGCAGGAAGCACAAATAGTGAAATTTAGCTTATGCATTTGTTCTTACTGTGTGTCTGCAAGCAGTCAAATAACAAACAATCATACGAAATAGTATAAAAGTAAATTTAACAGGTATGTTTAGAGCCTACTTGAGGTATTCAGCCTACGCAAATATAGTTTAAATGCAAATGTACATAATGGAGCCTGTAATACAAATTTTCTGATTTAAATCTTGTTTTTGGAGAAATTTTGTGGTAATTTTAGCCACTATGTCTCACATGACATTGAATGATATCCTCCACTCACGCAGCCAGTCATGTAAGTCAAAGTTGTGCTCACAATTCGTATTCGTTCAGGAATTATATTATTTGAAACTAGATTTGCAAATTATATCTAATTTTGAAGTCAACTTTAAAATAGTTGTCTTCATACATCTATATATTAATACTTATTAAAAATACTATGTGCAAGGAGGTTTATATTTGTTGCAGCTAAAATTAATAGGGACATGAAGTAAAGAAAGCTAAAAAAAATACAGTATTAAATTGTCACCAAATAATTTTAAAATGTCAAAAGCTTACATTGACTTTTAGATGCATAGCACTTACAAATAACTTCAGTAATTATCAAACTTTTCAATTTAATTAATTGTGATGGTCTTTCGATCATTGCGTGACCACTCATTAAAATTACTATACAAATCAATTATACTTAATTCTGATGTAATAAGAGTTTTGTTTAATTGAAAAAAATTTTTACAAGATGTCAATATTGACCCAGGAGGTGCTAGCCAAATATGAAAACAAATTAAGTACACTTCATCGTGCACGGCTTGGAGATACTACAACACCGCTATCACCCTGTCTCCGAGCTAAGAAGAATTCTGATGAATCTGGTAATTCTGGTATGTTGTGTAAAAATCATGGATATATTTTTTTAAAGATATTTCCTGCTTTAAGGATCTGGCCTTGAGTCTTGGGGGACTTTACAAATATACAATTCACAGACACAAAGTAACTCCTGACTAAGAATAATAATTTGGGGATCACAGAAATTATTGTACTGTGCCATATTTGAACTTACAGCACACAGCGCAGCAGCAAGGCACCCACTTAAACAAACCTGCTAGGATTCTATTTTTTTATTATGATTGTCAACAATTGTATAATAGTTATCTTGTAATTAGCATACAATTCAACAAACTATATTTCATGTACACAGTAATTAATGGCAAACACAACAAGCATCATCATTTTTTTAGATATGGCTAATTTGCTTGTAGTTACAAAATGTTATTTGTAAATTAATGTATGCAATAAGGCTATTGGTTCTTTTATTCAGCAGGTGTTGGAGCCTCCAGTTCTAGTACAGGAATCACATTTGTGGCTGGTTCTAGTTCAGAACAACCAAATGGAGAAGCATCATCCAGTAAGAATGGAATGCCATCTTCTACAGAAAATCTAGATCACAATATGGATGATGATACAGGAGGTGTGTCTTCTACAAATTCAAATGAAAATGATAAAGATGTGAATGGAGAGGTATATCATTATCATTTTTCAAATCTCATTAACTAACCATTTGAAAATTTTATGGCTATGAAGGAATATAATTACTTTCTTCACAGTAAAATTAGCTTTCTGGTGTTTAGTATATAACTATTACAATTTATAATTGCTACATAAAATATATTATTTCTTCAAATTACATAATACATTTCTAACAGTGTGACATGTTTTATTGATATTTAAATATTGATATATATGAATGATGAATATTGAGATTTTTTATAGTAGTGCAGTAAAGTGACAGTAGATGGTAAGGAGAGTACATTCCAAAAATAACAACTATCACCGAAAGGTCAGGGAATAGTATAGTTTTTTTATTATAACATATACCCATTGAATTGATTTCTTATGTATCTTGCACCTACATAAGACATAAATATAACTAATGTAGAAAATAAAATAAATGTCCAAATGTTTATTTTCAAGTCATAATTTTTAAAACAGAATGTTTAAGATATATTTTTAATCATTCAGGTTTCCACAAGTGAACCAGAAGAGAACTTGAAAGATCCCATTGCTTTGGATATTGATAAGTCAAGTGCAACTGTACCTGATAGTTCTGAGGATAACTGTCACCAACCAGAGCAAAGTGAAAGTGTCAAAAGTGCGGGAACTAGTGGAAATGACTCTGAAATATGTAATGGAGAAGTCACAGACTCAAAACAAATTGATGTAGAAGATAATGATATCACATCTTCAAACGGGTCTGTAACACCGGTGAAACCAGGAAAGCTTAAAGGTATGCTTTAAATTTATATAGGTACCTAAAAATAAATTAAGGAGACTAAGCTATGTGTTTTAATATACAGAAAAATTATCACCCGTATCAAGCTCGGATAAGATGGTACCAGAAAGACCTAAAAAGTCTAAGTTACGTCGTGCAGCTGCTGCTGTTTATGAATCCCTGCTAAGGCAAAGCGAGGAAGATGATGAAAGTGATTCCAATGATGAAAACTTTGAGGGTGGTGAAATTAACTCATCTGATGAAGAAAATGTGAATGGTGTAGAAGAATCATCAAATGATGGTAGGTTTTTTCCTAAATTATATGAAAATTGTAAAAACTTTATTTAGATTAAGCCTTGAAATATTAAAAACTAATGAACATTGAGCTACTTCTATTAAAACTCTTAGGGAAGAAGGGGTCAAAGTTGGCAAGCTCTTGTGATACTTCTGTTTTTACAAAGGTACTTAGATTAATGTCTTATTTTTGTTTGGTAGCTTTTATTCTTCTGTATAGTTTAATATTTGGCCACAATCTAAACATGGCATAAGATAAAGCATTGATAGCTCAGGTTGTAGAGTGTAAGAACGCCATGTCAAGGGTTGTGGGTTCAAATCCACATACAATAAGATTGAGCTTCCAGTGAAGGAAACCGTTGTGGTGAAACCATAGCATGGTGCTAGAGCATTTTCTAATACCAGCCTGGCTAGCTACCACCCTCAAGATAAAATCTGCCACCAAGTACCTGTAGGTGTGTTCTGGCAGTTGTACTTGAGAACCATTCCCTTAGGCTTAGCGTGTCCACCATCTTGAGCGCCACATCGTAACTTAAGATCAGGTGAGATTGTGGCCATAACGCTAAACCTTAACTATAAAAAAAACATGACATAAGATGATTATACAGTAATCCTAGTTTCTATATAAAAAATCCTTTGCAGATAACTTCTCTTATATAAAATTATTTTTGATACTATAACTTAAAATACATTTTTATTTTAAAATACAAAATATAACTTTAATAATGCAGTTAGAATGCACATTTTTCAATCTAATTTTGCCTTTTTAATCAGGTGAAGTAGAGGAAGAAGAGGATGAAGATGACTACGAAGGTGATTCAAGTGATGAAGATGGAGAGGAAGAATTATCAATGACAGAAGAACCTGGCAATGACAGCGGGTGCACTGCTGTTGTGGCACTACTCAGAGGTATTATATATATATTCTTTTACAATTAATCTTTAAAATAGTAATGGTAATGTTTTACCCTAAACTGTTAGTCATTTTTCTCATAGAAAGAAATTAAACAAAAACTGGAAAGGGTATGTTTTATAGCTTAAAAAAAAAACAGACAAAATATGATGTTGATCATAGTAGTATATACACATAGAACATAGTATATATGTTGTGAATATCAATTCTGAAGATTATAGTAACATCTTTTAAATCAGCTAATTCCTCATTCATGCAATGGCTAATTTGTGAGTATAAAATGCCATCAAATGTCTTAATTATAATTATTAAACAAAAAAGTGCATTGTTAATAAAGGTTGAAAATGGTACTAGCTATATCTATAGACAGTTACTATATGGACCTTAAAACATTCAGATTATGCAGCAGTGTATTATCTTGAGATCTATAGCAAATAAAAAAACACATAACACCATATATACTGCTAAGAAATAGCTTTAATGCAATGTATTTTCCTAAAAAAAAATTTTTTCTTTATGTAAAATAAATTTATTGTTTGTATTTTGTTGTTTTCGCTTAAATTTTTTTTTCTTATATCTTTGCAATTCTAAAAGTACTAACAATTGTATTTAAAAATATTGATTGTGTTAAGCACTGACACTTTTAGTAAAAATAAGTATTATAATTCAATTTCTCAGGTAAAGAATTATATGTGGCAAACGCTGGGGATTCTCGCTGCATCATCTGCAGGGAAGGAAAAGCAATCGACATGTCGATAGATCATAAACCAGAAGACACTCTAGAGCTGGAAAGAATAACTAAAGCGGGAGGAAAAGTATCAAATGATGGGCGAATTAATGGCGGCCTTAACTTGTCTCGCGCTATTGGCGACCTTTCGTACAAACAAAATAAAGAACTTAGTTTCAAAGACCAGATGATTACTGCCTTTCCCGATGTGAAAACACTTACAATTGACCCGGCCAAGGATCAATTTATGGTTTTGGCTTGTGACGGTATTTGGAACTTCATGTCTAGTCAAGATGTTTGCGATTTCATTCTTCCTAGGCTGACTGAAGGTAGAGAAAGGCTATCACAGATTTGTGAAGAGGTATGTATTTCATAAATAATATAAATTGTCGCATAATGCTTACACATTTTTTTATAGTTATATTCCATATGTTAACCTTCACTGCATTTTATATGTTACTAAATTATATCGAGACTTTTCAGGAAAAACATGATAAGCAACAATTGCACTTTTTACAGGAGAAAGTTTTTTCATTCCTAATTAAAAACTATTTATGATATGCTTATAATAAATTATGACTTGTTATTCATATTTGACCACTGATTTACTAAAATAGTGGTTATTAACATTCTGCTACTATTTTACAAAGATAATTTGAGAAGATTATAATAAAAACATTTTAAAGATTTTTGGTGCTTACGATTTTTTTCCTGAAAAGGCTCCACATTGTCTATTGTCATCATAGGTATAAAAGAACTTTTGATCCCATAATACTTTTTGATTAATCACCATGAAAATTGGCCTGTATATGAATTTTTTGACGAGAGGGCTTTTATGCAATCCCTAAAAGCGATAGATGGCCCTACGGTCGACTTAGTGGCTGCTGCAAGTAGGAAAATCACAAAAATAGTATTTAAGACTTTAATTAAATTAGATTCATATGTTGATTGAAATCAGATCTTAGTAAATGATATGTTTATATCCGCGTTGGTGTCATTGTTTTAATATTAAATACTGTTCATGTCGCGTATGTATTGTCAGTTATTATTTAAGTTAAAATAATTTCTGTTATTTATGAGTAGACGTGTGCTAAACAGTGCACCGAAAGTAGATTCCAAATGATATGATATCACCGCAAAGTACATATGAACTTTTAATATCAACCATCGCCGAAAAAGTCGACTGAGAGTAATGTCAAATATGAATAATTTGATGATCTCAATCGCATTATCCATTAACTTTTACATCATATATTGTCTTGCGTAATGCATAGCAAAAGGGAGTGTAATACGTCCTATGTCATTTGTATTCACTTCATTGTAATGTAGAAACACATAATTTATTATACATTGGGATAAAATAAAAATAATACTTTCAAATTTGGTAACTGCTATTTCCTTAGTAATAGATATAGAGAAAAAGGACATAAGCTATATACGCAGTAGATAGACAAGTGTATTTAAAAATCCATTTATTTACAATAATTTCCAGCATATACAATTTTTAAACTATTTATATTTTTCATTTTCAAAAAAGCTATATCAAATACTAGTTAATAGACAAAAACCGTTAGTACAAATCTCTACATGTGAAATATAAAATGTTATACTTAAATAAAAAATAGATCTTATTTAGCACGCACAAGGGCAATTTTCGAAGTGCGTTGCAGTTGACTCGCTTATTGCTGTCACTCTCATCATTACTTGTATTATGCTATGTTATCGCAAGCAACCCACTGCAATATAATAGGTAATGCTTTGTGTTTGGTGGCATCGTCATCGCATTGACCGAAGTATCGATTAATTTCTTGCTCCTGCCATGCCACTCCACTCTCGGTAGATGTTTGGGTTCATGTTCGCTCCGTCAATGCGAGGCAAAATGCATTGTTCGCTTGGTTAATATTAACTTTGTAATCTTAACTGAGGTGCATGCCCATGTCTAGTTACGAGTTTATGTAAAAATGTAAACTGCAACTATACAAACAAAAACGTTTATGTACGTTACGTACGTAGTGCGTACGTTTATGTCTTGATACAGTTTCGTTGTCTAATGAATAATCTTTATATATAAAAATTTCGTGTCACGTTGTTTGTCCGCGATGAACTCATAAACTACTGAACCGATTTTAATCAAACTTTGCACACAGTGTGCAGTTTGATCCAACATGAGAAATAATTTTTATGTCGATCAGTGATCATAACGCGATAGATGACGTTGTAGTCGGTGTGATTGACTACTCTAGAAAGCTGAACAAGGTCTACCAGGTCAACTAGCATATTAATAAGTTTGTGAGATTTCAGGCAATATATAGCACTATAAATGTAAAGTAGGTATATAATATATACATACCTATTTCTTTGTAGTTCTTTACATTCATTTAAAATGGCATTATACAATATGTTTGAAAGTATAACCGAGCTTATGTTATTATGTTCTCACTCTTCTTTGCGATTACTAGTTTTTATTTAAGTTTTATTTCTTAACTAGCTGTGTCCGCGTCTTCATTCGCGTGGAACTAACATTTTATTTAATCATTTATTTAGCTCGTTTATGTTTTTTTTTGCTATACAGCTTTGCTCCTATTGATGGTAGTGTGATTTTAAATAGCCTAAAGCCTTCCTCAATGATTGCTCTATCAAATACAAAAGTAATTATTGTGTGAAGTTGTGTTGTGTCTGCGTACAAAAGGATCCGTTTATACTTTTTTATTCTCAAAGATGTTATTAAAAATTACTTTAAATCTAGTTGCATTGACAAAATAAGTAAAAATGTAACAGAAAATATAAAAATAACTAGCTTTTATCTACGGCTTAGCTCGCGTTAATATTGATTTTGTCAAACAAATCGGATCACGCAGTAAAAAGTTTCAACCTAATATATCCCTCTTTTTATCCCACTTTCAATAAGTTTTTCTCGAGAAAAAGTAGCCTATCAGAGTCTTCAGATTCCTATCTGTTTCTATACCAAAATTCATCATAATCGATTCAGCATTTTAGGCTTGAAAGCGTAACAAACATACTCACTTTCGCATTTATAATATTAGTAAGGAAGTAAGGATCTTGTAATAATTTTTTATGAATCTTCTTCGTAGATGTTCGACCACTGCTTAGCACCAAGTACCATGGGCGATGGCACAGGCTGCGACAACATGACAGCCATCATTGTACGATTCAAGGATGGGCTAATTGAGGAAGTTGGACAACACACAGAGAATACAGAAGCTAACACTAAAAAACGTGCTGCCGAGGACGAGCCCAGTCAGGAAGACCAACAGGAGACGAAGAGGCAAAAAATGTATGACTCGCTATCAAGTTCAGTAGTGACTTCAAGTGTTTAAATATATGTACCAGAACAGACAGATTGTGTTCAGTCAGACACACGCAAATGTGAAATATTTGGTGGAAACTTTTTAATTTATGACTAGGCAGGATATAATGGTGTCATGTACATCTAGTATTTTTAATCAATGGGAAACTAGCCTTATCTTCTTTATTAATAAAAATCCCGTGTGATGATATTCGTCCACGCCAATATTCCCAATTTAAATTAAATTTTGTAAATGTGTATTACTTGGTTCAATTGAGGGATAAGATAGTTTTTAACCCCATAAATGGTTCCTTATTTTTGAACATAATAGGTAGCGCTTTGATCGAGCTATTGACTATATAGAAAGAGCAGAATAAGGTTTACCAGGCCAGCTAGTTTAGGGCCATTCATAAAAAAAGTACGCACTTCTGGTGAGGAGGCGGTATCGCTTACTGTGGCAAAATGTAACATGGAGGTCTAAGAAAATGACATTCGCAGCTCATAAAATAATGTTGTAAATTCTACATGTCATTACAGATATTTATTATGAAGCGATGATACCTTAGTGGTAGTGTGTACGAACTCCGCGTTAAGTGAACATGAGTTCGAATCCACCTACAATGAGCTTGAGCTTTCGGTGAAGAAAAATATTATGGGGAAACCGTAGCATGGTGATAGTACTTTCTCTAATGCCCACCTTCCTAGCTACCACCTTCAAGTTAAAGTTCTGCGGCCAAATACCTATAAGTGTGATCCAGCAGTTACACTTAAGAGGCAGTCCCTCAACAGGTTTAGCGTGTACACCAACTTGGGCCGTATCGCCGCTTAAGATCAGGTGAAATTATGGCCATAACGCATAACCTTAACTAAAATATATTATATAAATGTTGTATTATTATTTTATTCAATATTTAAGAATATTGACATTTGTGTACAGCTATTAATTCGCTATATCGCATGTACAAGGGGGAGGGGTATATCATTTGTGACGTAATATATACGATAGAGGTCGCAGAAAATACGGCATAGTGTGACGAAGGGGTGGGACCCTAAAATGGTAAAATATTGCGTTAATTATTTTATGAACGGCCGTTTAAATGTATACATATAATTTTCTTATTTTACTTATTTGTCTGGTATTAAAATATATTTATAATATTTTTTTTCATTACATAGTAACATTGAATAATAATATAAGGCGAGGATAATCCCTGCATAAAATAGTATGTTAATTATACAAAAAAAAATTTGCCTTATGTTAGTGATGGATATTTGTACGTAAAATATTATTTGTACAAAATTGACATTTTGATCTTAGAAAAAATTTGGTAATAAATGTCAACCTTCTACAACAACCGATAGTCGTAATTTAAAACACGTATTATTTAATAGTTTTTAGAAGAAATTACAGCAATATTGGTAAAAAACTAAACAGTAATATACCATGAAACAAACATAGCAATTATTGACATCTTCTAAGCTTGTTAACGTTAAAATCATGATTAAGCATAACTTCTGAAACAAATTTGTAACGATAAATTTCAGAACTGATTTGATAGCAATTAGTTTTTAAGCTATTAATGTAAGTTACAGAGTAATGACTTAGTTTTAGTTATAATCGAATCCCATTAGTATATGAACTTTTAAGGCTATTAATGTTTGACTGCATATGAGGATGTAAGTAGTATTTTTTATTAAGGGATTTAATAACGTTTTTTAATTTCTCCAAACAAAGTTATTTGTACAATAAATAATCAAAATACATACTGTGACATGGATTACAATTAATCCAGAGTATTTGATTTTTTATTGTTTCTAAGTAACTTTACATATAAAATTAAAAACAAATGATTATGACCGTGGCATTACATGATATTAAAATGTTAATTTAAATAATGATTAAATGTAATAAACATTTTTCTTTTACTACAAAGTTACATAGTTTATAAATGACTTGGCAATGGTTGGTCGTTGGTTATTTTAAATCTGATTGTCTCTTAATTTAGCGAGTGATCTACTTAATTCTTGTGACAGATATGGACAGTTTACTAATAGTAATTACTAATTATTATTATTATGTTAATATATTAATAGTTTTCAATACTTGCACAATTCATTTTTTATAGATTGGTTACGCATTTGAAAACACTTAATAATTTAGCAGTAAGTGTTGAGTTGTTCGGCATATATCAAAATTATTATAACGACGACATTGGCATGTTCCTAAATGAATAATGTTATTGAAACTGGAATCGAGGAAATGTATATTTCTATTATTTATGTGTTACTCTGTAGTATAAGTAGTTATATTTTTGTAACCAATTATCGTATTAAAATTGTAATATTAAAGTCATATTGATATTTCAAAGCAATCATAGTAACCAACATACACATATTTTAGTTTTGCCAATAACAAATAAGATATAGAACTCCTTGCTAATTACTGAACAGTTTTGTGGTAAACAATAAGCAATGACCTGGTTTAATGTGTGTTTCTATGAAAATTACATTTTTACAGACTGCATAATACTTTTTATTTATGAAATCTTTAAAGACATTATCTTAGTTGTGTTAAATATTCTATGGTTTCCATTTGGGTGGCTTCTAAAATTTGCAATGCGTCATATTCGCTGTCCAATTGTTCAAGCAATAAAGTTTTGTCATTAATTTCGGCCTGAAATAATAAAACACGTATCTAATAAAGGGATTACTTATAAAGTATATTATCAAGATTTAAAAATACACTACATCTTTCTTTGGAAATTAAATGATTTGGTTGTACACGAATATTGATTTACTGATATTCATATTCATGGATCTGAAGCGATGATGGCTCTGTTGGTTGGTCTGCACGGACGGCTCTTCAATGGACGTGAGTTCTAATAAAACTGCAATGAGCTTGAGCTTTCAATGAAGAAAAACATCGTGATGAAATCATAGCATCGTGGTAGGGCTTTTTGTAATACCCTTCTGGGTAGCTACTATCTTCAAGCTGCAAATCTGCCGCCAAATACCTATAGGTGTATTCCGGCAGATGCACTTGAGAGCCAGTCCCTTCACTAGGCTTAGCTTGCCCACCATCTTGGGCCACATCGTCACTAACATCAGTTGAAATTATGAGCATAACTCTAAACCTATAAACTATAAAAATATACTTGAGCCCCGACTGTATCACAACCACAAACCCTTACAAGTGTAACACCTTTTATGATAAGTATGTTTAGTCGTGTTGCGTTCCAGAACTTGTACGTATCTAGTGATTTAGCGGAATGGTCGGATTTCATATCCTTTTTCGTTCCTCTTTTCGTTTATCGCATTTTGTAGATTGTAAATTGCCATGACAGCGACGATCAACAATGAATTACTCATTTTAAATACTTTATAGGCTGTAGCGTTTGACTACAATTGCATTCGATGTTAAAGACAATGTGGCTCAAGACTGTAGATACGCTAAGACCAATGGAAAGACTGGCTTGCAAGAACATCTGCGTGAACGCACCTTTAAGTATTAGACAACAGATTTTCAACTTAATTCACTTTCAGAAAGCCCTACCTGTGATATGCTTTCATGACTGCCTCTTCCTTCAGCAAAAGCTCAGGCTCATCGCAAGGATTCGAACTCGCATCCTTTTAGATGTGGTGTCCGTACTCACTACCAGTACACATCTCTTCGTGTGCTTATAAATTAAATATCTTCGAAGTCCACAATTCAAGTTGCTGTGCAAACTTACTTGCAACTTGGCTTGTTCCGATTCATGTTCTTCGGATATCGATTTCAATATGTTCATCGATCCTATAGCGGCCATTTTTTTCTTTTCAACATTATCTCCAAGTTCCTTAAGTAATTCTAGCAAGGAATTGATTATTTTACTGAAGTCTTGTACTTCTAAAAAGATTTCAGAGTAAAGCAGTGCTTGCATCGTACGCGATGAACCATACAAAATATATATACCTACTACAACGTACGAATCATTAAAACTGCTTTCCTGTATCGAACAATAAGTGATTTAAGTTATTCTTTTAGATGAGTATTCTTTTACATTTTATTAGTGTACTACAAAAGGAGTTCTATTTAGTACAAAATTCTGCTTTCAATTTTATAGATTTAAAATTATTATGTGCATAAATAAAATACTCACAACAACTACAAGTGGTGCTAGCAAGATCTCTTTGATATAGATGCAGAAAGCACGAAGTGATATTTAATTAATTATTGAAAAAAAAAACTTTTTTGGTTGAGCCGAATATTATACCAGAAGTTTTACGTGTATGTTAAGTGGTCCTCTGTATTAACGATGATAATGATTAGAAGTGTTCGAAAATTTAAAAGAGTAGTATTTTAAAAGTTAGTGAGCAGTAGAGCATGACCAATTCAGTCCCTATAAAGCATTTATGTGTATTTTTGATCCCTGTTTCAACAAAGCTTTTACATTGCTAATTCGTTATGAATCGTTTTTGAAATATAATATGGGATCCAAATAGATGAATAACAATGATGAAACAGAATGACTTACTAGAATCATAATCCTTACAAGTATCCTTTAGATCCGCTGTATCTTTAAGGATATTAGTTTCTAATATTCGTACTTTGTTTATGTCATCATAATACAAATGTACTTTTTGTAACTCTTCTGCCATTGTTACAAAAATAACTTTCAAATCTATTCTTTGCCATCGACTAGTGATTTCTCTTTTCTGTACTTGTTTTATATATAGTTGCCTAGCAACGCTATAAACGTTGCCAGATGGCTACGTGTCCTACATTTCTCGTATATTTTAGGACTCTTTTAATTTTGCAGTGAAGGCAATTTCATTATTTATAGAATTACTTTTTAATTTATCATGCCTACAAATAGTCTTTTGTTTTCAAATTTTAAGACTACATATTTCTAGGAAGTTTTTACTTTATATATTTCGACAACTGGGTAGTGAAAGAGTTTTTTAGTCGGCCTGCATTTGTTTATTGTGTCAACATAAAGATATGATTCTATTAGTGCATTATTAGGCTATAGACCTTGATTTTTAACTTTTTATTGAGGTAATGCTCTACTCTCGACACGTCAAGATCAAGTAATTTTTTGCTCTTAAACTGCCTCTACCATAACTAACTTGCATGTAGGTAAACAATAATTTTAAACTTTATTCGAGAAAAAAGTTAAACTTCATACAATTTTGTTACATTAGCATTAAACGGGGGATTACAAATCATAAGATACCTTTTAACGTATTTTTTTCTTACATTTATGTTGTACCTGATTCTTCGAAGACTATCATAATCAAAATGTAATAGGAAATAATATTCTAAGAATACCTAAACATGACCCAAAGTTTATCCCGATCAGGAAGTCATGTCGCGTCGGCGCATTAGATTCCGTATATGTCTGTAACTTGGCTTAACCTAGTTCCCTACACTGCAATTTTCCCAGACTGAATCTATCTATTGATATCGTAGCTGCCGTTGCCGAAGGCAGTTACCATGGCTAGGTGTCGCAATTTTTCAAGCCTTCGCATGTCGATTACGGGAATGTACACTCCCGTGTGTGATCGAAACTCCATGGACGATACATTATTGTAATGTTCTGAAGTTTTCCAAAGATCTCCAGTTACTACGATGGTATACTATACTGAGATTTAAAGAAAGCGCTCTTAAGCCAGCTGTTGACGGTAATCTAACTCGCTTAGCCAGAGCTATTACGTTGCTGAGCCAGGTGATCCCGATGACCACCGAAAACTTCTGCGTTGTTGAAGCCAATATCTGTGGCATAGGAAATAATGTAACCTCCCAAATACCACAGAAAACGATATTCTAAGGCTACAAATACCAATACTACTAATATTTGTTTCTACGTTTCCCATAACATGTAGGTTTTTCTTAATTAATAACTCTACTTCAAAATTACCGTCAAATGCTGGAACTTTAAAATAGAATACAATTATATTACAAAATTGAAAGAAATATTGTTACGGCAGGGCCGTTCTATTGTACGAGAATTTAGAAAACGATTATATTTTTTTTACTTTATATAGGTAAATATTTTGTATAAAAAAATAGTTACAATGAGATCAATTGCACGCCTCATAAGCGAAGCGTTGAGGTGGGTACTACTCCCACTTCACGCAAAACAACTGATTTTTCAAACTTAAAATGTCTCTATTTATCATATATTGCACTTGCAAAATAATATGTACACATACATATCAAGAAAAAACACTAATTTTAACATTCATGATATTTTTGATGCTATTTTTGTTATTTGAACTAGTTAAAAAACTGTTTAAATAAGTTCTGTCTTGGACGTCCGTGTGTTAACATATGTGGATTCTGTATGTTATCACGATAATGACTAAAATACTTTACTAATCGAGTCTTTTTTTTTCTTACGCTTCAGTATAATTAGTAATACAACCCTATTACTTTTCACGGCCTAATTTGACGTGGTTTAATTGTTATTAAATAAACTAAAAAAAAGATATTGTGAGGCTTGTACTTTTTGGTTTTCCAAACTTTTTTTAACCTTAACCTTACAGAATTGGCTCGCACCTAGCAAGGTTCACTTTTTTAGTTGCTTGCTAATTAGCTACTGAGAGAAACTTTTGCCGGTATTCTTTACCACGATTGCGAAATGTTGGTGTTAATTTGCTGAAAACCATTCAGGCATTGAAAGTCAGGATGAGGTGTTGACAAATATCGATATAGCGAAGGGTTCGATCGGGTATGGTGGCGGGGTATTTGATGGCAGTTACTACTTTATGGACTACCCAAGGATTTATAAAAATAGGTTACCTTTCTTTTTGACCGGCACATGCGTAAAAATAGTGGTAAAGAATTATTGTTCCCAAATCAAGGCCATAAATGTTGGCGTGCAACAAGGCAGGTACTGTCTATAATGTGTTCCTGATGTAAAGGTATCAATAATATGCTATTTATTTACAGTATTATTTCTATGCAAGCGACGACACCAAAACGAATTTTATAAGGACCGCGGAAAAATCTCTTGTGCCAATCTAGAACAAAAATACCAACAACTAGCAACTTGCATTATCTAAGCAAGGATAGATTATTGGTTGGTTGGTATAATTTAGACCAAGCTAACAACACTAAAATAAAAGTACACAAGATTTCTTCTAATTAAAAAAAAAAACACATAATTTGGAATCTTAGGCGTTGCTATCTCTAGAATCCAGTAATCTATAGTTACACAGTCACAGAAATAAGGTCAATTTGGCATTCAAAAGGTACGATGTGTAAACAAAGCGAAGCTCTTGTTTTTCATATGAGAACGACTTGAGCCATTTGACTCAATTCAAAAATTATCAGTGAGAATTGTTGTCGATTCCGTACTCAAGTTGCATCGAAACGTTAAGTCTATGTATAACTTTGCTACCTTGTGCATGCTCTGGATTATGTTTTAAGAATTGTTTAAAATTATGCTAATGTTATATAACTGTATACCATCAAGCGTACCAGTTTCTTGTTTACAACCATTCAGCATATAAAATAGAAACTAAATCTAATCTAAAAGTAGTATTGTAATAATAGCATAAGACAATAATAAATTTTTGTTCCGAATATTACTTGACTTTTAGGAATATCGCTTGTAACTAATATTTTAACGTACATTTGATTTTAATATGGTTTAACAAAGTTTATTTCATTAGTTTATTCATTTTATTGTTTATAAAAGTATTATAAATAGTTCATAGTACATTATTTACCATTTTTGTATAAGTATTCTTGGCAACTCGTATATTTAACCGAGTTAATCTAATCTATCGATTAAAACATACTTTACTGAGTATAAAGTATAGGTAATCATAATCGGTTCAATATGTCTTTTCATCTTCTTTTTTATTCTTGTCAACTCAGTCCTCTTTAGAGACTATCACTGCCATTTTCAAGTGATAAGATTTGGGCAGATGAAACTGTCTTCAACAAGATGGCGACTCTCTTATTGAAGTTCTGTTGGGAGTTTTTGTAGAAACTAATATATCATGTCCCGAATGATTATTCATAATTCACTTCACGTATGCTCTTCAGCTACAATACATCACGTAAAATGTCGCTTAAATTACACAATACAGGGCTGAATAACTAAGTATATGAATAAAAATAAAAATCACAACATGACAGATCAAGATCCCGCCAACAACTCTCGTTCAATATGTCTATCACAACATTAGAAAAATAAAGTAATGCACATACGGTAATTATCAATGCTATAAATATTGTCAGTGTCAGAGACTAGTAATAGGGCTCGAGCGCCCTCCGCGCTCGTTTCTCTAGTTCAGGTGAAGCTGTAAAAGCCACTCAGGCTAACAATGTAGGTCCCATAAAAAAAAAAAAGAGACCAGTAATAAACTATTGTCAGTTTTGACCAGAGACCAGATTTGGTTTGACCTCTGGTTTTGACAGTAAAAGAGATTATCGTTAATCGATGTATTTGTATTGTTGTTGTGTATAAGTAGGTAGTTTAGTTCATTGTGTTATATTTAATCGTAATAGTTACCTAATATATATGTGTTTGGTGATTTCATTGCGCTATGTTAAAACTATAAGATTGATAGTAAACTATTAAATTATAAAAATAATTAATATGGAAAAATTGACACAAAATGAAAAAATTATTTGGTCCTGTTGGGAGCAAAAATCTTCCAGAGAAGTAGTTCGGGAGGCGGCTGCTAAAGGTACTCACGTAGCAATGGCAATTAAATACTTAATGGAGAAAAACTCGTGGAATGAGCTAACGGCTACCGATTGGTTTCTGGCTGAGGTAAGAAACAAAACCTTTTATAGTAATTGAGGACTTCTAACTTGTTTATTCTTTACTTAATACTGATAAAATCGATACTTTATATACTATGATTTATATACATATGGTTCATATACTTCAAATATATTTACAAGTAATTGGGTGATACCACATATTATTTTATATATAAGTCCTTTTATTTTGTTTACTACAAACAAAGGCAATTTATATCTTACAATACCATATAAATGTTATCAAACACATGCATTGTCAGGAACCTATTAAAATAAGGGAACTGGGCTGACACAATCTAAATTGATTAGCCTATTCACAGTCATTTCTTGTGTAGGATTATTTATAAGGGTCAGAGTACTGTAAAATGTGCTCAGGTAATAATAGTTTATATGAAGTGGATAAATTGGGGAATGTATTAAAAAAAGTGTCATTATATCTTTCACTCTCTTCTTCATTCGCTTAGCATTTTGACTCCTTTCTGCTTATATAAGTTGTTATCAATAAATCTGAAATTTACAGAGAGTTAAAGTAATGGTTTCATTACTATTATTTTTTGAAATTTGGTAATGGTATGGATAATTTAATTTCATAAAATTTGTTTATAATATTCAATAAGAGTCTTATATTATTACTTTACATTGTTAGGTATACACTTATATAATGGAAACATTTGAACTAATAAAGCAAAATGTTTTAAGATACTCTATATTAATATTATAAAGCGGAAAAGTTTGTTTGCACATGCTAATCTTAGGTACTACCTGTTGGATTACAAAAAATATTTTTGCATTTGATAGAGCAATCATTGAGGATATATTAACTCTACCGCCATTGCTGTTTTAAAAAAATGGGCAAAAATATTAATTAAATTTTAATTTAACAGTAAGTCACTGGTATAGCTTGCATATATATGTATTTATACTAATAAAATATAAAATATCTGCAATATTATGTATGTATACATTGTTGAATTTTTTTTTCTTTGGTTCTACATAACATTTAATACAATGTTACATTTTTAGGTCAAAGCATGGACTGTTCAATTACTTTTAAGAAAGCAGATATTTAAAGTGCTTCATATATTAAATAAAGTTAAAATAAACCCTGAAGACCACTTGATGAGTTTAGCACAAACAACATCAGATATTGAATACAGAGATTTTATTGTGGAGAATTTGGAAAAAATTTCGAAAGAAATGAGTGATGAAAATATTGGTAGATGGCAAGACTTTATGAGACACTGGAATTTATTGAGATATTTGGAGAAATCTTTTGAAATTGAAGGAACATTTAAGCAAAATAAAGTGTTTGGTACTGGTAAAGATAGAATATTTGTAAATGAAAGTGAAATTAAAGAGTTGACAATAGAAAAGATAGAAAAATATTCACAACAATGGAAGGAAAAAGTAGCTACAAACTTGTTCTTCCAGTCATTTGGTTAGTATTCATTATTAATGCCTAGTATGGGTGAATTCACAAAAAAAACACACAAAATTTTTAAATTATTATTAAAGACATTATTGATGATTTTTAAAAGGTTTAATATAATAATTGCATTTTTGTTAAATATAAACATTATGTATGTTATATTTAATTTTATTAGTTACATGTTAATATTTCAAACGTCTTTCAAAATATTGACACAATTCAATAGTATGAATGTACACAATCAATGAATCTATTGAATTTAGTATATTTATAACACATACTGTTTTTTTTTTCTGCACTACCTTTTGTGCCTTTTCATATATAAATTTAAACTATACATAGTCAAACACATTCCATAGTGCATTCTCCAAATTGATACAAATGAAAAAATGTCTTGTGAGATTGATTTCTGTTAATATAAGAAAAAAAATGCCCTTTTATTCTTTACAGAATTTTCCCTTTTGGACTTCACAACACCATTAGAAATGTGGCACTATTTACTGGAACAAAACAAAGCTATGATTTTAGTGCGCTGGATTAATGTTCAAACTTCTGAAGTTGTAAGGGATATGAATGCACGTTATAATTTTTTTAATAATGACAGTTTTGTTAAGAAGCTCTTGAATGTTGATACCACTGGTTTTGATATAAATGTGCTCGACAGATTAGACAAAATATTTCGACAGTGGCCCATAACAAATGATATGATTAATTATGTGAGCAAAAGTAATTGTTTTGCTTATACTAAAATGTGCATTTATGACACTCTGTGTTCTTATGGTATTGTTAATGAAGATGAACGTAATAACTTGTATCAAATTATTTCAAGATTAGCAAGAACTCAAAATTTGAAACTTATTGATGATATATTCACAGAATCATGTTCTACAATAAGCAAAGAACATTTTTATGTAGAACTGGCCAAATATTGTGTTAAAAATAAACTGTATAAAGTGCTAACAATATGTGTTGAAGGTAACATTTTAGATACTGATTTATCTAATGTTGATCAAGAGGCAAAAGATTGTATCGAACTTTGGTTGTTATTTAAAAGTATTGAACAGACATCTGACAGGCAAAGCCATGTTCTACCAGTTTATAAAACTTGTGAGCAGATAGCTAGAGATAATATAGATGGTTATATTTCATCAAATCCCCACTTAGTATTGGGTATGATTTTGCTAGAAGATGCTGCAAAATTGTTTGATATTTTCACTAAAGAAGAATACTTAAAATTTAAAGATTTCAATTTGCCAAATAAAAAGTATAGAGATAAATTACCTCATTTATATTCTGTTTACAAAAAGCATACCAAATCAAGCCAATTGTATGAATTTAAAGATATCAACGTTTATCAGTTGTTGTCTGGTTACCGAGGGTTAGATGTTTCCAAAATATTTGAGTTTCAAATAATTAATCAGAATGCTAACAATGTGATAATTGATAAACCTGATAGACGCAGTCTGGGTAGTCTTTTATCAAATGATGTAGGTGTGAAAACTGCTAGTATGAAAGCTTTGTCACAGAGAGCAATGGAAATGCCCGATTTTGCAAATGAGAAACTTATGAAGAGATATGGTTACGTCGCAAAATTAAACCATATTTACTATTTGAAACAATATCGTCCTTGTAATGCCAGTCAGGCATTCGTTGCTCAACAGTATCAAGCTTATAATCGGCTCCAGGACAAAAGTGTTAAAAGTGCATGTTGCGAAGCACACGCTCTAGCATTGCAAAATTGGTTCGATCCAGCCCTGACAGCTTGTGCAGTATCCTTTATTGCAATGATTGGGTGTAATCCAACCAGATGTAGAGTTCACATGTCGGCTGCTAAAATGATAAAAGAACATATGATACAACATAAAGGTGTTACAGAAGAAAAAGCAAATAAAACAGTCAATGAATATATGGCTAAATTAATTCAAAACAATGATGACGCTGCCAAAGATATTCTACGTTATTTGGAAGATATAACTCTTTTAAAATTAAAACGTAAGCAGGAAATTGATGACAGAATTGATATTGCAGTGGTTTTGTATGAATCTCAGACAATGGTTAAATTTGCCATGTTGCACAATTTAACATTACCTGAAAAGCAATTGCGAGAGTTCATCAAAATGAATTCTTGGTTTAATTTTTTGCTTTATGGAGATGTATTTCGTTATCCTATCTCGCAAATGCTACAGATGTCACAGGAATTCCAGAAACGATCATACGCCGAACATCTTAAGCACATAATGTTGCATAGAAGTTCAGATGAATGTACTGAAAAAGATTTTAAATCGGGATCTAGTAATGGGCAAAGAAAAATTTCAAGATTGAATTCAGTAGATGTCGTAAGTATTGATTTCCTATATTAATTGTGATTGAAATGTATTTATGTCTGTGATGATCGGATCTTTTTAGGTAGAGTTGTCTAAAAGTAAACCAATATACACAAACTGTTTACGAACATAAAATTTACATACGCATGCACATTTTAATTTGATATAATTATAAAGATTTGTAAGTATTTATGAATAGTTTATACAGAAATAGTGTTATATATAACATTTATAGGAAAAATACAAAAAGTCTTTATTTATCATAATGAATATTACAAGGCATACAAATTATCTGTTGATCCCCGCACTAGGAAATAAATCCTGTATTGCGGGTAATCAACCATAGCCAAGTTGCAAAATATACATCGTGTTAGTGCCGTAACAATTAAAAAAGAAAAAATATAATGTATGAATAAAGACAACAATAAAAAAGAATGTTGATTTTATACAATGTTATAAATAACTAAAAACGTAGTAGTATAAACACATACACACCCACTAATCATGTATATTGACAACGTGCATATAACATTTGTAACGAACTAATGTTGCGGTCTATATTAAGCATTAGCGTTACCTTGATAAAATTTAAGATTATCTATCAAGCTTATATAGTATTTTATTTTTCATAATACTAGTTTACAAATTTTACAGAGTCCCACTCAAAGTGGTATTTTTGAATTCACAAGTGCTTACATGGGTCGTGAATTGTGGGAGGTAGCTGCTGCGTGCCATGGCCCAGAAGATCCTCCAGCTGCTTTGATGCGAGCCGCGGATGTCTGTCGAGAACCTTTGCTTGTCCTCATTGCTAGTTGTTATGAGGTAAGTTAATTCTTTTTTTGGCCTATAAGGTTGATTTAAAAGAGACTAATTCGAATCATTGAAAGGCGTATGAATAATGCTAACGCACTTTAAGATGGTACGCCTATTATCATTGCTTTGCCCGTTGCTTTTGTACCAGATTTAGAGCAGCTAGTGTTTAACTATATTTATTTTTAGTAAGTAGAATGTAACCATGTGAGTAAATTATTTGGTTGCATTGCATAATTGTTATTAAATTTAACTAAAGTTATAAAAGACCTGTACTACCCCTCTGATACCTAAGTTTGTGTTGTGCGTAACCTCACTGGCCATAAAGTTTGGCACGATCGCGTCGTCGACATTGTAAATGCAACTTAATTCTTAACGTTTTGGTTCAATATTGATATTGACTTATATTATACAAGCTAATACCAGTGAACTTCGTATCACCTATAATCGTTGTTCTTTAGGCTCGCCAAAACTCAAAAACGGTTTGACGGATTTTTATATTTTGATTAGCTACAATCAATCATAATCAACCTTCCAACTTCAATTCGTTAAGATCAATAGAGCTGGCTATATCTATCTAAAGTCTAGAATGAAAAATCTGTCCTCTTTTTTCATACAAACCTTGTCCTGATAATAACGAACATAATAAAAAAAGTATTATCCAATTTGGTGCAGTCGTTTGGAAGTTATGCGCATACAGAAAATTCATTTTTATATGTAAATGTAATAGTTGCAATTGCAATTGACATTTTCCACATGGCCGACCATAGTCGGTGTGATCGCGTAAACGTCATTGACGTCATTTTCGATTACGCGAAGCTCACAACGATCCACATGCAAGGGTAGCCGATAATCCATTCCACTTGGGTACATTATTGTGATGCTCATAAGCAAGTAGAATGGGAAAAACTGCGGTCGTGAGAATAAACGTAGCTATTAAATAATATATTAGCTGTCTCCGCGACTTTGTCCGTGTTGAACTAAAATGTATTTTATTTTTGTTCGTTTTTCTAACTTGTTTGAATACAGCTTTGCTCCTTTTAGTGGTAGTGGGATGTTAAATAGCATAAAGCTTTCCTCAATGATTGCTCTATCAAATACAAAAAGATTTTTTTAGATCCGATTGGTACAAACAAACTTTTTCGCTTTATAGATCGAAATAAGGCCCTTATCAAGTAAAGTATGTTATATGTTAAGTGTTTTAATTATTTATATTCTGTTTATAGCCAAACGCAGTAGATGTGCTGTGGGTCCAATGGATTCTATCTTCATTAGGACCTAGTGTGCATACTCAGAATATTCTACAGTCAACGGGTCTACAACCGAATAGTCCAAATGAGCAGTTCCAACGTATCGCAGAACTGTGTTTGATCGAAGGTTATATCACAACTCTTCACGAAGCTATGATTATATTTATGCCGGTGTGTATTATCTTGAGTTAATCATGCAGTTAAAATCATCTTATTTCATTTGCCCATACAATATTATTTTGTTGTGCAATTCAATGTAAATAAAATTATGATCTTTGAAAAGGTATATGAAACTTTGATTGTATCAAATTGTTAAGTTTTTTGTTAAGTTCGGATAAAGTTGGCTCGATTCGATTAAGGAATTTATTAAACTTAGCGTATTTACTGTATAGTGCCGTACCGTAGCGTATTTAATAACTCAACTATACCAACACCTATCGCGTTCAAGGATTGCATAAAAATCTTTTCTGTGAAAACATAATAGTAATGGGCTATTTTTCTGTGATTGGTCAGAGGATGTTTTAGTTAAGCGTATTCATAAATACAAACATCCGTTTTTGAAGTGAAAACTATTTTAATCTTGTCCATTTTATTTTGTGGGTATCTAAAAAGACCTACCCGAAACGATCGGCTATGTGATGCTCGTTCGGGTAAAGCCGGCTCGAGTCGATTAAGGGAGCGAGAGAGATAGTCAACGCGTCGCTGCTATACTTTCTCGATGTGCGTCACGAGAGAGAGCATGACGCATCAGTCGCATTCAGTATCGAGATTAACACAGTATGTGCGTGCTGATATGTTGTATTTAATACGTTACAGTTGTATTTTATATTGTGAACTTCACCTCGATGAAGTCTTCATTTCTGTCTGCGCAAACACTGTTTCTTATGAAATTCAAGTATATTACAACACTGAGCAACACATAATGTATTACAATGGAGTTTCTTTTGTATTTATAACAGCACTCATTCAGTGGGGTTTGTGATACACACCATAATAAGCTATAGGTTTAGCGTTATGGTCACAATATCACATGATGTTAAGTGACGATGTAGCCCAAGATGGTGGACACGCTAAGCCTAGTGGTGGAACTGGTTTTCAAATGCAACCGCTAGAACATACCTATAGGTATTTGGCGGTAGATTTTCAACTTAAGGGTGGTAGCTAGTCAGGCGGACATTAGAAAATGCCCTATCGCCATGCCATGGTCTCATCACTATGTTTACCGTCACCGAAAACTACGGTTCACTGCAAGGAATCGAACTCATGTCCATTTATTGACGTGGTGTCAGTACACACTGCTAATTGACCCATTACCGCTTCAAAATTGTCTGCAATATCAAAATTACTAAACTATAATTTATTGTTTGTTTTTAGGAGAGTCCACTAACATTATTGACTTCCTTTCTTCATCGTTGTATACGCCTACACGATTTCGGTGTAGAGACCACTAAACTTTTGACGAGTTTTCTTCAACATTGCCATCGTAAATATAGCATAAGTGGTAATGGACTACCTTGGCAACTGTCTAAAGAGTCATTTCAACGGTTTGCAGTATCATTGGTCAAGATAGCGATGTGCCACAATTTTGATAGTGCTTTACATCAAAGAGAATTCCTTCGTATATTAACGGCAGCGGAATTCGATAAGGGCTTTTCTGGTAAGACAATATTTATATTTTCGTTTGCGTATTTGCATATCAGGAGACATTTACTTAAATCTAAGTCTTATAATACTATATTATAAATGTGAAAGTAAATTTGTTTTGTTTGTTACGCTTTCATGCCTAAGGGCCCGTTCAAGTATTACGTAACGCAATTTAGGGGGGGGGGTCTGGTAAAACGTTATGTTATTTTATATTTATGTTATATTACTTTATTTATGTTGTTGTAAGCGTTTATCAGTAAGAAAGTGGTAGAACATAACTATGACTTTTAGGTAATAATGGACACTTGGGTGTGTGAGGAAAGAGAAGGATTGTACAAAAAACGTCACAGCGCATTACGTGGGCCGGAGGGGAGGTCAATAATCTCCAAAAATTGCGTTACGCAATACTTGAACGGCCCCTAAACTGCTGAATCGTTTATGATGAATTTTGAGATACAGATAGATGGTTCCCTGGAGACGGTTATAGGCTACTTGTTCTTGCCAAAAACTTATAGGGCATGGAGTACACAGATGGAAAATGTACGAAACTTTTTATTGCGTCATCTGGTCTGTTTCAAACTTCGGGGAATACTTGTTTATAGTTACAAATAAAAGTTTGCACAATTGTTTTTAAAACAACTATTTTGAGGTGGTGTGGTCAACAAGAGGTGGAATGTGATTGTAAAGGTCATATAGAAAAATCGTATATACATGAAGCTAAAATTATATTGACATTAAAATAACATTAGCCAAAAATCGGAATTTGAAAGTATATACCCTGTACTACTTGGAACTACTACTGTACATCTTGGAATAAGTAATTTAATAATACTTGTTACAAAAGTGATTTCTGTATCTTAAAATTCGATGAACGATCAAGAGATAAAGACATTTGGTATAAAACCCTACAAAGTGAACTACCTCATATACTAAAACTTGCTGACAGTACTGTAAAACGGATCTCTCGTTGTTATTGCGAATAGAGTACGTTCTGTACATCTCAGCAAGTTTGAATTTTTTATAAAGTGTATCATACTCTCCACAAGTTTGCTTTTTTACGGGAAAGTACGGCCTAAGTTGTACGCTGAGGTGTAAGGATTTTATATTTATTCATAGAGAATGTTGCCAGAATAAATTATAATCTAATTTTTATTCTTAGTTTAAATCATAGAAAATAGAAAGGTTCTTTCTGTACCTGGTTGGGTCGCGATCACCGTTAGTACCATACACATGCTGTTAAATGCGTTGCTTAGATACTCTTTTAGTTTGTTTGGTTACGGGATCATACAGTGTATTCTTAAGCTGTTTTCATACTGACGTCACTCTGCCGTAGTATTTTATAAAAAATAATAATAACTACATTTTAGTATTAACTAACTACATGATCAATTTTATAGTACACTGAAGCAACTTTTCAGTGTAAAAGAGCTACATTTTTTTAACTGGTAAAATTAGCGGAGCAATTTATTGTTTTCTATTTCTAAAATATTCTAGTTCTAAAAATTTTTCTCTATTTCAGTGCCTTCATCCAGTTTTGCTGTAATCTACGAAATACTCAAAATATCGATGGAAACTTCATATGTTATTAATATATCTAAAATACTCCAAGGCGACGCCCAACAATACTTAAAGCAGTGCGTTGATATGTATACAGCGAATAATAATTATGACATCGCTCTTAAGATTGCTAAACTCGCAGACATTCCGGTTAATAATATTTTAACAGCGGAGTGGACACATAAATACGAAAGTCTACTTATGAAGGAGGAGGCAATAGAAGACAAAGATATAACACTCTTTATTGCACAGTGTAGTGAAGCATTTAAATCAGCAGTTGTTCCATTTAAAGATACCGCAGGATTCCTTATCGCATACGTGAAAAAAATAAGTGATCCAGCACAAAAGTTTTACTCTTATAAAATTATTATTAGTTGGTTTGAAGAGAATCTTGAATACGGACGTAGAAGAGAGGAAATTGAACATCTAATGTGGGATGCTTATTTTAAAGCCGAACATGGCACGATTATTCTGAGCAGCCAAAAGAATACATTAGATTTTATATTAAGCGGCCAAAAGGATGCCAATCTTATGAGTAAAGCTTCGATAGAAAGTAATAAGAAAACATTTTCATTAATGTTACATGAGATTGAAGTGGAATCCGACGTGGGGAATATTGAGGATGTTGTCTTACTTGAAGAACCTGAAGCCATTGACAATTGGCGTAGAGTTGTAAATCAAGTTTTGGAATTAGGTCTTCTTGTAGACGCGTTTCGTTTATCAGCGTTGTTCAAAACTCCTGCGGAATATAAATATAAACCTCCGGCTTGTCCTGTGCAAATAGTAAGGACCTGTTTGAAATTAGCAGAGGGCACCTGTTCGCCGTACGAATTACCACAGGAATTGAGGCTAGTCATCTCATCTCCGGTACTACAAAATAAATTATCTAGTAAGTGTACTATAATTCAGACAACATACATTTTTTTGCTTTGCGTTTGACGTGATTTTATTATCTTAATTCATAAATTATATATTATCCATGACGCGTGATCTTAATATCCCTTCGTAATAGGTGTATATGGCATGAAAACAATATCAATGGCAAATTTCAAGTCAATAGAACCGGTAGTTTACAACGCGTCTTAGTAAAAGTATAAATGAGATAATTTCATCTCCTATTATACAAATTCAAGGGAAGACATTATAAAGAAGCAGAAACACGAATTTATTTATTTTTAATAATAAGTTTTTTTTGCTAATTTTCTAGGGCAAATTTAAAGTGTTCAAATGTTAAGTTTTTTTCCTTCCCCATCAAACTTTCCCCTCTCGTTTACACCGTTAGGGGTTGAATTACGAAAAATCGCTTCTTAGTGAGTCTCTACACTACAAAAGATAACTACAGTCTAAGTTTCATGTTTCAATCTCCAGTAGTTTCGGTTATGCGTTAATGAGTCAGTCAATCAACGTCTTTGTATATATAGGTATATAAATTTTAATTTTTTACATTTAAGGTATTTCGCTTGATATAGTTTGCTTATTGTTCACGAAGTACAAATAAATAGGAAGACGGACTTTAGCTTGCCACAAAAACTCATTGGACATTTTCAACAGGGGAGGTGTCATTTGGTTATAGTTAGCGTTAAAGATTATTTTTCGCAATTCCATTGATAGGAGCAATATTCAAAAAACTTTAAAAAAAATTAATATGGATTAATTTCAGTTTCAGGTACGTCGATTGCAAGTTTTGAAGAGTTAGTAGTTATTCAAGAGAAACAAGAAAACGCTCCGGAAAGTTCCCACTTGGCGGCGCGGGAAGAAGCCGACCGGTTGTCTGCACTCGACGCTCTCGCAGTTCGTAGCGGATTAACATTAACTAAACAGGTTAATTATTATTTTTTTCTAAAAATTCGTTTTAATGTTGTTGGAGCGAAACTTTTTAGACATGGAAATTTATTACTGGATTACAAATCAACATCAACACTTCAAATATATGTTTATGAATGGAATATACATGAGTACATACCAATATAAAAACTGGTAGATAACCACTTGTTATAGGTGTGCGCTGATATACTCGTAAGCTTTTGTTCGTGTAGTATTTTATCGCTTTGTAATAGCGAAAGACAAATATTTATCTTGTATATACAAGTTAAGTGTGTGAATTGAACTTAGTTCACTGATACGTAAACATTTTTATGCTTTTCACAACTTTCTATCAAATCACATTGCGTATAAATTAAAAAAAAAAAAAAAAGAAACGTGAAGTTATTTACAGACATCATGGTCAGTCATTTAATAACAACATTTTAATGGTATCCGTATATTACTTTCATTTATTAAAAGTAATACAATTCATTTATCTACTACCATTGCTTTGTTATTTTTTAGGTTGCAAGCTATTTTAGAATAGCGCTGCAAATCGGCTGGAATTATGCATCAGTGTTGAAATATCAAAATCGCGCTATAGATTTAATTAATTTGGTCAGTGGGAGAGCGCGGATGTCACTAGCGAATCTCGTTTTTAGAACGTTTAACATCCCATCGAAACAGGTAACTAATTATAAAATCACTTGTTTATAATAATAATGTTATAGTATCTATATTATTTTTATAAAACGGAACCGTTTTGTTTGTTTGAATGCGCTAATCTCAAGAGACCAAACATTGAAGAAGGCTGTAGGCTATTTAACATCACGCTACCACAAATAGGAACATAGCTGTAATTAAAAAGGTTACAAAAACGGCCACCATTTATAAAAAAAAATTAGTTCCACGCTAACGAGTCATGGGCACAGCTAGTATTGTGTAACTATATTATAAATATAGATCTATATATTAATGGAGCGAAACGTTCGGATCCCTTTTTAAGAATATTATACACATGAAATAGTGTGAAATTCGTGATAAAATTTTATATGGATGAGAAGTGCAGAAATATATAATTAGTATTAAACGTGTGTTACAATTATTTACTATTTGAATCGATGATAGCTCAGTAGTAGCGTATACGGACATCGCGTCAAAGGACGTAAGTTCGAATGCACTGCAATAAGCTTGCCCTTTCGGTAAAAGAAGAAATACTGATGGAACCATAGAATGAAGGTAGGACTTTTTCTAATACCCACCTGGTTAGCTACCACCCTCAAGTTGAAAATCTGCCGCATAATACGTTTGTGTGTTCTGGCAGTTGCACTTGACAGCCAGTCCCTCCATAGGTTTAGCGTAAGGCACGCTTCCATCTTGGGCCACATCCTCACTTAACATCAGGTGATATTGTCGCCATAACGCTAAATAAATAAACTGTTAAATTTAATGTACAATATCGTATGATGAATTCTACTTATACAATTATCGTACAACCTGATGGATCAAAATTATAAGCTTAGCATAAATAGAATTTTGTGTTTTTAGTTTGAAATAATATATTCTTTTATTTCAGATAGCAGAATATCTTTGTCATGAGGTAGTAGCAGCAATCATATCCCCACATTTGGTGAAAACTTCAACGTTTAGGCAAAAAGAGCATTTTCAGTACACACTATGGGGTTACGCACTCAACTCGGACATAGAAATATTCCTGAACATGCGTCCGGACGCTTGCAGCCAAATTGGTAGACTCATCTTGGACCACCTCGTGGCCTTCCAGAAGATATACAAAGCGACCGCGGTTTCAAAACTTCCCGAAGATTGTTTAGACGACAGTCGCCTCGACATCGAAACTTTGATCGACGAGGAGTACCAGAATGTCGAATGTGATGAAGCAGAATCTGTGTTGACAGAAGAAGGTACCATTCTGTCGGCTGAAACGGATTCCATTTATTCCGTATCCACTGTGTACACAGTTGGCAATAAGCTATCTAGAGATTCGAGAAGGAATCTCTTTGATGTAGTAACGCGGAGTAATGTACATGTCCGATATGAAGTTAAATCGAATATACGCAGAATAACAAAGGGTGCTAAATTATCTACAAAACAGGTATCTAACATTTTACATGAAGTTTAAGCTTACTTGCTTACGTGTATTTTTTTTTAAATAGAATTATTTATTCACACCGGAATAACTCATGTTTTCATTAAGTATTAGATTTTATGCAATATAAAATATTCAATATGCATAAAAGCATTCAAAATATGTATGTATACTGTTTAAAATATTCTGTAGGAAGATTTCTTTCTCAAAGTTCGGAGAAATTCTGAATATTTTCTGTATTTGTCTCGCGCGAGTGTATGTTTCATTATTATATTGAATACGATCTAATGACTAGTAGGTTAGGTGGTTTATCTGGAACAGTTGGTTACTTGGTATTCTTTTTAAGGAAAAGGCAAATATACCGAAACCATACAGCTGAGTCGAATGTTATTTCATAATAAAGAGATTATCGCTTCAACATGATAGAGACTATAAAACTATCTACGGAGTTTTTGTGGCAAACAATAAATCATGCTTGTTTAATAAAAATACAATAATTAATAAAATCATTTAAAAATTTCAATGCAGTTTTCAAGACTGTCAACAGAAGTGAAAACTTTAAACAAACAATTGTTATTTTTGGATATCCAAATTAATTGTTTGATCTTAAATTAAAACTGTTTACAGCGCAATATGTTATATTAATAGGAATACATATAGTGCGTACGTTAACACGTCCCGTGACCATATCGATGACTAGTTACATGTATTAAGTTGAAACTTTTTGATTTAGCAAAGTTTCTTGTTGTGCATTAGGTGAACATAATATGCATAGAGCTGCTGGTGTTGGCGCACGAGTGGTTCTCGTGCGCGTGCGACACGGAGGGCGTGGCGGTGGCGGTGCGGTCCGCGCAGGCGCTGGCGGCGCGGCTGCTGGCGGCGCGCTCCTGGCGGCTCATGGTGCGGCTGCTCACCGGCCTCGCGCGGTACACCGAGTGCGCATACATATTCCAAGTATGCTTACACTCATTATAACCCTTTTTCAACTGAAAATTTCTTTAGGCGCATTCAGCGCTTTTTGGCTGTGAACATAATGGAACTCGTGTCCTCGTCACCGAACGCTTTCCGTGACCTATATATATATATATACTGTGTATATATGTGTACTCTTTGGGTGAATAAAAAGCGTTAAACTTCCGTCATCGTCTCCACGCGCTTCCCATGAAATATATGTATACTGTGTATATATGTACATTGTACATAGATATACCTTTTCAGTTTTCACTTTTGTCGGCAGTTCTGCTGACTGCTTTTTTATGGTCTTCCATACTGGATTCAATTTACTAGTGGTTCGTAATAGTGTATAACACCAATCAACGTGAAATTCAACCCTCCTAGACACGGCCACAGCTAACAATTTAATATACATACATATATACACATTTATAGTGGTAATCAATTACACATTATACATAAAAAATAAAAATAAAACATTTAAAAAGAAGGCATCTGAGGTAAAGAAAAATCTTTGTAATTTATGAAACAGTAAAAACTAAGAATAGTGCACATTTAAGCAATCCTACAATGTATGCACTTTATACACTTTACACATTTTACACTGCATTTGTATATTTTTGTTATGTTTGATATAATGGTCAATGCATACAATGAATTGTCTATTGTGTTATAATGTATATTATAAATTTTAATTAAACTATACATTTCTAAGTACAACATGCTTGATTTGATGACAAAAATGTAATCTCCGACTTTTTACGATATTTTCAAAAGTTAACGGAAGTTTTTACGTTTCGTATAATAATACCTTTGTTTTGTAGTCCAACGAATATTAAATATCATCTGATACACTCACATTAGTATACGCAGTCTTGTTATGTAGCTTTGTTAACGATGTTTTATACAGAATCTACCACCGTAACGTTTCAATAGTTTCTCGTACCTAATTTAAATCACAGTTTTTTAATTTCGTAGGCATTACGAGACAATCATCAGTTCGAGTATCTGCTGGGTCAGTTCGATTACATGATCGGTCAGCAGCCGGACAAGATAGCTGAGTTCAAGCAGGGCTTGCTCGATTTCTTGAAAAGCCACTGTCCGGGAGACACTGACACCTACATTATGGTAGCGCTTCACTTCAACATGTACGCCGAGGCGGCCAACGTTAAGAAGAAACAAGCCGTGAATCTTATTGTAGACCTGGAGAAAATGGCATACGATGCAGCTAAGGTATATATTTGTAATTGTTTTTAAAGTGAAAACTTCTTTGTGATTTGAAACTCGCTGAAACGAAAAAGCAACAGTAAAAAGAGATAACCGTGTATATGTATAGGTGCAAGAGAATGAGATAGAAGGCACTATACACTGTTTTTTACAAGGTCAAAGCGTTGTACGTCTGTGCGTATAGAGGTATCATAACAACCGTGTTACGTAAATATTTTAATAATAATTGAAGGTTTCACTTCTATAATATGTGAACTGTACACATGATCTTTTTGCAGTTTTATAGTTGTAGTTTTAATTATCTGTAAGCAAGCAAGTTGTCATTGACGTTACTTTTGTCAAGAGGTCACTGTCTGTATGTTAATAATTTAGCACACGTACTTGGTTAAGGATAAATTCGACCAGTGTAATAAAAATATGAAGAATTTAATTCATATGATAATAAAACAGTGCTAAGGTAAGGTGGTACGGGCTCGTAAATGTTTGTATCGATCGCTGTTTTTGGAGAATGATTGAATAACCTCACATATTATTGGGGTCAGTTCTTTTTCGCAAATTTGGTCCAGTTGGCCAACAGTATTTATGTAAAGTGGTGATTAACTTCCAATCTTTATTTATTAACGGTCATTCGATTTGTTGCGTTTTTGGATCAGAATCCTGTTGCTGAGAGGTTTATATTTTATATAAAATATTTTACATCTGTGCCAATTATAGATTGTTCACTGGTTATTTTTTATTTGAAGCGATGATAACTCAGTGATAGTGTGTACGACTTCGCATCAAGGGACGTAACTTCGAATCCTACCACCTACTATGAGCTTGAGCTTTTGGTGAAGGAAAACATCGTGAGGAAACCGTAGCATGGTGGTAGAGCTTTTTCTAATGCGCGCCTGACTAGAAACCACCCTCAAGTTGAAAATCCGCCGCCAAATACCAATAGGTGTGTTCCCACAGCTACACTTGAGAGCTCGTTCCTCCACAGGTTTAGCGTGTCTTCCAACTTGGCCCGTATCGTCACTTAATATCAGGTGATATAATGGCCATAACGCTAAATCTTAACTATAAAAAAATAATTAACAAGGTAGTAAACGTGAATTTAATTTTGTGTTCATGTGTAGGCAACATCGAAGAAACCATTCAAGCCTCCAGCATGGCTACAAATTCATGATAGTCAACCCACCAGATTGTTGTTGGAAACTGCCCTAAACCATTGCACCGATGCAGCGGAACTGTATCTCCAGGGAAGTTGTACTGGGTTCGCCGGAGAAATGGCAACTCTAGCCCAACAAATTGCTTTACAAATATCCCTCCTAAACGCGTCACCAACGAGACTTATATTAAATCGAAGCACAGAGCAAATGTATCGTCTAGTTTCGGAGTATCTGAGGTAAGTTTCAAATTATTGTAATCAGTAAATGGCATATACAAATAAATAATAATGTATATTCATCGTTTTTGCACTATAATTTTATATAGTTTTTGTAGATCAGTCACACTTTGCGTTTCAGTTATCACAATTATATTTTAGAGTTCATATATAATAAATAATCGTTAAAGTATACAATAAAAGTTAAAGAATATTCATTTTTTAATACTTTATTGGTTTAGTTGTGGCTACAATCTCACTTGTGGTTGAGTAACGATGTGGCCCAAGATGATGACTAAGCCAAGTAGAAGGATCCAACTCATGTGCAACTGCCGGAACACACATATAGATACTTGGCTGAAGATTTTCAACTTTGTAGCTAGCTAGGTGGGCATTATAAAAAATCGTACCATCATGGTATGGTTTCATCATGATGTTTTACTTTACCGAAAATTTAGGTTCATTGCAGGGATCGAATTCACGTCCATAGACGCGGAGTTCTAACACACTACTTACTGAACTATCATCGATCCAAACTGTTACTTTCACACTTTTATTTTAGTTATTCAAAATTGTGTTGAAATTATATATACCTACATATAATGGCTTTGCCCGCGACTTGCGTGGAACTAAACATTATTTAATAATCTTTGCTCGTTTTAATTTAAAATACATCTTTGCTCTTATCGGTGGAAGCGTGATTTTATAATAAATAGCCGAAAACCTTCCTTTTACCTCTATCAAATATAAGAATAAGATTCTAAGATTAGCGCTTTCATTCAAATAAACAAACTTTTCAGCTTTACAATATCAACTAGCTTTTATCTGCGGCTTTGCTTTTATCAAACAAACCAGATGACGCAATAGTTTCAAATTTTCAAACAAAGTTCATTCCTCTTTCTCTGTCAGTGAGTTAAACTTCACATCTAATAAGTTTTCGACCAGAATAAGTTGCCTATCACCGTTTTCATGGTCCCATCTATTTCTATACCAAAATTCGATTTAGGTGTGAAAGCGTACAAGCGTAACAAACTCGCTTTCGTATTTATAATATTAGTAAGGATATAGATTTATATAGATAGATTAATGAGGAGTGAAGAGATAAATATAAAAGTATCATGTACTCGCTTCATGTAGCTTCATGGAAGGTCTTGTGCTAATCGCGGGGCGCGGCGGCGAGGCGTGGCGCGAGCTCGCGTACCGGCGCGCGCTCGTCAACGACCAGGCCTACCTGCGCGACATGGCGGCCTACAGACCCGATGTCGCCTACGATATACTCAATAGGTATCTATTCCAACTGTTATACATGCTACACCGAGTCTTTTTCAAGTGAACATTTCTATAGGAAGGTTTGGATTAATAGTAAATTCATGTAAGTCGCCATCGACATGGCCACGTGATGTGGTCTAGATAACACTATATCTGTTCCTATTAATATAACTTATTGCGCTGTAAACAGTTTTAATTTAATGTCAAACAATTAATTTGGATATCCAAAAATAACAACTGTTTCTTTACAGTTTTTTAGGTTTCTAGCGTTGTGGCCATAATCTCCTCTGATCTTAAGTGCCAATACCGTGCAGGTTGGTAGACACGCTAAACCTGTGGGGGGACTGGCTCTCAAGTGCAACTGCCAGAACACACCTATTGGTATTTGGCGGCAGATTTTCAATTTGAGGGTGGTAACTAGCCAGGCGGACATTAGAAAGAACCGTACCACCGTGCTATTGTTTCCTCACGGTGTTTTCCTTCACTGAAAGTTCAAGCTCTATTGTAGGTGGATTGAAACTCATATCTCTTGACGCGGCCTCCGTACAGACTACTACTTTTTTAAATGTGAAACATCTAATGCGGCGGTTCATACCGTTTGTTGACGTGGCGACGCGTAACCACGAGCATGTGTTGCCACGCTAATTTCGTACTTAGTATATGTAAGAAAGGGAGTAATGACAAGAATCTAGTTGTCCTCCGTTTAATTTGTGTATTACATTAATATAAATGTATATTAAAGAAACAATCATCTTTATCTTTAAACATATCTCAGTTATTATAATATTATGGATTGTGCCATATTTATTTTCTTACATTATTCCATTATTATTATTATTTAGTTCATAATTCGTACTAAAAAATGTCGATCCTTCACATCTGCCAGATGTCCCGCGAAGGCACACATTTTTAAATTTTACCCTCCTAAAATGTATATTTGTATATAAGAAGCAGTATGTTAATACCCACTATTTTAACATATTTTTTATAAAGATATCATACATACTTTTTAATTAGGAATTAGAAAACCTCATTTAAAAAGGATAAACTGTCGTTTAAGATGTTTTCCTAAAAAGGTTTTAAATATAAAGATATTCGTTGATTGACTCATCGACGTACAGTTGAAACTATTTAAATCCGATAAAGACCGATATAATGGTTTTAAATTTAATCTCGAAAGAACGCATGAAATATTGTTACAGATACAAAACGGAAAGGAACAAAACTACTGTTTCCCAAGCTGCAATGACCGAACTTCGCAATTTGTGTAGGTGATACAAAATATCAATTATACATTAATATTCATAGTTGATCTATTTAATGTGTGCATAGTGCAGTGTGATAAAATCGTTGATTGGTACACAGTTAAAAGCTTCACCACCTTTCAATATATAATGGACTAATTTCTAATTCACACATTTCTACGTAATTTGTGTTATTGAATGTTCTATTATATTCTATATATGTGTAATATCTTCTATGTGTTCATGAATTCAAAAATCAATCTCGGTAGTTGCGTTTAACCATCCTGTTACATATTATACCACCATCATGGAATTGTCTCTCAACATCAAGTGAAAAGAAAAACTATATTATAAGGAGTAATCCCATTCGTATTCCTTGTAGCTCGTTATATTATTTATGGATTTAGTAAAATATGTTTTTTTTTTAAGACATCACTTTCTTTTATAGTAATTATATCACCTTTATGTTATTTCTGCTTTACCGCTCTGTGTGTATACACTTCAATGTACATTTATACTCGACATGGTATGTGGATATATTTTCACATGTAATAATCATATAGAAACCTTTTTATTGGCATTTCTATAAATGTAATAATGGTACTTCTATACTAATATATGTCTAAAAAGTTATTCTCTCCTATAACATATTAATATATGATTACTACAAACATCGATATTTTAAATACATTTTATATTATCATTACTTCGTCGTGTAAAAAAATTTGTTTCGTAAATTGCTGTGATATTTTCTTGAATTGACTGATGAATAAAATTTATATTTTGTTATGTTAAATGTATATTATATTATATGAAATAAAGGACATTTTTTATTATTCTATTCACATTTTGTTTTAAAATGTATATATTTATAGTGTCGAAACTAAGGAATGTTAAAGGTGTTGCGTGGTTCGAACCGCGACGCACTCTGGAGGCGGGTGGTGGGCGAGGTGCAAGCCATGCTCAGCGTCGAGAGATCGTGGAATAATGGTCCTGCGAGTTAGTTATCCCGTAGAAGGACACCACAGAAAGGTCCCGCAGGCTGAGCCCTGTGGACGCCCTCTCCGACACAGACGTCCGCCGATTTACCCGAACGACCGTTACGTAGTTTCGCGTGTCAACTCACTCATTAGATACCCATAAAATAAAGTATGCAGCGCACGTCAAAAGGTTTTCACTTTGAAAACAAGAATGTCGTTGTGATTTTGACATGTGCATGTCATACATTTTTTCATCTTCCTTTCTGTTAGCGTTCGTCAATAGACAACGAAGGGACACAGTACAGTCGCAGCTGTGATGTCTGTCTGCAAACATTTTCGACATTTGTATAGATCATACTGTCTGATTCCTAAACGTGACGAATCAGTGGTCACTGTTTAACACCATATACATTGTTATTGTGATCCCGGTAGAGTTATCGCGCTCGAGCCATTATTTCCTGTTATATTCTTCTATTATATAGGATTATTGTAGTGTGTGTATAGAGGAAAAGAATAAAACATGTATTTACTTAAATAGATTTTATTATAAATTAACACAGACCCAATACAAGACATTGGATATTTATATCCTTAGAACATAAGATGAGAAAGATTACTTTGCCCTAATTTAGGGTACAAGTGAAAAGAACCTCAGTCCTTCTAATACTTGAGAGAGTTCACGCTGTTCAGTAACTACGTCCGACGTGAGAAATGTGGAAATAGGTTTTTGCGCAATTTATAGTACTGAACCTCTCATAATCCAAATATATATCGGATTACTGTAAAAATAAATATCAGTATTATTCATAAAACAGAACCGACTTCTCGAAAGATTTTTTCTTTCAAGTCATACTTACAGATGAACCACTCCAAATGCCATAAAAGTTAATTGATTTCTTATCATAGCACTTGTTGGTAACCAGATATTACACAGTAAAGTCATAAATAATACAAAAAGCAAACCACACAAAACAATAAAAGATAGGAAACAATATTTGAGCTACGTACTTAATACTTAAAATATGTTATAAAATTGAAATAAATAAATAATACATGAAAATGTTTCTGGAAAACAATACAAAGTCAACATTTTTAATAAATTTACTAACATCACGAACGAACTAACTTAACATCACGAAGGCACCGTACGTTAACAACACCTCACCTGAAGGGCACTGAGGATTATAGAATACAAATTACAAACTGGAATGTGTAGATTATTATTCGAAGTAAATGCTTACTTTATTTACAAAACAGAAAACCATGTAGAAACAAAAGACAACGATTAAAAACTATTCATAGTCATATCATTCAAATTGCTCCCGAAGTAGTATTACGTACACTATTATCATTTTAAAATTTAAAACCTGTTCATAAATTGGGTCCCATCTTACACTTTCTAATAGACGAATAGCTCTTTATGCTATTTGACACAAACTTCGCTGTATATTTATGTACATGAATAATTACAATTTGAAACAATTAGAAAAAAGAGAAAAATGAGAAAATCTTTGTGTTCCAATAACCATGTTTGAGAATCATTTCCCTTAGTAGATTTGGAAATGTAAACAAACTTAATATATAAATAAAACAAGTTCCTGACTTGTTTTTATGAATGTATATATTTTTAACATCTTTAATTTGAACAGGTTGTTTCGATTTGTTGAGCTTATTGAATGTTAAATTAAGGTCAGATTTTATTGTATGGACATAAGGAGTCAGCCAGGTTGGTAAAATAGATTAGCTTAGTTTTAGAGCTTATATATAAAATAAAATATTTTATAATTACTATATAACGGGTATCATTGTTCATCGCTATTAATTTCATTTCATAGTTATTTACATGTGACGTTTCTCAATTATAAAAAAAAACTCTTCTATTTATAATTTTATCCATGGTTCTAAAATACAGTCGAGTATTTTATTCCATTAAGATTAAAATGTAATATAATAAGTAACGAACATTGAAGTAATCTAGTGCCTCTGAGTTTGTCAGATTTCATATATGAAGAAACAAGATAATTGATATCTTTCGAAACACACTAATGGTAGTGTATTTACGTACAATTAGTACGCTAATATGTGCTTATATTTATAATAAAACATTATGCTGTTTTGTCACATAATTGACTTCGGTAACGCTAAAAATCTATTATCTAGTTATTGTACTTAGGGGTAGTTTTTGAAACATTACAAAAACACTGTTATTTAAAAAAATACATACAGTTTTGATGTCAGGTCAGAAATTCTGGATTTGTTTCTATTTAAAAAATAACTAGCTGAGCCCGTGACTTCGTTCGCGTAAAATTCAATAATTTTCACCCGTTTTGTAACTTTTTTCAATTCAACTTTGCTCCTATTGGTGGTAGCGTGATGTTAAATAACCTAAAGTCTTCGTCAGTGATTGCGTTATCAAGTTGAAAAAGTTCTTTTGAAATGCGACTCATAGTTCCTAAGATTTACAGACAAATCAGACAGACAGACAAATACAGACAAATTTAAAGACAATTAAAGACAAATTAAGATTCAAACAAACAAACTTTTCCGCTTTTTAATATTTTATAAGATGTAAGTATTGTTCTTTTATTATAGTCATGTAAAAAAATGACCGAAATTTGTTCCTTTTTAATTTAACCAACTAATAATTATGGTTTTCAACTATCACCATAAAAAAAAAAAACTTTCAATAAACAGGTATCAATATGAAGTAATTCAAACAGATCATTAGAGAAACGTTTGTAACGCTGATATGTGACGGGACGAGGTATAGTTCCCATAGAATATTCGAATACTTAAATAGCACAACTATATATTTAAATATTTACAGAACAAAGTAACCATCGTCTATTCACATACATTATTTCTTACATTTAATAATATTCTCATTCTAAAACATCATCACAGTCTTCTCACTTTCTTAAACTACTTACACTGGTTTTATCAATAATATAAGATCTATGCCGAGATACTGAGTATAATATTTTATAAGAAGATTCATATGATTGTTTATAATTTTAGTGTGTCGCTTTGTTAAGTATTACAAAACAAGCACAAATACTAGTCATGAATTAGCTCCTACAGGCACGAATAAATTGTATAAAAATACTTGTTTAGGTCATATTTTATGAATTTATGTCTAACGGTACGACAGAAATAGTAAAAATTATACTGCCTCGTTTATGATCAACTATATAATATATAATTGATTTATCTAATTTGTTTATTTATGCATAATACTTATCAAGGTTTTTGGTTCTGGCAAGCCTCAAATAAAACATGTTATAAAGCAAGACAGGTCATAAACAATACGGTAAATAAAAGTACAAAGTAAATGCTGTATTTAACGGAAAGTGTTACCGTCTACACTATATGTGTGACGCGGTATGAGTGTCTCTCATCCAAAATGGTCTGTATCGTACGGTGCACGTTTTCTGGCAAGTGGTCTAGTAACATACGAGGCATCACTTGTAATTCCATGAAGTCTTCGGGGCAAGCCCAACGCATCTCATAGGTCGGTTCCTGTGTACGCACCTTTCTGTTAAATAATCAAATTAATCATATTAGAATGCCTTATTGTTGAATGAGATGAATGTTTGGTAATTATAGTCATGCAAATTAATCAAATATATTAATCATTTATTTCTGAAAAATAGGATAATAATAACACTTTTTTAAGTCAAAAATGTACTACTGTTTCGGAAACCACATGACTTTTAACATTTGCGTATGTTCTTGCTTCTTATTATAAACATAACATTTTAGTTAGGAGTACATACCCATTGACTTGTTAAACAATATAAACAGGGCGTGGAAATGTACGTAAACCTCATCAAAACCCATATAACTATGCTCTCATAAAAGTTTGTTAAAGAAAATTACCTTTCTTCGTCATCCTCATTGCTACGTTCAGACATGAGAGAATTGAATTGAATAGGTAATTATTATGCTTCGCAGGTGATGTTACATATATATACTAAGTAATTCTTAAGTATTATTGTTTTTATTAATATAAGTATTATAGTATTGTAATCGTCAAACATAATATAAAATAGATTTACTTACTTTTCTATTCCCATGCGCTTACGTCGAACTATATGTAAAATTCGGCCCGCTGTGAAAAGGCGCGCCGAGGAAAATCGTCTCACGAAGATATCGCGTGATACAAGCGCGGCTTCCTGAAAGTAACATATCACTAAATTTCAACGGTAATTATGCTGTTGTTAATTGTAAGTACTAAAAATGTATAGACACATCGCGATCATATGTATCTTTAAGACCTCATTTTCTTCTTTGACCCTCATTTTATCTGTATATTTATATATTGCTGAGTTTTACTGAAACCTCTAGGAAGTATCGTCTATGAAAAATTGGTTCCTATTAAATAATAATGTTTTATTGTTATCTGAAAGAAATACTTATTGTTTACGCTAAAAATTAATACATTATATCACAAACACCACCATCACCTTAATTAATAATTAGCTATCAATTAAATAAGATATGTCTTTTATAAATACCGTAATATCTAGTTTTTATAAACCACATAAGTTTTAGAAAATGTTATATTCTACACACACCCCAAACTTAACAGGATATTTTTAACAATAAAGCTCCTGGTTTACAAAAACCTTTGGACTTAACACAGTTGTGGACAATACTTTAAAGCTTTTCAATCACCAACTATTTTAATTTTAGGTGTGGTTAACTTATCCTATATGAGAGTAAAGGGTTTTAAATACAGATAGAAAAAAAAATGTGTGATATATTATTTATTGTTCTGAGTGTGGTGTTTAATTCATTTTAAATTCTGATCAATTGACAAAAGGATATATGTAATTATGTATTTAGCTAGTTTTGTATTTGTATTACTAACATCAAAAAAATAAATTTTGAGTTGTTATACGAGGTAATAAATATCTGGAACTACTTGTTTGATTGTATGTATTAAAGTTTATTTTACAATGAAAATAAACGAGGTTGCTGATATTAGCTCAGCATATTATCATGAAGTTTAAAGTTTAAAATCCCGGATACTTAATAATTTAATTATATTTTTTTTTTCCAGTAACGAAAGGTACGAATACGTAGTAATATATACCTAGGATATATTTATACTCTTTATTTAATTTTATTTTCTATTAATATAGTCAATAACACGTACTAAGTAGCGGATTGTTGTTAGCTAGTTATTAGCTAGACTGAGGTGTCGTTACGGAATACGATAGATGACTTATAGAATTCGTGGATACTAGAAATATAAATATAATAATAAATAATAGAAATATCTGTACTTCCATGCATCATGTTATTAAAATCTTGTTACAAAACAATACAATAAAAATCCATACCTAAACGATTACAAATAAAAAACACTAATAACTATATTATTAAATACAAAAGAAACTTATATTTTAATGTAAAAAAAGAACAACAATAACCTTAAGCAAAACGAAAGCCTAGGCGATGTAAGCAGTAAACAAACACGACACCTAAATAATTTTAATGGTCAACTGACAGCACTCACGGTGGAGACGCTTGGGACGAGAAGTGCGTCCGTGGAGTCGTCAGAGTGGTTCGCCTCAAGGTCCTCTGGGCGGCGCCATGTGGACTCCAGGTCTCTGGCCGGCACACCGAACAACGCGTAACCGAAGCCATTCAGCATTATACGATACTGTAATTTTATGACATAAACAAACTCCATCATGTCAAAGATTTTTCAGTGTTATCGCCGTTTCATCGTACGGAAATAGAGCTTGTTTGGTTAGCTACAGAGTATCATTTTCAAGTTGAAAATTTGCCGGTAAGCACCCACATAGGTATGTTCCAGCAGTTCCACTAGCCATTACTATCTTATGTCACATCATTATTTAACATCACATGAATGAAAAGAAAGAGCTACGAAAATCGATAACATTATATTTTTATTACTTTATATTAATTTAATATTGAGATCCTGCTATTGGTTTGCTAATTGATATAAGAAAACAAATTAATATTATGGGAACAAAATACCACACATGAGAATTTTATTCTAAACTAGTAAATCTTGTATGAAGGTGACAGTCTATATACTATAATATCAACCACATACACAACAAACAATTGCGCCAAACAAACAAAACTAGGTCGTGGACAATTAATATTATGAGAACAAAATACCACACATGAGAATTTTATTCTAAACTAGTAAATCTTGTATGAAGGTGACAGTCTATATACTATAATATCAACCACATACACAACAAACAATTGCGCCAAATAAACAAAACTAGGTCGTGGACCTCTCGGTCTGTGGAGACATCACGGCTCAATAGTGGAACATTGTACTACGTGGCCCTTCATGAAACATGACATAAATCCATACTACGAATCTTGAAATCCATGTTCTAAGCCTCAAACTCAAACTAAATTACGCAACACCTTTCAAATCACGTAAAACGAAACTGTCCGTGTTGATTTTATATTTAGCATTCGAGTACGATTGCATAATGTAAATCATCAAAATAACGTGGCACAAAACTGACTCATAATATTTGCGCATTATATTGTAAGTACGTACCGAGCGCTGACCTTACACTATGACATCATGCATGAAGTTTCCAATATTGTTTCAAACATGGAAGACACTTAATTTTTATAGTTTATAGTGTCTGGTGGAGATTTAGTTTTATTGCATAGTTTAAGAGAAGTAGGTCTTGAGATTTTTCTATTTCGGTCGGCCCGACTGCTAGAATACTTTCTCTTACGTAAAATATTGCAGAAAAATAACCATCTATTGTGTTCCCGTGATGAGTAAAGTGTGGCTCTTAGATCATAGCTCGTTAAATAGGGAAGATTCAAGTCGGTAACGTGTTAGCGATACCTCTGATGTTAAAAGTATCCTTAAGCTAAAAAAGGTGTATACCATCAGTTACGCTGTATGCTTGTTTTATGCCTTATTTATCACCTTAGTATTTAAATATAGTTCATTGAACATTCGAAATAACAACTTGAAAGCATAAAAACTATATTCTTTTGTTTAATAATATGGTTCAATTAAAAAAAAATTAATTGAAGTGACAGTGAACCAGGAACATTAAAATTAAAAAAAACTTAATAATTTTTATTAATACCTTTGGTAATTTAGTAGCATGTATTGTCTGTATGATCTTGGTCCTTAAGTTTTCTATACTGTGCACGCTAAGCCTCATCACTAAATCATCACCGACTCCCACTGTCAATACGAAGCTTTCTGTATATCTAGCTGCCTCCCTAGTGATTAGGCCAGCTGTTGTAAAAATAATTTACAATTATTAATATTTTAAAATTCTAATTTCACTTTTATATGTAAATAGAAATTTAAAATATCGGCAGTGGAAAATATTTAGTAGGATACATTTATATAGATAACAACAATGGAAAGAAACATTGCCTAAACTTACATTCAACCTATCTTATATGTTAGCTAATTAGATGTTCGACCGTCGATATTTGGATAAATCTCAGACACAATTGATGTGTCCTAATGTCAGGAGAATTTCAAGATAATTATCAAAAAAAAAAAAATAACCTCGGCTTGATGAACTTATTTGATAAAAAATATATATAATCTTCTTAGTATATGGAAACTTATCTACATAATAAAAATAAAATAAAAATACCTGGTGTTGAAAATGCGAACACTTTCAAATGAGGATATCTAGGCCTTAATTTTAACGCCACTAATACGGCGACACCGGCACCAAGACTGTGACCTGTAATGTATGTAATTATGGAGTTTTACAAGAGGACATTTATTTTGGTTCAAGTTTGGTTAGGTAGTATAAATAATCTTTAAAGTACGGATATTACGACAGAAATATAACTTTAAAATTGAGAAACTTTATCTTAACACTAGCAAAGGCATGAGTAAAAGTTAGTTTCCCATATACGATACTTTTGAACATTTACAGATATCACATTTTTCGATTAAATAAAATAAATAATAGTTTAAAAAAACTAAAAAACACGCCGTTTATAGAAAACTGAACTAAAAAATAGAAATAAGTTTTAATAAATTTAAGTTAAGAATAGTGTTAAAAATTTCAATACACATAAATTAAGAATAATGTTAAAAATTTCAATAAATATAAATTAATGATAGTGTATATATAAAAAAAATGTATTTTATTTTAAAAAAAGCGTGGGGTGCATGGTGTCAATACTTATAAATGTTTTATCGACAGATATGAGTAGAGTGATTATCATTTGATAATCTTAAAAGCACCCCACGCTTTTATAAAAATAAAAGCCTTTTTGTTATATACACTATTATTAATTTATATTTATAAAAATTTTTAACACTATTCTTAATTTATGTTTACTGAAAATTTTAACACTATTCTTAATTTAAATTTATTAAAATTTATTTTCTATTTTTTTAGTTCAGTTTTCTATAAAAAGCGTGTTTTTTTTTTTTTAACTATTATTTATTTTCTACTTTTTAGTTTGCTTTATTTATCTACTAATCTACTATTATTAAGTTCGGTTGTCTATAAAAAGCGTGTTTTTTATTTAAAACTATTATTTGTTTTGTAGAATTAAAATTCTTTTTAGTATTCGAAAATTGGTTAATATTAGAGAAATCGGCTAGAGATAGTGATTGGAAATTAAAATATCAATTTCTGATTTATCGACTATAGAGAAAAATTATAAAAAATTAAAATTAAGTTTCTTGCCTTATCGACTATAAATGAAAATTATATAAATTACCAAAATTCTTATTTTGCAAATTGAAAAATGGAATAATTTTATCAAATTAGTGTATTGTCATCGGTCCTCGATAAATCTACAAAGTTTGAACGAAATCTGGCCGTTTAAAGTGGGTCAAAAACGCGCCCAAAGGAGTCGGTTACAAACATACAAACAAACATACAGGTGAAGTTTTTGTATCTTATGTATTTGTATGTTCTTTTTGTATCTTCTAACAATTATTTTACTGTATTTATAATATACTTTTATCTTGTGCTAGCTGTGTTCGAGACTTCGGGTGGATATAAAAATAATTAAATCTTATTTTTCACGTTTTTGTAACTTTTTCATTACAACTTTGGTCATATTGGTAGTAGCGTAATGTTAAATTGACTAAAGCCTTCCTCAATTTTTATTCCATCAAATAAAAAAAGAATTTTTGAAATCTTACTGGTAGTTCGTAAGATTAGCGTGTTCAAACAAACAAACTTTTCCGCTTTATATATTACTATAGATATACAGATAGACATTAATTTAAAAATAAACTTAAAAGCTAAGCTGTACAGTTAAAGCATTATATAATTTAATTCTTGCCTGTAAGAATTAGGTCATAATGAGGAAACTGTTGAAATGTTCGGTCAAGGATGGGCAATAATCGCCTTAACATCTTAGCTGCTCCCATTGCCATACCTTTGTGAGCTGCCGTATCCTGCGGCAAACCTGAGAACGAATTGTTTATGTGAAAATTAACCTTGGAATAATGCATTTACAAAATATTTTTTATATCAACGTGACCAGTTTCTAAGAATGTTTTTTAATTGGTGTAGATTAGTGAAATAACAAATCGATGTTCTAAGATTTATCTAAATTCGTGTACATTCGCTTGACCTGGCTAGACTATCGGTTTTCGGTGTAGAAATACTACGTTAGGAAACCTAGATTATTGCCAAATGTACATTTTACACAGAAAAAAATAGAAATATGGATTACTCGGCATTTAAAATTTCCGATAATTTTTGACTTGGTTGGTTTGTTAGTTGATTTTTTATGGTAAACAAAAAGAAATACTTATTACGTTTCATTCACTTTCACTAATAGTTCTGATTATATTCTAAGAATAATATAAATCAACAGTTCCAAGTAATAATAGCTACCAAAGTAAGCGCAGAATTAGGTATGTCGGAATAAATTTATATTTACCATCAGCTTCGAATTTCTCGCAGCCTGCGGTGAAATCAGTGAATATATCTCTAAGAGAGATCGACCCTCGGACTGCCACCACGATACTCTCTCGATCATGGTCCGCTATCACGCAGAATGGTAACTGTAGATAAACATTTTTCTATCTATATAAAATTATTAATAAAGATTCCCATTTTGTATATTTGCAGGAACTATATTTGAGCCATTTTAGAGTCCTATTGTTTAGTTTTTATAGACACAAAGTCCCATATACAGCCCTTTTATCCAAAACTGAACAAAGCTTTGTATTAAGGTAACAAGACAGATAACATACTATATATCTACAAATATTTTACACCCAGACATAAAACTGATATTAAAAATCATTTATATGCGAGAGTCTAACACGCAATCTTTGTACTTAATGGCGCAGCTTATTAAGAATGAAATCTTCGTAACTACTGATCCAATCTTGAGAGTTTTTTACTAATAAAAACCTACATTATCCCTCAGGAATATAGGCTAAAATTTGTTATCATTACCGCGCTAGACGTATACCGTTGCTAATTTAAGGCGCGGATTTCACTAAATACTCTCAAATAAATACAATTTTAAATTAAAAATTGTTTACAATTGTTACTTTACAATTGTTCTATGTCTGTGTGTCAAACCTAGACACTGTAAACCACTTTATAGGTGGTTTTCTTTCGGAAAAACTAATATATATTGTTACGACGACCACTAGACAAAAACAACAGGAACGTGATAAAACGTTTCTTTATTACCCCATCAATCAGTCTATATATAAGATGTTATCTATTAGTCTATGACATTTGTTGAAATAACAAAAACGTTAAATATTTACGGTTTTTTATTATTGAATCCGACAACAGACAACAGTTTTCAATGATGTAAACTTTTTGTAGTTTTCCTCAATAACCGGAAAACGTTAGATGGCTTTATAATATGTTGTTTGTAAGTATATGTGCAAAAAAAAAACTGTTGGGGAAACCATTTGAAGATATTTTTGCACTGACTAAGGGTAAAAAAGTCACGGAGCCTGCTTTTAAATTGCTACAAGGACATATAAATATGTGGTACAAATATTTACCATAGATATAACTACAGAATTTAACTATAAGGGATTTTATCAATCATCAATCAATAATTTTTTAGGAGAAATAAAACTCTTATTTTATTTAATATTAATATTAGCTTACCTCAAAAACTCTGTTGTTAAATGAAGCAAAGATTATATCATCTGACGGAAGTTTCGACATATATTTTACTCCAGCAAAATTACACATACAGCAGTTGTCGTCAGTTACTATAGAATTCTTCGGCCTGTTGAAACCAAACAATGCAAGCTAGTACAAAATCTTAGCTTTAGAATAAATCGATATATTAATTTAACTAATCATTCTTTGAATTTTCATTTCAGTTAAACTCATGATACTTATAGAAGAATAGAAGATAATTTATAAAATTATTTCAAGTAATACCCAGCTCCGATGGATTATATTAGTTTTGAGCAAGTATGTTGGAACAAAATAAATTTGCTTCATAAAAATCCCATTGCCTGCGATACGTCACACAGACGGTGACTTTCGTTTTGCGCTCGGGACGATAATTAAGATCGTGAGCTCGCGACGTTGCTTTTATATGTCATTTACATAAGTAAAGTAAATAAGTAAATGATCAAAACATTCGAAATAACAGAGAAGCAAACTCATATTTATTTGAATTAATCATTGATTGTTTAAAACAATTCTAAATTTTTATTCCAACTAGATTGTAAAAGGTCCAATTTAGGTCAGATTTAGACATAGGCGGAGTAGACTGAAGCCTAGGGCGGTAGATTTTAGAGGCGGCAAAATTAGGGTATTTTTGTTTCGTTTTTTAGTACCCAAATGATGCTAAACAATATGTTTCACCACTTAGCAACTAAGTCTTATATCAATTTTTTTCTACAATTTACGTAGTCGCTAAGTAGAATCTAATTGTAGAGATAGGTAGGGACGGCAAAATTTGAGTAGCTTACGGGCGACATAAGTGTAACTTCGCCGCTGATTTAGGTACCATAAGAACAACCTTCTTAAAACATAAGTCGTAGTAAAATTAGTAGTGGAGTAGCGTATAGTTTCCATTGATTGGTTAATATTATGCATTTTTTAATGTTCAGTTGTTATTGTATAAATCATAAAACGAGTTACAAATAGTAAAGGCGCTGATTTAATGATTGTACAAATTATGAATTCTATGGTCATTGATAGCTCACAGTCCGACGCGACGGTATGTGCAACAAATTTTCAGGGCTGAGTACCCTCAGTATTCGCCCGAAAAAGTTCGATGAACCTGTAAAAGCCCTTAAGGCTAACAGCGTATGTGAGTTCGAAAGAAAAGTGTAACAAATAGAAGCATATTCAATTTAGCGATGACAGCCGAGACTTAGAATCTATTACGAATCAATATTAATAATACTCAGCACTCGTCTGAATGTAATTTTAGATGAAGTTATGTGACTAGAATTGACTTTAAAACTTTTAATCTAAGCTCGGAATTAGAGTCCCTTTTTTACTTATCAGTTTACTCGTTTCTTTTTACCAGTTAACACGCACTAAAATCATGTTTTATTAGGTTTAATTAATTATTGTTTAAAAGCACCAACGTGAATTTCGCTGGGAATTATAATTATTACAGGCAAAAATAAAGTCGTAGCAAAATCATAAGTTTTGTTTTTGACATTTTTGAACTTATATTTTTGGTGCATTAGGCAAAATAGATGAGTGAATTTTTACGACGCACACCGACGTCTCAATCGATACCACGAATTATATTGGTATTACGTGTTAGTGAGAACTGATATATTCTCGTTAGTTATACAAATATTTCTGAATCTACACCACACGTGATTCATTTCAGTACGAATTAAAAATATTTATATATATATATATATATATATAATATATTTGAGCATATGTGTGTTATCAAGTATATACGGTGGTGAATGATATTTAATGGAGGTATTTTTGTTTTGTTAAACCAAACACTACAACTTTTTACATGCGTACATAAGTAAAAACAAAAAGTTTTTTTATTATTCCGAGATTACGGTAGTTTTATCATTCGTACTCTGCTGGAGAGCATGTAAAGACCAACAGTTTATGCAATAATAAAAAATACTATTATTGCAATTAACTAACATTAACTTCAATATTATTGTGTATCTTATATCGTTATTCAGTAATTGTAGACGACCTTGTAATGACTAGTTATACTAAAGACGTTTTTGTTAACCTGCCTATCGCTGTTGATCTGGTGGGCCTTACATCTTCACCGGGCTTTGTGGCGTATGCAGAAGTTACTCAACCATAATGGTAACTAACGTAAGAGTGCTAAAGTGACCGAAAGTCGGGACAAGCTTATGCCGGTATTCAATCATCGCAGATCTGGCCTAACTTATACTTAGATGCACATCAATAGTAATATACGTATATCTATTTAGTGATTTATATATGTAATTAACCTGACTCCTATAAAAAAATCGTCATAGCACCTATGTACTTACTAATTAAAGAAGTGGAAAAATATCTAGGACTTACCGACAACAACAACATGTTAAATGACTCGCCAGTTTACAAAAGCCAGTGAAGCAGTGCCGATATAAAACGTAGGGCCAACCGTAAGCCGCTATCGATAACTTCAAATAATATAAAGCATCTTCTAGATTCATCCACGGTGGTGTTTCGGAGAATATTCTATTGACGTCAGTCGTGTAAATTGGCTCCTCATCGTTCAGCATTTGTATACGTCGCATTTCTCTTGTTTCACGTTTCTGTCTGACTCTAAGCAGGACGCACCCTGCAACTACATCGGACGGGACGAGATCGGTTGATCGGAATAAAGCGCTGAGTAGAGCTGAAAATACCGTTTTTAGCAATTATATCACCTTTAGATAAATTATAGAGTGTAATGTCTATGTTTCTGCTCAATTACACATCAGGAAAATTCACATTTCATAATTCTGTTGTAATCTTTTATTTTTAGTTATTTGGTGATCATAGTGAAGAAACTAGGTTTTGATCGATGTCAAGGGTGTTGACAATCACCCGTTTTATAGCATCTTCTTCTAACACGCCCGACGTTCTGATTATTTATTCTTGCCTTTAATGACCACGTTCTCTGCCTTTATAGAGACATTAAGATAAAATCTCAAGAAAAGGACATTTCAAAAGTAAATTAATCATAGGTCAAATAATCGTTGTAAAATTAAAATTTTCATATTATCTTTAGTTTGTCACATTGATTTAATTGTTCAAATAAATTGATACTGATATCTGATTCGATTTGTTTAAATCATTTTCAAAATTGAATAAAAGAGGTTTAATCCCGTATATGAGTATTTTGTAAGTAGTATATAGTTTTCAATCACTTTATTATGTAATGAAATATTCGTAGACAATGAGCTGTGTGTCACATTTAACTATACCTACATATTTTTGATTATAGAATCACGAATTTAACTAGTGTTTCAAATGTAGGTAGGATTAAATTTGCAAACTATGAAATTTACCGGCAACTTGCTGGAAAGCTTCCTTTCCATGCTCGTCCCTCTTCAACCAGCAAAAAGCCCACCTGAATCTCCTTGACCACAGTCCTGTAACTTTCCTATGATGCCGGACTTGATTAGGTGTGTCTTGCATGTCACCATAGTTCACCGAGCCGAGAGGGTCAAATACCATAAAAAGGCCAAACACAGTTAGTCCTAACTGTACCCAGTTAAATAATACTATACCTGGAAGAACGAATAAACATTTAATCTTTATGAATTTTCGTGATTTCTGTTGAGATACGGCAATTATTATTCTTTCGAGAGTTAGTAAAACTATGTATTTATCAAATAAGATTAACGTCGGGAGATGAATACCTACTAGTAGTACAAATGTACTAAGAGGTCGTCTGTCTACCGTCTGGATAAAAATATAATAATTATTGAATAAGGATCGCTTTTAAATACCTTTTCGATGAACTTGTAAGATTTATACTTTAATGTAAGTACGTTAGGTATGTGCGTTATCATAATACTTATCAGATGTTTCAAAGAAACATTTACATTTAATTTTCACTCCTATAATTTTTAAGATTACTTTATGTAAATTGCAACTATCATTAGTACCTCCATGCTCAAATTAAAAATCAATTTGAAATGGTAATTATGTAAATAATTCGTGATTATAAAATTCTTCTGCTGTATTGTTAAAGATCATTAATATTTATTTGTTTTTTTCTTGAGAGAACGACCGGTGACTTATGTATCGTTAAAAACGAATACTTAATACAATTGTAAAAAAGCATCGCGTAGGTATAAGGAAAGATGAACAACTAAATAAAAGAAAGAGGTACCTACAAACGAGAAGCTTATAAAATTAAAAAGTTACGGAAGAAGTGCCAGCGTATATTATAATAAAATTAATACTTTTACACATTAAAAAACATATATTGATTTTTTGTACAAATAATAAATAAATTTTACGAGTTCGCATATTATTGTTTTATTGTATCAGTACAAATGGTAAGTGTAGTACAATCTAAAAATAACGGCAACCACCAAAATACCTACAATCTATAATCAGTTGACGATAGAACTACGGCCTCCTCGAATGACAGTTCACATTATATTTGAACAACGCCATGTTATTATAGGAAGGAAGGTTCATACTAGTTGGCAAATGGTTTAGCTTTAGCTGTGGCTTCACTGTTCGATAAAGATATGATTAATTTTTTTTTGTTCGTATCGAGATCTATATTACCATAAAGCTGCGGTTCTATTTTACAAGAAGTAAGAGTATACACTATACATATACAAAAGGCAACACTTATTTCGAACATAACGCCTGTATACGTGACACACGGGAACTAAGGAATGTTTCAGTTCTCATAAAATACTTAGAAGTTAAATGCTACTTAGGCTGTTTCTTATTTTACTGAATTGTCTACAAAACCGTTACATGAAGTAAATATAATTCTAAAAAGCTTTTTACGAAATTTCTTTAGCCTATTTAGTTCCCTTCAAAATAAGAGAACATTTGATTGTTTTTGCTTTAAAAATTATGGTTAGGTATACCTAACTATATGTTTTAGTTAAAATAAATTAGATATATGTCAAAAGAAAACTAATTGAGAATAGAGAAAAATGTAATAATAAGTTTTAACTCACTTTGTATAACTATACTAGAGAATTTATCCTCCACGGAACATTGTATGACTTCGCAGAACATCCACATAGTACCCATCACATTTAATGCTGTTTCTGGTAACACAAGTAGAACCCTGAAAACAATAGCAAATTACAAATTCTTATAAACCTAAATACATTTTTTATTTCTTTACTATATTTACTCGTGGTTTTTTATTTAATGTTATAGGATTTTTACAGTCTCCGTAAAGGAAACAAGGTATATTATGAACATTAATTTCAAAAATATACATTTTAACTTTAAAATAATCAATAATGTTTTCAATTCCATTTTATATATATATATATATATAATTCAAAGAAAATATATAACAATATTAAATCATAAAACAAAGGACAACCAAATTATGTAGGTATCTTTTCATTCATAATAATATTATTCATCTTATTTCAAGTAAATTATGTGAGTTAATTTATTTTTTGTGTGAAATAAAAGCAAAATTCTCAGTCGGTATGAGTTAAATTGTAAAAGTCGGGGCATATATAAAGGAAAGGTAAAGGAAGAAATGGGAATCTTTTGAGGAGCTTTTGATCTATTATGTACCTACTGATTCTTATTTTAAATCATAAACATATGTTTTTTGCCTTTTTGTTAAGTAATGTTGGTGGTATTTAACATACATTTTTTGTTATTGCAGACTAGGCAGCTATAAAAAAAACTGGAAACATTTAAGTTACTACAAAAACACCATCGCCGTCTTAAAGCTAAGTTTGAAGATTATATCTCACACTCGACATTGGTAAAATTGTCTACATAGTGTCAGGAAACCTTAATATAAAACGGCTCCAATTAAGGAGCATATGATTATCTCTTATTTTATGGAAATTACCATTGCGAGGTAAATTTCCACGATAAATAGAACGACGATTATAATGAACACAAAATGTCTAACCTAACAAAGGGGTTAAAATATGCTCTAAACTTTACTTTCTAATCATTATAAAGATGTATTTTTATGTACAATGTGTTTATGTGACAGAAATTAAGCTCGTGTTCGTGAATTATGTTCGTATTGCCTAGTGGCAAAAGTAATAATTCCAATTCAAACGAAACAGCCGATACAAGTCTACCTAAGTAAAACATAAAACTAAATTCATTTTCACAATGTTGCTTACCTGAATTCGTATAAACAAAGTGTTGGTATCGTTTACCTTGCTACTTACTGTACGCGAGGACGATATTTAGTGTCCATTGTTTCAAGAAGTATGTTCTCGTATTTTTGAAGGGTTGTTTTATGTATTATATTCGTTATTTGTGGCTCTTATACAATATCGTCTTCTTTTTTGCTTTAAAATATTTAGAAGTTACATTGCGAATTTTTGGTACTTTTTTTGTTACATAATAGTAAACAATGAAGTCTCATTAGTTGCTTGTTTAAACTAGGAATCAAGGAATCTTTTTATTAATTATTTGTATGACTAATGTTAATCTTGAGTAAAAGAAATGTCCAACAATTATAGATTTGTTTCGGTATTAATTGTATATAACAAGACCAAGAAATAAACACTATGCTTTACACATTTTCTGGACTAAACTAAGCAAACTTTTGATAGTTGGTAATTTATTAGTCATTGTATACATATAAAAGTTGTTTAAAAAAGCAAGCATATTTGGCGGACTGATCCTCGGTCCTCGTTTTGCAAAATGATGAAATAATCTCTTTCCAGGTTATTATCATAACACTAAGATGTATCTAATTTTATATTTTATATTCTTAAAAATACATTTAATATACCACGTCAAGACCACTAAGCAATGTGTCTAAAACTTGTTTTTGAAGCAAAATATTATCTCAACATATAATTTAGTGTCGTTTTCAGAAAACGAATGAATTAAATGTTGTTAATTATAATGAATTTCCATTGAAATTCCATTATTCCAAATTTTCAACAAACAAAACAATTTAATAATAATGACTATAAAACTCCAGTCTTTCGTTTTTACTTTTAGTGGTTTATAATTTCCAAATCTTTAGCATACCTGTATGAAAATTGATATTTATTTATCTCGGAAATTTAATATAAGTTACTAATTTATGCATTGTATAAATTATTAGGAATGAAAAAAAAACTTGAAAAACTGTTTGGGTGTAGATCTGGATTTGACACAAAAAATAGTGGAACGATTTTAGTGGAATTATGAACACGAGAAGTTTAGAATATTTTTCAATTGCTAGACCAAAACAATTGTCACTAATACTTTTAAAACTAATTAAAGAGATTTACACGCAGTAAATATATCAATGCCACATAATGAATTGGCGAGGTTACAATACATCAATAAGAATACAAAATTTGGCTACTTTCTAAATAATAAATTTAATTTGTAGAATTAAAAGCGATTCCATTTCATCAATACATGATTGCTTGCATACTACAGTCAACATACGACACACACGAATCTGTTGTGATCAAAATCCATTAGTGTCTATAATTGAAAATTTATTATTACAAGTGCAAGTTCGTGAGCTTTAGAGGAAGTCTTGATATCTTTTAATTATTTACATGACTACGATATATATTTGCAGTATAGGTTATAGATTGCAGGGATCTGTATAATATTATTTTTGTTTTTATCTCTATGTTATAACTTATATAATAACATTACTGTATTTAGATAACCAACAAGTGTAGTTAATTTCCGCTATTTCAAAATGCAATATGATAATATCAGTTAATACCTTTAATTACATTATGATAATTAACACAAAGTTATGATTTTAATTAGAATGTTTGGTTCTTATCTAGAACTTTAATGTTCAACTTTTAACTTTAGAAGCCATGATGGCTCAGTTGGTAGTGTGTACGGACGCCGCGTCAATAGACGTGAGTTTGAAACCATGCAATGAGCCTGAGCTTTATAGACCATACCATGGTGGTAGGTCTTTTTCTAATGCCCACCAGACTAGTTACCGTTCTACTGTTCCGGCAGTTGCACTTGAGTGCCAGTCCCTCCATTTCGCTTAGTGTGTCCACCATCTTGGGCGACATCGTCACTTAACATCTGGTGAGATTGTGGCCATAACACTGACCATATAAAAAAGAACAAGGGTCGAAAATGATAGATACAGCAAGATTTATTTGCAGTGAAGTTGATGTTAAAAATAAATGATATTTTTTTAGTTGTGGCTATGATTTTATTTCCCAATAATAACTCATTTTAAATAAACAAAAGTATAGCCACAATTTTATATGGGAGGCTACCGCCTATCTTGTAAACGCTACGTATGCATATGTATATGTATATAATATACATATGTATATTATTAATGTGCCTATAATCTTCTCATGTTATCATCGTCGTTCCCGTGGTTCGTTGTTCCCAGTACTTACTGTTATTTTTAACGATTGTTCTGGTAATATTTTTTACGATTAGCGCATTATTTCGGAATTACCTAACGAAATTAAGGTCCGATTTGATACTTACGACTTATAATTACTATTGTAAAAAACTTTGATTTTAAAATAAGACGGGTGACATTGCCTTCGATGCTTCTAGTAAACACTAGTTCTGTACTACATCTACAACATTTTACTTAGCTACACTAGATGTTTTCACCCGTTCTAAAAGTTTTAAAAGGTATCAGTTCATTGCTTAACTTTCATCCTATGAGAATTTAATCTATGAATCAGACAATTTATGTTCGTTAGGGCAAATGCTATTATTCGAAATAACAATATAGTATAGAATAAATTTTATCACTCTAAATTGCCTTGTCGTATACTTCTAAATAGTGCGAAGATATAAGGTCAGCCATTTTCCCAGTTAGAATACTACGTAAATAACAGAATGAATGTTTTTCCAGAAAATGTTTGAAAGGAATAAATAAGAATAGTATTCATACGCATTATTTAGAAACATTAAACATCACACAAGAGTTAAAACAAGAAAATGTCCTTACTTAATAAGTAGGAAAGGTGATACCATACGCCTGGCATCGATGTCTGTGATCGTTCCTTTAGATGACTGGTGTGCTAGGCCTGCCAATAACAGCATTAGCATTGCCTGTAATGTGAGCGTTCCGCACAGATAAAGGCGAACGAATGCACCCCCTTGCCAGCCATCAGACTGACACTGCCAAGTAACTGGATACAGCACTTCCACCACCAACGCGATTAATACCAACCTGGAAGTAAAATAACAATTGAGTGACAGTTCGAGTAGATATAAATATCCCTACAACCCCATTCGGCAGTAAGTGCAGAAATGGTGATAACAAACAAGTGCCCCTTTTTTTCATGGTGTAAATGAATATCCTGATTTCCTTACGCATCGCGTAAATCGTATTACCAGAGCCCAAGTCAATGCGGGACAGATATGTGGTGACAAGCATCGTCAAATATCCACTCAAAACATCACAGAGACACAAACTTCCGTGTTGCCAGAGACCAGGTATAGCTTTCACACTTCGTCTAGTCATACCAGTTTCACTTACCAAGTTGCCTTTTAACAATTGCAAACGTAAAGAAAAAATAAATAAACGGGATGACACATGTCAAATTTGTGCCTTTGCCAGGCGCAGATCGAGTTCTCAAAAAAGGTTGTGGGCACAGCCTCCCAAAAATTAACCAAGTATGAGTTGGCGTATAAGAATGCTCAAGATTAATATAATGCATCCCTACAAATCAGATATTTATAATATATGTGGGCAAAGCTGTGGGGCAAACACTGTGGGGCAAAGTGTGGCGTCACAAGTCTATTAGGGCATGCCCATCGTGCCCACAACGATGCATCTGCGCTTGGCCTTTGCACTCATGCTAAGTCGAGTAGCGTTCGTCATACACTTACAAATACCAAAGCAAGCTACTATGAGTCGTTATCATATCTGTGTATGTGGTCCAGTTGCAATCGGGCTTTCTGTGGTGGTGGTGAAAGTGGTGAATAAAGTATTGTATAATAAAATATACAAACCATAAGTCTTAATCTTATTAAATTACTTTCAGGGTCCGTGGGTAATTTTCCGTGACTGATAATGAAACACGCTCCGTAAGCTTATCTTCACTGGCGATAATTACATATTGCTTTAGCATTATTATTCAAGCTATCTTTTTTTTTTAATTAATTTTAATGTAAGAAAGTAATACGACTTTCTTTTCTTAATACTGCAAATTATTCTACGTATGCATAAAATTTGGTAAAAACCATTCAAAATCCAAATAGTTTCTAACAATATTTTTTAATAGCATTGTATTTTTATCTACAGTTTTACACCTTATGCATACGTACCATAAGTTATATTTTTCAAATTACATCTCTATTAACATATTATATAGTTTATCCTTAAAATGTATTACGTTAAGAGATCTCTAGTAATATAACTTCAATGAGATCAATACAATAAGGGTAACTATTTTTTTTTATTGTAGGTAAACAATAAAGTTAAAATAAAATAAAATACAATAACGATTAACAAAAGACTACGAGTTCACAATACGGTAGATTATCTGACAAACATATTATAGATTTATTGCACAATTACCTAGCAACATTATAATATTATAACTCGGTCCAGTACTCAGTAGTTACAACACTGTACCAGTTAGACCTTGTAAGCAGTTTGCATCCGCATTCTGAATTTACTATAATTATTATTTCCAGTTGATGTCATTTTAAAAGTAAAGGATGGAAAGTATTTGTCACATCAACTTTCTCTACCATTAACCTATCTAAAAGAACTAAAATCATTGCTGTCTAACTGACCTGCAGGTCCATTGATAAACGCGGCAAACTAAATAAAAGTCACTGTAACAGAGTTATAACCACAAATACGATCTGTGGTGATCCAAATGGGGTACACATCCTTACTGGCCCATAGTCCTTATTCATTTTTATTTAAATAGGCCATAATCCGCTGCTGCATATTATTAGCTTCTTCTAGATTAGTCATCCACACTTCATTATACCACAAGTTAAAAGTATGTGCTACAAGGCTGGTAATCTATACAGAAGGATTGATAATCGAATATCGATGGAGTTAACATGTTTTTAAATAGAGCTCGGTTTTAGGCGAACTATATTTGCGTTGAGGTTACGGTAGTAATGACACTACGCTGTACTGTTACAAATTAATAAATAGATTATTGGTTAAAAATGATACAAATTATGCGATGTAAATATTTTGACTTATAACGGTCATAATAAAAAACTAACGCGTTAACACTGCCAGCTTCAAACAAATGTTTTTCTTGTGTTAGAAGTAGATAAAAGATAAAACGCAATAGTAACATAGTGATGGTGTGCTTTGGAGCGGGTTTGAGCTCGATAAGTTTGAACTTAACTATCGTAATACATTTATACAATGCCTTAGTACATTTTCTAATTTTCACCGCGTTGGCTATCATAATTGATAATCTTTATCTATATTCCTATTGGTTTGCTTTGAAATTATACCTGAGAATTTTAGTCCAATCTTCATTTAAACTTACCGTTACGGCATAGATTTTGACTGCGTCGTCAAATAACAGGTGCGATTATGATCATACTTTCACCAAGTAGCACAATAAAAACTCCGGTAAACAGTGTCAAAACGAAAACACGTGTTTACATACGACCAATAACTTTCAATAAAGATTATATCCAGAGTTAAACTCTAAATACCGACAGCTAAAAGACTGCACATTCTAAAACGATCTTAAGACTTGTCGTTAAATGAAAGCAGGAAAAACCAATTTTATTTTACTATTTTAATATGTATATGAAAGTACTGCTTATTACTTAATAATGACGTATTGTTGTCGTTAATAAAAGTGGTTGTAATGCTACATAGAATATATTAATCTAGACAACAAAGTAAACCAATCAAAGTTTAGTAATTTCATTGTTTAAGGGAAGTTTTTTTTTAAATCGAGTTACGTTGAATGAAGTACATATTTTATGTTGTTCTTTGAACTATGTTGCGTCTCATTTTATAAGTACACCCAAGCAATAGTTCACCTGTTGTAGTCACATACGGTATAAAGGTAATAAAATAGCGCTACTTGTGATATTAGCCATAAAATTTAATTCTACGTTAAAGGAGACAGTGAATTTATACACAGTGTACTTCAATAAAAGGACAATATTTCATTCAAATTTTATGTAACTAACATTTATATGCGTAATAGCGACATTATGTATTTTATTTATGTAGATGATAGGGCTTTTTACAATGCCCGCCTGGATAGTTACCACCCTTAAGTTGAAAATCTGGCGCCAAATACCTATAGGTTTAGGTAGCAGTTGCACTTGATAGCCAGTCCCGCCATTAGGTTTACTGTGTCAACCATCTCGGGCCACATCTTCACTTAATATCAGGCGAGATTGTAGCCAAAATACTAAAACCTATTAACTATAAAAAAGCAAAGAAACTGGCAAAAGCTACTTAATTCCTGCGTTGATAATCACACTAGGAAGAAGTGGAGGTAGCTAGAGCCAAGTTCTAATGTATAAGATATAATACTGGGAACTCCCAAAGATCATTAATATTAATTTAAATAGCTTTAATTGACTCTGTTTAAGTGATATATTGTGTGACTATTCTATGTAGTCGGTCTTATTCGTCTTATTTCTTCGGTCGGTATTCTAACAAACGTAACATTACTTTATTGGATATTTCTTTCAGGACGAAGACAACCACTAAGAACGGTTTATATCATCTTCGTTTTCGTTACAGCTTTTGTTAACAAAATTTTGTACTTAGTACTTTTTACCATGAGTGTTAAATAAAAACTATTATTATTTTATGATTACACGCGGTTAACAGGAAAAACACAAACGAAGTCAGAGGGCACCATCAAGTTGTATAATATTCCAATACTGAGTATATTTATAAATATTAACTCCTTTATTTATGAAAAAAAATGTTAGAATTGAAATATTATAATCGTAAACTTAATCTTTCTAACAGTGTATTTAAAGTAAAAGACATAGTTTACAGAGTTATTTTATGCAAACTTAGCAAGGACAGTTTGACGCAACTCAACTGGTCTTATTCAAACTTTCAAAGCTTTAAAGCATTCTTTATTATATTCTGCCTTCTAAATTATTCAAACAATCGCAACTTATTATTTTAAAATTCTGTAATTAAATTCATATATTACTATCCTATAGCGTTTTGTTTTATTTTTCGTTACTTCCCTCGATTTAAAAACAATGTAATTAATTCTTTTATGTATATAATTGGTGAAACAATTAAAATTTATAATATTTGTATGTATCCATTATGGCGTAAAAGATGACTATTTACAGTTATTAATAGATTCAAGTATAAATTGATTGTTCTATCAATAAACAGGTTTTTCTGTTTTGACAAGTCGTATGTAAAGGTAATAAATATGTGAATTTTATTATTTTTTATGTTTTCACATTTTTATTCGTTGGGATGACGTTCTTTTATATTAAAACATGAAAGATTTGCACTGTCTTCTTAAATTATATCTACATTAAACAGTAACGCTGCGTCGTGTAACTAGCAGCACAACATTTTTTTTATTGGCTGTTAGATTATACTTGAATCTTGGTGATACCAATATAAACTTCTGAGCGACAATGATGTGCCAACGAGTAATGATTCATTGCTAATTCATTGTAAATTAAAATTTATATTTATATTTTAACGTCACAAATTATGGCGATATACTGACCATACAAATCGGAATAGAAGCTCGAATATACTCGGGAATACGAGATCATCTGAGGCCGCCAGCCATTTGCGCCCGAGCAGCCGGAGCGCTGGCATCCTGTAACAATATATAATTAAATTAATATATAAACCGAACACTATCAGGCTGGGCGACTAAGTAGTGGTGATGCAATCGAAAACCATGGAACGATAAGTTTAGATAAACAATGTTACTGAAACTTAGATATTTTGAATATTATGTTGGATGTAAAAGTCCAGATATGCTACCACTAAGCCAACATTATCGCGGTAAATTGCCATGATAAACTGCAGTTCGAGTACTTATTACTGTAAACATTTATTTGGTTTACTAAAACGGTCAAGGCATACAAGATCTATGTGACGCAACAAACTGGTCTAAATTAATGTAAATTGTAAAAGATTGTAGTGATAAAAGGAAGTTAATTATAGGACAAAGGCTGACTGTGACAAGCGGAAAAAGAGATATTATTTCATATTATGTTTTACCCAGAAATAAAATTACGGTGATGTTATGATACACCTCAATAAGTAGGTACGTAAAATGTATTAACCTTCAGATAAATTAAAGCATTATTTGTGTTATACTATTATACGATTACTAGATTAAATTTATTAAAAAATAAATAAAACGTTTCATTCTTCAAACCAAGCAACTTAACATGTTTCCTTCTATTATCGGAAATTAAAACTTCGTTGCAAAATTGCCTGTTTACCTATTCATTCTTTTGCGTAACTCGGTCAAGTCTTTCATTGAAATTTACCATTAGCGCGTATTTGTAAGAAAATGTCTTATAGATAACTACTTTTGTAATAAGTTCAAGTAATCTATTTATAGCAGGGGCTCCCAATCTTTTTCAGTTTGCGGCGCACATACATGTTTACTATTTTGTCGCTGCCCACTAGCCTATCTAGCTGGTCGAAATAGATAGGGACAATGATAAGAGAATGGTAAAGAGAATCTCTTCACGGCGCTCTTATTCCCTCTCTACGGCGCAAACATCTTATCAATATTTTACAAAAAAACGTGAATTCATTTGAATAATAAACGGTAACATTGAAGTTCGTCCAAAACACTGCGCGCATCGATCTATTGTTTCAGCATTCTTTTAATAGCTGGCTGTAAAACTGTCACAGTAAACAATTTGATTGACTGGTGTTATATTACAATTTAAATATATATTTTATGATTATTTCAACTTTTGATATTTATTGTAGAAGAGTATCCGATGTAAATTATGTAACGAATAAGGCGATTAGTGTAGATTATGTAACGAAATAGCTGTTAGATTGAGACATTCTTAACTACGTAGGTATACTGTCCATTTGATTAAATATGGAGAGGATTATACTCATTGCAAAATTAAAAGAAAATGTTTTTTCTAAATAGCACGGTAAAGTGATACAGTGCATATCTGGTGGCAAGCACAGTACAGCTAAAAACAGTAGTGACTACCGAGAGATTAGTAGTCCATCGTGTTTTTTACATTATACCATCCGCCTATTTACCCTAAATAAAACTGAAAAAAGGGAAATATTATCTACACATATAACAAAATATAAATGAGCTGAGTGCCGAGAACACTGTAATGGCATTAAGAAAGTATGGTTCAAAATTTCATTACAGTTTACTTTTCTTGTCTTTAAATAATTTCTTACTTTGTCCTTATTTTAAGTGATAATCTAGGTGCGCAATTCTTATCATTGTAAACCGGTAGTCAATAACAACAAGATAGCTCTGTAAATATGAAAACGTGATTAAGCTTCCAGCAGCAGCAATTCAAATAGTTATACCGGCCATACTAATATAATGCTTACATAGTTGAAAATATACAAAACATAATTCCAAGCCAGAGAAATCGCAGGTATAACAACTAGTAGGTACTAAATATAGTCATAACCATGATGTCTTAAAAAATCAAAGTTTTTTTTTTATTAATTTGCACGTTCATTATTTACCAATTTATTGGTAATTTCGGCACGCACTTTTGTGACAAGGATGTATGACATAAACTATAAATTTTAAGGCCAGTTATGAATGTTCAATAAAATTGTCTACATACTTATTACACCATCTTATTATATATATAGTTAATCAATTCAATACAACATAGTTATTTATCGCTATAAAACAACAGGCTGAAAATCGTGATAAGGTATAAGTGCAGAATAAAAACATCGGTAAATCGATAAATTATTTACAAGGGTAAAAACTTGTCGTGAGGTAGGTAATCAGTAACTTAACTGCACGGAAAGATTAAATCTATTAATCGTCAGAAGCAGTTGCGTATGCGATCTCATTCCACGTACACTGACCCGACCAAGGTATTTCGGGAATACATGTTCGAAGCCAAACTTTTTGCACTTTATTTACTCAAATTCCCGATAATTAGATTCCGGTCACTGAGCAAAGTGTTTTTATAAATGAATGTTTCCAGGGCATTATTATTAGGATTGCCTCGGTTATGTTGCTTATTGTAAACGTTTAGGAATATACGAGTAGAGGCATTTCGCATGTTAGCTCGTGCAAAAAATACTCTATAATCTTTTAATACATATATAATTTATGTAACAGCTAAAATTAGCTTTAAAGCTATTACGTGATAGACCGGACAGTTTTATCCTTCACATAATAAACAACGTCTGCACAAACCCGAGATACTAATTTATTTTGTGTAAATATCGTTAAAAATTACATGTATTTGTTTAGTTTTTTTTTGTATATAAGTTATAGAGATATTTTATACGCATTTTGAACTTATTTGTATGAGTCCTTTTTATATATATTTTTATATAGTTAAGGTTTAGCGTTATGGCCATAATCTCACATGATCTTAAGTGACGATACAGCCCAAGTTAGTAGACACGCTAAACCTGTGGAGAAAGAGGCTCAAAAGTGCAACCGCCGGATCTATTACTATTTGGCGGCAGATTTTCAACTTGAGGGTGGTAGCTAGTCAGGAGGGTCTAAGAAAAGGCCTACCACTATGCAAATTAAATTATTATTAATCATATAATTATTGTCAATTTATATAAGAACAATTGAGCAAATTTTGTGGTGTAATTTGAATGATATCATAACTCTGTAATATTTTCTATGCTGTACTGCTATTATTTCAAAGCTCATTGATGATATTTCTGGTATTTTTTTCGTCTATTTTACACCAAAGTCACATAAATATATACCATAATACTTTTTAGAAATTATTTACTTTTCAGAAAATTATAGCTATACTGCGTCGCAGTTTGTATCACAGAATTAGATACATTTTAGTAAAAATAATATTAACTTCTAAATAGCAATTAAAAAAAGTGGAGCTGTATATATCTATATATGCATAATCAAATGTGTGTGTGTGTTTTTATGTTCCTTATCAATACTGTATGTTCCTTAAAGAGTCATTATAATGTTTATGTGATCTAGAAGAATAGGGAAGTAAATAAAAATTAACGGTTTAATGTTAAGAATATAGCTTACTTCCATATTATTGTATTACTCTTTGTTATTTGATCATCACAATTTACAAATATCCGTTAAGGTTAGCGAGTTCTATAGCTAAGGAATAATATCTGAACGTTATCTTAGTAATTTTCTCCGGAAAAGGTATTTATCTAATAGTGAGATATTTCTGAAATATTATTATTTTTATTACTATAAAATCTGCAATTGTAATTATAAATTGCAGATGTTGTGTCATCGAACGAAATATTGGTAAAAGTTATTATAATTCGACGCAGCCATGTATAATCATAAAATCTATATACAATCTATATATAATCTACAAAACACCAACGAATAAAAGCTTGATTATACATATTTAATTTTCAGAAAAGTACTTCTCTTGCGAGTCATTCAGTAAATATCAGGTCTCAAGTAGTAAAACCTTAATCAACATATAAATTTATAAACTCAATAATAGACAGCTTCCCGGTACCAAATAGAAACTATTACCGTGTTAACCACACATTTTTAACGACATTAATAAATACTGGGAAAAGCGATGTCAAAATTCCTTAGTGTGGACGATTAAATCATGTGTTTCTTTATATATGTAAGTAGGTAAGTCACTTGGGTAGGAAGATTGTTTTCGTTTATGGTTTGAGTTAGAATTAACATCAATGGAACACCAACGCGTTAAAAATTATGGAATTAACCATACAAATGTGTAGAACACAATGACAGACTGTTCAAAACTGTAGTCATAATATTAATAAGCTTATTTCAGCAACTGTGTATTATATAGGTTGATTTTAAAACCAAACAATCACCCATTGCTAGTTTTTGGCTTTCTACATGGAGTTTGTTGAACGCAGGTGTCCCGTCATTATTTGATTGAATTATTAATTCTATTTTACTACTCAGTAAATATTTGTTTTTGTTATAGCACAAAAAAATAACATAAGCAATTAAGCATTGTACTTATTGATTTCGCGAAGTATATTTCATATTCATACTTAACCATTTTATAAAAAAATTATAAACGATATTTTAGTATTAATCACTTGATTTAACAACAAACAATATTATTTGTTTGAGAAAATGCGACAGCGGTTTTAAAATAATTTACCTTTATTTAATAGTTGCCAATATTAGGATGTTGTTTTAATAGCTTTTACGACTCGTGATATCCGTTTTTTTCCAATAATTACACCTTTTTACATAAAACTTAAAATTGTCCATTGTGTTGGGAGTTTTTTTTGGTTTGAAATAGTTGGCCATGCAGTTCACTATCGGATGAGACCAAATAGTGACCCAATAATAGTCAGAATTTTCCCCAAAAAATATTCAAGCAGTTTTATTCCGAAATGGCGCACTTTCGACCCCTACATGATGGGGGTTAAATTACTCCTCTATAGATTCACCAGATTCGCGTCCCAAATGGAATACGAGCAATTACAAATCACCTGTATAGTCTACTTTTTTTTAAGTTTTTACTACTTAATAATACTTAATTAGGCACTTGTGGTAAGTGCTTGGTTTTAAATAAAAAAGAATAATGGTTCGTAGATTTTTAGTTTAAGAGTTTGGGCACTGCGTCCTCTATACTTCCCAGATTGTTAATAAACTGCTCCCAGAGTCCTAACAAACGATGACCAAAGGTATATTTTGACTGACTATTAATTTAAAAAAATAATTTCTTTGTCGCACGTGTTCTATCGTCTGCAATGAAATATACCATATATCTCTTAAATAAAAAAGATTTCTCAAAATAGATTGTATATTATTACTAATGCTTAACGCCAACGTAAAGATTCGTCTAGTATGTGTAGGAAGGATAAATAAACTCATAGATTGCCTAATCAATGTTTTATTACTTGATTTACGTAGTAATTTACAGTTAATAGTATTTTTATACGTAATAAAAATGTCTGCTGTCGAATATCCCAAAAGTTTATTACATTGGTTCACTTATGTAATGAGATACGCTAATAAGAAATGCTAAAATATATAGTAGAGCTATGTTACATGGATTGTTGTAACATGGACTTTACTTCATGACTAATTCTGTGCCCGCAACTTCGCGTGGAACTAAAATTATTGAATAATTTTTGCTTGTTTTTGTAACTTTTTTCAAAACAGCTTTGTACCTTTTTTAGTAGTCTGATGTTAAATATCCTAAAGCCTTCCTTAATGATTGATCTATGAAATACATAGGGAATATTTGAGATCCGACTGATAGTTCCTGAGATTAGCGCGTTCGAACGAACAAACATATTTTTCGCTTTATAATATTAACTTAGATTTCTAACCGTTCAGTCACCGCAAGTCATGTTATAAAAATTTTGCCGACTTCAATTACATTTATTGAGATTAATTATTGAAAATATATATTTAGCAAAATAAAAAGTAACGGTGACTAGCGCCGGGTGAGTCCCACATAAACTTCCCAGGCCCCCCGGGCTGGGAGGGTATGCGTTCATCCATTTCCGCATGAAAAAAAAACCTATACCAGTAATACTAATACAGTATTACTATACAGTACCTATACAGTACAGTAACCTATACAGTAATACTAATAGTAATGAAAGAATTTTCAAAATCGAATCAGTTGTAGGTACCGGAGATTAACCCGAACATCCAATCTCACAACCTTTAACTTTTTGTAATATTAGTGTAGATAATGAAACTAAAAATGAGTTGATCATTTGACCTTAGACTGTTTTATCTAACGCTTTTTCAACATTATAGTGTTAAAATATAATTAGCTTTACAAACAGTAATTATAATAGACGTTTTTGTGTTATAAATAAATATTATTAATTATATGTATATTGTATTAATAATTTGTGCCCTAATTTATTTGCCAAAAAGACAAAATATATAAAAATATGATGATGATATAGTTTGATTTTTTACTTCAAAAAAGTGATAATATTATCCTATTTTTGAGAAAAAAAACGATTTGAATTAATTTATGGAAATTTTTTTCGTACTGAAATTGTATTATGTGGACACAGCATATTTTACATTTTATTATCTGCTTAATTTTGTGAGTTGTATACCCCAAAAATTTGTCACTATGAAAGGCTACATATGAGTAAAATAGATGTAAGTACATATTTCTGGTAGCCCAATATACACTTGCTAATCCACAAACGTCGCAAGTCGAAAGTATAATTATGGCCAGTTTTACACCTAGTACATAAAAGTTGAGATTCAGCCTGGCAAAATGGTGGTGTTTTATCACCCAAATAAACGAATTTAGATGAACGTAAAGCAGTACTGAGATCACTTGTAGCATAAATGACATAGTATTAATAGTATTAGTATTTCGCCTGTATATGTCGAAAGTGCATCGTGGTAGGGCTTATTCTAATACCGTGCCTGGCTAGTTATCATCTAGGTGTATTCCTGCAGTGTACTTGAAAGCCAGTCCTGTGATTGGCTTTCCATGCCCATCATTTTGGGCCACATCATAACTTAACATCACACGAGAACGAGGCCATAACGCTTAACACACTATCAAAACGATTGACGTAGTGTCTTAACTAAAAACCTGCACCATACAAGACACAACTTAATTTTTTATCATAGTAAATATGTATGTAATAAGAAGTTGCAATAATTGCCGTAGATTTGACCGGTTTTGCCTTTACCACAAGAGCATTTAAATTTGTTGACGTCATTGAGGTATGTCGGCCTTATTCTATATTGGTATATTTACTTATTCTGTGTGTAAAAGGCTTATATTACACTTAAAAAAGTGTACGATTTTAACGTCAATCTATTATGTATAAATTCATCTGGCTATTAAAGCTGTAATGGTTTTTTTATCTTTTATACAAAATTGCATTTTAGATTTCTGCAACATAATAATATGATACATGATTTCATCAAAAGTAAAGTCCAGTATTCTTATTAAATGAGCCTTGTTAATAATAGTCACAAGTAAGGACATCATATCTTAAAGACATAATAAACCAAGTACTTTCTTTAGATATAAAATATTGCTTAATTCATAGTACAATGCATAGTTTAGTAAATATTTATATAGGTACAACGTTTATTTAATGATCGAATAATTTAATCGAATAATTTAATGATCGAATAAATTAAATGGTAAACACAATCTAACTCACAAAAATGTGCCTTTAGGCATGCCGCTATCGCGGAACATTAATTTTACATAGTATAAATTGTTTTGTCTAGGATAAAATATATTTTTTAGTTATACGTATTTTTCTGTTTATTTTTATTATAAAGAGAATTAACTGATTATATGTACCATTATTCACATAATAGTTGAAATTTAATCATAATAGTAATTAAAAATCTTGAACAAAATCTTGTAAAAAAAGGAAAAAAAATGATACTTTTTTTTGTATTAATAAGACTAAAGGTACATAACAAAACAAGAAAAAACAAAATCTGTTCACAAACAGAAGAAACAGAATTTAAATCGATATTTTGTATTAAAATTAGAGTCACCAAATCAAAGACGAGATTACCTTAATCTCGATTAGTTTCGGCGCTGGCAAGTTCCATACAAAGTGTTATTTTATTTCTTTTAGTGACAGTGGCACCGCCGCAACCATGAAATACTATTCATGTTGTTTTTAGTTACAATCACTACTACTTTTATATACATGACACCAAATTTGTTTTATTTCACTAACAAACTTATTTTGGATCTTTTGCTAAATTATACTAAAAAATAATAAGATGGAGTTATGTACTATTCAGATATTACATTATGTCTATCTTGCTTACTTTTTAGTAGAGATATCGAGTCTCCAGCCGTACTACATCAAAATTTCAATCCCTTGCGATTTGCATTGCAATTGAACCCTATGAACTTCCAACACAGCTTTTATTCCAGGTGTTTATGTCTATACATTATATCTTTGAAATTAGTCTTGAAATTATTAAGATAAGCAGTCAGAATAAGGATAAAGTAGTTAAGGCAGCCATGACGTCAATCTACCCACAATCCGCTAATAAGCGAGTAAAAATTGCGACTAAAGATCAACTGTTCTACGTACTGAATAAGAAAAATATATAATACAGTGTTTTAAAGTAACAAACAAGACAAAAAATTATATGGTATTCTCATTTAAATAATTCCAAAATCTAAGAATAAAACACCCATAACATATAATTTCTTTAACTTTTTATATAATCATAATAATTTCTTTTTCATAATAATCTGCACTTTCGTAGTGAAATATTAAACAATGAAATTAGGAATGGTAATTAGTTTTACTAGTGGAATAGTATTAACCAAAATAATTCATATTAGGCTAAGCAAAAACGCAATATACACATGAATTCTTTAAGAATTTCAATAAAACATTAAGATTATTTAAAATATTATTCCAGTTAATATAAAAATGAAAGTTGCTGTTCAGAATTAATTGATATGTATGTATGAATGAATAATATTGATTAGCCGGGCCTTCATTCACATAAAATTAAATATTATTTAATACTTAATCCCCGTTTCTGTATTTTTTTTCAATACTGCTTTACTTCTATTGACGCTAGCGTGATGTTAAATAGCCTAAATCCTACTTCAAAGATTGCTCTATCAAATACAAAAATAATTTTTGACACCTGACTGGCAGCTCCTAAGATTAGCAAAACAAGTAAATTTTCCGCTTTATAATGTTAATATAGATATAAATGTAAATGCACACAACAGTATTAAGCACTAAAGGAATTAAAAGAAACCAATGAGCTGCAAATTATGCTAACAAAAACCACTAAACATATAAAGTAAAGTCGAAAACTTAATTCTTAACTCTTTATTTCACATTAAGTTTGAGTTAATTAATTTTATAACAATATAGTGAACGGACAGCTAAAATTGTACAAAATATAATATTGAAATCCTCGAAAAAATACAATATTATTATAACGGGATTTCATCACGAAGTGTCCAATTTAATATAAGTCATTATGGTGGCGGAAACAATACAAGTACCAAATACAATACATAAAATTATAATTTCATCAAAATAACAAATAAATGTCTAAAGTAGTTATTAAACTTCTACGTTAGTGAAGATAATTGTATTGGAATAAACTATAAAAACATTATATATCTCAATGAAGTAATATTGATTGAAATACAGACAGTGTATTTTAGTTTCTATATATTTTTATTAAACATGTAAATAGTGGGCTAATTGTTAAAAGTTAGAGAGAACATATTTATGTAAAAGTAGAATATACGCTTAAGAGTGTAGAGATGTAAAAGTAAAGATTGGATCAAATTGGATAATTTGCGATTCTTTCCATTATCGTTTTAAACTTTGTAACCATTTCAGCTACATCTGAGATTACTGTCACGTATGTACATTACGAGACCTTTATTACCAGTAACAATGCAATTCAAGTTTATTCGTAACGTTTAAAATACAAGAACTGTAATAACAGCAATGGTCGTAGTAAAGACCAAGGTTAATTCGATTTTACCGATCTTACAATCAAGGTAGATAATACTGGGTACACTTGACTTCAATAATACCTATATCTAAGTAAATATCTTGTACATAGATAGCCGACGTAGATGATCGTGGACGCATCCTTCTTTCTGAAAAGATAGGTTCTCACTGCATAGCAGTCACGGTGTTTATTTTTAACTAAATTATAGACGTAAGTACAAAAAGATACAAGTAAATTGTTACACTTAATTTTGAACGTACATAATTCTACTTGCGCTGACACTGTCCTTAATTGTGTCCCATTTTCAGATGTTGAGCAAGAAATAGTAACTCCAAGTCTTACATTCCGTTCATTCTGTAATATTAAACTACAAAGCAATCTATCAGTTAAACTTTTTTTTCGTGTTACGAAATATATGTATACATTATGGAAAAAATCAGTGGGACATGGACGCTTAGCTAGTTAGCTGTGCTAGGAGTAACTAAAATAAAAAAAAAAATAACATTCACGAGGTTATTGTACCACTTGAAGAATGCTAAGAATTAAATCTGTCTAATAAATATTACATTTTAATATGAAAGAAGACCATGAAATTAAACTAAATTTCCTTTGTTTTTGCAAACTATTACCTGGACAACAAATAATTTGCAATTATTATTTTCATACTATATTTTAAGGAATCAACTCAATGTCATACTGTTACTTGAAATGAGATCCTCGTACATAGATTTAGTCTTTTCATAAATACATTTCTGCTATGTTGTGATGATTTTTCATTATAACACCTTTAGACTCAATTCTTAACTTTTGTACAACTCTCTACGGCTCATATGACTTTTTACGTGTCCCAGTAAAAAAAGTCTTACGACTTATGTTTGTGGACGTTTGATTGTACCATTCGTACTACCTATCCAATATTAAAGTAAAGTAGTTATTCAATTCCATTTTTGGCAAGAGCATTATCTTGTTTAAATATGACGCTATTTTACTCCTTCACTGATAGACAGTTGAATTCATTTCTTAGAACTAATGTTCAGATGTATCTTACAGTTTTCAAATATTCTTCAAACACATTAACTAAAATATAAATGAAAGAAAATCGAACTCGTTCGTTGGTTTTATAAGATGGACTTTTTCGAAACCAATAATGATTATAAAATCTATTTATTGTCCAAGAACCTATGTACTGTTCAAGAAAATTATTGGATTGCGAGCTATTTCAGTACGATTTCCTTGAAAGAAGTCGTCTATATACCTAGTACATTTTTTTAACTAATCGCCCATCACTATAACATTTGTATTTATACTTTTTCAAAACACTAAGAATACAAGTACAACAGTCACTTAACTCTTTAGCAAATTCCCTAACTTATTATTTTAGATAATCTTGCTCCTTATTACGTATTTACGAATACAAAGTAAAATTACTAAAAATAATACAGAATACGAATTTATCATTTCGAAGCAAATATTTAATGTAGATCATAGGATTCTTGAGACAGATAAGCTTTAACAAAAAAAATCTGAAAGCCGTTGTTGTTATGAAAAAAAAGAACAAAAGCTTTTATGCATAAAGTAAAATTTAGTATCTTCAATATTTAATGTAGTTCTGCTTCATGTCACATTTTGTATAATTTTACCTATGAACAAAGTTAAAACTTTTCAATAATATTGAAGAATGTAGAATATAACTATGCATATATCATCATTTGAGTTCATACTCGAATGATGAATACTGATAACCAAAAGCTAATCATCAATATAATATTTTTCAGCGTTCCTTCTACTTATGTACAAATGTCTGTAATTTATCTATAATTTTGATACATTACACGGATAACATTGACCAAAATATTTAGACATTCTAAAAAAGCATTTATGATAATACATTTTGATATAAGACTAAATATGTAGTAATTTCTCATAACCGATAAATTAATTATGCACGTAGTTAGAAAATATACTTCAGTTACCGTAGACTATGGACGATGGTAACATGAAAGATAACACTGGCGTGTTATTAAGCTGGCTTCCCCAAGGAGCTTTCAAAACTGTACTCAATACAGGAACACATCACATGGTTATTTGTATGCGAACTTGTATAAAGTAAAGGTATTATCAAGTATTATGTACCCCGGCATTTAAGTTGAGAGAAATCTGCAAAGAAATTTTTTAGCACTATTTGAAGAGCGTTGTACTGACGGTTCTTCATAGACCGGTTTTCAGTATGTTCTAGTGTTGGCCAAAATCAGTCTTGGTCCTGTTCTTGCGTTTTTGCAAGACCAATACCAAGACAAAGGACCGCCTAATTATAGTAAGACCAAGACAAAGACTGGACCCTGCAAGTCAACTAAGCCAGCGAGAATCTTGCGATCTCGTAGTTAATTCAAAGACATTCGTTTGCGCTGTTGATACCTCGTAGGTACTGCAGTAATATTATTAGTAAATGAAATGTCGAGTTGTAGATAACTTCCTTTGGCTCCTCCGCAGAACTACACTGCCGCTAAATGAAGTAATTGTATACATCAGTGCAATTTACCATTGGATATTGTCTTGTGGCTGCGACACAGTAATAGTAATTTAGCCGATATTGTGTATTTTGTTTCTGTGTAATATGTTTTGGTTCTATCAATAAATTTATTTATTATTATTTATTAGATATTGAAGTAACCAACTGATAATAGACTTATAGCTAATTTCTGGGACGCTTTCTAGGAGCTAACAAGATGCGCCATCAGATACAAAGTTTCAAACAAAACTCTCGTTCTGGCAATACAAGAGAACCTGCTTATTACAATTACGATCATTGTCATAACACATAACTCAATGCATAAATTGCTTGTATTTTAACAAAAACAACACACAAAAGTGTTATTTTTTCTAAATTTTCTCAATCTTTCGACTTTGTTTTTCTAATGAATGCTTAATTTTTACACCGTCGAATACTTCTTCACTAGAGAACGTATTTCTCAACCAAACAGCACGTTTAAGTAATTTCCTAATGATTCAGAAGGATCTTAGGATAATTTTCAAAATACATTCTGTAAAGCAGACGGTCAGCATCGAACCACATGAACAATCTTTCATTTATTTATATATTTTAATTTCGTTCATATTTCGAACAATATCGGTTGCCATTATTTAAAAATACTTTTTAAAGAAGACAGCAATTATCTTAAAGGTGGTGTTGTCTAACCTCTTATCTAGAACAAACGATATTTAATGGCAATACCGACTACATGAACGTTAAAGTACCTACTCGGCATATTATGCTTGTATAAATTTTATGGGCGGAATATATATGCTAAATAATTACCCAATAATATCATTAAAAAACCGTACATACATATGAAGGTACTTATGTTTCAAAGACTATAGTCTATTCAGCAAAGTTTAAAAGGAACATAATAGTATAGTTACACTTATTGCATCAATAAATATTATGGTCTTACATACTTACAGAATTGTATAACATGTGTATCATAACATAGTCATAGCTGTTTTATATCCGCCGCTCTCATGATAAGGGGCACAGACATTCTAAAGAATAAATTTTCAGGTGGTCAGAACGATTGTCGTTAGATTGTATTGACCTCGTAAAAAATATTGTAGTAGTAAGGGGAAGTTGATATTAGAATAATGTGTTGTAATAATAGTATCAATATAGCTTCATATTTGACTGTACACACATTTACTATACATCAGCTTCTATTGTATATATAGCTATTAGGTACACGGATACAGCAGGAAACGTACCTAAGTAAGTTTCATTGAATATATAGCACTAGGCTAATAGATACTTGCAAGACTTACGAGACTCTTGCTGTAAGACCGAGACCAAGACCATGATCGAAAGCGCAATACCAAGACCAATGACTTAACTGATGCTCAAAACCTCTTCAAATATACCCTTTAATATTAAAGTTTTAGTGGGCGATCTTCTTGTCAAGTAGATCGATCGATAGAAGGTTCGATTTGTTGAACTTTGATCAAATCAGATCCACTATGAATTTGTGTGGCCTCAACGGAAATCGATCTCACGACCACTGTGACTTTAGGCAAAGACTTAAAAGACTTTAGACCTTGATAAAGGAGACGGTCGTTCTCAAGGATGACAAGCTTATTCTTTGACGAAAAGTATGTGCGATGAGATAAGTTTATTCTAATCAATCAACATCAAGAAAACACTTTGATATTTACCGCCGGCACTGTATTAATTAGATACTCTATTCTAAAGTTTTACAATCTAAAGCTGTAGTAAATTACGCTTCGTGGTTTCTATATTGTCGAACAGCGATTTAATTTAATTTGAGTTTCTATATAAAATTAGCTGATCACATGTACTATTACCAGACGTGGTGTAGATACATGTAAAGTATATGGTATAGAGAAACAGGATAGTTATAAGCAGTATGTATTGTTAGTATTTGAAAACATATCTCTCGAGGGCTAAATATTACAATTACATTTATAAGTAACGATATATGTCTGAACAAATACAAGGTATTATTAGGGCAAGGTGTTTCTATTTAGGTTGTGATCCTATAAGGAATTTGAGATTCGAACATAAGTCTAAGGCAGTCACGTTAACTAATTGGCACAGTCATACAAAGAAATTTGACATTAATTTTCGTTGTCATAAACAGTAATTTGATATCTTGAGAATAGAATTTTTAAGTTATTGTTGCCTAGTGCGTTCGTGCCTTGAATAAGAATAATGACTGTTTCAGGAAAACGCTATATTCGTATCCCCGTTCTCTGTGCTTGCATTTCCGAAGGACATCAATAAATTATTTTAAAGCACTGACAGTAATCCAGTTGAGAGTCTCGTCTCAGAGCGTGCGCTCTGAATACGTACGTAAAGCTGGTCTTTAAATAGATATTCTATTTAACATAGTTGCATTGAAAAGCTAGTGTTACAATCTTGGTATTACTTTATTTTAACTTTGAAACTAAAATTGATCATCAGAAAATATTTACTTGAGATGGATAAACCATATTTACCAATAATTTCGAACTGGTCCAAATAAAGTCATCGAGAACTGAATTAATATGTTGTATGTAATCATAACATGCATATGCTAAATGCTAATATTGCAAACTATCATGAAGGTACGAGTTGACCTGTATAAATATTTTGATGGTTGAGCAATACAAAGTAGTAAATTAGTTACAATAAATAAATTGGAAGAATTCTTGAGTTAGTGTAATTTTGTTTTATAGTTTTAAATATATTTTAATGTGTATTTTCTGTTAATGAAGATAATACACATTATAAAAATCCTTTATCCAACTTTTGGCTTGTGGGATGTTTTGAAGTATAGAGGTCGCAAGTATGATTCCACCGATAGTAATTATATCATTGTACGTAAAATATATCAGTTATACGTTTATAGTGATAAAAAGTAAACTTAGTTTGAAATAAAATGAATGTGTGTACAATCACGGTTCCATATATAAAAAGTATAAATATTTAACATAATCAGGAAACTTTGCCCGACAGATTTTATAAGGGTTTCTTAATATGATTATTAGGTTATAGAAAAAATAAGAAAATACTATAAATTCCAACATATTCCAGACGGACACGAATCAATTTCCGTCACTATCTAATAACAGCTTTAACCAGATACAATAATAAAATGTTAACAAGGAACTTGTCTTTTAAAATAACTTTATAAAATTTAAAGATTTCTTCGGAAGGCAGCGTTCTTTTGACAAAAAATGCAAGATCGCGATTGACGTCACGGTAGGGTCGTTGTACAGTTTTACCGCATTTATCTATATTCTGCAGGGATGTATGACGTGGTGCTGTAACGTAAGACGCCTAAAGGTTTTATGTTATATTTTACCTGCGACTTTATATTTAGACGTGGAAGATATTATTAATTATACATTTTATAGAATGTACTAGTAAAATATAATACCCATTAGTTATACGAATATAGTTTTTAGAAAATATTTATTTAATTACATCGTTTTACGTTATTATAGTTAATTATGCGCTCACAGAAAAATTCATTTGTGAGTTGATTCTGAATAATGCTGGAATTATATATTTATACTGATTGGGAAAAAAAGGTTATCATTTTACATTACCACGTCAAATATATTCAATAAAACTTTTTTTAAAAATTGTGTGATACGGTTTCTAATCTTGGAAAATAAATGTTTTGAATTAGTACATATTACTTATAGTCACAAAAAACAGTGTTCCTACAATTTTTTTGCATATAAATAATGAACAATAGTATTTTCAAATGTTAGTAGTAATCATACATTTTTTAAACGAGTTTACAAACTGTTACCATATTTAATATATGTATTTGTTTTATCGAGACTTTGGTAACGATGAGTAATGTTTTGGTTAAAAACCGAAAGAATAGGATAACATCTTCCTAATCATTAAGTAGGATTAGATAGTTTATTATTGCCAAAAGCCCTTGGTATTCCGAATTATCATTCAATACATATTTTATTTCCTGGATGCAAAATTTCGTTTTACATTTCCAACGCTAATCTAATTTCATCCAAATAACATTGCTTATATCCACTCTGAATATTTTATGCTTTAAGCAATGACGGCAGACAACATGCGATGAGGTGCAATATTAGGAAGATCATTAATACTTTCATCTGACATAGAGTTGAGTTGAATTGAATATTCTAAACATATAGATTCAGTAAGCTTTACTAAATAGTAGTCGTTATGAATTAACGCTTCAGGAGTGAATAGACTAACGCTTATAATATGTTAAGTAAAACTTAAAACTAATTGCTTCCAAATTATTTTTATTTAAATTAAATTATTTCCTTTTGATAGTACTGAAAATATTACATAAAGAGAACATTCACTTTCTGTATTTAGTTTAAATATTTACATAATTTAGAACATGGTCGAAGATGGTAATTTGCATTTATATACAAGTGCAATTGTCGGACAAATTTCTAATTTTCATTATCAAATTTCCGACGTGATAGTCGTAGAAACCGTCCTATTATCGTCATACCACGATGCTTTTAAACCGAAAACAAATGTTTACTATACACATCAAACCCTAATCTTTCGACTTTTATTAATTAAAACTCCTTTTATTTCTTAACTTTTACGATATGTAACAAAATACGAGTTAACTATTTTGCGAACTATTTTGTCTAACCGATAAATTAATACCATAATATAATGTTTTGTCTCAATATAAGAAATTATGTTATGACATTTATTGTACAGGATTATAACATCGTTCGACAGTATAATATTAATTAGTTAATTGATTGAGAGAGCCGCGTGGACGGTGGTCGATACTGATCGAGCACGATCCAATTAATTCAATTAAACCGAGTACAAACATTCATTAGCTTAAGTTGCACGACACGATGAACCCTTATTTTCATTGTGTATACTCAAATTAATTAATGTTTAGTATTTAAAGGTGTGATAGGATATACTGGCATTGTTATTACTATATTTACTAATATGATTTTTTCGTACGCTCTCTCAATTGTTTGTCTGCGATAGGCGATGTTCAAGCCGCGAAGATAATGCCACGGTAAGGCTGGTACCTCGATTTGTCAATGTATGTACGAACTATGACCGTTACTCGACTAAAGTTTTTTTTTTATATTTTATAGGTTTAGTGTTATGATCACAATCTCACAACTGCCGGAACACACCTAGAGGTATTAGGCGGAAAATTTTCAATTTTCAACTTCAGCACCATGCAAATGTTTCGAGAAAGACACTAGTATTTGTCAGTAGGAGGCTAACATAAGCCGCTGCCTACATTGTAAACATGTGAGATATCTCAGGGAAAAGCGATACATTGCTATGTGCCTTTACATAGACAAAGGTTTTTTAATCAGTACAAAATACACTTTTTGATCATAACCATTATTCATTTAATTTGAACCGATAGGTCAATAAACTTTTAGTGTAAAAGTGTTTGTAAGCGTAGACATATCGCGCTATCCACAAATACAAATTGTTGCACGTTTCGCAATCTACAATAATAATTTGGTATCTAGCATATGATAAAACTTATTTTATTGTGCTATTACGTTAATATTATTATTTTCTTATAAATATTTTTTTTTGTTGAAATTGTTTTACAAATGCCGTGTTATGTTTCAGAACCATTATACCACTGTTTTACGAGTATTAAATAATAAACCACATAAGTGGGATGTACTTTAATCCAATTACTTTAGTAGTGTGACTGTAAGAACGACATAAATAAAAAAAGTTATAATAGATTATATTTGCATCATAAGTATAAAATAACAACTCTCTAACAAAAAAAATACACTTTGTATCATCTACGTAATATTATAATACAGTTGTTGACGTCTTGGCGAACCTACCCACGCCGTCTCAGAATCTGATTACCTTGCATAATGGGATTTTTATCAATGGCCAAAGGTCAGATGTAAAAATGAAATCAATATCAGAGAGAAATAATAATATCTCACTGTACTTCTATCTAAAATTAGATTTCCAAAGAGATAGATTCCATCTCACTGTTTAATTAAACGAACACAAGGATCTTAAAAGACTACGTTAGTTAGAATATTCTCTGATTTGTCAACATAATAATGTTATATGAGCTTACGTATATTTTAAAAAGTCATTGTATACATTTTGACACCATTAACGTAACGTTATACATTTAGTTGGTTCAACTTTATCAGTTTTCTACAAACCAAACAAAAAAAATAGTCTAATAAAAACATATTGACATGAGTAGTTTATATTATGCCTTCTTCAATATGATACATGTAGGCATTCGTAATACTACAGAGTCAAAAAATATTTTAGAATTAATAATAAAACAAGATCACATAATAGTAGCGTCTTATGTTAGAATATTCATGTTTTGTGTTATATGTGGCCGCTCGTTGCTTATTCTACTGCGTTAAAACTATGTACTTACTGTCATTATAATTGTTGCCATCTGCAAAAAAATACTGACAACAATAGATAGAGGCTGAGCAGTAATCAAAATTATAATTGATTAAATAAGCGTTTTAATTAATCTACATAAGACTACACATTTCTTTTTTTATAAATCAAAGAATAGCTGTAATCGCAAACATTTCATATTTTATTCTAACGTAGGTAGAATACATTCACTAGTACTCGGAAAACATTTCAAATATTTAATTAAGTAACAAAGAAACAATGCTGAAACATATACCTAACTAAACAAAGTAAAAACTAGATAGGTGTTTTCATATTACACGAGTTCGTTGTTACGTCGGCTGGAGTAACGACTACGTTTAATATTTGAAAAGCACCTGCGGGTAACATTACAACAACTGAAATGTGAGCCTCATAAAGGTACGTTTTCGCATCTTACACGGATCGTATGAACTTCAGCTGTATTTATTAATTATTCCCTCTTATTTGCATTGCCTAAATAAAATATCAAGTTCCACTTATTTTAAAGTTTGTTAATCTTATGTAGTGATTGTTTTTTATGCTATATTTATTTGAACAATAATCTCTAAATTTATAACAACGGACGCGACACGATGATTGCTAGCTCGAATCCACGTCGCTCCGATTTATGCGGCAGAGGTACACCGTGGAGTTTTAGTGGGTATTCCCGGTTCGCACCGAGTGAGTCCCACATGACCGCTGATGACCCTCTCGTTCTCCCTCTCATCGATTTCTCAACAATAACAAAAAACAAAAGATAATAACAATAAATATGAATACAAAACACATAGTTTAAAGTGGCCAAGTTCTTTATCAAATATTTTTTTATTATTATAATAATAGCACGGTAAAGTGACAGTCCTGAAACCAAATAGAAGACCCAGTAAAAGAAAATATGGTCTGAAAGCCTCTTCGCAGCTTCGTATACATATGCTGGGTGATTCCGAAACGAGTCACGAGACGCTAGTGTGGGTTATAACCCTGTGTATGGTGGTCACGACTGATTCATGCGCAAGACACTCAAAATGCACTACGTTTTTTTTATATATCATAGCATCTGTCTATGTAGGTAATTTCCTCAATGTCAAATGTGAAGGTCTTTGTAAAGATTATAAACAGATAAAAAGTAACAACAAGTCTAAGAATAATGATTTATGGACTACACTGCTCTTAATTTCATGTTACAGGCGATACTTTAAAATTATGTTGGCATATAGTTGTGTAGCAGTCGCAAACCTGTCGATAGAACTGTTGTATCCTACCATCCTGCAAGTCAAGATATCAATCAAACCTTTCCGAAACCATATTTGTGTACATTAATGCTACCTACCTTTCTATTGTTTCAATGTTAAGTTTGATGTCTCAACTATGAAACTATGATACGTTACAATGAAACTGTATTGACAGTTCTGAATACAGCACAGTTGTCTATTTTATATCAATACTATTCGATGATAAGTATCGGCAACAACTATGGGAATGCCTAAAATACAACTTTGGACAATCTTTTCAATGTAGATCATTGGTATCATTGTTTTTGTTTAACATAATAAACATATATCATATAAACCTAAAATTAATATTTATTATAGACTAAACAATGTTCGTGGTATTGACCAGATTCGAAAGTTAACAACTACTCTCTTGATGGCTTTAACTACCCGTTTACCTCCTCTCTATTCTTATTGAGTTTCGAAACAATTCATCTATATAGGATGATAGAGTGATACATATAATAAGAATTAACATTTTATTTCACCGTAAAATTAAATCGTGTTACGCTACTTATAGTTGTCACTGACGATTTAATTATGTCCGGAACTGAATTAGTTCACAGAATAGGTCAAAGTATATGAACTAAATTATATATTTACGACTGCAATTTATCTCACAATTATTTTTTATAACAAACAAATCTTATCTGCTTTATATATAATACGTCTTGAATGTTAACATCCTGTAGTAAATCTATTATATGGTTTGATACTTGAAGTTCATATTTGCTTTTTTATCTCCTTCGAAACATTATTTTAGATAAAGTTCTGAATTTTCTGAAATACTTAATAGATAAATGAGATGTTATATATAAAAAGAACACGCTACTTTCTATGTTTGAAAAATATTCTTCTCATACATTCATTTTAAAATACAAATGATTGACCTCGATATGTGAAAGAATAAACGACTCAAATTTAAATCGATGACGTCGCAATGGTTGCTCGCACTTAATGAAAAATCAATAAGTCCAAGCATCGCTCTCTAACTATAAGCAGAGACGTAATAATGTTCAAAGATAGTGAGTTTCATATTATAACAATACAATTGAACTTTATTTAATATATTTAATTCATAATTAAGTTTTAAACTAACAAGTACATGTATATTGAAGAAAGAAGTGTCAAGTCTCATCCACAGCATGATAAACAAGAAAAATGAACCTTATAAATTACATAATATGTTAATGCAGATTAGAAGACTGCATGTAAATTTAGAAATATCAGAGAATATTTATTGTCGATTTACTATCGACATTTGTAAATTTAGATTTATTTATGTACTTAACTACTAAACTGTACTAAATGTACTAAAATGCAAATTGATTATAAAATTGGGCTGTTGAGCTTGCATTTGCCTTGTATTTCACAATACAGTTCCAAGTAATTTATTACTGTCTGATAAAACATACTTTATGTAGGCTACTGGTGGGCATTAGATATATTTCTTTAGAAAGTGAAGTCTGGTTCGCTACATGCGAAAATAGAAATTTGTGTGAAATTTTCGAGCTACAGTCATAATGTAAACACGTGGTATATAAATAAGGCCATGGACACACGGCTACGAGATAGCGACTTAGTATAAACACAAGACTTATGTATGTCAATTCACCGTTGCTGAATCACCAACATTAAATAGAACTTTAAAGGCTTGTATAAATAAGTATGTTGGTATTACAAAATAATTACGATGAAAAGCAATTACAATAAAGTAATGTCCTTGATTTAATGACAGAATGTTTCTTCAATATACAACCTAATAAGTATAACGTATAGTTATGTCCTTTGTAAGTTTTAGCACTTCACTCTTTCTCGTTATCTCGCCGTCTGGCTCTCAAATATAGCTGCCGGAACGCAGTTAGAAGAAATTGTCGGCAAAATTTCTATTTAAAGATGAAAGCTTGAATAGGAAAATGCGATACAACCGAGTCAGGGTTTTATTACGATGTCTTTGCTTTACTGAAAGCCCTTGCTTATTCTTTGATTCGATGCACCATCGAATAATGAGGTGTCTCAAAGTACTGGCACTGAGTCGTCATTGCTTCAAATAAGATAGATATAGTTAAATACATACATCTTTCGCAAATCCCCACTTTTTTAGTGCCTGATTAGTCCTTCTAATTTAATTTCTTATCCTCTAATAATTAATCCTTTACAATTCTAACAATATAGAAATAATAAGGTCAAAAAATTACGTGCAGTTATGTTGTATTGTCTATATAAACTTTTAAAATGAATCTAGACTATTAAAAAAAGTACCTTAGGATTAAGCCACAACATTTTTTTAATTGTTTATAGACTTAGCGTTACGGCTACCATCTCACCTGATGTTAAGTGATGATGTTTGTGATTTTTTGATTCCAAATTACTTTTCAAAGATCACGTCAATAGCATTGTCAACAAAGCCTCCAAAGCTCTAGGATTCGTGTTAAGAATGTCATCGGGGTTTTGCTCAATAAAAACAATCAAAATATTGTACTGTGCATATGTACGTAGTCACCTAGAATACGCTAGTCAAGTATGGAATCCCTGTTATGATATACACAGGACACGCATCGAAGGTATTCAAAAGCGCTTTTTGCGGTACATACAATACCGTACAAACACTTTCTTACCCAGCTATACTTCTCGATGTAGGAAATTTCATCTACTTCCACTTAACGAGAGAAGGCAAATAGCAGATCTAACGTATCTGTTAAACATCGCAAACGGTACAGTCGACTGTCCAGAACTACTTGGCTACCTCGGATTGCGAACCCCTTGTTTAGCATTAAGACAATCTGACATATTACATATTCCAATATCACGGTGTAATTATAGGCAAAACAGCTTCATTATTCGAGCGTGCAAGTGTTTCAACATAATTTCTAGGACCATGGATATCGACATCTTCAATACCACGGTTCGTCAACTTACTAGACTACTCACTAAGTACTTTCTTCCTTGTAATATTAATTTAAAACTGTGTGTTGCCTATGCATTATTGAATATGTATTAATCTTTATTAATATTTGTGAAAACTTGTAAATAGCCTTTTGTATTTTTTTTTCTTTTATTTAAGTTCTTAATGTTAGCTGTTAGTTTTCCCTGTAATAAATAAATAAAATAAATAAATAAATGTGGCCCAAGATGGTGAACACGCTAAGCTTAGTGAGATTGTGGCGATAACTCTAAACCTATAAACTATTTAAAAAAAAATACTTTTAATGTTAGCTTGAGTTTACAAGTATAATTATTATATATACACGTTTTGCAAAACGTGACATTGTTAGTTCGTAATATTCGCAAAACCGTATAACCAACTAACTAAATAGATGCGTGGCGTTTATATTTTCCTTGATATACTGTATTTTTTATTCAATTTTCGTCATTCAAACAATTGTACGAACTGTGACTAATGGTATTAAATATATTAATTATTTTACGTGATTAGAAAATGCGTGTGACGTCGTTAGCGTTAATTATAATCTAAAATTTAAATATAATAATTATGAACTTGCATTACTCAGCTATAATGTGTGATATTATTAATTAAAGCATTATTATAATAAAACTTCCAAATTTAGCTTCAACTCTATTTTCATTACAAAAATAACAAAAATGGGTATTAAATAAATTCCAAGAATTGTCTTCAATATACCTACCTTAAATTAATTCTGCTAGTTATAACAAGCCACTTAAAGCTAAGTGAATGATAAAAAATAGGGAAATAATTTTAAAATACTTAACGACATAACATATATTATTTCAGTTTATTATTAATATAAGAAATAAATATATTACCTTTCTTAAATTGAAATAAATGTATTTATAAAATTTTGAACCAGGTTTTATTTTAAATTGCCAAGAAGAAGAATGGTTATCATCAACTATGAATCATGAACTATATCAAAGCCAAGTTAATTTTAGAACATCTTAATATGTTTATTTAATTATTCGCTCGATAAAGTAAAAGCACTTGTTATAATGATATACAGTATATGATCGAGACAGATCGGTCGAACACCGCTGCTTTCATCGGTCTGACATCGGTGCCTAACATCGGGCCACGAATAACGCCACGATAAATACAAAGACTTGTTTGCCCAGAAGACATTTGCTGACTGCTTTAGGGGCTTTTTACATATTCTCCGGACTCGTGGGGCGAGTCCTGATAGCACTCTGTCCGAAGTTCAAGGTAAATTAACGTAAGTGATATGCATACACGGCCGGGTCTCGTGGCACAGTTGAAGCAAGCCCTACTAATTAGTAGAGACGTCACGGGTTCGATTCCCATCCACAACTGGTTTTTGTGCGTTGGAAGGTATTGTAAATTAAGGTAAATAAATAAATATCCTAGCTGGCCTGGCACATATACTGACTCTTTCGTTATTTAATGACTCAACATAGCGTTATCTATCATAATATGGAATGGCTATGAACGATAGTCTCAATAAAATACTAGGAAATACATTACACATAAATATAGTACAATAACTACATTAATTTTATTTCTATGAGTCAACTCGTTTAGAAGTTTCACCATCACTAACAGTCATACACGAGAATTTTATATATAAAGATATTATTTTAGCTACTTTTTTTACCGTAGTATAAGAACTACTTAGTATAAAATTATTAGGTTAGGTAAATTATAAGGTTACGTATCAAAGTATTTCTCCATATTAACATATTGAACATAATGTCATCTGATGGGCTCTCAGTTGTAATACGAAGAGTCTAAATAACTGATTCTAAAGTTCAGCTAAAATACACCTAATAATTACTTAGGGATTAGTATTTGACGTGACAGTTTTAGAAAATGCCCTTCCACCAAAATATGATTGTATTATGTTTTGTTTAACAAAAGCTCAGGTTCTTTATAGCATTAAAAATTACGCTACGGTAATGACGGAAATAGGCTGGTAAAACGATTATTAAATAAGATGTTTATTATTATTATTTCGACATACAAAGAATGTCAAACTTTATTTAATTTAAACTAAGACGAACTTATACTATGAGAACGGGGTTCGAATAGGTTACCACAGGGCACTTTAATGGGTATAACAATGAAATTGGTTTTTCTGTTTATTTAGGGAGTTGTATAACATAATAACTAAATAAGTTACGGTACAACTGAACAAAATCGCTTAGTATAATATCCACAATTTATTATATTCTCTAATGGTAAACTGACGCCAAACATCACGTTCTATTCCAGTAGGTGCACTTAAAGTCAGTGTTGATTATAGCCCACAACGTAACTTAACCCCAAATGCGCGTTGTTTATGTACTACGTTCGTTTATTGTGCACTTATCAGTCATGGCGATTAACTTGAAACACGTCAAATAATAACATAAAAATCTATCTCTTTCATCAAAAATGACATTGATTTACGGTAAACAAAGGCATCGACCAAACTGAAATGTCAAAGTGTTTTGAACGATTGTCATTTATTTTTCGATAATGTCATCATGGAGTGCTTTAAAGTTTAGGACATTATACACTAACTATACTTCATTATATCAGCAGCATTTCAAGATTTTTTTCTAGGAGTACAGGTAAGTAAGTAAGTAAGTGAAGTAAGTAATAACGGCAGTGACCTTCAGGTCAGCTGATTACGGCTGGTAGTCACTGTAACGACGTCTTGTGCTTTTACTAGTAGCCAAAACAGCAGACTATTCAATTAACTCGAAAAAGCATAACACAGCAATGTGTTTTGGATTTATTGCACAATATGTATAATTGCAAACATATTTGGTACAAATCACAACTATTGCGTTTGATTTCTGTGTTATATACTCTGAGTAATTACGACGAAATGAGACACGTCTAAGCATGCCAGTTACCACTATGGTGAATATTAGACCTGGTATATGGTAGTCGCGATACAAGCAGCGAAGAATAAAGCATAGTTACCATATCACTATTTTCAAAATTTACTATTTATCTGATATAATTTAACAACCAGTTTATTAACACAAAGTATTTTTTACAGTTGTTTGTTATTCCTAACTATGCAAACTTGTATTGTTGTAACTATACAGCTGATATTACTATTCAAATATAGCTAAATAGCTGTTTAACACCCAGACATACAACTTACAGTTTTGTTTATTACATAAAAGTTGTCATTTAATTACAGCCACCTATGCACAGTATGCACTGGAGATAACAAAGTAATACTCATTTTTATATATGAATTAACTGACTTGGCAGACCGTATTCTGCCTTTTCGAGTAGTCAATCACATCGACTACAGTGTCATCTATCGCGTTATGATCACTTATCGAGATAAAAAGAGTCCTATCTCTCAAGTTGGATCAAACTGCACAGTGTGCAAAACTTGATTAAAATCGGCTCAGTAGTTTAGGAGTTCGTCGCGGACAAACAACGTGACACGAAAATTTATATATAAATATTATAAAGCCCGTTTATTGTTATTTAGTATCTGAATAAAGCACGTATATAAAGATACCTTTTTCTGGGATCATGTATAATTTATGCGCCACCATACTTCTTTACTGTAATATGATGAAAATGTTCTTAAAATATTTTAATGCGAGCGAAAATGCGAATAATATTCCACTTTTATAATAAATTGATTTCACAGGTAAAATGTCGACGTACGAAGAACGTAATATATCCCAAAAATTCAATTTAGGAAGGGAAATTTCTCCATCTATCCTGTCAAGCGTAAGACATCACTTCACTTGTGAATCTCATATACGTAAACGTCTACGATTTAGACTTTCAAATAACATATAATTTCGAAGAGGCAATTCTAAATCACAAATCTTTTAGTCAATTATGGCCCTAAGAAGGTACTTGTGAACGTTAGAACCGAACGACTGGTTCGAAAAACATCTTATTTATCGTAAAGAGCCAGTAAGAAAGTGGAATAGAATTATGTATATTTTTTTAATATGCGCATAATGTTTATTGCGACAGTATATTTTGCTTAATGGAATCTTAAAAATAGGAATCTTATAAAGGAACCTCAAAGGTTCTCTTAAAAAACTTTATATGTCATACTAAGATTACAGTCGCCTAGGAGATAACCAATGTGTGTTTATGAAAATTAAGTATCGGACTCTTGAAATCCCATAAAAGTTCCGTAATAATTAAATTTCAGTTTGATAGAAACTGTTGCCAAACATTGGCAACAGTGTCTTGGTACCAAAAAATTAAAATTACATGCATATGGTAAAAATTACATATATATGGTATAGCTTCTGCTTTCATTTGCGTGAAACTAAAAATTATTTAATCATTTTTGCCCGTTTTTGTAACTTTTTCAATACAGTTTAACTCTTACTGGTAGTAGCGTGATGTTAAATAGCCTTGCACTATGATTGCTCTGTAAAATACAAACACAATTTTTGAAATCCGACTAGTAGTTGCTAAGATTAATGAGTTCAAACCAATTTTCCGCTTTATAATATTAATAAAGATTTATGTTATTCCAATAAATGCCAAATATACTAATTGCGTTTGCATTTCCTACTTGGTTTGGCAGGTAGTATAATCTTTACTATACGATATCATTGTTTTTTAATTTGTTATGAGGCCAACTTTTTTTTAAATATATATCATAAAAAAATATGTAGATATTGTATATGCAATCCATTCGGTACAAGTAAAGTTACATCAGATCACAAAGATACGTAGAATAACTGATAGAATGGACAGTTTGGATACCGATAAACTCCTCTATCTGAGGCAGCTAATTAGTAATATGTCTTGCCTTGTGTTCTTGTAGTGTTAAGATTTCCAAAGCTTCTTTGAAAGAAGGTTCATATTCGGCAACGAGTTTTATAGTTATTATTATGGCATCTGTGTTATTCTCCAATGTCGTGTGAACGACTTTATAACCACAATTCACGTATACAAAGTAACAACCAAACCCAAAACAATTATTAAATTATATATTAAATTGGTGCAACGGGTGTAATGAGGTAAATGCTTAGTGATTACTCTAGTGTATAAAGCTCCTGTAGGATACTTCTAATGCCTACGAACAGGCGGTGATAAGCAGTCAACTTAGTTTTATAGGAAGAAGTAACATAATAATCGAATATATTAATATATTCTAAAGATATAACAATAATATTACCACAACTACCATATTACAGAATTTACCGACAAACAGTAAAAATTGTACGTTTAGCATATTTATAGAAAACTATTCAATAAGGTAGATAACAAAGCCAGGGACTACATACAGTTTACTTAATAAAGTCGTATAAACTTACCCACGGCCAAAGGATGTTATTACTTTCTTCCCAGTTACTATAATCAAATAAGTAGTGGATATGAATTTCCTGGATCATATATATTAATCCGTAATAGTTATGTATATATTATACCAGTATAGCGATTGTTTTAAGAAGGCATTTAGGTGTTTTACTTACTATATACCTATAACAATTATTTATTACAGCAATACAAAAGTATGTCTGTTCCGATGTCCAGGAAATGCCCAAGGGTGTTATACTCATTGGATTCTCGTTTGCACTCATATCATTGGATCATGTGAAACAATACTCATATTTATGAGAATTAAATTTACTTTTAGCAGGTATTCATTATGTAGTTTATATTATTCAGGCGCAATTTGATTGTCAATTCGCTCATTTTAACTTTAGTCGATTGTGTACTTTATGCTAAACCACTGCACTTTGTTTTCCAATGGGCTGATATTTTCAACTACTACATAGATGATAGATATGCAGATGACCCTAATAAAATGACTACTTCGAGACGTTGCTTTTTTAAATAGTGTTTCTTCAACTATGTACCGACTTTATAGAGGTATTTACGAAGATCAACACAAGACTATTCTTGATATACCAAGCATTTTATATTTAAATAAGCTGGAAGTAGCGTAAACAATTGTTTTAAATACGTAACAAAAATCATAATCAATATCTTTTACGAAAATTATAAAATGTCTACAAATTAGAGTTTTTATCCTATTAAAAGCAAATACTAGAAAACTTGGCAAATTTTCATACATACAATGTTAGACTAAATATAAAACGTGATAAAATAGGTTACTTTAAATGATAAAAAACACAATGAGAAGTTGAAAATAGACAAGTATAAATAATAAATAGAGTGTAATGCAGTTGACGTGTATTTGGAACAAAAGCAATAAGTATTACCACTACATTCGATTACTCAAATTTTTAGATTAATAGACTCAAGATCGTCCCCGGACGGAGCTAAGACTTTATAATCCAGAAATCTACATTCATACATTAAGCGGATAATTCTTAAAAATACTATACTCAACATTACCCGTTATCATTAAATAACTTTCATAAGTTTGATTTTATTATTTAAACAGTGTGTTGTGCTTTGTTCAAATTTGTCAAATACAGCTATAGTTAAAGTCTGAACTAACTGAACTGGGTTAATTTGAATCATTGAAATTATTTCCTATTGTATCGCCTTGGGAGACAATTTTTCAAAAAAGCAGAACAATATTTCTTGACCAGAATGAAATGAAGACTGTCGATGAAAATTGTGTCACTGACGGTTGCCGTTGTTTATGTACCGTACCATACTTACCATCAGGTGCTGTGCAGAACAATTATGCCGCTCTAGTACAAAAAAAATAAAAAATTGAGTAGGAATATCCATTTTTTTAAAAATGAGAGGACCTGCATAGAAACTTTCTTCTCTTATTTCGTGTATTCAAATTTTATTTTCGCAACCATGGAAGGGCTTACTCTCTCTAAGGTCCAGCCTATAACACAATTCTTTGAAATTTGTTAAGTGGTTTAAACGTAAAAGTAGGTTTTCGCATTTACAATATTATATTTAATGTTAATACATTTGAACTATAAGTCACTGAACCAGTTTCCTTGCCAACAAAAAAGTTAATGATTTTCGAGTAGGCAATGCAATTGCGCTCATACGTAAAAAAATTAAAAATATTTTACGATGCTAAGGTAAAACGTCGAAGCTGTGTGTGCTTTAACATCCATGACCTGAATGCCTCAGTACCAGTTAATGTAACAATTAAGACCATGTTATCAAGTCAATTAGGCTTGTAAAATAACTGGTCGAATGAACTACAACCCATTATTAATATATGCTGATCGATGAATTCAAGGACTTCATGTGAACCAGACGAGAAGTCATTTGAATATATTCCAATAAGTCAACGAACGATTTATATAAGACTTTAAATTCGTATTCATGAAGTACAATAGATTTCATTTAGAACATGTTTGGTTGATAATATTGATTTCGTTCATTAAGTTAATTCTTCCTCTGATTTGACAATCTTTGAAATTTTGGTTTTAATTTGATCTTCAATTTTTCACTATTTTTTCATTATAGTTATTAGATATTCATTATTTTTTTGTTGAATTATCTATTTCTGTATGGAAATATGCGGGTGTTGAGACTACTTTTGGGAACAACTTTAGTGTAATTTTATTTCATGTAGTATTATAGTACATTCTTATTACAATATACATTTCAGAAAATTTTATGTTCAGTTTATAACACTCTAATATCAATATTGTCGTTTAGCGCATTACGAGTTCTGGATGACTGTTGTATTATTATTAATTGATAAGTCAATAAATAATATTATGGAAACATATCGATATTGTACTATATGGTGATACGTTTGGTAAGGCATGGTGAATATTATTAATTTTAACCACATACATATTTCATATACTTTTGGTTTGGTTTACATGAGTCACTTTTTCCAAAAGGCTGCTAAACCGAACCTATTCTAAATTAAATTAATTTTATAGCAATAACTCTGTCTTTCGCCATGAACTCTGTCTTTTTAAAATACATCCAAATATCTAAACAAATTATTAGCGATACATAATATTTACATTTATTTAGTCACAATTCCATTTTATATAAAATAAATACTTGAATTGTACTATGTAAGTATGATGAATAAAGTTTTCAACGTTGAATTCTTGTGAATTTCTGCGTTGTCACAAAGTGAGTATTTAGATCGTTAAGCTTCGATTATGTTATCGGTCACTTCTTTGACGTCGCAGAAACCCTAATCTTATGCGCTATATAATATTAATATCGTATCATGTAGTAACATTATGCAATATAACATTTACATACGTTTATCATGCAGATACGTTTATATTTGGAAGTTAGTTTTATATTTATTATTAAAATGGAAACTTTTTCAGCGCACTGGTGAAAATATAGGTATTTAAAAAACATCATGTTTTCCTATTCCATTGGACAGTCGCGTTCTACTGTTTCAGCTCCACGTTTAGCATGATTATATTTATATTAATATTATATATAAAAAGGAAAAGTATTTGAAGCGATGAAATCTCAGTAGTAGTGTGTACGACTTCACGTCAAGGGGCGTGTGTTTGAATCCAAGCACCTCTACAATGAGCTTGAGCTTTTGGTCAAGGAAACCACACCATGGTGGTAGGGCTTTTTCTAATGCCCGCCTGGCTAGCTACCACCCTCAAGTTGTAAACCTGCCGCCAAATACCAATAGGTGTGTTCCGGCAGCTGCACTTGAGAGCCAGCTCCTCCATAGGTTTAGCATGTCTAGCAACTTGGGCCGTATCGTCACTTAAGATCAGGTGAGATTATGGCCATAACGCTATGCCTTAAGTATATCAAAAAAAAAAAATCCTGATCGTAGGAATTACTAGTCTCATTTAAAAAAATATTTTTGTATTTTATTAACCAATAATTGAGGAATGCTTTAGATTATTTACAATATCGGTCAATAAAATAATTAAACACTTGTTAAGTCCAAGAAACCGAAGTCGCGGGTACATCTAGTATTGTACATATTTTTTTAGTTTAGTATAAAAATAGATATAGATACAGTTTAGTATTAGTATCAGTATCATAGGAGAGTAGTCTATATTTATACTAAGACTATAAAGAGAAAAGATTTACATTTTTGTTTATAACGAATAATTTTTATGAAAATGATTAAGTGAAATTTTAATTCCACGCGCACGGTTTCACGGACACAGCTAGTCAATAAATAATAGTTTAAAAAAAAACTAAAAAAACACGCCTTTTTATAGAAAACTGAACTAAAAAAATTACAAATAAGTTTTCTATAAAAAGGCGTGTTTTTTAACTATTATTTATTTTCTACTTTTTAGTTTGCTTTATTTATAATACCTTGTTTTTTTTTCATTTTAAACTATTATTTGTTCTAATCTACTATTATTAAGTTCGGTTGTCTATAAAAAGCGTGTTTTTTATTTAAAACTATTATTTGTTTTGTAGAATTAAAATTCTTTTTAGTATTCGAAAATTGGTTAATATTAGAGAAATAGGCTAAAGAAAGTGATTGGAAATTAAAATATCAATTTCTGTCTTATCGACTATAGAGAAAAATTATAAAAAAATAAAATTAAGTTTCTTGCCTTATCGACTATAGATGAATATTATATAAATTAACAAAAATCTTATTTTGTAAATTGAAAAATGGAATAATTTTATCAAATTTGTGTATTGTCATCGGTCTTCGATAAATCTACAAAGTTTGAACGAAATCTGGTCGTTTAAAGTGGGTCAAAATCGAGCCCAAAGGAGTCGGTTACAAACATACAAACAAACATACAAGTGAAGTTAATAAAAAGCTTTTAAAAATATAATGGCTTCTGTTATTAATTAAAATCAGTGTATAGTTCAATCTGAAGAAATTTCGCTAGGTATGTGTGTACAGGCGCACTTTTTTAAATTAGTAACTTAAATGAAACCGAATTATATATATTTAAATATATACAGAAATAGGGAACACACACAAAAATGTATGCTAATAATAGACTAAGAATAGATGCTTGTGCAAGTTTTTAATAATAATGAATATAAGGTAATAACCCTTCTGCTCAATAATTGTTACCTTTATTTATATTTGATACTCCTACTATGTTAATAACTGCACCTTTATAGACTTGTCTATATTTTTTGTATTACTTAATATAACGTGTGTATCGCATGTTATTAATAATTCAAAGGAGAGTGCGCTCACGCAATAGTTCATCTCACCTTTAAACTTATTTCACTGATCGATTACCTTCATTTATGGGTAAGCATATAATTGCTACGTGAACACAAACACTATACTATATTGATTAATTTATTTCAATCGAATGTTTATTTTTATATCCAGAGAATATAATTGACAACTTTGTTTGTTCGCATTTATAAAGAATAAGGTCTAAACTTAAAATTTTAATAGAACTAAAATTAATAAAACGGCAAAAGTAATGCACAGAAAATATTGATTAAATGTATATATGCAAATAGCATAACTTTTAAAACCTATAATTTGTGGATATTACTTTTATTTATCTTTAACAAAAAACCCGTCTGGAAAACATTGTCTTGTAGAGTTTGATTTTACATGCCTAATTATTCCCATATATTCTAATACATTTTCCACTAAATTATATGCGGTTCATCGATTTTCCTGTTCTGTATATATTACATTTTCAGGATAATAATACAAATACTCACTTTTAAACTTGGATCATACAAAAATATTAATCACAGGCTCGATTTGATGACGGTGTGTTATACTGCTAATTTAGTGAATACGGTTGGTTACAATTTTGTGAGTTCTGGCAAAATTTGATCCTTACTCGACATAACTAATTTATAACACAAGTCCTTACTGTACACATTTCCAGTCCACTTATTTACAATCGGCTGTAAAACAGTTACAAACAGAATCACCACATCTAACAATCTACTTTCACTTCAAACTCCAAATACACTTTATAACCTGTCTTTAGTCTAAAATCATTGCGGCCGGCCGCCTGGATTTAGTATTCATAATTGTCTCAATATAAATTCTGTTAATACATAAATATGCCTTTCACTTGGTTCCCATTGAAGAATTAATGTTTTGTCAAATACTGTAACGTTTACCGTGCTTTGTATATACGATTTATTCACTCGCGAGCAAATTCACGCAAACACGACTACTTACCAGGGAATCGTCGGCAACAACTGCCACGAAACGGAGCGGGAGAATGAACGAACTATTCCGAATCAAACCGAGCTGCGAAGCGCAAATACATCACAATATATTATATATTGCTGCTACTGCTTCCATACCATATTTACCTACTAAGTTCGATCAAATTTACTTTATTTATTCTTCAAACTTCTATTAAATTTGTAATTATAAACAAATCATTTCATGTATTTTTTTTGTGTTCTGCCTATAACAATAATCAAACACGCGACGAATATAATAAAAAAAAAGTTTGGAAAATCTAAAGTGCTCGCCTCATAATCTCATTCTTTTTTATTTATTTGATAACAATTAAACCAAATCAAATCAGACCGTAAAAAGTAATAGGGTTCTATTCTTAATTATAGTGAAACATAAGAGATACAAATACTCGATTAGTAAAGTATATCGGTAGTTATCGTGATAACATACAGCATCCGCACATACAGACACAAGGACGTCAAAGACAGAACTTTTTAAACAGCTTTTTTAACTAGTTTAAATAACAAAAATGCCATAAAAAATATCATGAGGTTTAAAAATAGTGTTTATTTATATATGTGTGTATATTATTTTACAAGTGCAATATATGATAAATAGAAACATTTTAAATTTGAAATATCAGTTGTTTTGCGTGAAGTGACAGTAGTACCCACCTCAACGCTTCGCTTATGAGGCGTGCAAAATGGTAATTTGAGTCAGTTATTTTCTTATGTGTATATAATAAGACAAGACTTTAGTGTGAAGTTAGGACAGAAAAATCTAATATCCTATTACAATTTACTAAACGTGGTATGTTTTAATATCGAACCTGTTAATGAAAAACATAGTAAAAGACATTTTGAACTTTTTACAGGAAAGAGTTTTATTATTCATAATTAAAAAGTATTTGTGAATCTTTACAAAAAAATATGACTCGTATTTAACCAATGGTCTATTAAGACTATTAGGTATTAACGTACTGCTTTTATTTTACTGAATAATATTAGGTTACACAAAAAAAAATATTTTGGCGCTTACGGAGTTTTCCTGAAAAAGCTCGATATTAATAGTGAATTAAGTAAAAGTAAGCATTTGAAATTTCGTACTTGATTACAATAGTCTTTTATAAGTAAGGAGAATGAAAATTTAACATTTATTTCTACTATTACGTATTCGTCATATTCAATTATTTCATGGGTTTGTGGCTTTACTGTTTATATTTCTGCTCTATTCAGTTCTTATGTTGAAATTTTCAAAGTTTCGTAAAAAGTAAGCCGATGTAATAAATTAGTAATTTATGGCATTCATTAAAAAATGGGGGGTAACAGTATTATTTATTTATAAATAACCTCTAGACTAATAGGCCTCGAGCGTTTTCGAACTAATACAGTAAAAGCTTATTCTTAATTAATTATTTAATAAACTGAATACTGAGTGGATACCCCTAAGGTCTTAAAAATATTCAACAACACGCAAGCAGTATCAAAGTCAAAAATGTTTTGAAACAGAATTTGTAATTATACACTAACATTTAATCAGAACTTATAAAAATGTTACAAGTGAAATTAATATTCATATGCTAATTGGTATCTATATTAATATTATAAAGGGGTAAAAGTTTATTTGTTGTTTGACCGCGCTAATCTTAGGAATTATCGGTCAGATTTAAAAAAAATGTATTTGATAGAGTAATCATCGAGAAAGGCTATTTTAACATCACGATACCACCGACCGATAGGAGCAAAACTGCAATGAAAGAAGTTACAAAACGGCGCAAAAAATATTAAATACTTTTTAGTTCCTTTTGAACGCATTAGCAGCCACAGCTAGTAGGGTATGAAGTATTAAAAACGATAGAGCCAAAACGTAAGGGACTATATATTGAAATAATTTTAATTTTTACTTGCTTCTGTTTACGTTAGTTCGAAGAATATGATAAATACGAAATCAAAGAAAAAAGTGCATGAGGCAGTATTTTACCGAAATAGTATAGAATGTATAACATAGATATGTACTATAATTAACCTTACTAACGTATACATTGTACCTATGTCCAGAAATATTTTTGTAAATCAACAGCCTAATAAATGTACCAATTATTTATTAAATAAAGATATAATGTTACAATTACATTTAGTAAAATTATAGATTTGCCTTTCACTTGCTAGCCTTTTGGCTTTATAATTCTACATTTTACACAATATCATCATCATCATCACAATCTAAGAGTCTACAACTGCTGGTGCGCTTTGGTCTGGTCTATTATTTGTCCCCAAAGTTATAAATTTTTGGTTTTCTCTTTTTAATCGTAACGGAATTTTGGGACAAAAATAGTTTCAAAATCGTTCTAAAAGCTGTTCAGGAATAAAAGTTTAAACTTATCTTGACTTTCACTCTTTTCATGTATTCTCTACATTACGCTTTTATGTAACCTAATATCCTTCCTCATTAATACATGTGCCACAATCGTAGGCTTCTAATTTTGTTTAGCTTAAATATTTGGTTTTGGTTATTTGGGTTCTTTGTACATTTTGTACATTGTATATCGTCTTTACAACTGTGTATTTTTAACACAGAGCCACAAATATATCTATTTATTGTATTCGAAGACCAGATACAACTTTTTTTTGTATAACCTGAAGTTTATTTTGGTCTAGAGAATTGCGGTTTTTCTAGAAAGGATTTCAGAATGAAAATATCTTAACAGGGAAAAGTAACACGGGCTAAATCAATTCCACCGTTTAGATTAGATTAAATATATAACATTAAAATAACTATAACGTAGAATAATTTTTAATAGTTTATTTTTTTAGTTGAAGCGATGATAGTTCAGTGGTAGTGTGTACGATTTTGCGTCAAGGGACGTGAGTTCGAAACCTACAATGAGCTTTCAGTGAAGGAAAACATCCTGAGGAAACCAAACATGGTGGTAGCGCTTTTTTTGATGCCCGCCTGGCTGAGTACCACCCTGAAGTTGAAAATCTGCCGCCAAATACCAATAGGTGTGTTACGGCAGTTGCACTTGTGAGCCAGTTCCTTCACAGGTTTAGCGTGTTTACCAACTTGGTCCGTATCGTCACTTAAGATCAGGTGAGATTATGGCAATAACGGTAAGCCTTAACTAAAAAAAAAATATAAAAAAATAAATATATTTCTGAAATATATACATTTAAGACTTGACATAATAGAATTAATTTAAGCCAGCTATTAAACATAGAAAGATAAAACTATGTAAAATATTTTAATTTCTAACCTTAATTTGCTTATACATTCTTTGTATATTAAAATTACAATCCAGTGTATATTTAAATTTAAGTAAATATGGAAAAAATACGTTTTTCCCATTGTTTAAATGCTTTTATATCCCTTGTTTTCTGTGTCACAAAGTACTGAGTGGCTATTAAATACACAGGTAATTGCCCAGTAACAGCTACGTGCTTTAACACATGATATTGTATTGTTTTTTATATTTAAATTTTACTACATTTGTATATATAAAAGTAACCCCTGTGAATTAAATAGCAGAGACTGCCATTTTTGGCCTAAGTACATAAACAATGAAAACTGTTGTAGCATCTGTTGGGTGGTTTTATAAAAAAATATTTTACAATATTTAAATAATTTAATTGGATATCATTAACTATTAGCATTTAGTACAATGAAAATATGGTTTTAAGATCAGTTATACTTAATAATACTTTATTATTATATTTTTAAAATATAGTAACACGATAACAGATTTTTAATTAAGTAATAAATCATGTAACCGCAGCCTTAACGTCAGTACGGTTCGCTTCGACGATATCTTAGATTTCTCAGAAATAATTTACATATTATATATCCTTGTTTATCCATCTCTAAATAGTACAAAGCAAAGTCGATGCTTTACTGCTTACTTTTTCTGAACCACACAATATATTTTGGTACGGTTTACATTATAATTTGGAGATTTTCTTCCGGAAGGTTTGTATGTATAATACATACATATTATAGTGGAGAAAAGGAAAGAATTTGGAAGATTTGATGGCTTAATCTTCATGAGGAACCTTTTGTATAAATTGCATTTTTTGGATGATAATAAACAGTTTTTAACCAATGTACTTTTCACAGTAAAAAAAGAAACAGCGTAAGTAATTATTATAACTTATATACTAACTATATAACTTATATAATTAAGTTGTAATAATAAGTAAAACGAGAATAAATGACGATGTAAAATGATACATTTTTTATTCATAATTTAAACTGTAGAGTGATGATGTCTATTTTAAAAGAATTAGCTCGATTCCACTGCAATTTATTCCGACCATAAACAACAGCAAAACTCAACAAATATGAAGTACCTATGTACATTTTTTAAAAGCTTAACATTATAATTTTTTAAATAGAATGACGTATATTCTAATACATTAAGATAGCGTTTTACATAATTTTATGTTCTTAGTCTTTATTATATCGAAATCTTGAAGAATTAATATTTAATTGCTGCTTTAAAATTGATACAAGTTCTCATACATAATATCTGGTTATTTTGAGTAATGAGAATATAATTTTTGAAAGCATCTGGTTGAATGTAAAATGTTTCTTCTATTATGTTATGTTTATGGTAAATTAAGAAAAAGCATTTCTGAGTTGAAAGTTAAATTTTTTATTTTAACATCGGACATATTTGAGAATAAGGGTTACAAAGCGAATTATACTTGGTATTTGCTGAAATATTTTTTTAATAGGACTCTATTATGCTACACAGCTATTGTACTACATTAATTTCCTTAATATGTTATGATAATAAATTGTAACGAAGACATATCGAGCGTTTTCAGCAAAATATCGTAAACGACAATGCACTTTTTATAGGAGAGAGTTTTCTCATTCCTAATTAAAACGTATTTATAATAAAATATAACTATTATTACAATACTACTAAATTACTACTAAAAAGTATTACTAGTCAAACGAACTATTACTACTAAAAAGATATGACTATTATATGAGGTTGTAATAAAAAAAAAAACAATTTTATGATTTTTGGCGCTTACGATGTTTTTTTTTTTGAATAAGGCTCGATGTATGAAGAAATATCCGTTCAGACATATTTGAGGATCAAAAAACAAAATTCAAAATGATTTAAGTAAGTGATAGATATCACTGCGACGTTTAGCGACCAACCACTAGGCACATCTCGTGATAAATATGATTGATCTTGATTGTACCATTGTGCGTGTCCATTCGATTAAAGAAATCAAGCGGACGCGACGTCGTTATGATTCTTGGCATCGGTGCTGCACGTTATAGATTAAAGAATCATATTGATGTTAGTATTTTATTTATTTTTTAATTTTGAGCAAAGACGATATTTTTATAATACCACGGTAGCGGTAAAGGCACAATACAATAAAAAAACAATGGAAACCTACGGTGTCGACGTCATACCTACCTGCATATTGATAGCTGGATATATATTGTGAAAGGTTTATTCGCATGTGCATGTTGGATGCGATATTGTCGAGTTAAGCCACAAATCTCCGCTTATTGTTGGATATACGCTCATTGATCCCGAAACGTGATCCGCTTAAGCTTGTCCTAGTGTATGATGGTTGAGATTTATTTGGATATGTCGTCTCCCACCTACCACCCAATACTTTTTACTTGACATTAATAATAACATTAAAATTGATATAATGCAATGTTAAATGATAAATACCTAAACAGTAATAGTGTTTTACTAAAAAAATATTGATAGAAAAAGTGAGAATAGGACTAAACATCTTATTATGTAAGATTTTGTTTGTATCAGTTTTAGTTGTAAGTATTTTATCGGTACGGATATCTATATAAGTGAAGATATTATTAAATTATGATACATATAAGTTAGTTTTGAAAAAACTACGTAGACGTACAATTGAATGGAACGTTCATTTATATTTATATCATTAACAAGATATTTATAATCCGTTTCTTAAGGACTTTATCATACTTTCAGACCTTATCACACCTTATTGCAATTCTCCTTCTCATTTTTAAGTAATTTTTTTTTTAGATTATCGTGCCGGGAAAATGTAGAAGAGATCCCGTTCAGTAAATGAACCGTTGTAGTAATAGGATCTCGATCCTGATTGTTTATCTTATCTATTTACAGTCTATTTTATGCGCCGCTTTGATTACCGTGTATACGTATCAGCAGATATTACGTAATGCCGGATCTCTTTAGCAACTAGGACGTGCAAATATAATATTTCTCCATAAATCTGCAGATATACCTACTGGTTGTGTTAACGATGCATTTACAGGCAGTAGAAAAATTGTCACTTCATAAACTTTTTTTTGTAAACTGCAAAGGGCAGAATATTTTGATTAGAACCTAGGTTTTACCTACTATATCACTTAATATAACAATTAATTTTACTAGAGATTTTTTTAAACTAAACTTATTCATTATTGAAACCAATATTAATAATTTTTGACAGATATCGTGGTGCAGATAGCAAGCTCTGGTATGAAATAACATGGTCGTAAGTTTGATCCCGGCCCACGGCTTTTATGTGATGCGTATGGTTATTAGTTCTATGCTGAAATCTTGATATAAAATCTGTATTACATCGGTAAATTAGTTTAGTTTTTAAATAAATAGTAGTTTATAAAATTGTATTTTATATAAAAAAAAAAAACGCAACTATGAAACGAGCATATGACAATAAAAAAATTAACCATTTAGACTTAAGTGTAAGATTAATTACCCATGTGCCTTAAGCACTTTCATTACTTATTATTTCTTTAATATAAGAAAGAAAGGAATCCCTAATCGATGGCTAGTTAAATGTTCTGTCAAAACATGCAATATGAATCCGACCACAAGTCATAAGTTTAATATTCCATCGCAACAAATATTTAGCATATATTGCAGTAACGTTAAAAGCGAACGTAGTCTGTTGCACCACATATTGACCGAAGTTTTTCTCAACACCAAAATGATGTAATTTAGCACATGTAAATTGAAAACCATTGCCGACTTATATCCATTTTTATAGTGTTCAAGTTCATCTTTGATATGTAGATGAACGAATTCGGAAATATCTTTCAAAAAGTACTATAAGTATGTCTTTTTAACAAAAAGTACAACTATCTGTTAATTTTACGTTTATGTGACAAATTTGGTTAGATATAATATGCACCATCTTTGTTTTGATTCACATATGTGTATTATCATTTTGTAGCCTATGTTAGATAATATTTTTATTTTATAGTATATTTCGTATGTACGTACTAGTTCACATGTATGTTATTAAGTTTGATTTAGTTCTACATTCAAAATACCCCTGATTCATGTCTATGTAACATATCCATCCAAAGGTTGGTAGAAAGAAATTGCTATTAGCCATAAGACCTCCCTAAGTAAATAATTTGAAATCATTAATAATAATATTAATACTACTAAATCAGCAATTCTTGTATATATATAAATTTCGGGTATCTTTGAAATGGCTCTAACGATTGGCATGAAATTTTGTATTTAAAAAGGTTTTTAATTTATAAATTCACCTATATAGTTGTTATTGGGTAAAAACGAATTTTTAAAGAAAAATATTTATAAATATAAAAATAATACGAGTAGGAAATCGTAAAAAGTGGATATTTAATCAGAATGTTATTCGTATTTTAGTATAAAATTATATGTCTAAATGTATACCAAATAGATTGAATAAATAAAATAAGAATTTGGAAAACTTCAAATAACTGATTATTACGTTATAACTTTTACTCACCGGTAGATAGTTTTAAATTCAAGGTTTATTACTAAATAATGTGGCCCGTTAATTATAGAACTGAAATATTTAAAGTACTGCAATTATTTTTTACTTTTATTTACGTTATTATTTATGTTACTCCACTCTAATGGTGATAGTTACTGAAGTCTGAATGTGCTTTCACATCGAAATCAATAAAGTGAACCTAATCCACTAAAAACATTGTCATTAGTGTTTATGAGAAATTAGTTACGTAATCTACGCAGTCTATAAATAATGATGATTATTAGTTACAAATACACATTTGTGCTGTATCTAAGGTACAGCTAATAAATTTGTAGATCTATCTATGAATGTAATTGATTAAACTTAGTGATAGACATCTGTCCCGCTAGAATTTAGAAGGAGATTGTAAATGGGAAAAGAAGTATGTACATACAAAAATGTTTTTTCCCCGTTAACAAAAAAAAAATTAAGAGCTCCCTGCAGGTGAATATGACATTTTTTTGCCCGTTTGTATGTTCAACTTTAACTCGGATTTATTTCTATCGATTTATTTTGTGAATGGTTTCTTTGTTATCATTTATAAATTGATGAAAAATTGATGGGCTATAAAAATTCGCAATAAACCTTACAAAACAAAAAAAAAAACATTTTTATTAATTGTATTCTATTTCAATTTATACAAGGTAACACACGTAAATACGTAAATGGTCTGGAAAGCGTAAAAATGTACAAATATAGTTATTCATTGATAACGATTTTAAAGAAAGTTCGTTCTCTTTCGCCTTGTTTGTTTGCTGTTCTAATAGGAATCCTTTAGAAAACAATGAGTTGGAATAATTATAAGGTAAAATAATATAATTATGATTGTCATTATAAAGGAATAATACACTTTACCATCAAAACTTTTTATTTGATAATACTTAATGATGAGTGTAAAAATCGTAAACAGACCACACACAATAAAGAATGAAATTTATTTCAAAACAAATCTAAGTTAATAGTTAGAAGGAATTTTCCAATAATTCATATCACTGGTTTTTGCACGTTACACTTAATACGTTGCAGTATCAATGCCATACTCACCACAACTAAAAACTTAACTGTATGTTATCTTGACAAAAAATTGTGGCGAGAACAGCTGTAAACATACATGCTACGGATAGTGCTATTTTACGCTTTGAAATAGTGTAGCTACAAATAAACAATTTTATCTAATATGAAACAGTTGAATAACATAATTTATGTCATAACTGTTTTATACGTTGCCGTAGATCTTGTTTAAATAACATTTTAAGAGCTATCTGATGTAGTTTCATGTTTTACAAGTTCTTTTGAAGCCGTTCCTGAAGTAGGTAATAATGTGAATGTCCTTGTAGCCGTCTATGTTTTCAATATTTGTAAACAAACGAAACAAGTCACCTCGGCACTTAGCCAATACAACATTGTGATGACCGGAACAACAAGTAACTCTCTGTATGTAGTGTTCTTAAAGTAGTTAATAATAAATCTTTAGAATATGTAAATTTAACTTTCTTAACCTTCTCTCCAGTTAAACCATTTCTAAAGTATATTGTAACATACTTAAGAGATAGAATAGTTACTTATTTAAAAAATCTACATAGCTATATTTATTTAATATTAGCTCACACTAAGAAAATAGTAGCTTGAAAATTGTTGAAACATTATAATTATTAACTTTTGACAGCAAAATTATTTCATAAAAATTTACCCAAAATATTGTATTAGAACCAGCGATTAAACTCTTTCACTGAAAAGAATACATACTCTGTAAATATATGATGCATTTTATAATGTCTTCTACTATTACTTAGTCAAGTTTGGCCTTGCTGTTCTTGGGTATATATTAAAAAATCAAATAATCGTTGATAATATTATAATTTATGACCGACAGTGGTTTTGCGTTGAATGCGTTATTTTGGCCTCTCTATATCGAAGTATGGAGTATGTCTGCAAATTCTTACATGAATACTAATATTAAAAAAGGTAAATGGCATGGTAAATTTGTATTCCACTGCAAACCGACCTGATCTTTTGAAAGAATTAAAAATAACGTAACATTTCAGGCAATATTAGAAATGTTGTAATACATATACATGTATACGCTACGCAAGCAAACGCTTTACCTCGTTTTTACCACCATAGCATCTATTTGACATTTGTATCCTTTTGATTTCGATAACAATATATTTTTAATATCTGTTTAAAATAAATATATTTTAACACGTTAAAAAGTCATAGTAAAAAAATGTTAAGCCTAGGAACAATCTAAAGCTAACATCTGTGTGCTCCAAAACTTGTTTGAGCCTATAGCCAATAAGGAAAACGTTTGATGTGAAGTTTTTAAATTCTCATATACGAGGTATATTAATACGTTACAATAATATATAAATTATATATCACAGTAGTAACTATCTAGTTTACAATAGTATTTCCTTGTTGTACATATACATACAGAAGCAGTTCTTATATCAAATTCAACAATGTTTTTAATTTATCTTGTAATGTTTTCAATAAATTATTACTTTAAATAGTATATTTGTTTATATACATATTCGAAAATAGAATACTCACTTGTTTAGTTAGTCAGTCGTCCAATATCGCTTACATAAGCAAAATCCGTCGTCACAGCCGCATGAATATATGAACGCAGAAATCCTCAGAAACAAAATTTCATCATTTCAAGACATTTTCATTGCGTCACATTAAGGGAAACCACACGTATACTTCACAGCCCAATTCCTCACAAGTTAATACACGTTACATCGCTTTCGCTCAGTTAATGCAAACACAACCTCTTGTCATTTGTGACGTAGACACAAACCACTTGTTATTTGTGCGGTTTTTATTAATGGTTATTTAGAAAGCACAAAGTAGTTTATAATAGACATAGAAACTATAAATAAAAGTTAGAAGAATAGTAGAGCGAGTTACTTAACCGCACGTGAAATCTGCCCTCCCAAAACAAAAGAGTGAAATGAACGAACGCGTGGCGATACAGTGCCCATGCCTGAGAGACTGCCAACTACCGAGTTGGCCGCATCGTCGGCGGCTTCGGATCGAGATTCAATGGTGAGGAGGTGGACACTGACGCCGGCGATGCACTGACACTCACCTGGCAAAATAGAATCGCGCGACAGCGCCCTAGAAATCAACGGCTCGGCTTGCTGGTGTGACCGCCTGCATAACTCACTTTCGCTATTGCTTGGCACATTTTCATAACAAGATTTTTCCAAGTCCGATAAATTACTATCGTACCATCCGTTGACCAATCAGAGCTAAGTGATGTAAGGAGATTTTTTGTAGATTGATAAATAATTATGAAATATCATTTGCAACATTTTTGTCACTAATCCAAATAACCTCTCAATTCAAACTAAACTTGTGTACTTTAGTTATATATTAATAAATATTTTTATATTAGTTCATAAATACTTTTTATTACACTAATGTTGATATTTTATCGGATATTAAAAGTGAATTTTTACCGGACAATATCTTTAACATAATCTTAATCCCTGTAAAATCACATCAAAAAACTCCTTGAGAAAACACATTTTTACAAACTTTTAAACGTAATATACTTCCTAATATAATTAATAATAAATATAATACAAACATATTCTTTAAGACTATCCGAGATTTAATTCAAAGGTATTATTACAACACATGATGTACTGTAAAAACCTTCTGTTTTCTCCCTTCAATAAGAAATCAGTAATGAAGCATATTGATAATATTATCAATATATATATATTTTAAAACTTAAAGTATTCAGTAGACTTGCTGTGGGTTACTTTGTAATACGTGCCATTATGTCTGCTAGTGTTCGAATATCGTACAAAATCATTATTGAAAATTTGATAACTTTTTACTAAAAGTAGAAAAAAAATTGATTCAAATACAATTAGCAATTAATTAATAGGTACTTAATTATTCTTCAGTGAAACATACAAATCTTGTACAACGTTACAAATATATAAAGTAAGAAAAATAAATTTTTCATAGTACATTACTCGCGAGTTTTGGGTGTGTTACCATAAATTTGGATTTGTCGGATTAGAGTAGAACGAGTATTAGGGGTTCGCGTGAAGGCAACTTTACGAAATCTTTTATTTCTGCCTGCTGCTATTCACCACCTTATCTTGCACAGATAAATTCTTTTAAGTTAAATATAAAGAATGTTTTAAATTTTCTATTTGGCTTGAAAAATGCTTTATACATTTTCAACAATTAATATAGTAAATATTTAAAAGTACTTAATGCTCGTTATATGTATATTAAAATAAAAATCTAAATCAGAAATAAAAAAAAAATATAAATACCTTTACCTGTGTATTTCAAAAGAGATTTCTTGACAAATTAGGTTATTATACAATTATATTATATTTTTATTATATAGCAATTTATTAAGTAACTTTGTTATATTCCTAACAGTACTATGCACACGATTTCAGATCCTCGGTAGAGTGCCTTTTTCTATCACCAAATAGCTCGGATAAGCTGTAAAGGTCTTTCAGGCCAACAGCATTAGTCTCTTTAATAAAAAAATCTACACATGCGTAACGTGTATGCTCTATAGTTTATGTCTCCTCTTTTATTTTAGCGCAAGTAAACATTCAGCTGTGCATAAAATCTAATATAATGCATATTATTAGTTTAGTATATGTACATATAAAAGAATAGAAGTTCTAAAGTAGGTATTATTGTGCTAAATTTAAAACTTAAAGTGCAAGCCATCTGTAGAGAAATTGTAAGTATGACTTTTGAGTGATTTTAATTTTTTTATACATATAATACTTAACCGTTGCAATAGAGCTTGCAATATTTCTGCTACGCGATACTACAGAGTTTGTGACACTGCCCAAAAAACTCTTATAACCAAAATGTTATCTTTTAACATTTATACCATAGAGGTGTGTAATATACATAGTTTAGATTTCTAATTAAGTTACTAGCTACCGAACTGAGAAAATTACACCAAAATATGTCAAGAAATTCAATTACTGAAGGAACCCTTTCATTAGTCTTATTTATAACTACATATAAGACTACCTTCTTACCCGTACTTTAATTCACAAATTTAAGTAAATTATAAGGTATTTACACAATGAAACAAACTGTACGGTCGCCTTTTATGAATACAATAATTTTTCGGATCAGATCGAAGTTCCAGAGATCACGTACGTAAAAGTTCCATCGTTTTTTTATAGCAGTTTATATTTTAAAACGCAAAAGATTACAAATATAAAATACATACATTTCCATTGTCGTACCGAATACATGTATTAAAGCTAAATAATGACAAAGGCAACAAGGTATACAAATACATATATATGTATATTATATAATCTATTCGTGGTATTTCCGCATAACATTTTCGTCATAGTGTCTAGCACTACCTACCTATAGACTTGAAATTGAACACGCATATTGCTTCCTTCTTAGGCAACGTAAGATACCCATGAAGAACGGATTTTACGATTACTAGCAGTTTAACGGAAAAATGGAAACGAGCACCAAACATATACCAAGTGTACCTACCTAAAATTACCATTTTTATAGTTTTGCAGTATTTAGTTAATATATGTTATAAAAAATTAATTAATCAGTTTTTAACACACAAATTAACACAAACCATCGTCAATTCTCGTTACTACCTCATGTTGTATATCAATGGAATATATGGGTTTTTTGTTGGAAAAATAGGATTCTAAATTTGAAGTAGAAAAACAACTGCATTTAAATGTTGTAATAATATTTACATAAATAAAAATACCTCAGAAATACACAATTAAATGTACCTATAGGTAATTTGGTTTTAACCTTGTTGTATATTTTTATTATTTTAAAACATTCACAGTTCTTTTTTTAACGTGCATGGCGTTGGTTTAAAACTTGAAACTATTTATAAACATAGATATATATGCTTGAAATCTTATAAATGCGGAATAGAATCCATCAATGGGAAACACGAAAATAAATATTTAGTTATCTCGATTTCTTAAATCGGTTATTATTTCATTACCTATAGGTTTCATCGTTTGACTGCAATCACCTCCGATGTTAGAGGGTGATGTGGTCCTCAACAGTAATAGGCTAAGCCTAGTGGAACTACTGTTTTCCAAGTGTAGCTACCGGAAAACATTTGTTATAGCTACTTAGCTAGCTTAGCTACTTAGCTTCAACTTGCCGGTGATTTTCTAATGCAAGAGAGTGATTAGTCTGGCATCACAAAATGCTATAAGTACTACGTTCTCGTTAAGATCTTTTCCGTTATTGTAAGCGCAGATTTATTGTAGGGATTCGTATTCATGTCGCTCAAAGTGGTGTTCGCTTAAGCTACAACTGAACTATCATTCGGATGAAACTGTTGCTTGTTCAATAGGAACTTGTTTTTTATAGCTAAAGAGTCATAAGTAAACTTAGATACAATTAAGTTGGTGCATTAATATACCGTTGCGCACGGCTGGGCACTTGGTTAACTGTAATTACTATCATGCACAAATGTACGCTGTCTGAGATATAATTACTGCATTTCGGCCACTTTAAATATCTAGTAGTGAATGCAAAATACTTTCGTATAATTAATAGTGAAAAAATATAATCTACAAAGTAATTGTGGTAGGTAGTTTATTTCGAGTTATTTAAATTTACCTTTCCGTTTTGCTGTTATACAAATTATTTATTGAATAGAATTTTAGAGCGTGTCCTCTTCATATTTTGTTTTGTAACGCCGTTGCTTACTACGATAAAACCTAATAGTCTTAAAGTATTTATATTTGATTATTGTAATCATGATCTGTATAAGTTTGTGAGCATAATAGGAAGAATTGCACCGGCTTTATGTAGAATATTCGTACATACATATAATAAAAATACATGTTGAAGTAGTGGAGTGTTTCAATGCGTCGCATTGTATCAATTTTTAAACATTATCCAGCTACTGTTATACTGCAAACAGGCGAGAAGATTGCTGTGCTAGAGGAAGAAATAAGCAAGTTACCATGGGATAAATTGGGATTATTTCGATAACCCCAAATCCGGTAACATGCTGTTTTTCGGGGAGGGCGTGTTATGGAAGACTTCAACGCAAAACTAGGAAAGCGAAGTGGTGAGGAGCTGCAAGTGGGGCAATTTGGAGTTGGACGGCGGAACTACCGGGGCCTCAGACTGGCCTGCATTATGGAGAAGGAGGAACTTTTTATGAAGAACTCCTTCTTCAGAAAACGGGAACACAGTAAGTGGACCTGGATGAGTCCCAACGGTGTAACTAAGAATGAGATAGACTTTATCATGTCGACAAAAAAGCATATTTTTACATATAATGATGTCTCTGTGATCAGCTTGGTAAAAACCGGTAGCGATCACCGTGAGGTCAGAGGCACATGGAATCTGAACATCAAACTTGAGAGATCCCAGCTGATGAAGTCTACGCTCCGTCCGTTGCCCGTCCAAATACAGAACCCCGAGAACTTTCAGCTTGAACTCAAAAACCGCTTCGATTGTCTAGGGAACGAAGTGGACGAGTACAATGTTGGGGTTTGTGGAAGCTGTTCGTACGATTGGGTCTAAGTAAATTAAGACCTGCCGTATACGTAGAACCAGCAAGCTCTCTGGCTTTACCCTCGGGCTTATGGAGGAAAGACGTGAGATGGTTTTGCAGTCGTCAGTCGATGCTAATAGATATCGGCAGCTCAATAGACAGATTTTTAAGTCTCTTAAACGCGACCTGCGATGGTATAATACCGATCGTATACAAGAGGCTATGGAGCGAAACAGACGCTCCAAAGTTTTCGCTAGAGATTTGGCTATCGGGCATAGCCGATTGACCAATCTGAAGGCTGACGACGGAAGAATCATATCATCCAGGCCTGAGCTCTTGAGGGAAGTCGAGATGTTCTACGGACAGCTTTACACATCAACACGCAAACCCACTCGAACTCAAACCCGAGACCCGAGACCCGAAAGCAAGATTAACCCGACACTTCACTGAAGATACCCCGGACGTCAGCCTGTACGAAATTCGAATGGCTCTCAAATAGGTCAAAAACAACAAGGCGCTGGGTGATGACGAAATAACAGCTAAGCTGCTGAATGCGGGTGGAAAACCGATCCTTGAGGCCCTTCAGAAGCTCTTTCATTCCGCCATACTCGAGGGAAAAACGCCACAGGCGTGGCACAAAGTGTGGTGGTACTCTTTTTCAAAAAGGGTGATAACACCCTTTTGAAAAATTATAGACCCATCTCACTTCTGAGTCATGTCTACTAGCTGTTTTCGAGAGTGCTCACGAACCAACTAGCGCACAGAGTTCCAGCCTCCCGAACAAGCCGGCTTCCGAAAAGGCTTTAGCACCGTAAACCTCATTCATACGCTGCGGCAGGTTATACAGAAGACCGAGAAGTATAACCTACCTCTTTGTTTAGCGTTTGTGGACTACGAAAAAGCCTTTGATTCGATTGAGACCTGGGCTGTACTGCTGTCACTCCAGCGGTGCAAAGTAGACTATCGGTATATCAAAGTGTTGAAGGATTTGTACGAAAACGCCACCATGTCAGTCCGATTACACGACCAGACCTCGAAACCTATACCTTTGCGGCGCGGCGTTAAACAGAGAGATTTTATTACTCCGAAACTGTTCACTGCTGCAGTCGAAGATGTCTTCTAGGTTCAGGATTGGAAAGGACTTGGTATTAACATAAACGACGAGTACATAACACACCTCCGCTTTGCTGATGATATCGTAGTCATGGCTGAGACCGCAGAAGACCTAAGTACTATGCTCGGTGACCTCAGTAGAGCATCCGAACGAGTTGGTCTTAAAATCAACATGGACAAGACGAAAGTCATGTCTAATGTCCATGTTGTGCCAACTCCTATAAAAATCGGTGACTCTAAGCTTGAAGTTGTTGACAGTTATATACACCTACGCGAAATCTTCTCGTCTGAAATACTGCAGTGTCGCAGAAAATCAATATTAACGTCAGCGAAGTCGCGGGCAAAAGCTAGTGAAGGCGTAAATCACAGTTTTATTACTGTTCTATGTACAATTTGTTTCGTAAGTCGACCCGTTTTCGCATAAGAAAACCACGTTGTAGCAATTTCAGCTATCTATAGGCATTTTATATTTCGGGCGACATTTACGTCACTCCGAGATCCAAGGTCGGCAGTGCGGCGTAAGGGTGATAGGTAGCATGAAGGCTACGACAAAGGGCAAGCAAGCATATTCTGTAACAAACTGTTTAGAGACACGCTAACTTTCAGCCTTGAACTTTTTGATGATAGCGTCGTCAAGATAAACGGCGCGTAGCCATCCTGCGTAATGAGGGAGTATTATTCCCATGCCGTGAGAAGTCACTCCACTTGAAAATAATTGACCTAAGTCGAGCTGTGTTCTATGAAACATATATTAAAACGGTATAGGTATTCAGTTAGTATAGGTATGTTTAATCATAGTAACTAACTTGATAGAGCATGTTTATAAAACCACGTCTTGAATTTTAAAGATAAGAAAAAATAAAACTAAATACACACTTGATAATACTTGTATTTATTTTAGGTACAAATGGCCAATTATGTGATTTATGAATTCTATTTACATTGAAATAGCTCATAACAATCTAAACTTGTTACATACATATAATAATATGTACAAATAATATAGGCACGTCATTGAAAATGTTCGTTCAAAAAAGGATTAACAGTACAAAATTCGATAGTACAATAATTTAATTCATAACAAATTGAAATTTAATTATTATCATAAGTCACAATGTGTAAATGCTGTACTGAACAGCGTAAACTTAATATAAACACATCTTAATACATTATTAATGGAAATAATATTTAAGAACGCTAAATATTTATATATACAACACGTAAGGATGTTAATGTCGCCTAAGTTATAAGTAATCGAATTTAATTACAAATTAATTGATAAAGCAGTCTGTTTTAAAACAACATTTACAAAAACTAAATATTGTATAAAACTTTTTAAAATAATACATTTATCATTATATCACCCCGTAAATAGAAACGATGTCAATAAAAATACTTTTGTCTAAAGATTATTTTTTATTGGAAATAGGCAGAAGCTTCGGAACACATTAGTAAGAACATGAGTTTTGTTGTTTCCGTTCTTTGGGAGTCGAGCGGAATTGTATATATGCAAAATTATGACAAAGTTCTTACTTGTTTTATGAGAAATAAAATACATAATTTTTTCATTACGATATTATTCTATTTAAAGGATGGTATGGTATTTTTATTTATCTTAATATACTAAAAATACTTTCAAGTTTGTTCATATTGGATATTCACTGGAATATATTGGTGATAATTACATGCACCAAAGCACCTTAGGTGTAATAAATAAATCTTCAGTTCTTGTCATTTCGCATTGTCGCATCTTGTCGCATTAGATTTCGCCTATCGGTTTAGAATTTCTCCTTCGGTTTTATAAGTATCGGGATACTATTGCTCCAGACATAAATTAATTTATTAATTTTATAAATAGGCCGTGTTGAGCGGAAATTATTCAATCCATAAACTAGGTAAAATTACTTTTAAATATCAGCATATACCATTAAATGATTTTTTAGAATTCGCCAACATTGTCTGATATAAATTAATTACACTATCAGTTTTAAATAAACAAAAAATATTTTGAAGAGACTTGAACGCTTGAATAATGTTTGTATAGTATAATGGATATGGGAAAACTATAGAAATGTGTTTTTCTTGCCGTTTGCAATAAATAATACTGCAATAATATAATGGTGTGGAGATTTATTCACATGTCCGCTTACTGGATTATGTAAACTGGTATTATTATATTACTAAGGAAAAAAAAACAAATTCTAAAATCATTTTTTGCTAATGGTCTCCAGTTTTCGGAATAAAATGACGGAATAAAATCAGATCATTTTCGCTGTCGTGGAATGGATGCCTTAAATACAGTCAGTTTATGAATTTTGGTCTTTTCTACGCAATATTATATTTATAGAACGATAATTACCATAAATGATATATATTTCACGTTAGTAATTATATATAGTCAACACATATATTTAACTGAAACAAGTAACTAAATAATTAAAATATTATTTAATTTGACATAATTATCATGATAATTAACAATTAATTGACTTATTTTAACACGCTTCATATGGAATATTACATAATATGTACAGTTTATAAATACAGAACAATGTAAACAATAGTATTACCATTAATATATCAAAAATCAGTCACAAAAGTGATACCTACATTACTACATTAATTACATACTTAATTAAATATCTTAATTAAACAACTAATTCTATATTTTAAAGCTTCATTGATTTTTATTGTTATCTCAAATGTTTTCAAGTAGGAATGTAAATAATATTATTACATAATATATTTAGTAGGTATTATTGTGTATTTTTAGTGCAAGAGATCAGTCGATAGACGAAGGTTACACCGTAAATATACATACATATTATATAGATGTTCGTAATAAAATGTTAATTAAACGCACTAACGCTTTCACTAACCCACTATTTATTTGTTAGTTTTATGATATTAAATTTCTTTCTGTTTCTGTATTACTAAAATATATGTGTTCAACACATGTGTTACAATTAACAACATTATAAATTGATTAATAAACGGTAAAAGGTTTGACTTTCGATTAATTATTTCAACAACTATGTACTTTGTGTATTTTATTGCCATTTTAGCATGTGAATGTTAACTCTCCTCATAATATTACTATTTCCAGTGGTTACAGCTGTTAATAAAATTCAAATTCAAAAGCACGCAGGAATTAAAAAAAAATGTTGTTTTACACATCTGTAGGAGTTACTAGGCATTAAATATTGTACCGATGTAAACCATTTCATCGCTGCCATATTTTTGAAAGATCATAATCAAATCATATTAATAAATATTAGATATAAATAACAAAAATAACTGGAGTTCAGAATTTAGGTCTCAAATTATTGAAATCTTATCTTACTTGGCATGTAAACATTAATTAATTAAAAAATTATAAGTATATAAATTATTGGGTAAAATAAATTACATATATAATTATAATAACAAAATTCACCTGTTCTACGTAACTTAAATGTTTTTAGAGAAAGAAGGAAAAACAAAAATATATTCTATTTATATGAATATATATCATATATTTGATAACAAATTGATTTCCATCTATAAATGAGCTTAGTTACACAGATTATTAAAAAAAAAAACATATATTATAATAATCGGATTATACAACACAAAAATAATTTATTATTTTTTGACACAATACACGAACAAAATCATTTAGTGTAAGTTAATAAATTAATTCCTGTACGAAAACATTTAAAATAAGTAGCCTCGCATGAAAAGGAGATTTTATTGGGGGTAACGGCTCCTTTCTTAGGTACTTACGTTTTTCGCAATTTGGCTATTTTGAAACCGATATTCAGCAGCTTCTGCTAACGGTTTACGCTTGCGAAATGCGTAATTAGGGAGCAGGTTGTCATGAAGGTATACATTCATTTAATTATCGCTTTTACTTTTTTACTTATTTTTAAGTACTAAAAAATAGATAACACCTATCACGATCGCCAACAGTATATGTAACAGAATCGATTTATTCAGCTGTGAAAAACGAAAATAAATATAGTTGACTCGGCGAATGTAATGTGTCTTCGTATATTTTACCTATATCTAATTCATTAGCACATTTTTACAAACAATATGAGCCGAATTTAATCTTGAGTTACCCTTTGAATTGATTAGAAACATACATAGAAGTGTTGAGGAATATGTTGAGTAGGTGAATAATTATTCGACTATATTAAGATCCTGTAGGTTCAGTGGTAGTGAGAAAGTTTTCCCGGTCTCCTCGGCGGTGCGCTTTCGTACTCGTAATAATTAGATTGTGGTCGGACCCCCGCGCCCCCCTGCCCCCCACCGCCCTCTCTACAGGAGCGCTGCGAGTGGAAGCCACCCGCCCCTACCCGGCGACTGCGGAGTAGAACATTCTTGCCTTAGATCTTTTAATTATATCTTTATAAAAGGTCCTTCAAAACTTTTTTTATAGTTAAGGTTTAGCGTTATGGCCGTAATCTCATCTGATCTTAAGTAATGATATGGCCCAAGTTGGGAACACGCTAAACCTATTGAGGGAGTGGCTCTCAAGTGCAACTGTCTGAACACTTAGTCTTAGTGTATGGCGGTTGATTGTCAACTTGTCGGTGGTAGCTAGTCAGGCGGGCATTAGAAAAAGTCCTACCACCATGCTACGGTTTCCTCACAATGTTTTCCTTCACCAAAAGCTCAAGCTCATTGTAGGTGGTTTCGAACTCACGCCCTTGACGCTACGTCCGTACACTACCACTGAGCTATCATTACTTCAAAATATTAGGTTTGTGATACGTAAAAATAATCATAATAATTGGCAAAGTTAAGCACTAACTAGCTAACAACAACATGTTTACACCTACTGGTTTGTGTTTAAGTAAGCATTTTAAAAATTAAATGAAATCGGTTAAAGATTGCAACTCTATCTTTTATTCAGTTTCAACACTTGTAGTGACAGATTTTGTGCAAGTACTACCTACTAGCATGTTACATAATATTGTAGTTAGATACGATTAATAAGCATATGTTTCTATATCTATATAATTATCATACAATTATAATACACAAAGATATATCATACAAAGATTTGGGTTTAGTGTTGTTTTTTAAAGTCTATAAATGCTGTTGGTATTGCAAGAAGATTATTTCGATTTGTGTTTGAATACAACTAAACATTATAATCTTCCACTGGAAAATATATTCTTAATTATTAGCTAAGAACGTTGAACTTCCCTTTATTTGGGACAAAAAAACGACAGAAGAGTTTGTACAAATATACAGTAAAAATAGCGACAGAGAAAGCCGCAGAGAAATTTATAAGTTTTATAATGACTACTGGCATACTATTCTGACATCCATTAATATAAATATAAATAAATTAAACTGAAGCGAAAGCACTAGTGTGTATGAAGTGAATTTTAATATACACACTGATTTTTCCGTATACAGATACTGATTATCTAAAAATAAGACGTAATACTATTCTCATTTAGCAAAATTCATACTAAAAATAAACTTTAGTGTTTACGAAGCACATGCATCTTACCAAAACGAAGTCGACAACATCGAAGCAGGAAAAACAACATTATAAGATAATTAATTACGCTCTGTATATTATTGACGTCCCTATTATCACTAGCGGTAACCTGCAGTACCACTCGCTTTTATTACGCAGTAATTCGGTTTAAAACAGTCATCGAAATGTGAATCGTGTGTGTGAATGTGAATCGAAACAAAATTGTCGAGTATAAAACTATATAAATCCATAAAACGATTGTTTGAAGGACATGCGGATTTACAAATGAATAGAAAAAATATATATTTTAATGTCATAATGATAATTACAATTGGTGTGCTTATTATAGAAACCCATCAGAAAACTTGGAAGAAGTAAATAAAGATAGAGTTACAGTTTTATTACTATAAATTTGGATTATAACATTCGTATAAGAAATAGAATCATTTCCTTGTTTTCAACGTTAAATACACTGACATCGTCATTGATTTGAGCTCCATAGGATATCATAGAGCTTTCGTAGCCGTACATAGATATATTATTTAAGTTTTATAGTAAACTTCAAAATAGCTAAGAATAGTTGCTTGTTATAATAATTTCATTAAACTAAACTTTCAAGTGACAAGGGTTCTAAGTGAACTTCTTAACTAATACGGATTCTTCTATGAAGATTGTTAGTAATGCACTCAAATAAACCACGATAGGACACATTACACCTACACCAAGGCATACCATTTATGAGTTATTTTTTTTTTATATTCCCTTTTATTCTATTTCAAATATATAACAAATACAGTGGATTTCGGTTATAACGACGTTGGAGGGACCACTTTAATGTTGTCATTACATCCGGAAGTCGCTATGTACATTTATTTATTTACATTTTATAGACACTGTTCACACACTGGAAATTGCTATGTAACTCATTCATAAGTTCAACTTTGTACATGTGCTAAGTAGTCCTATCAGATACCTACAAACAAATCAAGCATATCTGGCCTTCTGTAAATGTAAACAAAGGATAAGAAAACTTAATAGTTTTATAAATGTGTCTTTGTGCCTTTGCCGACTCGGTCACTATGGAAGTCGCTCAGGCGAATAGAAATTCTAAGAATCTGTGACAAATGTCATAACAACAAGTCGCTATACACGAAATTGACGCTATATCCGAAGTTGCTATTGCCGAATGAATCTCCTCCGAAAGTATGCTTTAAATTCAAGTTTGACGACGCTATAACCGAAAAGTCGTTACAACCGAGGTCGCCATTAATGAAATCCACTGTAATGTTTAAATTAAATATAAATAAGATTAAAAATAAATATAGATATTCACCTTTCCTCCTCAGCCTTGGCTCTCTGCGCATGCACCTGCCTTCGCATTTGTCCGATCTGAACTTCGCTTAGCTTCTCCCGGCGCGCACTGGAATATTCATCATAACTACTTTTTAAAATAAATACATCACTCGTAAGGATAATTTCAACGAAATGTGAATGAATGTCGCTTACTTCAGGTTTTGCTGTATTTCTTCATAGTTGACGTAATGGCCGGACGGACCCCACGCACTGTCCATCGCCTGTTGGACATTCATTTACTCAATAATCTTTTATTATTATTTACATGGGTTTACCGTTCCTGTATATATAACAAAACAAGACCACAAGGACAGAAGTGAAAACTTCATCAAGGTTAAAACAACTATTACGCATTAAATCAGATGTATTGGCACGGCCAAAAAGATGTTTATGTTGATAGTGAATGCGACTGATGCGTTATGCTATCTCCGAGCGAGTATAGCTGTGACGCGTTGATATATCTCTCTCGCTGCCTACTCGAGTCGACTTAACCCGAACAAGCGTCACAGAGCCTAAGAGTTTCATCTCAGTCTCACTCAATACCCACAAAATAAAGTGCTCAACACGCTTAAAGAAGTCTTCATTTCACAAACGGATGTTTGTATTTATGAATACGCAAAATTACAATATCGTTTATTAAATTACTGAAAAATTGCCCAAATGCATCATACGTTCGTGGTAAAGGTTTTTATGCTAAAGCCGAACGCGGTAGGTGGCGTTGTGGTCGCTTTTATTAACTACTGAACAAGGCAGTAAAACGTTACCCGGGTCAGTTAGTGGTGATAAAAAGGTGACAATGTGGCCCATAATGCTAATATGTTAAATCATATTACCACAATTGGCTCCGAAGTGCAGTTGCCAAAATACACAAACACATGGTCAGCGACAGATGTTCACACTGAGGGTGTTTGCTATCTAGACGAGCATTAGGAAAAGCTTTACCATCCTATCATGGTTTCGTTACGTTTTCTTCACCGAAAGCTCAAGTTCAAAGCAGAAAATAGTGCTCACGTCTGATCCATTATTGCTTTTAGAAAAATTAAGTGAAAAAAGGATTAACGAGCAAGAAACCATACAAATAGCACGACTATGTTTTTATAGAAGTATAAAAATTAGAAGCGGGAAAAGTCGCCGATGCCGCAATGGGCAAAGATTTATATATATTAAAAAATCAACTTGACCTACGCTGCTAGCGACTTTGAGGGCTTAATCGAACATTTTGTGGTGAGCGCGAAAGGCGGAAGAGTAGCCGAACCTCTGCTTAGGCTGCTGCCTAGACACAAAAAGCTACGCGAATCTAAGTGACCTAGAAAGATCCTTTCTTTTTGTACGTGTGGAAATCTATTAACTCATACCCTACATGCTGGGCTAGTGCGACATGGCTAGCGGCATCGAAGTGACGGGACGCATGTCAGCCCACTTTTTTTTGTAATAGGGTGCAAACGACCAAGCTTGTCACCTGATGGTAAGTGATCACCGCCGCCCACACCACCACACCACCACACACACCACCAGCAGAATCGCAATTGCGTTGCCGGCCTTTATTGGAGGGACTGGCTCTCAAGTGGAACTACCGGAACACACCTATTGGTATTTGGCGGTATATTTTCAACTTGAGGGTAGTAGCTAGCAAGGCGGGCATTAAAAAAAGCCCTACCATCATGCTATGGTTTCCTCACGATGTTTTCCTGCACCGAAAACTCAAGCTCATTGTAGATGATTGGATTCAAACTCACGTCCCATGACGCAGCGTTCCTACAAACTACCACTGAGCTATCATCGCTTTGCACAGCTCGCACAACTCGCAAGTTAGAGCGAAAAACGCACGATGAATGAGGCTTTAAAATTTGCAACAATTTACAGAACTTCTTTTTTGACATTTTTAAATAGGTTTGAAATCGAACAGTATCCTGTATAAGTCGAGCAAAAAGTTTGTGATATTCTCTCTCTCTTCATAACGAGAATTTGAAATATCGTGCACACATATAAAAAACTTGTTTTTAAAGTAAAACTTCTTTACGCACGGTTGACTTGGGGAGTAAGCTGGTGACTGCGTGACGAGAGCGTTACGAAAAGTGTGATAGGGCGAGGCGAATGGAAGTTGAGAGGGAGATATACGTTATTGAAGATAGAAAGAGAGAGCGTTACGTTTAGTATATTACTATAGGGGCAAGAGAGTGAGGTGCAAGCACACATTTTCTTTCTCTCTTTCTCTCATAGACAGAGAAGTTTTACTTCAGTCGTGTGGTCTAAAGTACACTCGTTTTTTTTCTTTCGAGTTTTTCTGCCTCTTCACACAATAAAGCCACCACGGTCACTTTTCATTAAATTCGCCTATCTTATTAGTCAGATAAACAACAGCTGAAAATTTTCTCCCGCCGCTTTGCGTCGCTACAGTACAAGTACGTTTAGGTAATGTCGCAGCGTTTCTCAGCAGCGACGCGACGCACCGCTAAAGTGCGGTTTTACGTTTAATATAAAATATCTAAATTCAGTTAGTAATAATCTTGATATAGTCCATAAATATCAGAAGTGGCGAGATATACCTGTGGTTGGTGGGGAGGGTCCGGTAGCGGCTGCGCGGGCGGGGCGCGGTAGGGCGGCGCGCGCGGCTTCCTGTCGGACTTGTGCGTGCGGTCGCTGCCGCTGCCGGCGCTGCTCTGTCGGGAGTGTTGCCCTTCAGACCTTCACAGAACATAACATATTACCCTTTTAACTCTTTCATATTACTGTATAGTCTCATCACGCAACACTACCCACTAAAACGCACAACGGCGGCAATCCGAAATCCCGTGTTGCTAGAAATCAAGGACGGCGCCCAAACTTCTTTTAATCTCTGGCGAATATTCATTTATATTACTTGCTTATTCATTAATATTAGTCACTGCTGGGTATGAGATTATTGAAATGTCCGAATTAGTAGACTGCATAATTAAAAAAATTAAAGCAGCCATGCGAACTGCCGATTGAAGTGAAAACTTAAAACCATAAACAAGTAGTTATTATTTTTGGATATCCAAATTAATTGTTTGATTATAAATTAAAACTTGTATATCAAAACTGTTTACTGCGCAATGAGTTATACTAATAGGAACACATTTAGTGTAAACATTAACACGTCACGTGACTGAGTCGGTGACGACTTACATGAATTTACTCCCTATCCAAACCTTCCTATAGAAGTTTTCACTTCAGTAAAGTAAAGCATTTCATAAAATGAATACATTTACTTGTATTTATGTTTCCTTTTTTATTTATTTTTTATTTTATAGATAAGGTTTAGCGTTATGGCCATAATCTCACCTGATCTTAAGTGACGATACGGCCCATGATAGTAAACACGCTAAACCTGTGTAGGAACTGGCTCTCAAGTGCAACTGCCGGAACATACCTATTGGTATTTGGCATCAGAAAAAGCCCTACCACCATGCTACGGTTTCCTCACGATGTTTTCCTTCACCGAAAGAACAAGCTCATTGTAGGTGGTTGGATTCGAACTCACGTCCCTTGACGTAAAGTCGTACACACTACCACTGAGCTATCATCGCATGTAGTAGACCTTTTTTTGATAACCTGTTTTGTATCACTTTTAAGGAGCAACTGTATTAGTTTTTTGGCGATTTATAAACTATATTTAAGATAAATAATATACCTTTGGTGTGGAGGTGGGTTATCGTTACCCTGGTGGTCGGGGCGCGCGTGCCTCTCTATCGCGTCCCGCGATAAAGACTTCTCTGAAGCTCGCCCCGGCTGAGAGCGCCCGTACAACTCCCCTTCTGTTTTCTTATGCGGCTTTCCTATCCTATTTCATAGAGATTATTCTACAAATACTTATATATAATATAATTTTATAGCTGTGCCCACGACTTCGTTCGCGTGGAACTAAACATTAATTTATTTATTTTTAATCGGTTACTTTTTTAAATGCAGCTGTGCTCCTGTTGATGATTACGTAATATTAAATAACCGAAAGATTTCATAGATGATTGAAAATTTGATATCCTCTCGCCTTGGCCTGAGCCAAGGTAATGCATTAACGCGTAGCAATGAGGAAGTCGGTTAATGGATTTTGAACATCACGTAAAATATAAAAAAGTATTCGTAAAGTGACAGGTATAATCAAATACATACTGAACATCCCCATAATTCCCCATACTGCCAGGAACAGTGACAAATTTTATACCAACCTCATACTATTTTCGAGTCACCCAGCAAGACATCTACAAACCAATACCATGTTTCAATCGTCAATAACTATAATTGATTTTTTTTTTTTACCTCATACTTTATGATTAGAACTTGTGTTTATTTATTATGTTTTTTTTTTTCAAATTATATTTACCTGAACATCGTTGACAACGATTTTAGAATAGAAGGCTTCTTATGTGAGAGAGAAGATTGTTGTGGTGATCCTCTTACTATATCTGGTCCAGTGTTGTCATCAGTTAGCCAATGTTTTAACGCTGAAGTGAATAAAATAGCAGTTTTCTTAATACGTTTTTGTTATTCATTTGATGTTAGCAAAATCTCTTTTTGCGCACATATAATAACAAGTATTCACATAGTTGTTGATATTCGACTATAATCATTATAATTAAACGTTTAAGAAAATTCTTGTAAAGTAACAAACTGTTTAATTTTTTTTATACCATTAAAGCAACTGTTTGGTTTTTGCCTGTTTGCATATAACATTAATTTTACGTACATATAATAAGTACCTCCATTTCATGTTACACTGTATTATATAGGTTTATAACTTTCATAATGATTTCTAATGTTTACGCGAATATTATTCATCGAAATAAAACTAATTTAAACGGATTTTATCGCGGTTATTTATTAATTTTGATCCCGACGTTTAGAAAGCTTTTCAGCCTTCGTGATCACCGTGTCCGATGTGTCCGTGTCAATTTATAACTTTCGTTCGTAGTTCTGTTTACTAATAAAAATACCTATTGTTTAAGATAGAAATTGTAACTTACGTGGGTGCGCACGCGCATATATAGGCTCGTTACGCGGATTCCTTTGGTTTTCTTGTATAGCAGTCTGCAACGACTCTAAACTTGAAGACTTTCGCATACCTAATGAGGGTCCAACTTGCATCGCTGAAACAAAAAAAAAACATTTTAATAGATTTTCATTACGTAAAGTTCACCTTTCAGAATTATTTCATATTTATAAACCTTAATTTATTTTAATTGTATAGATTTAGCTTGTCTAAGATAGTTAACACGCTAAGCCTATAGGAACTGGTCTTCAACAGCGTTATCGGAACATTCCTATAGTATTAGCAGACAGATCTTTAATTTAAGCCTGGTAACTAGTCAGACATTAGAAATAGTTTTCATCTTTTCATCTTTCTCATCAAGTTATACTAATACGAACAGGGTAACGATAGTGTTATAGTTAACACGGCACATGACCATGTCGATGTCGATTTACATGAATTTACTCCCTATCCAAAACTTTTATACCAGTTTTGATTTTAAAATGGATAGTTTATTCCCGCCATTACAAACATCTCTTCAAATATTCACTAATGATTATGGCACACCAAAAAACACCTATGTAAATATTATAGTTCGGTAATATATAAAGATGACGAACTTACAGTTGACTGCCTTGATTTCTTTTATCTTCTTATACGTGCCAGTTTGTTTGGCGTCGAGCGCGGCGTGACGCTTCTCGGACATGGAGCGCCGCCCCACCGCGTCCCGGCTGAACCCCGCGCCGCACTCGCTGCCGGACTCGCCGCCGCCTCCACTACCACTCCCCCTACAAAATACATATCATTCTCATTTAATTACGCTATTCCAAAATTAAATGTCGAAGTGTATACTTTGCACTTCGCTTGAAATTGATTGGCCGATGACGTCGTTGGTTGACGGTTGGCCCAACGTTGGCAGATGATTGAACAAAATGTAGGTATGATGCACAATCGATTACAAGTTTTTAGCTCCTTCGCCGAGTATACAGAGATCGATGTTGAGTCTGCCGGTGCGAGCTGCGGGAACACGAGTAATCGACTGTGTCACATACTCACATTGGGTTCAACCATCCATCAACGTCTGATCAACCAACGACATCAGCGGCCAATTAATTCAAAGAGAAAGTGCAAAGTTGTATACACTTCAACATTGAATTATGGATTTCTACAAAGTAACGCATTCGGAAATTAAATATAGCAAATTTCTATATTAAAAATGCACATTATATAGAAACTATTAATGATATTAGCTACGTAGATATGTTGATAAATGTATTGTTATGTTTTGATCATACATATATTATTATGTAGATAAACAGTAATGATAAATAAATAAAAAATGAATCCATTTGTAATCTAGGTAAATCACGTAGTTCTCGTGAACCAAATAATTATTTTCAAGTAAACTACGTCGCAATAAAAGTATCAGCTAATATTTAAACACGAAATATGTCAATGAGAGAATTCGTGAAATAATTAAATTAATCCTAATAACATTATTCCATGTACATGTAAATAGTTATAAATTAATTATATCATGAACTTGAATAATGATGTTATGTTTAATGAAGTAGTTTTAGCAACCCACTATTATTTTAGGTAATAAATGTAACTTTGAGGTATGAATTATTATTTTGGTACATAATCATTTTACTTTTCATAATTTTATAATGATAATGGTGTTATTTTTAGTAAGTTAGGTATTTGGTACTATATACTTATATATTAGCGCATTATAAATTTAATATAAATAAATTATAGTTATAACTACAGAAAAAAAAACGAAGTATCAATGTTATATTGTCCTGAAGACTTATCTATCATTGGACCACAAATTATAGCGAATATCAAAACAATAGAATAATGAATTTGCCGGTTGTTACCTCGTGGTTCCGTAATCTTCTTCTATAATAACATTATGATGCGCAGGCGGTGATCTCGACATATGCACGTGACCAAGATTCTGTCTATAATGATGCCCGTTCATAGGAGGTCCTTCCATCTGCGTCGCCATGTAATAGCTCTCATTCCTTAACCCAGTCAGTCTATCTATAACAGGATTCCACCCGTCTAAACGACTCCATTCGAAACTATCTCTCTTGCTGTCATGTGGAACAGTATCTTTATCCCTTTCTAAATAGCCTTTACTGTCGTCTGATTGGTTGGTAACATAACTATTGTTATTGTTTAAAGTAACTACGGAGGCGTGTTTCTTGCTGGCTCGGCCGTCGTGGTTCTCGAAGGTTTCGTTCTTGTTGACGTCGTAGGTGTAGTTATCGAGAGGTTTGTTCTCTTTGTCACTCGTATAAATAACGGTGTTATATTTTTGTGAGCTGTTGTCGTTCGAGTTAGTGGTATCGTTACCATTTGGGGGCGTGTCGTCTTTCCACCGAGCGAGATTATCCGTGCTATCTGTGGTAAAAACATATAGTATATATAACTATAAAAAATGAAGTGGCAAACACTAACCGTCTTATGTCATTATCGATAAATTTCTTAACTCGATAAATTAATAAATTCATTAATACTTTTTCATAAACTATTTGTGTACTATGTAACAAAACATTTTAAAATGCAATAGTTACATGCATAAAGTATTGCTATTTCACTGAATTTAGTACTTTATTCGAGAATAGTTCAGGCACAAAGTCAGTAAATGAGTTAGACGGTAGCTGGGGCGCTAGCTAAGTCATCTTTCGACGATTGCTAACGCATCTTTAACGTAAACAAATAACATTGAGGTAAAATTGAAAATGCTAAGCATCGGACCGCGGTAAAAAAATGAGGCAACTGTTTATAACAGTGACTAATGCGACTAATGTTTCAAGAAGACTGACAAGAACGTATGTCAAGAATCCATAATTATTGCCTAAAGAATACTTATGCTGTTTTACAACTCCTTGCTTTCACGCACGTTAGGTATTATGTTCATGTTAAACAGTAGAATATATAACTAAATAGTTTCAATAACCCTGTGAAAGCAAAGTGACACTATGTTCTGCAAATAATTATCATGCATTTGTCACAAATGGATTTATAATTGACACCAAAATTAAGAGAGTTGTGATAAAATTGGTGGCAGCAATTTTGTAAAAGTATTTTTTTTTTAGTTTGTTCGCTGGGGCGACGCGTTGATTGCAAGTTCGAACTCGCGTTTCCTCAGCAAGGCAACAGATAACCGTGGGGTTTTAGTGGGTATTTCCGGCGACTACCGCAGGACGAGTCTCATACAACATTCACAGTCCCGCCCCCCCGGCTTAGGAGACTATGCGCAAATGCATTTCCACACGATAAAAAAGGTATATTTTAGGCCTTAAATATTTTTGCTAGTTTTTTGGTAATCACAAAATAATAATAAAGCAATAGCTGACAGCGATTTTTGTTTAATGAAATAAAGAAAATTTTAAAATGTAAATGAAATTAGACATATATGTCTTTTTTATTTTTGCAAATTTTTTGGTAATCACGTAACGACAATAGAAATATTATTGTTTTTTTTACTTTACACATTTTAACGTCATGACTATAATTTCAACTGAGATTAAATGACGATGTGGCCCGAGATGGTGAACACGCTAAGCCTAGGGGAGAGAATGAAACACACCTATAGGGATTTATATAATAATAAAGCATACCGGTCCTTCGAGCCACGGTGAGCGAGATGCTGCCCCGTGTGTTGGGTGCGGAGTGCAGCAGCGCACGGCGCAGGGTCTCCATGGCCTCCGCGTTGGACTGCCCGACCAGAGATACGCCGTTCACACTCAATAATTGATCATTCGTGTGCAACCTGTGAACCAAAATACACTAGATTATTTACAAAATACATGCTGACCCAAAAGCTGACACAAAATAGAAGCTAAGTCATGAAAGCAATATTCATGACAAATTTCAAGTTTATAGGTCGAGTTGTATAGGAGATATCCTAATGAGTCACTGAGTAGTGTTTCGTTTACATATGTATAGATTTCAAGAGTAGATTTATTTACAGAAATACACAATGAAAGACCAATCTCTTCTCAAGATAATACATTATCTGGCATGAAATAAAAATAACATACACAATAAGCGTCGAAGGTAATAAAGCGTTTTTAAATAGAGTATAAACTCTATATAGCGACACTCAAGGGACTTAAATAACAGTTGAACGGAGAAACGATATAATTGTTTGAACGATAAGATATACAGGTATAAGGGTGAAGTGAAGTAATTTTACACGTTTTAGGGAATTTGTTGTTTAGACATTTGACGTTAATTTGAGTTTATGTGTATTAGCAGTATATAGAACCAACCTCCCGTCTCTTGAAGCAGCACCACCATGCAATACTGATTTAATAAAGATGCCGAGGTCTTGTGGGTCTGGCCCGACAGTGACCTTGCCTTTCACGCTGATACCCAGCCCGGCTTTCTCAGAGTCATGTACCGGCACGTCCAGCCGCAGTATTAGGCGATTACGTAAACTTAGTATCTGCAATAACATTATATATAATTAAATAAAGAAAGCATTCAGAATTTTAAATTTCGTCTGAGTTACTAAGTATGCTTAAAATAGTAATTAAATTTGAACCATTATAAAACACGACGTCATGATTAAGGTCTTATAATATCTAAGTGCTGGTAAATGAAGGAATAAAAGGAATTAAGAACATAATGCGAATGTAAAGATATAAATAAGAAAGAATGCATAATACTGAAATAGGATAACAACAACAAAGACATAGACAGTTATTTATTTAAAACTACGGAAAATATAACAGTCGACAGTCAGATAAAGAATAAAATAAGATTAATAAAAATATGGATACAAGACTGAAGCCCAAATACGTGTTAACATGTAAACAGATTGATAACTTACAACCACCGTAAGCAAGCAAGAAATGTGATTTTAAGCAAAAAATTTAGCAATAATGGACTAGTATAGTATAGATGTACTACAAGGAGAGATATAAGTCATATATATAATTAGAAGAATGTTAAGTATTTAGGTATAAAAATATAAGAGCAGAGAAAGACCGAACCAGAGATATGGACAAACTGTTGAATAGATGATATAAATGAATTGAAGAGGTAAACATGTTACACTGACTTTACTAAATGGTGATAAACGTACAAATAAACATATTTATTTTAAACTTACAGAACTAGAAGATGTATTTAAAGCCTCTTGTAACGCAAAATCTCCATTCTGTTCTCTATTTAGAAGATCATCTTTGGAGGAGCTCTTCTTTATTCTGCCTCTCATAGAGCTGTTGTTGGAGTTGTTCTGGTTTATTGCATTCACTATAGTTGAGACGCGGCCGTTTTCTGAAGCTACGCCCATCTCTATATGATTAGGGCCATCAATAGAAGAACCGATAGCTTTCTCTGTATATTTTGTGGGACTCTGCTGTGGTTCTACCCTCTGGAACAAATAGTATAAGCGAACACTAGGTAATTTTTTACAACTAATGATGAAGTAAATAATGGTGTAAATCTTGCGCTATGTATTGCTGAAAGATATAGAAATGCTCCATTTACCGAAAAAAGGTATTCTTCTTATTTATATCGTTTCTTTTTTGGGTATCATAATTTGAATTAATCAATTTAAACTGTTACACATTCAAAGAAGTTTATTTTGAACATACTTTTCAGTATATGGTTAGCATTCTTATCGTTAAAATTTAATTAAATGCAGAAAGTGGAGATCATATATAAGGAACCTTGTGAGATATTTTTCTTACAAATGTTTAACAGTATTTATGAAAAAAGTTTTGAAAATCGAAAAGTGCACGCCTCATAATCAATTTTTTTTTGTTTATTTAATAACAATTAAACCACATCGAATCAGACTGTGAAAAGTAATAGGGTTCTATTCCTAATTATACTAAAGCGTAAGAAAAAAAAGACTCGATTAGTACAGTATTTCGGTCGTTATCGAAATAACATACAGGATCCGCACATACAGACACACGGACGTCCAAACCAGAACTTTTTAAATCAGTTTAAATAACAAAAATGGCATCAAAAATAGTGTTTATTTCTTGATATGTGTGTATATATTATTTTACAAGTGCATATATGATAAATAGAGACATTTTAAGTTTGAAATTGACAATAGTACCCACCTCAACGTTTCACTTATGAGGCGTACAATATACTTGGAAATCGTTTTGTATTATATCTATTTTATTATTTACCTTAAAAACTATGAAAAACGTAAACATAATAATAAAAAGCGATTCAACAAATAATAAAGGTGGAACAGAATTATTATATTAGAATATTAGAAAAATAGTCAAAAAAACGAAATATGATACGATATGATTTGTTATGATAAAAAAATATATATAGGATCAAAAATAATACACCAAAATAAGGAAAAACGAAAACACAAAATAAAAGCCGTAGTTAATGAAAATTACTACTATGGCTGATATTAATTTGTTAAACTTACTAATCAATACAAAACACCACGGACAATGATTGTATCTAAATTTATATAAAAACGATTAATAAGAAATATCATTAACCAGATAATTTATTTAACGTGTAGAAGTAGCAATATAACACCAGAAGAATAGTGTAGAAAATTATGATTAATTTCAAAGAGTTATATGTATGTGATATATGTACCTGTGTGCGATTAGGCGCACTCCTCTCTATGACTATATCAACAGTGGAGTCGGGCGGAGTGTTCCTCAGCAGCGCCACGACTTGCTGCTGCGTGAGCCCGGACACCGACACCTTGTTCACCGACACGAGCTTATCGCCAGCACGCAGTCTGCCATCCGTCACGGCGGCGCCCTTCACAAACACATCCCCATTTTAAAATTTCATCTAATTTAGCGCTGGGTCATAACCGCATCGTTTTATGTAGTAGCTTGCCAATTATTTTTTTTCTAATGGACATAAGGGTTTTCATAGCTTCATCGAAGTTTGAGGGCCAGTACTAAGTCAGCCCGAGGCAACAAGCACAAGGGAACCATGCAATGGCCGATCCTCGGCTTGGGATATTGCCGGGGACGCGAAAAGAAACCGCGGTCCTGATTAACCCTAAGTAGGATCCTAAACTAAGCAGAAAAACCTAAGAACTCGAACTAACCTCCTAAACAACAAGATTGGACTGACTTTGCTTACCAAATTTATAGCAAAGTGAAATCAAGTCTGGTTGCGGCGTCTATACATTGATTATACTATTGGTCGGTGTGTTCCTCACCCCTCTTTTTTTCTAGGACTTATTACCATGGCTGCGGATTACATCGTGAATTTCGCTATCTTACAAAATATAGTTTTATTTGTTTTGTTGCGAAGATTGGACGAGATACAAGAAGACAAAGTTTTTTTACAAGCTGCTTCTATATCTTATGCAGAATTGTATATTAATTTATCACCAACCATAGCGTCAACGCCGTAAACATAGTCAGCAAGTCTTTCAAAGGCTGAATATAAATTGTGCGACGTTAATTCGAAACCGAAACAAAAGTCACCGGGGCAAGTAGGTTTATCACTATAGGCATCTATAATGAAATTATGGCATGGTTGAAAAGTTGAATAGGAAGTTACCTACATTTGTGTTGACTTAAGATTTTCAACTAAGTGATAGATACACACATTAGAAAACCGCTATCAGACTATGAAATTCGTGGCTGTATTGTTCTTCATTAGAATGTGAGGTTAATTTAAAGATTTCACGTACTGTGACTTAGACTTCCAGAGTTCTGCTAATAATCCACCACAGCTTCGCAAGTATTTTATCAGCCGCAATGATTTTGTATTTATGAACGAAACAATGTTTGAATAAGGCAACTATGAAATTGTATTAAAGTGATAAAAACAAATAGATACACCTTTGGTAATATGTTTTTGATGTATATGGGACAGTGTCCACCGGTGGGGTTGTCCCGCGTGGTTATCGTGAATCCCAAGCCCTTCTCGCCCTTTACTAAGGTCACGGCAATTGTTTGCGTCGCGCCCAAAACCGGCTTACTCGTTGGAGTGACTGGAACTTCCATGCTTGATATAGCACGCTCCCTACTACCAACTAAAATAAAATATATATATTATAACAACAATAAGACATGGAGAATATATAAACGCACTTTAAAACTAATGTTTCAAACTTTCAATTGTTTTGCTTTAAAATTAACCTGTAGGCGGACCGAAATAGTCCAGAAATGTATGATATATCAATGAGGTGGTCATAGGTAACGAGGTGCTGGGCTAGGTTGGGTTGCACTTGTGATAACAAATATAGATAAATAATAAATAAAGATTGAAATGTATATGTATGTTGTAAATTCGGTCCATGTTTATAAAAGTGATAATATAAAACTATAGATGTGTTAGATTTTACTTGCGGTTTCACTCGCGTTAATATTGATTTTATCAAACAAATCGGATGACGCAATAAGAAGTCTCATAAAAAGTTTATATTTCTCTTTACCCCAGTTCCAATAAGTTTTTCTGGAGAAAAAGTAGCCTATCACCTTCTTCAGGTTCCCATCTATTTGTACATGAAAATTGTTCATAAGCAAATCAGTGGTTTAAGCGTGAAAGAATAAAAAACAAACACACTTTCGCATTTATAATAATAGTAAGGATTATTATTTGAAAGGACTGATAAACAATTTTATAGACGTTTTCATCAAATTTAAAGTCATATTGGACTATATAAAATTATTATTAAATAAATGTGATCTTTTAAATTTTACATTGAAGATTTCATCGTAAAGAAAAATTATATTGCAATAGATAATATTATCTTAACTATTAACAGACACCAGCAATTTTATTACGTTAACTTGATATTTAGGCGGTTCTGTTTTTTGTTTTGTTCCGTTGTTACTGAAATACTATACTGCAATAATAAAATATAAATAAATATGATAGTACAAATTAAACACATCGCTGAATGAATATTACTTACATTTTGGTGGAACGTTATATGACTCTACTATAAAACGCTAAATAAAACTTCAAAACTGTGTGTAAAATCGCCTTTTTAAATTATTTTTTTCTTTCGAATGTCATTGACGTTCTAAGATGACTTAGTAAAGAAAGGTATATAGCTAAATAAATATTAAGTATAAGGTGGATGAAAGTATGGATATAATGTGGATTAAATAATAATTTAAGCAGCACAAAAGCGATAAGGAGCAGTTATCCTAAATCCAAGTATCGTTGTTATAAAATGGAACGATTTGTGGTGTAATATTGTTAGCAGTAGGTTAGCAAGTCTTGTTTCTTTAAATTAAATGTTAAAATCAACTTTAGTTGAGAAATCTAAATGCCGTTTTTCCATATAATACTTAAGCGTCACAAAAGCAAAAAGGAGAAGTTGAGGTATTGTTGCGAAATTAGACGATTTGTGGTCTATTGGTGTTAATAGTCGGTTAGCAAATATTGCTTCTTAAAATTAAATATTAAACTTACCTTCAGGTAACAGATCTAAAGGCCTTTCTTGTACGGGGTGCACGCTGGCGACGTTGTTAACGCCGGTCACCCAACGTAGCATGTCCTCTACTCTGTCAAGATAATATCCCAAGTTGTATATCAGTCGCCAAATACCTATAGATGTGTTCTGGTAGTTGCACTTGAGAGCCAGTCTCTCCACTAGGCCTAGCGTGGCCACCATATTGGGCCATATCGTCACTTAATATCAGGTGAAACAGTGGCCATAAAGCTAAACCTATAAAAATAAACCTTTACACTGATTTATGCCGAACACAGATAGGCCGAATTTGGAGCACAACACACCTAAACGTCCTCTTATAGTGCGTGTTAGATCTGAGCGTTCAGCCAAGTTATTTTTCTACTTTCTCTTGTGGAAAGAGGAATCAAATATATATGGGATATTTATATTTAGAATATCAAAACTAAATCCAGTGATAAACCGTTTAAAAACATTGTATCTTTACCTTCAACTGTGAAATAAATATATATGTCGTGTTCCAAATGTGTGAGTTTTAAAGTTTTTAATTCACTCTGATTACGGAATTTAGTTTTAAGATATGCCATCGATATTGTAAACAGGAATGTCACCCCATACATTTTTTATTACTCTTTACACACGCGAATGTACGAGTAGGTGAAGACAACTTGGCTAGGAGCTCTGGTGTATGGTGATCGTAATCCAGGTGGATACAACTACCGTATAATTCCACAACGCAAAATGTTCATGTGATTTAAATGCGTATGTTTTTTTTTATATTGAGTTGTATCTACCTATGATTTTGATGATTGTTGACTTGTGTATCTTGTCCTAGTGGATCTCTCCTAGCATCTCTAGGTAGGCTTTTGCTACCGTAACTTTGTACTCTCTCCGCTGCATCTAGCCATATGCCACTCCTGAAAATAAATACATTATGTATAATGTTTAAAAAAAAAAGAAACAATAAACACGATAAAATGTTTACAAATCTAATAAAATATTTTCCAGTGATAATGCCTCAGTACTAAACCGCATAGAATCATATGGCTTTCTTCTATATCGAACCTGAGCCTCCGGTGAAGAGAACAATGTGGTTGAGTGTTCGTTGGGTAGTACAACGCCCTAAAATAAAATAGGCTGGGGTTTATCGTTGTGTACCAGTTTCCTTTTTAGTCTCAATGCGTAGAAAAAATTTCCCCAATACGCATCTAAACTGAGTGCTGCAAAAGCCAACGTTATGCAGCACATGTATGGAGAATGAAATCCTATTTTTTGGAATGTCTGTACTATAGATTGTGCTTTCATTTATGGTAACAAACCATACATTTTATGTACGCGGATTTTCTAAATAGTACATAAATGATGAAAAATGTACTCACCCTGTACCAGAAAACTGCATAGATAACCTGTTGGACTGTCTCTGAAAGTGTTGTCCAGAATGTCCATGCCTGTCAGAAGATTGGTCCATATGTTGTCCATCCGACATCGGATGAACTTTTTGTGTTACTCGATTGTTATCATCTCGACACACAACGGCGGCTGACCAACGCTTGGTTTGTTCTGATACCTAAATCATATAAATATGTCCAATATATTATGAACGCTTCAGTAATATATTATATTTTTAGCTTCAATAATTTACTAAATTATTGCAATTTACAATGATTTAATCATTATAGATTCATCGAACTTTTATATTATATATAAAATTCTTGTGTGCGTGAATTCGTAATTTTTCTCCCGATAAACGGTTTAACATATGTCCCAGGAATGGATCTTAAATATATTTGAACCCGGTAGGTGGCGTCGTTGTCTATACCACATTTTACAACAAACGAATTCAACTCGCTCCGCCTTTATGGGCGGGGCGAGGAGACCACATCAGGGCGTTGTCCAGATTTTGTTAAAGTTTTCAATCAATTTTTTCTCAATATTACTTTTTAACATTCTATAGATAAATTATAGATAGGGATAAATAAAGGATAAATTAATTTTATCTACAAAGGTAAATTGTCAAAAACATGAAGGTTTCATACATAATCTATTAGGTACTTGAAGAGCTGAGAATTTTAAGTTAAGAGGTACGCTGTACCAATCGAGCTGTCATTATAATGGGCATCATAAAAAGTTTAGATTAGTAACTTAGGCCTGTATAAATATCTCTCCTACTAACATTTAAAAATAATTATATCCATCCACAATGGCTTAGCATGGCTACTTAGCGTGTGCTTTACTTTTGGTAGTTTTGAATTCAAAATTAATGATTTTGAAGTTAAAGCGCCAAAATGATTTGATTGTTACAAAACTTCAGCATTTTGTGGCGTTCAAAAGGTCAATAGCTAATCTTAACTTAGTATTATTTAGGTTTATATCGTGAATCATTGATTTTTGAGCGTCGATACTATAACAAGTAACGCATTACTAACATGATTTAAGTGTCGTATCTTAGTTTCTATAATTTGGTGATTTTTTAACCACCTACTGAATATAACTTAACTGGTACGTAATAATACGTGTTAAATTCGAGGTATGTATATCTAAACGGTAAAGAAATGTAAACGTAAAAGTACATTTGTTTTAATGTTTGTTCATAAATCATGTTAAATCGGCTAGATAGGTTACAATGTAATTTTTGAAAAAGAATGTAATTGTGTCAAGAAATAGGATGTAGAATCTTTTCGTAACCATTGAAAAATAGCGGGTCTAACAAAACAGACGGGCTCTTGCTCGGGGTCGAGCGCTGTCCGCGCTCGCCCCCTGGTTCAGTGAAGCTGTAAAAGCCCCTCAGGCTAACAGTATAGGTCCCTTAAAAAAAAAAACCTAGATGGGCACAAAACAGTTGTTCTTTATAGTAGCCATGCGAAGTGACGGTACTATCTTTGACGGTAAGAACAATACATTTCAGTAACAACAGCGAACAGCGCGGGACCGGCAATCCCCCACCATTAATATGAGTAGTTCTAATGTTTAGTGTTAGATTCGATTTGAAGAATTGAGAATATGTCTCCTGCGCTTGTAAAAAGCCTAGATAGGCTGTAAAGGGTCTTCAGACCAGCAGCGGTACTTAATGCGAGAAAAAGTTTTAAAGTATTTAGTTTTGTTAGGAGTTTATTTATAAATGTGGTTCAATACCAGATGGCCACACGCACGCAAATCTACTTTATTTAGTCATATTGTCTGTCCATAATAGTTTGTGATAAATACATTTTCATACGCTATATACAGGTTATTTCCAATGCCTACTAGCTCATCAAACATATTGAATTCGGCTAGATGATCATAAATTATTTTACTAACGAAATATCATTAGATAATTGGCTAGACAAATCATACCTGTATATATCTCAGTACAGAAAAACTATTGTAAGCACTTCTTCAACGTAAGTAAGAATACGAAAGAATCGCTCTATCTTACGACGTATTAACGATTTTATATATTAATGGCAATACTTGAAGGATACTTCTGACCAACAATTTAATGTATTATAATAATGAAATTATTATATGCATAACTATTTAATACGTCAAAATTGAGAACTGTAGTGAACATATATTCTTCGTAAAAAGTAACATTTATACTAAATATAATAATGACCATGAACTAAGATTTAACACTGCATAATTGCGATTGTTGTCCGTAAATACCTGTCTTTGTGGGGGTAGAGAGTCCTGGTGTAAAGTAGGCTCGCTACCTCTTCGCACTTGCAATCCATTTGCTCCATCTTCAAGATCGGCCTCCCCGACTTCCACGCACGAGTCTGTATTCGGAACCCGCATACTGCCTCCGACTCCACCACCACCCTACACCAAACAATAACTATTTAATAATCCTTCTTCTTTATTTTATCAAATAATATTTGTAATTTTAACATGTTTTAAAGCATTACTCTTGTTAAAATGTAGAAATTTCGAGAACTTAAAAATGCATGATCCATAACATTAGTTTTAATTCACTTCAAAATATAATCTCAACTGACATAAAGTTAATGTTTAATATTTTAGAAATTTTGCATACACGTTGTCAGTGGTACAGAAAAGTGGCATAGGATGGCCATGGGAGGGGGCATAGGATACTTTTGTCCTGTAAAAGTAGTATAAACCAGAGTAAAAATAAAAGTTAGTACCACGCGCAGGTAGTCACGAGTACAGCTAATAAACGCACATTACTCAAATTGGTGCACATAAAATTTGTTTGTTACATTCTCATCAGAGAATTATCCTATATCTTTTCTGTGGTTAATAGCATACACAGACATTATAATCTTCTCAGACTTTCAGGTCAGTTTACAGTAAGCATCTTGAGAAATGTGTATAGCAACTTTAGTAGAAAAATAATAAAGGCAACAAAACAGCAAATTCCATAGCGCAGAAGGTATTTTTCTCGAGTAAAGACGAAAGTAATTAAACAAAAAACTCAACACTCCGCAGATAAAATTATATTATAAAAAAATAAATCTATTTATGTAATATTTTTTTTTATTAATACATATGAAATAGCTACAGGCATTAAACAAATATTACATCTGTATATAAAATACCGAATATAGCCAATGTTTTGCATTATTTAATAATATGTAAACCTTAAAAAAAACTGATGTTTGCTCAGTGGCCGACATTTTAATATTCCGGCATGGAGCCCTCTAGTGTTTCTACAGGCACGATACAGTGACACTGCCCAGATCACTGGAAATTCATCAACACACTGCATTTCACACTTGCGCATTCATACAGTAGGCTCTAATAGGGACCGCCCTGGCCCTGAATGTGGTTCGGCCTTTTCGGAGTTTTTTAAGCCTTCTTCATCTATTGTAGACAAGGTACAGTCCAGTCATTCCGCCCTGAGGCAAAGTCAGTACAATCCTTTAGGTTTTTTTTATTACATTTGCGAATCAGCCTTCTGACATGATCAGAAAGTTTATTTAGATTGTTTAGTTTAGGAGGTTACTTTGCGTTATATTTAAGTAGGTCTTCTGCTTAGTATAGGATCCTGTTTAGGATTAGTCAAGACCGCTGTTTCTTTTTCCCTGGGAACAACCCAAAGCGAGGATCAGCCACTTCATGGCTCCATTGTGCTTGTTGCCTCAGGCCGAGTGTCTGCCACCTGGTACTTTCGAGACGAGTATCACTCCCGCCTGCCGCTCTCGAGTCGGACGTCTCGATCGCCTTGCGCTTTCGAGGCTGGCGTCTCTCCCACCTCTCTCTCGAGTTTATTTATCCTATAAACTATCCTTTATTTATTTCTTTCTTTAATTCTATTAATTAATCATATTTATCCTAAAATACGTGAAGCTGGTCGGTATCTTCCAAATATTTAAAGACAGCGATCTAACAGACGTCTTGTATTTTCAATTAGTTAATATTTCTTGTACAGTGACACCTGACAGCCAGATTCGGAGATTAATGATTTATTATATTCAAACATATTTTTATATAGTTTGAAGTGTAATTATATGTATAGACTAGTTATCACAGGCCCGTTACAGGAGGTGTCTTTTGTCTTTAACAACTCTAAATGACAGCGAATAAACAAATGACGTTCAGTCTATTCCAGAATAAATGAAATAAAAAATATGAATGTACAATGGAATTCAAAAACAGTAAAGATCTATCCACGAAAAACTCCGCATCGAATGGTCACAGCCCCATCCCAATAAGTTCAGAAGTTTCTACGTGAGTTACCCTTAAAGAAACTGTATTTTCTCATTTTAAGATTTAAGATACCGCCAATGTTAACAACTGGATCGCGACTACCACACATCAGGTACAACTCTCCCAACAGAGGTACGATTCTGCGTCTCGCGTGTCTAGATCAGCCGGTGCATTTCCTGCTACTAAGCAGCGGCAATGATAATACTAAAATGGGTTGTAAACACCATATATTATAATGTAGCCATTACAGTGGCGCAGGTGCCAACAGAGTTGAGGGCCGGTGTGACAGCTATAATCTTTAACGGTACGTTTATCTTTGGACGGTGGTATTAATTTAGATTGTACTGTACCTACTACTACGTATAAAGCGGTCACTGAATGAAATTGAAATTCACCAATTCACCACAAATTCACCAATTATATCATAGCATTATCTAAATTTTTATGGTTTAAGAGTTTCTAGACTTTTTGTGACAATTCATTTACATCTATTAGTATGTATGTAGTTAATCAATATATAATATATCGTCTGTTAAAATTCCTTTCCCGAAAAATGATGACAGCTTGAATCCCGCTGGATATAAACCTACGACGTATTGGCTGTATCTCAAACACCAAGATATCTAGTTTTGTTTTTTTTCCCACATACAAAAAGTATAACAAAAACAAGTGTCAAGTATTCGCTTTTTCTTTCATGATCTATAAATATAAAAATATATGCTTAAAATAAATATAAAGGTACCATTATTAAAACTATTCACTAATACTCACTTTTGTATTACTTGTAATTCTCGGGCAAGAACAAACAGAATAACATAAACCCATGTCGAGATTGTGACAAAAAAAATAAATAATAATAAATCAAAACCTTTACGATATATGTCAAATTATCATTAATTGAAATATCCAAAATAATTTTGCGTGGTCTTAAAAAATTTGTAAAAACAAGTTTTGACATGTTTATATAATCCCGCGAAAGTTGTTTTTTTTTCTACTACAGCGCATAATATGGCAACGACATACGAACAATATAGCCAAATGTTTAAAACACTGTAATATGTATTAAATATGTTATATGTTTATACATACATATTATATATGTATTAAATACATAATATGTATTTTGTAAATTATATTTTTAAATAAAATAATTAAAAGGTAAAAAAAATGTAGAAAATTTTTTGTCATTATTTAATTTAGGGACTGACCTACCCTGACCTTACAGTATGTACAAAAATTACTTACAAATATGTACAAAAACTACTTAGAAGTAATAAAAAAATGTCATAAAATTGTTTTTATTTTTTTGGGAAATTTGTTTTCTATCTATCTGACAAAATTTGCTTTATATTATAAAATTTTTGTACTTACACGAAACATGTCCGGAGATGCCGTTCCTGCAGATGAGCCACTAGCGCCATCTGCCTGAGCTGCCCTTGGTTGCGGAGTTTGATTCAAGCATTCTGCTGTGAGAGTTTCTCTGTCGTCAGCAACATCACGTACTCTATCATCTGGGTCTAAAATGCCACCAGAACTGGCGCGTAATGCCCGCACACCCACCCATGTTTCTGGGCCCTGAAAATAAAGAGAAATATGTTAAAACTCATTAGCTTGTTGGACATCATTATATATATATATAATAATATTATTATATATTATATAATAATTATTATATATATATATATATATATATAATAATATAATCTGTATTAATAATATTATAATAATCTTTGGTGTCTATCAAATATTTGCAAGCACTTCTATGAAATCTTTAATATATTTTCACTTTAATTAAATATTCCTCACAAACACTAAAGTATAATAATGTTACTAACTTATATAAGTATAATCTATATTAAGGTATTATATATATATATATAATAATATAATGTGTATTAATAATATTATAATAATCTTTGGTGTCTATCAAATATTTGCAAGCACTTCTATGAAATCTTTAATATATTTTCACTTTAATTAAATATTCCTCACAAACACTAAAGTATAATAATGTTACTAACTTATATAAGTATAATCTATATTAAGGTATTTAGTATAGACGAATGCAGATATCACACGAATTTTCAGCGGGTAATGCTTCTTTACTCTAATACATTAGAGCAATCACACGTGTAACCTATTTTTTCTGTATACATCTGTAACTGCTATATATCTATATACCACAAAGAGTGTTATAATTAATGAAATTAAATATAAGCTTCATACTTAATTATTAACTAATTAAAAATTATTGTAACGGTTTAATTTAAGTAGTTCAAATGACACACACTAGCAATGTGCGAATAAATTCACAGTGTTTGATAAGAGATTTTTTTTATAAGCCAGCGTAATAAACAGAGACGCTGGAATATTCCCACGACGTATTTACAGCACATTCATACAAATGAATGGCTCTGCGCTTGTTGAGTTCATCTGTTTTCTCAATCTTTTGTTTGATTGGTGATCTCAAATAAGAGATTTCAATAGCGGTTTTTACAAGTGAATATCTATCATCTTACATATCTTAATGAAAGGTACTTGCTGATTGTCTGAATAATAAGTATGAACATAGAATAGGTATCACATTGTTTAGAGAACATAGAATTCCTATTCACACTAAAGTTTTTTTTTCTAGATATATTTAAAGTATTTTTTCTATGGAGATCGCGAAACCTTAATAAATCATTGTCGGCATAAGACCTGTAAATACTTTGTTTACAATAAGTTATTTACAGTAAGCATTAAACATTAAATATTCTACTTGATGCAGGATTTCTCTCTATAAACTACTTAACTAAAAAAAATTGAAAGGAACTTCTTTAATGTTGTATTCATTCTTTTTTAGAATCTATGTATTTTCTAATTTAACTATATGTATTCACAATTTTAGAAGATAAAATAAATAATCAGTACCCATGTCACGCATCTCCGATTTTGCTCCTTGGCGCGAAGACGAGCTAGCTTTTTAAGTCTTGGTGGTGGTATTGGTCCCTCTGTTAACTCTGGCTGTTCCATATCGAACTGCCATTTAATGTCGTATATTGTATTTCGTTCTAATCTTTTCGTTATTAATATAATTACAATTTAAGACCATCGTTTCGATTTCACCAACTTTGTACACCGAAGTCGCGAAACGAACACTCTTTACATAAAAATAAATCTCTTTGTATTTAATTTTCACGCTTTTATCCAGCCTACAACATGACAATATATGAAGTATCTCTAATTTACATAACAGATAAAAATTTTGTTACGTTGTTTTTTCTATGGTAAGAAATAGAAGCACCCCTAGATGTTAAGTATATAGCCTATACTTGTATACAGACAACTAAAATAGGTCCCATTTTCTTGGGTCAAACATAATAAGTTGTTACTTCTGAAAACTAAATCGAAACCATAACCTTCAGCTCGAAACACAATAGTATGAATCTTAATTATTTGAGGCAAAAATAGAAAAAAAATGTTTACAATGCCAACAAAATCGGCAGATCTACTTAATCTACACGTGGCTGTAGTAGTATCGGCAGTTACAGGGGCTCGTAAGGCAGGTCAATAGTGCGGACAATACCTTGACCTTCATGCACCAGTGCCCAAACACAGTCTCTCATTCGCGTGCCTTGCACCAGATGTTCACAACGTGCAATATTTGAAATAATTCATTACCGTTAGCAATATTTTTATAGTTATTGTTTTTATTTGTATATTATTTAATTACGCTGAAATGGTAGCACTATTAACATCTAGTGAAGAATTTTCGTCTTAAGCATTTGGTGTTCATAGCAAATATCTTTAGACATGGCTCGAAACTACTAACAAGAAGCCACTACTTCCAAAATTTGGTTTGGTAACAAAGATAATTCCAGTCTCAAAAATTATTTTTTGTAATATATATATATATATATATATATATTTATATATATTATTTAGGAATCAAATAAAATAAATTGAAAACTTTCCAAGGCAAGTTTATATCTTTAGAGTACAGCTATGAATGCTTTAGTTAGGAAAAAGAGTTATCTCTTGACTAATAAGTAGAAGAGGTAATTTTTATAATATTATTGAATATTAATTTCGAAATAATACGCACGTATTGAAACGATTAACTGTTTGGAAAACAAAGTGTACATGCTTAATAAGCATATAACTGATGGATGCACAATCAGCGTAGAAATGCGCCTCAACGGCATAGAATTCCAAGAACGTGACCATGTGCAGCTGACAACGCTTGCACACGCAATCCCATCGCTTTCTAAGAAGACATGACGAACAACACGGTTATCTTCAGTGTCGATCCCGCCTTAAAACCTGATCTCATCGATCAGTATGCAATAATATCCTTATCGTTACTAATATTATAAATACAAAAGTGAGTTTATTTGTTTATTACGTTTTCATGCCTAAACCGCTGAATCGATTATGATTAATTTTGGTGTAGATATAGATGAGAACCTGGAGACGGTGATAGGCTATTTTTTCTCGCGAAAAACTTATTAAATGTGGAGTAAAGGGAGGAATAAACTTTGTATGAAACTCTTATTGCGTTATCTGATTTGTTTGACAATATCAATATTAACGCGATCGAAGCCGCAGGTAAAAGCTAGTAACTAATAAGACAAAGATTATCTTATCTTTGAAGGAACTAAAAATGTTTTAATAATAATATTTTATATATCTTAATTTCATTTACCTAACAACATTTCTCCCCGTTATCACTTTCAACATATCTCATTAGTAAAATATAATTATTTTTAATCAATAGATACATCACTGCTATATGTAGTATAAACAGGTCTCTCACCAATCCTTATTTATGCGAATTTTAATAATAAACACATCACTAAATGTTCTCGGGCATCCAATGATTATTCATGAGCTATTATCTCACTTAACCGATATGTTGACGTCCTAATACGGTTATTCAACGGAAATGCACACCTTTACGGTCGGTTACCGTGTGTATTGAATTGAAAATGGACTACGTTGCGTCAGTAAACTTTATATAGCTACTTAAAAAAGTATTTAATTTGATAACGATACTAAAGATTTCTGGAATAATTACTGAAAATAAATCAGTTAATCATAACTAAACACACAATTTAATTAATGCGTTTGGCTAGGATTTCTTATTTTAGTGAGCAATTAACTTCTTTTTTGATCGACGGTTGTTGAAGTCATAAGTGATTTTTTTTCCTATTTACAACTTCGTACATAAAATATAAGTCTAACGACATTTTATCTGAATAACAAAAAGCCATTAGTTAGAAACAATCAAAAATTCAAAATCCAATTAGGTATATATATAACAAAAGAACTCTTCTGCAAGTAGGTATGTGTTACTGTAAATCGTTTAATTTAAAATATTTTTCCACGAACCAGATGCCTCCATTATCTGAATTGCAATGTCTGTGACCCTAATAAATATTAATGATACATTCATTTCACTTGTACGCTGATATGTTTTTCATCTGTTAACCACTTTCGATCAATCTTTGTCACACGTTAACCAGTTTTCTTATGCGAAATTTGGGCTGAATTTGTTGATGCCAACATATTTCAAGGTGATTGGCGAAACTATTATGTAAATACGTTGTTGCACTCATCCTCCGCATTAAACTTTTATATTTAGTGTCAGTATAAAATCATTGCTTTAATTTTCCGTAGCAATTTCTATTTATATAAAATTTAAACATTTCTATATAACTATTATATTATTTATTTAATTTATTTATTATATAAGATTATCTATGAAATAGCAATTTTAGTGATTTTAATAGCTATCCCTGTAAACATTAGGGTCAATAGAAATAACAGTAGTAATGCCGCTTAGCTTAAACGAAATTAAGGTTCGCAAGTCACTGTCTACCTTATCAAGGATAAAGTGTAATTGAAATTAGTATTATTTCATCCTTTCAAACAAAAGACGAGCACTGCCGGACAACAGGCCTCACCCAAAAATCGCCGCAACTAATACTAGGTCGTCGGTCTAGTATTGTTTAGATAAGTCGCAATTTCTTATAAACCAAAGTTAGACACTAAAGAGTAAACACTAGTTCGCTGAAATTAACTTAATCGTAACGTAAGAGATGATAAATTATTACTCTCTTTCATAACACCGTTTTAATGTAGTAATTTTATCAAAGTCTATTGTTGACACTTTTAATTCGAATCCAGCTGACTCGATTTTGAAGTGATTTAATGTAATTTCACGTAAATAAAAATTATCGCGTATATTTATCGAAGTTTTGTCGCTTACAGATTGACGCACGAGTAATGGCACTGTCGTACAGCGACGAGGCACGGACGTAACTGAAGCCGGCACGATTAGAAAGATCTTCACCACAATGAACACGTACAAATAAAACTGCGTTCGGTCTGCTGAACCAACGTCTAATACATTTTCAAGGTTTGCGGTGTGTAGTAATAAAAGCAAGCGCACTATAGCGCACTGTCATAACTCAACAGTTCGTTTGTGTACATTATTGTGTTCAACCATTTAGAGATATTGATTGTGCGTTGAATTTTTAGGAGCATTTAATAATCTTCAGTAAAGCGTCACCTAAAGCATTATTTTTTTATGAAATCTTTCATTAAAAGTACTAAACAAATTAAAATCAGTGCAACGAATTAACATAAAAATAATTTCACTATTAAATGAGAACTATAAGAATCGCTGCCCTAGAATATTATTAAATTTACTTTAGGTATATTATGTTAACACTTTATGGTTGAAATTGCACTGCATAAGAACTATGCGGACGGATATAAATGGAAGATGTCGATACTCAACGATATGGTGGTGTTACCTACCTTCTTTCTAAAAAGACCTCTATCTACGAGTACCATAATGAAGTGCTGGTTTTGTGGCTTGTTGGAAGTACTCTCATCAATAAAGAAATGCGAGTTGATTTAATATTGATGTTGAAATTATTGTGTACCTTATTTTTATTATCTTATTGTTTGATTGAAATTGTAACTCTTTCACATTCTGTAAGTAGTAAAAATGTGTCTGTATAAAATAAGTTGTATATAAATATACATAGGTTTTAGTTACTGGTTTATATTGTTACTATATTAATTATTTAGTAATTCCATTTAATTTGTTAATAATAAAATACAATAATAAGAATAAGTTACATACAATAAATACACTGGCGAAATTAATACCATAAGGCATTTTCTCACAGGTAACCAGATTCTTTGTTTATGTTATAACACAATCTACTCAGATAATAACAATAGGTACATTTTTTTTTTAAAGCAACTATTTAATTGTTTTTTATTTATTAGTGACATCGTGAATCATTTTTTTAACATAAATAATAAATCAATTAACGTATCTTATTAGCTGTACGCTATGAAATAAAATGATTTAACATTTTTCACGTAAAAATATCCCCTGATAACTTTTAATAATAACAAAAGAAACGTTGAATAATTTAAATAATATTCCTCTTTCAGTTAATCAGCATTTTCTGTTAACATGATCCCACGGTTGAACAAAAACCGCCTCCTAAATGTGATATAAATACAATAACTAATATCCCTGCCAGGTAATTATACGACTGTAAAGTAAATACATGGAAGCAAACATAACGGCGATTGTTTAATAAGTGTGCAAGAAACCGTTATATGTAGTATATTTAGCTTACAACACCTACACCATTTTCTACCATATTTTGCGATACAAGTCAGATATCGTCATTCAATAAATCTATCGAATCAGGAGTTATTGCCTTATAAGGCCTATTAGCATCTGTAGTGTTAGGGTGCATATTTTTCCCTATTGGATTTTATATTTTCAACGAATTCTACAGCATTTTTTTATTATCGAAATTCCACTCACTAACTAACTAATCAGGATATCTTTAAAACTATCAGACCTATAGACTTGAAATTTGGCAAAGATGTTCCTTTCACGACGTAGACACCCATTAAAATCGGGTTTTGAGGTTGACTGGAAAATCGTAAACAAAGTCTGAGGCACCAGCTAGTAATTTTTAAGCGATAATAGCTCAATTGGTAGTGTGTACGGATACCGAATCAATGGACGTAAGTTCGAATCTACCTGCAATGAGTTTGAGCTTTTTCTAAAGCCAGCCTGGCTAGCTGCCACTCTCAAGTTCCGCAAAATCTGCCGCCAAACGTCTATAGGTGTGTTCCGGTAGTTGCACTTGTGAGCCAGTTCCTCCACTAGGCTTTGCGTGTCAACTATCTTGGACCACATCTTCACTTAACATCAGATGAGATTATGGCCGTAACGCTAAATCTATAAAATATTTAATAATATAAAAATGTATAAATCGTTATGTATTATTATTACTGGTACCAATTTTCCTGTGATTATAGAAGGTTTGTTGGCGCACACAACGACTATTCTCAATAATGAGCAGTTTTAAGTAGAATATACATTTATTTTAAATTTATTTCAGCGCAACAAAATAACAACACTGTAACTAATATTATCCACAGTACAACCATCAGCGGGCTCCAACCATTATCATGAGGATCTACTGCGAATTGATTTCGAAATGTGATAAACAAAAGGAGTTGCTATGACGCGTTTATAACCATTTTAATCGTGGCCGCGACCCAGTCGGTATACGTCCTTTCCAACTTCTCTGATTTCTACCGATACACAGCTGATCCCGGAGCACGTCGCTTCTAAGCGTGTCACAATTGTCGGTGTTCCGTCTAGTGTAAGATGGTTACGATCCATAAGAACATAACTGTCGTGCTCTACCACTTCGCAACCGTAACAAATCGGAATAAAATATTTATGTTCAATATTAAGGATGGTTCTCGTACCTTAAGGTTACAAGAGATTTTTTAAAGTGACTATATAATTGATAATGACAGAATTCGACTGCGCACTTAAAAAATCTATATTTAAAATTTACTTTTTACTCTTATAGCAAATGACTTTACCTTTATATATATAAAACCCATGTCACGATGTTTGTCCGTGTTAATCTCGGAATTAGTTCAACGGGTGACTATTACATTTTTCCACGTGTATCAGGCCAGCTAGTATGTTATAAACACGAGGTCTATGTAGATAATTTCAAATATGGAGTCCGTGTAAAGAAAAAAAAGGCACATCAAAACAAAAAATAACAATGCGAGTTAAAGGTTAAACCACCAATGTTAACCAATAATATCATAAAACGTTCATAATTGGATTAGAGTGTATGTAGGAATACTGAAATATGGATGGTTATTATTAACTTATTTTTGTAATATGATACTGAGTAAATCTTTGCAATATGTACTAAAATTTCTTGTTCAGTACAAATAACAAACAACGGCTACCACCGAGACATCATTACATTGGCGGTCATCGCTGTTGCTGTCAAAACCAAGAGAGCGTAACTGAGACGGGTATGTATATTACTACGTGTGTGGTGGTCGGGATACTCACAAGGCACTTAGATATATACATATGTCAACCACGTGGCTTATTACTTGATATAGGTACATTGTTTGATCCCGAATATCAAACATAAGCTTACCACTATCGCGGAGACTACACCTAGTATATGGTGATAACACTACAATTGAACATAATTATAATGTCCTACGGCATCGTATAGAGCTAAATGATATTAAGAGCAACACCTATTTTACATAATTGATTGATTTTTGCGGAAATATTAGAAATAATTGCTAAATATATATTAGAATATATCGTCAAAAAAATTGTAAAGCATCACGGTGATATGTTTCTTGTTTTTACATTATGGCTTCTGCCTATGTAGGCAATAATCAAGTGTAATGGACTTTATAAATACAAAAAAAAGATACCTTAAATCGTTACAAAATCAGACTTTTAGTTTAGTACCAAACAGAAGTTGATAAGAAATGATAGATGTCGTTATTAACAATTTAATTAAAAACAAATACACGAAAGACTCACTTATCACGCAGACGTTGCTTACAAACTTACTTTCCTTTACAAAGTTCGTACAGCCCCCATACTGTTTATATAATGAAACACCGAAACTATTTACTTACGTACCTACACCTTATCACTGGAAGATAGGTGCTGCCACTAAATACACAAGTCATTACACGTAGCTGTGATTAACCGTACTAGGTTGATAGAATATTTTTTCTTAAACTTTTCAATTATCGACAAATAAACTTCAGCTAGGAATAATTTGTTATTACAATCTCAATGGCAAGTTCATTGAATCTATTGCGTGAATCGTTGAATAAGCAGTCAACGACAGGTAGGTACTATCGGCAATATAATTACGGCGCATAAGTAAATTGATTTAATGAAGCACTTTCCAACACTTTCAGAATACAAAGATGTCTATGAAAGTAGCGCTAGGTTGCACATGTAATTTTATATAACACACAATATTACGTTACACATCCAATTATTATGTCTGGAAAGTAAATAAAACTGATATCAGATTAATACCTTGTGATATATAAAAACATGCGGTAATTAAAACACAATTAATCAGTTAAATGATCAAATAATATGTACAAATCACCAAGTTTTATAGTAGTGTAAAAGATGTTACTGTCACTTTCTTTATTTTAATTGTATTTATAGTGCTAGTTTGAATTTATACCTTAAAGGTAATTAACAAAGACATTTATTTGCTATGTTTGCTTTGTTAGCAATTGAAAAATAAATGCGACTGTGTTCTACAAGCGAAGTAAAAGACTTATTAAGTTTTGATATATTCTGTGCGGTATTACAGTAAAATAATGAGAGAAATGTTTATGAATCCAAAGAATCATTAACCTAAACTTTAAAAAATACCAGAAAATATTGTTCTAAAATCTCTACAAAAAGATTTTTTGAGTAATATCTAAATATACACATAATTATGAATGAGATACTTTATAATATAACTATGCATAAAATAGCGTTATCTGTCAGAGCACTAAATTAGGCTAAGCTTATTAAAAGATTAGATACTAGAAATAAAACCGGTGCAAATAAAACATGTCAATTAACGCAAAATAAAACCCACATCGAAACTTAACAAAAATAATAAGATTATAATAAAACATAAAAAAAGAATGTCATTTAGGTATATTTTGCAATATATAGTGATAGAAATGTTATTTAAAACTTATATATTTTACTCATTCTTACCGTTTCTGTTCCCTGCGGTAATATACTCCGTTGCAATTTCTGAACGGGATACGTCTGCCTCCAACCAAATAGTCTCACTAACTTATCAGCCACATCCTCACATCTAGGAGCGGAATCCCTCATTTTCACTGCAGCGATTCCTAACACTAATGTTATTCACATATATGTAAAATTATAGCACTTACGTCCGCTATAATTTTCACTAAAGTCAATTGAAACGTCTGCAAGTACGTTTAATTTTCTTTCACATAGCGGGAAGCTGTACATTTAAACGCACGAAAATATTATTTGTAATGAAGCGCTTGAACGACCGGTGCGATGCTTTCTGCGGCTTTGGAACTCCGAGGCGTTATCGCAGCCATCGTTATCTAGCTATCGTCTCCCCTCCAAATCTATTGCACCTTCACTTCAAGACACAAAACGTCTGTAGTATCTATTATCATATTGCATTGTCGAACAAGCTTCTAGCCTAAGTTGAATAGGTGTAGCTAGCGCAAATATTATCGGTCGCACTTTGTTTTGTCTTTTTTATATAAACAAACGGTTAAGTTTGATTGTGCATTGTGAAACTGTTGATTACTATCTCACTCGATATAAAGAGAATACATATAGGTATACTTAGAAATGAGCTGATACTTTCAGCTATGTAACTTTTTCGCGATAAATATATATTTCCTTAATAGTATTTTGTTTGAGGAGAATTGGAAAAATACTACCTCGATATTACGGCTTTAATGACATGCATTTCTTTTTCCGACAGTTTGGCTAACAATTAAGTCATGTTGAATTCGAATTCGTCTCTTGAGGCAGCGCCTCTTCAAATATATAAATAATTGCATATCAGCCGCACCATCTAAGAAAATAACTTAATGTTCAAATTCTCGTTCAAACCATAGATTAGTACACACAGAAAAAATAGTCTCAGTAACTAAATTAACCAATAAATCATAAAGAGACACCTACAAGCACAAACATGGTCAGACCAGGTACAAAGGATGCAACTTTACCCTCTCTAGGTTGTAGGTAGGCTAAGTTCTGGCCAACTTAACTCGCATGTGAAAGAAAATACTACAAAGAACTTCTGTAATTCTATTTAACACTCTGGTTGAAATGAAGGTATTAAATAACACCTTGAAGATATTGAGAATCAAATTACAAATACTTATAGAAGACAGTGCTGCAGCGAAGTGTTCATACTATTACTTTCCTGTCATCTTGAACAAAATCTTAGCCACATCCTTATCTAGAAATCTTATAATAAGTATATATTTCATGAGATATATTAAAAACCGATCGTTATTTGCTTTGCTGAATACTGATTAGGAGTGACAAATCTGCGTTTGAATTAAAATGTTCAAACAGTTGGTCTCAGTGACGAAATTGGATATTTAAATATTGGTAAGTTGAACCAGATAAAAATATTTTTACATGAATTCCTTTGTTAAAAGTAACTCAACTGGAGTCAAACATACAGCATTGATAGTTACATTATATAATACATATTTTGAAATTGTGATTGTTATATTAATACCCGTTTCCTTTCACGCACATTCTAACTATCGCTATTAGAATTTTCTCAAATAAGACCAACATCTTCAGTAAAAATAGATGATGCTGCTCTACGTTCATGTTTCCTTACGAATACGAAACATTAGTGCCCCCTACCTATTATTAGGTATGTATATATTTTTTTGATCTTTATTATTATTATACACAGTCTGCGGACTCTAGCACCTTTTTTTAGGTAAGCATAATTTATTGGTCGTTAAAAAAAGCTTTACAGCAGTAGGTATGTATATTGTATACTACAAACTTAAAGTGATGATGGCTCAATAGTAATGGGATGCACAACGCGTCTATCGACTTGAGTTCAAACCTTACAATGAACCCAAAGTTTCAGTTTAGCAAAAGATCTTAAAGTCAATGCATAGTGGCAAAGGATTATCTAATAATCGCTTAGTTAACGTAACCTTCGAGCTATTTTTTTGTTTCAAACGCCTGTAAGTGTGTTGTGGTAGCTACACCTGAGAGCTAGTAACCCACTAAAAGGTAATATAATCTTGTGTCATATCGTCACTCAGTATTATGGGAAATAGTAGCCAAACCTACAATCTTAAAAATAATACCTATGTGTTTATCCGTGTACAATCTTAGAAAGTATAACTTTTTCAAATTATGTAACATTTTTAATTAATTATAAATTAAGTAACACTCTTCTTTTGCAATGACACTAAAATGCACGCCTACCAGTTTTGGTATACATATGAACTACTTATTCGCTTATTCATACAGCTCTAGCCATGACGGTAGAACATATATATATTTTTTAATATTGTACTAAATTATTCCGCAACGTCTCTGTAGAAGTTTAATAAAAAAAATATCAGTTTCTAAGGATCCTGGCGGTCTTATTTAATATCTCCTTCAACGGGCTTAATTTGCCAATTCAACCTATAGCTTTATACTATATCTTAACAGAAATAAAACTACCAAAATGACATACAAATTAAAGAGTTATCTTAAAATCAGTAAAGGCAGCAAACTTGTTTTCCTAAGAAATCACAGTGTTTATGAAGTGTGAGTATATATTATAAATTATTAGTTTCAGGTTTATTAGCAAGGTTCTTCTGAACTTTTTTCTAATAAATATCTGAGTATTACAAACCATGTATAATATAACTAAGAACGTTAGTAAACCTGTAGTTTATTTTGAAACCTTGCAACATGCAACACCACACGCTTTATACTGGCATACAAATAACAAAGCATTTGAATTCACTTGTTTAATACCAAGAAAAAAATACCTGCCAATGTTTTATACTACATAGGGTTATTAGTGTTTTGAACAAAAGTTTCAATGTAGCCTACGTTCTTGAGTGTCTAATTTTTAAGTATAATCTGTAAATACTCCTATAGGTACTTTGCAACAGATTTTCGACTTCAGTAAATTAAATATGTAAGCAGATAATTCAAAAAATCTATAAGCATGTTATAGTTTCATCACGATTTTTGTTTTACCAGAAAAAATAGACACACGATTTGAGATAAAGTTAATCGATGCAATGTTCAAAAACACCACTAATGTAAAAACATTGCTTTCAAAATTTAGGATTGCCTTGAACTGCAAACATACTTATATATATTTAATATTTAATACAGAAGTATCTGTTATTTTAATTGCGGTGTTCGAAAAATAAGGCGTATACCCTTTATTTTAACTTCAAAATAATAGCTACAAAGATGTGTAATATAAAACACGCTAGTTACCATCATATTTTTACGATAATTATACTATTATTTGACATAATCAGAACAGCATTCAGTACAAATTTTAATATAGGAACAATATCTATATCATTATTTATCTTGAGAAGGAAGCCTAGTCTCAATTTCTTTAAATTAGTATGTAGTCTATACACTGAACCCTGCAAAGTAGAAGATATTGTGGATAATGCTGCTTTATTGTAGAAGTTTGTGGTGTGATGGAACAAGGTTGTGCCTAGAATAACCAAAATTACGTATTTGAAAAATTATTTATGTTTAAAAAGTATCATACATAAAAGATGATGCCGGCAATCAGTTCATTATATACGTTTGTTTTTCTTTTTTAATATGGCAAAGATAAATGAGATGTTGGTAATCAGTTTGTTATACCTGTGTGTTTGAAATAAATACTTTTTCCAGATAAATGAGCAAGCTGGTTATTTGTATATTGTACACGTTTACTTTGTTATATCATAAACAAAAGACGAAGTTGATAATAATTTCCTATACCCGCATTTAATGAAAATCTATGAAGATAAAAAGCCATATGAAATAGATACTAAAATTAACCAGTCGTATGTTGAATTATGCTTTGAATAATTAGTTTATACTAAGGTCGTATTTATCTGTGTGTAATAAATATGTACATACTATTTTCATAAATAGAATTTATAATTATGTGTCTTTAGCCGTTAAGATTTATACAAATACAATGACGCCAGTGTTTCAATAAAAAAAATGAACAATTATCAAAATATGAGATCCAAATATTTAGTCAGCGTTGACTTTGGTTGAATAATAGGAAAAAAAGTATTAAGAAATCAGTGGCCATGTAGTCTCACGACACTTTCTACTATTAGATCTGGGTATCTAAATCGTTGTCAGGTATCATTACGATATTAGGATGTACAGAATGACATTATGACAATGATTTTGATTTTTATGACCATTATTTATAAACATCAACAGGTACTTTCATATCATTTTATATTATTTGTAATTACACTGATTATTTTACACCCAATACTATTCTAAGCACAAATATCCGAATGAAAATTATTCATGCTGCGAGATTTTTTCTTCTAATTTAATGTAATACTTTAAATGTCTATTATAAAACTTATTTTTTTATTTTTAAAACATTATTTATACATTATTCAGTAGTATAAATATTTTTCTTCTTCTTGAATTAGTATTATCCGTAGTCATGGTACATAGGTCACGGTAAAACAGATAAAAATCGGATATATTTTATGTTAAAGTTTAATATAAAGAACTATCTATATAAGGGTTTTTTTTATTTTCGCAACTACTAAAGTTTTTAGACGTAGAATAATTGGAACACATACTTATGAAACAAATATCGAATCAGTAAGCGAGATTCCACTGTGCAAGTTTCTTGCAAATACAATGCACTATACAGCCAACGGAATGCGATACCACGACTTACATTCCCCTCAAATCAGTGTATAATAAAATCACTAATTACGCTATTCTTAGTGCCACATCATAAATGTAACCACGACCATTAAACGCTTAACCAACTGTTTCTAACGATGATATAGTAAAACTATCACTCATAAACGTCACATATTATAATCGATGTAAACAAGGAGGCTGCGCGGCGGACAACTGGCTAGGTTTACTGCGCGTGCGCCGGTCGCGGAGGCGCCATCGCGCGGTGCGGGGAAGAGGGCCAACAGGTCACCTCACGTCCCCCCTCCATCTTTTCAGGTATTACCGAGCCACTGAGAGGTGCTCACACACCATGTAAATAATCGTTTCACCTGTGCAACTAAACCGACGAAACTTATTGAAAGAAAAGTAAGAAGTATTCAATAAACAATTTAACTTATGCAACTATTGATAATTTTTTGACATCGTTAATTTACCCAATTAGCTGATGCTAATAATTTTTCGAATCACCCGGAATAGAATAAATATTTTTATTAAGTACTCGTTAAAAGGGTACTTGTTCATTATTATTCCTATGAATCACAAAAGCTTCCTCGGTAGGGTAGATAGTATGGATAGCGCCTTACCGGCAAGGGCCAGTGGGCCCAGTGGTGCAGAGAGTTTGGCGAAGCGCATCGGAGGCGCATCCACCGGAACGTCTATGTAGGGTGCCAACCGTCCAACCACCTCCGGTTCAACAATTCAAGGCTAGTTTTAAACGGGATCAATCGGAACTAATTAAAAGTAGATAAATTATTTTGAAATCAAAATATTAAATAGTAATACATACTTAAATAAGAAACTATACTGAGTAAAACACATAATTCATGTATTTTATTTTTTATTTCAATAACGGTATCAACACAGAAGTAGGTAGTGTAAGGCAATGGAAGAGGTAGAATGTCTGGACAGCTTTCAATGAAAGGCACAAAATTCACATATTATCAAACTTTAAAATTTATAATGCTTCCAATTCACTACCCCAATAATACGTTTGTGCTAGGAAAGGACCAACATATTAATGCACTTACTTACGAACTAACGAATTTTACGGAAAATCAACATGATGGACATTTGACTAGTTTTTGAGTTCGAATTCGATTCTAGATATATGCATAATTTCTCATTGCTATGCCACTGTCGACGAGTAGTAATCACTAATTACTCCAAATAGACAATTATTATTTTTGACGTACATAACGTGTTTTCTTCAATGAGTAAAATAGTATTTAATATTTTGGCAAAGTAACTATACAATTTCCAGTTAAAGTACAAGTGAGTTAAAGTTTATAATAAAAACAATTGTGACGGATGACAATAAAGATCCCAGGAAAGTTACCATAGTCACATAGAATAATAATAATAAAACAGAAGCCAGATTTCATTGCCAACGTACTATAAACTCTATTATAAACGACAAAAACAAGAAATTACAAATTATTTTTAACATAATATATGTAATATCTGGATATATATGTATTATTAATAATAATAGTAATATTAGCTTGTAAAGTTGTACATGTTCCACTTCTCTGTAAAAGTTTCTTCCTGGTAGCAGTTAGAAATTAATCGATCCAACCAGATACCAACCATTACATAAAATTAATTATGTCGATTATAACTTATTCAAACCCAAATAGGATAAATAATAAATAACATTAACTCAATGCTTTACCATTGATATACGGATTGGCATTTTTACTTATATATTTGAAAACTTGTTTATTTCAGCTGTGCATAAGAAAGATTAGAAGCTCGAATTACTAGAAAGAAACTAAGTACACAAATAAATAATACATTATTTTGATAGAAGCGCCACCTATGAGTTAAACGCAACACTGTTTCGATTGTAAAAGGTGTACGGGCTTAATAGATGTCGTTAATTACTATTTAAATACATTTAACAAAACTACGATAATTTGAATTAATATTGTACAAGCAAACATTTTAATTTAATTATTATTTTTTGATTACCATTTGAATACTCCGTGTTGTAAATAAATAAAAGCAAATGATATCATTTGAAACAAGCAAATGATTTCATTTTAAACAGCCCAAACCGAAGCCTTCTAAAGTTTACTTACATAGACAAGTTGGCGAGGTTCCTACTGGGAAAAAGCCCTATAAGGGATTATTTAGTCGCGCCTCGTTCAGTGAATACCGACGTAAAGTTGTATTTGACACGTTCACTTATTTACATAAAATGCCTAGAGCAAGGTTCTAAAACTGGATCTTAAATATTTGTAACAAAGTTTATTGACCTAGAAACTTACACTGCTTTCAAAATAGTCCGATTTTGTAACTTTTAGAGGGGAATTTTAAATAATCAAAACGACTGACTAAAAATAAAAATGTAATGGTCGGCCAATTAAATATAGGTAAATTAATTTTCTAATTTATTTAGAACATGCTCTTTTTTATCGTAGAAGTTTAAGTGACTACACCGTGATCGATGGTAAGCGCTGTATAATTAAAAAACTATGACCACCTTCAAATTCATGAAAGGTCGCCATGCTGAGCTATAAGTGTCTCGACGGTCGCCTATACAATAGCCGATCCCGCAAAACGACAAACAAACATAAAATCACTGCATCAGGTTTGCTGCACATATACCTAAAGTGATTATTTCACCTAATGTGTGTTAGTCGCGGTGAGGCTGTAACAACGGTTTTGTCCGAATGTTTTAAATCATTCTATTAACATTCAACGCATAAAAAGGTTTTAAAGGTTTAATTAAGATAAAACGTAGTTACTTTATATTTTTTTAACATTTGAGCTCAATGTTATCTGATCTTACGTGACGATGGATTCCATAACAGTGGACGCACAAAGCTTAGTCGAGCATAGTGGTAGCCTGAGCTATCTTCGCTTCAAAATCACTTTGTTTGCACTGAATGGATGTATAGAGAGAGACATCTAGACATCACTATCAATGTTGTTACCCAATTACTATTATTATATATTCTCTAACACACACTACAATTATTTTAATATGCATTTTCTAATGAAGTTTCAAGATTTTCCACGACCCTATTTCCAAGCATTAGAAATTTAGTTTCTCATCGATTACACTTCAAAACAATGCCGTTTCAAAAAAAGTTTATATTAATAATAAAGTTTTCTTGTATTCGTTTTCATAAGTGAATCAATAGTTTTTGCATTATATTGGAAAACAATTGTATTTGTATTTATTTAATTGTATTATATTTATGTGTAACATAAAATAAGGGAAAAAACAAAACAAAATTTCATCGTTGTACACGAACAACATAAATACGGTACCACTATTACATAAAACAAAATAACAACTCGTAAAAGTGATGCCATTCAAAAAAAAAAAATACAACGACCATTGATTGGTGGTTATTTATATGCGTTCATTGCTGTAATGACGTCCTGGAAGCCTTTTGGCATCTAGAATACATTGACAGTGCCGGCTTTATTACCACACAAATGGTTTATTGCCATTGCATGATGTCCCAGCCATGTACAGATCTCTACTAACTCGCATGATTACTAGATAAACATAGACTAATCTCGCAGCACGACACGACAATGCAAACCTCTATGGATGGTGTTACATACATTTCAACTATGAAAATCACATAGAAATATCGTATATATCCAGTACGTAAGTATCCAGCAAATGTAAACCAGACAAATACATAGGTGAAAACAAAAACCGAACTTTTTTATACATTATGCGGGCTTAGAGTCGTAAGCCGTAGTACATATACTATAAGAGTAGCATAAAAAAGTGTTTTTATTATATGTCCTCGAGACGATATTTTGTAATCATCAAGTTTAATGCCTACGTGATGTCATTACGTCTATTATGACATTGAATCATTGATAGCGATTGAAAACCTCATTTTAACACAATATTAATCAGATACCGCATTGTTATAACTTTAGCCAACTTTATAACTCCAATCATATTACAAGAGTATTGACGTAGGTTCAAATCCTACAATTAACTTGCTCCACCAGTAAAGACAGGTTCTGGTGAAACCAATCCATACTGGTAGTGCATTATCTAATACGCGCCCAGCTGGCTACCTTTCTTAATTTACGTGGAGAAAAAATAAATTTGATAATTATCACTAACAATATTCCGAGCAGGCTATCAAAACAGTATTAGAAACTCATCTGGTGTGGATCATCTTTAATACTCACCAAAACAATCCCTTGACTATCGCACATTTTGCCTTGCTAGAGACCTGAAACCGCTTTCGCAATACTTTTAGTATCTGGCAGGAAATACCTACCTCCCTAGAGTTAGAAAAATTGTCGTTAAGCACTTGTAGGTGCATTACGGTAGCTTTACATTATCACTCAACTTCAAGTAATTTTGTGGCACGATACTCAGCCTAGATGGAATTGATTAATTCCTTCCGTTAATTAGGCATATTTTACATAAGTTTCAAAGTATTGTATTAACTTCTACGATATTCACTTGGACTACTATCACGTCAGTGTTTGTGTAATAAAATTAACCGCAATAAACAATGCTTTGCTTCAATTAGTCACATCAATAAACTCTAACTCCGTAAAAGTATATGGTTCGAAGCTTGAGAACTATTGTGAAATTGTTTAATTACTTGCTACATTTGCATTACTAATGTTATAATTATAGTATTGTTAATGTTATCAAATTTTATAGAATGGTCATATAAATAAATTATAAATACGTTTTTGTATGGTATCATATCAGGTGAATCAATCCAATCAATCACACGGGCAGTCATTATGTCGGCAAGGTCAACGACCCGCCTCCATTCGCAATGTTACAGCCTCGTACGGAATTTTGTGTGTAGGTTTATAGGTACTTATGTATAGGCAATACAGATATAAATTTTACTATTACCGTGAAGTTCAAATAATAAATTTATTTTGGCTATGTTACCTTGTATTGCAATAATGTTTCACTAAATTGGCTTTGCAAGGACCTTCAGTATGTAATTAAATATCGTCGATAAAAGTTTCGTACGACTCACTAACATTGTGGTGGGAATAAAAAAAAATAACTGTTGCTCACAAGTATTTATCATATGTGCCTATCTAATGAATTCATTTGCTTAAATTTGAAAACAATATTATATATTATATAATTACATAAGTTGTAAAGTTATAAAGTATTATGCAAATTTCTGCAACAAAGCCTAAGAACACGACTTTGGTTTAAAAAAAACACGGATATAAATCTCTACAAGTGATAAAGAATGGCAAATGATTTTAAAGTACGGAAGCAGTAGTCATAATCACCGAATTGTTAACAAGAAATCGTATTAAATAACTGCTTGGAACTGTTTTATCTAAATCGATAAAAAAATCCAATGACTGTGACTGGCACGAAAATTATCCATTTTACTTCGTAATATCTCTATTCTAACGTACTTAAAATAAGCACTATACTCTTCTCAATTACAAAAACAAAAAGGAGTAGTATATTAACTATAATATTATTCAATCTTTTTTGTTGTAAATACTGATTTACAATTTCCATAACGATGACAGGAGACTAAGATATGTATGTAAGTCCGTAATGCTTTGGTATAATAAATGCTTTGTGTGTATAATCAAGTGAGTCATATAGAAGTAAAACATTATTTTTGGGTAATTATCGGTTAAATAGGTAAAACAGATGAATATTGTACAATAGGCATATTTTCGAACACCTGTTAAATAGGCTCCAAACAAAACGTTTATTTCAATATAGCTAATTATTTTTATTTAAAATCACGATGTTAATTTTTAAGTATATTTTGGTTATTTAACTCAAAATGTGAAAGCAGATATTGTCACCTTTAATTTTATATGACTCAATAGTAATAATAGTCAAATATTATTAAAAGCGCACTCTGATAACGTACAAAATAAACAAAGTTTCTGATAGTGAAAAAAAAGTGAAACTTAAGAGATTGAATCTCCTTGAAGAGCCACTTTGAATTTCTCAACGTATTTTGCCATTTTACCATGTTTAAATGTCATTTAAGATAAGACGTTATCTTGGTTTTATATATCTGTGTATAGAAGTGTTACACTCGCAAGTAAGATTTACCTTTGTCTTATCTTTTTCATGACATGGGGATATTCTAGGAGTGAATTTAATTACGAAATGATGTTTAATTAAGTTTAAAGGAAATCGAAACTGCGCAAATCCTCCAATAGAAAAAGCAAAAAACTATATTCGTTGACTTGTAGCATTATTATGATATAAATATTTTAGTCGTATATAGATATACTACGCGTATTGAATATTTAAAAAAAAATATAGTAGCCTATAAAATTGATATTAGCATTTCGTACTTTTTTGTAATATGAATCGTTTTTTTTTAGAAACTTAGGTATATGCAAAGACGAACACTTTCGTTAGCACTATCCAAGCGTAAACCGCCGGATAACTACGATTAAGTATATAGCATGGCCCGGCATACATATATAAAACGGATATTACAGTATAATAATTAAAATAATGAGATTGTATTGACTTATTGGTGTTTGCGTTTTTCCTAATAATTGGATAACATATCGAGGTAAAACACTCGAAATATGTAACATTTGAAACACATTTTAATTGTTGTAATTTCATTAAAACCAAAACGTAATTTATTTAATGACTTCCTAAAAAAGCACTACTATACTACTACAGTACTACCATAATTTCGGAAACATCATAATCTTCGAAAGAAGTCGGCATGAGCCTGGTTTGTCAAAAAACAATATTGTGTAATTTTTTACAATTAATAATTACTTTGTTTTAGTGCATGTACAAAGATAGAGTCGTCTTCAGAAATCTATATCTTTCATGTATTTTGTCTTATAAACCTGACTACATTCATGTTTTAGTTCCAAGATCGGTATCAGTGCTGGCCGGGTGCTCTTGCGCATCTTACATTATTGATACGATACCAGTTTATGAGATGATGGTTAAGGAACAACATTCCCAAAAAAACTGTTTAACACATTTCATTAATCACTAATTTAAGAGATGTGTTGAAATACAACTCGGTAGTTCTAACTTTAATATTTGCACGCCAATTTGTAGATAGAATAATATTTGTTTACGAAATATGGGTAGGTCCATCCATTCATAAGCGTAAGTATATTTTATACCAATTATGGAGTGTAACACCAACTTATGATTTATTCAGATACGGAATATTTAATATAATAATATCTAAACCCTGTAAATATTTTATATATGTATAGAGCTTATAATGATTTTGATTGGTAATATAACCCTATTTAATTCTCTAAAAAGTCGAAATTACTGAACTTTACTTGGTTTACCTTCTCTACATTTAACGATAACTCTCTGTAACGACATGAAATGCGTAGTCTCTTATCTGTTGCTATATAGAGTTAACACTATGGATTAATATGTTATACAGTAGTCATAAAAGAACATCCGTAAATATTTAACTTTTAGCTGGGTTGTTTACTTCTATAGAGTATGTTTACTCAGGTTTATTTATTTATATTAAATGCACACGGTGTGAATATTTATCGAAACGGTGTGTTCGGCGGTGCATGGCGTGACCGTTGTTGAGAAAATGAGAGTGATCATTGCCAACTGAGAATATAAGTAAAAGCGAATCTATAAGTAACATAATAGTGTAAGGTAATAAACTATTAACGTGAAAAGAATTTAAGTTAAAAGTAAGAAATAAATATCAGATAGAGAGACAAACTTCTTAGTTCCATGGATTGTCTGGCAGAGAGGGAGACTCCGAACAGCTCGCTGGACTTAGAACACGGGTGCAGGAGCCCCTTTCCGACGCGCATCAACACTTACCTTCGCTGCCCGTGTTTCTCACTACCCAGCTATATTAGGTGCAGGTAGGATCTTACTAGTACAGCAAAGCACATTTTAGTATCGAAATTACAGGGATCCTAGACAGACCAAGATCTTTTGAAAGATTGTAGAGAAATTTCTCTGGTATACATATTTCTTGCTCTCACTTCGACCGCGTACATATTAACCATTTAGCCATTTCTATTCTGTTCGTTTATCAATTCGTAGTAATTTTTTTTGACTGCGTGATCCTTAGGTATATTCGTTTCCTCTTTTTACAGTGAGCACAACCAGTATGTATGTATATGTTAAAATATTCTAGAAAAAAAATCGGTCTTGACAAGATCCCAACATCTTTTGGGAGTTTATAGTACTTTTATAATTACCGTTTATACGTATTTTTATGTATTTTACGTAATAACAACATTTATCCAATGTTCTAATTTCAAACACAATATTAAAAATAGAAGGAAAGGTTAAATTGTACGAACCGTAGATTGTAAAAATTTAACTCTGAAGTAATTACAAGAAAATAAGAATTTGTAAAGTAATACTTTATTGATAAGAACGTTGTTTGTGTAATTTGTAAGCCAATATGCATGGATTCTTTATCGGATATGCAAACAGAAGCACATTCCATTGCTAGTACGACAAATAACAATATATCAAATATAAAAATATTAAGTACCTAGCTGATTCTGGATTACGCATATATGGTAGGTATCATACATAGGTAGCTACTAATTATCGAATAAGCAAAGAAAACTTGTCACTTTCTTATGTCTGACTTTTAATGAAACGTGGTAGAATAATAATATACCTAATAGGGATAGTCAACATTTTGCACACTTTAAAAATACATTTCGTAAACTTCAACAACACGCGATGCTATGAAAAGTAAATTGTAATACTAGGATCAGAAAAAGATTTACACCTTTATTTAAAACTCTTGGAAATTATGACAATAAGTAAAAACAGCATTTATTGTCGACTTACTATATTATTCTATACAAACTTTAGGGTAATATACGATAATTTATTTTCTATCTATATGTTAAAGTGATAAATTTAATCATAACAAGTTACTATGCGTAGTTGTTTGTTATAGGACGAGAACAATAGAGATTGCGCTGCTTCAGTCATACCTTTATAGTATTACAGAGTATGTTCTGTACTCACATTGTTGAAATACCTGCCTGCCGCTTTTGTTCCGGATTCGTTAACCAGTTTGAAATATAATAAAACATGACACTACAGTTAATTTATACAATAGAAAATTTAATTTGGATTTAGCTTTTAATGGGCACTCACTATTGATTTTAATATTTAGAAGTTTCATATTATTGGAGACGGCTTATTCCTAACAACCTTTCAGTTTCAAGTTGGGTATCTACAATATCTATATATGATAATAAATATTACAATTAATAAATATTCACAGTTTTATTTATAACAAGAATGTAAAGTCGAGACGGCACAAAACAGTGGCTAAGAATAGGCACTGTCCTATTATTACAAAATGTAAATTAATTAAACATAGAAACGCATAGTTTTGATTCTTAAATTATTAATTTAATATTTGTTAAAATATTCTCTCTCAATTATTTATTATTTCGTGTGTATTTATTACAAATTAATTATAATCAGTCATTTTTGCATGGCCTGTATAAGATTTTATTTTTAAATATTAGTATAACTAAGTTTATTTATAGAAATGCAGGAAATAATGGGATAGTATGATGGTTTTAATTTGAATTATATAATATATTCAATGCAATACTTTGCATTATAAGACATAGGTTTGGTAATTTTTGTTTAAGTTCCTTAAAACTGCTAAAACAGTTAATTGAAACAGGCAGAATGTGTGAAAACCAATATAATAATTGTATTACAAATGTACCAAATATGAAAAAAATATCTAATTAAATTTTTAGAAACGTGCATTTTTAAAGTAAAAAACTTTTCCTTTTTATTTGTAATTGTAAAACGAACAAGAAGTTTAATTATAAGTTAAAAACGTTAATTATTGGAAAATATAGTTAAATAATGATCTCTTGTAATAAATATTAAATAAAAATATTTGTGAATTTACAACAAGAAAAGTACTTGTAACATATAAAAATTAGGCTCAAGTATTGCTACACGTTTATAATTTTACAATAAAACAGTTCTGACAGTGTTAGTGATACTCGGAAAGTTAAACCGCATCTTTAGTGACTTGTTCAACATGATATATAAAAACGATGAACAGAACGTTAGAATTACATATATTACCGTCGACCGATCGACTCTGTATTTTGTTATTAAAAACAATGTATTTTATTTTTTATTTTTGACCATTTATACCTGATAACGTTTCTAAATGTTTTATAAATTATATATTAGATTATGGATATGTGTTTCAATCATATTCTCACAAAAAAGTTAAATTCAAACATCTCGAGCATGACCGCCATATATTAATGAAGTATTGTATAAAATAGCTTTTTGATGACAGGATATTGTTACGTACACATAGATAGTCAAAGTTATATAAAAAAATACAAATCGTTGACAAGAAGAACAGAAGCCCTTAATCGTAGTGGCATGGCCACCGCAGGTAACATTCCACAACGACCGGCCCTACCCACATCAGGTATCAGATATAATTACACAGAGATAAAAACAGTCTCGCTCTAGACGAGAGACACTCTCCTGCCATCCCTACTAGTAAAATATAATAGTTTCCATTGAATTCGTAATAAAGGAGCAGGTATTTCCTGAACATAAGAAATGAGAAGGGAATTTTTATTTTTAACAATTCAAGTTTTTTTTTGGTCTTTTAATTTTTTCGTAGCATTTTTTTGCGATTGAATTATGTAACGGAATATTTTTATTTTACCTACATTTGTTTTCTCAAAATAACGTTAACATTACCTCAATGAATTCGTTCGATTATGATTAAGTAAATTTAATATTGTTTCGTTGCTTTTATTTTTTATTGTTTCGTTTACAATTGGTATTTCCCGGGTAGAACAGATAGGAAACTAGTGACAGAACTTGATTTTTGTTTTCATAATATCATCTTGAATTTATTAGGAATGTTTATGACTAATTTTTCAATGTCAAACTTACAAATACTTACTGCGTTTAGACGTAGGGTCTAAGCCTAAGTTTAAGTACCATAAAAAAGGGGTCAGAGCGAGCCAAAACCATTGATAGATGGCCTTTATATAATCATCTACAGACTTGTAGTACTGCTGCAAGTCTGTGTATGCCTGCGAGTCCGTCTTATGTTATAGGCCAGTTGTTAACTACCTCTGCCAAGAACTTCATTTACTACAAGATAACTTTATTAACTTAGAGATAGACCTATCTTCCTCTGTCCTAGAGGAACCCTTGCGAGTTATGATAAAATATAAATTTTAGCAACATCCGTAATGGATGTACAAGGAAACAAAAATTCAAAATAAAATATTTTTAGCTTCTGTATTGATTACACCGCGATTGTACTTTTTTTTACATATTTAAGGTTTAGCGTGATGACCAAGTTGGTAGACACGCTAAACCTGTGGAGGGACTGGCTCTCAAGTGCTACTGCCGGAATACTCCTATTGGTATTTGGCGGCAGATTTTCTACTCGAGGGTGGTAGCTAACCAGGCGGGCATTAGAAAAATCCCTACCACCATACTATGGTTTCTTCACAATGTTTTACTCAATTAGGTCTCACTCACGTCCCTTGACGAGGAGTCCGTACACACTACCACTGACCTATCGTCGCCTTTTTTATCATCGTAGTTTTATCAACCACTGTGTCAACGACTTCGCTCACGTGGAATTAACAATTTATTTAATCATTTTTGCCCGTTTTTGTAACTTTTATCAATACAGCTTTGCTTATTTTATTGGTAAAGTGTTGTTAAATAGCCTAAAGCCTTTCTGAATTATTGCTCTATGAAATATATATATATTTTAAATTCCCACTGACCTCCTCTGTGTAACATTAATATAGATTTAACATCGCTCCCTAATATCAAACTCCTTATAACGTTGAAATTACTTGACTTCAGTTGGTTACCTTGTTGTCCGTACATTGATGCCTTGTCTTCAATTAATGAAAACGCTATACTATTATACAGAGTTGGATCAGTTACAGTTTTTAAGTGTGTTGATTATACCGACACGTTTTAATACATTGAATCAATTTAAAATATTTTAATTTTTTGAATCACTTGGCTTGATTTAAATTCTATTAACCTACCTGTAGTTGTCATACCGTGTAACCAAGCACTAATAACTTATAATTAAATCGAATTATTCATCACTATAAGCTGATTTAGAATCCATTCTAGTCTCACGTTCAAGAAGATTCAAGCAGTTATATACCATCGAACCATGGGCCTAAAACAAAAAAACTGGAGGGACAGTTGAACAGATAAAATAGCTTCCAATGGCGAGTTTTCATGGGTATTCTGTTTTTAGATATTATTATTTTATTTAAAAATATTCTTACATGTCTTCAAAATATACTTTTTATTAATTTTACTTTCTTAAATTAAACTACTTCAACTACTACTTTTTTTTAAATTACTTTTGTGAATATTACGTTTGAAAGTAAAACATATCTGTATACATGTAGTACACCACTTAGTTTATTGTTGATTTTTTTAATGATTGAGATGATATATATAATATTTCATTATTAATTTGCAACTTAAATTATAAAATTATAATCGATAATTTTACATTAGTACGGCAAGGTAATATTGTCAATAGTATTATGAGTTGATAATAAGTGTATTACAATGCATTATCATCAACGAGCTATGAAATTTGGTCGCCATGTTGATCTGCTCAAATGCGTCAAATAACCTGGTATTAAAAACATTTTAAGTGGATAATTTAGTATTACTTAACAATAATTATTACAAAAAATATTAAAATAATATTATTTCGTGAAGTGTTACTACGTGTATTACTTTTGTAAGATATCTTTTTGCGTTTATTATTTTTTTGCATATTTATACATATTTAATAACTACCTACTACTTTTAACATTCTGTAGATACGTTAGTTAATTATGCATTTGTGTATCTAAGTCAGCAACAACTCACCGGTTGTTATTGCATTAATCAAAATGTAGGTCATATCAAAATGTATGAAAATAATTTTTGATTTGTTATAGAACATGGAATGAAACAATACATTACTTTACAATTATCTATATCTACCACCTTATGCTACATTTTCTAAATGTATATCCTTGTAGTAGTTAGGCAACATAAAAGAAAATAACAGTGTACGTATTGAATTCGTATCATATGTATGTAATATTGCTTTGAACATATAATATTCTCACATAGCCAATCTTAACATAAAACATAAACAGACTCCATATTTTGCATGAGTTACAATTTTAAAACATAGCATGTACTGCGTTAGTCTATACTAAATCAAATATGTTTTCAGTAAATCAAGAAACAACAAATGAGTCTACGTGAATCATACAAATACACTCATACTATGCCAGAAAACCAGTATTAGTTCATTAAATGTTACGACTCTATTTGGAACTATTCTTAGAGTACTGTATGCGGGTAAGAATTAAATCTTAGATTTCGTTATTTAACTATATGCATGAAAATATGTGTTATAACTTGAAAGTCCTCACATAGTATCTTGCCAGTTTTTTTCCGACAGGTTATTTTACCGAACTGGTAAAAACGTTAATACGAAACGAATTAGAAAATATTGACAATTTATGACAGAAATAAGTTTATGTAATGGTTTCAAAAGTTTATCTTTCCACTGACTTGAACTTAAAGTAACCTATTCAATATAATGTCTTTGTGGTAGGAATGCTTTGCGAGTGTGACTTGGTGGTAATACTAAGTAGCCGTATGCCGCATAATTGGTCATGGAACATGAGACGTGACGTAGTTCAGTTACACGTGCAGGTGAGTCAACTACCACTTCAATCCTACAGAAAAGACTATTAAATAGATATCAGGCAAAATGTTAGAATTCTAGATATATATAAATCTCAGTTGCTTTCTTCGACAACGAAATGCTATGATGCTACAAATAAAAATAAATCCTATATATATATATATATATATATATAATATCATATTGAATATAGTAAACCAAAGCTTAATTTATTAAATTTTAATCAAATAAAACCTAATCTTATCATCAACGTCCTATTATGTCCTACTTACAGGTCAGCGTGTAAGTAGGACGTCTAGACATAAACTTGAATCATTCTTGATGCTTGAGAAATTAATTAATAAAATTGATTTTTTGGTTGGATTATTGCTTATATATTTAACACATTTTTAATCTTATAGACCATTTATTGTAATTTTTTGCTTAAAAGGTATCCACAGAACCAATTGCCAAATTGATTAGTCTAAATTACGCCTAAAATACTGATATGATCGCCAACGATAACAGATTTTTTCTACATTGAAGTAGCTTGGTAGAAAATTTTAACTCTGTTTTATTTTCACTTAAGTTAAAAATAGTAAATTTTGATATAATAAAATGGATTATAGGAAAATTGTAATACAGGCGCGTACTGCTTTAGTACTTATGATATATACATTTTTGATATTCAAAGGTTCATATACGGTCCTAGCAGTGCCCGCGATTTAGTTCGAGTAGATTTGAATCGTATTTCTAATCATTTTAAGATATATTTTTCAGTCTTGTGGCCACGCTGTTATTATGCGAAATATACCAGTCATTATTAAAGACTTTTTATATAACTATTGCACCTCAACCATATTTTCACAGTTATAATGTCTTCTTCGAGTGAGTAAGTAGTGGCTTGTAGGCTATCACCTAGTCGTTGCCAAATTTTCAAAGAATAATATAGCATAGTTATTTATCCCAAACTATGTCGAAGAAAATTTTTTTTCAGGTAACAAAAACAAGCAATATTATGGTATTTGAATTAAGGGCAACGCCGCCATTACCGCTACTTAAAAAATATTACTATTTTATCAATAGCATAAGGACTTAATACAGAGCTTTGATTTTTAGTTATGTTGTCAGATAAGGAATGGAGGAAATTGTATCAACATCAGTATATAAAATCATTTACTGCTGACATGTTAACTTTTATTCCCTTTACTGGAGTAATAATTTCGTTTTATGAGATAAAAAGTTTGCAAAATATTTATTTATAATATTAGTTATTACCTTGTCAAATTGCTTCAAAATGTATCCAGCAGATTCAAAGTGATTCGTGTACGTGGATAGAAGATAAGTAGACTGACATTTTTTTTTTTAATTGCTCTATATCAATTACAAAGTACACGTCGAATATAATTTTTAAGACCTTTTTAAGGTACGATTCGAGTACCTAAAATTATAAGCCCAAACTAAGATAATGTATGATAACACTTCAGTTACGAAAACATGTGTTCTCTACTGAAAACATGTCATGTCGATTTGGATAGATCTTCGTAATCACCCACTTACAGAAAATTTGGCCACATGTTTCATTGTGAGAATAAATCCCGTAGTACTTCACTATATACCAATAACAAACTCTGAAGGAATTCACATGATCCTTGAAGGGATATTATACGTTTATTTATTTTGATACAAGTTTTATGTCAGTTAAAAATGATTTATGTATCAATGTAAGTTATTTACAGACTTTGGATTAGTATTCGAAAACGAGAAGATTGTTGGTTTGCCAAATAAATAGATGTTGTATTTTAGACTATGATTATTTGTGATTAATTTATAAACTACCAAACAGCTAGATTACATTATTATTGAACCGTAGTTCGGGATCCCCGAAACGCTCAAAAGATTGTCACGTCATATTTCTGAGAACCGGTGTACGAACAAGATCTGTAGTCTCGACTGTCCGTATACCACATTTCAATATGCGTTTCGACTTCTCAAAGTGATACTCTTGTGTGCCCGGCCCATATAATCCGCGGCAACAATGAGCTCATTGTTTCCTAAAACTTTGGCAGTTATAAAAATTTCAAAATTTATTGCATTTGTTATTCATCGACGGCTTTATACGTGACTCGACAATGGTCGTGTAGTAATAATATTATGAATAAAGAAAGAACAAACATCGACCAGGTAAGGGTTATCGACTGAACACCTGCAAGTCAGCACCAGGGCCCTAATTGTTTGTGCAACCCAGGCACTACATGGTTATTGTTTACTATTAGAATTTCGAATTGATAAACAATAGATGCGCTTCGAGTATATGTAAACTCTACGATCGTAGAAGATATCATGTAGCAATACTATTTTCTTGACTACATTCTCTTAAGAAACAGTAAGTAAATTTGAAGAGTAAATTACAATAAAGTTGGGAACTATACCATCATATTGCACATGAAAGCAGAAGACCAAACATAGGATAAATGTAGCGTTTTTAAGCACATGACTCAAATGGAGTAGTAAAATATTTTTTGCAGGTGTTTTAGACATTTATTACTACTAATAAATGTCTAAAACTACTATTATACTAAGCTAGTACTACTAGATTACTAGCTGTGTCCGCGACTTCGTTCGTGTGGAACTAAAAATGATTCAATATATTTTGCCTGTTTTGTAACTTTTTTCAACACAATTTTGCTGCTTTTGGTGGTAGCGTAATGTTTAATAATCTAAAGCCTTACTTAATGATTGTTCTATCAAATACAAAAATAATTTTGAAATCTAACTGGTATTAGATCCCAAGATTAGCACGTTCAAAGTGACAAACAAACTTTTCCATTTTTTAATATTAATATAGATAGTTATTTAAGGAATAGTAGTAAATGATAAAGAAATAAAAACGTTAGCCAAGTGTATCGGATGAATTAACAATTTTAAATTTAAAAAATTCTAAATATTTAATTGATCAACTATTTACTTATGTATTCATGTGCTCGTAATATTTATCTTGCATTAAAATAAATATATATGATTAAAAAAAATTACAACGTATATAAATTAAAAAAAGGTAAATGAATAATATATTAATAATTTCCTTTAGATAAGTATATATCTAGAAAATATATATTAATTATAAGTACATATCCTAAAAAAACGACTTATACGAGTTATACTTTATCCCACAAGAAACCTTTTATTTGAAGGGGTAGTTAAATAGTCCTGTATACTATCCACAATATTAGTTACGTTAAATATCATCAACTTGTATCCAGTAGGTTCAAAGTGATGCGCGTACAAAAGAATATATACAAAAACAAAATCCAAACCTATTTGGTTTTCTATATATCCACAAAACATAGCCCGAAAATAATTATAAAATATATTTATTGTACAGATTCGGTTCCCTTAACTTTAGATATTCAAGGTTTTATGTATTTGATTAGTTAGTTATATGTATAGATGAGAATGATGTAGTACTTACCTACATTATTTAACATAGGACCATTGCGACTCACTCTAAGTTGATGACATACATAATTTATAAATTGTTGCTGTTAATTATCCATTTAAAAGTACGTTATCTCGGCCTCATTTGAAGAAAGAATAATTGAAAGAATAGTTGTGTTTTAGCATAAAATAATCCAGTTACTCGGGTACATTAGAAGTACTAATCCTATTTACTCTACAGTATATAAACTCTAAACTATACGGAGCTAATTTTTACAGAAGAATATTATAGAATAGACTGGGTATCATATACAGGATAGCCTGTATTGTTATTCTATTCTGTATAGGACAGTCATCTAGAACATTTGCACTCCTCGTAAACGTTTTTATATTAATTAGGTATCGTAGGAAGTTGTCGACCTTGTAGTTCTTTACATCACACTATTAACTACTACATTACTTACCAAATGTGAAATTCTTGTTATTTAGATTTCCTTTACAATTTATTAATAAATAGATTTTGCGTGCGGTTTTGCTCGCGTTAATATTGATTTTATCACACAAATTGGATGACGCAACAGAAAGTTTCATACAAAGTTTATCTCTCTCTTTACCCCACTCCCAGTAAGGTTTTCGAGACAAAAATTGGCCTATCATCGTCTCCAGGATCTCATCTATCTTTAAACCAAATTTCATCATAATCGCTTCAGCGGTTTAAGCGTGAAATCTTTTGCATTTATAATATTAGAATGATTTTATCACATAAATATCAACAAAATATATCTTGCGCGTTTCTCTTAATTGCTCGCATACCTATACATGTAAATCCAAATTAATCTCTTTTATAATAATTTTATCTAAGCTATGTTGTATCTCTCTACTGGTTTAAAAAGAATGAAATTAGCAGGACTACGACAAGATTATTTGAGCAGTGTCAGGAATTCTGTAATAGTCTGTAAAGGATGGATGAAATCCCCTCCCATTAGATGTTTTAAAGTATTCATTAAGTTAGGTTTTTTAAAAACAGTTATATTATTGACGAAAAATTTTATATCCATTAGGCAGCTGAGATTCGCGTTTGCTAAACCATTGGAGTAAATATTGTCTTTAGGATGTTATAATTAGCGCATAAATAGTTTATAAAATATTATGCTTAACTTAACATAATAATAGCATGACCACAATTTTGAATTAAAAACAAAATAGGTTCTAAAACTGTATGAAACATAAATCAAGTTTACGTGACTGAATTAATATACAAAGATGTCATTTGCATTATGAAATTTTAAGTTAGTCCCACGTAAATTTACTGCAGTTGGATAGTATCAAAACTTTACTAACGTGGTCAGAGAATGATCACATTGTTTTCGAAAGTGGTTCTTGCTGAGTCAAGATTCTGTAAGCATATTATCATTACAACAAAAACCAGATACGTTGGACTAGCAAGGATACGGGTTATCTTAATATTACCAAGTACTTATATTTAGTCCGAGCGTAATATCAAACCAGGACATAAATATGAAATAAAGGGTTTATAACAGTAATATGAGTTTTTTATGTTATATACAGTCTAACTTATGATATGAGATATGTTATCCCACTAAAATTAATACTGTTGGCTGTAGAGATAAAAGAATTCGAAAAGTTGACAAACAATTATAAACTGGTATGAAACCATAACAAAATTGGAATTAAAGTGATAACATTAGGACCGTGTTTTTATTTATTAAAATACTTTACACACGAATTTGAACTATAGGTTTGTCTCGTTATTATTTTAAATACTATTCCAGAAATTTAACATACACCAATTATTATAATGATCCTCAAGAGCCGTTTGCTATGAGATGATAGTCTACATCCGTTTTTAACAAAACACGTATGTAGATTATTATAGTCGGTATGACAATATAGTAGTAGAAAATTTCTATAGAGAGGAGCATATTAAACATTCACCTTAAAAATAGAATAATATAAAATTTGTGTTCATATAGATAGATACTGATGAAAATATTAAATTTAATAATATAAATTTAATTACATATGTGTAACGATAATGGAACGTACGAAATATACTATTCCTTAGTAATGTCTAAATAACCACCAACTCTGTTTCCCCAAGAAGGGTCTGAGCCCTGAACATGTAAAGTCCAAATCAAATTCAATACTATTACTAACCAAATAAAAAATAGCTGACTTCCGTTAAGCTGTAGGTATGTTTATACGTTGACGCAAATTCACAACAAAAGCAATATTAGATGACTAATGTTCATGATGTTAAATTCTTAGAAGCTAAACTAATGAATTATAATATCCATTAAAACATGAACATACTTGAAAATCCAAAATAAAAAATATTCTCAATACCATGTTTGATTGGTTCTCTCTGAAAAAGCCTTAGGTTTTCTTCGTTTCTGAGGAATAATTTCACTCATTTGTCTGTTTTACTCACAATTAGTGTAGGGAGTGAAAACACTAGTGTGTGTAATTAAACCGATTGTACGCCTGTTTTTCAGCGCTCATGTTATTTAAAATACTTTATTCTCAAATTTTTTATTTTCTTTTGCAATTTTGATCTTGTGCCTCTTTTTTTATATAATAATAGATATTTGGTTCAGTTCTGAAGATACATTATCCTATTTATGTTATATACCTATTTAACCAATGAGAACTCGGGAAATATCCCCGAATACTTGATAGCTGAATTAAAAGTTAACTGACCTGTCCAGTAGCTTTCTTATACCGGTGCGTCGCTTCTCGCACGAGGTCCCTGACTAGCAAGTCGCCAGAGCCACACGGCACCAGCACTCGCACAGACCCAAAGCACACCGTCACTTTCATAATAACAATTAGACCACACCACTTTACACACCCCCGTATCATCCGCTAGCTGACATATTAGTTTGTGTACAAACTAATAGAAGCACAACACTATCTGATGCACATGCCTCGATGTAGCTCGTGTACCACCGCTGACACAAACAAATCAAAAACCCTGGACCGTCCGTTTGTTTTCATAGCGTCTCGACTCACCACCGGACCCTTTCGTTGTTTCCTTAAACTGAACATACACAAAATATACACTCAAAAGAAACTAAATATTTGGCACGTTTTGATAAGATTACGCGAAATACGGTCGCATACCTTTGGCGCGCACTATTAACGGCAGCAACGGTCGTGACGAGGAACATGAATAAGAATTTGAAGTTGTGACGAGAGGGGTGCGGTAGAGAGACGCGGCGCGACCGGTTCCCTTGAGCAGCCAATAGGCGACCGCGTCACAACAGGCAGCTGTGTGCCTGTGGTGGTGGCCCCGGCATGTCGCGTCATACCTGCCCCGCTCCGGCTTCTATCTCACTAACATACCGTTTAAACTACTCGTTATTTTGAATGAAACTGACTCACGAGTTACAAGAATTCATAACGTTTTCATATCTGGACGTCCAAACTCAGACGTTCGCGATCTAATCCCACCTTTTGACCACTGGATACTTACAAATTGTTTCTATGTGTTGGTTGGTATTTACTATGATTACACTTAACGCAGTACACACACAATATGTTACAGAGTACACATCACTTTAATTGATAGTTGATGTCATCATGTATAGAATAACTAGGCGATGAACTTGGTTCATTCAGCTCATATAACTAAGAGCTTCACTTTGTCTTATGTTTCAAAGCAATCAATATAACCATGCCAACCATTTTTATAACTTGAAACATCGTTGTTCAAGACATTTTATTTTCGTATATAGACTAAACATTCCAATCTATGACTAATATGAAATTAGGAATTTTATATTATTTATTTAAGTATTGTAATAAAATAATTATACAAAGATTGCCGTTATGAGGACGTTAACACTCTTTACAGTTTTCAATATAATACGTATGTAACAGTTATGGCAAAAAACATTAGAATAAGCATTTACGATAATTATGAATATATACTCAACTTTCAGTTGTTACAATGTACCGTAATAAATAATTTACATAAGATAGGTACACTATTAATTTAATGGGTTATTATATAAAGTATAAATAACGAGTTTTTGTTTTAATCTCTATGCTTATTAAGCACTATATAAATTCTTACTATTTTCCATTATCATTCCCTGTTCTCTCATCCAGAAGGTGAGCTGAAAGCAAATATTAAACTCCTCATGGTATAAAACAGGTTCAGGCTAGTGTCGCGTTTCGAAGGCAGCTTGTATTTTTCATTTTTTTTAATTTTATTTGTTTACTATAAAAAATAGACCGAATAATTGGCCACTACCAATCAACAGAGTTAACAGTCTTCACAGTTGCTTTATTCATTGCATGATATCAGCCTTACCTAGTAGCCAAAAATTTACCAGCAGTGACATTTCCTGGTAGTATAGCTAGTATAAATTTGATACCATTTGTATGATTTAATTATGACTGTTTTTATCAGTAAATAAAAAATCTCTTTATATAGAGTTTAAATGATACATATATTAAATGAACATATAAATGACTTCAAAATAAGTAACATCACATACAAATCTACAGTATGATTAATTAGAACAGCAGTAAACAACTATCAAAGACACGGTTAATGCTTAATTTTCCTGTATTAGTCGTTTAATTCAAACGTTAATTATTTAAATATTCACTTGTTTTCCGTTCTACATAATGTATCCTAAAGATAAAAAGTAGGAAAATACTTGACATAAACTAAAGAAACGAATACACATAATTGAAAAAGACTAGAGAATAAGAGCTTGTCTTAGTAGTAACATGATGGGTTTATAAATAATTTTATGTTTTATGTGACAACTATGATAAAGAATGTACGGTGTATAGAAATCCAAAAGAAACGTAATATCCGTTAATATGTAAACCATCTGGATAGCTAAGGTTCAAGGCAAAGGGCATTAGTATGCGGAAGGCGATGTTTTAACTGGTAGTTTATGATGACTTGACACACCAGTAAAGTAAAGAACACAAAGATATATATTAAAACCAGTAGGTCTATTATGACTAGCTATTACAAACAGGTATGTACTTTATTGGTGTCATAGTATAATGTAACATAGGTAATTAGATAATCTACCAGCTTCTTTTTTATTGAAGTCTGCATACACTTGGTTGGCCTCTTGTTAAAATATTGCTTTGAATATATGTTCCTTAATTCGAGATTGTTTTAAAAAAAAAATTGCATTATAAATTTATAGTTATCTGTATAATGATACTAAAACGTCTCAAAATTAGTATAGTAAAATTATATATTTAGGTATATATATTTGATACGTGGATTTTCTCTGACACGCGTTTACATTTTATTTCTTAATTTATTGTTATTGTTTACCAAATAAGCCGGAATTTTACCTTATCCTTGTTGAAATTTATTTTCAAATGCGATAAAGGAAAGACATCAATATTGATATAAACCACTTTTATTTAAGTAATTAATATTGCTTATTTGAATTGAAATAAATAAAAAAATACACAATACAGATCATAATATATAAGGCGCAATTGAAATATTTGCAAGAAATCATATAAATAGATAATAATATATTGAACTTGTACATTATTATATAAAGGTGTCTCTATTCACATTAAAACTACAAAATTTTAAAAAGTCATGGCTATAACGTATTATATTTATTACAATGAATTTATTATACTTTTCCAAAGACCGTCATACTGTTTAATGTGAATACGACAAATCCTTTGTTATTGTGTTATATGCATTCTACAATATATCAGTTTCAATCATTGCTATTAAGGACTACAACGATGTTAAGCATCGATTTTAACATCTAATAGGGACTGATTAATTCGTAGCACTTCATTTCATTCATACAGTTTAAATATAATAAAAGATCTCAATGAAATAATTTGAAATTGTAACCATTTTAAATGCGTTAATAATTAATAATACTTTGACTCACATTACCATATTTAAACTTTTATTGAGTATATTTATGACAAATTGATAATGTTAAAAACTAGTTCTCTACTGAATCTTTATAACAATTTTTAAATATATTTATTCAGTTTTTTAAATTCCAGCTTGAAGATTAGCTACTTATACGACATCAAAAATATTGATTCTCAATTAAGGCAATAAACAAAATATATCAATTACAAGAAAGTAAAGAAAAAATATTTTGGCACTAGGTATATCAGTAAACTTTTTAACTTTAAAAATCAAAATATTAAACATAAAAAAATAGATTTCAAAAAATAATATTATATCTCTTCACAGCATTGTGTACATATGTATGAGTTTCATGGAATAGAATAGTTATGACAAACTTGTTAACAATATTTACAAAAAAATAACAACCTCGCAATTTTCACGGTAGCATGCGCGTTACGAATATTTACAAATTGTGAAGAATCAAATATTATTGGGTATAATACGTCCAATTCTATGTACAGTTTAATCCAAATGATCGTATATTTTATTAAGAAACGGGATCTTTAATTAAGATATTTGTAAACAGATTTTTATGTAACATTTTAATGTTGTTACTTTCATAATAATATGTAACTAATAGGTATATTCATAGAAAGGTGCCTTCAAGATACAAAAATATTAACATGATCAAAATAAACAGGCGAATAAAGCTTCGAAAACATAATAACATATTATCGAGAAATAAACTTTCAATAACAACTGAGTGGAAGCTTGATACAAGCTGCAATATTAATATTAGAAAAAAAAAAATCACTTTCACAAAATTGCTATGCCCAATCTTTATGTACGCATTTAACAAGTCTGTAATAGTAGACTACGTGCGCATATATAAGAAACACGATTAAAGAATGAACACTATATATTTATTCATAAGGAGTGGTTTAATTTAGTATTTATGACATAAAAATTTTAATTAATTTACAGAACTATATATTACACAGACAATAAACAATAGTAATATTTCATGCAATTGACAAATACTTAAGTTACATAAAATATATATTTTTGTAATACAAATAATATCCTACAACATATATAATAATATTTATTGGTGTTTATACTGGTTGTACTTTCGAGTCTCACATCTATTCACTTATATCTAAGTATATTGTTTTACCCTTGTTTATACGTCATAGTCGAACGTACGAAGAGAACAACCCAACTATCTAATGGCACTGTTATTAAATTAATGACATAGTACCAAATAGATAATAAATTTGGAAACTCTGACTAGAGTTAAGGAATAGTAAATTAATACAACTGAATAAGAATAGTATGAAGAAATCTCTAATGTACAGCATAAAATAGAAATAATTCGAGGGAAGATATAGATACTGTTAAAAGCAATACTGCGGAGCCTAATTCCCAACTTATGGTAACAAACATTTACATATCTACTATAGATAAATTGAAATGCAATCATTACACTTACAATATAAACACACTCCGTTTTCAAATCCTTCCTACCAAGGTTCCTGATATCGATTCCTTTAGATATTATAGAGGGACCAGCCCTTACACTAAAAATGGTTTTACACAGAGATTGGTCGATCGAATTCCTTACACTCCTTTATCACAATAGCACACAAAATTCTTATATCAGAGCACCTTATAATTGTAGACATTATTCCCATACTCTAGGTGATGTATCGTGTCATCAAATGGCACATTCAGCTGTACATGAATATTATACAGGGTATTTATTTATTCATAATAATAGGTACGTTACATTGATACAAATTCATACTTTACAATTTTTTCTATAAACAGGCACGTCAACTATTTATTATATTAAATTTGCCGTTCGCGATGAAGACAATAAACCTTAGATATCGAATGATTACAAATATCATAGTGATTTATCTATATTGCAATACATCGATTTCCAGTTAATAAGATTCTAAGGCAACGTTTATTGAAGAACTAAACATTTTGAGTATTCTATAAGCTTCAATTAGAGAGCATCTTATATGCGTTATGCGTCATGGTCGTTTTGAGATTAATGTTATCACATTCGATTGAAAGGCAATATGCAAGCTAATTTGAAAAGTTCAGTAAAAGCTTTATGTCATATCGATAATTGCCTCTAATTATAATTTTTATACATCACTCTCGCCATCGGTTACGTGTGCGGGTTGACCGAAGTTTCTCGTGATGGATTCGCTAACAGTACGTATGTTAGCTAAGTACCTGTGCGCTGGCTCATCCGAGTCGTATATGGCGCTGAGGGACTCGAGGGAGACGAGCGCCTCCGAGTCGAGGAGACGGGACGAGGCCCGCGAGGAGACGTCGTCGTCCCGGTCGAAGTAACAGGAGTTGACGTCGCTGAGCGCCGCCTCCGCGTCCGTGAGCCCGGCCTCGTTCAGCATAGACACGTTCTCCAAAGCGGGGTCGTCGGTCGTGTAGCCCGTGCTCTCGGGCTGGCACCCCTCCCCGTCCCCGTCCCCGTCCCCGTCCCCGTCCCCGTCGCCCTCCGAGCAAGACGAACTCCACTCGGACTGACTCTCCCCATAATGACCCATTTCTCTGTGATTCGAAGTGGTCACCTGTGTACGTATGAATATTATTATTGTTGAGCAGCATAGTTATGAAGCGACGATAGCTCAGTGCCCTCAGTGGTAGTGTGTACGGACTCCGCGTCAAGGGATGTGAGTTCAAATCCACTTACAATGATCTTGAGCTTTCGGTGAAGGAAAACATTGTGAGGCAACCATAGCATGGTGGTAGGTCTTTTTCTAATACCCGCCTGGCTAGCTACCACTCTCAAGCTGAAAATCTGCCCCGAAATACCAATAGATGTGTTCCGGCAGTTGCATTTAAGAGCCAGTCCCTCCACAGGTTTAGCGCGTCTACCAACTTGCGCCGTATCGTCACTTAAGATCAGGTGAGATTATGGCCATAACGTTAAACCTTAACTATAAAAAAGTGACTGCACTGCACCTGGTGTTAAGTACAGTACAATCAAAATCAGCGGCGACTGACATTGAACCAAAATTCACTGTCAGTCACCGCTGTCATGCTGGACTGCTTAGATACCTTTTCACGCCAAGGACCCCATGTCGTAGGAAGGTAAGAACGCGTTAACGGGAAGACGGTTCCACATTTCCACGGAACGACAAAAATACTTGTGATCAACAAATAATCGAAATGGTCGACCATCATTTATAAAAAAAATTACAGTATTAAACTTACTTATCAAAGACTACATATACCTCCAACAGTCAAGGAGATTTTTAGTACTATTTGGAAACCGACAATCTCTTCTCACCGTATGAAACTTTGATAATAGAATATATTTTGCATGGGTAATATGAATGTAAACAATAAACATTATATTTTATTTATATAACGGTTAAAAAAAATATTTAGCTTTGACAACTACTACGACTACTACATATAAACTTTAACTACACCAAATCTCACAGTTTTCTGTAAGCGCAATAATCTTAAAAGGAATTTAAAGATTTTGCTTCACGTATTTAACAAATTTTAAAAATAATAATAGTTATTCCAGAGGTAACCAGCTTTGCCATGAGGTAAAAGACGGAATAACTTAGGCTTTAAAAGTAATTAAAAAGACTCACTCGGTTATGTAGTCTGTCTTGAAAGTCTTTTTCTTGTTTTTCTTTAGCTGCTGTGACTTCTCCTTTCCTTTCGACTGGTGAGCTAAAATCAAGAATTGAATTATTAATAGTAATGCCAAGTTATATTTCAATATGTAGGTATATGTTCATCTATATTGATAACTATTTATCTTTATATAAATATGTAAATGTAATGCATTATTTTTAATGTAAGTATTGCATGGTTGTAGGTTTTGTTAATGCCCGCCCGGCTAGCTACCACCTTCAAGTTGAAGATCTGACGTCTATTAACTGTTGTGTATCGGCAGTTGCTCTTCAAATGCAGTCCCTCTACTAGGCTTAACGTGACCACCATCTTGGGCCACATCAGCACTTAACATCAGGTGAGATTGTGGGCATAACTCTAAACCTATTAACTACAAAAAACTAATTAAAGCAGATCTGTTCAGATTGAACTTAAAATCAGCTTGACGAATCCTAATGAAAATTCGCAAAAAGGTGCCTTATATTATTCCATAATGAATAACCTATAAGAATGGTCAATAATTCTTTAAAAAAATATTTATAAACAACATAATTTTTAAAAATACATTTTTTTGCTAATTTCAATCGATTTTGCTGAAGTTTTGTAGGCTACAAGTATATGACTTGTCATTCCCAGAATTAATAGGCCATAATATTTCAACGTTTTCTGTTTATAAATTATCGACGTATTAAATACTAGCTGTGCCGCGACTTCGCATGGACAATTTGTTTGTAATGTGATTTTAAATAGCTTAAAGACTACGTCAACGATTGCTCCTTCAAATACAAAAAAATAATAATTGAAATTTGACTGGTAGTTCCTAAGATTAGCACGTTCAAACAAATTTTTCTACCTTGTAATATTAATTCGTGTGTTCTATCGACTGTATCATGGCGAGTGCTCTGAGGAGTTATTTGAATTAATCCCTTTCTCCCCTTTTCATAGCAGATCTACCCGCACTGGACAGGGGAGCCATAGCTTTACTATAGCCTCTATCCCGACACAAACCAAAAAATTCGTTTTTTTTTTTAAGGTTTAGCGTTATGGCCATAATCTCACCTGATCTTAAGTGACGATACGGCCCAAGTTGGTAGACACACTAAACCTGTGGAGGAACTGGCTCTCAAGTACAGCTGCCGGAACACACCTAGTGGTATTTGACGGCAGGTTTACAACTTGAGGGTGGTAGCTAACCAGGCGGGCATTTGCAATAACCCTACCACTATGCTATGGTTTCCTCACGATGTTTTCCTTCATCGAAAGCTCAAGGTCATTGTAGGTGCTTGGATTCGAACTCACGTCCCTTGACGCGAAGTCGTACACACTACCACTCAGCTGTCATCGCTTCTAAATTAATAAATTTATACCGTTATCGCATTTTGTAGCTGTGGAACCGTCTTCCGCCCTGGGTATTCCCTTTTTCATATAACGTTGGGTATTTTAAACGAAGCGTAAAGAAGTATTTAGCAGGCCGGTATGAAAGCTGCGACTGACGGAGGAGATTTTACTTTTGGATTGCTAATGTCCTTGGACTGTACTGAGCTTACCTTTAGGTGAAGAATAGTCATTATGGTGATCCAGGATAAAAAAATATAGACTTACCTAGTATTTTGTTCCCGCGAGTGTGTAGGAGAAGGCAGTTCAACAACGATGTCAGTCGGTAAGACTCCTGGAAACTCCGCGGCTGCGGGTCGAAGCGGTGACACGGCGGCTGCAGCTGCGGCCGAGTCCTGCCGCGCCAGCTGCGTGATGGCCGCCAGTCCCACCGCGTGCAGCGGACTGCTGTTATTGTTATTGCAGTTTCTTATCGGTTCCAACGATGGGTTTTGACCTCTAAAATATAAAATTGTTTGCCACACAACACTCTTTTTTTCTGTTAACCTGGTGTTTACATCTTATTATTTACGGAATATCTCATCGCAAGGCGTAAGTGTATTACCCAGGCTTAGGCCAAGGCGAAAGGGACATGTGGTGGCTCATAAGGTGCTAGTCATCCAAAACGTACCACGACGACACTTAAACGCCCGTGTTGCCAGAAACCAGGCACAGTTTTCACACTTCACGTAGGACCACACAACACTCCTAGTGACTGCATTAAATAAAACCCACATGTCTGAATCTGTGTAAAATAGGCAATAACAAAACAGATCAGTACCTTTTCTCCACTGTTAATTAACCGTCTTCATGTTTTTATTCAAATTGCTATTGACGACAGGCTTTACTGTTATCAACTTAAAAAAAATGGAAACAGGTTTATCAAGAACTTCCTCCAATTTCCAATAATATTTATGGTCGAATTTCAATCACCGAATGAACACTAGTAATTGAAAATTTGCAACACCGAGAAATATCAAATTGGTTAACATATTGTTAATTATTCAAGCGATGATGACGTAGTCTTAGCGTATTGGGACACCATTTCGATCGATGTAAATTCTAATTTTGCAAGACACCTGAACTTTTCTGACTGATAAAAATATCTATCATGTAGTAATCATGCGGAAGTATATGTTCCGACAGTTGGTGTTAAAACAGGCTAACTAAGTACGAATACAGGAGCAATGATCAGTTACCCCAATCTTCTAATTGGGCATAGGTCGACAGTTGTGTTTAAGTGGACCCTAACGCATCACAAAATACTCTAGCGTTAAGCGCTATACTTTGAGGTTACAAAAATATAATTACTATCAATTTTACGAAGAAGTTACTCTCGTATGAATACAATCCTACTTACATCCTAGCTTAAAAGTCATTACCTGTCTAGGCTTAAGGTGTTAACACAGTTACTTATAATAAGTTAAAACTATTATATATACGAAATCGGTAAATCCAATATATTAACATAGTAAGTGAGTAATTACCTGAGATCGAGCTTCAATTCTTTGCGCTCTATTTTAGCTGGATTGCTTTTAATAAGATTTTTATCGTCGAGCAGTCTCTGTATTTCTCTCTCAAAGGGCTGTATGCACGCCACGTCAGTGGGACTTCTTTTATTGAACGCCTCTTTGGGTTCATGAGTCAAATGTTTGTTTGGTCGGCTTCCAGAACTTGAAAAAGAATTAGTCCTTTGCGTTAGACGGCTAACTTCTTTCTTTTCAGTCTGGCAGCATCCGTCTCTTTTCGCCGACGCTTGCAGCATATTTATTATACTTCTTTGAAGTTTTTCCTCTTCCTTTTGTAAATCGGCGTCGAGAAGTTTATCATCCAAAGAGGATTTATTCGATATTTTGTGCTTTAAATAAATTTCATTAATGTGGTTCGGCAGTGGTTTATTTGATCGTATGGGTGGGTAATCGTAGCCAGGGTTCAAGTTAGTCAGGTTAGGTCTATTCGAAGGGAGGTAAAGAGCTGGCCGGGGCGGCGAGGGTGACGCGTCCGTAGTGCGTGAATAACTTTCATCAGAGGAACTGAGACTAGGTGATCTCGTGAGGGAACTTAATTCATCAGCTGATGAGTGTACACGTGGGCTTCGAGCTAAAGGTAGACTTTCACTAGACCGTGGTCGTGGTAATCTTGTCGGTAGTCGTCTTTTCTGTGGAGCAGCTGGACGAGTTTCCTGTGGCCGAGGCCAAGGTGGCACTAGAGCTCGTGGAGGTGGCCACCGAGGGTTCCCCGCGATGCCGTGAGGTGGGGGCGGTGGTGGAGTGTCTTCCGATTCTTTAATTTTTCTACCTCTACTACCTTTGTAATTGTTGCCGTTACTTTGATGGCCATTTGAAGGTAACAACGGTTCGCTTTCACAAGCGATCGAAGCTTCTCTAACGGGAGCAAGTCTTGAAGGTTGTGCGGCTGCACGCCTAGCCGAGTTTTGTAGCATAGCGAGCGGTGTCGCGACTCCACCGTAAGCAGAAGGCGGATTTGGAGCTTGGGGATTGATTGGATTCTGTATAGTTCCATTGGCTGGTGCTCGGTCTGTCAAGAAGTAAGTAGTCATTTCTCCTTTTCCTTTAACTTTCACTTTTCCCCGACAGACGAACTGGTATGGCATATCTTTGAGGACTTGGTATACTTCTTCTGTAACTTGTGTGTGGTTGGGTAACCCCGTCGAGTCCATACGAGAAGCAACGTTTACAGTGTTACCCCAGATATCATACTGGGGCTTTCTCGCGCCAATAACTCCGGCAACGACTGGACCAAGATTTATACCTAAATACGAAATATAAGTCTGTATATCATTAATCAAAACACATCTAAAAACAAAGTAAATATTTTTAATTTGTATATTGTTTGAACTAACGGGCTTTTGAAACGTTATAAATAATATGAATTTTATATAAACGCAATCAACATGAAATATATTAGGCCAAAAATCAAACAAGATCGATTTTAAAAAGAAGCTAACATATGATGGGAAAATATTTATAAATAAACTTTAAATATTCACTTACCAACCCTTAACATAAAATTATTATACGAGTTATCGTTAATATCTTTTAACTTGTCTCTCATGGCGAACACGAATTCAACTAATGTTGCTACATGTTTGCGTGTGCTAGCTTCATCAGACATCTTCTTATCGGGTATCAAACCGACTGCCGCCATGTATGTTGACCCGACCGTCTTAATCTTATCTATTGCACTAAACCGATCTTCACCAAGTAACTGCAAAAAATAAAATATTTTTTTCTTAATAATAACAATAATTGCGTGCAGTAACTTGGCTAGGAATTTTTCTTAGGGGGACAACCCTACAAACTCAGTACCCCCTACAAGGTTTGAATTATAGTTATTACATCGATATCAACCAAGTTTTAAATAAAATTGACTAATTCCCCGGGAAAAACAATTCCACTTCTGCCTTCTATCCACAAAAATCTACAATTACGTGTTCTACCTAATATTCTAATTTAAGATACACATCTTACTATGCAATTAAATTTACTATACAAAAATAAACAATGAAAAGAAGTCAAGTTTGTGAGTTTCACTGTGTGATATATTTAAACTCCAGAACTACCGACCCAAATCTGAAAATGTTTTCACTCACTGGAAACGATATTTCCTAACTTGATATTTTATTATGCAATTACATATATAATGATATAGAAAGTCCCAGAATTATATCTTTAAATTATAATTTATTATAATATCACGATCAAAGCATTCAATTTTGTAATGCTTGTCAGGTTAGTTGCGACTCTCAAACTGAAATTCTCTCGTCAAGCATACATACCTATAAAAAATATTTTGTCAAGTATCTCACGAATTTATATTACTTTATCATGAATAAAGGTCGCCCAAATTTTTTAAAATTACTGATATCGTTGAATTCCGTCGAAAAGAATGCAAATTTTAAATAAATGCAAAAGGTAAGCTCTAATCGTGTAATGACAATTTATTATAAAAGAATTAGGAAAAAATTTGATATATAGATCTATCATTTTATTTTAATATGGGTGGTATATATATTTTTTAATTGTATTTCAAGTTACCATAAACATATATCTGGTATTACATTATAATATAGTTAAGCAACAATTAATTCAAATATACAGGCGTCCCAGAAGGTAACAATAACCTCGCATCGGGGGAAAGGCCCTCTTATGATGAGCCAGAAAAAAAAATTCCAGCGTTCTACACACAGTAATTAATACTCGAGTATCACGTATTATTAAAAAAGTAAAAATATATTATCCGGAGTAAAATTTTTCGACTTTCTCTTTAGAGTTTTGAATTGTTTAGGTTTTCTATAGGTTTTTTGTAAACAATTTCCTTTAAGTGTCCCCAACAAAAAAACCTAATGGATTTAAATCGGGAAAACGTGCTGGCCACTCAATCGGATCCGATCGACCAATCCATCTATTAGGGTACTCATTATTTAAATATTCTCTCACCGGTCAGGCATAATGGGCTGAACATCCGTCGTGGAGAAACCATATTCTTCGTAAAACATTGAGTGGTATCTTCTAAAAAAACTTTGTACCTCATTTTGGTGAAATTCCAAATAGTTTACGCCATTCAAGTTTTCAGGTAAATTATACTGGTTGTAAGACTTTACCGTTTAAAATACGGGTTCATAAATTTATTCTAGATTGATATTGCGATTTTCCTGTTCCTGTGCGCATTAAATATGGATTTACATTTTGCTAACTATGCAAATTGTGTAAATTTAAAAAACCGTCGTTTTTACAGGTAGTCTCACCTGACAACAAAACATTATCTAAAAATTGCGGTTCCTCAGTATTCTTTCTTAAGATTTGTCTATAAAATTATTTTCTGTGTGAATAGTCACGTGGCAGCAGACATTGCACTTTTTGAAAGTGGTATGTATGATACTGGTTTCTTTTTAATATCCTTTGTGCTGTACTATTTGTTATACCTTTATTTTCTGCAATTTTTCTTAGGGAAGTTTTAGGGTCTTGAATTATTTAATCCAAAACAATATCATCGTTATTTGCACGTGGTCTCCCTTCGAATCTTGGAGCGCTAGGCAGTTGACCTTCAGAATACAATCGATGAACATTTAAAAACACTTTGTAGTCTGGATAACGCTCTGAGTTTGGTTATCTTTCACGATATATCCTAGCGGCAGCATTGGCATTACATCTACACTCTCCGTAAATGAGATGCATGTTAGCATACTCCTCTTCAGAGTAAGTATTCTGCATAGTGCCCACCGATTTGCACAACAGAAAATCAAAGTCCAAGAGAAAGCAAGGTCAGTTCGCAAAATACACCAAATTAAGTCCAAAACAAGCCGGGTTAGTTTAGAAATAACAGAATACTAATATACGTCTAGTATACAAAGCATCGTAACGTACTGACAAATAATAAATTAAGTGAATCATTGTTAATAACAAAATGGCGGCGTCATAGATGTCACTATCTATCTCTTTCTAATTGCATAAAGAACCACTACTATCTTTGTCTAACGATAAAAGCGTCACTAAAACATAATTTACTCAAACAACAGCAATTGTTTCTTATATTTTTATTTAGACGACACAATATTGAAATAGGTCATCTATCGCAACAAAAGAAAATAAAATATTATATTATTACAGAAGATGCAAATGAGAAAGCATTTCAGAATTTCAATGATGTCGACCATCTTTTGATAAAACTTGCTTGCTCAGCTTAATGTATTATTTTTTTAGTACGAGTAATCAAAGTTAAATTATAGTACGCTTAGAGTATATTTATCAATTATATTAAACTTATTTGTTTTAAAAAAATACATTTGTTTCTGATTTGATTTGGAAACAACTAGTTTGGATCTTGCGAGGCCAAAACAGAATTAAAACCTACAAACAATTCAAAACTCGTACACAGAACGTCGAAAAATTCCACTCCGGATAGTATATTTTTAGTTTTTTTTTTTATAAAATGTTTGGTACTCGTGTACTACTGTGTGTAGAACGCTGATTTTTTTTTACTGGCTCGTCATAAGAGGGTCTTTCCTCCGATGAGAGGTTATCGTTACCTTTTGGGACACCTTGTATATTTAAAAATGAAGTAGTTTTATTTTCAAAATTGCCACGATAAATGAAACGAAAACTAGATTACCTCGTCAAAATCAGCGATGATCTCGTTGAGCAGCCTCAAGCACTCCATACCCTGGTTGTTGCCGTCCAGCTCCATGTAGAACTCGTGGTAATTGGTGATAGAGGCGAAGACGACTCCGACGCGCTGGTACGACTGGTGGTACAGGTCCTGCCAACCGCGCTTCTGATCTCAGCGAACGTTCGCAGCGTGCACAAGCCATGCGGGAACACCATGGGTTACGAGAACAGTGACAGACTTTTCTTGGGAATTTGTAATTTGTTTGTATAATAATACACAAAACTATGTTCTTTTATCTAAATAAAGAATTAAGAGTGGCTAAACGAATTATTTTGTTCATATTTCATATTATGTAGGCTACATTTTAATCAAATAACGCAACTTGTAATTCGAGTCCGGATATAAATAGTTTTTTAAATCATGGCTTCTTAGGCAATTTCAAATCAGGGATTTTTTATGCAAATATTTATTAATCATTTATCCCAAGTGGCATTGTGGTGATTACAGCAATTATTTGCGCAATTGCCTATAAATCTGTCACTAGGCTCCATAACGGTGCAGTGCGTTACAAAACATAAGCAATTATAATATATATATATATATATGTGTGTGTGTGTTAGCAGTGAGAGGTATATAGGAGAGGATATTACAAAACCAGTGCATTGTGGTGAATATTTAAGTTCATATATTTAATGGTTTTTGGTGACAGTTAAGCGATGAGCTTGAATAAATCAGTAATAGATTAGTGATTTTTATTTTAATCACAATAATATAGTATTTTTTGTGATTCAGACAATAGGGCTGTATTGTGTAAGATCTAAAAATGGTTGAAATGACTGATAAGTCAGTGCATTTTTGACCCATATATTCAGATTGCTATTTAGATAATTTTGTAGTGTAAATTACTATGGTCATGATTTTATGCGAGGCATTAGATCTCAACCAAGAGTGCTAAGCTTAAAAAGCGTATAACTTTTGTTATGAACAGTTACCATATTGGTCCTGAATTGGTTATCTAAGAAGTGAGTCGCAACGTGAGCCGGTAGGAGGTTGAATAAGATTCTTCTATTGGAAGCCTGAAAGAAAACACAAATCCTTGCTACAGTTTATAGTAGTAACAGTAAATGTCATTAATAACTTGTTTGTGGTCATATAATGAAAAGTAAATTACAAAACTTACGGGACGAAATGATACTTGTTATGGGCCGATAGAAGTTTTATATGATATGCAGATGCATAGTGCATAGTGATTTTTACAAACTAACACACTATGAGAAATACGAAACCATATAAAGTACACTTAAACTATCTTATGAGCCTTTAGTTCTTGTTTACGAGAACAGCTTTGAAATAGTCAATTTCTGGTCAAGCGTGTATTGTAGAATGTTTACTAAGTTGTTATAATATTCATTTATTTAGTTTATTGTAGAGGTAATTTGATTGCATAGGAACTAATTTTATCAAATGTACACTTAATTCAAATCGAATTTAATAATAAGACAAGATTAGTTTAAAATCTCTTTTAATAACCAATTATTAGAATCTTATTCTTTAATATTTTCAGTATACTCCAGACTCATGTTTCTAGATCCAGATTCATGTTTATAGAATGTACTAATTTTACCAAGTAACTATAAATAATAGGCAAACCTGCAGAGCATCCATGTCCCGTTTCTCGTCTCTCGCTTGCGCCTGCCAAAGGAAGTCGAGTCGCGCTGTCCACTCTGTCTGCCGAGCGTGCAGCAACACCGCCAGTGCTAAGGCCATCGTCCACGCAGACGCTATGTACGCCGACCCAACTCTCCCTGGCCTGGTCAGCAAAATTACAATGTGTTTAATCTTCTTATTTTCTCACCGTTCTACATAATCTTAAATTGTTTGAAAGATGTGAATTGTCTATATCGTGACATTCTTCAAGCTTCTCGCCTATTAGATATACACGGATTGATTTTGAATCAGCGTCATCGGTTTCGCGTATTAGTATCCAAAATAAAACTTAATGAAAACTATATTATAATAAAATTTAATAACAGACATTTTAGAAGATGATTGTTTACATCGTTCTCTATTAGTTTCTCTATATCTCGTTAATAAATCTCTCCGTATAATGCAATCAACACTTACTCAGTCATAAGATCGTAGCAATCGAACAGACTCTTATGATACGCCAGTATAACGGTCATATATCCCGCCGTCATAACAGAAAGTAGTATCCCTTTCACCGATATAGGTAGTCTTAGGAAAACGGCAACAGCTAGCATACTGAGGCAGCACCCTAGGGTTATGTACAAAGGCACTGGACAAGCTCGATGGTCAGTACTACTCCATAGAGCTGCGGATACAGCCCCGTTCGTACTTCTCACTTCATCCATCGTCGTGACATTTTCTGTTAAGTTGTGGCATACGCTCACTTCACTGCATGTTATCTATAATATAGAAATTAGTTTAATAAAAAAGTTCATTCTCCTATAAAATAATTTGGATTTATTGCCTAGGGATCAAGCCCTGTGTAGGAGAAGTTTCAGGAACATACAATTAATAGACACAAAGCACATCAGGACTCAAAACAATCATTTGTGGATTACATAATTAAATTTCTTTTGTGACTTTTGAACCTACAGCACTCAGCGCGGTGACAGCGGCTAAGTGAGCACTTAAGTTACTATGGCATTGTACAATTGTTGCGACCTTTCCAAACATTACATTACTTTTAATATACTCTTTTATTAGCTTCAACTCTAGTGTACATTCAGTACTTGGTTCTCTTTATTAAATAATGAAGGAAAAACGAACGAACGAAGTAAAACAACTTTACTAGTCCTTCAGTCTTTAACTTCATCTCTATACCAAAAGAGGTATTCAATATGATTAAAAAAAAACTTACCACATTCACCTGGCCTACGGCATAACCCAGTACTAAGGTGAATGTCGTTATTGCATTTCTTAAAGCAAACGGTCTTGATACGTCACACGGTATAAGCCGTAGCCGTGCCGCTAACGTCAATGCGAGTACAGCAGCTGACCACGCAAAGGCCGTCACGAAGAGCAGTAATAAAATTATTGTCCGCGGTAATATCGAGGCTTGTAGCATTCCTGCCGCCGCTAAAGCACCCAGAGCAGCTCCCAGTGAGCCCGCCCAACCCCCATCAGTCGATGCGCGGTACTGGAATTTTATTTACTATACATTATTTACTTTATCATACACGGTATAACTTAACTAATATCAGAAAATGACCTCATGATATTAAAGTAGGTGTTTACGCTAAATCATGTACAACGGTCCAATACTTTGTCTATGCACCCCCCCGCTTCCTTTCCTACCCCTCTCACCTTGAATTTGAACCTCAGTTACGTTTTGAATACGAGCGATGCGTGAGCAATCGTGACTACGGCGTATCATATTTGTAGATTAAGCTATTAATCAGAACGTTATTGCAAGTCTACACGTGCTAGAAGTGTAAGGTGTGTGCTCCAGCCGAAATACCAAGAAGAGGAGGCCTCCTAAACTATCGAAATCGGCATTCAGATGAGTCCTTTCTTTCCATCATCCCATCCGGTACTGTTGTGCATTAATCGCCATTAGGTTTCATTAGGTCACACTATATTCGCGGCTATTTTATAATTGAAAAATTTAAAACCCGAACCAGCGCAAACAGTAGGTATAGTAGGTATAAGTATATAAAATCAGGTCCTTAGCGTGCACGGATACCCACCAAGGATTAGAAGCAATGCGAGACCAGTTTCTAGTGTCTGACAATATGGGAGAATCCAAGGTCGCCCTGGAGACTTTTAGTGGGTAATGTGAACCAATGACAAGCTCCAGTTAAGCCACACATACCCGTCTCGTAGCCTGCTTGCCTGTAGCCCAGGCAAACACAGCAGAGAGATCGGTAAAAAAATGGATACATAACATATCACTGTCTCGAAACACCACATTATAAAAGATTTTACAAAATTAAGAATAAAAATCGTAGGAAATACGTTGTAACAGAACATTATAAAATAAAAGAATTTGTTAGTTTAGTACCTAATAGTGTAAATTTTAAAATATATCGAGCCTTTTCAGGAAAAACATTGTCAGCGACAAGTTCACTTTTTATAGAAGAGAGTTTTTTCATTTATAATTATTAGGTAATTATGATATATTTATATTTTTAAATATGACTTTGTTCTTAATTAACGTGTGATCTATTTAAAATAATGGCTATTAACATAATGCTTTTAATTTATAAAGATAACTTTTTTCCTAAAATATACAATAAAAACATTTTTAAGATTTTTGGCGTCTACGATGCTTTACTTCAAAAAGTTCGATATGCCTGTTATCACACAACCAACTGGTATGGCTTCCCTTTTTTATTTTCACAGAAATTGGTATAGACTGTTTGCTCACGCGTACCCCATTGATATTGGTTTTCGGAATAACCTGTAAATAAACATACTTAAATATGTTAATTACCTGAGCTTCTTTGTCAGCGTCTTTGAAACACAGTGTGAGAAGGTGAACATGCGTCGCTTTCTCCCGATGCACAGAGCGCGCGTCGATTGCTTGAGCCAGGTACTTGTTCACGCGGTTCGTCGGCTGGTGATATATAGACGAGTGACGCTTTTTCAGAGGCCGCTTAAACTTTTCAGTCACTTTGTTCTGTAGAATAGAACACCGTGGTCAGAACGAGTGACTTACTAAGTCATGTTAACGTACCTACACATCTATTTTTATTATAATAAGTAAAGAACACACATAATTTTGGAACACAGAGGGTATAGGCGAAAACATCAAAAAACACTGAGAGGGCGTGATGACTAAAATTCGACGAGGTCAGGGTACACATTGGTCCACAACATTCCGATACCATGCTTCACATGTCGGTACCTGAGCGAACTGACCTTAAAAATGAAACGTATCCGGACTCCGAAGCAGCATCACAATTATTAGAAATAGTAAAATTATCAATACAGAAAGAGCCTTAGATTGAGGTCATATTAAATTTAAGTATATTTGATAAGAGGTCATAATACAAATTTCGATAAGTATTCCTAATACTAAAAGCTTTAAGTTTTATTGTTAATTATTAAAATAAAGCTATGTTAAACTATTAAGCAACTTCAGAAAATAATTAAACATAAAATGAAAATCTAATGATTTATTTCAGAACAAGTAACGTCATGCAAGTTAATAATTGAGGAGTCATGCCATGCTCTATATTTAGTGCAAGAGGTGACTAGTCGGGGTAGCGAGTGAAACACATTTCGGTGCGTTCGGCTTTATTATTCAAAACAAAACCAATCAAAATAAATAAATAAAACAATTTAAAGTACAAAACATCAAGTATTTTTTCAATAAATTCCATTAAGAAACTGTGTCAGTGAATTGTTTCGTGGGTTCACGCCAGTAAGTTTATTCTTCGCCTATCGTAAGTAACAATCAAAGGTCCTATATCGGTCGCGGATAAGTGTCCACAGATATTGTGACAGACTCGTGTCGCCCGGTAAAGGTGGAAAACAATAATACACATAACAACTTTCGGTCTGCGCTTACTGTTTCAGCGGCTATTTGTTGTGGAACTAATGTCCAAGGTCGAAACATCTGAAAAACAATGAGCAGACACCGTAAATTAGTTGCTGGTGTATTCGAGTCTTCCACGTATTATATTTTGTAGGACCTGGCAAATAAACTAATACAATATATCTGTGACATGGTTGAGATGTTTTGATTATACCATATTAATAACTTAATTTAAAATAACCAACAATGAGCGAAGGCTTTAACATACCAGCAACTAGATGAATGAGTACTGATTTATACATAACAGTGAGACTATTATTGGTTTAATAAGACCAATTTTATATCTTAGTATTAACATAAAAGTTGTTCAATTTTTTTTAGTGAGAGGCAGAATTATCTAAATCACGGGAATTTTCATAAGAAGCTTCAGTGCATGTCTTAAATTTAAGGAGAAAGCAGCAGAGATTTAGTTCGAAAACCACCACTCAAAATCAACTAACTACTAGGAAACCATTAAGCGAGGTTATCATTCGACACACAAATTATTATGAAGCGCATCGTCAACGAACCGATGCATTTCATGTACATTGTTTTTGAAGCGTGAAATCATAATGCCACAGGAGAAATAACAATATGGTTTTTTGCACCTAAACTAAGCCTAAACAAACCATATTCTATATCACCTTTGTGTGCAATTAGGAACGTGCGCGTAAGTCTTATTAAATAAATACCATTCTCTATATCATATGTACAAAGTTTTTACATGCAACTGCATGATGTTTAAAATTCAACGAACGCGCACTTTCCATTCACTAAACAAACGCACTAACACCAGTTTATCTGACACATTGACAGATCATGAATAATGCATGGAAAAGTGTGGTCGGTGTCTGAATAGAGTATAAGTAGATCAGACAAATGTGGTAGTGCGTATGAAGGTAGGAGGTGTAGGTGTGGGCCGTAGCGACCGTGGCGTGTGTGCGGAGAACGTGGTGCTGCATGACTGCGTCGAAGGTGTGGTGTTGCGGGGCGGAGGCCGGAGTGGTGGGTGCTGAGGCGGGGGGGGAGGAGGCCCGCATGGCCGCGCTCACGTCTTCGGACCGCAACGAAGCCAGCCGCAGCGCCTCCGCTGAGCCCGGCTCTGCGTGCAGCGCGCGCCGTAAGTCCAGCACCTGGCATCACATCGCAACGCTACAGTGCTACATACACCCACCTTATCCATTCACGAACAACTAAGCCTCGTTCACGACGATTTTATACCAATGAAAAACAAATGTAAGTATTTAACTTACATTCTGACTCGTAATATAATACCAATACACAATGCTAATAACTTGCAAACGGCTCATCTTACAATTGACAAATTATGAATTAAACACATAGTTTTGATATTTAAATGAAATTTTATTCGAAACAGAATCGGACAAGGATTATATACATAATATTAAAATATCTATACTACAACACAAATTGAAACACATTTATAAACGTCATAGCATTAAATAAAATTGAACGCAAAATACATACGCAGAAAACTTACCTTTGAAAGCTGAGCGCGGTTCACTTTGTGAAATATCACTCGTGCCAAAACAGTCTGAAGAGTAAGGACAAAGCCGTGGACAAGAGCTCGTAGTGACGAGCAGAATCCATTTGAATGCAACGTTTTTTTGCATAAAATCAAAGTGCAAATAAAATGTACTTAGATTTAAGACGATGCACAAAACGCATGTATCTGACGAAAATCGCCATCAAATTTGGTGCTTGTCCATCGCGTGCGAGAAATTGAAAATGATTTTTTTTAATCGTACCAAACTACTAAAATTTAATAAAAAATGCTACAAAACAACATTTTGCGTATATACCTTCCTAGCTGCATTCGCTTTAAGCTCCTGAGGAGAAGCGGCCATATTAGAAAAGGGTACATCAACGTTGAACTTGATCGAATGAAGCAGTTGTACGACAACGTTCGAGACATTCTTAAAGGACAGTTTCCGCCGCGATCCCGATCCCAGTCCCACAGCCGCTGACAGGCACATCTGGAAATCATGTCAATGTTCCAAGCTAAACACATTATAATGAATTATACTTTTTACGACCGTCTTGCAAAAACAAATACCTTTGAATCAGATACTGAGATTAAAACATGTATTATTATTATTATTATTCATTTATGTATTATAATTCACACTAAATTAATCTTAAATTTATTCGTGATTATATAAATTGAGTTACTTTAGCGTAGTTATTAGCGTGTTTACTTTTGAGTAATTTGAGTGACAATAATTAATTCTAAACAGGCGTTAGATTGTCATATTAAATCGATGATAGGACGTCGCGTCAAGGGACGTGAGTTCGAATCAAGATACAATGAGCTTTAACTTTTGGCGAAGCAAAACATCGCAATGAAACCATAGCATGGTGGTAAAAATTTTGTAATGCTCTTTTGGCTAGCTACCTTGAAAATCTGCCGCCGAATACCTACAGGTGTGTTCCGGAGTTACACTTGAGAGCCAGTCCCTCCGCTAGGCTTAGCGTGTCCAACATCTTGGGCTACACCATTACTTAACATCAGGTGAGATTGTACCTATACAAGTTACAATAAATAAGTAAATGAAGTTACAAGAGTTTCGTAAGAGAACTTCTTACAACGTCTACATCAAGCTTACTTTTCTGCGCCTCGGCGGTGGTATAATGAAGTACGTCTGAATTGAATGGTCCCTGAGATACGCGTTCCGACTAGCTCCGTGCCCTGGTTCTACGTCATAGGCACCGCCCAGACATTCCAATGTTGCTTGGGTTATGTGCACGCGTCTGAAATATACAATTTTTTTTTATTAATGAAAGCAGTAACTACAAAGTGTATCACTCATATTATTTTTGGTAAAGTTACTTGTGTATAAAATATTTTACACCATCTTATCGGTAATAGGAAATTAGCAGTAAGAATAATGCATTTTAATCTCTAAGAGTTAAAGTAAGAATGTTAAATTTTTGTAATATTAGTAATTGATAGACGTTTTAAGAAACATTTCTATCAATATAGTACGCTAGTTTTTTACAAGAATCCACGAACACTGCTATCATGGTGTCCAATAATTGAAGTGGACAAGGCATTGGTTCTGTAACACTGCTTCCTTCAAGTCCAAAACCAATCGGTTTTTATTGTACCGGTTACATTTAGTATTTTAATTATTTTTGAATTAACAAAAGGTTATATACACATATTTAGGTACAGATGAGATTAGTCGGGAAATATCTGTTAGATATTTTCGAACTGTAGAAACAATACGATCAGTTAAGCTCGGTTAGTACAAAGCAAACCAGAAATTCTAAACACGCATGTGCTTGTTGTGTATGGCGCTATGAATGGTATTAATGAACTTTAGGTTATTACTGAAGATTATTTTTTGTTTATTTTTACCCAGGCTCTCCCCCGGCTTCCATGTTGTTTGCGAGCGTGACGTCATTTGACCAGACGTCGTATTGCCACTTGCGTAGGCCCAAAACGCCGCACAGCACTCGTCCAGTATGAATGCCCACACGCATATTTAGCTGCACATCTGTCGCTTCTACTACAGATCTAGAAATAAGGAGAACATTTTTCATGTAGAAGCCAAGTGACAATATATGTGCCAGTTGCTATTGTACATATAAATAGATAGATAGAAAAGTAAGATAATATAGATAGATATAGATAGAAAAGTAAGTAAGATAGTAAAGTAAGCACAATAAAAATAATGCTTTACTTTAGTAAAGGTAGATAGTAAATGAAATCAAAATTTTGATTAATCGTTGTTATGTAAAATAATATTCAGCATATGTGTAGTTACAAATTTAATGACATAGAGCTTAATAATCATATTCCTTACTTAAACAAATATTTATATACGTGAGATATTTATATAACAACAATTTGAATTTTCTGAAGATTTTAAATTATTTATAAACTTTTCTTCGCAGGCTCAGGTGAATCGTTACGGAAATAACCGAATGTAATGTAACGACTTTGTATAAACCAAGTGAACATAATAAATAGTGAAGAAATTTATATCAATCGAAATTATTTACTTCAGCTATTAATCTTATTTGAACGACCTTTACCATAACTCTTAAATGCGTAATCGTTACGGTTTAATAAATACATTAGTTCGTTTGTAGTTTATGATAAACATCGAGGTATTTATGACTATAAATAACCATTAGGCGTAAATGCTAATAGTACACTATAATATTCATTTGTAATTAAGCGTTTGACATCCAGTTTTTGAAAAAAAAAAAAACAACAGTATAACATAATTGTTTTAGATAAAACATACTATTATTTTTTATTTGATTTAACTGTATAGAGATTTTAATAATAGGAAATATATCAAACCATAAAACATCAATAAATAACGATTACGATGTTGTCTAAATATTGGGCAAGCATAATCTATCAAAAATGTGTACAGTATCTAACCATATTCCGATGTTTTAAAATATGGTAAATTATAGATACATATATAATGTATAATTACTGTCAGATATTTCGTTTTTGTAAAATTCAAATCTATTTTTTTATGATGAGTTATGAAAACCCACGCATCATATTTGAACTGAATAGAGTCAGGGTGAACGGCTTGTAAACACACGTAATACGAAGAACAATAAAATTGGCAAGCACCCTCACACCGGAATGTTACGTAGAGTTTGTTCTAAATAAAAAGCTGCAAATGTAAACACTTACAGTTTAAAATAGCTTTCAATTGTTTATTTTTCTTTAGACTAAAATTTCCCTTGTGTATTACATCGTCATTTGCGACTATCAACGCCACGTATATGCTCCTATTTTCAATATTATATTATATATACAGATTTTAAAGATATTTACGTATTCATCTACTATTATTTTTATCATATTTAATGTGTACGTGTGTCATATACACATGTACAAGTATATAAATATATTACGGTAATACATATACCAGTTGTAAATAATTAAAACAGTAAATTATACCACGTGAGTTCGAATCTAACCACCTACAATGAGCTTGAGCTTTCGGTACAGAAAAACATCGTGATGAACCCATAGCATGGCGGTAGCGCTCTTTCTAATGCCCTCCTGGCTAGCTGACACTCTCATGTTGAAAATATGCCGCCAAATACTATTAGGTTTGTTCCGGCAGTTGCACTTAAGAGCCAGTCCTAGTGACGATAAAACGTAACGGGCAAAGCTGACAAGCGTGTTTTTGTTAAACACATAATTAAATTTTCACCTGATAATCCCAAATAAGTTCCATTTCAAATCGAATATCAAAAAATTAGCATGTCAAAAGAAAGTTACCTTCGCGGATCGCAAATAAGTTTCATTCTCTACTTGTGACAAAAATATCAAATGTTGTTAGGCATTTTAAAAGCAAAGAAGAACCAGTGGATATATATTTATGTAATTGGTAAGGTAAGGATAGGCTATATGTAATAGCCTATCACCATCTCCAGGGCCCCATGTATCTCTATACCAAAATTCATCATAATGGATTCAGTGGTGTAACCGTGAAAGTGTAAAAAACACAAATAAACTCACCTTCGCATTTATAATATTAGTAAAGATGTATGTCAGTTATTTAGTATATTGAGGCGTATCTATTAATATTTTTTTATATTTAAGTTAAAAACAACATATACGAAAAAAAAAGACTTCAATTTTAGAAAGTACCTACTACTGTCATTATATATCCATAGAGGTAAATTACATGCATTACATTTTTCTTCTGAATTATCTACATTTTTAGTCTGCATCACTCATTTTTTCTTCATTACATAAATTCAAAATAATTTATACAGCTTACATTTTTATAAAATACCTTCTCAAACAACCAAATGTAGAATGTTTACAAGGTTTGTTATTTATAATTAGTCATATTTTAAGACGTAATAATTTATAGGTGGCGATTTTTCATACTACAAAAACGTACTTACGTCTGTAATTGCTGAATATATTTAATTAATATCCGTGCTTCAGATAACAGGAAGATAATAATTTTGAATCTCTCTCTTATGCAAATTAAAAGGTAACAATAAATTAGAATGAATTCGTTCCTCAAGTTTTTTTTTTATTATAGCGATTAATATTTCCGTTTTCTAAAGATTATTCTTGTAGAATCCGCTGTTAGAAGCTTTTGCAGATTCATTCTAGATTTTTGTTAAATCAAATGGTTAAAGGTGGTTTCTATTGATGCGGTGTTTAATTTTTATTTGTCTCAGACGTTTACTTGTATTCTGCGGATCAGCTTACTTAGGTAAAAGAAAATATTTTACGATTTCATTGATTCAATCAACGTAGACAAGAATAAAATTAAAGCAATGAATATTTGGAAGTAATGTATGTAAATAATCTATTGCAATATGTACATTTGTCATTGTATATACTCTATTATGTTGTAACTATATAATCTGTATGCATGCTATGTATTTATATTTTTTAATATGTCTCCTAATGATTTCTTATGTTTACGCGAATATTATTCATTGAAATAAAACTAATTTAAACGGATTTTATCGCGGTTATTTATTAATTTTGATCCCGACGTTTCGAAAGCTTTTCAGCCTTCGTGGTCACGGGGCGGACTGAGATGTAGGTTGTCCAGAAAAGTTCATGTTACTGTGTCTACCTTCAATTTAATTTTTATTATTGGTTCCGATTATACATTTAATTAAATCGGAACCCAAAAGACCAATTGCCAGACCTCAAGACACTGTGAGCTCTTTCTGCGTAGATCGGAACTCTATCAATAATAAAAATTAAATTGAAGGTAGACACAGTAACATGAACTTTTCTGGACAACCTACATCTCAGTCCGCCCCGTGACCACGAAGGCTGAAAAGCTTTCGAAACGTCGGGATCAAAATTAATAAATAACCGCGATAAAATCCGATTAAATTAGTTTTATTTCAATGAATATGTCTCCTGCCATAATTCTGAATATTATTTTTATAAGTGTACGTGTTGTAAGTAATCGTTTGTTTTACTGCTATCAGATTGATATCGATTGTTTAGTTTTTTTTTTGTTTTGCGAATACATTTTTAAATTCGATAAGTTCTAGAACTGCTCGTTTTATGTAATATAAGTATAGCTTCTACTTAACTATTGATCCGCACTGTAACATAACACAAGATACTATGTAACTTAGTAAATTGTGTATTCATCAAAGTTAGACGAGGCGATTAGTTTAGATCCTTTAATAGGCTTTACACACTATTCTATTACTGATGTATAACCTGCTTGAGTTTATATGATGAAATCATGGACGTTTAAAAAAGCCTTAGAAATGAGTTCGTTACAGATAACTTTTATTAAACCTCTTTTTATTGTAGAATGATATAGTAACCTGCTTAAAATAACCTTTTTAAGCTTAACATACCCATACAATATGCCTGAAAATAGAGCTGGCCGTAAGATGATCTTTCGGTGATAAGAATATACTTACAATTCATAAGAATTGAAAATTACACTCTTTTCTACTTAAAACTGTAATTTAATTAGAAGGTCGTAATGGAGAAACCATATTTCCTGCATTGTTGTAAAATGACTTACAAAGATCAGAATCTTGTGGCAAATGTATTCTAGAAAGTCAAGAAGCATTCAGTTCAATTTATTTTTGCATATCGGTAATGATTCAAAATAACCGATGCGACGCGAAGATATTTGTTTCGGCTCCAACTGTTAATCTTTTATATACACACCGTTTTTCTACATCTTCGTTTTTTTTTTTTTTTATACTTAAGGTTTAGCGTTATGGCCATAATCTCACCTGATCTTAAGTGACGATACGGCCCAAGTTGGTAGACACGCTAAACCTGTGGAGAAACTGGCTCTCAAGTGCTGCTGCCGGAACACACCTATTGGTATTTGGCGGCAGGTTCACAACTTGAGGGTGGTAGCTAGCCAGGCGGGCATTTGAAAAAGCCCTACCACTATCGTTTATTTGAAAACAATAAAACGTACCCATATCACTACAATCTATTAAAATATTTTTTTGACATTTATAAACCATTTTCTCTTACTACTGTCGCAGTTAGTTCCCAACGAGGGTACTGCTTGGTGGAAATTTTCCACGTTTAAATTAGGCATGCAACGCTAACTAAAGTGGACCTTTTTCTTCTTAATATATTCCGTAAAACTTCATTAGTAAAGTTTTCCATGCATACACATTAAAATACTTTGGTGTTATACCAATTATTCTAAGTCCACCGACAGGCTGTAATATACAGTAATGAGATGATTTCTTTTTATTATAAAAATAGCAAAAGATAAATAATGTTTTGAAGATAATTTTGATTGATCCACTAAATAATCTATGGTTGTCAGTCAATATACTTTTAAAATATCTAAATTTTGTACAGTATTCTCATGGTTTGCGAAACACTCCCCGTTTATGTTATATTGTATTCCTGAAGAATTTTGTTTACGCAGTGGGAAAGTTTGTTGCATTTCAACACAACTCTAGCATTATTATTCTGAGTTTTCTGATTTTGTTTAAATAATAATTCACAGTTACAGCTTTATATTTTTAAAGTTATTTTATGCACAACGTACATTTTAAATTGAGATTATAAGTTTCCTGAAGGTGATTAATGTTTTTATTGAAATGAATAGAATTTCACACATTGCACATTAATTAGTTATATTTAAATTTACATTATCTTATATATAAAAAAATTAAATCAATGTCAACATTTGGAAATACAAATTTTCGATGTTTTAAATATGTTACTTATAAATATAATATAATGTATATAAATACTTTATTTTAAGCATTGTTTATGAGTAAAAGTTGTGATTCTCGATTTGTTAGTTATTATATAGTTATTAAATATACATTGAAATCAAAGAAAATCTATAAGAATTTTTCGTCTATTATAAATATTGCTCAAAAATAGTATCAGTTGCTTTAACTTGCATTACTCTAACAATCTGACGCAAACCACGTCTTCCTCCGCGCGTTAAATCTCACATTCATCTGTCAGATGTTTAATGTTACGCTAAATGTATACCTTTGGCAAAGTGAACCGATATATAATTATATAATTGTTTGTCGAAATACTTTCAGTAAAACAGGTCATCCCCTTCGTTTTATAATAACATATCTGCGATTCATTTCGTAATACGCTGTCAATAACAGCAATGCATTACGAGATAAAATTGAAATACATAGTATAACTCAAATATCGATACGGAAATACATATATTCTTGACACGTTCCATGTTATCCTCCATAAAATGAGGAAGAGTAGTCTCACGCGTAGACCCTTTTTTTCGAACTGTATATTTAATTAGGTTTTGAATCAATATGATTTGTCGAATCAGTTGTTCTTACTAACTTACTGAAAGTAATAAAATAATACTCTAAGGCAGTATTTCAATGTTTATCAAAAATACTCTTCAATAAGCTTTACAAAGGACCCTAGAAACTATGTAGTTCATATTACAACGTAAAAGATTTTGGGTAAATCACACACAAATTCAATTCCCAATAGCAGAAAATGATTTTTTTTAATCAAAGCCAGTGCTATATAAATGTAATGCGGAAGAGGATCAACAGTGTGTGTTCGATTTAACGGTAGATAAAGCTGTTTTATTAAGAGCAAAACATTCCCACACTTTAAATAAGGACTGAATCGATTTTCGTCGAGTCGTGTTCAAACGTGTGATGGTGAATGTTCCTTTCATAACAGAATCTTATTTGCTAAGGTCTGGAGCCAGAGTTTTACAGTCATTCGACTATACATCTTCCTATAATACGAAAACCTTCACACATAGCATGAAGAGACGTTTGAGGAAAGTGGCATGACAGCGACGAGTGTTATCCATAAAGTTATTAATTTTCATTTTTATTTAATTATCTACGTAAGTATATTAAGTACAATGTACTGTCTATGAACAAAGTGCAATTCTAATTTAACAATACTTGTGCAGCATAAATGTCAAGCATAACGTTATAAATACATATATTATAAGTCATCCTTATGTTTATAAGATAAATTACCTTGAAGTACATGAGTTTGTTAGCTACGATTATGAACACATGTTCTAAATCAAATTGAATTATAATCCAGATAATACTTGGAGCAGGCTGTTGGAAAGTAATCCGAATGCTCTAAGTTAATTATGAGCTAATCTAAGTTATTATCGTCTGTTATTATAGAACAACAGTTGGTATAACGTTAAGGCTTGGTCTTTAAAGTTATACTTTCTTAGTATCTTACATTTTTATCTTTTTAAAAAAAATGTTTGAATTGCAACCTCCAAACACCAGTACTCTTAGCTTCGTTGTCTTTCGACGATTACTATCGTTAAAATAAATAAAAAAACGAAATCATGTTCAATATAGGCTACGTTCCATAAACGTAAACAAAGTTCAAAGCGTTTCAGCCGTTGAAAAAAAAATATTAAATAAAAAAATATTTTATAAGAGTAACAATACGACTCTTTACGAAGTACCTATCGACGTTTTTAAATGCCGATAAATTAAAGTTCAGTATTTGCCCGATTTATTCCGGTACTGCGAGCGTAGATTCCTCGACTCGGCTATGTTTCCCGACACGATGTTTTCCTTCACCATCATCCGATAAATACTAACATGTTCGCAATACACAAACATGCGACCCAACAAATCACACCGAATAGCTGGATATTGTGGTGTATTACTCCTTGACCACGCTCGTTAATGAAACGTGGCCAACGATATTTAAGCTCCAGCATTTATAAATGTCCCGTCGTCCCTTCAGAGTATGATGTCAACAGATTCACGAAAATTAATTACATCAAAATAAACATCTAAATTCTGGTTTTTGATTTTGTGCTAGATGGTTAATAATAAAACTATTAGAAATATCATAAAATACTAAAATAACTTTATTGCTTCGTCTGAAGTCACTGCCTCATAAACAAGAGTCGTAACAAAAAATACTTATTTTATAAATGGGAGACTTCAAATTCCAAAAACATAATTTTACGAGATTGGTTTGTTTTCATTTGCTTACTTCATATATTATTTTATTTTCCCGTGTAATTAATACACTTGTACGAGTTAGTGTGTCAAATATTTGAATAATTGAGTTCAGTTACACCCACTTTCATTAAAAAGTTAAAATTATTCAATACGCCGACGATAACATTTGTGAAATATATATATAGTGTTATAGAATTTATATAAAAATATTGATAATAGACTTTTGACAGTCAAAAATGTAGCTTATGAATTCAATCGTACCTGCTACAAAATATTTCTTTTTATCGTGGCCCTTTCATCTTTTTTTTATTTCGCGAGTTAAAAATACATTTATGAATATGTCCCTCACATTTGTCAAAACCAAAAAAAAACTGAAATTCATTAAAAACTTTACGATATTGCCGTCTTACTTCCCAACGACCGGGAATTGTTTTCGCGTTGCTTCCAATCCCTGTCAGTAGTAACCGTCGGAACTTCACCCAATCGTAAACGGTTTTAAATGTCGATGCACTTCGTTTACCGGAAGATCCTTACACCTCGGACGAACTATAGCGTCTCACGCGTGGACCACATGCACACCCAAAACGAACTTGATAGAGTGCTGCAAAGAAAAGTGCTGTCCTGACTCTTCATTGCAGATACTATTTAAGAAGGGATGATATCATTTCTGTCTTCGTTAACTAACTCGTCAATCGCTATTCAATAGCTTCTAGCTCTGCGGTGAGCTTCCGCGTCTCCGCCATATTTCTTGCAAGTATGTCCTACTTGCTAAAAGAGACGACAGATCCTATCCGCCCTTACAAGTTTTCACTTTCGTCCGGACGATGGTTCTAAGCGAGTCATTCCCTGTCAGTCATCGTTGTCATGCAGACCTGCTCAAATATTTCCTAAAAGACTTATGTTGAAGGTACGAGCAAATATAAAAACCAAAAAACGATTGAACAACTTAACTTGTACAGGTATTATACAACAACTAATATTTACAGTTACGCTAATTAAATCACAGAACATAATAAAGATATATTCTCTTTCAATGTAAATAACGAAGAATTTAATTTTGCTTTTATCATAGGATATGATCGATATCACCAAAATGGGATTGTAAAATTTATAATTAGAACAGTTATAGCTTATAACTATACAAGAAAAATATTTTATTACAAAAAAGGATCCACATTACACTAGCCTTTTTGTAAGTTATGAAATAATGACAACAATACATATAAAAAAATGAATAAAATCAAAAGTATTCTAAAACTGTGTTTTAGATAATTGCATAACATAAAATATTTATATTTAGGAGTAATGTGGAATCAAGTTCTATGTATAATCTTTTTGCCATTTACACTTCCTGTTCGGTAAGAAAAAAACCAATATAACCGTCAACCCACTAAAAAAATTCTGTACTCGATTATTTATTTCAGAATTATCATTGTATTTATTGAAGTAATTTCAATTATTTTCGTTTTCTTAAGCTATTGATTTGTTTTATGTAATATTCAACTTTAATCATTTGTTATTACCGCTTGAGACATATAAATATAGTATTTCAAAATAATTTAAACTGTTAAACATCGTACTATACACGTACATTATTTACTTAATATATTAGGACCTTACTACCTATGAAATTAGCGTTTAATCAAAGTGGCCAATTAGATCTCAATTATCTGGCGTTTGTTTAGGAATTCCAAATTCAAGTTTTATTTCAAATTATGGCTTGTATATTTGTATATAGAATCTAGTGATTTATGTGTTTTCGCACCATTTGATTTTTCTTTGACAATGTTTTGTTCACAAATTTAAAATGGAATTTAATTTTTATGCTAATAGGATAAATTTAAATTATCGCCTTATTTACGAACACGAATTCCACCGTGGTACCAGCGTTGCAGAAACACCTAGAAGGATTAATTAATGATGAAAGGTGATAAAGGATTAATGATGGAAGGTATTGTAAAAAAAGAACGGTACGTTTTTGGTTCCAACGTTTTGACTCGGAAAAAGGTACTGGCGAGTTTTTGGTGGTCCAGTGCTGGTGTCATACTAGCTTCCTAAGCTTCCTAAGCTCTGGCTAAACGATATCGGCAGATTTGTATTATCATTTGGACAATTTCCTGCAATAAAAAAAAATCAATTCCGACGAGCCATTCCAGGCCTTCAAAATTTTTATAGATTCTCGCTCCCATAATTTTTTCATCAATGGAATTGACGTACTTCGATTGATGAAACATGATTTTTTTATTTACCTAATAATATACTATTGCAATTATTAATGTATACGATGTAATGTAATGTAATGTACACTGTACGAATAGAAAAAAAAATGTACAAAAATACGCATATATTGTATAATGACGTTTATACTGATAATAATGCGGTCTAAAAGACTTTACTAATGGCTTCCAATATGACACCCAGGTCTCAACAACAGCGCGAGCCAACTTGACTTCGCAAACGACTGCTATTTATAGTTTTTCTTCTGTACACATAATACAATTTACCGCATTAATTGACGGTCACACACTTCATTTAACAATAGCGTAGTGTACATTGTTCACAAAATATATTCTATCAACGTTCAATTAAGAACAAATATAATATATGACTTTGTGATGATAAAAATGATTACATATTAAACTAAATACATCAAACATTAAAGAGTACACGTTAATAAAATAAAGTAAACAAGTTTATAGAACTTTTTACATATTATGATTGAGATATTGTAAACTTCAGTGGACATAGTCCAGTACGTTTTAATTTCGGAAATATTTAACAATCCGTTATTAATTAAACATCACTACAAATGAAATTAATCTTATTTGTATATAGTAATTGTTATTAACTAATTGAAACTCTAACTACAAAATTGATACAATCTCTAATTACGTTGCGGTTAATTCTACAACAAAGAACGATGTATACAAGTTTAAACTTTTTAATGTAAATATTTCATAAAGTAGCGAATCAATGGTTTTTATATATCTAAGACGGATCTCTGAAAGGTTAGATATAAATAATGCATATAATGCCTAAAATATTACATATCATATTGTAAAACACATAAACTTTTCCCAGCATCAAAGTAACTAATCGCTTTCATCCATCATCGCTGTATTTCTCGCCCGATGAAATTTCACGTGGATATGAATATGTATTCAGTATGTTCATTAATTTTATTAAAATAATTTTTCGTTAACATTTATGAATACTACATACACTAAAGTTCATACTTTATCGCCGATAGAATCAAAATACATACTGGAAGTTTACCAACGATCTATAAAACAAAGTGTCCTTGCTTAAAGAAATCGATTGAATTAACTACGGCGAGGTAGGTTCTTTAAGGCGTGTTGATTATAATTAAATGAATAATATTAACTTATTAAAATTAAGTGAGCAATTGTTGAATGTATATATGTAAATGGTTTCTCAACTATCAACATTCTGTATTATTGGACTGCGATGTTATATTTGTATTTCAACAACCTAGCATGGATTAACAAATAATATAATATGTTAAAAGTATAATATAATATATGTATAATAAGACCCCCTTTACTAGTTTGACACTAGTAGAGTTAGTATATATGAAACACTTCTTATAAGGTACCTCATACAATTTATTGATTTCGTTACAACTAAAATACCTACAACTTGAAAATATTAGATTCTTAAATACCTAAGGAAAAATTGATATACTGTTAACAAAAAATAAGTAGTTTATAATAAAAAAAACGTGGTTGTGTAATCTTCAACATATTAAATTTTATTGATAAGTAAGTGAAATACTATACCAGATAACTAAATACTGCTTATAGTTTGAGGTTTGCGGATTGCGGTTCGAGGATGGGTGTTTATTGTTTACTAACACTTGAGATGTCGAGTATCACATTGTTCATCATACTAATGTGTATATATGCACATAAATGCGAATGTTTGTATGTTTGTTTGTTACGTTTTCACGCATAAACCGCTGAATCGATAATGATGAATTTTGGGACAAAGATAGATGGGAATCTGAAGACGGCGATAGGTTACTTTTTCAAGAGAAAAACTTATTGGAAGTGGAGTAAAGACAGGGAAAAACTTAGTACGAAACTTTTTATTGCGTCATCCGATTTGATAGCCAAAATCATTATTAACGCGAGCGAAGCCGCAGGTAAAAGCTAGTATATTATACCAATGAGTATGAACCTTCATGTCAAAACCTTAATGTCACAATGGAGTACAATCTTCGAGCGAAAAGAACAAGTTCAAGTGCTTGGAGTACGTGCTACATGGCTCGGGTGTAATCGACAATGCGGGACGTACCAAACCCCGAATAAGAACTAGCTACTCGAGTTAAATCAGGAAGATGAAAAACGTCTATCGTGCCATTAGGATTTCGTTCAGGTAGTACCAATCCCATAAGGACCATATAAGAACCAATAGATTGATATTGTACAAGATATTAAAAAAAGTGAAAGCTAATCTAGAACAACCATATTGGAAATAACAATAATATTGGAATTATTGCAGAATATACGTTTTGAACGCTAGACGTCGCGGTTAACAAAAAAAAAACGTTAACCAAATGATTTTTACTGAAGGTTGTTGAACATCGGCAAAAAAGATAAAAAGACTCGACCTTGCAATGTTATATATATATTGTATAAACTTGGTACCTAAATGTGTAATTTTGGTGAAACAAACAAAACCGATTAAAAAAATATCCCTAAAAAATGGACTAAGAAGAGTTCCATTGTGTCTTGCTTAGGCACAATTACATAGGCATAATTGTCATAAACCAACCACCATTTAAATCACTCTTAATTTTGTGTTACATTTTCAGGAGTTTCACGATGTCACTTCAAAATCGAAGGTCCAATTTTCCATTAAAAAAAGAAATAATCCAAATTCTATATAAATGGCAACGTTCTAAATTAACAAATATAAGAAATACAGTCTAATTAAGAACATCCTATTTTTCAATTGAACTTGGTTAGAAACTAAAATACTCAATTTTAAGTATGATTATAAAAAAATAGTACACTTATTTTTGTACAATATTAATTTTATCACTTAGAGAAATATTTTTCAAAAGGCTTAACAGATGGATCCATAAACAATTACCTATTAGATGTTAGAGACCTATAGATGGTCTAATATGTAGATGATAGTTTTGACGTCCATAAGCGCCTACTTAGGGCCTCAATTGAATAAAGATTTTTTATTTGAACATATAAATAATTGTACAGTGTATGCAGACATATATCTCAATATATAATGTAGAAGCACAATTAACAAGAAGTTTAAAGAACTACAAACATAATACAAAATAATAAATATAATATAGTATTTGGATGGGTAACATTACATAAATATTTATTAATATAAATTTCAGAATGATCTGTGAAGCTCACAACAGACGGAGCTATAAAACATATTAATATAATCAATTGTATATTACGGTATAGCAAGCTGTCACATACGGTGGCTATGTTATAATATATATTCTGCACTCATTAGATGCGCCCTTGACGCTCAAAACCTGGTAAAAAATTTAACTGTGTGCATGATAACGCGTTTCCACACACACACACTTAATTTGCAATTAACTTGCAAATAACTTGCAATTAACTTGCAATTCGAGTACGATCAGCCGAGTTTGAAATGTAAAAATAAAACACATTGTATAAAAATATAATAAGCATTTATGATTATTTTAACAGTACTTATTGAAATATTTATTATATATCTATTATACCTAATGCCCCTGAATCAAAACTAATTTATTAAACTTTTGTCTATTTGTTTTTTTAATATTTTTTGTGATTTTACGTTGATGGTTGCTTCAAAGAATGGTCGTATAATATGGCAAAAACATTTGTTTGCTTAAACATTACCAGTATTTTCCCAGTAAAATCTCTATTATTAACACTCATGATATTTTTGATGCCATGTTTGTTATTTAAACTAGTAAAAAACCTGTTTAAAAAACTTTTGTCTTGGACGTCCGTGAGTCTGTATGTGCGGATCCTGTATGTTATTACGATAACTACTGAAATACTTTACTAATCGAGTCATTTTTTTCTTACGATTCAATATAATGAGGAATAGAACCCTATTACTTTTCACGGTCTGATTCGATATGGTTTAGTTATTATTAAATGAACAAAAAAAATGAGATTATGAGGTATGCACTTTTGGATTTTCCAAACTTTTTTTAACTACCCATCCTTAAATATACCCAGAAAAATTGGTTTAGAAATTTGACAAGATGCCTTTTTTTGGTCTAAAATATCTCATAAGATATCAGTATTCATTTCGCATTGTTCGTAGCCGGCAGACTGTAAGATATTGTTTGTAGTAAGTGAGTCTGAGTCCCGGAAACCTGTTGTGGTTTTATTTATATTTTCTAAAGCTGATGAACAACCTAAAATTGAAAAGTTATCTATATGAAAATAATTACCCGTAAAACTTATTCTCAGTTCTATGTGACAGAGTGTTTTTTTATAAATACCACGAAACTGCTCAGTGGCAAGAAAATTAATCTAGATAATGCTTCGCTTTGTTTTTATGGAATACATAATAATATAATGTTTTAATAATATACAACACACTTTTACAAAATAAATAGATTAAAAAATAACTCTGAGAGTTTATAAAGGTTTTAATTTTCATAAATTTATATGTTAACTGAAACTCAAAGTAAAAATATTCACTGTTATTAAAATCTGCTAAAGCTACAGGCTGTCGTTGCATGAACACGTATTTGTGCTACATTTCTAATAAAGACTGTTCTAATTTTAGATATCGTATAATGGATCGATGGGCTTTATTATTGTAGTAGATTTTATGTAAAGGCTTGTTCGCGTTAATATTGATTTTGTAAAACGAATCGGATGACGCAATAAAATGTTTCAAACTAAGTTTATCCCTCTCTTTGCCCCACTCAAATCCCAAGTTTTTCCCGAGAAAAAGAAGCCTATCATGGTCTCTAGGTTCCCATCTATCTCTATTACATAATTCATCGTAATCGATTCATCAGTTTAGGCGTGAAAGCGTAACAAGTAAATAAACTCACTTTCACATTTATAATATAAGGATTCATGCGCACACAAAAAATACATCCTGTTGTTCTTGAAACTTCCAAAATATGTCGTGCTATATCTGTCGACATATTTTGGTGACGAAACAAAAATATAATTTACAGCTGGCTCTGTAGCCACTCGCCGATTACTATAGAAAATTTACCGTAATATACCTTGTTATAACTTATATTAATATATATTATAGCTCCGTCTGTTGTGGGCTTAACTGTGAGCGACCAAGGCTACGTTCAGAAAGAGTAGTATATTTTTTAGCTGGTCCTATGATTAGTAAACAGCAAATAAGTACGTCTCATAACATGGTCCGATGCGCACGACCCGCTTATCTAGCCCATTTAATTAAAATATGTGGGATAACAGCAAACTCAATGACCGAATGAACATCAAAAGGTTAGCAAATATATCATTTAACTTTACTCGTAGAGATTTTTTTCAGCGGCACGAGATTACTAATTATTCTAAGATCAGCTTCTATGGGCCAGTTTTACTTTTTATAATATTATTTAATTACAGGTATTAAATACGTGTTTGTAGTGCGTTATAATCTTTAATTTTATTAGTGGCATAGGTATTTTCATCGTACTCCTTATGACGTCAAGAACAAAGTGATGTAAGAAATCGCTAAATATACACATAACATGGAAAACTTATATTCGTTATATTAAATACATTACGCGGCTACATTATAAGATATTTGCAATTATGAAGCCAATAGTCGATCTTTGTTATGTAACTGTGAGTTATCAGAGAAAAAAATTGAGCTACTGTCATCTAAATTCTAGAAGTAAAATACTCTAAAGACTCTTCTTTAATGCCTGGATAGCATTAACTCATTTATTTTTTACAATAACCATATTATTGCATTATACTGTTCTATATAAGAATTTGTTATATGGTTTTGCTGTTGCTGAATACGTAGTTAGTGGCAGAACTTTTAGCTTCTTGGTTTCAAATCATAAAATATTAATATTCAAGTGCGAAACGCCAACTAAGATCAATGATTTGTAAACTGGACTATTTACAATAACAATCACATTAATAGTTGCAAATATTATTCATGATCATGAAACAACTAATGCCAAACTTTATTTACAGTTAACCCTAGTGCGGGCTCCCATTTATTCATCTCTATTTTATATATTATATTACCACTGGTGCTGATACATCATCGACGCTTGTGTAAGTCTAATTATATGTGCAACAAGACTTTACGATCAACGTATTATTATTATTTTATCGTTGTTTTAATGACAGTCTTGGTCTTAGAAATAATATATCAAAATTCGTTTCTATTTTAGATTCACCGTAATCGAAGAAACATGAAGGTTAATATACCTTGTCCGTAAGCCAAATTATACAAACGAGCCAAGATTATATTTTGTGTTTGTACATACTACAAACGAATTCTGAGATTTCTTGGGCACTTTGTAAAATAAAATAGTCTTCGTTAAAACGCAACAAGGTGTTAACATAAGAACAAAATTTATATTTATATACATATATAAAACTAAATTTCATTTTTTTTCTTATAACTTCATCAGGTCTCAAATGGTGAATTTATTGTTTTTTTTTTTTTTACTTTGTTTTAGTAAAAACTTAACTAAGGCGAATAATATGTTTACAGACTATATTTGAATTCACCGACATCGAATGCCGCGAACGCTTTCATTACCTTTAGCAAACAATAATTACATTGTTACGCAAGGTTTCTATTCTTTTTAAATAATTATAACATAAATGATATATGCCTCTTCTAGTACTAAATAGTGTAACCTAGTAATCTATATTACCATTCCTAGATAATAATAGATACTAGCTCGAAACCTACTACTAAATAAATCTGTAAGTGGTCTCAGTACATTTATTTTTTTGGCAAATTTTGTGATGTCAATCATGTCATATCAGATGCCAAAAAATGTCAGTCCGTATGTGTTTTTTTATAATAAAACTAGAACAGTGTTACCGATCTTGTTGGAAATTTTTACATGTAACCGAGAAAATTAATTTCCAAACATTATTTTCGTACCATGTATATTTGTTAAAACAATATTTTATTTTTCATTTTATTAGATTATTTTTAGTATCGACAATTTTTTTAAATACATTTGATCGCGCGAGTATGCTTGAAAATAATAAAAAAACGTAATGCAGCTTTACGAAGAATCGGAACTGATGAGCAGCGAGACAGTCGTCAAAATTTTCATCATTTAACCATCATCTAAAAAATTATTCACTAAAAGTTACGATGTTCTGCTCTTTACTCTAGATATTAACTCAACTACAGCACCACATATCGCGTTCAGAGATAGTTTAAAATATGTAATGTTCATTTTAACTCAGTTACAGTTTTATATGTATAGATAATAATATCATGTCCACAACATGGAAAAAAACTTTATAATAATACGAGACATAATTCAAATCCATGCGAACAAAGTCGCGGACACAACTAGTTACAATATAAAAGTTAATAATAATAATAAATAGCCTATATCACTGAGGGACAACATAGATAATGTAAAATTTAGAATTCGATCAAGAGTTCAAATATAAAGTTCTAGGAACATACAATTTTTAACTCTTTATAATATACATAAATAATGAAACAATAATTATAAAAATAATGATTAAAATTGAAGAAAAACAAATTGTTCATCAACTGGATACCGCGGCAACCTAAAATTCCCCATTAATATGCCAGAAGTACCGCACTACGCTGCCATATGGAAATATTTTAAAATAAGTACGAGATCAATAACAAACAGCAGTTTAAATTGATAAGATAGACCTAGAAGAGTTTTGAAGTTATATTCCAAAAAAAGGCGTTGAGAATCTTTCACCAAAAACACCTTTTCTTTACACCTACTTCGAATCAGCAGCTGCAACGTATGATAGCATAAAAAAACAATTTCAATTAGGAATAATCAAAGATTCTAAACAATTTCATTCCTCGGTTTAACGAAAATCGAACATTAATTTGTAAAATTTTCTAACTGTTCAAATCTCTTTAAAAATAACTGTGATGAAAAATTATTTTAACCCTAACAAGAGCGCCGCAGCAAAAGAAAAGTTTGAAACCAGCTGCACTAAAAAGACGGTTTCGATTTTACCGCTGCTAAGGGAATATCGCTCAAAGCAAGGGGTGAGCCGCTTCACTTGGAAGCAGTAACGACATACTTGATACCACGGCCTAAATATAGACACCGGACATTTATTATTATGCATTTTACGATAGGTGCAGTAATATTAAATTTGCTACAGTATGAAAAAAAAATCATAGTACAATATAAAATCGCTGTCAGAGGGTAGTTGTGGTATGTTCATAAGAACAATTAAGTTAATGGCACCGGTTATTGATATAAACTAGTTTTTTTTTCTTTATATCTTCCAATCGATTGAAATTTGAACGATATTAGATGTTTATAACACAATTAGTTCGTAACACTAAAGTAGCACGAGTATCTATCAGTTGTCAGCAGTATATTCTTGTAACCTAATTCAACAGGCAACAGTTACACTGTCTTGTAACTTACATTTGGTCTACGAAGTTCAGACAACAAAACATTACATATGGGACATATATTAATTAGTATTTCTCTATGTTATTAATTTTATAACTTATTGTTCACTTGCTTACGTAGTATTTAATCTCTTTTCATTTAAAATATATATATTATAACTTTACCACATATAGAGTTAAAGTAATATATATTATAGTACTTAATGTTAAAGAAACTAGTACAATGTCATAGTAAAAATGGATCTAAAACACCAAATTTGATTTTGATATAGCTGTTTATACTACATATATCTCTCTTTAGTGTTTCGTAATCTTTCAAGTTAGGTGCTGTATGTACTAATAAAATTATTCATAATTATTGGTTGTCTGTATTTTTTTCAAGTAAATAGGTTTATATTTTTCTTGCACAATTATAGATTTGCGAAGACTTTGTATTTTCTACTTAGTGAATAGAAATACAATCCAATTTTAGTTTAATGATTGATAGCATACACTATTATAACACAACAAACACCTAAGTGCCTATTTAAATTGATCTAACAACTATTATGATAAAAGGTCCATTAAATTTTAAAACTTACGCTATAGCGTCGATCATGTCAAGACCCATTTCGACAGTGCATCGTGCGTGGTCGGACCTCGGCTCGGGCAGTCCTGATACGCAGTAGTAGCAGTCACCCAGAATCTTGATACGGAGGCAATGGTTATCCTATTAAATACATAAGAACAATTATTAGTCGTTGCAAATAAGATACATAAATAAATAAATAAATAAATGCTAAAGTCTATCAACTTATACGCAGACGCGACACATTTGTGCAATTTTATGAGTCATGGCCGTCAATTCCATGTTCCCAAAGTTGTACAATAACGGGTATCTACGACGTATTAGAGGAAATAAACTTATTAAGAGAGCTGTACCATCTTCGTTCTCAATTCTGTTTTTCATGAAGTTGTTATGTAAGCTTTAAATTGGTATATTAGGATAAGTACCCAGAAAGTAATGTACTTGACATTTAATTAACCAGACAAGACCATTTATACCTCTGACGCTTTATTCAAATAGATTTTTTGTCCTACGTATTTCTTGTCTATGCTATATCAACAATACTGTCTGAAGTGATAAAATGTTACTTTACATTTTAATATTGCTTTAGTAAATACAATAGCACGGTCGCAAAGTAATGCCTAAATAATGTAAACAGTATCTTAATAATAAAATATTTCGTAGACGAGTTGATCAAACACTTCACTTTTATTATAACACCAATTTGTATATTAAATGTTATTTATTTATCGTCGAAACATAATTGTATAAGAGAATTATTAATAGGCAACGATAATTTTGACAGAATGTATCACAACCCCCATATATCAAATCCGATATAGTGACACGATTACGAAAGTAACGTTCCGAAATCAGCCAGGATTATCCGTAACCAAAAAAGGGATAGTAGGGATCTATACCTGACTGGAGACTGATCGATGCTCTGCAATGAGCTTGAAGTTTTGCTAAACGAAAACATTGTGATGAAACCATAGCATGATGGTTTGGCTGGATGGATGGCTTTTTGTAATACCCGCCTGACTGGCTACCATCTTCAAGTTGAAGATCTGCAGTGAAATACCTATACGTGTGTTCCGGTAGTTGCACTTGAGAGCTAGTCCGGCCACTGGGCTTGTCGTGTCTACCACCTTGGGTCAAATCGTCACTTAACATCAGGTGGGATTATGGCCATGACGCTAAACCTATAATAGAAAAATAAAAACGTGATATATTCGGTCTATAAGTTAATAAAAACATGTCAAAAATAAAATCTTACGTTAGCGAGTTGATCGAACCGTCCGAAGAGTTCATTGAGAAGCCTCACAAGTTCTTGTGCGCTGCACTGCGACGCGAGCACAGTAAAACCCACAATATCGGCGAAAAGTATGCTGCAAAGAATAAAAAAGTTTCATCATTTAGCCAAATCTTACAGAGATTATAATAGACAAAATCTCAACTAATGAAATAGATAATATACTATTTATAAAGTAAATATTAACAAACATATACATATACATGTACTGATACCATACTATACAGTTTTTAGTACAGTTTGATTATTTTTGTTATTTCATGTTTCTAATCCGTGTAGAGTTTTAAGATTATATATATATATATATAAAACTTTCCGAGCTTGTCAGGTTTTACAAGGGGTCTTTATTCTATACTAAAAATATTGAAAATAGCAAATAACTATACATAATTGTAAAATTTACAGTCGTAACATTGTCTAGGTATTAGATAGATAGTGGATCATCCGTATTACACAGTTAAATTGGGAAATAATCCTGCTATAATTTGACAGATGAAAATGTAATGTACCGAAACGGCAACCTTATTGCACGCCTCATACCGCGAAGCGGGTGAGGTAGTGCTCTACTCTCGACACAAGATTAAAGAATTTTTGGCTCTTAAACTGCCTCTACCACAACCAATTTGCATTTTATCAGTAGATGTATTCAAGAAAAAACTTAAAATAATTGATTTCATACATTGTAAAAAAAAACAATTTTAATTAGCTATTTTGGACAAAGACTGTTTAAATTTTTTTTTGCGTGGTCGCCCAGATTTTTTTTTACGAGGTGGTCACGATAACTCCCGAAAAAACAGACGTATCGAAACCGGATTTCGTTTATTATCTCTAAAATAACATCAACCAGTTACAGCTTCTTCTCTTTTAATCATGGCAACTCTCAGACCTCTTTAGAATCTATTGCTGTCATTTCCAAGTGATAAATGAAAACTTTTATGCTGGTTGGCGCCAAATAATTGTTCTGATCAAAAGTCGGCCATGTTGTTAAGCCAGTTACAGCTATTACATTTACAAGTTCTTGGTATTGTTATTTTTTTCTTTTCAAGGAAACAGCAAAGATACCGAAACCATACGAAATCCGAATTGGACGTAATTTCATAACAAATATAAGAGGCTAGCGCTTCTTCATCTTCATCTTTTTTTATTCTTGACAACTTAGTTCTTTTTAGAGACAATTACTGCCATTTTCCATTGTTAAGATTTGGACATTTTGGGCAGATGAAACTATCTTCAACAAGATGGCGACTCTCTTCTTGAAGCTCTCTTAGAAGTTTTTGTGGCAACTATAACATTTCATATCATGTTCTGAATGATTATTATAATTCACTTCACTTATGCTCTTCAGTTACATTACATCACGTAAAATGTGGCCTATATTACACAATACAGGACTAAATAACTAAGTATATAAATAAAGACAAAAATCAAGATCCCGTCAAAAACTCCTTTAGCGCTTCAACATGACATATACTTTATAGGTAAGACTCTCTACGGAGTTTTTGTGTCAAGCAATAAATTATGCTTGCTTAAAAAAGTAGAATAATCAATAGAAGAATTAATAAAATAATAAATTAGAAAATAAGACATTTCTACGGTTTGTTTTTCTTCTTAAAAATTAAATGAATGGTATGAGGCGTACACTTTTGATTATTCCAAACTTATTTTATTTTACAAATTCTTTTTGCATCTAACAGGTTCGTGTCGGCATAAAAAGAATGGATCGGGTACTTCAATTGTATGGGATATAAGTTTATATTTTTAATTAATAAATATTTAGTATTTAAATGTACCTGGTATGACGTAATCATTTAATACTAATTTCATATTTAAATTAGTTTCTATATAATATTTTACACGTTAATTAAAATAATATTAGTTGTTTATAGACTTTTCAGTAGCGCTAGGTAATTATTATGCACGCGACGAGCAATTTCTACCAAGGCGCAGGAAATCAATACATTAAGCACGGTTGTCAATAGAAGCCTATGTATCGTAACCTTTTACAATTTTAGCATTTCACTGCACTTGCTTAGAGGATATAGTTTTATCATCATATTAATTTATCATTTCTTAAGAATCTCAAAAATAAATATTGCAATTATAGTTAAAATCAGTTACCTTTAAAGTCTAAATACTGGTATTAAAACATTATTAAATAATTATACAGCAAGCAATAGTTTACCCTTGCGGAAGGGTTTATACATATGTAGGCCTATGGTCATTAAGTATTTTCGATGGTCATGCATTCTACATAGTGTTTAAATCAAATGTATATAATTGGAAGGTATAAACCGTGAATTTACGGCTTATCGCGTAGCATCCCGTCTGTTTCATTTCCTTAGGACGAGAAGAAAGGTTCTCTTGCTCTCACCTAAGGAGCCACCAATTTAATCTGGCCCAATAGTGAATACGAATTTGCAAGATAACGGCAACTCTCAGAGGTCAGATAAATTTGACCTTTATAACTCGCAAATCGCCGGCTCATGATAGTCATAGAGATATGTGTATTTTAAAAGAGGAAGCGAGAAACTATAAACGTATCAGACCTCTTATTTTAAAATTCTATTTATAGTACTCTAACAGGTTGTCGCATGGACAATATATTAATTTAGATACAAGGTATTATTAATAAATGAAACGAAATGAAATTCGAAAATAAGATAAATTAAATATATTATACCCGAAGGTTTCTTTACATTAATAAATATAAAAATTATGATGAATATAAACCTGCTAATTTAATTCAAGTAACGTAGGTATGTAGGATCCTCACTGGTAAGGCGCTCGTCCGGTGTCGGGTACTGTCCAGAGAAGCCTTCGTGTAGTTAGTTCCCACTTTTAAGATATCATCATATCATTTTCTTCTTCACGCCCGATGTCTCCGAAACCATTCCTTTTGGTTTACGAAGGCCAACAGGTATCGTAGGGCTGCAGTTTTTATTAACCTCGATACTAGAATTTTTCCGCACGTCGGTACATTTTGATTGAAGGCCAATTTCTTGTGTTCATTCATCTTCTTCGTAGGAAATATTAAATTCAATCGTTTTATATGCAAAGCGCATGCGTTAAAATATTGTATAAAATTCTATGACACTTGACATCGAAATATTAACTTAGTTGAAAACCTTCGGGTCTTCCTTATGAAATAAATATAATTATGACACAATAATATATGAATAATAATAAAATAGATAATAAACTATTTGTATAAAAACAAATCAAGGCCAATCATTACAAGGCACTTTTTTATGTATTTTAAATACTGTGTTACATGTGTTTACGTGAAGCATACATGCGTGCCCGATTTTGAAGTTTTGTGATTGTTTTATTGTGATAATAAACTGGGGTTAGTGATTAATTAAATAATAGATGTCAGTTAACGATAATTTTGGCTTTAATTCAAATAGTTTAACAGATTTCTTTTTGAAAATAAAATGTATGTAATCCTATTAAGCCGTTCTTTTCGAGATATGACAATCGATATAGAGGCGGAAAGAATTTGTTAAACATTTCCATATATGTCTTTATAGTAAAAATAACTACGTTGACAGGCAGTTGTAAACTTAATAAAATGTTTTGTTTTATTGGGTTTATGGGATTTTAATCGCCTTAAAAACATCGGTGACGGTGGTAAAGAGGTGATATTCCGTTAGGTAAGAACTATGTTTTTTGCTCCGGCTTCCCTTTTTCTAACTTCCACCCTTCGTCGCTGATATGTACAAAAATTTTATGCAGCACAAGTAACGCATTTCAAGTTTGTTTTTCTTTTTAATAATTACGAAAACAAAAAGATTTTTTATATTTGTATGAAAGTACTGAAAAGCTTTTGTATAAAAGTGTCGTATCACGTCAAAGCGCTGTTAAATTTACATCATTCATAATATAAAGGCTATGCAATCGTTCCTATTGTTGTCGTCAAGTTTAAATTTATACAAACAACAAAATAATACAAAAACTGAAAATATTTTCTTATATTTCGACAAAAGTATTGAAACCTTTTTATAGCAAAGTGTCGTAACATTTCATAGTGTTGTAAAATTCGCATCGCGTTCGTGATATAAACCCTACGCAACCTCCCTATTGTTCTCACATTTTATTATAATTAGTTATAGTAGAAAATACTATTCCAATCATAATTCAAACAATTACCAAATAAAATAAAAAACGCATTTCATTCATTGTATTTATTTTAAACACCAAGGAACTTGGTAAAAATAAAAAATATAACCATCCTGGTACAAAGTTATTTAAAATGGTTTCAAACACACGAGTAATCGTCAAAAGATTTAGTCAATATTACATTTTACAAAAATTACAAAATTTTGTATAATTTTATACCATGAGTAAGCAATACTAAAAATAAAAATGTCTAATATCAAAAAGTGATTGATACCAACACATTTGAAAATGGTCTAAACCTGTTGTGCCATAAATAAATAATATTAATCCTTGTATTTATTACCTTACTTGCCGAAGTTTTGTTGACTTTATAATAAACTCTGACCTTGGCACACGTACCTACTCAGCCAGACAGATAATCACGCAAATATCCGCTTAGCCTAAAAGGATCAACAACAATGCGAGGCCTTATTTGAATACTTTCTTCTAAAAATCTTTCAATATCTACCTGCCAAATTACTTAATAAAGGTTAGAAAAATTAATAAATGCGTCAAAATTCACAAAAATGTCCTTTCAAATATTTTTAATTTCACCACCCGTTTTTGAATCTGACTTACAAAATTTGTAGTGATTTTGAACTACAATGTGCTCTTAGGTAAAAACTATTCGCAGAGTGTTACTTTAGTGTTCAAAGTTATATTCAAAATCACGACAAGTATGACGTAAATTTATGTAATTATTATATTCATAAACTATACGAGCAATTCGAGTAAATCACGCAATGAATATGTTGTTACTCGTTATTACACTAGTGCAAAGTCTAATGAAACAACAAGCCTCATTTTAAATTTAAATACACACGTCTTAAGTTCACAGTTCTAATTTCATAATACCTACATGAATTATGAATGAACGTACCCTGTAAGTGAACAGAATAAGTAATACTTCATACAGAGAGATGGTTTCAGAGCTAACTTATTTATACTACAATCTTTCTGTACATTCTGTAAACTGCTGTCAAAGAATGTCTTACACAAATACAATTCAATAGAGTCTTTGAGATTAAATCGAAAAATGCTAGTCATGGCTTTGTTACATACATTGCTTATATGATCATTGAATCTTTAAAATGTAAAAGTTTTGATTGAAGCCGTTACGTTGGTGGATGATGGCTGATAGTTGACGGATGGTTAAGCCAACGTCGGTTCAACCGTCAATCAACGATGCCAGGGGCTAATTAATTTCAAACGGAAATGCAAAGTAGTATACACTTAGGCATCTTAAAAATGTATTATAATGACAACAAGAATTTTAGAATCGCAAGCAAAATTTTGAATTTTAATAATAACATATTTTACATAATTTGTGAATTATATATTTTAACAGTTTCTTTTTTCTGTAATAGAAAAATGTAGTAAGGATATGCTGTGTTTATTACCAAGAAAAGTTACTTTCCGATTTGAATTATCACAATATTACAGTCAATATATAAAACAGGAATATTTGTTGAATTATGAACTCAATAAAATTTAACATATGGTGTATTATGAACTTTACGTGTTAAAAGTATCGATTGGACTAATCCTATAAAGTTTGAATGGCTTCACAGTGTAAGCTGATAATCCCGTGTTAAAAATTGCGGGTCACTATCGAAAATATATAGTTAAAGAAAATATATGCAATGGGTTCCTTCTTAGTCAGCTCAGATAAGTTGTTCGGGAAACTAGAAATTTCTATAAAAGTTATTCTTCAAAAATGAAACTTTATAAAATAAATTAGACGCGTATCTAAAATTTGTACGAATAAAAGTTTTCTTTAATAATTAACGTTCACCATAAAAGGTTAATTATATTGGTAAATCTTGACAACATTATTACTTAAGTATTTCCTTTTATATATAGTTTCCCACTGATATAGTTTTAATTCAGAAAACTTATATCAAATAAGATTAATACAAAAATACGCAGTACTCATAAATAATTCAGTAAGTACACATTTGCTGAGTATTTACAGAAAATGTGTAAGAATAATAAAGTGAGATTGATGGGTATAACATTTGTTCGAAATTGGAGCATAATTAGGCTGGAAGACGCACACGTCACTGCGTCATTCTGTACACTTTTTGAATGCCAATACTTCATGTTCAAGGTAATTTGTAGTTGTACCTTATATCACAAAATATTTTAACAGAAATAAAAATCTCACTGATAACCTAAATTTACTTAAAGATTTAACTCAAAAATATCAGTAAATCAAGTTACCATTGAGTAATATTAATCCAAGTAAACATAAAAAGAAACAATGTTATGAAACCCAAATCCCCAATAATATGAAGAGAAACGATTTCCTATGTAGTACTAGTTTAGCTCGCACTAATATTGATTTTGTCAAACAAATCGGATGACGTAATAAAAAGTTTCATATAAAGTCTACCATTCACTTTGCCCCACTTCCAATGAGTTTTTTTTTTCAAAAGTAGCCGTTTCCTCTCCGAGATCGAATCTATCACTATAACAAAATTCATCATAATCGATTCAGCGGTTTAAGCGTGAATGCGTAGCGAACAAACTCAATTTCGCAATTTAATATTAGTAAGGACAAGGATGTATTTTGGTTATCAAATAGTCTTAATCAGTAGGTACAGTGTTTGTGGAAATAAGATCTTTATATAAAATTCAAACTTTAGCAGTACGTTTTAGTATATTAAAATTACGTTATAAATATTTACATACATATTAACAAAAATACAACTTAAAAATATTAAACTACACGGGTTTTACGAGCACCATTGTTGGGTTTTAACATTTACAAAATAGTTCTAAGCGCATCTACTTATTTATTCATCAACGAACGTGTCTCATGTTGAGCAAAACAAATATATGTATAAAGATATAGAGTCAATTCACGTCAAGTGGACCCCCCTTTTTCCACTTGATGATAGAAAACTTAATAAAATATAATTATCGAAAGTAGTCATACCTAAAAATCATCCCTTAAAACAGTTTTTGAAAATTTTGTATTTAACAACAATTTTTTTAACAATAAAAATTTTTGGTACTTTTAATTAAAAATAGATTGTGAAAAAACTATTGAAGATAACTTAACGAAATTTTCAGGAAATTATAGTAAAATATCTATATTTTCACATAAAATTCTTTTGCAAATTTAATTTGTTTATTATCATATTTTTTATTAACTTTTAAATAAACAAATTAAAATTTTAATGACTTCTCAGTACGATAATCGATTTTTTTTTTTTAGTAATACGCGTTATACATTTAAGTACTTTATTTCAAAATAAAATTTCACAGCCCGGTATTAGTTTAAATAATATGAATTTTTATATGATGCAGCGGCGAGCGGTACAAGTGCTGCGCGCTACTGAGCTTAGCTGTTAAGACTATAGATTGCTACATATTACACAATTATTTAATAAATAATTTTATTTAACTATTGGATCTAAATAATACTTTAATTAATATATCTTAATTACTCTGTGTAAATATTGTTAAAAATATAAATGAATATAAGAAAAATTAAATTGTAAAAATTATTTATTAAATAATTGTGTAATATGTAGCAATCTATAGTCTTAACAGCTAAGCTCAGTAGCGCGCAGCACTTGTACCGCTCGCCGCTGCATCATATAAAAATTCATATTATTTAAACTAATACCGGGCTGTGAAATTTTATTTTGAAATAAAGTACTTAAATGTATAACGCGTATTACTAAAAAAAAAAAATCGATTATCGTACTGAGAAGTCATTAAAATTTTAATTTGTTTATTTAAAAGTTAATAAAAAATATGATAATAAACAAATTAAATTTGCAAAAGAATTTTATGTGAAAATATAGATATTTTACTATAATTTCCTGAAAATTTCGTTAAGTTATCTTCAATAGTTTTTTCACAATCTATTTTTTAATTAAAAGTACCAAAAATTTTATTGTTAAAAAAATTGTTGTTAAATACAAAATTTTCAAAAACTGTTTTAAGGGATGATTTTTAGGTATGACTACTTTCGATAATTATATTTTATTAAGTTTTCTATCATCAAGTGGAAAAAGGGGGGTCCACTTGACGTGAATTGACTCATATTGACCCGTAACTAACAGACGTGTATAGTGCATGGTCCCTGGATGATGTAAAACATAGTATTGATATATCGCCATTTCCCGCATCGTTAATCCTAGTTATAGATTATTATTATTCTTATTAAAAGTAGTTCCGTTAAACAAAACAGTTAATTATTATTTATTTGTTTTATTTTATTCTTTAGTACTCTATAGATTTAGCGTTTGTTACCAATCACATCAGATGTTAAGTGACGATATGGCTGAAACTTGTGAAGACGCTAAGCCTACTGGAGGGATTGGCTCTTAAGTGCACCTGCTGAAACAAACCTAAAGGTATTTGTAGGCAAATATTCAATTTAAAAGCGGTAACTAGCCAGGCGGGCATTACAAAATACCCTAACACCAAGATACACTGCAATCTCATTTTAGGTTACCTATTTAATATGACTTATCTATGTGTATACAACTGCATAAACAAAGAAAAACTGACCATCATAATTGTATATTCATATATTTTGAAATCAAGCCAAAAAATTTGCTAAATTCTCAGATCTCGAAGCGCTGTAGAGAAAGCCACAATAATTCCAATAGAGAGTAGTCATTACTAGCAGAATTTATGTTTAAACATCACTCAAACATTTCCTACAAGTTACAAAATATTTACGTTAATTCGTCGAACATACGTTTATACGCGTTGTAAACTTATGACTGACACTTTACCATTCATTCTATACGTAGAATTCCAATCCAAAGTACCATTTTTTTAAATTAAATATTCATTCCTTTTTTATTAGATCTGCTGAGCCTAGTGAAAGGACTGGCTCTCAAATGATTTTGAGAGAGAGTTTGAGTGAATGTGGGATAGTAGGATGCACAACACCATGCAGTTTAACATGGTAGGACGTATAGGTTTTTTTTTACGAGCAAGCGTGTCACCTGATTGTAAGTGATCACCGCCGCCCATGGACACCCACAACACCTAAGAAATCGCAGGTACGTTGCCGGGCTTTATAGGAGAGATTGGCTTTCAAGTGCCACTGCCAGAACACACCTATAGGTATATGGCGGTAGATTTTCAACTTGAGCGTGGTAGTTAGCCAAGTAGACATTACAAAATGCCCTACCACCATGCAATTGTTTCATTACGATGCGTTTTTTTTTCACCGAAAGTCTTTTTAGTAACTTATGAAGGTATAATGTAAAATTTCTTATGCATCTATTACCGCAGAATTCAATGTAGAAGAATGTAGAAAAATGTATGTTATAGTAACACGGAAAAGTGACGACACTTTGTGTGATAAAATCGCAGCAGAATTCAAAAACACCAAGCAACAAAAGATTACTAAGTCATCTACAGTCATTATTCTGCTATGAAAATCACTGTGACGGATATATCCCTATGTGTATGGTGATCGCAACCAAATATCAGGTATAGCAACAACTATAGAGACATCCTTCTTTTATTAATAAGGCAAAAATACATCCTCTCGCAATATGTAAAGCAAGCTACGAGGAGAGCTTGTGGGACTCATCAGGAAAGTATCACCGTCAAATACGTACTAAAAAGACACCACAATAACCCACAATCGATTTTTAAAGCGATAATATTCCAGTTGGCAGTGTTTACGGATGCTGCGTTAAGGGACGTGAGTTTGAATACACCTACAATGAGCTGAGTTTTCAGTGAAGAAAAATATCGTGGTGAAACCATAGCATAGTAGTAGGGATTTTTCTAAGGTTAGCTACCAGCCTCAAGTTGAAAATCTGACATCAAATACTTATAGGAGTGTTCTAGTAGTTACAATTGTGAGCCAGTCCCTCCACTAAGCTTAGCGTGTCCATCATCTTAGGCCACATCGTCATAAAACATCAGGTGAGCTTGTGGCCATAACGCTAAACCTTAATTATAAACCTTAAGTATAAAAAATCGCCCTTGTAATACTAGTTGTGGCTTTCGTAAATCTCTATAAGCCTCTTGGTTATAGTGGCTTTCTAATATATGTCACTTTCCGCGATCAACCGGTGCTCATCGAGTAATCATACCCTGCAGTAGATGGTAAGAATCCGACTGAATTACGATGATGATCTTTTGTTTTGTCACGTTTTAAAATCTGGCAAAGTATATCCAGTTGGCGATGAGTGCCCATAAATTGCTAATCTCTGTGATTACCGTTGCTTTCAGACTCCACTAAACTTACGATTAGGTACAATTTTACGTGCTGCAGCAGAACTTTGCAAGTATTACTGCTGTTTTGCAAACAATTGTAACAACAGTGGGAATTCCGTAGCTACTACTGCCTCCGGTGCTGGCAGGTGAACGGGAATATTGCTGATTAAAAGTATAAAACACTGTTGTTTAAGTGTAAAACACTGACACAATCCGATTGGAAAAAATGAAAAGTAAGATAATTTATTTTAATACTCTCGAAATAATACATGTCTTATCTATTTCGAAAATTATAAATAATTTTAGTTTAACGTTATAATATGAAAAAGATATTTATAATACATATTTCTCACAAAAAAGATAAATATTGCGTGTCGAAATTACACACGCCTCTGATTGAAGTTACTGGAAATCTTCCATTATGATAATATATGCTTTTAAATTATTCGCGAAATACAAGTTAGCATAAAGCATTGCGCACTGACGCTAAAAGCATTCATATACAAATATCACTCGTACTAAATCCTTTTAATCTCCTGAAAGATATTCAAGTGGGCATTTTGTTATTTATATACCTCAAAATAATATTTTACGTTATTCATAAATGCGTGCAATGGATTACCAATAAAACATTTTTTATACTTACTAGAATTTTTAAATTATATACCATCTAACATCTCGGTTCCTATTTCACGGTTCATCTAATGATCACGTTCAATCAATTATATCCGTAAATACTATTAAAACGAACACGTCGAAAAGCGCACACAAAGAATACAATTCGTGTATATGGTCACCTTACTCTATACAGAAATTTAAATTTTATTTTCACTATATAAAATACACAATAGAACATTATCTTCTTTTTACTGCACAGTTGGCCTAGAGGTTAAAATAGTTGCCTCGTTACAACCTCCGCGCCGAAGTGATAGAGATTCGAATCCTGCAAAGGCCATTTTTTTGTGTGATCTACAAATTATTGTTTTGAATTTGAAAGTTACTTTAGTATCCGTTAATAGTGGTTATAAAATCACACCTTCAACTTGACATTGGCGCAATTAATACCTACGCAAATACCATAATATATTAAAAAAATATTTTCTTTTACACTTACTCAATAAAATCATAAAATATGCTAGTATGCAGGTGAATAACAATATAAACACTATAAAACTTCAGTCACTCGTTTTTAGTCTTACTAATGCATAAACCATCGAATACTTGCCATTGTCTACACATGATAAATTATTAAAATTGTAGACGTGAAAATTATGATTGTTTTGCGGCGTCTAATCTAATTATAAATTAAAATAGAACATGAAACCGAAAATAAAATTAGTAGTATATATATTATGAGTTTCGTAGAAAGTGTGGTACATATAAAAACATAATAAAACCACTATTTGTCACAGGATTAACAAGATACGCATGTTAGAACTGGATGATTCGTCTCTATGTTAATTGAGCAAACAATATAATTAACAAGTACAAACCGACAGAGACAAAATGAACACAATGATTCATTTAGCCCGATGAGTTGGCGATGAATCTTACTTGTTTACGTAATACCAATGATGATTTTAACAAACTTTCATGTTTTGATCTTACAAAGTATACTAGTACCAAATATACTACTAAAATATAATTCTATGAAGTTCCCACTACCTGAATGAGGTTTTAGTAATCGTTAAATAAATTTCAAATATTATAGCCACATAATAACTTGGCAAGTACAGACTAAACAGCTTTGAAATTTTATATATATATGTATTTGGTCATAGTAAGAACATAATTAGTCACTGTAATTATTTTAGTAACTTCTTCATTAAGAATTATTCCCAAAATTATGAATCATGGAATAGCTTCGTAATAAAAAGTATATTCAAACACGCCTAAGTTAAATTGCACTGAAATTATAAACACATGTTTTAATGCCAACTTGAAAAGTAACGCTAAGTAATTTACTACAGCTGAGCTTCGTGACTGAATTATTTTCCTTATAATAATAACAAAACTGCACACAGAAACTTGAAAAAAAATCACGAAGAACTAAATACAGCGTGAGTGCATTGTAAATTGACCTCAAAACCTCATTTGACAAATAGCTTGTACCATAACTAATCATCGTGACAATAAGAACATAAGGACAATTGAATGAACATTCAGAAAAAAAATTCAAAAGCTAATTTAACACGCCAATAAGATTATTGTGTTCATTATTTCCTATATTTTTATTGTATAATCACTATTATTACACATCTATTACAGGCGTTATAAATATCAAACAACTATACAAGTTTCATCATTGAGAATAAGTGGTAATTATAATTTATTACGGCATACAGTCAGTAGGGACCTAAGAAAATATTACATTTTACAGGAAACGCAATATTATTGCTAAATATTGTGTATTTCTTAAACTTTTACAAATTGTTTCGATTAAAAACATAAATAACAATGTTTCTTGATTCGTATTAAAATATTTCGCGGTATAAAATTCCTTTTCTGTAACTTGATATTTTTTTAACTCTATGTAGTTATATTACGCGTGTAAAGCGGAAAAGTTTTTTTTTTTTTATTATTTCAAATGTTTTTTCTACTTGGTCGAGCAATAATTGAGGAAGGCTTTAGGCTATTTAACTTCACCCAACTACCAATAGGCGCCTAGCTGTATTGAAAAAGTTACAAAGGTGGGCAAATATGATTAAATTAAATTTTTGTTATGTAGGTCTAGTTATATTCTAGTTAGTCTAGTCTAGTTATTTGGGTACGTCTAGTTATATATAAACATGTATTAATATTTAATTGCTTGCCATATGACGATTAATTCTCAAAAAGAATTGTATATTGTTTTTAAATAAACAATTATAATAACTAAATAGTTATTAGTAAAACCATCCAATCTATCCATCATAAGAATAGATTTTTTTTTCAATAAATCCTTTTAACAATAATTCACCTACTTACACCACTAGTAGATTCAGATATGTGCACAAGGAATATAATATAGAAATTCGCAATACCAGTGGCGTAATCAGATCAGTTATAGATTCTTTGATAGACAAATCCTTTGCAACCCTTAAAGTGATATTTTCAATAGATTTGTACCACTATAAAGCTATACTCGCGTAATATAGTTAAATAGAAGACGTAGCAGACGTTGTTCTGCCCTTCCCAGTAGTAAAATTTGAAGTTAATAATAATTCAAGTACCTACTTAAAGATCTCAACAAAAGTCTTAAAGAAAACTTTCATGTCTTTTTTATACAGTTAGTGGACAAAATTGCTTGATAAATGCTAAAATAATTGTTTGTTTATTTTCATTGGGTATTTTTATGCTAAATTTTAAATCAATACAATCTTTGCCACCCTTTTAATCATTTGGGATTAAATAGATTTAAAAAAAAAAGATTCTTAGTGTACTTCAATGCCACAAAAAAACAACTGGCCAAATTTCATGTTTCTAGCTTCAGTAGTTTCAGTTGGACTCATCAACCAGTTTCTTTATACATAATTTAATATATCGATTAACTAGTTATGTTATATTGTACTATAATTTCAACAGAAAACAAGTTTTATTTATAATAGGCCGGTCATTAAACATCACATTACTATAAAAATTAAATAAATAACTGGTTCTAGTTAAAGTATTCCACAATTTCACATTTATATGCTTACAGAATAAACTACGTGGCAGCATATGCAGCGCTAAATTACAGTGTGCTATATTTCATTTATGAAAGCAGATTCTGATAAATTTCACTTTTACAAAGAAGGTAACGAAATCGGTGTACCGGTGTGATGTTATTCTATTTATAAGCGATAATTGGACGTTTATCGTTCTCTCGCCAACCAACAAAGTCGACCGACAGGGGTCATTGAACCTCTGTGAATGTTTTACGAGTTATACTCGCACCTATCCAATCAAATGTTCATGAAGTTATCATGAAAGCCTGTTATGATATGGTTACTTAATCAACGTATAATTTGTAATTATGTAGTATCCCTGATACATTCAGCGGAACTTTAACTATTTCATACTTTTCATTTTCTCGATCTATAGATTTAACGTTATGGCCACAATCTCACGTGATGTTAAGTGACGGTGTGGCCCAAGATGGTAGACACGTTAAGCCTAATGAACTGGATATCAAGTGCAACTGCCGGAACTAGCCTATAGGTACTTGGCGGCAGATTTTCAACGTGAGGGTGGTAGCTAGCCAGGCAGGCATTAGAAAAAGCCATGCTACAATGCTATGGTTTCATCACGATGTTTTTCTGCACTGAAAGCTCAAGCTGGCTTCGAACTTATATACGTCAATGCGGCATCCGTACACACTACTGTTACATACCACGTCTACTGCTTATTAATATGGAAACTTAATAATACTACATACTTTAAATTAATGAGAAGGAGGGTAGTTGATAACACAGATTACTATATAAGTGCGATGCGCGCGCGGCTAGAAGTTCCGCGGGCTCGAGCGCTTTCTGCGCTCGCCCCCCCTAGTTCGGTGAAGCTGTAAAAGACCAGGTCCCTTAGAAAAAAAAAAGCGGCTAGAAGTTCAGTTCAGTCAAAGTGACACTCGTGGCAAGTTCTTTTGAATTAAGAACGTTCGATAGTACGGATGTGTTGTAGTAAGCAGAAGCTCTACTGTAAAATATAACTATTGTGGAACGAGACTCAGTATGATTCTACGTAACCTCTACGGTCTGAAACACTACACACTGCCGATTGAGTTATCATTGCTCCAACATCTCATCGCTTTATGTAACTCAGCAAAGAATACTGTAAAAGTACATTAATTATATTGAAATTTTGAAACCTTTATTTTAAATTTCATAAAAAAAATAATTCATTGATAATAAAAATCTTAAACGTGAATAGCGAAAACTTAAATAAAATGAAATCATGTAAAATGGGGTATGCGTATAAGGGTTAATGCATCATTTGAATACCCTACATAAACTATTATTATATAAATAGGTGCAATACAAAGTAAAAGATATGTTTGTTTGACATCTTAGATATTAATTCACAAGTTTACAACACTGAATAGTAAATCGTTTAATATTTATTAGATCTGTTGAAATTATGGTTTGTCTACGGTATCAGATATTTAAAATGTTTTTCATTAAAATTCTTTAGTATCTGAGTGTACATTGACTAACAAAATAAATCTTCTACTACACGTTCAACTAAAACATGCAATATAATATGGCACTTAAAGATATCTCGAAATGTCACTCAAATATTTCAGTAAGTAGAAATAATAAACGGCTCCATAGTAATTAGTGTGCGATAATGTTAATCTTAACGAGTGGTCCGCTTAGGGTGGTAACGTGACGTGACGAACAGATGATAACGTCATATTAGTTCGCCTCACTAATTACTAGATTGACAAATAAACATATTTATAATCAAAGCAAAATATACTTCATTAAAATCCTACTTTATAATTTTTGGTATATTGAATACTCATAACGAGTTTCACATGCTTGGGACAAATCTTGACACGAACGACGCAATTAGAAGCGCGTAATTGGCGCAGCAAATACATACAAACTCGCAGTAGCGTATTTCAAGATGAGCCGATGAATTTAGTGGTAGGGACATGATAATTTAGTCCAAGTGAATAGCACCCGTCAAGTGTAACGTCTACCTTACTAACACATTCCGGGTGACATTCCGGGTACAGCCGTTGTATAGAACGGAAGCCGAATGATAGCAATACGTGTAATAGATCGCAGTCTCTTTACACTTAATGTTAACGCCATCACTGTGGCTCTCTTTCAGTATATCCCTTTTCGTGATTAACCAAGAAACTTGCGAGTTTGTATGACAGCATCATCTGACAATGGATTTCAGATCTATCATTGGTCGATACTATGCCGTAGTTCACTGTGCTTCTTTTCAAAAGTGTACATCTAACCTCGTCAATGGTAGTTAATAGTAGGCTCATATCATTCGGAAACAGTAGATGTTCATTTCTCGGTAATCGGTTTTGTTTAGAAATAAAGCTTATCATCAGGTTTACGTCGTTCTACGAGTACGCGACAAGTACTAAAATAGTCTTAGTTGTTTTTAGATTCTATTAGACTCCACTTTTCATTTGTCTCAATCATATAGAAATAATTGTATTTCATATTTTTGGTATTTCCTATTTCCATTAGTGCTCGAACAATGATCGATATTCTTAGATATTATCAGGACATCTATGATGAAAACAATTGAAAACATTGATGTAAATATTTTTTCTAAAACATCGATACATCATTATGCAGAACAAAACCACCATTAATATTTCATATTTATTTGGGGTAAATAAAGTTTGAAGATACATACCCAACAATTTTTTTAATAAATAATAAGTCGCTAATGCAGGGGATGAGAAAACACATTAAAGAAGTTTTCCCAACTTGTAGCAAAACACATCAACTCTTAGTAACTGATGTTAATATTGATATCTATATCAATATTTTCTAATATCGCTCATGTCTCATTTGCTCTGTTTCAAATTAAGAATTTTATGCAATACACTTCAATTTAATAAAATTAGATATTGAAATAAAGTCTCCTTGATCTGGAGTTTGATGTTATTTATTTATTCCTACTAAACAAAATAAAAAATTAATATTATAACTCAACCTACAAAAACCGCAATTGCACTTTAATTGTGGAGCGGTATCGTCACTAAATTTTAAATGTTTGTAGAGGGCCTTAACGTGCTATAAGGATATACATAAATTGATACCGGAAGACCATATGTCCGGAAGCGATGATAGATCAGTGGTAGCGTGTAGGAGTGCTGCGTCATGGGACGTGAGTTCGAATCCAACCACCTACAATGAGCATCAGCTTTCGGTGAAGGAAAACATCGTGAGGAAACCACAGCATGGTGGTAAGGCTTTTTCTAATTCCCGTCTTGCCAGTTACCACCGTCAAATTGAAAATCTGCCGTCAAATATCAATACGTGTGTTCTGGCAGTGGCACTTGAGAGCCATTCTCTCCTATAAAGCCCGGCAAGGTACCTGCGATTCCTCAGGTGTTGTGGGTGTCCATGGGCGGCGGTGATCATTTACCATCAGGTGACATGCTTGCTCGTAAAAAAAACCTAAACGTCCTACCATTTTAAACTGCATGGTGTATAAAATTGTCCTATCCTACTGTCCCACCAATCAGTACCAAACAGTTTAGTGTTAACCACATATTTGACAGGCGGATCAATGTTAGATATACGTAATAATTTTTAACAAATATTCCATAATATTGACCGTAATATACATATAGATTACATAAAACCGTTTTAACCGTTATTGTTATGAGCCCAAAATAATAGGGCAATTTAACAATATGGATATTGGCACTAAAATCACAAATAGCTAATGTGCCAGTCGATAATTAGTAAACAACACGAATATTACTTTAACATTAGCAATCGTAACAACACTCGACAAATACATCACTTTAAAGTTTTGTTAACCATAATCAAACAATGTAAAATACCAAAGCAACCGAGGCGACGTCAATACCGCGACCCTACTCAACTAAATTTTAAAACGAGACACAAGGCTTTAATCTTAAATACGTTGCAGCTTGTTGGCAAATAATGTGTTTGTACAGGGCCCGGGATTAGATAAATATTGTTTGAAAATTTTGGGCAATCTAAACTCATGTATTTTATTCTGTTCCTAAATAACAATTATATGATTTTAGAAACTATGATGTAGTAATGATTTCTCAGTGGCGGATGTGTACAGAGACACAACGTGAAAGAAAAGCAAACAGCGTGATAAAACTATAGCACAGGTATTTCTTAATGCTCGAATGTTCGAAGCTACCACCCTCCAGGTGACAATCCTTATAGATGTAATCTCCCCGTTCTACTTTTGATTGAGTTTGCCCGCCTATTCGGTTTAGCGTGAGTTCATTTTGGATTACAACTGTTACAACATCACATAATAGATGGGATTATAATTATAAAACTATATTATTAAAAAAACTACTTTTATTTGTACTATTAATTATTCGGTTTACGTAAGACATAAACGGTTAAGTACAGACACTTGGTAAAGTGATAATATAATTCTGCTTACTCTGTAAGGTATACGGCATGGCTATATATTATGGTAATAGTAGAAACATATCAATTTGGCTCACGATTATGCGCAAGACTTTCGAATATAAAGCATTCATCTGATTGAATATGTTTCACTGTCAAATTGTACTTGCAATAAATTATCAATTAACATTTTTCTGCCCTGTAAAGCATTTGTAACGATAAATATATTATATAATAATTAAACTAACAAAAAAAAAACAACGTTCTTTGAAATACTAAATTTTATAAAAGCATTATTTTTATATAGGTATTTCATTATCTATTCGATGAAAATATTAATTAGCGTATAGGTTTTTTTTTTAACTTGATGCTATATTTAGATTATTTTAAATTAATAGTATTATTTAGTTATTTTAATTGAGGTATACGGTTTTCTTTTATGAAAACGCGTGTTTAAACATATGAAATTATAAAAACCTATTTAAAGTGTGTAGATATCCTATAGGTATTAATAAATATCAATAATGTATTTTTCTAAATTGTAATTAATAATAGTAATCTTAAAACCTACTCACATTTATTTATGTAAGGCTACTGTGTCAGGGCAGTTGTGTAAAACTTTACAATAACCGAAGGTATTTGTCTTACAAAGTAGTCATATTAATTACTTTTTAAATATAAACAACACCATTCAACGTACTTGCAATTGGTTCATAAAGACTTGCCAAATATCGCAAGGTTTATATTATAATAAACATAACATTGTTACTGTATGTATGTCGAAAGTACACTGAATTGTAAATGGTTAACTCTATTTGGTTATATGCCACTAATGTGGGTTACTGCATATCTATCTCTGACGTAGTGAATAAATACGATTTTTTTTATCAGAGATATACTAAGTTTCAAAGAATCTAGTATCAACGGATTAGGTGCACAGACAATGATGAAAAGGTACGTGAGTTTAACATACGTCGTTTTATAAAAAAAATGTATCAATATATACATATGTAACAATTGAAGAGATGCAATATGACAAAGACGTGATTTCACAATTAATTGTTTATACAAAGCGCAGCACTAACCCTAAAGACAAGAAGACTATGTTCCGTATGTAGCCTTACCCTTCTTGATAAGGCGTAAGGATTGTTGGGGCGAATTCAATGGTACCAGATAATATAATTTATACTTTCAAAAATATATTGATAATTTATATACAAAATCCTGTAATATCTTATATGGAATATAATCAGGTCAATATTACTTCGTTGAGTATTATTCATTCGTCGTTAATTTAAGTTAATAAGAAACAGAAACAATAAAGTACTAAGTCTTAAAATGTATTTTTAGATGGTATTAAAATTATAATACCTATATTTTAGTAACGGATGACATTTAAATTCGAAACTTTTGTAAGGTTTGCTTTGTTTGGGCTATAAATCCATACTTACCTAAACATTTCTAATAAGCGACGTCTTTACCCGGTTATAAAGAGTTACAACATAATGGTTTATAAACAGTAGTTATAAACATATTCCCGAATATAAAAGCAATTAAAAAAAAGTAAATAACAAAAACATGTATTTTAACATTAATTTATTATTGATTGATAACATTTTTTGCATTATTCTATAATAATTTAATATAATTAGTTATATAATTGAAGATTTTCGAGTTTTTTATTATGACGGGATATAATTACAATAAGTAGGAAATTCGCAGGCTCAATGAACTCAAGGGAATACGAACATATTTTTCCACGTACTAAACATCAGATTTTATATACTGGGGATCGCCTCTTACTATTTTTGAGGTACGATCCACTTTTATTGTAGACATAAACAAAAATCCACGAGCATTAGTCGGATGTTCCAACCGACTAAATTAGTTTTATATATCTATTCATAAAGCATTAATTAAAGCTAGACAGACTCACCTAACTTGTTCATGTTTTTTAATGTAAATTTTGTGGAACTGTCCTTCAACCGGCGAGATAATATCGTTCTTCATCTCCATAGCAACATGTTGCGGCAGCACCGATAGCAGTAACCGTTCCTGTGCCAAAATATTAAATCAATAATCTATCGTCTACTCTATTGTAAAAATCTTACGTCAATATGAGTACTAAATATGAAATTTCTAGTACTAAATACTAAAACCCTATACTTTATTGTTGTTAGGTAACAAAAAGGAATATTAATTACTCTCTGCACTAAAATAACTGCTTTTATGATTTGGCATGGCAGCAAAATAAATAGTGTTTAAAACAGTTTTATTTTCTAACTGGACGCTATCGTTCTTCATAAAACCATCCAAATAATGATAAATTACAGCTTTAGGCGGCAGGTTAAGATATTAGATTTCATTCTGTACAAATGTTCGCTAAAATTGACAGATCGCTATGACAAATATAGTAGAAATATCAATATCGCTTAACTTAAAACATATTAAAGTTAATTATGTGTTGGCAAAAAAAATGAACGTACCTAATCAGGATTTTTATGCGAAATCATAGTCTATTATGGGATTACATTTTTAATATTTCATATAATTTTAGGACCTATTTTAATACTTTGTAGACATGGTATTATAACCGTTACTATCAAAGAATTTGTATACCTATTGAAGCTATATCACGTTGTTGTAATTATAATATTTAAGAAGAGCGTTCTTAGTCTATTGCTAGGTTTTTCACAACATAATGTTATTTGGTTATTTGTTAAAAAGTTAGTATCGATAAATAAAAGAATACTACAGTTTTCATTACATGTATAGATTTTACTGTTTTTGTTGTCTAAAGACCATTGCAAATGATATGGATCAGATATTAGCTAGAACGTGATATATTTTTAATTTTACAGTTAGTTGATTTTAAAAACCTTTAAGCCCATATGCAAAACAGTGACGATCACAAAGTGGTAGAATTTGGTTATTTATATTACTAAATCGATTATACATTGACTAATAAAAAAGTAAACGACTCCTTGAACAACATGAGCTATATTTATATTGTTACTAAATTTTATATTATAATCAGGCGAACGAAATCGCCTGCGTTTGCTAGTTTACTATCTACATACATATTTGCTGACCTGACGATGTTTGTTATTCGATGACAGCAAGCATTAACAACCGGTCACGATAGTAAGATAAATCAACTAGATCTACCATTTCTATAAACATTTTTATGAGAACTTAAGTAATTAAGTAAAACATAAAAAAATAATACCAATTTCTCATTCTCATCCTCCATGTCCAGTCTGGCGGCGATGCAGTTCCGTGTGTCGAGGAACGTTCGTCGTTGCGCCGTCTCCATCAATGAGTGCATAAGTGCCCCCACCACGTTCACACATAAAAACACCACCACGTTGCCCACGATCTGTCGACAACATGCGATTTATTGTATGTTTTTATTCCACGTTTCTTTCTGCATGGTTGTCTGTAAGCCATTCCAAATAAACAGACAACTGTGAGATCTCTCGAAATAGGACGACCGGTACTACGCTACTGTTTAACACAATGTTACATTATTATATTTGCCGTGTTCACAAATGACTTATATAAATATTGAAGATAATACGTATTTTGTAATATATGTATACCATTGTTTTCTGTCTAACAATTGTAGTGTAAAAAAGTTAAAAACAACTACAATTTAATTCAGTCTTATTTTTTTAAAGTTTATATATCTTAGTAGAACCAACATAACATGTTCTTTCATGGTCCTCTATTAGCCGTCAATTCAGTATGAACACGTCTAAATACACATATCATTACTCATACAGTTAGATCATCTACACGGTGTTCCTGTAATTTTATTTCCGCCCTTCTCTTTTTTTAGACATGATCATTACCAACCCAGCGACACGTTTAAGCGTTGTCGCAACCAGTATGATAGTGATAAATCCATCACAGTGATTATATTCGTTTGTCGACTAGTAAGTATATATTACGTATATGCCATTAAACAGGGCATCTTACTTTTTTAAATACATTAAAAACATACTTTTTGTCACATTTGAAGTGGTTTAAGTTCATTTACGTCACAGTAGTAGTTAAAAATAAAATACTACTGAAATATTTTACATTTGCTCTAAAACCGATTTGTTTACATTTGTGTTCTTAGAATTAAAGAACAGCTTACATTTTCGTAGGAGTGGGTTAACAAACATTAAATATTGATAAGATTTGATATTTTTCTTTCAATTCAAAATAAGGGATGGGAATCGTAGTTGCTTTTATATCACTTTAGCAATTATAATTTACTAGAAATATTTTAGTATATATGAAGCTAAAAGTATACTTGTAGAATTCTAAGAAATACAGACAATATGATATAATATGAAGCCATTTAGTAAATTGAGCAGCAGCGCCTCGATATCAATCAAAACTGTGTGAAAATAAACCGTCAAATAAAACGACACGCTTGTGTTATTCGTTGTAAAGCATCTGTAAAATTATTTTCTTGGAAAAAAATTGGCGTAATAACCTTATCTCATGTCTCCTCGTATCTTTGACGATTTAATTTTGAAATGTCTCAAAAAAACTAATTTACACGATTTTTGCCTATATCTTGTTTATATACAATTTTGTTGTCGTTAACTTCAAACCTGAACTATAATAAACAATAGTTTTTTAGTCGGAAATAGTGTAATTGTAAAATAAAAATTGAATTTTTAATACATTTGTACGTCATAGAAGTAGCAAAATAAGTAAATTTTATAATTGTAATATGAAGCTATTTCCCAAACATCAAAACTTGTCGTTTTTGGTGTTTGTTTATTTTTATACCACGGTAAGTGGCAGCACTACGTCTGGTATTAAGCACAAGACCGACGACAATCCATCTGCAGTCCCTGTCGTACCGCTTTCATGCCAACTATTGTAATTACAAAAAGACCCATTCGAATGCTTTGACTACCAGATTACTTATAAACACGAAATAGCATCAGACGTATCCTGATAATACAATTACATTTTTCTTAATTATTCCTAACAAGGCCTTCATTTCGCTGTGAAATTGGATTTACCTAAAATTTGCATACCAATTTAATATTAAAACATACTTCACAATATCTGTATGAATTTGTAAACTTTAAGCACGGTTTTAGATGAAATATTCGTTGATGTCTTCCCGGTTATCAAACCAGATGAATAATATACAAACCTAACAAAATTACAACTTCGTTTCGTCTTTATCAGTGACCATACTACAATAAAATTAAATAATTTAGATACAAAAATCAATTATCTACTATATAAAATACAAAAACCACTTTATACTCATTTACTTACTCTTTACTCATACTTTATACAAATCCTATAATATATAAACTTCAAGAATTTCTACATGTTTGTGGATGTTGAAGGTGTGGTGTATGTCATTTGTGCGTATGCCAAATCTTACAGATAGCCTTAAAAACACAAAAATGTTTACAATTAAAAACAAAGTCTTATCATTTTATAGGCGTATAAAACGTGGAGTGCTATACACCGAATAATATAAGAGTATTCCAACAATGTTCATAATTCACTACGGTCTAACAATTTATCACATATAATTGCTATAAAAGGATCACAACACACCTATTTATTACTTTACATGAGTCAGTGATCCGTGCATATATAGGAGTTTTGTTCACAAGTCCAGTCACTCATATCTTTCTCTATGATTATTTCTTCTATTATTCTTTGTTCTTCACATCTGCATTGATTCGAATGCATTTTCTCTAATTTCCATGGAGTAACTGCACCACTAATGGCGTTCAGCGCTAATGTATTTATGTATAAAAACAGGTAGTTTTACGATCAAACTATATACTTTACTCATAAAAAAATTTATTTCTTAGTCTTAAATTATTCGTATATTGGCGAAAAAATAAAGATCGACGACATAAAATAGATCACGCAACGCCCGAGAGACACGTACGCGCGAAATCTGGGAAGCTCAACGATAAATTTTTCTATTATTGTATCTGCTCTAATAAATTTAGATGAAAGCACGAGTTAAAACGAATTTATCATAGTATAAACAGCTTCTGATATATAATTTTAATAAATTTAATTTGTAAATTGGAAGGTTATACTTATGTTTAATTGTTTTGTTTTCCGGTATTTTTGTAAAAACGTTTTAATATATTTTGTAAAAAAAATATCTTTAATTAGCGTTAATCGCATCCAGTTAGCCACTATTTGACAAAATATGGTAACATGTTTAGCCTGGTTGCAGGGAGAGAAATCTGTTTTCTCGGTCTCAAGTGGAGCTATCTGGACACACTAACAGATCTTTGGGAAAGGTTTGAGGGGCAACTTGAAATAGATATACAACTAGACAGGCATTACAAAATAGTCAAATCAAATCAAAAATCTTTATTAAATTTAGGCCCCAAGAAGGTGCTTATGAACGACAAAACTACTACCGGTTCGGAAAGCTTTAGGTCTTATTCTTGTCTTTTTTATATATGTGGAATAAGATACAGATGTAGAAACATGATATGCCGAGTACTTTGTAAGGTGATAATAATCGTATCGGATAAACCTACTGTCAGTGTGATATACTACGAACTTCTTAGAAAACCACGGATTCACCGTGTGGGTGCCGGGTATATCGTGAAAACTAATCGTTATGACAGAAAGAGAATAATACGATAGTGTCCGAGACTTGCGACTCAGATGTAGGTTTAAGGAGGCCTCCTTTCGACAATTGTCAATACTCATCGTCATTGCTCGTGCCTCTCTCTGCCCAGTCTAAATCATTGGCGATAATGATTTACAGAAAACAGGTAACTAATAGAGAAATAGAAATCAATCTTACGTCCCTTCCGTAATGTTCCAGCTACGCACGATGAAAACGCCTCAAGTGCCAAGCTTAGACTGAACCCAGGGCCGCGCTTGCATCGCGCTTTATAATAATCGACGTTATAAACTACCCTCCTAGAACTATATTCTGCCATGAAACACCCGGCCTATAACTACATCCCTATATATATAATAGTTTAATGTTTTTTTTTTTTTTTTTTTTTCGACCTGACTTACGCTGTTAGCCCCAAGGGCTTTGACAGCTTCACCGGACTTTTGGAGGCGAGTGCTGAGGGCACTCAGCCCCGAGGCAGCAGGCACAAGGGTGCCAGGACGGCCGAACCTCGGCTAGGGCTGCTGCCGGTAAATGAAAAAGATTCATGATCCTGACTAACCAACAGGTTCCTTATTACTAAATTAGTGATACAAACTACGACCTTATCAGGTAAGCAGCTCAAGGGCCGCGAGGGTAGTCCCTTACAGAACCGTGTACTTAACGTGTGAGTGTGCACGAATGGTATGCGGTGTGATGATGTAATCTCAGTGATGTAGAGTGTCACTGTATCGCGCGAGCAGAGTCACTCGAGGGCTCCTGTCCGGCGGCTGCCAGGGCGGCTAGGACGGCGGTTACGTGGACGTGTGCGCGGACACGTGCGATTGGTGGAGACGGCAGGGAGAAGTGCGTTTAATCTCGTTATTTTATCGACGGCGTCGGAGAAGCAATTAGGTGGCCGGCGAGCAAAGCCTTTGGCATGCGGATTGAAGTGTAGCTAACTGCGTGTACTATTTTGGAGTTAGGATGAAGTTCGGCACTTGCAAAAAATTTCTTTGTAATGTCTTTAATATATGCATACATGGACGAAAGGTCCATATCTTTATGGAGATCTACATTACGGACGTAAAACGGGGCTTGGACGGCTGTGCGCATGAATCTGTTTTGCAATACTTGTAGTTTGCGAAGGGTGGTGCGTGAAGCGTGAGCGAATACGGGGCAACTGTAAGTAAGTATGGGACGGATGCATACTTTGTATATTGTGAGCTTATGTCTGAGTGACATTTTGCTCTTAAAGGAGGTGAGATTACGTAGCAGAACCATAGCCGTGGAGGCTTTTCTCTGAACGTAATCTATATGTTTGTTGAATGTTAGGCGCCTATTTAAAACTACACCAAGATATTTAGTTTCATTAGCCCAGGGGATATTGACATCGAAAAGGTGTAATGTCTTTTTTATATCTCTCCTCGCGTGAGGATCGAATATGATAGCCGCACTTTTTTCTGGGTTTATTCCTATGCGCCATTTGAGGCACCAGGACCCAAACCTACAGACGGCTCTTTGGACGCGGTGGTATACGTGAATCCTATTTCTGCCCGAGCTGAAGATGACTGTGTCGTCTGCGTAGGAGCCTACTGCGACGTCGGGGAATTCGGGGATATCGCTAACGAACAAGTTGAACAGGCAAGGCGCTAGGATGGAGCTTTGCGGGACTCCTGAGCGTATTTGGTGAGGCGAGGATAGGGCTCCGTCCGCTTTGTAGCAGAAGGAGCGGTCCGATAAATAAGCAAGGATTATGCGGACTAGTCTGTCCGGAACTTGAAAGAGGTTGAGTTTATATATGAGGCCTTCGTGCCAGACCTTATCGAAGGCTTTGGGTATGTCGAAAAATACAGCAAGCGTGCGCCTGGGACGGCGTAGCTCCGTGAAATTGGAGAGAATATGCTCCGTGAGGCGGAGCACTTGGTGGGTGCACGAGTGCTTCGGTCGATAGCCGAATTGCTCGTATGGTAAGAGACATTTGTCTGAGACAAAGGCTTGTAGCCGGTCCAACAGAAGCCGCTCGTATATTTTACCTATCGTATTGAGGAGGCTTATTGGGCGGTAGCTTTCTGGATGTGTTGCCCTTTTCCCGGGTTTACGGATACCTATTACCGTTGCCTTTTTCCAAGCGGCTGGAAAATAGCAGTGAGTTATGGCCGCATTGAAGATGCAAACCAGAAGGGCTATGAGTTTATCAGGGAGAAGTTTGAGGGCTTCGTTCCTGATTCCGTCGGGACCGGGGGCTTTTCTTGGCTTAAGGGCTTTTATGATAGCGAGGACTTCGTCAGTTGTAACCGGCGCTAAGTTTTCGATTGGGAGGGTCTCTCTTATTGATTGAATTGTTCGATCGACCCACCCGACGTGTTCGGGATCAATGGTATGGTATTCATAGCGATTGGGAAAACACTGTTGTTCGAGAGTAGCAGCGAGATACTCTGCCTTGTCTATACTTTCGAAGGCGGGTGGATTGCCAGGGCCTCTATCTAACGGGGGCATCGCAGACGAATAGCTGCTCTTCTGTTTACGAACGAGATCCTAGAAGGCGAGATGAGACAGTTTGATTTCCTCTAAGAAACTGTCCCATCTTTGACCGCGTAGTTCAGAGATACGGGATTTAACTGATCTTTGTAGGTTACGTAGACGTACGCGATATTCCTCCGTCGGATAAGAATCGTGAGCGCGAGTCGCGGCGTTTTTCTCCGTGATCAGTCTTCGAATGTCATCAGGGAGTATGAAGCGGCGACCGTTTCCCGACCTTACCTCTTTTGAGGTTCCCTGATGGCATTCTGGAGGTGACCGACCAGGGAGTCAATCGCCTCATCGGCATCGGTCACAGACTTTATCTCGTCGGGGATCCTATCTAAGTGAGGAGAGGAGAGATTATTTGAGAGATAGTGTCTGAGCTTTGAATAGTCAGCTACTTTGACTGAAGCGGGTGTGTAGGCACTCGGGTGGCCTAGTTGCAGAATTACTGGACGGTGGTCAGAATCTAGTTCATGTACGACTTCGATTTGCCGCACCTGAAGCGCGATCCCTTTTAAAACAGCTATGTCTAAAACTGAAGGGCGGCAGTTAGCTTGATAATGAGTTGGCTCTGAAGGAGCAATTACATCAAAGGTAAGCGCATTTTCTATCCAGTATAGTGTCCTACCATTAGTGGTAGTACGCGGGTTGTTGTATTGAATGCGCCCGCTATTTAGATCGCCAGCCACTATAACAGAGTCACCGAGCGCGAAAAGCGTCTCCAGATCCGACTGAAGGAGAGTTTTGTTAGGCGAGAGGTACGCGGAGACAATAAAGATAGTGGGATGACCGGTCATGCCCACTCTACACACCGACACTTCTAAGTTGGTGAATTCGGGAGGATCTATTGGCATGCAATATACTGACTTTCTATAGTATATGAGCATGCCGCCGCCTCTTACGCCGGTACGATCATTTCTTACTATCTTGTAGTTTGCAATCGCGGGATTATGAACGCTCGGTTTAAGAAGTGTCTCTTGTATGAGAAACACGTCTATTTGCCGCTTCTTAAGGAAGCTAGCGACTAAGTCTCTTTGGGGTTTTAAGTTACGTGCGTTAAAAAAGGATAAAGAGAGACCACGGGGTCTAATTCTATCCTCCATTGCAAAAACTAATTACGGAAAAACGCGAATGAGGCGTTGCTTGGAGCGCGCGATGTCAGGGAAGGCCTTAATGGCCTTGAGGCGGTCGAAATCGCAACTTGAACTAATCATATCGTCAAACACGATGAGGTCGTCGACAAGGTCTTCCTTGAGAAGGCCTGCGAGCCAATCGAGGCCTTGGAAGGCGGATGACGACGCGGATGCGGTGGAATTTGCGGGTTTAGCTTTCGCAGGTTGCGATTTGGCGGCCCACGCGGTAGTTGGGGCTTGTGCGGATGTGTGCGCAGGAGTGACTCACACAGGACCGGGAACGCCTGGGTTGACATGAGCGGTGGCGGAGCGGGACGTGCTGCCGCGGTGTGCGCTGACGGTGCTCGTTGAGGGACGTGAGCGTGTCTCGTGCGTGGGGCACGTTCACATCCGCGATAGTTCGCGGGGTGCCCGTCCTTACCGCAGTTGACGCAGCTCGGTGGATTCGGAGAGTCGCGGGTACGCGTACACTCCTTAGTGGAGTGGTTTTCTAAGCATTTCACGCAACGTGCATTGACGTAACAGTTACGTGCTGAGTGACCGTATGCCTGACAATTGTGGTATTGTGTTGGAATATGTTTTTTTCGGGGGATTTCTACTGTGACGCCAGAGAGGTCGCAGACTGAGCTTAACAAAAAGATTTCCTTACCTTCCCGAGTACGATCAAGGATTACTAGGACCATATCGTATTGTTTTTTAGTAATGGTGCGGTACATGCGGTGTACCTCTCGGACGGGAGAGTTTTGCGCTTTGATGGACGCGAATACCTCTTCGACAGGTATTTCCTTTGGTACGCGTTATACATCATTCTGATCTTGATGTATTTATATCCGTAACAATTTTTTCTAAAGAGAATAATAAAAAAACGGTTATTATAATTAATTCCAATTCGGTACGAAGCTGACAACACTACAATGGGCTTTATATTGAAAATGGTGACTTGAAAGGGCAAGCGGTTAGACCCACCAATTGTACTGTATATTCGCTCCTCCCCTTAAATGTATGTACTATTATTAACAACGTAGATTTCACAACAGCGTGTAAGATGAAAGCACACTTGCCAGACTACATTAGTACGTGAAATTGTAAATGACCGCGATCATGTCTCGAACAAAGACGTGTTTATTAGCAGGTACCAACTCGACCACTTTCTGATATACTTGATGATAGCGGCACAAGCACAGGGTTATAAAAACAGACCCCTCGTATAATATACTTGCAGTGCCCGAAACTTCGTTCGCTTCGAAGTAAAAATTATTTAATATCTTTTGCTCATTTTTGCAACTTTTTTAATATAGCTTTGTTCCTATTGGTGGTAGCGTGATGTTAAATAACCTAAAACCTTTCTTAATGATTGCTCTATCAAATACAAAAATATTTTTTGAAATCCAACTGGTAGTTCCTAAGATTAGCGCGTTCAAACAAACAAATATAGAAACAAACTTTTCCGCTTTATAATATTAGTATAGATTATGAAAGTCTCTCTACGTTCACTGACGATTATTATAAAATTCTAAAAAAATACTGTAAAACTGCTAATTTCGGCAATCTAAAACTAATAAAGATTCATACTGCCTAATTCCTTGCTTTATTTTAGTTGCACTTGGAATAACATTAAGAAATAAATACAAGAACACGAAGCATTCTAGGATTATATTATCCTAATTGTGAATTTATTGCAATTAGATGGATGCATATTTTTATATGTAAAAATCTTGTTTACGTCTGTTACTGATCTCGTAAATTTTAAACGAGTTGACTGATAGCATTAAAATGCATGTAATATATTTGTTTTATCGACACGATGGTAAATAACTGTCCCATTATATGATAAATGACGGTATGGTAGAGTTATTAACTACGAAAAGGAGTAGACCAACGTCTGTGTGTATTTTGATAGTCTCGTTGTAGCTCTTTAGAATTTTTTTGTGAAATGTATTTAAAGTAGACGTAGATTTCAGTAATATATCCAACGATATTATTAATTCAATGAAGTTGTTGGAAGCATTTATTAAAGTTACTATGCATACTAATTCAACTCGGGATAACAAATTCGATTTGAAATGTGAACTGAGCTATTGTAACTGTGAGCAACACAACATTTGCAGATGCTTAAATCTTGCTGATAAAAAGAAATAACCTATAAAATCAATAAACTTTCATTATAAAACAAAAAGCAAGTATAAAATAAGTTTGTTTTTAAATTCTATAATAAGTAATTCAAAACGTTTTATTTTACCATTGTTGACTATTGATGGATAAACTTTTAGTATAGTAGTATCTATAACTATTGTGTGAAAAAGGTTAAAAATGCTTAAATATGTTGCTTAATGCCATTAAATATCAATATACATACAACATATGATATTTTAATTCACAAAACTACGAAAAAAATCCTTTAAAATCTTCTATATATTGAGTCCTTTCAGGAAAAACATCGTAAGCAACAATTTGCACATTTTACCGTAGTTTTTCATTCACAATTACAAAATATCATGAAATCTTAAAAATATATATATTACTTGTCGTTAATAATTAACCACTGATCTATTAGAGTAGTGGTTATTAACATACTGCTTCTAATTTGCAAAGATAATTATTACGACATAATAAAAAAAAGTTTTTGGCGTTTACGATGTTTCTCCTGAAAACGCTCATTATTCTGTTTTACAGTCACTTTTTTTTTAATATTGTTTATAACAGTTTCCGTCTCGTGTTTTTAGTTTAAATAAAAATGTTGGCGATTTTATTATATTGCAAATAATCAAAAATACGAATACATAGAGTATGGAAAATATTATTGATGTAGGATTTATAACAATAGATGCCTACTTACAAAGTCTATATGTTATGTATATTGTCACAGTCTATGTTATAAATGTTTAATGAAATTAAATCAAGGTTTTCAAAGCTGAAGTCCAAGAATAAATATAGATAATGGAAAAATTATGGAAGCATGAATAAAGAGGTGTCTGAGCGCTTGACGGATCGTGTGGCTAAAACAAGGCTACCCGACATACTGCACTAGCAGTGGTTGCTAAGTTAAGGGTGATTTTGATGAGGCTGTATTTATCATAAGAAGTTTTTTTTTACGGTTTTGTTTTATTTTTAAAGTTATTTGTTTTTCTTATGTTTTTTGCCATCATGATATCGACGAATGGCAACGTAAAATGTATCACCGACGATAAGTGTAGTTTGTGAATTATAACCGTACCAATTAGATGCTGTACATTTTTTTTTTTGTTGACCTAGTATAAAAAATCTGTGGTGATCTTAATAGACTCTGTATGGGGTCCGACATTGGAATATTTGCTTTAAAAGTCGCTAAAGTCAAATAACCTGAATATAAATAACTAAACATATATTCAAACTTCTATCCTTTCTCACATCACGATATTATTAATAACTGTCTAATATACATGTATTCATTCTATTTGGACTGATCAAACATCTAACTTCTCCCACGTATGTTAATTGTAGTAGAAACAACTTCGTTGCAAATCCTAATGCCCCACATTGTTTTCTATTTTTTAATCTATGTAATGCAATCATAAATATGACTATGGCTTCGTTTGAGTTTTACAAACTCCTGTATAAAGAAACCAGCCCCGGATGTACGATTTTTTTGAACTGGAGCAAATCTTAATAGTGGCACCCCTTCTCCAGTGTGTGAGACCAATTGTTAAGAACCCAAAAATATGGGTGGCATTTTATGTGATCGGGACAATAAGAACCGTTTAATAAATTTGCACTCTTTATTATTATTATTTTTTATGTTGCGCATCATAATGAATGTATTACGCCTACTGTTACGTACAGTACAATCAAAATCAGCGGCGATTGCCAATTAATCTAAACTCACTGCCAGTCAATGTTGTCATACTGGCCCACTTAGTTACCACTTCACGCCTCTTTTAAAATACCCAATATCATAGGAAGACGCTTCCACAACCTCACGATCCGACAGAAATAAGACTCGGCAAACTTTTTGGTTCTCGATGTTATAGGTGTCACCATGAAATTGTGATACCGAAATCTCACCCGCGTGGTTGTATCGTGGAATGAAGAAGAAGGGATTAGTTCAAAGAGCTCTTCAGAACACTTGTCATGATACAGACGGTAGAACACGTGTAGAGAGGCAATGTCCCTGCGCAATTGCAGCGGTTACAAGATGTTGGTCATATCTGCATCATTTATGTTTGACAGCTCGCATTTGCAACCTGTCAAAGGCTTCGATGACATATTTAGCGGATCTATCCTAAAGCTACTTGCAGTATTCCATGCACATTCCACGGCCGTAGTTGAGCCTTATAAAAAAGGTACATCTGGTCGGGCATAAAAAACCGTCGTACTCTGTTCAGGATGTTCTGCCCAGTCTCCGAGATGTTGTGGAGATGACATGTTCGATGTGGGCCCTGAGGTTCAGTTCGCTAAGAATATCCATTCCTAGAATATTTAGGCCTGTCACGCATTGCTTGCTGGGTGTTCCGAAAAGTAGGGTAAGATGAAAAGGAGGATTTTTTGTAGTAAAAACACATAACTGTGTTTTCTTGGCATTGCAAACTCAACAAAGTTAACTGCTCTCCATGTGGATATGCAGGCAAGACTTGGTTAAGTTCAATGACAAGTTCCTTCCGTCTCTTTTCTGTGTTGCCCTGACTGCAAGTGGGTTTACAGAAGTAGCTATCATGTACCGTGCTATCATCCGCATACGAATAAATACGCCCCAGAGGTAGCATATCATTGATATGCAGAAGAAACAACGTCGGAGATAGGTAGATAGAGCCTTGTGGAACTCCAGCAGTTACACACTTGAACTGCGAATTGTGCCCATCGACCTACACATTATTTATCTATTAGCTAATAACTTTTTAAGTTAAAACTTCTTTAGGTTCGCTGAGTACGTTTATTTTGTAGATATTGAATGAGGTTCGCCGTCATGCTATGTTATGTAACGCTCGTTCAAGTAAAGTTGGCTCGAGTCGCCTAAGGAAGCGAGAGACAGTGAACGCGCCACTGCTACACTGACTACTCTTACATTACAGAGCATGAGGCATCAGTCGTAGTAAATATCGAAATAAACGCGGTATATGCCGAACCAATACGTTTTATTAAATACCTATATATTCTATTATTATCTTCGCCTTGATGTAGTTTTCTGATTTGTGATTTTTCATTTCTGATGTGTGTTATTAAGCACATACAAAGTCTTTTTCATTGTGTTACATAAAACGAAATAGGTATAGGAAACATATAACCAGGACAAACGAAAAGCAATCAAGACATTTCTTCAATTCGTGCAGATTATTTGATTCTATTTCTATGCGTTATTTCACTCCTTTCAAGATCTTAAACGAGATCTTGCATTGTTACCATAGAACGCGTAATGATAATACTCTCTCTTTGATTAATTAATAGAATCTGCGGATAATATGATTCCAAATTATTAAGCTGAGGATAAATTTAAAATCCATCATCGTATGTAGAAAATAAGTAACTTCATGCTAAAATTCTGCGGCTAAAGAGAACTCTGCAATTACTTTTAGAACTTTGACAACCTTAGGTAAATTATTTAATAGAGCACCTATGTACGTTAACATTTGTAAAGTGTCAACGTTGACGTAAGTAGAAGTATAGCAAGAGGAAAGATGAATGGATTGCACACAGACTATAAGTGTTCAGACTGAAATGACGGCTGATTGATGTGACTGGAAGTAAAACAGAAAACCATATTGTACCAACCCTATTTGGGTAGAAAAACGGAGTGAAGAAAAACAATATGTCGATACCTATGTCAGAAAGTGTGTATAAAGTATGAAGATAGCGCATATTCAATACACAATGATGTACTAATATTAATAATGTGTTTTATGTTCTGGATTTACTGAAGAAAATATTCTTGTTATTGTAATTTGGCCCGAATTAGGTAGTACACCAAATCTGGTAAAGCTGGTCCCTGTAGTATAGAGAATTGAAAATAATTTCCCTTTATCAAATGACAAATTAATTATTATGTGAAAAACTTGTTACTGAAAACATGTACACATTTCGACTCCCCTTGAGACTAAACGGCACCGCAATACTATAACATAAAATTGTTCAGCAAAGCGTTTCATTTTAATTAAGGGTATTATATAAAGCTTGAACTCGCTACTTTAAAGTCAAGATAAACAACTGTCATTATAAAAAAATGCATAGAAATTGTAACGATCGGTTTAAAGATTCTTACAAAAGAGTTGTAAACAACTTAAAAATAAATAAAGATTCTGCTTGAAAGAATAGAATCGCTATTATAGTGCCTTTTTATTTTCATTGTTTAAATAGATCTCCAGACATTTATGATTAAGAAAAATTGTTTACTAACTCTTTAGAGACTATAGAAGATACAAGACACCTACAAACAATGTTAAGTATTAAAGATGGGTAATACGTGACATGTTTGTTATGAAATTGAATATTAATATATACACATATATTATATATTAATATATCCATATTCTACTTCGTTCTTTATCATATCTTTAGAGCTTGCTTAATAATCATTAACAAAATCGACGTTGATAATTTCTCATTAGCTTGATTTATTATCAGAAACACATCCGCTTAATCGTGAATATATCATCAAGAATCCATCCAATTTAATGTTAATTCATTTTTGACGATGATATTTCTCAATATTTTTCTTCTAAAGTTGAAACCAATTGAAAGTAGTCGAAAATGTAACTAAACGATTACCATAAATTAAATGCTGAAATTTTGACATTTGATTCTGTAGAACAATTTTAATTGCAATTCTGAAACAAGAATATTACTATTTGTTTGGGTATCATATCAATATGGCGCGTGATCTTGACAGGAGCTATTACTATTATGTCCAGACTTTGCTTGAATAACAAAGCGCAATAATAAATAGGGAACGTTGATTCAAGGCTGTTTCATTGTTTCTACCCGTAACGTTAAGTTAATAGGTAAGTCTCTATTAGCAACATTGTTTAGTTTACGTAAATATTTAGATGAATATTATTACATAACTTTTATATTAGTAATTAATCTAATCACATAGACCAATTTTCTCCGTTAGTATTTATTATATTTCAAAATAATGTATTTCATTTCGGTTGCAACATAATATATTGAACTGAATAAATATTATAATATCGAAAAAATATTTCAATGTAATACGAAAGAAAATTTAATAGAGTTTAACTTAAGACGTGAAAACATTCTGAACAAATATTTAGATACATTCATTGTCATTTGACAGCAAGTATTATTTCGTAACTTAAGATAAACTGATTTCGACATAAAAGAAGAACTAGAAATAACATATGCATATATATATATGTTATACTTAGGAAAAAGGAGAGAGTAGCATCAAATTTTACATTTTGCTTAGTACAAAATGCTTCCAATTTGTATACAAACTTTATTAAAAAGAATAATATAGAACATGTGTGCTTTTATTTTAGAAATCTGATAATTCCGGATATGATCACGAAGGTCATAATGACTTGATAATACTAAAAGACTTATGTATATTTCATATTAAGAAGTTGGCGGTAAATAATAATTTAGGGTAATGATATCAGATATATCAAAAATAAATTAGTAAGGAAAGCAAAATTTCAAGTTATAAATGTTGCAATAAAGTTGGATAACTTGATAGAGTTTCACATCGAAAGCAGGTTTTATAAGCCAAAGTTAAGAAATGTTTTTTGATATTATTATATTTGACGGGTGGTTCAGGGGCACGTCAAGATTGTTCAGACGACTCCGGTGACGCAACCGCCGCACGTGAGCTTAGCCTGCCACCCTTGGTGGGTGGCGCCAAGAGAGCAAGCAAGGCTGCGACCTCTCTCATGTCTCAATAGAAACGTAGTGATGTTAACTTTCCACGATTTATCATATTCATTCACATATTATATTACCTTTTCCCACATTATAATCGAGGTCCGAGAAAACGATTCCATCTGTAGGATACATTTAAGCGAAAACATGGCATATGAACGACATGTTTGAAATAGATTGACATGAAAAAATTTAATAACGCAAGAAAATTCTTAGTCGAGGTTACGCAATAAGAACTGCCGGTACCAGAAGCAATAAACATGTTACATGACACTGACGTGTGAGGTGAAGGTTAGGTTCGTGAACTTAATATATTGCGGTTTAATAGCCCCACTACCATTAATAGGTAGGTTAAACACGTAAAATCTTTTTTGTTTTACTACTTCGATATTGTTGTTTATTTTTTGTATAAATGAATTACATTCATATGCGTATCTAAACAATATTTTTGTTATAATTGTCAGTAGTATAAAGTTTCCATAAACACATCTGAGGTTAAATGGTTATGTGGCTGAAGGGATCACATTAATAAACCAAATAACGGTTAACTAATAAATTTCTTACAACTAACCTGTTGCCAGACATGGTAAGGGAAGCGATGTGCAACTAAGGCGGCTGCTATGGTATGTACTGTCGGTAATAGTATACCGAATGCGGCAGCAACAGGCCCGCCAACCGGTAGTAATGCGTAAGCGGCGAAAACGGCCCAGACAACGTGCACGGCGCCCTCGGCCGCAGCACCCGGGCTCCAAGCAGGCAACGTAGCAGCGAGAGCAGCTCCTCCGCCTGCCAACGCTAACCAACAGGCTCGTGGCAACCGCCTCTCGGGCGCTACGCCCCCGGCTCGGCCACACCACCAAGCCAGGCCGCTGCATAACACCGCGTGAGCACTCAGGACACCGACCTTAAAAAACAAACATACAATTAGAAATACGGATAATATTATATAACGAACTGAGATCTAGTCTTATTTGATGTTTCGAGAAAAAGCTTAACTGTTTCGTTGTTATTTGCGAATGATCCAATCGTTGTACACTTATACACTATGGCAGCAGTGGCCAGCCTTTTTGTGAGGCACATATATTTTTTAAAAGAGTTAGGAGAGAGAATAACAATAAACATATACAAGCGTTACAATAATATAATAAAATGATTATTATACATGGTAAATTGGTATAATAATTTAAATTTGAATTTAAATTTGTTTTCCATATTGTTAAAAAAAGGTAAAAAAAAATGGTATTTTTAAATTGGTATTTTGGAAATCTTGGAGAGAGCGCATTACAGATCAGCCGTGCGAGCAACTGCGCCCCCGGGTGCGGCGTTGGCCACCTCTGTTGAGTATGGTATGAGTTTTTTACGGTGCGCTTTTACAACATATGTAGCAAAACTGTATAACTTTATCAATTCGCTAATTTCAAGCCCCTATCCCATATTTCACATTTTCGGGTACATACCTACGAGAAAGCTATTTTATTTCAGAACGAGGTTTTTTTTTAAATATAACCCAAATATATATGATCACACAATAACTATATGATATTAATACTGAGTGATGTAGAATCTAATGATTATTTTGGTACACTTGGTATACCGGCTTGGTATACTTTGCACTCGACAATTATTGTATGTTTGTAAATCTTCCCAACAAAAGCATTAGTCCATAATGTAAGAACTGTATTTGTTTAAAATATGAAAATAAGTATGCAGATGATTTGAAACAATATTTATCTACTCAATAGATTTAAAGATTTATTTATGGATTTAAAGATATTTTAGATATCTTACTTTAAACGTCCATATGAAAATAAAAATTCTGAACTCAATTTAAGCCTTACAAAGCACTTATGAATGTTAAACATTACCATTAGTTCGGAAATTGTTGTGGTGAAACTCAGTCGACTTTATAAATCATGTTTCGTAATATATTTTTTAGTTATGTAAATATTGTTAACAGTTATTCATTAAAGAGTTTAATAAACCTGAGACAGAAACCCTTTCAGACAACTATTGTTCGCGTAGTGAATTATGCACGGACTTACATCCTACCCAAGTTTTGATATTAAAATTTTATTCATGCGTAGGAAGCTTATTATACTACCCTAAAGCTATTTATTACTTAAAATGTTTTACCAAGTTTAATAGACGGTATTTTATATTTATTCTGGTACTGACAATGCGCTGGTAACTCACAAATGCAAACTAACCCAAGTTTTTCCCAACATACATTATATTTTCATGAATGTACTGGGAGGGCTAAGTGAAGATACTAAATCTTGTTTGTTCCTCAGTAATTTATAGTATATAATTAATACTATACAGAGGAGAGGTGCATTTCCACAAGCATTTGTTGGATAGTAATTATTTTTGCCTCGTAATTGTATTACATACTCATTTTTTATATTCTAAAGGTATCACCGATAGAACTTCCTACAAACTACAAATTGTAGAATAACGTATACATTGCGTTTACAAAATCTAATTGAAATCAATTCAGATATAATAGAAATACTTTATAACGATTTCTAAATGTAAATTTGAAAATTCTTATTCTTTTTTACTTATTATCAATACCAAAACACAGCTTCCGTTGTAATAAATTTTAGTCGGATGAGATTTTTTCTAAGTCGTTATTAAAACATATATATTAAGTTTTTTATTACTGACAATTCGATATTTTATTACTTCGTTTATTAACTGGCTAATGTATTATGCTAGCTTTCCGTATACAAAATTTCATACAAATCGACCAAGCAGTTTTTGAGTTAAATCTAAACATACAAATAGACAAACAATTTTTTAATTAAACATGCGCGAACACTTTCCTATGTAATAGTTATGCGTCTATTACAAATTTATAAAAAAAGGTCTGTACAGATAGAATAAGAAAACTATAGATTGACGTAGACATCATTTTATTATAAGATAGATGTTTTGAAAATGATACTCAATATAAAACCTTAATATAGACCATGGAAATAAGTATTTTACTGTGGTTGGTGTCAATAATAACACAAATAAAAAAGGACCTATATTTTTGTCACAGGTTAAAAACAGAACATCAGATCAGGACTACCTGTGGTGCTCTACGCCATCCCCGTGTGGCGTCTGCAGCCGCCAATGCAGCGGCTAGAACAGCCCATAGTGCGAGCACGGATCCAACGGAGGAGCGCTGCAGCTTGCATGCATAACGCGCATAGAGCTCCTCCAACTCAGCTGATTCGAAACGTCTTCGCGTCACTAGCCTAGCTAGAGGCCCGCGCGCCGACATTGCCTTCACTGCATGGTCCATACTATCCAACGACACCTCACCTCGCCGCCGAACGCATTACCGTCCGCCGCTTCATCTGAACAATAATTATTTAATTTATTATTCACATAATATGGAAAATACTTCAGAGACGATACATTAAAAATAGAATCGTGAGAAAAATACACCTCTTAATTTATAAACCTGACTTGCATATGTTATCGCATATATTGCGAAGTGTATTATTATATGATCAATAGTTTAAAATATACATTTCAACTAGCCTTAGTGACGTAAATTATAAAACTGTAATAAAAATACGACCACAGAATTCCATGTTATCAAACTAGTAACAAATTTATATATGTTGTACAAACATTAATGGGAACAAACAAACAGTGATATACGTGTAGCTTGAAGTATTAAGGAAAAGTAAAGCATAAGTCCAACACATAATGAATTTGAAATGTGTGCCACAGCTATAATGTATTACCGAGATCTATCAACGTCGCGACTGTTTTTGATCCTTTTCCCGGGTCAGCGTGGCAAACCAAAAATTGTTATTTTCACGCTTTTCGCTCTGGACATTGCATATATACTCTGAGTAACACGTTGTGTAGGCATAGCTAGATTTTGACAGAGTTTGGTTAAAATTATCTTAATATATGAAATGTCAGTATTCTTTACTTTCTAATTACATTTTATTAACTTTTTTTTTGCTAGCTAGTTCTGAATCTGCTAGTTTATTTATAAAAAAATAGTAGAAATTTTATCACAGGTGTATTATGAGTATTCTGTTAGAGTATAATTCTAAATAGCTTTAATTTTTCATAATCATCTGGGAAATATTCAGCAAGAAAAGTTGCATTCGTTATGACAATGCCAATGCGGTAATCAATAAATCGCTCGCGTTAATATTGATTATGTGAAACGAATCGAATAACGGATAAAAAAGTTTTCATACAAAGTTTATCCCTCTCTTAACCCCACTTGCAATAAGTTTTTCACGAGATAAGTAGCGTATCATCGTCTTTAACGTCCCATCTATTTCTATACCAAAATTCGTTTAGTCGTGAAAGCGTTACAAATAAATAAATACACTTTCGCATTTATAATATTAGCAAGGATAAGATATTTAAAAATATATGAAACTAATAAATAACACAAAAGATAGATTCTATAAGAAAAACAAAATACTTTTACTAATATTATCCTAACTCAAAATATTAGCTAAGTAATTTAAGCCACTCTCGCATAATACATTTTACAAGACTAGGAATATAAGAATTTAATCTCAAAGGCAAACTTATCCAACTGGGTACCATGTATTACATAAAACCATTATAATTTAGAATCTGTCCTAGCAGTAAGATGTAATATGTTCACAAAATGAATTTACAATTATCAAACGAAGGTTTTATTATAAAGCCATAGGAATAAAATAAGACATAAAAATAACTGAAAATACAATTTACAGTGCATTAATAAAAGCTGGTAGAATAACAAATCGCGCAAATAAACGCCGACAAGTCTATCCAATGGTGGAATAATTTATCTTTTTTTCTCATTGATACTTACGATAGAAATTTCGGATTTGAGTTCCCTTGTGTAATGATATGAAATACTATAATTTACCGACAAAGCCTCGTTTCAAAGTAATTATTATAATTTAACATTATTAGCAAATCGATTTCATAAGTAATTATTCGCAAACTATTAAACCAAAATCGTTAGTGTGAACTAATTACCTGTCTAATCAAATTACTTATTGATTATTAAATTTTGAATAAAGATCAACACAACTTCTCCTGGACTCTGAAATATACGATATATATATTTCTCAAATTACTCTGTAAATCATTTATATACAATGATTTCCGTTACCTTAAATGTTTGAAGAAAATGATAAAAAAAACTGAACGCTGAAAAATAGGAAATTGAACTATAGGAAAAAAAGGGAACCAGAAAATACATTACTATTATTCGCCTGTTATTTAAATATAAGATTGTATTTATTATTTGTATTCTGCCAATCAACAAACTAAGCAATTTAGTTGGTTCTTTGTGTTCGTCAATTGTTTTTATAAAGTACTTTTCATTTGACATTGCCGAAATAGCCTATAAAGGCAGATACCAGAAAAAAATATTTTCCAAATTTTATCACAAATCCTTGCAATGATGTATATTTTGTGGACTTGAGACGACTTTTCACAGTGGGGTTCACGGTCGACGGGTGAATAAACTTCCGCAGGCAGTGTAACAGTGAAGAAACGACGCTCTCTAACAATTCTTCATGTTACTATCTGCATTGTAATTTCAAACACATTCTTATTAGAGTTTTATCTAGGTAAATGATAATATATGATAATTGCATAGGATCAGTTTATTTAATTTTTGGAAATAATATTTTTGTTTTTCTAACAACCGTCATGATTTATACTTTATTTGATGCTTCTTAAATTTAAAACAAAAACTGAATTCGTACTTCACTGATTTATAAAAGAGCAATATTGATAGATGACGAGTAGTGAACTTATATTTAAAAGGTAATCATTATTCCAACAAATCCCTACTCCGCTGAACGCATTTTCTTCGCATTTAGACAAATTACAGAAATCTCAAGCAATTAATTTACATAATTGGTTGTTCTCGCAAACATTCCTTGTTTGTCGATAACTTACTTGTGAAAACCAATTTGAACTCATGATTTATGTAAGAATTAAAATAGCCGTAACGGTATTTGTCACGATATAAAAACGAGTAGACAGCAAATCAAGAGAACATGACCCTAACTTGTCATATTGTAAAAATAACTTTAATGAGCGTTTAAAGAATTGAGCTAAAATGATTTCAGTTTAAGATTTCTATTCCAGCTCAACAAATAAAGTAAACCTTTTTGTACCAATTGTGATATATGATTGCATTGTACTACACTAGATTTCATCCTTACAATAAATAGGTATATCGTAATGCAAAAACATGATCTACGTTAGCAACTTAGCGAAAATACCTCCATTAATCAGAAACACGTGTTTTACAATTTTTTATCTCACATCAATAAAAAAAACCTAGACACCGATTAAGAATGTTGGTAAAAAATAAAACCCGTTTTTGCGTAGATTAACAAATTTTTATATTAAAGATTTGTCAACGTAGAACTTTGGCGGACCCATTACTTCGACAAATAGTAGGCTTAACGATGTTGCCTTTCCCAATTAGGCTAATAGAACCAATGACATTATTAGAAAAATATACAATGGAGTGTATTAATTTTAATGCAATTAAGGTCGAGTATCAAATTAAAGAATACTCGTAAAACAATTATATCAAATCACATTCCCTTAGTCCAAAAAACGCAATTCCTTCTTAAATATAATTAATTTATCCGTATTGTAAAGTATTGGAAACGAATAGCAAAAATAACAACATTTTTGTATCCATACTCCTTACCAACTAAATGGGCAATACAGTTATGATACTACTAAAGTAAGAACTTCTTTCCTGCTTATGTTTTTCTAATATTCCATGTTACAGTCCATCGAGAGTTATATTACGTTGAATACTATTTATACCATAGATAGGAATAGATGAAAAATTCAAGGCAGTAGTATAAATTGGAAACAAAATTGCTCTAAAATAAAATCCAGAAGTAAAAATAAAATCTTTATATGCTATATGTAAAACAGCAAATCGTTTTAGTTTTTATTATTAGAACCTCGAAATTTCTAACGTATATAATCGAACAGCATTAAATATATTGTAATTTGTTAAATTCTAAGACAAACACTTGTATCATTTTGGAATTTTAGAGAGATCTAGTATCAACTTTGTTACTTACTTCCTCTAAGTTTAGGCATATATGTATACTTTACCTATAGGAATTTATGCCAATAAAACACTCGGATGGTTTCCATGTAAATTGAATATAAAAGAGTTTTGAACTTATATGAGTCATAGATTGAGCTCTTTCTTAATCATGTTTAAATGATTTTGAAGTTAAGATAATGCTATTTTTCAAAAAAATTACACTATAAAAAATGAGTGTGCTTTAGACCACACGACTGAAGTAAAACTTCTCTGGCTATGAGACAAAGAGAAAAAGAAAATTTGTGCTCGCACCTCTCTCTTTTGCCAATACAGTAATATACGAAAAGTAACTCTCTCTCTTTCTATCTTCACTAACTTTTATCTCCCTCTCAATTTCCGTTCGCCTCGCCTGATCACACATTTCGTAACGCTCTCGTCACGCATTCACCATTTTACTCCCCAAGTCAAGCGTGTGTAAAGAAGTTTTACTTCAATAAGTATAACGGAGAATGTATATGTATATTATATTCTTATGGAATTATAGAAATATCGATACCTAGCAAAATATATTACTTACACAATGTATACACTGTACTAGGTTATGTACGTCTTATACAGATAAGGAAAACTATTGCCTAGTCTGCAATTCGTATTCTGTTCAAATATAAATAGCTCACAGAATACGTCCCTGTAATTTATCTTCCGCGGTGCTTTGTAGTCATGTCTCACCTAAATATCGACAAACGGCCACGGCACCCGTTGTTGTGGTTGTGCAACAGAATCGACCTTCATTTGTTTTGTTAACGCGCTTCTTCTACTTTTTAGTGCACCGAATAAGGACTGAAACTCATGTCTATTGACAAGGCGTATGTACACACTACCAACTGAGCCATCATGGCTTCTAAATTATTCCTAATATAACAATCTATGAACAGAGACGATGCTTACAGATTTCAATGTAAAGATAGATGTGATCATCACACTTCCCAAATGATACACAGCCAAATCTATCTGGATATGCATACAATGTTTGCTACTGATACATGATTCACCTAAGGGTATATAATGATAGCGACTAAGTCGACCAAACTTATCCTTTCGCTCTGCAAATTGCTGATCTAAAATCAAAATACTTAAAATCATCTTTTTGAATGAACAATGAAAATAGTATAAAATTTCAATAAGTAAAGGAAGCGCCATGTTTGTTTTCAGCAAAGTTAAATGTATTTTAAGACAAGTTGTCGTGTTTAGGACCTTTAAAATAATTGTTAACAACAGTTGTAGAGTAAAGATAAATGTTATAATTCACTTTATTACAATATAAAGTTCATAAATGCTATTCAAAACCAATGACTTGTACTGATACGATATGAAACTGTCTGACGTTGATCTATGTTGTTAGTTATCAGTGTTACAGCCGATATTAACGCAATTATATTGACACTGTTATTGATTAAACATAACGAACTTATTATTAGTAGTATTCAAATGACCTCTGTTAAATAACATTCTAATAAATGGAGGATTTGTGAAGCACGATAACAACTTTAGCCAAGTACCAAGAAATTAAGTTTACATTTAATTTTTATAAATATTTACATATATTTAGTGGTAGTGTATCAATTTGTTTATTTGAATCAGAAACCAACAACTGGTTACATATATTATGGTGTAACTTATACTCGGATTTTTTTTAACCAAATGGCCCAACTATGTATTTTTTCTATTGGACTTGTAAGAAACCGAATTGCAGAACTACGTTAAATTGTTTTATAATTATTTTTGTCGGATTCGATATCGTTCATGTCGGGAGACACCTAAACTTATGATCATACATTGATGTAAAAGGTCATAATTGATGCTAATATTACTCCAGGGTTTGCCGAACACAATGTTGATGAATGTTGAAGTAATACCAATAGGAGGCCGTCGATAAGTTACGTCACACGGTAAAAGGAATGGAGAGGGTTCTGACAAGGGGAGGGTCCTAAATTCCGTAATATTCCATTAAAAAAATCTAATATCTAATATAAGCAATAAATAACCAAACGGAACTATTAATTTGCTGTTTTCATTTAATAATTTCTTGGTGTGAAATTGCAAAATTCGTCATGTTACAATAGGAAGGAAGGAGTCGTATAAATTAATAGCAGAAACAAAAATCACAATAATACTATACAAATAACAAAAAGTCATGATATTCGTGTGACGGAATATGTGGATGGCTCCTAGTACCATTTAAATAAAACAATAAAAATATACAAGTCAACGCAATATACGAATATCTTGAATGCTAATAGGTCACTTTTAATATATTCTAGCGAACGTTAACACAACAATGTCTTCTGTCAATATTCAATAATGTGACCGGTCTTTGTTAAGTTATGGCGATAATATATGATGTAATGTGTGTAATAACTATACTGTACATACAAAAATAATAAGAATGATAAATTACATAACTGTAGGTAATTCAAGTTTCTTGTGTAATTAATATAATTTAACATATACTCTAGGAATCAAGCCCAGTGTTACGGGATCCTTACAAACTACATACAATTAACGGACACAAAATACACCTAAACTTCGAGGATACTATTATTGTGCTCTATGAGATAGCATGTAGTTTTTGTCAAAAATAAAGATACTAATGTTTTTATGTGCACTACGGAGGCAAAAAAAGGTTATTAGAAGAAGTGTGAAAGCTATCCTTGGTTTCTAGCTTGCTTGGTGCTTTTTAGTAGGTAGTTTCGGGTGCTTGTCACTTGATGAGTCTTACCACACGCCTTTGCCTTTAGCCTCTGCCCGGGTAATGTTACGCGTTTCAATTTTCCTGTTGCGATGAGGAAGTTCGTAAAGTGATTATTAACACCACGTTTATAAAAAAATCAGTTGTCTTAACCTATGAACGCTGAGAACACCAAAAGTATCACATGCGCGTTGCCAACCCTTTAAAACCGATTCATTCTGAACTTCAAAGATTTCAATATATATATAAACATATTTGAGTATTAAAAATAAACAACATTTTATTGTTGATAAACTTAAAAGAAAACAAGAATAGCCGTAGGTAAACTAAAATTACATATTTTTATTATAGGTCACGTTTGTTTACCACGTGCAATCGTTAGCGATAAGCTAATAGAACCATGTAGGATTGGTCACTTGCAAAAATCAACGTACTAGGTAATAATATACGTGTCTATTTTATACCTATAATAAAAGAATACTTTTTTAAAATTCTATATTGCACGCCTCTTACCGCGAAGCGGATGAGGTTGTATGTGCTCTACTCGCGACATGTCAAGATCAAGCAATTTTTTGCTCTTAAACTGCCTCTACCCCAAACAATTTGCATTTATACGATAATATGCGTACATTTATTTCAAGAATACACCTCAAATAATGTTACTCATATTTTCTAAAAAAAAAAAAAAAACTGCTACTACTACTGCTTCTGCTAGGCTGTAGGGGATTTAAAACATATGTAGAAAAAGGAAGAAATTATAATTAATTAAATGTTAGAAGATATGTATTTTAAATCATCTTAAGATTTCAAAATATGTAATAATTAAAATAAAAGAAAGTTCTAGTTTTGTAAATAATTGTAATAAGCCACCACGTTACATTTTTCCATGCAGACTTATTATTCAGAATCTAGGTTGTTATATATTAAGTAAGTTACCAATTGAATATATCTTTCTTATAAATAATTATATAGATAATACCTTGGGTTTGAATTTTATTAGTTGAGGTACATGCCTAGGTAAATAATTGAACTAAATTATATTGGTAAAAATATATAACATAAGTTATAATCAATTCAAAATTATAAAACAAAGTAAAGAAATGAAACTATAATAGTAGTTCATACATTCATTGTAATTTGAAATATAACTGTTATCTAGTTTAGAAACTCTTCAAGTTTCCTATATTATTTAAAGTATGATAGTAATAATTTCCTTAACATAAATATGTACCAATTCTACATTTACTAGTATAATTGCATAGAGATTATGAAATATATATAGATTATAAAACTAAGTAAAAGAAATCAAATATAACAGTAACACATACTGTAATTGTGATATAAAACATAACTGAGTACTAGTTTAGAAACCCTGCAGGTATTATGTGACATATGAGGTGAATAAATAAATTAAGATAAATAGGTACCAACTGTTATAATTAAAATTAAAAGTATATAGGCACTAAGATAATGATTCATTTTAATCATGATATTAGTTATAAAGCTAAATATTTTCATGTAAATATACAACATAATAATGTCACTTATACATTGGTAGGATAGGTAGGGTCTATGATCGATACCAACCATAATTCATAATATTTCATATACAACTCCACCATACATTGGTATTGTGCATGATTCTTCAAAGGTTATATTTTGCTTTGCAAAAAGGATCAAAGAATCCTTACTATATCTAAACAGTCAGCATCAAAACCCATTGCTTATATGTATTCAAAAGAGTCAATGTTAGTTTACTTAACAAGCTTGTTTAGCTCATAAATAACTATCTGGTAATGAATTATTCTATTTGAGTATCTGTTATTACGTTAACGTAATATTTACTGGAACCAAACAAAAGTTCATTTGGTAATCTAAATTTATTAAATTACTATTTTATAGTAGAACAAATCAGTGTTGATTTGGTTCAACGCATATAATTTCCGAATACCTATCCTTCTCCCTTCAGGAACCAGTGCGATATTAATATTCATTTATTGGTTCTGGCTACCATTTAAAAGGCAGTAATATATAATCTGAGGAGTTTTTAGTTTTACTATGTATAGGCAGTTATACCCTTCTAACAATAATACTTGTTAGGGCGTAGCTTATCTTCTATATATCCACGTCCATTGATCCACTGAGTCGTAGGAACAATGAACAAGGATTCGGAGCTGTGACTGTGTGTCCCCTCCACCTGTATCCAATGGTCTGCAGCTTTCTTATCACACAAGGATGCATACTACTTCTTGGTTGACTTTGTCAGCTCGGGGCTTTCTTACCACTTTGAAGGGCTACAGCTATACTATTACTGTGTTTGCTAACTACTACTCATAAGAATTATCTTGCTGAAGGTTATAGTCGACCTTTGTGTCTTCTATTAATGCAATTAGAGTCATTCTTATTAAAGAACTGGTTCCAGAACCCCTTATATCCGGCCTCATACTTCACCCTTATGATGCTGGTTGTTGGATTCCACTGTATTAAATTCTAAAAAAATGTATATAGTACTTACTAAAAGAGGCGGGTAATGGGACGGCTGGGTCCTCACCTTATTAAATAAAATAAAAACCAAAACCTTGGAACAACTTTCATGTATGACTACTTATATTGCTTTTAGATATAATTGCAAGTCATTAATAATAATACTATAATCTTAGATTAATATGATTTTCTTATAATTGATTTCATATTATTGTCATGTTTTCAATTAAGTTCTAATGTTACTAACTTCGGTTGTTATGTTTTCTGAGTCCCACATTAAAAGAATTTGTTTACTACATCTGTCTTTAATTAACAACGTAGATATAGGTCCTAATTACTATTTAATCTTTGCCATACATATAAGGCTGACATTCTCTTGATATTCATAATATTCATTATTCATTCTATCATTTATTATGCAAATAATAAAATAGAAATGATATGATCTGACGACAGGGGTAGGTTCGTTATAATATAAAAGAAAACGTGTAATTTTTAGAAAAAATAGGAAAATTAATATAATGGCAACTTAGTCAATATGACGCATGAGCTTGGTGATCTCAACACATTTTTTCAATGAGTGGTATAAGGATTGACAGCGCTACTTTCATTTCTTGCTCCACATCGATAGTTGAACGATATTTGCTTATTATTACAGCTACAGATGAAAATCCGGCTACATATAAATTATGTTACAAAGGGAATAAGAATTATTAGAGTTTCTGAAATTAAAGTTGGATATTCATTCTGAACAGATGTCCAAAACTCGGAGCACGTGAATCTTGTTTTAAGGTTGCTATCGCAAGAGAGTTCGACGAGACTCTCTTCATGTTGTGAAGTGAATTCTGGTGGAGCTTGTGCATGGAAAGGATCTTGCATCCACGCAAATTTTTCAACATTGTCTACGGCAAAGTATTTCGAAAACCATTCAGTAAGCTTCGCAGGGTGTTCAGTGAAAAGGGGCATCAAGTCTTGTGAGACAACAAGCTCAGTAGAGGCCGTATATTTATGTAATTGCGTGAAACAACCTTGACCTCCGTCTTCATAAAAAAAAAATCACAACTGTAGGTTTTTCCTAAACGCCCATCCCCACAACGCTCGATCTTTTTAGAGTGCCACATTTGGTTTCTCATGTAAATTGTTGTAGTGCACACTATTTTATTACTGGTCTCTGGTGCACACAGTAACGTTGTATGTCAGCGGTGTGTCGCTACAGACCCTAAGAACACAATGAAATAAAAGAAATCGACCTCCTCTCGTCTCTATGCCGAAGTTAATTTTTCGGAGAATGGTAAACAGGAGAACAGTAAGTATTTGTTCTCAAAGTATAAGTGCAGTACATAAAGCGCCAAAAGCACCGCTCAGTGGTTATATATTGTTTATTTTAATATATTTTCGTGCTATTCGTCTTTGATCGTGAAAAATGCTTCAATAACCTGTTCATTATTGATAATGTTAATCAAAGTTTAAAATTGGCATTATTAACAAAAATAACCCTTCGATTTTATATTTTTATTACGTTAAATAGGGTATTTTAAATTACTAATTTGAATGTCTTTGTATTTTGTCTGTTTTTTTTTTATGTTCAAGGTCAAAGTTTTTCAGTTGTGACGTCATTACTAGTCTGTATGGCATGTGTAATCTGTTCCATAGTCTGTGAAAGTAGAAAATAAAAAACCTTCAAATCTAATGACATTTGTGATTTATAGGATATTATCACCATCTTTGAAAATATTACCTATCTTTTTCTATCGCATGGCATCTTCGTAAGTGTAAAAAGTAAGTACTTAAGCTGTTTCATCTATGTATTATTAATCTGAGGCTAGGTGACACGATAGGTAACGATGACATAATAAAAAAAATGTCGTTTTTTTATGTATTAAAACAGAATGGCTGCGCTATTCACATAAATTTCACCAGATTTTTATCGTCATAAGATTTAGTTAGGTGACACGCATTTCTTACAAAATATAAGGCAATCATACGTTTTTTGAAATATTAATTAGCCAGAAATGATTCGCAACGCTATTCCTCGAAATGGTTTTGCATAAAGTACATTGATGAAAAGTGAAAATGCCAAAAACCGTGTCGCATAGTGCACACTAAGCCCAATTTCAAACCATTTTCAAAATGTTTGATAATATACACTAGTTGAAAATTTGAACGTGTTATGAAAGTTCATTTACTTCATCTATTAGAATGATTTATTAAACTAAGGTCGCCTCCCTATGATTCATAAAGACGATAGATTTACGAAATGTCTACCGAAATTTCACCTATCTAATTTCTGGCCCCAATTTTTAGAAATTTAGTTACATATTTTGTTTAAATGGTTGGTTTAAAACAAATTTAGCCTTAATATACCCTATAGGTGTTTCTTAAGTGGATTGAGACATATAAACATGATTACATTGTGTGTTTGAGTGCAAAAGCCGTGATACTGTGGTACTGTTTGTTTACCAGATTTATGTTATATTTTTAGATAAGTTATAAACCATATAAATGCTGGTTTCTTGTTTTGAGTCCATTACTCGTATCTCTGGCACCCACAGAGTAAAAAATATGCTAGTATGAAAGTTTGCTTTCATATATTGAAATAACATAAAGTATAAAACTAATAGGCCTGTGACACTTTTAGATTTTCCGGTGGACATCCTGCTTAACATTAAAATGTTATTTATGAAAAGTTCGTTTCCGTAAAATAATTTCAAACTTAAATCTGATCAATAAAATAAACTTTACAAATATAGGTTTCCACAATTAAATACTTAAATATTTTTCTTTTTGTATAGAGCTTTTATTCTTAAGTCAGTTTAAATAACAATGACATTTAATAAAATATTTTTAATGGGATAAAACCTTCTGGCACCTAAGTAGGGTTGCATGTCTTCCTCTTCCACTTTCCTGTAGCAGCTATCTATCTTCTGTGTATTTACAGCTTTTATACACATATAATACCTATATAAAATGACACATACTGTTCATCCATATATTCTACAGCCTTCATCCACTGCCATATCAATCCACTTTCATAGCTAATAATTTTCTAGTTATGTACCTTGCATATGACTTATGACCAGCAACTTTATACCACGACAATTTATTACCCCTTAAGTTCTCGGTCCAAAGAAATCTGATGTAAGTAGTATTCGATGATTTTTGTGGACACATAAAATGCTGATCTCGTTACTTCATCGCCAGTTCAAAACTGCTAATATAAAACAAAAAAAAACAAGTTATGACTTGGAACATTATTTTCTCTAAGCAAAAAAAACTCAACATTCGTTAAAAAAAGAACACCTATTTTCTACTTTACTAGCCAGGTACATTTGAATTTTTACTAATTTAATATATTATAATATGAATTATATTATTATATAATAATAATTAGGTATATTATTGTAGCAAAATCATGATTTTTCTTTACATTACAATAATCTGAACATGTTCATAATCATAATGCATACGATTTGCAATTTAACAACTTACTATGTAATAAAACTAATTTGAACGAATTTTATCGCGGTTATTTATTAATTTTGATCCCGACGTTTCGAAAGCTTTTCAGCCTTCTTGGTTACGGGGCAGACTGAGGTGTAGGTTATCCAGAAAAGTTCATGTTACTGTCTACTTTCAATTTAATTTTTGTTATTCATAGAGTTCCGATCTACGCAGAAACAGCTTACAGTGTCTTGAGGTCTGGCAATTGGTCTTTTTTTTACTACTTTTACAGGCAAGGTCTCAGATATTGTTTATTATTATATTTTTTTCTTTTTTCTTTACGTTTTGCACGTGCACTAGATTGTATTTAAATGTTATTTCGTCGAACTGTAGATAGTTCGTTTAACTATTGCTAGCCGCGCCCCCCTGCCCCTCAGGCAGGGAGGTTTTTTATACAGGTTTCCTTTTAAGCCTACGTTACACCAAGGCTGCTACCGGAATGGCAAACCGCTCAGAGCTTTTGCTAAATAGGTTCCGAGTCTTCGTAGACAAGATACACCCAGAGCTCTTTCAAGAGTTCCTTGCTACCCAGCCCCAACCACCGCAAAATGTGCGTATCCCGGCAGCGGTGGTAAATGCGCCCGCGCGCACCCGCCCTCCTTCTCCGTCCCACATACTCGGGACCTCTAGTTCTCGCTCGCGATCGCGTTCCCCAACAAGGAATCTAAATAGTCATTCACAGGCACCTGTCTCTCCCATACTACCTACATCCCAGGTACCAACGCCGTGACAATTCGAGCATCTTATCTCATATGCTCCACATGCGATCCCTACGGCGAATTCATTCTCGCCACTTAGCCCGGACCCGACACCAACCAACGAGGCAGACATGAAGGAGCCCGAATCTAATAATACCGACAGCGACTTTACGCCAGTCAGTAGGGTCAAACCTAAAAATAAAAGGGTATTTCACCAGAAACTACCGAACCGAAAGTAGCCAAGGCTTGGCGGACCAAAAGCACCCGCGTCCCTGCGACCCCTTCAATCTCTGCGACTCCTGTTCCTGGCCCCGCGGCCTCGACTGAAAAAGCAGTCCGCCAACCACCACCCGTCACTATCGCTGACAAAGCAGCTTGGTTAAATATTTCTACGCAGCTTAATATTAAAAAAATCCGTTATACTAGCGCCCGTAGCCCCCCTGCCGGGATTCAAATTAAAGTCCCTACGCCTTTAGATTATAAAAATCTCACCGCCTTCCTTAGAGAAGGAAAACATCAATTTTTCACTTTCACTCTGGAAGACCGTTTACTGCGCGTGGTTATTAGGCACGTCCCCAAAGAACTTCCCGAGGAGGAAATCATTGCGTCCCTTAAGGAACAAAACTTTCCGGTCCACCAGGTACACCGCATGTACCACAACATAACTAAAAAATTGTTCGACCTTGTTCTTGTCATCCTAGACCGCTCTAAGGAAGGCAAGGAAATGTTCTCGCTTAAATCCGTGTGCGGCCTCTCCGGCATCACTGTCGAATTACCGCACAAAAAACAGCCCTACTCAATGCCACAATTGCCAATCGTATGGCCATTCTTCCCGCAACTGCTTCATTAAGCCGCGTTGCGTCAAGTGTCTACAAGATCACTCTACTAAGGAGTGCCCACGTACCCCTGATTCCCGCGAACCACCAAGCTGCGTCTTATGCGGCAAAGCCGGGCACCCCGCGAACTATCGTGGGTGTGAACGTGCCCCACGCACGAGACGCACGCGTTTTCCCACACAAGCGCCTTTAGCGCACTCAGCGGTTGCACGTACCGCACCGCCACCACTCATATCTAATCAGGATTTCCCGAGCCTGGGCAAGCCAGCGCGAGTCACTTCCGCGAACCCATCTCCTCCCCAAAGACCCACACTAGCTCCGACCAACGCGTGGACTACCAATCAGCAGCCTCCGAAGGCTAAACCCGCGAAAGTTACCGCGGCCGGCCCTTCTACTGGTTTCAAAGGCATCGACTGGCTCGCCGAACTACTAGAAGAACACTCCGTAGATGATATCATTGCGTTCGACGACATGATTAGCGCGAGTCAAGATTTTGGCCGTCTAAAAGCCATTAAATGCTTCCCAGGCATTGCAAGGACTATGCAACGCCTTATCCGCGCTTCTCCTAAATAAACTCGCAATGGAGGATAAGATTAGACCCCGAGGCCTATCTTTGTCCTTTTTTAACGTGCGCAACCTGAAACCCCAACGCGACTTGGTAGCTAGCTTCCTTAAGGAGCAGCAAATAGATGTGTTTCTAGCACAGGAAACTCTTTTAAAACCGAACGTTCGCAATCCCGCGATTGCGAACTACAAGATAGTAAGAAATGATCGTATCGGCGTAAGAGGCGGCGGCACCCTCATATACTATAGAAAGTCACTGTATTGCATGCCAATAGATCCTCCCGAACTTACAAATTTAGAAGTCTCGGTGTGTAGAGTGGGTATGACCGGTCATCCCACTATCTTTATCGTTTCCGCGTACCTTTCGCGTAATAAAACTCTCCTCCAGTCGGATCTGGAGACGCTTTTCGCGCTCGGTGACTCTGTTATAGTGGCTGACGATCTAAATAGCGGGCACATTCATTACAACAACCCGCGTAATACCACTAATGGTAGGACACTATACTGGCTAGAAAATGCGCTTACCTTCGATGTAATTGCTCCTTCAGAGCCAACTCATTATCAAGCTAACTGCCGCCCTTCAGTTTTATATATAGGTATTTTAAAAGGGATCGCGCTTCAAATACGGCAAATCGAAGTCGTACATGAACTAGATTCCGATCACCGCCCAGTAATTCTGCAACTAGGCCACCCGGGTGACCACACAACCGCTTCAGTCAAAGTGGCTGACTATCCAAAACTCAGACACTATCTCTCAATTAATCTCTCTTCTCCTCATTTAGACAGTATCCCCGACGAGATAAAGACTGTGAGCGATGCCGATGTGGCGATTGACTCCCTGGTAGGTCACCTCCAGAATGCCATCAGGGAAACCTCAAAAGAGGTAAGGGTGGCAAATGATCGCCGCTTCATAATTCCTGATGACATTCGAAGACTGATCACGGAGAAAAACGCCGCGACACGCGCTCACGATTCTTATCCAACGGAGGAAAATCGCGTACGGCTACGTAGCCTACAAAGATTAGTTAAATCTCGTATCTCTGAACTACGCGGTCAAAGATGGCACAGCCTCTTAGAGGAAATCAAACCGTCTCATCTCGCCTTCTGGGATCTCGTTCGTAAACAGAAGATCAGCTATTCGTCCGCAATACCCCCGTTAGATAGAGGCCCCGGCAATCCGCCCGCCTTCGAAAGTATTGACAAGGCAGAGTATCTCGCTGCCACTCTCGCACAACAGTGTTCCCCTAATCCGTATGAATATCATACCATAGATGCCGCACATTTCGGGAGGGTCGATCGAACAATTAATCAATAAGAGAGACCGCCCCAATCGAAAACTTAGATCCGGTTACAACTGACGAAGTACTCGCGATTATAAAAGGCCTTAAACCAAGGAAAGCCCCCGGTCCCGACGGAATCAGAAATGAAGCCCTCAAACTTCTCCCTGACAAACTTATAGTTCTTCTGGTCTGCATCTTCAATGCGGCCATAACTCACTGCCATTTTCCGGCCGCTTGGAAAATGGCAACGGTAATAGGTATTCGTAAACCCGGAAAAAAGGCATCCCTTCCGGAAAGCTACTGCCCGATAAGCCTCCTCAATACGATTGGTAAAATATGCGAGCGACTCCTTCTGAACCGACTTCAATCAACTGTCTTAGACAAATGTCTTTTACCACACGAGCAATTCGGCTTTCGACCCAAGCACTCGTGCACCCACCAAGTGCTCCGCCTCACGGAGCATATTCTCTCCAATTTCACGGAGTTACATCGCCCTAGGAGCACACTTGCCGTATTTTTTGACATAGCTAAAGCTTTCGATAAGGTCTGGCACGAAGGTCTCATATTTAAACTCAATCTCTTACAAATTCCGGACAGGCTAGTCCGCATAATCCTTTCCTACCTTTCGGATCGCTCCTTCTGCTACAAAGCAGACGGAGCCCTATCCTCGCCTCACCCAATACGCTCAGGAGTCCCCCAAGGCTCTATCCTAGCGCCTTGCCTGTTCAACTTGTTCGTTAGCGACATTCCCGAATTCTCCACCGTCGCAGTAGGCTCCTATGCAGACGACACAGTCATCTTCAGCTCGGGCAGGAATAGGATTCATTTATATTACCGCGTCCAAAGGGCCGTCTCTACGTTTGGGTCCTGGTGCCTCAAATGGCGCATAGGAATAAACCCAGACAAAAATGCGGCTATCATGTTTGATCCTCACTCGAGGAGGAATATAAGAAAAACATTACACCTTTTCGGTGTCAATATCCCCTGGACTAATCATACTAAATATCTTGGTGTAGTTTTAGACAGGCGCCTAACCTTCAACAAACATATAGATTACGTTCAGAAAAAGCCTCCTCGGCTATGGTTCTGCTACGCAATCTTACCTCTTCTAAGAGCAAAATGTCACTCAGACATAAGCTCACAATATACAAAGTATGCATCCGTCCCATACTTACTTATAGCTGCCCCGTATTTGCTCACGCTTCGCGCACCACCCTTTGCAAACTACAAGTGTTGCAAAATAGATTCATGCGTATAGCCGTCCATGCTCCACCCTATGTCCGCAATGTAGATTTACATAAAGATATGGACCTTCCGTCCGTATATGCATATATCAAAGATGTCACGAAGAAATTTTTCGAAAAGGTCTATGTTCATCCCAACCCCAAAATAGTACACGTACTTAGCTACACTCCTAATCCGTACGCTAAACGCTTCGCACGCCGGCCACGTAACTGCTTTACCGATCCCGTCGACAAAATAACAAGATTGAACGCGCTGCTCCTTGCCGTCTCCACCAATTGCACGTGTCCGTGCACACGCCCGCGTAACCGCCGTTCTCCCCGCCGAGGCCGAGCGGTAAATTTCGCTCCCGCACACCCGCCGCGGCCTCCCTCTGCAGATGCTTGAGCCTAGGATCGATCCTCCGGATAGGAGCCCTCAAGTGACTCTGCTCGCGCGATACAGTGACACTCTACATCACTGAGAGTACGTCATCACACCGCATATCATCCGTGCACACCCACACATTAAGTACACGGTTCTGTAAGGGATTACCCCTGCGGCCCTCGCGTGGCTTGCCCTATGTTATTGCTAGGACCTGTTGGTTAGTTAGGATCGCGAATCTTTGTTCGTGTTCCAGCAGTAGTCCAAGCCAAGGTTCGGCCATTCTGGCACCCTTGCGCCCTCTGCCATGGGGCTGAGTGCCCTTAGCATTCGCCCCAAAAAGTTCGGTGAAGCTGTCAAAGCCCTTACGGCTAACAGCGTATGTCATGTCGAAAAAAAAAAAAAAATTGGTCTTTTGGGCTCCGATTTAATTAAATGTATAATCGGATCCCAGGCTTATGCTAGCTTCCAACCATCTACTCTATTGAGATTTGGATGTTTTTTAATTTCAATAGCCTCACGAATCATCCTAGGTAGAAATCGGTGTTCTTTGGCAAGGATTTGTGGCTTTCGAATCTAAGATGTTTGGAGCCTTTTTCTGAATGTTCAGCAACTGCAGACTTCGTAGAGCGTCGGTGTTTAACGTCAGCTATATGTTCTTTTAGGCGGGTCCCTATATTTCTTTTAGTTTGGCCGATATAGGAGAGGCCACAGTCACATTCGATTTTGTATACGCCCTGTTCTTATAGAGGTATATGACACTTGACTGGTGGTAAAAATTGACTAATCTTCTAGGGCGGCTTGAAGTAAGTTTTAATTGAAGCACGCTTCAGTACATAGCCAATCTTGTCTGTGACCCCTCTTACAAAAGGTAACACCACAGGTACATATTCTACTGTGGCTGCTGTGGTAAGAGGAAACACTAGAGCATCTGTGAAGGATTAGTGATATTAAACACCTACAATTAGCTGACAATGAAACCATGGTTAGTTTTGATGTCCAGTGTTTATTCACAAGCTTACTAGTACAAGACTGCATTGAAATTGTGTCTAAGAGGTTAGCAGAAAACAACATGCCCATAGAGTATGCAGCATTACTTAAACATTGCCTCACATCTGGCTACATGTTGTGGATGAATCAATTTTATGTACAAGTGAATGGAGTAGCTATGGGCTCACCTGTATCTCCAGTAGTCGCCGATATTTTTATGGAGGACTTCGAGGAGACGGCCCTAAGCACAGCCCCCGTCACTCCCAGGTTTTAAAAACGGCACGTAGATGATACTTTCACAATTTTATCATCTGACAAAGTAGCTGCATTTTTAGATCATCTTAACTCCATTAACAATAAAATACAATTCACTGTGGAGTTAGAACGAAATAAGTCTCTTCCTTTCTTAGATGTTTTAGTTATCCGTGATCCTGGTCAGTCTTTAGGCCATACTGTGTACAGAAAAATGACCCATACAGATAAATACCTGAACGGTGAATCTCACCTCCATCCAAAACAGTTAGCTACCGTGGGTAAATCTTTGTTTTAGAGATTTACAAGAAATCTGTGACCAGGAACATCTTGCTGCTGAGCTGCAACATGTCAAGCAAGTACTGCGAGATAACAAGCTCCAAATTCCACGCCACCGTCACGGAAAACGAGTGAAACCAGCCACAGTAGAACATGTACCTGTGGTGTTACCTTTTGTAAGAGGGGTCACAGACAAGATTGGATATGTACTGAAGCGTGCTTCAATTAAAACTTACTTCAAGCCGCCCAAGAAGATTAGTCAATTTTTACCACCAGTCAAGTGTCATATACCTCTACAAGAACAGGGCGTATACAAAATCGAATGTGACTGTGGCCTCTCCAATATCGGCCAAACTAAAAGAAATATAGGGACCCGCGTAAAAGAACATATAGCTGACGTTAAACACCGACGCTCTACGAAGTCTGCAGTTGCTGAACATTCAGAAGAAGGCTCCAAACATCTTAGATTCGAAAGCCACAAATCCTTGCCAAAGAACACCGATTCCTACCTAGGATGATTCGTGAGGCTATTGAAATTAAAAAACATCCAAATTTCAATAGAGAAGATGGTTGGAAGCTAGCACAAGCCTGGGATCCGATTATACATTTAATTAAATCGGAGCCCAAAAGACCAATTGCCAGACCTCAAGACACTGTTAGCTCTTTCTGCGTAGATCGGAACTCTATGAATAACAAAAATTAAATTGAAGGTAGACAGTAACATGAACTTTTCTGGACAACCTACACCTCAGTCTGCCCCGTGACCAAGAAGGCTGAAAAGCTTTCGAAACGTCGGGATCAAAATTAATAAATAACCGCGATAAAATCCGTTCAAATTAGTTTTATTTCGATGAATAATATTCGCGTAAACATAAGAAATCATTAACTTCCTATATATAATAACAAAGTTATGAGCTATTTCGTTTTAAACAGTAAACATAATTAAAATTGTTTTAATAATATAATAGTTTTTTGAACAAAGTAAAACGAAATTATAATGTACAAAGTAATAGCTGAATAGGTGCAGTGCTTAGAATTTAATTATTTGTATTCGGCAAAGAGCACGTTTTACCGCACAGAGGAACGTTATTCGCAGCACTGATTATTGTTTCATATGTAAATGACTCAGGGCTGGAACATCGACATTGTTTCTGCGTAATTCGTAACACAAGATTTTGTAATTTTAAAATATTCACCTTGTGCATGAATATTAAATTAGAAAAAAAAATTAATTGCAATATTCTTATTATTATATTAATCTGACAATTTATGGCTATATTTTTTAATCTAATCCGTGATATGTAATAATTCAAACAGACTTCACAGTTTACATTATATTTTAATTTAAACAAACATACACTTTAACATCCGTGTAATAATTGTATTATTTTCCATTGTAATAACAGCTGTAATAACAACATCTCTGTAACAAATTTAAGTATAGCGTTTGAAATATGATCACATTTTCAAAGGTAGTAAGTATAGATGTGACCCAAAATAGTAACAAGCCAATTTAGCGTTATAGCCACAATCCTATCTGATGTTAAGTGACGATGGAGTTCCTATTGGAGGAACTGGCTGTCATGTGTACAAGCCGGAATGCACTTATTCTGTGCTTAGCTTGCTAAAGTGCTGTATACAGGTGTTAAGCGACGGATTTTAATTTGAAGTATAAGCTAGCCACGTGGACTTCAGAAAATACTCTATCAATATGCTATGGTTTCATTGTGATATCTTCCTTCAATAAATAATACTCAAGCTCATTGCAACTCAGTCGATCGACGCAGTATTACTACAAAGCTTGCTTCAATTGGTCGCAATAAATATAAAAATGTCTTACTCTCAATTACTGAAAATGACAAAGGTCAACAAAAGTTGTGGATGTATTTCGATGAGTCGACCGTGACAATCGTTCAAAATTAACCTGATAAATATATGAATTATGATGGTACCAGCGTACAAACATTATATGTAATAGTATTTTATATAATTTAGCTAGCAGATGTTAAAAATATAAATCCGAATGTACTAGCGAATCTGTCATCGTAAACAGTCGCGCCAGGCCGGACCAAAATAGATTGTCACCTCGAAATATTAATAAATAGTCCGTTTTTCATTCAAATAAAAAAATACGTTTTAAAAACATATATTTACAGATAGTTTCAGTTTTATAACATTTTTTAGTTTATATCTCGAAACGCTATTTTAAGAAGCTTTTTGTAAGATAAAGTATTTATTACATTAAATCATTTATAATACTGGTCATGCTTGTGTATGTAAACATATAACACACCTATCTACACATAAACACTTGAAATTATGTTCTGCCTACATAATTGCAGCGTTAAGGGAACAAAATTGCACAAATTTGGGCTGTGTGCAGTATGTGCACTGAATATAAAATATGCACAAAAACTTATTAATGACCAATTAATTATAAACAAAATTTATGTAACGAATCAGATCAATATGTTTTATATAATTTTTTTTAAATAAAGCCAATGATTTAGCCTAAAGTATTTACTTTTGTAAATAAAGTATACTAATATGTTTATTATACTTTCATTGTCATTATATATAAGAAATATAAACAAGGTAATTCCTGTATACTGCCTGGAGCCGCTATACTCAACTTGCGGCCCGCGGGCCGCATATGCCCCGCCAGGCTTTTGTGGTCCACCTGGTATTGTTTTATTTTAAATTACTTAAGGACCTATAAAACCTAAGGAAACTATTACCTAAATATTTATTTGTTTCCGGCCCGCGAGACCACGGCTAACATATGTTTGTGGCCCATATAGATAAATGGTTGAATATCCCTGGCCTGGAGGAATGTTTTGAGTAGACAGTGTCGGTATATGTAATGCCAACGGTTTCACCTTATTAACTTTATGTGCAGAGTATAATCTTAGCATTACAAATACATTCTTCGAACTGTATGCCAAGGGCAAAATATGTAGGATACATCCGCGTTCTGGGCACTGGCATCTTTTTAAGTACATCATACTGCTTAAATGTATGTAACATATATGTAGGTATATCCTGTACTTATTACGCACTCTTCACTTATTACGTTCTGAACTGACCACTGTCTTATTAATACTAAGATGAGGCTGAATTACCAGACACCACACAAAGCCAAACACAAGGTGCCTCCCAAACTTGACCTTATAAAACTTACTGATAACGATGTTCTGAGATATTTACTTGACAGGGTGTTTTACTTTTAGTAGTTAATAAAAACCAGATGATTATGACGCAAAAATACGTAAACTTGTTGATACCAAAGTCGATTCCATAAATCACATCGTACATATTGAAGAAATACGACGGATAACTGTTAAATTAATTGTTTTTATTTACCTTAATTTAAGATTGAATATGTATTAGTGAAAAACTCTAGAGTATCCAAGGTGGAATTTATAGTAGTTTCATACATTTAGATATCACATACTGCATCCAATATAAACAGGAAAAACCGAAATGTACGTTAGTCCAACCCTGAGATGCAAACTACAAACTGTCACATAAACACCTGCTACACGACAACAACGATGTACCTCACGGGTCATATTCAAAGGTGTTTACTTTGGCCAGTATCCAACAAGGTGCCAAGGAAATCGTTGTCATCGACTGTCAAGGGCGTACATTTGCATAGACTCAAAAACATATATAAAGACAATTAAGACACCTCGCACGTTTATAAGAATTCATCATTAAAACAGTATTTACTTGTCAATGATATTAACAAGCTGAAGTAGAACAACAGAACATTGATCTTGTTATCAGTTATTTACGTAAGAACGTCTGTCTATAATAATAGTTTTTTATTATAATTTAAAGGATTGGTAGAACACAGTCGTGTCCTTTAATATGTTTCCTGAACAAGCCACAAAACTACTATTTATTTCCATACTACTACTTACATTACTGTTTATTATTATTTTTTAAATCAAAAAGTAAAAAATATATTACCGTTATATATCATTAACCCTAATCTCTTTGATTATATAATGAAGCAACGCCGCGTTGTAATATTATTATCTAAATCTAAATAATCGCGAATACAAATTAATATATTGTATTTTAGCTACGAGAAGATCTTTTACTTTAATACCATCCGTATATAGGTTTTCATGAGAAATAAATAAAAACTAGAAAATTGTATTTATGACTAACTCCAAATGAGTAAATTATTTAAAACTGGGAACAAACTTCGACAGATGTAAATTATCTAATTTAAGTCCAATTAGAATTTCGTCGATAGTATTGTATTTCATTCCGTTATTAAATTCATTGCAATAACAATCTGAATAAAAATGTTAGCAAAACAAATATAAGACAAAGGTAATATTTACGCATAAACGTAGTATTAGATGGAAATAAGGTTATACATTATACTGCGTCGCCTACAAGCTTTTCCAAGGTTGTATTTGTTTTACTACTTAGTAACCAAAAACAGGCGCAATATAAGCTAACAACTATGACCGTTCAAGAAATGCTTTAATTTAGAATTCCTAGTAAACGCTTAGATAAATGTTTGTAATATTAGACCAATATATGATGGAAACTTATATATAATTATATAACTAAATAAAAATAAAATTATATAACTTTGGCAATTTTCTTACTTATACATTTTTACTATGTACTTAAAAAGCAAAAAAAATATATCAGACAGTTTTGATATGTTTTTGAAAGTTTAAAGAACTTGAATTATGAATTTAAAGAATACTAAGATTAATTATTTTGATATGCTTCTTTTTCTTTAAAACTTATATGAGATTGTACAATTACCGAACGATTACGAATTAAATTATTTTTAAACGAACTAATATAACGTCGAATGCAAACACCAACATAATAAAATGTTTTTTTATTATATAAAAAAAGACAACCAATAAAAAAGTTTATTAGCTTGTAGGCTTTAATCGGATAAAGCTTATTTATGTAATAAATATCGTAATAACCTGTCAATAGAGTGATGTTAAGCTGTTATTAGATACAAAAGTTCTTAATTCGAGCTCATTAATTCAACCACAACCCTTATTTGAATGATATTGAGTGACGAGTATAACCTATAACACTAATATCAAATGTATAATAATAGTTATAATATTAATTTCCCAATCTCATTACCGATTTGCTGTGCAATAAATTCTAGTAGAAAACTTTACAACTTTCTAGTTGTTTTAACTGTAAATATTATCTTATAGATTATTGAATAATGATGACTACAACATCTACAAGCAACTATATATACAAACATATAGAGGATGCAATAGGTTACTCCATAATTCAAAATCAATATAACTAATTTAGATAAACTAATGCGCTGTCGATTCAATTGACCTAATCTGTAGACTTAACCCTAATCTGCCAATCTCAATAAACGATAAATATAAAAATCTACTACAATTAATTAATTGTCTAAGATAACATTTTTTCCTGTCTAAAGTAATTCAGGCAAATGTTATTTTATGGAAGCGTAAGACAGGTTGGTAATCTTAGTTAAGTCCCCAAGTAAAATAAAATTGTGAAAACGTCCTCCGTCTTTGTTCTACTAAAACGCCGTTCTTTTTTATTTCTTGTTTACTTAATTTCGTACTGCTTTAAATCCATTTATTTTATCATGCAGATCAAGGGCGCAATTAAGTTAATCAAATCGAGGTGAACTATATGTTTATAAATTTAAATATTTTCGAAACAGTATCGAAAAAGAAGTTATAAGAGATAATCAAATAATTCCTCAAGAATTACGATGTATCCGGTATCCGTTTGTGAGCTCGATAAAGAAAAACTCTATTAAAGCTTCCGTTTTACGCAATCGTAACTTTTTCGGAATACCTGACGAAGCATAACTCAGTTTAGCGGTAAACTCTGATTTACGGAAGGAAGTAATAAAAAAACACAGATTCAAGTAAATTGACATATTTTCCTCATCAAATAACAATAAAAGACATTAACTTCAATCATGTCTAATATTGTTTATATAAATCTTTCTATTCTAAATCTACATATTTTATAAGAAATGTAATAAAATATATATTTTAAGATTACTCAACGAAATAGTTCATTATATGACGTAATTTTAAGCAGTAACGTTATTTCATGTTCATGTTTTATTATAGCGACATTTAATAACAATACCATTCAATAATAATACCGAATAATAACAATAGCTTATAAGCCGGTATACTATAAAGGATAGGCCTCTCCAGGGGGATAGCATGTGCGTAAAATTACAAAGCCAAACCTATATGTATCGTGCAATATCCACTACACAGTGAAAACATTTTTAAATGGTTCCCTCACTTTGTTTTCTTTTCGTCAGCTAAATTTTTTGCTAACACTATATGTGAAAATTTCGTTGATATGAGATAACAGACATCAAATGAATCTACCCTGCTCGATTCCATTATTCAATTCGACAACCACGACTTATGTTACTTCTCCTTGCTAACGGTATATACTATTTACTTAATAAAAATATAATATTGAAACATAAATATCGTGTCACAATTATAGGTCCAACTATTGTGTTTAACAAAAAATAACGCAAATTTTCTCGCAAATACTTCATCATTGGGGAACCTGTTTATAATAAATTATTCTGTTTACACATAAGCACATGTTACAGAGTCTTGATAAGTCGTTTATATCTATTCAGAACTAAGTTCTATATTGTTGTTCGAGATTACTTAAACTTAGGAAAGAAGGATAAAAAGCTAAAAATATCGTAGAAAGTTTCTGGAAGAAAAAGTATTAATACCAATATTATTATATAACATCAGTATACCCTGTTTATTTTAAACAAGATTGATGTGAACACGCTTAGCCTAATCACGCACATAGGAAGCGACTGGTTATCAAGTACAACTGCCGGAACTCACCTATTGGTATTTGGCGGCAAATTTTCAGCTTGAGAGTGGTAGCTAGCCAGGTGGTCATTAGAAAAAGCTTTCTCACCACGTTATGATTTCCTCACGATGTATTCCCTAACTGCAAGCTCGGGATCAGTGCAAGTGGATTCGAGCTCACGTACATTGATGCGACGTCCGTACACACTACCAATTGAGCCATCATCGCTTCAAATGTTATTGTTTTTTTTTTTTATAATTATATAATTATAATTTTTATAAGTCTCTTTTTATAAGACTAAAAAATGTCTGGTATCAAATATTAAAATCTATTACGAGATATACATCTTTTTGATGGTCAAATGGACAACACTAGGTTAGCTGGATTACCCAATAAACAGATTTTCTTGTACGAAGCCCTGAACTTTCAATGCTCTGCGACTAGATGTTGCGGTTTAATCTACTGGGCGTTGTCTCATAACGTAGCCAAAATGTAAATACGAAAAAATAATTGATCAAAGTTTTTCAACTGTAGTTACTTGGTATTTCGTAATATTCTGACATAGCGTTAAGTGATTTTATCTCGTCAGAGATTAATCTCTTCTTAGGTAACTCGACTGATGAAATACCGTCACCTAGAGAAGATTGTATCCAAATAAACTTGTGCCCATTGCGTTCCTGATTTGAGTAGGATTTCCAGAGTTCCTTGATTTTTATCCTTGATCAGATGATCTGCACACTTGTTTACCGCTTCCGGTGTATAAAAATATAACTTTTATTTGATAATTCATTTTAAACATTGGTATTTGGCGTATGTAAGTTAATACTTTTTAATATAAAAATAAAATAAAAATTATTAATATAATTTCCTACAAATTGTAATTTGTGGGAATCTTAACGAGTTAAAAAGGTTTTCCAATTTCAAATTTCTGTTCAGATACGCGGAACATGGCAAACAAATCAAACACTACAGAGGCGACGATGTGGTTCATAATACAACAGATTACGTCTCTGTATAATTTAATTTACTTATAAAGTTATATACTTAGGATTTAATTAGTTCAACAAAAATATCAGTGCGATTGTTTTGTGTAAAAATTAGACATTTCAGGATATAAATTAAAATATTTTTTCAATACATTTTCGAATAACTTGTGGAATAATTATTAGTATCCTTTCAAGATATACATATAATAGAACTGTTACGGAGCTAAATTTATAAATTAAATAATTAATTATACTTTTGGGTTTACTTTGTTATCGATATGGAGGCCAAAAATATTATTATTGGTTTCTTTGTCCGTCCACTTGTGAGCGTCTCACTTTTAAACAACTGGACGGATTTAAATGAAATTTGATATAATGATTACTTATATTATGAATCAACATACAGGATACTTTTCATCCCATAAAAGCAAACGTTTCCTCCAGGATAAAGGATAAAATCTTAAATTGCAAATTTATTGAAACCATTGTCATGTATTATTTACATAAAGTGCATACATGTATTTTTAACGGACAAAATTGTTATGCTACTGCTGAATGCGATAGATGGCGCTGTTGTCGAGTTACTGGAAACGGTGTGACAACGTATGTCACGTGTAGATATTAACACAATATTATTATTAACTGTAAATATTGTTTACATAATTAAAAAAAGAAACAAGAAACCACATGAAAGTTTTGAGCAAGATAAACACCTTATAGGTGTTTCGGTTAGTCTATTAAAGAACAGACTAAATGTTGGTATATGGAACAAAATACTAGGAGATACATCCACTTTTGAAACACAATTAGTTTGTACAGGTCAATCGCATATTTTGTTTTAGGCTAGGTTGTATCATGGTATGATGAGGCTGACATGTGCTAATTGCATAAAAGACCCTGAAATATAATTAAAAAAAACCGAGTTTCCTTTGATTGGGTTTGTTAACAAGCTGATTTTATTTATTTATAATTATTATGAGTAGTAAGTATTAACTAAAAATCCCTTATCCTACTTTATCGTGAAGTTCTATAAACATAAATACTTAATACTGTTTTTTCCATAATATATGTATTACTTTTAAAAAAAATCTAATAAAGGTACAATATATTAAAATATTTATGGAAAAATATAAACATAAGCTATTTAATATACAATTCATGCAGTATTTAAATCTCTATGTTGAACAAAACCAGCTATCAAGGCGATCAGGCATCAAAGGTCAATAAAAAAAAAAACAATATATTTTGTTGTTTTTGCACTGTGTTATGTATATTTACTCACCTAATACGGTTATTACAAACCGTAAGAAGTGACGTAAATGTGATGAAATTAAAATAAATCAATTTGCCTTTGTATATATTTGACGTTAATGCCTTTAATCAGTCACTTCCAATCGTTATCGTTGTTTAGTTTTATGCTCATCCTAAAATTATAAATAATAATTTCACATAATCTCGATACAATATTTCCTAATTGCGTATTTTTCGGATTTCATTCTAATATTGAAAAAAGTTAATATAGAAGTGGAAAATGTAGGTTTATTCTCTAGAAACTAATAAACAATATTTAAATAGTACCGCATAATAAAAACCAATAAATATAATCACTATTTTACAAATGTCACTCTTAAGAAAATAAGCCCAACCAGATACACGACTGGAATATCTGACGACCTGAGGGTTTCCACTCTTTTTGTGAAGGCAGTTTCCGGATTCGCAAGTCGAGATTTACTATATCGTTTCTCACACGAACAGCTATGAAGTAGCACTCACTCGTAACTTACGTTTTCCAGTCCACATACAACTTGGATATTTTCAAGCAAATAGTGAATTGGCATTTGATAGGTAAACTCGATCCATCGCCCTCCTTTTACAGAAGCACAGCACAATCACTGTACTAATGGTAGTCATTGTAGAATCAACACCGACGACTAAAAAAGGTTTCTAATCTATCGTGATTAGTCGCTGAAATGTCAGCCTGCAAACCGCTACGCAGTTAGATATTCGTTGGCTGATACCTCAGGAACTAAAAGACACTCATTGTAATGAGTTTATCACCTTATGTATAAAATCGCGACCCTGTCGGTCTTCACCCACCCGCTTAATAACTGGATGTATAAATTATTTCGTAAAAAGGCGCGCATAAGCGTTTTACCGTAAAGGGTCTTATACCTCATACATGGGAGTGTCATGTTCTACTATTCTTCGAGCTACATAACCTAGCGAGATTGATTGCAAAGACATATAGTAATATCCTCACTTACGCTCCCCGTTTTACGTTGTACGCCTCGCGCATCAGCTCCACCCTGTTAGGGTTCCGTTTACAGGTTCGAAAGTATTCCGTATGGAATTGTTTTACACACGCAGTGCGTTTCATTGATAACCTCTAATTATGTCATCCGAAAGAACAAAAAATGAGTCATTTTAATCTAACAAGAACTTGTAGTTAATATGTTTATTGTTTACTAGCTGACCCGACAAACGTTGTCCTGTCCTAACTATAAATATGGAATTAGAGTTGGTGTCATAAATAAATATAAAAAAAAACATAGTGTTTATTGTAATGTTCTATGACAACTGACAGTTATCTAAAATTATTATTACCAATAAGTTTTTTTTTTTAATTTCTTAAATTTTTTCATAAGAACTATGTCCTGACAATAATTAATACAACAAAAAAAGAATTAGCGAAATTGTTTCATTCATTCTCGCGTGATGCGATGACCAAGAGAAATAGAGATTTATTTTTATACATATAGATATGCAAAGTTAAACACCAACTTACGCGAATTCGACTTAAACTGTTATCGCTCGATCCCACCTTTCGCGTAAGCTAATACGTTTCGGTAAAACTTTAGAAGTCAGCAATCGACCTGCATTTAAGCTCTCCTATAAGTTTCAAATTAAACTCAAGTAAGACACAACATTTTTACGAACCGGATGCAGTTACGGTGCCGACGGGTTGCAATAAATGTCGGCAAAATGAGTGTACAATATCTGAACGTAAGTACAGTGTAGAAACGGCAACCACGGAATGACGGAAATTATTCAGGTTGATGCTGACAAGAAACTATTACACAATTTTACGGGCTAAACTTTATTGTCTCTACCAACTTGAAAATTTACTATAGTACAGTTGATTGTACAGTTTTAGCTCTAAAATCTAACGGTAATCGAACATTTTGCCAACATAATTTATAGTCTGGTGATATAGTGACTAATGTAATATATAGTATTATAGTATTAGTAGTATATAGTATATATATATATATATAAACTGGACTATTATTATATGTGTAATAAAAAATAACAAGCTGCAAAAACCCTCCTGTTTAATTAGGTGTGGTGGAAGAAATCTTTTGAATATCTTTTCATACCAAGAAGCGTAAAAAATCTCATGCATACATCAATCACTAGTGTGGTCAAGCAAGTGAGCATTAAGTCGGCTGAGCAATGAGGTGAGCACTGTGACCTGCGAAACTAGGTTAAACTCGAGCCACCTCATTTGGACCATAAGCCACTTCAACGTTCAGTTTACAGATTAGTCATTTTATTTTATATATTTAAAGAACAAAAACTAAGTTTATTAAAACATTATCTGAATATATAATCTAGATTTATATTTATGTTTGTATATTATATTTATTTATAATTAAACCCCACATTTAACAAACACGTTTCTTGCACAAGAGCAAATGTTATTTAGCATTTCACCATAATCTCACTTCAAATGACGATGCGGACCAAGATTGTAACACTGGGTCTAGCAGAAGTGTGTCTCTTAAGCGCTCTAAACACCTGGAGCTTGGTGAAGCACTTTCATCTAAAGGGTGAAGAGCGGACATTAGAAATGCCCTACCACCATGGCACATTTTATTACTTAGTTTTTTTCCTTTCTAAATATTCAAGCTCATCAAATAAATTCAAACTAACACTAATCAATTCGGTGTCCATACACGCTATCATCGTATCATCGCCGTGTTATAATGCATTCCATTTAATTATTAATAAAACATTTATATTATAAAAAATGTTTGATGGTAAGCGGTAACCGAAGCCTATAACCATTTGCAACACTAGATGCGTCACATGCGAAGGCATGGCAAGATGGTAAAGTCTTTCATTAGATTTAGATGTTAGATACCGTTTTTGTGATCGTCAATAATTCTCGCAGCTCGTCCTTGAACTGAGCCAAATGAATCAAACTGGTATTCAAGTGCTCACATCTAGACATGACAGCATTATTCCGAATAAAGTTAGACTTATGATTTATATTAACACAAGTCTTTGTCGTTGAGTAAAATACCGCTTCACTCTGGTCAGTTAACTAAGATGTTGAAAAACCACAATAAGGGACCACAGTTAAGGGACCACAATAAATGGGGTTTTCTTACCTATGAACGTTTTAACTTGAATCGAACAAAATTATTCATCAAACACTCTGGATAAAAGTCGGACACGACTTTTTCTACAATGGTACGAAGGATGTTTACGCGGCTCATGTAAGATGCATCTTCAATACCTTTGTTTGCAATATAACTATTTTATATGTATCATATAATTAGTATATAGCAGATTAGTGTTCACGTAAGGATTCCACTTATAACCTTTACAGAATACAATTTATTTGAGGTGGTAATGAAATTTATTATTTGCTGAATCTGAGCTTAATTAAAACATAAACTAATATTATATTAAATCAGGTTTGACCGTCAACATGAAATTGTAACTATAGTCGATTTACGACATCAAGCACCTTATTTTGGTAAATCACGATATTTGTTTATCTAACTTTAAAAATGTAAGGACCCTCACATTAATTTTAAGTCGCTATTATGAAAATGCGACCGTGTAATCAATTTATTTTTCAATATCTGATTACAGATATTTTGTGATAAGCAAGTGAATGTGTTTTTTTATAGATACATAGAAGAACTAGTTTAAAATTATTATATTGAATCCATAAATTGGCAAAAAGACAACACCTTTCTAATTAAACAGACGTGAACATAATTAGGTCGATGCCAATTACATTAACAGGGTTTGCGTCATTTCCAACTTCATATCAATTACAAGCAATGGACATTTAATAAATTTTAAATGTGGGAAATATGTATGTAGGTATTAATTATTGTACTACATTCACGCGTCAAAAATTTTGATATAAAAAAACCGTAATTGTAGGTACTCTCAAAACAGGAACCCATTTGTAATCTTTTGCAAATGATTGCCTATCGGAGAATTATTTGCATACCACCACCACCATAATAATAAAATGTATTTAATACTTGTACTCTTTGAACTGCATTTTTGAAATCATTTTATCAAATACATATTTAGTTTTTAAAAATGTTTACATATTATTCCTAATTCCAGGACGTAATTATTATATTATAACTAGATAAATAAAGTAATGACTTACGTAGTTGTAAACATAAGAGAAATAAAAAAATATAGTTATTTCACGTAGCCATATTCTACTAAATATTTTATTTAAAATTCAAATAACGGTAAACAAAAGAATCGCAGTTCTTTACTACCCATTCTCGTCATTCTTATTATCGTCTTCCTACTCCGGAACCGGCTCTCCACTGTTTAAAACATACCGTACATGATTTTTAACACGTACAAAACAGTATGTTACAGCAGTAACTTGTGACTAAAACTTAAAAACGAAAATAATCTCTTTTCAGCCCACCTCTATTAGAAAATCTCGAGGGTGACGTCCTTCCAGCAAGACCGACAGAACGGGCGTTGCGCACCGAACATAAACAGTTAAACACTGCACCAATGCCTCCAAGCTAACGGAATAACAAATCTCTATGTCAACACATCACATACACCGTTTTAGACCACTGAAATCCGATAGATTTGAATGTTTTTAGTCAGAATTCACAAAATAATGCGCACATGTCGGTTCTATCATTCACCTAACTACTGTTAAAAAAATTGGAACAACGTATACGAAGAACACCGCTCGATGACTGGCGAACGTCAGTCGGCGAGCGCGCGCCGTCCGTGTGGTAGTATAACTTCATGGAACTCGGCACTCAGCGGCGCGGCGGGCGAGGTAGTCCTAACAAAAACGGCCGACTCTCTACAATAGTTGCTTAATATCAAAACGTATGAATGAAAATGAAATAGAAGTAGTTATACCTACAATTGTAATTACGTTAGATATCTCATTAGGGACAAGGTAGTTTTTTCCTTCATTGACTTTTGATAAAAGTGGACATATATTTTTAATATTAAAATAGATTATATATTAAATTTTAAGCTTTCGATTCCCGTCAATTTATTAAATATTTTATACTCCGGAATGGTGTTATTACAAAGTTAGTTTCCAATGAAACCAGTTTTTTAATTTCATTAATGATACGTTGTTATATTTTATGTCAGAGTACATTTATCGTGAATTCATAGATGCTGAATAATTATAGATAATAAATGAAAATGAATAATTCCATCAAGAGAATTTTTATATTTAGAACAATTCATTAATTAGGCACATGTTAAATATACTCTCTTAGGTGCCATTTCCTCAAACTTAAATCAGTGACTTAGCTATTAGTGTAGGGCAGCTGGTTACTTAAGGTTTTTAGTTATCTGATTTTTACTTTGCAGATTCATGCAATTGCTATTGGAATTTTAAACAGTACTATATAAAGATCCAAACGTATGTATATCAGTATAAAAATGTTAAAGTAAAAAGTAATAAATGAACTACAAATAAATGTTCCTATGAAGAATGAGATCCGAGTTTGAATGTTACTTTGAAAAAATATATTTAATACTTATATACCTACCGTTTTCATTGACATTAAAATACCTTAAATCATACGAAAATATTTTTGAAAATAAAGCTATTTATAGGTATTTCTAAAAATCGAAACATAAATCATTAGAATATGCATTGTGCATACAATACACATACTGCATTGGAAATAAAAATTTCAACGAAAATATTATTTTGTTTTATAAAGTGAGAATTAAACGTGAAACTGGTTAAAATAGATTTATACGTGGTACTGTTATGCTTTATTTTCAATAATATTATATATTATACGTATACATCGTTACACGTATTACACATATAAAATACATGTATAAATCGGTTTTAATCAGTTTCAAGGTTATCCACCACTTCTTAAAACAAACTAATATTTTGTTACAATTCTTTAGCGTTTTAAATGGTCTAATTTTAGTTGTGGGATGATATCTTCAAGCATAAATTTAAAGTAAAATAAATAGATTTACCATCGCGATAGAATAAACCTATAATATATTGTACTTATGTACATAATACTTAAACAAAATAATAAAAGTTACAATTGCTGTAGACTAATCGAACAAGAACACGCACATTCGCACATGGTAAAAATATAATAAATGCATTTTAATGATAACATACATTTTTATATAAGGAACAAAGAGTAAGGTTTGTCAATAGAACAATTTATTAACATAAAGACCACTGGCAGGTAACTATCTACATTACAAAAATTTAAACAAAAATCAGTTGTATAAGCAGTAAACTCCACCAGATCCTGGAGTTAACTCCAATCATAGTTATACATACTTTTACATAAGCGAATAGTAGTAAGTATATTATTATTATTCATAAGCCTTTATCCATTTAAATACATAAATTTATTGTAATTTCCTTACCTCGTAACAATCGCCATCAATTTCTATAGCAAGAAAAGCGGGTCAACGAATGCTTAAAATGGCAATAGAGTAAACTTAAATAAGCTTAACAGTTAGAATGAAAATATGAAACAAGCCTTCATAATATGTTATTGTTCTATTACAGGCAATGATATCACTGTTTAAACAATTTAAATATTTGAACTAAAAACACTAGATGACTTCTTCATTATCAATTAATGAGTGAGTAGATATACACTATTAAATAACGAGTTACGAATATGATACCACCGGATTTGTACATTTAAATGTTATATTTAATTTTAATTTAGATTTTCTTAATAATAGTATCAACCTAGTATGAACCAACTAGTAATGAATGTTGTTTTATAATATATTATCTTTGATGAAATTCCATGTATGGTAGCCATCGCCGTCGTAATCTATAATTTTGCACGTGAGCACCGAAGCCATTAATGCACATTTTCATCAGTTATATGTATAGTCGCAAGCCAGTTGAAGTTAAGGAAACCGCGAAGCGGAAGGGTACAGAAATCTGTCCAACTGGATTGTGATAAACCAAGTGTATTGTGTTCCTGTATTAGCCTATTGATAGCCGGAAACAAGCGAGGTGGTAGGGATCGCGTCCAACATACATATGATGATGATAAACGTGTAACAGTGACGCTCTTTTGACTTGACACATTGCGGGATCGGCGACTGTATATCCAGCTACAGGAAGACTTACAGACAGCAATGACACCGATGATCCTTGATGTATCCAACAATTCATGGTAGTTCTCGAGTTGTCGCAGAGAACGTGCCCACTGTGTAATGATTGGCTTTAATTTATTCTATTCAAATAGTCTTTTATCTATATTATTATTATATATATATATTATTGTTTCATTATTATATTTACTTCATAAGGAAAACCCGAAGGTTTTCTACTAACTTACTATTTCGATATCAAGTGATATAGAATTTTATAAAATATTTTCATGCATGCGCTTTCCATATAGAACGTTTAAATTTAATATTTCGAACGAAGAAGTCATGAATTAATAAAAGAACTTGGCCGTCGATCAAAATCAGGTGTCCGAGATGTACGGACGTGCAGAAAAACTCGAGTATCAAGGTTAATGAAAACTGCAGTACTACGATACCTATTGGCCTTCGTAAACCAAAAGGAAGGGGCCGGAGACACAGGACGTGAAAAAGAAAACGTCAATCTGGAATACGATATCGACCTACAATATTATTTATTATTACTATCTACCTATATATACCCGGATGTCAAGAACGATATGAATATGATATCTTAAAAGTGGGAACTAACTACACGAAGGCTCCTCTGAACAATACCCGACACCGGAGGAGCGCCTTGCCACAGAGGATCCTACATACATACGTTACAATGGCTTAAAATAGCACGTTTTTATTCATCATAATTTTTTATATATATTATTGTAAAGAAACCTTCGGGTAATATAAATAATTGATATCATTTTCGGATTTCGTGTCGTTTCATTTATCTAAATTAAGCTAACCTTATATCTAAATTAAATTAATTGTCCCTGCGACAACTGTTAAAATCGCCGATCACTATAAACGAGTCACCAAGCGAAAAATGAGCGTCCAGATCCGACAGCAGAGGTGTTCTATTCGGTGATTGATATGCAAACATGGTGCAATGACCGAACGTGTCCACTCTACATACCGAGACTTTGAAGTTAGTGAGTTCAAGATATTCGCAATACAGAGATTTTTTATATTATAGGATACTGCTGGCTCTTACACCGATTCGACAATATCTTATTATGGTACAGTTCGCAATCGCAGGATTTATCGAGATCACATTTATTTGCCGATCCTGAAGGAAGCTGGCTACTGATTCGTGTTTCAGTTTGAGATTACACGTGTTAAAAATGATATATAGATAAACCACAGAGTCTAATTTTATCCTCCATTGGAAATATTTATGGAGAAGCATGGCCAAGGTTTTACAAAATCGCGGCAACACCTGTGAATTGTCAGATCGCGTTTAGGAGACCTGGATCCGTATTCCTATTTCTCATCGCCTTAACCGCGACCATTTTCTGAATAACATGTAACAAATCTATGATCCAGTGGAACCTATAGTATAGATCGATGGATAGGGTGGCCGCGGTATCCTGAGCGGCTATAGCCTTCGAAGGATGAAGTTCAGTTGCCTATGGAACCAGAAAGTCTTGCACACGCATTTAGGGAACGGCGGAGCGAACGGCGGTCTTGTAGTTTTAGTTCGAGTCAGGAAGGCCCAAATTGGCATGAGTGTTGGGGGAGGAGGTCGGATGGTCGCTGTAGGTCCTCTGCATATATGACTAGCTTGGTGGATTTGTCTGATGCGTCAGGTCCATTCACAATCGTGATAATTACAACATTATAATTATAACATTAATAATTAATTATTTTTTATATGTTGTCTAGTAATTTATCGAATAGTTAATCGAAGTAATGAGTAACACGGATGTCTTTTGTTAAAATGATGATCAACAAAGATACGATTTTAAAAGTATAATTTGAAACTATGATGGCTGGGCTACAGCATTTTCTATATAGAATACCACATGATAATCGTTCAGTCAATTTATAACACTTTTTAAACTTTCGCGTATTTTATACATTATAATATAGAAATTAAATGCGGCTCTAAAACGCGACTTACTTTGCGCATTTAAACCCGCATTTAATTTCTATTTTATAGTGCAGGCAATTTAGTATGGTCAACAATGTCATGATATTTGTCATCCAGCATCGTGACAATAGTACACAAGTATAATCTACTACACATGCACAAAATTCAGTCAACCTGTATAATAATTATAGTACTGCGGACGACAAACTTGTCGCTGCACTTTATTACTATCGCTTTCAATCGTGGTAATTAAATCATGATCTTCAATAAAGAACTCGTTACACTAAAAATATGTGAATGTGTATCTATCTACATATGTAGGTATGTCTAAATTATTTAGTTTATAGCTAGAAAGAAATATTTTTTTTGTAATAATTGTACGTATCATAACGCGAAGCGTTTGAGTAGTGCTTTACTCCCACTCTCTCAAGGTCAAGCAATTATCTCGACTTAAATTGCTTTTATTCTATTTTTTTGCACTTTGATTATTAAATAAGTTGACAAACATCTACAAGAACACTTTTTATGACAGTAGATACTTTAAAAAACACTATTTTTTTCTAGATAGTATAAAAAACCGTTTTGATAAAATATTTTGGTGGATGGATATGGTATTTTGATGGATTATGGTGGTCACAATAACGCCCAAAAAAAGTTCATTTCTTTTTTCATCCGCATCAGTATCATTCTGAGTAATAGCCTATTCAATGTAATTTAATTAAAAAATGAATAGTACTTGGTTTGAAGGTATATAAGTTAATATGTTGCAGCGCCATAAAGTGGCGAGTAAAACCAATAGGGATAGCATATAAACTTTCTCCACGAAAAAATTGTTAATAATATTACTAAGAAAAACATTTTTTTTGTGATGAATGAGCGTTATGTGACGTGCACTTTTGGATTTTCCAAACTATTTTATAAATACAGTAAGAATATTTCATCATACTGAAGTCTTACAAAGGATTTCTGTGTTTTTTCGTGTACTATAGTATCATTCATTAAATTGATCTTAATATTTCATTGTTATAAATGTATTTTATATAATCATCATTATTCATTATTTGTACCATAATCAAGTGAAATAGTATATTCATAAAATAAATTAACTAACGTTATGCGCGCATTTTATGTATCTACAAAGATAATCCTTTGTCTGCAAACACTCTTTCTATTCTTAATGGAATACAAACATTGACAATGGCAAATTGGTCTATAAATATAGATGGTCACTTTTGTGTCCAGCAAAGTGTATATGCTTTACGGACAACGCAACCATGTCTATATCCGTCGACAACTCATCCTGTCGTCGACGATGAATGTTGATCGCTATCATTATAGCACAAACAATCGGTTGCTAAAATGCTAATAAGTATTACATTATACGGGAATGTTCGACCCATACAATTAGACTTCATAACTAAACAATACCGACACCCGTTCAAACGGTTTAAATAAACCGCGGTTATCACGAGAAGGTCAATATTTGACCTCCCTTTCGCCTTGAATATGACTTATTCGAGTCACATCTCGTGAGATCTAGGGACTGCTTGTTGATGTAAGGGACGGCACAGGTTATCCTCCAACATTGAAACGATACCTTTACGAATGCTAATAAACCGGTGCCTACCTACATATATTCACTTATCAAAAACATCTTTAACCCATTTCTACTCATGCACTTTTAGAACTTGACTATATTTAATACGAACGTATGTATCCTGACACGTATATTTTGTAATATATGTATAAATAAAACTTTAATCAACCATGATATTCAACTTTTAATACAATATTATGATGTCGGAAATGACACAAATGTGTAAAAACATAGATTTGTATATAGGTATATATAAAGCGCACGAACGAATACAATTTTATTATAACACAAAGTGCAGCCACACCGCGTTCTCACGTGACGTGCGATCACGGTCTACCTGAATTTGTGGTCTCATAGGAAAGGGAGATAACAGCCACCCACTGTAACGGAAGTATGCTGCCGTCCCTGTTATCCCAAACTGCCAGGATGCACGACGGTTAATACACTCACCGTGCAGTCTTGTGTAAATGTTATCTACCTACTAGTATATTAAATGTCTAGAGGAACCGAGATCAGACCGTATTGGTAAATACAGATTAATTTGTGATTAGACGTATTTGAAATAAATTTTATACACGCGAGGTTTGTTCTCTTTATTTTTAAAATGTTTTTAATTTATTTATATTCATTATAAAGTAGCAACATTATAGAAGTTTTGAAATCACTAATATTTACAAAATTCATACTAGTCTCTATTTTACTGCTCTTTGAATAAATTCGTAGAAAAACAATATTTCGAATAAATAATAAGATATGCTTTGCTTAATGAACAAACTTAATTGTTTTTAGTGAATAATTCTCCAGTATAAAACTTAAGTTATAGGTTTAATATTAATAAAGTACTTAAGTAGCGCTAATGTAACATATGGCTTAAATGTTGAAAATATCTAAATTCTTGTTGAAACGAAATCGGCATAAACGAAACCGGATACAGTGTGTTTTTTTATAGTTAATGTTTAGCGTTATGGCCATAATCTCACCTAATCTTAAGTGACGATACGGCCCAAGTTGGTAGACATGCCAAACCTGTGGAGAAACTGGTTCTCAAGTGCAACTGTCGGAATAGACCTGTTGGTATTTGGTGGCAGATTTTCAACTTGAGGGTGGTTACTAGCCAAGCGGGCATTAGAAAAAGCCCTACCACCATTAGTTTATTCTTTTTAATCAGATTAAATTAAAAGAAAAAACAGTTCAGTATATTATTTTCTCCTCTGTTTGCTAACAGATTTTTTTGTTCTGTAACAATTATGAAAATTTTGTACAATATATTAACAAATTTTGCAAAGAGTTTTTTTGCACCAATATTCAAATATAATATGGTCGATTTTATCCCCTTTATATTATACATAATATTAAAAATACAGACTTAGGGTAGATCTGTTATTTTATAAACACATTTATTATTTACTAGCTGACCCGATGAACTTCGTATCACCTATAATTGTTGTTCTTCGCGAAAACTCAAAAATTGTGTAATGGACTTGTATTTTTTTGTACATTTTTTTTATTTTCTTTTATAAACAAATTGTTATCCTTATTAAAATTTCATTTACCTATTTTTTCCATTAGCGGTGAATCAAACCTGATACTTGGTCTATTCAACCAGTAAATTCGAATGATAGTGGCTAGGTAGAGACTAGCACAGTGGTTTTTAATACTAGATTAAATTAGATATTTGATTAAATGTCGCGCGCGGGCGCACTCCGCGTTGAGCATTGACCCAGGGCGTACATTGACCTCCGCGCCAGGAAAGAAACTATTTTGGATAGGTATTTTTAATTAATATATTGATCTATTTTGTTTATCAAATTATCGTTTCATTTAGTTGTACTGACTTAATAGAGCGTGAATAATGAATGGTAATAAAACGTATTCTAAAATTAACATTTTTATGATCGTGATCAATTTTTTGCTGTCCCATCATCAAAGGTATCATTAATACTATCACCTATCTTCGTTTTCGGGAGCGGTTGCCTACCATCCTGTATACTGATAGAGTGAACCGATTGCGATGATACAAAAACTAAGTAAAACTCCAAATTGCGTACAAATTTTTACGTATAAAAGTTATTTACATTGGTTTTGTTCATTTTGCGTCCACAGACAAACAGACACAAATTCCAAAAACGCAGGAAATGGGTTCTGTTAGTTATCTTTTAACACCCTGGCAATTTTTTTTTTTTTATATTTCTTATTTAGAAAAACAACTGTTCTAAAAATTTATTATATGTAAATATAGATGTAACGCCTGCAGATACTTCGTACGTATTCATTATTATAATATCTATACATATAATAAAACTGTAATGGTAGAAAATCTGTACATTCAATTTCTTTTTATTTTAATTGAAGTCTACTTTGTTAACTATACAGAGGCCAAAAATATTTTTATTTGAATTTCTGTCTGTCTGTCTGTCTGTCTGTCCCTTTGAACGAGCATAACTCAGAAAGTACTCAATAGACTTTAATAAAATTTGGCAGGGTGGTAACTTATTTTACGGATCAACAATTAGGATACTTTTTGTTCTATAAAACGATAGTGGGATAGGAGATAAAAGTTAAAAATTTGTACTAAACGGACGGCTGCACGAATTTTGATAAAACATTTTTTTTCTTATAGTTAAAAAATAAGCTATTTTTGAACATTACACTGAACATATACAAGTGTATATTTGTTTATTTCTATTTTTTCTACCATTGTATAATTGAGTATTTTTCTACCAATACAGTTTTATTTTTTCTATAGGTAAGTGTCATTAACAAACTCCTTAATTAGCCGATAGATGATACACACATTACAAATTCTGATTAAAGGGACATCTGACGGATCTTTAACTAAATATATTTATAAAAGGATAACATATGAAAAAAAACCTCCGAAATTAGCCGATAGATGGACCTGAATTATTTAATGCTGAAAAATATGAGACGTCTACCGAATCTTTAAATATTTGAAAAATACATACGAGCGCTATATATATATATATATATATATATATATATATATATATATATATATAAATGAATCTCTATTTCCCTCAGTCATCGCATAACGCGTGAACGGATGATAACCTGATCAGGAATGGCTACGAAGTTATTTTATACGCGGTCGAAGAAGGAGCGAGAGGTGAGAGGTATACTTCCAAAATCTATATAACCTACTACAAGATCTTCGCATGTCTAGGACAGCAGTAAGTAACAAATAACAAAACCAGTCGTTGCAAGTTTGCGTTCTCAACTTGAGTTTTCCAAATTCGTAAACGGACGAATTGACATAGCATGTTCGCGAATTGGATAAAAAAAATATATTTACGCACCACAAAAAGAAACATAAAACATAGTTAATCAATAAGCATCATATTAACTATAATTAAATTTCACATAATGAAAAGACATTTACTTAATTGCAGTTATAAACAAGATTGACTGAATAACCAAAAGAAATGAAAAACGGAAACGATATAGCCAGTTCTATTGATCTTATTGAACTGAAGTTCAATAGGAAGGTTGATTAGGATTGATTTATAGCTAATCAAAATGCAAAAAAATATTCAAATTGGTTAAACGTTTTTGAGTATTAGCGAGAATTTGAGAAAATCGATTATAGGTGATACGAAGTTCACCGGGTCAGTTAGTAATTTATAAATGTTTTATGGTTTTATATGTAGCAACTATCTAACCTAGCAGACCTTTTGAAGCGATGATAGCTCAGTGGTAGTGTGTACGGACTCCTCGTCAAAGAACGTGAGTTCAAATCCACCTACAATTCTACAATGAGCTTCAACTTTCGTTGTAGGAAAACATCGTGAGGAAACCATAGCATAGGGTTTTTTCTAATGCCCATCTGGCAAGTAACCACCCTCAAGTTGAAAATCTGCCGCCAAATACCAATAGATGTGTTCCGGCAGTTGCACTTGAGAGCCAGTTACTCCACGGATTTGGCGTCTTTACCATCTTGGGCCGTATCGTCACTTAGGATCAAGTAAGATTATGGCCATAACGCTAAACCTTTATTATAAAAAAAAACTTGTCTTGCTTTTTTGAATAGTCAATTACATCGACTACAGCGTCATCTATCGTGTTATGATCACTTACCAAGATTTAAAGTATCCTATCTTTCAAGTTGGATCAACTGCACACAGTGTGCGAAATTTCATTAAAATCGGTTCAGTAGTTTAGGAGTTTATAGCAGACAAACGACACGATTTTTTTATATATAAAGATATATAGAACGGGTAGAGAAGGTTATCTACCTGAGGGTGCCCTCGAATGTGAAATATATTCGAGCGATTGATCACAACGATCTGTCTGTCGAGTGTAGCATACCATCTCTAACCGTAGGTACGTTATTGAAAACGGGAGTTCGATTTCAACCGCGGTCGTGAACGGACATGTCCGTGAGCTCTCGTTGATTGTTCTCGAAACCCATCGTGCTATATTGCATGTCAATGGATCCTCCCGAACTTACAAATATAGAAGTCTCGGTATGTAGAGTGGGTATGACCGGTCATCCCACTATCTTTATCGTTTCCGCGTACCTTTCGCCTAATAAAACTCTCCTCCAGTCGGATCTGGAGACGCTTTTCGCGCTCGGTGACTCTGTTATAGTGGCTGGAGATCTAAATAGCTGGCACATTCAGTACAACAACCCACGTACTATCACTAATGGTAGGACACTATACTGGCTAGAAAATACGCTTACGTTCGTACGTAATTGCTCCTTCTGAGCCAAGTTACTATCAAGCTAACTGCCGCCCTTCAGTTTTAGACATAGCTATTTTAAAAGAGATCGCGCTTCAGGTACGACAAATCGATGTCATACATGAACTAGATTCCGACCACCGTCCAGTAATTCTGCAACTAGGCCACCCGAGTGACTACACACCCGCTTCAGTCAAAGTAGCTGACTATTCAAAGCTCAGACACTATCTCTCAAATAATCTCTCCTCTCCTCACTTAGATAGGATCCCCGACGAGATAAAGTCTGTGACCGATGCCGATGTGGCAATTGACTCCCTAGTCGGTCACCTCCAGAATGCCATCAGCAAAACCTCGAAAGAGGTAAAGGCGGCAAACGATCGCCGCTTCATACTCCCTGATGACATTCGAAGACTGATCACGGAAAAAAACGTCGCGACTCGCGCCCATGATTCTTATCCGACGGAGGAAAATCGCGTACGGCTACGTAACCTACAACGATTAGTTAAAACTCGTATCTCCGAACTCCGCCGTCAAAGTTGGGACAGTCTTTTAGAGGAAATCAAACCATCTCATCTTGCCTTCTGGGATCTTATCCCTAAACAATAGAGCAGCCACTCGTCCTCAATGCCACCGCTGGATAGAGGCCCCGGCAATCTGCCCGCCTTCGAAAGTATAGACAAGGCAGAGTATCTCGCTACCACTCTCGAACAACAGTGTTCTCCCAATTCCTATGAATATCATACCATAGATCCCGGATACATCAGGAGGGTCAATCGAACAATTCAATCAATAAGAAAGACCCCACCAGTTGAAAATTTAGACCCGGTCACAAATGACGAAGTTGTCGCGATCATAAAACGCCTTAAGCCAAGGAAAGCCCCTGGTCCCGATGGAATCAGGAACGAAGCCCTAAAACTTCTCCCTGATAAACTTATAGCTCTTCTGGTCTGTATCTTCAATGCGGCCATAATTCACTGCCATTATCCAGCCGCTTGGAAAAAGGCAACGGTAATAGGTATCCGCAAATCCGGGAAAAAGGCATCTCTCCCAGAAAGCTACCGCCCAATTAGCCTTCTCAATACGTTAGGTAAAATATTCGAGCGGCTCCTACTGAACCGACTTCAATCCATTGTGTCAGAGAAATGTCTCTTACCACATGAGCAATTCGGCTTTCGACCGAAGCACTCGTGTACCCACCAAGTGCTCCGCCTCACGGAGCATATTCTCTCCAATTTCATGGAGCGACGCCGTCCTAGGCGCACGCTTGCCGTATTTTTCGACATAGCCAAAGCTTTCGATAAGGTCTGGCACGAAGGCCTCATATTTAAACTCAATCTCTTTCAAGTCCCGGACAGACTAGTCCGCATAATCCTCGCTTACCTATCAGACCGTACCTTCTGCTATAAAGCGGACGGAACTCTATCTTCACCACATTCAATAAGATCAGGGGTCCCGCAAGGTTCTATCCTAGCTCCTTGCCTCTTCAACCTGTTTGTCAGTGACTTCCCCGACGTCGCAGTAGGCTCTTACGCAGACGACACGGTTATCTTCAGCTCAGGCAGGAATAGGATTCACTTATACTACCGCGTCCAAAGGGCTGTGTCTACGTTCGGGTCCTGGTGCCTCAAATGGCGCATAGGAATAAACCCAGACAAAAGCGCGGCTATTATGTTCGATCCTCACGCGAGGAAGAATATAAAAAGAACATTACATCTTTTTTTGGTGTCAATATCCTCTGGGCTAACCAAACTAAATACCTTGGTGTAGTTTTAGATAAACATCTCACCTTTAACAAACATATAGATTATGTACAGAAAAAAGCCACCACAGCTATGGCTCTACTACGCAATCTGATTAGATTGCGTAGTAGAGGAGGTTTCCTCTAAGAGCAAAATGTCACTCAGACATAAGCTCACAATATACAAAGTATGCATCCGTCCCATACTTACCTACAGTTGCCCCGTATTCTGTCACGCTTCGCACACCACCCTTCGCAAACTACAAGTTCTGCAAAATAGATTCATGCGTATAGCCGTCCATGCCCCTCCGTACGTCCGTAATGTAGATCTCCATAAAGATATGGATATTCCGTCCATATATGCATATATCAAAGACCTTACAAAGCAATTCTTCGAAAAAGCCGAAGTTCATCCCAACCCCAAAATAGTACACGCAGTGAGCTACAATGCTAATCCGCACGCCAAAGGTTTCGCGCGCCGGCCACGTAATTGCTTCACTGATCCTGTCGATAAAATAACGAGATTGAACGCACTTCTTCCTACCGTCTCCATCAATCGTACGTGTCCGCCTACACGCCCGCGTAGCCGCCGTCCTCGCCGCCGAGGCCGAGCGGTTAATTTCGCTCCCGCACACCCGCCGAGGCCTCTCTCTGCAGACGCTTGAGCCTAGGTTCGACCCTCCAGATAGGAGCCCTCAAGTGACTCTGCTCGCGCGATACAGTGACACTCTACATCACTGAAAGTACATCATCACACCGCATACCATCCATGCACACCTACACGTTAAGTACACGGTTCTGTAAGGGACTACCCCCACGATCCTTGTTTGTTTTTCCGACAGCAGCCCAAGCCGAGGTTCGGCCATTCTGGCATCCTTGCGCTCGCTGCCTCGGAGCTGGGTGCCCTCAGCACTCGCCCCAAAAAGTTCGGTGAAGCTGTCAAAGCTCTTACGGCTAACAGCGTATGTCAATTCAAAAAAAAAAAAAAACGGCCTTTAGCAACACACTATTTCAAGAGGATTAATTGTTAACATTAGACCAGATTATATAAAACTCGCAACTAAACTCACTTAAACTGAAATCGAACGGTCAAGTGAGAAAGGCATTTGGTATAAAACCCTACAATGCGAGCCGCCTCATAATTTACTATGATTTGCTGACAATACTGTAAACAGATCTCTCGTTGTTATCGTGAATAGAGCACGTTCAGTGGCACTGAATAAGTTCGCTTGTCTTATGAGAAAAAGTGTATTACATTCAATCGCGTAACGTGTGGATCGATCTAAGATTTGCAACCCTTGTTGAATTGGAGCTCAACGGTGAACCGTTATAGATCAGGTAAAGCTGAACAAGAGGGTTATAAATTGTTAAAAAAAGTTTTAGCAATTTTAACCAATATAAAATACATTTAAACCTCTGTAAGTCTCTGTAAGTCGAGAGTTTTTACGTAACATTAATTATTTTGAGTAAAAAAATGAACATACCTATATTTAAGAATGTATTTAAAAAAGTCAGTTACTTTTTCTATAAAAAATTTCGGACCTTTTTGATCTATTTACATCGTTATCTATTCGCATGTTAAATGCTACGTAACACTAAGTATTTTTAGTAAAAACAAAACAACGTACCTATATTTAAGAATGTATTTAAAAAGGTCAGTTATATTTTGGTATAAAATTAATCGGATGTTTTCTACCTACAGCATTACTTAAGGTATAAAATCAGAAATTCTTTTTTCTTCCGAGTTGCTGCTCTATTTTGTATAATTTCTTAAAGTATTCAAAGCTATCATCTACTTCTGGTAGTAATAACAACAATAAGTATCCAAAATAATACACCGACACCTGTACACGCATCAAAACATTGCTATGTGCTATGTTTGAGATACAGAGGAATAATTTATTTTTTGGAGTTAATAGAGAAGTACTGAATTTGCTTATAAGGACTCACTAATTGTTTCGACTTCTAGAGGGTTCAGATTTCGAGCAACATAGGGTTAGAGGTGTTGAAAAGAAAGGATCATCATTTTCATCTAGTTTGGGAGGTTTTCGACGTGACAAATCGAGGTTCGACTCACAGAGTTTCTCCTGTATTAATTTCAGGACCATAAGTTATTCCTTGCACATGCGACTTTGTTCGCTATGATAAACTTACGACTGTGTTCGTCATGATAAAATTAATACTTATCTGTGATATTATTATCACAGCTTAATGTTTTGTCTTTCTAAAATTTTAGGAGTGTCGAGCGTAAAAAGGAAAAATCAAGTTGTAAAAGGGAAAAACATTGATAAAAGAAGGTTTAATTTTGTAATTATTAACCGTTCAGATTTTTTTAGTTTGCATAATGGTTTAGATACCCGTGCATAATGATTTACACTCCCCATCATAAAACTTGCTATTTATGTATTTAAGCTGTTAATTTATTTAAATTACCAAATTGGACCACAAGTCAAATCAAATCTTTTATTTCTTAAATATTTTATTTTATTCTGTTTAATCTACGTATAAATAGCCAAACACAGAACAGATCAGTAGATTTTTGCCTCCTCTGTTTGTCAAGCACATTCTTTTTTTGTTTAGTAATTATTGAGTAACTTCAATGTTACCAATAACAAATATCGGTAACAGTTTTTCTCAACTTGTCAAGAAATTCCTCCAATCTCCAATAATAAAATTATATGTTCGAGTCTCGATTACTGAGCGAACATTAGTAATTTTTTAAGTATGCGCGTTTAAATAAGAACGCTTAATTAAGGCTACATCCGGTATTTTATAGACATTTTTTTATATTTATTTCTAGAAACAAAATAGTAATACGAATATTAACGGATTAAATTGAAATAACACAATCTAATACTACGTCAGCTCCCGGCAGTACATGAATAGATTTGTTTTTGCATTATATTTGTCAGCAATGTGATCTGCGGAGTGCGGAGATGTTATTTTTTTAACCTTTCATCCCAATCATGAAGTTTTCCATACACGTTGTTAGTAGTACAGAAAAGGACGTACTGCACCAGACCTCTAGAAAATAAGTATTATTTTCGAGGTATACCAAAATATGTTTTATACTAAGCGAGCGAAGTCGCGGACACAGCTAGTATATTAATAAATTTTGCATATAAAATATAAATAACACATAATACAACGTTAGTTTAAATAGTACATTTAATACTGTATACAAATATTAGTTTTTTTTGTATTATATTTATAAATAAAAGCACCATCTGTAAACATGTTAATATGTAAAGTATTTTTTTAATTACGCATAAAATATATTAACAAGTATACTTCCTTAATATAGCCACCCTTCTGAACAAAAAAATAATCGTAACAAATAACACAAGATTAAAAGTTAATCATAAAAGGTATCTACAGCGTAACCCTAGGATATAATATCAACAATGGCAGGTTAGGTACTATAACAGGGCGCTTGAGCGTGTCAAGAATCCATTAAACGTTACCAGAGCTTTAGAAACAAAGACATCTTAGCTAGTATTATAATAACATCTTAAACTGGAGTACTTATAATCATTAGAGTTTATGTTGTGTTCGGGATATTGCTATTGTTTAATGCTCATTTAAGCTATTGTAATCTGTTTGTATAATAATTCACCTGTTATACTTTAACTAAGTGATCGCCATTATGATAACAAATCATAACTCTTTCCAGAAGAGTAAAAGCGTTTTCTGTGAGATTTTCTTTTGGCAGTCATAAAAATGTTAAGTATTCAATTTTATATAAATCTACGAATATGATGGTATGTAAAAAAAATGTAGGACGTGTTGGTATATAGCACTTTATAATATATACAAATGTGGAAACTTGAAACTTTCACCTCATCGACCTTCTAAAGTAGAAATTAGTAGAATGTTGTGCTTGTTACAACTTCTCAAAAACAGCATAACCTAAGAATATAGGTGATGTATTATTAAATATATCCTTTTAATTTTAATAAGCATTCTATTCTCTTTTAATATATCTTAATAACAAATACATTAATGGAAATTAATGGAAAAAGCGAAGTGTTTAATCGTTTTTTAAGTTATCGAAAGTCAACTACTGACTATCCAGATTCCAAAAGCGATATAACACGAATAAATGTCAAATTTAAAAAGTATTCTAGGCTATAATGATTTCTTAGGTTTACGCGAATATTATTCATTGAAATAAAACTAATTTAAACGGATTTTATCGCGGTTATTTATTAAATTTTGATCCCGACGTTTTGAGTCCGCCCCGTGACCACGAAGGCTGAAAAGCTTTCGAAACGTCGGGATCAAAATTTAATAAATAACCGCGATAAAATCCGTTTAAATTAGTTTTATTTCAATGATTCTAGGCTATTTTAAAAAAAATCATAGGTTCCTAACCTATTTAATATATATACGTAATAGACTCGAGACGTCTCATTTTCATGGTGAGTATTTGCCCCACGTCCGCGTCCGTACAATTTATAAATATCTCCTTTGCAGGAATGCACTATATCAATCATGAGCAAATTCAAACGCGGCGACTAGCACTTTAACCGATTTTCTAGTGACTGTGATCACAACCTTTTTAGAGGGCTGGATCCGCGCCTAACCTTATTTTACGATTAAATTGACCTAATATTTAATTGTAGGTTTCTCTTACTACAACTTAATATAACGTATATACTTATTTCATAACATTTTAATATATATTTCATCACAAGTAATTTAAAATGTTTTGTAAATTGTAGTGTAACCGATTAAAATAACATATTTCTAGATAACTGATTTCTTCACTTAAACGGTAGCATGTATCTTAATACTGTTACGGTCAGTATCGAGACGCAGATAGATATTCAGCCAAAAATCCGAGATTGAAGATCCTTAATCTGTGCCAGAAGATCAACATCGAATTGCGAAAGGTTCAATGACCACGTTCTCTTTATTTGCCTATACTTTGGAAACTAGTAAATCAGGCAAACATATTGGTAAATATACAATTCATCTATACAGCATAGTAACTGGGGACATATTAAAAGTTAATATACCTAACAGTGACAATAGGTAATATTAGGTCCTTCAATATGATTTTAGTCTTATACGAAAACAATAAAACGAAAAAATATAAAAATAAATTATATATTTAATCAAAGATAGTACCTACCATTATTATATATGCACTTTAGTCAATTTATAAGTATGGACTCCATTGCAGAAAAAAAGTGGGAATCAATAAAAGATTTGAATTTATTTTTTTACTTTCAAGACATTATTCTAATTCCGAAAAAAGTGTAAAATCTGTTGGAGCAACTTTTGGGGAGTGGCCAGTTCAACAAAACGCCAAAACATAATATGAGATTGAATAGTAAAACTGTAATCAGTATTGAGCTTCTGTCAGTAACATAGATTGTTATTTGTCCGTTAAGAATTATTACGAGTGATTAATTTAAATAGCATATTCTACTTTTCTTTTCTTTTTTTTACTTCGACCTGACGTACTCTGTTAGCCGTAAGGGCTTTGACAGCTTCACCGAACTTTTTGCGGCGAATGCTGAGGGCACTCAGCCCCGATGCAGCGGGCGGAAAGGTGCCAGAAAGGCCGAACCTCGGCTTGGACTGCTGCCGGAAAACGAACAAAGAGTCGCGAGCCTAACTAACCAACAGTTCCTAACTTACTAAGTTTAGTGGTCCTAATCCTGGAGGATTTAAAGCCGCGCTAGGGCCGCGGGGGTAGTCCCTTCCAAAACCGTGTGGGTGTGCACGAATGGTACGCGGTGTGGTGAAGTTCTTTCAGCGATGTCCAGTGTCATTGTATCACGCAAGCAATGCATATTCTACTGATGAATATATATTCTATTGAAGCGATCATAGCTAATTTGGTAGTGTATATGGACGCCGCGTCAAGGGACGTAAATTGGAATCGATTTACAATAAGTTTGAACTTTTGGTGAAGGAAAACATCGTAATGAAAATATTGCATGGCGGTAGCGTTTTTTCTAATGCCTGCCTGGCTAGCTACCACTCACAAGTTGAATACCACCATCTTAGGCCACATCATCACATAACATCAGGTGATTTTATGATCATAACACTAAACCTTGACAATAAAAATGAAATATGTACCTATACCTACTACGTGATATCAACCCCGTTAAATTTATGCACTGTGTTGTGTTAATTTATATAGCTTTGATACATTTCTACACGGCCATTAACAGATATGGCCGGCGTTTGTATAGCCCTGACCTATCCTCAAGAAGAAAAAATAATGTTAGATATATAAACTAAGCGTTGTTGTGACATAAAACGCAAAAAAGCAAATACCTGGAAGTATTGATCATCAGTTACGTATACTTGTTAATCTATTAAGTAATAGATCAAAGGGATACCTATCTTTTTTAGTTCGCGGCGCACATACATAATTACAATTTTTCGCGGCGCCATAGCCTGTCTAACTGGTCGAAATAGATAGCTACAATGCTACGAGAATGGTAAATAGAATCGCTTCACGGCGCCCTTCTTCACTCTTGACGGCGCACACTTTGGGAACCCCTTGGGAACCATTTATTGAATAGATGTTATTTTAGTGGGCGTTACATCGAACATTACTGGCGCTATGCTAAATACGACTCTTCACGAGGTCAATACTTGAAAAAAACCCTTTAATGAAAATAACTGAGACTATTCACTTATTCAATGTCACTTCATATATTTTTACTTTTACTTTTCTGCTTTTTTTTAAATATTGTACTGTTTAAAAACAATTATATATGAAATAATAAAGATTAAACGGACATTATATGCATACTGTACTAACTACTATAGGTATCTATTTTTTTTTATTAATAGTTGGTAAATATTCCGTGGGACTAATAATCCAAACAATTGTTATAGATAAAGATGTATTTTATAAGTATTTTTTTAATAATATAATTTTAATTGGTGTTTATATCCATTGTAATTTTATACATGCACTGGTGAGCTTATTAGATATTACAAACTTCACACCTAAATTACTTAATACCGAAGATGTATTTTTATAAATAATGGCTTCTCGCCCAAATAAATCGTTAAATATATTTACGATAAATCATAATAATTATAAGAAAATATTTGATATGATATAATATTTAATAAGAAAAACTGGAATCACAATAAGACAAGAATAAAGATTATAGCCGACGGATACCCCCTAAGCCCGTAAATATAACTGCACCTAATCAGACAACATTGACATTGTAGGTGTAAGGTCAAGGGTCAACTCTTGGGTTTGTGTGCACGCGATCAGTCAATTTTCGAGGGCGCCGCAAATTACATAGTTCACCGGATAATCATACGAGAACCACCTAGGCTACTTTGGAAATTACCTTTATTTCGAAGATCGTGCTACAGGGACTCTTTAGAATGTAACTTTTTATAGAATATTACATAATTGATATTGTGGTGACCGTTTTTTAAGTAAATACTTATATGCACATACTGTAAACTGAACACAGGAAAATACAACTAACAAAAACTTATTGATAACTTCTAAGTAAGTTCTCAATAAGAGTAGGTAATGTAATTTGGCGAATCCAATCCGCTGAAGCCCAGTGAAGTTGTCAAAATTAATAGTAACAGTTGATTCGAAATAAACTTGAAGCGATGATAGCTCAGTGGTAGCGTGTACGACTTCGCGTCAAGGCACGTGAGTTCGAATCCAAGCACCTACAATGAGCTTGAGCTTTCGGTGAAGGAAAACATCGTGTTGAAACCATAGCATGGTGGTAGGGGTTTTTCTAATGCCCGCCTGGGTAGCTACCACCCTCAAGTTGTAAACCTGCCGCCAAATACCAAAAGGTGTGTTCCTGCAGCAGCACTTGAGAGCCAGTTCCTCCACAGGTTTAGCGTGTCTACCAAATTGGGCCGTATCGTCACTTAAGATCAGGTGAGATTATGGCCATAACGCTAAACCTTAAGAAAAAAAAAACTTTCTATACAAAAATGATACAAATACAACAATAATTTTGTTTTATGAATACAATAATCATTTAGGAAAATTCTAAAACTGTCACCAATCATCAGTGAGCGGCTTGCATCTAAACCACAAAAAATTAGATAAATAGCTACGGTATTAACGAAAAAGTTCAAAATCTTATATGTTGTCACTGATGGTATACGCTCCGTCGCATACCAGCACAAGGCTATTGAACATCAAAGCCAATCGGGAACCACAAATTATTCCCTCCGACGAGCACGACCACTCGCCACGATGCGACACGCGTCTCCAGTTAACATGTGAACCGTCTAATATTATTCATAGGTATATATTTTTAGATAGATACCTATTTTGTTCTATTTTTACATAAATAATTGTAATTGCACTTAATGTCTATTTCTTATGCTATTCGTGTAACAATATAACACTTTATCATTATTGAATATTTCGCATAATTATTGTTAATTCCAATTCGTAGAATAGCCGCGTTTTACGAATACGTATCGAGGTAACTCTTAACCCCATATGTTCCACCAAATTTGAACAGTATTTCAGTGTTAATTACGTTATACCACAACATTATACCTGAAACTATATGCCTCTGCTACAGTGTCAACATACCTAGTTCACGAAGATTTTCGTTAGTCTGTTGAAAGGATCATTCCATATCTTATGATGTGAATTCTACGTAGGTACATAGGTATGCACATAATAAATAGTATTTTTAAAGTGGATTTATTTTAAACTCTCTGTACCCATGGAAATCGCGTACGTGTGCAATTAAAAATTATCTAATAATTTTAACCCGTTTTTGATTTTTATTAAATACCTACAGCTTTGCTCCTATTGAATGTAGGGTAATTTTAAAGAGCCTAAAATTTAAAAAGTTTGGAAAATCCAAAAATGCACGTCTCATAATCTCATTTTTGTTTGTTGCGTTTTATAATGTATAGATATACAGTTTTCAGCTTCGTTCACGTTTATATTGATTTTGACAAATCAGATGACGCACTAAACACTTTCATACAAAGTTTATTCCTCTCTTTACCCCACTTTCAAAAAGTATGTCTCGGGAAAATTTACCTATCATCATCTTCAAAGTCACATCTATCTCTATACCAAAAATCATCACAATCGTTTAAGTGGTTTAGGCTTGAAAGCGTAACAAACAAACAAACTCACTTTCGCATTTATAATATTAGTAAGGATGGTTTCGTTATTCTTGTTATATTATAGTCGTAGTAATCCTTGAACGACAATTTACTATGTAGCTTTAAACCTAAATGCTTGACACAAGTCGCTTTCGATACAATAATCTTATACATAAAATTATCGTGTCACAATGTTAGTTGCCATACCTCAGAAACGGATTGACCGATTTTTATGAATTTTTATATATATATTCGGTATCTATTTTTCATACGCCTAAGTGATAAGTATGGTCCACTTCAAACATTTTTTTGTTTTGAAAAAAAAATATTAACATTATTAATTACATACAAATCTACATTTTCACCCTCGTACCCTTATCCTTTCATTTTTTAATACAACTGGTATTCACTAGTAATAATTTATGTGACAGAACGTTTGTCGGGTCAGCTAGTAATATATAAAAAATGGCCGAAATGTGACAGTAAAAAGCTTAAGCTCGATTGTCAAGATTTGAAGACAACAATCGCAATAATTCCCCATTTATGCCAATGGCTTCTAATTTTTTAAGTATAACTAAATGGAGCCTATTCAAACATTTATCGTTATCTGCATAAATAGTGTCTACTACTTGAGAACAGTCATTATCCGTTATGCCAATTACAAAATTCGTAAATATTGCAAGATTCAAGACTATCTACCAATTTTTTTATATAAGTCCGTGCTGATTGTCACGTATAGCTCTATTTCCGCAACAAAGGATATACCCAGTGATGCATTTGTACTACACTGTGGATTGATTTGTGACACTAGAGGCTTGTGCTCAGGACGGTGAAATTTTCGAGGGCGGCAAAAATTTGGAGTGTCAGCAAAAAAAATCTCAACATTCTGCTTTAAAAATCAATTATTTCCAAAAATTGGGGAGTTTGAAAGTCTAGTTACAGTGCCTTTTGTTATCAACATTTAATGTAAATAATCAAAAATTTAAAATAGTATATAATAATAATAAACATTTTTCAACTATAAGAGACGTATTATTTTTCTTCAGAAATTATGCTCCGGCCCTTTACTCAAATAATGCAGGATATAGATAATAAGGCGGTATTTTTCACGATGCCCCGGGCAGCACTTAAGGTAAATCCGGCCCTGGATATACCTAGTTGGTAATAGACTATCCGTCCAAAGAGCTTACTGAACACTGGTGGAATTGATACATATGATTCAATGTTTGTCCCTGAACCTTCTTTATAAATAGGCACAATAAATGATTTCTTCCATCTCTAGGATAGTGGTCATTCAAGGGTAAATGCGCATTTTTTAGCTTAGGAGGAATATTATTACTATACGCTCCTTTACTGCAGTTAAAAGGTCGTAAATAGATTTAATTTCAACCTCCAAGCTGCAGTTTTTTTTTTTCAGAAATGTACATGTTTACTACATATTCGAACAATTCATGTTGTCTTGTTGATATATCGGTTTACTACAACGATTACTCTTCATGTTGAGAGGTTTTGAGAGAGAAACTGTAAAAATATTTATGTAGGTACCTTGTATATTGACGCAAAGGTAACAAGAAGATACCTTAGTTAACTTTTTGAAACTGGTTAGCACACTTAATCAATGATCAATTTAAACGTATTTAAAATGAACTTCTAATGTAATATAAATAGTAATTATTGCCAATTACAAATAAAAACAATATATTCGCAATAATATTGCATAACTTAAATCTTTACATTTGAGTCGCGGGTAGGGTAAAAAAGTAAACCAATATATAAAAACAAGATGTAACATATTTATATACAAATATTTCGATTGCTTTATAATACCATACAGGGTGAGCATAGCATAATAATCCGAAAACAATGATCATATAGATATCAGAAATTCACTGGAAATCGTCGCTGTCATGGAAATCGAATTGTTTTGCAAGAGGCCTTCTCAATATACATTGGCTGACCCCGAAACGTAACAAATCATAGGAAATAACCTATATAGGTAGGCTTACCATACGTCCCGGTTTGAGATCCCTGTCCCGGCGTCCCGGCCAAAATTTTGATTGCATTTCAAATATGAAAAACACAAATTAAGCGAAAAGCAAAATGAAAATGAGCCTCTTTCTCTTCTGCGTCCCGGTTTTTGCATTTCAAATATGAAAAAAAAATTAAGCAAAAAGCAAAATGAAAATGAGCCTCTTTCTCTTCTGCGTCCCGGTTTGGCTCTTCGTAATTATGGTAAGCCTATATATAGGCACAACGATTTTATCACCATCTGTACGGTGGTTGCAACCCTATTAGGTTCAAATCCACACAACTCTATAATATCCTATAATTAACGGAATGAGACGCAAGAAGTCAAGTGGACGAGTTAAATGTACCAGTTTCGACATAGTTTGTAAAACCTCATAAAACTCTACAGAGGTTAAAATTAAAATATTGAACAATCAAAACACATAGGTAGATATTTAATAAGTCTGCAATAGATATTGGGTTAAACTAGCGGAAGGAACGAATAAGCTCTCTAGGTTTTTCTACAATGAAAAACATTACCTACATTGTACGGAGCTTAAAGATAACATTATTTTAAATTCAAGAGAATTCTTACAATGCGACTTTCTTTATTGATTATTATTATATTCTTATAATTTTGTGACATTCAACACTTTTCTAAACTATGGTTTTCGTACAAATGGATCAACATAAGTACAATTGTGCAAAGTTTAAGTTTTGGATGAAGAAAGGCAGCGACGAAATAATAATTTGTCTAAATGCTCACCTGACTAGTTATTACCGTTTAAGCAACATAATAAGCAGTTGCCGTGTCCAGCATCTGGACTCTTCAACAGACCCTGGTCACCATCTACTACTTATCAAGACGAATTCAACAATCTAGACAAAACGAGCTGGAACATAGAATCTGCTCGATAATATCATAATATTCCATTTATTCCAAACGTTCAACTCGTCTGTTATACTCCGTTAAGTCCGCTATACTCAACGTGCGGCCCGCCGGGCTTTTGTGGGTGGCCCGCCTAGTATTGCTTTATTTTAAATTACCTGAGAACCTATAAAAGCTAAGGAAACTATTACCTCAATATTATTTGTGTTTTATATAATATAATAAATTATATTGTTTGTGGCACATATAGAAAAAAGTTAAATATCGCTGGTTTAAGTGCATGTAATTAAAAGCTTGACCCACACATACTGACCAAGCGGGTTAAATCAGGGCTTGAATAATAAAAAGATATCATAACCATACGCTAGCTTCGTAGTAAAGTTTTTATGCCACAAAGTACTTAAGTATTATTAGGTATATAGAAAATTTATACAGTGTGTAGACAGATTTTTGAGTCATCCACAAGTGCTATGACTCGACTGACGCAGAGCGACCTGCGAACCAATGCAAGGCGTCAAGACACAATACAAATATTTTTCGATAGTACCTACATTTAGGCTGGTTTTAGTCTTTCGCCGACGGCACGCGCACCATCAGCGCTGATGGCCGAGATATATGAACTTCAAGGAAGGGTTGTTGAATGACGCGTAGCTATCAGCGCACACGGTGGTCAGCGCTGACGATCGCACGAGCGCCTCTGTTTTCAGTGAGCGTTCTAGCGTCGAGCGGAGCGGACATCGTCAGCGCGTACAGTCATGATGAGTCGCGAAGTGGATACAGGTCGAGTTATCGATGAGGTACACCTGAGGAAGGAATTGTGGGAAGCATCCGATCCACTCTACAAAAATAAAGATGCAAGAAACAAAGCCTGGGACGATATTGCGGACACATTGTTCGAAAATATTACACGAGAAGACAAATTCTCCTGCAACGGCTCTCTGCTCAATCAATGGATGAACATGGAGTTTTCGTCGTAGCCGGTTTTTATTTTTTTGGGATAGATAGTATAAAAAAGAAATACTTAATACACTCCGCATTTTGGTCGTCATCTGTACTGTAAGGGCGGTCAGTACGATACTAAAACGACCCACGCTGAGCCTTAGCGCTGACGGTGAGCGTGAGACTAAAATCAGCCTTTGGTTCCCAATATGGTTATAACGCTTAATAGCAAAGTATGACATTAATTAACAATGCAATTACTAGTTCATAAAGTATTTACCAAACAATTATTGTTTTTGTACTGGAATATGTTGGAGGGAAAACAATAGACAAGGAAGCTGTTAGGCGGATGCTACGATCAACCTTTAATCACTTCTTTTGTATTACGTACCTTGTTAGTTTGAAACATAAGTTTATTAATATTCAGTTTAAAATTATTGTATAGTTTTTTTAATGAGTTTGTTCTGAAAACAGACATAGATAATTATTATAAATCACCTGCTATAGGGTATTACTAACGTAAAACAAATAAAAGGCAACAATTTTTAACTTTTTAATATTGATAACTTATATAATATGCAAGGATCATTTCCAGTTTCGTACAGTGATAGAAGGGATAAACCCACTCATAAATGGCGAATCACATCTTATCACCCGTTTAATAAATACGATCAACAAGTAAGCATAATCTTAAACAATTTTATTCCAATGATATTTAGTCATTTTACAACTCTGGATATTTATCCGTCAAGTTTGAAAACTAAAAAGTACACGCGTACACAATTGCACGTCGAACCGGACGCCGCCGCACTCCACTATCACGAGTCACTGGGGACTGTGCCCCCACTGCGCCGCTATTGCGCCGCTGGGTGCCGCGGGCGGCGGCGGCGCGGCTAGGAGCCCGACCCGGCACCGAACATGTTCGCGTTGAACGCGCCCGCTGCTCCACTCGCCCCGCTCGCGCCGCCCGCACCGCCCGCGCTCGCGCCGCCGCTGCCCGCACCGCTGCCAGCGCCGCTCACGCCGGCACCGGCGCCCGCGCCCGCTCCTGACCCTGCGCCCGCCCCCGCACCCACGCCCGCACCGCCTCCGCCGCCGCCAGACCCGGCTCCGCGCGACTTCGGCATTGGCGGCTGCAGGTACTCGTGTCGCGCCAACCCGAACACGTCAATACGTTCTTCTTTGCGATACGCAAGACACGCACGTATAAAACTCTGAAACAAACATACTGTTTCTTAGTTCGTTAAACACATTATTTTCTGCCGTAATATATGCATTCAGGTTGCCGATGAGTAGTCCCTTGTTTTCACTGGTCATTAATTCTCAGTTGTTATATCGTATGCGGGCAATCCCTGAATACGCGCTATCGACTAATGAAAGTAATGTATCTTATATGGGCATGCGGTCATTCCAAATTCATCGGTTGGTGTAAAGCAAGCGTGGTACTCGTATTACTCGTCTATAAAGTTTACTCAGTCTAACTCTTTCAAAAGAAATGCGCGGTGAAGAATATCTATTAAACCGCAAACGGGGCCATCGACTAATGAAAACGGTAATCGCATGCGGTCTCTATGGCATGCATGAACAGATATCTCCCGCACCCCGAATGCATGCTTTAACAATCAATGAAAATGAGCCCTTACATGTCTAACTACCTTTAGCACTAACACAGCGTTTTCCTAAACAATGTTATGCCGACTAAGTATTTGATGAGACTATGGTTTGCAGATATTAAGTATTACTTCTTTCAGATTGTATGTCACCTGCATAATGAGTTAAGTAGTAGACTTACGTTACTTGACTGATGATATTTATGGCAATATATTATATTTTTACGACACAAATAAAATTAATTTTAGACACCCTGTCACTTGATTATATAACATGAACAAAATTCGTGTTCATTATGCCTCACTATATCTCCAAAATTATATGTGATATTACTCATCAAAACATAATATTATCCCGTTTGTTCTTGCACCTTCGTTAGCATGGACTTAAGTTGTGTTTTATATAATTGAAGCACCTATTCCTCAACTTTGTTTCTCGTAACATTTTGTGAAGCCCCGCTTTGAAAGCGAGTGGTTTATCGCCTAATAAATGGCTAATTCTTCATTAAAAATATAACAGTATAGCATCCTTTATCACAAAATTGGTTAAAAAAAGAACAAAGAATATTTAAAGAAAACAAAGTAAACACTGGGATAGAATATGAACTATTCTTGTAACAGTATATTTAATGTACAGACTTGTATCAGTTACAGTTTTATTATATATATATATATATATATATATATATATATATATATAAACTAGCTGTGCCGCGACTCCGTTCGCGTGGAAGTAAAATTGTATTTAATCACTTTCATTTAAAAAAGAAGTTATATAGCCTCTGTTACTCAGGGTTAATCTACCATTCTAGTAGTGAAAGAATTTTTGAAATCGGTTCAGTAGTTCTTGAGTTTATTCGTTACAAACATAAATACAAATCTTTCCTCTTTATAACATTAGTATAGATAAAGATAATTTGTATACCTTAGCCTCATTACTGACTGTAGGTTTGTTTGCAAATTGCACTTCGGTGGCTTTCAATATTGTGTTCTCCTCTAATATGGTGGCTTGGCTCTGATTGTGACCGAAGGGTTTCTTGCCATATAGGCATTGATAGAAGATCACACCGACACTCCACACGTCCACCTTACTACTTATCTTTGGTGGGTTTTTACCGACGACAAAACACTCTGGAGGCAGATACCTAATAAATAAAAACATTCATAAAAAACTTTATACATTTCTATGAAAATAAAGACAATATGTATGATGCAATTGATAATAAAGACATTTTTTTCATATATTTATCGTAAGTAATGAAATATTTTGTTTAGATACAAAACAGTGCATTGCACCTAACGATTAGAACATACAATAGGGCACTATTGTATGTTTTAATGTGACCAACAAGAGATATTAATATGATTTAGTATTATGATTATTGGTTTGATATTTGTATGATTATTTGGTATATTGATATATCAGAGGTAAAGCAACTGGATATACAAATAGATCACAAGACGCGACGATGTAGAGAAAACACTAACAATGGTGTAGTCTGTTGATTTTAACAGCGTGCTAGTTTCGCTCTTTTTAAAATATCCTGGAACGCCGATATACCAAAATCAAGATAAACTAGTAATTTTCTATCTGTGTTACGAAAGCAACTGCCCAAAATATCGTTAGTACGACGAACTAGCTATAGATAGGTGTTTTATCAGATAAAATGACCTGGAAGAGTGCGTCATATTCGTATTGTTTGAAAGTGCGCAATTCTCAGAAGTTATCAATACATTATTACATTAGTAATGCCTTTAACAACTTAAAAAATAACCTAGATTATATGATATAAATAAACGAAGGAAATAAGACTGTTAATAATGACGAAGTACCGAAATAAAGAACTCCAGCAATTCGCGAATATGTAAAATTCTAAATCCGTTTTTGTTATAGTTACGAATATGAAATTATTTCACGTACCAAATATTTTCAGATAATTTTAGTTGAATCTATATTGAATATAGTTGTAATTATGAGAATTCCACAACAACCTTTTTTTTGTTACCATAGTGAAAAAATGCATTAACGTACGAGCATACAACCCACAACCCACAATTCCCCCCTAATACCATAGACTGTATTCCTACTGTTTCAAGCTCCACAACAATCCAGATTCAGACATCACAAGATGCACCCCAGAAAATACAACACTAAGCAGTGAACTAGCTTACTTCAAGTAATAATACGATAGTACTATGTATTTTTGAAGTGTTATAAAAATTTACTAATACATGTGCTTAGCACTTAAATTAAATACACGTTCTATTCGAGCTCACCTACGATTTGTATGGTGTATGAAGCTATTGTAGCAACACATTTATTAGGCGCTTCTTTTTGCACGAATAAATAAAAAGTACATTAACAAGTTTAAAATGTCGGCTTTTCACAATGTACGTAACAGGCACAGGTAAAACGTACACAAAGGCTTTACTACGCTACTCTTTCGTTTCCTACATAGTGTAAATAACCATGTACAAAGTGTTTAAGACGAGTCATAAAATGTCATCGCTATTTACATAGATAAATCGCTTGATCTGTACCAGTATGTTCCGATTTTCGATACCTCTGCTCATTAATCCAAAAGAATAGAGGCATTAACCGGGATGTAAACAATAGGGTGGCGACAGGTCTTGGGCATCCCTTGTGATCCACGAATGTCTCTGAGGCTTAAAGGAAAGTTTTTAAAAACTATAAGACCTGTCCTATTCTAAGGATTTTTGGCAACGAAAGAGATACGTGAAAGAAAATGACAGTAGCAGAGATGCGACTGCTATGATGGATATATGGAGTAACTAGAATGAATAAGATTACGAATTCGAATCGAAATATTCGAGAAACTATGAAAATAGTACCAATGACAGAGAAATTGAGGAATAATAGGTTAGCGTGGTATGGGCATGTTATGAGAAGAGATGAAAGCCATATAACTAGAAGAATGTTAAGCATGAAGGTGCATGGATGTAGAAGAGGAAGACCGGAGAATATATTGATAGACTGAGTAAGGAATGATATGACTGTAAAAGTGTAAAAACTGAGATGACAACTAATAGAATGGAAGAAGAAAACATATTGCGCCGACTTTACCAAAGTGTGATAACGGTTATGAAGAAATAGCTTAACGATTTGATGTATTATATTATTAGGCTTGCAACGAATCTTCGGCTCCTATTCTGTATTTGGCACATTCGTACGTGCGTTGACTCGAAGCAATGAAAAAGCAGTCCCTGATCTCTGGTAATTTAGAGAGAATACGGGTCATCGCGGTGTCTTTTTAGGAGGTATTTCAGGGTGCCTCTCACCTGATTGGTCTCCCCACACGCCCCCTCGTAGCCTGTCTGGCATATTTCGAGAAGTACGTGAATGAATTTTTACACCATATTTACTGTTCGGCTTGACATAGAATACTTAAGGTATTTTGTCGTAATTGGATAAATGTAGATTATTATACTATAATGTAGATACTTTTCCTGATATCAATAAAATAATCATTCAGTATCAACTTCCATATCGTAAAAAAGTAGAAAAGCATAAACAAATATCTATACATTTGAATCATCATAGAAATTCAAAAGTGGAAAATAATGATGCAGAAAGACATTTACACTTGAAGAGGTGGCCAAGAAAGATCCAAAATATTCAGTCAAAGTAGGTTAAATACTTTACCGAATATTTGATTATTATTCTGCAAAGTATCCTGCTATACATTCGGTATGCGATGTGAGGTCGAATATACTATTTATTGTAAGTATACAATACAATTATATAATGTACAGAAATCAATTTTACACAAATATATTTTTGGAAAGATACACTAGATATTCCAAAAAACGCCATTATTCGAGTTTATATTTTTTTTAATTATACTTTTTATAAAGAGTTTATAATTATACACAATTAGTCGAGTTGCTAAAAAATACCACTAAGTCATTTGATTTAAAAAGTTTCTGAATTGCATGTGATTTAAAACAAAGTGTTTCTTTAATGGTTGATTAGTTTATCATGAAAATATTTTTTACATTTGCATCATTTAACTAAATTTCTTTACTTTAATACTTTATGTTTTCTAGTACTTACCAATAGGTACCCGCTCCTTGACTCGTGAGGTCCATACCATGGTCAGGGTTATAATTCTCTTCGTCCATTACCTTCGATAGGCCGAAGTCCGTTATTTTAATTTCACCGCAAACGTTGCCTTCGGTGAGTAAAATGTTACCAGGTTTCAGGTCGTAGTGTATCACCGGTGGTTTAATCTCGTTTAAATATTTCAACGCGGAAACCACTTGCATTACTATAGAACGAGCCTCTCGTTCTGGAATAGTCTTATGCTGTAAAAAGTACATTACATTTAAATTCGATTCCAAAAATTGTAGGACATTATTGTCGCGCGCAAATTAGATCTATGGAACGGACTATGTCTATAATATGGGACTCTTCAAAAATGGATTGAAATACAGTCTGCAAGGTCGGCAACATGGCTATATAACCCCTGGTGTTGCAGCTGTTCATAGGCGGCGGTAACCATTTACCATCAATCTGGTATCATGCCGTCGTGCCTGTTTGCTGCCTATTAGCTAGCATAAAAAAATTAAATCGATAGTATTAGAAAATGTTAAACAACATTCTATTGTTATGTATTCATCGAAGTACCACAAACAAATTTAGCAAGGTGTAATAATACATTCCTATAGTAAACCCATTTTTCTTTTTATAATTAAAGGATATTTCACTATTTCTTATAGTAGCCAACAAAGCGTTATCATTTTAATAAATATAAAAGTCTTATGATTTAATTTAACGTTGACCAAACATACACTGGAAGAACAAGATTGTTCCAAGGCATAGCAATAACAAACTATTGATATTAGTTTTACGTTTCAGCTTGCTCCCTTTCAACTTGCTTATACATGGTCATATACTATAGTCATATACTATAGGGACGACTTTAACATAAGGTAAACTAGTTGCCCGTTTGCTACTTTATACAGTAAAAAAATATATATTATGATATTTCTAGTTTAATGCTATAAGATGAATATTGAAAAATAAATGAAACATACCTGTTTAAGGTAAAAATCGAGATCATGTCCATTACAATATTCAAGAACTGTACAAAATGAATTTCCATCAATTTCAAACACGTCGTACAACTTTACAATTCGGGGATGATCTAACGCTTTGTGAATATTGTACTCCCGCAACGCGTGTCTGTAATATGAAAGTCGTATTTTTAGAACATGTAATTAACAGTTTTACAGTAAAATTAATCAATGCGATTCAGTATTTTTTTAAATAATTAAATCACGAAAATATATGTATGTAATAAATATAAAAAATAATCAATTACAGCAGCAAGAAATATGAAACGTTTTGAGTCCAATTACGTGGTACTAAATTTGTATAACCCTGCAAGTTGTATATATATGCAAATGACATGAGTTGATATACAACACACCTACGATTTTTAATATAAATTAGACTGATATACAAGTTACATTAGAATAACATCACTTAGAAGCCTTTAAACTGGGTCCCTGTTGTAATTACGGAAGTAGAGATAATCGGAAACATACTGCCAATGTAAGGATTGTGCATAATCAGTCAAGGACTATCAAAAAGCACCAAATACAATGGTATTTTTTCTTTAACATATAAGTTCAGGCTTATTGTAAAATTCAAATCGACCTATATTGACACAAACTCCATCCTTACTATTTTTTACAATATTTCTTTTAATTTATTTATTTAATATTAAAATGAATAAATTATAGTCGGAACAAGTTAATATAAGTTAATATTGACGTTTTTGATATTTCTCCATGCTTTAATAAGTTAAATAAGTAATTATATTAAACGATAAAAATATTAATATACATTATATAACAATGAGGGATCATTTAAAATTACTGAGAGATATTAACGAAGAAGAGACAGTTTATAAACATTTTTAAAAATATTAAATTTATATAGAATAAATTATTTTATGTAAATTATAATTCTACATAACTTTTTTGGAGTTACTCAGTTAACTTTTTCAAAAAAATGATGCAGTGCTCTATAAAATTGAAAGTATAACTTAGTTTATTAGGAATTACCGTTTATCGTTTTTTTTCGTATGGGAAAATTTGTGTCAAAGACATTTTACAATTATTCTATTTTGTTCATTATGCTGTCTATATATAGTTAAACTCGTCATGACGATTTGTTATCCACTGGATCGCGATCACATATAGTGCAATATCCACCAAAGTGACGTGTATAAGCATATCACGTTCTGGGACCAGTTGTCTGCTATGGGTTCCAATCCCACACAGAGCAATTATATGTTTGATTCACAAATAATTGTTCAAAGTCTGGGTGTTACTTTGTGTCTATTGCTTATGCTTATTCGCACTTGACATTGGCGAAAAAAACAGTAATCAAGTAATGTTGCCATAGAATGTTTTTATAAAAACATTTTTAGAAAATTGTTACATTTTCATCATACACGACTCACTTGATATAGTTGGCCTTCTTATCTTCTTTCCAGTCTTTGTTCAATTGGTGGACCTTACACGCTGTATACCGCTGCTCCCGAAGGTCAAATGCTTTGTGAACTTCGCTGAAACCACCCTTACCGAGCAGCATTAATAATAAATATCTGCAAAATATTTATTTCACGATTAATAAATTACCCGTTTAGATAAATGTAACTATAAATAAATTTCCACAAATTATTATATAACCAACCTATATAACGTAACGAACAATTGGCAGAACTATAATAATTCTTAGACTTAGTGTAACCATTTAAAATTTTAGCTACTTATTATCCAGTGATGTTCCATATAGATCAGTAAATAAATGAGGTAACATGGATTATTGATAATATTTTTGTAATACTGATATTAGGTATTACTATGGCATATTAAAGTCCAACACCACACGCTGATGCGGTAATAGCCTTATCATCCACCCAGAGTCTGCCTCTTGGTAAAGTGTTCACAGTGTTATGATTATAAAATGAAGAATAGCTTTCGTCTCAAATTTAATTAATTAATTAATGTAACTCACCGATCGGAAAGCACAGGATGCTGAGAGAAACGACTCTGGTCTTCGTTGTGTATCCGTTTCAGTTCTCTAATGTGTAAATTTCTTTCCCTTTCTAACTTTTCCATCTCTAGCTGCAAATCTGCGTCTTCTTTTTTTAGCGCACTCTGCCTTAACTGGAAAAATGTAAAATATACCATTGCAAATTAATCATTTCTTATTGAAAATACTTTATTCCGCTGTAACTTACGTAAACCGTTTACTTTAAGAGCTATGAACGAGATCACACTAACTATTTAAAAAGAGTTACTTCGTACGGAGTCTTAAAGGAGATTAACGATAGTTAACGGGTCTTTCTATACATATATATTCCAGTATACTCTTGCTCGAATTTATAATCAAGTTTTAAATCCAATATTGGTCATGGATATCAAGGAAATGTAAGTGATGTATCAAAAAGTTATATCAAACACCAGATAATGTAGTATCACAAATATATAATTTTATTATAACGGAACAACGGAAAATTATTTAATTATCGTATTAGTGATTCAATGACGTCTGCTACCCGCAATCTAGCCGTCTTCCTCTATATTTGATAATCAGTATTATACCTATACACACCTGTATATAAAAAGTTATTTATCTAGTTTAATACTTATTGCATTATTCACATAAAACTGAACTACATGAGTCATGTAGAAGATTTTTTAAGAAGATGAAGTAAAATTTGTTAAAATGAGCTTTTTCTAATACCCGCCTGGCTAGCTACCACCCTCAAGTTGAAAATCTGCCGCCAAATACCTATAGGTGTATTCCGGAAATTGCACTTGAGAGCCAATCTCTCCACAGGCTTAGTGTCAATCAATTTGGGCCGTATCGTCACTTAAAATCAGAAGAGATTATGACCACAACGCTATATCTATAAACATTTAAAAACAAAAAAAAAATTGTTACCTTGAGAATCTCATCTGCTTCGTAGTACTCTTGATAAGTCATGCTAGGAAGCGGATCAGGTTTGAGAAAGGTAGGTGCATCGGTGCCGTTGTGAAGAGGTGATGGCTGAGGCGTCGTGGGCGCCGCACTGGCCATGCGCTTGCCTCGGCCGCCGCCACCTTCGTTGTTAACTGGCCGCTTCTTGAACAATAGCTTCTTCTGCCTATCTATTTCTTCCTTTTCTGCAGCTATTTCCTCCTGCCGCCTACATACATTTTTTTAGGAAATTAGAACTATATCATACTTATATTCTTTTCATTAAACGTAAATTACTCTAGAATCATTACTCTGAACTGAAAACATGGGTAAACCAAACAGGTATTGTGTATGTATACACTATAGCAACATTAATTTTGCTTAATCTGTGTATCTCAAAGAACTTGTATCCAGTGTTAATAAAATAATTAATCTGCATTATCACAACCGATACACTACACTTCAGCATCTATCTTATAAATTACGATAGATTAGAAGTTCTTTCCCTAGTAAAATACTTAAATATCAATAACAACTAAATTTTATAAATTATAAAAGTATCGACACACACTTCCGTCACCTTAATAGTTCTGTCAATCTCTAGAGTAATATATTATGTAGTGTAAACTGCTTCTTACAAAGTAATAGTAGTTTCAAAAACTATAGTGTACGAGTACGCTAGAACAAGTCATATTGTAAACGTTCTATATTTATATCGTATGATATATATGGTTTGTATTATAAACATCATTATGTATTATGTATTAATGAAAAACTAAATGAAGATAATAATTGTGGAAGAATTAACTTATGGTTTCAATTTATTTATAACCTGGTGAACCACCGAAAGATGGATTTTATTTTTATTTAAAAAAAAATTTTTTTTTCGTAATAACATTTTATGTACCAACATTTTTATATAATATAAATATATATATACTAAATCTATGTAATATTTCCGTAACACCGCTTATATTTCATAGAATATAGTGACAAAACAGCTGATGCCCATAATTAATGTGCAACATATGCAATTAAACAATGTGCAATTAAACATCAAAACAAAACAATTTATTTAATTTCATAATACACAATTTCATTTGTGTACAAATCGAATTCACAAGCTAATTACACAACTACACCTCATATCTGTCATAACAACTTCACTAATACAAGAGACATCAATTTATTTAATCATCAGTAACTATAATAATAAAATGCAGATACATGTTTCAATTATTCTACTTATTGTTTAACTCGCCACACAGAGAAAACCTTGTGTAAATACATATAAGTAGAATCACTTTCATAGCCGAAATAAGTTTACGTATTAAAATCGTAATACAAAAAATAAAGCAGAAATATTTACAACATGTATACATGTCTGTGTGTCGTAAAAAACTAATTCATTTACAAATTTATTATATTATTTTAAGTAAATTATGCTGTATAGAGATAACATTCTTATCAGACGAATTTTGGTATAGATGGAAGTATGTATCATGTGTATCAAGGTAATATTCTTAAGAGTTATTTACTTCATTATACTCTTTTGATGGTAGTTTATTTTATGTTAAACTCTACCTCAATACAAAAAAGTTCATGATGTTACAATTTTATCATACCATTATCACAACACTATGGAAACTTCTCCAACTGAGTTCTATATATCTATTCCCTACATCTTACACCCTTTTTTCCTTCAAATATAATATAAATTTTCACTAGGTAGACTGGCATGCTAGTAACATGTTGGTATGAATTCACAATCTTTAAATTCTCATCTTTTTTATAGTTAGCCATTACATCTATTTTATCATATTTCTATAAAAATAGGTTTTTAATTTAAAAAAGGGCAAGTTTATGACATTATGAAATTATTATTACGAAGCTGATAAAAATTATAAAATTATGTCTATGCAATCATAAAAATATTCAAAAGTAAGGAATGTGAACAATTAAAACCTACAAGGCCAATAAAAATAACAAATATCATTGTTAAAAAAATATATTTTATGATAACAAAACAACCAATTTAGACTGCACAAAGTTTATCAAAATTCTTAAAATATTGTAAAAATCAAAAAGTACTGTAACAGTATCTTTAAGTATCGATGAAATGAGCAGAGAAATGTTGATTGCAACATTTTGATATTCCTATTAAAAGTTTATAATCAGAAATGTGGAAAGGAGTTAAATTAAAAATAAAATATATTGATTGCAAACCTATTTACTGTAGCTACATATTTAGCACCTAGTATATAAAAGATTAACTATAAATTAAAAGGGTTGTAGAACCTGACAATAGATCTATTATATATGGATATATATTCTAGCACTAGCCAATCCCTAAAATATAAGGATATTTAGGAAACAAGCGATGATAGCTCAGTGGTAGTGTGTATGAATGCCTCATCAAGGGATGTCAGTATGAATCCACCTACAATGAGCTTCAGTTTTTGGTGAAGGAAAACAACGTGAGGAAACCATAGCATGGTGGTAGGGTTTTTTTTTAATGTGCACCTGGATTGTTAGCACTCACAAGTTGAAAATCTGCCACCAAATACCTATAGGTGTATTTCAGCAGCTGCACCTGAGAGCCAATCCCTCCAATAGGCAAAGCGTGTCCGCCATCTTAGGACACATCGTCACTTAACATCAGGTGAGATTATGGTCATAATGCTTAAACCTATAAAAAAAAGGATGAACACCCTTTGTTGATACTGACCTTGTTAATTCTTGAAATGCATATCCATCAGTCCAATTTTCCTGAAAGGTTGCTCCAACTCTTTGGGTTACAAATTGGCCAAGTCTTAGCCTATTTTGCATACACCTTTGTCGCGCCTCTTTCTTTTCAATAGTACTTTTTTCGTTTAATAACTTCTTTACAACTTCTATACATTTATTTATGTGTGACTTATGTTGATCTATAACCTAAAATAACAAAATGAAATCATCATTTCTATTGGTTGTAGTCATCTTGTCTATAATAATAGCAAAATGCAAATACCTTGGTCTGTGTTTGCACTTGATGTTTTAACTCTTCATTTGACCTTGTTAATTCATCTATTTTATTATTTTTTAAATCTAATTCAGTAGATTCTTGAGTTTCTAACTCTTGTATCCTTAAACATGTGATTTCTGTCTGAATCTGAAAAGATAATTGAAATCAATATTCATAATTTATTGTTTTAGGAAAACTCATTGAGCACCAAATTAAAATACCTGTTTAAAACAACTGTGTGGTCTCTGTTGAGATGTGGAACGCATAAAATCTACTCCTGAAGGCTGCAACGATGAAGGTGACGGTGGGTGCTATGAAAAAAAGATATTTTTAAAAAATCTATTCTATTTTTCACAAAAAATAATAATAATAAAACTATGAGCTTTGTTAATCCTAGCAATTAGGTTATTGCTAATAGCAAAATAGCTAGTGATATTAGAAAACTAAAGAATTCAGTAAAAAACATATCCACTCCCTATTGGATGTTATGGATAGGTTGTAACTGTTATCCTTGGTCAGACCCTTGGCAAGCTTGTGATGCCTTTATTTTCTCAATAGTGGTCTCGCCTTTGTAATTGCATTCTTTTTAATAATTTAATGTAATCAGTTACATTAATAATATAACACAAAATGGTTTCTAGGAATATACAATGGTGCTACATAGAATATATAGAAGTTTATGTAATACAAATTTTAAGGAATACATTTCTAAACATTAATATATTCTTAATTTCTTTGCTATATGAGTATTTATTTGTATTGACTGCAGTTATTTGTGAAATATACAAAAATAAATTTAAACTCTTACCATTGGATAGTTGGCGCCTTGAGGTGATGGAGACTTGGCACCAGTGTGTCTAACAGGACTCGATGATGGATGTTTTGAAAAATATTCTCGTATATTTTTGTCTGTAGAGGTATGCCTTTGTTTGCCACCTCCACCTCCACCACCACCAATTCCTTCATCTCCTGAAAATTAAACAAAACATTGTGAGGACACATATGTAAAAGACATTAACATATATAGTGAGTGAAACCACAACTAAACACATTTTAATATAACAATTAGGGTAATATTTGGAAGCTGCATTCAATACAATGAATAATAGTAGAATTAGTTACCTTTTCGTCTCCTTTTCCTGTCAGGTATAGCTATAGTAGGTGTGGCACCACTTGGGGGAACTAAAGCTGTGCCAGGCGCAGCCACAGAGCCTCGCATGGCTGCAGACTTTTCAGGAGTTAAAGCATCAATCTCTTTATCACTATGAGATGACCCTGAAAGGTAATACAAAATCAATGAATATTTTTAATAAAAAAAAGATGCTTTGGCATTCTCATTATAAATAACATTATTTCTTGGCAAAATACATGCAATCAATGTTATAATAAATGATAAATAAGGTTTACCAGGTGATTCAATACTAATTATCATATATCAAAGTGAAGGAATAAGTTTATAAATCAGTGTATAAACAGATTTAAAACTTATCTCCACTATTTACTAAGGAATATATCAATATCGGTAGAAATATATTATGAACTTGAACATTACACTTTCAAGCTCACATATATTTTATATATTATCGTAATACCTCTACATCAACACAGGTAAACAATTTAATCATCAGTTGTAAACTCACTTTTTGACAAGGAGCTCAGTAGGCCGTTGTAGTTTATGTTAGCTCCGCTTTTATAGTCATGCATTGTGGCACGCAATAGATTCGGATCTCGGGAGGAAAAGCAACACTTTCACGGTACTTATCCGGCATCGTATGCGACTATACAACGTCACTATTCCTCTTTTGATGATAGTTTTTCACTAAGTTGAACCCTCGAAAGTTTCGTTAGATTAATTTAACTGTACTTGCTAAACCGGCTTATGAATCGTAAACACTTCAAACACTATTCACAATTCACACATTTTCCACCACAGGCACTAAATCGCGATTTACCTGTGCTCATATTGGAGTCCTGATTGTGAAGTGGTTGCCCCGTGTTGACAGTGGTTTGTGGTGCCATCTGAATTTGTGACCCAGCTGACATCTGTAAAGAAAGATGGCGTCTACACATGACTCGCCCAAATCACTGAATTAAACACTTTACTAGCTCATCTAGTACATTATTACACGTATTTACAAAGTTATAACATGTTAGCAACGCGGTGATATCAGTTGAATTATATTTTTTCTTACATTAAATAACCTATCTATTTTGACATATAAATGAAACGCCACTCGCGACAATCGGATACGCATCCGAGGCGAGAAGCGAGGGGTGTGGAAATCGTCACGAAGTTCGCTCCGATTGTAATAATAATAAAGACGGGCGAGGCGCCATTTTACAAGGATACAAGGCCGTAACCATTGTTAAATTCAGTGAAAATATGTTTACTTCTATTTACTTAATAAATGGTAACTCTGTCAATGAAAGTTTAAATATAAACTTAAATTTACTAACTATCTGATGCGGAGTAACGTCAGATCGTTTGCGTTCGCTAAGCGGCAGGTCAACAGCCCGTGATTGCAATCATGCTGGTTGACCAATCGGATTTTTGCACAATACCTATATAGGTACATGGATTAAATGACGCTATTAAGAATTCCATGAGTAAAAGGTAGATAACAGGTTTTAATAACCATCAGCAGACTGTAACTAAGTGAACGATGGATACCAAAACGACTTGACCGATTATGCCCGCAATGAGGTGGCACCGGCGCGGGTGGCGGGCGGCGTGCCACAGACCGCGGCGAATGAATAGGTAGGGTACGTGATATCGGCGCTCGTGCCCCACAACAAACTGCTTACTGGACGTGTTACGTAGGCGTCTGCTGCGATGTACCAACACAAACACAGATAGGACTACTGTATCACAGCTTATGTCCTCCCTGCATACCTATAATAATGTATTCAACAAAGCAGCACATGTGATAAACTTCGATACCTACTTAAATCAGGTATCTGATTACGTTTGTATGATGTTAAATCAATATGTATAAATACGAATACGAATAATACGAAAGTAGTTATTTTAAAAATGTGAAAACGCAATAGTAACATTTGCATTATGAAAATTGAATAATATATAGAGGCTAATAGAAATTGCATTGATTGGCGTTTTTAAAAAAAAACAATTACAGATTAAAGACGACAATATGAGTTGTTCAAAATATCGTCAGGACATTATTATGTAGGTAATTGAAATAATCTAAATCTTTTAGTGAAAAAAATAAAAAAATATTAAGTTTATTGTATAAAACTCACACTGACTACTTAACATAATAAACATATATTTTAATTAAATGGCCAAGTTTATTATGACCTATTTTTAGATCTGGGATATTACAATGTAAGCAAATCAATCGTGAAAACAAAACCCAATGATAATTTAAACTACATAATATATGGACCGTTTATTTTGAAAGTGGTGTAAGTCCATTTTCTTTTGTTTCGAGAAAATTAAAGGTTACTATATTTGTTGATAATGCAATTTCATTTACCGACAGATTTTAAGTTGTACAAAACATGGGATTTTTTTGAGAAATTAAACACGGACTAGTTATATATAAAAAATTACATTAAATTAAGCATGAATTACGTGATAGCTCATTTTTCTCAAAAATGGACTTACACCACTTTCAAAATAAACGGTCCATATATCTATTTAATATAAATTACACACATTTTTCAATTTATTAAATGTACCTTTAATCCCGTTTTAATGTATTGTTCCATACAAATGGGGTACGGGTAAAAAATAACATTTCCTTTTAATAACTATTTAAATAAAAACAAAATATTATGACATCATTATAATGTAGCACAGTTATTAAATAGTTGAAGCTTTCTGGTGATAGAGACAGATATCAGATGCACAAACCAAAGTATATTAGCATTATCGCTGTAACGTTGCCGCTCTGTATGTCATGTACTCCCATCGGTGCCTCTTGCCCCCTCCTCTCCTGTTCGCAACGATCACCTCCCGTATAAACTAGCAACAAAAGTAGCGTGTGCGAAACGAACATCGATTCGATCAAAGCGATAAGGAAAATAAGGGACGATCACGTGATAATTACCAAGTTAATAAGCAACTAAATTTCACAGATATTTTACGAGGCTATTGTGTATTCCGGTATTTTATATAATAGAAATTAAAAATGCAGAAAGTTATATAATTATAATAAGTACACGGTAGAGATTTAACATTATGGAACCATACGTGATTCAAGATAACTTAATAACATAATTTGTTCCACTTTATAAATCAAATCAATGACTTGGTAGTCTGCAACGTAGCGATTGTTGTATCTATTTTTAGCCCATATGCCTATTCGTAAGCATGAAATAGCCGTAAGCGACTGGAAAGTTAGTGAATTGGCAACAAACATACGTCCGCATATGATTCAGTATTATTAGTTGTTATAGTTTAAGTAATGAAGTAAATAAAGTAGACTAGAATGGAAAATTATCCACGAAAATTAGCACACCTGACTTTATTTACGACATAAATATCCGCAAAGTAATGCTTCTACAATACTAAATATTTTATATGTATATTACTTTCTCATACACATCATCTCTCCTACTTACATATATGAAACAAAGTGTATATCTAATTTTATTAATAACGCAAAGAACGGTAATGAATACCGCACCAGTTATGTTATCGTGACACACCACACTCTACAACTACAAAACATACATATTCATAGATAATATGTAAAATATTTAAATTTGTCAGCAATATATATACGTATACTTATAACCTTGTTTCTCGTCGACAACTACTATTACATAACTTATCATCTGTGGTAAAAATATGTTTTTATTTTTTGCATATCTAAATCTACATTTCGAGATATTATTGTTATGAATGAGTGCAGTTTATAATTATTTATTTGTATATTTTATGTTTGGAATATATATATATATATATATGTATATGTATGTAAGAGTAGACGGTACCCTTAGGAAGTAAGCCATCTTCTTGGCTTATGTTTTTATTCGTAAAATAATAACTACCTCCGAATGATCAGTCTCTCACGATATATCGTAGTCATTTTTTTTTTCAGAAGGGTCCTGCACTATTGGCCTGGAAGGCTTTCACAGCTTCACCGGACTTTGAGGACGAGCTCGGAGGGCGCTCAAGCCCAAGGGGCAACTCGCGCAAGGGTGTCACTAGTGACCGAACCTCGGCTTGGGCTGTTGCCGGAACGTGAAAGAGAGAATCAAACGCGGTACTTATTAAAAAAGAGAGTGATTATACTGTACCACAATGGCGCGAAGGATTGTACTGCGCAACCCTAGCTGGCTGTGTCAATGACTACTGCCTACACGAGCGAAAGAAATACCGTATACCGTAAAAAGAAATACGAAATAAAGAAATAAATCGTAGCCAGCGTTATGAAGCGCCTTTTTATAATATAGTGATAGCGTGGTGCGCTAGTCAAGTAATGTACAAACTTTCGTTGAAGTACTTTTATTGTATTTCCTGCCTATATATATATAAGATTCATAAAGAGTATGGATGACTTAAATGACAATATTTTTATCCTTCTAGCCATCTTTCATCTCCGAAAAAAACTAGGATTTCGTAAGATTATAATGTATGCTAACATAAAGAAGTATATGTGTTCAATGCAGTATTGTGGGTGGGTTGTTTTCTTCTGATGCGTTTTCTACTGGTGACATACATATTATGGGATTATAATAATTTTATTACTAGGGAGATTAATTTTAATATTTAATTTTATATTTAAATTTAAAGTGGAGATGGGTTAGGGATCGGATATCGGGCGTTAAAATGTCTAACAAGCTAGAGTTCAAGAAAGATAAATAAACATCGTCTTAGCTAAGGTACCTATATAGAGTATAATTGTTTAGAATTTCAAGTATACGACTTTGTACCATCTACACACTATACTACCATCTTCAAATCAAGAACTAATCGACAAACAAGCTAATTTCTTAGTGTAGCCGGAGAAACTATCGTTCTTTACTAAGTTTATCGATTTACCATTTGATACCATCATATGAAATTAAAGCTACAGGTACTTTATGATTCAATTAAGAGTACAACTGCTTAACTGAGTAAATAATTTAATAATAAGTAAATAAGAGGCGTGATAGCACATAATCCTGATTAATTTGACGGAAGGATACTAGAATGACATCGCTTTTTCATATTATGCTTGCCGTGGTAATCTGCATCAAGTCGATAAAGATAATAAACACACGCATCTAGTAATTATGTGACACTATAAAGTATTATACTTATAGGGTAGTGGCGTTTTGGTAATAATCCTACTATTAAATAGAAAGGTGGGCGGGACCGAGTCTCGGACAAAGTTGACTTTTAATGTCATAAGATAAAATCTTAAGTTTGCTCGATATTACGAGTGCAAGAGAAAGCTCAGTATTAATAACTAAATGGATATATATTTAGATTTTGAACATGTAGACTTTGGTACTAAAGCTGTATTAATAATATTGAAATAATATTACTGACAACTATCGCGAGCCTGAATGGGCAAAGATCGCGGAATGCATGTATGGCAACAGCCGAAGTCGAGATTCGATCAGTTTGGTACTCTTAAACTAGTTGCCCTTAAAGACGAGTCACTTCTGTGCTCACCTCGGGCCCGATGTAGCTGTAATCACATTTAAAGCCAAGAGCGTTGATGACTTCGGAAAACTAAATTGTCTGATGGCAATATTACTTGTGCAGAAAAGATAATTATCGCAGAAGCACATGCTGCCAGTTAGAAAACAAAAAAGCGAAAACAATTAAAATATATTCTATTTTTTTTTTGTTTTAAAAAAGATTGCGCTTTAGTAAATATTTGCAAATATTTTATGCCTAAAAAATATAACCGATTAAGCGAATTGATTAATGAACTTTCAAATACGGCAATGCATAAGGTAAATAAGATAAAATATTGACCGTCCTAAGTTGTCGAAGTATGAGGGAAAGTTTATTGAGAAATTGTCAACGAGTTAATGCTAGTGACCTGAGCGGTGAGCTCTACATCAAGTTAATATCATAGCAACATGCGTATAACTGGAGCCACTATAACAATAATCGTGACATGTAAGATGTTTTATTAACAGTGGTATATCGTTTATATTAAAAAGTATAATTTCAATACCTACTGATCACCGACTATAAAAGTGATCTTTCAGTCACTACGTCTCTAAATAAGTATAAATATGTATATGGAAGACTGAAAACGGTACCCTTTAAACAATTTTCTTTAATCGAATTACAATTGTATGTCGTTTAAAAAAATAATATATATTTTAAATAATGATTTCTTATGTTTACGCGAATATTATTCATCGAAATAAAACTAATTTAAACAGATTTACGGTACGGTTACGGTAGACACAGTAACATTAACTTTTCTGGACAACCTACACCTCAGTCCGCCCCGTGACCACGATGGCTGAAAAGCTTTCGAAACGTCGGGATCAAAATTAATAAATAACCGCGATAAAATCCGTTTAAATTAGTTTTATTTCGATATATTTTAAAATTTAAATACAAATATATATTGAGAATACTATAAAAAATAAGTGTTAAATAAAACTTCAACAAAAGTACCGGTGACAGATGAAAGACAATGACCAACATAGAAACAACAGAAATAGCGTAATGTTTTTTCTTTATATTATGGGATCTGTCTATGTAGGCAGTTTCACCAATGTCAAGTGAGAATAGTCATACAAACAACGACCACAAGCCACTCAGCCACAGAACAATTATTTTCACACAAATAATTGACCCGTGTGGGGTCGAACCCACAACACATGTTGAACCCGCTTGAACCGCTAGACCAACCGTGCAGTACAAATAACGTATAGATATTTTATTTTATATACAATTATGACTCTTAGTTTGTCAGCATCGCGTCATAATGTTGACCTATAAAAAACCGCTTAATACATGGACAACCATATGGTCATCCTGAAAATGTTAATGTAAAGAATATATTTAAATCGAGTGGTGAGGAGTACTTCAGTTTCTTAGCATTTCCTTATTCATTGCAAACTAACTATGTCCGCGACTCCGTTCGCGTGGAACGAAGATTTTATTTAATAATTTTCATAAACATTGTTATATAGCCTATGTTACTCAGGGCTAATGTAGCAATTCTAATGGTAAAGAATTTTTGAAATCGGTCTAGTAGTTCTTGAATTTATTAATTAGAAACAAAATACAAATCTTTTCTCTTTATAATTAGTATATATATATATTATTATATATTAAATTATACCATATGTAGCATAAGCAGCCCTAAGTGTCCAAATATTTTATTAAACGTCCCATGAACCATGAGATTTAATAAAGTATGAGTTTACATTACAACATTCTTATTCGTTATTCTCGTATCTGCGCACCTTCATTTAAAAAATTATATAGAATTTATGAAATTGCTAATTAAATGAAATAAATATACATTAGAAAATGTGTGTGTCGTGGAACATTAAGTAGTAGCGAATTTTCTGACGTAGAATGATATTAATTAACAATACAATACAAATAAATGAATTCCTAGCGTCTGAGAGCAATTAATTAAAAAAACAGAGATAACTATTGAATTGAAAGAATGGTTAGGAAATTTCGTAATTAATATTTTTTCTAGTTGTGACAAACAAACATTTTATTGTACATCATTAGGTTCAACGTAGCACTTATATACTTTAGGCCAATGGTCTTCAAACTATTTTGTCTCGGGGACCCCTTACCAAAGTTTGCTGTATTAGATAGAATATTGAATTTTTACACGTTCCTTTAATTCGTGTGTTTTTGATAGATGACATTGTTACTAACTAGACTTTCGTACAGTGACGGATTTACACTTTTGCCGCCTGGTAATTGATATATTTAATCATGAAATTCTCTGAATCCAACTCCATATATTCATATTGATATGAGCTAGTTTGTCAGAATGAATATATAAATAAATACCGTTTAAAAAGATTTACATATACGTTTATTGTGAAAAAGTAGTATGTGAGTAAGTACAAAGGCATTTATATTTTATTATTCTCTTTACAGAAAATTATAATTTTCGTCAGAACTTGCTTCAATCCAATTCAGTATTGTCGACCCCCATTTGTGATTTGTGACCCGACTCCGTGATTTTGGTTTTGCTAAAGAGGATCCCATGTAAGTTTGCAATCGAACCCCGGAGTCCATTTGGACTACTTTCGGGACCTACGATTTGATATTTGTAATCATTGTAAATAACATACTTGTTTAGTTCAATGCAGGATGACTGGATTAGAGTCGAGTTACATCGCACTCATGATGTTGTTTATTCTTGGTGTGTACCTCTCACCGACGGATTGGTTTATTTGAGTTGATAGAAATTATAAGTGTGAATCCTTAAGAAAAGTGAAAATTGTAACAATAGTGAAAATATAGTAAATATAGTGAAAATAATATTGAATGAGATATATCACCTACTCGTGCATTCTAATTCAAAAACAGTAAATTCTTTTCATCTGTAAATTAATATTATCAATACACAAGAAGTAGGTTTATTTAAAAATTAGATTTTATGTGCGGCTTCGCTCGCGTTTATATTGCTTTATTCAAACAAATCGGATGACGCAATAAAAAGGTATATTTAAAGTTTATCCCTCTCTTTATCCCACTTCCTATAAGTTTTTCGCGAGAAAAAGTAGCCTATCTCCGTCTCCAGGATCTATCTCTGTGCCAAATTTCATTATAATCGATTCAGCGGTTTAAGGGCCATTCAAGTAACGCGATTTAGCGGAGAGGGGGTTCTTGTAAAACGTACGGTGCGTTACAGGGCTAAGAGGGGGAGGCCAAACAATGCGTTACGTAACATTGTTGTTTTTGTTTAAATAAAACACTATCCCGTTCAAATTTTCAAATTTTCGCATGTTTATGTTTTACGGAGAATCCATCGACTATTTGTAATCGAATTTCCCGAGGTTAAGATAAATAAGTAATTTATTTTAAGAGTTTATTAGTAAAAAAAAGGTATAACCTAATTATGACTTTTAGGTAAAAATTATCACTTGGGTGTTACGTAACTTTTAAGGTGGGAAGGGGGGTACAGCAAAATGTTGCGGCGCGTAACATAGGGGGAATGGGATCAAAAATCTTCAAACATTGCGTTACGTTATAATTGAACGGCCCCTTAGGCGTGAAAGCGTAAAAAAACAAACAAACTCAATTTCGCATTTATAATATTAGTATGATAGTATGAAGTATTATGATTATCATAATATTGATTTTATTAGACTTTGTATCGGTAATATTAGCATGAGCGGTTCTGGGTAACTGACAGCGGGTGTCGGACCATGGGTGATATGCGGCGGCGTGGCGCGGCGCGGCGCAGCGCAGTGGGTCAGGCGAAGCATCACGAGCGGACCTTGCAATGTCGCGGCGTGACGCTCAGCTGACGGGCTACCCGCCGCCGCCGCCGCCGCGCCAACGTCACCGCCGCTGCACCACGCCACGCCGCGCCGCCCTGCGTTCATTGCCTTTGCGGCAGCGAGTGTGAGTGGATGTCTGGATGCCGCAATTATTACATCGTTACTTCGATTAACAATTTTCACACATATTTCCTTAAGTTCCGATGACAAACCTAAATGTGTTAAATTATGTGAATAGCTTGCATAATTTGTTATTATTGTGAGTGCGACTTGTGTTAGTTCATTTAGTTAATACTAGAGTGCTGTGACGACCGGTGCGAAAGGTCGGGCTGTGTAAAAATAACTGCGGAACCGGGCGGCTAAACGGTGGAATGAGGTTTGACGGCACATTGTAGCCAAGGCGGGGCAAAGTCGTGTGCGCCATGTTATAATTTCCCTTCGCATTTAATGTGCAAACCGACTGACTGAACACTGCATTGTGTGTACTTCTCTTTCTCTCAATGCTAAATAAAGCTTACAGTGCAAGGAGACAACCTCTACACACCTCAAAGTTTTTTTCTATCACTGATTATTCTATTTATTGGAACATGTAATGTAATAGAGAAACAAAACAAAAATGTTCGTTAATAAAATAATATTTTTTTTTAAATTAAATATACAATATAACCATAATCGTTTATCTTGTATACTGATTAAGAATAGTTTAATTTGATTTAATTACGTGATAGAATTACCGTTGACTGTAGAATTTGCTATGAACGAGTCTAATTAACAAAAAAAAAAAGAAATGTTATTAACATAATAAACGAATCGGCAACGGCTGTTACAAAATTATTTAATATTTAGGTGCTTTGGAGTCATTACTTTGTGTTATTCAATTGTGCAAAAACACTTTTTCGATATTTTTTTTCATACTGGATTTTATAGATATTACAACAATAAATTGATGAGTAAAGGAAGAAGAGCGGGGAGTATCGCTTATGTCGGTGACCCCGCGGCATCATTGCCTGTTTCGACGCCGGCTAATTTTCCTGGTTCATTTCATTTGTATATAAAGAATTTACTACATACACAGTCTACTATATTTTTTCATTTTTAAAATAGCCCATTTAATAAAATAGATTATTTAGTTATTAGTTCCGGATTCTAACACTTCAAACGTCTTTAACAAAGATGAAGAAATTAAATCTCATACGAATAAGCACCTTCAATAAACGAACATACCTACACAATAATTGCTTTAAATAACACAGGTGCTTCACTATTAGGTACGAAAATGCTCTAGTTGTTATTTCGTGAGGCCGCTATTTATAGGACTGTTTACACTACGCGCTGTTGCACGAACACAACGTTCAGCGATAATAATGTTCTTTATTCAGTTAACTGAACTGATAAACGTCACACGAATTGTAGGCGGTTGCTTAACATTTATCATCGTAAAATAAAATAATTGGAGGCGGCCTAAAACAGTACTATTAGCGTCATAACATTTTTTTATCACCACGATTATTAAAATTAATAATGTCAAAAAGCTGATCACAGTGGTCTGATCGATGCCAAAGTAACAATACATACGGGCTTATTTGAAGATCGTTCAAATCTTTACGAATCATTCTCTACGTAATAACATTCTGTGGTAAACTCTGTTATGTTACAATAACGAAAAATATTAGTTGGCATTTAGAAATAAAAATATGTTCGTTGAACATGATTCATAACATTTTCTTAATATAGGTAACTCACCATTTTGTATTCCGGCGTCCGCCGAGTTTCTACTAGTATCTCCCTTGCGCTGACCTGTAAACACGCGATCAATGCGCTCAATGTAAACCGGCCTATTAGAAAACGTCTCCCCACTATTGTAAACTGCTAGTTTACCATTTATAACATCGATTTACACCAAGCGCAGGCCAAATACTATTTTAACATATTTTACAATTAGAAAAAAACAAACTACACCGACTATATACTTTTCTTGGAATATCATATGATACTGGCTTTGGCGATCTTTCCAGTGTGGCAGAACGGTAATAATTCATCATTACTATAAATTTTCAAATATTTGTCTAGATTGAGTTTGGCGAACTTACAGAAATATGTACATTGATATTTAAAATATTTATAATCCTGATAATATATTAAAATTAATCATAAAATTCTGTCTGTTCACAGGCTATAAATAATAATTTACAGTATGTGTTCCGAATGAAATAAATATTTAAAAATTACAACATATAAGACGTAAATGAGAATTTATCATTAAACACTATCTCCTTTCGAACTAAGATACTTTAGTGACTACTTTAGAGCTTGAACAGAATGTCCTGCCCGACGCGACGTGACCAATAACTCAATTAGTAGTTATTTTTATAATATTATTCATGTCTTGGTGATGTGTGAGTTTACTAAAAATATTTTCCTTCATCGTTAGCATATATATGTCAACTCTAATTGAGGTATATTTTTGACTTATTTCTTTATTTGTAAACACTAAACCATATAAAACAGATTTAGTGCCATTTAGTACTACGCAATAAATTAATCTAGATCATTCATATTCTTATAGTCTTAACTCCTTTGATTTAAATGATATCTTAACTAATTATTTACGTGAAAAACAATGTGTTACAAATGTTATTCATTAAATTTTAATTAACACGAATAAAAATGTAGAATCAACCCATTAAATATTCCGTAGACGAAATAGGAACGATGACTAGCTGGTGAAATTATTATAAATTCAATATCTTGCTAGCCGTATTGAGAGGAAAAATTGTACCGTTTAATAAAGCTATATTAAATTAGAATAAACTATCGAAATGAAACCGTTTTTACAAATACTTTCCTAATTATGTTAAAAGTAACTAAGCTTGGTAATATTAATCACTTTAAGAAGGAGATGAAAAATGTGGTTTTATGTAACCACTGTGTAAACTTGATAATGCAATAAAATTTGATGACTTAATAATCGTAGAGAGAATTTAAAATTATTTGAAACCCAACTAAGTCCCATCCTCAATGACTTGAAACACTACTTGTGCTTATGTTTTACGTACGTAATATTAAAATAAATTAATATTTCATATGCTCCAGATAAATAGTCAATTATAAAATTATTAATCTGAAAATAAGTTAACATTTTGCTTTTATATAAATTACAATATGTTTACATCTTTTTAGTGATCTATCTCTTTTAGTATAATATTTTTTACATGTCACACTCGAATTAACAAATTATCCTGTTAATATATTTCCAATGCTGTAACAACTAAAAACAATCAGATATCGATTTGGCTTTCAAGGATTCAACAACAACTCTTGATGGTCGTCTTTGCTACGTACGTAAAACATTGTTTTAATATATTCTTGCTATATGTTTTTAAATTCTTGCAAACAAAGAAGCAATAAATTCACTAACAAGTTCACTATTAATGATAGTAAATATACTAAATAATATAATGGTAATTAGTCTAGAAGTAGTTATCTATAAGAACTCGAATTAGTATAAATTACCTATTCATTTGCTTTGACAAAATAATCTCTAGAAATTACTAGATAGAACGTAATATTGTACATTTAAGTGAACATTGGGTTTGGAAAATAAATGACTGACCTTGGCACCTATGAAGCGTGCTTCCAGCAGCTCCTGCTTTCGAGGATCCAACGCCGCTTGGAAGTGCTCCATCTTGACGCCAGCACCTGTTATAAAATTGTTGTTATACTTCAAGTAAGTTATTACTCCAAGATTCTATTATAAAGTAAGCAGAGTTTTAAAGAATACATGTTAGCACAGACATGCTCTTGTTTATATGTACATAAATTAACATAACTACACACATTAGTTTTTCTCGTATTTGGTAGAAATTTATTTAATCAACGACTGTATGATTTCAATGACACGACACTTTCGCGACCGTACTTGTTCGTATATTTGCAGATTAATTTTATTTAGATCTATATGAAACTTAATAAACAAATACTTCAAATAATTATTCGATGCAATAATATACCAATTACCAACAACAACAAAAGATCAACACACATCAATTTTTGCAAAGAAATCATCATTTGCCGTACTAAACTTAATTCGTATTTCGTGTATGAAAATAAATATAATAATATTTTTATTCCTCGATATAGCTTTCAACGGTTTAGTTGGAAATGAATGGATGAAAAAATGGATATCTCCATAAGTTACCTAAGCGATTGAATAATTATTTCAATAAAAAGATCGTCTTGATAATAATGCAAAATATTAAAAAATGATGGTAAATAGACGCATTTAAAGAACATTTTATATGCTTTAGTCATTTCAAAGCCCGCCTATTTAATCTGTCAATATGTCTTTAAGTCGTCTAAAATTTGGTACTTTTTATGTTTATGTATGTATGTATTGTTTTTATTTACATATATTTCGCCGTAGCGCTTAAACTATTCATGCGATTTTTTTTATTGTTAAGCGTCAATCGATTCATTATAATGGCATGGGTAACATAAGCTACATTTTAACCGACTTCAATAAAAGGAGTCGATTTTACCTTAAAAACCCCGATCTGAAACTACTTGGGCAAGTTGCAAGGTACAAGGGGTGCACTAACAAAAACCGACATTCGGAATACTTTTTATTGCCAAATTATATACCCAAAATAATTAAAATAAACAGTTCAAAAACCAAAACCCGACTAGGTATTGAAAAATCACGTTCCTGAAGGTATGAAACACGATAATATTGTCAAATGAAATTGTAATGTCAAACTAATCAATATTTGTCTGTTAAAAATATAATTAAACGTAATATATTTTAGTTTAATACATATTCATGCTGATGTTCAGCGGATAACCGTGTCCAGTTTAGAAGCGATGATAGCTCAGTGGTAACGTGTACAGACGCTGCGTCAAGGAACGTGGGTTCGAATCTAACTACAATGAGTATGAGCTATCGGTAAAGGAAAACATCGTGATGAAACCATAGCATGGTGGCAGGGTTTTTTCTAATACCCGTCCGGCTAGCTATCACCCTCGAGTTGATAATCTGCCGCCAAATACCTGTAGGTGTGTTCCGGCAATTGCATTTGAGAGCCAGTCCCTCCACTAGGCTTAGCGTGTCCACTAAATTGGGCCACATCGTCATGACGCTAACGGCTAAAGCTATTAAACGTAACAAAAGGTAATGTTTCATTTCCGAATTAAAATTTCGGTAATTAATCAGTATCTTTTGTGTCCGTGGAAACAGTACACGTTATTTATTTAATACGTATCTTCCATATGGAATTTTAAAAAATTAACTGCAATCTCAAATGGTTTAAAAATCAATGACTCAAAAGGCCTTTGTGAAATTTACTTCGATCTTGGATATTATAAATATACTCTGATTATATAGATTCTTAATAATTGTATTTTAGACCTCATGTAAAATTATTTGCCATAAATTATGACACACAGTAATTTTTATAAACTTCCTTCACCTTTCTGTTATTGATGCCATGCAGATTAAGTACTAAGTTTGTCATAACAAAAAACAAGATGCTTAGAACTTGTCTGTTAGCTATTATTATAATAAACTCATGGTTGTAGTTTGGTATAGATGAACTCCTAAAACGATAAAATAACCATTACACCATATTTACTTAATATTCTATTATATCTTTAGCATAAGTAAATAAAAAAATACGAAACAGAAATATTTACTGAGTTATAATTAATTCATTGTCTTCGCGACTTCGTTCGCGTAGGACTAAATACTATTTTATCATTTTTGCCCGTTTTTGCCAATTTTTCAATACAGCCTTGCTCCTAGGTAGCCTTGCCTTGGTAGCATGTTGTTAAATAGCCTAAAGTTTTGATCCAATGATTGCTCTATCAAATACAAATATAATTTTTGAAATCCGACTGGTAGTTCCTAAGATTAGCGCGTTCAAACAACTCTACCACCAATATGAGTAGTGCTGTATTGAAAGCTGTTACAAAAACGGATAAAAATCGCTAAATAATTCTAACTATTTATTTGATAATCGTTTTTTTTTTTTTTTAATAAATTGGAGCGATTTTGAGAACATTTTCAAGTAATCTTCAGATTAGTCCAGCGGTTTAAACTTTCTGCAGAGAAACTCTGAAGCAGTATTTTTATTGACAATATATACATAAGATGCTCCATGGTGTTATATAAACAGTACCCAGAACTGTCGCTGTTCGCCCGGTCCTCCGAGAATGGTGTTGTAGGGGGCACGGCTCCCTGACGTTTCGTCTTGTGGAGGTACTATCTGGACAAGGATGCTTCGGGTGGTATCTGCACAAGATCGTGCGCAAGGAGCCGACCGCCGCCTGCCATGAGTGCGGTGCGGCGGAGGATACTGCGCAGCACACTTTATCTGAATGTGCTGCGTGGTCCGGGCCGCGCCGCGCCCTGGAGGCCGCGGAGAGGGCCCGTGAAGGAGATTTCCACGGGAACCCTCTCCGCCGTAGACGAATTAGCGATCGAAGAGGCCGGTACGCCCGTGCCCTTCTACCGCCTTAAGCCGGACATTGGACTCGCCTCCCATTGCACCAGTCCGGATGACTACAAGGGCAGCTCAATAGGTTGCCCGGATGGGGCCCGGCTTTCCATCAGGCCGAGCCGGTCGCTGGGGTAACGTGGTGATTGCATGCACGAACCTGCGTTGTCCCGGTAAGGCGACAGACGACCGTGGGGTTTTAGTGGGTATTCTAGGCGTTTGACGCCGGGTGACTCCCACATACCCTTCTCAGTCCCCCCCGGGCTGGGAGGGGCGCACGTATAAAAAAAATCCCAGAACTTTATTCGTATGAATTGAATAATGTGTAATGATTGGCTTTAATTTTTTTTATCCAAATTGTTTATTATCAATTTCATTATTATTCAAATATTATTGTTTCATTATTATATTTATTTCATAAGGAAAACCCGAAGGTTTCCTAATAACTTAGTATTTCGATGTCAAGTATCATAGAAATTTATAGACTATTTTACGCATATATAATTTGCGTATAGAACGTTTAAATTTAATATTTCGAACGAAGAAGTCTTGAATGAACAAAAGAATTTGGCCGTCGATCAAAATCAGGTGTCCGAAGTGTATGGACGTGTGGAAAAAATCTCGTATTGAGGTTAATAAAAACTGCAGTCCTACAATACCAATTGGCCCTGGTGAACCAAAAGGAAGGGTTCAGACACATCGGACGCGAAGAAGAAAACGTCAGTCTGGAATACGATACTGATCTACAATATTGTTTATTATTATTATATACCTATATATACCCCGGATCTCGAGAACGCTGTGGATGTGATATCTTAAAAGTGGGAACTAACTACACGAAGGCTCCTCTGGACAGTACCCATCACCGGATGAGCGCCTTGCTAGAGAGGATCTTACATACGTTACTTCGATTAGAATAGCAGGTTTTTATTCTTCATAGTTTTTTATATTCATTATTGTAAAGAAACCTTCGTGTAATATATGTAATTTGTCTCCATTTCGAATTTCATTTCGTTTATTTATTAATATTTTTATCTAAATTATGTGTCCTCGCGACAACTGTATAATTAAAAAACTGTTGTAAACATTACATGATTATATGACCAAATATCTAATAGATATAGATTGAAGATATAGCATCGTAAGAAAACTTTCTGGGAATAGTTTTTATTGTCTGAACGTATGTAACAGAATATATACTAAAACCTGGCCACAGAATACATCCGTAATTTAAAGAAAGAATTATATATGTAAATTAGTTCAATAGTTCTCGAGTTATAAGCAAACTAACAGCCGACATCCGTAGACATCCGAGATAATTTCATAAATATTGGTAAAAAGTTTGACAAAGTTAATCTCTTGTATATATGTAAATTACATATTTTCCATACTAGAAACAAACATAAGTTACTCATGCCATGTTTTAAAACTAAGATCAGTTAAAGTTTTTAGAAAATAGTGGTAGGTTTTATAATAATAATAAGGCCTTTAATCACATATGAACGTTTTGCCGGACAATAAGTACAAGGTCAATATCAAGCTTTTATAATTAATAAACTCAAATGAGGTTTTTTTCGAGTCTTCTAGTTTGAATAGTATGTTTTTCCGACCCTTGGCACTGTTTTAACGATAAAAGATACCTTTTAGGAATCTCAGAAAAAAACACATGCTGTAATTTAAATTTAAGAGTACAATAAATATAGAGTCGTTGTCCAGATGTTTTATTTTATAACAGTTCGAGACAAAAACCAGCTATAGTATTACTATAATTTTAGCGACCCTGACACTTTCATACACAGTGGTCAGAAAAAAAACCGGTCTTTTGGAGGTTAGGACATGTATTTGATTGGGTTGAGATCACTCTACACCAAACGTAAAATCTGGCAATAATGGCACACTTAGGCGTGTCGCGATCCGACATCAGGTAGTATGTATCCAGAAATCAAGCGGCATATGAGATATAACGATGTATCCAATTGGGTCGTAAACACCATGTGCATCGTAATAAACTCGTCATGGCGCCATAACTCTTTTGGTTAGTCAAATTTAGGGATCAGTCAGTGTAGTATATAGGTGTAACAGTGTAAAGAATCTAAACTAAAACAAAATATATGAAAATTAGCAATAAATACAAGAAAACTGTTAACCAGTCCAGACCAGTCAGTCAGTCATTCAAGGCAAGATATATGATTTAACAGGCAACAGGAAAGTCACGAAAATGGACGATTTTTTATATAGTAGTGAGAATACGTTTTTAAACAAGATCGTTTCAAAAAACAATGCGCGGTGTTTATACTGTATTCCATTCATGAAAAATATTTTTAATCACAATGAATAGTAGTTCAACAATGAATATTAGACACGTACATACTTTAAGTTCATACATCTTTCGAGTTTTTGTTTTTGTTTCGGGTTTTCAAATAAAATTGTAAATGATTATTTATCGGGAATAAGAATTATTTCATGACAACTTAGATGGAACGGAGAAAAATCTGAATTTTTAGAATATATATATATATATTATATAATTTAAATTAAAATGGCTGAAACAAGATGAGCGACGAAGTTTCGGCTTCTAGTATTTAGGACAGACAGGAAAATTGCGAGAAGTTAGATAGATACTTCTATGTATAGATACGTATGTATGTTCAATGTACATATCGATCGCCTCCCCGGGCCACTCGCCACTATGATCTCACCTCCATCCATTGCGACTCCCGCACCCCCTTTACACCCCATTCTCTGCCGCAATATCCCTCAGGAGTTTAACAAAAGTCGTTGCCAATTTATACATATACCTAATGTATAGAACGTTACTAATTTATTTAAGAAAGTGAAGAGTTTAGGTCTTTATATTTTGTATCGTAGCTTGATAAGTTTTATCATGAATAACAGCTGTGCTAACATTTAACTATGTGGAAACGCTCGAGGTCATTTTACAATACTCATAATTGCACTGAATTTTGTATTATAACGTAAAGTTTTGTAAATTAATATTTTAGTAATAAATGCAATATTGAAATAATATGAAATTAATGAACTTGAAACTGCTACATTGCTTAAAGCAGTAATACTAAACTGCACTCAGCTGCAAATAAAGAACTGGATAGAACAAAAAAAAAACAAACGAAACGATTAGCGAAAGCTATATGAGGCACATCAATCGACCAGAGTTTGGAAGAATATCGTTTATAAATGACTGAAGAATAACGCCTCGGTACTAAATGCATAGAATCGTGATCTTTTGTCTTATTATGATGATGATTTGGAATTAAAGCATATCAAAGCATACTTTCTATACTGTTTAAGTAGCAAATTTTTTTCATTATTACTTAATGAAGCACACACCCATCAGTAATAATTATTTTGTCTCCACTGCTCGAAAAGTAACACATAATCTTTTATTAAATTATGAATTTTTGTTTAATTAAAAAAGTAAGTACTTAAACATAATTAACAGTGTTTTAGTTACTATTCTGGTTACAAGTTTAAGCTTGAAGCACTCTTTTTTTTTTAGTTTAGTTAACCATATATAGATATGTTACCTATTCACTAATGCGATTTAATTTAAAATTATTAATAACTAAAACCTTAAATATTAATTTATACATAAAAGAAGTTGTATACATTCTCCACGTATATATTCATTATGAAATTATATTTAGATGATAGGTCAGTGGTAGTGTGTACGACTCTGCGTCAGGGACGTGAGTTCGAATCCAACCACTTACAACGAGTTTGAGCTTTCGGTGAAGGAAAACATCATGTGGAAACGATAGCATGAGGGAGGACTTTTTCTAAAGCCCGCCTGGCTAGCAATCACCCTCAAGTTGAAAATCGTCCGCCATATACCACTTGAGAACCAGTTCCTCCACAGGTTTAGCGTGACTACTTGGGCCGTATCGTCACTTAAGATCGGGTGAGATTATGGCCATAACTCTAAATATTAACTATAAAAAAAGAAAAACAAAAAAAAAAGTTGGCTGAATTATATTTCTAAGAGATAAAAATGTCTGTTCGAAATGTTTTGTTTATTTTCCGCGCTCTTTGCCAAACAGGGTTGTACAGGTATTCTAGTTACTACTGACTGCATTCACTGTGCATAGCGGAAGAATATAGTTGTCCATGATCACGGTTTGCCATTATATGTATAGGTACTTAATTTTTCATAATATCTTAAACCATGTTTTGTTTATATTTAAAATGATTTACAGTTGTATTATGTTTTTATTGCTAAGTAATTTGGTACATTTAATTTTATTTCACTGAATATCAAAAAGTTAATTGTTCAATAAATAAATTACATATTATTTTATAAGAAATTATTTACGTGCGAAAAATATATTTTATCTGTACACGGGCATATAAAATATCTATCTATCAATGTTTCCGTGTATTCAAACGTTGTGAATATTGATGTTGTGATAGATTCTTATGTCGCTAATTTTTAATATTTTTTTACGTCAATATGTAAGTACGACCTTTTTTATTATTACAAAGCTTGTCAATTTCATTAACGACAAATAGAGAATAATTGATAGTGCTATGTAGAAACACTATTACATGTAATGAATAACCCTACAATTAATTTGTTTCAATGCACTAACGTAAGTATACGTAGCAATCTAATGTAGAGGCATACAGAAGCTAAAATATAATTCTTCAAATTGTATTGTCGTCTTAAACATCTAAATCATTTAGGTACATTATATACAAATAAATTATGAACCTTTATGACGACTTGATGTCAATGTAGAACTTACTATAGAAGAGACTGTATTTGAAAATACAATATGTTTTTGAAATTTTAATGATTGATACAAAATTAATTTGTAATCATTAAATGCTAGAATCATTAGCTTTATTCGTTTTCGGTGTATAATGGATAATGAATGATATATTTAAGGTGAACTTTAATATCATATGTAAATACTCGTAGTCTAGGTACTAAGTAATCTGTTATGCAAAAAATTAGTTTCAGAAAACACGTTTGAACTGGTATAACTACGTAAAAGGTAACTACTACTATTATAATTATATGCACATAAAGCGTTCTATGTATGGAATTATGGTATTGGTGTATGAGCACAGCGCTAAACGGAAAGCGCAGGCCGCAGACGGTTCACAACCGTCACTGTAGACAGACACCCACCCTTGCAGCGGGAGTTGCGGCGTCCGCGTTCGCTCGGTCGATCGCTCATCGCGAACGACTCCTTGAAATGCATTTTCTAATACCACTCCGTACTCCATCCACATTTACGTGTATCATCTGCACGCCAGAACAATCCGATCACTGTCACCAACGGGTCCTAATTTTTGAACTCTAATACCGTAGAACGGGCTGCGCGCCGCGTCGCAACGCACCGCCTGTCACCCACAGTAATACGCACTCCAAAAGTGCCGCATATTCAATTTGAACAAATCGACGATAGGCACCGACCGCTCCGTGGGCACTAACTAATGCGACAGTCGGCCTCGGGTGCGGACTAGCGTGCGATGCGAACAGCGGTCGCCGCCGCCTCCGCCGCGGGACCGGACCTCGTCTCGGGCTCTCGGGGGCGAGGATGCGGGAATCGGCTTCGGCGCAATACCCGTCACGAAAATAATAGGAACAGTGAGTGCACCTCAGAGGCGCGACGCGACGCGGTCGGTGTGAGCGAGACGCGGATAAACACGAGACTGTTTACTTACAGTGTTCGAGCGCGGGGAGGCACCGCGGGACGAGGGGAGGCGATCTCCTGCAATCCGCACATTGCAATTACATACTGCTTTGTATTCCATCATTTCATTTCATCTTATATATGTATATATATATATATATATAAATTATTAAATATAAATTGTTATTCTTATACAGAAATTAGCACAGACCCTAACAAGAAGACTAGTCGATACACTAATTAATACTCAACTGAAATGCCCTTTTAATCTTAATTATCATTACTATAAACTGTGTGTTATATATGTGTAAAATTAAATATAAATAACATCTAGATCGAGCGTCAAATTGGCATGCTCAATGGTAAAAAGAATAGCACTCGTGTTATAAATAATCGTATACTTATCAATAACATAATCACTATTTACATTTGATTATTATGATGATAAATATACATGTATAATAGAGGTTTTTAACACATTCTAAATATATAAATTTCAATGGTAGTTAAGAAATTTTAACTACATATAATAACCAATCCTTGAGCAAATTTTGATTCCATACAAATTACAATGATTTCATCTCAACGACTTTGTAAACTGTATTATGTATTGTTTTCGTTAAGCGAGTTTCGCATTTAAAAGGATTCCAACTTGAATCGGTAAATATGCGATTCCACACACCAATCGAGGATTTATGTCCGTGTTATTTATAAATATTTTAAATATTATATTGAATGTATAAGACGGCACACGTAATAAGCTGGTTGACAATCAATCGACAATCAGTTCTATGCAGTGAACTGTGGTGACTGCATTCCGAGTTCCCTTCCCCGCTGCCTGCGAACCCTCACTCCTCATCCTTCCGGCGTTTGTCACGTGACGCGACGATTAGCCGCCGAGTGCGCCATAGCGACCAAAATAGAGCGCTCGTACACAATCTCGCATAGTACTCGTGTCGAATAAACTCACACGCCCCTTCAACTGTCTAACGCTTGCCGTGTATGCACGTCCACCGCGAATCTAGAGTTACACCGGTAATGAATGTGGTACATTGCAGTCGTGCCATACTTTTACAAGCAACTTTAAATCTATTCAACCAAAACCTGATTAAAACAAGGCATATGTACATCGATAGAGCACGTTACACATACAACTATTCCGTATATTTTAAGCCCACAGCAGTCGGAGCTATAATATATATTAATATACTAACCTATATATTACGTTATAGCAAGCTGCCAGACGGTGGCTATGCTGTAATATATATTTTTGCACTCATTAGCTCTGCGGCCATCGCTACAGGAGCATGTATTTGTGCTACATTCTTAATAAAGGTGTTCTCACTGATTTAAGATTTAGTTTAGAATTGAACTATGCTTGGATGTAAATTGAATAGCTGCTTTAAAAACACATCTTTAAATCGCTGACTTAAGATTTAGTTTAGAATTTAACTAAGTTTAGATGTGAATTGACCAGCTAAATGGAAGGAATGAAATGGTTGCTGCTGCAAATGGAGTAAGTTGGAAAGAGAAGGAATAATGTCCATCGCTGCGTCTTCGTAGTAAGGTAGGAGAGAGAAAGTTGCCGATTTCGGCACTGTTTGATTTATTTTCGATTGATGCGCGCGAGCGCTACTAAATAATATACACGACGATATAATATAATCCTGTGGTGGGGCTGGCTTTCAAGTGCAACTGCCGAAGCCGTCCTATAGGTATTTGGCGGCAGTGTATATATATATGTATATATATATATAGATATTTATGATAGATATATCTACTTTCACACTAAATCACTGAACTAAAGTTAACATGAAATATAAATAAAGCTAGATCTAAATTGTGTTTAAGCAAAATATTTAGTTATTTACGTATTTACGTGGTCACGTAAAAAAAATATAAGTTATAGCTGCGTCTGTACATCGTATAGTTCCGTATGTTTGGACTTTATGCGTGTACGTATTTAAATTGTTAGAAACGTTCGTTCATAGCCTGAATCGGATAATAACATGATTAAAGTGAATATATAGGGTTGTTCATATGATTGATGGTAGTCTTGTTAGGTTATAGTTACAAGGAACAAAATATATAAATGACATTATCCACACAACAGCAAACAAATTTATAAAAACTGCATAGGATGTTCAAGTCAGATGTTTGTTGTTATTCATTTGTTTAAATTATTTATAACATCACAGGCTCAACAACGATTTGACTAAAAGCAATACGGGAAATTTAGGTTTACCGTAGGGATTTCAGTAGGTAATTCTGGTTCACATCAGATTGAGTACCAGATACCTCTCCCGTAACCTGCCCAGTCAAATACGGAATGAAAATACGTGGATATACATGTATAAACATAGAGTAGTAAGTTAAGTTTTCTACCATTATATGCTTTGTAGCTTACGCCAGGCAATACGTTACTATTTTAATGTCGATTAAGTTAAACGAATAAAATAAAAGGAGTAAGATTACAAAAAAAATGCACAATATTTAAATTAAAAATAGTCGGTTATTTATTTATTTATTATTTACACTTTATATTTGTTACAATGGCGGTGCAGATGGTAGCCTTAAGGTGGTGCAGAGATAAAAGACGTTAGGTGTAAAGCAAACAACAAATGAAAGAAAAAAACTATCTACTAGAATACTAAGACTAACTATGATACATATAGAAACTATGTATATATAAGGAAATACAATTAATAATATACTATTAAATTTTATACATAAATACTAATATATAAATATAATAAATACAAATAAATAATTATGTCAATACTCGTGAAACAATGAAGAAGTTTAATGAACTATATCTGCTAAAAGAGTCTTATAAAACTGACGTAGCTTGGCTTTGAAGCTCAAGCGATTAGTCGACATCCTGATATCTAGTAGAAGCGCGTTCCATAGAAGAATAGATTGGACATAGAAAGAAGAGTGTACAAGACCAGAAGTATGAGCTGGACAATGTAGGAGACGATTATCTGAAGAACGTAGATTTAAACAGTGATTAGAACATAAGAACTGAAGATGTGGAGATAAGTAGGAGGGTGCATCGGGGGAAAATAGAAGAGAATAGAGTGTTGTCAATGCTCGCATGTTGCGAGGCTGGCGTATGAGTAACCAATTTAACTCTAAACGTAGGCGCGATACGTGATCACATTTGCGAAGATTATAGACGAATCTAATGCAATTATTGAGTAATCGATCGAGTTTGTTCAGCAGGCCCGCATTCAAGTCGTAATAACACACATCACCATAATCGATGATTGGGAAGATCAAGGTCTGCACAAGAGTTGCTTTGGTTTTAACGGGAAGAAAGTTTTTGAAGCGGTAGAGAGATCTAAGGGTTCCAGTAACTTTCCGACTAACATTGGAAACTTGAGTTCTCCAATCCAAAGCAGAATCGATGTGTATACCTAGATATTTAACAACAGAGCTAAATGGAATTACAGAGCCATAAAACATAATCCGGGGCAGTGTATGAAAGTCTATTCTGGTTGTCATACGTGGGCTCCCTATAATAATAGCTTGACAATTAGAAGGATTAACTGATAAGTAGTCTGATAAGTAGAGATTATGCCACCCTGAGGAACACCAGCATCGAACCTGTACCAATTAGACATAGAACCATCGACGTCAACTAGTTGTGTTTGTCCCTGAAGATAAGAGGCAAACCAACGCCGTGCCTCAGAAGAGATTTTAAAGTGGGACAGAACAGCTAGAAGAATATCATGGCAGACAGCATTGAAAGCATTAGGAAAGTCTATTAAGACCCTACCACGGTAATCATTTTATTTTCAACTCCTGTCCTGATATCGCCAGTCACTTTAAGTAAGGCTGAAACAGTGCTATGCCCGGGCCTGAAGCCTGATTGTAATGGACTCAGCATATTATTACCATGTACAAAAAAATATAGTTATGCTATATAGCTTGTGCACACATGCTTCGAGCACTTTAGAAAGTAAAGGAAGAATAGATATGGGTCGGAAGTGACTCGGAAGGGAAGGGTTGTCAATTTTGGGTAACGGTCGGACATAGGCTTTACTCTATATTGAGAGAAAACCTCCAGAAGAAAGAGAAAACGTTTAACGTCAGAACTAACAACAGTTGACAGTGTTGTTAACTTTTTATAGTTTACTATTCTATAAGCTATAGTTTTAGATATAATGTGACATGCAAATTTATGTTTTTTCCTTTTTAATAACTGGAAACGAAATATTAGTAAATATTATTTGTTATTCGCGATGGTAAATTCTTAAAGGCGTTTCTTTCACGTTTGAAATCATTCAAATATAACAAATGACGTGTCAATGGCACGTAGAAATGATAGGCTATTATAAATTAACTTAAGAGCTGCCTTCGTAATTAATCGTTCCCATTAATGTATACAGTTGAAGCTGGAAATCTTAACGTAATAGATTGCACATTAAAAAGTTACACGAATAATTAGTAAATTAAAATAGTAGTAATTTTACAAACATAATACTATACCATGAAAATAAAATACACCCTTGGCAGAAAATAAAGAAAGCGTTACGTCATAATAAATAAAATTTTGAAAATATAATAAGGAAGCGTGCTTGCAGACCATAATTATAATGATAAAAAGAACGGCAGTAGTCACTGCAAACCATTGCTGCCAAGTATATTTAGATAAATCTACAGTACTGAAATCGGTCACTTATAGAATGGTATCATTGAAAAATAAATTGGAACGCTTAACGTGCTAGTAAGTGCGTGTGTCAAACCACACCCAACAGATTGCAACACAAAGTGTGAGCACTGCTTACAAAAACACGAATCCTGCATACTATTATTACACAAATGGAAAATTCTTAATTATCCAGCTGTTAATGGTGAACAGACTGTGCAATCTGTTGATTATTACCTCAAGGACAAAAAACTTTCTAAACTTATTGATTGAATTATTAAAACCACGAAGAATATAGACTTGTGTATTAATTTACTGTATTGTATTTATGTTCCGGCAGCTGCACTTGAGAGCGAGTTCCTCCACAGGTTTAGCGTGTCTACCAACTTGGGCCGTATTATCACTTAAGATCAGGTGAGATTATGGCCATAACGCAAAACTTAACTATATAAAAAAAAGGACAGACTTAGCTATTTAGATTTCCGAGTATATTGTATCATCCGAGATTCAATTGACATGAAAAACTTTATACACAATTACAAATATATTATACAATATATAACAGATACATCTATACATACTGACCCTTTTAACTGTTGCTTTGGTGAGTATAAAATTATATGTTTTAGTGATTCTACCATGTTCAAACCTTGCAGAAGGTGACTTATACTGTGATTGCAGACCGGATAGCAAATGTATTTTTAAGAAAATGTTATACTATCGATTTCAGTGCGACTTTTGAAACCGTCTCAACTGGCGAAAATGTATTTTCAAAACTCGGAATAAAACTGACTATACATCATAGCTTCTGAACTTCTACCTATATCTGCAATGTAAAAAAATGTTGATAAAACTACACTGTACCAATCTTAAGTTTTCTATCACTAAACAGTGTTTTAAGAAATGCGTTCATGTTTTACCGTACCTTCTCTATAAAATCGTAATCCATTATTATTTACTGGAAAATAAATTAAAAATTTTGTATATAAAGAAAAATTTGTATAATTATGAAAACTCGCACTTCAAGTGAATTCGGAGATGCTAGCTCACTTAATAAAATAGAAAAGGAATGTATTCAATGGACAGAATTGGTGGCGGCATCGATGCGCCGTACAGTATTTGCAACGGATGCAGCGAAATGTAGAGTTCATTAACCTTAACTCAGCCTGGTTTCACTCACATTATAAACGCCCAGTTCAGTGGCCCTATTTATAAGTTACTATGGTACTTTTCATCGTAACTAATGCAAAATAATTATTTAGTCAAATCAAAAACACAACATCTAAAAAGCATTTGGATCTAAATAATACGATATGCAAACGTAAATATCTGAATAATATAATTTCAAGAGTCAATTCATCAACTAACGTCAATTTTGTTTAAAGTCTAAACTCTATATCAAAGTATTAACTGGTTTTCAAGCTTTTATAGGTGAATCAAATAAGTGTCTTAATAAATCGAACATTCAAGTCACATACCTAACAAGCTTCTGTTTAAAGAAATTGAAACAACGCAATTTACTCAACAATCAATAAATCACAATGAAAATTAAATTTAAAGACAAACAATTTCAATCAGCATTACTATCTTATTAATCTCTTTTTACAACAATCATTTTACGATTTAAAAAGCTTAATTTCTTAACACAACTCTGTTAATACATTATATCTAAATATATGTACAATTATGTAGTGAAAGCTATAAAGCATAATCTTTGACGTCTCATTTTACAAACGTAGTAGGGACAAGTACGCGATTTACTTTTTTTTTTTTAAATAATATCTGGGCACAACGTTTGCTAAGGTAAAAGGCATATAAGCTGAATGACACAAAAGGAAGTAAATTTTTAGTATTTAATCATTTAATTAAATATTAATATGGTCCCAAAATCGAAAATTTACATAACATTTATTTTAGCATGCTAACTCAAACGGCGTAAACGGGCTAGTTTTCATATTAGAAGTTCATGTTATCTCAATAACTATGGTAACGGTATTTTCAGTTTATTGTCAGGAGGGTATTGTATAAGTGGTGCGAAAATTATGCACGGGTTTTGACAATCCTTCATATAGTTCGTCACAATCCGTCAAGGTCACATCAATGCGCATGTGCGGTTACTTGGTTGTTAAAGATTTTTCATGCTTTTTACTAAAGCAATCTCTGATATGACATCAAATGATAATATGTCAACGAATTCTAACAGATATATAAAAATATTTTTGAGCTATGACCAATAATTATACGATGAAATATTTTTTTAATAATAATTCACACGTTCACGCATTGATTACTATTATGGATGAAAATATTTAGGCAAATATCTATTTCGATCGTGTTACAAAGAAATGCAGGTGTACGTCGCTGCCTCCATCGATCCACGTCTTATATACGCCTTTCTTTTTACATACTCCCCGCGTTCTATGTGGGGATTCAACCGCGATGCGTCAACTGATGCAAGGTACATGCCCTCCTACCGCACCTTACCTTCCCCACTTCACGTAACAAGCCTCCGATCTCAACAGAAACGCCACTTTTGGCGAGGTATTCTATACCGAATAAAAATTTAGAATAACGCCTATTTTTGTAAGGAGAAGCAGTAGCTTTGTATGTCATTATATGTAAATGCCTAATGTAACAACAATCCTTGAAATGTTATGATAATTTAGGTTATTTTTAATTTAAATTTATAATAATGTATTTTTTTTTAATTCATAATCAATATGTACTTTGTTTATTATGTTATGCTCATGCATAAAATATTTTATTTTAATTTATTGCGAGTCTGTCCCTTTATACGCCACATAGCTCTGAAACTACAGGACAGATTTTAATTAAGGTTGACACGGTGATAACTTATACTTAAGATACTTTATATCCCCTAAATAGAAGGGTTTCTCAGGAAAAGGAAATAAAAACATAAATTTTGTAGGAAATTATCCTCTTGATTTGAAGCTGACATATAACTAAAAATATAAGCTATGTTTTATCTCCCTATGGTTAATATAGTGCTACGCAATAGCTTGTCGAAGACAAGATTTTTGAACATCGCAAACTCCAATGACACAACAAGTTTGGTTCAAAACCCATTCGTGTCTGCCTGTTTTGCCTTTAAACATTTCTTGGTTTGAAATTATTATTAAGTGTCTATGGTATGATATATAACTATTCTGTTAAATTAGTCGTGAAAATCTGTCTTCCATAACTCCACGTAAAAAAGACGAACTTGGGAAGCCGTTAGTCATCCACTATAAGAAAACATTGTAATAATGACTATGTGAATATACTCTAATAGGTACATTTATTCTTTGTGATGGTGACAGTTACAATTGTGTAATTAAATAAAACAACATTGAAATATGTACAGTAAGTTTTATATTTTGTAGTAAATTAATTACTTTGCACACTATAATATGATTGAATTTTAATAGTTTATATATAAAAGTCCTGATAATACTAGTTAAATTTAGCATTAAAATACCATGTCATCCAAAAATAGGTCCCACAATTATATAAAACATAAATCCGTTTCATCTGAGTAAAGTCGCGGGTACAGCTGGTATACTTAATATTTAAAAATGGGAGTGCTTTTTGATTTATTTATGTACTTATGTATTTTCACCGTTGTACACATTTTTTAATATTTTCGTATATATTTTTAAGTAAATAAAGTTGCACATAGAATACACAATTGAGCACCGAAACTTTACGTCTTCGGTTTTTTTAGTAACTTTAAAGAAATGGCATCCCTTTAAGAAAGTAAATCATAAATTCCAATTTGGATTAATATTGTAAGGAATGATATGAAAATAGCGAATATAATATTTTACTAGTGAGGATTTAAACTACTATTAAGACTATTAACATTTGCAATATTTTTATGCTAATCAGTGCAGTCATATCATTTTGGTATAAGGTACCAACAGTTGAGATAACAGGGGCATTAGAGCCATGTTGCCGACCTAGGAACAAGTTTTAATAAAGTTTTAAGTACTTTGTTTCTTTCATATTTTTCTATTAAAATATCTTACATTTCGTATAAAGTTACTGGTCGTTAAGCCGAGCGGCGAAGAAGAGGCGTGCCGCACCAACTAAATGAAAAAAAAAATAACGTGAAAAATATAAATAAAGATACACATCTGTTTCTCATACATATCATTCACATCAATAAAATGTCAAAATTTGATAAAAGAATGTTAAAATTTAATAAGTGTAACTTATTAAATTGTATAATAATTTAATTCTAATACCATTATATATGAGATATATATAGTTTTATCTTAATCTGCCTCTTGTTTTTATCACGATTGTCATGAAAAGTAGAGTAGAACTATGTCGCAAAATGTTTGCGTCGTAGAAACGATTCGAACGAGTCTTTAATTTAAAAACAACGTCTTTGCTATATATTTGCTATATTATTATTTTGTTGTGGGGTAATAAATACATATAAACTAGGATAAATAATTTTATGGGATTATGATATCGAGAAAAATGTCGTGTAAAATATCATTGACTGTTTTTGTATTGACTACTAGACTTTACAAGAGACTATATGTCTGTAAACAATATAGATTTCATATAACTAAAATGACGTCAATATTTGAATTACGAGTCTCTAAACACTGAGCAGGGCAACACTTTTGCAAGATACATTAAAAACTCAGGTAACTTTATACTTACCAATTGTGAATTCTTATTTCAATTCAAAAATTAATGTTTTCTGAAACGGCCTAATGCTGTGATAACATATTCTTTGTCTTTAATTGGTAAACGTCTACAGCGGCCTTTTTTTCACAATAAAGATTATAATGTAGGTCATACATATTCTAGAACAATGAAGAGTATTTATAAGAGGGTGGAGTTTGTTACCGATACTCAATCAATACAAAGAGCGAAAAATATGTCGTACGGTAAGTAACTTTAAGCAGGCGCGGTAGCACATTCGCTGGTCTGGACTGGAATGACCTCGAATCCTTATTGATCTGGTGACGGCTTGTCTGTGACGTCACTGTCACGTGACCTTTCTAGCAACTTTAGAAGATGTATATGCATGCTACACCTTTAAAATAAAATGGCAGCCACGCACAATTACCTCAAAAGTATTAAAAAAAATAATATTACTACAACGAGTCATAACATTGCGCTTAAATTCGTAATGGAAATTAATATGACAGATTTATAATGTTCACGTTATAAATTTATTGCAATTTCAGCAAACATGTATTCTGTTACAATGACAAGACGTCCGCAACACTAACAAAGATGCTAAACGTCGTACTCCTAATGACAAGATGGCTCAAAGATATTATCAATATACTGAAGGTTTATATTGTGTGATGAATATTGAGAGACATTATATGAGAATAGACCGAGGAAGGTAGCAATCAGGATAACAAGCAGTAGGCTCGAACAGGCGATAACTGCGAGCGTTTTTATTTAACATTCATCTGTTTCTGCACGTTATCGAGTATAAATAACAATTAGATATATTCAATCAGCGTAATATTTAAGTACAAACTGGTAAACTGTACAATTTGCTAAAATAATGACATATTAACATGTAAATTAGGTCCTAATATATTTATCATGTCACTGATAGCTTTGGTTTTTGCATTATAACGCAGCCATTATAACTGAATTATAACTCACATTGTGGTAGATGTGTAACGTATTATGATTTGGAATAACTGTAATACTATCCACACCAAAAACTTACCTGGGCATAACACCTTCTCCGTCATGCCTACGGGTCCAATAAGCTCTTCTTAGAATCCTGCGGACAATGAATTAACAATAAGCACCATTTCATCAATAGAACAACGAATAAAAAATAAGTATAAATAAAATTCATACAAAAAAAACGTATAAAACACTATGTTTGTTAATTGATGAAACCGTACTTATTGCGATAATCCCTATCTTCCCAAAAAGGGTAAACAATTTGGCTTAACTACACTTATCGTAACTATACCCACTTTTTATAAAACAAAATAATTCAAAATTATAAAATAATAAGTTTCCTTTAAATGTTTTGAAATATACACTATACATAGACGAAACATTTATGAAGTCTTAAAGTTGAGTCACGTGACGATCAGTAATGGAAGTCTACAAGTAAATTGTGTACGATTAATTGAATAAGGAATAAGAATTCATCTTCAAAGAGTATTTTATAGAAGTTAGTTGAACCACATTCGTGTTCTTATTAATGAATACATAGTTTGGCCATAAGTTTTGTTACTAATGAAAATTCACTTATTTTTTATAATATATACTTACATATTTATTGTTATCTCTATTGAAGATTTTCTATTTTTCATTATATCTATATTTATTCTAGAATATTTCTATTCGAAATGACCACCTTTGGGTTTGATACAGGCTTTAAATCGGTCTGGCCATAAATGTAAGTTTACGCATTGTTTTAATGGAAAACTTAGCTACTTACTAAATTACTGAGATTTTTTCAGAGAATTAATGTACGCAGATTGTTTAGAGCAGGCTATATCCTTTAAAACCGACCATAACTTGAAATCCAAAGCATTCAGATCTGAGCTTATACTTAGCTTATGACCAGCTGCAGTCTTGTTGGAAGGTTCACAATTCATTTTTACGTGTATTGCTTAGAGGGCTCACAACACGAGTAAAACAAACTTTGACACATTGTAGCCGAAGTCGTTATTCCTTTTTATAAAATGTTTTTATCCGTAACGAGAATACTTTTGTGGCTTTTAACCGCGTACCGGGACAGGAAGCATTTTATTCGATATACTTTATTTAACTATGGGGATTGACATTGAACATGTTATATCGACGATTTGAACCGAATCACAAGTCTTGTTTGAACCATAGCAGATCTATATTTATCGCAATGAAGTTTACAAATTTCAGCCTTTACACTCTTTGTAGTTCTGATAGTACGCGGCCGCCTCGATATTATACGATTTTCGAAAAAAGAAAGCGTTAATAGTAGGTGTAGTAAAAATAAATTCATTATTTTTGTAATAATCATAGTTGATCTTAGTACTACATAAGTATGTTTCTCGTGTTGTATAAGTGTGATTGGATGACGCTTGATGGCGTTAAAAAGATAATATTTCGTACTGAAAAACCTCTGAGACAGTTTTGTGATTGCTTGATTTGAAAGCGCGTCAAAAATGAACACCAGTAAAGAAAAATAAATCATATTTTACAGTTTTTCTTCGAAAATGGCGAAAACGCGGCTAAATATGTCCACAGTGTATATGACCTTGATACAGTAACAGTCAGTCATGCACCATTTAGGTTTCGTCCAATTTTTTGATATCAAAGATGCAACACGCTTTGGAAATCAAATTGTCGCATATGTCGATGGATATCGATATGGAAGCGATGATAGCTCAGTGGTAGTGTGTACGACTTCGCGTCAAGGGACGTAAGTTCGAATCCAAGCACCTACAATAAGCTTGAGCTTTAGGTGAAGGAAAACATCGTGAGGAAACCATTGCATAGTGGTAGGGCTTTTTCTAATGGCCGTCTTGGTAGCTACCACCCTCAAATTGTAAACCTGCCGCCAAATACCAATAGGTGTGTTCCGGCAGCTGCACTTGAGAGCCAGTTCCTCCACAGGTTTAGCGTGACTACCAACTTGGACCGTATCGTCACTTAAGATCAGGTGAGATTATGGCCATAACGCTATAAACCTTAAGTATAAAAAAATGTCGACAGAATAATGGATTTTGTGGAGTCAGACGTTCATATCAGCACTGTTTCAATTGCCTAGATAAACATTGCCTAAAAACGTTTGAAATCATGTCAAAAAGGCTGCTTGCCATATGCGAATCGAATCGACTTAATATTGACCCATTTGTGAAAGAAATGGTGACAGATGACGAAAAATGAGTCACTTACAAAAATGTCAAACGAAAACGGTCTTGGTCGAATCGTAGTGAGTCGACGCAAACGGTGGCTAAGCTAGGATTGACGGTTAGGAGAATTTTGCTGTGTTTGGTGGTAGAGAATCATCTACTACAAGCTGTTTCCCTTTGAAGGAAAAAATCGCTTTGACCAAGAGTTGTGTTCCATCATAATAATGCCTGGCCACAAATATCAATAGTGGCTCACCAAAAGCACTGGGAGATGGGTTGGAAGGTTCTATGAATCCATATTATATTCCGGGCCTGGCACTAATTGGTCCTGTTCCTGACTATGATGAATAAGTTTCTGGTGAAAAATTCACCACCACAAAAACTTGTGAAAAATCTCTGTTTCTTGCTATATACGGACGAAGGTTTCTACAAGAGAGGCATAATGAAATGGCAACAAGTTATTGTAGGAAACCGTGCATATTTGTCCCAAATCGGCTCATTCTATATCAAATAAGGAAACATTAATTTTAAGGATAAATTGTATGTAAAAATAATTGATTTTTTTTTACTACACCTATTATATCCGTATAGAGTGCTATACAAACTTGCTGTATTATTCCTACTTATTGTAAGGCTAATCACTACAATTCGTTGTTTTTAACATCTCATTATACATTATAATTTAATATTCATCTTAAAGAAAACATGTGTAACCGCGGGTAACCGTTATATTAGTAATATACTCAACGCTTTCCAATTTTGAACACAGAAAAAATAAAAATCCTTGTGATTTTATAGCTATTACAATAATTATGACCAAACTAGATTAAGTATCATATACTATTGTAAGCTGTTAATTAACGATACCACTACGATGGTGACTACCTATTTCTTTTTATCAGTCAAAAACAAATATTATTTACTGCAGATAATTAAGTGTACCATAACAATAATTATTCATCATAAACAGAGGTAAAATGTATTTTATATAAAAAAACTAAATCATTTTCATGGTAGTGAATATGTTGCTAGCCAGGAAATATTGAAAACAGGTTGTATTCATAGAGTGAGGATATATAGGTTCTGTCTTTATTGGTGATTATTTGGTGTGCTGGTGGATTGAGAAAGGTTTTTACTTTATCAGGAGACCTGTCGTTAGCTTTTTGCACAGATGCCAAATTGATTGGCCGTACGTTTGACCGAATTTTTTCTATGCTACCGCTTCTTGAAAGTACATAATATTAAAAAAAGTTGCAAGACTGCGTGAATCCTATCCACTAAATTTTTAACAGCCACTTTCGGAGTTCATTTCAACAAAACGGAAATAATTATTCATTCTCAGACTTACCCAAAAATGAATTATGAATGTCATAGCTCTTAAAATGATCATAATATTAAAATTGAATAGTGTATCTATTTTTATTAGGTTTATACATACATGCATAAAGACGTGCGTTATGTAAGATGATATAATTGAAACAGGCAGAAAGCTCTGGCTTTTGTCACCTGCTAAAACCTGAAGTTTGTCATCTCTTCGACCGCCAAGTTTTATATGTCAATAGCAGCTCTACTAAGCCAATACAACTAATGAAACTACTAGGCCCCATGTAAATTTTAATTGCCCCAAGTAATTGGTATATAAATAATTCATTTACAGATGAAGATTTCAAACAACACCACCAAAACACCACAAAAATAAAGTAATATAGTGACTCGTAAAAATATCATTCAATATTATAAGTATGAGGAAAATTATAACTTTAATTGTACTTTCTGATGCAGTAATACTAGTCCATTATTAAATTGTAAGTTTCATTTCTATACAAATAGATTTTTACCTGACACAAATGTGTTATCTCTCTCTGAGAATTTTAAATGAAGTATTGATATATATACATATCTATACTTTTTCCTATTTAATCCAAAATATTAAATACACTTGATGTTTAATACAAATTGTTTAATCAATATATAATGAATCATATTCTAATATTAATCCTTAACATGATGTAGGGCATAAATATTTATAAGGGAAATTGACTATAAACTTCAGGTTCAAGTGCTTTTGTTGTAAATTTTAAGTATTCATAGAATATAAATAGGTTTTTATATATATCAAAGAAATGTTTATTTATACATATTTACAAATATTTATAGTTTTTTATCCCGGTGATCCTAGCTAGAACAAAGGTAAATTTTAATTTCAATGGTGTTTTAAAAGTAAAAACAAAAATATTGTTCTTAAGAAAGCATAGTAAGAAATGTATGTATTCATAAATTGGCAGTTATTTAATTTAAGGAAAAACTAGATGTATTTTACATAAAAAAAGATAATAGTTTTTTATTCCATAAAATGTTTATAATATTAAAAACTTAAAAATTGTTCCACCATTTTAAAACATTACTCAAAGTATTTCTTAAGAGAAAACTTCTAAACATGTCCCACTTAACCTTGGTAGATCAGCACTGTCAAAAGTGTAGTTGAGGGGTCCAGATTCGCTAGTTGCTCTTTGAATTCCCTATCTTAATGTAAGTTAAGCTTAGAAGTTCAAAAATATATAAATACAACATTGATTGATTGATTGAATTATCTCAAGTAAAATATGAGGGTGGGTACATGCAGATTGTAAATGAAAGTTTCAATTTGATCCTTTGCGGTCTCACTCCAAAGCACTTACCCTCAGGGTTAAAAATAATTGAAATTATCACATATATGTTAGCTAGATTCTTTAATGAAGGGATACTATTCTATTGGAACATTTTAGAGATAATAACTGGCAGAGAGTATAAGACATGCACAGTAAAAGTAGATGAACCAGAGAGTGAGTTGAGTAAATTGTTGCAAATTCTTAGCAGCTAAAGAAGTAAATCTATAAGGATTCTAAAGAATAATTAGTTTAGGGATACCAAAGGATTATTATACAGTACTGGCATTGCTGACTGATTGGTATGTTACCTTGGTTATTGATTTTTTATGTAACTAAATTTAAAAAAGCATATTTCAGGTTGGCATGAAGATAACTAGAATAATGTTTTTATCAATTTTGCTGAAATATTGTACTCATCTAGTGATCATACATTCTATATGAACATATATAGTTTGAAAATTTTGATGTAAAATATATATTTTTTGCAAACATAATTGAAAAAAAATTAATTTTTTCCTTTTATTTATTTTGTGTTCATCTACAATATATAACATAAATTAAAGCTAAGAACTTTTATTTTTTAATATAAGACCAATACAACAGGAGTATCCATCATTCTACTATTTTCGGTGCAACTTTTTTTTACTTGAAGTGGACAAAGAATGACCATGTTTGCTGAAGCAGTGCCTTTTAAATTTCTTAGTAGAATGATTGATTTCAAAGGACACACACCATCCCTGGAGATAGTTGTTGACAATTTCTTTAATGATTTTAATAAGGTAGATCAACAACCAATATCATAAAAAGCTTAGATGTACAACAAGCTATTTGATAAAACATCTGAAATAGATTTTCAACTCAACTCAACTTTTCTCAGGGATCATAATAGTTTTGACTATCAAGACAAAATAGTTACATCTCTCCTAAAATACAAAAATGCCATTGAAATTGAATCAAAACTTCAATTCTATAAACAATTTTTGGTAGGTGCACAGACTAACACAGCTGGGTTGGGTGTGAGAAAAAAAGGGAAGTTGGAGACCAAATGAAATCTTTTCTACGGCAAGATAAACTGACAAATATAAAGTGCATGCAATGAACTTAGAAATGCAAAACAAGTGGGTAACCATAGGTGAGTTCTGTGTCCCGTAAACCCTAAGGTGGCGCACTTTATGGTTGGGCTCCTGCTCTATAAAAAAATGCATTTCAATTCAACCTCTCATAACAGGGAAATTTACTAATGTGTGGTAAAAGTCTCTGAAAAGTCTAGCTATACTTGTGCTGGAGCAATAAACACAGCAAAGCATTTATAAGTAGGATGCAAAGTATTCCTCAATAAGTGTGATCACCACTATAGATTACTTGAAATTATATGTGAAGCCATTCAGTAGCAAGAATCGAAAAAGTTTCAACTATATACAATGTACAGATTAGCTTTGTTAAAGAAGTTCCTAAGAAGAATCCTGATTACTACATCTGACTGGATCATATTAATGGACACATGAAAAGCAATATAAAATCCCAGAAGTTATTGGGCCTTCAATTTTCAGCTCATATATATTGATTTATTCTAGAACAACTAAACACATAGTACTGGTTGTGTTTACTGTATTATGAAAAACAAACATGAGGACCACACTACAAAAACAAATAAATACTATGATCTACTAAATGACTTGAACAGGAATAGCTGTGGTTAATTTTGACACAGTGACTGTTTACTCTAACAAATGAGCATACATTCAGATCATTGCTTCACCAATCTTAGAAAACAACACTATAAATAGGTAATTTTGAGATAATTATACAAAATTGTCATATTTAAAAATACAGATGAATCATTTGCCTAATTTCAAAATAATCAATAAGTTATATTCTTTTAATAAAAGGTAATGAAAATTAAGTAAAATTCACAGATCCTTAATATATATCCCACTTTAAATTCTTAGAAGATTATTATTAATAATTTAAAAATATCAATATAAGTTTTATATTGTTACACATTAAATAAACTATAATATGAATTCTACATACCTAAAATCATCAATATAGATGTGATTATTTATGGTTATAATTATGCTGACCACATTACATTTATGTAAATCAATTGCATTTATGTAAGTAAATGTTAAACTTGACCAATATGAGTAATAAAGAGAAATATAATAGAATTTTCAATACTCAGCAAGATCTTCAAATTCCAGATACATATCCAGATATTGATACAATAATCACAGACAAAATAATACCTCAAAAAAGTGATGACATGTCATGTACATTAAAAGTAGTGTAGTGTTTAATTTGCATTTGAAGTATATTTATGTATGATACATTGTTCATACTCATACATTTATAGAACATATATCCTACTGAAATCACATGTTATGTTACTTTTCCCAACATATTCCATGAACATAACAAAATTTCACAAACTAAACCTTCTCTTAAATTTCTTGTAACAAATATTCACATCATATTATGTCATGTGAGTTGAATTAAGTGATATTGAATAGTATATAAATATAAATATATCAAGCTGTTTGAAATTTTGATGTCACATTGATCAAATAAATTAATGTAAGCTTCACATGCATAACCAAAGTGTAATATAATCCACAAAATTTTATTTTAGTTTATTGTAGCCTTAGATTGTAACATTATTCCCTTGATTTAAATTATATAACCTACTCAAGTCTAAATAATTCTATTTAGATGTATAACAGAAGTCTCAGCTTTCACAGAAAGTAAATAATATCAACATGTTTTTGTTGTATTTTTCTTATTTATTTTGTACGAAACTTCTTAAATGAGAACAGATTTTTAATGATTCTTTAAGAAGAAAATATTTACTTAAAATTTTGAAGTAGTAAAATACAAAATATGTAAAAAAAATATTCTAAGGAATAAAATTTAAACCAGAAAGATATTACCAGCTTAACGAAAGTTATGAAATAGTTCATAACATAATATGTCACTTGAAAACCTTTTTAGGTGACTCATCATCATTCAGAAAACATTTAAAAGAAAATAACATGTTCTACTAGGGGCAGAAAAGAAAATAAAAAATACTCTAACCTCAGAACCGAAGTAGTTTGCACTCATGGTATAAATCAATTTATAATAAAATATCAATAGTCACAAATATAAAAGCACACTAATTATAACGTAGACACAATAGACCAACACAAGTTATCACAAATTTAAAGTTTTTCAGCACCATAGTATGAAAATGGCGACGAAATATTTTAAAACTTGTCAGTTTTTCACCATTATCTTGCACATCAAGTTATAATACAAGTCACCTTAAAATAACTGTAACTATTCACAGAATAATAATAAGAATTAACGAACAAAATATCACAAAAACCGTGATTTGTGTACAAAAATAAATACACTTGAAATATGTATATACACCTCAGTTTTTATGTTCATAAACCACAGAATACTTAATATTTTCAACCAGAGCCATTTTTTTATGGTATAGTTTTTCCCTTTCAATTAGGAAAGGAAAAAGCAAAGGTATCTAAACTATGCAGCCAAGTCAGATATTGTTTTAAATGCAGCCGATACTATCTTCAATTAGGTGGTCACTCTGTTAAAGCTCTCTTGGGAGTTTTTGTGGCAACTAATATATCATGTTCCGAATGATTATTCATAATTCACTTCACTTAAGCTCTTCAGCTACACTATATTACGTAAAATGTCGCCTTAATTTACACAATATAATACTAAGCAATAAAGTATATTAAAATAAAATAAAATTCACAACATGACAGATTAAGATCCCGCTAAAAACTCTCTTAACCAGAGATGTTTTTTGTTTCAATTTATCTCTTCTTTTAAAGCAAAGGAAAAGGTATATAAAACCATGCTGCCAATTTAGACGTTTTTTAATTAAGAGATTAGAGCTTAAATATGGTGCAATGTAACTTCGCAAAAAAAAAAACAAAAACTGATCGGCAGCGACAAATCATTAAAATTTTTAGTCTTTTGACACTTGTGTATTAACAACAAAATGATAAGTTATCTTGCCCTTTTCTGTAGTTATTTACTGGACCACAAAGGTGCCTATCGAATTCAGGAATATTTCAATACGCTTAACATATTTGTCTTGGTATTGCTTAATATATCTATAGATAATAATATTATGTTCACAAAGTTAAAACAGACTTATTAAATAATACTCGTTATTTATCATTGCGAAGGGCTATATATCTTGTTGTAATAAGCACATCAAAAATGAACAACTGGTTAAATTGAAAACAGACAATTTAACCAGTTGTTCATTTTTCAATTAAAGAACTTACTTTATTTATCTCTTTCAACTTGCAAATGCTTATAAAATATAGTTTTGGGGGTTGATGCTGCTCACGTCCGTAGGCTTTACCCTCGAGACCCTACACGTGACCCCTAAGTGGTGCCAGTCGAGCAGCTACGGGGTGGTAGGGCGCTGTGCCCGACTGGGTCGCGACCACCATACACCTAATGTAAAGCCTGTAAGCGTGACTCGTCGCGTTTCTGGTTCAGCCGGTGTATACCCAGTACCTTGGAGACTTTTACTGTGATATGGAGAGGTGGTGAGATTCATTAATTGCTCGTTGCATTGTTGAAATGCACTGACCCGCCGGCCAGGGAGACCTGTAGCAACGGTTGACCGCTGACAGCCTCCGTGAGGGGGCCCCACCACGCCGCGCATAATCTTTGATAGTCTCGTCGTGCCGGTTGGTGACCGGATAGGGATCCTGACGAGCTATTCGGGGGGATACGGGGGCCCTTCCATCCGTCAGATCAGTGCTTCTAAGAGTGCAGCCGAGTTGTCCCCAGTATTGACACGCTTTTATCACCAATCCTACATCTCTGGTGATCTTCCCCGTGTTTGGAGAGAGGCCAACGTGCAACCAATTTCAAAAAAAGGAGACCGTTCAGACCCCAACCGCCCAGTCGCTGTAACCTCAGTGTTGTGCAAAGTTATGGAACGTATATAAATGTCCAACTTGTGCGCCACCTAGAAAATCACCCCCTTATCCATGATCGTCAATACGGCTTGTGACCGAACCGATCAACGGGAGATCTTCTAGCGTATATATTGCACCTTTGGGGGGAAGCAATTGACAAGCATAGCGAGGCTCTGGCCACATCTTTCGATAGGGTCTAGCACCGTGGTCTTCTCTCCGAACTCCCTGCCTTCGGACTCCCCAACAACCTATGCCGATGGATCTCTAGCTTTCTGCATGAGCGCAAATTTCGTGTCCCAGACGACGGGCACAACTTGCAGCTGATGTCAGTAAACGCTGGAGTTCTGCAAGGCTCTGTTTTATCACCCACGTTATTTCTTCTGCATATCAATAATATGCTTCCCCTGACACACATTCATTGCTATGCAGACGATAGCATGGTCCATCGGTGCTATGTCAGTAAGCCTGGCTGTGGACGGGGAGACACAGAAAAGAGACGGAAGGATTTTGTCATTGAACTTAACCAAGTCTTGACCCGCATATCCACATGGGGAGCAAGTAACTTGGTTGAGTTCAATGCAAAGAAAACCCAGGTATGCGCTTTTACTCTAAAAAAATCCCCCATTTCACCCAACCCTACTCTTCAGCACACCCAGCTTGCAATGCGGGACAGCCTAAATATGCTGGGAATGAATATTCGGAGCGACTTAAACCATAAGGACCACATCGAGTATTTCATTCCACAACATTTCGCAGACTCGGAATCCTAAACAGAGTACGACGGTTTTTCCTGCCTGACCATCTGTACCTTCTCTATAAGGCCCTAGTTCGGCCGTGCATGGCATACTGCTCGCACCTCTGGGATGGATCCGCTAAATATCTTATCGATGCCTTAGATAAGCTGCAGAGGCTGACTGTCCTTATTGTAAGTGATACAGCTATCGCCAACACTTTAGAACCGCTTAAATTACGCAGGGATATTACCTCTCTAAGCGTGTTCTACCGCCAGTATCATGGTGAGTGTTCTGAAGAGCTTTTTGAAATGATCCCTTCCTCTCCTTTCCACAACAGGACCACAGGGGCGGGGCTTCAGTGTCACAATTTCACGGTGACACCTATAACATCCAGAACCAAAAGATTTGGCGATTTTTACTTTTGTCACACCGTGAAATTGTGGAACCGTCTTCCTATCAGCGTGTTCCTTCCTTCTTATGATATTGGGTACTTCAAAAGAGGCGTGAAAAGGTACCTAAGCAAGCCAGCATGACAGCCGTGACCGGCAGTGAATTCTGTTCGGTGTCAGTCGCCGCTAATATAGATTGTACTGTACTTACAATCAGGTCCAATGCAGTCACTTTGCTGCGCAAATTAAAAAAAAAAGTTTGTTATCTTTACTTCTACAATTTAAAGCTAGTTTGTATTTATTTATGTTTTTTGGAAACAAAAAAAATTATAATTCCGAAACAGGACAAGATAGGAAAATATTTGTTAGACATATCGTGGCACAGCTAACTGGCACACGAAAGTTGATACTGAGGCAAATTCAAATCTTTATACATGACAACATTTAATAACCAATGACAAGTTTTGAAGCGATGATAGCTCAGTGTTAGTGTGTACGACTTCGCGTCAAGGGTCGTGAGTTTGAATCCAACCACCTACAATGAGCTTGAGCTTTCGGTGAAGGAAAACATCGTGAGGAAACCATAGCATGGTGGTAGGGTTTTTTATAACTCGCGCCTGCTAGCAACCACCCTCAAGTTGAAAAACTGCCGCCAAATACCAACAGGTGTGTTCTGGCAGCTGCAGTTGAGAGCCAGTTCCTCCACAGGTTGAGCGTGTCTACCAACTTGGGCCGTATCATCACTTAAGATCAAGTGAGATTATGGCCATAACGCTTAACCTTAACTATAAAAAAAGTAGTTATCAAACATGGCTGAATGATCTAGATACCTTTGCCTTTTCCTAGGAAAAACTATACCATACACGAAAAAGTTTATGTTAGGGATGTCGGAAGTGAAAAAAAAAGCGATATATCGATGTATCGATATTTAATAAAATATCAATATTGACAAGTCATTTTCCAATGATTTTGAGTTTTTAAAGAAATAGTATATTTTGCTCAACAAATAATATCAATTGTACAATACAAAATGTATAAAAATTGAGGTATTTTTACCAGTATTCCTTTTTATTAGGTAATAATTATAGATACGTCAAAAACTAAAAAGCTGTCATCTAACTTCGAAAACTTTACTTTTGTACTTATTACTTCTGTTTAGATCATATTAGTGTAATAAACACTTACAAAGTAGATTGCGCCGTATGTTCCACTTATATAACAGATCATTAATATTGACTGCGATTAAATTTAAGAGACCTATTCAATCTCGACTCAAGACTCGTATCTTGACACAGGAAAAGCATGCATTGCGGTCTTCTTGGATCTCACAAAAGCATTTGGTACAGTTTCGAAAGACATACTGTTGAGGAAACTAGAGCTGTATGGAATCAGAGGAGTTTCTCTAGAGTAGTTTAGAAGCTATTTGTCAAACAGAACACGGCGGGTCAAAGTGGGAACTCACTTTAGTGATCTAGAAGTTGTGCATTATGGAATTCCATAAGGAAGTATCTTGGGGCCAACATTATTTATTATTATTATTGTATATTATGAAGGATAAAGCATTACCAAAATCAATTTTTATAGCACTCTGCCAAGCGGTTATTACTTATTGCATATCTGTATAGGGCGGCTCATAAACCACTAACATGATAACTTTATAACGAGCCCAAAGGTCCACATTAAAAGTGATGCACTATTTGCCTTTTAGACATCCGACAGAACTAGTCTTTAAGGAAGTATAAGTACTAAGTTTTCATACTTTTCATAGTCTCTGTTACGGTTCGAGAACACAAACAGGTAATAAACTCCTACCAGAATATGTTAAAAAGTAGGTCTTTTAAACTAATCACTCCAATTATTTTGAAGCGATGATAGCTCAGTGGTAGTGTGTACGACTTCACGTCAAGGGACGTGAGTTCGAATCCACCTACAATGAGCTTGAGCTTTCGGTGAAAGAAAATATCGTGAGGAAACCATAGCATTGCGGTAGGGGTTTTTTAACGTCTGGCTGGCTAGCTACACCCTCAAGTTGAAAACCTACAGCCAAATACCAATAGGTGTGTTCCGGCAATTGTACTTGAAAGCCAGTTCCTCCGCAGGTTTAGCGTGTCTACCAACTTGGGCATATCGACACTTAAGACCAGGTGAGATTGTGGCTATTACGCTAACACTTACGTATAAAAAAAAAATTAACACTAGTTTTGCGAAAAAGTTTGGGTTGTTCCTTCACCCGTTCTTGTACAATGAAATATGTAAAGCTTTTAATCTTTACGAAACCAACCTGCTAATAGCAAAGACAGTCATACAGAATTGGCTCAAGGTCTTGCTATACAAAGAAACTGATCATCTTTTGCAAACTGTAAGGTAAATTATTAAATAATATACTGAATTTATATCAATGTCCTATGCATAAAGATTACATTAGTTTCATGTGTTTGTATATAATTAATAATAATAAGCTTATAAAATCAACTTTATTAAAACTTAATGTTTCAATCTTACATTAAGGTATAATTATATATAATACCTAAATAGAATAAACATAATGACGGTATATTGGTTACCAACTACGTTAATTTGTACAAGCGTCTTCTTGTCGTGGCCACCCGCAACACAGGGTTTCCCTAGTGTGGGGGCCACGATTATTAGAACATGTAAAACTTATTTTTGGTAAATAAACTTTTATTTATATATAGCTAATATTTTATTGTATCAGGCAATAATTCGGCAACAGACCAAGTCGAGGTTCAGTCACTAGTGACACCCTTGTGCGAGTTGCCCTGCGGGCTCGAGCGCCTTCCGCACTCGCCCCTCTAGTTCAGGTGAAGCTGTAAAAGCCCCTCAGGCTAACAGTGTAGGTCCTTTCGAAAAAAAATAATTGTATCAGGCAAACCCGTATTTGTCCGGAAGCGAAAGTAAAAAGACGCAATGTAAACAAACTAGTCAACAGACAGACTTTTTTTTTTTTTCGACCTGACTTACGCTGTTAGCCCCAGGGGCTTTGACAGCTTCACCTGAACTAGAGGGGCGAGTGCAACAGACAGACAATTGGGTACCAACGCATAGGAGTGGCTTAGAAAAAAATGGCGGAAAATAGCTTACATTTCTATGTATGTACACACATAAGATATTAGTGATCACAAATACTAATGCAAACACGATAGATTTGTAAGCTATTAATAGTTAAAATTTCAACCACCAAATGCCATGACCCAATTGGTTAGTTCCCAATACAGTTATTTTTTATTTCGTTCGTTCCTATCCTTTACGGTTTTGGATTCTACTGACTTCACTTAGATAAATAAAAAAAATATCGTTTTTGATGCAATTTTCGATATTGAAGATTATGTATCGTAATATCGATACTTTTTCATCAAGCCTAGTTTGTACGTGTTTTTATACATATTTCGATAACTAAAATGAATATAAAAGTAACACAAAGTATACACAGTACAATAATACCGAGCAAAAATTATTGTTTACTATAATTAATCAATTTCAACAAAAACAACAAGGACAGCAATGTATTTTCAACGAAAAACAACAATGTTTGCGTGGTATCAGAATTTATAACTTAGTACGCTTTATGAATCTTGATACTTTTTATATTTGATTTACTCTAACCCTTAATATTTGTTCCTTATAAAAATATCGTATTCAAATTATGGAATGATGTATGATTTGTTTACATATCATTTGAATGTATATGATTTAATAATCATATGAATATGTAATTGAACTCAATATAATTGCATTAAGGCTTGCGTTTGCGTGAGTGTTTCATTCCCCAAGATTGGAAAAAGTGACTGATCATGTTATCTCAGTATAAAACAAGAGATAAAATAACTGAAGAAAAACTTGATGATTTCATAACAAGTATAGGTGAAAGTAATAGTAGTATATCAGATTATTCTGAGATAGAGTATTTATATATTCCAATTTTGATAACGAATTTTAAAATAGACAGTAATTATTTAATACTGTATTTTATTGTGTTTGATAGTTACTTAATACATACATAAATTGATTAATACATATTTTATATAATTAAATTTGCAATTTCAATAGCGTTACTTTCTTTTTGTTGGAATCTAAATATTACTATTTATTTTAAATTTTTCGTAATTTCATAATAAGCTGTGATACTTTATAAGTATCAAAGTAGTTTATTCTTATCAAAATAGGTGATACCAGATGCATTTTTTTTTATTTACCGCGCTTTTTCAGGATTAACTTTTATGTACCGAACTATATGAGGGGTCTGTGAACTGTACCGCTGATATATGTGATGGCTATTTACACATAACGAGATATATATATATTACCTGAACAGCCCTGGCAATGCTGGGGCTGTTATAAAAAAAATTGCGATAAAATATTGCGGTCATTGATCTAAATAAAATAGAGCAGAAATTTTAAGTTGGACAAAGTTACATATCTGTGAAAAATTTCATGAATATCACTCTAGTAGTTTCGTTAATTAGCCCGGACAAACATGGTAACGCGAGATTTTTATACATAACGATATATATACCTATTCTTTAGTGAACGACGTTTCATGACGAACGAACGAACATTTAATGAACGATTTACTAATTGTGAAGAAAACAAACCAAAGTTTTTTAATTTACTCTTTGTCAAGTTTCGGTTATATTAAATATAACCTTATAACCAACTTCACAAATATATGGCTGTTATCGTAAAGAAATTGAAAGTTTTTATTTATGCAGGATAGATCAAACATATACTTGTAAGTATAATGAAGATTGCTGATTCAAATTATTCTACCTTCTTTACTGACTCTTTAAATTACTATTTTGTTTTCATATTTTCTACTTTCAAAATTCTGTTGACTTCATACAGTTTATATAAAAAAAATCCATACACTGCTTTGAAACGTACTTCAACTTCTTATAATTTGACCCAGAAGTACTAATAGCGTTTTCAATTATTTTATAGTACTTTTTATTTAGTATTTATTTAATATTTTATAGTATTAATTATTTTATATAAATAATTTTCGTGATCGTTAATAATTTCCACAATTAATAATTTGTTGTTCATTTTAATTATATTGTTTTGGGTGCGTTCGAGATAGCGACTAAAACGCTGACAACACAGATTTTTCATTCCACTTGATTCATAATAGTGACTTCACAACAGGGATGGCGATTCTTTCTGAAAAACTTTAATTCGTATTGAAATCTAATTAATGATTCCCAAAAAAATCGAGATCCAAACTTTGATTCATCTAAAATCGTTGTGATGCGATTCGCTTTTTGTGTTTATGTTTTCATTACAAAATCAATGATAGAAAACAAAAAGAAACACCAGAAAAGTCGATATTATCATTCTATGTAAGTCAAATATTATTATTTCTATATATGTATGGGTAAAACGTTAAATTATTGTAATATTTTTTTATAAAGAAAGATAAGAATTGAAATTTGATTTTTAAGTTTGAATTATCAATTACTGGACCGATTCAGAGCTGTGAATCGATTTAATAAATTTAATAATTTTTGTCTCCTACAAAATCAATTACGCAATCTCAGATCGCACGTCTACTTCAATATCAGTTCTTAGGGACGTTTTCGCCGCGGCCACAGCGATCGTGGTGGTTTTATTAAATGGTTAAATGTATGTTTTGAGCATTGTGTTCGTTATCGGGAACGCGCTCTTTGAATGATAATAAGGGTGTGTTCCGATATACACTGAGACCACTATTCGTATTCTCACTGGGGAGAAATTTGTTCCGTTATAGCTGACAGTACACTGTCGCAGTAACGTAGGGAAGTATATGACGTCATAAATTGTCGCCATTTTTGTACTGTGAGTATTGGAGCTTTTAAAGTAAGGTACTCTTAGTGCTTTGATCACGTGATCAACAGTGTCCAGACATTTGATAGTTTGTACTTTTGATTATTTGAATATTTGTAAGATACCGGCCATTAAAATGATCATGAAAATTTTCAAAATATTACCTTTATTACAGAGTAAAACCAATACTTTGTATAAAATGAAAGTAATTGAAGAATTAAGCGTATTTCATAAGTTATAAAAAACAGTTAAATAATAAATAAACATACATAACAGTACACTGGACTGCGTTCCGTTTTAAACAGTAAGCAGTAGAACTAATTATAAAGGAACTGTTTTTCAGTATACTGATTGATCCTGATTGAGGTTACACATTACAGTACTGACAGTGTATAATGGAACACACCCTATATGTCAATCAGTGTTATCGAAACTTGTGATTTATCATTATTTCTACCGATATGGCGCCAGTCCTACCGAAATAGCGAATAGATGATAATTCTACCGATTCTCACGGTTCCTTGTTGGCTTACCATTTTGTTTATCTTTTACTGGAAATTCCTAGGTTATATGTGTTACTAGTCATACATAAATACGTAACGAATTTTTTTAGGAGAGTCGTCGAGCAAATTTTTTAGATGTGTACAAATAAGAATTTGTTTTCTTTTTCATTTGTCATCACATAAGGAACCGATTACAAGGTCAAGCTGAAAATTAAAAAAATAATGTATAACTCTATAGAAAAGAATGGGTAGCAGAATATTTAGGCTGGTTACAAGCAGTTCGTAAAGGCGCAAACTATGCATATTGTAAAAGTTTTAATATTACATCATGAAAATATTGTTTTGGGATAACCCAATGATAACACGTAAAGGTTTTCTTTGTTTTTTTTTTCATCTTTTCTATTTTATAACTGACCCATTCACCCGCCACTGTTGAGCTCATATTCTCATATGAAACTCATGAATATAAAATAGGGAAATATCAATCAGTCACTACTCTTTTACATATAAAAGTCTATTAAATGACGATAATTGTTGTGACTTCGAAATAAGTTCAAAAATAACTGCTGCTATGGATAAAATATATGGGTACCAATAGTCCTAAAACTTCTAAAAATTTAATTTCAGTTGTTCGTTTTATTGGTTGTACTAACGAAGACCGTTGTTATATTAAGTTAAAGTATTATTTTACTTTCTAAAGTTTAAAATAAATATATTTATTGATAAATTGCTGTCATTGAAATTTACATAGTTAAGTAGTACGTAGTATTTAATTTTTATGATAAATACCCACTGTTAATATTTTTAATAAAAAATAATTGTAAAATACTAATTCTTAAATTTGAAAATACCGAGATTTGATTTTATATTTCTTTGTTTTCATACCCTACCGATTTTTGGTCCAAATATACCTAATTTAATTGGTAACTCTACCGATTTCGGTTTTTGTCGTTCGAGACCACTGATGTCAATAAATGACTAGTGACGTCAAACATCACTTTTGTACATCACTTAAACGACGTATGATATTGTGTACAACATAAGTCTTTACGTGTTTTATTGTGCGGTTTTCTGGCAGCGAGAATATCGTGTGATTAATTTGAAATGTAATTTTTTAATAATGTCGTTCATAACTGAACCTGTGCTCAATATTATTGTAATCGGCTTTCATCACAAAAAAGGATGTCAGGTGAATATACTGAGTATTTTTGTAAATCAATATCGCTTTACTTGTAAACGTCTTCACGAATATCTCTGAATACAAATAATATATACATGTATATATATTATATGCAGTTTTATTAGGTCCAAATGATTATTGCACGTTTATTTTATTTTTTCTACCATGTTTAGAATTTATTAATTCAGTAGCTTACAATATGTTACTGAAATGTTTTATTAGATTTGATCTTATTTATTGATATTATTTGTTATTTCACATTAACATACCTCTTTTGTGCTATATATAGCTTACAATATCTTATTGAAATGTTTTATTAGACTTGATCTTATTTATTAATATTATTTGTTATTTCACATTAACATACCACTTTTGTGCTATATAATAAAATTATTAAATAGGCAATAGATTGTACATTTGTAAATGTAAGGCTTGCTTTAGTATCCGTCCACACAATTTCATTATAATTTTAATTGGCATATGTAGGTAAGAGGCCACTAAAGTAAATACTAGTAGAATTTTCTATGGAGATTTGTAGTTTCTGTTTAATTAATATTTAAGTTTTATAGGTGACCTACTAGGATAGATCTCCTAACCATATCGTTAGTTATGATAACTATCGTTTTCCAGCCCAAAAAATTTACGTTTTAAAGAATTAGAAAGAGACAACTTGGTAGTTATATCTCCTTTTAACGCGTGTGTCATTCCAGACCTAAAAATATTATGCTATCATTATGGTTGACAGTCTGATTCAGAGCAATCTAACTTAGATACATTAGGTCAGAAAAAGAGCTCCCGTCTTAACTTTCTTGGATAGTTTTTTTATAATGCCCCAGAAGTAGGGGCAAAAAGATTTACTGTAAACAGCAAAAGATATTTTATAGATCTGGACTGACACATCCGCTAAAAGCAGATATAACTATTGTCTCTTTCTAATGCTTTAAAATATAAATATGTCAATCTCTTGGGCTGGAAATTTCTATATGATTCCTAGTAGTTAACCTATAAAACTTAAATAATAATTAATTGAAAAATAAGTTTCTGCAGAAAAACCTACTAGTATTTACTTCAGTGGTCTATTACCTACCTATACCATTTAAAATTATAATGAAAATTGTTTAGTTGAATACTAAACCAATGTAATATTATTATTTCTCAAATAAAGATCATTATAAATTTCAATTTTTTGTGAATATACATAGCATGTTCTCGCATTGTTTACTTTAGGTAAATGAAACATTAAATTCTCCTTCAAATGAAAAAGTTATGAAGTGTAAACGTAAAGCTTTGGTTGATTAATTAATGATTGATTTATCTATAAATACAAGATTTGAATTTGTTTTTTACATATATCTATATGTAGAAGCATCAGTTATTTGTCCTAAATACTGGTATTACGTACTAGTCAGAGTAATATTTCCGGTGTCTATTTTATTGGAATTTCCCTATTCCCTGAGTCAGGAATACTACATTGGTGACGAATTTACAAATGTAAAGAAAAGTTTTTTTTTGTTTTACGCACAATGACACCAGTAGATAAAATTGACCAGTTCAACATGGACACAGATAATTGGGAACTGTATGTCGAGCGGTTAGAAGAATATTTTATCGTAAACGAGATTCAAGAGGCACATAAGTAGCTACCCTGGGGAGTACTAGTTACCTTGTTGTCCGAATAAACCAGCTACCAGATCGTTCAAAGACTTTGTTGATATTATGACCAGTCATTTACGACCAAAACCAAGCATTTTGGCGCAAAGATATTTATGTAGACAACATAAACCAAAGCGAAAAGAAACAATTGGGTTTTTGAAAAAAAAAAATATATTTTTTTTTATGTATTTTAAAACTTTATCATTAATAATATTGGTATTTAATGCAAAAAACTTGTTTTTTTTTTTCAATTAATTATAAACAATTAAAAATTGATGAAATTTAAATAAAAATCACGTGACTATAAACGCGCCATGATTGGTCACCATAGTTGTGACGTCATAATGTTATAGCTATTTAATAACAGTACAGCGTTTACGGCTATTACACGTGACTAGACAATAATATTGAAAATTTATTGCTAAAATACGAGTTGTTAGTTGGTTCCGATTAGCTATGTGTGATAAAGGATTTATTAAGGCAAAGTCTGATATTATTCCTGATGTTGATATATTTATGATCACCGATTTTTTTAAAAATGACGTTCGGTTTAATTCTGCTGAAGTTCGAGGTGCCAAGGCATCAAGGTAAGTATGTTAAAAAATAATATAATAAGTGAAAATTTATTTACTGAACTTTACTTAAATATATAATAATTATTTGATAAGTATACTTAGATAAATAATAATTAATAACAATGGTATTAAGAAATACATCGAAATGATCTTCACAACAAAAAAAAAAAACAATTTTGTTTGGGGATTATCACGATGCACTGATTGAAACCATTTATTTCGACGTTTGACATCTTGGGGAACATTTAAAAACATTTTGTCAGGAGTTGCCTTTGTAGTATTAGTACATAATGGTACAAAACAAGAACGATAACTTTTGAGGTTCGACATTTTTAAAATAAATTTAAATATTTAATAATAACAACAAAATTAAATAGATCAAAACACTGTATTTATTATTTTTCTATCAACTGCAATGAGTGAAAACTAACATTATGACGTCACACGCGCTCGAGTTTGTTCGGGAGTTGTCGGCGTGTCTTCGGTACTGGATTCAAAAATTAATTTTTATTTTGAAATAACTTTTGAATTATTGCAAAAAAAACAGAAATGTTTTGTTATAAAACTAATATATAATCTTTCCATTTATCACAAAAAAAATTTTTTTTTCAAAAACCCAATTGCCGAATACATTTATAGAACTCAAAAAGTTGTCAGAAGGGTGCGAGTTCGGCACAGGGTTAGAGAAAAGCTTGAGAGACCAGTTGATGTGTGCGCTTAGCAGTGAAGAAGTAAGACAAAGCCTATTCATAGTTGAAAATTTAACCTTTGAAAAAGCATTGAAATTAGCAGTTCCGATAGAAGCTGCCGAAAAGAATGCAGCTATAATCGACGGAAGTAGTGGACCACGAGACACTGGGTCATCTACGGGAAATTTACAATGTTACGCAGTGTCGGTGGTGCGAACGCAGCGAAGCATGTCCTCACGTGGGACACGACGAGGGCGGGACAGATATAGGCGGCGCCGACGGTGGCAGGCCGTGGCGGCACCGTTTCGGCTGAGCTCGGTGCAGAACAGAATCACAGTGGATTGGAATCAAAGGCACAATGCAATGTTTGTGGTGAACAGCAACTATCTTCGAAATTCAAATTTCGTAATTATGTTTGCAGAGTGTGTTTTACCGATTAGTACATAATACGCTTAATATGGAATTAACAAAGGATGAATTATTACGCAGAATAGTATTATATTTACGGTCCGGCCCTCTCAGTGTAATGAAGCTGATATAAAACCGTTTAAATAAGGAAAGATGAATTATACTATGATCCGGGTGTTATAATGTGGGGATATAGGACGGTGATACCACAAACACTAAGAATCAAAATCTTAGAGAAGTTGCACACAGGCCATATCAGAATCGTAAAGATGAAAACGAAGGCACATAACCATGTATGGTGGCCTGGTATAGATACTGACATAGAGAACATCTCCAAAGAGTGTTATACGTATATGAGTGAAGCATTAGCACCAGCCCGCGTGCCACCGCAACCTTGGAGGTACCCTGTTGAGCCTTGGAACAGATTGCATGTAGATTTTTTAGGGCCTTTACATGGCAGACGATTTATTGTTATGATTGTTGCTCTCACCAAATGGATAGAGGCTTTTCAAATAGCCGATACCTCAGCAGATTTACTAGCTATTTTCAGAGAAACGTTTACTAGATTTGGCTTACCACAATAAGTATAGTTCATACTTTTACGGCTGTGTATCATCCGGCTTCTAATGGTGCTGAGAAAGAAGCGGTTAAACTGTGCAAGCGAACGATTAAAAAAGTTATGAAGGATATAGTAGATGTCATATAGCCTTGCAAACATATCTAATGGCATACCAAAACACAGTACATAGTACGACTAGAGAGACTCCAGCAATGTTATTGCTGAAACGTAATTTGAAATCTAGATTGGATCTTTTACATACAGTTTGCGATCTCTCCCAAAAAGTCCAACCAGTAAAATGGGTTCTGGTAGAATTAATAAGGTGTTTGGGACTCGCAACGTTTTGATAAATATAGAGGATGGTCTACCTTTACAAATGAAAAGGCATGTTGATCAAGTTAAGTCTAAAGAGTCGGCATCTGTGTTGGCCTATCCCAGTGCGATATATCATTCCGACTCGGCGGTCAGGAATATTGGGCATACTCTTCCATCGCTTCGGTTTCGCAAGATAGGCCTCAAAGGAATCGTAAGTCTATTAAGCGTTACGAAAACCCTAATTCGTTTTAATATAGAATTATTGTTTATTACAGCTAATTGTTTACTACTTTAGTTTATGTTCGTTTAAAGATATGTGGATGTTCTTAGAATTAGTGTTGGGGTGTGACATATGCCTGGCTAGTAATTTAAGAAGATAAAATGTGTCAATAAGATTCTGCAATAAATATATTATGTAGTAGTTGGAGTAATATTTCTGGTGTCTATTTTACTGAAATTTCCCTATTCCCCAAGTCAGGAATACTACATTAATTAATAATAATAATAAATATTTAAGAGACAATTCAATATTAACTATAGCTAACTACTATGCTTATTACTAGTAATACTAATTTCAAGCTAATATCAATATGATTTGTATTAACTGATAGTGTGGCAATTTTATGCAATTCTTACTTTGTAATTAATCCATATTCATATAAACCTAATGTGTATAACTGTACATTGTTGAGCAGAAAAGATTTGTAAAATTAAGTTATATAATTATGATTCTAATTTCATATATGCACAAAACATCTGGACAGTTTGACTATATTATAACTTAAGAAAACATATATTATGTTAATACGCAGAAACAACAAGATATATATTTTACAAAGGATTCTAGTTGCATGGATCTATTTAAAAACTTTTGTACTTACCTTAAAATATTAATTAAACTCACCTTCAAACTTAAACTGTTTTTTTAACTTTATATGATCACTGAACATTCCATGATTTTTTCTAGTGCTTATAGTTTGAGCATAGTTTACTTATATAGATTTTGGGAAAAAGGAATGTGCTCTGAAATACGAACTAAGAGTATTTCTACTTGAAGTATGAATAAACTACTTTACATTTACAGGATGAAAGTCAAGAATTCTTAAATTATATTAGCTATGGAATTGAAGGATATGGGAATCATTATGCATTAATTTCCACAGGATGCTCACACACTTTACATAAATTTGATGGTTTTAAATAATGTAGAAGATAAATTTTGGTCGGAGTTGATTTTGAAATAAAGGATTAACTTCAGAAAAGCATAATTTGGAAAACCAGAATGATTGGCCAAGACCTGTGATTAATTTTTATTATAAGGAAACACTAGCTGACATGGAAACAACATTTTGTAATATTTTTCCCCTTTCAACTGTTTTTTGTGTCAGTACAAATTTTGATTTCTTGCAGACTTCTAAAATTAACCAAAAAATTTAACCAACATTAATATTGTATTTTGCAAAAAGATCCATGCATATTTTTTTAGAAATGAGAGAAATGGTTTATATGAAAATGAACCTGTACACTATTGACTTAGAGTGCTGTAAAATGAACTTATAGTGTTATGGTGTATAACAATTTAGAAATAAGTTCCTACGATTTTTATTCTCTGCCAAACTTTAAACTATTGTTACGAAAAAATAATTAAAATTGGTCGGATCTTTTCTGCTTAACATCGTCCAATATATGTGTACTGTATGTGTTTATAATATTCACTTCAATATAAAACCAAAAAGAAAGTGACTAGAGTCCTAGTTTTTTTTTATTTCAGGCATAAAATCAAGTGTTTCCCTACCAGGAAAACCAGCATCTCTTGTATTGTTTACTATTTGAATAGTTTGTTCAAATTTATGATACAAAATATATAAACTATACATATTTTATGTAATCTAAACCACAAGTGTTTTCTTTACATTTCTAGTTTATGCAATAGGTTTTTCAGCTGTTATTATAATTATGAATTATATTAATTTAGTTATTCAAAATTATCCAATATTTTGTAAGAACAATAATATATACGCAGGCAATAACACTATATGTATTATTTTCTTTAGTTACTTATTATCTTATTTGTTAATTACTTAAAGAACCAAAACCTGGATACACAATTTGAATAAATTGTCTACTACCAAGACCAAAGAGTGGGTTCATTATTAAAATAAAGATAATTCCTATGAAATATATTATAACTATGCCAAAAATATGCATGTAGAACTCATTAAAATTGAAGTGTCTGTTTATTTTGTCAAAATGACACCTTTTTTTTCTAAAGGTATATAAAAATATATACCACAGTACTTATATCACAAAGCCATCTTTTAAAATATTTTGTCTGTTTGTCTAATCTGCGAAACAGTATGACTGATTTTGATGGGGGATGGAATAGCTGATTTTGTAAGGAGTAATATAGCCTACTTTTATTTCGAGTAAAAAAAAATCTTTTTTTTTCGCAGACATAGCTTTATTGATAAACACCTAAGTGACATACTAAACATGGACAGTTCCATTTCTTAAAGCAAAAAACTTTGTAATATAATTTTACAATAGTACCAATGTATCTTAGAAAATGGTATGTATAATGACTTTAATGTATATATTGTATTCCAGGTAGAGCACTGTTATCCTGAATTAATACCCGGTCATCCGTCAGAACTGCCAGCACAGTGGCGGCATTTACCAGCATTAGCATTACCAGACGGGTCTCACAATTATCATTCAGACACAATATTTTTTAATTTACCAAGTTTAACGGATTCTGAACACACTGTTTATGGGATATCATGTTTTCGCCAAATTCCTGTAGAGGTATGTTTTTCAAAATAGCTTTCTTGAATAGTTTTAATTTATTAGTTATTTTCTCAGATATCATTTTAACTAAGCATTTTGTGTAAATGTTGGTTTGAAAGTAGTGTGTTTTGTAAAGGTCAAAGTTATGTTAAAACGCAATATAATTAATATTGTATATGGTGAATACAAAGTTGGTTTACTCTCCTACCCCATATATAAGAATTGCTGCTCAATAATGCCGCGAGCATTCTTACTGTTAAATACTGTTATAGAACAGTAAAATAATTACTTTTAATTGAATATCCTTGTAGTAAAATACTTCAAGTTCGGTCTATAGTGTTCGTTAGCTTATTAGGAATAGAGCAGTTATGATAATATAGTTACTATAGCTTTTGTCATCATCTAAAGAAAGAAAACCTGATCAACAGCAAGGTAATTTTTGCACTTTTATTATTGTGTTAACAACAATAATTCAAGGTCAACATAAGTTTATTCTGAGAAAAACGAGTTAGGTGCTTAATTAGTAAATATTTCTTTACTTTTATTTTTACACGCTTTTTATTAGCTTCGCTTGTATGTTTGTAACTGACTCCTTTGTACTTGATTTTGACCCATTTCAAATGGCCAGATTTGATTTGATTTCGCTATTGTAGTAAATGATGATTGAGCTACCGATTAATTTTTCTCTAATAAAAAAAAACACGCTTTTATAAATAAACCAAATTAAAAGAAAGATAATAAGTTTTAATAAATTTGAATTAAGAGTAGTGTAAATATGAAAAAAATGTAATTTATTTAAAAAAAAGCGTGGGGTGCATGGTGTCAATAGTTATAAATATTTTATTGACAGAGTTCAAGGATTATCATTTCGATAATATCTTAAAAAGTAACCTACGCTTTTTTTTTAAATAACATACACTTTTTTCTTATTTACAGTATTATTAATTTATATTCATGTAAAAAAATATTTTCTATTTTTTAGTTTGGTTTTCTATTACTATAATTACTTAATTTAATAAATAATTAACATTTTTAATATTTGAATCTAATATTCGTCATAATTTACTGTAATTATTTTATGAATCAGCAAGTCACTCAAAAGACAGAAGATATGACCAGAAGTTCTGTACAGAAAAGTGTTTGTGTGATATGTCGGGAGCCACTGTTTGGTCGTCTTGCTGTAAAATTGGAGTTGGTAGTGAGAGCGTGGTTTCTTCAGGGTGATTTCTCTCAAACTAAGTTACTTGAAGATGCTTATCAACATTTAAACAGTTGCCCTGTCCAGACAGATCAGATACTTGAAGGTAATCTTCTAATAAGTATAATTCAATTTCATAGTATTTATTTGAGTGAATGTTCTAAAGAATTGTTTCTATAATACCGCGAGGCAAAATTTTATGGCAACCGTCAAATTGTAGAATAGTTTTTTTAACAGTATATTTCCTTTTCCCATTGACATCTAGTCCTACCAAGAGATCTGTGTAGAAACAAACATGACAGCTGCATGTAGAGATAGACTGTCAATACGACGATGTTCGCCACTGTTTGAATTGCGTACTACTAACAAAAAAGAACACTGCACATATTAGTAAGCACAACTATATTGACCAATATTGATTTTATTACGAACTACAGCTTTCATTCAATCACTGGGAAAATTGTTATCAATCTTTTTATAAATCTTTATATCTATTTAATTTAATCATGGAACAATAAAATAACCTACAAAATAAAAATTCAAATTTCAGGATTATCAGTTCAGAGATTAGTGGAAAATTGGCGACATAAGGCATTGCTCTTATATAAACTACTTTTGTTACGTCGCAAGGTTTTAATTTATGGAGCACCAGCTGGACCCTTGTCTGCAGCTCTTCTAACTCTAGTATCATTATTACCTCGTTGTTTGGAGAATGGCCTTGTGAAATCTGCTAACGTTGTGTAAGTAATATTTGATATTTAAATCTCACATATTAACTAATATAAAGAATGTTAGTAATCGATAACTATGAATGCGTTTTGCAGATTGTCTAGGCCACTGTCTCCAAATCCTTCTACATCTTGTGTTAAAATTCATGACATTGTAGATTCCAATGAAATATCAAGTGATATTTTAATAAACGGAATAGGCCAAATCGATGAGCTGTCACCAAAAGAGTCAGGAAATTTATTAGAAGAGAAAGATAGTGTCAGCCGTCAGAGTTTTGATGAAACCATACTTACTGATGTTGTTGATAGACAAGATTTATCTGCTGGAAGAGAAAAATGTCATAGCATTGGAGAGAAATACAAAACACAAAAGTCTATAAATGATGCTCAGCAGAGTCCTACTATGGCTAGAGACATGAGTGTCGATGGGTTACATAATATGACGGATCAGATAGATCAAACTGAGTGTGGTTTCCCTTTACCGCTTTTCGAAGACGGTTATCTTTGCCTTCCGTATTTGTCTTTACAATATTTGGATCTTCTATCGGATCCTGCTGTGCAAGGTTTCGTTGTAGGTGCATCGAATGTATTATTTAAGCAAAAGCGTCAATTGTTTGATGTTTTAGTTGAATTAAATGAAATGAGAATAGAAACTAGTGATATGTTACTCAGAAGGCAACTAGCTCTTAGTACTGAAGATCTACGTTTTGCGGATCACGTAGTACGACATGGACCAACACAAGGCGATACGTGGATAAGGAATCAGTTTGCTAGCTATTTAATTTATCTATTAAGAACATCACTTTTACCAGGTAAGAAGCATTAAAATTAATGTTATGAATCTGTTCTAATGTCTAAAGTCATTCTAAAGGTCCATGCAACCATAGACATATTACACACCTACTGCAGTTTACGTTGAAACATTGTTGGAAAATATTGTAAGGTAATAATTAATAAATTTAATCCGACTTTATTAATCACTATTTCAGAGGGAAGCCGGGAACTGGATTCTTACAACGCTCAATTCATGATGGCTTTTAAACTTACACCAGCTTACGAACAATGGTTAAAATATACTAATAACGGTGCAATTGAATCTTTCATGAATCTTGTTCCTATGCATCCATTTTCGGGGCAATTATCAGTTGCAGACATGAAATTAAAATTTGCACAGTGAGTATAATATATTATTTTTAAACTTTGTAAGCAACATCTAATTTGGCGCAGATCTTGAGAGGAAGGGCTATTACAAGAGTTTATAATTTTTCAAAGAAATATAAATTTAGCTTATATGAAAAATCTATTTCATGTTTTTGTTTACCATATTGGAAGTTTAAGAAACTTTATCAATTGACAACATAAAGTAAAAAAAAAGGATTCTCACTTAGTGTATTTTGTTATTTGCATACGAGAAGAAGAGTTTGATGTAAATGAGAATTCACTCTGTAGTGTGCTCACTTTCAATATTTCAAATTCTTAACATGTACAAGTAACAGTAGTGCGCGTCTTCAGTTTTAGTTAATACTAGATTTTAGCGTTATGACCACAATCTGACCTAATCTTAAGCGACGATACGGCCTAAGATGATAAGAATATAAATAAGAAGATAAAATAACTCTATCGTATATTTAGCAACTTTCTTGATCCAAGTTAGTGTAACTGATTTTTTCATTAGAATGTTGAATAATATATTTAACGGACTCAGTAGAAACTTTTGCATTTGTGTCGAATGTATATCGAAGATTATCAGGAAAAACATCGTAAGCGACAATTTGCACTTTTATAGGAGAGTTTGTCATTCGTAATTAAAAAGTGTTTATGATATCTTTATAAAAAAATATGAGTTATTGTTCATAATTAACACTGATCTATTAAAATAGTGGATATTAACATGCTGCTTCTAATTTACAAAGAAAATTTTTTGGTTACCATAAAAAACGTTCTTAAGATTATTGGTGCTTGCGATTATTATGTATAGTATTTAGTGTTTTTCCTGAAAAGATGAACCCTTAATTGCCCAAGGTTTTTAATTACATTTACACATCAATTCAAATAAAAAAAAAAAATTAGACAATTGACACAATTTGACAAATAGAATAATTCAATAATTTTATATACTTGACCATAGAACTTTAATATTAGGCTTAAATTAGAATTAATAATTATTAAACATTTTTAACATTAAACAATTTTCATTATATAATTTTAGGAATAGACTAATTAAAAAATAGTATGAATTATGGCTCAAATTAAAATATGCGAGACAAATGTAAATGACGTTAGATAATTAAGTTTGCATTAGACTAAGAAAATATATAATGCTCAAGCAAAAGAATATGCTTACTAATAAGGGCTACGGAAAAAAATATTATTATCAAAGTCCTTGATAATGTTAGGGGTGATGACGGAATTAAAAAAAAAAAAAAAAAAAGGTTTCAAATTTGATACCGGACTTTTGAATCTTTTTGTGCATTTCCAATTGGTTTGTTTTAATATTTGGCTGTATGATAATATAGATAAAATATAATATAAATAAAATAGATGTCAACTGTCGAAATTATAATTATTAATATACAATATTTTTAGAATATAATTTGGCATATCGGACTTGTAAGGGTATAATATATTGTAGCACAATGTCTACGACCGAAGGCGGCAGGAAGGTGACCGCCGCCGTGGCCAGCACGGGCCGGGCGGTGGCCACAACCTCCCGCGCCGTCGGCGGAGCGCTCTCGCAGGCTCGCGGGGCGCTCTCCGGCTGGTGGAGCGCTCTCACGACTGTCACCGCTGTCGGCGCTCAGCCGTCCAACGCGTCCGACACCTCCTCCGTAGGAGAAGACAAGTTGCCGCCGTCGGACGGCGAGGACGCTATCGACCAATTAGACGATGACAACAGAAACGAGCGCCCGGCCACCTCCGACCCGCCAGATAAGTCTATAGATGAAACCTCTACAAACCTTAACAAAATCAAAGTCGTTTAATTATCCTGTGATGCATTAGTCACCTTGTTTGTTACATGTAGTTTGTTTATAATCTGTGTAACCATAGTTTACATTAAGACGGTATAATACTTAATAGTTTAGAGATGTTCAGTTACGGCTGTATACTTGTAACGAGATTAAGTAACAGTTAATTATAATCTGTGATTTTTGTATAGGCACTTGTTACTGCACAATCTTTCTTGAAGTAGAAGTATTAATATTTCTCAGAAATTTGTGTCACATAAACACGAATCAAATGGTTTGATTTCTTCTTATTTATTATATGATTTTGGTTTCATAATGTTTCAAATAAGTTCTGAGGCTGTTATAAGATCAAGATAATATTTAGGCATATTTAAAATCTTAGCTTATTAGAGACTTATTACTTTATATAATTTTGAAAAAAGTATAATCTGTAGATGGTATTTTGATCTTATTACATATATGAGTGATCTCTTAACGTTTAATGTAAGTACGATAGTTTTATTCTGTATGAGATTGCCTATCACAATGAATCCGGTACTATGTTGTCAAGGATCAGAAATAATGGACTGAATAAGTCACTCATTAAAGAGTGAATTTATTCGCTTGTACCTATATTATGAGTAATTAACATTTTTGTAATATTTTTCTTTTATAGCACTTATATGTAATCCGTCTAAGAGAACTTAGTATCAGTTGATATGCGTTGAATAAATTATCTGTTGACGAGCGGTCTACAATGGCGAAACTTTTATATTTAAATTGAGTGGTATATAGAGTAATGTGGTTAAAAATAAAATAGTGTTTATATTCGACATTGCGTAATATATGCGACACCGTAAGTAGCAAGTTAAAACTGCGACGGTTAGCCCACTATAAACGGCGTCGGTTGGGCGTTCATGAAACGGTGTTGTATACCGATTGATATATCAAATGCTCTCAAACAACTAAAAATATCATCGTGTGTAATGCAATATTGTACACACACTACTAGCTAAACTTTTTTCATAGCTGAACATTTAAATCGTAAAAATTAGTTCGTGGAATAGAGTTAAACGGGAGGTCTAATCGACGATTTAAAAAAGTATACCTGAAAACAGCGGAGTTAACACTTTTTATTTATAGAGCACATTAAAGTAACGGTACAGTTGACACGGTATATTTTTTTAACAACGGCAACTGCCAAATAGATTTAAGTTTCTCGAGGGTCATCGTTGACATACCGTTATGTGAGCCTTTCGGCAGCTGGATATATACTAGCTGATCGCGGAAGGTGATAAACCACAAGAGAGCCACTGTTATGTGATTATCACCATGTTATCACGATGATAGCTCATTGGTAGCATGTACGGACGCCACGTCAAAAGGACGTGAGTTCGAATCCACCTACAATGAGCTTGAGCTTTCGGTGATAGAAAATATCGTGATGAAACCATAGCATGCTGGTAGGTATTTTTCTAATACCCGCCTAGCTAGCTATCACCTTCAAGTTGAAAATCTGCCGCAAAATACCTGTAGGTGTGTAGCGGCATTTTCACTTGAGAGCCAGTCCCTCCACAGGGTTAGCGCGTTCACTATATCGGGCCACATCGTCGCTTAACACTAGGTGAGATTGTAGTGATAACTTTAAACCTTAACTATAAAAAAAAGAGTTTTTAGTTGTCAAGCTCCAGTCAAGTATAGATTCCTATCACCCCGCTTGATTATTGGATATATACCGGTTCTTCCCGTAACGGGACACGCACAAGCGTTTCACTAAGGCTTAAACTATTCACTAAGGTAGGTGATACACCTGGTCTGTAGTTGTGGTTTCCTACCACCCCTATTAGCACTCTGATGCAACTACTACTTGACAGTATAAAGGTGAAGTATACTTTCAATGTAGATATTTATAATGTGTATTTGTTATGAGGGGGATTTATATATTATTTGATTTCATTTCGAGAATATATGTTATTTACTTAATATAATACTAATTATATTTTTAGTTACCTATTTTTAGACCTATATTATTTTATATCACTATAAACATCAATAAATAAATGAATCCTTTTAGGGATATATTTATGTAGTAAGGATAGATAAATTTGCTAATAAATTCTTCTTTGTGTTATGCGAAATCTTTATACAGGGAACGAAGTATATAAATTTCATGTTCGCTTTCGTTATTAAAAGCATACTTTCTCGTTCATTGAAACACTATGCGCGCATTAGGGTGCCACTTGTTTCGGGAAAATATTATGAAGACTGCACCTTTTTATTTACTTGTAATATCATTGGTTTATATATACTGAATTTATTATCAATTTTGTTACCCTTTATTGAATGTATATAGGTTATACTGGGTTGTGTATGTACATGCATGGACGAGTTTGATTTATACAGAAGAATGATATGGCATTTTTTAAAGGTTACTTAGACATTTTCTGAAGATATTTATATTAGGAGGTCAATAATTTCCTATTATCTGTTTTTTATTGAAAGGAGGTTATAAAAAACAATCGGGTTATACATAAAAAAATGTATGAAATTTAATGTAAATATGAGAATGCCTGGCACACACCTTCAGTATAGAGTTTATTAATTTTATGTACTTAATTTGTGTCTGTATGATAAGAAAAATATTCTGTATATGCTGAAAAACATGCTCTCTTTTTATAGATCCATTTCACAAATAACATTGGTTTAATGTCATTTACATAGTAGAGTAACATATTTAATGTAGAAAGTATGTATGTTATGATCAACTTGCCAATTTCATTAATGTAAATGTATACACATTACGTATTTATTATAATTCTGTAGTATGTAGTGCTGATGTTGATATAAAATATTTAAAAATGAGAACATACGTTTTATTTCTTCGTGACATATTTATCATATAAATTGATTACCCGTGTGCCTGCATTAACCTTTTCTGCTTTGGAAATGTAATATTACTTTTTGCTTTTACCCTTGTGTATAAATTTGTAATTGTAAAGGAATGCGATAAAGTAGGTGTGTTTGCAACAATTAAAATTATTCGTTTCCCGCGTAAATTATTTCGCTTGGAGAAAAATCGCAAATTGTTCTTACCTTTTAGTAAGTGATTGATATAAGTAAGATAAAGGTAGTAGAAAAATAAACGATTATAATACGATACATTATATTTAACATCTGAGGATATAAAAATTCATGTAAGTTGTACAGATAGAATTAATAAGAAGAGGAAAGTTTTGATTTGGAGTGACAATAATAATTATGTTCATACACTTAAGTACACTATATCACAAATTTTGGATGAAAATACATTAAATGCAATATAAACTTGTCTTTTCAATATATTAAGTATTCAGACAATTAATAGATAAAATAAGTATTTATACTAAACTAAAACTACAGTTTGCCAACCTAGCGTTGTCCGCAGAACATGCTGTCACCAGCTGCTAGCGCTGCAGGGTCGTCAGTACCACATTTAATGTGAGTAATTTGATATGTCCAAAACAATATTGAAATTATCTTTTTGTCGGAGATCGCATCGATTCAAACTGATGAATCGGGATCATCCCAAGGCCACGGCGGAGCCGAGTCCATCGCGTCCTGTCGCCAGAGCGCCAGCGCGCGGCTCCCGTCGGTGGCGCCGCGGCCCAGCAGCCGCATGTTGTACGGCTCCACCGCGTCCGACACCGAGCCAGCGCTGTCCGCGCGCTCCACTCCGCGGCGCATGCGCTTACCCTCCGGCAGCAGGTCCAAGTCAACTTCACTACTGCGCGGTGACTCTAACTCGGTGACATCAGAACGCGGAGACAGCTCTGCGCTGGCCGGGCCGGCGGCGGGTGTCGGTGTCGGTGTCAGTGTCGGTGTCGGTGGCGAGGGCGGCCCGGTCGGCGTGGAAAGTGACTGCGCACCCGGGTCTGTCTCGCCGGGCGACACGAGAGGTGCGGATTCATCATCGCTGACAGTTTCCGATCGCACCGGGCTCCTGTCCCTCGATCCACTACCGCGAGCTATGATTATATCCCGGAGCCTCGTGAGTCTTTCCGCGGAGCTCACTTTCCGTAAGAGCTCCGCGGTTCGCCGTAAGCCGCGCAACTTGATATCGACTGGTTGCTCACAGATGCCGGTCGAGTCTTCGACGGAGCGGGATCGCGCGGACAGGCATGCGGTGTCCGGTTCGTCAGTGGACACCAAGAGCGAGGCGGGTCGGGATCGCAGAGTGGGCGCGGGTTCGTGTGAAGGGGGCCGCGGGCGTACGTTGAACGTGATCTGTTCGTCGTCGGAGTCCTGTTCGTTCTCGACGCTGAAGGTGACAGCGGGCGGTCCCCGCCGCGCGCGCCCGCTGCTCTCGCTCTTGAGGATGGATATGTCGCGGGGCGCGGAGCCCGGGGAAAGCGGCCGCGGGTCTATTTGCAGTTCATTTTCTTCACCTGCAACAGAGAGATGGGGGTGTATGGGGCCGGCGGAGGGCTGTCGGTTAGTCGCCGCGAGAACGCTTGCTGTCGGTTCGATCTCGAACAATATCAATTATGATTAACATAGAGGGTTGAAATCAAACGCTTATACGACATTATGTACTTTTATTACTTCGGAATTAATGTGAATAAAATTTCACAGGGTAGATAAAACACGCAGTAATAGCTGAGCCCGGGTCGACTGTGTTACTGGACATTGATGGCCTATGCTAAACCGCAGTTTTCTTTTCATAATTTTATACCTTTTTCTAACAAATTTGAGATAGATACGTACTATCAGTTAACGTAACAGTTCGTATGTTTTAGCTCATAATACCAAGAGACTGACATTCAGATTATCTTCACTAAAGTATTATCTGTATTAAATACGTAAAACTAACTTACAAGGTATAAACAATTCATATAATAAAAAGTTTCATGTAAATGAATATGATAAATATAAAAATGTATAATTCACTAATAAATAGACGACATGCAGAGATCGCAATTCAATGGCACACATTGATAAAGTATTCTTTTACTAAAACTAAACAATGCATCATGACATGTAACAGGTGATATGTATAATTGGAATGCTTAACTACTAATTTAAAAATTTAACGTGATTTATTGTACTTCACAATAATGTATAGATACACAATTGTATACTACTTAAATAATGACAAAATCATATTTATGTACCTATATTTATGCATACAATTCTATATATTGTATTAACGATATATTAAAACGTTCAATTTTTAAACAGTTTACAATGAATTAGATAATATGTTATTATGTACATAATTACAATTAATATTTTATACAAAAAAAAATTTAATTGTATTTTGAATTCTGTAATTGTGACAGATAGTGTTTTTATATAGCTATATAAGTAAATTTCAGTTAACTTTAAGTACCTTAAACAATCTTTTTAATACAATTTATGCTCGAATAATGGATTATATTGATTTTTTAAAACTTACCTAGTTAGCGTGTTATATTGATGAAAGATATATACATCTAGTTTATTGTAAAAAGTTACTAAGCGTTATTTTTTCTAAATAATCAACACTTTGTAATATGTTATAAATATAAAACCGCTGTACGAGATCGTAAAAATTGGCATTTTCTGAGTATCACGAAACGTAAGGTTACAGTAGATGAAACTTAAAAATACCAGATAAATATAGTAATGGCAATCTCGGCATCATTACTCAAAAATACAAATATACAGTTCAGAGATTTGTATTTGTCAGTATTATCTTGAGATAATTTATAAGCCACATAATGAGAAATAATTAAACGTAACCAAATACATAAAATATGCATATAATTGGTACAACCACGACAAGTTAAATAATTGGCTTGATGTTTCAGTAATATGTCGTCTTTTAATAGAAAAGTGGATAAGTCACAAAATCTAAATTTTTATATTTTTTTAATTAAAAGGTACGTCAATATATTTTAAAGAGGGAATGTGGTGGTTTAGGAGTAACACCGACTTTTCTTTACATACACATTCTTTAAATTGTTTCACTTTCCTATTACAAAAGGACGAATAGTGTGTGTGTCTATAATCGTCGCTTCTCTGAATTAGATATTAAATTGATAAATTTAAGTGCAATCAAATACGAGTTGAATTATGCGAGAAACGAGGTCAGCTGAGCGAAATATAACCGTGCGTGAATGAGAAATAGATTTTCTATTAGCAGGTGTAAAAGGATATGTGACCGTCGCGTCACGCCACGTCGCGTCGCTTGCCAAGACACGTCCGCCCGAACATGATTACGTGTCGAGAATCACCAGTGTTACGACTGCATATGTACATGGGTGAACCAACTATTTAAAAACGCTTTTGAGATGAAAATATCAGACGCAAGATAAAAATAGTTTTTTTAGTATATAAAAGTTCCAATACCTATCTTTATTTATTGTAGTTACTATATTTTAGTAAAATAGTGCTTGCCATGATTTTTGAACCAGATTTATGGAAATGCATACATCGGTAAATCATATGATAACGTGGTTGATATTATTTTTTTAACAGTGGGACAACGAAACAAATATTTGGTTAAAATAGATTTAATTCATAAACTTGTGCGGTTGCATGCTTCTAATTAGAATGCGAGTGATCTTTTATCTTAATAAAAAGTATGCCGTCGCGGGACGCTTGGGAGGTTTATTTTGTACAATTTCTTTTTTACGTATACTATCTCATAGCGTGGTTAAGTCGCCACGCTAATAAACGATTTGGCCTGCCGCATTAGATGTTTCACATTAAAATGTAAAAAGAGTCTTCTTATATGATTTACTAGTTTCTGTAAAAATGGTATAATCAACTGTTATCCAGGACACGATTTATCAACTACGTTACTATAGAAACTGTCCTGTTGAATTAAAAGTGATTGATGGTAAGTAGATAAAGAAGAATGGCTAACAAGTTGTTTCACCCATAAACATCGTCGGCGACGTCGAGGAGGACGTGATCGCGGCGAGTGTCGTCCCCCTCTCGGTCCGTCGGACAGGAGCCCGGAGGGCGGGGCGGCGGGGCGCTACTGCACTCACGGATACTGCGGAGTGATGTCTCACCTGAGTGAGAGGCGGGCTCCGACTGTAGCACGTCTTCCATCGCCTCTTCATTTAATGTTTGCAGAGCGCCACAGATCATCTGCTCTTCAAGTGTCACCTATAAAAGATAAACTACACATAATTTTGAATCGATGATACCTGAGTGGTAACTTCGCGTCAAGGGACGTGAGTTCGAATCCACCTACAATTAGCTTGAGGGCTTTTTCTAATGCCCACCTAGCTAACCACCACCCTCAAGTTGAAAATCTGCTGCCAAATACCAATAGGTGTGTTCCGACAGTTACACTTGAGACCCAGTTCCTCCACAGGTTTAGCGTGTCTACCAACTTGGGCCGTATCGTCACTTAAGATCAGGTGAGATTATGGCCATAACGCTAAACCTTAACTATAAAAATATGTATATATATTCAATCTCTCAATTTCTTTTTATACAATTAAAACGCCAATCTAGCGTACGACCCGCCTAATGGCAACAGCAGGGGAATCGCTAGTGCGTTGGCGACGTTCAATGCCCTTTCTCCTGGGAGCTCTGGAAAGCCGACTCATCACAGGAACGTAACACGAGTTATTTGGCCGTTATCTTTTTTAGGGTGGAAAAATTCCATCTGTCGGGTTTCTCCAAGTAGATAATAGTTTCTCAAAAGATATTATGGCATAATTTAAGTTATTTTTATTTTTATTTTTGTAAGTTTATTATTTTTATTTAAACTATAACTGCTGATAGTTCCGCCCATGAAAAATATTAGAGGAACCTACGTTGACGGAACATGCTATTTTCGTAGTAATCTACTGCTTGTCCATTGGCGTAACTATAACCTCTGATGCCCGTGGCAAAGTCATTGGTCGGGACATCAGTAAAAATCGTCACGTAATATAATTTTAATAAATAATTGAAGTTTACCCAGCAGAATTACTAAATATTGTATGCGTTTTAGTTAAATATCTAATAAATTTAATATACAGAAGTATACGGATTACAGATAATAAAATGATTAAATCTTAACAAGATTTTATTACTAAAATTCTTTTCACCGAGCTTCCTGTTCCGCAAAAGTATAAAAACACCAACGAAATTTAAAAATCAGACCATAGAATTTTCTATTAATAGAATAGCCAAATGGATGCTTTCTAAGATTGATGCCTTGTGTATAGTCTTAGTTCTATCTGAGTTAAATTGATTTTAAGTACCTACTTATATAAAACGTATAATTTTTACTGTTTAAGTTTTAAAAAAAATGTTAAGTTACTTCTGAGTTCACGGCCCGGAACACATGGCATATTGTTTGCTCTACTACTCTATAGTTACGCCACTGTCCTTGTCTGTAGGCCTGTAGGACTTTTAAAGTGAATATGTACTTTGTAATATTTTGTTAAGTTTAATATTTGATCTTGCATTGATTTGCATTTGATTACAGTAATCCCACCCGATATGAAGAAACGAATGAAGATTAGGATTGAGAATAGTAATTAATCAATCAGACTTCACATATAGAGGCATCTATCGCTCTACCATCATTATTAAACTCAATAATTATATCGAATATTTGTTTCAAAAAATGAATAATATGAAGTGATGTAGCAGATTCCTACACTTTTATTAGAAATTTTCATTATTTAAGCTACTCACTTCTTTATGGATCAAATTCGGAACAATAACAGGTTTTCTTATACAGTTTGTGAAAATAACGGCATTGTTCATGAATACTTGTAGTGTGTTACAACTATTTTTTTATTGTAACGCAGCAAAGTAGCGATATTGTGCCTGATGTTATTAATTGTACTATAGTAAAAATGCGTGCATTATTAATTAAAAAATACAACTTTTTTAATAGAAGAAAACATTTTTGCCTTCTTAAAAATTAATAAAAAAAAAGTATTTTTATCGTAATAATAATATCATTACGTGCATCTGTGTAATTTAGTTTGCAAAGGACTATACAAAACTGTAAATCATATTGTGTGCGCAAACGATGATTTACACAATTTTGTTACATACTCGAAGAGAATAAATAAATACTACATTCTAAAATATAACAAAAAAAATATACATTTATGATTTTATGCTTTCATGCAAAGAAAAATCATAACAAATTATAAGTGGCCATGGTGAATTTTAAAATCTTAGTGAACCTATCATTTATTATCTAATTATTCTAAAATGAACCTTGACGAAATACTAAACGCAATGAAAATCTTTGTTTCCATTTTCGCATGCTGTTACAATACATTGGTATATAAGACTAAACATAATCGTCTTCAGGATGTTTATCGATGATATCGAAGGGTATATATATATAGGGTATATGGTACATTTATTACACAGTTTTAATTTAAAGTCATTTGAGAATATGACAACGTAATTAAAAGTGCAAAATGTCAAGGAAGAAGAATTACACATGTTATAATCACCTGGTATTCCGCGTAAGGCTGTAAAATATAATATATGTCACTTACGAGATTTTGCTACTTTAAAAAGTTCACATTATAAAGCGCGAAGATTATTCAGACCTGTGTTATTTTTATTCAGATCGTCTAAGGGACAAGTTATTCTTTCAAACACAATATTTAATAGTTATGGATTAATTAAATTTATCTACTCTCAACAGGAAATGCTAAAATTCCTAATAAAAAATTAAGGTGATCACCCAAAAATATGGTGGCACATAATTATGTTTATACAAAATTTATTCCTGTTGTCTGCAGTGTATAGCACAAGTACACAAAAAAAAACAGTATTTGCTGCAGTTACTTTGATAGTCTTTATTATGCCGATTTATTATTAAGAGAAATACGCATTTCATGAAACGGTATGTAATTAATTAATTGTTCCTACCTGTTTCTCCACGTTCGATGGTCGAGAGCGTTGGTGTTCCACAGAAGGACGTGATTTTGGACCATCACTTTCAAAGTCCATAGATTTTTCAATCACTAAGAAATAAAAAAAAAATTAATAATAGTTAAAATTAACAATTTTACGCTAATAGTGCAAAACATACCTGTTACTGCCGGTGTATGCGATGGCATATTCGTTTCAAGTTCACGTAAATTCACGATGAGCAGTTTAAATAGTTCCCAATCGCCAAACGGCAAATCTAAGATCTGTAAATAACAATTAGTCCATTACTATATAGTCGTTTACATCGTATGTATAGGTATTCCGGAATTAAGGACTTGACTATTCTATTCATAGTACCGCTGATTTGTACTTTAGTGATAGTAAGTAAGGTTATCAAAACAATGATATAAAAATTAATCCAACTGGAGACTACTATTATTATATCATGAGACTAAAGCTCTGAGCCTTTGAACTTTAAAAGAAGAACAATTTTTGTAATTTTGCGAAATGAATTGCACAACAACCGACAAGTTAAGTACAAGAAAAACTAGTAATTGCTTAGGAATGAACGAAGAATAAGGTGTTTGGAACACGTAGGTATTTATGAGTGGCAGTGGCATAACTGTTTGAGGCATGTGGCAAATTTATTGGATAGCGCCACAGTAAATATCGTCAGGTTGTAAATTAATTTTAATAAACGATGAAGTAGTTATTACCCCATTTACTAACATAATTTTCAAAGCATAAGTATTATATATTTATAAGAAAATAATATTTTAATCTCAACAAGATATTTATTAATAAAATTCTTTTCATCTAGCTTTCTGTTTAAAAGTATCAATAGCAACATCACAGTTTATAGATCGGGCCATAGAACTTCTAATAGACAAATGGACGTGTTCTCAAATTGATACTTTTATAATGAATACGTTTAAATCTCAAGTACCTATATAAAATTTATAATCTTATCCAATAGTGTTAAAAATGTTTTGTCTCTTTTGAGTTTACGGCCTCTCGGGCCCGAGACCCCGTAGGGCTGGGGGCCCGTGGCATTTTGCCAGCGCTGCCACCCTATAGTTACGCTAATGATGAGAGGGAACATTTAGCATACCGGCTGTAGGTCCTGCAGACGGCACACCGTCAGCGCGAGCCCGCACACGCGGTGCCGCAGCAGCGCCTCGGCCGCTCCCCCGGCGCCCGGCATCGCGTCGCGCACCAGCGCGCACACGCGATCCACGCTCAGCGTAGACAGACGAATCCCGTTCGGGTCACCCTGCATACAATTCATTTTTTTATGTATGACATGTGCTTACACAACTCAATTAACATAATCAAATTTGATATATTTAAGTACCTATATGAAGTATTTTTTCCAGCATCTGCCTCTGTAGGCAACTTCGCCAATATCAAGTGTGAATGAGCATACAAATAAAGGATATAAAGTAACACCCAGACTCAGAATAATTTCACAGGCCAACGATGAAAAAACTTTCTTAATAATTTTACCTAACTCCTATATTAATTTGTATGCTGATTCCGCAAATTATCACAAAAAAGTCAAATCACCTGACAATTGCTTACATCATCACATGTCAGTCAATATTAAAATAAAAAATTTTAAAATGTGAAAAAAATATATACAATCACATATCATTTCAAGAAGTCGTGACTTTTTTTGGGTAATGTCTTTTTGTGTGTCTTGGGTATGTTTATAGTCAGAATGCCTCTGACTATAAACTTGTCGTAGCTAATATGATAAACAAGTTTAAAACTCTTGGTTGCATGATGAATCTTAAAATCAACTTCATACACAACCATTATGATTTTTTTCCTAAAAACTTAGGTGATGTGAACGAAGAGCAAGGGAAACGGTTTTATCAGGACATCAAAGAAATGGAGAATTTATACCAGGGACGGTTGAAAATCAATATGATGGGTAATTACTGTTGGTCACTTTACAGAGAACAACAAAATACATCACACCAGAGAAAAAGCTATATGAGAAACATTACAGTAAAAAGAACAACTATAAAAATCAAAAATATTCAATTTGTAGTAATTTAATATTATAATAAGTATAAAATTGTAACCTAATAAAGAGCTATGATTTATTTGATTTGTTTGTAACATAATTATATTTAACCTTAACAAGAGTATAAAAAAGAAAGTGATGATAATGATACTTAAATAAATACTTAGGTACTTGTTTTGGTTGCTTAAAATAATTAAAAGTACTTAAAGTTATATGATTTTTATTTATTGAACTGTTGATAATGTGTGCGAGAATCATAGTTGATTATTAAATTACATGATAGTAGATTTAGTAAAAAATATTTAGTAGAATCTCGAAAAAAAGTTGTCACTATTCTGTTTGTATACAACTATCTACTTCGATGAAGAGTTGCGATGAATGAAATGTGCAATTCGGCTCGATTCGATTCCCCACAGTTGAACGAACAGGAAAAATGTGATTCGACTCTGCGCGCTGCCATTCTGATGTAAAGTACACGAGGCTTAACTGAAGGGCGGATAAGCGAGTGTACTCTGTGTAATAGTTGTTAGATTAACTTACGAGGGCCGGGAATGCCGTTCTCAGCATCTGCAGCGGGTCAGGAGTCGGAGCCGGCTGAGCGGGTTGAGCCGAGTGAGCAGAGTGCAGCGGCAGCGGGTACTGCGCGTGCAACAGCGGGCGCGGCATGAGCTCGGGCGGCGCGCTGGTCCACCCCACCCACATGGGGTTGGCAGGTTGGCTCGGCGGTGAACACCGCTGCTACATAATTTTACCATACATAATAAAAAATCTATATATCTACCTTTTTGTATACGTAACTATGTATATAGATGCGTAGGTAACTGTAATGCCACGAATCACGAATACGACATTACAATTTCTTTGTCTGGATTTCATTTAAATATGACTCTACCAATTTCGATGTTTTATTATAAGTGTAGAATTAATGAGTCATTCTCCTATTCACAGACTATTAGAAATCATAACATAAGAGCAAAGTGATACTACTGTATAATAAAGGCGTGCGGATGTTTTTTCATCTATCTGCCTAATGCTGAAAAGCCTTAACAACATCAAATTGAGCTCATATAATGAGCGCAGAAAACATTTAGATAAAAATCTCATCATTTTCCTCAAAGCTAAAATAAGTAAATTACCTACATTAAACATTTCTATAAGCCTACATTGTACAATTGAATAGAATAGAATAAAGATACCAGGTTTTGATTATTGGAAGCAGTTCATTTTTAGAAGTAGCATATTTGTGTTCTTTTTATGCATTATTTATTCTTTACTTTTATATTATTATTATAAAAAACAAATCAACAAACTGCAATAAACAACAAACAATTTAAAAAATCATGTAAACCAATATCTATACACATAGTTTTATCCAATTTGATCCAAATCGTCCAAAGAGCAGTTTCTGAGAAAACTATAAACAAAAAAAAAGGTTTACTGATTGAATGAAAGTGTTAAAGCAAAGGTAGATTAACAAAAATTCACTTTTTTATGGGTTTAAAGCGTCGTACAGCTGACAATTGCTATCCTCGTCTGACTACTGATATTACGCGCTAATTTTTTTAGCTCTCTTTGTCTAGCTTAAATATTTACCAACTTTAACAGCCATCAACCCTTATTTGCCGCCAGATTTAATTAAACAACCGTATATAATAATAAACAGGAAAAAATAATAATTTGATATGTAAATAATAATATATATAATAAACTCTGTATCGATACTTTTGGTTGGTATCGAGTGTAGATACTTCGTAACCTCTACTTTCTGTTTACGAAATACAGCTCTGCTGCAGTTGTTGGGTATCACTAACCAAAAAGCTAAACGCAGCAGTGCTTCCATAAAATTGTGTCTATAAGATAATTATTAATTACATAAATTCATCGATTTTCAGTTTCACATGTTTTGTTGAAAGAGGGCGTGGAAAAAACCGAAACCGACAGCAGATTTTAGAATTAAAATGTTTAAATATTTATAAAAGGTAAAGGTCAGTTATGTAGTTAGTGGTTTAATTTGTTTGTTTTAGTAAGTCGATAACTAATTAATTAACTGAATAATTAAGTAACCGAACAATACAATGATTCACAGTTCTAGTTGAATAATCACTATCTGTACATTATTTCAATATCATAACATATTTTGAATGTATTATACTATGAACACAACTTATTAAACTTTCTAACAGACTACCTCAAACTAACTACTTCTAAATTTCTAAATTTCAACATAATATGCACTTACTTCAGAATGTGCGACTATTTTACAATTTGCACACGTAGCAAGGACCGTGACAATATAACAATTTTATAATTTTGGTTTATACCATGACGAAGTCTATCAGCATAAAAAGAGTTTAATTAATGTTGAATGTTACAGATAAGTATCAGGTATATAGCTAAGTCATTGTTGTACATGCTAGAAATTGCTTCATTCATTTAAAATGTGTCCACTGGGGAACCGTTTCCGTTAGATTCACATAATTGAAAAAAAAAAAGTGTGTTGAATGCGTAATATAATTCATACAAAACCTCTTAAATAAATAAATAGTAATCCAAAACAAAAAGTAGATAATAACTATATGTAATTGCTTATAAATATAACATAAAAATAAATATCTATCTAATACTATTAAGTGAGCGATTCTTGTACCTATATATTTTAAGTATATATATATATTTCGCGTATCCCCGAAACAGCTCTAACTACTACTAATAATACTACTAGTTCATAGAAATCGTTTAATTGAGTTGTAATTCAAGACAAATAAAATTGAAAAAAAAAGTTCTGTCATCCAGGTACTGTTTACGTAATGTTGGGAGTTGACATAATATTAAATTATTATATGGAATTTCGATTTTAATATTAAAGTATTTTTTTTATAAATATATATTATGTTCTAAATTTCACTATCTTTAACGTTAGCAGCGCCTGTAGGTGCGTGTGCTTTGCGTGAACGGATGGCGATCTGAGATCGATTAATCGAAGCTTCGATTATTTTAATTTAAGAATATTTTTAAATCGATACACGGATCAAAATCGATTCAGTGAATCGATATTTCACCCTTAAAACTCAAGGTTCGATTCTTATCTATTTTTATGAACATTATGTACAACTATTTCAATGTTTTACCCAAACATATATGGAAATGATGACATTTCACATATATAGAATGATAAAATCAATTATTGTGGTGGACTTTATTTTTCATCGATTCATTTGATTTCGATTCGAATCAATCCAAGTATGGAACTTTTTCACAAAGAATCGCCATCCCTAATCTGGATATCACTCAAGAGCGCAATATGCGGTAAGAATAGTATGGAGTGATTTCGTAAGAAAAGTACCTGCGTGGCTATGTAAGTTTTCTCATTTATTTATAGTTTATTTAATTTTTTCTTGGATATTTTAGTACTCATAGTCCTGAAAATATCACATAAATAGAATTCAACCTCTATACGTAAAAACACGTTCACAGATCAGTAGTCATATATACTTATATACTCTTAATAATATTAAATTAGTAGTGTAGTTGACAACTTACATTTTTCTTGTAGTAGGGTAGTTTAGGGTTAGTGTGCCGAGGCGGGGCTCCGCCCCACAGCATGCTGCCAGCCGCACCACTACCACCGACATCTTCTTCCACGCCAGACTGTAACTGCTCCTCTGAAAAAACAAATGTATAATATATTTAAAAATATGATTAATAAAAATACTTACCATAGAAAAATATGTGTGTTATGAACTTCATTAATTTATCTCAAAAAGTTCTTCTAGTCTGCAGGGTACAGGCAACAAATTCAATAATCACATAAAATTAATTTCTTTAAAATTATGCTAAATGTAATAGAAAGGGGTGGGACGACTGCTGAGTAGAAGAATCAGGTTAAATAAAACTATAACGGCAAGTACTTTAAACGCTATAGTAGTAAAACTTGTAGATCTAATTATCAAGGTTCAAAAGACCGTGTTTAACATTTTTTTAAATACAATATTTCATACAGAAAAACGGAAAAAGTCTTAACGAACAAGAAAAATAAGAACATAAAAGCTATACATCGATTGTTAGATTTCAATATAATATTTTATAAAGTAAATAAGTATTTGTCTGATGAAAGACAAAAACTAACTATAGAATAACTAAAGTTGAGAGATAAGTGTGTCGGAATAATAAAAGTGTATAAAACGCAAAATCAAATAGCAAGGAAGAATAACTTGATTATGTTGTTGATTATTAGTTTCATATTTATTGTGTACTACGAGTTAGATGCGTTTCTTATTTAAGCTCTCCAGTTTGTTATGAAAAAGAGTTCTATGTTACCACTTAATAAGGGGGTGCGAATATGGTCTCACCTCCACGTGGTGCATCCTGGGCAATGGTCAGCAGTATACCTAAATTAGGGAACTGCTGACCATTGGCGAAGAGGACCATACCAATCTAAGGTGTTAAGTGAACCGTGCCGAGGGATGCGTGGCTGAGGGTAAGCTCAGTCGTGAACGGTACTTCTCCGATAACAGGGCACCTCGGAGAGTAATTAAGCCCTTTTACCGACATGCGGAGCTCTGTCGGTGTGTGACCTCATTTCCCTAGCTACTCGTGGGAACTAAATGGATGATGAAAATACACAAAACATTTTATTAAATCTAAATTCTCTTGTTGACGCTCTGGAAGATTCTAGGGACGTCAAACTAGTTGGGACGAGAGAAAGTAACCCTTCCCCGACGCCTGAAGCCCAGAGGACGAACGTTGGGTCGGAAGTCACTTCGGTTACTGCACCGCCCATGGAGTCGACCTCTGAAGAAACTAAAACGAAGCGGCGTAAGCTATCTGGGGCAGCAAGGAGGAGGTTCAAGAAGCTAGTGCAGGCGGAAGTTAGCCCCACTGAGGCACTGACGCTGTGCCGAAAGCCCTGGACTGAAATCCCAATGGCGAATTCTTCAGGACCGAAGGCGGTAAAACAAATTCGGTCTGAAGAGGAGTCACCCAATATGCTGCCTAAGAAAGCTTACAAGCTTTCTAGTGATACCAAGCCGAAACATAGCTTCGGCGAGGTTACAGGTTTATCGCGAGTGGGTATTCGCAACGTGAATCCCATGAGCGTAGAAGAGATGAGACTGGACCAAAACATCCTTACGGACGAAATTGTAAAAATAGGGACTAAGGGTGCTGGACCACGTTTGCTAGGTCTTAGCCATAAGCCGGGCTGGATGCTGATCACCTGCATGGATAAGATGAGCAGGAGATGGCTGACGGAGATAACTCCGAAAATAAAGCCGTGGCCGGAGGCTAACCTATCAGTCATGTCGGAGAATGTTCTCCCCAAGCCGGCTGTTGGCTCGACGTTCTTACCGGACAACGAGGCTGCGACTCTTGAGAAAGCCCTCGAATTGATATGGCTATAGAACCCAGAGCTTAACCCGGAACACTGGGGAGTGCTGCATTGCAGGGAAGAAAAGGGGGGACGAGTCGTCGTTTTTGCCCTGATGATCCCTCGGTGCAGACACTCCAGAAAAACACTTTAAGGTTATGTTTGCCTTTAGATGGGTATTATTTAAAGTCAAATCAGGAACAGACGGCAACCAGGAGAATAAATCACTGGTAGAGCTTTCATCATCAAATACCGAGCAAAGTAGGGTGTCGGAAACCATAACGGTGACACCACCCCCACAAATGCACGGAACGGGTGCAGGTGAACCTGTCCCCTCAACCACAAGTGACTAAACGAAACCTAGTTCCAAAGCTCTCTGGTAGGGGTGGTCAGAGGGGAAGCAGGTCTGGAAAAGTTGGAGGAACCGGACCCAGAGGTGGACTTACACGTCCCTAGATGGGTAAGGTGACCACTAGCCAACAGCCTGAACCAATAAAACAATAGCGCGAACTGCAGGTCGAGTGAGGTTCCTCCAGGTCAACCTCCATCATGCTGTAGCAGCAACGGCGGTACTGGAGAAATGCTTCTCGGACGGCATTGTGGACCTCGCTTTTATACAAGAACCGCGGTTACGCAACAACAAGTTATGGGACTAAATACTGCAGGGCCTCCTTGTGCACAACTGCGGGACTAGGGCCACAGTAAGTATAATTTTCAACAAAAAAAAATTGTAGCTGTTCCAGAACACTGTTCTGATGATCTGGTTGCAGCGTATATAAATCTTGTCGGCTGGCAGGGCTCGAAGCTACTCGTGTGCTCAGCCTACCTTCCAGGCGAGAGAAGCAACCCAACAGAACAACTTGTGCGAGTCGTTGAATATGCTAAAAAACACAACGCCGAGCTACTGGTGGGGTGCGATGCAAATGCTCATCACACCGCCTGGGGGAGCAGCAACATCAAAAAAAGGGGTGAGTTACTTAATGACTTTATCACTACCTATAGCCTAGTAATTTTAAACAAAGGTTGTAAACCAACCTTTATTACACGCGCTAGGCAAGAAGTTTTAGACATTTCATTTGCCACTAACAATATAGCTAGGAATATAACTAACTGGTGTGTAAGTGACGAAAACTCTATGTCTGATCATAGGCATATTAACTTCGAACTCTTATTATCAACACAGAGTGAGAATATTATGTTTAGTGATCCCAGGAATACCTCATGGGATATTTATAGCGATAACTTAAGGTCCAACCTGGAAGTAATCCCTAAAAACATTAAGACAACAGAGTGTCTGGAGTGGGCCACAAACGCTCTTACGATAGCGACCATAGACGCCTATGAGCATAGCTGCCCCTTAAGACAAAAGACATCAACAAGAAGAGTCCCTTGGTGGAACTCTAGGCTTGGGAAGCTTAGAGAAAAAACCAGGCGACTTTTTAATAAGGCTAAAAGAACCAAGGAATCGGAAGTTTATCAAACAGCCTTAACAAACTACAATAAAGAAATTAGGAAAGCCAAGCATGCATCATGGTGAAAGTTTTGTGAAGAAATCAGCGATATGCCTCAGGGAGCAAGAATTCACAGAATGCTAGCTAAGGATAAGCCTAATCAAATTGGACTCCTCAAAAAGCAGGATGTCACCTTTACCAACAGCGAAAAAGAAACCATGAAGCTCCTTACCTCAGTTCATTTCCCAGCATCGGAAGACACGATGTTTCGGAGTAGAGAGATACCATCTATACTAAGACCTCGTAACGAGGATTGGCAGACAGCTGCGATAATCATAAGACTACAGAATGTGAGATGGGCTATAAGTACATTTAAGTCATACAAAACGGGAGGTGAGAATGAAATTCAACCTGTATTATTACAGCAGGGGAAGGACATCTTGACACCGGTTTTGGTAAAAAAAAATCAGGGCGAGCTTTGCATGGGGATTCATACCTGAATTATGGTCAAAAGTACGAGTTTTATTTATACCTAAGGCTGGAAAGAAGGACTACGCACTACCAAAGTCCTTCAGATCCTTACGTCATTTCTCCTTAAAACAATGGAAAAATAATTGATAAATACATAAGAGAAAAAGTGTTAACAAAAAGCCCAATGAGCCCTAACCAGCATCGCTACAGTAAAGGTAAATCCACTGAGACTGATTTACTAAGTCTTGTAGACAGAGTGGAGAGGGAGATAGAAGATAAAGAAATTGCACTGTCTGCATTTTTGGACATTGAAGGGGCCTTTGACAACACACCAACAAAAACGCTCATTCATTGTTTGGAAATCAAGTATGTGGACGTGACCACCACTAGATGGATTGAAGCAATGCTTTCAAATCGTATAGTTAAACTATGAAGTGTTAACCACAAGAGGTTGTCCACAAGGTGGTGTCTTATCGCCCCTTTTATGGACCTTGACGGTTGACCAATTACTGTGTAAGATGGAGGAACTGAGAATAGACACTCAAGGTTATGCCGATGACCTGGTGATAGTCGTTTGAGGTTTCTGTCAAAGTACCATTTCGTATCTTATGTAGAAATATATAAGTGTCATTCACGAATGATGCGGGAAAAATCAATTGAGGGTTAATACTGAAAAAACCGTCGTTGTACCATTCACTAGGAAGAGGCGTCTTGACAAATTAGTTCAACCAAGGTTAAACAATCAAGCAATCGGCTTTTCAACAGAAGTCAAATATTTGGAAGTTATAATTGACTAAAAATTGCCTTGGAATAAACAAATTAATACTGCAATACAAAAAGCAAAAATAGCAATGGGAATTTGCAGACGACTGGCAGGTAAGCGCTGGGTTTTAAATCCTAAGCTGACCATATGGCTCTACACCGCAGTGGTTAGACCAATAATAACATACGCCTGTGTGCTCTGGTGTAGAAAAGCAAACCAGTCAACCGTAAAAACCCATTTAGCTACAGTACAGAGAATGGCGTCTCTATCCTAGCGATGGGAGCCATGTCGACTTCACCTGGTGCAGCTCTGGATGCTTTGTTAAATCTTACGCCCCTTCATTTACACGTAGGAAAGATGGCGATGTTAACAATGCACAGAATGTATGTACAGGGAAGGCTGAAATGGTTATCCTCGTCCATGAGATCCCTACTGGACTCAATGATAGAAATACCTGTTATAGAAATGATAACAGACACTCTGACTCCTGAAACAAACTTTAAAAAATTTATACTGTAGAGATTCCTCAACGGGACTGCTGGATCAGCAATAAGATAACGTGGAAAAAAGGCAGTCTACTATGGTATACAGATGGATCTAAAAGTGGACAAAACGTAGGCTGTAGAATATATGGAGAGCGACCCAACTTTAAGAAGCATATTAATCTTGGACGTTTTGCTTCCATTTTCCAGGCAGAGATATACGGTATACTAGAGTCTGCCGATATAAATCTGAAAAAGGCCTATGTAGATCATACGATATATATCCAATCGGATAGTCAGGCTGCTCTTCTGGCACTGGCTTCAAATACAATTGTATCTAAACTTGTGGCTAATTGTGTGGAAGTGTTGAACAGTCTGGGGAAGAATAACAGACTAATATTGCGATGGGTCCCAGGGCACACGGAGATTCCAGGCAATGAGATTGCCGATGAACTTGCTAGAACAGGTGCTTTAATAACACAGATTGGACCAGAACCATTCTGTGGTATACGGAAAAGCACAGTTCCATTGACCCTAAGGCACCATTTCAACCAATAAGCGAAAGAATTCTGGCATAATTTGCCGAGACAAAATCATTCCAAAGACTTTATCGTGCCCTTTAACCAGCGCCGAGCTGGAGAGGCTATGAGGTTCAGTATGAATCAACTGCGTGTTCTGGTGAGAACACTTACTGGACACTGCTGTTTGAAAGAACATATGTTTAACATTGGTGTTCAGAGCATAAGAGATTGCAGATTTTGCAACAGTGTGGATGAAACGCCAAAACACCTCTTATATGAATGTGAGCCACTACAACACAATCGTAATCGGATTCTAGGAAAGCATGTACTGCACCCAGAAGAGGTTCAACTTCTCCCAGCCAAAAAAGTTGTACAGTACATTCATGCTATAGGACTAGGTAGTGAGATTTAGTAGCGTGGGGCGATCACAATAGATCATTTATGGTCGCAGTGATACAGGTCTGGAAAGCCTGCATAGCTCCTCCTAAGAATAATGATAATAATACCACTTACTGAAAGTAGGAAGAAAAGATGGTACGAGGCCATTCATACAATAAGTCATGTACAATTTTACCTTTTTAGACCACCTCCCGCCCTTTCGTCAAGTAAGGTCATATTTTCAGCGACCCGTCTATCAATATTACGTCACAAATGTTAGACCCCCTCCTCTATATAGGATATGTCAATTAATAGCAGCTAACAAATAATTTGGAAAATCCAAAAGTCCACGCCTCATAATGTAATTATAATTGAATGACATAGATTTAAGCATTCATATTAAATAAGAAGTAAGGCGATGTCATTCTAGAGCTATTAAAATAGTAATGGTCCCAATATACTAAGTTTTTTGGGCGTAATCGTTATACACAACAAAAAGCTTTATTTTAGTATATAATGAAATAAATGAATTTAAAAACCATCTAGTGTGATAGTGAGAGTATTTCTCTGAACAATAAAACATTTGCATTACCGTAAACTAATTAAAGATTTAAAATAATGATCATTGAAGACTCGATAATTGCTCGACTTTGAAATGTTGAGTGTTATGCCCAACCTCAAACGCTTCGCGTTATGAGGCGTGCAATATCAATATTTTTAAATATCTATTGCTTGCAGTAATAAAACTTTAATAAGTCTCTGTAATAACATTTTAAATTGACACACTTGGTTTATGAGCTCCCGGCCCCCTATGTCACATTTAACCACAATAAGGGACATACCCGCCTCTATAGTTAGTGCGAACTATTTTATGAACGGCTCCTATTGTAATTATTAAAATGTTTAATAAGTTACCTTTTATGACTTTTTTGATGTAAGGATCCAAGTTGATGGTAAACGGTAAAAATATTTTAAGATCAGCGGCGGTAAGTGTAGCTCTGTGGAAGCTCAGGAACACCTCGAGTTTGCGCTCGTCTCGGTCTAGCTCCATCAACGTGCTGGCCTCGCGGATTCCACTCATTACTGGTTTTACTCTGAATTATATTACATTAATTACTATAACCCTTATTAATATTATAAACGCGATAGTTTGTAAGTATGGATGTTTGTTTCTCTTTCAAGCAAAAACTACTAAATGGAATTTAATGAAATTTTACAATAATATAGCCTATGCATCAAAATAACACATAGGCTATAATTTATAAAAATATTGTGTGAATAGTCCAAAATATAACGATAAGTTAACACTGGACAGTAAGTAGGAAGAAATTCTGCTATCTGCGAGCTATTCTGGCGTGCGCTGCTAAAACAGTTACAGTAACAAGTATATACTGTACATTCGAAATGTTTATCTTAAATAGCCTTACAAAAAAGCCCGCGACAGCATATATCTATCTTTTATGTGTAAGCCATTATCGCCAAAATACTGAACAAATTGATTCTTGTATAAAAATAAATACTATTGTCGCTTCTGATAGGTATATAAAACTTCTATGATACTTTTAGTTATAATTAGCGTAATAATAATATGTCCACAAAGGTGAAATATAGGTCGTAAAATAAGAGGAAACATGACTCAATTGTTTTCCCAAAAACACCACATATATAAAAGTCGTATAAGGTAATATTAGAAAAAAATAGTTTATCTACTACAAAACCCGTAGAATTATTGCTATAGTTTTTCCAGTTCCGAATCCTTACTAGTAACTCCTTAATAGTAAATGCGAAAGTGAGTTTGTTCGTTTGTTATGCTTTCACGCCTAAGCCGATGATTCGATTATCATGAATTTTGGTATAGAGATAGACAGAAACCTGGAAACGTTGGTAGGCTACTTTTTCTTACGAAAACCTTATTGGAAGCGATGTAATAAACTGTGATAACTAATGTGATAAACTTTGTATAAAACTTTTTATTGTGTCATGGGATTTGTTTGACAAAATTAATACTAATGCGAGTGAATCCGCAACATAAAATTTAGTTAATTATAATAATCAGTTTGCATAATTACTTTTCATAGATGTTTTTGAGCGATGTGGAATCGTCGATGTGGTCCTCGTAGGTCTCGTGATGGTAAATTATCCAAGAGGTGCGGAAAGGCCACTGCTCAGTCAGGTTGACCCACGATGCGAGCTGATACCAGTTAAACTCAATTTGGAACGCTTTCAGTAGGCGACCTGTTCAAATACAAATTTTTTAAAGGTTACTCTGAACCGAGAAATAAGGATTATTCAATTGTATATCTCTATATTGCTGATTAATGAGACGGAAATGATAAAATAAGAGTTTTGATGCATTTTAATTAAGTAATATAAGATAGTTATTAATTAAAGAAAATTAATTTGTTGCATGATATACCTAATGGTATTAAAGTTAAGATTCTTAGTTTTAGTGATGTTGTAAAACTGAGCAAATGATTAATGTATAATTTATATAGGTACATAGTAAATAGGATATGGTATTACGCAATACTAGAAAATAGCAAGAGTGATTTTTTTTGCCATGCTGGCCTGCTTTGATACCTTTTCACGCCCCTTTTGAAGGACCCCATGTCGGAGGAAGATGGAAACATGTTAACATGAAGACGGTTCCACAGCTCCACGGTACGACAAAAATATGAATCAGCAAACATTTTTGTTCGTGATTCAATGGGCGTCACCGTAAACCGGTATGCCGGAACCGCACCCGCGTGGTTCTGTTGTAGAACGGGGAGAAGGGGTTTACATTGAAGAGTACTTCAAAACACTCGCCGTGAAATATATGGTAGACCACGCTTAGAGAGGCAATGTTCCTTCGTAGTTTTAGCGGTTCTATGATGCTCGTAGTGTCTGCACTATTTACAGTACGGACGGCCTGCGTATTACTTGTCTAAGAGATATAGAGTAATACTGACCGGTGACGTACAAGACGTTCATGAGGCGACGCATACTGCGCGGGTTTACGTCGCTAAAGTAATCGTCGGTGAGCAGCACCCGGCCCACGTCCGCGGCGCCGCCCCCCGCCGCGCCCAGCCCCGCCGCCCCCGCGCCCGCGCCCGCCCCCGCCCCAGCCCGGTGCAGACCAGACGCGACCGAGGACGCGACCGACTCGGAGGGACGCAGGCGCCGCGCCCGCGCCGCCAGGCCGCCGGCACCGCTGCCGCCGGGCGCGCTCTCCTTCCCGGCCTGTCCCTTTATGCGCTCCTGACTCGACATCACCTCCGATGTCGAAGATAGACGCCTCGCGGACACCTGTCCTCAACAAAACAACAACTATTTACTAATTCTATAATTAACTTAGATACTTATGGTGGATTAATATGTGAGCGATCGTGATATCTGGAATTGACACCCCTCTCTGTACATCCGCTAATATCTACTGTAACACATGAAACTGTTATCAAAAAAATATAAGAATAAGATCTATAAAAAAGGCAGATCAAGTTTGTTGACGGTTCCTCTCGATGAGTACGTTACTTTCCTAACCAGTAGTAGTTTTGACGTTCATAAGCGCTTTCTTAGCGAGTAGCGACTACAATTTTTTATAGACGTGGTGTTCAAAATCCTTTTCTTTAGGGACGTCCTCATTGCAAAACGTAAACGCATTTTCCGGGATCAGGCCAAGGTGAGAGTAGCGTCTGACAAGCGTACAAGACTCATCGGGTGATAAATACTCGACACTATCCACTAAACTGCTTCACTTTGATTGCTTATGTCGCAAAAAAAAAAAACTTTAAAAATGTATTCACATTAGGTGGGAACGTAATTACCGATCTTTGAAGCGAAGTGGAGAAGTCCTCAGCAGCCACGGACTGCATCCGCTTTGTTGCTGTTTGCTGTGCGACCTTCACTCTGCGCAGCGCCGAGTTTTGTAGGTAAAACGGCAACTGAACCATATTACGTAGGTAGTCCCAACCACCGATGTTACTCTCAGAGAACGAACGACGACTGTTTATCTCGACCGCCTTGTGTGGATAACAAATTCACTTTTATTCACTCTTTCTTCCCTCTCTTATTATTAATACCAAGAAATGATTTCAAAATTATGGAATAATTACATCTGAATAGAATGGTGTATTAGAAAAAATATTAAAAAAGTTTGATAGAATAAATATCCAATAATCAAACAATAACAATAGCAGCTCCTATAAAGATATTGTCATAGCGCCTTACGTTCCGCATCAGGCTGAGCGTTTACTGTTTCACTGAGCTATAAGTTATCCTAGAGGGCAATCAACCGAATTGTTAACAAGCGCATGGGTGGTACGTGGTCGAAGTGGGACTTGGGCTCTTACCATTCTGACCCTTTCTCCGAAATAATTTACTTTGTTACATAGTACATCTAGACAATCAAAACACCACATTTTGTACAATACTCGATATTCAAAACGCAAGTAGTAAATTATATTTACAATAATGTATTTAAATTACATGCAAACATTTCTTAGGTAATATTTATATTGTCGATAGGGATATCATGCAAACGATACTAAATATACTCAATAAAATAATAAACAATACAATAGCACAACACCGAATTGTATAAACGCTAACGGGAGAACACCAAGCGATCCAGTTAGGCTCGACTAACCTCCATCCAAGCAACCTGCATGAAATATGTTTAATCTAATAAAAATCAGCTTTTATAGACTGATGTCCGATATAAATGAATTTTGTTTTTTCAATGTATTTATCAAAAAAAAAGTTTAGGCAATAAAAATTTAATTCGTAGTAATTTAGTTTGATTATTTTATATTTACATAAGTATATTAAATTCGTAAAATTGTTTTATTGCAACGAAATTTTGTATGTATTTTGAAATCTTTATACGAAAAAAATATTTTAATGACATCATAATTTAAAATTTACACTAACCTTGCTAATAATATGTGGATCTATGGCGAGTAGTAATATGAAGGGGCTTTTGGGGTCGGAGCAGAGAGCGTGCACGGCGTTCAGCAGCGCCAGCACCTTCTCCTGTTCGCAGCTGTCGAGTGCGTCCACCACCACGACCAGGCGGGTTTGCTGCCCCGTGAACGCGTCCAGACATGACAGCTATATTAAATAAATACAACACTATTACCATATATAGAACCATATTTACAATACGGCGATAAAGGTTTCAGACTGAAAACCCCCACTTAGGCAGGTATTACAATATCCCACGGTATCTCAATGATTAATACTACACAAATATTGCAGCAAGAAAATAATTGCGATTGGGACATTTGGCAGTTATATAAAACCAACTTCCCACAAATATTTAATTTACCAGCTATAACTTCTTTTCTTTGTTAGTTTACAGGCATTTCTATAAATATATGTATATGTGTTTACTTTTTTTTCTATAATAAAACCGACAGATAGGTATATAAATATATTTCAGACACAAATGTTCCATTTTGATTAAAATAATCGTCAAAAATTTTAATTTGCCTGAGACCTGTTTGCTGATTTCGGTTACAAACTGTGAATAGGATGATGACAAATATTATCCGACATTTCCACCCTTTTTTTTACTATTTTAATTCACTTCTTTCTTTTTGTTTTTTATTCTCGCCTGTTTTGCTCCATCATAACTATGAATCATTTTTTTACTTTCGTATAGATTCATTTTTAAAGAAATTTAAATACAATAATTTTATTAATACATTTTTAAACTACTGAAACTACCACGTATATAGTAATGGCTAACTTAATACCTACAAATAAAGCTAGTAAAATAAAACACATTTTACGTTTACATCCATCGAAGTAGTACGAGAAATGAGCGGATAGATGGTACTTAGAAGGCATTGACATTATCAGTTATCATGACATGTTATTCAAGTTTATTTACAAGCAAATTTTAAAATAATATAAAAAGTAGTAAATAATCTGTGATGGGTAGAGTGAAATGAGCATGCGTGTAGATGCGTTGCAGTGAAGTGGCATGTGTTACGGTACCGTGTGGGTGAGCGCGTGCACTTCGGGGCGGAGCGCGCCCGCACGCACGGGGTCGCGAGCGGCGCGGGCGAGGCGGCGGCGCGGGGCCAGCGCCAGCGCGGCCGCCACACGTCCCCACGTGTACAGGTTGGCGAGCAGGGCGGCGCCGGACACGCAGCATGCGCCTATCATCAGCCCCTGTTGGATTTCACGCCGCCTCATCGACGACGGGCCCCGCTCACAATTTTTTTTTATAATTAAGGTTTTAGCGTTATGGTCACAATCTCACCTGATCTTAAGTGACGATACGGCCCAAATTGGTATACACGCTAAACCTGTGGAGGGGCTGGCTCTCAAGTGCAACTGCCGGAACTTGGTATTTGGCGGGAGATTTTAAACTGAAGGGTGGTTGCTAGCCAGGCAGCTTTAGAAAAAGCCCTACCACCATGCTATGGTTTTCTCACGATGTTTTGCTTCACCGGAAGCATTAAGCTCATTGTAGGTGGATTCGAACTAACGTCCCTTGACGCGAAGTCGTACACATTACCATTGCGCTATCATCGCTTCAAACCTGAGCCGTCGTTTGTGTCTTTATCTTTTATTTTTTGGGGCCGTTCATAAAACAATTACTCACTTACGAGGTGGGGAAAGAGGGTGTCGTTTATCTACTGTAACGTAATATTACACGGGGGCCGGAGGAGTCTAGGAAAACGTGACGTTCGCAGTTCATAACACAATTTTGGATTATTATTAATTTTCTACCTGATATACGCTGTTAGCCGTTAGGGCTTTGACAGCTTCACCGATCTTTTTGGGCGAATGCTAAGGACACTCAGCCCCGTGGTAGCGGGCGCAAGGGTGCCAGAATGGCCGAACCTCGGCTGGGACTACTGCTGCAACACGAACAAAGGTTCGCGATCCTAACTAACCAACAGGTCAGGAATTTGGGAAATTGTTATTACATGTTATTACAGATACTTATTATTTTATTACTTTGTAAATAAATTTGTGTACTGCTATTAATTGGGGTTTGGACATGTCATGCGAAGAAAGGAAACGCGTGTGTTGATAAAAGTAATGAATATCAATGTTGAATGATAGAAAGGAAGAGGAAGGCCAAAGAAAAGACAGATGGAGTGTGTGAGGAATGAGATGAAAGAAAAGGGAGTGAATGAAGAGATGGCGGCTGATAGAGATTTAAGGAATAACAAAACTTATTACGCCGACCCCAAACAACTTAGGAACAGAACAAAATAAAGAAGATAACATGTACGTCTGTCATTCGCAGAAACGGGGATCGCACAAAATGTGACAGCGTGACGAAGGCGGGAGAGGGTCTAAAAAGGTAAAATTTTGCCTGACGTATTTTATGAACGGTTTATTCACCTAAATTTTTTAGGTTTAGCGTTCCATTATAATCTCTCCCCACATTAAATGATGATGCGACCCAAGATATAACACACTAAGCCTAATTGGGTAACTGGTTCTCTAGGACAATTATACGATATTTTCAACTTGAAACTGGAAGCTAGCCGGACGGCTATTAGAAAATTCCCTTATACCATGTTATGGTGTCACTAACACGTTTTACTACAGCGAAAGATTGAACTAGTTGCGTGGATTAAAATTCATGTCGATATACTAAAATACAAATTTTCAAATTCCCTAGAAACATAATACACGTTCTGACAAAGAAACAAAGACTTTTTTTAGAGACCTAAAAATCGATTCATAATTCATGTACAAAATATTTACATAAACATTAAACAAGTTATGTAATGAAGAGGTATGCTCACTGGGGTTTAGCATCAATCTCTGTGAGGTACATGATAAGCACACACAACCCGATGAGGACACAGATGAAGCAGAGCTCGAAGATAATTATGTGAGGAATGCAGCAAACACGACGCCATCTGTTATAATAATATGTCATTAGTTTTTATATACAAAATTAATACTATTTTAAGATTTTGGACATCATGTAGTTTTTTCCTTTACCTCTTATTTAGTGGCTCCTTGTTTCTACACAACTATTTTAATATATATGCCAATATGTAGGATATCTTATCGTCAGTTATTTATAGGTTACTTATGCATCATAACCAAACTATATCACGTAAAATCCTACCAATATAACACAACTTACGGGGAAGTAACAAAAGTTTATGAATTAAAATAAAAACTACAACATTACTGAGATCCAGTCCAAAACGCTGAAGAGACTCTCAAGCGTCGTTAGAGGCGTTAACCGACTATACTTCATTCGAGTCATTCAATGATCTAAAAATTTTGATAAGCCAAAAAAATAGTTACATTAATCGAATTCATGATCAAATGTATTTTATTTGTATTAGTTGAATTCAATAGTTACCAGCTTAAGATCCAGACTACTTAGTTTGTTTAATCGCATAAGACTTACTTATATAGAATTGGTGTTTTCTTTGAAATATTATTATTTTGGTATAACCCATTTTCTCTTAACCACTTCACATATCTAATACCGAGACCTTTATACGAATTTTCAAAAATATGTACGCTGACACATTTTTTTAGCGTTTCCCTATGTAGCCTATAGTAAAACCACTTGCGAGCATGCTTTAATATTACTGATACTAACTTCCATCCAGAAGTAGAAGAGACAGGCTTTGGACGGAAAGCACGAGCGAGCCTCGTGCAGATCCTCCCGTACTGGCACTCGAGCGCCTCCGCGAGGCTGGCAATCATCTGCACCACCATGGCCTCGCCCTCCTGTCCGCCGCCACTCTTCATTCCCTCTGTGAAATGAAACCTACCGACAAATAGGTACATACATATTAAAACTAATGAAAGTATAACGGAGCCAAATACATTCAATATTCTTACAATTTGGGGGTTGATGCTGCTCACGTCCGTAGGCTTTACCCTCGAGACCCTACACGTGACCCCTGGGTGGTGCTAATCGAGCAGCTACGGGGTGGTAGGGCGTCGGTGCCCGACTGGGTCGCGACCACCATACACTTGTGTAAAGCCCGTAAGAGTGACTCGTCGCGTTTCGGGTACAGCCAGTGTATACCCAGTACCTTGGAGACTTACACTGTGATATGGAGAGGTGGTGAGATTCACTAATTGCTCGTTGCATTGTCAAGATGCACTGACCTGACGGCCAGGGAGACCTGTAGCAACGGTTGACCGCTGGCCGCCCGCGGTATAGTACAGGGGCCCAATCGCGGCTAACCACCGTGAGAGGCTGCCCCACCATGCCGCGCATAATCTTGGATAGTCTCGTCGTGCCGGTTGGTGACCGGAACGGGGTCCCGGCGAACTATTCCGGGGGGGTACGGGGGCCCTTCCGTCTGTCGGATCAGTGCTTCTACGCTGTGCTTGAGTTGGTGTTTCGAGCCTGGAGGCTTTATGTCGCAGTGAATTACTCCTACTTCACGCCTTCTTCTTTCTTTCAAAAAATTTTTTTTCGCTACCCATGATAGTGCCAAGATTAAAGAAAAATAGGTCCACAGCGGTGCCCAACCCCGACGCCGCTTTCACAATGGAGTTCGCTAACATCCGCGGACTCCATACTAACTTAAATGCCGTCCACCATCGCCTAGAGACGGCTCGGCCTGCTTTACTCTTTTTAACGGAGACACAGATCCGCCGTCCGGCCGACGCATCCTATTTACAATACCCTGGTTACCAGCTGGAGGCAAACTTTCAAACTAAAGCCGGGGTATGTGTGTATGTACGGTCGGATGTGTGTTGTCGCCGTTTGCACCTCATGGAGGACTCCTCCTTCTCCACCCTATGGCTGCACGTGGATCTCGGCGTTGAAAGCCGAGTCTACGCGTGCCTGTATAGATCCCACAAGGGGGATGAAGTGACAACTCGGCTGTTCGATTATTTAAGTCAGGCGACAGATGACGCGCAAGAGCAGTTCCCTACTGCAGAATTGGTGGTTTTGGGAGACTTCAACGCACACCATGAACAGTGGTTGAATTCGTCAACAACCGACCATGCAGGACGAACTGCTCATGCATTTGCTCTCACGCACGACCTGTCTCAACTGGTGACCCAGCCCACCCGGATTCCAGACATAGCGGGTCGAGCGCCTTCCTTGCTGGACCTACTGCTGACGAGTCATCCTAACGAATACAGGGTGTCTGTCAGTGCCCCATTGGGTAGTTCAGACCACTGTCTCGTTGAATCGTCGGTGCCGCGTTCATTGCCTCGATGTCCATCGGAAACTAAGCGTAAGGTTTGGCACTACTCGTCAGCAGATTGGGATGGTATGCGAGATTATTTCGCATCCGTACCCTGGAGGCAAAGGTGCTTTAATGAGAGAGATCTTTCTGGGACTGCCGAGGCAATTGCTGCCGAGATTAGACTTGGAATGGAATATTACATTCCTTCGTCCGAAATTGTCAGTAATCGCCGCGGACGCCCTTGGTTTAATCATGAATGCGCAGATGCTTTCAGTCAGAAGCAGTATGCGTATCGTGCTTGGATCAAGGGCCGCGTGAATAAAGATCCTAATCTCAACTCCCTTAAGGCAGCCTATAATAAGGCCACTAGGTCCTGCAAAAAGGCTTACGCAGGAGCAGACGCTCAGCGCGTTGCACGGATTGGCCAGAAGTTGGTTCGCCACCCAACCAATAGTCGCGCCTACTGGGGGCTGGCGAAGGCCGTCCAGGCAAATTTCTGTCAATCCTCTCTGCCGCCTTTGCGATATCCGGACGGATCACTGGCTCATGAACCGCTGAAGAAAGCCACTTTATTGGCCAACATCTTCGCGGACAACTCCCGACTCGACGATAGTAACGCGCAACTGCCCACAACACCTAACGGTGGTATCTCGATGCCTGAGGTCCGCATCAGGCAAAGAGACGTGCGCCGTGAGTTGCTTTCGCTCGATGTCCGGAAGGCCAGTGGTCCGGATGGTATCCCACCAATTGTACTTAGAAAGTGTGCAGCCGAGTTGTCCCCAGTATTAACACGCGTTTACCAACAATCCTACATCTCTGGTGACGTGCCCCGCGTTTGGAGAGAGGCCAACGTGCAACCAATTCCAAAAAAAGGTGATCGTTCAGACCCCAATAACTACCGCCCAATCGCTGTAACCTCAACGTTGTGCAAAGTCATGGAACGCATATTAAATTCCCAACTTGTGCGCCACCTAGAAGACCACCCTCTTATCCATGATCGTCAATATGGCTTTCGACCGAACCGATCAACGGGGGATCTTCTAGCGTACATATTGCACCGTTGGGGGGAAGCGATTGACAAACATGGCGAGGCACTGGCTATTGGTTTAGATATAGCCAAGGCTTTCGATAGGGTCTGGCACCGTGGTCTTCTCTCCAAACTCCCGGCTTTCGGACTCCCCGACAACTTGTGCCGATGGATCTCCAGCTTTCTGCATGAGCGCAGATTTCGTGTCCTAGTCGATGGGCACAACTCGCAGCTCATGTCTGTAAACGCTGGAGTTCCGCAGGGCTCTGTTTTATCACCCACGTTGTTTCTTCTGCATATCAATGATATGCTTCCCCTGGGACACATTCATTGCTATGCAGACGATAGCACGGTTCATGGGTGCTATGTCAGTAAGCCTGGCTGTGGACGGGGAGACACAGAAAAGAGACGGAAGGAACTTGTCATTGAACTTGACCAAGTCTTGACCCGCATATCCACATGGGGAGCAAGTAACTTGGTTGAATTCAATGCCGAGAAAACCCAGGTATGCGCCTTTACTTTAAAAAAATCCCCCTTTTCACCAAACCCTACTCTTCAGAGCACCCAGCTTGCAATGCGCGACCGCCTAAATATCTTGGGAATAGATATTCGAAGTGACTTAAATCTTAGGGACCACATCGAGTATGTCATCTCCAAAACATCTCAGAGACTCGGAATCCTGAACAGAGTGCGACGGTTTTTCTTGCCCGACCAGCTGTACCTTCTCTATAAGGCCCAGGTTCGTCCGTGCATGGAATACTGTTCGCACCTCTGGGATGGATCCGCTAAATACCTCATCGATGCCTTAGATAAGTTGCAAAGGCGTGCTGTCCGTATTATAAATGATACAGCTATTACCAACACTCTAGAACCGCTTCAATTGCGCAGGGATATTGCCTCTCTAAGCGTGTTCTATCGCTTGTATCATGGTGAGTGTTCTGAGGAGCTCTTTGAACTCATCCCCTCCGCTCCTTTCCACAACAGAACCACACGGGCAGGGCTTCGGTGTCACAATTTCACGGTTTCACCTATAACATCCAGAACCAAAAAGTTTGCTGACTCTTATTTCTGTCGCACCGTGAAATTGTGGAACCGTCTTCCTGTCAACGTATTCCCTCCTTCCTACGATATTGGGTCCTTCAAAAGAGGCGTGAAGAGGTACCTAAGCAGGCCAGCATGACAGCCGCGACTGGCAGTGTATTCTGTTCGCTGTCAGTCGCCGCTGATATGGATTGTACTGTACTTACCATCAGGTCCAGTGCAGTCACTTAGCTGTGCAACATAAAAAAAAAAAAAAAAAAAAAAAAAAAAAATTATTGAAAACAATCTATTCATGGGATTCATAAACAATGTCTCTTATGAACTTGGTTTACTAGCTCGTGCACTAATATTTCAATATTATTCGGTATAATTATGAACTTTTGATTGTACTCGTTTATAATAAATTAGCTGTGCCCGCGACTTCGCTTAATACTAAACATTATTTTGCTATATCTCGGGGATAATACTTATTTTTAGAAGTACGGTACAGTACGTCCTTTTCTGTAACACTAACAACGTGTATGGAAAACTTAATGATGATCAGATCAGAAATAAAAACAAATAAAATCTCAGCACTTCAAAGATCACATTGCTGACAAATTAATGCGAAAAAAATCTATTCATGTACAGTCAGGAGCTGACGTAGTATTCAATTATGTTCCCAAAATTTTTCAGTTCACGGCGCACTTACAGTACAGTACACTTACTTACAGTCAAAATACTAATATTTGGACTCGCGGTGCCCTAGCTAGTTGAAATAGGGTATAATGATACTATGTAGATAGGCACAAAAATTAAATCATCCACAATATGAAGTTGAGTTTTTATATTTATATACACGAAACATTTATTATGAAATTTTAATAGGAAATGTAATACAATGGCAACTTAGTCAATGTGACGTGTGACCTTGGTGATCACCATACATTTTTTCAAAGTGCGGTATAAGGTTTGACAGCGCTACTCTCATTTCTTGCTTCTCATTGGTCTTTGAGCAATATTTGCTCTTTATTACAGCTACAGCTGAAAATCTGGCTTTACATAAATAAGATGTTGCAAAGGTAATGAGAATTCATAGGGCTTTTCAATCTAAATTTGGATATTCATTTTAGACCAATATCCAAAACTCCACCAAATTGGAACACGTAAATCTTGTTTTAAGGCTGCTGTCGTAAGTGAATTCATTGAGACTCTCTTCTTTTTACAAAATGAATTCTGGTGTAGCTTTTGCATGGAATATGTGCTTGTAAGCCTTGCAGAGACAGTTTCAAATTATTCAGTCTGTCAAATATATCGCACAAATATGCTAGTTTTACAAAAAAATCTGTTTCGGCAAAATATCTGGAGTTTACATGACCTTCGTCTTGTAAAATGTGTGACTTTCTTCATGTAATTCAAAGGCACGAAATAAGACATTTGCTTGTGAACTGCAATAATATAGCAAAGCCGTGTGTTCAGCTACCATATCCATGCTTAGTTTTTTGAAAAGTTTGGCGTTTAGCGACCTAGTTTTTAAGTAGTTTACTACCTCAACAACATTTTTTAATACCCGGTTCAATTCTGAGGTCAATCCCCTCGACACAAGTGCTTCCCTATGGCTGATGCAATGGGTCTACATAACATGCGGTGCTTTTTTTTACGAATAAGCGCTTATATTCCTCCATATCTGGCAGAAATTGATCGAGCACCATCAGTACATACCGATACACTTTTTCCAATCTAAATCATTTTCTGTTATAAATTTGTTAAGAAATTCAAACAACTCTTGAGCCTTTGCGGCTTCGGTAAAGCTTTTACAGAACAATTTTCAACGATGATATTGTCATCCAGTTGTAGTGCACACAGTAACGTTGTATGTCACTTGTTGGTCTTTTAATTAGTTGGCCAGCCACAAGTACGTCAAAAAAGCTTGTTTCAGGTTCCCACATTGACCACTGTTTACTAGCTAGTATGGAACACAACTATCGACTCAAGTCGGCACGCACCGGTTACTTGTTCTTTGTACATGCAATTTTATCTTTGACACTATTCGAATTTAGTGAGAGGGTATGCGGTCGAAAAAAGACTGTTTTTTTGGAACATCCTAATATATATATAGTATATACTACATATATAATATTATATATATATATATATATATATATATATATATATATATATATAGTAATAAAAGTATATAGTACGAATGAGGATTAGGTTGGGTCGGAGTTATAGCGAAACAATTTCTACAAACATTATTAAAGCTACAATAACAATTATTGAGTAGATCGATAAACAATCGACCAAGCAATCACTTCCCGGGTCATCGCAATTTGAAAAATGCCAGATGAAATGGCTCACAAATAACTTTGTGCTTTCTCTAAAAGCCATACGTAATACGAAAATCTTTCTGGCGCATAGACAAATATGCATCATTTCTTTAACGTGTGTCTGGTGTTCTTTTTACTAATTGTTTTGTTTTTGCTGATACGTAATACGAATTCGCCAATTTGACGGCAAATATTGCACGGTTTTTTTACTATGGTTCTGGTTTTGCGAGATACCTAATAAAGGCACCGGTTACAAACTTCCTAGCGGCTGGATATACACTGACTAATACCGAAACAAGACACCAAAACAGAAATACTGTAAGCCTTATCACCAAGTGCATAGTGGTCACGATACTGTCGGGTATAGTTTCATACTCCACTCACCCGCTTGATTACTAGGTATGCTCCGGGCAATTTCTAAACGCAAAACGCTTCGGCAACTATGACTCATATCACCTTTGGTGTCGGACTATGAATTCGGCACTATTAAATTTCATTTTATAAAACGTTGTTAAAGAAAAAACATTTTCTTTGTCTCGTAAAACTGCAGGGACTTTACTATATAACAGCAGTTAAATGATATTTAAAAAAGTACTGTCATTAAATAATGTATGTATGAGTTAAATTTACCAAAACTTAATGTGTTTAAGTGTTTGTGTTTAACTTGAAGTTAATCAAATGATGGTTAATATTAATAGAGCCCTACCTTATAGGAGTAGCCGGTAGTGCCCGTGGATCATTTGGCCCGGGAGGGTGACAGAACACAACTTGAAGTACTAACAGTAAGGAATTAAATCGACGACCTAAAGCTGAAAGCACTCCTCCAGCCCACCACCAATCGTACCTGTAAATTAAATTTCTGTAGAGAAATGGCAATATATATTGCACGCCTCATAAGCGAAGCGTTGAGGTGGGTACTACTGTCACTTCAAGCAAAACAACTGATTTTTCAAACTTAAAATGTCTCTATTTATCATTTATTGCACGTGTAAAATAATATATACACAAACATACCAAGAAAAAACACTATTTTAACACTCATGATATTTTTGATGCCATTTTTGTTATTTAAACGAGTTAAAAAATTGTTTAAATAAGTTCTGCCTTGGACGTCCGTGTGTCTGTATGTGCGGATCCTGTATGTTATCACGATAACGACCGAAATACTTTTCTAATCGAGGCTTTTTTTTCTTACGCTTCAGTATAATTAGAACCATATTACTTTTCACGGTCTGATTCGATGTGGTTTAATTGTTATTAAATGAATAAAAAAAATTAGATTGTGTGGAGTTTTTTGGATTTTCTAAACTTTTTAGAAATGTACCAGATTACCTACAGATTAATTACTAAACAACGATTATTATGATATATTTAAGAAATCAGAATTTTCATACAGACTATGGTAAGACGAGAGCTTATCACTTAAAATATTGCTTTGATAACAATCCTAAGATATGATGAACAAAAACAACGGAACAACGATCTGGAAAAATCGGTTCCAAGTATCGGTATTAAAAAATTTAAATGTATATAAAGTTTATTCATATTACGCAAGTGTAAGAAACATCTTTGTATATGGAGGCAATTTTAACAAGACAACTATCTTGTTAAAACTATTCATGAAGTTTTTGTAGTAACTACAAACTGTGCTCCTAATTATTTATGAATATACATATATCATATATATTATTAAAGTAGATTTTAGGTGCGGTTTCGCTCGCGTTAATATTGATTTTGTCAAACAAATCAGATGACGCTATAAAAAGAATCATATAAATTTTATCTTTCAATTTATTCCACCTCCAATAAGGTTTTCGCGACAAAAAGTAACCTATCACCGTCTCCAAGCTCTCATCTATTGCTACACTAAAATTAATCATAATCGATTCATTCTTTTAGGCGTGAAAGCATAATACAAATACAAATAAACAAACAAACTCACTTTTCTATTTATAATATTCTAGTGAAGATTCACCTCATATATGCCCAATAACCAAACCATACGACGCAAAATGCCACCAAAATTACATAACAGAGTCAAATAATGTAGACATAGATTTTAAGATTCCAGCAAAAAGTTGTATGTAAGTGTGTGATGAGCTTACCGGTTGCCGGTGTACCAGAGGATGTAGAAGGCGAGGTAGATGGCGGCGAAGAGCGCGAAGCAGACGGCGAGCGCGGCGTACAGCGGCGCGCCCGACACCGCCACCAGCGCGCCCAGCGTCAGCGCCGCGTGCCACGCGCCCCACCACACCGCCCACGACCACGTCCACCCCGACTCGATCCACTGACGGGCGAAGTTTTTCATCTCCTCTGAAACAGCCATCAAATGCACTCAACTTACATACATATAGGGTCGTTCGGTAAATACCTCGGTATGGCTTTTTCTAATGCTGGCCTGGCTAGCTACCACCCTAAAGTTGAAAATCTGCCGCTAAATACCTATGGAGGTGTGCCGGTAGTTGCACTTGAGAGTCAGTCCCTCCACAGGTTTAGCGTGTTTACCAACTTACCCCGTATTGTCACCTAAAAACAGATAAGATTATAGTCATAACGCTAAAACTTAAATATAAAAAATACCTCACACTTAATTTTACAATTTTTAACCCTCTTGACCCCCCTTCAATATTACTTCACAAATTTTAGACCCCGCCGCCTATGCGTGATATGTTATGATGATATACATGGCAATTAATAGCAGTACACAAAACTCAATATTATTAATTATTTATTTCTAGCAATAATACAATTTTAATAAATTAATAAATCTCTAATAACATCTAAAATTTAACTGTTTTATGCACGTTTTCTTACACCCCAATGACAAATTTTTGTTACAGTAAGCGACACCCCCCTCCGCCCCATGAGTGCGAACGTATTATATGACGTCCCCTATATGCTGATCTATCTGGTGCCTGCCATCAATCGGGCATTATTCTAAAATTAATTCCGAGTGATTTCTATTTTGTAAGTGAAATAAGCTTCCCAAATTTTTAAAATCTAAAATACTTTTGGATGTATCGTTTATATATAATATGTAAATATTTTAAATATCAATAGATGAAAAACTTTACCTTTTAGTTTATTGAGCAAAAAGGATTTCCCTGATCCCCATCTAGCGTAGAGGCCAACAGTGATGGGCACCGAGAGACTCGGCTCGGAGAGCATGTCGGCGAGCGCCGCGCTGTACAGCTCATACCCCAACATGTTCTCGTTGTCTTCGTTCGTGTTCAGTTTACGGGCTCCGAATATTTGTCCCAGCATAGTTTTATTGTAACTCATGTCTATGTTGTACGGTGTCTCGTTCATCTTATTAGGTTTGTACAGCAACTGACTATTTTTCGGATTCCTTAAAAGAATTTCTACAATTTGCTGCAGAGATAAAAAAATGTATTTATTAATTGAATAAACTTGAATGTGCGTTAAGTAATTCACTTTTAATGAATGTACGTGTACATTAGTTAAATATGTTTTGACCTAGGTCATATTTTGCGAAAATATTTCATTTTATTATAAACTAGTATTTATTTATAACGGATTTATTTTAGAACTAGCTATGCCTACGACTTCATTCGCTTAGTATTAGAAAGTAGCTAAAACGAAAAACCTTTTCAACGCTTGGCAGACGACTTGTTGATAAATATAATATAAACACAATGTGTTTCTGTACAGTCGGGAGCTAACGTACCTAATATGCAAAACTGATTAATATATTTTTCTGTTAATGAATAGGTACGAAATGTCTGCAGGCTTTAAACGAATATTAAATAAATGTGTCTATAAAATATTGGGTGTAACCTTAGTTTCGCATTTTTTAAATAATATGCATAATAATACAGTCGAAGAGATTTTTGTTATTTTGTTAAACAAATATCTAACATAAAATATTACAACTATCAGTCAGATTCGACAATTGGTTTTTGCTAAATTCAAGAGGGTACCGTCGAGAAATTTTAGTCCCACACGAAAGAATTCGCGGGCACAACTAGTTTATCAGATAATTCCAACCCAAACACACAATGGTCTTCAACCAGTTTTACTTTTTATCCTTTTATTAATAACAATGATAGTACTGTCTCCTCGGTTGGCTTTATGAAAGAGTATTAACCATATTGGACAACCGAGCTACTTTTAAAATGAACATTAAATACGATCGAGCTAATTTTGGAACTTAATTATTTCTTATATATAACACTTTGAAGACAAATCATTGATTATATTTTTAAGTATATTTGTAGCTATCGAACAAAGAAAATTTTATTGTAATCCTTAAAAATATTTAATAATTATAATTTTTATCAACAGGGAATTTAAACATGTAATAAAATGCTACTGAAACTGATTCGTATCGTTAATTTTATGTCCTGCAATCATTTACAGAACCAAACCACTAATTACGTTCGTATTCCGCATAAGTAAAGTAAAAACTTTCTATTTTGTCATAATAAATACCTAGTTCAGTTGACTACGGGTTAAATTCAAATGCAAATTTCCGCGGAGACACGTATTATGTAGCATATCAGTCGTCATAGAAATATATATCTTAACTAGGAAGATATTAGAGTAAGAATTATACTAGGTGCAATGGTATAGGTTGTAGTGTGTTGCGTTATGGTACTCCACCTTGGACCTGGCTCTCATGGCGATGTGCAGCGCGGTGTCGCCGCGAACGTCGGTGACGTTGACGCGCGCCTTGCGCTCCAGCAGCAGCTGCACCATCTCGGCGTTGCGCGAGCGCACGGCGCGCAGTAGCGCGGTGTCGCCATTCTATTATTATACATATCACTAGATTTTATCCATCGCTCTACTTGCGTTAATACTGATTCGATTATAAGCAATTATTCTCTAAAATTTGCAGGAAAATGGATGACGCAATAAAAAGTTTCATACAAAGTTTATTCGTCTCTTTACCCGACTTCCTATAGATTTTTCGGGGGAAAAAGTAGCTTATCACCGTCTCCATGATCTCTAAACGAAAATCCATCTTATGGATTCAGCGGTTTATGCGTGAAAGCGTAACAAATAAACAAACTCGTTTTTGCATTTATAATAAAATGCCAAACCAATTTTAAACACTTAATTCACTTCCAGCTGTATACTCTATATTAATATTATATAGCGGAAAAGTTTGTTTGTTTGTTTGAAGGCGATAACATAAGCTAAATTAATCTAAATCTATCAGATGGATGTCAACAATTCTTTTAAAAGACGAACAAATTTATATAATTTATCGGGTATTGATATAAAAGTATAAATATTATCTTCTCATTATTTTTATAGAGTGTTTAACTTGTTGAATTAAGTGTTTTTTTTTACCAAGATGACAATGTAATGTAGACTACATCGTTTACTTAAATTTCACAGGTATTAAAAAAAATCTCATTTTACTACATTATTTATTTTAATGTTAAAAGGTTTGTCGAATTATGCTTTCATAAGATCATAAGATTGCATCATAATTTTTAAATTATAATTACCTGTACCTACCAGTCGTCCACACGTTTATTAAGCAGTAGTTTTTTCTTCTTGTATTTTTATATTTTATTATTTGTAAAAAGTCTTATTAATAATTCTATAATTTTTGCATTGATGGATAATGTATAACAGTTTCGCAATTAAAAAAGACATACAAGCAGAAAGGCGGACTATTTTTATTTCATATTAGTTATTAATGGTTTTTAAACTATACGAGTGTAAGAGTATTATAAATGAGACATGTGTGATCCTTAATAACTTTCAAACGGTTGGAATGACTTCAATGACATTTGGCATAGAGGTAAAATTGTGCCAAGGATATGAGTATATAAAATATTTTATAAAGATTTAAAACAGAAATAGACACAATCAGTGATCTGAGCGGGTACCAGAAAGTGTAAAATAAATTAAATATGTATGGGGTATTAATATAATAAGGTCTAAATCAATAATGAATGACTTTCGATGAAAACGATTTAATCATAGTTTTCTATTAATGGAAACATTACGAATGATTTAGAAAATCTCAAAACTCACGATAGTGCAGTGCTCAAGATCTGGATTGGAAGCGAGCAATAGCTTTAATATGGCAACATGCCCTTTCTCGACTGCTGTGTATACGGGTGTTTTCTTCTCCTTTCCAGGTAAGTCTACATCGACATGTTTCTTCAAGAGTGCTTCAACTATATTTTTATGTCCGCCCTTTACGGCTTGTATTAGAGGGGTATCTTTAGAATGGTCCTGTAAAATATAAATCAATTAAATTTTAATTTATTTCTACAATGTAAAAGTTACTTCTATCACTACAGGTCTCTGGAGGAACAGAGATATTGGGGAACCAGTTTTCGTTTCCTTGTAAACATTGTTCTATTTGCTTATATTCATTAAAACCTTCATAAGTATTGGTGCTAGTTTCGAGTGTTTGTTATTTCTACAATCAGTACTTCTCCGTAGGAAGCTGCGTAAACCCGAATCAGTTTATTCAGGATTCAATTTTATTACATATCACAGTTGATTTGTCTTTTTCCATCATGCTTTTTCGATTTAAAAATAAAAGAAAGAAACCATCCAATACAGCATTAAGTTGCAGAAGATCAGATAATGTGTATAAAAGACAATCACAGCTGACAAAGAAGAGCTCAAAAGAAAATCTTGTTTTACCGAGCTACTGAAGAAGGATAATTGCGTAAAAACGAAAGTCACGGATTTTAAGTATTTATAATATATTCAGTTTTAAATCATGCATTTTCTGATATAGACTGGAAAAATTTACATATGCATTTTTATTTTATGTCATACTTTGATACTTCCTCCGGCGTAGATAACATTAACGACCTTCAATATGTCAATAATATTATTAGAAACCCTTACCTGGACATTAATATAAGCGCCAGAGTTAATAAGAGATAGTGCGATATCATAATATCCCTCTTTGCAAGCGATAGCTAACGCCGTGTACCCATCTTTGTCAAGTGCGTTTACATTCGGTTTATGTTCCAATAGCATTTGGACGATCTCGAAATGATTACCTATCGAAAATATTATACATCAATATAAAAATAAGTAAAAATATTATACTTTTATGTTGGATAGTTATGAGCGTAAATTATAAAGCGACCACTTATTCATTAGCATTGTTATTTAAATTACTTATATATATATCCCCAGTTTCATATAAGCACAGCAAGAGTTTAGTTACTTTTTTGTTTACGAGATATGCACACTGGTAATGCAACTTTGAGCATATTTTAAATCGAATATTTTGATTATTATGAGAATTTTGTATTTAGAGTATTTGTTTTCTTTGTGACGAAACAACTGTAATTAATTTTGAAATAAACGATCTCATGTATTTTTTGTATTTACTTGTATCATAGTCATACTTCGTATTAAATGATAATGTTTTTTTCCTACTTTATAAGTTTAGCGTTATGTCCACCATCTGATGTTAAGCAAAGATATGGCGCACGATGGTGGATACGCTAAGCCTAGTAGAGGGTCTGGCTCTCAAATGCAACTGATTGTGAAGACTGAGCAGTGAAGATTTTCATCTTGAGGGTAGTAGTTATCCAGATGGGCAGTAAAAAAAGCTCTACCACAATGCTATGGTTTCACCGCGATATTTTCTTTGACCGAAAGCTCAGACTTGTTGCTGAGACTCATTTCCGCAATGAGTCTGAGCTTACGGTGAAGGACAACATCGTGATAAACCATAACATGGCGGTAGGGCGTTTTGTAATGTCCACCTGGGTAGCTACCATTCTCAAGTTAAAAATCTGCCGCCAAATATCTATAGATATGTTCGGGCAGTTGCACTAGAGAGCCAGCTTCTCCCCTAGGCTTGGCGAGTCCACCATCTTGCGCCATATCATCACTAAACATCAGGTGAAATTGTCGATATAACACCAAAGCTAAAAAATATTAAAAAAAAACTATGCAGTCATGACTGCCGATAGAAGGGAAAACTAAAGACTATAAACAAACAGTTGTTATTTTTGATTATCCAACTTAATTGTTTGATTCTAAATTAAAACTTGTAAATCGAAACTGTTTACAGTGCACTAATTTATACTTATAGGAACAGATATAGTGTGTACAATAACACGTCACGTGACCATGTCGATGACGACTTACATGAATTTAATCCCTATCCCAACCTACCTATACAAGTTTTCATTTCAAAAAAGTTTATGTAAATCATTGTGTACCTTGCGTGGCTTGCAGCAGCGGCGTCCAGCAGTACATGCCGGCGGTGTTGGCGTCGGCGCCGGCGCGCAGTAGGGCCGCGCAGGAGGCCGCGTCGCCCGCGCGCGCCGCCCATGTTAGGGCGGAGGTGCCGTACTTGTCGCACGAGTTCGCACGCGCGCCCGCTGCCAGCAGACGCTGCACTACACCGCTATGCCGGCGCCCCGCGGCCCATACCAACGAACTACAACCATAAATATTATTACTAAATCTCACCTTTTTTCTGATGCCCTCCTGGCTAGCTATCACCCTCAACTTGAAAATCTGCCGCCAAATACCAATAGGTGTGTTCTGGAGAGCCAGTTACTCCAAAGGTTTGCGTGTTCACCAACTTGGGCCGTATCGTCACTTAAGATCAGGTGTGATTATGGCCATAACGCTATGCCTTTAACTATAAAAACCTGATATTAGGTAACGATGTGGCTCAAGATAGCGGCCGTGCTAAGCCTAGTAAGGCTGACGGGCTCTCAAGTGCAACTGCCGGAACACACTTATAGATATTTGGCAGTAGATTTTTACACTTGAGGGTGGTAGCTAGCCGTCTAATAGAAATGTGAAACAGTCTCTGGTCTCTGGCAATACGGGTGTTTACAGTGTCGCCGTGATGCGTTTTAGAGGGCAATTTTGGGTGATTAACACCTGATGAGTCCCCACATGACCTTTTCGCCTTTGGTCTGACTCCGGATAATGCGTTTAAATTTGCACGTTGCGATGAGGAAGTCCGTAAAGGTTGGGATTTTAAACACCTCGTTATTAATAAAAAGGGTGGTAGCTAGCCAGGCAGCATTAGAAAAAGCTCTTCCAATAGGCTATAGTTTCATAGTAATGTTTTCCTTCACCGAAAGTTCAAGCTCATTGCAGGCAAGTTTGAACTTCCGTCCATTGACGTGGTGTTCGTACACACTATCAACTGAGCTATCATCACTTCATAAATACTTACATTATGCGATATACTGTAATTTTTTTTTTTTTTTTACTAAATAATTCGGTATACATAGTATTTTTATATTCATAACAATATTATTGAAATAAATACAATTATAATTAACAATACAATCCAATCACAATGGTATCTTTGGCGATAAATAACACAACAGGAAGAACTGATAACGGAATAAAGATGTGTGGGTTAATAGAGAATGTGCTTGAATATAATTATGTATTTACGCGAAAGATAACACTTATCCCCAACGTAACGGTGTTGTACATTAATAGAAAATAAATAAAATATAATAAATAAACCGCATAGTTAACCACTAAATGTATAAGTTAAACAAATGTAATTAATAGATGTTAGATATGAAAATACCATAAATTCCGATGGTTTTCCTACGAAACGTATAGCCAAGGTTAACCGATTTACGCAGTTAAAATTTAAAGAAAAAAATTAATCATACAAGATTTTACACAGTTTAAAAAAGAAACGAAACAATCATGCCAGCGAAAGGCACTTGCTTGAAGTACAAAATTACGAGGTGACATTAAATATTTTTACGTATAAATATTACGTTTATTTTTATTTTTAACTAGGTGTCACCCGCCGACTACGGTGGACATACAGAAATAAACCGAAAAAAAAAAAATTACAGCGGGACAATGGAATCCAAAAACTAAGTAACTTAGAATACCATCTACAAATTTTTCCGCTTCGAATAGTCATATGTCCATCCCAATAACTTCAGTAATTTTGACAGTCAATATGATTCAGCGTCAAAAGAATTGTATTTTCCTTATATATACATATTCATTATGGAAAATACACTTGTATTCATATTTACGAAAAACTTTTTTATGTAAACTTGTGAACTAATAAAACGATACATTGATAATATTTTATTTAAGTACAATTGAATAAAACCAGTTTTAGTATACATTCTAAACTATCGATAATAAAACGATTGAACGTAATGTCAACACTCAAAAGCGGAAAAGCTAATGACAGATTTACGTTACTTCGTTAACTTTTTCATCGTTAATGTTTATTAATTATATTCCTATCAAATGTGAAGTGAAATGACCACATATCAGAGTATTGTTTTAAATCCGAAGGATAACTATTTGAACATTAAAGGACACACTACATACCAAGTAAAAATATAGAGAATATCAAGACAACCCGAGTGGGGTATGACGTATATCTTGACTGAAGCGGTACCTTACGAGATATCATTTTCGAGAATCGAAAATTCTGTTTCACTGTTAGTTATTACACTAGGGAATAATTGTCGATCATTCACAGTTTTGATGTTTTTCTTATAATCTGCTTTTTATTTATATTTACGAAAATTACATTGGAAAAAATGGTACGAAATAATAATTCGATACATGGATATCTATCATCATGATATCAAGGCAAATTGGGCGTGGAAACCAACTAAATGTAACCGAATAAAAATATATAAGCTAATGCTATGCTTATACAAACGATACCACAATGACAAGTTATTTGTCCGGTGTCTTGTGGTTGGAATTTAGTGATACTATTAGGCGGCATTCTAAGTTGAATAATTAATTTTGACGTGAATAGAACATTACGAGCTGAGTAAGATTGTACTAACTGTACGTATTATATTATGCACTAAATTCCTAAAGTGAGATATAATGAGACATCATTATTATAAAATAATTTAAAATGTTGATAATTCTTACAGAGGCTTATAATTACTATACTTATAATACTATACTTAGTGTGTGGGAATACCCATTGTGTTTAATAGTATTAAGATATTGATTATGGTATATATGTTACTGTAACGATTTGGATAATATTTTGTAACTAATAATATTTTGCTAGAGTTCACGTTGTTACGTTTTTGTACTTATTACATCGGCTGAATCTGAGTCGGTCAGATATATTCAATTAATAACCGAAAATGTAATATGTACGTCTAACATTTGTCCGTCAATCGAGCCAAGGTATCCAGGATCATGATGTTGGTATACATTTGATATTCTTCGAGTTTTTAACATAATTTCACACAAATAGATATGACACGGAAACGTATTAATTACGAAATTAAAATATAAAAAAAAAACCTTGTTTACCTTGTATCGATATTTAAGTTATCGTATACCTATGTTGTGCACCACATTCTTGAATTTACAATAAACTTTATGGAATACTGAATTAAGGCGACAGTCAAATTACGTTGATATAAAAATAAAGATAACAAAATAAACTATTACAACATAAATTAATATTTAGTTTTTTTCCGCATGTTATCCTGATTTTACTTTCGTTACTCAACATTTATTACTCTAATTAAAAAAAGGTATTATCTTATATGTATAAGTAGTTCACCAGACCTTAAAGTGTATGCAAGATATGTTTGGAAGTATGGAAGGAAGATCTACGCTGGTAGGATTTTATAGCAGTTTAAAGTACGGAATATTGTACCAGAAATTTTATTTAAACATTTCGTAGAATTCAAGCAAATGCGAAGCGGCTGCCAGAAACTTTTGTGTGCCAAAGTAATTTCTTAGCTTTACTATTTGAAATTTATTTAATTTTGAGTGTACGTGTAAGGATACAAGTAGTTCAGTGGTGGTGTGTATTAACGCCGCGTATTGCGACGTGAGTTCGAAGCCAACCACCTACAATGAGCTTGAGCTTTCGGTGAAGGAAAACATCGTGAGGAAACCATAGCATGGTGGTAGAGCTATTTCTAATGCCTAATATTGCATAATTCTAATGAAAATCTGCCGCCAAATATCAATATTGTGTTCCGGCAGTTGGACTTGAGAGCCAGTACCTCCAATAAAAGGCCGGCAACGCACCTGCAATTCCCATAGTGATGAGGGTGTCCATGGGTGGCGGTGATCACTTACCATCAGGTGACACGCTTGCTCGTGTGCCCCCTATTACATAAAAAAGGAAGAATTTATCCGTATTCGATCGTATTTATTACGATAGCTTTTTTATCGCTGTTTGATATAGTTAAACTTAACTTATAGCTATGTATCTCAGTGGCGAGGATGAAATATTAAATTTAACTTCTCCTTAAAATAATCCTTTAGTATTCTGCCAGCAATTATAAAACATATTACTTTCCACGAAAGAGATATGTACTTATCATATCGAAACTATTAATATCATTCTTCTATCGTCTACAATTAATTGTAAACGTACCTATGTTATCAAGTTGATCGAAATCGAATGAAAAAATGTAACCTGAAATGTTTGTAAAATAACAAATATGTGATAAAAACATGATTGATGATTGTCCTATTCGAATTGATTTATGCGTAGGTCAAGATGTCGCATAAACGGACGATGCTCCTTTCGTCCTGATTATGACCCCTCAACCGCCTGTGCCCGTCTCTCTAGAGCTAGACAAAACTGTAAACTTTATTTATCATACAAAAATCAGGGGTGGGTAGGAATCGAACCCACTTGATTTTTATTAACAATACATAACTATAAACAATAGAGTATTAAAAGTAAACAGATCAACTTTTTCAATAGAAAGTATATACTTATAAAATTAATAAAGTCATATGAATCAGGTATACATACTTGATGTTATAATTTCCATGAGCGTGCACGTCAGCCCCCTTCTCCAGCAACAAAGCGACGACTTCCTCGTGACCCTTATAAGACGCCCACATAAGAGGAGTCCAACCACCCTATAGAAAAATCGCAATCATCAAAGTGATTTAAAGCGAAATCTTTAAATAATTTCATGGTCAGGGGCGCTTAACTGTGAGATTTAACAAACACAAAGTTTCATTAATCACGAAGACCGTGACTCAAATAATTTTAACCTCGACTTAAAATAAATATAGTATATTTTTCTGTCTCAGCGGAAGCCCTTGTTATATAATAATGTTTACACAAATAATAATTCCCGGTAAAGATATTCCCACGCGGCGATTGATGTAAAACAGGATTGCTCTGATTGTACAACTACAGTCAAATACACTTTTCATTTTATGACCCGCTAAAGCTTTTTTAGAAGTACAACGTTCTAAATTTGGAATGGTATTCAAAATATCTATATTGTATATTAAACATCTAATAATATCATGGAGAGGTAAATTTTATTAGTTCGCAGGGGTAATATCTAGTGTTAATATTTTTTGTTCTATACAACTCTTTAATTATCACAGAATTATGTTAACCTTGATCGGACTAGACTGCTGCAAATTCTTATTAAATTTTGTATTGTAAATAACAGGAATAATATCGTAATAGTAATTATTAAATAGATATGAAATAGCTTTTTCCGAAATCATTGTAAGAATTTGAATAACATTTTGTATTTACAGAATGTTTTACTTACAGAGTTTACTTAAATAGATGTTTTTCAAACACTGAGGAAAGCTTGATTTTCCATATATTGTATACATACAACACATAAATATATTGTTTTTCTCGGGATTGTTACTAAAGCCATTAATTCAATAGCAATGAAAAATTTATGACATATTATTATACACATGTCTGCGAAAGTGCTGTATTAGTGTAAACTAGATTTAAAAAGTAGTAGTGTGTGTTTATTCATTTAAAAGCTAATGAGAATGAAGTCCAGGCCAAAAAATTTGTATATCTTTACTAATATTATAAATGCGAAAGTGAGTTTGTTTGTTTGTTACGCTTTCATGCCTAATCTGCGGAATCGAATATGATGAATCTTTTATATAGATTGATGGAAACCTGGAGACGGTGATAGGCTACTTTTCTCGCGAAAACCTTATTGGAAGTAGGGGTAAAGAGAGGGGTAAACTTTGTATGAAACTTTTTATTGCGTCATCCGATTTGTTTGACTAAATCAATATTAACGCGAGCGAAGTTGCACGTAAAATGTAATAATAAATAAAGAATTCTATTTTTTTAACTTTGAACATTAACAACAGTTAATCGGCTGGACGGTTTCGTATGAAATTCTGGATGAAAATCGATTGTATATTGGAATATGATATATGGTACTTTTACAATGAAATAAAAAATACGCTAAAACTTATGACCTACAAGTATATCTTACTCCTGTTGTGAAGACTTAAAAAAGATTACGTTATTGCATCTTAATTATTAAAATGTTTCGATTTTACTGGTCATAAATACTATTAATGATAAAATTAAATTGACTATGAACAAAAAAATTGTAACTCATATGTACGGGTGCGTAGATGCAATTATATTTTAGTCAGAATATAGAATGTCAGTAACATCTTGGCGCAGATCCACGACAGTCAGTATAAATACACAAATTTAGCGTACACAGTATGAAATATGTTTTGGTCATTGCTTTGTTGGAAAAGTTCGGGTCATATTGTCGTACTTGTTCATTGTTGCTCGAGACAAAAACATAAACTTACTGGTGTAGTAGGTATAACCAACATGATTTGAAGTTTCAAAAATTTTGCAGCAATATTATTAGCAATTTGGAAAATTCCTCTAATCTTGATATAATCCAACTTGGCATATACAATTTTTATTTTGCAATGAAACTAAATTACCCAGTTGTTATTTATCAGTAAAAGTAGATATTTGACACATTACTTAAAATATGATGTATTTTTATAGAATCACTGGAAATTTATAGCTCTTATGCCGGATGGTAAGCTTGTCCCCAATTAGAAGTTCATCGAGGTTGAGGTATCTCAGGCTGCATATACACTGGCTGAACTAGAAACGTGATACACCAAAAGTGACTTACTGGGACGGGTTTATAATCTGTGCATGGTAGTCGCAACCCAATTTAATGCAGATCCTTGTAATACTGCTTGATTAATCGATAAACACACGACAAGCTTAATTGTATCACTAAGCAAAAAGTCTATACATTGACGTCACTAAGGCGGGTATTACAGCCGATGTATGGTAATTGCAAAACAAGTCCGATATAATTGTCGTGTCACAAATATATACATTTTTTTATATATATTCGTTTATGATAAAAATTGTTTTGTATTTCAATTCATAATGCAACTTGGGATTCGTTGATAAGATTATATTACTGAAGAATAAATTTCATCGATTAAAGAAAAATTAACAGAGAGGGAGAGGGTTAATAGGTAATAAAAACACAAAGCATTCAAACTTACGCAATCTCTAGAGTCTACGCAAGCTCCGGCATCAAGTAGTTCCCTGGCAATAGGAAGATGTCCGCTGCGAGCGGCGAAAGCCAGTGGTGTCCATGCATCAGCATCGAGGGCGCACGCGTCCGCTCCCGCACCCAGGAGTAACCGTGCCGCTGCTGACCGACCATTCTCTGCAGCGCACATGAGCGCTGTTGTTCCATTCTGTATGTAATCCAGTTAGTTACCTCTCTGACTTAGTATTATTTCATTGATAACAAAAAGATCGCAGGTTAATTTCTGCTAAAATCAACATTATTGATATTGTTTTTTGTTTAGTACTAAGTAATATTCTCGGAATGACCGGAGACGCATATAATAGGAACTTTGAAGCCCATTAGGTGTGGGATACAGAAATAGTTAAATGAAACGAATATATTTTTTTAAACCAATAACAAGTCACTAATAATATCTGCTACAAATTGTTTGGAAACATCTTTAAGGGAACTCCCATATACAATTAACAATTTAACTTAATTAACAATACAATTAATTTCAATTTGATTTGCTGACGATAATGTTTTTCTAGTATATTTTTACTCATATAGCATTGAGCTTAATTTGAAGATAAGATTATGCTTCTGGTTTGGCTTCTTTGTTATTAGTTTTTTATCATTCGTAGAATTCAGTTTTTTTTTTATTTTCCTTGTTGCTAATTTAAAAATTATGGATGACTTAATGATAAAGATGAAAAAATTATAAAAATAAGGACATGTAAATGAAGTTCTCGTTTTGAAGCGTTACTACATGCAATAACGATATCAATACTTATAACGAGAAATAAAAACGGGGTAGACTTTGGGGACTGTCGATAGAAATGAAAACTAAATATCAGAGAGATATACTCTTTGCATATCTATAATGTATACTAATAACGCACGGACGTATATCTATATACATATATACATATAGCTTATGGGAATCGTGCGGTGACGATGACGCTTCACACTTTTTGTTTACCCAAAAAGCGCTGAACGTGCCTAAGGAAGTTTTCATTTGAAAATCATAATTTTTGTTTTTTTTTTTTTTGCAGAAGCCATAAACATCTGTATTCTGGAGTTCTTTCTCTACTTTGAAGTGATTTACGTTTCATAATCTTATGATATTTGTCTATATATTCTGTAATGATCGTCACAGCATTTCAAGTTTTATAATTTGGCTGTAATAACATATAATAATATATAACTAGAAATATGCATTTTAAATTTACACAAAATCTCCCTTGATGCGTATAACATGGTAGGCAGTATATTTTTAGAGCTATGTTGGAAAACTCAAAGAATAAGAAGTTTAAATTTCTCTACATTTTCTTTGGAACCTATATCACATATAGTATATAGTAATATAGCATTAGAATACAGAATGTGTAATAAATGGTAAATAGTTTTAACAAAGTTCATGCTCACTTCATCCCTGTCATCGACGTTAACATTTTTGTTGTTAACGAGGTATTGTTGTAGTTCTCCGATGTTGTCGTTGTTCACCAACTGGTAGAGGGTCCGAAATGACGCGAGCGACACCATCGACTCGCTGCGGTGTAGGCTCTACAGGCAAATAATTATAACATTAGTAGTTGAACAACTTTAACAATTAATATATAGTAGACTTTTTACTAATTCATTTCTGATATATTAATATAGAGTTTCTAAATACAATAAAAGTAAGCTTTTTATGATAATAATAATCACATTATAATTAAAATATAGCAAGGTAAAAGTGCATGGTATTGGTTTCTTTATTTTTGGATATCAAAACAAACACAGTTAATTTTAAGCACAAAAATATAAATTAATTTTATTTTTCTCAAGTGAATATGTGTAATTGAATGTTACAAAAGAAGTAAGAAACACAAAGACATGCATTCACCTAAAAGATAATAAATTTATTACTGACTATATCACTTATTACTTTACTATTAATATCACAAATATTAAACGATTACATAGGTATAGAAGGTCCATTTAGTAAAATATTAGCTCATAAGCATAATAATAAATAAAAAATACAGCACCTCACTCGGATGCAAACTCCAACGCAACATGATAAACTAAGCAACTGGAAAAGTACCCTTAATGTATATAACTCCAGTGTAACTAACGGTAGTAATAAAAATTTAATTCATGTGACACACTGCACATACAAGTCCAAGGAGACGTTTGATCGAAACGGATCGCGATTTATACTGAACATACCTAATAATAATTATAATACGTTGTAGATTTAATGATAAGAAATGATATCATAAAGGAGCCCAATAAATTGTATCTCACTTGAATCAATGGTTGTTATTATGTAATTTTTAACGCAAAAACAAACACAGGATAAATACATGCAATATTGCATTCCATTAACTCTGATTTTAATAAGGATTAATTGCGAAATTCGGAGATTTATAATATCGTGGTAACAATCAAAGATAAATTCATACAGTAAAATACATATTCTGCAGTTCAGCAATGTTACGCAGTATTATTAAAACAAGGGGCATGATTTCACTTAACTTTGATACGTTTAGTAAAAATCTGAAAATACATAAATGACTGATTGAAAAACTTACAAAGGTAATGTACAATTTAATTAAGTTTTATATATTTACTGCATGCATTGTTACGAGGAGGTCCATGTTTTACCAAAAAATATAAGTTATATTATGCTATATCACGTCAAAGTTTGAAAAACACACTTACATTATTGTTAATAATAAAGTATACATTTCATTTAAACATTGCAATACAAAGGGCAGACCGTATTGGAGTGGCGTCGTAAAGCAAATCCGTGAAATGCTGCGAAACCATGACTGAAGCGGCGTTGTTCCCCAGGCGGAGCAGTTACAGATAACCGCGGTATGTTTAGATGAGGACCAGCAGACAACGGTCCTGGAGGTTCCAAATTACCACCGATTTGGAGATGCAGGAACGATGGCCGTCGTTTTTTCCCCTGCTGCATCGGAGGCGCCAACATGGAACCTGCGAAGCTATTACTTTTAGCGCGCTGAGTCACTTTCGGTTCTTCCAGTGCGTTAAATTTCGAATTTTCTGAGCAGGATAAACTCCGTTCTGTGTCTGAAGACATCGGTAATTCTCGGAAAATTTCCAACGGTTTTGGTCCATTTTCGATCGGTGTTGTGGGTGGTCTAGACACGTTCTTTGGTCTGTGTATATTAGCGATGAGGCAACGTATATGTACATACTCGTTATCGCCGCTCTTTGATTCGGGGAGATCTAACGGAATAGACATTATGTCTACACTGGCCACATAATAAAAAACGCGTGCACTGTACGGCTCTCGTAATAGATATGCGTACGTATTGAGTGGGCCGCATTACGAACAGTGCGGTTGCACGTCCCGCCTTAGGCGGTTACTATTTAGAGCGTGGCACGTTTGACGTTGGGCGGGTAGAGGGCGGTTGCTATGAATGAACGTATGTGATAAATACGTACTAGAGAGTAAGTACTGTTAGTGCGCAACGAGATGCGCTTGAAGAGCGCGGAGGCAGTACGGTGTGCGGATCGCGACGGGAGCAGCATATCGTACGGAGTCCGATCAGACAATGTCGACACGGCAAGACCGTCGGGAGGTCAGCATTGAGTAGCGGACCTCCCCGCCTGCGCCACTAGCTTCTTATTATGTTTTTCATTATTTATATTACTGTTGGCTTGTACATCAGTCATAACCCACAGCTAATAACATTAACACGACTTTTTGAGAATATACTTCAGGCGTTATTAGAATTTTATATATATATATAATTATATATGGTCAGTAAAAAAACATATTTATGAAAAATGTTGTTATGATTAAAACATCCTCATTTTATCATGCATCCGAATAATGTCTATAAGTGCATATATCGTCTTGTATGTAACGAATTGAAATTCATTTTTTATGATAAAAATTTTAAACTTAAAGCTTTTCCAATAATGAATTAAAACATATATAATTCGGAAATAAGAGCAATCTTCGTATATATAATATTAAGTATGGTTGTTAGTGTTACGTTAAAATTGATATAAAAAGGTACGCTTGTTAAAAAGCAAATACACTTTTATAGTACATTCCGATTTTAAAATATAACTTTTATAGTGGTTTATTTAATAGTGAAAAGAAAAATATAACCTTGAAATGGAAATAATTTATTCAATAAAGTTTTTGAATGAAGCTTAATCAATAAGTGATTGACGGAAAAGTACGGTAATGTAAAAATATTTTATACTTCGTTTTTTAAATATTCCCTCGTATATTTATTAATTTATTTAATACACACAAAAACTAAATCAGTAAATATTATAATTTATTTCACAAAGTAATTGACAATCACTGAAAACAAGGGTAACAATTTTTATTTTATTCCAAATATTTAGTATAGTAACAATTTTGTTGTAATATATAATATTTGTAATAATATAGTTGTTAACCTTATTTTCGAACTGAAAATGTATTATTATTTTTATATAAAAAAATTGCAACGCGTAATATTAATGAGGTTTTATATTTTTAGTCCTCAAGTAACTATGTCCTTTCAAGTCGATTATCTATAGGTTCGTTACGGAGCCCCGAATTAAAAGCTTATATGTTTAGTGTTTAAAAATTTCCACTATATCGTCACTGAATATCAAGTGTTAACATATTATTAAACAAAGTAACAACACAATAAAATTATTTCGTATGACAAAAGTATTTTAGAATGGTACGTTAACGATCTTTGAGACAAAGCTTAAAAGAACGACTGAAGAGCTTGAAAATCCAGTAATCTAACTGGGTGGTCGAAATTAGCACCTTGCTGGATCACGGCCATCACACATTCGACATACTTCAGTCACGGTGACTCTCCTTGGTTTGTTGTGTTTTTCGACAGAGTGGTTTAACAGCTATGATCAATTGCTGATGAAAGTTGGATATATATATATATATATCGGCGCAAATATTATATAGACAGGAAATACATTAAAAGTACATCAACGAATGTTGGTGCATTACGTGTCGTAGCGCTCCCCGCTACCGCTATACTATAAAAAGAAGCTGCATAGCGTTGGCTATCATTAAAGTCCTACCAAGCTGTGAAAGCCCCTCCGGCTAAAAGCGTATGCCCATTCGAAAAAAAAATGGTGGCTACGATATATCGTGCGAGACTCGGGAGCGAGACTGATCATTCGGAGTTAGTTGTCATTTTACGAATAAAAACATTAGTCAACAAAATGGCTTATTTCCTGAGAGTACCCCCGCTACTCTTATACATATATATAAATCTCTCATAATTGAATTGCTACATCATTGCTATCTGTACATATAATAATAATAAACCTTCAGTCTATACTTAGCACAATACTAACATGTATTGAAAATTCGAACCTAAAGTTGTATTACATCTATAATCAAGTCCACGCGAGAGAAGTCGCAAGTACAACTAATCTTGGATAAAAACGGACCAAAAAGATTAACGGGAGTACAGGATTCTATAGAGTCCAATACATAATGCGATATCGTCTAAGCGAAACGTCAAGCGTCAGACCTTGCAGGATTCCTTAACTTAGAAGCTAAACTTGAACATTCAACATTGGTATTTCATTAAGTGATACTTCGCGATTTACATTTTCTAGTTGCTAAGTTCCAAAGTCATTTACACTGCAACGCGACGTGACAATTTTCTTAGAATTTATCATGTAGAATGGAGAAACCCCTTGCTTTTAATAACTCACGTATAATCAAGATATTTTAATGTAACGTATATTTTATTCCATCACTGCGCATATGTTATATATTTCCTATAAACACAATTAATTTTTAATTTACAATACAAAGTCGGATTGTTCTAACGTTTATGTATATAAAAATCCAATAAAATGCATTACGGGCAGAATTCCGATACGCCTAAGTGTGACCCTAGAGGCTGTCACACCTGGTGTACGGTGGTGGTGATCGAATCGAACACAGTTGTCATATTCTACCATCCATTTATAAGTTATAATTTTAATATATCTGCTTAATCCCAGTCGAAAAGCTAAAACAATATTATCTACGTTCTCCGTTTAGCTCAGTAGTATATTAATCTAAAAACTACACTTTAGCGATGAACACAAAAATGACAGGATTTGTAATATAATACAAATTTCAAAAGGTAGAGAACACTGCGATGTCATCATTACTATTGATTACTAAATAAAAGTAACTTCAAGTAATTTATAACGATTTAAACTACCTGCCCGTAAGTTCTTATAAATGATGCTGCTCGTAGCATTTTTTTGGGCGTCGTTATTTATATTGCTGGGCGACGTTATTTATAAACTGATTAAACGTTTTTCGATATAAAATCACACTACATTAATACAGGTTCCAATAGATAGACTGCAAGGTCTTTAACTTCCGACGACTACTTATACCTTCTTTGTTTTTCGATAGCTTAGCATCTGAGTTAATATTAGACTTAAACAGTTGCACTACAAACAAAAGATCATCTGATAACGGTAGATAATACGCAATGATGCCAGCTTAAAAACAAAACAAAGGTCGCATAAATGTGCCTTTTCAATTTCACATTTCTTGACAAAATGAAATATCACGAATATTGTTCCCTAGTTTAAATTTAAAAATATTTTTACCCAAATTCATCGGGCACTAAATGAAATAATCTCAGGGATAAATAGATAATGAAGTTAAAGGGACTATGATAATGGTTTCTTTATATAATTAAGAGATTGAACATTTGACTGCAATCTAACTTGATGTTATATAATAAGAGACCATAATAAGTAAGCGATAGGCTTAGAAAAGAGCGGTATAAAACGGATTTACGTAAAAGTATTTTTCATCATGGTAATAAAAAAATGGCTCACTGTTGACCAGATTGACAAACGCAGCTGCTGGAACATACATATAGTGTGGGCCGATAGTTTTAACTTAAAAATGGTAGCTGGCTTAGATGTGGTTTAGAAAATAACCACGTTATAGCTTGATGAAACCTCAAAATAAGCAGCGTTTCTTATAAAACGTGTAAAGGCTATTGTTTTGGAGCAGATTATTATACTGGTTTGTAAACTGCAAAAGTCTCGTCTGGCCAAAACATCATTAATACACATTTTAGGCGGGTTTTGCTATTTGAGAAAGTTGTATATACAAATTTGGTCCTCAACTGGGTGAGAGATTATACAGCGTAATTGCGCACCACCATCTGTGCAAGCTCATTGCTACAGAAACCATAATATCAAATATATTGTACTTTGTAATTTACTTAAAAAGATAATTTTATATTACAGTATATTAAAAATATATTGCATGCCTCATACCGCAGAGCGGGTGAGGTAGCGCTTTACTCTCGACACATCAAGATCAAGCAATTTTTTCCTCGTCAACTGCCTCTACCACAACCAATTTGCATTTATACAATAATATGAATTGATGTCTTTGAAGAAAACTCTTCAAATAATTTATCTCATATTTTGTAAAAAAATATATTTTATTTTACTAAAATGAAAAAAGGGTTTCAAAAATTTTTCGTGCACGTCCGGATTTTTATACGAGGTGGTCATGATAACTCCCGAAAGGCTTGACGTATCGAGACTTCTAGGTACAACTATCTACGGAGTTTTTGTGGCAAACAATACATTTAAAAATATAGGATAATTGATAAAATAAGTCAATTATACGCCTTGTTTTTGGTTAAAAATTAAATGAATGGTACGAGGCGTGTACTTTTGGATTTGCCAAACATTTAACACTATTCTTTCTGTACATAACACTATTAAATTTAAGAAATATTGTAAATCAAAAGTTTAGTAACTTAACCAGCCGGCATTAAACATGCGTGTTTTATATACATTACACATGTTTATTTATTACGGTAAAAAATATTTTTGATCTCATTAACAAATTAAATATACTATGATTCTATATATATTAGTAACAACAAACTTTTCAGCAATGAATAGATTAAACGCCTGTAAGTGATTTATTCGTCAATTTGAACCTGTCAAATAATATACATGATTCTTTATAATGATTATATATACAAAATAAATTACTTTCAAATTAATTTTTATATGCTGGAATTGTGTAAATGTAATGTATAATTATCATACATATTCATTGTAATTGAATACTTTTTTTAAGGTTAAGGTTTGGCGTTATGGCCACAATACAACCTGATATTAAGTGGCGATGTGGCCCAAGCTGGCGAGTACGCAAAACCTGTGGAAGGACTGGCTCTTAATTGCAACTGCCAGAACTTACTTATAGGTATTTGGCGACAGATATTCCGAATATATATTGGAAAATTGTAACTTATTTGTGCAAAAAAACTTAAAATTTCAACTTATATTTAAATCAAATTCTTGTACATATAGGAATTATGAAATTACAAACAACTAACTAAAGTAATTCGATACTTTTGGTGTACGATCAATACGTAAATTCTATCTACTCTACTTTTCAATAGTATGGTTGTTACAGCATTAAACTTTTTCATGAAATCTACACTTTCAGATATTTTAAACATGTAGCTATGTATCTCCAACGTCTATACGTAAACATAAATATTGAAATGTACCTATTGTAACGTAATGTATTTACACTTTTATAGTTTCTTAAATGTTAAAATGTGTATGCAGCTGTTTATAAATTAATATCGTATTGCCATCTACAAACTTAATAAACATAATATCATATTTTTAATAATAAAATTACTACCTCGATGTGATTAGTGTTCGCGAAAGTATCTCTCACAAACTTGTAATACGGAAAGAGGCTGCCATAACTTCTAGGTACTCTAAACGCCAGCATGAGCGGTCGCCGTTCGGACACGGACGTGGAAGATGCAGGAGCGTCCATTCGGTATGGCATAATATCACTATAACTTTTACGACACTAGTCCAAACACATTTAATGTCATACATTATATGCCATCTCAACATTTGGCCAAAATACAATTAAAACACGTGTTCACAATACACAGTTACTTTCAATATAAATCAATCGTGGGTAGTTCATCAATTGTAAGTAAATAAATAAGGGTAATAAATGTGGCACCAGACTGCGCCCAGCAATTACTATTGATAAGGTTTGTTTGAACTAACAGAATTAAATAACTATAGGCGTTCTTATCATACTTATCGATGTTTGTTGCGTTCGAAGCTTCTACTTTACGCAAGGAAACTAAAATGTAGGCCAGGTAAAAACATTCCAAAAAAGAAAACTGGTATTTACCATTATCAAATATTTTGAAAGACATTTTTAAAATAATAAAATGAAGTTAATATTTGTATGTTTAAATATTATTGTTTTGCTATGATAAAAAAGAGCTAGGTATTGCCTAATATGAAATGTTTATCAAATACGTAACCACTAACGCCATCTCTATTATAGATCTTGTACTTATACTACATCTACTTCGTACGAACACGTCTTACTTACGGTTACAATTTCCGTGAAAATAGTTAGAGGGCGTTGATTAATTTTTTTTACCGTAACATTATAATCAATTCGTATATTTATTTGTTAGGTTTTCACCCATTACCACTCAACCGGTCCTCATAAAATTTACATAAATGTTGTCAGGGGTAAAGAAAAGCACGTAAGGTATGATCAATTACCATTCTCGAGAGACAGAAAAATAACTAAGTATATAACTTTTAGATTGATAAAATCTACAGTAACGCAAGCGAAGCAAAAGATAGTATTAAATAAATCATCTGTTTTCTGGACATTTATTCCATTATTATTGATACATAAGTAATCCTCATAATGTCAAATTTGATAAAACTATGACATATTTTTGCACTATTAATAATAATAGAATTACATATTATATTGTAATTACGGTGTTTTATTTTAAATTTCACACTAAACAAAAAACCGAAAACAATCTCTTAAATGTTTACGGTAGAAAGCTGTGTGATTTCGTATTATAATTAAAAAAAAAAAAGATTTGTTTTCCTTATATAAATTTCTTCAATTACATTTTCAACCTATATTTATAAATTCTAATGGGCAGGACCTTTTCTTAAGATTATTTATAGGTAACTTTAAAAGGTAATCTTTAAAGAGCTTAGATTATGTTGAGTAGTGTAATTTGAATATTAGATAATGAATGCAATGCTTGACCCACATATTTGAAATTGTGATTCAATTGCGATTATACACAATCTAAATTGAGGTACTATGAACAAATATAAAACTACTATGTATGTATACCACTTAGATGCAACTATATTGGGCGATAGGACCAATAAATCTGCTCGCTCTGCTTCAGTAACAGACAAGATAATTGGGAGCTCAATATTGCTCATTAATTACTTTGAAAAAATAGGTCAGACAAATAATACCTATAACATTTCTTTACTTTATATAACAAAATTTATAGAAAAGTAGTATAAACTATTTTAAAGCGTAACCGGATCTCTTGTCGATCTGGGTTCAAAGCCGCCACAATAAATCAACTTACGGTGATGGTAGCTATAGGTGAAAACTAAATTTAAATATCTAACAAATAACTTTTTAATGAAAACTCAACAACTGCATTCCATATTTAAATATTTACCGTATTATCATCTTTGCTTATTTAATTGATTTTACATCACGTGTGATTGTGTTCAAACGCAAGATAATTAAGGCAAAACAAAAAAGCACTATGATTACTGAAATCTAAGAAATACTTGCACATATACACAACCAGTACGTACGTATGCAACTGTATTTAGAGACTAAATATAAAATGCTGGGTTTTTATGATCTATAGTGACTAGACAATTTATTGTACTTTTCTAAATCAGAGTCAAATTACTTAACTTATGGGTTTTGAGGTTATGCCATATGAATGAAAAGTCATTAGCATATTTCAAGAATCAACTATTGCGTAGATAACTATGTTCACTTAGATACACACATAATTTTTATTACTCGAGCAAATACTTGATTCTCGTGACTGTTCAATTACAATCATTTAGATGACAATAGAGGCATTGAAGAATCAGATGTCGCTAAATATTGTTCACGCTAACTTCCTAATTGAAAGTCATGTTCGTGAATTATTTAAAAATCTTTATACAAAAAAAATCCGTGTTTGTTTGCGATAAACTCTGAAACTACTATAACTACTAAAACGAATCTTAATAAATTTACACACTGTGTAGTTTCGTTAAACATGAAAGATAGGATAGTTTTTATCTCGATAAGTGATCATAACGTGATAGGTGGCGCTGTCGTTGAGTTATTGATTACCGACTGGAAATGGAAGAACAAGGTGTGCCAGCCCAGCTAGTGTGTTGTAAATGTATGTGAAATCTATGCTCACAAGTACACAAAGTAAACTTTGTGTAAGTTTTATGTTAAAGTCACGCCTTATCACAAAAATCAAATGCCTGTACCTTATACAGATGTTGATCTGTATAAATGTGCATATTATTTATCGTAAAATTAATAAAGCTCTATTACATGCACTCCGCATAAAGAGGAAAATGAATAGCAGTCAATCTCGGTCATAGGAGATTTTCCTGTTTATTGTTGTCTAGATACTAACTTCAGGTTTGACAGAAATACCTTGTGGAAAATTATTCTTTAGTAAAAGCAATTTTAAAACCCACCAACCTAATATTAGGAAATGTACACAAAACGATTTATAATATGTCTAATGTAATATATAATATGTAAGATATATATAATGTAAATATGCTGTGGTTAATTTATTGTTAAAGATAACATTTAATCATAACTTGTTCATCGCGACAAGGAAATCCTAAAAAAAATTTAAATGCCCTACCAGTCCTTCAATTATCAGCATTATTTACAAAATTAAAATCTGTTATAGAGGGATTTGCAAGCAACCTACAATTTTAGAGAATTTCAAAAATGATTTATCATCTTAAAAGTAAAGGGTTTCGCAATTATCTTTATATGGCTCGGTGAAAGCCGTTATGCAATTATATCTTGAGATCAAACTCACATAACTATATAAAGCTAAGTACAACATTTAAAATAAAGTACGGTATTTGTTTCTTTAATGCAAGCATAGATAAATATGTGCTTTTATGTTGTCGAAAGCATGGACTTAGAAATCACTATTTACTTCAATGCCTAGTACGATAGGTTGATTTTCTATATCCACTTAGTATTTCAGATGAGGTAAATCCTTCTATTTTTGGCCAAAATGCTTTTGAAGCAAACCAGTTACCTACATCTTTTACTTTGGTAGCTTTGGTTAATCATGTGTTGTGATATTTATCTAGTTATTCTTATTTATGCTTTCGTAAATACTAATTCGGCTGCTATTTATTTTATTTCGGTAAATTTATTTTCTTTGTACCGATATGTTTCTGTTTCTGTTTATGAGTAAGAAAAAATCTTTTGCTCCTCATAGATGGGAAGTACCAGTGTGGTTTATCATGGGCTCATAAGCAGTCTTCCAAACGGATATCGTTGTCAGATTGACGCACGATACATTCCCTGGAATATCTTGGTATGTTCTGAAGGAGAAGCAATCACCTCGTTTGTTTTAATGTACTTTTAATTTTTGCTAAAAGGCACTGGTACCACTAGAAAAATAATTTCATTTCATTTCGAGAAAGTATGTAGTCTACCGTTTTATATATAAACTTCTCCAAAACAACCTAAAATGCGCTCGTGTGTAATGCGATATTGTATAAACCATAAAGACAATAGTACCTTTTAAATATATTTTATAGAAGCATAGCATAAATACCCAATAACATAGGCGACCAACAAATACGTAATTCATCGGGAGTCATTGCGGGCATGTAATAAGTCTTTCGGCACTACATATACAAATTAGATGATTCCGAAACGTGATATAATAAAACAGGCTCGCTGCTACGTGATTATGTCGTTGCTTGTCGCGACCCAGCCAGGTACTGATTCTTACTACCCCGCATGATTATTGGATATACACGGGTTCAAACCAGATCGCGACACCCCTAAGCCGATCACTATAGCGGATGTTACGCTTGATGTATGGGTGGTAGTGATCCTGTCGAACATAATCTTCGTGTCCTACCATCTCACATCAGCACTTTGGAGTCAATACTACCTAACAGTATACGGGGGAAATATATTATATTTATAATATATATTTATTATTTTTAAAACACTAATTATATTTTTTAAATACCTATTTTTACTTCTTTAGTATTTTTATATGAATTTATACATACATTAATAAGTATATCTTTTTAGGTATTTATTAGAATTCGGCAAGATTACTTGTCTGAATCATTATTCTTTGTGTACACGTAACGTAGAGAAGATGAGACATCGAAATGTATACATGTCTCATTTTCATTTCAATAATACTAAACCGTATTGATATGCTACTTGCCTTGGGTAAATATTATAAAAGTATCGTTTCTTAAATCTACATCTTAGCTGTCTTTTTCTACTATCGTTAGCGTATGAGAAAATAAAAAATGTATAGTCTTTACCTAAAATATCCTTGACTCTGACTAACAATAATTTTAAAACAGTACAAATATTATTAGCAACGACTTCGCTTTTTGTTTTGAGTGTTTGTGACAAAGATGATGGAAAATCATAGCGAACTAAACTCTGTTGCCAGAAAGAGACAAACATATATCGAAGTTGCGGTTGGCTAAACCAATCAAAATATTCGGTTCATGTAAAGGTCACAGTAAAATATTTAGACAATATTTAATAAGAACATTGTTACGAAATTGTATGAAGTAACACTCGCGTGGTCCTCCAAATATATCAAGTGGTTTTTACAACCTATAGCTACGTAGAACCAACTTGCAAAAGGAACACGGTCCTGTAGCAAGTCACACCAGCTTGCTACTTTTAAGGACTAATTTGAACACCTCACAACAATGCTGGCTAAGTAGTAGTGTCTACGGACACTGCCTGAATGGTCGTGAGTTCGCATCAAATATAAAATTCAAGATAAAAACTTAAAAAATAAAAGATAATAATAATTATGTTACTGACCATAATGATGTAATAGGAGAGAACGGTAAGCTGGATGGGTGATGGGAGAGAAAAGCGTATTATTCATAGTTGCTAAGTTATTAGTGGAAGTTATACACCCAATAACAACGCATGACTTTGCTGCTACACCTTGCCCGATTAAGTGAACTCGACATAATTACCTCCCATTCGCGATGTCATGTAAAAAGCGTCAATGCCGTCTACGTTATAAAATATCATTGATATCTACATGTATAGTTTTTAGAATGATTGACACAAGAAAGGTCAAATAATCATATTTTATTGTATCAAACCATTTGAGTACAAATAATAAACCTTATCACAATACAGATATATGTATTTATAATAATAATGCATGATGATTGATGGATGAAATAACACTCGTTTAACCGCTTTCAAGTAACAAAATAATTAGTTTACTCAATTCACTTTGCATAGATCGTCATCTGAATGTTGGCGTAAAGTTAAATTATAATGGTTAATTAGCATATAATTTATTTGCTTTTAGACAGACTCATTGCATACGTCTAAAAATTAAAGAAGGTGACGTAATTAGTGGGAATAATGACGCATAAAGAGCAGATAGCAAGGCGACCTTGAATGGTTCACTGCATACAACCACGAAGGCAAACCCTGTTACTGGACAATAGCCGTGCCCTCATTTATACGTTTCGTATCACTTCTCGTTTTATTATACTGTATTATAATCTGCTTACTGTAGTCTGTTTGGGTAAGTATGTTTTGATAATATGAATATACTACATGGCGGATCTCTACTTAAAGATTTTTCAAAAACTACCAACTCAGTATAGTGTATAATAACGATTTATTTTTAACTTTATTGTAATTCAAGAAGATACAACGTAAATAAGTAATTGTATCTTGTTATTTTGTACTCAGCTATAACTATGGGTAAGTATGTTTTTATAATATGAATATACTACATGCCGGATCTCTACTTAAAGATTTTTAAAAACTACCAACTCAGTATAGTGTATAATAACGATTTATTTTTAACTTTATTATAATTCAAGAAGATACAACGTAAATAAGTAATTGTATCTTGTTATTTTGTACTCAGCTATAACTAAACAAAAACTTTGTAATGTCCATAATTAGGGATAGCGTTCCGGAAAAACGGATCCGGTAATCCGGCGTATCCGGCATCATTACACGTTCACCGGATCCGGTACCAATATACCGGATCCTGCTTTGACATTACAAGAAGAATTACAATTACAAATCCAGCAAGAAACCACGTGTTATATATAGCGTATATACTAAAAAAGAGAAAGATTTTGATAGAGTACTAAAAAAAGAAATGACTACCTTGGATAGTGCCCGAGTTCGAGGAGAATCCTTGTCTGCTATTCATGATTATTTGCTGACAATAAAGGTGATAAGAGTAGAAGCTGAAAGGGCCTTTTTGCCCCAGGCTATATTTGCAGCTCTATTAGAAGTCGACTAGCATATGACACAATTAACAATATTTGTTTTCTACGATCCTTTTTTCAAAATCAAAATTAATTTTCTTATAATATATGAGGACTACTAAGACAATTATTACTCCAAATTCTACTTAAAATAATCACTTATCGTAAGTTCAATAACCAAAGAGTTATAATTATAAGATAAACTTATTATTGTGATAATTGTGCCATTCTCTAGACAGATTCATCAAATCGTGATGGTGTCTGTCATAAATATAAGACTTGTTTGTTAGCAATAGTTAGCTTTCTCAAATACTTTAATAATTACTGTGATCTCCTCTCAGTAAATTACGTAAGGTTAATTATATTAGATTTTATAAAGTTACTTACTAAAATAATTGACTATCTGTGAAAGTAAAATCTAGGCAGAATGAGCTACTCGTTAAATCGTTAAAATTTTAGTGTTACCTACACTACTAGATTTTATTTGTTTCCTCATTGTCTAATCTTAACATTGGATTGGAAATAAAGTCGATTTTATATACATATTTTATTTTTTATAAACTATCTATATTAAGTATAACGATACTTGTTAACTTCCTAACAGTTCATTTTGAACCGAAAAGCGAAATTCATCTTGGTTTGAATCCGGTCGCATCCGGCCGGACTGAAAATGACGCCGAATGGCAATCACTATCCGTAATATTACAATTCAAGAAAGCTCGGACCACCGAGACGAAGTGTGAGCCAACTCTCGTGCCCTACTAACCTGCAAACGTATACCATGAAATTTAGTAAAATTCATAGGGTGCACTATACGTCGGATTATACTTTTATAAGTGCAGTGACGAAAATATATGGCGCAAAGGGTACGATTCGCTTTGTACGCAAGTGAACAACAATTAAATATTTAAACAACATCATATTACAGGTAAAAGTAAGTTCAATATAAACAAAGACTGTGAGTTGAGTAGATACAGGTTGTTGCAACACGGTAATCATTATTAAATATAGTTTATATAGATATTAAATATAGGTTATATAGTTATATTATATATAAAGTACCTATAGAAAAATCAACCATATTCACAAAAGATACTTTACCGCGTTATCATTTTTCTATTAGAACTACATGATTCCTTGATTTCTACACAAAAAAACTGTATTTTGTGTGATTTTTTAAGATAGATAAATAACTTAAATATATTGAGGTCTGATATTACTGTTGATAAACCATATTTAATTGTCGTAAAACAACGACTTCAGAAAACAAAACCTCCTCCGTGATAAAATTTGAACTTTTACCATAGTGCAGCACATTTTCATTTGATAATTTACTAAGCCAAACTATAAATGATTTAATATTAGGAAAACCTATAATCACACACAATAAAGTTAACATTTATAAACATCCATTGTCTTTTTCTGAGCTTCTCAATTGATGGTAATAATATCACAGAACTCCAGCACTGTCACGTTGTTATAACCCAGAGAAATTACAAGTAAAGAAAAATAAATGCAAAATTCGTTAGTGTAATATTCGATTTACGTAATATTCCATATCTGGCTAAACCGAATATATTTAAGCTATAACCACTTGTATCTTCTCTCCTTCAAACTTTTTGCAGTACATGTCCTCTAAACAATAAAATTATTGAGCATTTACAAATTAAAAGATCATACAACATGGTTAATTTTAGAATGCGGCAATTTTGTGTATTGGACCGTAAAAGCAACTCTCCTTACACTAATATAGAGGTAAAATAATATAATATGTAAATACGAACTCGATTTCAATACAATTTATTTTTCTAATGGCCGCCCTGCTAGCTACCACCCTCAAGTTGAAAATCTGCTTTGTATTTGTATTGTGTGATCTGGCAGTTGCACTTGAGAGCTTGTCCTTCCCGAACGCATGGAGTGGGTACCATCTTGGGCCACTTCGTCATTTAACATGGGTTGAGAATGTGGCCAACACGCTAACTAAACCTATAAAGTATTAAAAAACGATTACATCAGCGGTCCCTAAATTCGACTTCTTCATTCGACAGAATACTTATCAAATATCTTTTATTTAATGAAACCTTAGGATTTAAGGAAATTGATTCTTTGAACGATAACAGAAGAGGTCGTACAATTTGTATTAGGAGTAAAAACCTTTTAAAGAAATGTTGCGATATTTTGAAACTAATATTTATAACAGTGGATAGACAGTTACCGTCTTAGATGTCTATAATGAATCTAATAGTTATAACTAATTCTGATAGTTTTACTGAAGTTATCAGAAAACAATGTTTACAATGTATAATACAACAGCATTTTTATTTATTGATGGACATCTAAAATATTTATTTTCTAACTATATTCTGAGACAAAATGATCTAAAAATATGTCTGTTTCTGTGGTCATGGAAAATCGAAACTTACATATTTTTGAACAAAAGTTCTGTCATAGTAATACCTATCTTGTTACACATTGTTACACACCAATAAACATAGGAATATCAATAAGATGTATGGACCAAAAATCCCAAGTGAATGGTGTATTTTTGGTCACATCGTGTCAGTTCTAGAAAGTATTCATCAGAACCGTTTTCTCCGTAGAATAACCAAGACGACATTCGGGAATAAAGGACTAAAAATCATAATAAAAACAGATTCACTTAATACAATTTCAGGGCCAGCACAGCTATTAATTTAAATTACAAAAAGACACTGGTTCATTTAAGCCAATTAGTTAAAAAATTGTTAGAGTTTCAATAATGATCGAACAGTGGTTATCACTACAAAAAGTCAACAACTTGCATATCCAAACTTGTCTTAACTAGTGGTTTTGGTACATACAAGTCTGAATCGGATTATCACTTGCTATGAAAATAAATGCTAAATAATAACTAGAAATATTCGTCACATTAACTGGATCTAGGAAAGGTGGCTTAATAGAAATGTAAGCACAAAATTTGTTAAAAGATGTTACTTATATACATATAAGTATATATGACGGTCTGGAATTAGTATTATTGGTTATAGGATCTATATTCCTGCTACAATACTTTGCTATAGAGATGTATAATCCAAGAGTGGAAAAGATGATAGATCAAAACGTTAAGCCTTCGAGACTTGTCAGTTGTTCATGTTCACTCTGTCTAGACCTATTTTCATTCAATATATTCTAATACGTGTCAGAAAACTCGTATGCCCTACGTCCTCGTGACTATACGTACAGATCGTTTGATACATGTCGCCAAAGACATTATCTTTGCATGTCACATTGTCGTATCTCTACAGTAAATATACAAAACTATGATTTATTTACAGTAACATATCACTTCCGTCACTCAAACCCAATTTGATATTTACTGAAAATGTTACAATTTTAGAGTACCTATATAATTAATGTTCATGAATCTAATGCAGTGACAGAAATTTTAATGTATTTCAAGGAGAGTCAATATACTAAGTAGTATACTTATTCGTAAATATTTGTATTTATTTAAATGTATTTTACATGTTGTTATACATATAACAATTACATATATTTCATTAGTTTTTATATATATAATAGAAGTAGATAAAAAGTATATCCTACATTAAGACATACTTTGAGTGTATCAATATAAGAGAACAATTAATTTTTATCAACTAGATGTAATATATGAAATGACTTTTCTAACAACATACCAACAATTTTTTTTTTTTTTTTTTTTTTTATTCTTAAGGTTTAACGTTATGGCCATAATCTCACCTGATCTTAAGTGACGATACGGCCCAAGTTGGTGGTAGACACGCTAAACCTGTGGAGAAACTGGCTCTCAAGTGCTGCTGCCGGAACAAACCTATTGGTATTTGGCGGCAGGTTCACAACTTGAGGGTGGTAGCTAGCCAGGCGGGCATTAGAAAAAGCCCTACCACCATGCTATGGTTTCCTCACGATGTTTTCCTTCACCGAAAGCTCAAGCTCATTGTAGGTGCTTGGGTTCGAACCCACGTCCCTTGACGCGAAGTCGTGCACACTACCACTGAGCTATCATCGCTTCGAATATTAATTGATAAAAATTGGACTTTTTCTCAACACAAGTCAAACCTAACCTAAACTAACGAACTTCTACTGTAGTGGCGTTAATACGTAAGTACCAAATTTGCCTATGACTAATAATAAAAAGTAATGTATGGTTTTTTAATGAACATCGCGGAAAAACAATACATTTTGATGAAATATTCTGTAATGTAAAATTGACATAGGCTAAAATTATAATATCATTTATATTGCTGAGTGATAGGAACAAATCAAATAGTGTCCGACCGGATCGCGACCACCAAATGCGTAGTATAAACTACCAGATAGTATTCCACGGCGCGATCCACGAACAACCAATATACTTATATCGTAAATATACGTGGTGGTATCCGTAGCTGACTTGACTACGAACATATTAACATACTTTTTATTATTAGGTCTTACTAGTAACAACTAGGCCTTATTAGTAATAACGCAAATTTGGTACATAATATAATTGAAGAAAAAGTTACATTTCCAAACTAAAACTAAGTATAGGTTGTTGAGCATTTTACACTGTTGAAATATGACAGAAGATGTTAGCAGATGGAAAACTTAAATTTCATTGAGCGCCAACTTGTCAAGAAGAGTACTTACTACTTACGAGAAAACAATTTCCACTGATGAATTTATTTGATAAATTCCTTTATCCAAATCCAATTCAAAATAATTACAGAAAAAAAGGAATTATAGTTTTCCAGAGAAAATTTTACTACAAAAATATTATAAATACTCACATACTCTATAGATTTAATTTTATTTAAAATGGAGTAAACCTGTTTAGATAATACGAAGTGTTTCTACTACCACATCAAAAGACTAACTGAGATTATTTACAGAGGTCATGGCAGATAAGCATATCGTATTGAGAAAATATCACGTGGAAGTAGTTCATCTAGAACAAACATGCATTTATATTTGCTCTCATCATTTTTACATGACAATAAGCGAGACAATAAATAGGGCTTGATTCTTTTTGGATGTTGGTTAAAATGCGATGATATTTCACCATGAAACAAATGAACTTGAAATATAATTATATAATTTGTTTAGCCTACAAAATTTTAATTTCAGAAATGAACATAGAAAAAATTTGGACTATCAAAATAGTGTAGTGATCTATTTTAAAAGCTATTTAATAATTACACTATTTGATTTTAACAACAATTTTAATATATACGGAATAATAAAACAACTAAAATATGTAATGGAGTGTAGTTTACACAGGTTGCTATATAAGCGCGACGCGAGCACGGCTTTGGGTTCAGTCAAAGCGAAGCACTAGACGCCAGATATTCATCGTACGTAGCTGGAACGTTACTGAAGGGATGTACGATTTATATTTTCTATTATTGACTAGACTGTTTTGATATGTATGCTATGCATCATTATCGGGAATGATTTATACTGGACAGAGAGAGAAACATGAACAGTAAAGGTGAGTGTTGACGATCGTCGACAAAGTGGCTCCTTAAACCTACATCCGTGTCGCAAGTCTCGGACACTGCCTCGTAGTTCTCCTCCCTCCACAACAGCTTTAAGGTTTATGATTTCTAAAAATATTAAGAACACGATTATAGTTGTAAATAGTGATGTATTTTGGTATTTTTATTAACGGAACGGCAGTCGGTCGAAGACAGTGCTAAGAATAAGTCGTCTAAGTGGTATAAAGCTAGTTTCAAATACGGAACTATGAGTATAAGTAAATGATTATTATTATAAGTGAATAAATCTAGAGTAAAATACTTTTACGTATACTAAAATAGTAAACTACTTCCCGACTCTTCGACTCTTATTGTTTTTTGAAATAGTAAAGTGAGCGCTAAAATTGCTAAACCTTTAGTATAATATAATGATAAATTCGTAATTTGTATGAGAAACCAAACACGATACAATTTCGACGCCCATATTTAGCAATTTCAACTATCGTTTTTTTTTTGCGAAATACTGAATTATAGAGAAGTAACATGAATTAAACCGACTGTTCAAACAATACATTTCGATAAACAATCATTGTTTCTTTCGAGTCGATCCGTGTCCGATACAGTCCGAATAAGTCTAATAAAATTGGTCACCATAGCTGGTTACCTGAATTAGTTCTAATTAAATAGCTGAAACCGGAACAGCTCGTTAGGTCATTTATAAATTATATTTTGTGGAGTGAGCTCAACAATAAAATATATTATTAATTAAAGTATTCTTATAATAATTATATTTTGTAAGTATTACATGTGTATAATCAATATTTTTGTCATTGATGTATTAGGGAGCATAATATTTATAAGTAGGTATTTTATCGTCGGCTGTATTTTTATTCATCCATATGTTTTTATTTTTAAATCATATTTATTTTATAAACAATACAGATAAACACCTGTAAATATTTATTTTCATAACTGAGATAATATTAAATTGTTGATAAAGATATTTCAAAACATTAAAATAAATTCAATATTTGCATATATAAAACCTTCAATAATTTCTTAAGCCGTAATTGATAAGATGTTAGTTTTCACTGCATATATTTATATTAATCGTATAAAGCGAAAAAGTATATTTGATTGAACGCGCTAATCTTAGAAACTAACCAGTTGGTATACAAAAATATTTTTTGTATTTGATAGAGCAATCATTGAGGAAGGTTTCAAGGTACTTAACTTCATGCATCTACCAATAGGAGCAAAGCAGTATTGAAAATAATTACAAAAACGGGCAAAAGTTATTAAACTATTTTTAATAACACGCGAACCAAATCGCGGACACAGCTACTACATAATAACTTTCATTAAATTCCAGCAATTGCATGATGGTGTAGGGCTTTTCAAATTCCAGCCTAGCTAGCTACCACCCTTAAGTTGAAAATCTCTCGCAAAATCTATAGGTGTTTTCCGGCACTTGCACTTGAGAGCCATACCGTCCACTAGACTTAGTGTGCCCACCATCTTCGGCCATATTGTCAATTAACATCAGGTGTAATTGTGACCATAGCGCTAAACCTTATCTGCAAAAAATAACATTTTTCTTCATTAAATTATGGTACCTACCATTAATGTTATAGGAAGAAAATTTAAATAACATATTTTATCATTTACCTTAACTATAAAAAAACAGGAAGTAGCAAAATTAATATTCTCAAAGTAATTTTTATACAGGATTGTAATTCCATCAATTACAACTAAAATGGTATTTAATTTTTCTCGGCGCAGGCACTTTTTGTCACGTCTCTCAGTAAGTTCAACTTTTGATTGTGTGATGATGAGATTATTAAAAATACCACAGCAAACCTCGCGATTTTATAAAATAATTTAAATACGTTATAGTAGCTAACGTTGAATTTACACAATAATAAATGATCGTATATGAATCAATGGTAATTTATATTCCCCCGCATGTGCGCTAGAGACATCACTAGAAGACGCAACAAACGAAACAATTTAATGATACTCCTATAGAAACTTTTAATTTGTATACTCTCATCGAGATGTTCCCAACACCAGGCGGCGTGTTACAGATCGAAGGTAATTAAAAACAAAATATTGGAAATGAGTACAATTAATACACATTCAGCTCTATATTTACTAATTAACAAAAACAACTTATTGTATTCACACCGTATTACTAATGTTTCAAGATAGAAAAACTAAGATCTATTCCCGTTATAACAAAAAAAAAGTTACATTTTTTTTGACAAGAATCATAATCATCTTAAGTAACTATGGCTCCGACATGAAGTGTCAGAATGAAACTGTGTGCTGGCAGTTCGTTGTTATTAATTTATTAGTGTCATCGTCATACGTGAATAAATTATTATTGGAGTTGTTACGCGACAACATTTAACGACATAAATCACGCAGCAAAAATAGTTACTATCTAAGCATGTTCATTTAATCCATATTTACGGATTTATCGCGTGTACTTGGAGAATAACGCCACATATTATCGAAAACACACAATTATAGGTGCGTGCTTCGGCAAAAATATTCCTCTCTAACAATTATGTTAATATATATTATTGTATTCAACTCTTGAATTTTAATTGTTATCACTTGTACAAATTTAACAGTTCTAATTATCATTGATCGATTTAAGACTTAATAAACATGAGATCAAAGAACCTATGAAATGATAATATTCGTAACTATATAAATATACATTAGTACCTCTAAGCATTGAGTTTTAACCTATACTAGATATTAAAAACCGTATTTTTCAACAATAAACTTATGAACATATGTACATACACGTTTCTCTGTTAGAAGTTTTGGTTAGATATAATGTTACGAAACTGGAATTAGTTATTGTTAGCCACACTTTACATACAAATCCCTGTAACTGTTTCGAATTAAGTTAGAAGGAATATGCAAATCACAAGGTCAAAAAGCTAATCATGTATAATACAAGTACGATAAAATAACTTAACTTAACTTCACAATACTATACGGACAAAGCAAAGATATAAGTTTTCTATGCCGTACTACCTGTACCCTAATTCTTCTTCGTCTCGTCACAGATGTGATCGCAATAGAACTCACGACGTGGGAGTATAATGTTGGTTATGAAAATACGTTTCTTAACTTGAACCTACTTCATATAGAGTTATTTATATGAAACTCTAACACTTAATTTGCATAGAATAACCGATTGCATGCTTATACATTGACATTTTCAATGTTCAGTCAAGAAAACGGCTCGGCTTATTTGACTGTCCAATTGAAAATGTCAAGAAAGTATATAAATAAATTAGTATTCATGATGAGAATAAACAACGAATCTAAAACAATGACAATACATTAACTACTGTTCGCGACCATCTCTTGTTCTGGTGCGGACTGTAAGAAAATTTAGGGAAGCAGAATTTATAAGGATTGCTAGGATTTTGACGTTCATAAGAGCCTTTTTTGGGCCAAGATTAAATAAATATTTTTAATTTCATAAATAGTTGAAAAATATGCTGTATGATAGCAATTGTAATATTGAATTTTATACCTCATGAGCTTTATGGGGTTCTCCATTCCATATATCTCGCCAATGAATGAGATGTTGTAAATGGTTCATATAATTGTGCTGACGATGATTTTGATCTCTTTTCTTTCGCGAATCTGTGGGAGATGGAGGTGCCGTGAGGGATTCCCGACGTCTACCGCTTCGCACGACCACAGATTTCAATTGAGACGTGAGCAAGCATTCTGCCTCAGGTCCTTCTTCAGAGGACACGCTGTCCATGAATAACCTATGTGTCTTTGAGCCACGTCCACTCTTACTTAATGTATCTTGTAAACCATCTCCTTCCATTTAATAAAATATTAATTCAGCACTAGTAATAACAAAAAACTTCGTCACTTTTAGTTCAATTTAAATTCAATGTTCGTTAACATTTTTTGAAAAATCACTACACAATACATGAATGTGATACAAACATGCGACGCGAACGATGTCTGAGGCAGACTGCGGCGCGCGATAGCTTAGCTGGAATAGCTGCCTTGAGCACACGTGGACGACCGCAACAAGCGACTGTACAATCACTGAATTTCCGACCAGTCCGACGTTAAATCAACTAGGACATCGCACAGAACGTGCAAAGTTAATTGCACAAATGTTTAGCTACTTAACGCTTCATGGTAGTAGGGGATGAATTATAGTTATAAAATTACTTTATACACAACTATATTCTTCATCACAAAATTTTAAAAACTATACCACTTAAACTACTTTTATCTTTTTTGTGTATTTGATTATTACAAATTAAAGATCAGTATCCAAAACATAAAACCTATAGCTAAAGGCCGCTAGTTGACAGTATTAAATAGAAATGAACAAAAACATGGTGTTAGGGCTTATTCTAATGCCCACCGGGCTAGTTACTACCCTCAAATCGAAAATATGCCGCTAAATATCTACAGGTGTGTTCTAGCGCTTGCACTAGAGAAGCTGTCTCTAACAGGTTTAGCGTATCCACAATTTTGGGCCTCAGCGTCACATAACATCCGGCAAGATTCTAGCCATAACGCTAAAACTACAAACTATAAAAAAGATCACAATTAATTTGGTAGTTTCCACGGTTAGAACTAGTAATTCGATTTATAGATCTTAACAAAGTTTGTGAATTACAGTTTTAGAATTAAACACTGTATATGTAAATAAATATAGGGTAAACACTATATTTATTTACATTAATTTTGTATGAAATTTAATCGGCGATACAAACATTATTTAAGAGTTATCTATTCGCAACATACAAACACTACTCATTTATTTCTGTTTAATGTTTGATATAGATATTCATAAAAAGAAACGAGCTTAAACTACAAATTTATGATTTGGTTTGCATATAATGTTTTATGGTAAACATTTATTTAAACAAGATTTGTATGTTAAAATAATCGTAATATGAATTTGTTAGTACCTACTTATATTTGAAATGATTAAATTATGTTTGGAAGATTATGCTGGTTTTTTTTTAATGTTAGACATCGGCACATCAGTGCTTATTATTTCAACCATTACTATAGTAAAAAAATATTCCTATCTTTTGATAATAAAGCTTAAGTTGTAATGTTCAACCGAAAATTCGGTTACGATTGCTGTTTCGGCTGGTTTTGACCAAGAAGCTGCCGAATTTTCGGTCGCATCGAAATTCAGTGTACCAGTTGGAATGAAAAATTCGTAGGCTAACATAGATATATTTTTTTTGATAGAATTCTATTATATTAGTCAATATAGTTGCGTTCGAGGTCGATAAACCAATAATAGCGGTCATACAATTTTTCGATACCATTTTTATAGTACGATATGTCTTTAGCCTCAAGCTAGGCTTCAGTTTCGGCGATTACCTCTTCATCGGCGCAAAATTTCTGTGCAGCGAGCATTCTCTTGAAGTCTGAGAGAAGGACAATGTCACTGGGGGCCAGATCTGGAGAATACGGTGGATGCGTAAGAAATTCGAAGCCCAATTCATGTAATTTTGCCATCGTTTTCATTGATATGTGACACTGTACATTGTCTTGATGAAACAGCACTTTCTTCTTCAAACGGGACAGTTTTTCCGCAATTTCGTCCTTCAAACGCTCCAATAACGGTACGTAATAGTCATTCTTTATTTTTCGATTTCGATGAAAACCATGCGCATCCCAAAATACTGTTGCCATAAATTTGTCACGCGACATTTGCGTCTAACCACGCTTTGTACTCGGTTCATCACGTACAGTCCACTCAGCTGAATGTCGATTGGACTCCGGTATGAAATGATGGAGCCATTTTCATCCATTGTCACATAGCGATGCAAAAATCCGGGTTTATTTCGATTGAACAGCTCCAAACACTGCTCAGAATCATCAATTCGTTGTTGTTTTTGGTCGATTATGAGCTCGCGCGGCGCTCACTTTGACTAGAGCGTTCGCATACCCAAATATTCATTCACGATATGTCCAACACGTTCCTTTGATAACTTTAGGGTCGCAGCTATCTCAATCAACTTCACTTTACATCACACACTATAAATTGTTTTATGGTGTATTTTGATGTTTTTGCCGGTAACAGCCTCTTTGGGGCGTCCACTGCTCGCATCGTCCTCGGTGGTCATTTCGCCTCGTATAAACGTAGCAAACCACTTCTCAACGATTGATTTTCCTGGTGCAAAGTCCGAATAATGTTTATCAAGCCAAGCCTTGGCTTCAAAAGTTTTTTTTTTTTTCGCCTAAAAGCAATGCTTTATTAACAAGATATTCCTCCTTATCCATGTTTTGAAACTAACAAAAGTTGCTTTCAAAATGTTATAACTACTATATATATATAACAAACTAATAGTACGACAGCTGTCAAATTTATACACGTGTCTTTTGAAGGTTCGGGTTAGGGTGGTTCTCCTCAAAATGTTATTTTTCGCAAAAAAAATGAGTATTTCATAAACCTTGATAAATATATGAAATTTTGAATGGAGTTAATTGGTTTGTTTATTTAGAATACTTTAATCTAATTGGCACTCAAATCAAAGCCTTAGTTTTTATGAAAAATTAAATTATTAAAAATAAGCTGTTACCGTCAATGACAATTTGTGACCACAATGACATTTATGAAGAGGAAAATGACGCCATGGTACAAATAATGACAATTTCAGGTATTTCTACCTTAAATAAGACAAAGAACATGACAATTATATTTATTAAACTTAAAAAGTAAAAGCCATTCTTGCTACATCAGAAACGAAAATTCAGTCTTATTATATAAACTTAAATTGACTTCTCAATTTTTCGAATACCAATTATCAAAACAAATAAAATGGAAACATCTTTGACAAATTAACACCATCGTAGAAAGCCAAATATTTGGAATAGAGCTATTTAAGAATCTTCATTAGGAAACTTGCATCAAGAAACGTAATTGTAATGTCACAACCGAATAAAAACTTAAAACGGAGGATTGTAGTTTTCATCAAGTTTTATCCGGTTTTAATAACATCTTATCATAAAGTTTTCATTGTATCTACCTCTACGCATAATACACTTTACGAGTTATTCATTTTAACTACTTATAAACTAATATCACTGGCAATCACAATCAAATCAAGAAAAATCTAACAACATTTATTAAAATGAATATAAAATATTTAAGTATGTAGACGTAAATTAAATGAAAAGACAAGTTTTAATTATCTTTGCTGTTACGTTATAATCATTACATAAACTAGAATTAATATAAATCACAATTAAATAATTTGAACAATATTATTTAACGAAACTGAACATTAAACATAATTATGAAAGAAATATTTATTTATTCTATAATTATTTTAAACTAACTACAAAATAAATCAGAAGAATATAATAGATACCTATTCATGCTACACAGTTTTTGTTATTATTTTGATGGGTTTAAATTGATCTCTCTTATAGCTACGTCAGAACTAGTAGGTATTACTATTTTATCTTTAGTTTCATTCGATTTGATCAATCAAATAAGTTACATTCTCTTTTTTCTTTTTGCAACAAAGTTAAATTTGCATTTTTCAAAGTTATGTCTTGAAGAATCGTAATCTTTTTATTATGAGCATTGTTAGCTTTAGTCTTCGCTAGTAAGGTAACATTGGATTCTGCAAGATTATGTCCTGTGTTATCTTTTTGTAACAATGGTATAAATCCTAAATGTTGGCCATGTTCACAAATTTCGGATGGGCCACAATAAAAGCAACTCGTTTTTCTTAATGTAGTTTTTGGTTCAGTTCTATTCCAAGTTGCCTGATAGACCGAAAAGGTACCCTTGAAAGGCTTTAGGTAATTTGGTATTAAGCTGGCTTTTAATTGTATGTCATTTTCTTCAACCTTTCTGACAATAACCTTCAATCCTTCATTTTCAACGTATCTTGTAATCAATTCGTAAAATTGATTGAAAGATCCAACGTCTTGACCATACATGACCATACGATCTGCAGTTCTCTTCAGAGTTGCACCAACACCGTCAGGAGCACCTTTTCCATGACCTGCTTCCGAATAATTCCAAGTTATGCTGTGCAACTGAGGAAAGTCATTTGATATTTGAGTTATAAGGTAAAACATGTACTTGTTTCTGTACTGGGAGCTTGGTGAGTCTGATAAAAAATGTATCGTATCTATAAATGGGTTTAATTTTATTACTTCCTCTATTAAAGGTGTTAAATGGCCCCACACAGCTGGCGCATCGTGGCGTAAACAGTCACTCATTGTACACATGGAAGTTACTCCAACTTGCCCACTGGAAAAATTGTGTGTGTAGATGACTGCAGTATGCAAGGAAACCTGCTGTCTACTACCACCAAAGTGTAACGATTGAACTTCTTCGCCGAATTTCAAGGCATAATTTTCAGAAAAGTCGACATGTACTAGAGCTTCTTTAATATTCAAATTTTCTTTAAGATGTTTGATACTTTTGTACTGTTTAGTAATTTTGTAGTTGTGATCTAAAAATTTTGCTAAATTTGTTTTGAATTTATTTAGTGCTTCTGTTGCTGTAAGGGTATTTTTGGTCTTCTCTGTGATGGTTTGTTTCTTTATCTTTCCACTTGCAAGCGTTACATCTTTTGTTACTTTTTTCCATTCGTAAAAAGTGCAATCAGTCCCCAAAAGTTCTTCATGTTCAATGTCGTTTGATTTGCAGAGGTCACAGTTTCTTTGCAAACAATCAACACTTCTTTTATCACAACACACTTTGGAGAGCACTTCCTCGGAATTCTTTTCTGTTATTATAGACGCTTTATTTAGACCTTTAATCAGTAACTCCATATTCAGATGAACTGGGCATAAACAAGTATCTCTGTCAATTTTTTTTCGAAAAACTACCCAGAATGGCCGAAGTTTGCAAAAAAAGGAGTAGCTAATTTGGAGGTTTGTTTGCATTCGGAATTTTTTGTATAAATCTTGTAGCGGTGAAGACAAATATCTTTTTTGCATCCGGACTTGATTTTTTCTAATAAATTCTTTTTTTCCAGCACTCACGGTGCTATTCGCATAATCCAAGAAAAAGTCTCTTACGCGTTCAGTCAAAGGTGCTTTACGTTCTTTGGTATTGGATTTTGAGGGCAAGCTGTTTTGGTAAGATTCATCTAGTGCTGCCGTAACGGAAACATCATTTAGCATCTCGTGATGACTACTCCGTGAATACTCGTAGTCACGGAGTTTCTTTTTTAGTCGTTGAATTTGTCTACAATGAGCTTTTTGTTTCTTGCATAAGGTTGCTATGATTCTAAGCAATTTTTTTCTTTTCTTAAGTTCTGTATATCGGACTTTTCTCAAAGCCGCATTCAGATCTTGTTGTAAGGGATCCTCTTTTTCTCTTGGAAAAATTTCGTCTTGCTTACTGGGGCCGGCTATTACTTTAACTGCTTCAAAATTTGGGACCTTTTCTTGCTTTTTTTTTTGTCTGTACCTTTTCGAATTTTCTGTCCATCTTTTTCTTTGCTCCCGCTGACTTCGAGGAGTTTGTTCTGAAATATTTTTAACTTTCTTTTCTTCTTTATCTTTAAGATATTTCGCTCTCCTTTTTTCTTTTGCTATAGCGAGTAATTCCGGATCATTTTTAATCTCTGCATATCGTCTTCTTTTGCATAATCTTTGTTTAGCTAATCGCTCTTCTTTGGTTTTTATTTTGGGAGGCATTTATGTTACTTAATCCTAATTTGTATCTGTAACAATATATGCAATATTTTTATCAATAAATTTGGCTACGGTTTGGATGTCAAATGGGGTAAAGTGTGTCAGAGAATTTATACATTCGCTCGAATAACAGAACCTTTCTTCGACAGTCAGGTATATTGGTATAATATAAGTATATTGTGGTCTTGTTTTATCTTAAATACACGCCCTGATAGGATTGAAGGAGAATGGGATCTTTCTTTCCATCTTTTAAATTCTATTGGTATTCTGTAAGCAAATGAATAGTAATTAATTGTTATCTACCGAAAGTTGCCTATACAACTCATTAATTTTGGTCAGCTCATCCCATCTCCACTTCAATCGAAACGTACAAAATCATTGTTCTCAATAACGATCATTGTTGTCCTAACATATAATCATTGTTTCCAACATGTGTCATTGTCTCCCACATCGTTATTTCTGACAATGACGTTGCCAATAATGATACATTTAGCAAAAACATGTCGGGACATGTTCAAAAACGAATACTAAGAAAATGTGCTGCACTCGTATGAATAAATACACAAATGTTAACTTCAGTATTAAATTGTGACCGCAGAATCATCCACGACTTGAAATTTATAGTTCAAAATACAAATGACGATTAAAGTGACAAAACTAAGAGAATCCAATACAACACTCACCTGCTAAAAATCCAACACGTGTATCCCGTCTGACGGCTGCCCGTCGAATGCAAGCGGCGGGGGCAGTTATTTCTACGTCACACAACGTGGCAACAAAACTTTCCACTTCACGACAGATTAATAAAAAGATCGTGAGCGACTAATGACGTAAATTTAATGTACATTTTTTGGCTGAATTTTTATTTTTTTCTAGTTGTATTTTCTAAATGTTTAATTATCACAAAGATGCAGTACATCAAAATTAGGCCCGAGTTAGTAAATGAATTCACTTTAAATGAATAACAAATTTTTTTTAAGAGTAAATAATTGACAACTACCGAAAACGACATGCAAAATAATGGAGTTTTGATTGGTTTTATGTTTAAATTTTATTTTCTTATTACTTTAGCCTAATATCGGCTAAGATTGCTTTTAAAGTAGTCACCTAGGTATGTTTAGAAAAAATCTTTCTCCAGAAATGCATTACTGTTGATGAGTTATCGTTTGTGACATGAAATTTTGGGCTTAAGGAGAACCACCCGTTAACTAATAATAATATGGATTAAACACTAGTAGCGCCATCTATGTGTCAGCCTACGAACTTTTCAGCCGACCTTATACATGTATTCGAGAATTTCAGATAAGTTCGTGGCTCGCTATCTTTCAATAATTTTAGTTAGATTTTTTTCTTTCATAAATAATTAGTTCTGTTTTTATCTGTGATTTACTAGATTAAGTTATTAAATTAGGTTTATTTGTTTAAAATAAGTATTTCACTGTAGTATTTGTGTATTATTGTGAATTTTGTTGAGACTGATAATTAGGTTATTTATTCTTTTGTCTACTAAAAGTAAACACTAGACTTTAATTAATAATACATTAACTTTAAGGATACTGTAAATACAATACAATATTTAATTAGTTAATGTTTATGTACTAAGTCCCAACATTTTATAAAGTTTATTTAATAGAAGAAGCTTTGGACCTTTTTTCAATACTGATTTGCTCCTATTATTTGTTTATTTATTTAATCTTTTTTGTACGCCTTAAAACATATAATTATACATAACAAATGAGTTAGTTAGTACGAAGGGCGGCCTTATTGCTAATAGCAATCACTTCCAGGCAACCTTTGGATGGATATGTTCCATGGAGTTCAATCAGAGGTATTTTGGATGTATAACTACCATCAAACTTAATAACCTACATATTAAAGACGTGAACTATAATATAGTTATGAAGTATACTACAATATAAAATATATATAAAACATGGACTGCATAATAATAAAATACAAATGTGACATATAGAAATACATACAAATATATCACACAAACGTAAAATTGACATATAGCTCTTGTGTTAGAAAGGCATATAGTATTTTTTACAGAATTTTTAAATATGCCCATCGTTAGTGCCTTCCTCAGAGAAACAAGTAATGCATCCTATTGGTGGTAGCGTGATGTTAAACTGCCTAAAGCCTTCCTTAATGGTTGCTCTATCAAAAACAAAGGAATTTTTTAAACGCCGGCCTAAGATTAGCGCATTCAAACAAACTTTTCAATATATTATGTCATAGCGGACAAACGAGCAGGCGTGTCACCCGATGGTAAGTGATCACCGCTGCCCATGGACACCCACAACACCACGGGAATCGCAGATGCATTGCCGGCCTTTATTTTGGAGGGACTGACTTTCAAGTGCAACTGCCGGAACACGCCTATTGGTATTTGGCAGCAGATTTTCAACTTGAGGTTCGTACCTAGCCAGGCGGGCATTAGAAATAGCCTTACCACCAAGCTATGGTTTTCCCACGATGTTTTCATTCACCGTCGTTCATGTCATTGTAGATGGTTGGATTCAAACTCACGTCCCATGACGCGGCGTTCCTACTCACTAACACTGAGCAATCATCGCTTAATATAGATTTAAGAATGACTATCTCATGTATACAGATTTTACTTTTCTATAAGCGTAATGTTATACTACACCTTGTAGGGAAGAGATATGGTCTCCATACGTAGCACTTACTATTCACAAATATATGACGGGAAATTGTGGTGATTTCTTACCATTACTATATTTAAATTGGTTTATTAACAATTATTATTGGTAAACTCCGTTTCGCCCATAAACTCTAGATCTAATCATTTCCGTAAGAAAGATGGCTTATGAGATTGTGGACAGCACTATTGTTACCTCTCGTCTTCGTAAATTTTTACAGCTATGTTATAGTTAAATTTTATTAGAACGAGAAATTGACAGTCATCAGGTTCATTTCACATTAAGTGATCATCACTGCAACATATAATTATGTATTACTAACATCAAACGGGATTAATTTCTTAAGAAATTATTTTATAAAATTGAGCTGCAATACTACTTTGACAAGCATAAGAATCCCTTTTAAATTAAAATAGTCATTAATAGATTTGTTCAAAGTGATGACTTGGATAGGGAAATGTTAAAATTGTCACTTTAAAAAATGTCTATAAGAAATGTCTAATATTATGACTCGATTGCTTTAACTGTCTATAGAACCATTATTACAATATGACTGATTACATATAACAAAATTGTAATGAATGGTATATTTGAACTGACAGCAAATGTGTGGATTGGGTATTTGGCCAACAGAATTTTCAAGTGTGACAGTAACCTTTATTATTGCAAGATCGCCTTGCTATCAACATGTAAAAATAAATACCTACCTAGGAACGTAACCCATTTTTTATGATGAAAATAAATGTACATATATTTTATATACAAACATTGATTCATTTAATGATTGCATTTTTTTTTGTATGTATTGTTAATAATAACAATATCAATAATTAAAGCAGTTGCTTAACTGCAAAAACTGCACTTAAATGCTGTGGGTTCGACTCCCAGTACCCGAAAATTATTTTACAATTATCAACAGAAATAATTGTTCCAAGTGTGGTTGTTACTTTGTTTCTATTAATTAAGTTTATAAAGTCTTTGTCACTTAAAATTAGCAAAATAACCTACAGAGGCATATGCCATAATAAAAAAAAAATAATGATACATGTCCATTGATTTACTACCTATGTATGGCAATATTTCGTTACAAAAAATAATCTTATATTGAAAAGGAGCATTAATTTAATTGCGAAAATTCGTTAGTACATTGCTTATTACATAGCAAATAACTTAGTTTAGTGATATAACTAAGCAAGTAATAAATAACATTTTTTTAAAGCTTTTATTTAATTATATCGCATACTGTATGATATTTTGTTTAAATCTAAAGATAAAATAAATAACTGTCTCATGCATGCTAAATAGTGCTTAGGTTTCTTAACTGGTGTTATATATTGCTAGCACTGCAAGTCTTTTATAAACAGCAGTGTTGTTTTGAATTGTATGTAAAATTGTGGCTTTACCCAATTATTTATGATGCAATGCTTGCTCACGGGTAGCGTGCACAAATGCAATGTCAGTAGACATGAGTTCGAATCACTGAAATGAGCTTGATATTTTAGTGAAGCAAAACATTGTAATGAAACTATAGCATCATAGATAGGCTTTTTCTAATGCCTCCTTGGCTAACATTTACCCTCGAGTTGAAAATCTACTACCAAATACCTAGTTGTAGGGGTTTTCCAGCAGTATCACTTGAGAGCCAGACCCTCACTAGGCTTAGGCTGTGAACAATTCTGTGCCACATTTTTATTCAACATCAGTTGACATTGTGGCCATAATGACTAACCTTTATGAAAAAAAAAACAAAAGAATGAAGAAATAATCTTAAATTTTTACTCATGTTATTCAACTTTAAAAACATTATTTCTTAAGTCTATCCATATTTATTAAGAAATTTAAGAAAAAGATAAATTTTATTTAACATAAAAATACACTACTGAAAAAAAAAGTAAACAAGCCCAATTGTTTGAAGTCTATTATTAGTGTTTTAAATAGATAAACAAATTTCTCATATTCAAATGAGTTTAAGAGTTATTAATACCACATAAATAAATTAATTATATTAAAAAAAAGAGTAAAGTACAAACAACAAAACAACTTTCAAAGTATTAAGCATAAATTTATTTATTACACTTACAATTTAGTTTATATTAGTTTTCAGTGACAATAAAATTGTAATGTCATAAATAATGTACTGCTTAAACTATGCCCTTTTAACATAATTATCATGCATAATATTATTAATAACATTTCAATTATCAAATGCTAGGCTATGTGGTCTGAGTACACTAAATCTAGTCATTATATGCATAGCAAATTTAATCAGTATATTAATGTTTGTTGGGATGAATGTATATTTTAAGCCATTATTCAATAGGCATTATCAGTGTAGTATTTTTTAAGTAGTAGTTTTTGTCATTTATAGCTAGTTAACTGCAATTAAGTTTGTATTTGCTACTAATAAGAGTAACGTTTCTTGATAACGCATTGCATAACTACTTGAAAATAATAAAAAAAATAAAAATAAAGTAAGCAACAAGCACAGATACGTTTATTACATATATTTACAGTGGCAAAGGCCAGAAAAATTTATCAGCGAATAATTAGTAATATATTCGTGTAACTGAATATAAACTATATACCATTGGAATACATAAATTATATTCAGATACTGTATACTAGAGAATAACTCTGGTCATTTTATTAAATTATATTTTACTATAACAAAGGAGAATCTGAAACACTAATAAAATACAAAAACTTGCCACTTACTTGATGTACAATAACAGAGGGATGACGGGTTTTCTAAAAACTACGACGGTATTTAAAAATAAACACTACTTTAATTCATGATTTACAAAAGTTGGTACGACTAACCCTATAACTACCCTTTCGACATTCTACAAATTTACATCCCGTTTAATATATCATGACAGTACCGACAAATGATTTAAGTGAAAATACAGTGTTGTAACCATAAAAATATTATTTAATGAAAATACAGTGCATATTATAAAATAGTTATACCGTGTTTTATTTGACACATTAAAAATATTAAGCTTGTATTTTACTTACTAAACACTAACATATCATAATTGCTCAGATCATTTTTCCATGTTTTTATGTGTTCTAAATTAAAAATATTAATATAATTTGAGTAAGTACAAAATACACATAATTGTTACCATGACAGCAGTTTTTCTAAATTCATCAACGTATTGTCGCTATCTTTTTCAGAATAACACCGTATGGTATATATCAGTAAACACAATTTACAATCCTTGTTTACAATTGGTACAATTCGTAATCTTTCACACTATTCCACAATTTATTTATTTTTGTGGTTCACTTTACTGAGAAACTATCACACTCAGGTTTGCCCTTTCACATATTTTATCTAGTCATGTCTAGATGTGTTATCAAAGATAAAAATATAATTGTATCCACATTTTTTAAAAATATAAGTAATAACAGTTTTTATTTATTACTAACGCCATACACGACAGCAGCTCTTGAAAAACCAAACGCCTCATAGCCACTGAATTAAGAGTATCTGGGCGCCGTCATCGAGAACCTACCCAAGATACTATTGGTAATGCAAGAGAACATAAAGGTACCCTTTAGAAGACACTGTTAGGAGGTTTGGTACGGCCATCCTGGCATCCTTGCACCCTGAGTGCCCTCTACACTCACTCCTAAAAGTTTGGTGAAGCTGTTAAAGCTTTTAAGGCTAACAACGTATGTCAGGTCGGAAAAAATTAATAATAAAATAAAATCTTATTTATAATGTACACACAAGAAGAAATCCGTATGAGAAATGTATTGTTTCGATAAAATAAAAAAATTAATAAAAATGAATTCACGATTGATTAATTTACAGAAGCCCGTATTAATAATCCATGCATTAAAAGATAATCTAAAAACAACTTGCTTCAAAAATATTACTAGCAAAAAAATATCGCGAGCCCTCCTAAAGCACTGCTTTCAAAAAGAGTAGATAACATAACACTATTGTTTAGGACTTAAATCGCATAGTGGAACCTAATTTATTACTGGTCTGTGATGACACCATTCAAAAAGACACAGTAATATTACAATTAAAGTTTGAAAAATCCAAAAGTACTCGCCTCACATCATTCATTAAATTTTTAAGAAGAAAATAAAAACAAACCGTACCATTGTATATATTATTATTTTATTAAATCTTTTGTAGCAATACCATGTATCATATCTCTCAGACGTTTGACTAATTATTTTATATTTTTAAGGAAGCATGATTTATTGCTTGGGAAAAATACTCCGTAGATAGTTTTACCTAGAGAATCTCTATCATTATGAAGCGTTAATCATTTTGATATAACGTTCGACTAGGCTGTATCGTTACAGTATCTTTGCCTTTTACTTAAAAAAAAGTTTGGAAAATCCAAAGTACACGCCTTATAATCTTATTTTTTTTTTGTTTATTTAATAACAATTAAACCATATCGAATCAGACCGTTCTAATCAATAGGGTTCTATTCCTAATTATACTGAAACGTAAGAAAAAAGAAAGACTCGATTAGTAAAGTTTTTCGGTCGTTATCGTGATACATACAAGATCCACACATACAGAAACACGGGCGTCCAAGACAGAACTTTTTTATAAACAGTTTTTTAACTAGTTTAAATAGTAAAAATGGCATCAAAAATATCATGAGTGTTAAAAATAGTGTTTTTTCTTGATGTGTCTGTATATATTATTTTACAAGTGCAATATATGATAAATAGAGACATTTTAAGTTAAAAAATCAGTTGTTTTTCGTGAATTGACAGTAGTACCCACCTCAACGCTTCGCTTATGAGGCGTGCAAAATGACAATACCTACAACTTGTAAATGTAATAAATTAAAAAATGCGGCTTGAAAAAAATTTATAATTAAAGTACGGGTACTTGTCTATTAATATGAAATAAAATTGGTTGATGTTATTCTAAAGATAATAAATTAAACCCGGTCTCGATACGTCAAGTTTTTCGGAAGTTATCATGACCACCTCGTATAAAAAAAAATCCGGACGCCGCATAAAAAAAATTAAACAGTTTTAAGACTTGAGTCTTCAAAATAAAATTGTTTTTTTACAAAATATCAAACAAATTATTTGGAGTGTTTTATTCAAATACATCTACTCATATTATTGTATAAATGCAAATTCGTTGCGGTAGAGGAAAAAAAAAAATCTTGACTCATCAAGAGTAGAGCACGACCTCATTGTTTCGAACCGGGCCAAATAACATGATAGCAGAGTTGTAACAAACTGTGTTTTCATTACTAAGTAACGGATACTCTATCTAGTACCGAATACCGAAACGTTATTTACGGATTCATTACGTTACTCGTATGTTTTGTATTTTTGTACCAATGCTAGTTTGATGATTGATTAATTTTTTATACGAGAAATACAACTTTTTGCACAAGTACCGTTGATGCGTGAATTGAGTATTATCATGAAAACGATATAACTCTATAAAATAAAATCAAACAATTCATTAATTCATAAAATGAAAAATCATAATTTTTTTAAATCAATAAGTACTCTTTAGTTTTGTCTTATGAATTTTATGTGTAAAGAAGCCTTTTTTATAATTCTAGTTTTATTAAAAAATGTTTTATATCAAATATTTAATTTCATCTTGAGAAAAGAGAATAATATTAATATTGTTTTATGTTGTGTTGTGTTGTTAAGAAATTATTTTTGATACCTATCTATTTTTTAAATTAATCTATTCATTATGGATTGCGGTGTTATTGTGATATTAGATATTCTCACGAACAAAATATTCAGAACAGTAATTTCATTGCAAAATCAGTAGTTTACATTGTACTTGTAGCTCTAACAAATTTACTTATTAAATCAATCAAAATTTATTTTTACATATACATAAATGCGATTCTAAATAAGGTATAGTTGAAAATGCATCTTACACAGGTTGGTATGTAACGTATGTTTTATTGTATGTGTGTTTTCTACAAAGTACGAACAACACAACGTTAATATCATACCATACGCCATACACAACTATCGAAAGACTCAAAGCGATGCTTTAAGTTACTAGGCATCAAAAGTAACGAGTAACGTAACGAATTCTCATTGTTGTAGTAACGAATATTATGCTACGATATTTTTCGTTACTTTTACAGCTGTATTTGACAGTGGCACTCACTCTTCAGTGTGTTGTATAAAAAACTCAGAAATATATAAACAAAACGGAACAAAAGCAATACTAGAAGAAATTTTAACTCTTTATTACCTAATAAGTAATAACTTTTAAAGTCAACATTTCTTGAGGCACTTTTACTGTGTTTTGAATGAGGCTGAGCCGTCACATTAGGTTATGTAACGTTTAGTGCTTCGTGCTTAAAGGACTATCTGATTTGACTATTTCCTTTTAAGATTGGTTTTGTACAATTTTGTTTACAAAAATTAAAAAAATATGATTTTGGCACCCCCTGAAATTGTCACCAATGGCAGGTGCCCTGGTATGCCCCCCCCCCCTTAGATCCGGGGCTGGTCTTCTTGCAGAGTGCAGTGTCACACTGACACAACTATTATGCTGTGTTATTAGAGAGCTTAATATTTAAGATGCCTAGAGTTCTATTTTACAGTGCTTATCAATTTATCTGACGAGTTGTATGTAGGTTTCATTTGGAATATCATATCAAACTTGTCAAAGATTTGTTTTAAGATCTCTAAGTCATAATGCGGACGTACTGAGGTAGACGGTGACAAAGTTATAGTAATGTTTTGATGTATTTTTATATACACTGTAAAGTTATAAATAAAATCGATTTTCTTTCGTGCTTTATCCAGGCTTAAGATTGGAGGCCACGCGTTAAATTAGGGCTAGGTGCCGTATTTAAAAATCGATTCTATTTACAATGATTTGAATTGTTAGAAACATTAATGTGTTAATTTAAAACACGAACGAATTTAAATGAACTTTTTATATAGTTTTTGTACTAATGTAATGCTTTGTCAAATTTATCGCGAAAACAAGCAACCTGACACTTTAAACTAAAATAATGCAAACAAAAAATGGCCATAAAGTATTGGACATACAATGCCATAGTGTTCATTATTACGTGCTTACTGCATAGGCATCGAGAATAATAAAGTGTGAGGTTTCATTTGGTATTTCATTCTCACTTGCCTATATTTTATTGTTCTCTCGCTACGGTTTTTTTTTTCGTCAGGACATACGCTGTTAGCCGGAGGGACTTTTACAGCTTGGCAAGACTTTTGTGGGGGCGAATGCTGAGGGCACTCAGCCCCGAGGCAGCGGGCACAAGTGGCTGGCCCTTGGCATGGACTGCTGCCGGAAGAAGAAAAATAACATAATAAATAGTAAGGACTGGCCTACTGGAGTAGGCCTTTGGATAAAATACTGATTGTTGAAAGAAGTAAGGAAATCGGTGGAGTGGATTGTACTGTATTGTAATCTCTCGCTACGGCAGTAGCTCAGTGTTTAAATCACTATAACTTGTTGGTCCCGCTCACACCTAAGCGACATGATCGCGTAGAACAAAGAGCAAATATGTTTGCAGTTCCATATGATGCATTTGAAAATTAGTGGTGGTCCAATCTTGTGGAACACCTAAATGTTTTGGAACAGTGAACCAGTTCAGTACAGAGTTACACATCCCTATTTAGTAGTCTACAGAGCTGCCAAAAGTATGTTAATTACCGTTTAGTACGATAATATGGTCTTCAAATTGCACAATGTACGGTATACGGCCGAGTGATTACTACCCTACGCTATAATATAGTAAATTCATCACATGAAATAAAAGAGCATCTTTCACAGTCTTGCTAAAAAATGAAACGCAACTTGAATTTTGATATTGTTACCAAGTGTTAACTGTCAACTATGTAAAACTGTCAGATTCATGTAACACGCGAGGAGACCTACGAAATATCGCGCTACTTTTCTCTGACTCATACAGCTTATTTTAAAACCAATCACTTCGTAGTTATTGAGCAAAACAGGCTATTGATGATGAACGGTGTCTTTTGTCAAATACAAAATTTTCTGTAGATATGTTTTGCCCAGAATCAATGTCACCAGACGAATTTTGGGACAAAATGTTGTATTATCCAGAACCATTGTTTAGTGTTTTGTTCTTCAAATTCATTCTTCACCACATGCATATGCCGATTCGGAGAGAATCGTGGCGCCGTTAATTTCATAAAAACAAAATCTTGAAACCGGCCATTAACATGCACGATCAATGAAACGCTTTTGGCAAAGTAAAACATTTGTGAAACATCAAAAATATTAAACCAAACCCCGAAAGAAGCTAGATGAAGCGAATAAAAATGCTGTGAAAGATGTCGTAGATTTATTGGGATGACAATAGTAGAAGTAGTGTTTTTTTTCTTCAAATAAAAATTTTGTATAGAGAGTACGGTATTTTTTTTGTTAAATATGGTAATTTTTACACTTGTGTACGGTAACCCTATTGTAAAGAGCGGCAGGTAGTCTAGTGTTTGTCCACTCGTGACAGTATTATGTCACTTGTATTTGTCTGTTGGAGGTATAAGACTTCAGAAATGAAAATGAAATAAAAATTGTTGTGGGACTACGTAAATCTTGTCTACGATTCAAATAATTATTTTAAAATTAATTTATATATTACATGATATTACTAAAATAGAAAGATGGCACTTCCACAGAAAAAATATTATAGACAAAGAGCCCATTCTAACCCTATTGCAGATCACTGTTTTGAATAGTAAGCACATTTTAAAAAATAAATCTATTTAATGTTTAAATAAAAAAAAAAGTACATTTTTATTGCAGTCCTACACATCCTGATGAATATAATTGGTCTTCTTTGTATCCTGTTATTGAAGATACGCAGAAACGTGTTGAGTTCCTTGATGTTGGATGTGGGTATGGAGGGTTATTAGGTAAATATTATGTATTTTCTCATAAATTATCAGCAATTTTAGAAAATCTGTAGAAAGATGAAGACAAAATTATGTGTATTATTTATGTGTAAAGGTTTATGCTACATCTATTTGCCTTTACTGTAAAACCTATTTGCATTAAAGCCTAGAAAATAGCTTAAATATAACTCCTACTCGATATGTACCAAAAATATGCTATGAAGTTTTGTATCTCTGAATATATTTAATCTTGTATTTTTCAAATTGTTATTTACAAAATAATATTTTATTAAACAACACAAGTTAAATGTAATAGATAAAAGTTTAGCGGATTCATTAATATCCTATAATTTATGAATAATAATTCCTGTGTGTGATGCCTTTTTATATTTTTTGAGCTCAACAGATGAAAAGTTCTTTTATTAACATTCATTCACTGTCATTAAAAATATTATAAACATATGTTTTGTACAAATTTCATTCCTAGTGCTAAATATAAAATGAGTCTGGTTTATTTTTACAGGTTAGAATTTGAATGTAGTGTCTGGGAGTGGTTGCATTTTAAACATAATATATGTGAGCATACTTATTAGAACACACTGGTTAAATGCTTGATAATTGATTTTTAAATTTAAGTAGTTAGCCATAATTACACTGGCAAATATCCTGCCACCATACTGTTTCATTAGTATGTTTTCTATCTTGGCTCACTATAGTCTTGAAGATATACTCTATCAATGCAGTGTCTTAGTAACCATTTACTTATCATCATATCTAGTATAAGTTTATGAAATAAATTGTTTGATTTTAATTTAACTGATGACACAATCAATTTTGGACTTAGTTTCTGTAAAATTATAAATACTGATTGATATTTCAAATTTAGAACATCTTACTACTGATTGCTTAAACTGAAGAAATCTTATATAATTTTTGTACCTAAATAACCTTTTTACACAAAGTCACATGTAAATATTATTTTTTAGTAACTCTGTCAACAATGTTTCCTGAAAGTTTAATCTTAGGATTAGAAATTAGAGTAAAAGTGTCGGACTATGTTAATGATAGAATAAAAGCTCTAAGGATACAGCATCCACACCAGTACCAAAATGTTGCAGTTTTGAGGACAAATGCCATGAAGTATTTACCAAATTTCTTTTATAAAGGCCAGGTAATTAGATATATATTTATTTTAATAATAATGAAATAGCTTTTATTGTTTCCTATCTTAGAAATATTAAAAACTATTTTTTTTACAGTTAAAAAAAATGTTTTTCCTATACCCAGATCCACATTTCAAGAAGGCAAAACATAAATGGAGGATTATTAATAAATGGCTTCTTTCAGAGTATGCCTATGTACTTGCTGAAATGGTAATATTGTTATAGAACCGACTATTGTAAAGGTTTAGAGCACTTTCTAAAGTATATTTACTGTTTTCAGGGTATTGTGTATACAATAACAGATGTAAATGACCTGCATGAATGGATAGTTTTGCATTTTGAGGAACATCCTCTTTTTGAAAGAATATCTGAAGATGAAATTGTGAGTAGTCATGACTAAGAAGATAAACAGATAAATAAGAAAAAAAAGTACTTATAGTGCTTCTGCATATTTTATATCAGATATGTACAATAACATTGTATCAAAAGGATTTTCTTGTGTTTTAAAATTCCTTATTAGGTCATATTGTACATGGTTGGTGTTTAGGAATATCTTACTTCTAGCTGGTTCGTTGTCCTCTGATTAATGGTGATATTTTATTATTCATATGAATCATCTAAAGGTTTAGTTTTATATGTATTTATAGATTTAAATATTAAAAGTATAAATATATGAATGTATATGAATATATATGTACCACCTACTTGTTAACAGTGATGCAAAAAAGAATTATTCAATTTGGTACAGTCCTTCGGAAGTTATGCGCGTACATACGTTTCGGCGATTCTTTTTTATATATATAGATTTTTTAATGATCCGCTCAATTTCCTTCATTTTTCCTTTTATAAGAACCTTCTCACAATAATTAACACAACAAAAAGAGAATTAGCAAAATTGTTCCATCCGTTCACGCGTGATGTAATGAAAATACCAACCTTGCTAAAATCTCAAATTAATAACTATATTTTGTCATGAACAAAAATGTAAAATATATAAAACAATATATCTTAAATATTTTAGGAGTTTTTCTACAAAGGTTAAAATAACTAAAATAAAACAAATTTAGGTATATGAGATCATTATAAAAAAAAAATTATTATTTCAGAAAAATGATCCAATTGTTGGAAAATTATATGAAAGTACTGAAGAAGGTCAAAAAGTAACAAGAAACAAAGGAGAAAAATATATTGCTATTTTTAGAAGAATACCAGATAATTCCTTACAAATATAAATAAAATACTTTTATTTAAGCCTATGCAATAGTTTTTTAGTATCTATATTGAAAGTAAACATGTCATTAAAACATATTTGATTATATATATACATAACCTGTATTTATTATTCATATGGCAAGTAATCAAAGTAAGGTAATTATTTTTTTAATAATTACATTAAAATCTAAGAAGATTAAAACTACTTATTGTTATGGTTTTATATTAGCGCGTTTGAAGGCGTATTATTTTATTCATATAAAATTGATGGTTTTCTCTTTCATTAGTTACTACCTAAAATTGTACTGTGTTTAAATAGTTTGTTGATTTGAGGTAGGTGCCTATATCAATGATAAAGTAAAATAGTATAGACAGGGCATATGAGCTCGGAAAGTGGCACTGTTATTTTGTGCCAGAAGGCACATTCAAATCTCAGTATCGCGTTGCCGTTCAAGTAGGTATGTTTTGTACCGATTTACAGTATACAGTAGGACATATAAAGTGCTCTGAAACAACAAATTATACAAATAAAACTTATTTTTTATAGTTAAGGTTTAGCGTTTTGACCACTTTCTCACTTAAGTGACGATGTGGCTCAAGATGGTGGACACGCTAAGCCTTGTTGGCTCTCAAGTAGAACTGCCGGTACACACTTGTAGGTATTTGGCGGCAGATTTTCAACTCGACGATGGTAGTTAACGAGGAATGCATTAGAAAAAGTCCTGCCACCATACTATGGTTTCATCACGATGTATACCTACACCGAAAGCTCAAGCTCATTGTAGGTGGATTCGGACTCACGTCCCTTGACGTTGCGTCGGTATACATACCAACTGAGGTATCATCGCTTCTAAAGGTCGTAGGATCCCATAATTATCTATGTAAATAAATTTTATCTATTTAATTCGTATCTAATTATTATTGTTTTCATTGATAAGTTCATTTTTATAAAATGTAATATATTTATCCGTAAAGTTTTTTGTTACAAAAAGAACCGTTTATAGTAAGACGATGCATAGCAATATATACATGCCCATTTTCGCACCTAATATAAAAATAAAACATGCTATCCTATTTCGCGTGTGGGCTTTAGCGTGCCACTTGTTTTGGCTGTAAATAATGAAAAAACGTAGGTACGTTGTATGTGTACTTTTATAATATCACAGATCTATATGAAGAGTTAATTTGTAATGTACTAACATTTTAAACATCAGTTATTTATTTGACACTGACCTCTCATATGATCGTAATTTTATTTAGGTGTTTGTGTTTTTAAAGCAGAGTTCAAATATTTTAAATTATTGTATGGAAGGTAAAGTATAACATAGAGAACGCTCAAGCCAGTTAATTACGAAAATAAAACGTGGTATATTTGTGTACTATTCAAGGTTGGGAATTTAGGGCTATTTATTTATGGTTAATCATGCTAATATAACTAATATCGTTTTTTTTTGTAGTAGAAACCAGTACAAACGTGTCCATACTATTACTACACTGTTTCTGTCGTAAATAGTACTAGTTATGAACTACGCTCTTAGTTTGCGATATGCTGGTACTTGAGACATTCTATATTAGTCAGTACCAGTGCTAGCCTTTTTGTGATAGACTTCTGTTATAGGCGAGACGACGACGAAGAGAGAAGTTTTTATATAAACGCAATAAATCGAAGTCCCGTTTAATGCCTTAGGTATAAAAAATCTTTACCATGGTAAATTTTAAAAGAAAGACGAAGTTAAATTTATTAGTTATCAACTGAATTATCTACTAAAATTCTATATTAATTTATAACAGAAAAGAGGAACAGTTACCGCCTGACTACGCTCACGTAGGTATGAGATTATCCATCGAAGGAGATCACCGTGTATACCGACATCTTCGATTTTTCGAATAAGTAGCGAGTGAGATATCTTATCAAATTTTAGAATAGTCGGTATACACCACGTCCACCTGGTAGCCTTTATTCAATTCTACTGCAATTCGGTGAATGAATTCACTTAAGTTCGATTCCGTGGATTCTTTATCCACTAAACCATGCTGCAGGTCAATAATCAGGGTCAATCCAGGGATATTAGAACGGAAGATAAATATATATTATTATTTTTATTATTCTCTGAATTATTTGAAACGAACATTATGTTAGTTGTATCTTTTATAAATACCGAATGAAAATAGTTACTAAACAAACGATTCATTTCCATACCATTCGAGGAAGATAAATCTCCATTATACATTGAATCAGGTAAATCACCTGTGGATTTTTTTTATTTCATGAATTACCAGAAATATTTACTATGTTTGCTTATTTTATATTCACAGTTTCGGATATAGTTATCATAGCAAGCATATTGAATGCGTTTTTGACGATCTCTCAATAAACAAAATGTGTCATAATCATGAATGCGCCCATAAGTTTTCCATTTCCTGTGATATTTTAATTTTCCAGAAATTATCTTTTTTAACGAACTAGAAAACCATACTGGATATCTCGAAGATGTTTTTGTTATAGCAGTGGGTGTAAAATAACGTATAATCCCTTCCAAAACCATATAAAACTTGTCCACTACTTCAGAGGTGTCTGCCACAGAACAAATCATGCCAATCAATAGTTTGAAGGTGACTATTTACCACCTCATAGTGAACCATGCGAACTAGTCGTACAGTGCGAAAAGCAGGGTGAATTGTTTTTATTTGGGATACTCGCATGTTAATTTCAAGTGCCGGGAGATATGTGTCTTCCTTCACAAGTGGGAAGTCTGATTTAACAACTGTACATTGGTTACTACTAATAACTAAATCTAGTTGTCTCCAGAGAATGTTACGAATACAATTGTATTGCTTTAAACTAGTAGAACTCAAAAAACTATGTAACGCCTGTATTAACGAATCATTATTATTCACGTTTATAATATCAAAATAAATACCTGTTAGTAGGAAGTAATCATCTGGGCTATCAAGATAGTCGCGGGAAACAGTCTCAAAGAAATTACATACGTTTTTATGCTGCAACCGGCAATGAGGGCAATAACAACAATATACATTTAAGATAATTTTCGAAGTAGTATTAAACATTAAAGATATTTTTACAACCTCAGTTGCAGCTTCAACAAAAGGAATGACCACTGTCGATATAATGGAATACTTACGATTAACAGCAATAAGTACTTCACCACCCATTCGGTCTACACGAAACGAGTATATTCAGTCACATCTACACACTCTATATCTTTTATTTAAAAAAAATCTGAATCATATATACCTTCCAACAGCAATGTCTCACTAAGGCATAATATATCAAAGTAGATTTGAAGTAGATTTCGGAAAAAAGTATTTGTCTTCGTAAACCCTGTAATTTCTGGTAATAAATAAGAAGATTTTCAGCCATAAATAAATAGACATAGGAAATAACACATCTATACATTTTTGCCTTAAGATTCAGTAATATTACTCCAAATGATAGAGATCCAAATAATATTACGAAATATGTTTTAAGCAAAGGAATAACCTCCGATGTAATGCTAATCCTGATCATAAAAATAATACCACATGGATGCAATATTAATAAGTCATGTAATCTATAAATATATAAAAAAGTAACCCTAGAATTATACCAGAACTAATGTTAATAAATACACTATATATAGTTGTTATAATTATAAGAGTTATATAAAAGTTTACAATAAGCTTATACTCGTAATGCCTGGAAGAAAGATATGTGAATCCTACACATTTTTTTTAATCATGTTCTTTGGCAATATGTAAAATAGAACTAGTGTCGGATTGACGAGCCTCTATAGAACAGTTTTTTACCCATACATATAAGTATTTTTTATCTTTAGCCAGCTTTTTGGCTGACTGGAGGAGAGCTTTGTTATGACTGGTTAAATGATCATTGAAGAATATGTATTTATCACTCGAGGTAAAGCCAAAGTCAATACATTTCAACTTTAGTTTTCTCATATGGGCCAGGAAGTCATCTTTCTTCCATCTGGCCAAAAAACGAACCACAATAGATTATATTTGTTTTATAATAGCAGAATTCTTTGGTGCCACTCTGGTTATAAGGTCTATATCTGTAAGTGGGTTCAGATTAAACTCGGTCCGATCAACAATATTTTGAATTATTCCAATTAAATTTTCATTCTTGTTTTCCAGTATGCCGTAAATTTCAACATTTGATCTGCGTACCCATTGCTCACGATTATTGGTATCATGCTCTAGAGTAGCAATTTTTATATTCAACTCTTTTGTTTCTTCTGACCTTGCGACTAAAGCTTTAATATCTTTCTCAACAACTTCTACTCTGGTACTAAACTCTTCATATTGTTTATTAATAAAAGTAATTGACTCTTTCACGCTGATCAAATCTGCACGTAGGGATCTAAACTCCACTGAGAGATCATTAAGGTAGACTTGAAATCGTTTTTAATCTTTTCTATTTCACTTGAAAATTCAGATTTAATAGGTTCTAAAGGAAATGATACTTAGGATTGACCATCAACAGATGAAAGTGATTCAATAAATGCAGAACCTCCTCTTTGTACATAATATTATCGAGACCACCATTATCTGATTTTGTTTGTAAATCATTATCACGTATCGGTGTATTATCACTATTGAACTTTCTAGGCTGGTTGATTGTACACTCCGGATAATATGTTATTCAATGTTATTGAGCTACAATAGGTATATAAAACTTCTATGATACTTATAGTCAGAACTAGCTTAATCATAAGATGTCCACAGAGGTGAAAAATAAGTCGTAAAATTATAGAAAGCATGATTCAAGTTCACGCGAAGTCGCGGGCACAGCTAGTAGTTAATATTATAAAGAGGAAAAGTGTCTTCTTGAACACGCTAATCTTAGAAACTACCAGTATGATTTCAAGAATATTTTTTGTATTTTGTAGAGTGATCATTGAGGAAGGCTTTAGGTTATTTAACATCACACTTCCACCAATAGGAGCAAAGCTGTGTTGATAAATGTTACAAAAACGGGAATAATATTAATTTTTAGTTTCAGACGAAGTCACAGGCACAGTTAGTTGTGACAATATTATTAATCTTCAGTTTTATGGGCTGTATAAATTTTGACAAAACATTTAGGTGATCTTCATATTCACACAACGGATGATACTGTGATGTTTAATATCGATCGGCTGTTTGTTCTCGAAAGATAGAAAAATAAATTAATTCCACGTGAAGTAAGTATGTCGTGGACAAATGCTAGAAGTTATTTAAAAAAACTTATTAGAGTGAAATATATATTTTTGATAATAATATCATACCCACAGAGATAAAAATATGTCCCACAAATTGTACGAAATGTAAAGTCCAGGAGAAAGAAGTCACAGGCATAGTTCGTCACCTCAAGCTTTAACGAAAGCTTAATATTTACGTCAATTCAAAAGGTCGTAAGCGCCAAACTTGACATTCCATTATAGACCTCATTAACATGACAAGTCAAATCAGAAAAAGTGGTAAATTTTACCACAGCTTAAAATGTCACATTTTTAGGGAAATGTTATACACTAGTGTTATCGCACACAACAAATATATCGATATAATTATTTTGGATATAGTATTTAATTTTTTTTATATTATATTTTTCTGATATTATTTAGATTAAGATTTAGTTTAGATATAAGTTATTATTTTTAACTGTGTAATGGAATATGTTAAGTCAAACTGAATAAAAGGCGATTGTTATTACTATTTTACTTTTATTATTATCGTAATATATTATGTAGATAAAAAAATGAATCGCCGAAATGTATACATATGCGCATAACTTCCGAACGACTGTACCAAATTGAATAATTCTTTTTTTATTGTGTTCGTTTATTGTCAGGACAAGGTTTGTATAAAAAGAAAACCGAACAGATATTTTTTAAATCTTATAATATAAAAAGTAATGGGGAAATAATAGTTCAGTTAGTAGTGAGTATGCCCGCCGCGTCAAGGGACGAGGTTCGAATCCACCTATACTCATATTTCATATAATAAAAAGACATTTCATTCATTTGAGTAATAAACAAGTTTTATTCAATAACTAAAAGAAATTAAAAACAAAATCAATATTAGATACAGCCAGTTCTATTGATCTGAACGAATTGAAGTTGGAAGGTTGACTAAGATTTATTTATTAATCAAAATGTACATAAAACACAAATCGGTCAAACTGTTTTTTAGTTTTAGCGAGACTAAAGAACATTGACTTTAGGTGATACGAAGGTCACTGGGTCAACTAGTATTGAATAAATTAGATATTGATATGAGAGAATAAATGTGAATATTCGATAAAAGCTAACGATAATTACGATAAAAATAAAGGTTTTACAATAATTGTTATTTTACAAATACGTCAAAATATATTCAAAATTAAACCTTCATTTTCAAGCAAGTTAAAATTTTAATTATCGTGAAATATGTGAAAGATATTGTTTCTTGATAAGCCAAGCATAAAAATAAAATACAAATTTGCAGTCAAAAATTTATTATACAAAAATAAAAAATAATAAAATCTATCTACAATTTAGACCCATCGAAACCAAATTTAAATACAATATTATAAAATTTAAAAATAAATACACAAACTGTTTAATACACTTATTTTTCTGTACAAATGGTACAAACTGATAAATATTATAGTAACACATTAGCTATAGCACAGTATTTTTGTAGTAGAGTTTACAAACTGGTGTTATTTAATAATACATACATATTACAAGATATACACAACTTAATATTTTTAGAATCATATTACAGGGTTGCCTGTTGTCATAATACCTTTATAAAAGGATTGTACAAAATGGCTAAAAGTGATATAATTATTGCTAGTATCGTACCGTCTACAAACAACGGTGAACGTTGGTCACCATTGTAATCGGCACTTTTAATTCTCACACATATATACTGTTTTTCTGTGTTGCCTTCTCGAAACAAGCACCATTTACATCGACGCCGGTCCGTTAAGCGAGGACTACCTTCCGCTGTATGTACAGTAGCAGAACGTATAATAAACTGCATTCTGATATCTCCCTAAAAAAATAGTACAATTACACTCATACATTTCTTACCGTAATCAATAATAATAATCAAAAAATAGAAATTATAAAAAAATATCATAACGTAACATAAAAACCATATCCTCGTTGTCCAAAACATATAAACCATCCTCGCTCCCAGAATCAAGAATGTCTTAATTCGAAGATTCCTATAAAAATAATATAGTAATGAGATTATTTTATATAACACAATAAAAGTACCTATAAAAAGATATTGTAAATTTCATTCTTATAATATACCCAACTTTACATAGTATAATGAAAATACATTTCAAAAATCGATAACATTATCGACAGCACCTCAACAAAAAGTAATAAACTCGCGAGTCAAGTAGCATGTATACAAAATAGGTTATGTTATTATAAACAAATCTTTTGCTTCTTTACAATTGTATTTCAAATGACATTCGTAGATCATAGTATAAGGTTTTCAACATTTTGAACACAAATATATAATGATATATTCAAATTTCTATTACGAAAACAGATTCAAAGTATTACAAGGAAATCAAAATTTCGAATTGAAAAATATGAATATGCATAATTATGTATTACACTGAGAAGTTTATAATTGTGGTAGGAAATACTCACCATTTCTTTATATTTTATAAAACTCAACGGACATATATGTCACAATAATATAATTATCACAAAACAACTTTTTTTTTTTTTTTCGAAAGGACCTACACTGTTAGCCTGAGGGGCTTTTACAGCTTCATATGAACTAAAGGGACGAGCGCGGAGGGCGCTTGAGTCCGCAGGGCAACTCGCACAAGGCTGTCACTAGTGACCGAACCTCGGCTTGGGCTGTTGCCGAATCGCGTAAGAGAAAATCGAACGCGGTACTAACTATTAATGAGAAAAAATAGATATGTTATTAATTGCGAAACAATTTTTGCCGCGTTTTAGATAATATAAACTTTTGTCAGTGTTGCTAATATCCTTTTCACATTTCCACTAATCAGAAAAGTATAAAACGAACTGTACACTGTTAGATTATAATTTTATTTGTTATAATACTGCAATTGTATGGACGTTCATAATTAACTTATATGTAGCTACCGAATTATAATGAGTAACTTTATTAACACCTCCGTAACAGTTTCAGAATCTCCAAAAATTTTCAAGTAAAAATTCTTAATTGGCAATATGGCGGCAATATTTTTATTGTTTATAAAGACGCTCTTTTTGTACAGTCTTGTGACGTCACGTATATAATCTCCGAGGCCGTTTTCGCCCTTGTTAATGCTTGACGGGTTAAATAAAAATACTACATACGTAATTTCACGATTTATTATGTATTATAATATAAACTGTACTTTATTAAGCATATACCCAGTACTTCCTTTAAAAAGTATTCATTAATATTGTAGTTACGTTCTTTATCTACTGAGCCTTTTCTCAACCAGGATAAGCCATCTGTTAAGTTTTCGCGATATCTCTAAATATCTCCGCATATATTCTGATATATTTAAAATCCATTTTTTTCTTTCTAGCCACATATTTTGAGTTAAAAGTGCATGTAAAATTACTGCCCATATCTCTGCTTGACTTGGGTACATATGAAGACCTTGTTTAGCCATTATTAAAGCCTTCCTTGGATCCCCTGCAATATGTTCAGCTATACTGGCAGTGGCCATAATTTTCGAAAAATCATATTCGCCACTTTTAGTAATCTGTGCAGAGCATAAGGCTTTCTGGGCACAGCCACTAGCAATTTTGGCTTTAACGTTACTATCTATAAGATTATATTGCGCCATACAGAACCATAATAAAGCATTATATGGGTATTCGTGCAGAGAATCACTCAGTATTTTTATTGCTTGTTCAGTATTGCCTTCACAGACAAGCAGAAAAGACTTTAGAAAACCTATATCAAATTCGTAATTTACATCTTTTTCATATTTTTGTAATTCTCCTATGGCTAACTTAGATAAACTTTTATCAGTGTGTAATAAACCTAAAGAACAAATAGCAAATAGACTGTGAGCTGTTGGTTTTTTCTGTGATATCTGGATACTATGAAACAGCAAAGTTTTTGCTTCATCAGCACCTTTATACATGTACATTGTGCCAGCCATAGCCACAAGAAGGTCTGCTTTTTCATCATCACTATTACATAGCCAATGTAGTGCAGTGTCATACACTAAGTATGCTTCCTCATATATGCCATTTTTGAGTAAAGCAAGGGCTAAACCAATAGTAGAATTAAGACTAGCTTCTGTTATTGCTTTATAAATCTTGATTGCATTATCATATTTTCCAGTTCTTACCAACATTCTACCAAGATTTAAAAGGGCTGTATTTTTTCTGTCTACGTCTGCATACTTTAAAGCATTTTGATATGATTTAAGAGCAGCATTTAAAAGTCCATTTCTCTCCTGTAATATTCCCAGAATTGTAAAACCACAAGCATTATCTGGCTCAAAATTGCAAAACCATTCAACAAGGTCAATGGCATAAGGTATGGCATAAAGTCCATCAATAACATATTTCAATTCCAGATCTTCATTATATTTGACATTTTTCAATGTACGACATACCCAATCTGCATAACCAAGTGCACTCTCTGGATGGTATCCTAGTCTGGAAGCATGTCTGAATAGGTCCATTGCCTCTTCCTCTCTAATTACTTCAGCTATTAATGCTTGCCCAATCCAACTTTGACAGTAAGATGGCATTGTAGATTGTCCACGCCAAAAGCAATAATTGGCTAATTTATATAACTTTAATTTTACATACAAAACTCCTAAGTTGCACCATATTTGTGCCATAGACCATTTTTTAGTACTTATCAGAGCTTTTATAAAGCAGTGTTGAGCAATTTCATATTTTTTTATAACCAAGCATATCTTACCTAATAAATTCCAATTGCGCCAAAATGAAGGTTTTTCCTTAATACATGTCACAATTAAATTAAAAGATATGTGACAATTAACAACTTTATGTGTTTCATTATAATATGCAAGGTAAGTTGATGCTAAGTCATATGAGGCAATCTCTTGTTTTTGTTTTGAAATATATGAGTAACATAAAATAGCTTCTAAAAAAATTTCAGACTTTTCTCTTCTTGTAATTTCAGAAGTTAAACAATTTTTCAATTGTGGCATATCAACATATACATACTTGTTTGGAAGTTTCGTAATAAATATCAAAAGGTCACCTAATAGTTTCCAAAAGCAAAAAAAGTATTTTTGTTTGGAAAGTGCTTTTATTACATAATCAACTGCATTTTGTGCACAGTCTCTAGCACTACCAAAAATTTTTAATGATAATTTTTTTTTAGCAATCCTCATCCATGTTTCAGCTACACCTTTAAGTGCTAAAAAGGAATATGGATTTAACTGTAAAACTTTATCAAATGTATTAACTGCTTCTTCATACTGTGTTAACACAGAATAAATATTACCAATTCTAGTAAGACAATGGACCATTTTATTTGAGTCTAGTGACATTACTTTATTATAAGCTCTTAATGCTGAAGTAAAAGAGCCTCTACAGTAATATGCATCTGCCATACATTCAAATGCTGTTGTGTCATGCTGATTTACTTTAATAACATTCCTAAAATTTATAATAGCATTATCCCATTCTCGTTTACTTAAATAATGAAGTCCTAATCTGAAAGAAACCCAAGTGTCATTTATTGAAGCCTCCTTAACAAATTTGCTTAGTAATTCAAAATCAGATTCTTTTTGTTCAAGTCTTGTGTACACTTCACTCAAGTTCTTAACAATATTACTATCAATATTATTGAGACTAAAAGCCTTTTCATAACACTTTTTAGCTTTTCCCAAATCATCTTTGACTTTATAATAAAAATTACCCAGATATAAAAAAGTTTCTGGATAGTCTGGATTTAATTTTGCAGATTGTAATAGATTTATTAAACATTTGTCATATTGTTTAAGTTCCCAAAATGCTTTTGCTAAGTATAAAACGGTCAGAGCACTATCAGTTGAATGTTGTAATAAAGTAACAGTTTCTTCATATTTGTGTTGCTTTAATAGTGTAAGTGCCTGAAGTTGTAGGTAATATTCTGTTGAATGTAAATATTTAATTATATGTTCTACAGATTCCCCTACTTCAATGTAACATTCAGCAAGTAATGCTTGTTCATATGTGTCTAGGTTTTCAATAGAAATATCTTTTACTGCTGCTATTGCTTCCATCCATTTTTGTTGTTTAGCAAATGATAAAAATAAATATTTGCATAGCTGTATAGCAAATAATTCATCTTTAACTTTAGTTAAAAAATTACTCGAAAGTTTCTGAGTAACAGACCATTTTTGAAGTTGAATAGTACATTTTATTATAAAATTTGCTTCTGTGACATCAGCATCTTGATAATTAATTAACGGAATACATTGTTTATATGCTTCAAAGTAAGATTTTTTTTCATAAGAAATTATGCTTTTTAGTAGACCAGGATACTTTGAGTTAACTACTCCTTCTGTAATCTCATTGATGTGTTTATCAATTTCAAATTCCTGAAATGACATATTTTTTATGTATTTCTTACACAACTGTGTGCAGAGCCATTCCCTCACCGTAACATTACAATTGAAAAAATTTAATTGTATAATTTCATTAACAGCTTCTGAGAGATTTTGTTTCTGCATAATGACTTTACATAATAACAATTCTAAGCTTTCATTGGGATCAACAATATATAATTTTTTTAATTCATTAATGATCTGTTCTATGTCTTCTTCCTTACATGGAACATCAGCTTTTAATAACTTAATAAGCTGTTCCTTTGTTGCTGTATACAAAGATGTTGAAATATCTTTGTTCATATAATTTACCAAGGTACTGATAACATTATAATTTTTCAGTTCATAACCTAGACTACTCAGTTTTGTTATTACTTCTGTAGCTTTTTCTTCTTCTATTTGAAGCCTTAACATCTCACTATACACATCAACAAGCTTTAATTTGGAATTAGTATCATTTTTTGTTTCATAATAATTAGCAAGACCTTGCCAAGCCAAAGGAAGTTCCGGTTTGCTTGCTATAGCTTTACGATATGCCAATGGTGCTTGATCACTATCTTGAAGAGATTTTCCAAGCAATACTAACCCAAAATAATTTTGCTTATCTTTGCGAAGTATGTTTTTGCAGCATTCTTGGGCTTCTTTAAAGTTTCTATCATCTACATGTTTTCTCGCTTCTTTAAGTAAAGCTTTGATATCAGCCATTTGAAGTGGAAAAAGGTGTGGAAAAACTGAAAAACGATATTTTACTTTATCGGTATTCCATTAATAGAAACAATCTGATTTGACTAGAGCTGAACAAACAGTATGTATTCTGTAATGAGTAACGAGTACACCAGCTAGTGCCGAGTACCGAAACGTTACGAATGCATTTCGTTACTCGCATTTTTTAATATTTTCGTACTAAATATATAAAGTGCGAACCGTAAAATGTTAAATTCATTCCGTACGCAACACGACTCGATGCGATACTCTTTGCTAATTATCAAAAGTAATGAGTAAGGTCACGATACGATAGTAACGAGTATTAATTGTTTATAATAATGAAAACATACGGGTAAGCTATTTTTTGTCAATTTTATACCTCTAAATTTGACGGCTAGTTTTACACAGTGCGACAGGTGATTTTCTCTTGGTTCCCACTAAATCCAACAAATATCATCTGAAACAGTATTACATTATAAAACATTAGATCTTTATGTATAAAATTACCAGTTGTGATTTATGAAATAGTAGCTGGCATAAAGATTGTTATTTCATATTCTGTGTACACATATCACTTTGTAATTAAAAATGTATGTAATTTAATTGTACAGCTGTAATATGCTATATATAAATCAGTTCATTATTAATTTTGTTTTATATTGCTGTTTCTCTGATAATGAAAAAAAAAATTTTGTTAGGCTTGTTGAAAAAACATTGAAATTAATTTTTCGATATATCAATATAAAATTACATAAATTGAAAATGTATCAAAACCGATACTTTTTTATGATCGACAAACAAATACTTGTAATTTTTACTTAAGTTTTTCTTATAATATACCTATACCTCGTTCATAACAAAGTTCACTATTAAATTGTCTACATTATTATTATACATTATTTACATTAGTTACTTTTGATACCTAACGAAGAGCATCATATCGAGTCGTGTTGCCCACAGTATGTCGTTGACATCACACTGTTCGCACTTTGTCTATTTATTACGAATAATACGAAAAAATGGCTGTAACGAAACATATTCCTGAATAACGTGTCGGTACTTGGTACTAGATGGTGTACATAATGATTTCTTATGTTTACGCGAATATTATTCATTGAAATAAAACTAATTTAAACGGATTTTATCGCGGTTATTTATTGATTTTAATCCCGACGTTTCGAAAGCTTTTCAGCCTTCGTGGTCACGGGGCGGACTGAGGTGTAGGTTGTCCAGAAAAGTTAATGTCACTGTGTCTACCTTCAATTTAATTTTTATTATTGATTGTATTCTGATCTACGCAGAAAGAGCTCACAGTGTCTTGAGGTCTGGGAATTGGTCTTTTGGGTTGCGATTTAATGAAATGTATAATCGGATCCCAGGCTTGTGCTAGCTTCCAACCATCTTCTCTATTGAAATTTGGATGTTTTTTAATTTCAATAGCCTCACGAATCATCCTAGGTAGGAATCGGTGTTCTTTGGCAAGGATTTGTGACTTGTCGAATCTAAGATAATGTTTGGAGCCTTCTTCTGAATGTTCAGCAACTGCAGACTTCATAGAGCGTCGGTGTTTAACATCAGCTATATGTTCTTTTACGCGGGTCCCTATATTTCTTTTAGTTTGGCCGATATAGATGGTGTACTTGTAACTCAGTACCGAATACATACAGATTGTTACGGCTCTAGTATGAATGATTGAGAATTAATTTAGTAGAGGTGTAAAAGTAATGAAAAGTGATGCAGAACATACTGGATGTGTGGTGGCAAAGGCTGGCGAATGTATGCTTTAATGTCAGCAAAACCAAAACGCAGTACATGTTTTGTGACTTTGGCAGTATCTCCAGTCCTATGTAGATAACACTCGGAGGAGTACCCTTTCTAGTCTGTTTCGACTTCCGCTACCTTAGGTCACTTGTGCAGAGTGATGGCGGAATCAACTGAGAGATAAAGTAGAAAATCAACTCGGAATGAATAAAGTGGCGACAGGTCTCGGGCACAATTTGCGACTTGCCTCTTAGGTTAAAGAGTAAAATATAAAAGTTCAATATAAGACCTGTCATATTGTATGGATCGGAGTGCTGGGCTACTAAGAAGACGGATGAATGTTGATTGCATGCAGCAAAAATGCGAATGTTGGGATGGATGTGTGTTGTTACAAGAATGGTTAAAGTTAGGAATGAGTATGTTAGAGGAAGTTTGAAAGTGACGCCAGTGGTAGAAAAGTTGAAAAGGAATCGTTTGTCTTGGTTCGGACATGTCATGAGAAGAGAGGAAACGCATGTGGTGAGAAAAGCAATGGATATGAATGGAAAGGAAGAGAGAGGCCAAAGAAAAGAAAAGATCGATCGATGTATGAGGAATGAGATGAAAGAAAAGGGACTGAATAAAGAGATGAAGGCTGATAGAGATCTATGGAAGAAGAAAACGCACTGCGCCGACCCCAAATGAATTGGGAACAGGACATGATGTTGCTGTAAAAGTAAGGAAAAACGGCGTACCCGTATGTATTCGTTACTAGTTCGTTAGTATAACAATCAGTACTCGTCACTATCGTATTGTTGTATTACACGTTACTTTTACTACCTAACAAACAGCATCACAGCTAGACATGTTGCGTACGGTCTGACGTTGACATCGCACCGTTTGCATTTTATATATTCAGTAGGAAATACGAAAACATGCGAGTAACGAAATGCATTCATGAGTAAACTTCGGTACACGGTACTAGATGGTGTACCCATTACAGTAACGAATACATACGGTTTGTTGCAGCTCTATAATTTAGTTGTTGTCAACACTGTATGTGATTGTTTTTGTTATAGCTTCAAAATTTAAATAAATATTTCATATATACATATAATTTATTCAGTTATTGAACTAATTTAGAGATTAAATAGGCATTAATTCTGTGTTGTGTGGATTGTTATTTGGCGAAGTATATTTATATTTATCTTTTTTACAGAAGACATGGCTTCTGAAATATTGTGTTCATATATTCAGAAACTTAGTAGGTTCCTACTTATAATTTTGGCACAGAATGTTATCATAAAAGTAAGAATTTAAAAAATGCAAACCTTTACAGATCATCCTTTGAAAGAAATTCGTGAGCGCTCTTTACAGTTGCTATTGAACAAGTTGAGGCTGGGATGGGAACTAAACGATGCATTGGAAGGAACAAGACAAGTTCTTGAGTCTTTATTATCTTGGTTCCAAGCCCATAAGCCTACATTACAACGTGAGGCGTTAGATTTGTTTCTCATAATAATTAAGGTACTTATATACATTGTCTGTGTTTGTTTGTAAATGGAGTTAGTTGTACAAACTATAGAATTAAATTAAGCATAGATGCAAATGAATGCCCTGGGCATTAAAAGTTTACTTTATTTAGTATATTATTTCTCAAATATAACAAGTTTCTTATTCTCTCCAAACACCTGTCGTACGGACTTGCCAACAACCTCTCCTGTTGGATTTCCAGCTTTCTACATGAGCACAGATTTCATGTCCTTGTTGATAGACACCATTCGCAGTTCATGACTGTAAATGGTGGAGTTCCTCAAGGCTCTGTTCTGTCACCCACTTTGTTTCTTCTGTATATCAATGACATGCTACCTTTTGTTCGCATTCATTTCTATGCAGACAATAGTGTGGTTCATGGGTGCTACATCAGTAAGCCTGGCAGTGGTCAGGGAGATATAGAAAGGAGACATAAGGAACTTGTTATTGAACTTAACCAAGTTTTGACCTGCATATCCATATGGGGAGCAAGTAACCTGGTTGAGTTCAATGCCAAAAAAACCCGGGTATGTGCCTTTACCTAAAAAAAAATCCCCCTTTTCACCCAACCCTACTCTTCTGAACACCCTACTTGCAATGTGTGACAGCCTAAATACTGTGAATGAATATTTGGAGTGACCTAAACCTCAAGGACCATATCAAGAATGTCATCTCCACAACATCTCGGAGACTCGGAATCCTGAACAGAGTGCGTCGGTTTTTCATGCCCAACCAGTTGTACCTTCTTTATAAGGCCCAAGTTTGGACGTCCATGGAATACTGCTCGCATCTCTGGGATGGAACGTCCCAATATCTACTCAATGCCTTAGACAGGTTGCAAAAGCGGGCTGTCTGCATTGTTAATGATGCAGACACCACCAGCACTGTAGAACCGCTGAAGCTACGGAGGGTCATTGCCTCTTCAAGTGTGTTCTACCGTATGTACCACAGCAGTGTTCTGAAGAGCTCTTCGATATAATTCCCTCCTCCCCGTTCCACTACAGAACCACGCGGGCGCGACTTCGTTGTCAAAGCTTCACGGTGACTCCTATTGAATTGCGAACTAAAAAGTTTGCTGATTCATATTTTTGTCGTATAGTGAAGCTGTGGAACAGTCTTCCCGTCAGCGTGTTCCCACCCTCATAAGGCATTGGGTCCTTCAAAAGAGGTGTGAAAAGGTATCTAAACAGGCCAGCATGACAGCGGTGATAGATTGTGAATCTTGGATCACTGTCAGTCACCACTGCTCTGGATTGTATTGTACTTAACAGCAGGTGTAGTATAGTCACTATGCTGTGTAACATAAAAAAAAGTGATCATGGAAATATATTTTTTGAAATTTATGTTAACACTACAGTAAACAGGGCTTTGTAGTATACCACAACATCTACTGTTATTAAGTAATAGAAAAATACTAAGCTAACCAAGAAAAAAGCTGGTCTTCAATAACTTCAATTATTGGTGCATGACATCAGTTTTTGAATTATAATAATTAATGCTCTCCATATTAGTTTTATAATATGTCTTATTATCAACAGAACAGTTCTAATTTGTTTCAACAAAAATTTAAGTATCACGCAAGATTCATCTGTGGTAATAAATTTGGTGTTATATGTCATATACTAAAACAAGTGTTGTGTTAAGATATAGAAAAAAAGTTAATTTAATAATAATGAATTCTTCAAATTATTTAACATGATTATATGTATTTGTTGGTATTTTATAACAGTTATGAACAGAAATACCATTACAATTTTTCTAACTTATACTGCTGAAATAATAACAGCTAGAGGGAAAGCAGAAGTACTTTAAATCTGTATGCTTGTAAGGTTGAATAAATTTGTTGATAGCAGACAAATTTTGTAAGTTAAAGAAAAGTGGTGATCCATCATTTATGCCGACCACAGTGTTAAACAATACATAGATAAATGGTAAAAATATAATTTACTTATCAGTACATTTTAATTCTGTGAAATTGGTATTAATTAAAAACAAATATGTATAGACAGAAGCTGGTACATATATAGCTAAAGAATTTGGAATAAACAGTATTTTATCAAATTTATACAAAATTAAGGATAAAATTGACAGTGATGCTCAAGACATATATGAAGATGTTATAGATACTTTAAAGTTTTTAAATGCAGTTTCATCTGATGAAAATGTTAACATACCTCACCTGTTATTTGATGAACTCAAGAGGTATTTATGTTTTTACTAAAACTATTTTTGCTCATATTTTATATTTATCATAACTAGCTTTTATTGATGGCTAAACTTTCGTTAAATCAGATTTTGGCAATATAATAGTTTTTTTATTTTTTGCTTGAGAATAATACTTTTTTTGACATGCCATATATCTGTTTCTCTACCCTTGACACAGTTTATGCAAAATGTCATGATGACCAGTTAAGCATAAGAAATAAACAAAATAAATCACATTTACTTTCATAATATTTGTTAGGATTATTAAAGGCTATACAAATAATTTTTGACTTAGGTATAGTTCACATGCACAGTATTTTATTAGTGTCATATTTGTGTTGTATTTTTTATTCTATTAATTGGATAGATGTAACTACAGATTTACAAATATTCATAATAAAACTTTTATACTACCATTAATTATTGTAATATCGATAATATTTTTTTATTTTAGTTCAGAAAATAATGGAGGTTCAAGTAATGCTTATTATAATATGGAATCTAAATGTGGTAATTCTAGTGGAACAAGTAATACAGAAGAATATAATGCTTTTCAAAATAATAAGTGAGTATAATATAGTATATTGTATTTACATAATATCACTTCACATACGATCTTCTCAAATTTCCAAGAGATATTCTTAGTATATACTATTAGAAATAAGAGGAGAAGTAGTTTAAAAATATTAAGAAAAATATAAATCTTAGGTGCCTTCTGTTACGTTCCTTTGGTAATGTTCCAGCCCAGTACGATGAATGCCTTGTTTCGCCTCGAGTGCTTCGACTTGACTGGACTTTCTTGAACTGAACCCTACGCTTAGCCTGGACTTGCTTCGACTGAACCCTTAGCCGCTTTTTTTTTTTTCGAAGGGACCTACACTGTTAGCATGAGGGGCTTTTACAGCTTCACCGGACTAGGGGGGCGAGCGCGGAGAGCGCTCGAGCCCGAGAGGCAACTCGCACAAGGGTGTCACTAGTAACTGAACCTCGGCTTGGGCTGTTGCCGAAACGCGTAACAGAGAATCGAACGCGGTACTAGCTACTAATAAAAAGAGAAAGCGTAATTGTAATGACACGAAAGATTGTACTTATATAAACCTAACTGGCGGTGCCTGAGACTATTACCTTATCGAAAGTAGTAAAAACGAAACTTATCGATCCCCTTTGGAATCTGAAAACTAAATTTGATTTGTACTGTGCCATGGCAGGCGAGGCAAGATTGTACTGTGCAAAAACCCTTAGCCGCGTTCACGTCACGCTTATATAGTATTCGGTGTTATTAACCTATCCTCCTTGAAGTTACTTCTAACAATACATTATACTGAAATTCACTTATAATATACACTTAGTGTATACTGGAGTGGCTTGCTTGTAGCTTTCTGGGAAACATCATCAATAGATGTAAGTTTGAATCTAATTATAGGCCAAACATTGTTCAGAAGGAAAATGTCATGAGTAAACAACAGTAATGTGTTAAGTCATTATATAGTATGCTTCAGGTTATGTGCCACCTTCAAGCTTAATTTTTTTTTATATTCTAGGTTTTGCGTTATGGCCATAATCTCACCTGATCTTAAGTGACGATATGGCCCAAGTTGCTAGTCATGCTAAACCTGTGGACGAACTATCTCTCAAGTGCAACTGCCGGAACACAACTATTGGTATTTGGCGGTAGGTTTTCAATTTGAGGGTGGTAGCTAGCCAGGCGGGCATTAGAAAAAGCTCCACCACCATGCTATGGTTACCTCACGATGTTTTCCTTCACCGAAAGCTCAAGCTCTTTGTTGGTGGATCAAACTCACGTCCCTTGACACGAAGTCGTACACACTACCACTTAGCTATCATCGCTTTTCATCTAGATATGTTTGTGCAGTGACATTTGAAAGAGTATCTTATTTCTGAGCTTACAGTGATTACTGTAGTGTGTAATGTAGTAGTGAGCCTACTCAGATCTTCTGCCTGATTGTTTTTAGCCATATAGTCATTTATCACAGGTTGAGGTTGCAGTTATAATATAGTAATTTATATCCATAGTGTAAAATTAACGAAATTGTTATATGTTCACTGATATTGCACAAACTACCAAATGTCTAAAAAAGTGATTTTTTTAATTTTACATATAGCTACGGAGAAAATATTGGAATTGTGTGTTTCAGCTCCAAATTTGATGATGGTATAGTAGCTTTGTTGTTTCCTTGGGTAAATATCTGTTCATCTGATATAAAGACAATGCAGCTTGTAGAAGATGCTTTGAGATTGCTTAAATCCACAAGAAGATGCTGTAGATTTATATGTGACGTATTTCTGCAAGATTTTCCTGCAGAGATATTCCTGAATTATCCACAAATAATACACGTGAGTTATTTATTTTGAAATTAAATGTTCTGTCTGAACTCTGTTTTTAAAGAATTCAGACCACAGCAACTCGAAGGTCCTATGGTGCAATGAAATGCACATTCAACATTAACACAATAGGTCACTAGGTAATTTTGTCACTTGCTTCTAGAGTAACCATGTTTAGATTTTGGAGTTTGGGCTTCAACAAATTGTCTTGAACGAGTGTTATTTTTGTAAACTAATAATAGTTTTAGAGTAATTAACAAACTAATAATTGGAGTTTCGGCTTTAAGCTTAACATAGCATATCTTTTGACTATAATCAAAGAAAATTTTACCAATAGTTTATTACAGGTGAAATAGAAAGTATCTGAAACAGTTTATCATTAATTGCTGATATTTATGCAATTCCTAGTAGGTACTGTCTTCACCACTAATATTAAAATCATCTTCAAATTCATAATTCATATTAAATTATTGATGGACAAATATAATTAATATTATTTTATATGGTAATAAAATGTTTACTAGAAATAATTCTAAGAAATACTATTCTATTTTTACAGATATTGCTATCTATTGCAGAAGGAAATACCGGAGGGCGTCCAGTTGAAGCACTACATGTATTGTTGTGCTTAACAAATAAATTACGTTCAAGATTATTACAAATTTTATCTTTAGATCTTATCCATGACAAAATTGAGGTAAAAGATTGTTCAAGTATTGAGTAAGCATGCTTATGAAATTAACCAAGGAGAGGAGATTCAATGGTCTTTTTGGTTTTGCTCATAGAGAATGTGACAGGGTACCTACTATTATAAATTTTATGTAAAATAAAGATTTATCAAATAATTATTTAATCCTAATATATGAAGATGAAATAGCAATTGTTAATGCTATAGAAACTAGAATATATAGTACTTAGATATTACATTATCCATAATGTTATGAGTTTATCAAAATAATATATACATACATTAATCTTATCAATTTTAATTTTGATATTTAATGAAAGGTTTAAGAAAATCCTTACTGTAGTGATCCATTTTAATAGCTATTGTTATACCACATAATTATTACACTATTTGATTATAACAACAATTTTAATATATATATAAAACAACTAAGGTAAGTAACGGAGTAGGGTAGTTTATTAACACCGATTGCTATATAAGCTCGACTCGAGCGCGCCTATGCGTTCAGTCAAAACGAAGCAATCGAGGCCAGATATTTATCGCACGTGGCTGGAACGTTACCGAAGGGGCGTAAGATTTATATTTTCTATTATTGACTGGATATATTTTGTACTGTTTTGATATATTTGACACTTATGATCTCATTATCGGGAATGATTTATATACTGGACAGAGAGAGAAACACGAACGGTGAAGGTAAGTGTTGACAATCGTCGATAAAGGAGGCCTCCTTAATCCTACATCTGAGTCGCAAGTCTCGGACATTGCTGTGTTATTCCACTCTATCACAACTACTATTCTTCCTATTTCTTTACATTATCGTTTATCATTTGAGGGCTGGAGAAGGTAATTAAAATTAAAAGAATAATATTTAATTTTTTCAATAATCACATAGCTCTTCTTTAATAAATTAGTCGATGAATATAATATTACAGATCTAATTAATTGTGACTTTTGGCAAAATACCTTAACTTGCGAGTTGTTATTATTTATTATCATAAAACTGCATTAGTAATTTAAGTTTCAGATTACACAAGAACACAAATATGAAGACGAATACATTAATGCAGAACTAAAGTATATTACTAGCGAAAATTGTGTGAGAACATATAAAAAAAAAGATGGATTGGCAGTATTAAAACAGTTACCAGCACCTATATTTGCTCTTGATACATTACAGATAGTACTTTCTATGATGGCAAGAGATGTTGCATTTGTTAATAATATTGAAAACGTAGACAATTTAAACTTGGTAAGCAGATACTTTATATAAGTATTTTTATTTTTATTTTACAAGATAATAATTATTAGTATTGTTTTTACATTTTAGAAAGATTTGAATATTTGCTTGCACCTAGTGGAAGTTCTTATTGGATTACTTTTAGATTGTGTAAGTGCAAGTTTTTGGACTACAGATCATAGTTCAAAAATACATCGAGATATATCACATAAAAGTTGTATGGTAATGAGACTCATCAGTGATCTTTTGATGAAATACAGGTAAATATACTTATACTAATGTAATACAGCTTACGCATACCTTAAAGACCGGCAACGCAACTATGGCGTTATGGGTGTCCATGAGCGATAGTGATCACTTACTATCAGGTGATCCGATTGCTCGTTTGCCTCCTATCCTATAAATATACATATATAGTGCACTTTTTTTTTCAAAGATCATCTTGTCACCCTTCTGTGAATTTTTATTTAGTTACTTTCATGGCTTAAATCATATGAAAGGCGTTCTTTCATTTAGTTTATAGCAGCCCCTTATGTCTGAACAGTTCATTTGGCCGCTATATAGATTTTAACATTGTTCTCTATGTGAACTTTAACATAGAGCTTAGATTCTACAGATATGATTCTTCATTCTGCATATAAAATAAATATTTAGTAAATTTTTTAATCATACGAATTCCGGACTTTTATTGACTATTGAAAAATACTGTTTTTCAAATACCGACATCGCCCCGGAGAGTGGGTTCAAAAGATACAAAAGTGTGGCATATATATGAAATGATAAATTTTCAACATTGTTTTAGAAAATTGTTCTTTGAAGATAGTGATAAAACGCATATTCGTATCGCTTGGTTACGTTTAATTTTTTGTGCCGAGAATATATTGCATTGGGCTCGAGATTCAGCATTGCCGCCGTCTTCATTAGTAGCTGCGTTGCAAACTGCTCAACTGGACCCGGCTATTGAACTCTTTTATCCCGTTTTGAATAATAGAATCACCTTTAATTTAGAGGTATGAAAGTTGTTTGTGACCGTATTCCTTTGTTTCTTTTTTTGCAGTTATTATTCATATTTCATAGTTTCATTTCATAATAAGTCATAATTTATTTAAGTGCGCTGAGCTATATTGTGGATATTGAATGAGACTGAGCTGAAACGCTCGGCTTTGTAACGCTCGTTCGGGTAAAGTTCGAGTCAACTATGGGAGCGAGCGAGATATAGTTAACGCGTCACTGCTATAATCGTTCGATGAGCGTGACATAAGAGTGCATGACTCAGCAGTTGCATTCAATATCGACATTAACACGGTATTTACTGTGCCAATACGTTTTATTTAGTACGTTATAGTTTTATTTGTTATTATTATCTTCACCTTGATAAAGATTTCACTTCTATTGAGTGGCCTTAAGCATGTTTTTTTTAGTATTAACTTTTATCTCCGATACCATTAGTGCTGTTTATATTCTGTGATCATGTTGTAGTTAATTATAATGTATATACAAAAAATATGTTTTGCTTATTAATTATACCTTTATGAAAATTTCAGAACACAAATATTAATGTAGACCAAGAATATAGAAGCAAATATATGAATCTTATGAAATTATTCTCCAGCATGGAAAATGCTGTTCGATTTATAAGGAACAAAAATTCATGTCGCGATTCAAAACAGGTTTTGTCCTGTCTTAAAATTGCTTTAACCGTGCTAGAATTGATTAAGAGCAATACATTCTTGGATGATATTATGGAGGTTTTGTTAAATAAAACAAAATATTTCGATATGAATGACAGTGATTGGTCCATTACTCGGAACATTGCGTTGACCCTAATGGCTCATAATGCAGAATGGGTTTGTTCGAATGTTTACAAAAAGATGGCTGAAACAGTTATGTCAGTGGTATTTGATGATGACAGACAACAACAAAACGCTGAAAAGGCTCTTACCATATTGTGCGACGTGGGTATACTGACGGAAATTTGCTGTCACGGTCTTTCTTCAAAATATGAGCAGGTATTTTTGTAATGTACTAGATCTTACGTGCGACTTCGGTTCCGTTAATATTGTCTTGGTCAAACAATTCGGATGGTGCAATAAAAAAAATTCATGCAAAGTTTATCCCTCTCTTTACCCTTCTTCCAATAAGGAAGTAATCTATCACCGTCTCCAGGTTCCCATCTATCTCTATACCAAAATTTATCATGATGAATTCAGCTGTTTTGACGTGAAAGCGTAACGAATAAACAACCTCACTTTCGTATGTAAGGATAAAATTTATCATGCTATGCATCATAATAATTTATCCCTTACATCATTGCTTTATATAGAATATTATTTATTAAGATGAATTTTATTAACCATGAGTGCTATGAAATATCGTAACGGTAAACGAAACATTTCAGATACCTATACGATTTTTTTGTATATAAATTGTAACTATATTCCATTTAATGTTTGCAATGATTTCTAATAGGGATGGAGTCGAACGATTCGCTATTGTAGAATACTAAGAATGATATTATAAACTTGACATGACTGTGATGTAAATTACAGTTAATATGGCTTGTCAAGTAATGTATTTTCTTTCTAAATATAAATGTTAAAAAATCTGCCTCTAATGTCCCTCGGTAAAATGATTGCACTGTACCTGATGGTATACACAGTATCCAAAAGTAACGATAACCTTGAAGAGGTCCATTTTTGATCGTTTATAAGTTTAGCGCTATTACCACAATCTCACCTCATGCTAAGTTACGAGGTGACCCTAGATGGTGAACATAGTAAGCCTAGTGTAGGAACTGGATCTAAGGTGCTACTGCCGGAACACACCTATAAATATTTCATTGCAGATTTTCACTTGAGGGCGGTAACTAGCCAGACGAGCATTAGAAAAAGCCCTACTACCATGCTAAAGTTTCATCACCATGTTTTTCATAATCGAAAGCTGAAGCTTATTACAGGTGGATTCGAACTCATGTCCATTGACGCCGCGTCCGTATACACTACTAACTGAGCTGTCGTCGCTATTTAATCGAACACAACAGTCGTGTCCTACCACAGCTTGAACAGTAACTGAAATTGTTGGCAACTCTCGGATATCTGTATTAATTTCATAATTGAAAGCTATTAGATACTATTTAAGATATTTTTATCCCGATACAAAATATTATATCTGTAACATCTCAAGTTTTAAAGTACTGTTTCCTTATTCAGGTAAAAGAGAGTGCATCGGAAATTATGTTGTATTTACTACGCGGCAGGCTAAGCTTCAGCGAAAGTGGTTGGTGGCGTATACTTGCCAGTCTGTTGCCTGTTCTTCCTCTTTTACATGTTTATGCTGCACATGAGACCCAACTAGGTATTTATAGATAATTTTATTTATTTGAAAAGTAAATTATGTTATTGTATTTTCTTCCATTTCTCTTAGAACGTTTTTCTTACTTAAGTAATTTAAGCAGGTACTATTAATGTTAATAAAAATAATAAACAATAAAAATAATATGTGTATTTTATCATTTTATTTTAGGACAAGCTATTTGCAAATCTCTCGACAAGGGTATAGCGGATTGTATGGGCATGTCAACTATGGAAATGATATATGGATTAGTACGATTATTGTTTGTGCGATGCGTGGCTGTACAACTGGATGCATCATATGCGTTATGCCAAATTTTAGGTAAATAGGTTTTTCATAGTTTCTACTTTCACATGTTTGATGGTAGAACATGATAATTTTGTTTGACTGGACTGCTACTTCTATACACCAGATATAAACATAGGCTACGATTTACTTAGCGTTCACAACGATCACGCTCACGACCACGGTTTTTCCTGTTACAATTGCTTGCGAGAGTTATAAACATTAATTCGAGTGGAATGGAGTATGAGTTCACTCGTGAGCTTTGCAAGAGTAAAAATAATAAAGCTATAAGTGACTTTTTTGCTGCGACCGCATTAACCGTGGTCGTCATGTGGCACGGCTGAAGGCAAACTTTTAGCTTTGTGAAAGTTAAGTGAAACATAGATAGCTGTAGTGACATGCTTAGGATTGTCACGTACCAAGATCATCCGATGTTTGAGGAATAGTATATATGTGTACCCGACTGGGTTACAACCTTCATGCATATATTAATAATGCTGTCACAGTGACCTTCTTAGTTCTTCTTTTAGGCTCAGTCAATGTGTATCCATGTGCCAAGGTATTCAGGCCGGCAGTACAGGGATAACCACCAATACACTGCTGACTTAATGATTCCGTGCTTACCACCTATTACAGTGTAGTGCTATAGAATGTAGGGACTATAAAATAATATTTTTCAGATGACGTAAATTATCTGCCACCAAGAGAATCCTTGCGTGCTGATATTTTACTAAGCGCGCTGAGAAGGATTCAGCCGCAAGAATTTAACGTGGAATTCTCCAGTTCTACTTTGAAAACACCACAAGTTTGTACATAAGTTTTTATCCGGATTATTTTTGTTATTACTTAAATGTTTGTTATTACTTAAACATTTAATTAGGGGTTACAAATAAATACAATAGAAATCCTACCAGCATGCTATGGTTTCATCACGATGTTTTCCTTCACTGTAAGCTCAAGCTCATTGTAGGTGGATTCGAACTCGCGTCCCTTGACGCGGCGTTCGTATACAATGTCAACTGAGCTTCAACATAGCTTCTATATTTTCCACTTTAACTGCTAATTTTTTTCGCTACTTACATACATCCTACTTTACATACATTCATCGCACTGCTATACATTCGAACATACTACTTGTGGATTATCAGTTTTACATAATAAATAGTAAATATCTATCTATCGAAACCCTGAGACAAAACGTAAATAAACCAGCAGTAAAAGTGAATTGGCTATATTATTACTAAAGAGTTTCAAATGCCAAAATTAATGTAATACTTGTGGGAGATTCGGTGAACCACTTTGCAATGATAGAGAATAGAGTTTTCGAGTACAGATCTTTTTAATATCATTTCGAATATTAATTAAACTAAAGTATTAATTTGTTAACATCACATGTTCAGATCACATTTAATATGTCATTAACATGAGTTTGAAACTTATAGTAAGCCTAATCTTATATAATAAATGGTTTGCCAGTGTAACAAAAAGTTTATAATTGAAATTTTCTCAAACAACCATATGAAGAGAATTTAATAAGTTTAAATAATTAAAAAGTCATTCATTTGTTTAAGACCACAGGAATAGTTCAAATATTGGATGTACTAAAACAAGATATAGTAATCGATGAACACGGGTTTGTGATTCCAACACCGGGGTTGACACGACCTTCGTTAGATCCGGCGTTACGAAGAAGTACCCTACAGCAACTAGCAGTCATACTCAGACACCAAGAGTCACATGAAACCTTCCTAGAGTGTGATGGTTTAAATATTATAATTGCCACACTTAGGTGAGTATGGTAAAAAGCGATGTTTTTTTTTTTTACGTTGCACAGCATAGCGACTGTAGTGCACCTGGTGTTAAGTACAGTACAATCGAGAACAGCGGTGACTGACAATGATCCAAAATTCACAATCAGTCACCGCTGTCATGCTGGACTGCTTAGATACCTTTTCACGCCTTTTTTGAAAGTCCCTATGTCATATGAGGGTTGGAACACGCTGACTGGAAGACAGCTCCACGGTACGACAAAAGCATGAATCAGCAAACTTTTTATTTCGCGATTCAATAGGAGTCACCGTGAAGCTGTCACACCGAAGTCGCGCCCGCGTGGTTCTGTAGTGGAACGGGGACGAGGGAATTATATTAAAGACTGAGTTGAAGCGATGATAGCTCAGTTAGTACTGTGTACGGACGCCGGTAGTGAGTCTGAGCTTTCGGTGAAGGAAAATATCTCGAGGTAACCATAGCATGGTGGTAGGGCCTTCTCCAATGTGCAACGAGCTAGCTACTACCCTCAAGTTTAAAATCTACCGCCAAATACCTATAGGTGTGTTTCCGGTAGTTGACTTGAAAGCCAGTCCCTCAGCTAGACTTAGCGTGTCCACCATCTTGCACCACTTCGTCACTTGACATCAGATGAGATTGTAGCTATAACGCTTAACCTATAAAGTAAAAAAAATACTAATAAGTTCAATTAATTTTTACTTGTAATAATTTTGTTTTAATAGCGATCTATAGTCGACTAAGTCGTGACTGCCAAGCATTTTGAAGCGTTTCGTGATCATTCGAGTTCATCGGACATAATACCATCATTTTGTCGAGCTACTAATAAAATAAACACATTCAAGTATTGGACGCTTAAACAGATATTCTTAGGAATTTTAATATTCATAAAATTTCGTTCAGTTCTTACATTATTTGAATCTCCCGGAATCGGAAGGAATGAGTTTCAATACTATCTTTTTTATTTTATATTTATTTTTATTTTATATCTTTTTTACTACAGAATGTCGCTTTTGGTTGACGACTACTTGGCATTTCCAGAATGTGGAATCAGTTGCGTTTCAATATTAAACAGTATTTGTTTTTCAAGTCGACACACTCTCGCCAAGATAACTGATTTACCATCACTTTTAATTAGAGGTCAGTGAACACCTATTTATTTGTTAATTATGAATGTTTAGTATTTAGTAGTCGATCGGTATTTATCTATTTTTGATCCATGCATGGAATTCGTACTTGACATTAGATGCGGAGTAGGCATATAATAAACAATAAATAAGTCAATCCAGACCTAATAACAATTTATGTTTATATTATCTTAGATTTCTTTGCTAGCTATGGTAAATAAGAGTTATAAGAATTTGTTTCATACAGAGAAGTTAATCTAAAGAGATATAGAGGTTTACTAAAATTTTATTGTATTAGATTTTACTACTAAATCAAAAATTCTTCGTTACTTTTAGTTATTATTAAATAGTTACTGTCTATTTTCAGTTATTTTAGTTTTTCCTGCTAACGATTCGGCGGTTCTTATGTCAGCTCAAGTTCTAGCAATAGTGTCGTGGGCAGGCTTTGTTTTGCAAGAGTTGGACTCGTCACGTAATCGAGTACCCGCACTACCATTATGTGTTACTCAAAGGACATTTTTACCTTTCAACGCCCACAGCTATTGGAATACCAGTCCAAACTCAGAACATTCTTATATAGGTATGTATTTTAATGTTAAACTCCTATAAATTGTGTACCTTTATAAACATTAAATAAATGATAACTATTGAAGCGAGGACAGCTCAGTTGGTAGTGTGTACGGACGCCGCATTAATGGAAGTGAGTTGTAATCCACCTGCAATGAGCTTGAGACTTCGGTGAAGAAAAACGTCGTGATGATACCATAGCTAAAGGCGTTTTCTAATGCCCGCCTGGCTAGCTACCACTCTCTAAAAATCTACCGCCAAATACCTATAGGTGTGTTCCGGCAGTGCACTTGAGAACCAGACCCTCCACTAGGATTAAGATGCCCTCCATCTTGGCCATAATGCTAAACCTATAACCTATAAAAAATATTCAAAGCAGTCATGAGGACTGCCGGCAGAATTGAAAACTAAAAATTATAAATAGTTGTTATTTTTGAATATCCAAATTAATTGTTTGATCTTAAATTAAAACTTGTAAATCAAAACTGTTTACAGAGCAATGAGTTATACTAATAGGAACACGTATTATCGTTAACGTCACGTGACCATGTCGATGACGACTTACATGAATTTACACCATATCCAAATCTTCCTATAGAAGTTTTCACTTCATAAATATTGTTTGACATTTATTTGGACATTTAACTGCATTTTCAGAATGGTTATTGGCGGAGGAGGAATGGCGTACAGCGATACGCATTCGCTGGTGGTGGCTGCAGACTGGCCGAGCTGGCATCCTGTTGGACGCCCTTACACCGGACACGCCACTGTCTTTACAACCTTCTGCACGAGACTTGGCGGCTCTGAGAGCTGCTTCTCCGTTGTACGGCTCATCTAAAGCATTGTTAGCCTTAGAGAATGCGACATCACATGATCAAGTTATAGAGGCTCTGAATTATTTGGAGAGGTAGCTTTAAATATATTTTCACTTATGTTTAGCATTATTCAATTATTTTTTTATGTAATCACATACATTTGTTTAGTGTTAACTTCATATTTCTGTAACTTGTCCGAGTTAATAGAGTTGATTATCTTCATCTTCTTCTATAACAGATGTTGGGGTAAAAATCAGAGAAGATTTCAATAGTTGTATTTTCAAACAGGTTCTCAGTTTTCAGTAATTTAATGTGTTATAAAAATTTAATGCACAGTATTTATTGGTTTTTGTATATTGCGACAGACAGACCTGTTCATTTGTGCGGTAATAACTATATAATAACTAATAAAAAATTCTATGTTTTTTCAGATTTTCTAGTTATTATTTGTAATTTATATATCCCATTTTGTTATTCACGCCTATTTTATATGTTATTATATGTTGGGTTCTAAATTGAACCATAAATTATTCCCTGTATTTTGGAGTAAGAAGTTATTTTGAGAAGTCTGCTATGACGTTTATACCAGGGCTGAAAAGCCTTTGCAAATGGTAAAAAGCGAAAAAAAGAAATAGTAGGATGAAAACCTTTGAAGAAGGAAAAGTATATAATAAAACTGAAAGAAAAATTGATTTACGGGCGATCTGAGGACGGGAAATGGAAGGGGGTGAGTTTTTAAGAGTAAAAACGGTTAACTCGATTTCCAGCAAAACTACAAGTCCTATGGAAAGAGTTAAATGGCAAGGTTGTTGGTAATAAAAAGATCTACAACTTTTGTATTTACAGTTTTTTCACACAACTTCAAAATTTATGTGAAAAATTCAAATAACCATGTTTTTGGTTTTTGATTTTTATATATTACAAAAAAGAATATTACCAAATTTGATGAAAACTTACCTTGTTAGATCCCAAACACACTTTAATTTTTTATTTTAATTTTTTTAGGATACCGTCAGCAAGTAGAGATTTCAAGGAGCAAAAAGTCCGCAAACTTTTTAAACAAGCTGCTATTTTAACTAAACTCGGTGTAAAAAGAAATAATTAAAACAAATAAAAAAAACAGTGGGAAATAAAAAGATAGGTTTTCACCAAATTTCGTAAAAAAAAAAAATTCAAGACCAATAATTTAGTTATTTTGAAAATTTTTACATATTTTTTTGAGGTTATGTGGAAAAGTGTAAATATTTATTTATTATATACTATAGATCTTTTTATTACCTACAACTTTGCCATTTAAATCTTTTCCATAGGACTTGTAGTTTTGCCGAAAATCGAGATAAATCCTTTTTTACCCTTAAAAACTTACCCCCTTCCACTTCACGACCTGAGATTGCCCGTAAAGTATTTTTCCTTTCATTTTTGTTATATTCTCTTCCTTTTCCAACGAGTAGTAATCCTACTATTATTTTTCTTGATTTCAAAAATCATCGACCCTTGTCTAGTGTAAAACATTTACTGGCTAAAGTCTACTCATAAAACAGTGTTTTTTTTCTTGACCTTAAAGAAACTTCAGTAATTCAAGTTTCCGTTTGATTGTAAATTAAATCGATTGTATGTTAATTATTATTTAAGATTAAAATAAAACAAGCCAATGTGAAATAATGTTTAGTAATATATTTTACGTTACATATTTGAAAATGTTGATTACTTTTAACTTACTTTTAATTTGAAGAAATATTACCACAGAATTTAACTATATTTGTGACATATATACTGTGACGATAATGATTTTTTTCTATTACCTAGCTACACATATCTGGTTGGCCGGTCGTCTACTAATAATGAAGAATATGCTGGTCTGCCGTGGCAACATATGCAACGGTTCTTGAGTGCGCCGCCGGCGTCCCATCGCGATACATCACTTTTACTAACTTTACTACACTTCATTGTTATTTACATGGACCAAGTTAATGACGAAGGTATTTCAGTTTTATGATATGGATAAAAGAAACTCACATCAGTACTTTTTTTCATAGTTATATGTTTAGCGTCAGGGCTATAATCTTAATATATATTGATTGATTGATCTATAATGATGTGGTCCAAGATGAAGGACTTTAAGCTTAGCAGAGACTGGCTCTCAAATGCAACTGCTGAAACACACAGCGGCATTTGGCTGCAGATTTTAAACTAGAGGATCATAACTAGACAGGTGGGCGTTAAAAAAACCTTACCAACGTACTATGTTTTCATCACGATGATTTTCTTAACCGAAAGCTCAAGTTCAGCGAAGGGTTTCGAATTCACGTTCCTTGATGCGGCGTACGCATACGCTACTAATTCATTATCATTTAATTGATGTTACCAGCTTGAAATTACGATGACGATAAAAAGTAGGTAAACTGCATATATAAATACAATATATTTGTTGAAACTGTCAGTATGATTACCACAAGCATAAAAATGATGGTACCTGTGTCGCAACCAATTTAGTGCATACTTTTATGCTATTTGAGAGATGTCACAGTTGTATTACAATTAATAAAACAATATATTCGGAGTGTTCTACGTTATAAATAAAGAAATATCAAAAAGTAAATTAGTACGTGCGTGACTGTTTATGTTCAAATAGTTGATTTTAATGTCTTTTTGATATTTTTAATCATACATACATATACTTTAGTGAATACAAATAGTTCCAAATTAATATAGTTATAATTTGTTATAGGTGGAACAAAAAATTGGATAAAATCTTACTTCATAGATAAGGATGTTTCTATAATATCACTCCTGGGTCGTCAAGAACTTTATTTACACCAATCGGCACAAGAAGATATTGTTGTAACTCAACTGCATACATATATTGTCAAAGTTATACTGCGATGCATAAAAGTGGTTGAAAAAAGTGGAGACTATGAAAGCAGTAAAATGGAAAGTTTGGTAAAGATACTCCTGGCGTGTTTGGATCGAATTGACTTGAAAAACTTTCATATGCTGGGTGAGTTTCATCTATGATGCTAGTATTATTTTTTCGCAGTGAGTGCTCTTCAAGTGGAAGGAATATTTTGGTTTTCGAATTAATTTCAAATATTTGTAGGGAGTTTCTTAATACATTTTTACCTTAAATGTGGATTGTAATTAAACATACTATTTTACCAGGTTATCTTAACGAGCTAATGCGATGTGTAAGATATGCATTGAATTCACGTTATTGCAACATTTCGCACGATACGATCATTTTTTGTTTAAATTCAATGACGCAAATTTTGAGCGGTTGTGCGTCCGGGACCGGACATAAAGGACAGGCTTGCCGTTTGGACGCAATGCTTTCCTTGTTGGCATTACTGCGACTTGTACATAAAGAGGATATACCTGTGCAGGTGTGTACTCATAGTAATTTATATTATTCTTACTAATTAAGAAAGTCGAAATATTCAAATGTAGGAATTACTTGTAATCGAATCGAATAATTTGATTTAAAAGTCGAACTGAACATATGACATTCATATTCACTGAAGAATATTTCCAGTTATTCTATTGGTTTTGAAGATAATTTCACCATTAGTAACGAGATCCTTTATTGTGTGCGACTTTACAAACATAAAAAGTACATCCTGGCTCAGAAAAATCTTTTATGGGTCATGAAAGTAACTTTTGTAGTATTTTAACTAGAGATAAAACGGATATTCGGTATCTGGCCTATCCGGCTTAAAATTAACTATCCGCCGGATACCGGATAACTATCACCTAGCCTATCGGATACGGGATTAAAATGAATAAAAGAAATATCAGGCTACAAGTTGGGCCAGATATCTGGTATGCGGTAACCGGCCAAACAACTATCCGTTTCATCTCGAATTTGAACCCACAACGCAGCGTCGCAATATCGGCGAGTAGACTATTAAATCACTGACTGTAATTTATGTATTCACGCTAATATTTGATTGGAATATTATTATTGTTTTGGTACATCAAACCTACATCAATAATATATGGTAAAAGTACGTTTTGTGCGATATTACACAATTACTAATTTCATGAGCATGGCTTGTACCGGACATAAAATATCTCAGTTGATAAGATTTGTTTAAAGTATGATTATACACTGAATACCGACAACAATTTTAGGAATTCTTGATAAAATAGGAATGTAGATTATTACATTGATCATTGTATTCACCGATGCCATATCGTATATCGTGCCATGCCGATGCCATATCGTCGAACCGTATTTTATTTATATTTGTGTATATACGTAAATATAAGTCGTTTGGTTACTATAGTAATGTTCACTTTTCCCCTTATAGTAATACTGCCGTTCAAACAAAATCAAAAATATTGTATTCAATTTAGGTCCTAATAAAGGTACCAAAAAGAATTTGGAAAAAATAATCAGTTATCACAAAACATATTAAAAAATCTGTAGATAATATTCTAGAGATATCATCTAATATTAATAAAAGAGCAATTCAAGTACCTCCAGAACGGCTCTAACGATTTGGATTAAATTTTGTGTGTAGACAGATTTTTGAATTCAACTGCATAGTTTGTATTTTTTGTAAAAACGAATTTTTGTTATGAAAATTGTTTCTAATAAAATGATTAATCGTGATTTTTATTTAAATATTCAGTTCATGCGTGTAAAAATCATAAAATGTGCATTTTTAATCAGAATGTAATTTGTATTTAAATATATTGATTGAAAACATAATTTAAAAACAATACAGAGCTAAGCTCGTTCGTCCAGGTACTTACAAATAATTGTAAAAAAGTGTGATTGATTAAAATTTTTGGTTAGAGATGGAGTGAAGCGTGGAGTGGCGAGATAATGCGTACGGTGATGCAGTGTAGCGGGGCGTCGCGAGTTGAGTTACGCGCTGCCGCCATACACGTAATAGCTGGTCTTGCGTATTATTCACAATTACTGCCGCATTTGGTTCAAGGTTTGTTCAAACTATCGTGTTTTCACATTATTTATTAATAAACCCAATGACGTTAATTTAATACTAATTTAATTTAAATATGAAAAAAAAAATGTTGAAATATTGTTTTAATCAGGTTCCGTATTAATTTTGTCTACATTGGTGTTTGATATTTAACTTTAAAAAATAGACTCTTTTGGGGTTTTTCCTTTCAGTTGTTAGCGTTAATTCTAGTTATTGTAAGTTTGTCAACTGATTAATGATTTATGTGTACTTTGTACGTTTTAGTCCGGCCAAAATAGACATTCATCCTTGCATAAATTTCAAAAAAGCTGAAAATTTACTTTTTGCCTAACTCAGATAAAATTGTAGATCATGTAATTATCTACAATAATTGCGCTTACCCCTTTTTTCTTAAGATTCACAATTTCTGAGAAAAAGTGATTCTAAAATGTGCTAATGTTGTATTCTTCAGACAATACACGATCAAGTTTTTAGTGAAAAACCAGTTTTGCGAAACATTGACCTTACATAATAAATTTCGTAGGTATACATAGAATCGATGGGGTCTTTCAACAATTTCATTATAATGGCATCCCTAACGTTAATTAAATTTTCAAATTCTTTAGAATTCATGTAAGGGTACTCTATTTTTCGGGCTAAATTGACTGGCCTATTTCGACATTTTACATTAACAAACACTTAACGTCCGAATAGCACTTGTAAATTAATTTGGTAAAATCGTGTTTTAGTTCGTTAATGTGCGATACGTCCATTCTATCATCAAAATAAACGTACATATGAGTCTGGCTTTTGTTGCAACAATATAACCTATCGTACATCTCGCAACACCTTCAATTTTTTTGCATTTTATCAACGCCTCATTTCGTATAATGATCGGTAAGCTAGCAGTCACGATCGTGTTGTCTGTCGTATTCCTATAGAATATTTTCTGAAGGCTACATCAAGTCTAGTCAGAAGGTAGTCTATGTCGATAAATTAAAGACGTTGGCCCAATTAAAAATTAATATTCGTCAGGTTATTACTGGAATATATAATGTATAGTCTTTGCGACTACATAAATAGTCCAAGTTGCAATTTTTATATTCTAATGGCATTTTTATAAGGATAAATTGAATAACATCTACCACAATCCAAATAAAAAGTCATCGTGACTTCAATTGCAATTAATGCCTTAACTTTGTGTACGAACTACCTAATATTTTGTTTTTCTATTAAATTTTATTAAAGGAATAATAAAATATATATATTTCGTTTTATGTTTTGTTTATAAGATTTTTTTATTTATCCTGTAAAATTGAATATATTTATGTTCATGTGTTATTTATAACATATATTATGTATATGTATATTTATGTGTCTTTATTAGCCACTGAAGAAGAGTCGCTGTGTTATTATGCGATTCGTATATTCTCACAACGTGGTGAAGCTAATGTGGTTCGTGCCGCTGCTGCCTCGCTCTTGACTGCTATCTCTTCTCGTCTATCCAGTCGATGCAATGTAAGTAGTACTTTTTACTTATCTATAATGTTATTGGTTATCTGGAATATTTTACTAGTAATGCTAGCGAAGCGATGATAACTCAGTGGTAGTGTGTACGACTTCGCGTCAAGGGACGTGAGTACGAATCCAAGCACCAACAATGAGCTTGTGCTTTCGGTGAAGGAAAACATCGTGAGGAAACCATAGCATGGTGGTAGGGCTTTTTCTAATGCCCACCTGGCTAGCTACCGCCCTCAAGTTCTAAACCTGCCGCCAAATACCAAATAGGTGTGTTCCGGCAGCTGCACTTGAAAGGCAGCTCCTACACAGGTTTAGCGTGTCTACCAACTTGGGCCGTATCGTCACTTAAGATCAGGTGAGATTATGGTCATAACGCTAAACCTTAAGTATAAAATATATATATTATTTGTAGATGTTATAAACTAAATATATTGTATTGTTTGTTCGGAATAGTGATAATTACAAAGTATTTCACTTAGTCAAAACTTACTCTTTATAATACTGTATTATAATGTGTATAATTTAACCTAATATGTATTTACTCAAAATTTGAATGTTATACATTCAATTATGTGTGATCTAATCTTCAATGCGCATTTTGTCGTAGTTGTAAGCCTCTACAGCTAAATTAACACAGGTTAATTTCATAGTATATTGTGGCGGGTCGCGATACAGATCCCTATCATGCCGTTTTAGGTTACTGAGAAAAATATTAAGTATGCTTTTCAGTTAATTTCATGGTTTAAATATAATTTTATTGCATTAAACAAGTTATATATTTGCTGACTTTTATTGTTTTATTGTCGGGACGTCCCGAAATTAATTTGCCCCACAAAACGTGCTTCACCGCGCACCTCAAACAATGCGTCATTAATAATTCATGTCGATAAACCCGAATAAATCGTTGCGGTTACCAATGTTTAACGTTTACCTTCCAAGCATTTGTAATAACAGCATATGACAAATGTGTGACAGTTTCTGGAGTTAGATCTCGTCTTAAGTATCATTGAGATTTTCTTTGATTATAAGTATTTATTATTTCACAGAAATGATATACATACTTACAACTAACTGTTAAATACTCCATAGATTTATTTATAAAATTTTACATGATGAATCGTTCATTATAGTCATAGTCAATAGGTTCACAACAGAAATCATCTATATTACTTTTGCTTCTTTAACTTGAATACCAGTTGTAACAGGAAAATTTTATGAAATTTTAGTAAGAGATGAGAGTAAAAGCAGTGTGTGCACTAGGGTAAAAACGTAGTTTTATTCTCGTTTATGCGCGTACTGGTTATAATTTTATTTATTACTAGATTTTACGTGCGGCTTCGCTCGCGTTAATATCGATTTTGAGAAATAAATCGGATAACGCAAGAAAAAGTTTCATACAAAGGTTATCACTCTCTTTACCCCACTTCCAATAAAGATTTCACGAGTAAAAGTAGCCTATCTCCGTCTCCTGGGTTCCATCTATCTATGTACCAAAATTCATCACAATCGGTTCAGCGTACCATACAAACAACCTCACTTTCGCATTTACAATATTAAGTATGATAAGGGTGAGCATAATTATGTGGTCCTTTATTTTCTCTATGCGTTATTTCGGGAGATATCATTTCTTAAAAAGGTTTATCTCAGTAATGCGCTTTATTCAAATATGACTTTTAAAATATATATACATCTACAAAAATAAAAAAATAAATAATTTTTCCCTTAAGATCAACTTTATAACTATATAATAACTATAACTAGACATAACTAAAAATTAGAAACCTCACAATATTTTTTTATACAAAATAGGTAATTAAATATTTATTGTTAAATAAAAAAATGGAGGCATAAATAATGGAGTAATGTTATGACGCCCGGTGAATGGTTTTTATTATCATTATATTTATGATACGTCATTTCGATGTGTTCGCTAATTAGAGATTTATTTTTAGTAATACTTGACAATAGAATAAATAGTTTACTCGTTCAGTAAAATTATCCCCTTTGGATTCTTATATCACCTTTATAAATTGTAAGAGTGATTAATAAATATATAAATGGGAACTATTAACTTCTGTTTTGGTTCTTTTTTGAGATATGTTGGATTCCTGAGTTGAAATCGATACGTATAAGTAGGAAAATAATTTGCATGATTTATAATTCTTATGTATAATGTACGTAATTGTTGATATTTGGTATTTCTAGAATTTATTTTTATGTATAATATATAGTTTATGAATACAGAATTAATGTATACTTAATTTACATAAAATATAAACTATAATAATTCGTTGTTCAAGTGACAGTGTTGTATATTAGTACGTAGGTTAAAAACACATTTTTTTTTCAAGAATTATAAGAATTTGTCGAATGTTTTAGAATATTTTGCTACCGTCGGTTTGACAGGATCACACTAGACATTTTTGGTATATAGTAATGATTTGTGATATATTCACAATTCTAGTCACGGTTGCAATATCTCAACCTTCAACGTACCTGGCCTTGGCTGTACGAAGTATAGGGCTTATCTTGGCGAGCATTATTCACTATTCTACTCAGTACTGACTAGCGACGTAACATTGCGGCCGTGTCGTAGTGACTAGGGACCGACATGCTTCACTTGAACACGGACCGGCGCCACAATCGTTGGTGTTTTCAGCAGTTCGCCGCACGTCGATGCACATGCTCGCGCTTCGGTTTGTTTACACTTATTCAATGTGCCGGTATGCCAAGCAACTCGCGACGGTTTGTTATAAATATCATTTGTTTTTAAACCATTCTCTTAAGACCTTAACAAAAGTCGTGTGAAAATGTGGTTCAGTGTTATATTGTTAGTGCTATTACTACTTTTAATTTGTCTATTAGCGATCTTCCATTATGTCACTAATGGAAGAAAATATTGGCTGATCAGGAAAGTGCCCTATAGAGAACCGTGCCCAATATTCGGAAATTTTGGGGCGACATTCACGATGAGACGGAGTTATACAAATATGTTGGAATTTTTTTACAATAATTATCGAAATGAGAAGTATGTCGGAATTTTTCAAGCTCGCAGACCGACTCTGATGCTGATAGATTTGGATATTGTAAAAAATGTTTTTTCGAAGGATTTCCAAAATTTTAGTGACCGTGTATCTGTGTCGACAGACACGCGCAGGGAACCATTGCTGCGGAATTTAGCGAATATGAGTGGACCAGAGTGGAAAGCCATGAGACAGATTGTTACACCTACCTTTTCGACTGCTAAAATGAAAGCGATGTTTCCTTTAATATCAGATTGTGCACAAACCTTGAAAACAACTCTAGTTGAGGAGTCACTGCGTGAAGTAAATGTACCAAATATTATGACTAGATTTACCACTGATGTAATAGGCAGCTGCGCCTTTGGGGTCGATCCAGGATCATTGAAAAATCCGGAATCACCATTTTTAAAGATGTCTCAAAAAATGTTTAAAATTAATCGTTCAACTGTACTTAAACGTTATTGTCGTACATTCTTTCCTAGATTATTCAAGTTTTTGAATCTCAAATCTTACTCGCCAGACGTGGAGGCTTTCTTCACCAATATTATTAAACAAGTACTTAACAATAGACGCACTACCGGCAACCAGAGACATGATTTCCTTCAACTGATGTTAAACGTGCAAAAAACTGAATCAAGTTTTGCTATGACCGATGCATTGATAACATCTAATTCATTTATATTTATGTTGGCTGGATTAGAGTCGACGGCTACTACGCTATCATTTTGTTTATATGAATTGGCAAAAGACAAAGAAATTCAAGATAGTTTGCGGAAGGAGATAATAGAATCTATGAAAAGATATGGAGGCTTAAACTATGAGTCTGTGTGTGCGATGCGTTTAGTGACTCAGGCTGTACTTGAAACTTTACGGTTACATCCTCCAACGCCTTTAACCACTCGACTTTGTACTGCGCCTTGTGTTCTCAACGGTACGGAGTTGACTGTGAAAACTAAAGATCCCATTCTTATACCACTGTATTGTATTCAAAGAGATCCACGACATTTTTGTAATCCTGATAAGTTTGAACCAGAACGGTTCAAAGGCGATTCCAATCCACCTGGATTTGTTGCTTTTGGAGATGGACCTAGAAGTTGCCCAGGTATGTTACATGTAATACATATTTTTCTTATTTTTACCATTATTCTTAATTAACCAAAATATTAACCAATATAAATACTAAAAGCTAGCACGTCCACTATTTCCGTGATCTATATTAACTAAATTGATCGAATAAAGGATAGATTTCGTAAATTTGTACTGTGTTGAAGTAGTAAATCTAATTTGTATTATTTAATAAAATATCTAGGTAAATAATTTATGTTATACCTATAGGTACATCCATAGTTTTAGAAAATTGTAAGATGCACTTTAAAAGTAGCCAAAAATTATTTAGTAATTAATTTAATTCTCGTAAATAAAATATTGCCGAATCTAGAAATTAAAAACTACATTACATGAATAAATGAAAACAAAGTTTAAACGAAGACTAAATATTTACTTAATGAATACAAATATGTTATTAAAACAATCTTCAGACAATGGTGATGACATGAATATTGTTTATAAATTTAACTACAGTTCAACAACCTAAGGCTTTCATAAGTATTCAAAATAATTTAAATGATCAATAGTTTAATACGAAAAGTAGATTAATATCAAGAATTTGTGCTTGTGTTTTATTTGAAAACTTAAGCTATCTTATTTATTTCAGGAGCCCGTTTTGCCCAGCTTACTGTGGCGGCTGGTTTAGCTGTTGTATTAAGTACGTTTGAGGTGGAACCGTGTTGTCGTACAACATCAACCATTCAATATGATCCCCGTAGTGTAATGCTTAAAAATAAGGGTGGCATATGGCTTAAATTTGTTTTACTAACTGAAATTTAAATATACGTTATCAAATATGTAGGTATAATATGTCAACTATATTTTATCTTAAAGCAAAAAGATGTGTACTGTTCAAATGTATATGTAATGTTAGAGTTCATTTATAAGATTTTTTAAAATAGCCTTGTGTAACTATTTTTAAGTGTTATGTATATAAATTATTTAAAAAGAATAATGCTGTGTATAATTGAATTATGGTAAAATTATTAATAAGAAAACTGAAGTTGTCATAATGTTACTGTTTTTATTGTTACTATACACAATTCTATGCACTACATATATACATACTCGTACATACATACTACTATACACAGTAGATATTAATGGATAAACGTACGTGTACGGACTTATATACATAATTTTTTTGTCTGGCCTGTTTTCTTTAAATATGTTTACGTTGATATGGTTGTACTAAATAATTGAAAAGGTTAAATAAGTAATATCCAAATAGAAAGTTGTTACGATGTACTTTGTATTGCGGAATAGCAGAACCCGAGAATTGTGTTCGGCTGGATTCGACCACTATACGTCCGGTGTAGTATCCCGTTGCATTGCTATGTTTATTTAATAAGATTTTCAGTGTTTTTTTATTTGTCGCATTACGGAATCAGTCAGCGTTGAGAGGCTTCCTGGCTAGTATGACTCCGAAAATTGCAGATGGGTTGGCGCTCTATCGATAGTAGATGTTGGTTTTGGACTATTCCGCGTACTATCAAGAACAGTGTCATTACTAAGCGATGCTACTAAAAGAAAATAAACTACTCTTAATTTACTGTAATTACTGTAACAACCTTTTATCTTTAAAATTACACATCTGACCAAGGCACTAGTCAGAATACCACGGCATTGTATGTTTACATGTTGACGTATTTTGGCGCCTTTATAATACGTCAAAATAGGTTTCATTTTACCAAACACACTCATAGACATCTTATTATTCACCCTTGATAAATACACGTATGAGTGCAATAATAGTATAGTGTTTAAAAAATATTGTATGAGTGAAACAATTGTTAATATAATTTTTACATCTCGTATTTTTTTTCCACAAGACCTTTTTTATGAAATGGAAATTATGATGCAAAATAAAATATATGGTACTTGTTTCGGATATGTTTTCCTCATGTATGATGCAACATAATGCAATGTTTGGGTATCTTTAACGTCTTCGTGGAATTCACACTTCGAGTATCAACTTCAGTATTTTAATAAAAGAACACATACGGATATTAATAACAGAATTTGAAGGAATGATTATATAACTGAAACACATCAGTGTAAACTTTAAATTTCAATCTTTTGTCTACAATATTCAAAATGGAAATCTGCCTCTAGATACCTATAGCTGAGTTCCAGCAGTTGCACTTGAGAACCACTCCATTCGCTAGGCTTAGGGTGTTAACTATCTTAGTTATATTTTCTCTTAACTTCAGGTAAGACTGGCTAAAAAAAAACGCTAAACATATGCAGAATAAAAAATAAATAAAAAATGAAAACTATAATTGTGTACGACAAATTATTTGAAATCATGTGATATTTGTTTCACATAAAACATAGTATCATATTTATTCACAATAATCAGACTATTCAATATTTTTATACCTTCTTAAATAGTAGTGATACTAATTTATTCATTGCTTTCGTATAAAAACCTAGTTTAATTGTTACGTGTGAAGAATAGCAGTACTATGCTTATAATTACCTAATTTCAATGTATTCCTCACTTTATACGTGGTAAATCGTGTTAAGTTTCAGACTATATATCAATACTTTATTTTATATAACAGGTCATCAATAAAGATAACTAATAAAAGCATACACTCTTTATGAAATTTAAAAAAAATCATCAAACGAAGACAAAGTTTTTAGGACACTCCTCTTGCTGATATTACGTTTACATGGTACAGCTACATAGTACAGAGCTTGTTGACCGAGTAATAATATAATATATGTGCATTATTCGGGAATTTATTCATATTCATAAAGGATAAAAGTTAAAATTTTGTAGTATTAAAATTTTGATGGAATTTTATCTTTCTCGTGCCAGACAACATAATTGTGAACATAAAGATATAACCTGTGATTGAAGTTCAAACTGTGTATGAAAGTGGGTCTTTCTTATTTTGTCGTTGTCAAACCAATTTCTATTATGCACACTTTTTGGAGAAAGTATAACTTTTGGGAAAGTTATACTGTCAACATATAGCAGATATTGTTTCGACAAAGACGATTATATATAGCGATATATAAGCGTATAGGTTATTTTGGTTATTATATCGATTTTATATAATCGCTAAATTCTGAAATTCGCTGACAGGTGGGACTGTGATTAAGTTATTAACTTCTGAACAGAGCAGGCAAAGTTTGCTGGGACAGTTAGTCTACCTATATACGTAATGGTTGTTTAGCAAGAACAAGTAGGCTTATTTTTGCACGGGTTTACCTAGAATTATCCAATTTTTTTGGGTAGTAATAGTTCGGTTACAGTGGACTTGAATCGGACTCTGGACTACAAAAGGTATTATTGTACAACGAACTGTACTACGCAGAATAGGAATTGTATTTAATTTATAGAGTTATAGTAAAATTGTCATGCTCTAAAGGAAATTAAACTTTATTTAATTTCATAGAAATCGTTATATGATAAATCTGTTTCATATACCTACAAGAATTAATCACTTAATAGTATTATGGCTTAATATTTAGCTGAACTAGAAGTGTTATCATACAAAAACACTTACCTAGGTAAATACAAAAATTTACATAATACCTAAATATAAACGTTCCACCAAATTCATAAGGTGGTTTACGAGAAACCAATTACTTCCTATTTTATAGTTTATAGGTTTAGCGTTGTGGCTATAATCTCACCTGATGTTAAGTGACGATACGGCCAAGTTGGTGGACACGCTAATCGTATGGAGAGACTGGCTCTCAAGTGCAACTGCCGTAACACACCTAAAAGTATTTAGCGGCAGATTTTCAACTTGAGGGTGGTAGCTAGCCAGGCAGGCATTAGAAAAAGCCCTACCACCATGCTATGGTCTCCTCACGATGTTTTCCTTTACCGAAAGCTCATGTTCATTATAGTTGAGCTATCATCGCTTAAGAAAACCTAGTGAAAATATGATTACTTGTTCTGTAGATATTCCACGTAACATAATAATATGTATACCTTTGCGTGTTTCTTATACCGGCATCGACTACTCAGACTGAAATGGTAAATGAACTTTGAAAGTCTACTCTAATGTATATTTTGAGGTATATTATAATGTATTTACGATATTAAGTATGTACTGAGAATGCTTTGATAGATGAAATTTCTATTATTTTATCGTTTAACATAACAGAATAACCTACGTAGGTACGTTTCCAATTTTGCTGTCATAACGAAATATATGGCAGTTCATTTAACTGATTCATTATAAGTGTATATATTTGAAAGAAATAGTACTATAATTAATATAATAAAAACAGTATGTTCTACGCGGTTATGATGTAAAGTAATTTTATCATCAATGGCTCATAATACCCACTTATTTAAAATTTGTGACTTTTATGTACATTCGTATCTGCTCTGTAAATACATATATTTGTTCTAGATTATTGAATCGGAGATTGTGCAAAAATTAAAAGAAAATAATTTTCTGGAGGACTGTTTGGATATTTTTGGCGAGTTTTGTACATCAAAGCCGTATAAACAAACGTTGGGTAAGTAAACTGCAGTAATATTTTCCAAAAGACAAGTTTGAATTGGCTCAGTGACTGTTTTTTCAGATATATATGTATATTTTTTAGCAACAGGACATTATAGTAAAAATAAATAATTACTAGCAGACCTGGCAGACCTTGTCCTGCCTTTTCCAGTAGTCAATCACATCGACTACAGCGTCATCTACCCCGTTATGATCACTTATCGAGATAAAAAGTGTCCTATAGTTTAAGTTGGAAAAAGTTACGTATCTGTGCGAAATCTCATTAAAATCAATCCAGTAGTTTCGGAAATAAGCCCGGACACACATCGTGACACGAGGTTTTTTATATATAACGATAATAAACGGTTTGATCATATATTGTCAAGTAATCTTATAAGTATATTCCCCAAGGCTATTTATTAGTCGTTTGACGTTTGCACGTAGTATTAAATATACGTGGAATTATAATGGCAAGTACCTATTGCGTAAGAGCTATTAGAACAATTGAGTAAATACAATAGAATATAATAATAAAAAGTCAAGAGGCCATAAAATATACCAGTTAACTAATTGAGTATATCAGCTGAGTACGTGGAATACTAAGAACCAACGTACACAATACACATTACATGTTTGATGTTATTATTGTATGTAATCGTTTCACTAAAAATGATCCTCGTGTGTGGTGTGGTTGTAATAGATTATTTATTTATAATTTATTTGTTGATTAAAGTCGTAAACGATTGGTATTAGTTATAATTACTATACTGCTCTATTAACTATATAACAGTTCGAATTGATTATATCATATTTGATATTGTTAGTTGTTGATATTGTTAGTAAATTGGGATCATTTTTTTACTAACTAAAGAACCAAATGTGTCCATATCGCTGTTGGAGCAACGTTCGGAACTAGAAGTGCGTGCACAGAAGTATGGCGATGTGCGTATATGTCCTTCGATGGCGCAGCAAGGCCGACCGCGGCCAACGCCTGCTGCTTTGTTGGTCACGACCGTTTCAGATGTTTTGCATAATATAAGCGGTTTTAATGACTTCCCTGTCCAGGAGTGGAACGACAAGGGATTATATCGTTTATTGTTCAGGTAATTATATGGTAATTGTTATAATTATGGTTACTAGGAAATTGTTTAAAAATTAGTTAGAGGCACTTAAATTATTTTAAACAGAACTTTAAAATAATAATTCATAATTAAATATTGTTGTACTGAAATACTTCAAACAGGATTGGTAAGTAAAAGATAACAAGTCGGACACAACGTTCGTCCTTAACTGTGTTTGATATGAATTTTGTCCATGTTCTCCAATACTCGTCTATCTAAATTCTTTCAACACAATTCATTTGTGTCGGTCGTTTGTGATTAATAAATATATTAGAATCATCTTTAACCAGTAATATTACTGTTATGAGGACTTAATGTAAAAGTAATTCAAATTATAATAGAAAATCGACTAGGTATATTTAACTTTAAATCCGCACTAAAATATATTTAGGGCAGTAAAAAAGATGCCTGTGAAAACCAGAGTACTTAGCATTGATATCAAGATGTCGCGCATAAAAATGTTTTTTTTTCCAAATTTTCAATTACACAGGAAATATTCTAGTAGTTTTTTTTACAATTTTTAGTTTATATACATATAACAAACGCATTCGTAGGGAAATAAACGTTCTACAAAGTTTTCGATAATCTAACGTGTCGCAAAGTTATTCATACTGAAATATGTCATTTAGTATTAAGTTATTATTGTATATAGTTAACACTGACTTATTACGTAGGCGGAGGATGGCCATCCGCTAAAACTACATTGTCATTGCAGAACAAAAAGCAAAGTTTATGTTTGAACTTCCATGCATTTATTAATAATTTAATAACAAATGGGTCTCAAAATACATGAATAAAACAAGATTACATCACTAAATTATAGAAATTGGACAAAATATAGTTAAATTATGTTGCAAAAGACTGATACATTTGATTGGTAATCGTTAAAGGAGACAGATCAGAGACGGGTTTTACCAATGTTAAATAAATAATGCATTTAAATCAAACTAACAATCAAACTTTGTATTTGTACACTAACACTACATCTGTTGATATCAAAACTAAAGTCATTTCAAATTTATTGCTATGAATACAGTTTTATTATTTTTTCTTGAATGGAAACTATCGACTTGTTGGACAATAATCAGCGAAAAAGAAAAATAAGGGTTTGATAACATAAAGTTTCTAGTTTAGAATTACGATGTTTATAGGTGTGCATCGTGGTTCCAGAGCAAATCAGATGAGATACAGAATTTGCGAGCCGCTGTGTGTCGCGCACTCTTTGCTGTGACCACACATAAATGCGTTCGGACTACGCTTGCTAATACTAAGGACTGTTTGCATAATTTAATAGAAAATTTGACTCCATTACATAAAGGTATTGTAATATAAAGTTTTTGAATACAACTTTTCTTGTTTATGTTTAGATGGAAATTGAATGAATAGTAGAACATATTATACGTAACTGTATTTATAAGGTTCCACGAGTATAATGCATTTATAGTGACCATATATAATAAAATTGATTACTTTACTTGCACCATATATTTCGCGATATCAATTTATTAAAATAATTATGGTTTACCGTTATGGCCACGATCTCACCTGATGTTAAGTGACTATGTCACACAAGATGTTGCACACGCTAAGCCTAGTCGCGGAACTGGCTTTCAAGTGCATCTGCCGGAACACACCTATAGGTATTTGGCGGCAGATTTTCATCTTGAGGGTGGTACTTAGCCAGGCGGGTATTAGAAAAAGCCCTACCATCATGCTGTGGTTTGATCAGGATGTTATTCTTCACCGAAAGTTCAAGCTCATTTTAGGTGGATTCGAACTCACGTCCCTTGACGCGACGTCCGTACCCACTACCAACTGAGCTATCGTCGTTTCAATGGATAATAAGTGGCTCATTGTTCTAGTTAAATCATTCAGTATTGTTTGCATATAAATATGATAATAATATATAAAATAAATATGTTATAATTAGCCTTTATGATTTGAATTTTTCAAAATATACTTTCATGTTAATACTGATTGGAACCTATTATTTATCAATTCTAAGAAATAGATAATATTTAACTTTAAGAATAATCGTGTACAGTTGACAGCTTATATTATATTTCCATAACAACCGGAATTACGTTTTTATCTGGTGTATTATTTTTGTTGATGACGATTTTACGAAGAGGTAGTAAAATATTCGTTATCGATAATTGTATATAACTTAATAAGAATGATGTGCTACTTTAACTTTTACGGGTAAAGAATATTCGATCGTACGTGTTTATGATTCTGGGTAATGTTATAGAAAACAAAATTTACGGCCAGTACTCTTTTGGTTTTTTGCATTTATGTATCCGCCGGTGTATATCCAGCGCCGAGACGATGATTGCACGCTGTATTTAAAACGACGACCGACGATGGCTTGTCTATCTCTCGGAGATCGCCGTTGTTGTTACTAATCATTGATTATAGTATAGTCTTTGTGCCAAGTTCGAACGTGCCATGACGTAAGTTCGAATCCCTGAAGGGAACCGGAGCTTTCGGCGATAAAACTTCGAGATGAAAACACAATATGGTGGTAGAGTATTTTGTAATTAGGCTAACCACTCTCAGGTTAAAAATGTGTTCTAGCTGCTGCATTCGAGAGCCAGTCCCTCCACTAGGCTTAGCGTGCCCACTATCTTGGGCCATATCGTCACCTAACGTGGGATTAGATTGTGGTCAAACGCTAAAAATTCAAATTATTAACTTAGAAAGATTATTATTAAATACTAATAATTAATAGAGAAATATAAATCTTACGTCCCTTTGGTGATGTTCCAGCTACGTACGATGAATACGCCTGAAGTGCCTTGCTTAGACTGAAATCCTAGCGGCGTTCGCATTGCATTTACTGACCTTTAGCATATATTTATTTATGTATTTGTTTCATGTTATAGTATTATAGTATAGTACTTGTTTTATATGTTATAGTACGTATAATTGGTAAAAATTGACTATGTCATAACGTTATAGCATATACTGTTAATCTTATAATGGTTAAATAGTATATATAATTTGTTAATTATATTGAATAACATTACTATTATTTATTGAACTGTAACTATAGCTGAAAACAGACTTTATTCTTATCTAAGAATAGGTATACCTACAAAATCAGTAGTAAATATACCACGGGAAATCCAAACTGTAAAGTTAAAACCATGTTTTGTGCATTGACCAATGTGTATGCTCCGTAAACATGTTAAGATAACGTTTATCTCAAAATAAATCTAGAACAATTTCTTATCAATTTAAGAATCTAGTTTAATGTATATATTATTTCATATTATAAAGCGAAAAAGTTTGTTTGTTTGTTTAAACGCGTTAATCTTAGGAAATATCTAATAAACACTAATGAAATTAAAGAGAGAAAAGAAAACCTTATGGTAGTGCAACATTTCGGAGAAATTCTGTCTAGTTTACAATACATTAATTTTTATTATGATGCAGTATGATTTATTAATGTATTATCTAATATTTTTGTTAAAACGGTAGCTTCGAATTCGTTATAGTTGTAGTAAAAAAGTCATAACAAACACACTCGTTATAAAATATACAATAAACGGTACGTTATTAATTATTATAGACTAGATTTTAATACATGACTTATTTTTGTTTATTATGAATTATCTACGAGGTGCTTTAAAGTTGATTAAGCGCAGTATTGATTGCAATTCACGTGTCAAGTAATACGCAAAAATATTTCATTTGTTATCAACACACGATATCGATAAGTGTTCGTTATTATCAGTATCGGCGCATCAAAACTTACAAACCCGTATAAAAATGATAATTTAGTCAATTACTTCAATAAATGGTAATATTCAGAGGGTGTGGTACTACAAACATAAATACAGATATACAATAAGATTATTTATTAAGCTATCAATTTTACAAAACTTACATTTATATAACATTTAAAAATCACTACTAAATTTAATAATAGTATTTTTAGCGTAGAAGGTACGCTGCTAGATTTTAGGATTCTGTTTTTTTTATTATAAAATTTGTCGAAATTTTGATTTTATCTTTTTGAGACAAGTTAAAGAATTTAGTATTTGTTACTTTTATAAATGATAAATTAATAATCGAAGTTATTTTTAAAGTAATGTTTGTGATTGTTCTATTTGACATAAAACGTTTTTGTTACTAATTTTTATTAGTGATAGTAGACACCTAAAATCAAAAGTAAAAAGATGAGCCATGAAATTACATATTTATTTTACCGTACTTCTAAATTGTTACATAATAACACATCACAGAACAAAACCACATAAAGTATTCACACATTTTAAAAGAGATCCATCAAATTTGCCGTGACGATGTTACGCTATTGAACACAAATTATTTAATTTATATTATGTTATTATCGATTGAATAAGAATATTATCGATATTTATGTATTTTATCTTATGTACGTAACGTACGTATATTAATATGAAATTGACAATCAATCAACCTCCTTTATAACAGTTACGTTACGTTATGTTTGAAGTAAACTATGATTTAGGGGTATTTTTTTATTAAAATTTTGCTTACACCATTGTTTTCGTTAATCGTCTTTCTTTTTTATGAAGTAAAATTTCTTAAACGACTATTCCATATTTCAACAAGGACTGAGAGTGAAATTTTAGTGAGAGAAGAAATTGTAATTTAGAGAAAAGGAGATATTATACATTTTTACACGTGACACGTTTTGGCACAATACGCAAAAAGTTTACGATTTCTTTATGGTTATATCGCTTAGTCATGAATATATGTAAATATTCATATTTCATAGAAATTTCATGTTCTATCAGTCCTAATACCTATTATACATGAGTAGACGTTAGTGTTAAAGATGGTCGTGTGACAGCAGTTCAAAATTGTAATACATGGGGGTGGCTGTTAAAAATATTGAGCCGAAATTATCCCCGTCGTGGAGCTTCTGAAGAAACTTATATTTTAACATTTAAAAATAAGGCTAAGTATAAATTGATTCCTACAATAAGCAATTTTTAATAATTACAGATGAGTTGAATCCTGTCAACATTCAAGCTCGTAGACAAGGCTTGCTTTTAGTTGGATCTATGCTCGTTGAACGTGCTGCTGCTGAAACTGTTTGGAAGCAGCTGAGAGAAGCTTCATCGTTAGAATTTTTCCTTCTCGTTCATCAGTGCTTGGAGAGCAATGACTTCGGTAATAAAATATGAATATTATTACGTTTTGAAGTGATAAGAAACCATACTGGTGGATAGGTAGATCAGACAATTGTATCCGACTGGATCGTGACCTCACGTGTAATACCTGGCATAGTGCCTTAAACCTACGATGCTTTGCAATCAGTTACGTTTACTCAGTAAGAAAGTGGTATAGATCCTTACTTGTTTAGATCGTTATAATTATGGTGAAAAAACCACGGTGAAATATCCGTCTCCGTGACTCCTTTTTGTTATTTTTTTGTGTTTATGTAACCATTTGTCGAGAGGATTACAGGTCAATACGATAGTAAAAGTTGTTGATTTTTTAAACGATTATTGATCATAATTTATTTTTTCTTCTAATATTTCTAGTTAATGTTACTCTATAGTACTAAAAGTTATTAACTGTATTAATATAATTTTAAAAGGTTGATATAAATCATTACAAAAAATGTAGTTTTATGTTATAGCAACGCAAATGAGGTTAATAAAGGTTAGTAGGTTTCTTAGTTTGAATGTTTTTGCTCGGATACTGAAGTATATGTATACGACTTATTCTTAATTTTACTTTCAGAATTACAAAACGCTGCACTTTACTGCTTAACAGAATTAATTGATTCTGCATCTGCTAAGAAGCATGAGGAGAAAATAAATGACAATTCATATATAAACCTGTTTGACAGTATACAATCGCCCTTTGCGAGCGATACTCAGAATAGTGAAAGGTCTGCTGCCGGGGACAGCGAAAGAAAATATGATTGTCAACCAGATTATATGGCTGAAGAGCTGTGTAAATCTCTAATAAATCTCTATCAAAGATTTTCTTTAGATATTAAGATATATGAAGCCAGTCAAGGTAAGGTTTGAATAATGATGCCACAGCTCCATTACAACTAAAATAATAACGTTAAATTTTTATTTGTGTTATTTTGATTAGAAGCTTTGTTCTTAAAAATGCAGACGGTAGATACTTTAAAGTAAAGATAGTTCAATGGTATCGTATAGGTACGGAAAAGGCGCCATCGACATGAATTTGAATCCCTGCATTGAACCTGGTATTTCAGTGAAGGAAAAGATTGTGATGAAACCATAGCATGGTTGTAGTACTTTTTCTAATAATCGCCTGTTTATTTATCACCCTCAAATTGAAAATAGGTGTGTGTCAATAGTTCCACTTGAAAGCTAGTTCTTCCAATAGGTTAGTTGTGTTACACCGTTGGACGTCATCGTCTCCTAACATCAGTTGAGATTGTTTCCAAACGGTATATCTGTAAAGAATAAAAATCTAACTGATGCGTTTTATTCATATTATATACTGAATACAAATACGAGGGTAATGCTCTGTATACATTTCAAAAATATATATTATCTTTATTTTCCGTATGTAATATCTTATCTCAATACGTGTTTTAGTTTCATATGTATTCAATAGTGTTGATGTTTATCTTTTTGTTTCTACAAAACAATATATGAACAGTTTTGTGACGTGGTACCTGAGTACATCCACGCCACGCCGCGCTATTCCACTTGTTTTAAAATGTTATTTTATTACTTTTTAATATCATAAATTTTGCTTTCCAGAAGAGTTAATAAACTTTTTTCAATAATAATAAATTTTGAAAACAACTCAATGCTGTTACTATTTTACTTTTATTATTAGTTATATAATCTTTAGGCGCAATAAAATTATTTGTTATTTGAAAATAAGACAATCTAGCTATAGCTACTATTGTCACAAGTTTAATTGATCTTAAAAATAAGTAACTTATTGTTAAAATATGTTACTGAAATACTTTTTTATTCATTCATTTTTTAATCATCAATTGGTAAGGTAGAAAATACGATATTGCTATAAAAGGTTGAACATGCTTCTTGTGCGTCATTTTTACTAATCTTAAATACATAACATTTATAATACGAATAATTATTTAAAATAGCTTTTTCTAATACGTTACTACGTCGCAGCATTATTACAAAAACAATAGTTTATCTAAAATACCACGTACTCTGGCCGTCGGGAGTGTGCCTTTTTGATGTCTGTCACGTAACCCCGACTAGAGATGAACAATAATTCAATCAATAAAATTACTTAAAAAAGGGTTTTTGTTAATTGTACCGCTTCAAAATAATTTTTGTTTTATAAGTTTTATAAGGAGGAAACTATTGTTAAACAAGGAACTTTACCGCAATTAAATAAATGGGATTTTATGAAATGGCTACGTTTAGTCATGATATTCCTTTCTTGATTTGGATTGTGCTGTGTTGAACAGTCACTTGGTTGAGCAACATAAAAAATACCCGTAAATATTTTTACATATTGTATTACCTCCACTAGGCTTAGCGTGCCTACCATCTTGGGCCACATCGACACTTAACATCAGTTGAGATTGTGGCCATAACATTAACTCTTATTATACATATAGAAAGTCCTACAACGATGTGTAAATAAATATAATAACAAGTCAACAAAATTTAATGTTTGTATCGTTAACATTGACTGAACATACCCAATAACTATTGATTACTTAGATAATGTGGTTTAGGGAAATATGAAACATCAAAGAAGTAACAAACTTTAAAAATTACTAATTAATAATCATAAACTTATTTACATTGTCTACATTAACACTCACCTTATACCAAATAGATATGCGGTAACATCAAGTGAGATAGTGGCCATAATACTAAACCTATAAAGTATATAAAAAAAAAATGTGCTCGCATCAGCTTCGTAGGTTAACAATTAAAAAAACATATTTCTATTAAAAGATGAGCGTTGGATTATCATCAGTTCATGCATGTCAACTGTACTGTCGGCGAGCTCTCGCTGCAGACTGTACGCAGTGCACCGCGCTCTCCCGCGCATGTTACTCACCGCGACTCAAGCCGTCCGCGACCACCTCTCCATGCATGGTAAACCAGCTGAAGTTATCAGGAATGCTAATCATGTTAGTACCTTCTATATTTGAGAAAAATATCTCATATCACTATCATAATACTCCACAATACTCAATGACTAACTAATAGGTAATGTGTTTAAAAATGGAGTGGAGAAATTAACACCTTTAGTTTTGCATATAATTATTGTTCATTCCAAACGATTTTTCTTTCGGAACAGATCTGACACGATGTGTAAAAGATATTGAAGTATTTGAATTGCTTGATATTAAAACATTAATAAATATAATATTTAGTTTTTTTTGTTAATTATTTCATGCCTTTACAATGACTGTTTTTTTTACTATTTCTTAAGTGAAAGTACAGTGCAGTTTAAACATTGCGGTTAGTATCGAAGTATGACAATCAGTGTAAAATACCACCCATCATGAAATGTTGTCACTAACAACTTCAGAAAAGTACTAGGAGATAAATTGAAGCAAGTTATACTATCGGATACTAACAGAATTATATCAAGTGTAGGCAATTAAATTAATATTAATCAGGTTAGCGTACTTCTTATACCCCTTCCAACCATTTATTTTATTATCGACAGTTCGAGTACAACTCAATTAGTGCTGTCCGACGTTAGGTCCTAGCGTTACTGATTCGATTTCCTATAACAATTGATTTTATATATGAAGAAGTTTTAATCGATTCATCACATTGATAAGTATTTTATGTTTCCTCAACAATTTTGTTTTATAAACATACCCAGGCATTTAAATGACGATGTCGTCCGACAATTCATTATAATAAAATAATATTCATTTTTTGTTGTTGTTTTATTTGCTATATATAACTTTTTCTACACATATATTGTCTACCTACTATTATTAAACTTTAATTGCTTATTTTATTAATAATTATATACATAATAAGCAAAATCATATTGAATATACATGAAAATATTTACATAATCTGTGGGTTCGAAAATAAATCGATGATAAATATCGGAGCTAAAAAGCATATTGCGTCATTATTGAAAAAAAAAAACATCGTCCGGGAACTGTTGCATTTTTTTGTGCAAGGTTGCTCGTTAATAATCATAGGACTTCATAGGTGTGCATATGTCAAAAATAAAATAAATGGTTGGAAGGGGTATAGTAATAATTATTCTGTATGGCTAATAATTTTTATATTGTTTTCTACAGACTGTACCGTTACGTACGTTGTACTGGTTATTGACTACAATTACCTGTCTCATGGTGGATTGTTTACCGGCAAAAGAATACTTTGCTGAGGAAGGTCTTACGATTTCACTGTTACGACTGTGGCCGTGGTGCATGCTTACCGATCAAATGCGTCACGCTCTCGTCAATCTCATTTACGATTTTACTAATAACTGTCCTAAAGGTTGGTAATACTACTACATCATATTTGGATCGTGTTGTGCACAAATAGACCAACCCACAAACTAACTGAACGACATGACTATATAAAGCCATTCGTATACATTTTATGAAAAAAAAAACTGACTTTATTGTGACAACTATAATATAAGTCACAAAAATGACAGGCTCTTGAGTGAAATAAACAAAACATTTGAAAATGTTATAATATACGTTCAAGAAAAGAAGATGTATTTGGACATACCTAGTTTGTTTGTTTATTTTAAAAGTATCAAAATGTATAGGTATATTATTCATACACTGTGTTCATACATGCCTTTATAGTGGTATACATAGTAATTATTCATTTTGAATATCAAAATTAAAATTCCTCTTACTTTAAATATTTATAAAGATGATATTATTTATTAATGCCGACTATTGTTTCACAGCTCAAAGATGACGTAAACACAACCTAATACATTCTTCATTTTTAATGTTACACAAAAAATGGCGTTATGCATTAAAGTTAAAATATTTAGAAGATCGTTTCGTATTATAGTTATTTAAATGTACCACTTTACTTAACTTTTTTGGAGTTAGCTTTTATTAATTAATAAATGAATAATTACTTTAATTGTAAAAGTTATTCCTAAGTCATACTTATAACAACGAATAAATAGACGTTCTGTTTCATAATAAATATGTAAGAGTGGAAAGGATATGAAAAAAAAGGGAAAATGAATGATGAAATTATAAAATTAAGAAAATTAATGTTTTTTTTATGTTTTCCAGCGTACGGTAGTATGTGCGCATGCGTGGGCGGACGTACGCTGATTGGCGAAGTGTGCGCGTTGGTTGCGCGACACGCCTCCACGCATACCTCTGCGCGCCCGCAAGGATTACTAACACTCGCGCTACATACCTTACGACACTGTCTCAGTCATCATCATTGTCGAACTATAATAATCAAGGTATTTAAATTTTTACTTTGTCTAAAATAACTTGTTCATTTCTGCTAAAGTTGTTTCGTATGAATTAACTGTTGTGTTTAAAATAATTCAGTTTATTCGATTTGGAAAAATCTTATAATTGTGGCTGTTCGCTGCTATTAGTATAGTTTGTATTTGTTTTCTTAAAATATTTCCTTTCGTGTGATGATGGTTGACGAATGTTTGCGGATGACATTAACTAGCTCTGTTATTATATTTTTATTATACTTTATAGGCTTAGCGTAATGTAGCCTACAATCTTACTTGATGTTAACGTTAAACCTAGTGAACGGGCTGGATCTCAAGTGCAACTGCTGGAACACACCTATAGGTATTTGACGGCAGATTTCCAACTTTAGAGTCATAGCTATTCACATTTTCTACGACTTCCCTATTAATATTACGTTACGAATGATAAACTTTAAAATATACATGGCAATTAATAGCGGTACACATATTTAAATATTTTTAAATATTCATTCCGGCAATAATAAAACATTAAAATAAAATATATAATATCTCTAATAACATGTTAAATTTATAAAATTGTTTTATGAGCTGCGAACGTCACGTTTTCTTAGACCACCCGGCCCGCCGTGTTACATTTTGTCACAGTAAGCGATACCTCCTCTCCTTCATAACTGCGAACGTATTTTATGAACGACCTCTGATTGAAAGGTTTCTGGAATCCTTGCGCCCGCTCCCTGGGGGCTGAGCGCCGTCAACATTCACCCCAAAAAGCTCTGTGAAGTTGTAAAAGCCACTCTGGGTAACAGCGTGTTCGTTCGAAAAAAAAACTATTGCAAGTTTCTGTTTTCATGCAGAGTGAAGCGTTGTCGTCAGTGTATAAACTGTGCGTGCGAGAACGTATACGCGGTGCGTGCGCGGCGCCAGGGGACGCGTGGTGCCGGCTGGTCGAGGCGCTGGCGCGGCACGGGGACGGCGCGCAGGCCGCGCTAGTGCTCCTAGCTCCCAAGGGGGCTGTGTGCGCACTACCGACCCACATGCGGGTGCAGCTTATGGCGGCACTCGCGCATGCAGCGCACCATCACCGGGTCACGTTCTTACAGTCGCGTAAGTGCGAAACGGACAATTGTTACTACTAGGGACTACCCAATTATTGAAGTTCGACAAAAATAATAAATTTGAATATTATTGAAGATATTTGTCAAAGAGTGAGATGAACTTCTTAGCAAACCATCGGTCCACCGCGACTGTTGTCAACTATACTTTACATATTATTACATATTAGTAACGTGTATTTTAAACACATTATACCAATGTTAATGTACCAATGTTTTAATCTTCAAAGATTCAACAACACTTTTGTACAATACCCAAATTATGTTACGCATAATTCCGCCAATATTTAAAATATAGTATCAAATAATACTAGCTAAATGAAATGATAACAGCTACATGACTAATATAGATTCCGCCAAAAACTTTAATTTCATTCGTTAATTTTTGAAAAGTAATTAAAACATAACAAGCTCTGAAAACGAGCAAAAATGTAACCGAGTTATTTTTTTATACATATAAATCAATCACGAACTACGTCTTTTTTTTAAACATAATAAGATTACACTTTACTTACATTTTATGGCGTGGCGTGACTTTAATTTATAGCATAGATATATAACTATATTTTGTGTATATATGCATTGTTCGGATCCTTTCGGTAGTTAATAATTTGACCACAGCGCCATCTACCATATTATAGAATAGCTATGAACCATCGTCTCGATAAAATAAATATATTATATGAATGTTATTTTAGAAGTTAATTCGTTTAGAAATTATACGATACTAACACACGTACATACACGTAAAGCGTGTATGCTTTATACTTGGTTTAATCACATTTTTTTTAGGAAATGAAAACGAATTTCAGGATTATTATACAGAGATAATATATATATATATATATATATATATATGAGACGTCTACATTATTATGTATAAACTTATATTAATAATTGTGCTTATTAAAATTATTTTATTCTACTCTCTTTCTAGTATTTTTGCTTAAAATAAATTACAATTTAAGTAACATGTATAATTATAAATACTCAAACTAAAATCTCTTCTGTTATTACTGTATTTTTGAACATTGGCTTTCGCTCTTTATTATTCTTTATTGGTTTCTGCTATTTATTTTGATGTCGTCGTTCGGGTAACTACTGGGATTAGAGTCATGTAATATAGAAATAAAAAAACTGTTATTATATTTATTCTAAAGTCTACAGAGAATATGAGTCGTAAACGTGTTGTCTAGTATTCTAATGTATTAATATAACGAAACGAAACAGAAAAACTCGGTAATTCAAACGTTAGTTTTTATTATAAATGTTAACTTTTTCAGATATAAAGATATAGACCAAAGTATTGTGTTATTTTTCACACTTGAAGTTTTAGATTGTATTCTGAAAACAGAAATATTTTATCTATTTTATTCTTCAATTAATATTTACTGTTACTAATTGAAGGGAAAAACGTAATATTTACAGTATTTACAGTATAATTTACAGTATTTATAATAGGAGATCAATCTGTTATAAATATTATACCAATCCAGTCAACGGTTGGAGAACGTTGCTACAAAGTGCACACTAATTTATTACATTGTGATGAAATATCTGAATTTATAATTTATTTTTAAACCGCTGATTATTCGACTGTTTCCTACAAAAAAAAATATTAACACGGTATAACAGCTTCGTTTTGCTTGTTTTAGACCGTTATCGGACTGCAATCTTTTCGGCAGCTGGATATATAACTGTCTGATTCTGATACACTACATACTAAGAGAGTCACTGTAGCTGAAGGGGTTTATCGCCATTCAGTCGGTTACGATTTCTACTATATCGACTATCGAACCTTTTCTGGAAAACCATCGTAAGCGACAATTGCACTTTTTACAGAAGAGAGTTGTTGCATTCCTAATTTGAAAGTATTTATGAGATAAAACATTGTGATATATATATATAAAAATATTTTGCCGTGGAGTGCCGGTGAAGTAGAATAGCACCACTCCATATCTTCCCGTGGATATCGTAGAAGGCGAGTAAGAGAGTGTGAAAAGTACTGACCCTTGTATACAAGGATACTAAGTAAGGTAAGTATACTATTCCCTCTGTCGTGGTGTCCGTTCCACTGCCTCCGTTCCATCCTGCGAAACTGACCGCTTCCGTATAAGAAATCCGATTTGAGAACGGAGCTGAAGAGGTCGCCGTGACCAAAATCGGTCGAGGAGGATTATTAATTTACAAGCATAATTTTTAGGTTTTAATAAAAAACAAATCATTTTGAAGTTTTTTTGACGGTTACGAAGTTTTTCCTTAAAAAGGCTCGATATCTCAATTAAATATATAAGAATATAAACAGTAGGTGTAAATAATGAAATAGTGTGTAATTTATGTATTCCACTTCATATTAAATAATGACTTGTTTAATAGGTGACTTGCTAGAATTGTTAACGGACACACTATTGGCCGGAGACACTACTGAAATAATTTGTGCCTCGCGCGCCGTGTGGGCACTCGCCTCGAACAACCACAAGGTAAGTAAACATTGGTTACGTGCTAATGTTGTTTGTCATCGGTAAAAATGATAAAAATATTATACTATAAATATATTTTTTCATGGATATCAATCTACATACATGTGGCGCTGCGGCATTATTTTATAATAGAAATGACGAAGACGTTTATTTCAACTCAATTAAGCAGGTGTTCATTTGAGCGAATAATTAATGCATTATTCATGTATATAAATCATAGACCATTACTATTAAATGCAACATATGACGTCTCTGATTAATAATATAGGTACTTTAAATAAGTGTAATTTATGTGTTGTATACTAGATTTTACAGTTTGTTTCAATATTGTTTTTATTCATAGTATTTAATAATATATTTGTCCTTGCAATGCATCGAGATTCAACTTAAATCAAATTAAATCAAAAATCTTTATTTAATTTAGGCCCCAAGACGGCGCTTATGAACGTCAAAACTACTACCGGTTCGGAAAGTAACGCAGTCATCGAGAAGAACCGGCAAGAAACTTGATCTGCATCTTTTTTTAGGTCTTATTCTTATCTTTTTCAAATAATAGTTTAATGTGTTACAGTAGTTATTAGCGAATATACAGAGAGGGGTGTCAATTCCAGACATCACGAACGCTCACATACTGATCCACCCTATAATAGCCTTTTGACATCAAAACCCGTTTGACATGGATGTTGAAACTAATTCAGTAATGTGCTTTGGGACTTTATCATAAAACTTAACACTATTACCTGAAAACTGTTACTTGTCTTACTCAGTCTAAAATAGGGGGTGACCAGTTTCTCACGATTTCTAGTATTCAAATCATGCCGGTCAACGAAATCTAGCTTTTGTAAGTTTTTGCGGACATACATTAAATAAGATTTGGCGTTCTGTGAAGAAATAATATGCTATAAACTCAGGCATTACTATGTTGATAGTTTTATAGTGATAAAATATTACTTAAAACAAAGATATTATAATATAAAGAATGTAGATTCTATTTATGCGCTCTGTCTGAAAGTGACACGCTGATTTTGTGTCAGTTGGCACACTCAAACCTTAGTATTTCGTCGGCGTTCAAGAAAGTATGTTGTTTACCAATGGATATATATAGTACCTTAAACAACAGAAAATGCGCTCATGTGTAATGTGATATTGTACAAACTATGCAAACAAATATTTTGAAGATAATGGGATCGTATTTAATTCGTAATTATTACTGTTTTCATTTATCCTCATCCTTATCCTTACATCCTTACTGATATTATAAATGCGAAAGTGAGTTTGTTACGGTTTCACGCATAAACCGCTGAATCCATTATCATGAATTTTGGTATAGAGATAGATGGGAACCTGGAGTCGGTGGTAGGCTACTTTTTCTCGTGAAAACTTTTTACTCCGTCAACGCGTACAATGCGAGCGAAGCCGCACGTAAAAGCTAGTAATTTAATATTTTTATTAAATAGAATACATATATGCATGAGTAAAATTTTCAGTTATAATAAGAAACGATTATACTTTAGACGATGCATAGCAATATATATACATGTCTCTTTTTCGCGTCAGGTAGAAACAACATACGGTCCTACCCCTTCCGTTTATTGCAATATTTACTATATGCGCATTAGCGTGGTACTTGTTTTGGCCAAATATTATGAAGGTAACGTATCCATACTTTTATATATAACTAGCTATGCCAGCGACTTGGTTTGCGTGGATGTAAAAACTTTCTAATAATTTTTACCCGTTTTTGTAACTGTTATCAATACAGCTTTACCCCTATTGGTGGTAGCCTGATGTTAAATAACCTAAAGCCTTCGTCAGTGATTAACCCGTCATATACAAAAAAATAATTGAAATACGCCGCAATTTTTGATATACTACGCGCTATAAACCTGAATTTCATCCTCACCATCTGGATAAATGGCGATCCCCGGCGGTGCGTTTCGCACTGCATTTTTTTCCTCGTATGACTACCTAGTGGATACAACTTGCGTCGACGGTGTTTCCGGACCCATACGACTTGGAAACCTTCAAGAAGAGAGCTTACTTATACCTTACAGGGCCGGCAACACACGTGCGATTCTTCTGGTGTTGTAGGTGTGCATGCGCGGCTGTGATCGTTTACCAGCAGGTGACCGGAATGCTCGTTTGCCCCCTATTATATAAAAAATATCTGACTGTTTTTTTTTTCAAACAAACAAATTATTCCGATTTATAATATATTATATGATTTAATTACATTGTACCAGGCTAAACTTATGCTAAGGAGCGCGGGCGTGGCGGCTGCTGTAGTATCGGCCCTGCAGAGATTGGAATGCAACAGCAACAGCAGAGGCAGTGAGGCAGAGTCGCGCCGCGCTCTGCAACTCGTCACCTACACGAACGCCGTCCTTCAAACCACGTGACACGCCACCGCCATCGACACGTTCACGTATCACTATACACTCTGATAAAAAAATCACGTGTTTCGAAAGTTTACACACACTAACATTACAGTAGGATATTACTGTATGTTTCTCATGACTGGTGGCAATGTGATTTATTTTTAATCCACACTCGTGAATGTTGTAAATCGCTTTATTATAAATTGTTGTAAACAGCATAAAACCTAATAAAAGACTTCACAACCATTCAACAATCTATCCGGTATGTGTTAAATCGAACCTTTTAAATTATTTTCTTGTATAATTGGTGTGACGTGTTTTGTGTAATATGCGTGTTAAATATAATTTAATAAATATTTTGAATAAAATTATGGATTTATTTAGTATCTTACCGGCGAATCACTATCCTTTACAACGAGTTATTAACTTGAAACATTCGCATTGTATATTAATGTTCTGTAAATTTAGTTTAAGTTACGCTATTTGCCTACATGGACGTTTGTTACAGTAGTAAGAATAATTATTAAGGCAACATTAATAAATAATAGTTTGTTTGTCAGTGAAGAAGAAAAGAAATTAACATAATTCTCATCGCAGTTATATGATAGACTTTCATAAGAATTCATCAGTAACTAATAATTGCTTGTGTTTTATTACGAGATAATAAATACATAACAACGTCCATTGTGTGTATTCATGAGACTAATTCCATGTGCAGTAACGTCAATTGTTTATTTATGGAACATTGTGTAGGTATGTATAATATAAAATAATGGAAGTAGGAACGCGTACCCGCAGCCCCGAGTGTTAAAACTGACAACAAATAAATGACTCGGTAACCAGTCGCAAGGCGGCCGGTTCCGCGATAACGTTCGTCGATAGTGAACTATTGGCGCACACGGCGCGCCGTCCAATACGAATTTATACACATGGGAAGTTTGTTTTACTCATTATCGGCGTGAAGAGTCATAATCCGTGTAGGTTAAGGCATCGAGTCGGTACGCAACACCTTAGTGACTTTACGAGTCCCCGGCCGCCGCCTATTGCGCTTCATGTGTCCCGTGAACCTCGCGCTTTATGATCGATAAGGATTAAGAACAATTAGTACTCAGTACGGTTTCCATAAGCTGTGAAGTATTTCAAGTTTTTGATAGTGTTTTACATAGTGAAAGTTAATATTTTTGTGATATAACTGTGAACAAATATGTCTCCGTTACCATTCACATTTCCACCGGAGAGCTATTCCGCTGTCTACACTGGTGCCGGAGCAACAGCGAATACGAATGTAAGTATAGGTGCGCGGTAAGCGCAAGCCTGGCGAAACTCCTCAGAGTGCATCTCCGGCGGCCGGACGGGTGGGTGTGCGGCGCGGCGCACTGCGATATGGCATGCGTGTGCTTGGTGACAAGGTCGCGATGCCGTTTGCCGGTGCATTCAACTCTTTATAAATAATGTTTGCGCTACAGCTGATTAAAACCAATAATATATAAAATTTGACTTACACATGACAATTGATACGTGACCACTTTTATCGAATTAATATTCTATTACCGTTATTATTTTGTGAGCAATCGCAAGCCAGTTATTGATGGAAACAGTACTGTAGGTAAAGGTGTGTTTTAGTATCGGTGGTCAAGATTTACTGTGAGACGCTATAGCAGTCAGTATTGGTCCCATGTCTGATATGTACATCACCCAAATCGCACCTCTCTATCAGTTTAATAATATTCCAATATAATGTTAAATACGTCTGCAAACACGTGAACATATTAAATAGAGGTAAACCTACATGTGATACTTGTTTTCCAATGAATATGTATTCCATTTAATTATGCTAGTAATTCAACATGTTATTAGGGATTCTATTTAAGAGCAGGCATTTGCGTACTCCACTACCTATATATTGTGCTGTTTAATCATGATTGAACATTGAAATCGATATACTACATACATTTTAACGATAAATATTCCTTTTCGGACCTCCTGCAAACTTTACGAATTTAAATTTTTGACTGTTCTGTAAGTTATTTTGTAACATGAAAATGGCTTGACCGATCTTGATAAAAGTGGTTCATTGTAAGAATACGTGATTGCGCAAATGATAGGTTATAATATATGATGTCGGTAAATGGTTATCATAAAAATACATTTGCACTCTTTATTTTTGTAATTATTTTATAGTCTCGTTCATTTATTTCTTTCATTGTTTGAATGCCTGTGTAGTAACACTATCATGGGTTTCTATCATTTATAGATTTTGTAAAGTTATCTATGTGATTCTTTTATTTACATTTATTTTTTGTATTTGATAAGGATTTATTTAATAATGAATCGTTCTCTAACTTTGCTGTCCATTAATGGTAATTAAATTATATTATATAGAAAACATCGACTAAACGACACCGAAAGACATAGGCTCTTGAGAGCTCTATAAGAATTACCTGATTATGGGTTAGGGCCGACGATGTGGTAATACTATATAGCAAGTAATACTTTTATAATAATATTATTTATCTTTATTTGATAACAATTATACAGTTTTCCTGCTAATGGGTCGGTGATTATAATAATATGACTGAAAAAAAAACAAATGTCGCAGAGAAATTGAATCTTTAAAAAAAGCCATCCCACGTGTATTAAACTCGGAAAGCAGATGTACTAAATGCTTAATTTCATTCAATAATTCTGGATGTTAAATATTTTATGAATGACGTAGTAATATTAAATAATCAGGGCTGAATATGTAGGTAGTTTAAAAATCAATTTATTGGCTACAAATAAACACAAAACGATAAACTCCTAATAACACTAAAAATCTATGGTATAACTAATTCTTTGTCTAAGTTTAAAAATATATATTACAATGTAACTCTTTGAAATTCTAGTTGTAAATTGTTTGACCGATTTCTAATTCACCAATAAAGGTTCATATTAAAAACGTAAGTAATAATAAAATATTCAATTATTATTTATACTACACATATACTTTAGAGTCCATAATAGTTCTTCCCTTAAAGAGAAATTCGATGTGTATTAGGTATTTATCAACTTATAAGATGAGGTTTACACGACGAATATATATATATATATATATTTATTACGTACTGCATCAAAAGTAGATTAAGAACGTAAACGAAACGAAAAGGTGGTGGCAAGTTTTCATTTAATATATGTAGGAACATGCATTCTAATACCAACGCAATGGTAGTTTAGTCATTTTAAAAATCCGTACCAAACAAAATTGGGACAAATAATATAACTGGATTACAAAAGGTATAATAACAAAAGAACAACTTGATAATAATAGTCAGCCTTAGGAAATCGAGTTGTTTATGTAGGTAATAGTGTAATCACTAACCTTGGCAGCCGTAATTATTTGTACACACAAAATACAAACTTACCTTAATTTTGTGGATTGATACTTGTCAATTGCTTTTATTTCAAAAAAACAAGTAAAATAATGGTTAGGTAAACTCTACGAAGGAAAAGTGTTTTCCAGAGACGTATATTTTTTTCATTAATACTGATCAATATGTACCGTACGTATCATTTAAAATTTATATGTTTAGCGTTACTGCCAAATTCTCACGTGATGTTAAGTGACTATGTAGCCCAAGATGGTGACATAAATACAATTTTAGTTCCACACGAACGAAGTCGCGGGCACAGCTAGTTAATATTATAAAGTGGAACAGTTTGTGTTAACTCGCTAATGTTAGGAACTGCCAGTTGGATTTCAGAAATTATTTTTGTATTTGATAGAGCAATAATTGAGAAATGCTTTAGTCTATTTAACACCACACTACCACAAATAGAAGTAGAAATGTATTCAAAATTGAAAAAGTTACAAAACGGGAAAATGATTAAATAAAAGTTTTAGTTCCATGCGAACAAAGTTCTAAGCACAGCTAGTCTTCTAATAAAATGGAATATGTTAGCATATTTAAACTATTGCAGAGAACAATTTTCTTGTTTCGATAGATGCTCTGCCGATTTAATATTCCTCCTACTTGATGACTGCGGGCATTGTTCAATTAATAAACATAGTAATTCCATATTTATTAATGTGTCAACAGGTGGTGAGAACCTGTAATGCACGTGAATCTTATGACTTTTCGGAGTCCCAGTCTACAGATGTTGCGACTCATCCATCGTTATTTAGCTGTTTTCGCTGTGCGGTGCGTAATAAATACTTTTTATATTTTTAGTAATGCTTATTATTATATCTGCATTAATAAACTTGGTCGGTACTGCTACTGGAAACTAGTTTGGTAAAACTTTAGGAACTGCAAATGGAAAAAAAAAATACTTCCCAAACTATTTAAGTGACACCAATTTGAAATTTTTCATACGTTAGGTATATGTTATTCAGCAATTGATATAAGACTGGTTTACAATATGTTCAAAAATTATAAAACGTGAGTAATGATGAATAATAAACGAGTAATAGAATTTGACAGTATTGTGGGTACGCATGTATTGCAGCGGTCACATTTGCATTGATACGTGCTTATACAGATGCCCCAGCGGTAACGCAGACACAACATAACTCTGAGATCCTGATATTGACAACTGGTAAAGTCGTCAATCAATAGGTACACTTCTGCAGGGCTAGTGTTTTTAGGATAAAAACCGACCATATTTTTACTAGTTCTAAACATGTGCTGTGAGAATTGTTGATGCTCCCGAGCTCACAAATGATTTTTTTCGAACTGACGTACGCTGTTGGCCTTAAGGTATATGACAGCTTCACCGTAAATTGAACCTCTAAATCTAAGGACAGGTGTCGTCATCCCTATGTGTGGCTTAACATTTAAATAATGTGTTGTGTTCTGAGGACTTGTTTGATTTAATGCATACTTTTGCTGTCCATCATCACAGCACACCACCAGTTACAAGTGCTCATAGGCTGTGGTGACTACTTACCTTCTGGTAGACTGATTGGTTTTACTATTACCGTGATTTAAAATGGGTAAAACAAAAAATATAGGGTATATATGGGTATAGAAATTATACTACTACGCTATATTCACGGGGAGCCACGGGGACCTGTAGTTATAGTATACAAAACGTGTACTGAGTATCTAAACTACTCGGGTTGTTTAACTTATCCAGGTTAACTAGTAAAATAAAATTTATATTCAGGTGCGTAGTTTTTGTTAAAAAATAAAATATTATTGATAAAATAATAAATTTTTCTAGTGACGTGTATTTATAAAGTTGAGTTGTGATGACTTGTCATACTTTTTACTCTAATATATGTAATCACGTAATTGTTTGAAAACAATATAATTGCTTAATAAATTGTGGAAAGAATACGTTGAAAATGTGAAAATATCTGAATGACAACCAAACAAGTTTTGCGAAAAAATTAAAAACAATTCTTACCATGACATCAATTATTTATATTCACCATTTATATAGCTATATACCACATAATCAATTTAAATCATTTATTAAAACTATACTGGAGTTTTGCTATTCATATTTAAATATTGTTTAACATTTCAGTTTCCCAATGGAATCAAAATCATTCGAAAAGAGAAACACAGGATAGACAATTATTCAACACACAACAAGGTTAGTTAACTAATTAATTAAGTATATTGCTTTGTACGGATAATAATGTTATATAATGTTATTTGTTCACGATGACGCAGCTACTGACGTCAACTAAATTTAGATATGCTACTTAAAATGTGTTAAAGAATAATTTATGAATCTACCTATATTAAAATAGCACCAAATTTATGATCATAAAAAAATTTTACTAAGTAATTTTATAAAATACTAGTTGTACACGCGACTGCATAAGCGTGAAACTATTTTTTTCATACGCTTCACTATAATTAGGAATATTACCTATTACTTAACCCTATTACTTTTCACGGTCTGATACGATGTGGTTTAATTGTTATTAAATAAAAAAACAAAAATAAAATGAGATTATGAGGCTTGCACTTTTGGATTTTCCAAACTTTTTAATAATTTTTACCTGTTTTGGAAAATTTTCTAATACTGCATTGCTCCTATTGGTGGTAGCGTGATTTCAAATAGCTCATAGCCTTCCTGAATTCTTAATAAATTTTTCTTTGTAAGAGAATTGTGTATATAATCCCTTATTTTCAGCGTATGTTAAACAAGTGTGTTTGTTATTGTTCGCCTTACGATTTTCTTTCACTTAATTTAGTATTCATTTATTAAGTTTTAATCATGTTAAATTGACGAAAATATACCAATTTAGTTACGATGCGACATTAACGTCGAAAACGGCTTCTTTCGTTATTATTGATTTTACACGTTTTTTATTAGCTTCACTCGTATGTTTGTTTGTAACCGACTCCTTTGGACTTGATTTTGAGCCACTACAAATGGTCAGATTTTATTTAAATTTCGTAGATTTATCGAGGACCAATGACAATACACTAACTTGATAAGATTATTCCATTATTTAATTTGCAGAATAAAATTAGTTAGTTTATATAACTTTCATATATAGTCGATTAGGCAGGAATGAATGTTAATTATAATTTCCAATCATTATCTTTAACCGATATATCTAATATTAACAAATTTTCGAATACCAAAGAGAATTTTAATTCAACAAAATAAGCAAGAATTTAAATTTTCAATTTTGTAGGAAAGAGCCTTGTTCGCTATTGTAATGAATGATGATTGAGCTACCGATTAATTCTGCTCTTATAAAAATAATATATTTTAAAAACCAAAAAAAAAAATACGCTTTTTTAAATAAACCAAACTAAAAAGTAGAAAATAAATAAAAGTTTAAAAAAACTATAAAACACACTTATAGAAAAACAATATAAACTGTTGAAAATAAATTTTAATATATGTTAATTAAGAATAGTGTAATTTTTTAAAATAAATTTACATTAATAATAGTGTAAATAAGAAAAAAATGAATTTTATTTACAAAAACGCGTGGGGTGCATGGTGTCAATAGTTATAAATATTTTATTGACAGATATGAGTAGTAGGACTATCAGTTCGATAATATCCTAAAAAGCACCCCACGCTTTTTTTTCTTATTTTCACTATTCTTATTAAAATTTATTTTCTATTTTTTAGTTTGGTTTTCTATAAAAGCGTGTTTTTAGTTTTTTTTTTAAACTATTATTTATTTTTTATTGCTTTAGTTTCGTTCCAATATTACCACGTCTACCAACGATCAGAAACAATTGCAATAACTAAAATTATTAGAACTTTTTATCGATAACGATTGATTTTTTATCATTTATTATTAATGACGGATACTTTCTGAATAGGTGGGACATCACAGGTACAAAATAATTATTATTTTTTGGAAATTGGCTTATTGCAATGATGTGCTTGCTTAAGTGTTAATAAGATACACAAGTAAAACTCCGTTTAGATTTTCCTTTGTTGCATCATCTTTGTAATGGTTAGTTTAATTTATTAATTTCAAATAAAAACGAAGGTATTAATGTTTTTTCTCCAACTTTAGGAATTTTTAATTTCGGTTTACCAGTACTTAATATACTTAACTCTAACCTTTTAATATAATTTTCCAAAGGTTCTTACGCTGCTTCAAATATTAATTTCAAAATTTATAAGAATCTTTTACTCTGTATTTCCTCATTGAAAATTATTATCCACAAATGCTAGAAAGATAACCTTACTTTTAAAATATTCCGTTGGTCCGATCATTGCTATTAATGACTTACAATTAATATAATTAATAAAAGTAAAATCGGGTGAGGAGCATTATGTGTTTGGGTTTTAATTATCTACCTACGTTGTAGGTAGGCTTACGCGAATTTGTTCGCGTGCGACTAAAATTATTTTTCTTCCCTTGGAAACAGCCTTTTTCTTAGTGAAAGGTAGTCTATATTATTAGGTAGCTTATATTACATATCATGAATCTAGCAAAAATAAGGTTTCCATTTTTTCTGGTAGCTGTACAGATTAGATTGATTAAAAAAACAAACAAAAATTTTCTTCGGGATTATTATATTAGTAAGTATTAATTAATACATTAATTACCATCAACTATGCTTTTTAATAAGAGTATTCAATTCTACAGGGACCTTTTAATTATAAATTGCGCTAACTTTTTTTATGACAACTAAACAATTATTAAACCACACCTACACTTATCTACACACTACACTCAGGGGCACTTTGATTGACACTGAATGAACCAACATTTATTAAATACCTTTACAAACAAAACATTTTTATTTAATTTTTAACTTTAAGTCATCAATTATACGTTCTTTGCCACATCTATACGTCTTTCCGCAGCTTAAAACCTAACGTTAATATATATATTTTTGAATTGACATATGCTGTTAGTCGTAAGGGCTTTGACAGCTTCACCGAACTTTTTGGGGCGAGTGCTGAGGGCACTCAGCTCCGAGGCAGCGAGCGCAAGGGTGCCAGAATGGCCGAACCTCGGCTTGGGATGCTGCGGAAAACAAACAAGGATCGTGGGGGTAGTCCCTTACAGAACCGTGTACTTAACGTGTAGGTGTGCATGGATGGTATGCGGTGTGATGATGTACTTTCAGTGATGTAGAGTGTCATTGTATCGCGCGAGCAGAGTCACTTGAGGGCTCCTATCCGGAGGATCGATCCTAGGCTCAAGCGTCTGCAGAGGGAGGCCGCGGCAGGTGTGCGGGAGCGAAATTATCCGCTCGGCCTCGGCGGCGAGGGCGGCGGTTACGCGGGCGTGTACGCGGACACGTACGATTGGTGGAGACGGTAGGAAGAAGTGCGTTCAATCTTGTTATTTTATCGACAGGATCAGTGAAGCAATTACGTGACCGGCGCGCGAAACCTTTGGCGTGCGGATTAGCATTGTAGCTCACTGCGTGTACTATTTTGGGGTTGGGATGAAGTTCGGCTTTTTCGAAGAATTGCTTTGTAATGTCTTTGATATATGCATATATGGACGGAATATCCATATCTTTATGGAGATCTACATTACGGACGTACGGAGGAGCTTGGACAGCTATACGCATGAATTTATTTTGCAGAACTTGTAGTTTGCGAAGGGTGGTGTGCGAAGCGTGAGCGAATACAGGGCAACTGTAGGTAAGTATGGGACGGATGCATACTTTGTATATTGTGAGCTTATGTCTGAGTGACTTTTTGCTCTTAGAGGAGGTTAGATTGCGCAGTAGAGCCATAACTGTGGTGGCTTTTTTCTTTACATAATCTATATGTTTGTTAAAGGTGAGATGTTTATCTAAAACTACACCAAGGTATTTAGTTTGGTTAGCCCAGGGGATATTGACACCAAAAAGATGTAATGTTCTTTTTATATTCTTCCTCGCGTGAGGATCGAACATAATAGCCGCGCTTTTGTCTGGGTTTATTCCTATGCGCCATTTGAGGCACCAGGACCCAAACGTAGACACAGCCCTTTGGACGCGGTAGTATAAGTGAATCCTATTCCTGCCTGAGCTGAAGATGACCGTGTCGTCTGCGTAAGAGCCTACTGCGATGTCGGGGAATTCGGGGATGTCACTAACAAACAGGTTGAAGAGGCAAGGGGCTAGGATAGAACCTTGCGGGACTCCTGATCTTATTGAATGTGGTGAGGATAGAGTTCCGTCCACTTTATAGCAGAAGGTACGGTCTGATAGGTAAGCGAGGATTATGCGGACTAGTCTATCTGGGACTTGAAAGAGATTGAGTTTAAATATGAGGCCTTCGTGCCAGACCTTGTCGAAAGCTTTGGCTATGTCGAAAAATACGGCAAGCGTGCGCTTAGGACGGCGTCGCTCCGTGAAATTGGAGAGAATATGCTCCGTGAAGTCGGTTCAGAAGGAGCCGCTCGTATATTTTACCTAACGTATTGAGGAGGCTAATTGGGCGGTAGCTTTCTGGGAGAGATGCCTTTTTCCCGGTTTTGCGGATACCTATTACCGTTGCCTTTTTCCAAGCGGCTGGAAAAAGGCAGTGAATTATGGCCGCATTGAAGATACAGACCAGAAGAGCTATAAGTTTATCAGGGAGAAGTTTTAGGGCTTCGTTCCTGATTCCATCGGGACCAGGGGCTTTCCTTGGCTTAAGGCGTTTTATGATCGCGACAACTTCGTCATTTGTGACCGGGTCTAAATTTTCAACTGGTGGGGTCTCTCTTATTGATTGAATTGTTCGATTGACCCTCCCGATGTGTCCGTGATCTATGGTATGATATTCATAGGAATTGGGAGAACACTGTTGTTCGAGAGTGGTAGCGAGAAACTCTGCCTTGTCTATACTTTCGAAGGCGGATAGATTGCCGGGACCTCTATCCAGCGGTGGCATTGAGGACGAGTCGCTGCTCTTTTGTTTACGGACAAGATACCAGAAGGCAAGATGAGATGGTTTGATTTCCTCTAAAAGACTGCCCCATCTTTGACCGCGGAGTTCGGAGATACGAGTTTTAACTAATCGTTGTAAGTTACGTAGCCGTACGCGATTTTCCTCCGTCGGATAAGAATCATGGGCGCGAGTCGCGGCGTTTTTTTCCGTGATCAGTCTTCGAATGTCATCAGGGAGTATGAAGTGGCGATCGTTTGCCTAACGTTAATACACACTACTTTAAACTATAGGAACTTAAATCTACACGACGATTCGAGGATATGCCGCAACTTATACGTACCGTTGCGTATACATTAAATACTTGTATAAAGATAAATATTGAAATGAGAGATGACAACTACTTTGCAAATTGATGATCGTTGTTGATTGATCTTCAAGCTGAATTATTCGTCCTCGTATACTTTGGTGGTTCACTTCACTACACTGTCCTTACAAACATTGAGCCAGCGCCGGTTTATTAATTAATTGTTTATATTTTCACAACTTCGTTTTAGCGTTAAACTTGCACTGTCACTCTGTCATAGGGTATAGACAAAAACCACAGAATATGTGTCAACTAGAGAAAGGAATGCTTAATTGGTATGGACATTTAGAGAGGATGGATGAAAGAAGATTGACGAAACAAATTTACAAGGCAAGTATGACTGGGTAAGCTGGTAAGGGTTGACCTATATACCCCTGTACTACCGCTGTAGTCAGACCAAACACCACCACTGGTCTTCTCGACGAAATAACCTGATTAGGCTATCAAGCTGCTGGACGGGGCCCGGCTTAACATCAGGCTGGGCCGACCGCTGGGGTAGATGGTGAATGCGTCGCCTGATCCCGTGTTACTTTGAGAAAGTGGAGGACGGTACCGTGGGTTTAGTGGGTAGGAAGGCCAGGTCAAAAGTACCCGTAACCGAAGAGCATGTATGAAGGTGCTTATGAAAGTAGAAGAAGCGAAAGATGTGTCTCAGGATCGTAGCAAGTGGAAGGATGTGGTCTCTGCCTACCCTTATGGGAGAGAAGCGTGATTATGTATGTATGTAATATGCTGAAAGCTAACAACTTAAAATTTCAACGTATAAGATCAAATTGAAGTAAAAATTATACAAAATTATATACTGTTTAATTTAAAATATATAAATTTGAGCTAATAAAATGACAATAATGTGCATTGTGTATAAAAAAGAATCTATTCCTTTCGACGATAAACGAAATTTTCACAAGTAATAAATTTTCAATTTTTTATATTTATCATACACATATTAAAATATATGTTGGTACTACATAATGTGTTCAAAAATATTCAAAGTATTTAAATTAAAAACGCGTCATGAATACTTCGCATTATATGTGTGATTAGACACAAACAAGTACGGGTCTCTCATCTTCCCTCTTTTATTATATCTTGGACACTCGCACTCACAGGCCTGCCTATAGCTCTCCTACTCTATGTATAATAACTCTATGAACTTCCGAAACGAGGATCTTAAGGTGTACCTCGGCGGCAGCAGTGTTGGCTGCCAGCTCAGATGGGAGAATGCTTGGCTGGTCGAAAGGGAGATGGTTGAAAAAGTCTCCAGCCAAAATCATACATCAAGTGTTTAACAAATGATTACAGGAATGCTAATATCATAAAAATGAAATGTGTTTGACGTTGAAAATACCAACATTTCTGTTAAAACCAAATTGACATCAACAAAGCTGATACAAAGTTTTAGTCTGCTTTTTTATTTATGTACTAGCTGACCCGGTGAACTTCGTAGCACCTATGATCGAGATTATTTTATCGATCGATATTATTCTCGCTAAAACTCAAAAAGATTTGACCGATTTGTATATTTTACATTTCGATTAGTTATAATTAATCCTACTCAACCTTCCAGCATCAATTCGTTAAGATTAATACAACTGGCTATATCTAATATCGTTTCCGTTCTATTTATTATTAAATGAAACTTGTTTATAACTCCAATGAGATGAAATGTCTTCTAATCATATGACATTTAAATATTGCTAATTAAATATGCTTATTAATAAACTACGCTTTTGTTTCTTTTTGTGGTGGATAAATATATACTATTTTTATCCGACACTATTTTTAATCATCGGTATACACGACATCTCCTTTATATTTTCCCTGGGTCGTTGATTCGTTTACGTTGTTTATTACCCTTTTTTCAGCCAGTCTCGTTACATTGCATCGTCATATTAGTAGTATTGGTTGATACTGAGATTCTTTGTCATTTGCATTTGTTCCAGCGAAAATGGCCATATAACCACCTTTGTTTACTTATTTACATTTCTACTTTATTGTCTTCACGGAGTTAAAGTATTTCACATTAATGTGGCCCTCATAAGCCTTGTACTATATTCGAGAGTATGGCACAATCCAACTATTGCTTACATGAACATATTATCCTTTTAACTTCACTAGTATTATCTGCAACTGATCGCCTACATTGGGTATCCATCGTTACAACTTGGAACACTTACCGTGGATCATACAGGGTGAGTTATTGTTGAACACTCCGCAAGTTCCATTTATCATTTTTTAAATTATTATTACATGTAAATTTTGAACAACTGTTTCATCTGGGATTTCATATGAAATGAGAGTAAATTCTTAGCTAGGTACCCATGCATATATATTACTCGTTTTTCCCTCCCTGGTAGGAGACTGCTAGCGTAGCTTCAGAGACACGTTATAATATAGAACTTACTACTGTCCTAGACAGGCCAAGATCTTTTAGTAGGTTATAGATAAAAAAAAATATATCCCATGCGATGTAGCGTCTGTGGAAAGGTCACTTAACCCATTACATCCTTGTTGAGTGGAAAACAACACGGGAAGTGGCAGTGACCGGTTATAAGTCCGCACAGATAGGCGTAGGTGCGGGCGCCCGGGGGCATTCCCGACAGTGGTAGGGTCCATCGTCGGCCCATTGAAACGTTTCCGCCCGCTTTAATCCGGGCAGCCCCCGGCCAGTAGGATACGTGTCCGCCTTGGTGCCGTCTTGTTTCCTCTGGGTGAAGGGGTCACTAGCTACCAAACAGGTGAACGGTGTCGATTTGTCTCTCACCTGCCAATAAAAGAGTAACCATAAAGAATAACAATCACCAACCCATGCGCATTGGAACATGGAATGTCCGCACAGTGCAGACAGACTTTCCGACCGCCTGTGGAAGTTTAAATAGTGATCAACAACTTCGTAAAACATCCGTGGTAGACGCAGAACTATTAAGGCTAAATGTAAGCATCGCAGTACTACAAGAGACTAGGTTGGCAGATGAGGGTTCCTTACGTGAAACAGATTACTCATTTTTCTAGAAAGGCAAGGACTCCACTGAACACCGAGAATATGGGGTCGGCTTTGCAATTAGAAACGTCCTCTTGAATGCGGTGGAAGGGCCCAGTGGCATTTCAGAGCGTATCATGATATTACGCTTGAATACAAGGAGCGGCTTTGTTACTATTATTTCCGCCTATACACCAACGCTATCATCTTCGTCGGAGTTAAAAGACCACTTCTAAAGCAAGCTAGGTGAAACGGTACGGTGAGTGATTTCGGGTGATCGTTTGTTAATGCTAGGAGACTTCAACGCTCGCGTTGGGCAAGATAACAACTCGTGGCCGGACAGTCTTGGTGAACATGGCGTGGACAAGATGAATGATAACGGACAGCGTCTTTTAGAATTCAGCTCTCAGTTTCAGCTATGTCTCACCAACACTTGCTTTAAAGGGCAACATATGCGGAAAATTTCCTGGATGTACCCTCGATCAAAACACTGGCAATCCGAAACTGGCCCATTCCGAAATCACCACCTAGGATGTCAACAATCCAGCAAACATAGAGTGGCTACTGGTGAAGCGAGTTCTGACAGATGTGGCAGCTCAAGCTTTTGACTTTCGATCCAACTCTAACCAAGATTAGTTTAGTTTAAATATTGACCACCTCCCAGCCCTTGCTTAATGCTAAGCGTAAAGCAGCCCTGAAATACCACCTTGATCCATCTACACACACGCGCAACGAACTTTCTCGGGCAAAATCAGCACTACAGCGTAAAGCTCGGTACTACGCTAATATATACTGGACTGAAATCTGTAAAAGCATACAATGTTGCGCATCAACGGGGAATTCTGGCGGGATGTACGACTGCATTCGGAAGGTCATTAGGCCCATACCAAAGATATCTGCACCTCTCAGGGAGACTGATGGCACCGCTATAACTGATAGCGTCCATCAACTTCGACGTTGGTTCGAGCACTACAGTGAGCTGTATTCCCAACCGGTGAATATCTCACACGAGGTGTTGGGGATTTTATTCCTGAAATGCCTGTTTGAGAGCAATTCGACGAGGCACCTACGGTCGAAGAGTTCCAAGCAGCTATTAACCAGCTCAAGCGCGGTAAGAGCCCGGGGTCCGATGATATTATTTCCGAAATAGTTAAACTTCGATGTTTGGGTCCTACTCTGTTCAACTTCTTCTCAAAACTCTAAACCGATGCTAGTGTACCGCAGGATATGCGTGATACCAATATTATCAACAAGGGAAAGAACGATGGATGCTGTCTTGAAGCGAACTCAGGCATGCGATCCTGATATATGTAACACGCCTTAGACAGCTTTGTGATGTGCTCGAAAACTGTCTTGGAGTTCGCTCAGATATGTGGTCCTGGAACTGTGGTGTATACAGGGCCAAGCCAAGGGTTAATCAGTGATGCGTCGTAGTTTGTGGTACTTACACAGGACGAGTATTTTACGAATTCCATTTGTGGTTTGGATTGAGCATTCTTATGTGTGGACCGACTCACACACGCAAAGTTATGTCTCACGTAAGCGCGCGTAGATCTTTAACAAGTCGTGTAGGCGCTCCCCCGACGGAAGTTGCCATCTGTGATCGGTAATAATTTCAGTTTGTCTTAATAACCTATCTGTTACGGCTATTTCAAATTGCCGTTTTAACTACTTTCGATTATTATTACCTGATTCGATTATATTTAAAACAACTAGTAAGGCTATCTAACAACAATTTCCTACATCAATCGTGGCGACTGTAACAACTACCGCGGTATTTCCCTTCTTAGCATAGTGGGAAAAATACTTGGCAGAATTATCCTGACTAAACTTAAAAATTGGCACACCGTGTTTACTCGGAACCGCAATGCGGGTTCCGACCCCAGCGATCTACAACTGACATGATTTTACCCTCCGCCAACCCCAGGAAAAGTGCAGGGAACAACAATCTCCCTTGTGTATTGCTTTTGTAGACCTTAACAAAACCTTTGATACAGTAAGCAGGGGCTCTACTCGTTCTAAGAAAAACAGGTCCACCGATCCTTATATTCCTTATAAAATCCTTCCATTATGGCATGCAGAGCTCAGTTGTCTGCAACGAAGAGACTTCGGACCCCTTTTCTGTGGAGAGAGGAGTACGTCAGGCCTGCGTTATGGCAGCAGCAGTTTGCATGGAATACTGTTCGCACCTCTGGGATGGATCTGCTAAATACCTCATCGATGCCTTAGATAAGTTGCAAAGGCGGGCTGTCCGTATTGTAAATGATATAGCTATTACCAACACTTTAGAACCGCTTCAATTGCGCAGGGATATTGCCTCTCTAAGCGTGTTCTATCGCTTGTATCATGGTGAGTGTTCTGAAGAGCTCTTTGAACTCATCCTCTCCGCTCCTTTCCACAACAGAACCACACGGGCGGGGCTTCGGTGTCACAATTTCACGGTGACACCTATAACATCCAGAACCAAAAAGTTTGCCGACTCTTATCTTTGTCTCACCGTGAAATTGTGGAACCGTCTTCCTGTCAACGTGTTCCCTCCTTCCTATGATATTGGGTCCTTCAAAAGAGGCGTGAAGAGTTACCCAAGCAGGCCAGCATGACAGCCACGACTGGCAGTGTATTCTGTTCGCTGTCAGTCGCCGCTGATATGGATTGTACTGTACTTACCATCAGGTCCAGTGTAGTCACTTTGGTGTGCACCACAAAAAAAAAAACAAAAAAAAATATTCGACATATTGTTTTCCGTCCTTCTGAAAGTAGCTTTTGGAGAGAGCGTTCAAAGTGTACACCTACACACTAAAGAAGGCGGTAAACTGTACAATATATCTCTGCTTAAATCTAAACGCCACCGCAAAGACTATTTTATTGACAGCCTTTTATTTGCTGATCACGCAGCTTTTGTTTCCTGTTCCCCTGAAGAACTCAAAAATATCGTGAACAAATTTGCGGCAAATTTGCAATGTTTAGTATGTCCATTAACGCAAAAAATGGCTGCGTCTGTGGCTCTCGTATCGGCTTATTTAGTTACGGGCACAGATGTAACAGAATGGACGCTACATAAAAAAAGTCACCTCTTGTAGATGCAGATGGCCAATGATGCGATTTTGCTGGTATAGCTCTCGCTCCCACTTCGACCACGTATAACAAAACTGCCATAGCCATTCCTGTTCAGGTTATTTAGTAGCTCGTAGTACTTACTTTATATTTATTTTATAATGTGGTATTTTGGTATATTTGTTTTCCATGGTACAATTAGCTCAGTTAATGGAATTAATTTCATCTGGCCATATTTTGTCAACTAACCACAATAAAATGTGCGCATGCGGAAGACCACATTTTTACTAAGTAATAGAGTTCTTATTTCCAACAAAATCCAATACAAAGTCCAGACAATGTCAGTAAATTTAAATGTTCTGTGGAATAGTTAACTACGCCATTCTAGTTTTGTCGCATAGAGATAGACATTTAAGTTTTCGCCGCCACCATTGCTCGTACTTTCTGAACTGTGGCGCTTACTTACCTTGTTATGAAATTGTTTTTGACAATATGTGTTGCGCTAAACGACGTCGTTTGGCCACAACTGTTTTATTTTTTAATGTTGGCCAAGAAAGGGTTAGAATTTCTTGACGAAAACGACGACGTCAAGAAAAGATGCTGTCCGTTATCATTCATCTTGCCCACGCCATGTTCATCAAGACTGTCCGGCCACGAGTTGTTATCTTGCCCAACGCGAGCGTTGAAGTCTCCTAGCATTAACAAACGGTCACCCGAACGCACTCCCCGTACCCTTTCACCTAGCTTGCTGTAGAAGTGGTATTTTACCTCCGACGAAGATGATAGCGTTGGTGTATAGGCGGAAATAATAGTAACAAAGCCGCTCCTTGTATTCAAGCGTAACATCATGATACGCTCTGAAATGCCTCTGGGCCCTTCCACCGCATTCAAGAGGTCGTTTCTAATTGCAAAGCCGACCCCATATTCTCGGTGTTCAGTAGAGTCCTTGCCTTTCTAGAAAAATGAGTAATTTGTTTCACGTAAGGAACCCTCATCTGCCAACCTAGTCTCTTGTAGTGCTGCGATGCTTACATTTAGACTTAATAGTTCTGCGTCTACAACGGATGTTTTACGAAGTCGTTGGTCACTATTTAAACTTCCACAGGCGGGCGGAAAGTCTGTCTGCATTGTGCAGACATTCCATGTTCCAATGCGCATGGGTTGGTGATTGTTATTCTTTATGGTTACTCTTTTATTGGCAGGTGAGATACAAATCGACATCGTCCAAACAAGACGGCACCAAGGCGGACACGTATCCTACTGGCCGGGGGCTGCCCGGATTAAAGCGGGCGGTAACGTTTTAATGGGCTGACGATGGACCCTACCACTGTCGGGAATGACCCCTGGTGCCCGCACCTACGCCTATCTGTGCGGACTTATAACCGGTCACTGCCACTCGCCGTGTTGTTTTCCACTCAACAAGGCTGTAATGGGTTAAGTGACCTCTCCACAGACGCTACATCGCATGGGATATATTTATTTTTATCTATAACAATGTTGAACATTGATTTTGTCACGAATTTCGACAAATGAGCGAACATTATTTTTTTAAAGTTCTATATATTATTAAAAAATGCAAAACTTAGGCCAAAACTGAAATAAAAAACCTTACCCGATATTTTAGAGACACATTATTTATTTTGGGGCCTACAGACATTTTGTTACGTATTCAATTACAGAACAAAACGATAATAAATTTTGCATACTACGTTAGCTCCCGACAGTACATAATTTTATTGGTTTTTCGTTTTAACTACTATTTACAACCAAGTAAACGAAATCGCAGGCACATCTAGTATAGGTACCAGTGGTGAAGGGTGGGAATTTAAAAAAGGGAAGCCGGAGCAAAAAAGTTTTTACCTATCATAATATCAGCCTTTCACCACCGTCATCGATGTTTCTATGGCGATTAAAGACCCATAAACCTAATAAAACAAAGCATTTTATTTGATTTACAACTGACAGTCTACCAAGTTATTTTTATCATAAAGAAATTTATAGAAATGTTTAACAAATCCGTCCGGCCTCTCTATTAACGGCAAAGCGCGGCTTAATTGGATTACATGATTTTTATTTTCAAAAAGAAATCTGTTAAACAACATTCTTTGTGAATTAATGCCATATCTTATGTTGACTTACAGAACTAAATAAAAATTAGCGTTAACTTACACTTATTAGTTATTGATTGAATCCCAATTGATTATATCACAATAAAAAAAAATCACAAAACTATAAATTCGATTAGATTGGTGGCTCCTTAGATGAGAGCGAGACAGAATTTGTTCGCTATCTAGGAAAACGAAAGAGATGGAATGTTACGCGACAAGCGGGAGACAAGCCGGGCTTATAACTGCGAACTTCATTTGATACATTTGAGTTTGAACACTATGTAGTAGGTATGACAATCGAAAATACCTAATTACCTTTGACCTACATATGGCATTAAGTACTTACACATTATAAATATAATATTCTGTGGTACATACGTTATGTGCCAATTCCTAGAGGGAACTCGAATGGAATCGGTTTGTATGGGCTCTTCACCACTGATAGGTACAATAAATTAAAACAAAACGCGTTATTTTTGGCCTTCCTCATTACATAGATACGTATTAAAACGTGGATTTCCACGTCTAACAAGTATTTGTTTGTTGCATTTGAAGGAATATGAGTGTACTCTACTCATTCATCAAATCTGTGTGTCTTTGATAATTGGAGAGAATCTGCCTATGTGAACTTTTGTTTATTTTAGACGGTTAGTTTGTCTATTAAAACTGTATCTCTCTTCGAATTATTCCTACTTTTAAATGAATAAAAATGAAGGGGCATTTTTTGTCATAACAACAATTAACTTTAATGTATTTTAACCTTTGAAAACCAATTATATAGTTTTAAAAACTACCGTTACCAAACGGTTTATTCTAATTAATCGTTTTAGTTTGTTATTCCTTATAAGATAGTTCGTTGTTTTACGCTGTAATATTTGTTTTGTTGTGATTAAATATAGTTATTAACAAGTCCCAGATAATATTTCACATAGTAGAAATTCAACGCCGATCAGTGAAATAGTCATTTACAGAATGGATCGTGGAGTTCTTAGAATAGCAGCTATAACATGTCCTTATAACATCAGCTATCTGTCTGTGAAAGTCGCTTCCAAAACGGTCCAACCGTTGCGGAGCTTAACCAAAACAGAACCAGAACAGATAGACAAACTTTAAAAATTGTGATTTTCCTTTGTGTACTTATATAGTTTTTATATGCATAAATTCCCTACAAAGTTAGCAAAACTGATATGTACAATAACATAATTTCAGAATGAAAAATTAACGCAGTAATGCAGATAATTACAAACAAATTACGAATATGACACGACCTTTCTTTTTGCTCGGCTTCTAAGGGTCTGAGTGTGTTATTAATTAGTCTGTAATTGGCCTGTTAAATGCAAAAGAATGTATCAAATCCAACAGGTAATCCTATCTAATAAAGTGTGTTCAAACAAACTCTTCAGCTTTATTATGTCTGTATAGCTGAAATAATCCTAGAAGTTTAATTCCTAAGTTTTTTAATGCACTTTAATGTAAAAGTTTAATGTTTAATGCAAACTTACTTTAATGTAAACTTAGTAGTATTTACTTTCAGTTAAAGTAGTTACCTCGCTGCAACCATCGCGTCGAAGTACTGTGGGTTCTAGTTCCGCACAGGACAATTATTTGTGGATGACATAAATAATTGTTCTGAGTTTTGTTGCTACTTTGTGTTGCTTAACTGTGGACATAAAGTTCTTCACACTTAAAATTGACGAAATTGTCAACATAAGCAATTGCCATCCTAATAAAAGGAGAAAATTTATACTTAAACCGTTCTCACATTTCAAAAGAAGTATAACTTCTAATAAAGTCGTCTACCCACTTAGGTAACATTTATGGACTTTTTTATACTTTATAGGTTTAGCGTTATGGCTGTAATCTCACCTGATCTTAAGTGACGATACGGCCTAAGTTGGTGGATACGGTACACCTGTGGAGAGTCTGGCTACCTAGTGCAACTGCCGGAACACACCTATTGGTATTTGGCGGCAGATATTCAACTTGAGGGTGGTAGCTAGCCAGGCGGGCATTACAGAAAGCCCTACCACCATGCTATGGTTTCCTCACGATGTTTCCCTTAACCGAAAGCTCAAGCTCATTGTAGGTGGATTCGAACTTACGTCCCTTGACGCGAAGTTGTACACACTACCACTGAGCTATCATCGCTTCAGAAGCACGCTGGACACGCTAAGCCTAGTGGAGGTACAGACTCTCAAGTGCAACTTTTATTGTTACCTATCGATATCGGCACCAAATACAACATTGACGTTATTCTAACATCTTTAATCCTTATCTCCCACCCCATCGTCATTTGACATAGGTATAGTTGTACCAAAATAAACGTCTTAACTATATTCAAAAAGAAATATTTTGCAAAGTGAGGAATTTGGCAAATTCGCTATCAGTTTTATAGTGAAACTGTCCTTGTACACTCGCTGCTACCTGTATCAGTAAAAATGATTTTTTTTAAACGTGCTGTCCTCTAACTCTATATCAGAAATGATGATTAGTAAAATTGTTGAGGTCTATTTGATTAATATAAACCATTTGATGAATAATATTTTTATTTACAGCTATAATTATATTGTATGGTGTAAAATTGGTCTAGTAGTTTAAAGGATGACCTTGTTGCTGTTACCGCACTGATTGTTGTGGGTTCTAATCCCACACAAGACTATTATGTGTGTGATGCACAAATGAGTATTGTGAGTCTGGGTGTTACTTTATGTCTATTACTTGTATGTTTTTGTAAATTCCGCTACAACACCTAGCTAAATTTCAAGTGCGGGGATTATTTTCATAATAAAATATTAAATAGATGTTATGTACCGAGATGTAAGGGGACATTGAATCTTACATTGCTGGTATGCTTTACATAAAATATCCATGAACGCTTTAAAAAACAGTATGTTGACCTTAACAGGTTATAACCGAATAGTAGTAATAAAAATAATATAGTAATCCATAAAAATATTATGGATTACTAAATTAGGTTTTTTTCTTATTTCATGTTTCGAAACATGGCAATAACTGGCCGTGACGCTAGTTACTCACGGGTAAGTTATTTCAGGTAAACACTATGAAAGTAAAAATATTTCAGAACAAACACCTTATCGTATTACGTTTTTTTGTGTTTTTTTTTGTTTGATAATAAAATCTTCTTAATGAAGAATCAATGAACGTGTCAAAACTATGCTAGATAAGAAAGATCACTACCATCAAATACGTGTTGATAAATTTCTTAGAGTAATACTCTTGGTATTTCACGTTGGATCCGGCAGTATACCGAACTACCAAAATGCTCACAGGTTACCATGACAGCGACGGCACACAATGGACTGCTAATCTCTCGGTGGTCGCCACGGGTGTTGGTGTCAGGTACTCTGTTCCATCACTTTGGCGTGTATAAAAACAGTTGCATATATATGACTGTTGTTAACTTTACTTTTTCATAGCTATTTCAACTATTCAGAAGCTATGGTAGCTCCGTTGGTAATGTATACGCACGCCGCGTCAAGTGACTTCGATTCGAATTTACCTACAATGAGCTTGAGATTTCTGTGAAGAAAAACATCGTGACGAATCGCTTGGCTAGCTACCACTCTTTTTTATAACACGGTGTTTCAGATCCTATTCTTTAAGGAGTTCCTCATCGCAACACGTAAACATATTACCCCTGCTCAGGTCAAAGGCGAGAGGTACATGTAGCAAGACCCGTCGGATGATAAGCACCGGACAGTACCCACTAAAACATATCACGGCGACACTGCAAACTCCCGTGTTGCCAAAGACTAGGGACAGCTGTTGCACTTTTTGCAGTCAGGCTGGCTACTACCGTCAAGTTGAAAATCTGCCGCCAAATACCTATAGGTGTGTTTCGACAGTTGTACTTGAAAGCCAACCCCTCCATTAGGCTTAGCGTATCTACCATTTTGAGCTATATTGTAATTTAAACAATAAAAAAAAACTATATCAACTGTTAACAGATCAACAAGCATATTTTTTATTATTATGGCATGTACCTAAGCAGGCAATTTTGCGATGTCAAGTGAGACGGACTTTATAAAAACAACGAACACAAGGAAACAATCTAATTCCGAAAAATTATTTGTGAATTACAAAAAAAAAATATCCTGCGCGGTATTCTATAATCGACTATTAATAACTATTTTTGTTATAATAGGACAACTATCAGCTGTCAGTTAATTCCATGTTTTCTATTACTAGTTTATTTTAGTATTTTGAATTATATTTCTTATTCTATTAATTAAATAATAGCTTCATCTTAAAAAACATTTATACATTCAGAAAATTCATTCATTCTTTTATGATTGTACATATTTATGAATGAACGCTGTTTGTCGTGTATAAGTGGAATGTATTCTAGAAAGGTCCAGGAGATCATACGCATGAGTCGACGGTGAGTGACCCGGAGCGACCGTCCCAACAGTGCGGTGCTTAGCCTCAACTACTCACGTTTTCCCATTCCGTATAATTTTATCGACCACTATTTTTCTACTATTCTGATTGTAGAATAGCACGTGACAGAATAATTGCAACTTAAATTATCTGAAATTTAAAACACTAGACAACATTATAATTGTTAATACGGTCATTTGATTGTTATTCTCATTTCAAATGGGTTATTTGTAATTGTAAGTACGGTTCTTATGAATTTAGGTAATTGATAGGCTTTTCACTGACGTATTAGATTTAAAATGATTAAATAGAACATTTACGTACACTTACAATCTGTAGTTCGTGACAGATATTTCTATTAATAAATGTTTTATTTTGTTGTAGATTTTACATGCGGCCTCTCTCGCGTTAATATCGATTTTGTCAAATAAATTGAATAACGCAATAAAAAGTTCATACAAAGTTTATCCCTATATTTACCGCACTTCCAATAAAGATTTCGCGAGAAAAAGTAGCCTATCTCCGTCTCCTGGGTCCCATCTATCTCTGTACCAAAATGCATCACAATCGATTGAGCGCTTCAGGCGTGACAGCGTAACAAACAAACTCACTTTCGTATTTATAATATTATGATAAATGATGATGACGTAGGTACATGTTTTTTCATATTACAAGTAATTGTCTATATCTAGTCTGGTATCTAAAATCGGAAGCATAATTACTTCGAAAATCAAATTTATATTAATTCCTATTGATTTTATTTTATGAACTGGACATGCTATATCATAATGATATACCTACTGTAAATTGATAAAAATATATTTCATATTAATTGCTAAACTATTTTGACGAAGTATATAATATTATTATATATCATGATATTCCATATATAATTTTCAATTGTCATAATAAAAAAAGATTCTCGTTTATATAAAAATTTAGGTCACTCACATTACTGCCTAATTAATATACGCTAGGATAGGCGCAGTCACATGCAAGTGTCTATAAAAATCTATTATAATTCTGGAATGTAGAAGCGTTACTGATCACGAGAGATACTAATTTACCTGAGTCCTACTGAACTATTTGTTTATGCTAGTCTGGTTGATAACAAGCGCATCTGGTAAATAATGAAGTCGTTACTAGTAATTTCAAAAGAACTGCTTCGATTGGACATGTCATATGTCATTTTGACATTTGGACATTTGCCTAACACAGCGTTTCTTATCGGATCTATCAAAGTGAGTGTTCTGAGGTGCTGTTCAGCGTACTTATCTAGTCTCTCTATTACAACATAAGTACTCGCTCTGAGATCTGGAAACATAGTTTTACGGTATCTTTATGTTCATACAAACCCAGAAGTTTGCTATATTATATCTTTTTTTTCTTACGGATTATGTAAGAGATGATGATGATGAGAGATGGTGAAGAGGAAATAGGTTCCACTTTTCTAACTCGAATACAAAGTTCTTCATATAATACGTTATCAACTTATGAAATGATTGGCATAGGAACGAGGATTGGTGATGGTTTATAGATCTCACAGTTATTATCGTTGGTTTTGGATTGCACTGTGCGTGCCGTTACTAAACGTAATGATTAAAAAAAAATCGCTTTGGCCTGTGCATCTAACAGGCTTAACCCACTTCCAAGCTTGTACTGGTTCCTGTTTAATTGATAAATAAAAATGTTATATTGATTGTTAAATTAATAAATTGTTTACATTGGTTCAAAAAAAGTAGATAATATGCTGTGGATAAAGGATTTTATTCTTATATATAGGTAACTTATGCGAAAGTCGTGTCTAGTATTAAAAATAAATTCACAAGATCGCGCGACTGAATAATAGGTTTTTCAAGTCTTCAGAGTTCAAACAACGCTTTAATAGGATTGTGATTTTATTGTTAAAACTACCTAATGCAGGTCTTTGTTGCTACAAAGGCAACTAGGCATGGTTCTAGATATTTATAATCCACTTTACTTTTCTTAATAACCAAGCACACATCATTCATAGTTATTATAATTTTACTGAATTTTGACATTAATAACATAAGTTTATAAATAAAAAACTGACTGATACAGATTAAGATCCCAAAAAATTATGTGCACTTTGTTATCTACAATGTCACCCACGTAGAAGTGACCGTTTGAAAAATTATGAAAATATAGTTAAAATTATCGAGCAAAATGGCTCAAATAGGGGGTCTATCTCTTATAGTTTTTTTTAAAGTGAAGACTTGAAGTGATGTGAAGTGAAGTAACTTTTTTGAGAAAATAAATCCTCCTCTTGCATAATTTATGTGATATCTTAGAAAATAAGTTGCACATCCTATTGTTTTTATGTTTAGTCGAAAGCTACTGAGTTTATCTACAATAACAGTAATAATTTAATTGATTTCTAATGCAATTTTTTAAGGGAGAAATTCTAAAATATTCTCTACAAGAAAAGTGTGTGTTTTTGACTAAAACTAAAAAAATAACTACTTACTAAATTATTGAGGGTATTTTAATTTTTTATTGTAAATCTACAGGATATGTCTACATAATCATAAAACATTACTAATGATTTCTTAGGTTTACGCGAATATTATTCATTGAAATAAAACTAATTTAAACGGATTTTATCGCGGTTATTTATTAAATTTTGATCCCGACGTTTCGAAAGATTTTCAGCCTTCGTGGTCACAGTAACATAAACTTTTCTGGACAACCTACACCTCAGTCCGCCCCGTGACCACGAAGGCTGAAAAGCTTTCGAAACGTCGGGATCAAAATTTAATAAATAACCGCGATAAAATCCGTTTAAATTAGTTTTATTTCAATTACTAATACCTATCTGTAAAAACCTTGGTGTAATGAGTGTCCAAAAAGACGACAAAAGTACAATTGTTTTAAAACATGAGTTTTTAAAGATGGTTTAAGTTAGAAGTGTAAAGATTATTCAATTTCAATTTTATCACCAATAATGCTTTAAGTCTACCATTGAAGAAAGAAAAAGAAATGCATATTCGCTTAACCATACAAATTTATTATCCTTTGTTTTACAAAAAAATTTTTTACACATTACTGTTTGTGTATGTGGTTATTTATTGACCAAACACTTTAATGTATGTCATTTTCAAAATGATCGCCATTTGCTTGCAGACATGTTAACGCCCTAAAGCTAACACTTTATGTTGTTCTCTGCACATCTGCTAAATTTTCTTTGTTTTCTGCAGCTGCACTGAAAATTCTCTGGGGTAAGTACTCGCGGCTTGGTATTTTTTCCTCTGGGTAAACTTTTTGCTTTATGTACCCCCAGAAATAAAAATCTACGAGTGTTAGGACAGGGGCTCGAGGTGGCCAAGGTACAGGGTGGCCTCTTCCGATCCATTGCGGATAGTTTAAATTAAGGTATTCCCTAACTGTTCGTGTACAGGTAAATTATTCTGTAGAAAACGTGAAATTGAATAATCGTTACACTTCTTAACCTAAAGCATATTTAAAAACTCATGTTTTAAAGCAATTATACTTTTGTCGTCTTTTTGGACACTCATTATCCCAAGGTTTTTAAAGATAGGTATAAGTAATGCTTTATGATTATGTAGACAATCTCCTGCAGATTTACAATAAAAACTCAAATAGCCTCAACAATGAGTGTTTTATATTTTATTTTAGTAGTTTAAAAAAAAACACTTATTTGTAGATAATTTTTCAAACTTTGACATTAAAAAAATTGCATTAGACATCAATTAAATTATTACTGTCATGGTAGATAAGCTCGGTAGCTTTCGATTAAAAATAAAAACAAGAAGATGTGCCGCTTTTTTTCCAAGATCTCGCATAAATAATTCAAGATGTGGATTTTTTTTTTCAAAAAAGCAAAAATCAATAAAAAAAACTATAAGTGGTAGACCCCCTTTTTGAGACATTTTCCTCGATAATTTTAAGTCTATTTTAATAATTTTTCAAGCGGTCACTTCTCCGTGGGTGACATTGTATACAAAATTATAAGCATATCGTCCGATGGGTGACGCAGCGCCCGCGCCGGCGTCCGCGCCGGCGTCCGCGCCGGCGTCCGCGTGCCCGGTCTATGGTTTGTTAAACCCGAATCATGTATCTAAAACACCAGAGATATACCCCTAAACGACCCTGCTGGTTTATTTGTATTCTTATCAATCTTGTATTTGAAATTTTAATGGAATTAATGTAAAATGTATTAACACTCAAACATTAAATATTCTATGTTATTACCATCTTTTCCAATAATAATTTTTGAACAGGCCAATAATGATTGCAAATATTTTGTGATTTTAAGTAATCTTTCGTTTTATGAAAGTCTATAAATAGTTGGTAAATGAAAGAGTCATTACTATGTCAGATTAGCTAATTTGATCGTATCCTAATGGCAATATAATAATAATTATATAAAAAAATACTAGCCGCTTTCTGCCCGATTCTCTGAGTGATAGAAAAATTACCTATGCCTTATCCTAGGATACCATCAACTTGGCGGGTTGCAGGACCCGCCTCTTATTGCACTAGTCCGGCCGTCTGACGGGACAGCACGCCAGGCTGCCCGGACGGGGCCTGGCTTATGGGTCGGTCGCTTGGCGACACGGCGTTTTAGGATAAAATTATTCTATATTTAATCTGTATATTATCATCGAGGTCAATTGGTCAAAATATATATACCAGAGTCAGAGTGGTACGTGTAGAATAGGATAAAGAGCAAGACAAAAATCCAAAATAAAATATTGTACGTATCTACTCCGACATCATATATATCATTCCGATTATATTACAAAATACCCAGTTACCCTTTGATTATGTATACTATGTATAATAATCATACTTATCTTAAAATACGTGAAGCCGGTATGTATTTTTCAAATATTTACAGATTCGAGAGACAAATATACACTTGTATATATTCAGTGTAATCTTCAAAAAAAGCTTATATTTTAGCTATCGAACAAAGAAAATTATATCAAAATCCGTTAAGAGGTTCATTTAATACAAATTTTTAACTTTTATCTCCTATACCGCAGGAACCATATCGTTTTATGGAATGAAACGTTTCCAGAATGTATAATATGGATAATATTAACTACCACCCTACCGAATTTCATTGTAATCTATCTAGTAGTTACAGAGTGATGCGCGTGCAAGGAAACAGACAGATAGACATAAATTCTAATAAACACATTTTTGGTCTCTGTGTCGATAACAAAGTAGACTCCAATTGTAATAAAAAAAAGGATGTACAGATTTTATTTTAAATCAGAGTCTTGTTCATTATGTCTCGTAGTATGAGAGTAGTAAATAATATTATGATCACTACAAATAAAAAAACTAGATTCAGAACAATACAACTAGAACAATAAGCTGGACTTTTCTTACCTACTTAATAAGAATTTGTCTTTTCCTAGGTTTATTTTACAAAAAAAACTATAATATAATAAAACATTTCTAATATCTATTTTATGCTGTCTTTTACTATCATAACAAATTGAATGCACTGTATCTGTTGGTAATCGATATAAGCGATTCACCAGAGGTGATCATTATTATACCGTCCTGCAAGGATCGCAAATGGATACATTGGCTGATATCAACCGACAGACCATAAGAAAGTCATTGAGACGGGTTCGGATTCCATGATATGTCTAAGTATTGTTTACGATGTAGCCGGACACAACTGTCATGCGGGCCATGCCTTAACACCCTGCTATGTTCTATTCTATTTTTCAATGTATTTCATATACCGTGATACAGTCATTAAAATTAAGACCATAAGTTTATGCTAAAGGAAATAATTTTATATAATTTATTTTTCATGTAGGTATTTCTTATTCTTAAAAGACATAATTATTTCTTACGATATAAAAATATGTTGTGTTAGATTAAATCACTCAAACGCGATATTTCAGTTGTAATATTTAGAAAGAAGACGAAATGATATGTACATCAATAATAAACTTCGAAGAGTCACGTGGCTTTTGCTACTTTTTGAGAAAGTTGATACTAGAAATCAAAGTCACTCGCTTGAAAAACGTGTTTCAAGCATAAATTATGATAATTTTGATCGTTTTGCGCACAAAGTTCTAGATTACTAATATTTTTTCATCACTTATGAGTTTGAGTAACGTATATAAATTGCCGATGAGACTTTTTGTAAGTAATTAATGTTTTGTTATATGAAACACTAAATTTTTTTTAAAATAAAATGTTGTCTACTGATTAATTATATTTAGGTGTAACACGCATTCTATCGTCTATTTTATAGAGCGACTTTAATCCAAATAAAGCCAATAACTTTAGAATTAATTTGTCCGCGACTGCGTTAGCGTTGAAGTTTTGTTACTTTTTTTAATACAGCTTTGCTTCTATTGATAGAGACCAGATGTTAAATAGCCTAAAGCCTTCGCCAATAATTGCTCTATCAAATACAAAAAGAATTTTTGATATCCGACTAGTAGTTATGATGATTAATGCGCTCAAATAAACAAAAAACTTTTCGCTTTATAATGTCAATATAGACTACAGAATAAAAAGCCACTTAAAAGTATTTATAATCTATGAGAAAGTAATATAAATAAAAAAAATTGAGCACACGTAATATAGAGTACATACGTACATATAGAGAGTTATATCTTAGTATATAAAACTCTTGTGTAAGTTTCTTAATTATCTTCTGACTTATAAACGAGTTCACTAAAGTAAAATGTATAAAATATATTTATTTTATTGAGATGCTGGTTCATAGCTGTTCCATGATATGATAGATGGCGCCCTGGCCAAGTTCAGCCGTAAGAATCAGAAAAAAGTATGCCAGGCCGGCTAATATAAATTATACATATATCATATTTATCCTTTGCTTAAAAACAGGCACCTAAGGAAGTTAACGTATTAGAGGCGATTTCAGTTAATTACAATGAATTAAATTGTTTGACGTAATCTGTATGATAAAAATTGTGTAAATAAATGGGAACACCGGAGGATGAGGAAAAGATAAAAGAAGGAAAACAAAAAACACCTCAAGTAAAAAAAGTAAATAAAGAACACCTGAAGGAAAAGTTAACAACACACGCACTACTACTCAAACAGCACACTGAAGAGCGGACAGCTCTCTAGAAGACTCTGGAAATAACAACAGAAAGAGAAGGAAGGGTCTTGGCAGAGATAGGGGAGTTAAGAACTACTACTCTAGAGATAGGAGGGAGAAACTGTACACTTGCGTCGCAGCGACTTCTGCAAACGCAACAATAATACGCCCCCAATTGCGCCCCGACACACAACTTAGCCCAAGTTACGCTGTAATTGTGAAATGCGACACCATCAAGGAAGAGGGAAGTGATCTGACAAAGAGAGTTAATATGGCTCTGAAAGCAAAGGAAACGGGGATTGTGATTTACAGTGTAAGAATAATAAGAGACAATAGAATAGTAGTAAAGTGTAACAATAAGGAAGAGCTAGAAAAAACGCCAAAATAGCTGAAAAACGATAGAGAGCTGGAACTTTCATCACTGCGGAGGCCCTCACATGCAAACAGAGTGCCCTGACAGAACTGCGGGACTTCAGCGGTCCTGCGTTAATTGTCAAAGAGCCAAAAATGCCGATGACCGACATGCAGTTATAGCAATGAATGTCCTGTCCGTAGAAAATTCGACGTCCTGGCCAGGTAAACGAAGACGTATTGCTGAGAGCGTCTGCTGTGCAATACGCTACAAGGATAAATTAAGATATGATAGCCTTTTGATGGAAGGACTTCCCTGTCAACAAGACGGAGATGACTCTGCTAAGAAGAAAAGTGTAGGGCGGCCGGTAGAAGTGTCTTGCCTAGAAAGTCAGACGATCGGTTACCTAGAACACTAACTGACCAAGACATGAACTGGATCATGATAACTATGAACCCAGACTCATGAAAAACAGAGAACAGAAGTGTATAGGAGCAAATACAAGACGCTTAAGGCAAAGACAAAGAACGATTACAAGTTGACTATCATTGTGATAAGAAACTGTAACCAGACTTAAAGTACACTGAAGCCCGTTAGCCACAAAATATGGGATAATAGGATATAAAGGAAAGAACGCATAAACCCAACCACATTGCAAATTTAAATCCAAGAAAAAAAAAAACAACAACAACGGCAATTAAACAATAAAATTCGATAAAACATAAAACAAGGCACATATTACAAAGAGTATAACTTTCCCCTATAATAATTATAACTGATAGTATATACAAACCTCGTCTAAACAAGATATATTAAGATTAAAAAATAAATAGCACAAATATAAATTGGAAAAAATATATACAGCTGTGAAAATAATTAAGCAAACAGATAGCCGAAAATAATACGAAAAGTATAAAAATAAATGCAGAATCATCATTTCTGACCTAGAGTTAAAGGACAGCACGAAAACTAAAAAAAACTTCTTGCATTTACTCTTCGACGTCGCTAGAATGGCGAGGGCGAACATTGTCATTCATAAAAATGGAAACTTTCACAAGAACAGCCAATGTCGGCTATGCTTGTGGAATTAGAACTTCTGGTTTGTTCCAGTATGTATTGAATGTTCTATTTTCTATGAAAACTAACTGCGTACGCGCCGTCGCATCAATTGCTGGCCAAAACATAACGGAGCATCTGCCATATAAAGTGATTTTTTCGAAACACACTTCTGCATAGCGTTCCCGTTGTCTTCGCAGCACTCCGCTGGTGTTGGTCCGCTCTGCACAAAGAGGTTCTAACTTCATCTGAAAACAATACTTTGTTCCAGTCTGGCAGAGTCCATGAAGTACAGTTTCTAGAAAATTAAAGACGAGCAACACGGTATTCACGAAGTTATTTAGGGCCAGGCGGTAAAGGCTGATATTGGGAGCCAAAAGTTTCCTTTTGACCGTCCATAAGCTAACTCCACACCTATTCTTTATTCAAAGCTCTTCTTTACGTACACATTTGACGCCTTATGATTTTGCAACGCCTGAATCACCAAAAACCGGTTATGTCGTTTTCATTCTGAGCTTGGTTTTCTTTTGACCGAACTGGTGTCTTGATATCGTTACCAAACCCTCTGGATAGTTGAATGATTCACCTTAGCCGCTGAGACATATAAGTTTGCGAACAACTTTCTTTTAATTAGGCCTATAATTTTACCGGTACTTATCGCTTTATCAGTCATATCAAAAAGTGTTATTTAGAGTAAAAAGAAAGATTAAATTGTTTAATTTTCAGAAAATATCCAAATAGTTTAAAAATTTTAGTAATTAGCAAAAAACAGCTTCAGCATTTTGCGCTATTAGTAAAACCATTTTACAATAATAAATACTTTTCCCTGTTAATAGGAAGATTTAAATTTAGAACGTAAGAAATCATGCCAGGGTGCGTCAAATATTATACATCGTCAAATTAATAAAACCTCTTTCTTGTAATACTCATTGAATTAGAGAAAAAATTCTATAGTGCATTTTTTTTCAAAAGGGTTTATTTTGTTAAATTTTGTCAGGTATACTTGTTGCCTAGGAAAATAGGTAATAATCAAGGATGATGGTGAAACCATACATTAATTGAAATTTAACTATCTCATTTTTTGTTATAGTAATATGGCATTGTGACGACACTGTGGCTTATGATAAGCATAGTATAATTTAAAAAAGCATCAGCGACCACTGAGAGCTAGGTAATTTATTCGACGGTTATCCTTGACGTACGAGGCTTCTATTAAGCTATCGGCATCAAGATACGCGTTGGCTGATTCCAGATCGCAACACGAGAAGCGTGGGCTTATTATAAGTGTAATACTTGTTTGCTATGGAGGTTGCAATCGAATCAGGCAAAAATGTTACCAGCAAACTAAATAGTTATGATGCTATAAAGGATTTCGTAATTGTATTGTGGTCAAATCTGTAGTTTATTGTTATAGGTTGACAGATTGTACCGCTGCACTAATTTTTTATTTTTTATTATATGTATTTAGCCATTTTTTAATATTGATGTTGCAAGTAAAATGTGTAGGAGAACAAAGGCAATATTGTTAAACTATAATCATCATAATACTTTATTTCCAGTATTTATGTATTACTATGTGAACTCAGTATGCTACGTATGGGTAGTTAGTGTAAAATGTGATCGCCTACATAACAAATTTCATATATACAAGGTATTTCGAGTCAGATAAGCATGCCGAAGTCAGGCGATGCCGCCGTTCCCAGAGGTCAGTATTGACGTCAATAGAGTCACGTGACCACAATGCAATACTGCTATGATATCCACAACTACGGGTATGTATTTAGAGTATTTTATTTAAGGGGGCAATAATTCTATAATTAAAAAATTGTATTTTATTATATATTAGTTATAAGTTTAAAATCGCGTGTTCCCCAAAATAGTAATGGTTACGAATTCAATGTGTATGATGTGATACATTAGAGTTAAATTCTAAATTGTATGTATGAAATACATATATATTTGCTTATGTTATTTCCATTGTCATAATACATTGTCTGAATCTAATGTTCGAAGTTTAGTATTCAATGGAATTGGTAGGTATATCTTTAATTAAAACATTGTTAATTGTATTTCTATTTAATTTATAGATTTAATGTTTTCTTATAATCTTACCTGATGTTATGTGACGATGCTGAGTATATTGGTAACTATATTTACAATTGTGTGGTATTAAAAGAATTACAGAAAACTGTTTTCGTTGTAAATCTTTATTGGTTTTGCTCAATGTATTCATAAGCTGATTTTGTTACTATCAAAATACTACAAGCATTTATCTATTTTAAAATATAATATAAATATGTTTTTCAGTATTTGATACTGACTGTTTTTATTCGATCCGTAGCTATATGAAATATAGGAAAATAAAAAGTCGTAATAAATAATCTGTCACTGTTATTTTATTAGAAACGTTAATTTTTGAATCTGATACTGTAGTTTTTTAACTAATTTCTTTGAATCGTAATAAAATAACTTAACGGGAACAAAAATTAATGTAGGTGTTAAGTAAATTATGTTTATGTATAATTTAATCATGGAAAGGGAACAACATAAAACTTGTATTTACTAATTATTCTAGTTCGTCATAATAATTAGCAATAAGATGTGCTCTGGTTTGTAAAATTATTACGATTACTCCTTCATACATTTTAAAAGCAACACGATACTATAGAAAATCAATACTACAGTTTCTATAAGGCGCTTTTCTGCAGTTGCGATTTTCTTACGGCCATTTTAAATAAATAAACACATAAGTGTCATAAGAATTACTTTTGTAGCATAAAAGGATTCGAAACTGGCAATTAATAGTTTTTCTGTTTGATGTTCGTTTGCAACTTAATGGTTAGACAGGAAGAGAGTAGAAATAGAATTCGTTAATTGTGTAAGATTTATTATTACATGCTTATCACGTGTCTTCTTAATTGTTTGTGATTATTAAATTTTTCGTGGAGACTATCATCGTTGTCCTTTAGTAAAAGCTTTTCAGTAAAATCACAAACTTGGCATGTTTATTTCATTTATGAATTGTCTGTAAATTGCTGATTCACTTGATTTTATATGATATGTATATAAATAAATATGTATTTAAACGCTATTCGTTAGTTTTTGTTATAGTCGTACACAGAAATGATACAAACGTATTAATTAAAATAACAAATAAATCATAATTTTTGTATCTTCACCCTATAGTAGATTAAATTGAACTTTCTATTGCAAGCGGATGCGTATACCGTTTTCTTAAAGTGATATTAAAACAAAAGGTTGATGGTACTTTCAGTCATAAAAAGCCGGTTTCTTTTTATAAGGTCTGCTTAAAATACCGTTATTGAAACTTTTGGACCATTTTGTTCAGATTTTTTTTTGTGGTTTGTGAAATCATATTCTTTGGGATTACTCTAGTAGTTTTCTAAACAGTCTTTTAGATTTTGAATATATCGAACAAAGAATGTATCTTTTATATCGCAAGAAAATTTCGTGTGTTCAATTGCAAAAAAATGATATAGAAGATCTACGGCACTTAAACTACTTTTACTCATGTCTGATATAATTTCTAAGTTAAATAAAAAAAAATGTCTAATAATTCAATTTACATCGATTACCAAGTATCATATTAATTTGATATAATTCAGTATAATCAAAGCGGCAAATGTTTTGAATTAATTTAAATTATTAAATAAAACTCAAAATTAATAACATACTGCATTCCTTTGGATTTAAATTAATTGTTGACTATGAGTAGATTATTAGCTAATAAAAGTAGTATGCATTAAAATGCCTTTATTTTGAAAAAGAAAAAATATATATTAATTAAAGTGAGTAGTCCTACATTTTCTTTATTTACAACATTATAATATAGTAAAAGAAACAATGATTTAGTTTTTCTATTCTCGTTATATAAATACGTATTGAAAATTGATATTAAATTATTCATCATAATTAAAAAACCGGCCATCAAATGAATTCCAAATGCAATCGATTAAGGCTAGGTAGATGGGCGGCCAGCCATGTCTCAAGTCACGTAGGCTTTAGGAACAGGTCGGCGCGTGCCCTACCTTAATTATGAGTATGTATATGCAATAATACTACAGTCTTCATAAATTACGTTGTATATTAAAGTTTATTGAGTTAGTGAGACCACAATCTAAATAATGTTATGAAAACTATAATATGTTATGAATAATCTAAATATACTTTAAAATTATCAATAATGAGTAACTAGAGTATTTTTTTGATCCTGGCTCGGCAAAATGACCGTAATTCTCCTGATGATAAGCTAAGTACGGTCCAGGGACAGTAGCGACTGTCGAAAGGGGAAATGTCCTGTGTCAGTCGAATCTGCCATGCCAACCTGCTAAACACTTCTTCACGCCTCCTTTAAATGACCCAATGTTGTATGAAGAAGGGATCACCTAGGACGGAAGACGGTTCCACAGATCCATAGTACGACAAAAGTATGAGTTTTGGAACTTTTTGGTTTGTGTCGGGATAGAGGCTACAGTAAAGCTATGGCTTCGCTGCCAGTGCGGGTAGATCTGCTATGGAAAGGAGAGAAAGGGATTGGGTCAAATAACTCCTCAGAGCATTCGCCATGGTACAGTTGTCAGAATATGCTAAATAATGCTATATCACTACGGAGTTGAAGCGGTTCTAAGTTCTTAGTAACGTCTGTATCATCAACAATGCGAACAACCCGTGGTTGTAGCCTATCCAGGGCATCTAGGAGGTCTTTTTCGGATCCATCCCAAAGATGCGAACAGTATTCCATACATAGCTGAACCTGAGCTTTGTAAAGGTGGTACAGCTAGCTGTTCGAGCAGAAAAATCGTCGTACCTTGATCATGATTCCGAGTCTCTATGATGTGCAGGATATGACGTTCCCGATGTGATCCCTGGGATTTAGCTCGTTGCGAATATCAATGCCTAAGATGTTCAGGCTCTCACGGATTGTAAGCGAATTGCTCTGCAGAGCTGCTGTAACACCCATGCACCGTACTGTCGTACGATGTCGTACCGATAAATGACAACATATCTGAAGTCCCAAACTTGGTGGTTAATTAAGCTTGGGCAGTTGTATTGTACCGCGGGCGGCCAGCGGAACAACCGTTTTCACGAGACTCTGTACAAGCCGATTCCTTGCACTTCCACCAGAACTTAAGACCGGGAACCTATAAGTCTGTGGTACCACGGTGAGGCTTACCCGAATACTTTATATACACTGACTGATTCCGAAATACAACTCGCCGAAGTGAGTCACTATGACGGATTTTACATCATGTGTATGGTGGTCGAGACCCAGACGGGCATCAAAACCCTACCACTGCGCAGCTGCTCGATTAGCATCACTTAGGGTGCACGTGTAGGTTGTCGAGGGTTAAGCTTACGAACGCGAGCAGCATCGACTCCCGAAATTACCTAAAATAGAAATAAAATAATTTTAAACAAACAAAATAAATACCTGGTTCTGCTTTTTTGTTTTACGGTCACATGTGTGCACACACGTTTTGAAAAAATCTTTTTAAAAAGGTTTTATTTTTGAAATTAACTTCTTTGATTATTATGACTACTGTCATATATTTGGCTTTAAATATTACACACAATAATTATAAAAGTCCTGTATGTACATACCTATTACATAAAGCAGTCCAAAATGGAATACGTCAATGCTTAATGTTCGTAATGACATCAATTTTGTTTGCGGTTATATTACAAATATTGCTGAATGACATTAGGGCCAGTGTGATTTTTATTATTGTTGCTCTCATTAGTCTATGATAGTGTTAATATAATGTAATTAATTCGCTAGCAGCGTACGTGACAAAATTCAAGTGTGTCACTTCATTAAGTTCATAAGGTATGGCCGCTGATCAATATTTAATTGATTATTAATCATCTCGCTATTCGGAATTTCGTGTAAGATTTTCCTTATCCCTAATATTGACTGTGTGTACGTCACTACTTTTGATAGCACAGACTCCGTTGCGGTATAACTATTCCTCATACAGTGGATTTTTCTATGAATCATATAATAACGTCAATTCCTAACAAGCATGTTGTAACTTAGTTTTGATTTAACAGTAAAACAAATACCGATATTCATTACTGTATGGTGATGCAACAGGAAAATTATTGGAAGCTGTAAATTATTCGTGTACAGGCTAAAGGACAATGGTCTGTCATCCGGGATAATGCTTAATATGCAGACACTAGGAGCTAAATGCACTCCTGTCCGCAGAGCATCTTTATTCAATTAATTCATCATTAATATCCCATGTCATACGGATGGGTTCGATCGTTTAAACGTCGGTATCACAGTCCCTTTGCAAATTAGGTAACAAAGAAAAATAGATATGAGAACAATCATGTTGTTGTATATCATACCTATATTTACAACAGAAATGTCTGAATATTTTAAATGTATAGTTTTTATAAACAGCAATTTAAATACATATTTATATTATATACCATTAACTACATATTTTAAAATTTATACTATCTGAGTTTTTTGTAAAATCTTTTATAGGGTAAATAAATAAAACATTGGTGTTTGTCAAAACATTTTGGAAGAATCCGGGTCGACCGATGTCAAAATGTTGTATGTCCTTGTAGGGCTAGTTTACCACTTTCCTGATTTGCCAGTAGAGAGAATAGGATATAATTGGTTGATATGTTCAACTGAATAAAAGTCCATAATATAATATTACCTACCAAAACAATTCACCATTTAAGATCTGCTAAAATAGTATTTACCTATAAGCTAATAATACTATAAAATATATTAAAGGAGAAAGGATAAAAACCTTAATGGAAGATAATAACGTCCAGTCGACATACATTAAAAATATAATAGCAAACTGAAATTATCTATTAAAGGTGATTCCAAAATAAATTTAAAGCTTTAGATGACCACCACTGCGTCTAACGCGTGAAAATAAGTGATTGTTAACCAATGGAGTTAAACATGGGTTAAATCATAATTGGGCATGACAAGTTCTCAGTTTAATGTGAAATATATTGCGTGTGATAACACGTTGTGAGCGCATGCTACTGTCACCAGCCGTCGTAAACGTAACATTTAAATAAATAAAAAATCCATTATAATTTAGTATTTAGTTTGATTTACTAAAATGTAGCAAACTTGCAAAATATTAATTAGTTTAACATGTTATATATGTATATATATGTATTTTATTTTACAGTTCTAGATATTTTCACAAAGGTTTCAGGAGTACAGAATAGGATATAAAGTAACATTCATTCAGAAAAAAGTACTGTTTCTGAGAAATAGAAAATTCAAGACCTAAATTGTTTAACGTTTTAATAAACGTATAAAATCAATAATAAGTTCAGAACTCTATATTTTCTCATAAACATAGTAATATTGGTGAATTGTAAGATGCATATTTTTTACGCCTTGTATACTAATCTTGCTATTTAGTAAATGTGATGTTTGCACTTTGAAATAAAAAACATCGTCTTATAATGGTTAATAGATAGCCTGTTTTTTAACGTGGAGAAATGCATTTACGCATCCCCTCCCAGCCTGGGGTAGGTGGGAATCACCCGGCGCTAACCGCCGAGAATACACACTGCAATCATCGCGTCACCCCAGTAACCGGCCCGGCCTGATGGAAAGCCGGCCCCATCCGGACAGCCTGGTAAGCAGACCTTGCAGGCGGCTGGACTGGTGCAATGGGAGGTGGGTCCCCGACTCGCCCCCTCAGTCCGGGTTAAGGCGGTGGAAGGGCACGGGCGTACCGGCCACTACGACCGCCAATTCGTCTACGCCGGAGAGGGTTTCCGTGGGGATTTACATCACAGGCCCTCTGCGCGGCCTTCTTCTGTAACATAAAATGTTCACAGAAGGAGGCCACCTCAGTCCAGACACTCTCACCACCAAGCATGGTTCTCACTACACCCGGCAGCGAGAGGTCTGTTCCCACCGCCCCCTCCGGAGCGCGGCGCGGCCCGGACCACACAGCACACTCCTATAAAAGTGCGGGTTCCTCCGGCATATGGGGACGACTAATCAAACGTAAAACAGTACAGTACAATCCACTCCACCGACTTCCTTGCCTCTCTTAACAATTAGTATTTTTAACATTTAACAAATTAGTATTTATCTAAAGGCCTACTCCAGTAGGCCAGCTCTTATTATTTTATATAATATTTTTTCTCTTCCGGCAGCAGTCCATGCCAAGGGCCAGCCACAACGGCACCCTTGTGCTCGCTGCCTCTGGGCTGAGTGCCCTCAGCATTCGCCCCAAGAAGTCCTGCCAAGCTGTAAAAGCCCCTCCGGCTAACAGCGTATGTCTTGTCGAAAAAAAAAAAGAAGAAAAATAAAGACATATGGGGTAAAAATTAAAGTAGTTAAATTCGCTAAAAACCTGTCTCTTATAAATATTATGTTCTAAACTAAAAAAAAAATAGAAAATTCATTAATAGAACGAGCATTTTACCACACAAAATGATTATTTAATACTATAGTTTTATACTTCATACCTAGCATATATCATAATATACTAGTTATTACAACGTGTAATATGTTAATTAAGTTAGATGTAATATGCGTGAAATACGTCTTATTATTATTTCCTGACAATTTTGTTAGAATGCATACAATATGAAAAACTGAAATTCTACGAAAGCATTGCTCTGCATAGCCATTAGTGTAATTCTGGCACTGTTAATATAACTATCATACGAATTGAATTAGAATTGATACGCATTGATTACGCATTACTATGATATACACTACAATGCGAAATGCGAAACATTCAAACATTGTATAAAACCTTAATTTTAAATTTCACACGTATTATGAATTAAATGGTAATTGGTTTGCAAATAACTCAATTTGAATTAGTTAAATTTGACGTGTTTCAGTTTATTTACCGTATATCTGATTAGTGCGATCCTTCTATATTATATGAACGTGCACCACATTCAAATGGATGAATATATTTATGATTTTTTAACCAGCTTTCGTGAAACGTTGACTGTTATTATCTTTGAAAATATTCTAATAGCATAGAAGTAGTGTAGAAGTACTTCTTATCAATTGTATTATAGTTGTGTTCAGTATAACTAGGTAACATTTAGTTCCTATAGAATTCTAAATATACTTTTCTCAACCATGCATGGAAATATGACATCATTTTCGAAAAAAGAACACACGAAGTATCGATTTACGGACAAAGAAAATGAAATCCATAGCATGAGCGTTTTTTAAATTTGGAACATCACAACGCTCCAGCAAAGATGAATGAAACGGCATGCTGAGGTTATTAAAATATAAATACTATTTGTCCGTCAGCGCAAACACAACGTCAGATAGGTTTTTTTCTTAACTTTCAGAAAGGAAAGTACACGAAGCTGGTCATTGGAAGACACAAAATAGCTAAAATACCTAAAAAAAAGCAACTTATCTAATGTAATTTTTAATAATAATTAAATTAAATCTATAATATAAAAAGTATGTTCGTTCTGAGTTCTTTTGAGAATAACATTATATATGCCTCGGCGGAAATGACAATTGTCTGTCTCGTATTAGTGAAGTCCTCGCCTACGGCTCGGCCGTCAAACTCATACTCAAGCTGCAATTGCCTATTTCACGGCCTTTGCAATAATGTACTATTAATTTCTAGAATATTCCAGAAACAGTTATAAAAAAATTGGTGGTAGTGTTCATTTAAACGAATATTTTATTTTTATAGGAGATAACTTCTATAAATATTTAAATTAATATCATGTTAACAAAGGAAAGCTAAATATGACAGTATCAGGAATAGATAAAAAGAAAACTTTAAGAAGAGGTGCATATATTTTTCAAACACAAGTATATTATTATGCTTATTCGGAAATACCTATTTTTTTATTATAATTTGGTATGTTAAGGGCTACGAATATTGTATTTAATGACAGTGTACACTGAAGAAAGCTATTTCTATAGAATGGCTTATTTAATTATATTCTATTAAAATGTATACCAGTATTGTGCTCAAATATTAAATTAATTATTATAATAATAACGACTCTGTATTATTATCCTGGCTCAATAAGTTATCCACCAATGAAGATTTGAAACTGATGATGCTTATACTGATTTCAAATATCAGTAAAATAAAATATTATGTGCTTCGAAAATTTACAATGTACATTTGTGAACTAGAAATAATATTATTGACTAGAAATAAATTATAAATACTGAATCTTCTTATTAATATTTCTTCTTTTTATATTCTAGTCATATGTACTATATGGGCTTGTAACATTATTTTATGATGATGGGTCAAATGTACTGTCCTGGATAAATAACAATTTTACAGAAAACCTATATGAAATTTCGCTGTTTTAAAAATACTTCAATACGTTAAAAATTTGCGATAATATGGTCTAATGTAAAAAAATCGTATTCGTGTTATTTTGTCCTCATTGCCAGAGTACACGAATGATTAACCTAACTTTAGTATTAAAAGTGTTTTAATTTCTATAAAAGCCTACATCGAACAGGTCAACTACCATGAAAAATAAGAATATCGTATCTATATTTCATTACCATTGATTGTCCGCCAGGGAGTATTTTAAGGAGCTTCGCATTAATATTAAAGCGTTGTAGTACTGAATATTCAGCGCGACCCCCGGCCGTAGACCGGTCATTCGGCGAGCCGTGTCGTTCGAGTTCTCGCAGTAAACGTTTCAGAAAGCATACTACATACGTACGAACAGTCTCGTACCTCTGACATTTCATGCATTGATCTTTCAATTATATTATCTTAGAGTTTATTACGTGCATAAGTTGTATTGACTTCATAATATATCTTTGATTTCCGGAATTTAAGATTATCCCTCATATTGTTAGTAGTATTAATATTATCGTAGTTAAGCAATAGTCAGTTAATTTCAATGGAATTTGATAGTACCGTTGATATTCAAGTGTTTGTAAGAACCCTTAAGGTGAGTCGCGTGGCCGTGGCTTTTATCGGGTTCAACGATTCCTGACTGAAACTTACACTAAGATGGCATTCGTGTCACACTTTACTTATGTATTATTCTAGGAAATACATATGTATTTAAAATACATTAAAATTCTTTACGTTTGTATTTATCATTTACAATTAATGTGAATGAATCTTAGTGTTTCTCTATTTTACTCGTGTGTCGCGTCCACGCTATTATTTAACCGCACAAATATAACATACGTTTTTTGGCATACAGTTGATTGCTTTAAAAATAACATTTTTGCTTGTATTTTGGCATCATAGCTTTTTTTTTATTTATGCTACAAATTTTACTTTATAAACGATGTATTCAGTCACAATATAAATATTATCAATAGTTCATTATAAACAATACGTTTTAGAATAAATCTTATCGAGATATACAGCATTGGAAGCCAATTGGCTCATATACCGTTTCAGAAAAGACGTTGTTCGACTAAAAATTTAGTTCACAGACTTTGACGTTATATGATTCATATATAAATATATAAGACATAACTGAGGGGTTTTTCAATTAGTGAATTCGATTATCATAATATATTATAACTTTGTAAGTTGTGTCGCCGTCTAGTAGGGTTCAATTTAATGTTGATTGTTATAAACATATGAACCATTATAAATTAAATCCAGTTTCCCATACGATTAAACAACTATTTGTAGACAAATTATAACATATTTAATTTCTAAATTCTTTTCTTAAGTTAATACGAGATGTCGAGTTATCCAGTTCACAAAAAAAAATGTACATTTGATGGCTTAAAACATTTTCTGTTTAATTTATTCAATCAAATAAATGTAGCTTCGTAATTACAATTTGAAATATTAATACCCTAAGCGTGACTATTATATATTGTAGTCATTCAAAATATACGTTCGTATTCTTACACGTGTCTTGCAAACTATAAATAGTAGTGATGTCTCTTCTCTGGAATTCCAGACATCATCTAATCTATTTACTACGACTAAATAAGTACGGTCGAGATTACATTACAAGCCTTATGGTGTCATTACCAACGTCCAGATTTCAACTATTATTTAGTTTCTGGAACACGTGAATTAGCAGTTTCCCAGAGTTTTATGCTTATTTTGGATAATAAAGATGAATCACTTTATAACTTGCCAATAATATGTAGTATTAAAAATCGCGTAGAATATCAATTATAATTTATAGTAAGTACTTAAAGGAGTGTTTTAATAGATACGGCTGCCTAATATATATATAAACTGTAAGCGATAGTTAGTATATGAAAATATAAAGGGTTAATATAAATACAAATAGTATTCCAATTATACTTTACTCGGAGACATTTTACCTGCAGTTATGTTAAACGGTCTACACTATAAAGGTAATTCAAATTGCTTGCGAAATTTGTATTTTGGAATAGAGTGAATTTTTAGACTTTACTTCAAAGGAATCGATTTTTCATATAAGGCAATATATATGACAGTAAGGAGTGCAATTAATAAAAGCGTTAACGGGTTATGTTTTTGTCCGCAGTCAAAGTGAGTTTGACAATAGTACTTAAGGAGTAATGAAAATGAAAAATGAAAAATATCTTTATTTAACATAAATTATAAACACAATGCATACAAATTATCTGTTGATCCCCGCACTAGGAAATAAATCCTGTATCGCGGGTAATCGACCAAAACCGAGTTACAAAATTTATATCCTGTTAGTGCCATGAATGTGCCAGTTTGAAACAATAAAATAATAGATAATAACAAATGCATAAATTGATCAATTAAGAAACAAAAGCAAAAATAAGAAACAAAAACTATTAAAAAAATTTATAATGTTATGAGCTAAAATATATAAGAACAATCACATACACACGCACACACATCATATATACATTTAACGTGAATTGTTGAAATTCCTTACTTATATGTCTATTATGAGGGTATATGTAGAATATTTTCTGTTTCCTCGTAGGTCAAAGATAACAACCAATTAGTAACATTAATTTTGGTTTCCCTTAATTCACGGTTTATTAATTCGCAATGTTTGTTCGCTTGTCTGTATATAAAAGGGAGGGCGAACTCACTAAAACGTTGTGCGAAGGCAGTGTTGACTCTGGGTGTTTTAATTTTTATACGTTGAGTATATGGATCGTCAGAGGGAATTGTGGGATCACTGGATAATGGTAGATGGTTAGTAATGTATTTGTGATACGTAAGGGTCATTTTTAAGATGTATAATTTTCGCACTGTAAGGACTTTGGTTTCTTCATAGAGACATCGCGTGGAGTAGCGGAAAGGTTTTCTAAAAATAACCTTTAACAGAGACCTTTGAGCTCTCTCTAGTTTTATTAGAACTAAATTCCAATCGTGCGTCGTAGCTGACGCAGGTGCCCTTGTTTATTATAAGATATTACTACAAAGGAATAAAATATGCTTATTATACCTTGGAATAAAGCAATTAAGAGCTAACGTTGCATTGTAATCTCTAAAAAGGTTTATGCCACAAGCAGCATAGTTAAAGTAAGGTATTGATGGCTTCGTGACTGACTGTTCTGACACGGCGTTGATTGATGTCGGTAGGTACCAATTTTGCAATGACTCTCAGCTTTCGGAGAAGGAAAACGTGAGGTCCACTAGGGGAAGGCATTTCTTAATAACCGCAATGTTAAACCCCATCTATAAGTTTTATTATTTTATCTATAAGTTTTAAGTTCTAGGATTAAAACACTGAATTTTTTAAAGAATAGAAAAACAGAACTATTAACCATTCCACCGATTGAGACCAATGTAACCAGCTGGCATTTAGTAAATCCATCCGAAAGGTTTTATTTACAGTATTTTACACGTGATCGAACTTACGCCCGATATAAGTCTGAAATACTGCCTGAACTTAAAAGGATACTCTGATTTTTAGCTGCTGTTTTAATGTAATTTAATATGGGTGTCTTAAAGTTTTTCCTCTACTTTATGGAGAAAGACAATGTGTGCTTATTATAAGGTATTATAATCGGTGTGCATATATCATTACTTCAGTTAAATTTTTAAACAGAAGGTTCATATTTTACGGTTGTGTATTTGTTCGTTTCCACAGAAAATAACTAGAGTCGGTAAAATTCATACATATCTTATATTCGACAGATGAATGGTTATAGAATCAGAATTCTTACTGAATAGTGAATACTGGTCGTCACGCAGAGATTAAAAATTGAACGTTATTAAACGAACGAAAATTGAACAAAGTTATGTGACTAACTACTCGAAAAGGCAGAACAAGGTCTACTAAATCAGCTAGTTATGTTTTATTTTTGCATTTTATTGATTAGTAACAAATTTAAATTCTTTGGCGACAATTTCTATTCTAGCACTATTTAACCATAGATTGTTTGACACTGACAGTATTTTAACGAATTTCATGTATTTCTGATGATTATTGTATACGGTTTAGGTTTTTATCGACCGTCACCGTATATAAACTTTTAACTATACTGTATCTCACATTATTACGCATGCGCAATATTCTTAAAACGGATGCAATGTTGTCTCTTCGTGTTTAATATTTTAATAAAACAAAACCATTAAAATGTTATCAAAATACTAGTAATCTACCGAGTAGATACTATCCTCGGGTCTGTCCGCTGTCGCTAAACTGTATTAAATACATTCCTTTTTTTATGGATTCGTGCGTAAATGCGCAGTGTTTTTTACAATCTCAGTATTAATTCAGAAACCTATACAGTATAAGTTTCATCGCAATCGGATTCTACTGAGGAGAAACAAACATATAAGAGTAATTGAGCTCATATATAAAGTTGTATTATACTTCATTACACATATTAATTGGTGATTGGATAATAATATATAGTTCATGCAGATGCTAAATTATATTCAGCTGGATTTGTATCCTCTACTAAAATATGATAAGCTGATGACATATGTAATATACAATATACATTTTTAAAGAAGCAGGCTTCCCTCGAGATATTAAGAAAAAGGATTTAGAACTATAGTTATAACTAAAAACATTATCATGTGATTATCTAAAATTTAAACGAGTAACACATACTAATTCTATGTGTGAGGTCGAATATATTTTTCCAATGCTTTATAAGGACACTCGAACACATTGTTGATCTCTTCTTAGATATCATTAGTTCGAACATATTAATATTTTGTCGTAACAATCACAGATGTGTTATAATTTTATGATTGTTTAACTTATTTACGATTTATTTATACTTTCCACTAATAAAAGGAACTCTATAACGGATGTAATTAAATCACGTTGAACTTTGAACTTGAAAGTCAATTTATCGAGGTTATAATTACTGTTGTAGGCTAAATTGTAACATAATAATGAAGATTGAGATCAATTGCTTAAAAAAAATATTATAAAGATGTTGTCTATAAAATGTAATATATCAATCGTTATTTGCGATTCATAGCTATACAGAGACAGAATATGCATATTGATTGCTTTATTCGGGCATCCAGGTAAGCATGATTAGTGCCGCCTTTGTCGTCCGCTTTAATAATTTGGCCCACCCATACTGTGCGGTATCAAGGTTATAATTATTGAACTGGACATTACACAAGATAAAAATATTATAAATTAATTATACTTGGATGCGTCTTCCTTATCATAACTCTACCATACTTGGAATGAGTAATGGAATTATGAAAAAACTAATTATAGTATAGGAACATATAGATAGTACCCAAATATTTATTTTTAACTTTTGTTTACAGTTAGTGGTATATGTATAATATATCCATATTTATGGTTCTGTTTTTATTTGTAACCTGACTGCATAGGTGATTCAATCAATATTTATTATGATAAAGAGCTTTTGCTATCTGTAATTATCATTACGTTTTGGGATTCGAAAGAAGAAAAAAGTATTTTTAATTCATTTTTAACATATAAAATTGCAGTCGAGTATAGTTATCTGATTAAAACTTCTTGGAAGCCTTTTAACACAAGGCCATGCTGTAGATTAATGTTTCATTTATTGTGTCTAGACATAAGTATTAAATAGTTAGTAATGTTCACTTGAAAATATTTTACTACTTATTGGCTAATATTAGGTCATTTTATAGGGGAGCCTTTAGCAACGCCGTATGTGCCACATAGCAGAAGTAATAAATCACAAGGACTTCATACTTAGTACAAATGAAATTATGGATTAAACTGCCAATTGGCCAGTTACACTGTAGTGTTATTTCTAAATTAGCTCATATTAAATCGAACGAACTTTCGGCTCGCGCTGTAATGCCGCTTCCTTTTAGTCGACATTTTGTGTTCGTTTTCTTTTCTTTTCCTTTCTATAGAATTTGTGTTAGTTTTATCCACGTCTTGATCGGATGCAAAAAAGCGATGACTACTGGAGTCGAAGCTCAATTACAAGAAGATATCTCAAAAATGTTGAAACGGACGTTAGCCAATTCTGAGAAAAAATACGGAACATTCAACCTATCTACTTATAAATATCCTTCTGGTTATAGAAAGCTATATCCACCCGCCGCCGCAGATCCTAAAGCCTAGGTCCGATCCTTCGGAATGGAGCCCTCCAATATCATTGCTCGCGCAATACAGTGATACTACTCAATAACTGGAAGATCATTCTCACATTGCATTTCAGTTCATTCATGGCCTTGAATGTGGTTTGGTTTTTTTATTGATTGTATTTTGTTGATCAGTAGCGTAAAATAAATACAGTCTAGACATGTTATCCTGAGACATAGCCAATACAATTCGTAGTTAAGATTAAATTCATGCACAGAACTCGTGCTATTACCGAGTAGGTATATTTTACTTACTTAGGATATGATTAATTAAGATTAGTCAGGTTCGCGGTATCGACTCGCGTCCCGGCAACGGCTTAAGTCGAGCACTTTCAGCAGTTTTTGAGTGCCCTCCACACTCGTCCCACAAGCTGTGAAAATCCTTCAGACTAAAAGCATTCGAAAATAAATAATAGTTTAAAAAATTCAAAAACACGCTTTTTATAGAAAACTGAACTAAAAAAATAGAAAATAAGTTTTAATAAATTTAAATTAAAACAGTGTTAAAAATTTCAATAAATATAAATTAATAATAGTGTACATTAAAAAAAATGAATTTTATTTAAAAAAAAGCGTGGGGTGCAAGGTGTCAATATTTATAAATGTTTTATTGACAGATATGAGTAGAGTGATTACCATTTGATAATCTTAAAAGCACCCCACGCTTTTTCTTATATAATACTTTTTTATTTACACTATTATTAATTTATATTTATTAAAATTTTGAATACTACTCTTAATTTAAATTTATTAAAACTTATTTTCTATTTTTTTAGTTCATTTTTCTATAAAAAGCGTGTTTTTTTAGTTTTTAGTTACTTTTTAGTTTGCTTTATTTATAAAAGCTTGTTTTTTTTTTAAATTATAAAATTTTTAAATTAAGTGTCTTGCCTTATCGACTATAGATGGAAGTTATATAAATTAACAAATATCTTATTTTGCAAATTGAAAAATAGAATAATTTTATCAAATTAGTGTATTGTCATCGGTCCTCGATAAATCTACGAAGTTTGAACGAAATCTGGCCGTTTAAAGTGGGTCAAAATCGCGCCCAAAGGAGTCGGTTACAAACATACAAACAAACATACAGGTAAAGTTAATAAAAAGTGTATAAAAAATATAGCTATAAGTACTAGTCAAAGTTTTCAAAGTAATAGCCATTCTAAGTACTGAGGTTCAGTTGTTCTACCTATTTTCGTTACTTCAGTTTAAAAAATATGTAAGCATTTCAAGGTTAAGGCCCTGGATAGGTTTCATTCATGGTTAATCAACAGTATTAATAACTAAATTGGTATTGATATCTTTATAAAAATGTGGGAATATAACAAGGCATTTACATGGTGATAGATAGGACACGACAATTATTGTTAGTATTATTTTTATAGTTAAGGTTCAGCCTTATGGCCATAACCTCAACTGATCTTAAGTGACGATACGGCCCCAGTTGGTAAACACGCTAAACATGTGGAGGAACTGGCTCTCAAGTGCAACTGCCGGAACACACCTTTTTGGTATTTGGCGACAGATTTTCAACTTGAGGGTGGTTGCTAACCAGGCGGGCGTTAGAAAAAGCATTACCACCATGCTTTACAATTATGTCTGACTATATTAAAATCATCATATGCCAGGCGTAACACCCGCGATAGGACACGCGTAGGTTTTATTTTAATTAAAAGGAGTTAATCAGATTTAATTTTAATATATATAATTAAACTGAAGTTTGCTAGTTATTGTAATTGTGTAATTGTGATGTGTAAAAAGTGTAAGTAAATGTCCGAAATCTTAATCGATGAATATTGAAATATAATACATAAACTACAGAAAAGATATCAAAAAATAAATCGCCAGTGGATATCCTTGTTCAGGATTGTATTATTTTAAGCTGGAATTATGTTAATTAAACTTATATAAAATCTATATAGTAAAAGTGCCTAATAAGACTACTAAGAAGTAGAAGACAACTGTATTAATTTAAATCCGGCTTTGTTGTATTGACGTCAAAAACTGGTTGTGGTTATAAAATATGAAAACTTGGCCGTAAACAGCTAGGTTTAATTGTTTTGATATGATATTTTAACTTTTTATAACAGTTATATATGATTCTCATGGACGAAGTTATGAAAATAATATTTTGTATTAGATTTTCATTCTTACTTTTATATACTTTTGTGGCATTGTGTCTAAACGGGCAATGTTTTCCATGTATTTTTTATACGTCATAGGTCTAGCGTTATGAATTCGAGGGTGGTATCAAGCCAGGCAGGCATTATAAAAAGCCTTACCACCATGTATTAGATTTATCGCGATGTTTTTCCTCACCGAAAGCTCAGGATCCTTGCAGGGACCTAACTCACGTCCATTGACGCGACGTCTGTACCCACTACCAACTAAGCTATTATCGCTTCAAAAATGATTAACTGTAGCCCGGCGTCCACTCTATACTCCAATTAGTGCTGGAAATTTCATTGCATCTTTTAAGTAATTTCGGAAAGGAGAGAGAACGCTGTAGAACCATAAATTGGTGACTAACTGTTTAGCTAGCTACTTTCAAATGGAACTTCTGCCGCAAGTAGGTACTTATGTATTTCAGCTGTTCCACTTGCCATTTACTACAGTAACATTTCATAAAACAATGACAGAGTGAACTTGATGTAAACACTATAGATTGGTACATACAGGTTATAAAAATCAGAGGCTACCAAAAACTACTGTTGGCATGATGCCTACCTATATATCTATCTATCTATATACACCTGAAAATTAACTAGTATTTTAATAACTACCTATTACCTAATAACGGAACCTCCATAGTGAAACTGAAACAAACCATTCGACAGATTTATCTCTTTGTTGTGTTAGTAAATTTACGATCAAAAATGTAAACGAGAAAATAAAAACAGTGTTCAGACGTACAGTTACACGTGCAAGCTAATTTTAAAATAATTTAATCAAGTTGACACTTTATCTCTAATTGAATGCGTGATTGTAAAAACCCACCTAAGACCAAATACAAAAATTTGAGAAAATCAACAAAAACTGTCTGGTGTAAAAAAAATCAACTGCATGTTTTTATTTTTTGTAGTATTTATGTTGAAAATATTTAAAATGTGTTATGTTTAAAAATAGTTGCATAATATATTTCTAGATTATTTTATATTATTTTTTTAAGTTTTGGAATGAGATGGGTGTTTACAGTCATCTTGTACAAAGTATGTTTTACATTCAAAGTCAAATTTGTACAAATGTTTTTTATTATTTATTTTTATAAAAATTAACTGAATTAATCAAATTCTTCATCTTCAGCATATTCAGTTGTAGGCCATCGCAATATTTTGTTCCAGAACTTAATTTTTTCGTCTTCAGGCACAAACTGAACGTATTTTTTCAGGTCTTCCATCTTCTTTGCATTAATGCAGAGCTTGGTCCATACGCAGGTTCATTTGGTAGCAAGACTGTAATCTGTGGCTTTATCTTCAACAAAGATGTGTGCTTTACCATTCCATCCATAAATTCCTACGTTTTTACCGGCACATCACTGCCAATCTGTTTAAATGTGAGGTGATGGAACTTTGAGATACAGAAGCTTACTTTCTCCGTTCTCGGAATTCGCCGATACTTTGTTTCAAGGGATAGTGCTGTATTTTTAAAATATTGAACCCACCATTTCTTAAACTCTGTAATATCTTCTCCGTTGACCAAGTGAACTGTAAAAAAATCACTGTGCCTGCTCGAACATACGATTAATTCCACAAGTTCCTGTACACTATACAGCCTTTCTTTGCGACGAAGGCTTCTTTTAATAATCTCAAATGCTCTATCACACGGCAGAAAAGAATGGGCACGCATTGGAAAGATCTGTTGATTATTTTTGAAACGCCCACTGTCAACTAGAGCCATATTCATACGTACTGCTGTACTGTTTTTATTCTACCCTGCGCAGTTATCAGAAAACAGCATTAGTTCTTCCACTTTTTTGTCTACGTAGCCGAAACATTTTTTTACAGATAGATCAGTAGGAAGATATTTTATTATGTCAGAAGTGGCTCTCTTATGCTGGAAAACTTGATATATGAGAGATTCCTATAGTAATTACATCACCAGACATCGCATTGACCGTCTTCGATTTCCCTCTCTTGTCTTCCGGTAGTTTACCTGAAACCAACAGGTCACGAAGCCTCTTAACACGGCCCTTAGAAATGCCGAACAAGCTAAGAAAAGCAGAATGGCATACCTCTTTCTTCTCATTACCAATTTGAACCGTGTATGTAAACATTTTCTGTCTTAAGGGGATCTCCTTCAGCACTCGCCATCGTTTAATTTCCTTACAGGATATTAACCCCTGGAGTTAGATGTCCTGTTCATTTTTCGTCGCCAAATTGTAAAACTTGGCAAGATTATCTAATTTGTCAATTTCTGATATGCTTTCATATTTTTAGCACACTTGCAAGGCGGTCCTAGTATTTTAGTCTGGACAGTTTTATTTTTCGTTATATAAGCCTGCCCATGAATACGTGCTTGTTTGATTTTACTCCGAGAATAATCAGCAGAGTTATCTCGTCGTTTTTTGTGCGATTTTCACCTGAGGAAGACTTAATTAGATTTAACACATTTCCCTCCATTTCAGAATTCATTTTCACCACTAAGAAAAAAAATTAAAAAAAAATTTTTTTTTTTTACAAGACGTAATTCGTGACCGTTACAGTAACCTCAGTTGTTCAAACTAACTTTGTAATCAGTTGAAAACGTCAATAATGACAGCTGACACTTTCAGGTGTTACCATATAATTTGTTGTAAAAAAACACCTCATCCAGGATAAGGTTGATTTCTACGCGCATTGAAATTTTCGTGCCTTTATAACGGTGTGATGCTTGTAGGACTGAGGTGTGTTTTTACACTCAAGCAGTTTGTCTTGCCATAGAGAATATAAATCCGTCATAAACAGGATTTCGGAAAAAGTGGTCTGAGGTGGGTTTTTACAATCATGCATTCAATTACTATTGTGGATCTTATCATAAATCACGAGATAAGTCTATATATACGTTCCTACAAACGAATAAACAAATTAAATACGCAAATTGTAAATACCCAACGTATCGAACAAAACTGTAAACAGTAACTGAGCCAAATTTGATAATTATAATCAGGTGGTATTTTTTTATAGATGCCAAATATACATAATTTATTTTGGTCTACCCTCTTATACTTGCACTACTATTAAAGTAATGGGTAGATTCTACTAAAAATTCACAGGGTGATAACTAAACCAATCATTATAAAAACTGAACACAATGGCTGGTACTTTGGGCAAGTTATAAATAACTGGAAAATGGAGGAAAACGTTTACCGGTGCAGCTGGTATAGCTATATAAGAATAAAGAATCTAGTGCCACGTCAAATGGACATAACATTTGTATATTTATAACTTGATCTATTAAAGTAATTCATAGTTTGTAAACATTATATGTACACTAATTATACTACGTAGATTTCTTAAACATCAAATGCTACAACCTCCTCATAAGGAATACTGACAAAGAAATATGAGAGTTTCCGTACACGTTGATGATAATAACATAAACCAGTTAATCATTGGAATTATGACTAGTAACCGATTAATGTGAGTTGTTGACCGTTACGACGCGTTCCCACGCGTATCACGTTGACTGCTTTGTCGGATCCATGGAGAAAGTATTGCCGACGGTCGTCATTGACGTCAACTGTTTCGTAATGCTACGTATTTGCGGAGAAACACGACAACGCGATAAGTGAAAATATTACACGTGAACGAGTTGCTAGTCCTTTTACTTCACTTACTACAGGTACTAAAGAAGAATGTAGCCCATAGATTGTTTTTAATGCATCTAACAATACTCTTTTAATTTCTGTTCTATATATATATATATATATATATATTAGTATACGTATGATGTGAAGACGCATGTAAATTTCTTATTTAATTTATACCGGCTATAACAAAACTATGAAACGCATATAGTACTGTACAACGTTTCTTCGTAAAACGAATCAACCTGGCTTTGTTTTTATATAAGGCTATTTCCTTATATTAAACATCATTGTATGCGCCATATTAACATACGCACAGAAAAAATCGGTTACAGTAAAGAAAATACATAATAATATTCTTATTTATGGCGTTATATTGTTGTAACAATTCTGGGTTACACGTTGATTTAATTTGTTTAAAAAACTGTTGGTTTATAGCAAGGCGAGGCTGTTTGACATATAGGAGTTATTATGTTCGTAAAAACGTTAGGAAAATCAAAAATGACAATAATAGAAAAGGATAAAGATGTCTACAATATTAATAGGCCTACAAACTGCCTAACTATAATTACCAACATCTTTGAACAAGTATTTATAGAATATTACAAATGAATCTGGTACCTACCAATTTAAATGTTAATACAGATTTGTAGAATAGATATAATAGAAATATGTTGTTATGTTTGCAATAAAAATATATTATTGTTATATTTACTTTTGTCCATGTATTTGAGGTCAATAAGTAATTAGAATTAAGTGTTTACCCTGAATATTAATTAGAGCCGTAATGACGTAAACTTTTACGTTCTTAGAGTTGAAACAAAATACCTATTTTAAACTTAGTTCTTATAGATTTTAATAACGTATATGCGTTTTAGCTATGAAGACTTTCTATTTAGATTATATTCTAATAGCTTTTGAGGTCTGATCGGAATTGTTTTTACAAGTTAAATGATATCGTTTTACTATCATTATAAATTATCTACATTTGTTGATTTGGCACATGATAAATTATTACATTTATATACATTTTATAAAACGAATAGTGTCTTTTGTAAACGCACTCAAAGTGTTATTATTAGGATAAATTGCTGTGGTTTTTTTTCTTTTATCGTTTTTATACAACACTTTTGGGTAGTAGAGTTCGAGGGTAAGAACAATAATATACATTACATAATACTATAACGCAGCGACACTATGACAATGTTATAGGTTCTTAATGTTTCAAATTAATGCTGGCTATAGTTTAAAAAAGGGAAATTTTGTATGTCGGTAGGCAGTGTTGATATATTCCTAGTCTTTTTGATATAGTAATCAATTGCAATGTGACAATTCATCAACCGATGCAGTCTATACAAACAGATATAATCGGTTATGCACCAAACTGCAAATTTGGTAATTGATAATCTGAAACCTGTCATTGTGAATTAAAAATAATCACGTTAACAAGTGAGTATTCAAAGAAAGCAATGGTTAAAAGGCGTATCACGTATACATACATTTCTGTAAAATAAATGAATAAATAAAAAGGTATATAGTGTCTGTAAAGATTACGGAACCAATCCTTAGTATCTTCCGTCTTGGCAATGTTTAACGTTAATAAATCACTAAGTTATTGTGTAATTTGAGGAGGCCTACGCACGATAACTTAGTAGCAGGCGGATCACGTCGACTTCCTTGCTCTGCTAGCCACGATGCAATGCGCCGGTGAGTCGGCTGTCGAAGATACATCTTATGCAAATTACTCTAATGACGTCTAATGAACACCTCTTAAGAATACCAATCGGGCTATCATGAGATATACCTATACTAATATTTTAAAACAAAAGAATTTTTAATTATATTGGAAATAATTAATATAAGAACCAGTAGCAGGGTAACATCTTGGTAAATATCTCCGCAATCCATACATTACACTGATAAAAAAATGAAGACGATGTATTACCGCAACACGGATGTACGAAGTTGCTCAGTTGATATTCCTAATAAAATAACAATATTTCACTTCAACAATATAGTAAAAATATTCCTATAAAATGCAGTAGAAACATATTATTTTATTGACTACTTCAGGTAAATAAGAATAAAACGTAGTTTTATTTAAGATGATTTGTAGCAAGTGGACTAATAATAAGAAAAAACGTCCGTTAATTAGTGGATGCTGTCTTGCCATCTGTTGCTCATGTCGTCCTAATACATACTTTGGTTATATTGAGACACTATCATAGGAGTACTCATAGTTATTACCCGTTCGGAAAAAACTTATCAAAAGAGCTGTTAAATATAACATGATTCTGATCCTAACATCTACAATAGTTGTCCTAAAGATAATATAAAATTGTCAAAAACGCCTTTTATGAGCCCCCTGCGGACATATTTAACAGCTTATCGAACAGATGTTAGAAAGACAACATTTTTCAGAGATCTAAAAGATAACAGTTTGAAGTTAACATAATTTTAAGATTTATTTGTTAGAAATTTAATCTTAATTATAAATAATTAAAATTGTCAATAAAAGTAAAGTTTAATTGTTTTTTTCTTATACAGACAAAATTTGAACAGAAAGTGGCGTTAGATTCGATAAATTGAGTAACGAGTTTTAACCTCGCAGAGTATTTTATTTCTGTACAATTCACAGGAATAAATTTAAAAAAGAGTTTTATATATATGTATTAAGCATTACCCCTAATAAGTTTTATAAATCGCATATATCTTACCATTATAGTATTTTTAGCACTCGTCCAGGACATTTGATATGCTATGATGTGTAATAAAAGTTGAACTAACGCATTTCTTACATACTTTTTAAAATTCAAGACTCCATTTTGTTTTGTATTTCTTTGCTGTAAAGTAATAACCAACAAAAGAATAAAATAAAATAGAAAAAAAACGCCATAGACTCATTAAATAAAAATACAAAACATAAATAAATATTAAATAAAAATAAATTGAGTGAAATTTTCATCACTAATTACATTTTAAGTAATATCGGAAGAAGCAAACTACATAGGAGCATCTATAAAAAACTTACACATTGAGCATCTGCAACAGCATAATTCTTAATTATTATTTCAAAATATGTTAACTGTTTTGAAGTTTCGATAGGTACATAAACCAAAATCCATTTGTTCTACTGTGTTTGACACATCGTTTTCATCAGACAGTAAGATATAATGAAGATACCGGAGTTTTTAAGCTCGCTTAATTTTTTTTGGTCGAAAGAATAATATTACAAATTATGTTATTAAAAATTGATGTAATGTTGCTAACGATAGCACTATTAAAAAAAAAACAATCAAACAAGTTTTGGTTTAATACTTACAGCAGCAACTATGACTATGACAACCTGTCTTACCTACATCTCTTTATAATGATAATGCCTATGTATCAATAAGTACGATCGAGGGTATCAAGCCGTTGGTAACGAGTTTTAGGTAGTTGACGATAGCTGTTTTTGCCAACCATTTGATAAATATCTGTAAAATAATAATTATCAAGAATATCAGGATAATAATGAGGAAAACAAAGTGAGAAAAACAAACGAAATTTCTGGATTTGGTAACACTTCTTGTCTTAGGTTTTCCATGTATTTTCCTATATTCGGATGAATCTGTAAATATTTGTTCTGTTAAATGAAAGTTTGGGTAACTGGATAATTCAAATGTAAAAAATAATTAATTTTTAATACAAACCGCCGCACCGTTGACATACCCTAGAAATTTGTTGGTTTAGGTTAGGTTTGACTTGTGTTGAAAAAAAAGCGCGATCCGACCGTGTGAATGCCTTTAACAGTTTATATTACCTTTTCTTGATAACAATAAATAATTGTTTAAAAAAACTAAAAAACATGCTTGTTATAGAAAACCAAACTAAAAATAAAAAAAATAATAATAATTAAGTATAGTGTATTTTTTTAAATAAATATAAATTAATAACAGTGTAAATAAGAAAAAAATGTTTTTAAAAATAAGCGGAAGGCCTCTGGCCCTGATGGGGTCCCGGGAAAGGTGCTGGCCTTGGCGTTGAGCCACATGGGTGGCCAGCTTCAGGAACTGTTCGACCGGTGTATCCGTGTCCGGAGGGGCGGCTCTGCCTTATTGCGAAGTGGGGGCCGCCGTGAAGACTGCCCGTCCGCATATCGGCCGTTGGTGCTGCTGGATGACACAGGTAAGCTACTGGAAAGTATAATGGTGTTTCGTATCATCCGGCTCATCGACCAGGTCGGGCCGAACTTTGCGGATGGGCAGTATGGATTTCGAGTGGGGCGCTCGACTATCGGCGCCCTGATGACCCTAAAACGGTGGTCTACGCAGGCGGTTTCTCTGGGAGATAGGCTGTTGGCAGTGTCCTTGGACATCGCTAACGCCTTCAGCAGCCTGCAGCATGGAGTCATACGGGAGGCGCTTCGATACTTCGGGGTGCCCCTGTACTTGCAGCGGTTGTTGGAGGACTATCTCCACAATCGGGAGATTGTGGATAGGCAGGGCGCCGTGGTACGGCGTTCCAGGACAGGGGGTCGGTCTTAGGACCCCTCCTGTGGAACATAGGGTACGAGTGGGTGCTCCGCGACTCAACAGGTGTGCTCCCTGGTAGAGTGCGCCTGCAGTGCTACGCGGATGACCCCCTTGTAGCTCAGGGGAAAGAATGGAAGGATTTGGCGCGCCTGGCCACAGAGAGCATCGCCCTGGTGATCAGGCCAGGGCCATGGTATTCCATGGTCCTCGGCGCTGTCCTGCCCGTGGGGCCAGCATCTCTGTGGGGGGCACGCAATCAGGGTTGGGACCCAAATGAAATATCTGGGCCTAATCCTGGATGGCCAATGTCGGTTGGAGCCTCATTTTAAGTCGCTCAGACAGCGCATCGTGGAGGCTGCGGCGGCGCTTGGCCAGGTCCTCCCTAACACGGCAGGACCCGATGTGAAGTACCGCCAGCTCTACGCAGGAGTCATCCGCAGCATGGCCGCCTACGGGGCACCGGTATAAGTGGATGCCCTCGCCGCCACCAACAAATGTTTACTGCGTGCAGTGCAGCGCACTGTGGCGCAGAGGGTAATCCGCAGATACCGCACGGTGTCCTCGGCGGCGGCCATGGCATTGGCTGACTCCGCGCCCTGGGAGCTGAAGGCTTTACTCCTCGCCGCTGTGTACAGAGACACAGCGGTGAGAAAGGCTAGGGGTGAGCCTCTGGCTCCCACAGAGGTAGAAATAAGAAGAAGAAGGGCCCGCATCGACTTAGTTCGGTGCTGGGCGGAGGACCTGGCGGACGAGCGCTATGGACGATATACTATAGATGCCGTCCACCCGGTCCTCCAAGCATGGTGCAGCAGGGGGCACTGGTCCCTGTCGCTTCGACTGGTGCAATTGCTATCCGGACTGGTTGTTTCGGATGGTACCTGCATAAGATCGCTCGAAAGGAGTGGACCGCCGCCTGCCATGAGTGCGGCGCGGTGGAGGATACTGCGCAGTATAGTTTGTCTGAGTGTGCTGCGTGGTCTGGGCCGCGGTGGGGACAAACCTCTTGCTGTCGGGTGTGGTAAGAGCCATGCTCGGCAGCGAGAGTATTTGGAATGAAGTGGCCTCCTTCTGTGAACATGGTATGTTACAGAAGGAGGCGGAGAGAGCCCGTGAGGCAGGTCCCCACGGGTATCCACTCCGCCAGAGACGAATAGACGGCTGGAGGGGCCGGTATGCCTATGCTCTTCCGCTGCCTTAAGCCGGATTGAAGGGGGTGGGTCGGGAGACTCACCTCCCATTGTACCAGACCGGCTGACTGCAAGGGCAGCTAGCCAGGCTGCCCGGATGTGGCCCGGCTTACCACCAGGCCGGGCCGGTCGTTGGGGTGACGGGTTTTAGTGGGTATTCCAGGCGCTTAGCGCTGGGTGAGTCCCACATACCCCTCTCAGTCCCCCCGGGCTAGGAGGAGATGCATAAATACATTAATATAAAGCGTGTAAAAATATTCTATTATGTCAATTCTTGGCATGGCCTTAATTATAAAGGTACTTGAAGTCTTGAAATTTTTCTCTAAATTAAATACCTATTTATCTATTTCAGTACTTACCTACATAAACAGTGTAGAATTTGTATTTTGTTCTCTTATTTTTACTTTTACGATATCAAATATTCCATTGAATTTAGAATTCAGTTGTTTGTATCAACATAACATGGATTTTCCCCACTGTTGTTTTAGCAGTGTTTTATATTCATGAATACATGTAATACGTAGGCATTATTGTAGTAAGTAATAACTAGCATGACAGACGTTGAATCACATAATAATGATTTTGTAATTTTTTCTTTAAAAACCCCTTTTGCCCTATGTTGATTATTCGATAGCATAAATAATCATAAAAAATGCGTTATTATTATGTATATAACGCTTTTGGTTATTTATATTATGTTTCTATAAATTATTAGTTTTTATAATAATACAAATTTATTTGTATTAAAGTTTATTTCTATACGGCAAAATAACAACATACTAGCATTATTTTTAATTCTGTATAGATTAGCATTTTGGCTACAATCTTACCCTATACAATTCAACTTTAATAATATTCATAAGATTCCGTAGTACATATGGATTATGAGCTTCGATTAGTTAATGTATTTGTCTCTAAAATTAAAGATTTTAAGGTATATATCTGCAAATATTTTAACTTTTATTTGACACTGTGATATTCTTTATTGTCAAAACGACATTGTCAACCTTCGAGTTTAATCATTTGTAATTTTTACTTATCAATACTTAATTGCTACCTATTTTATACTTGTTTATGTGTATCTAATAGTTTAATATATTTTCTTACGAAACATATTTAAAATATTCACGAATAACAAAGACGTGCAATTTGGTCATTTCAGCATAACCAATTTTGTGACAGGGGGGACGTGGGAAATGGAGGCTATTGACGTCAATCGAATACCACGCATAGAAAATATCTCTCTACATTATCCATTATAAAAACGTTTTTTATTACATTTGGTTACTGATTTGTTTATTGCTATCTCTAATTCTTTACAAGTATCGTCGATATATTTTACAAACCCTAATCTTCTAAGTATCTAAATTCTAGATCGCTAATTATATAGCTGTTAATTATACGATCCAATTTTATCCAATAGTCCTGTGGTCATTTTAGTTTTATCCACTTTAGAAATATGTGTCGTCCTGCCCATCTGCGATAACTATTTTTTTAAGTAGGCACCTAATAATAACAGCGGTTCCTTGTATAATTCTCGTGGTTGTATTAGGTAGCCCATATATTATTTCTCAACACAATGAGGAAAATATAATTATATATCTTACGTTGAAACGTAAACAGAATTTTCAACTTTTTGTCCACCTCGTAGTTCTCTGAACAGTATGCTTATTCATTTTAATAAGTCTTTGAACGAGAAAATTTACTAAATTCAAAAGTTCCATTGTCTTACAAGCAATTATAAGTTGTCAAATGAACTTTCTGGATTTTTATGTTACATTTGGTCTTAAACATTCATAACGTATAATAACAAATTCAGTATGTTTTATTTACAGAAAAAACCATTTACAGTGTGATACATTATACGACAATGATGTCACAATTGTTGATCGATGGGCTTCATCTATTTACATCTTTCTTGACATACGATACATACATTTTGATATCAAAAGGACTATTGAGATATCAGTTGTCTTTAGTGTTAATTTGTCTACAAATTAATTTAAGTTAAGTATTTATTTGCGTTAGCAAATTTGTCTAGATTAAAGAGTTTGAAACACACTACAATATGAATGTTTAAGTTATTATTTTATTTATTGTTACAGCTAGATGTATGTATGAATTTAAAGACATGTTGTTATGCGTCAACGGATATTGCCAACAATTAATTGACAATGATTTCATTTGAATATTATAATGTGCCGACATTGTCTCTTATATATATAAGAATATATAAGCTAAAGCAAACCTACCTAAAATAACAATAACGTCATGAGCATACTTATTCGTACTTATAAATTAATTTTCTGTAGTACACAATTTGAAGAGATTTGTTTAAAAATTATAAGAAATATTGAAAACTGAATACTGTTACTTAAAGTACTAAGTTTGATATAAATTTTCAATAAAAAGTAGTCCTTTTTAAAATAATTGATCATTGGTTCACTTCATTATCTTCTGTATTAATTTGATTCCGTAATCATATAGCTCAAGATTGTCCACTTTATTTTAAAGACGGTCCATAATTTTCGTTTTAGAGATAAAGATTTCAAAAGCGTTCTGAGCTGCACCACTGTTGTTGGTGGGTTTATTTAAATGCTACTTAGTCGACAATAAGTCTGGTATTGAACGGAATTGGGGTACTTCTACTAGCTACTAACTACCCTATTAAAAGTTATTATTACATTACATTAAGGCTGCAATTTCACATGTATGAAGTTCTATATGAACTGTTTATAAATAGGGTTAGCTTATTTTTTTTTTAATAATATCAATAACTTCGTTGTTAAATTATGAGACAGAATAGTTATATCAAACTTTATTGGTGCGATAATAAATCTGATATATGATTCTTGATCATATTATCAGATTGTGCATTATTAGAAATATTCAGTTTCAAAGAAAGATGTCAGGGCCGCGAGACAGCGGGGTCGTACGTGGCGTCTGCTGATAAAGGGTCATGCCCTGTCTAGAGAATAGTTTTATACTGTATTTACTACTTACTATCTATATTGTCGTTGTAGCCGATTCAGCTGTACATTTAATGTAGATAAAAATATCGGATTGCTTACAGATTCCTAAAATTTTAGTTAAAATCTAATTAACTTGCCGACCTGTCAATGAAAGTATTTTTGCGTTTTGCTTACAGAAACGGAAAGTAAGCAAAAATTATATTATATAAATTCGGGCTATAAACAATATCTACATCCTTTTATTTTATGCCTTATGAAGATATGAACATTTTAAATGTATGGAAGTTACGACAGTTTTATATTGTTATCATAAAACATTATATAATTGAGCGTTTTTTTCGGTTTCTCAGAAATTAATTATTTTTTATCTTGATCCAATCTTTTCAGGTATACCTCTAGATGTTTTTATAATTTAAATTGATATTATTTGTGTATATTATATGTCTTTAACTATTAGGATTAGTAATTTGAAAGATACTGGCCAATCTAATAACAAAGTCGACTTTACCTATAAAGTTAATGCATACCAGTGATCACTTAGATGGACTCCGTGTATTTATATTAATTTATATCTTTAAGGGAAACCTAGGTCCAACGATACTATGCACCTTTTCAGCTTCAGAAATACAGAAAATTTAATTGTTTATCTCAAAATACTATAGACAGCCAGAACGGTTAAAAAAAGCAAATAAAACAACTTTATTGTTTAATGTAAATTGTTGTACATTACACATACATAAATGTTTAAAATTGAAATTATTCAAAATCTCATATTAAAAAAAGGTACAGTCTGTTTTCTTGAATAGTTTCGCAGATCAATGTCGATGATTAGAAGCGTGTGAACTTTTCATTCATTTAATGACGTAATTGTTTTGTAAATCTAAATGCAGATTAATTATACTGGTGGGCTTAATAGCCGAAAGCAGTCCAATTATAATCTTATTTGGTTATACTAAATTAGACATCTTACACTAAAGTGAGTTTTATTGTAAGATTAGCTTTTATCCGCGGCTCTGCTCACGTTGATATTGATTTTGCCAACCAGTTCTGGTTGTCGATAGATACAGAAATATTTTTTCTGTCAAATGATATTACATTATTTATTTCAGGATGTTTGTCAATACAGGTAGATATGAACTTTCAAAAACACTTCTTAACGTAATGTCTACTTTTTACGATACTTTTAATTACGATATTTCTATATTACCTTTACAATTGCATTCCACTCCTTTTAAGAGTAGTTTTGAAAACAGATATGCATACATTAATCCAGGCTTGTATATACAATTATACATTTAATTAAATCGGAACCCAAAAGACCAATTGCCAAACCTCAAGACACTGTGAGCTCTTTCTGCGTAGATCGGAACACTATCAATAATAAAAATTAAATTGAAGGTAGACACAGTAACATAAACTTTTCTGGACAACCTACACCTCAGTCCGCCCCGTGACCACGAAGGCTGAAAAGCTTTCGAAACGTCGGGATCAAAATTTAATAAATAACCGCGATAAAATCCGTTTAAATTAGTTTTATTTCAATGAATAATATTCGTGTAAACCTAAGAAATCATTATGGTATTTTAACTTTTCCCTAACGATATATTCTTGATAATTTATTGAATGTCTGTAAAAACTAACAAAAGCAAGATTTCGTTAAAGAGTGGCATGATTTGAATACTAGAAATCGTGACAATTGGTCACCCCCTATTTTAGTCTGAGTAAAATAAGTAACAGTTTTTAGGTAATAGCGATAGGTTTTATAATAAAGTCACAAAGCACATTACTAAACTGCCGGACAGTAGGTTCAAGAAACATGTCAAAGTGGTTTTAATGTTCAAAGCTATTATAGGGTGGATCAATATGTGAGTGATCGTGATGTCTGGAATTAACACCCCTACTATAACTATTGTAACACATTAATTTATTATATAAAAAATATAAGAATAAAACCTAAAAAAAGATGCAGAAAGAGTTTCTTGCCGGTTCTTCTCGATGACTGCTTTACTTTCCGAACCGGTAGTAGTTTTGACGTCCATAAGCGCCTTTTTAGGGCCTAAATTGAATAAAGCTTTTTGATTTGATTTGATTTTTGAGAGGAAAAGTAGCTTATCACCGTCACCAGGGTCTCTATCTATCACTATACGAAAATTCATCATAATCAATTCAGCGGTTTAGGCGTGAAAGCGTAACAAACAATCTCACTTTCACATTTATAATATTAGTAAGGAATTCGCGATCTTACGTTATTGTACAAGGAGATTTATATAAGTAGGCATTATTATTTACATAGTTTAGTGTATTATTAAATTTGGTACTGAATATACAATATTGTCATCATTGTTAGTCCACAATCGCCTACTGCTAAGCATATACATATTTTTAATCCATTACTCAGTCCGGTACTCTCATCGAGGTTTGACGATCAACCATTTAAACGATGTCATCAATCCAGCGAAATGGTGGAAGTCTGACATATTGTTTCATGGCCACAGATACGTCAATACGATATAGTCCCTTAATTATTTCGGAGAATATAAAAACGCACTTTAAAAAGAATGCTTTACACTTCAAAATATTGAACTTAAAAATTAATTGAATAAACTGTAAAATATGTCGGTAAGGTAAGGCAGTGAGATATAGTGTTAGGTTAGGTTTTTTATATTTCAGCTTTAGCGTTATGGCTACAATCTCACCTGATATTAAGTGATGGTTTGGTCTAAGATGGTGGACACGCTAAACCTAGTGAAGTGACAGTCTCTCAAGTGTAAGTGTCGGAACACAACTATAAGTATTTGGTAGCAGATTTTTAACTTGATGGTGGTAGCTAGCCAGGCATTATAAAATGCCCTAACACCATGTTATGGTTTCGTTACGATGTTTAGGTGGATCCGAACTTAAGTCCCTTGACGCGGCGTCCATATACACAACTACTGAGTTAACTTATGTACTGTCAGTCATGTGTCAAACTAACAACTTCGATATTTTCTACATGACACATGTAGAAGTTTTCAATAAAACAATTATACAATACATTTACATTTGTGTGTACATTCAAAGTGCTGTTTAAATAATACTTCTTATTTGGTGTAAAGGTGTCTAACAGCATTTATAAATTATATCATTAACGTAGGATACAGTTTATTTATATTACTGTTATTATTTTCCATGAGTGGGCAGCAGTCGTAATGATCCTGCAGTGGCTCACGTGCACTGACTGAGGAATGAACATCAAGAACACTAAGTAAAGGTTCTATAATTAATCAAGTAATAATATGTGTCTACGATTCTAAAAAAGGAAATGTCATTACCATGTGGTATAATCTAAATTACTGTTTTCTATAACATAAGCTGCATAGTATTTCAAGGAGGTCAAAACATATTGTCTTTAACACAATTATTTCTTTATGTATAGAATTAACATTTTGTATGGTTAATAGCTTTAGCGTTATGACCACAATCTCACCTAATGTTAAGTGATGATGTGGCCCAAGATGGTCGACACGCTAAGCCTAGTGGAGAGAATGGCTTCCAAGAGCAACCGCCGGAACACACTTATAGGTTTTTGGCGGCATAATTTCAACTTGATGGTAGTAGCTAGCCAGACAAGGATTAGAAAAAACTCTATTGCCATGCTATGGTTTCATCAAGATTTCCTTGACCGAAAGATCTGGCTCAACTAACATCCATTGAAGCGACGTCCGTACCCACTACCAAGTAAGCTATTAGCGCTTCAAAGATTATTAACTGTAGGCCGGCGTACACTCTATATTCCGATTTGTGCTAGAAGTTCAAGCTCATTGCAGGTGCATTCGAACTCACGTCCCTTGGCGCGGTGTCCGTACACACTACCAACGTTGCTATCATCGCTGCGGAACATTGTTTTCATACCTATTCTGTAAACGAAAAGTTACGTAAATGCGTGAAAGCGAAGTAAGCTACAATACTATTTTCTAATTTCCTATTTTTTTATTCTTTGGTTGATTTGGTTAGTTGGACGATGTTGGTATTCGACATTCAAACCGGATATATTCCTTTTTTAGACTATAATACGGATAGGCCGCACTGTACTAAGGGAAAAAATACTTAAGGACCAAGAAATAAAAACAAATAAATACTACGAGCTAATAAATGAACTGACTAAAATGGATACATGGATAACCAGCGATATCTGTCTACAATTTTTTAAAACACATTGGTCACTCCACGACTACTGTAAGTTCTATACTAGAATATGCTTATAAAGCTGCGCTAGCAGGGTTCTACTAAATTTGGCTGATTAGGGAAAGATACAAGAACAGTAAAGTTGAATGTTGGCAGCGATGTTACAAACCCCCGATGTATCTGCTTGCCGATGTTTCTCTTTCTGCCACACGATGGACCAGCATACACACGGTAATTCCATGGAATGTTAAGAAGTTGGTCTATTAACTTATCTATACGTATTATACGTTTCGTAAATAAATTTAATAGTGATAAAATAAACAGAAATCCTTAATTTTATTTTTAAACCAATTTATCATTACCTTTTGTACCAATCTTAAAATAATGTATAAAACTATTTATGTTCTTCAGAGAATATTCACGTGAATGGATAAATCACGTGTGTTATTTGTGTATAACTGACTGCTTAAGAGAGTTTTACAGTTCTTGTGTCCAGGGTTGAATAACAAAAATCATCTTTCAAAAGTTATAGAGATTACAGCTGTGACTTTCAGCGTAACAACATGAAAACGGCGGATTTCGATGGATCCATAGTTACCTCTGTTCGTAAACATTGCTTTACTTAATATTAGCTATCAAAAATTATATAAAAATACTAGCTGACCTGGCAGACCTTGTTCTGCCTTTTCGAGTAGTAAATCACATCGACTGCAGCGACATCTATCGCATTATGATCGCTTATCGAGATAAAAAGTAACTCTTAAATACGATAAAACTGCACATATGTGCAAAATTTGATGAAAATCGGTTCAGTAGCTTAGGAGTTCATCGCGGATAAACAACGTGACACGAAATTTTTATACGTACAGATGTGTTGTATAAAATAAAAAATATTTCCCGTAGGTGATTGCGAAATTTCATAAATATGGAAGTGTGTTTGTTCAGTGGAAACAGCCGAGAGCACAGAGATAACCCGGCGCCGTCTGGCATGCGGTAGACACACGCTCTTTGCTTCGCAGTTGTATATATTGTTTATATACCAATTTTTATATAATTTTATAACTAATGAAATTATAATTATTTCTTATCTTTATGCGTTTACTTTATACAGATATTTTGTTCAGATATTATATATATAAATTGAATATAAATACTGATATATAAATTGAAAACTTGCAAAAATTTACTTACAAAACCTACCTACCTCTTTGAGATGATGATTGGTGTGTACTGGAATTCAAAGACTACAACAGTAAATAGATTTTTCTTAACAAGGAGCATGCAAACATGTTTCTGCGTGGAGTCTGAATCAAACCAAATTATCTCAACCCCAATCAAATATTCTTGCAAACTCATCTTTCGATTACAGCTGCAAGTTCTACGTAACTTTGTTAGGTAAAATAACATAAGCTGTGAAAACCCATGGGTAAGAACGAATTCCTGAGCAGCCCTCGCCTCAAAGTCGGTGAGCTGAGAATTAATTCGCTGTACAAAGTGGGCATTAAAATCTCCTAGTCTCCACTACTTTCGCAGGAGAGCATTGCTCGAGGTTTTTAGCAATCATCCATTTCAGGTACTCTAAGAAACGTGTTATGTCGGTGCAGCGTACGGAAGCGTTCCCGATCCTCTCTATAGTAGCAGTTGAGTTCACTCCGCTCTTCTACTCTATCACGACTACTACTCTTTGGATTATAATCAGACTGGTGTTCAAGTCTCTCCGAGCTTTACTAACCGGTAGGCGAATAGCAGTACACTGTTTCATAAGGTCTCTATAGTCGCCGCACCGACACTCCTCGCTTATACAGACCAATAAACAAATTATAAACACCACAGAGTTATTTTCTTACTGCAATACTGCTAGTTAGCTTGAAGAAAATGCTTTATGGCATTAACTTCGCCAGTGTACATATTTAAACTGTAATAAAGTATTCATTCAGGTATTCCGCTATCGAAACAGCGCATCCTCAAGTGCTCTTTGGCTACCTTACTTAACATTAAGAGTAGTATTACTCAGCTGTGATCTTCCATAAGGTGAACATACTTCCTCAAACAGGCTGCTCTAAATGCTGAGAGAGATAAATCGCGCTACCTCACTTAGTTTAGTTTAATTTAATAAAATCGATTAATTATGTGACAACGTTCCCCTATTAGCGGTTGTTTGCCTTTTGATTTTTTATAGAGTGATTGTCACGGTAACAAAACGTGCTGTTGTACTGCAATAAGATAATATTTATATTTTAATGCTAGTAATATTTTTTATCAACTGGTTATTGTATAGTTATAATAATGAATTGTGTTTTATGTGAGATAACTTGTTGGAAATAACTGAGGTTTTTTTTTATGGAGTAGGAGGCAAACCAGCAAACAGATCACCTGATGGTAAGTTATCACCGACGCCTCTGGACACCTGCAACATCAGAGGAATTGTAGGTGCGTTGCTGGCACAAAAGAAGTCTTCTTGCGTTTATTGAGGTGAATTTGCTTAAAATTATGCAATTACATTAGGAATAGACTGGCCAATAAATAACATTTTAACTTTCAAATGTTATCATGCTGATGGTTGCCCGTGGAGTTATCATGTTAGAAAAAGTGCATCTAATACTTTTAAGTGAACAACTCTTGTATATATATCCATGTAATTCGCTCCTCACAAACTAATGTAAAGATTTAAATGAAATTACGTATTTACTTTCAAAGTCTACCTGCATAGGTTTATTTTTTTAGGTAGGTAAATAAAAAATTAAATATATAATTATTAACTATCACACCAATTAATATATGCTATAATACATATGTTCTATGATGCGTTTTCTATATTCTGTACTAAATAAAGATGAGCAAAATTTTTACTTTTTTATAGTATATTCTTTCGACTACAGAGGAATTTAAAAAGTAGTTATAAATTATGCTGTTTGCAAAGCAGCAACGATGTAAATAATTAAGGATGCAGTAGTTGGAACTCTCTAACTTCCACAGCCCGGATCTAGGAAAGCGAGCAAATAAATTAAAAGTTGGTGTAAAATCAAATAAGTATTCAAAATGTGAAGTGAAGATAGCTCAGTTGGTAGTGTGTACGGATACCGCGTTAATGGACGTGATTTCGAATCCGCCTGCAATGAGCTTGAGCTTTCGATGTAGGAAAACATCGTAATGAAATTATACCATGGTGGTAGGCCTTTTCTAAAGTCCGTCTGGCTAGCTACCAATCTCAAGTATAAATCTGCCGCCAAATACCAATAGGTGTGTTCCGGCAGTTACACTTGAGATCCAGTTTCTCTACTAGCTTCGGGTCTATATATATATATATATATATATTGGACCATCTTGGGCCACATCATCACTTGACATCAGGTGAGATGGTGTCCACAACGCTCAACCTATCTATATATATAAAAATAAATCTCTGAAATGTATGTACGCGCACAACTTCTGAACGACTGCACCAATTTAGATTATTCTTTTTTATTGTGTTCGTTATTGTCAGGACAAGGTTTGTATAAATTATTGAAAACAAAAAAAATATATAAATAATATATTTCTGAGTTTGAGCCAATTATGTATGATACGAAGTTCATCGGGTCAGTGAGTATACTATAAAAAAGAAAATAATGATTTGTCTCAAAGTGCCTACAGTCCAGAGAACACTACTATCTATTGACCATTTAATTTTTAAAGTACTATACTAAGTTATTTTTTAAAGTGTGTATAGCGTTTTTTTTGTATTATATGTATGGTTCTCTTAGAATATTCCCGTGGTATGTATAAATCCAATGGCTACAACTACGAGGCATAGGTGTTAAGTGTTTTGAGGTAGGCGGAAAATCGTTTGATCCTAGGCTGACTTTCTATAGTTAGATTAATGGTAACAGATTAAGAAATAGCTTTTTTTAAGAAATTGGTTATTTGTTCACCTAAATATGTATCGATGTATCAAACTAAAGATTATTAGTATCATTGATTCATACCTTAATTAAATGTTTGGCTTATTTTTAGATAATAATAATGTGTGCTAATAATTTGAATCAACATCTCTACTATGCTCGTAGTAACGATATTTAAAAATAAAATTGTCACATACTGACGTACATAGTTACTAATGAGTTTGTAAACAGTCATTTCACAATTAGCACGGTAGTGATGTGTTAATTTACCTATTACATAGATAAGGTTTTGGAATCATAATAGGAATCATGTGAAGGCAAACGGCAACCGTACTAAAAAAATAGTTACCTACTGGTTATTTAGACTATTAAAAAATATAGGATTTTATATCTACTATAATCAAAACTTATCTATGTTTTTGTTAAAGTATGTGCTGAGTCATTAGTTTAATATAATCTTTTAGTTCGTTTTATATTTTAAATGAATTTGTGTTATTATTTATCAAAGCATTATTACTATTAATAGAAAATTTAAATTATTTATTTTTGATAGAACAGTTTAATATCTTTCACTAATATTTACACGTATATATCACACGTTTATAGGTATAGATAGTAATTATGCTTAAGTTTGAAGTCTGTTCATTTTGTGATTGCTTATAATTTTAAATGCATCACAAAAGTTACAAAACACTAATAGAATATTACATTTATGAAGAGTCTGTATATCCAAATGTACCACTATATAAATTAAACTTCTGACAATATACGAGTGATTAGTAGCATGTACGCATAAATATTGAGACAGGTGTCAGTAATCTGTCACGTAAGTGCTTAATGTACATGTATGTGCGTTAGTTGGAACTCCTTTTAGATATACGGGTACTTAAGGTTATAGTAATTACCCCGAGGAAAAATTATAACAATTACACAATATAATAAGATGTACTTTATAATAATAAAGGTTAAGGATGTCCATTTTAGAATTTGAAACATTTTCTGTTCTATTTATTGCTCATAAATATTTTCCATGGAAAGCTATAAAAGGAATCAATATTAATTAAAAAAAGGATATATTTCCAGTTTAAACTAATCTTACACTGAAACTATTGATCTATGTGCGATCTAGAAACATTGAGATATAGATAATGCCATTACGCTATTTTATGTATAAAAACATTTATTGTATTTGTTGTTTACAAATTTTATATATTGTTGAGTCGTTACCTTAGTATATATACAGTAATTATTTTGTTATAAATTCCATATTGTGCTAGGAATGGGAAATAGTGAAACTTTTCCATGATATCTACATTACTAACTTTAGTAAGATATTTGGTATTCAAATAAACAGCGAGATATTGCGTATTCTTAGGATTTGTGTCACTATTTCTCACCCGAGGAAATCTATGTGCAGCACTTTGTAAATAAGTAAGAATTCATATATTTATCTAACATTATTAAAAGCGCATTTTATATATACAAACATATATACAAAGTATATTATATATACGTATACGATATTTCTAAAAACATAAACTAATATAATACAATTTAGTTCGAGAGGTTACTTACCTATATAGTTTTACTTTTTAGATCGATCGAAGCTATTCGCATATGTATTATATTTAAACCTTAGAATCATTGAGATAGTAACTGCAATTTATTATAGCAATCATAAGAAATGTTTTCTTTTTAAAACATTGTTTATTAAATACGTCTTCCTATTTTCGTTTATTAATTATGTTTATTAAATATAATATGTAGGATAACCTATGATCTTTAACAGCAAGTCGACTTGTTACCGGTATAAGTTAAATTATATAAATACTATTTACATAATTTTATTTCTGTTAGTAATTTTATCAAATTTATTCATCATTATAGATGTGCGTACAATATACGAAAGGAATCGAATAATGCCTTAAGTAACTAATAATTAGAACTTCATAAGATCTGAATTTTACAATAATGCAGTACTTTAAAAATACTGGACTTTCTGAAACTGTCTGCTTTGTAAGAATTATTGGAATAGATTTGGAGCATAGAGTATAATAATGTAATATAAATATAATCATTATAAGTTTGGTTTCTGGTATTGTTGTACCTGATATCGGCACAGTTAAGATTAAAATTGGGATATGTATAAAAAAACCGGTCGTTGGACCACAGATCAGTAAAACAATTTGTGCATGTGACCAATAGAACTTGCGCTCAGAGGGTTTCGTAATATTACATGTCGCCAAGTTTTAAAACGCTTAACTTTGGGATAAAGTAACTAACTGATAATCTAACAGGTTTGGTACTCATTGTAGTTTATTTGTATAATGTTGTTGTCTGTATTATGTTTGTTGTATATTGATGCGGAAATTTTATGATGGGACGTGTTTTATTATTACATCCTAGATACGCACATCTTTTAGTCAAAACAAGCATTTTAACAAAATACAACGTGAAATTAGTATTATCAATTTTTACCACGGCATTTAAGGGCCTCCACGAATTTTAAAATGTGCACGTATCAAAAATGTTTTATTAATATTATTCCTATAATAATCATAAATCACAGCGTATTTTTTTGTTTATCATTTTTACACTATGAGTACATTTCTCAATTCATAATAAGATTTCACGATTTCAGATTCATTCTTAATTTAAATTTGTTATTAAATCTCAGTCATTATGAAATATTAAATATTTCACTTTATCGTAGACTAATAATTTAAATGCCGTGTAAAAGTTTATAAATGCTTACTTTTAGATATATATTTATATTATAAATGCAAAAGTGCACTTTGTTTGTTTTCTTGTTATGCTCTCACACCTTAACCGCTGAATTGATTATGATGAATTTTGGAATAGAGATAGAGAGGAATATGGAGACGATTATAGACTTTTTCTTGCAAAAAACTTATAGCGATTGGGGTAAATAAAGAGCTACACTTTGTATGGAACTTTTGATTGCACCATCCGATTTGTTTAAAATTTTTGAGAATTACTGTTTATAATTAACAATAACAGTATGTATATTTGTTTTACATACTACTCTTAAAACGTGTGAAATGTGATAGTATAAGTAGTATGGAAAATTCGTATTTATAAAGCTAAAATTTGACAGGTAGACAGTTGATAGATATTAGACATTAGCTAAAAAAGCGTTTTTGATAGTTCATATCTACCTGTATTGATCAAAATCTTAAAATAAAAAGTATTAACATTTGATAAATAAAATGATTTCTGAATCAATCCACAACCAATTCTGGTTGACAAAATCGACATTGACACGAGCGGAGCCGTGGATAAAAACTAGCAATAATAATAAATCAGACAATGTTTGCTACATTGTACATTTTGTAAATACATCTATTGTAATGTTATAAAAGGGCAACGCTTGTTTGTTTGAACGCGCTAATGTTACGAGCTATAAGACGGATTTCGAAAATTCCTCTTGTATTTGATAGGCGAATCTTTGAGAAAAACTTTATGTTATTTAACATCACACTACTACCAATAAGCTGTATTGAGAAAAGTTACAGAAACGGGCCAAAATAATTAAATATTTTTTAGTTCCACGCGAAGGAATTCGTGGGCACTACTAGTAATATTATAATTCTTTAGTAGTCGTCTTTCCCTAAACATATTATCTTATGTGATATAATGAAATTCAGCTACATATTTATACTAAGTTGGGGTTTATTCGAAGAATCAGAGTATTTATTTATTGTAAGGATATATATGTTCTAAATAAGTAGAAAAGATATAAAATACAATTTGTGTCATTTTGATGAGTTGCATATTTTGATCATCCTTCAAATAAATATATGCGCCTATACATATATTACATCTCCTTTTAAAACGTTATTATATTGGTTCGTTAGATTCAAGTCAGGCAGTGCTCGAGCGCACACGTTTATCTGAAGGTGGATCAAGGTATGCGATTGACGTCAGAGTTGACAGGGTCAACCTATAAGTGAGTCCAATACAACCTCTAAATCATAATTACTTAAAACATAACTAGGTGATAAGATTATTAAAAAATATGATTTTATTAACTTAATATTTCATGCAATTTTCTTCTAATAATTTCGTTTTTATTCATCAGAATTATTCGGTGCCTAAAATGGTAAGCTAAGGTCGTTTAAGTTGTCTGCACTAAAGAGATATGGATGGTTTTTTGTGTAATTGAAACGAAACAGTTTTGTTGCATAAATGAATTATTTATTTCTTTCCTTTTAACCAACATTCATACGAATTGATTTTTTTTTTGTCTAAAGGCGTATTAATGTTTTTTAAAGTACCTTCAATGGTATGGTACCTGTAATGGTTCACCGATATCCCAAGTCGTACTTGGAGTAAATGTCCAGTAAAGATATCATAAATTATACAGAAAATACCTATTACCTAGGGGATCACGTTAATAAGTTACAAGTAATATAAATAGAACTAAAACTAAAACTATAACTAAATATAACTTACAATAATATTTTTGGTTTTATCACAGTGAAGCGATGATAGCTCAGTTGGTAGTATCTCTCTCGTTCGAATCTCTGCAATAAGCTTAAGCTTTCATTGAATGAAAACATCGTGATGTAACCATAGCATGGTGGTAGAGCTTTTTCTAATGCCTGCCTGCTTAGCTACGACCCTTAAGTTAAAAATCTGCTGCCTAATACATATAAATATGTTCCGGTTTAGCGTGTCCACCATCTTGGGCTACATCGTCACTTAACATCAGGTGACACTCTGGCCATAACGCTAAACCTATAAAAAAATTAAATTGAAATCACCGACATAAAAAAATAAACAATCTTGTATGTAATTCTGCCTAAACGGTTGCCTGAAGACAATAAATATTAAAATGCGATAAGATGAAGGAACAAAAGCATTATATCTTTTCTTTAAATAACTTACAAACGATTCGAAAATTTTTACTGAAAACTGTAAATAAAACTTACTTTTTGATTGTTTTTCTCCCATGAGATCGACCGGCCATCAACCTTGATTAACTAAGCACTTTAAGATTTGGGTACAAACTGACGCTTTTTATAAATATCGGAGGAAATAATAAGGAGGTACGACTTAGGGGCTGGTACTACTAGCGCAACCTTACCTAACGAAAATACTATATATTTACACGTGTTTACAACACATACTTATATGAAAAATGTATATATATTTATTATACGTTGCACTTGAGCTTATAACTAAGTTCATCGTCTAAACAACATCAGCCTATGATGTCCCATTGCTGGGTCTTTTTTTTTACGCAGACAAGGTGCAGCATTAATTAGTACACTAGCATGTATTAACGGTTTCAAATGCTAAATAAATATATAATGCTGCATTTTAGTTCCTAAATAATGGATCTATGGCTCTATAATGGATGGTACTAATTTGGCATCTGCCTCGTTAGCACATAAGTGTCAGCTTAAAGAGATCAGAGCGACATCACACTAATAGAAGATTTCTCATAAAAATAAATGCCAAACAGATTAGAAGTCGGTCAATACAGTGGCTTATTGTTCTAAGCAGTTTACTATGGCGAGGGAAGGAACAAAAAAACTTAGCTTGCAATGTTATTTTAAATTTAGGTCAATATGAAGACAAAAAAAAAATATATATATTGGTAAATGCTAAACCGACGATATAACGTATATAAATATAAAACAAGTGTAATTTGTAGACAATTACTTCTTAAATTATTTTATTACGTTTTTGTTTTTCAAATCATTACATTTAGGCATAATTAATTTGTCAATAAACGAGCTTCAATGTATTATATCTCTTAAGTATTTTCAATTCTTCGCACATCACATTGGCTTTTAATGTACAATAATATTTTTTTTTAGAAAATAAATAGAACACAGTAAGAATTGTCTGTGAAAACAGTAGCATGAGTCGTTTTTGCTTATTAAGTACAAAATTTACGTAACGGTATACATACTGTAGGTACAACGAGAAGTTGTTATTACTATTGCATATATTATAGTAAGTAGTAATGCGTAACGAAATGTTACACATAATATGCTGCTTTCTGAACTATTGAAAATCTCTATTGTAAAACAGAAACACGTGTGCTTACATCATTTCTTATCCTTTGTGATATCATATTGATTTAGTGTTGGTAATCATTTGTAGTACGTGTCTATCATAGAGAGCCTAGATCGAAGCGAAATTTAAAAACGGTATAAAGTGTATCGTTAAACTTGTTGTTCGAAATACTATATTGTGGCGTGAATTTTGTGTTTGATGTCCAAAGTATGTACGCCTATCTTAGCCTGTATTAACAAATTACTAAAATTATTCAAAATGTATAATAAGCTAAATTAAGCAAAATTATGTAACTTGTATTTCGAGAAGTTAATTGCTACATACAACCTTTAATTTTATTGAAAACATGTGAACACATAGTATTGACACCCACATTTGTTATTGCTAAAAAATATATACCTATAGTTTGATACTAAATATATGAAGCAAATTGTACACAATTTTGTGCAGAGTAGTAAATTTAATCAACATTTTCAAAGAAACACGTTTTGAAGTACCATGTGTTCATATATTTCCAGTCAATTATTATATTTAAATGTAACTATTAGTAGGTAGCAGTGGCATAGCTAGGTATCTAGAGACTGTGGTTCAAAAAGTGTCTGAGAACCCTATCTAAAATAGTTATATTTTATTAAGTAAAAAATAAAAATTATATGAATATTTAAAAAACGCAAAGCTACATTTCATCAGCTCTTAATGGTGCTCAACATGACACAATAAATATGGTACGATTTTTCATCGAACAGTTTATATATAAAAACAACGAATATAATAAGAATTCTTGACAATAACTTAATTGACAACACTATACCAATTATAAGAAAAAATTAGCTGAATTCCCTTCAAAGATAGAATCCCTTTCAGATAAACTACAACGATTTTAGTTGTGTTATACACTACACTACTATATAGCACTACACTAATATATTTTCTGTCGTATTCTGAACTGATACATATTTCATTTAGGAAAAGTTCATACCCTGCCTACCAGCTCAAGATACCCAGCTCTAGATATGAAACTTTTAAAGATAATAGCGTACCAATCATTTAGAAACAAGGATCATTGTGATCTCTTTATTTTTAGTTAGGTTCACAAGGTTCAAAAAGGTTGTTAGGTCTATTTGAAAATAATTTATAGAAAACTGTAAAATATTTGTTTATATTATCAATCAGCTGCTCTCCCCAACCATGAAAATTCAATTTTTTTGCGGACGTAAGCGTTCTCCATTTGTGGTTAAAAGACCACAGATAAGGAACTATGCTAAAAAATCGACTATATTCTTATTTATCCGTTACGTTTACTTTTTGAAGTGATGATAGCTCAGTGGTAGTATGTACGACTTCGCGTCAAGGGATGTGAGCTCGAATCCACCTACAATGAGCTTTCGGTAAAGGAAAACATCGTGAGAAAACCATAGCATGGTGGTAGGGCTTTTTCTAATGCCCACCTGCCGAGATACCACCCTCCACTTGAAAATCTGCCGCCAAATACCAATAGGTGTGTTCCGGCAGTTGCACTTGAGAGTCAGTTCCTCATCAGATTTAGCGTTATTAACTTGGACCGTATCGTCACTTAAGATCAGGTGTGATTATGGCCATAACCCTAAACCTTAACTTAAAAAAACTTAAAACTTAAAACCTACGTATTAACGCCACCACAGTAGAAATTCGTTGGTTTAGGTTAGGTTTGACTTGTCCCGCTGCCGCGGTTGGCTCGCGCTTTTTCTCATCGCAATTGAAACTTAACCTAAACCTCCTGCGGTGGCGTTAGCTAGTCAGTAATAAATAAAATATTTCTTTGTCGTAAATATATATGGCGCTCCGTAACCGTTGCCGCGGCTAAACCAACAAATTTCTACTTCGGTGGCGTTAATACGTAAGTACCAACTAAGTACAACAAAGTAAAAAACTCAATTATTCTTATAATGAAACTGAAATTGAGCCTCATTATTTTTTCAATTATAATCGGGATTTATTATATTATCGACAGATGCGAAAATATTTCATTTAGGATTTTTGTCTGTTTTTATGAGTATTATTCGTTGACTATTATATAATACATACTACAAATTTGACAAGGTAGTATCTAAGATTGAGGATTTACATGTAAAATTTTGCTTTCCCATAAGTAATTCTAGAGAATGTAATAAAACTTAAGATAGTATTGTTAGCTTTATCATTGGTCGCCTCTTTATTTTTAGCCTTATCGTTGATCTTCTCTATACATACATTAAATGTCATATTGCAGGGGTTTCAATATTCACAACGCTTTTAGTTTCCGGTTGTGGCAATATAAATACGTCTTATAATACTGAGGCAGACAGTGGAGCTCCAGAACGAATCAGTGGACTGAAGTATTAGTGATATGAAGAACCGAATAGTACGTGCAGCCTATTAAACAAGACGGTTAAGATATAAGGATTTTTACAGTATAGTAAGTCAAATTCTTGACGGATTCTTAATATTTCCTCATTTCGTTAGTTTATTTTAAAAAGTTTAACAGATAGCCATGAAAGTTGATTTAAGTTCATACAGAAGTAAGTTATCGTTGATAGCGATAAGTGGTATTGTGGTATTACTGAATTTACTCAAACAGAAGAATATATATATTTTTAATATTCACACACAAGCCGTGCATGTTCGTACTTAGTTAATGAAAACAGGATTTTGTTATGCTAATTTTCAGGCGCTAAAGTAAACTTGTAGCCGTGTTTTGATTAAATATAATGGATTTATATTTATTGGCATATTTAACTAATTATTCTATAAATGTTAGTTATAACTTTTTATTTATTAAATTGTCTATTTGACATTGTTCAGTACAGTTAAACGATCTCAATTTCCGTTTGTAGTGATTTTTTTAAGTAAGACAGTAAAATTGAAATCATATTTTTGTATATTAGTTTTATAGAGTAAAATTAGCATTTTTTTTAATGTATTAGGGGACAAACCAGCAAGCGTTTCATCTGACTGTAAGTGGTCACCGCCGTACATGCACACCCACAACATCAGGGAAATTGCAGGTGCGTTGCCGGCCTTTATTGGTGCGACTGGGTCTCAAGTGCAACTGCCGGAACACACGTATTGGTGTTTGGCGGCAGATTTTCAACTTGAGGATGGTAGCTAGCCAGGCGGGCATTAGAAAAAACCCTATCTCCATGCTATGGTTTCCTCACGATATTTTCGTTCACCGAAAGCTCAAGCTCATTGTAGGTGGTTGGATTCGAGCTCGAGCTATCATCGCTTCCCAATCCAATTAATCACATATTAAACTTTTAGTTGGTGTATGCTTAGTGAACTCTGTATTATTACCTTTTTTTAAAAATTACTTTATATAATTCTAATTTAATGCGCATGATGTCATGTCCTTTATACATTAACAAATATTAATAGACTAATGACTATCTATCACAATGCACGATTCTACTTGTCATACCCATAATACAATAGAGTAAACTTTATATGAATTTGAAAAAATCCATATTTGCGTTACAAAATAGTTTTCTTTTTAAAAAAAATTAAGAAATTAATTATAATTAATCTAAATAACGTATATATCTTACTTAATATCTTACAAACATATGTTTTTTTTACTTATGGATAATAATATCTGTATTTATCTCACCTAATCTTGTAAGTAATACAATAAATATAGAGAAAAGGGTATTTCAAATAATAGATTATCCTAAAACAGTATTATAACATGTACCTGTAAACCTAAACCCTATTATCATAGACATAGTGATTAATCTAGAACGCACAATATCAGTCAACTGTATACGTCCAACAGGTTTATTTATAAAAAAAATAACCCTTACACTAACGTCAAACGGGAGTGCGGGATGTCTGACAAAAGATAGCACATAGTATAAACTACTAGATACCGATAACTAAGACGGATATTTTAATTTATTTGAAATAGTACATGTGTTGAAGTAATAAGTAGAATGATTAATTCATAGTTATTGATAGTTGCCACGAAGAGTGAAATTAGTTTTATCTGAAGTTTTGTTGTTATATGAAACACGCTTAACTTTGGAGGTTATGTTGACAGAAGAGCTATGGTTACAAGTGAGTCTAGCTAATATTTATATATTAAAATCTTAATGTAAATTATAAGTGCAAATGCTTCTATTTTTTTAATTATTCGTGCCTACGATGAATTCTTATATAAATAATTGGGACATAGGCCGATCAATAAATACATCATTGGAAACTGTTGGTTTTAGACCGTTTTGTTAAATTTGAATTAGTTTTATCTGAAGTTTTGTTGTTATATGAAACACGCTTAACTTTGGAGGTTATGTTGACAGAAGAGCTGTGGTTACAAGTGAGTCTAGCTAATATTTATATATTAAAATCTTAATGTAAATTATAAGTGCAAATGCTTCTATTTTTTTAATTATTCGTGCCTACGATGAATTCTTATATAAATAATTGGGACATAGGCCGATCAATAAATACATCATTGGAAACTGTTGGTTTTAGACCGTTTTGTTAAATTTGAGATGATTAGTTTTAGCAAGTTAACTTTTAAGTTTTATAAATATTGCTGCACTGTAAAGATTTACTTATCTATTATACCAGCAAATATACCCATTCATCAGAAAGTGGTAACAAACATTACTTTCTTCAATTGATAAAACCATTAATCGATAATTGTGCTATAATTTCCATCGACTTATTATTGAGATTATCGAATTTTAATTTTATATAGGTAATTAACAACATTAATTTTGATTAATTTATATGTAAAATTTTCATTTTTTTTGAGTCGTCATATCTTATATTATAAAAGTTAGTTTTTTCTTACTTAAAACTTTTAACATGTACAACGTTTAGACATTGTTTAAGGAAAATGGTCTTTGACAAGACGTTGAAAGATAATGCTTAGTTAACCCTTTCCACCCGGGGTAGTGATTTTTGACGAATTTCCGCTTTTCAACTTTATTATCATAATAAGGTAGGTAAAAGGAAACGCTCAGATTATTTTAAGATTTTTATTGTACCTAGAAGTATTATTTCCAAGACCAAGACTTAAAAGTACCGTCAGGAACTTTGTGTTATTACAATGTTAGGAACTATGATAGAAACTACAAAAATAATGAGATCCAATATTTACTTAGTTATAATTAAATAAATAGGTTTTTAATTACAAATTGACCTCGTGGTATTCAGCAAAACAATTTTTCTTTTCATTTACACACAAAAACACGTTGCAATGAGAACATTTACTATGAGGTTTCGACTGAATCTTTTCTAAACTACAAACCTCACACCTTCCCCTATTTTCTACGAAAGTAGGCCAATGGATGCCTCTATTACCCAAGCGAACGTCTTTTATAGTAGAGTACTCAGATTTGCGTCTTTTGGAAGGGCCAGCTTTCGCAGTATTATCAGTAGAAGTCTTTCTTTTCTGACTAACATCTTTCCTTGTCATCAAGCCTTGAGTAACAGAGCGTCGAAAATCTTTTACAGTGGTTTGTTTCATTATGAGTCCATGAATGACATATGAATTGACAAATGCGATGTCCAGAAGACCCCAAAACAACCTGTGCCACCATTTCGGAGATTTGCGATCTATACAGTAAAGGGCTCTCAAACGATCAGCTGTATCTACGCCGCCCATATAGCTATTATAATCTTTGACAGCCACAGGACATGTAATGGCAGACTTGGATCCATTTTTTTCTTTACGTAACACAGTTGCCGATTCATTACCATGAAAATTTGATACTAAATGAACCACTTTGTTATCCTTCCATTTCCAATATCCAATTAAATTTGAAAATCGATGATCACTGTCGCCCCTTTTCATTTGAGAATCAGCGATCATATTTCCGGCTAGTCCTTTTCTATTACTTCGGATAGTTCCACAGGCGTAGGTGTTCTCAGTTTTCAGTTTCTCAAGCAAAGCAACAGACGAGAAAAAATTATCAAAGTAAACTATCTTCCCTTTACCCCAATCTTGTTCCGTCAGCTCCAAAACCACTTTCTCTCCCAAGCCATAGCCGGTAAATTTAGAGTTCAGTTCTTCGTCCTTTCCTTGGTAAATTTGAAACTTCTTTATATAGCCTCTCTGGTCAGCTAGACACCACAACTTGTATCCCCTTTTTATGGGCTTCATAGGAAGATATTGTTTCAAGACAGACCTACCTTTAAATTTAATCATAGATTCATCTACACTCAGTTCGCGAGTACCATTATAAACCTCTTGAAATTTTTTATTGAGTGCATCAATCATCAATCTAATTTTATACAACTTATCTTTGCAGTCTCTAGGCTTTTGGGAGTTATCATTGCAATGCAGATGAGATAAAATAATAGCAAATCTGTCTCTGGGCATTGTTTTGCAGAGAAGTGCATTGTTGAGATCAGATGCCGAAGAGTAATAGTCTCTCCACGCCGGACGAGTATTGTAACCCATAAAAAAGTTCATACCTATAAATGTTAGAAGTTCCTCCTTTTTTAGGTTCAATACTTTGCCTCTCTGAGTAGCATAAAGGTTGCTTTGGTACACAATATTATCAATAATATCTTCAATCAATACTAAAAATATATCAGTCGGGGTGTTACAGTGAGCAAAGTAGTCTTCTATTACTCCAGTATCTAGAACGTATTCCGGTAAAATTGTATCTAGGTCCTTCTTTTTCCATTTACGGTTTGGTTCAGGTAATCGCTGATTAGTTCTGTGTGAGGACGTATTTGCAGACGGTAGATCAGTCTGAACACTAGATCCAGGTATTGGTGATGGTGGTACCTGATTTACAGGGCACTCCAGTTCAACTTGTTTTGAAGGCGATGATGGCGGATCTTCGGCTAAAGTATTTTCTAGAGCTCTTTCAAAAATCTCATCGAAGCCTATTGGTGAGGGTAGTTGAATATTTTCCACTTCATCATCGGACACACCTGCATCAGACTCTTCGTTACAGTCCGGAATCTCTTCTAATAGCAGGGCTTCAATTAGAGCAGTATTCTTAGTAATATCCATCTCAATGGCTAAAACAATAAAAAAATAGCTCAGAAAAAATAATAAAAAGAAAAAACAATAATGTTTGATAAACCAAAATACCTACTTCATCGAGTATGTGTATTATCAAAGTTCATGATTTTTTAGACTAAAATCACCTGACGGTACTTTTAAGTCCTCATCAGTTTTTATCAAATATTCTTATAAAATAAAGTGATAATATGTTATACCAGCTTTTATAAATGTACTCCGTGATATAAACAACGTAATTAGTAAAAAAAATAGTACTTACCTATGATATTCTATTTATAAACATTTTACAATTACACCGCACAGTAAAGTGAAAAAATGTCCGACCAGTTGTAACTCGCTGTTCAAATTTCTCGACAATGTCGCGCGGTAATACAAATAACGCGCTGTGATTGGCTTACGGAAACGGTACTCTAAAGGAACGTCAGTTGTTGTTAACATAAAGTTATTTCGTACTTAAGTTATTAGACGAAAAATGTGGAGGTACTTCTAAGTACCGTAAGGAGGGAAAGGGTTAAGATCACCTACATACGAAATCATGGTTAATTTCTTACATTTCTTTAAAAACTTCAGAAACAATTACGTCTCAATGTTTCTTAAAGTACGATTGTTTATAGTAACTGTACAACTAGTTTTGTGATCCTTTGCGGGAGTAATCTATATATAACATTGCTTTGTACAAACTATTAGACATAATAATTGTTTTATTTTGTTGAACTTTAACGATATTATATAACTCATTTTTTATAAAGTTTCTTGTATTTAATCTATTAAGTGTGGCGCGTTGCTCTTTTCGTCTTGGCGGCTTGTCCTAGTTGCTGTCGCATAAAGTTGTTAATGGGTATAATAGGTTAAATATTACCCGTTCATCTGCACTAGGCGAATCCTGCCAACAAAATAGGGTATTGTGACTAGGCTTCAACATCCTAGGCTACATCGTCAATCAACATCAAGTGAGATTGTAACAAAACCCTAAACCTGTAGCATATAAAAATTAAGTGTCAATTGACAGCGTGATGGCAATTAAATCAGGGCTACATTATGATATGTTTATTTCCATTTTATTTCCCTATTAGCAATATATATCGAGCTAATCTCGTGGTCTTTAAACTCATAGATGTACGTACATACAACAGGCTCGAACGATCACAACCACTGTCGATAATTACCATCTCTCAACGATTAACGCTGTAAATTTACAAGAAATATGTTGGAATGACATAATGTACCCCAAGCTTCAATCAAAAAACTTTATAAAAGAAACCTAAAAACAGAAGGAGGGAACGGACTTTTTTTTCGTAACACTCGAAAACGTGAAGAATTTATGGTGTTTAGAGAGAATTTTAAATTTTACACTAACAAACAGAATTTTTGTAAACACAAATTGAAATAGTTGCTTCAATTTTAATGGTCGTTGTAATTTGATAACAATTTCTTATCTTAAATGGTTATTATGTAAAGGGTTTTGCTTATTTGGATAACATAGTTTAGTTAGTTAGCTAAGTTAATGTTAAACTACATCTGCTATCCACTTCCTTAAGACATTGTTGATGGTTTATTTGCGTTGACAAAAAATAACCAGTTAAGCTAGAATTCTTCTAGCAATATGATTTAAATACTTGTATTTTGCAATGCGCAATTAGATATGTAGTATTAGTGAATAAATGAATGACAACACGAATTTATTTTTTACAAATAGAAGATCTGTAGTGTGTAAATGATTATTTATTTTTTAGATTTGCTCTCTATGCATTTTTAACCATTCATCTGATTTTTTTAACATTAGGTTAAGTATAACAACTTCAAAGGTTCAAAATATTACACGAATGTCATCGTTACACAAATAACAATGTCTAAACTCAGGATTACTTCGGATTTTAGTTATAAATTCCAGTCTTCTTAAGTTACACCATACTAATTAGTAAATAAAAACAAATATAATTATGGTAGAGACAAACACGTGATTGTTTCAACTAATGGAGTAATAATCCTGTTAGCGTAAATACACACGCGAGAGCGTAACTATCTTTAAAAGTAGGTATCATTCACTAATGGTATTCACTTAGCTACTACTACTACTACTGTACGTACAATCTTACAATATTTAGTCATAGTTCTATTCAATTAAAGTGCGTAAAGGATCAATCATCCATCGCGGTCTGCGTGACGCCACTTTTATTATTCTTATAGACTTATGGTAACATTGTGGGGACTAGCTGGTTATAAATATGACTCACATTCAAATGTCATTAGGAAAATAATATTTATTATTACAGTAAATCTGTATATTATGGGAACACAATTAAAACATAACATATATTTATTTTAAATTTACATGTATAAAACAAAGTCGGGTTAGTTACAGCATTTATAAAGTAAGAATGGCTAAACCGATTCTAAAGATTTAGGATAAGTTGGATTCGTGTCCGTTCAAAATAGTTGAATTTTTTGTTTTAAATTCATATTTTGACATAAAAAAAATAAGTTCAACAACTAAAATCCGACTACGAAAAAATTACGTTCTAATAAGTATGAAACAAGAATTTATTGTCATCTGAAATATTTTTGTACAGACTAAACACTATTTACAATCTATTAAGTAAATTAAGTGTAATATATTTTAACTAATACATATTACATAGTGATATTCAGCGGATAGTCGTAGTCGTATGCCAGCTAACCTAATAAAACAATACATTCTATCAGGCTTTAGGGCAAAGTACTATACATATAATGGATGCCATGTGACTGATATATATATATATATATATATATATATATATATATATAGATATATATATATATGTGCATATATATATAAGGTGGCATACGACCACGATATACACATATATATCTCATATGATACCCAGCACAATGTTATTTAACATAATAATTTTCTAAGTTCCTTACTTATGTGCTGTAGAGGGCGCCGTATTCAATTTAATGTTGCATCTTATAGCCTATAACTAGCGGATGAATAAAACACTTCCAATTATATATCACTCATTGAATTCCGATAAGTAGTTTAGAAATTATGAGGGAGCAGATGAGCATACATATATACATACAAACTGGTCAAACTCATAACCCTCCTTTTGCTTCGCCGTAGTCAGGTAATAAACCCTAAATTGAGTTTACCTAAAAGTTAACACGATATTTATTGACTGTTACGCGGTACGAAGTTTGTCGGATCAGCAAGTACAAGAATAAACAGGACAGCTTACTTACATATTAGCTACTTTTATGTAATATTGTTTATTGAATTTTTATGTCAATAGCAAAAAAAAAGGAATAACTTTTCGTAGCCAATAGCTGAAAACATTCAAGGCCAATTATTTTCACTACATAAATGTGAGTAGTAATAATACAGGAAATTAAAAATACCAAAGAAACCTCTGGTTGATCATCGATTCTGATACATACTATTTATTCTTGTGTATTATTTTATTGCTGTATCTATTATTTATGTACCTGTCGCATTATATAGAGCATGTCACAGAAATGACAGCTATATGAAAATTGCAATACTTAATGTATATTTTTGATATTCTGTAATTTTAGATGTCAGTTTAAAATATTTTATTTGCTGTATATTTATAAAGTTTATTCAAGGGTAAAATATAATTCTAATTGTATTGCTTATTAGGCTTATTGCTAACGTCGAATGAAAATAAAGGTAATTTAAATGATTTTCAAAAGATACAGAGAAACTTCGATTAGGTTTAGCAAATTTTTTGCTGTTAGCGATTATAATAACTGTTAATAAAGAAATAACACGTACGTAGCTGCAAAATAAAAATTGTTTTACCAGAATAAAATCTGGCACAAAAAAGATTTTTTTTTAAGTCGTATACTATTTTATATAAAAAAAAGAAACTTCTGATAGGAAAAAATACATTTCACGGATACAATAATTCATATAATCATTCGATTGTTACATAAATACCTTTTCACTGGGTCTTATCAATTTATTAAAAGGATATTGTACTTATCAGAAATAACCATAGATTGTCGTCACTATTTACCAATTGTACTGTGTTTATCATCAGATGTAGTGTCAACATTTTTCGTGCTTCTATAAAAAAAAATATTATTTTCGTAGAATACATTTAATATTCATCCTTGTCTTCTTAAATAACAACTAAAATACTGCCTTTATCAAATGGTTTACTTAATATTAAATAGGCCTTGAATTGTTTGGTGAGTATATATATATATTGTGTGATAATAATAATAATTGCAACATGACATAAAAGTGCAAGGGGTCTCAGACCTTTTGCACACTTATTGTTGATACTCTTTAGTATTTTTACACGCATCATAAGCGAAGCGTTGAGGTGGGTAATACTGTCACTTCATGCAAAACAACTGATTTTTCAAATTTAAAATGTCTCTATCATATATTGCACTTGTAAAATAATATATACACACACATATCAAGAAGAAATACTATTTTTAATACTCATGATATTTTTGATGCCATTTTTGTTATTTAAACTAGTTACATAACTATTTAAAAAAATTCTGTCTTTGACGTCCCTGTGTCTGTATGTGCGGATCCTGTATGTTATCACGATAACGACCAAAATACTTACTGATCGAGTATTTTTTTACCACGCTTCAGTATAATTAAGAATAGAACCCTATTACTTTTCACGGTCTGATTCGATGGGATGTAATTGTTATTAAATAAACAAAAAATTGAGATTATGAGGCGTGCATTTCTGAATTATCCAAACTATTTGATAGTATATTAATTATGTTCATTAAAATATTTGTAAACTCATCCGCCATTATTCAGCTTGAGTTTTTTTTCGAGCTGCGCTTTTCTTGCTGATTAGTGGACCTTACCTGATTTATTTATAATTTCTAATGAAAGCAATGTAGATCTGTTAAATTGATAAGATACTACGAAAATATTTTTATACTTAAATATGTACTTGTATATACGATAATCTACAAGAACAGATTAGTATTTAAATAGTTATCACTTATTGATTATGTAAAATGATTATAATACGATGAGTAATTCATTAAAAAAAAAAACGAATAAAAAAGTGTTATATTATATAAATTAAAAAAATATCAATCTATTTTTGACAAATTCTTTTTAACTCGAAAACTAATAGAGTTAGAAACCTAATACTTTCAGGATTTCAGTATTTTATTAGTTTTTGCACATCATCTAAGAATTATTTAAATATATTTCCGGGATCGATTCGAAATGGATGTACTCCTATAGTCTTTAACTAAACTGTTTTACGGAGTTGTAACACATTCTATAGTACTCCCTCGAATTTTCTGGGCTTTAGGAATTGGGGTCGCATGCGTGATCTTCGATTTGTACTTACTTTTGTACGTTATAGTAAAGCGTGTCAAGTCTGTGGCCCACGAAGAACGATGTAGTGAAAGTCACTAAACCGTAAGCATGTTCAACACTTTTTGCAAACCGCGTGTCGAATATCGAGTCTGCTTGCAATCGCATGCGCGGGGCGGACAGTACGTCAGTGTTGCGTGGAACCTACGTTCACTTCGGTCGCGCGATTGGTTCTTGTGTATAAGACCGTATAATTTTGTGCTTATGAATAAAGAACAAGTGTGTTTGTATGTTGGGTTGCGATGAGCGGTGCGGGGGTAGCGTCCCGCAAGACGGACCCCGTCTCGCTCCCATCGGAGCTGCCTGTCAGACTCTACATGCGTGCACTCAGACAGTACCAGAAACTGGTTGATCTAAAACGGCTTTCTTCAAAAGACAAAGTAAGCAAAAGACTGCACTTTCTTTATATTGCACATTTTCCTTCTTGCATACTTTGATAACTACTTAATTTTCATACAATTTATTATTCATTGCGCGTTCTAAATTTAATTTTAGATTCATTCTCTTTGTTTTGAATCTTGATATCTCATGGATTTTAAAGCAGTGCTTAGGAGGTAACACTATATTATGTTGTGGACTTTTTCCTTAATTTAGTAGCATTTATAGAGATAACATTTTATAACACGTAGCACGTTTCTACTCGGTGAATTGAATATGATTATAACTATTATGTTGTCAGTAACTATGCCTATCGTATTCGTTATTGTTACTAGATGTATACATATAGTTTTAAATGAAGCAAGTTTGTGCAAGATTAATATTCCGAAATGAGTATACTTTTTGCATAACATGATGTCAGTTCTAATTATTTTTTTCTCATACAATCTACATCAGTCTTAAGAAATAAAATATGTTTAAATCATTATCACTATAATAATCGGTATAGTAACAAAATTAAACTTCAAAAGAAAATGCCTATTTGTAAAACTATCTGCAGATATTAATATTTCTGTTTAATGATAAATATCTTATAATCTATTGAACTAAAATGTGCTACATTTTTAAATACATACAAATGTATCTTTCCCGTCTGTTAAGGGATCCTTTACCAAGGATTGTATTGCTTGGTTTTGCTTTGTTATACATCCGACAAAGTTTAGAAAACTATTGTGTGCACGCCCGCGAAGGTTTCTAAATTAGTATAACCATTTTACAATAGGTGACGCGCAAACCGTTTCTACACGTAAGGCTTTGCAGCAGATTGACGTATATATATTGGAGATGTTGCAAAAGATAAAATGTTTATAAGATGATGAAAATAAGTAATATTATTATCAATTCAACATTAAACAACAGAAATGTTTTTGTAAATTTCTTAAATAATATATCTGTTTTTCCTGGCGTAGTTGTGGAATCCTACTATTTATTTATAAAATCATAAGAACATGATTTTCGCATTTTTTCAATATTTTGTAGGTTTAGCGTTATAGCAACGATCTCATCACATGTTAAGTGGCGATGTAGTCCATGATGATAGACACGCTAAGCCTAGTGGAGGAACTAGTCTCAATTGTAACTACCGGAACACACCTATTTGCATTTACCTGTTAATATTTGATGACATCTTTTCATCTTGAGGATGGTAGCTAGCCAGGTAGGTGCGCATTAGAAAAATCCCTACTACCGTGCTATAGTTTCATCATGACGTTTCCTTCAACAAAATCTCAAGCTCATTACAGGGATTCGAAATCACGTCCATTGATGCGACATTCATACACATTACCAACTAAGCCATCATCGCTTCAAAAGGAATTACAAGAATGGTTAACTTACTTGAGGTTATATTCCCTAAATGGTTAGTGAAAACAGTTAATCCAGGATTTCAATTATATGTAAATTGTGTAGCGCATTGTATGTACACTTATAACCTGAATAAATTTTAGACCTACATTGTGTCGACGGAGTAAAAATATGATTTATAACTGTTCTAAAGAACCTATATATTTCTAAGTACTCATATATTACAACCCTATTTTCTTTCCTTTATTCTTTACGCACTAGCATCATGTTTTGTATGACAGGGTATGTAAAAACATAAAATAAATAGACACAAAGTAACATCTAGACTCATAAAATATACTTATTACTTTAATTAAATAATCATTAAAACACCTAAACTAACCTAACCTAAGTCATGTCCAGCGCATCCAATGTCTACATTATAATATATATTGCTTGCATATAACCCTTTTAGATTATAATATCTCCACACGGTTTTTAATTATTACCTATACACCTTATATACGATATACTAAGGACATGGAAATTTTCATTTCGAATAGATAGAGTACCTACTAAACATAATTTTCCGTCATTTTGGATGCATATGTCGTGTATTCGATAAAATACTACTAACTAATTTAATTGAATACTAAATTTAAATACTTAAGGTCAGTTAAATAATTATTTTTCCTTTTCCACAAAATGTAAACTAGACTAAAGTTCTCTGTATCGATCTATCATATGGCTAAACCACACGTTTTAAAAGGAAACGGTGTGAGATACCACTAGTTAGTGGCGATACTATTCTACCGCGTACATTTATTTTGAAGGTAAGCATATGAACATAAAATTTGAATATGCTCTGATACGGTCAGCGTATTAATTCTTCTAAGATATAACTTAATTTAGTAGGTCATAGAATATGTTCATATGTCTATAATTGTAGATCGTTTAATGTAGAATGTTGGTCGCAGCAACAGGCCACGTTTCGGCTGTCCGTGAATAAACCATTTCCCGTTGAGGGGCGCTGAGCTTCGTGTCACTACGCTTGGTACATCAACCTTCATAAGGCAACTACTGACACGCTAATGACTGTAATTTTATTCTATTAATTAGATATTTCCGGACATATCTAATATGTCACTAAAACAAGCTAGCCTCAATTCAAGATATATGGTCAACCTTTATTTATACAAGTAGCATATGCTCAGTCTGTTTTAAAGATGGCAAATCCTATGCAGGAATTAAATATTAACATTCTCACCTGATCTTAAGTGACGATACGGCCCAAGATGATGGAGACGCTAAATCTGTGGTGGGACTGGCTCTAAAATGCATCTATCACCTATTGGTATTTAAGGGTAGATTTTCAACTTGAGGGTTGACGGTGGTAGCTAGCCAGGGAGGTATCAGAAAAAGCCCTCATCAAGCCATCTAGGCTAAGTTAGGTTTAAAGTAATATTCCACTGATGTCTAGAATAGATTTTTATCAGGGGTTCTATGGGATGTTAACCTAGAAAATGCATATAGTTAGTATTTGTATTTTTTTATATTTAAACTATATAAATAAACATACATGTCTGAAAAAAAATATATATGTAAGTAGGCGTACGTAAATAATTTCAATTCATTTCATTCAAACTTACCTAACTACTGTTAAGAAATAAAATAATATACAAAATACAACTGAGAAGTAACGCTTACAAAATATATTTTGTATAATTCATATTTAAGTAACAGATACATTAAAAAATGTTAATCACTAGTAGGTATACAAACTTTTTTAGTATAGTTTTCGAATATATATAATAGTTTTCGAAGTCGAAGTTTTCACCAGTAACATACCCATAATAAAGCGGGCAAAAGTCTTTTTGCATATTGTATGTATAAACATGTAATACAATCTCATTAGCTGTTGTACTATTTGTATCTGGCTGGTTTCGATGACAATGAAATGGTTAAATTAAAAAAAAAAAGAAACCAATTGGTATATATTTTTATTTTGTTTTTCTTTCTATCAAAATGAGTGAATCTAATGAAAAGATTTGATACTTATTAAAACTTTATTATAAAAAAAGGAAAATGCAGCGCTAGCCGCGAAAATAATTTGGGGCGTTTATATACCTACTGCAGTGTCAGTATGAGTAACACAAAGTTGGTTTAAGAGTTTTCAATCCGGGAATTTTTAATTTCAAAGATGCACCTCGCTCTGGTCGACCTATTACGGGTAAAGTGAACGCTATATTTAAAAAAGCGGAGCAAGCTCAGCATATCAGTAGTTACGACATAGCTGAAGAACTGAAAATTAACCATAAAACAGTTTTGACCCATTTGGGAAAAGCTGGTGTAGTGTCAACAAAGACAAAGATATTAAAACAAGAAGTTGATAAGAAGTGGCCGGAATTTATCAATCTAGAATGACAGAAAGGGTGTGGTCTTTCATCACGATAACGCTAGACCACCCACATCTTTAGCCACTCAGCAAAAATTAAGAGAGGTAGGCTGAGGGGTGTTAATGCATCCGCCAAATACCCCTGACCTTGCACCTTCAGATTTTATGCCTGTTACGGTGTCTTCAAAATTATTTAGCCAGTGTCAAGTTAATATCAAGGGACTGCCAAAACTACATGTCGTGTATTTTTTGATCAGAATTCTCAAAATTTCTACAGCAACGGGACCATGGTACTACCTACAAAATAACAGAAAGTCATCCAATAAAATAGCAATATATGCTGTAATTAAATGTTAATAAACTTTGGAAAAAATGTTTTGAGTTTTCATATGAAATACGAAGAAACTTTTTCTCCAAACCAAATATTTCTAGTTTCGAAAAAGAATTGTATGCTTGCAGCAAATTATGAATGTTATTAGTAAAGGACATCGTGTCATTAGTTACTATGATTGTAATATACATGACTTGACATTTAAAAAAAAATGAACACTTCTCAGTCAAAAATGAATGTGATTTGAAAACGATAATATTATAAGTTTTGCGACCAAAGCGACTATGTAACAAACAAGTATGATACGACAGTTGTAATGATTCTGTGATTGCTTACCACAGAAAAAAGCATATAATTTTTTAACCACTTATGTCTCACGGCAGGAGAAGGCACGAGGCTAATCACCACAGCAGTTCACAATGAATTGGAAATTTCAAACGCTGTGCAAGCACATTTTTTAATTTTCTACGTACTGTAGTTACTGCAGGAACATATCATATAATTTGAATTTGTTCACTATGTTATGCTACACTGCTAATACCAAAAAATGATTTGACACATACCTTGGGCTTGGAACTAGCGGTCACCGAAACAATATATTACCGATTCCACTAATAAACCACCACAATTTTAGCTATTAAGAATTCCAATTAATTATTAAAAAATAGCTTAATATTGGTTTTATTATATTATTAGTGTCTGTATTCTGACACAATCTAATATTAAGTTAATTATTCCAACTTAAATACTAAATACATATATAAGTAAAATATTAAAGAGGAGACGTTACAAATTGGCTTATTTACTTGAACAATTTTCAAATAGTACTGCTAAAAGCATTTAACTTAACACTTCTATCAGAACCAATGCCAAGGCGACCCGACTTGGTTCAACATTATTTTCACTTTCGGTGTTTACGTCAGTTGTTTAATTGATTGCAAATTAAATTCGTCCTTTATGGGTAATTTTTTACTTCCTAATTAGTTATAACAGGGTATTAAGATTACTTTGACCTACTTGCGTATTGTTCAAATATTTAGGTAATTCTAAATACCTTTTATAAGATGCACGCATTCGCCCGATATTTACTTATATAACTACATATCATTTTATTTGAATTTACTTAAATGATAACGTAGGACTATGTCATATATACGTCGCAGCCAACCTTAACTAGCTTAAATTAACTGCCTATCCTTTTTACTAAACAACGCCGTTCAACTAGCGGCCGTGTAACTAGCAATAATGATAGGTAATAAAGAAATAACTTGTAGGCGGAGTATGTAGCAGTGAGGTGGTTATTGTAGTAGAGCTGTTTGCTGGGTTAGGTTAGGTTGGACTTGTGATAACAAACAACGCGAGACGAAAGCGGTAGCGGACGGTGAGCGCCCTTTTATTATAAGTTGAGAGTACGGGTAATACATATATTGCTCTGTATATTGTAGGCAGTTAATTAAACGGCTAATTCAGCTAGTTGACTGCGACACATACACAACAATAACAATACTTTAGGAATTTAATACCATAATTATACTATATCAATTAGTTTTTTATTCTTTATACAGTAATTTCGAGACTAAAGCGATAAAACATAGTCTACGATCCACTTTAACAATTCTGAATATAATAGATCTTTTTATAGGTACGCTCTTTAAATACAAAGGAAATCAACATTCGTTCCACTTTCACCGCCGATGCTATAGGCTTAATATAATCCATATTGTCCGAACGTTGTTTTAGGTACAAAAACTAGTTTCTATCTGTAATACTTTGGTTAATAGTACTAAGTGGAACACACATGATAACTTCATAGTAAGATACACTTCACAATAGAATAATAAGTTACACTTCATCATAGAAATGAATCATTTATATCATTCTTAGCCCACCTGGCAAACCTTTTTCTGCCCCTTCCAAACAAACACCTTTACCTATTGTTTTAAGGAATAAAGTCACATCGTGGAATAAAAGTTATCCTATCTATCAATTTGTACCTAGCAATACATATTTAAATTACATTTCGTTAAACTCAGTTGAGTGGCTTCTGAGATTAGTGTGGACAAACATTGGATTATCTATATTAATACTAGCTGACCTGACAAACGTTGTTCTGTCATATAAATTATTTCTAGTGAATACTTTGGTTGTATTAAATCACAATAAAAAAATCAGAGGGTGAGAGCAAGAGGGTGAAAATTGGGATTATAGATATTTTTGAACCTACGTAAAATTAAAATTAATACCTAGCGGCTTAAAATATACTTGACAACCTATTTTCATACCTACCAAATATATATAAAAAATTCATTACAATCGGCCGAGCCATTTCAGAGGAGTATGGCAACTAACATTGTGACACGAGAATTTTATATATAAGATATTATAAAGTAGAAAATTTCTTTTGTTTTTGAACGTTCTAATCTTAGGAAGTGCCAGTCGGATAACACAAGTTATTTTTGTATTTGATAGAGCAATCACTGAGAATGGCGTTGGACTATTTCCTATTCCAATAGTTGTGCATACTGGGGGTTGGCTAAGGCCGTCCAGGCAAAGTTCTGTCATACATCTCTGCCCCTACTGCAATATTCAGACGGGTCTCTGGCCCATGATCCGCAGGAGAAAGCCACTTTGTTGACCAACATCTTCGCGGACAATTCCCAACTTGACGATAGTAACGCTCAGCTGCCCACAATATCTAACAGTGGTATCTCGATGCCTGAAATTCGCAACAGGCAAAGAGACGTGCGCCAGGAGTTGCTATCGCTCGATGTTAGGAAGGCCAGTGGTTCGGACGGTATCCCACCAGTCGTACTTAAAAAGTGTGCAGCCGCGTTGTCCCCAGTATTAACAAGTTTATACCACCTATCCTACATCTCTGGTGACGTGCCCTGCGTTTGTGAGAGAGGCCAGCGTGCTACCGATTCCCAAAAAAGGAAATCGGTCAGATCCCAATAACAACCCCAATCGCTGTAACCTCAGTATTGTGCAAAGTTATGGAACGCATCATAAATGTCCAAATTGTGCGTCACCTAGAAGATCACCCCCTTATCCATGATCGTCAATATGGCTTTCGACCGAACCGATAAACAGGAGATCTTCTAGCGTATATATTGCACCGCTGTGGGGAAGTGGTTGACAAATATGGCGATGCTCTGCCTATTGGCTTAGACATAGCCAAAGCACCGTAGCCTTATCTCTAAACTCCCAGCCTTTGAATTCCCTAACAACTAGTACCGATAGATTTCCAGCTTTCTGCATGAGCGCAGATTTCGTGTCATCGTCGATCGTCCATAAACAGAGTGCGACGGTTTTTCTTGCCCGACCTGTTGTACCTTCTCTATAAGGCCCAAGTACGGCCGTGCATGGAGTATTGCTCGCCCCTCTGGGATGGATCCGCTAAATATCTCATCGACCAGCGGCAGTAGTCGACCGAAATCAATAGTTGTACAGTTCACAGCTGCTAAGCAGCGTGATAGTTATTTTACTGCTGCCATCAACTTTAATAAGCTTAAACCTCTACAGGATTAATGAAATAGCTCCCATATTGGACTGGATGGTAATTCACCAATATTCATTATTGAACACTTGTGCTCAGCCAATAAAGCTTTACATGCTGCCGCACGATTAAAAACCAAAGAAAAATGGTTTAAGTATGTTTGGATCAGAGGTGGTCGAATTCATATGAGAAAAAATGACGAATCAGAACATAAAATCATTAAATATAAGGACTCGCTTAACAATTTAGTTTGAAATTATTCATCCTTTACTTTTAACTTTAATTACTTGGTTATCAACTAACTATAATTCTGCGATTTATGAATTTACTATCAAAATAGTTGTGGTTTACGCACTAAGTCGTACACCAATTTATCTAACAACATTAAAAACATTTATAGACAATTGTAATTCAGTGTCAGACAAGCACTATCCAACATTAATATTGGGTGATTTCAACTTAAGCACTATTAAATGGAACCCAAGTAATTAATCCACCAATACTCTTGTTAGATCAAATTTACATGAATATTTACTTGGCTTTATTAACATGAAAAATCTTAAGCAATGTAACAAAATCATAAATAAATATGGTAGAATTTTACATTTATTATTAACTGATTCACTATCTTGTATAGTAAATACTTCTTGTATACATTCGGGAAATAATCAAAGAACTTGTACCACTATCCTAATTAAAAAAACAATAAACATCCGCTTTGGTTTAGCAACACTTTAAAAGAATTATTATGCGAAAAAAATACAGGCGGCGTTATAACATCTCCAAAAACCCGTTAGACAAAATCTTTGTTCGAATATGCACTAAAAGATATGAGAAGTTGGCACAAAAATGTTGTAATACGTGAATAGAACAACATAAAGAAAAATCCTAACCACTTCGGGGCTTACATTAAAAGCAGAAAACCACTCAGGTAATTCTATAACGGATAGATGTTCGACAGTTAGTGATGGGTATGACATGTGTAACATGTTTGGTCCATTTTTTTCATTAGTATATTACACAGACTCAATCACACAGCATAAATTACAACTTTTCCAACTCACTGTTTTTTAAAACCTTATTCATTTAATCCGGATAGCCTCATAAACATAAATGTCGATATTGAGAAAATTCGTAGAAAATTAAAACAGCTAGATATATCTAAGAGAGCGAGTGCAGATGAGAACCCACCATTATTAAAAAAAATGCGCTGATCAATTGGCTTGTCCAATAAATATTCTCGAAATAGGAATATTTCCTACAGAATAGAAACATGCAATAATAGTACCTATCCATAAAAGAGATGCTAAAAGTTTTGTTAACAATTACAGACCAATATAGATACTTCCCACACTTGCAAAGGTTTTCGAATCACTTATATGTCCAGTAATAAGGAATTACTTTAAGAAGTATGTATCCTGTCATCAACATGGTTTCATACCAAAAAGATCAACCAGTACTATCTTAATACTATTTATAGAGGAAGTGATTGATTCTAATGATAAAAGTAAACAAGTAGAAGTTATTTATACCGATTTAACTAAGGCTTTTGACAAAGTTCCACATGAGCTACTTCTTCAAAAACTTTCTGCATATGGAATTCATAGCTCCATCCTGAAATGGTTAAGTTCTTATTTAGAAAACCGTTCGTTTTATCTAGTTATCAATGGGTTTACATCTAAGACATTTAAAATTTTGTCAGACCTTGCACAGGGTTCGCATTTAGGTCTAATTTTATTTAATATATTCATAAATTATATGATACAAAATTTTCAATATGCAACACCATTCTTGTATGCGGATGATTTGAAAATGGCTTGTGTAGTAGATTCACAGAATTATGCAGATTTATTACAAAAATACATAGATATGCTCACTGATTGGTGTATTGATAATGGTATGAAATTGAACATAAATAAATGCATTCATATGATATTTACCCGAAGACATTTCCAAATAACTTTAAATATCATATGCATGGGACTTATCTAGAAACGAAAGGGATCGTTCGAAATTTGGGAATACTATTAGATCGAAAACTTACTGTTGTACCGAACTTTGAAAATCTTAGTAAAAAAGCTAATAGACTTCTTGTTTGTCATACGAAACTCTAAACAGTTTCGAGATCCTAAAACTAAGATAAATTTTTACTATAGCTTAGTGAGAAGTGTATTGGAATATTCTACCATAGTATGGCGTCCACACTTTGCAACACACACGCTGCGATAAGAACGTATTCAGAAAAGATTCATCAAGCACTTAGCTTATTGTTTGTGCTTAAAAAAAAGGCTCCAGCTATCTTAAATTACTGGACAGATTTAGAATTCAAAAATTAGAAACACTTAGAAACATTTTCGGTCTAACATTTTTTTCAGTATTCTTAACAACTACATAGATAGTCCTGAACTGCTGAACAGGATTGAATTTAAGATTCTTCATTGATACATTCGCTATTCAATTAACCTTCTCAATTGTCCGTTTAGAAAAACTGTTTTAAGTATAAATTCGCCTGTCTCTAGAATGAGTAGACTATATAATAAATATAAAAACTTGGAATTATTTCACAACAATTTATTTAAATTTAAATATTCAACCAGGTCACTCGAACTTTAATTTGAATGTAAAAACCACATAACCTTAAATTGTAAACTTAATTTTCTCTTATTTTTTATTCTTTCTTTAATAATATTGTTTAAAATTGCATAAAAGTAAATTGTATTATAATTCGCGCCAATAGAATATGAAAGCTGTGTTTAATAATAAGATTGTACATCCTATTATAAAAATGTTAAAGTATGTATGCATATATAGAACTATTCGATGTAACAATTATTGTAAACCAAATTTATAAAATAAAAATAAAATAAATTAACAAAGTGTACAATGAACAACAAACTTCTGTAATGTTTAAATTTAACACAATATGATGTCTATTGCTTATGTAAAGGCGGTAAAATATAAAATCATATTTTTCACGGCTTTCATTAATTAAGTCATCGTCAGGTTTAGGTATTTTTTAACTTTTGACTATAAGAGTCATCTAAAACATGGCTGCAGACAGATCTAACAGTTTATTTCTTTTTAATTTTACACATAAGGTAATCGTTTTACATATTCCGTTACCCACGTAATGATATTAATAAATCGTTTACAGTCTACATTCATTTACATTATTAACGATGAAACCTTTAAAATAATATTGTTATTTTCAGCTGAAAATATAGCTTCATTGCTATATAATTCTATGTTTAAAGATTTCTTGAGTATTATTACCACTTCTACAGATTAATTTTGCCTATGTCAAGTATGAAATGTAACAAGATGACGGCTCCCTTGTTTTAAACTGTCGAAGGGGTTTTGTAGCAACTTCAAAAGCATGATTCTGTTTATTACTTATAATAAATTTTATTATTATATATTGTAATAATATACAAAAAGGTATTAGTAATTTACGTAACGTGTGCACAGTAATAACTAGACTAAAACACAAAATATCTCACCAAGTTTACGTATTATAAGAGTAAATAATATAGATTTATGAATGAAAATAAAAACGACTACATTACTGTACAAAGCCAGGCAAAACTTAAAAAATAATGTTAATGGCTCGAGAAAGTTATCTTGTGGATTTTTGTAATAAAATATAATAAGGTGATATGTATATTACGAAATAACAATAATTATAATTGTTTAACATATCATAATTTTCATATATTCAATGTGATCAGATGCTATCACATTGAACATGTTATTTCTTTGTTAATATACCTAATCTTATAGGTACCTAAGACAAACTTACATTTTCATTCCCGGAATTACTTTAATGTAGTCTTGTATACATAAGCGTATAATACAATTAGAATAGTATATTTCATCATCAAATATAAAAAAAAAGTAGGTACAACATTATCAGTCATAACGTCGCGCGATGGTTTGACGCGTGGTGATAACTTTATTATCCTATAAAAATAGACTTGCATGTATTTTATACATACACTTATGTAAACATAGATAACCCTTGAAGTTCTCTGTATATTATAAATTGATGTAATTGTGAAATATGATGTGCGATTCCTAATCGTAATGCTGTCCAATGTCGAATCTGCATACGTTTGAACTTAGCTGCCGGTAAGGGGTGCGTGCAGAGTGACGTAAACTAGGTTATGTGGGCATGTTATATAATACTATTAAGTGATTAACTCGTGTACATATACATGCACATATCTTGTACATTATATACATATATTTAGATGAAAGATTGTATTCAGATTATGTTTTGCTTTTTGAGTTTACCTAGATAGGTGATTTTAAGTCACCAAGTAAAGAAAGCTTAATATAGTCAGCCATATATTATATTAATAATATACTGTTTATAATATAATGCAATACTTTAAGAAATATTATTAAAACTCTTTAAATGAAGTATTTAAATGATTTAGGATTATAAAAATATTGTTGTGCATCATTATGATTGTTTTTGAAATATTGGGAAACATTTGAAATCTTACACTTGTAACATAATAGTTATAAAGAAAAATAAAATAGATACGTATCTATTAACTGTTACTTTACGTATAACAAATGCAAATAGATGTAAATAAATAAGTCGATTGTCAAAACATTATATATTCGTTTGCCACATTCATGTGTAAATGTATTTTGATTTTCTGCAGCTATAGTATTTAGTATAATAAAAAATTAAAAACATGTAACTATAGCCACGCCTCCACAATGATGGAAACTAAGATAGGCAAATTATAAAACTACGTTAGTTTCCACATACTAAAAAGTTATCAAAACGATAATGACCGGTTTTAAGAATAATTTACGCAGAAAAAGTCTCTCTAAACAACGATGAAGTACTCTCGGACTGTTTGTGACGCAGATTGCGATATCACGCAAAAGTAAAGAAAACTTCCTCAATCAATTAATAGCAATATGACAATTATCAATATACCTATATTATAATTTAAAAAAGTTAAGTGACATCTATTTATAAAAAAAAAAAACACTTTCAATAGTTAATTTTTCATGGAATCCATTAACCCATTTTTTTGATCCATTTAGCAGAATGATGTAAGATATTCAAATAATATGGCATGATTTAAATGGGAGGGTTGTTCAATAGTTTATATTCACTAGGTTTTTAACCCAAACATACCCATGGAGATAAATTTAATAACAATTTATTTAAAACATGTCATCAAAAATACCTTTACAATAATATATAAAATCAAAATAAAAACCATCAAAATTATTTAAATACCATTTGGTGCTTTAATCCTTATAAAATTGAGCTCAGATATCATAGAAGGCAGAGGCGAATAAGGCCAGCACGGGGCCTGTAGCGATTTTAACTAAGAGATCTTAGATTTTATATAAAATATATAAAAAAGTTAAGCATCCTACAGCTTTGGTTAACACTTAAAAAGTAGTTCACCTGAAAGTCGCACACACTTTATAATTTTACTAATGTTTGAGACTAAATTTGCTCACATTTAGTTTCATATCTAGACAATAACAACAACGTAAATAAACTCGGAAAATAATCCTAATTGGTAAATGCCAGTTTGTTTTTTACGTTTTCACGCCGTAACTGGTCTGCCGATCATCATTAAATTTTGTATACACATTGTCAGCAACACATTGAAGGATATACGATATGTCTTACATAAAGGTTTCTAGTAAGGTAAAGGCAAAGTCGAGTAGGTATGCCCAACAAATATTGGATTAAAAAAGAGATACAATGTAATGTATCTTTGTAAGTATAGTTTTTTTTGTGCGTTCATATAATCAATCCAATTTATATAGTCTTGCAGAATATAATAATATATTGTTATAATATCACTTAGTTTGGTACTACTAAAATGTACAAATTATAACGTTAAAGCATACTATAATGTGATTCATTATGCATTCGTATTACGTCAATGAGATTTATTATTCACTTAGATTTAAATTTTTAAATTTAACATGTTAATTTTTTGTATTCTATGAACGTAATATTTCATTTACTTGAATTAAATTGTTAACCAGCGGCATAGCAATAGATACTCTACGGATGTCTTTTTTTCGTAATACATAAAATCCAAAGATACACAAGTGAGTTATTTTTAAAGTGTTCTGTAATCGATACGTATATAGTTTATAAAATATTGCCGGGCAGAAGTCAATGATGAAGTTAATGATGTAGCGTCAGGCAATATCACGTCAAGGTTAATGGCGGAAATGGGTCTCGAGTGTATTTGACGCAAAACACCTATATTTTGTCGCAAATTTCCTTTAGGTAGAGTAAATCAAGTAAAGGTATCAAGTAGGGAGGTATCAAGGTATCAATCAAGTTGTATACCAAAAAAGCGTCAATATTGTCAAATTTTAAAATATATCATGAAAGGCCACATATTGAGACAAATTATTACTCTATTACTAACTAATATTATAAAGAGGAAAGATTTGATTGTTTGTTTTGCATTGAATAGGCTCCGAAACTACTTAACCGATTTGAAAAATTCTTTCATTGTTGGGAAGCTACACTGTGCCCGGGTAACATAAGTTATATTATATTTTCAAATAAAAATAGGGATCCTTACTAAAACTTCAATAATGTAACTCAAAATGTAAAAATAAATGTAAAAAATACCTAAAACGGTCTTTACATCGCGTGCGCTGGGAAAACTATTGATGATAAAACAAAAAAAAACGTTCATATGCCATGTCAATATCTACAAAAAACTTCGCGATACTATATGCCCAATTATTGTAGTTATGTCACTATAAGTCTTTATTTACATTTAAAAAGTTGATATAAATTCCGACCAAAATCAGACCTTGTTATCTATACTTTTGTATTAATCCTTATCCAAATAAATCCTTTCGTATTCAAGACTGTTTCAATACCTATAGATTACTTCTTGAATTATACAAATCGGACATTCCATTCAATAGATATTACGAATTTAAAAATGTCAACCCAAACAAAATAAAAATAGAAAAATAAACGTAGCGTTCACGCAGCGCAACGGGCAACGCGACGAGGAAGGGGGTGCCGAATAAATAAACTCTAAAAAATATATATGAATATCTAACTAGGTTTATGGCTAAAATATTACATTTTATAATAAAAATAAAAATATTAGTATGAAAACAAATTACTTATATCCTGCATAAAGATACATTTACTCTACGTTCTCTAATCTCAAAGCCGGGAAACGAAGCGAAGCCGGGACGATTCGCTAGTTCTATAATATAGTAGAACATCAAGGAAGACACCAAAAAATTCGAGTTATAGAATTTTCGACTTATAAAGAATGGAGGTTTTGGTGTTTGAAGCGAAGGGTACAAAACTTTTTTCTAGATTTGGAGGTTTTCAACTTATCGAGGTTCGACTTAACGTAATTCTGCAGTATTTAAATTTTAAATTATTTTTGAACAACGAATGCTTTTATCATATATCAATAATTATATGTGTTTGATATTTTATAACGTATGTTTGTCCGTAGGGAGTAATTATGGAACTACTGATTGGGTATAAAAATCTAATGACTAATAGTAAGCTACGATCTCTCTGAGTGACATAGGTTATATTTTATTGTTATTATAAGATTTATACTATTAACAACGTGTACGAAGGCGGCAAACGATTCTAGTATTTATAAAAGTATAGAAGTAAGCACTACTACTTCATAATACTAAAGATAGCATTAAAATTGCTGCTTAGGTCCAGCGACCTTCCAAAATCTTATCATTCTATAAAAAAAATAGACGTGACAATGAAAATAAGACAACGTAATGATATGATGAACTCGATGATGGGTCATGCGATGTATCGTAAATTAGCCTAACAACGCAATTGCTTTTTTTGTTTGTCATTAATTAAAGTGGCAAGCGATTTTTTATCTAACACTACTATCACATTAAAATACAATTTTAATAAAAACCGAAAATAGAGGGTGGACAATAAGAAAGAGAATAATCAGGTACTCAACTTTCAAAACTTTCCTTGCTGTGTATTACTTGTTAATATTTATGAAAGGAAACCGTAATCGTTCTAATATAAATATTCAGGATAATTTCGATTATATATGAAGGTGAATAAAACACTGCATACACTAAAAAAAATAAAAAAATGCACTAATAATAATTTTTAACACACTTACTATATTGTTCACTAATGAATGTTGAATTCATAAACAGTTACACATTTAATAAGTCTTCATTTACTTGTTTTCCTTCTACATAGTACAATGCTTTGAAAGTTGTAATATTCATAATTCAAATCTTATCCAAAAATAATTGTATGTCATTGTCTATAAATAAATCGGTTAAATACTCTTGAGATATCCGTAGGGATCTGTATATGATTCAATATCTCATCTTCGTAACCCCCCTATAAAAATAAGAAATATGAGCTCGTATTTCTGTATATAGGTTTTGTCTATCGCGATAAACGGCTGTCGTCTATAAAATAGATAAATTTATCTGGCTGTCAGATCTGTTTGTCAATGTTACACGTAAAATATTCGATTCGAGGGAATCCATACAAATTAAGGACACGTGACATTTGGGCAGGTGGTTTTGCGACATATTACAATAAATTTTGACTATATAGGTGCTCGTGCTTCGATTTAGATTTTTATAGATTCAATATCTTTTAAAAGTGAAAGATCATAATTTAATTATATCTTTTGTAATAACGATTATACCGAAGCGCTTTGAGCACATGTGTCCTCTTTTTTATTATTATTTCCATTCCATGCTGATTTATATTTAACGTATATGTATAAACTGTGTAGAGGCATATGTTCTCGTATTTTTAATAGTAAATTAATAGTAAGGCAAAGTAATATCACTATATGTGATGGTTTGTGTAGTTTAATTTTAAAAGAACGTTGACCACAGAGATATATTAAATCAATTATCAGTTGTCGTGGTTATGTCGTCTTACAGATGTTTCTGTAACTGGGCAGGCTCTAGCTGGTCCTAAAACAGCAACCCAAAAGAGATTCATGTAGACGGGTTGCATAGTTATAGATCCCTACCATGCATTTTAATTGCTTGAAATACACCGGCTTACCTTAGAACGCGAAGCGCATATACGTGTCACAATTGTAGCTGTTAGACATGGTGTTCAATGTTTTCAAATATTTGCTTAATTAATATACGTATTATATATCATTTATTTAATTATATTACAGTTTTAGAGTAGTAGCATTTGCGATGCAGTATTAGTATGGAGTATTCGGAGCGGGTTCTTCGAGACTTCGCGGGTTCGATCCCTGCCTACTGACTGACTACTATATTACTGACTTTTGTGTTAGGACCATAATTGTTAGTTATATGCTTAGGTATTAAATATCTACCTATGCGTAACATACTATTAAGTCACCATAAAATGAGCTTTGCTTGTAGATGGCTGTAGGAAATCGAGCCCTATGTGCACTATTTTTTAAATATTAATTGATACAGTTTGTGAAATAAGGAATTTATAAAAACTACTTACAACAGCCCGTCTGGTGCTATATCTCCAAAATTCCACAGAAAATTGTTTTACTGACAGTCAGATAGGTTATACATATTTACGTTAACCAGTTTCATTCCTTTTCTAAATATAGTACTTGTGTAGTAGCATCATGTTTATTGCTCGTGGTAACCAACCGAGGCTAAGCTGTACGTATATATCGGTTAATACCGACAGTTGTAGACAAATCAAGATTATTTTTTTTACTTAAGTATATGTGACTTGTATCAAAATGCGTACAAAAGTTCACCAGAGCTCCATTTGTTATGGTATTATACCTAAAGATTCCGACTAAAAAAATAGTTAATAGGGTTTCCATAGCGTTGTTATAAAATGAATATTAATTATAATTAGTCTTATTAGGAAATATAATAATGAGGAATTGCAAATGAAATAAATTTAAAACCACCAATAAATTTTATTTATAGAGTAAACATAATATCCATATTAATATTAGCGGAAAAGTTTGTTTCTTTAAACGCGCTGATCTTAGGAACTACCAGTTGGATTTCAAAAGTTATTTTTGTATTTGATAGAGCAATCATCGAAAAATGCTTTAGGCTATTTAACTTTAGGGTACCACCAATAGGACTAAATCTGTATTGAAAAAAGTTACAAAAACAGGTACAAATTGTTAAATAATTATTCGTTCAACGTGAAGGACGTCGCGGGCAAAGCTAGTTTATTTATATAGTCGTGGTAGGACATGACACTCGCCGTAGTGGTATAAATGAATCGAGACCATAGTGGTAACATAATCACACAGTCACTGGTCACAGTGACTCTTTAGTTTGGGATCAAGAAGTGTACATGCGACTGATGAGAGGCTTACCGGCTGGCATAAGAGTGACGACTTGTAATGGTATGACATCTCGGTAGTTTCCGATGTTTTTCACTGCACTTTTATAGTGATTCTAAATCATTATAATTTAATTTTAACAGGTGGTTTAATTTGTCATTGCCAAGTGCCGTAATTATTGAAATCCGGATAGAATCATTTGGGTCATTAGCCGAACTCATGTGTCATGAGTTCACTGTAGACATCGTGTCATTGTATTACTGATATTGTCTTCTGTCTGCAAAATATAAATTTCTTATACATTTTAAAATATAATTCATTAATTAATGTTCCGGTAGATTTCACTTTTTTGACGCAAATGTGTTATTTGAGTTTTTATTTAATTTGGATATAAATGTTCATTTTTTTTTGTACTAAACTAGATAATAAAATGTCTAAATGATGATTTTGAATCGAGTAATCGCTAAAAAAATTCCGCTGAACATTTTCCCTTGTCACGTCGCTGTCGAATAAATTATTTAAGTTTCATGAAGTACATTAATCTATGTGGAATTTGATCCATTTTATTTTATCTGCTCTTTTCTAGAAAAATGCCAGAAAATGGACTTGTATCCAAAGGATTTATAATATCAATAAATTCGATAAGTCGTGATAATTGTAATGAAGGAATTTATCTGTAAAAAGCGACTTTGATTTTTTAAGAATATTTTAGCACACTATAAATTGAATGTTGCAAATGGAATAAATTAAGTTTGCCATTAGACATTGACAATGAAAGTAATTTTTTTCCTTTTATCAATAATAAAAATATAATTATTTATGATAATTTTTGGTAACTATAATTGTCTTTATAGACCACTCAATGCGTCAACGTTCACCTTAAAAATGTGTTGTCTACATTTACGTCAATTTAGAGAGCGATGTATAATGGTTAAATTGAAGTTTTTTGCGCACTTTATACTGTTGAATTTATCCACCACGTATCTCTTACTATATCCAGTTCAGAAAGCAACATGTGTTTTGCAATTATATTATTAGACATCTAACAGATACCCATATGAAAGTACTGGCATCACATTAAATATTAATTGTCTTAGTCTCACAGACATTTGAGATTGAACCACGTTAACATGCTGCGTATGTACATGCATACAGACATTGATCATGCCAAAATGTCATAACTTGAACGTACCCGCGCACTTGACACATAATCTGTAGTTTTGTCTGTCATCTGTGACACAATGACTGCAAGTTCGACACTAACACAGACGTTGTGCAGATATAAACAATAAACATAATAAATGCGCCGGTCAATGTTTGTAGGAAAGTGTAGTGCAGTGAAAACTAAAGTGCACGAAAAACGAATAATTTAACTCAAAAACCCATCGACATAGTTCAGCACCGATCAGCAAATTGCGAGTTTGGTTGTCCTCTCATTGCAATCTTTATCTTACAACAGATCCTTGGTGTATTATACACCAGTAATCATAAACAAAAATTAACAACAAATGATATTACACAATACAGTTGCTATGTACATTTGGCGTTACTCCTTTGTATATTATTTGAAGACATATTTAATTTCATTTAATTTAATCCTTGACCGAAGACAAGGCCGAAGATGTAACGCTTTCTTGCAGTAAAAACTGATTCATTCTTCTTTTCAAGACCCCGATATTATGAGGAATTACCCCGATGAGGAAAAGCAGACGCCGGTAGTAAGTTTCAATGTTTGGCGGTTCGCAAAACAAACGAAGATGCGAAGCGTTTAGTGCGAATAGATGAAACATCAACAACATACGGATGAAGGCCCATACCACGTCGAGTAATTCTGCGATGGAATGGGGAAGGAGGGATCAATAGATGCTTACTGGAATGTCAGTCAGCAAGCACGTAACAGATGGGATTACTGTTAATAATTAATATATTATGGAATTATAATACAAAGTTTTTACAATTATTTGCCTATAATGCACTAACAGTCGAATAGTGTATTATTTAATGTGTCCATGTTAGTAATAATTACGTATGACAATTATTAAATCACGTGATTTTGGTCGATTTATAATTCAATTCATAATTTTATAGTATCTTTAGGGGTTTTAACAGGTTTAAAATGCATTGTTTCATAATTTCCTCTTGATTGACTAAATTATTAAGCATGAAATTGTTAATTTACCGGTAGATAAGTAAGTACTATCTACAGTTGTACTAATACTTAGTCTGGTCATATAAGTTTTGTTACGGTTAAAATTTTTTTTTTTTAATGAAATAATGTAATCTCAATAAAACTTATAAGTACGCAGATACATAGTTATTGAAGCCATTGCAATAATTATTTTTAATAAATAATTAGTTCCAGAGATTTGTTAAGAGGCTCAATATCGGCTTGTTTTTAAAACAAGCCATATCGTCTAATAATGGCCATAATTTTTAGTCCGAGGAGTTTAGATCTGGGCTATATCGGGGCCAGTTTTTACAATATTTATGGCCCGACTAGGTAGATATTAATTTAAGTTGAATAAAATAATTATTGTTATTTTGTGAGAGTACAAGTGCATGAGTTATGCTTATTCGCGGTATACTACTATAAGTTCACTAATAATTTAGTGTGATATTTCTAGTTCCACGTGTTTTTGCACTGTGCTTATGATAACGCGAAGCCTAGTTAGTATTAAAATAAATAAAATTCTTATATTTATGTACTACAAAGTGTATATACGCGAAGTAGGTATTTACGATAACACGTTGAAGAACCGAATTGTGTGATAGGGTAATAAATAAACTTAAAAAAGCTGTATCAAACATGTCTTTATAAGTTTATAAGTGAAAACGTCTAATGAAAGTACCTTTGATCATAATTTTAAAATTAAATTGAATTAATTAATTACAAATCGTGACAGCTTTCAAACAATGATAGCTTAGTGGTAGTGTGTGCGAATTCCGGATCAAGGGACGTGATTTCGAATCCACCTACAATGAGCTAGAACTTTTGGTGAAGGAAAACATCGTGAGGGAACCATAGCATGGTGGTAGAGCTTTTCTAAGTATACAAAAGTAAATATTATTTGTGAGTACTTGAAAATGAAAATGATTACTTTATGTTTATAACAGTAATTATATAATGAATATTCATTACTTACTCTATATTTTGTAGCTAAGAAATGATTGAATAAAGAAAAAGAAATAAGAACTTCAATTGTAATTGAGGAAAATCTTTTATATGTATTTCTATAAAACAATTGTTTACATTATGAAAAAACCTACTATTACATAATGCCACTTTGACATTCATTTATATATAATGAAAATCAAAACTTTGGTCTCACTTTATATTATTTTAATCATAATGTTTAGATTATCATTGAATAAGTAGGCAAAACATACATAATGCCCCCGGTAACATGTATAATGAAACGTATTACAAATTTTGTAATGCCTAGATTACATCTCTTGTGTTACGCAATCAATATTTGAAGGACATAGCAAGTGCACGTGTTATTCATCGGATGGGGTTATTATACTGAGGGGAACATGAATTTTCTGGACGACGTTTTCGGAATAACAAATAATATTCATCACAAGATGTTACATTTCAAGTAGACGTCTCTGTATAATAAAACCATAAAGCTTATGGTAATAATTTCATGTCGCCATCGCTATAATGTGCGTCGTAAACAACATTACGTATAGAAGATCTTCATTTCGCTTTTGACGTCTCGTTTGTGTCACAAATAGTTGTTTTAATTGTATCCTTGCAAGCAGGTGCACTTTGTACGTAACTACTTACTAGTGGCAAAGGGTGGAAGTTTGAAAAAAGGGAGCCCGAGAAAAAAAGTTCTTAAAATTCAACCACTAAGGATGTCAAAGTAAAGGATATTATAAGGCCCCATAGGTTTTTGTTCTGATTTATTTCAAACTAATAATTATCATTAAAGGTAATCTTCAACAAATTTAATGAAACAAGCATATCGCTGTTTTTGAAATTCCACGCTTCAACTTTGCACAGCCAATACTAGTTTTCGGATTAGATGCACTCGGATAAGTTCTATTAATATCTTCATATCATGTGTTTGATAATTCTTCTTCATACCAAAGGATACTGAAGATCTTGAATCTTGATTTCTCGTTTGATAAAGATATATTTGAGGCATATTCTTCAAAAATCAAAACTTATGACTTACGGTTTTGCTTTCACTATTGGAAAATTGTTAATTTCTCATAATATATATGTTGTAATCACATATATATTATATAATGATATATTTTGTTCTACTTGTTTACTATAAAATGAATTTTAAAAACATCCATGTAAATATTATGCAATTTAAATTATGTAAGCTTCCAAAACTTCTCGTTGTGTGATAAGTAATAAAGTATTTGTAGGAGCTCGTGTACAGAGTAAAAAAGGAATAAATATTAATGTGGTACGATTCAATAAATTTAAAAGTTTCGACACGTATTTTGTATAATGTAAAAAGTGACGCAAGTTTTAGCCTTGTCCACATGTGCCCTATTTCATAACCTCAGTCGGGTCATGTCGATGTGCTTACTAAGAAAGTCACATTGGAAATGACTCGAACACAACTCGTACCTCGGATACAGGAATTAATTACAAATAAAGTTATTGAAATTTCAACTAATATATACTGAGTAATCTCGGTATTACGTTGAAATACCTACGGATAAACTCATAATTTTGTCGACTATTCTATCATTAGAATACCTGTTACCTTTAAAAACAATTTTTAATATTAGATTTATTTATAGGCCTATTGAAGAATATCTAATAAGAGGTTGGAGCATCTTTTAGACATGCAGATAACCTATTCCATCTAACTCTAATATTCTTATCGCTAAGTCGATTCCATATTATTACAAGTATAAATAAAAGATACGACACTTCAGTTCGCATGACGTTGTCGCGTATACTATTTTTATCAAACCAGGACCGAAAGTTCTATTACAATTAAAATGATATAATGTTATCTTAGAACCAGTTTTATGAATGGTGCGGTACGCATGCTTCAGTCCTTGTATTTAAAACGGCGTGCATTTATATTTTGTCCATTACGCATGTGTATATTAAAAAAATATTACATTGATTTTATATTGTTTGTATATAAATCGAAGAAACAAGAAATCGTAACTTGGTAGTTTTATTAGTACATTGGTTCTTCATAAATTCTACGTATGTATTTAAATACCACACATTGTTTCTTTCATTTATGTGTACCACTCGCAAAAAAATTTCAAAATTAAGATTAACTTGTTTTTATTTTGCATATGTTTGCTTATTGTATACATTTGAATAATTTTAGGATTGAGGTTACAATGTGTATGTGTAAGCATGCACACTAATTTATTTAGTCATTTATTAGGGCGGCAAAGTGGCACTTTCGTCATTGAAAAAAGTTTCGGAAAATAAACTTTCGATAAATAAATATAAAAAAATTGTTCTAAAAATCAAAATCTCTTAACATTACAAAATGTTCATAAACGTTATTAAAAAAAACAACCATGTTTAGAAGAATAGTAAACCAAGTTTAGTGTGTCAATTTTAAGATTTTTAAGATTTTCTGCACATGACATTTTTTTAAATGTTTTACTATCTCCATAGTATATTGATATCTGTTATTAACCATTATCAAGTGTAGCTGCTTTACGAAGAATCGAACGCAATGTTTGCACGTACATATATTTATAAATTATCAATTGGTGAACAGGATACCTGCAAGGATACAAGGATAATCATCACTTCCCTCTTCCGCGATGTATCCTGAATATTGATTAATCATTTTACGGTCAATTGATTGTTCGGCAAAAGGTAACGTCTAGCAAAATCAATCCAAAACAAAGTCCGAATGCATACAAAGGTGTCCCTTTACTAACATTAAAATTTCTTCGTAATAACCATCAATTATAAGCTCAATGAATATTGTTACACAATTATGCTATATAAGATAAATGTAGGGGTTTACAAGGAAACAGAAAGTATTCTGTACTTTTTGTCCACTCTAGTAGGAGCGTGACATAAAAAACAATCTTGCTGTAAACTTCGAATAGTAGGATTAAAACAAATATGACTATTACACGATATTTTAATAAAGGAATACCTATATTATAGTATATTCATACACGATATCGATTCAGATATTGTGACAAAAGTTACATTTTGTCAACAATGAGACCATAAAAGATATTTTTCGAATGGACATACGCTGGTAACTTCTTGATATTTCTTAAGTCTATAAAATCCTTCCGTACGCACCTTGGCCCTGTTTAATGGTCGATGTCTCGTTTATCCTCAAACCATGGTGTGCCCATTATCTTCCGCTTTCCACACTTTGTTTGTATTCGCTAGCGTTGATTTCCGCTTGCCGATATTATTAACATTTGACCCCTAGCATCGAAACACTAGCAATCCTATGTAATGATATTATATATAATAATAATGATACTAATATTTTAATATATTCTATAAATTAATTTCATGATATTCGTTTAAATTCCGTTTATAGCTTATAAACAGTTACCAGGTTTTATATAAACGACTTTTTAGTATTTTACTTTTTCTTAGTATATTTTAATAAGCAATTTTGCTTTCAAATATTGTTATATATATATATATATTGTCTTATTATATTGTTTCCTGTGTATTAACGACTCATTGTGAAACATGTTTCGTATGGAACCAAATTTTATATTTACGTACTTACATTTAAAATTAAGTTTAATAGAATAGTAACGGTTTATTTAAAAAAAAACCTATTTTTTGTTAATATCAAATATTTGAACAGTTTAAATTAGTAGTTTACTTTAAAATGTATATTCTAAAATACTCATCATGCAGCTCTTTTGTATAGATTGAAAATGTGACTCATTTTATACGACAGTAATGTTGAATAATTTAAATGTATTTATTGCGGTGTGTATGTAAAAGGACCAACTGTACTAATAAACGCAAACGCAACCTGTCTAGTCAAATACGAACCTGCGTCATCGCAATTTCGACCCAATATAACATTACATTCTATGGTATTTCTGGTAAACAAGTTTCAAGGTGCTTTTTAAATAATTACCTTATATTATTATATCAATTATTTTTGGTTGCCTGTAGTTAATCTCAAAAGGATCGTACTCCTGAGGCCAGTGATAGTATATCGCTACTACAGAGGGCAGAGTTAATTCGCCTTTTGTTATAGTCTATGTTAACAGGCTACCAGTATTTGACAGGAAGACAGCTCGAACTTGAATACTCTTGCTTTTTAGGTGAAATATAGGTGATACTTTTGTAGGAGAACCTAGTACAGACGTGTAAATCCCTGACACAGTGACGTTACTATGTAATTACGAATTCGTTAACAACGCATAATAATAATTGTTCATTTAATTATATCTGAAAATGTTTATACATTCCTTACAGAACTCACGGTGCATTTGCACAAAATAACCACCCAGCAATTTCTATTCATAACATTCCATATAAGTAGGTATTATGGAAGTATTTATTCGTTTGAGGTAAAAATGAAGTTTCGATGCATTAGAAGTATTAAACAATTGAGTCACACATTAAATGTTTTTATTAAAAATAAATAATATCTTTGTAAGAATAACTGTATTTACATTCATGTCATAAAGTACCTATTTTTAAGTTAACTTAAACAAGGCCAATGACGTGAGTACCTAGCACATGTTTTGTACAACTGAATTAAATATTGATTTCGCAGCTACTAAATAAATACTAAGAATCTAATCAATAAATTGATTTTAATCAACATATTTAGTACATTTACATTATATGTATGTACGATATAAAAGTAGTAAACTATGGAGATACATTGTACATATGTACGTACTGTTAATTATTTGTAATGTTTTATACGTATGTATCGCAAAATATAATTCTAGTAAAATATCTACGTTGTCAGTAAAATAACATTTAAAAGGTGTGTTTGTGTAAATACATAATTTTATTTTAATAAAAACGTTTTTACGCTACGTTGTCAAATACAATAAAAATCCTAGTTTTAGCAAAAACAATTGTTTTGCTTCGTAACCAAAATTTATAATTTAAGTATTATCAATGTATATTTATTTGGATACTATTTTATAGAAATAAAAAGTTGTGTCTCGTATATTTATGATTTGCGTTGGGAATATCGTATGATTACATAATAGGAAGCATGAAAGTAGCACCATCGATGGAAAACTTGTGGATTAACAGGTTAGCGTGAAATTAACGTGTGATTTGGAGACATGTAAGTTGTATAATTAATAGTATGCTATCAAAGAGTTTTTATACTTTACTAGCTGACCAGATAAACGTTGTCCTGTCTTCATTATGAATATTGTTGGTGCATTATAGTGACAGTTATCAAAAATTATATTGTCGTTAAGTTTTCTTAAATTTTCTAAAGTTTCGCTCAGCTTCCTTATTTTTTTTTTCGTTCATACGAACCTTCTCCTGACTACGGTTTAATACAACAAAAAAGATTAGCAAAATTATTCCATCCGTTCATGCGTGATGCGATGACCAAGTGAAATAGAGATTCATTTATATATATAGATAAGTTTAGCGTCTTCGCAACAATCTCACCTGATAATTAGTGACGATGTGGTCCAAGATGGCGAATACGCTGAGTTTAGTGGAGATATTTACTCTTTGAGTGTAACTGCAATACCTGCAGTTATTTATACCTATTGGAGTAACATATATGAAGACGGATGGATTTAGGAGTAGAGAAATACTGCAGGAGATATAAATGGAGTGTGTGAGGCAATACGTGGATAATAAATTGAATACTAAATTGTAAACCGATAGTGGGAGAGGAAACAATGATTTAATAAAAAACAGTATATTATTATACAAGAATGCGTGCAGGAGGAAGAAATTATTATTCTTGTCTATTTATATTGCATAAAAACAACTGCTATGACATCAATAATTATGGACAACAATATATGTACGTGTATTATAATACAAGCTGTGTACACGATTTCGTTTGCGCCAAACTAAAAATTATTTTAAAAAAATTGCCCGATTTTGTAACTTTTTTAATACAGTTAGTCTATTTATGATATCCTGATGTTAACTAGCCTAGAATCTTACTCAATGATTGCTCTATCAAATATAAATATAATTTTTGTAATCCTACTGGTAGTTCCTAAGATTAGGGCGTTCAAACAAACGAACAAATTTTTCCGTGTTCTAATATTAATATAGATACAGTGTAAACTCCATTTGATGCTACTCGATTTAACAAAAGGCTGCCTATAACTTAGAAATTATGGGACTTCGTTTGGTTTATTTTTTTGTCCGTACAGTGATGTCCTGTCTCTAGCTAACGAAAACTTTTAATAATACCAGAGGATGCGCAGTCCCTTAAAGTTACTACTTAGAGTGTATATTTGTATTTTTTAAGACTAAATTCATAAAAGTTCAAGCGTGTCTGTACCAGAGTAAATTTGAGACATAATCTATTAGTTGTCGTTAAGCATATTTGATTTGGATATTATATTTACATGACCGTAGCGGCATAGTAAACATTGGAAAAGTACGGGAGGCCGTCAATACAATACCAATGCAACTGATCTTTCTTCTGTGTATCTGTATGGTACATTATTTATTGATCAATATTGATAGTTTTTTATTACTTTATAATCTAAGTATTTTGACCTAACCTAATGTCAAGAGACAATATGACAGAAGATGTTGGATACGCCAGTGGAAGGACTGGTTCTTAAGTGCAACGGCCGAAACACACGAAGTATTTGAGTATTGATATAACTTGATGGTGATAGCCAGATTAGGAGTGTGAAAGCTGTCTCTAGTCCTAAGTTCCAGGCAAAACAGAAGCTTTAGGTGCCATTACCAGATGAGATGCCACACACCACTTTCGCCTGAGCCCGGGTAATCGTTACCGCGTTGAAATGAAGCCCGTAAAGATTAAGATTTTGAGTACCATGTTAATAAAAAAATGGTGGTAGGTAGCTATACGAGCATTATAGGAAGCTTTAGATTGTAGGATGTGCCTTAATTTTCCCACAGAGCCAGCAATGTTTCGAAATTACTGAGGCATTGTAATCCAAAGGCATATCAAATAATTAATCATTCGACAATTAGATGCCATAAACTAAATTAAAATATGTAGGTCACTTTATTATAATGCTGCATGTATTTCTATATCACACATATGCTGTTTTGTATATGTATATATATTGTACTTGAGCTAATTTCACTTAATTAAAAATAATAATGGAGTCGAGGACAAAGCGAGCAGATAACCAAATTGAATCACTCTTCCCTTGATTATATTTCAGGACGTAAGAAAATCTGTTTCGGATGACAGATAACAAACGTTGTTACAGTTATATCAGGGACTTTACAGACGAGTATATTGTACTGTTTTTTATATATTGAAAACGATAAAATTGCATGGAAATAGGTATAATAATTATAAATATTTTTATTTCGCTTATATTTATTATTGTATAGATATTATATATTTATTGTCTAACTTAGACTACGTGATAATAGATTAAATAGATATTGAATTATAAACTTATAATATTTTTTTTGTTTTCTCATCGCAAAAGCATTTGTATGTTTTGTTTCAGTAGAGAAATAAGAAAACGTGTACGATTTAATTACGAAAATTAAATCAGTATTTAATTTTATTTTTTTAGTTAATTTAAATTTAATATTTGGCAACTGGATAAGGATTTTAAATATTTGTTTGTAATATACTTTTATGCATACATACATAAATCTTCAAAATGTATAACCTTATATTTACCTTATTGACCTTGACCTTAGGATAATAGTAAATTTGAATTTAGTAAATTTCAAAAATACATTCATGCGAATGTAAATAGTTGCTTTAGCTAATTGCTCTGCAACGAAAGCGTTGTCATAAATTCTTTAGTCATCTGGGATAAACTCATAACAGGCAAATAATCTTATCAATAATAATAGTTTTTAAATGTTAAGATCGCTTGATACATTGTCTTATTAACCTAGCTTGTTACAATTTTTCTAATTACTACCCTTCGTTAAGATCTACCATCTTTTTTGTTCAAATTTGATTTTTATATTATTTTATAGAATTTTGTTAGAAATTAGAATTGTTTAAGAACTTTTTATGACATTACGAAATGCTATTACTTATAATCCACTTGTATACAATAACTAAATTACACAAAGTATTGGTAAATTAACAAAAAATGATGATATTCCGAAAATTTATGAGTATAAAATAGTATTTGTTGTATTCTGGGATACATAGAAGTTTCATTTTAGTCACAGTGTACCTAAAATGTAAGTTTTCGTTATATTTTATAGTATTGTTAATAGCTTACATTTTATATTTAGTCTTTTATTAGAATGGATCATTTAAAACTACCTAGTAATATAAATATAAATACACCGTTTTAAAATGGCTCGTCACAAACACATCTTTGGTCAGAAGGATGTATTGTTTATACGTTAAGTTGACAAATGCGGATTGTGTGACGCAATCGATTTTTGCGATCGGGCATATGATTATAGTATTTTTACGCATTTGATTCCGGTCTTGTGAATGCGCTCCAAGGATTTAGCTCTGTTCAAATATATTATTTCATAAACTAAATTAATATTTGTATTATTAAGAAGTCCATTTCAGTTTTTACAGTATTTTAATGATAATCTTAATTAATTTATCATATTGCATTAAAGCCACGCGCTGTCTATGCATAATGCACTTCTCAGTGCATAAACCGCAGTACCTTGTAAAACGACCTTGACCTAACCTTCCTAAAGTGCATAGTATAGAAGAAAAAATAAAACTTGCCAATATGTACATTTGGTTTCTCCCGTTCTATCTCTCTCCATCAAATATATATAAATTATGTATCATAGTATCAAAGGCTCTCATTTCTTGACACGCCACATATAGGTAAAACCATTGATTGGTTAATTTCTGATACTTTAAATGTAAATAGGTTAACAAAAAGACGATTGCTTCCACGATTATATTTACCCATTTGTTTTTGTCAAAAAACTAATTTATCGCTATTGTAGGTATATGACAATGGCTACAAACAGGAATTCCCAAAGTGTGCGCCGCGGCGCCCTGGTGCGCCGTAGAAAGTGAAGAAGGGCACCGTGATGCGATTATCTTTACCATTCTCCGAAATCTCAAATTAAATATTGAACAAAATGGTTTTTAAATTAACACTTAGGTTCTTTGAATAAACACCGAATTTGTTTATTCGTTTTATTTTTGAGACGTATTTGAAATTGCAAATTAAGTATTTTACATATCTTTTAATGTAATGTATCTTTTTTGTATCTTTTTAATTCTTTACTTCATAAATACATTTTTAATTATGTTATTGCGAAAAAATATTTTTCCTAATTGAAAATTATAAAATATAATAATTGAATAATATAGTTTTAGCGTTATATCTACAATCTCACCTGGTATTAAGTAACAATGTAGCCCGAGGTGGTTGACAAGTTAAGCCTAGTGAAGGGGCTGGTTCTCAAGTGAAATTGCCAGATCATTTTTTTTATTAATGTGGGGACATGTATTTATGCATCCCCCCCAAGCCCGTGGGAACTGAGGCGGGGGGGAATTATATAGACAGCTTGATGTGCGAAACGATGATAGCTCAGTGGTAGCGTGTAGGAACGCCGTGTCATGGGACGTGAGTTCGAATCCAACCACCTACAATGAGCTTGAGCTTTCAATGAAGGAAAACATCGTGAGGAAGCCATAGCATGCTGGTAGAGCTTTTTCTAATGCTGCCTGGCTGGCTATCAGCCTCAAGTTGAAAATCTGACGCCAAATACCATTAGGTGTGTTCCGGCAGTGGCATTTCAAAGCCAGTTCCTCCTATAGAGGCCTGCAACGCACCTGCGATTCCTCTGGTGTTGTGGGTGTCCATGGGCGGCGATGATCACTTACCATCAGGTGACACGCTAGTTGGTGTCTGTCGCCTATTCCATAAAAAAACTTCGAACTCTCGTCTGTTAACGCAGCGTCCGTACATACTACCAACTCAGCTGTCATCACTTCACTTATATTGTGTTTTACCGTATGCATATATGATCAAACTACTGTACCTAAATTCACCTTGCCGGAGTATACGAGTATATTATGACCTATTCTACAATAAAACCTGATTTTATGTGACATTTCATTAGAATTCGTCACATCGTTTTAGTGTTATTGATTATAAATATCCAAATTTTTTCTATTCCATATTCTACATGGTTTGAATAGATTACATGTTAAATAGTAGCGTTGTATTTTTGATCAGGCTGTAGAAGGGAATGTCAGGCTATAGTCATTGTTATAATTTCTTTATATTCTTGTGTATGAGTAACCAGGTAGGTAATATTAGTATACCTTATACTTGTTTCAAAGTTTTCAATATACAATGATTTCATATAGATACTGTTTACGTTAAAACTAGTTTTTATTAAACTTTTACTGATCATGTCTTTACATATGATTTGTTAACCGTGCTCGTTGCTTCGAATGACATGAACTGCAAAATATATTGTTTAATAAAAAAAAAGTTATTACGTATTACGTTACAGGTATATTACGTAATGATAATGAATATAAATAAAAAAAACTATCATATTAAAACGTATGAACCGTATTGTGGTTGAATGTGTGCGTCGCAGACGCGTCATGTGTCTGGGAGAGCTGAGTATGTTCGTAAATACCGACCGCTAAACGCTTGCTTGAAACCGAGCGTCATATATTTGTATCTCGATTTGATTCCGCGTGTCATCCTTCCCCTTACGTCACACATTATGGACAAACCAAATCTTTACGTCAAACGGTATGATTTCAGAAATACGCTTAATATTATTAGACGGTTTGGAAACGTTATCAAAATTAGTACTTACCACTCTTTATCCAGAAACCTGTATGCTCCTTTGTATAATCAACTAGAGATAAATAGGACTGTGTCACATAAAATATATATTGTTAAATATTTTTTTAACATAAATAATACAAATTTAAAAGTAAATATGAGAACTGAGAAAAATATCATTTCAAAGATATCGACTGTTTCAAGAAAAGCGAAAATGGGTAACTTCTTCTTTCACTTTGCTTGTCTAATTTATGGTCGGTCTATTTTTTCAACATAGTAATTGGTTTCTTTATTCATTTAAAATAATGCGCATGCATTTTTATGAATAACAAAATAATATTATTTAGCTTTTTAAATGAAAACGGATTAAATTAACGATGATAGTTTTATTATTTTTATAATAAACAGTATACAATGCCATTTACCATGGAAATAAAATAAAATAATAGAAGATTTCTAATTACTAACAAACATCTAATTTATCTGTGCGCATTCTGGAACTTAGAATTTTGGTGAGTTTTTTAAGTCATTTTGCAGTGTCAATAGTGTACGTAAAATAATGGCCGCCACTTTTCTCTATCCTCACTACTTGTTTCTTTTCTTCCAGATTTACTTAATATTCATTCAGTAAAAAAAACTATAAAATAGACATTGTAATGTGATATAGATATCAAAATTGCTACAGCATGCAGTGATATTTTGAGGAGAAAGTTCTCTATCTCACCATGTATTTCGAACCTATGACATATGATAAGACCTCCGAGTGTTGTAACGTTTTGTTTTCTATGTACTGATAACAATTGACGAGCGGATTCGAACAATTCGCTTAAATTGGTGGCACACGTCGTCAAAAATTTATGGTTTCTGTAAGCCATTTAGCAAAGATTTTTTAAATCAAAGATTAAATGTGTTAATAGTGCACTAAAAATAATTTAAACGAGCACAACCAGCTGTAGAGATTGACCGTTCAATCAATGCTGTTTGCTTGTTATGGAGTAGGTATATTGGAGGGGTTAGGAAAACTGAATGATGCGGACGGAGCGCGGGTTGCGGCGTCACCTACGTCACGAGAAATCCGAGGTCTGTATAAAACGGACATGGTCCCTCCCACTCATACCATTCGCAAGCTAGCAGCACTCGTTAGCTTACGTACGCGCTTGTTCGTTAGTCTCGCTCTATTTGTTATCGTTCATTTCTGCTCTCGCCTCAGACGTGCACGCACTCGACGATATGACAGTCACCAGCAAAATGAACAGTGTTTCCCGTCAGTCAATGTTGAGCCGTTTCGGTCCTGGTGGACTATTATACGCCGCAAATAAAATTTTAGCGGTACGTAATTATAGTGTTAATAAGTGAAATACGAGTTGCGGTCAGAAATTGTCCTGAAACAAGTTTGTGTGACAAATGTTATAACGAGTATTTTGCCTTGTCATCAGGTCGCTGTGCCTAGTAAGGAGGAAGAACGTTGGCGTGTCAAAGATAATGGTGCATTATTCAAACGGTGGTGCCGCACTGCGTCACCTACGGAGACGACTCCCACACCCACACCCACTGGACCGCCTGCACAGCCTTCAGAGCTACTCAAGTTCTTAGCTATTGTAAGTTAACAAATTTTCGTTGTCTGATATTAACGAACATGATCAATATTTACTTTTGAATAATCTGGTTGAAAAAAAGTATTATGGATTATTTAGTGCATGAAAAGAAAATCATTGAGTTAATACTATGTAACTCTATGTAGACATGTTTGTAAATATTTTTTCCTTTTTTTTCAGAATGCATTAGAACTATCAGCTCCTGCATCAGATGCTTTATTGAAATCCCGGTCGTCGGCATGGTTCCAGTTAGCGGGTCATCCAGGCTCACTGGCTCCTGCTGGACCCGGTACCGTATGGAAACGTCGTGCTCCAGGAGACAATCCAGCTCATAATCCGGAGCGTGATGCATATGAAGCTCTTGCCGCTTGCCCCCATATGCGTGGAGTCATCCCGCGCTACTATCGTGAATTAGAATATGGAGGAGAACGATTTATCGAACTTCAAGATTTACTTCACGGCTTTCGTGATCCACATGTAATGGATGTTAAGATGGGCACACGCACTTTCCTCGAAGATGAAGTTAGCAATGCGCATGCACGTTCGGATCTATATGAAAAGATGGTGCGTCTCGACCCCAATGCCCCCACCGAGGCAGAGCATGAAGCGCGAGCTGTCACTAAATTACGTTATATGCAGTTCCGAGAAAAGCAGTCTTCGTCTGCGGAGCAAGGATTTCGAATTGAAGCAGTTAAGATGCCTGGTCAACCACCACTTACTGATCTACAGAAAGTGCGAAAACCTCAACAGTTATCAGCGACCGTGGCACGTTTCTTGGGAAAAGACGAACGTGCTCGACGTGCTATAGCGGCGCGACTTCGTGAGATCAGAAGCCTATTCGAGCGCTCTGAATTCTTCAAGACCCACGAAATCGTCGGTAGTAGCATTTTTATTATTTATGACGATGAACGCGTTGGTGCTTGGTTGATTGACTTTGCCAAAACTAGACGCGTACCCAATGGTGCCGAAGTAGACCACCGAGCGCCTTGGCAACAGGGCAATCACGAAGAAGGATTCCTGTATGGTATGGACAGGCTTATAAATACAATAGAAACAGCAAAACTTCCAGCACAAGTTGATGAAGTAGTGACGGAACCAGATGTATCACGTTGAACAAATAGGACGAGTGGATCCTGAACTCGTTCCACGGTCGATGTCACCGTTCGCTTGGCCTTTGCGGTCCAGTGCAGCCCTTGTCGCGTCAGAGACGATGCATGGAGATGCACAAAAAAATTTAACGTACTTGAGAATATGAATTGCGAATGTAGATATGCGATTTATCGCTTAATTATTGATCTAGTCCTTATCTGTATATTATTAATAAATTGTATCTAGTGATTTTCATTTCATTTACTTGTTTCATTTTTGTATTCCCACTTTTATTAACGCGTATATTTTATATTTACGTTTAACTTAAACATATTATGGATTCTACGAATTGTATTAAAAGTAAATAATTAACAAAAAACAGTTTAATTACACATCAAAAGCTATAGCGGTTGTACCTATATTAGATTGATTGTACAGAAATCCAATTATAAGTATAATTATACAGTGTGTATATAGAATAGGCATCAAATAATTTTCAAATGGAATTAGTACGAAATTTTATATCATAGTGGGAATAAAATAAAATACAAATTTTGAACTGTACGAATGACGCCAAAGAATATATAGCAGTCAAATTGTACGGTATGTACCGACATTACTTACTATGTTAACCTAAATTTATAATGAATACAACCACATATTTAAGTATTTGAGATATTATCTTTTACATTCAAATCAAATCAAAAATCTTTATTCAATTTAAGCCCTAAGAAGGCGCTTATGAACGTCAAAACTACTACTCTCTACTCTATTGAGAGTAAACATAGGTTACTTTAGGTACATGAGTTAGTATAACCCATATTGTTCTCAAAGCTTTAAACTATAACAAAACTTTATAAAAATATTTTTTTTTTGATCTGCTCATCTATGTATATAGAATATATACACCAAATATCGAAAATACTTCACATACAAAATGTAACTCAATATTTTAGAAAAAATAAAAGCAAAATATTTGACAAGGTTAACTATATTATTAATTCATGTAAATTACAATATCCAAGGTTCTTATATTATACATAATATTAGGATTATTAATTATAGTATTATAATCAATACAAAAATTAAAGACATGGCACTTTCTCAATTCCTATTGTCAATAGAATTAAGTAACGTAAAAAGAAAAAATATAATTGTTCGAAGGCAGTAAATGCAGAGGTATTAAATAAAACAAAAAGAAAATAAAAATATAGAAACGATCACAATATATATGTCAATTTGTTTTTCACCATTAAATAAGAATAAAATTATCAGAAGTTTATTATAACATAGAGTCATAGAAATATGAAATATTTAAGTTTTCTTGCTTACCACCATTATCTTTTAGTGTAATTTTTTAACAGAACTTGAGAATATTTACCTGTCAAAATATTAATTTGTTTAAAATAAGTTCAACTTCTTGGTTTATTAAAATTATTATTTTTTATAATTAATTTACTACTTCATTGATGATAAAAAAAAATACAGTACTTTAATCTTTGTCATTACATTTAAGAAAAAAAATCTATTATTTGAACCTATTTCAGAACCCCCGTTAGATTAACATTTCGTTCAATTGTTAAATGCTCATTATTATATATACTTATGAGTAGTACATAATCGTTTTTTAAAAGTTATATCCACTGTCCAGCGATTTTTTTAAAGGTTTTTGTGCAAAATAATTATTATAGATTACAAGTTTACTAACACACACACAGTATTTGAAATTATTATTTAAAGCAAAATACCTAGTGTTACACTGGTTACATAAAACTTTTAATGCCATCTATCGGAATTATTGAAGTTTGGGGACACATTATAATACAAAAAAACTAATATCATATTAAAATAAGATATTAATTAAGCATTTTACATAAAACAATAAAAAAATTGGTACACAAACAAAATAATATACACACAGGGTTTTAAAAAAATCACGTATCCTGATACTTGTCTATCTATCAGAAGGAAAAATGGTACAATTTCTTTAATTATTTTCTATCATTACGGTTATCATTACAGTAAGTTTAAATATAATGTGTTAATATGAATAAAAAAATGTTCACAATAGATTGATACAATAATAAAAAAATGAACTTTATCATCAAACAAATAAGTATACATTAATTGGGACAAATTATTTTTTCATTAATCATTAACTGTAAAAAATTGATCTAGACAATAAAATTACACCTTGAGATAATATAGGAAACAAGAAATATATATTTCGTATTTTTATGATTATTAATGATGTTCTTAAACATATATTTTTAATTACTTGCTAACTTAGTATTGATAAAAAAAATTAGGAAAAAGAGAAAAACACTCAAGACAATAAATGTTATGTTATATATGATAATAAACTTCCTATATGTCATTATTATCTTAATAAACTTGCGTAGACTTTACATATCTATGTTCTATTTTTAAATTGTATATTGTTCAACAACTATACATTATAAATGGAGTTTCAAAAAATAGTGGTAATTATATTTATTACTGAAGAATATTATAATATGTCAACCATCGAAAGATTTTTCTTCGCTTTTATAACACGGCAATTGTTTACTTTCGTGGCAAAGCGCAGGGAGTTTAAAGTTTCATTGAAACATTCATCAAACTGGTTGATATTGACCAACATAAGTGTTTTAGAATTCCCACCAAGGCTTGGCATTAACAAATGAGTTAATTTAGAATTTCGGTATGGTATATGAGCTTGGTTTGTCTGCAAAGATAGAATTACCTTAGATAACTCAGATAACGACCTGTTGATATGTTTAGTTTCATCCATTCTTGTAGTTGTTTTTCCACTCTCAGATCCTGCGAGGTCGACTAAGTTCAAATTGCTGGTGTATCTCTCTTTGCGTTTCTCATGGATAGCCGATATCTTAATTTGTGCTACTGAGTGAGATCGAGAACTCCGTTCATTGTTAAGTGTAGCTGCAGTTTGTCTATTACGTTGTGCAAATATCATCAATCTGATAAAGTCATGGGAACTTTTCACTTCCTCTTCCTTCAAATTTGACACATATAAGTCAGTACCTTTCGAATTGACCATTTTAATCTCGTGAGTCACTTGATCTTTGCTAGAATTTAGTAAATCATAAATAATTTCATTGTATATTTCTAAAAATGAAGCTTTTACAGTCAACTCCCATCCCATTCTTTTTAAATCTTCCATTGATGTGAAAATCATGTTAAATGCACGTGGAATTATGCCATATTCATCAGCCCCACAACCACCCTCCATAGTGTATGTTTTACCTGAACCTGTTTGCCCATATGCAAATACACATACATTGTACCCGTCTAAAGCGGATTGCACCATCGGAGAAACTTCAGCAAACACATCTTCTTGTGATGAATGTGGAGTAAATATACCATCAAAACTAAATGTCTGAGGTTTAGTTTTCCGTGCTGAATTTAATAATTCAATTTTTTCAACCTCAATGGAACAGGCATCAAGGACATTAAGATTAAAAAGTGGTTTTGATGCTTCCGTTTCTAATGGTGGGCGAACTCTACAGTACACTCTTATGTTTCCTTTCAAGTCTTGTATTTTATTCCTCAAATCCCTTTGTTCTTTATACATAGAGGCTAAAATATTTTGCAATGCCTCAGTGTCAGTTTTGTATTTTATAATAGCCTCTTGAGCATCTTTAAAGTCAAGTTTTATTTTGTCATATTCTATAGAAATTTTTTTTAACTGATCAGTTAGTACTCTCAATGCTTCAGTCTCTTCTTTGAGGCTGTTGTGACGCCTACTTAAGTCCTCAAATTGTGATTGGATACAATCTAAATCAAATGATTTTTTTTTAAGTGTAGTAGTAACTTCATCTAATAATTTTGATTTGCGTTGAAGATCTTCATTCTCATGTTTTTGTATTTCAAAGTCAACTTTCATTTTCTCCAATTCTGTTGATTTACCCCTCAAGTCATTAAGACTGTTTAGTAATTTATCTTTAAGTAAATCCCTTTCATTTGTACAACTTTGCACAGTTTCCTTTATTTTTTCATAGCTATCTGAAACCTCAAGATGTTTTTCTTTCAACTCAGTGAATTCATTTTTCATAGTCTTGTGTTTTTCCAATAAATCACTAAACCTGGCTTTATAGTCATAAGGTGGAATCTTAGGTACTACTGCTTTCTTTTCTACTTTTGCCACTTTACCAGGAACTACTGTACATGATGGTGCTGTTGCTGATCTCTTTAAACGTGGAGCTGCTACTGCTGTTGAAGTCCCTGGTCCCGTGTTCATAGGTTTAGTATGATTTACAATTAGGGCTTTTTTGTCAGCATCGCTTAGTCCATTTGCTAAAGTTCTAGACCGACTATTTAACAACCTTGGTTTATTTTTTGATGTGGAGACTGGGAGCCTAGTAAATTGAGACATCTGGAACAAAATTTACGGCTATTCATTATTTGATATTTGTGTTCTTCAATCGAGTTTATTATAACTCTTTTATTGTGATAATATTGAAATACGGAAATTAATACCTTAAGAGCCTTTTCTTTTATAAAATTTTAATGTTAAATATTAGCCATAAACAAAACACCTGAAACAATAATAAACATGTATTACATCACAGGAATAACCAAAAGTTATTAGAGAGTATTATCTGTCTTATTCTATACGCATTCATAAAAATTATTCAAATTGTTGGGTTAAAAGTAAGTAATATGTTCAGTCTGAATCATTATTATTACATTCTAAAGCATATTAGTCCCTTCACATACATCTAGTAACTAATAATATCATTACAGAGTAACATGTATTATTCAGTTTACGAACCTTATTTTTAAAACTTGAGTTATATATAAGCAATCACTCGTTATAACAATTGTAACAAACAAAACGGACACATATAATTCAAAATTTAAACGTGATGCTATGTTAAATGTTGCCTTTTATAAATAAATAATAAGTATTATTTTTGTATAGACAAGAATTATAACCTTAAATCATAAAACATATAAATAAAATGAAAGCACTGAAAAAATTACTTACAGATATTAAAAAATATATACACAATAGCATACCACGTTTATATACATTTGTTTTTCACAAATATTTGTAGTATAAATTTTGTGAGTTTTTAGAGATGACATACTTATATTACCCATAAACTTATATAATTTCATGCTAGCAACATTATCTTGCGTTCTTGTTTTCGTTGGAGTACAAAGACATCTACTTCCCATTCCTGCTAAGTGATTGGTTATACTAACTTTACGTGGATCTATAAGCCAATAACAAAACAAATATGGCTACCATTAATAATACTTGTGATTTCGCTGATGTAGAAAACTAAAATAAATCACATTATATTGCCATTTCCCCTATTGTTGTCTGACACGAATTGAAGGAAATGTTTTATTTTATAGTGATTGTTTTTGTGTCTTCTGCGAGTGTGTCGTAGCAAATAATATATAATCTAATTAACTTACTATTCTAAGATTATATATTTGTAAAGAAATAATAAAAACAAAGTACATTGTTAACCTGTTTATCACCATTGACGGATGGTCTTTTACAATTTGCTAATACGTTAGTGGCGGTAAATTTGACTTTTTAATAGGTTTTTGTTTTATCATGTAGTTTAGTTGATTCTATTCTAAGTGATGGGTAGCCCTGAAGAAATTGTGATAGTTAACGATACTAATGAACAGGAAAGTGAAACGGCTGGGGACTGTCCAGAAAATGAGATAGGCGATACCACTGAACTGTTAGTAAATATCAATGAAACGGGCGGACAATCTTTGAGTGATGCAAATGTGTCGATAGATAGTGATGGTGCCGGAACTGCTATGTGTAGCCCCGAAGAAAATGTGATCATTTTCGATACTAATGAACAGGAAAGTGAAACAGCTGGTGACTATTCAGAAAATGAGATAGGCGATATCACTGAACCGTCAGTAAATCTTACTGATACGGGCGGGCAATCGTTGAGTGATGCGAATGTGTCGAAAGAAAGTGATGGTGCTGGAACTGCTATTTCTAAAAAATTTAAGAAGAAATTCCGTTACGGCAAAAAGGGCCATCTGCTCTCCAAGGATAACATTGACAGAAATGTGGTGCGTAGACTCCATCACGCAAGTACAAAATCAAAACAAGGGAGAAAAAGAGCTTTAAGCTTTCCATCAATTTCAAAATTTTTTCTCCCCCATAAACGACCACCAAAAGAAGTCTTCATACCGCCCACGAAGTTCCTTCTCGGCGGTAATATATCGGATCCTTTAAATTTAAATAGCCTTCAAGATGAAGACGTGAACAGAGCAATGAATGCAGTCACTCCGGAATCATCACCTTTACCTACACCACCTCGGCACAAAGGTAAAATAGATGTTATTATTCCTCCTAACATAAGAGATCCTCTAAATTTACTGGATCCTTTGGATAATGATGAGTATGAGAAGCAGTTAGAGATGCAGCGACGAAAACCACGGAAGAAGGCAAGGATAAGACGTCGTACAACTGATAACACATCTCCCATATCTGAAATTGATGTGCAAGTAATTGAACATATCAAAGAACCACCACCACCTGAACCATCAACATCTGCTTGTATCAAGTCCCGTAAACGATCTTGTAGTGATAGTGATAATGCTTCTCAAAAAGGTAAAGATCCTAAAAAGTTACGTAGAATGGACTCATTGGATAAAATTGTGAGCCCTGTTGTGCCACAGCCTGGTGCATGGATGCGAGCAAGGCCTCAGGCTCGTGGCACACAGCCAGAAAGACCAGTATCACCTCATCGTACCAAGCCAAAAGTGAAACCTGAAGGTGAACAAAAACTACCAACATTTCATCCTAAAAACTCAAGATACCAATATGGGAACTATGATAGGTAATTGAATTTTTATTGTATTCTTATATGATTTTTAATTTGTTTACTACAGTGAACTTTTACAGTTTTTTTATTCTATTTCTCCTGTGCAGAGTAAATTTACTTACAAATGCATAATGAAACATATGGGAATTTCATAATAAATGTTACTACTAAAAGATCTTGGCCTATCGAAGACTGCAGTAATTTCAATATTTCAATGTGTATTTAAAGCAGAACTATCAGGTTCCCAACAAATTTGGCTGGGCAGGGAAAGTAACACGAGTAGTGAAGGTGACACATGTCAGAAAGGGGCCCCTTAAACATACATCTGTGTCACAAGCCTAGGAAACTGCTCCGAGTTACCATCTCCTCCACACAAGAGTTTATCTCAATCATGTTGATTTTTACTCTAAAAATGAATAAGCATATACTTTTTGCTGTTATAATATGCTGCAGAATAACATTATAAGATTTTAATCAAATTTCTTGTAAAGATTATCATTTACAAAACATGACATGTGTTAATAAAAAAATTAATAACTGGAATCTTTTATAGGTATAATGTTCAAGTGATACAAAAAAATAATTAAGCTATTAGTAGATTTTTATTCAAAGCAATAGACTCATAGAAATTGTAATATTTCAAGTAAAGCTTTTGTAAATCTCAATAATAAATGTAATTATTGGAAATTACAATGAATTCCATATTGTGGAATTTGATATGGAAATTTTACATAATGTAACAAAAATAATTAAACAATTGTTTACATTCTTAATCTGCTGTAGTTTAAAGGAGGTTTTGAATTTGGTTGTATTTTTTTTATCTGTGTTTCCGATCTTATATAAACTAATTTGGAAAATTATTTTGTAGTAGAAGAGTTTTATTATAAAATGTAACCAATGGAGATTGAATGAACAAGCATTTAAGTTACATATAATAGGAAATATTTTTCTATGGATTGCCATATGTGTAGTGCCATTGGTGATCATTTTATGATAAAGTTAAAAATTATTTACATAACAAAACTTAGAAATTAATAACATTTTCATTATTTATAGTTATTATTATAATTCCAGGTATTATGGATATCGTAATCTAAACGCCATGATGGATATTCGCCTACAGGTGTTTGAGATGCACAGACATCTGTTTCAGAATAAAGACGTTTTAGACATTGGTTGTAATGTTGGACACATATCTATTGCTGTGGCACGCACTCTCGGCGCTCGATCAGTCCTTGGAATCGATATTGATCCCGTGCTTATAGGTATATGATATTTTACCCTACACATCTTATTAATCTTCATATAACTATATATATATCAAACTTTTTATTATTAATTATTACAAACATGCATAAATCTTTCAAGTTGTTGTTTTAGTATATAAGGTATGAATAAGACTGTTAACATGGATGAGTTTATGTAGAAAATGTAATTTTGAATAAATATATTTATATATTTAATACCAACAATAGTTATCGTTTTAAAATATTCCACCTGAGTATGAAATTCCGTATAATATAGCATAAAATAATAATGAACAGTCACTATGATTTTTAATCCTTTTTATAAATCCTTATGTCGCCATATCGTTGCCGCGTACATTTTAGCAAGAATGTAGATAGCATTATTGTTTGAGATTGCATTAGTCGAACATTGATTTTTCCCCCCGAGTCTCCGGGTTTCGGCCGTCTGTTTTAATGTCATCCTGCATTAAACTAAGGCTTACGAATGTGTAGATGTACTTAAAATTATATTGGCGTTTGTAATTCATCAAAAATATTCTTGAGATATAATTTTCTAGTGTACGTAATTTGTAACGGTTTAATTGTAGAAATGAAACTACCCCTCTACTACTGTTCTCAAAACATATTGATAGAATTCTTGGCGATTGGTTTTTATAAATCTTTTGCGGGCTAGCTTGCAAGACAAGTCTTGTCTCTTTATGTTATTTTCAATTGCCGAAAACTCATATTCTATTTTAAATTAGAACTCAATGTTGACTTTTACAGTTTTGAGTTACGCCATATTTGTTGAGCCTAGCTACTGACCTATTGAGCCATATTTACCTCAAGTTATACGTTATATATAATAAATTAATAATACGAGTTACATTAATATTGTGATAGTAGTCTAGCAGTACACCTACAAAAAATATAATAAAAACACTTAGAGCGCATTTCATGAATTACACTTATGTATATTTCAAAATTTATTTAGCGAAGGTCTTATTGTGAAACGGTCAGAATGTTATATTAAATAAGTATTGTGTCATGTTATCGAGATTTTTAGTTAGAAGTACCTTTTCTAAGTAAAATGTTCGCACGATCAAGACCATATAAAAGAAATTCTCGCGCTAATCGCTCCCATTTCATCATTATGTATGCATATTCTAAATTCGCTGAAACACGTACATATTTCTATATATGTAATGCATTCATTAGGTAGTTCTGTTCTTAAGTTATTACTGCAGAAAAATCAACACAAAAATCAGCGTGTGTTTATTCGCGATGAAGTTCGCGAAGTATCTATTTACATAATATATATCTTATATGTTTTTTTATAGTTAAGGTATGGCCATAATCTCACCTGATCTTAAGTGCCGATACGGCCCAAGATGGTAGACAGGCTAAACCTGTGGACTACTTCTTTTACTTATATACTTACTAATAATTTTATTAATTTCATTACTATCAGCTCAGTAGATTAACCCTTTCTAACCCATGTTAGTCTTAAATAACAAACAGATAATCTAATTTCTATTTGTTGAGCAAACGAAACATTGTTGATTGTTTTTTTTTTTCAAATTTTTTATACCGATTATATTATTAAGCGTTACAACCTTTACAAAGGTAAGTGTTGTAAGTATGGATTGAACATTGAGATTATTTTTAATAATTTTTCTGTAAATGGAGTAACATAAGTTATGAACACACTTGTCATTTAATTGTTACTGTTGTCTATTATTGAATATAACCGACTTCAAATAATCGTAATCCAGACGCCATAATATGTTGTCATATGAAAATGTGAGTTAAATTTTCTCTTAAACGCTACTTGTAAAGAAAGCAATTTGTGATAAACGAGAATATTAAAGTTGTTGATACCAATAAGATTTAATTAATGATGAAACATAGATTTTTTTTATAGTTAAGGTTCATTCATTCTTATCTGATGTTAAGTGACAATGTGGCCCAAGATGGTGGCCTCGCTAAGCCTAGTAGAGGGACCGCCTCTCGAGTGTAACTGCCGGAATATATATGTAGGTATTTGACGGCAAATTTTCAACTTGAGGGTGGTAGCTGGCCAGGTGGGCATTAAAAAAAGCCCTACCACCATGCCATTGTTTCATCACGCTGTTTTTCTTCACCGAACGCTCAAGGTCATTGTAGGCGGATTCGAACTCATATTCCTTGACTACCAACTGAGCTATCCTCGCTTTGTTTATTTAGACAAGAATGATACTATCATATATCACATTTTGTTTCATTGGCGCAAACGATGATCTTGCAAAATCAGTTCTGCTCCAAAAATAGATTCGCGTGTTGTATTCATTCAACACAAACTATTTAATTATGTTTAATTCGCTGTGGGTTTAATCAATTAATTATCTATGCGTTCTTGTTAATATTAACCTCATTTTTTAATTTATAGGACGTGCTAGAAAAAACTTGAATTCTTTCATACCGGTGCCGATGGAAACACAAAAGATAGATGATGAAAAGAAACCAGACGAAGATGATAAGAAGGCTGGTTGTGATAAATGTAAAATGGAAAAATGTAACGAGTGTAATCTTGATCACAAACATGAAAAAGTAGATGACCCTAAGAGAGCGTTACCAGGCAAGAGATTGCGGAGACCAAGGAAAAATAGAAAGTCCCTTCTTCATAAACAAGATCAGGGACAATATTTTTTTCCAATGTCTATGTCGATGTTGTTCGGCCCACTGGGAGACCCTGCAGCGAAAGCATCGCCTCCAGCATTTCCTTATAACGTGACGTTCAAACAGGTAAGTTAGATATTTAATCTAATTTGGTCGTGTATAACAAACAGTTTTTTTTCTTTGATGAATCATTATTTAGACGATCTTATCAGTGCCTTGTAGTTCTTTGATCGCTATTCTTCTTGGGTGAATATGATTTATTGCACATTTAAAAGTGATAGATGTTATTTTGCGCAATAACAATACCGCCAAATCTGCAGCAAATAGATGTTATTAATAATTTAAATTAGAACTATTATCAAATATTAATGTTTAATTTTCAGGGAAACTTCGTACCCGGCGAAGATGCGGCCGTCGTCGGCACCGGTGCTGATGGTCCGCAGTTCGACTTAATATTGTGTTTATCAACTACGAAATGGTTACATCTAAACTGGGGTGACCAGGGTCTCAAACGTGCTTTCCGCCGTATGTTCGCTGATTTGCGTCCAGGAGGCAAATTGGTTTTGGAAGCTCAAAATTGGGCTAGTTACAAGAAAAAAAAGCGTTTAACGGTAATTATCTTTAAGTTTGGTCGCATATAATCTAGTAATATGTGTGTTTGAAACATATGTCATTTTATAACATACTACCTGTTTTCGCGAGTCCGTCCGCAGTGGAACTATAATTTTTAGTAATCATTTTCATAAAAAAAAATATATAGCCTATGTTACTCAGGGTTAATGAAGCATTCTAATGGTGAAATAATTTTTGAAAACGATCCAGTTTTTGAAGCGATGACAGCTCATTGGTAGTGTGTACGAACGCATGGGACGTCAGTTCGAATCCAACCACCTACAATAAGCTTGAACTTTCGGTGAAGGAAAAAATCGTGAGGAAACTATAACATGGTGGTAGGGCTTTTTCTAATGCCCACTTGTCTAGCTACCATCCTCAAGTTGAAAATCTGCCGCCAAATACCACTAGGTGTGTTCCAGCAGTTGCACTTGAGAGTCAATCCTTCCAATAAAGGCCAACAATGTACCTGGGATTACCCCGTTGTTGTGAGTGTTCAAGGGCGGCGGTGATCACTTATCATCACGTGACCCATTTGCTCGTTTGACCCCTATTCCATAAAAAAAGTAGTTCTTGAGTTTATTTGTTACAAACAAAAAAACAATTTTTTCCTCTTTATAATATTAATCTAGAATAATTATAGAATATAATAATAAATATATTATTATAGAAAATAAAAAATGTCCAATATATTTCAGAATTATTATTAAGTAGTTTTTACTTGCGGCTTCGCTCGCGTTAATATAATTTTTGTCAAACAAATCGAATGATGCAATAAAAAAATTCATTCAATATTCATACCTCTCTTTACCCCACTTCTAATAAGTTTTTTGCAAGAAAACGTAGCTTATCACCATTTTCAGGTATCCATCTATCTTTGTACCAAAATTCATCAAAATCGCTTCAGTTGTTTAGGCGTGAAAGCGTAACAAACAAACTAACTCACTTTTGCATTTATACTCTTAGTAAGGATTCTGTTTTTCTTGTTTTCAGCCAACGATATACGAGAACTTCAATTCCATCGAATTATTTCCGAATAAATTCCGCGACTATTTATTATCGCCAGAAGTGGGATTTAGCAAATGTTGCATTCTCGGAGTTCCGCAGCACGCCAGCAAGGGTTTCCGGCGTCCGATCCAGTTGTATATAAAAGGCGATTTCACACCGAGTAAAGCGCAGTGGTCGGACGCGTACGCGCCCTCGTCGCACCACCGGCTGGAGGCGGAGGCGGAGGCGGCCCCGCGGCGCACCGTCTACGCGCCGGTCGAGCCCGCGTACCGGCCCAGCGACGACGCACCGTCCTGCGGGGCGGCCACTCCCTATTCTCCTAACTTGGACTGTTGCGCGGATGACTCTCCGTTCTACAACCCGCGCAGCGACTCGTACGCCCCGTCGTACCAGCCGCCGCGGCCCACGGTGTACGCGACGCTGCCCTCGCCGCTGGGCAGCGCGTCGCCCGCAGTGTCGCCGGCCGCGTCCCCCGCGCCGCACGCGTCGCCCGCGCCGGACCCCATGTCGGCGCGCGGGTTCCCAGAGCCGCGAATGCATGAAGATTAAGCGACCGCAGAGCGGTTCCTCTTATCAAACCAGAAATGAGAAAAAAAAACTACGTTAATTCATGTAATCGTGTTTACGTTAATTCTGTAAATGACCCGCGATATTTGTACCCTATGCATTTAGAAATTTGGAAATTACGAGCGCCGGTATAATATTCTTATATTTGATGTTAGTTTTAGGTACATGTAAATTTAGATAGATCGCAGTGATGATGTAAATTAACTAGATGTACAGGCGCAATGATTTCTCACTTCTGGTTTTTGTGTAATCCCTCCCCTCCCGCCTTCTATTTTCTGTGTACATAGTGATTTAGAGTTCGTAAGATTATGTTCTAATAAGCTGATAGTATTTTATAATATTATACTCGCATATTAATCATTCTGGAGTTTAATTGATCCTTATCGACTGTATATTATCATGTCTCTGAATACAACTGCGTTACACGATTTCATTTTTTGTGCCGTATACTAAATAAATGAATATGCTAGTAATACTACAATAAAGTACGTTTCATAATAATATCTACAGAGAAGTTTTAAAGCGCTTACTTATTTAGTAACACGTCAATATTGTCTAGACCTACCGATGCATGTGCCTTGGAATTATTTTTCAAAGGTCTAAACTAGTTCGATATACTATGCATGTTATTAGGTCCGCATTCTGAAACATAACAACTAAACTAAAGTATGATTTAAGAGACGACGATAAAGGCTTCGGCCCTGTGGAATCAAAACGTGAGGAATCTTATAATAATATGATATTATAAGTTCAAAAACATCTGTGCACTCATACGGAAATAGTTTACATTCACGGAAACACTTAAAAGTTTCACAAGAGATAGTCATAACCAAAATTACCCGAGGTCTGCACTTCATAGCTTTCACAGGACTTCTCAGCTTAAATCCGCGCCCAGGTATCTCGTACCTAGCGAATATATGCTGGATAGTTCTGTAACCTTAAACCCTGTAGCCAAATCTACATTGAAACACCAGTTAACAAGTATAATTTGTAGCTATGTTTTTCGATAACGAGAAATATATAATGATCATGTAGAAGTAAAGTAAACAGACATAATTACTACAGAGTAGAAGAATGAACAGTGGCAGGTTAAAAGGTTACGTACTTAGTGCGTAGTAGGTACTAGTACGTAGACACTTGAGCTTAGGTTCACATTTAAAATCAAGTAGGTACGGTAGTAGATATTCAGTATATATCAACAAAATCTTAGTGATAACAAAACTAAATCCTTAAATATTGTGTTTAAATGTGGTTGTAACAAAACAAGTGTAATGTGAGTGAATATTGTTAAAGTAAACAAAACCAAAACCATCTCACGTACGTCATACGTGATTCACTCATGCAATATGTTACATAATATTATGATAGAATGATATACCTACCTATAAGGTTTTGTTCAAGATAATCTATTACAATAACCATGAAGTTAATTCGCTCTTGAATGTATGAATATATATAAATGTATTCTTCTCTTTTTCCACTCTTGGTGTTATAATTCTCGGGCGATCCATGTCACAACTTCTACAAGCATAATCTAAAGTAACATCACCTAAGTGGAATAATATGACTGACTATGGATTATCAATATTTACATGTGCCATCTAGGGTTCCCACGTGTACTATAACGTATAGTATCTTACTATATTTTAGCCAATTGTAATAAATAAATACACAAAAATAATATAGTACGAAAAGTACCATGTTTTCATTGTAATTCTATTTTCGCCCTTTTTTTATTTTGCTTCAACATTTACATACAATTTTTATGACGTAAACGTGAATTAGTAGGAAGATTTTTTAGGCCAAGATAGCTCAGTGGTAGCGTGTAGGAGCACCGCGTCATGGGACGTGAGTTTGAACCCAACCGCATACAATGAGCTTGAGCTTTCGCTGAAGGAAAACATCCTACCGAAACCATAGCATGGTGGTGGGCTTTTTCTAATGCCCGCCTGGCTAGCTACCACCCTCAAATTGAAAATCTGTCGCCAAATGCCATTAGGTGTGTTCCGGCAGTGACATTTGAGAACCAGTCCCTCCAATAACGGCTGGCAACGCATCTGCGATTCCTCTGGTGTTGTAGGTGTCCATGGGCAGCGGTGATCCCTTACCATCAGATGACACGCTAGCTCGTTTACCCCCTATTCCATAAAAAAGAAGAAAGGAGTAGAGCACCTATTAATTTAAAGCGAAAAGTAATCATAAATACGCATGGAAAATAACATTGTAGAATAAATAAAGATAAATTAATTTGTACCATTTTTCTTTCTAAATTTCTCAAAAGTACTATACTTTTATAACTTTCAAAGTTAACTTTAAAGAAAAAAAGGTGGCAGCCCTAGTGTTCTCGTTTAAGGATTTGCATTTAGTTTACCATCAGGTACAATATATTCGCTCTGATGTAATAAGTAAATAAAAAAATATTATGAGATATATCAGTGTCGAAAATTGTAAATAATGGTTGGCTATAAAGTATTATAATATTATGAATATAATATTTAACACTAATTGTGCCCGCGCCTCTGTTCGTTTAGCCCTACAAGTTATTTTGTATCCCTCCGGACCAGAAGGTATTTTTTCTGGGTGTAACGTGTACTTTGTAATTTATTGTACCACTAACGTGTGTACAAAACTCCACGATGTGAAGTTAAAACGAAAAATATCTCAGCACTATACATATGATATTGCTGACATAATACTATTATAGTATATAATAATTATGAAAAATTACTTTTATCTATCTTGTAAGACTTACAACTTTATTAAATCTTTAAAATTGTCTTGTTTCCTCTGGTATTATTTGTAGGTAATTAGGTATATAAATCTTCCAGAAAAAAAAATCTGTTGTGTATTTTATAAGAAGTACCGATGAAAACATATATATTCAATTCAATAATTAAAGTATTTAGGTATTGATCTTAACATTTAGTTTTGTTATGTAAATATAATGTTTAGATTAATGAAGGAATGAAACAGACTCAAAGTCTAGATTATATACAAATAATTATACATTTTATAGTTATGGTAAACAAAATAAAGTTAATAATAGTCCACTTTCTATCCTGACAAGACACTGTGGACTCTATATGAATATGAATATGAAAATAAAAATGAAAACATTAGATTCAAATCGAAATATTATTGAGAGACAAGTATTCTTTATACAAATTAAGCTTCGGGAGATGTCCTTATTAGTAACGGTCCAATCCAACGCGCGTACTCCCAAGAGATGGTCTCGTGTTAGTTATAGCCCACTGAGCTGAATGCAGAGCTTCATTTGCTACCGTCTCCGCTATTCCGTCTCATTGTGTTGATTCTGTAACATTTTGGTATTAATACTTAATAGGGTTAATTATAATAATAAAAATAATTATAAAAGGTTTTCTAGTAAACAGATGTTATAAGTTCACAATTATTTACATAAAGTATATTATGATGTTACTTTGAAATAATAAAATAAATAATTGAATATTATAAAAGGCAACGTCTAGTCTATCCGTTACTGTGTTTATAACTAAAGAACCGAGTTATATATTTGTTTTTTAATCCAAAGGCTTCTTTTACTGGGTTTCACTATGCTTTGATAATTAAAGAAATATAAAAAAATGATTATAATAATTGTTATAAATTAAAATAAGGAAAATTCTAACACGAGGAATACCGCAGGTATAGCTAGTGCAAATAGAAAATGTATGTCATTTGTTAGTTTCGTAATTTACATATGTCTACAGAAAATATGACATATATAAAAGAAATACGACACTAGTTCTATGAATAAATTTATTATAGACGTCGAGAGTTTATGCTTTTAACACAAGTGTGATTATTTCAAGAGATATTATATTTCACAAGTTTCTGGGTGTATTAAGCCTTGGAAAATATGTAGCTTATTTAATTTAAATATAACTTATCACTCAAACACTGTAATGTACCATGAACTGGATTTACTATTATTAAAGAAAGATACCCGTGAGTCAGGATTAACATTTTACATTTTCGCTTTTTATTTATAGACGAATACAATTGAATTGTAAATAAATAATAAATGTCAAATTGTTTTGTCACTGCTCATTTTGATCTCAAATAACTGGGTGGGTTAGGAATTCCAAATTCATTTATTTACTTATTCAATAAATAAATAAATTCAAATTTAAGCTTATTTAATTGTGTTTCGAATTTAGTAATTCATCTGTTTTCGAACCATTTCACATTGTTGGAAGTACACAAATAGATTTTTTTTTAAATATTGCCTTATTTACGAATACAACTTCCACCTTGAAAGTAGAAATAGCTCGAAAATTTAATGAAGTTTATAGAGAAGAAGCTATAAAACAAAGCACTGTACAGATTTGTTCAGAAAATATTGACCGATGAAATAAATTCCTTGAACGACCGGAGACTCTAGTTGATAGTAAAGAATTAAAGGTGAACCTGGAAGCGGAACTGTTGCAAACCACGGTAGAGTTAGTTTCCACTAAGATTTGTGTGTGTGATAAAACATTTTCAATTCACTTAAGACAAATTAAAAAAGTGAAAAAACTTAAGAAATGGGTACTGCATAAATTAAATGTAAGACGCATTGAGTGCTACGTTACATTACTCAACCGTCACAATAAAGAAGGAATTTTAAATCGTATTATTACTTGCGCCGAAAAATGGATCCTTTACGATTGTCGGAAACGCTCATCACAGTGGTTGAGCTCAGGAGAACTGGTCAAACCCTGTCCCAAGCGAAAGTTTACTCATAAAAAGGTACTGGTGAGTGTTTGCTGGACCAGTGCAGTTTATACATTACAGCTTTCTAAGATCTGTTCAAATTATTATGACATATCGGTATTATCAACATTTGCAAACCATGATAGAAAGTTACCAATCAACCGAAACTAGTCAATCTCTAGCCTACTGGTGCTTCAGAACATCGTTAGACCTCATACTTCACCGCAGACGCTAAATTAGACGAACTGTGGTTGTAAAGTCTCCGATACCCACCATACTATTTGGACCTTGCTCTAACAGATTATCACTTTTTTCGGATTTCTGACAACTTGCAAGGAAAAGAATTAAATTCTGATGAGGCAGTCTAAAATGCCTTTAAAGATATCATTATTTCTCGTTTCCATATTTTTTTCAGCAATGGAATCAATGAACTACCTCTAAAGTGGCGAAAATCAATATCTATCTAATAATGGTACATACATACTTCAATTGATTACATATCTATTTCCTTTTCGTTTTATTATATCCATATAAAATGCTAATTTCATAAATAATAATTTATTTATTACATCAGCTTAGAGGGATTATCAAAATGAAATGTCTAAATTAGGGATCTTGAATAGAATATTTTAATATGACTGGGAAGTATAATACGCTAGAGAACGAAAATTTCTATTAAGCTTTTATTGACAAATTCAGCTGACAGCGAACACGAAAAAAACGTTTAGGGTTTCGTGATAGATTTCATCACTTTATATGGTATTAGACGTCGTTATTTACATGGAATTTGGTTGAAATGAATTACACATACTTGCATGCTTTTACAGATGTTGCTTTAGAGAAAGTTGCTTCTTCGCATACTTTTGGCATATTAGATTTGTAATGATATTTTGTATTCATTTTTACAATTACTACATTAGGCTCAAAATCATTCTTCTCTCAACTACAAGTCACTTGTTGCTTATTTATCCATGTATAATTCAGTACAACCAACATCAAAAGGACTGTAGTCCTGGGGCGAGTTATTGGGTTACTGTATTAATTAAGCTTAGTTTGGAAGCAAATTATTGTTGATATGTTTTGCTATGTCATAATGCTAAGGTAAGTAACCTTGATACAAATTAATAGTTACTGCTGTGAGCCATATTGTGATAACGTGAAAGCGAATCGCTTAAAACAAAGTGACTATTTAACGCCCGTTTTTTTTCATAACATGTTGGTAGATATTGAGATTAGCGCATTCAAACTTAAAAACTATACAGCTTTACATTATGAGTATAGAATTAAGATATTGTTTATTCTTTTGTTTTAAAGCCACCGTATTGACTTTGATATATTAAAAACACACCAGTTTAATTTTGTTATATATGGAACATTACACACTAGTCATCCGTTATTAAAAAACTTTTCTTGAGTTATCTACTGCGAAGAAATATTGTCTAAAGACAAACAAAACCACTTTCTCTCGTTTTTACATACTGTAAGATATTTGTTGGAATGTATAATAAGATTCAGGCTAGAATACAATAAGTAGCATTTACGCTCAAAAAACAGCCAACATAAAAGAAGTGAAATCGTTAGACGCATATTTCAAACAACAAAATCCGACCTTCCAGCTAGCTACTTTATTTATTGTTCTTTCGGGTATAGCAAGCCTGAAAGCTTGATGCCTGGTATAGTTGAAAGAACCCGATTTTTATTTTCGAGTTTGTTATTCATAACCTGTCAACATAAGGCGAAAATATATTATGATTCCACTTTTGGTGATATAAAAGTTTAGTTTACTTATAATATCCTTATACTTATTTTTTTCCACTTATAATATCTGAATTTTGTTTTTATTGCAAATTTTGTTGGAAGAAATTTCTTTGTAAAATACAGTGGGAAAGTATTTAATGACGAATCTCATTAAGTATCAAATGAAGGTTTTGGATCTTTATCATTATCAATATGAATATAAAAAAAAAACAATTAAAATTCAATTAATAGAGAACCTGAACGGTGAAATTAAACTTCAATCTTATTTTATAATTTCTTTGTTTTTCTCAAATATATAGTACGACAGGTCCAGCCCGCTCTAGCGGGCGGCATGCCGGGCATTTGTGCGGAGCGCCAAAATTTAGGGGCGCTGTGGTGGCCGTTTGTAATGATTGGATTTAATTTGTTTTATCCAAATAGTCTATTATCTATATTATTATTATTAATATATTATTGTGACATTATAATATTTATATCATAAGGATAACATATGCATATTATTAAAAAGACGGATCTGCTATCAAACTTTCTTTTGGGTGTGATCATTTTCTACAGGAGGTCATTTATTTTATTGAAACTCTTGATAAATCACCTTAATATTTATAGAGATGGTATGGTAATATGATACTGAAGTATTGTTTAGAAACTCACAAAATAGACCTGCATGTAAATACTTCTTCTAATTTATTCGTCTTCAACTTTTAGGTATACTTTGTTTTTTGAAGTGAAACTTCTTTAGGCGCATGAGGGTAAAATTTTTACAGATGAAACGTCACGCCGGTATGCAACGGAAGTGTCGGAAAAGAGAGAGAGAGTGATCGAGACCGATTGAGAGAGAGTAAGACAGGGCGAACGTAGCATGAGCAACTAGCCGTGGAGTGAGAGTAGGGAGCAAGCGAGTGAGAAAGATTGAGAGAAAAAGTGAGACAGAGCGAACGTCGTATATAAACAAGATTTATAAATTAGTTCGCCAAAGAAGTTTCACTTCTGACATGTGTACTTTGTACGCACGCATGTTTTTTTTATTTTGTCTTTTATTATAATAGTCTGGTATACATGTATCTACACAATACACTGCTCAATAAAGCTTAAGGAGTAAGCCAATTGTATATACTTCGTTATTTTCTATAAATTATTTACAAAAGTTCTCTCTAGTAGAGTTTATGTGCAGGGTGATGGTATAGAATAAATAATCAAAATTTAATTAAAATAATTTAATAAAATGTTCCAAATAAGAAAAACTTGAATAATTAAATTTATTTAATTTGAAAGCTGGACTGTGTCGTTCCATAAATGAAATATATGAGGTATAATTGTCACATATAGAATATTACATGAAACGTATTTTCACGCTCGTAAATTGTTAAGAATTCTAGCCCGGCAATGTGGAAATGGAGATCATCTTTTTTATTGGCAAATGGCCTATGAATGAATCAGTGGGTGCGTGTTCTGTTTTTCAATGAACCTCACTTTGAATCTCGTAATATTTAAGGTTTTCGGGAAGATATACCTACGAGTTTTGTTAGGTGGACAACCACATCTTATTTAGTTGCGAGGGAATTTAAATACGGAGCAACGTTTTAACGAGATTATGCACTTTATGGTCATCTCTCACTAACAGGAAAGCAGCCAAGATTTCGTGTTCACGTATGATGAAGTATGTGCATACATCGCAAGGCTAGTCATGAATGAATTAAATGTATAAGAAGTATAATATATTACGGTTCTAGGCTAGCATGCTCAGTTTTCTAAGATATTCCGCCCCATAATCTTAGGAGTTGTGTAACTAAAAAAAACAGTTCTAAAAGGCCCAATATTTCACTGAAAGGAAACCTTATTTATGCCTTTCCTACTATATTCAATTTGTTAGTTGTTTATTTCATTTCGTTAAACGGGCTTTATATTATTTTGACATTATTTCAGATGAATATGATTTTTTTTTGTTACGAACCTTTTAGGAGATAGCAAAATGTAAATATATATTTTTTTCTTTTTCTTAGTATCATGTAAATACACGAGAGGCGAAAATACTAAGGTCTTTACTTAGAAGTTGAAAGTAGAAACTAAGTACGGTGTAAAGTAATTTTCATCTCTTCATAAACGTCTAATTTGTGGCATGAAATTCTAATTCCTAAAAATTACAAGCCATGTTCTTCGACTAGAGGCAACGATTTTCCTAAATTATTTGTGCATTTGATAATTGAACACCATTATATTTAATAGCGCAGGATACAAGACGAATGAGATACACAAATCTCGGTAAAATGGACGCATATTTAGTACCATATTAATTTTCAGAGATATAAATTGAGTATTTGAGTGGAATAAATGTAAGGTGGTCGAACAACGGCGGGTTTTTGGATTTAAATTTGATCCATGGATGTGTCTAAATTAAGAAAAGAGTTCATAAGTCATAAGATCTTTCATAATTTATGGATTTGAGTACTGGATAATAAACTAGAAAAAAGAATGACTATTGCACATGGCTAAGCAAATGTTAAAATAGATGTGTAATGTAACTGAAATGGTTAAAATTAGGAAAATGCATATTAGAGGTAGTACGAAGATAGCATCAGTGATTAAAGATGTTGAGGTATAATAGATCGACGTGGCATGAGTATGTTATGAGGAGAGATAACATACATATATAAGATATTTTGAGGTAACAGCTGATATAGATGGTATAGAGAAACATGTAGTGCTTTCACCCTATTTAGGTAGGTTAAATAAAAACGAAAGAAGAAATCATAGGCGTTTTTATAGCTTCTTCGAAAAAGTATTATATTTCAGTTCTAAAATGACACTGTGCACGGCTAGATATTTCTAAATAATTTTTTATTACTTATATAAAAGTACAAGTTTTTGTTTAGCTTGCTTATTATTAACCAAAATAAGTGTATACATGCAAAAACCATCAGGAATCTTTTTATATTTGGAACTCTAAAGAGGATTTGTACAGAATTTAAGCAAAATTGAAAGTAAATAAATTCTTCAGACTTTACAGACAAAACTTCTTCAGAGATCTCTTCGAAGAACTCGACTGCAAAAAAAACTCCATCCTACGGAAGACTTTAGTGTGTTGTGTTATTGCGGAAAGAGGCGTTTTTAGAGCTCTTTAAGAAGCGATTGTTAGTTGATAAATGCTCGCTAATAATACCTCTGGTGCTACTTAACTATGTACTGTCGGGCCATAGTCTCATACCATCATGCATCATACCACAACGTGCGTTTTTAATTATTCGCTAATCATTATAGTTGACTAATAGGGGAAGCAGGGGTAATAGCGTTCGCCGGGTAATGGCGCTCACCTCTATAACCCTATAAAATTGATACATAGCAACATATAACGTCAACTTGAATGTGGTTGGTGAGACTCTAATAGACAACGACGCATATAGTAAGTTAGTTTGGCGCACGTGACCGTGACGTGAGTTTCTTTGTATGCGACTGCACTGATCTAATTTTCGACTCAGTTTTTTAGTCGGTAAGGCCAGATTTTAATGATTATTTAGTTGTTTATATAACTTTTTTGGCTACTAAACAATTCTATTTTTGATAAGGTAAGCAATTCTTAACATTTATATTTGATTGTTTTTAAATTACAACTTACATTAAAAACCGCCCTTTGGGGTTATACCACTCGCTTGAACGTCAGTTTTTTTTTTCTTATAGATATACACAAGAAGTCAACAAAGAATAACCGTTAAAGTGTCTAGGAGCGAAAAAGACCTTTAAACAACTAAATCTGTGATAGAAGACAAATTAAAAATAATATAACATCTCATTCAGAGCCCAAAACATCCGGAATCTTGGAGATATGTAGCCTTGTATTATGACTGTGAGTTTAGGACGTATCTACATCTTCGTGGGTAGATCCATCTAACAAGACTCAAGGCTCAAACTCGGATTTGATAATTTCTGGTTCTGCTATTCAGGAACCCCTTAACCTGAGCGGTAGTACCCAAAGTTATGGGCAAAAACGCTCAAGCCTATTTTTATTACAAAGTTTTCTTACGAGTAATATGTCGAAGATGTATACGTTTTTTGTTAAAATCATAATAATAGTTACACTTACTGTTATTCTTTCGTTTGGGGGTTGGTGCTGCTCACGTCCGTAGGCTTTACCCTCGAGACCCTACACGTGGCCCCCGGGTGGTGCTAATCGAGCAGTTTCTACAGGTGGGAGGCTTCGGCCGCGGCTTGTCACCACCCTTTGAACTAAGTCATGCCGCCAAACGATTCGTCATGTTCCGGTGTGTAGTCCGAAGAAGCCCGTATATCTAGAGGGCGAATGTTGATGGGACAGTAGTCGTAAAACGTTTTAAGCCGAATACAGACCTCTGGCTCTGTAACGCCGGGCGACTCATCGCGGATGCTAGCGGGATCCGAAGCACGGTGCACCGCTGGCCGACCGCAGGTTGTAAGGGGCCCAAGTAGTAGATTAGCCACCTTTGAAAGGCTGCCCCGCCGCCTCGCGAAAAATCCCGAATTGCTCCGTCGTGCCGGTTGGCGACCGGATGGGAGGACCCGACGGCCATTTCGGGGGGGTTCGGGCGTCCCCGCAGTCTCCGCTTGAGTAACCCATCAGCGCTATAGTTTCGGAGTGATGTGTGGTTCCGAACAACTTACACCTCGTCCTTGAGACATTCTCCCATCAATTCACTCACAATTATGAAAAAAGTCACAAGAAAGAGTATGGTTCAACAGCGGTTGCACTTCCTCCCACTCAAAGTGCAATTCGCTAACATCCGTGGAGTACACTCTAATCTCAACGCCGTCCACTACCATCTGGAGACTGATAAGCCGCACCTCCTCTTTCTCACGGAGACACAGATTCGTTGTCCTTTAGATGTCGCATACCTTAACTACTCAGGGTACACCCTGGAGTACAATTTTATTCAACGCGCAGGCGTTGGCGTGTATGCTCCCGATGACATATGTCTTAGATGTCTGCGTGATCTTGAAGACTCCCATTTTTCAACCTTATGGATATTGGTGGACTACGGTGCAGAAAAGACTATTTACATAGGAGTCTACCGCTCGCACAGTGGAGACCAGGAGACTACCAATCTGTTTGAACACCTAAGCGAGGCAGCTGATATGGCCCAGCAAAGATATCCTTCCGCACAACTGGTATTTGTGGGAGACTTTAATGCCCATCATCAAGAATGGCTCTACCCATACCAGTAAACTGATCATACTAGGAGAGAAACATTTAAAGACTCTTCACTTTAGACCTTACACAGCTGGTCAACCAGGCGACGCGGGTACCCGACGTGGATGACCATACCGCTAACTGTTTAGACCTTCTGCTGACTACGGATTCAGACCGTTATTCCATAATGGTCTCAGCCCCTTTGGGCAGTTCTGACCATTGTCTGGTAAAGTCAGTATCATCATATTCCCCACCGGATACAAGCATACAAGGTACTAGAAGAATATGGCGATACAAGTCGGCAGACTGGAATGAGATGCGACACTTCCTCGCATCTTACCCTTGGCGAGACGTATGCTTCTCTACTGCTGATCCGTCGAACTGTGCTGATGCAATTTCTGACGTGGTGCATCATGCCATGGAGTATTTTATACCTTATTCCGATGTACCACTCGGAAGCAGAGCTCATCCATGGTTTAACGGCGAGTGTGCCGAATATGAAAGGATCAAAGATCTGTCCTTTCAAGCATGGACAGAAGCTCGTTGCTGTTAGTCTTCGGATTAGCTTACTAAGAAGAAAGCATACAATAAAGCCGCCAAGTCCTATAAGAAAGTTCTCAGAAAGGCTCGCTTCCAACATATTGGTCACGTTGGAGCCAAATTGGCGAACTACCCTTCTGGTAGCAAAGCCTTCTGGTCTCTTGTCAAAGTCAATCGAGGCGAACTTTCTGAGGTCCTCGCTTCCTCCCATTCTAAAACCTGATGGATCACTAGCATATACAGCAGCAGAAAAGGCGAATGTAATCGCGGATCTGTTTGCACAAAATTCACGTCTAGAAACTGACAATAAAAATCCACCTTCAATACCTTCGTGTGATACATTAATGCCAAAAATTGTAATACGCACTAAGGATGTTCGCACCATATTAGGTAATCTAGATGTGAATAAAGCTAGTGGCCCTGATGGTATTCCATCCAGGGTGCTCAAACACTGTGCACCGGAATTGTCTCCTGTTTTGACACGTCTGTTTCGCCTCTCCTTTGAATCCGGCATAGTTCCAACATTTTGGAAGCTTGCAAACGTACAGCCAGTTCCGAAGAAGGGAAATCGTGCTGACCCGTCCAACTACCGCCCAATTGCATTAACTCTATATATTTTGCAAAGTAATGGAGAGAATAATTAACATACAACTATTGGCATACCTCGAACAGAACGATATCCTCAGTGATAGACAGTATGGCTTCCGACAACAAAGATCAACTGGAGATCTCTTGGTATATGCCACCCATTACTGGGGTGAGGCTATCGAGAAACACGGTGAAGCTCTAGTCGTTTCTCTCGATGTATCTAAAGCGTTTGATAGGGTCTGGCACGCCACCCTTTTAAGCAAGCTCCAATATTACGGAATCTCTGAAAATCTGCGGATCTGGATCGACGACTTCCTGAGTGAGCGGGTCATATGAGTAGTTGTTGATGGCTGCTTGTCTGATGCCAAGGCTATTAATGCCGGAGTTCCTCAGGGATCTGTACTCTCAGCGACACTGTTCTTGCTGCACATCAACGATCTGCTACAGCCGGGCATTCTTGGTTACGCAGATGACAGCACTGTCATTGAGAGGTACTTATCAGGTCCGCGCGCTTGTTTTCAAGTAATCCGTAAAGAGAGACAGTCTATGGTCGAGCGTTTGAACTTGAAATTGAGGTTCGTAGCCGACTGGGGCGACAAGAACCTGGTAAAGTTCAATGCCGATAAAACACAGGTGTGTCTCTTTTCCGCGAAGCAGAGTCCGTTCAACCTAACTCCTACTTTCCAAGGCGTTTCCCTTCAAGTCGCTGATAACCTCGGGCTGTTGGGAATGCAACTAACAGCAAACCTTAACTTTGGGAGTTCGATTGAGACCAAAGCAAAAATAGCTGCAAAAAAGCTAGGGATCCTTTCTAAGGTCAGACGGTATTTCACACCTGATCAGCTTCTCAGCCTGTATCGGGCACAAGTTCGGTCATGTGTGGAATACTGTAGCCACCTCTGGGATGGATCAGCTAAATACCAGCTGGCTGCATTGGATTCAATCGAGCGTCGAGCCCGTCGGTTGATTGGTGAACAAGCACTGAAGAAGGCCAATATGCTGTCTCTTGACCATCGCCGTAAGGTGGCTTGCCTCTCAGTGTTTTACAGAATACACTTTGGAGAGTGTGCTCAAGGACTGCACGATTTGATTCCACCAACTCCATTCTATCTGAGGATGACCAGACGCCGCGTGGGTTTTCACCCGTATATAGTTGACATTCCCCTGATTCGCACGAAGCGTTTTGCAGCTTCTTTTATAATGCGTACTGCTAGGGAGTGGAATTCACTACCGGCGTCTGTCTTCCCTATATCGTACAATCTGGGAGTCTTCAAACAGAGAGTGAACAGGTACTTGCTGAGTAAGCGCGTTCCATCATAGACCACATCGTCACTTACCATCAGGTGAGATTGTGGTCAAGCGCTTACTTGTTATTAATAAATAAAATAAAAACACTCTGATATAAAACCAATATTCTAGAAAATACAATGTGTCTTTCTTAAGTGAACGCCATTCCCCCTGCTTCCCAGCATATACATAACTTATATTATAAATTCAAATAATGACATCGGCACACAAAAAAAAGCGGTTTGAACATTTAACGCCACCGTCTACCGACATGTATTTCGACTCTCTGAATTCGAATCTGGAGTCAGTTGGGATCAGAAACTCTCAATTTCTCGTCTAATAAAAAAAAATCGTAATGGTGAAAATCGGGTGTATTTTGAAAATAGTGAAATTACGACAATTGGGGTTGGTTAATGTATGGTAAATCCATAGATAGCTAAGAAGTTCGTCTCCCTCTTCTGTATTAAATTGCACGACGTGCATTCTCAAATCGACCACTTTCCTGACAAGCGTGGAGATGATATTGAAGAACAGGGAGAACGATTTCTATGCTATATCCCTACTATTATATGTTCCCCTATCCTATACTATAGGGGAACAACTAGTGAAGTTGTCTACTACTGTGATAATGCTATTTTATTAGATTCAGAGATCTGGGAGTTGCCATATGTCCATAGCACCAAATATTTAAATAAGTTCAAGCAGCGATCTTGAGATATTTTAATATTGTGTCAATATATAATGACATATATATTACATAACCGATATAACATTTTAGCGAAGAAGGGATAAATATGTAAAACTTTCTCTTTGTTAGTAAAATTTACTATACAAAATATATTTTTTTACAAAAAAACGGCCACCGCAGCGCCTCCCGAAATTTTTGCGTCCTGGGCAAAGACCGACTTGCCCCCCCCCACCATAAGGCGGGCGATGCGTTCACTACACACACACACACTGCGTTCACTTTACATACTACCGACTGTGTTATCGTAGCATCAATCGCTCATACCTGTCTGTTTTTTATTCTAATAAAATAATATATTAAATATTTATATGGTTCACGATGTCTATTTTTCAATTCACTGATAAAGTGCCTCATAGGAAATCTCAATCAGGCGAAGATTCAAGGTAAACGAAATAGTGATCGTAAACATAAAAAAACGAGGTAATATGTTACAATGAATGTTACCCTCCACAAGGTTATCCAAGACCAAAACAAACAAAGGCCTATTACATAATACATGCATAATAGTATAAAGTTAGTACTAGTCCCAAGAACAGAAATATATCTTAGTGAACTTTAAAACGGTTACTGTTTTTCGTTAATTATCCCTGTGTAGGAGAAATATTTTCATTTTGGGACAAGTTTAATATGATCTAGTTAAAAAAAACCAGCGGATAATAAGAGCGCACAAAAACTTATTTCAGGACTAAATTATTTATATCAGTTTTCAAGTCTGGTGTATTTATCAAAAAGTTTATTATTATGTACGGTACAAGGTTTTATATTTAATATTTTATTGTATTTTTACTAATTTATTGAAAGCTCTGTAGGTTACATAAACTTGCCTATTACATACATACAACAAAGTGTTTTAATTTGCTTCAAAGACAATAATTAGATTATTCAATACTATTAGTTCAATAGGATACATGTTGAACTTCTATTATACTATTAAGTATGTATTTATGTTTCACATAAAGCATTACTAGACTGCCTAAAAGTTTTAAATTATCTTATAAAGGTTTTATAGTTAAAAATCACATTTTATTAAGTTAAGGTAGGGGAGGTCTGGGTAAATTGAACACCCTGGGCAAAGCGAATACTCCTTATTATTCTTTTCGTTTGACATCAGCTATACAGTCATAATTACGTTTAGATATCTTCTCTTAATTAGCGGCAAACAAGTAAGTGACAGGTTGCTGCACGCAGCATACACAGAACAGCAAATTGTGCTTTAAAAAAATTATTTCCCGTTTTTTAAGGTCATAATTTTGGTGATATTTTCTTTGTTATTTGTTTATCACTTTTGGGTGTATTATAGTTCTATTTCGATCAAAGTGCCTTTTTATAATATGTTCAACATGGAACAGGAGTCAATAGTAATTGTGATAATTGCACATTATAACTGTAAAAATATTTGCTTTACAAGCTACTTTAAGTTTTTTCAGTTCATTAAATATAATTTACGTCTAACTTTGAGTTTTATGTAGTTAAAAGTTGTTGTTCACTTTGCCCGAGCACCATATTCACTTTAACCGGGGGTCTGGGCAAAGTGAATATTATTACACCCTTTTGATTTTTTTTTCTTTACCAATTGTATTGATTGTAAAGTTAAATGGTTATAAAATATGTAACCGTAATTAATAAATATTGATTTCACATATTTTTTTGATTCTATCTTTTATACCTTTTCTGATAAAGGCTTAAACACCTTTACCCAGACTTCCCCTAATTCAGAGCCCATAAAACTAACGCGATATCTAATTGTGTTATACTTAAAATCGAAAACTTTAGTAGAAAGTTACAATTAAATAATTGTTGAAATACATTAAATCTCGGGCAACCTGAAGTTTTGGCCTATTTATGTTGATATATGTTAATATGAGATATATATTTTAATACGGGATACAGAATACTTGGATCAATGATAGTTATTATATTAAAGAAGCTAATTAAAAAAAAATCAAAACACTTTATTCAACTAAGGTCTAGGAAAGTGGGAATTATGCACGTCACAACTAGCACCGGTTCAAAAAAAAACCCAGGCCTCGAGAAGAACTCGTAAGAAACTCAATCTGGTTATAATTATTTTTTTGATACGTACATAATTGAACAAGGGAAAATTCAATAGTTTTTTAGCGCATTCACAAACAAGGACATCAAAACCTGCTTGACATGATGTTTGAACTTCCTATTCGGACAATTAGTAATGTGCTTTGGGACTTTGTTTAATAACCTAACACTATTAACTAAAAAACTTGTACGTAAGTTAAAGTAAACAAGCAAAAATTCGTAACTTGTAGGAAAAAATGGTTTTTAGTAGTCTAATAGATATTTCGATTAATTCTGATTACAATAACGAAAATCCAAATGTAATCTGTTTTGTTATCTTCTATAAACATCTTAAAATGATTTCCTGGAAACGTAAATCCTGTTGAATATTGTGTGCATGAGATAAATTCCATTAAAGTAGCAACAGAAGTAAAGCTGACGACAAAAGTTTATGCCATTGTTAAATACTCCAAAGGGAAAGGAATAACAAAATAAATTGGGACGTTACGAGCTTTAGAAAATTGGATGAACTGTAAACTGTTATCGTGGAATCTACTCCTTATATTCACGTGAAAATTCAAGTTTGTGAGATAAAATTATTTACTATTTACCTGTACACATACGATGCGTATGCCAATACTGAATGCGACTGATGCGTTATGCTCTCGCATGTAATGCCCGCCAAGTGAATAGACGTGACGTGTTGATTGTATCTCTGTCGCTCTCTTAGTAGACTCGAGTCGAATTTACCCGAACGAGCAACACATAGCTGAGCGTTTTGGCTTAGTGTCATTCACTGGGTACCCACAAAATGAAGTGATCATCACACTTAAAAAAGTTTCTATTCCAAAAATATGTTTAACTAATTCTACGTCTTTTAACGAATCTACTAAAGTTTGAACCAGAATACATTGTATTATTGTTTTGCTAATGAAGCCATTTGATAGCTGCTATTTTTCTGAATCTTAATCGTATACATTATCTAATCCAAAGTTCTGCTCAATTTTTCTTTTCGAGCTGATAATTTTATCTATTATTAAAAAAGAACTATCAAGAAGAGATGTAAGTAGATTATAAATATCGCATTTTATATACCAAAATCCATATCCAGACTAAAACTATAAATGCGAAAGTGAGTTCGTTTGTTTGTTACGCTTTCACGCCTAAACCGCTGAAACGATTATGAAGAATTTTGGTATAGGGATGAATGAGAATCTAGATACTGTGATAGAATATCTTTTTTCGCGAAAAAGTTATTGGAAGTGGGAGAAATAAAGGAGTAGACTTTGTATGAAACTTTTTATTGCGTCATCCAATTTGTTTGACAAAACCGATATTAACGCGAGCGAAACCGTACGTAAAACCTAGTACTTAATAATTACAAGTGATTAACATATATCACAAGTAACACCCGCCCACAGTAGCATATTCAAAATGATCCGTAGGTGTATATCCAATGATTAAACCGGCGTGGTAGGAATTTATATTTTCGACTGGATCGCGCCTATCATGTACCTACACGGTGATAGATCAGTCACAGTGACTCGCCTTTAAATTGTCGCGTTTCAGGATCAGTGAACGTGACTGAAGTTGGATGCCGTTCTCTTGGCGGTTGTCACTGTTTTTAGAATGTGTTTTGCCTATTACCCAGCGTAGAATACAATTAAAGCGATGATGGCTCAGTTGGTAGTGTGTAAGAATACCGCACCAATGGACGTCAGTTTGAATCCCAGCAATGAGCCTGAGTTTTTGTAAATGCAAACATCGTGATGATACCATAGCATGGTGGTAAGGCGTTATTATCTAACACCCATTTGGTTAGCAACCATCTGCGAGTTCAAAATCTGCCGCCAATTATTTTCTCCACTAGGCTTAGCGTATCCCCCACCTTAGGCTACATAGTCACCTAACATCAGGTGAAATTGTGGCCATAATGGTAAACTTATAAAGTATAAAAAACAATACAAATATACTTTAGAAGTATTTAGTATATTTATAAGTGATATGAACTATATATAAGTGAACCAACCAGCACAATTCATAATACCTTTTTGTTCATTTAAATCCGTTCGACTGATGCCGCATGTATCTGCATATTAAATTTTACTTATTTTATATTAATCTTAAATTCTCTATTCTGCCTTTTTTCAGTATTGAGCTAACACATCAAAATAGGAAACCCGTAACTTAATAAACCTTACAGTATTTACAATTATAATAATTACTATAGTTATTTCAAAATATAAAAATTAACTAGAATAAGAAATTCGATCGTAAATTCTAATTGACATATTTGGATTATACTGGATAAAGAAACTGTAATAATATCCGTAGCCTTGTAATTTGATAAATTGAAGATATCTTGAAGTTAACAAACTCTTACAAAGGGTATTATTTTAAGGCTTGACATGGAAGGCAATTCATCGTAGTCTCCAGATTTAAGTCCAGTTTATTAAGCTCGAGTAACTCAATAACCCTCCCTTACATTGTGTTCTCTATCTCTAATAAAGCATCTTGTTTGGTTAAAATTGTAAAAAAAAATGTTTATAAAGCAATTTATATACTTTAAGCTTTACAGTTTATGTAATAATGTAATATGTATTATAAACACACAAGTGTTTGAATGTTCATACATCAATAATTATAGACAGACAGCTGAATATATTGTAGAATAATAATAATAAAGAAATAACAAATTACATTTTATTTGTTATTTTATATATTTGCGTTCAGTCACAGTCTTGTTCAGTTAGTTCAGTCTTACCTTGAGAGGAAATTACTTTTCAATCGCAGATGTCAGACAATATCTATGATAAATTATGAAATTGAAGTTAGGTAACCAGGCGTACATTAGAAAATGCCCTGCCACCATGCTACGATTTCGTTATTATGTCTTCATCAAAACCTAAGCTCATTGCAGGGATTTGAACTTAGCTCGATTGACATTGTATATAAATACTAATTGGTCCGCTAAACGTTCTGTCCTTTTTGGTAATGAGTAACTCCATCCGACGCCATTTATCTCATTCTGATCTTTTATTTTCTATTTGGCTACTAAATGTGAATAAGAATCTATTTCTCCCGTAAACATAGAATTTGTCAGTAATGCCCTCATTACTACCTATTGGACCTTAGAAGACCTATGAACCAAAGTATCTTTCATGCTCTTGTTAAATGTAAGTAGTTTCGGTATTTCCTTCCTTTATGTTATTAATTGAAATTTAGTTTAGTATTAGACACCCGACCGTTGTTTAACATTAACCTTCTTGTGATTTCTTTATTTGTAGCTGACAATATCTAAATAGCTACTGTTGCAGCTTGGTAATTCGTTGGTAGTTTATTTATCAATTTATTTTCAAAAATTTAAAGTCCAGTAAAGGTAGTTTATCGAGATATTCGACATGTGAGTCCCATATGTTACTAGCCTAGTTAGCTCCCGATATTGATATATGCCCCTTAATCCTTTCGTCATCGTAATACTGGGGAGTAACATTTCTACGTTCATACTCTCAGTTGTTGGAGTAATTCGAATCTTTTTTCCTTTTAAATTTGGTCTCAACATCGCGTTAGCTTAAATAACTATGAAGGATAATTGGAGCCTTCCATGAAGGTTATGTCTCCTATGTAACATGTATGTCAAAAGCAGGCGCGTTATTTATTATTATTAGTTAGTAGTTATTATTTCAGAAGTTAGTTTTCTTTGGTCACTTTTTTATAGCTTAGCGTTATGGCCATAATCTCACCTGAAGTTAAGTACAATTAAGTGCTTTTTAAAAGCTACATCGATTTGTTTACTCTTTACTGAATTATTTACTTTATAAATATATGTATTATAAACAGTTATGTACATGTAGGGATGTTCATAAAAATTTTGTCGTATTTCATTATAAAAATAACTAAATTCAGAATTACTCGTCGCTCATAAATATGATACTAAAACCAAATTTACATAATCATATTATAACATAAATGGGCTCTGAAATAAAAACGTGTGGGATCTGTTTCAAGCTCCTGTATGTAAATAAAAATTTATAGGTAAGGCCTAGTTAACAACAAATGACATTACACTAAAATATTGTGTTGTAATTAGTATTCACAGTTTTCATGTACTTAATTTTGTTTTTGGGGAAATAATTTTTCTTTTTACTGTACCTATATATTTATAAAGATTAATCAGCTTTTATTTGCAACATAAATTGTGTAATAAATATTTTATTTCCCCGTAAAAGAAAATTTTAAACATAACGATAATTTTAAATATTTTGACGCACTACACAAAAATACTAAAACAACCAGTAGACCCTTAAAAAGCTTTGAATAATTCTGGAACTTGAGCACAACAAATTTCATTGACCCGCACACGATTCAACTTGAAACTGTTGAGAACCTTCTCTGTAAAGATGCCGATCTGCCTTCAACGGTGCGTACATTATTTTGTCGAATTTTTTTATAAGAGCTGTAACAAGAGTGCGCGCTGAATCTTCATACAATATGACACAAATTTTCAGTGCACTCCATTAAATAAAAAATTAGATAATGTTATTATATGATTTTTGATGATATATTGTATATTATACTTTATAATAATGTATATGACATTTTAGGGATACTGTATTCTTGAAATACGATAAATTTAATACTATAAAATGAGCAATTCTTGAACATATAATATGTCAATTAATATTTAAAAACAGAATTGTTACTTTTTGACATGTTTATGTTAAGTAGGTAAAATGATTGGATAATGGATGGATGTTATAAGAACATCTTCTTCAGACATTTTTGGGTTGAATAGGCTGAAAACCCCGTTTATGTGGTATATTCGAATGTTTTTCCTATTTTTATCAACAGTATCAAAAAGTTGCTTTTAACAGATAGCAAACATTACTTGTTCGTCCCCGACGTAATCATCAATTCCTTATTGCATTTATAATTTTAATAAAGTCTTTCACGTATTACGGTGCATACTCCTGGTCTTGAGTCAAATTTTACGTCTACATTCATATAATTACATAATAATAAAGCGCAAGTTCATCATTAAGTATTTATTAGTTAATTAATATGAGAGAGCTCTTGGTCCTTAATTTGGAATTCGAGTAATAGTAAACATCCAAACTGAAACCTTCAAAGCGTTGAAGCGATGAAAGTTGTGTGTGTGAATTAGAGATGAAAGTTCGCAGACTTCAATCCCTCATCATGTTAAGAAGGATTAATTGTATTTACATTCATCTCGTCTACTCTTACAACAAACCGCTTAGTCAAACCTGTACATGTCAGACGTTATGCTTATTATGAATTGTTTTATGGAAGCGATTCAAGTGTGGTAAGTAAATTGACATAGATAATAATGAGAATAATTTATAACCTAAAATTATCTGCCTAAGGGTTGTATATCTATAATATGCATAATCCATTACTAGTCGTAGATGTCATGGCGTTCTGTAAGCTTTTCGACCGGTAAGCTGTTTCGGGGCTTACGATGCGCTATAGTATGTCACTATCCGGTATTACATATGGTTTATGCTGGAGACAATCGTTGCATCCTCATACGTAGCAATAAATATTCTAGTTATTAAAATTACAATGAGGAAAAAGCAACCTCCTATTTTATTGGGTTTAGAAATAATTTAGTAGTGTTATAAAACTTAAAAATACTTTTAATATTTTTAATTTTATTCTTGGACAGTTTGCTTGAAATATTGCAACTCTTATGGCCGTTATATCATATTTAAACTAAGTGAATTTTCAACATCTTTCCAATACTATTAATCTAAGAATGATTAGTTAATTTTCTTTGAAATTTATTTAACCGTCTCAATTTTATTTTGTTTTATATATAATGTTTATTTAAACATATATTATCATTTCTACTTCCTTATAATATCATAGCTATATAGTTTCATACTTATCATTATCTGCAAGCTGCATTTATAACAATAAAAAATAATAATACACTTAAACAATAAAATTTCCGGAATATACGTATAAGCTTCGTATATTTTGGTCGCTATGTATAGCTTTTGGCTACTGCCAAGTATAGAGAAGAAAAGGTTAGAGAGTAAGTTGAGAAAGAGATTTAAAAGGCTAGCAAAACTTGCATGACAGCAACAAATGTTAATGAATTACCTATGTCTTGGTGATCGTCCGCATTTTTTAATCCTATTGCGCTCACTATTAGTCACAATATAATCTTGTCGTGTTACTATATAAAAACATAAGCATGATGTATAATTTCAGTCATACATTATTATAACTAAAGAATATAAAGAATTCCCAAAGAGCTTTACAACGAAAACAAAGTATGTTAAGAATTAATAAATCATGGGACACCGCATCGATTGATATGAGTTCAAATCTCTGCATTCATCTCGATATCACGGCATCGTGACGAAGCCATAGAATGGAGGTAGGAGATTTTTCAATGCTATAATAAATGGAATATGTTTTATATTCTATGTGTTCCGGAAATTGCATATAATAGCCAGCGCTTACAGTAGGCTTAGTATTTTACCACAATGGCCCAGGTCGCCACTTAAGTGAAGTGTGATTGTGGTGAAAAATATAAATAATGAAAAAATATGCTAATATCACAAAATGATACTAGTCTTATAAATTAAATTTTACGTCAATTTTATTTACAGACTTTAAAAAAGTTATGTATAACTTTACTTACTCTTGTAAAGGAAAATAGCCAACATTGCGTCATAAAAAGTTTTAACTTTTGTTAATGTATAAATATTGTTGTTTTAATGTACATATAGTTTGTATATATAACCTAATATGTAACAAGGTCGAACTATTTTAAATTTTTTTTAGTAAGAGATATGACGGAATAGTTCAACAGAATTACGGAATTCAAAATCTACAAAATTATGCAAACGAATATGCCGTACAAACTGGTTCCAGCGAGCATCTTTTTTTAGAATACCTATACATCTACGAATCTATAGCACAAAGGGCCGACAATTTCTAAAGGATATTACAAGTAAGCCAGGTAAACTCTCAAGAGAGGGTATCTTTTTAGTACATTTTAGGTTTAGCGCAAGACTACAATCTGTTTTGATGTTAAATAATAACATTTTGTTTATTTTAAGATCATTTCCTATATTTTACTTCAAAAAAGAAATACATTTTGAAAAATGATTTAGAAACCGAAAATAAATTTTACTAAGACTTTTATAGAAATTTTATTGTTATTAAAACACCTGTTTAGTAGAAGAAGAAATTTAAATTTTATTCTGATTATTTTATGTCTTACATTATTTGCATTGAAACTGAAGCTAGTGGGAATTCATGGTCGGAGGGAAGGAATGGTACACGTAATAGACTTGAACACATAGCAATATACACTGTATAGTCTATATAACGACACTTAAGGAACTGCGCACTTTGTGGCGTTATTGAAAGTTGTTAAATGAGGAGAAGGAAAATCAATGTTGTATGAATGGGCATCAAGGCGAACCCACCCATTTCGATGATTAAGGAAGTTTATCGATAAATCGAGTTGCGTTAAAGGACTATACACACTATTAAAGACACCACGATTAAATATACTGATTTGCAATAAAAAAGAATGTCGTACATTTGAATTCAAATTAATGTGTAAATATTATTTTAACATTGTTCATCTTTTTCAATAGCAAACTTATGCGTAAACTTTTCTTCTAGGATCTAATAGCATTGGATATATTTGATCATAACTAAGTAAGGGTGATAACAGAGACAAGTAAATTTAATTGCGTAGTCTTTACTCCCGAGGGTTCCTACGAACAGATAAATCTGTTCTAATCGGGTACCGTTTAACATAAAGTGTGGTCAGTAAACTTGGTAACATTTGGTACAGTCTCAACGTACATTTTTAAATGTAAATATTTTTATAGTATTCCACATTTATATAAGGTAAAAATACAAGGGGTCTTTCGATCGGTTATTTCTTATTCCTTGAGTTAGTTCGCCTGGTGCAATACCTTCACACTACAGAAGATCTCAGTAAAATAACCTTGTGCTGTGTTCCTGCTGTGAGTAGGTTCTTCAGAACTTCTGAGGGAATGAATCCGTAATGTATGTGTATCTATAACTTATATAAACTTTATAAATATAAACACGTAGTTGTTGCTTTTTTTATGGAATGGGGGGCAAACGAGCAAGCGTTTTATCTAATGATAAGTGATCACCGCCGGCCATGGACACCCACAACACCAGATGAATCGCAGGTGCGTTGCCGGCCTTTTATAGGAGGGCCTTTCGCACTCTCCCTGAAGTTCTGTGATATTATTAAAAATAACAGACTCAGTTCTAAAAAAACGAGCACTTACACGAGAGCTTTTGGTGACTGTGTCTATATGCTGCAGTAACCGTTTAGCATTCGGCGAACCGTATATTTGGTCGCGTATGCATTTCAATAAGTTGCAACGATTAAACTATAACATTCTAACTACTATAACATTTATAACGATTAAGCCTTTTCAGAGGAGTACGAACACAAACGCCGTATATATATATATATATCGTAGTCCTCTGAAAAGTCTTGACGGAATTTTATGAAATTTTTATGTATAATTGACCACCACCAGGTGATTAAGTTAGTAAGTCAGAAGAAGTTGAAGCTGGAAGGATGATTAGGATTTACATAGAAAATCATAATTTTACAAAAATTATATCGAAATCGATCAAATTGTTTTTGAGTTTTAGCGAGACTATCGAACAGTGATACTAAGTTGACAAAGTAAGTATTTTAGTTTTTCAAGATTGACAAGTCTACATTTTTTGACTTTCTACTTCATAGTGACACTACTAAAACACTTTTGTATGCCTGAACTTTCTGGTAATGATTTGTTCGTGGTTTTACAATAAATGTATAAATTCTTTACAACATATACATGCACAAGTTCAAGTAGACGTATTTGTAGTCGGAATACTCGGTCATACTACTAAGTGTTAGGAAAATTAAGGATTTAAAATCACTCGCTATCAACATCGCAAATCGCTAGTTAACGATAAATTTATATTATATATTTTACAGTTTTTTTAATATTTTACTTACATTTTAATTTAAAGGCTCGCAAATGGTAAAGCACTAGTGTAGTGTCATAAGAAACCAATTGAGCTATGTTTGAGTGTTGTCATACCATATTTATTTATAATTTATATATATATATTTCTCCCCACTGTCACTTCATGTCTTTTCATACTAAATAACTATAAACTAAGGCGGATTTGTTAACAAATTTTTGATTACATTTCTAGAAAAGTTAAAAGTAATAAAAATGGGCTGGTACGTATGAAAAGCTTCCATTCCATATTTTATGTATTTAAACAAAATTCTCAGATGCTGAAAAATATGGATGAATGAAAGTAATTAATGAAACTACTGATTCGATTAAAGAACAAACATTATATGAAGCGAAGTCCTATACTTAGTTTTAGCTGACTAAGGCATTAAGCTCACTAGTGTACATGTTTAAAGTGCAATAAACTGTTAATTCATTTATTCAACACTAGATTTTACCTGCGGCTTCGCCTGCATCAATATTGATTTTGTCAAACAAATCGAATGACGCAATAAAAAGTTTCATACATAGTTAATTCCTCTCTTTACCCCACTTCCAATAACTATTTCCCGAGAAAAAATAACCTATCATCCCTCCCATCTATACCTATATTCATCATAATCGGTTCAGTAGTTTAGGCATGAAAGCATAACAAATAAATCCACTTTCACATTTATAATATTAGTAAGGATACCACGATGTAGTATAATAAAATAGAATCTTATAGAAAGTAAAACTTTATCATTTCATTATATAATCGGTAAGTTCTAAGATGAGTAGCCTTAATAAAAAAAATTATATGAAATACCTTTGAACTTACAACTCAGTTCCAAAATCCCGAAACAAATAGTCAAGGAGAATTATTCAGGGGTAAAGTGGCAGTCAAAGGCGACCTTGACGTGAAGATCAATATTACGATTGGCAGTGCCTTTGTTACTTTTTGTAAACTTCGAGACGTGTATTTGTTTTGTATAAATCTAACTTGGCTACTGAGATAAAAACTAACATAGGACGAAAACATTTTTTAAAAATATTACTGTGTACAGCTCTAAGCCACTGCATCATAGTTTTATGACCGATATGAGGATATAAAATTATAAATTTTTTTTCTATCTCCAGTTATTACCATTGTGTTCTTAGATTAGTTTGTTTTTTAAAGTTAAATTAAAATGATTTTGTGTATACTTAGTAGCTGGCCGTGTAGACTTTAAGTTACCATTTCGGTGGTTAATAGCTCGATCACAGTGCCGTCTATCATATGAAATAGCTATGAATCATCGCATCAGTAAATTAAATTTATTATAATAATTTTATTTCTATCAGAAAACTCGTAAGAATTTAAACAATCACTAACACACATCTATATTACAATATAGTTATATAAAAGATACATCCATTATCACCAATCTCAATAAATCAAAATATCTCAGTAATCGACGGTTACAATTTTGATTAATATTGTTACTTTTTGTTATAACATATGGAATAATTAATAGATGTATTAGTAGTAGTAGACATCGATTAAGTTAATATTATTACCCGGTACTAAAGCTGTATACGAAAAATTACGACATGAATCCGATGGAAAGTAGGGTATCAAACAACTAGTAGAAAACAACCCGTTGGAAAGATAAACAACTATCCATTTAAAATGCTAGTTGGTAAATACAAAAAGTAACTGTATAGACTTCTACTATTTTACTTCATCTTTAATTACGTAGCGACTAAGTGAACTATTGTGTGCATTTCTATTAACGAGCATATGGCATTAGTGATGGATTATTAGATATAAAAATATGTAAGACAATGTTAAAGGTTAAATTATATACAAATATATGTTACTAACTGTTTAAAATTGTACGTAGACGTCCGGATTTTTTTATACAAGGTGGTCATGATAACTGCCGTAAAAATTCACGTATCGAGACCGGGTTTAGTTTATTATCTTTAGAATAACAACAACCAGTTACCTTCATATCGATAGCAAAGTATCCGTAGTTGAACGATGTAATTTTTTTTTTTGGAAGCTGCAATTTTAAATTTTTTATACTTATAAGCTCGAGGTATTGTCACTTTTTTTCAGGATAAGAAAAAGTAAAGGTAGCGAAACCATACAGCCGAGTCGAAGTTTCATTTATAATAAAGAGGTTAGCGCTTCAACATGATAGACTCTCTAGGTAAAATTATCTACAGAGGTTTTGTGGCAGCAATAAATCATGCTTGTTTAAAATGTATAAAATAATGAATAAAAGAGTTAACGCATTAATCTATGTACGCGCATAACTTCTGAATGACTGTACCAGGAGGTATTGTCAGGATAAGGTTTGTATAAAAAGTAAGAAAAAAACGAACAGATTTTTTTATGTATCTTATAATATCAAAAGTAATGAGGCGATGATAGCTAAGTTGGTTGTGTATACGGACGCCGCGTCAAGGGACGTGGGTTCGAGTCCCGTGGGTACGAATTTATTGGAGTTATAAACAAGTTTCATTTAATACCCAAAAAAATTAAAACGGAAACAATATTAAATATAGTCAGTTCTATTGATCTTAACGAATTGAAGTTGGTAGTTTGATTAGGATTGATTATATCTATTCAAAATGTAAAAAAAAAATAGAAATCGGTCAAACCTTTTTTGAATTTAAGCGAGAATAAAAAACATCCATTTTAGATGATACGAAGTTCACTGGGTTAGTTAGTAATAAATAAAATAAGTCAATAGTAAGGATTGTTGTTTTTTCTTAAAAATTAAATTAATGGAATAAAGCACGTACATTTGGATGTTTTAAACGTTTGTATAATATTACTGCTCTTATTAAATACAGTAGAACCTCGTTAGCTCGAACCTCGATAAGTTAAAAACCACCAAATCTCGAAAAAATGTTTTGTTCCCTACCCTTCAAACACCAAAACCTCCGTTCTCTATAAGTCGAAAACTCTATAACTCGCATTTTTCGGCGTCTCCCTTGATGTTCGACTTATAGAGGTTCAACTCTATTTGTTTATTTTTTATATTCGTACACAAGATGCAACACGCAAACTAGTGTTATGCTTAACCATTTGAGTGTTTTCGATTTCAGTCAGTGTAGTGTAGTGTACCTGAGAGGTAAGCAAGCGAGAGGATAGGGATGTGTATCCGACTTCATAGCGAGCACTACGCTATTTTAATAAATCCTCTATGTTGTCACATTTCGTATATACTGTTGCCTAGAGATTTGCTGATTGAAGTACCTTGGTGTGTTTGGTGATTGAAGTGATTGGTCATCGCCGTTTTTAGATTGTAGAATGGTTACTGCAAATGATATTATAAAAGTATAGATACATTCATAATATTTCGTCAAAACAAGTGGCACACTAATACGTTCATAGTAATATTGCAATAAATGGGAAAGTAGGACAGTATGTACTTTTACCGGTCGCAAAAAGGAGACATGTATACGTAGCTATGTATCGTTTTAATTATAAACGTATCTATTTGTAAGAAAAACTTTTAGGGATCAATCTATTTTATTTTATAAAAATATCAACTTATCAATGTAAATAGAAATAATTACGAATCCAATGTGATCCCATGATCTTAAGAAGTTTTGTTTGTATATTTTGTACAATATTAAATTACATATTTAGTGTTGTTTTAGGACATTTGATACATCAATTAGTACAAAACACACTTCTTTGAACATCAAGGCGATACTAAGGCTTGAGTGATAGATACAATTGACACAAATCAGCGTGTCACTTTCGAAGTGCATACACCTTATCTACACATTTTTACTTATAATAATTGGTTCTTACCATGTACAAAGTTTTTACTTAAACTAAAAGATAGGTACTTAATCAAATATTGAAACACCGGCTACCTGTTCAAAGAATCCTCGCAGAATGTTTAACTTTCTAACTCACCTAAAAGGTTGAAAAATCTATATAGAAATATCTTAGAGTAGGTACGCGACGGCCTAACTTTATTTATTTTTACAAACTTACGGACCTCTCTATATTTTATTCTTTATACTATAACAATACATAACTATTATCTAGTAATGTTAAATGAAACTTTTTTGTACATATATGTATATATGAAGTTGGTTTCTTGGAAATTACTCTAACACTGAACGAAATTTAAATTTAGATGTTTTAAGTCTTAAGTTATCCTGAAGAAGTGTTTTTTTTATTCAAGCTATTCAAAGCTATGTTACCCAGATATTGTTATTAATAGCATATTTATGTGTATTTATTCGTTATATAATTATGTTCAATTGTCAATCTGATACCACGTTTAGCATATTTAATAAATGTAAAGAATTTGTATTTTACTAGTAACCTGCCCCGCTTCACACGGGTAATAAACTTCCTACAGTCTAAAATAACTTTTTAGGCGGAATAATTGCATAATATATTATTTTCATATAACCCTATTATAGCCGCGCACGCTAATAAAGCTACCAGATGGTATTTATATGTGATTTCTTCAACAATTATCGGCATATGGTAACGAATTTTGATAAAAACTTTAATAACCAAATAATAAACTTAAATGTACCTCATAAATCACTGCCTATTGACGAAAATCGCATGAAAATCCGTTCAGTAGTTTTTGAGTTTATCTTGAATAGACATACAGACATAAGCGGCGGTGGACTTTATAATATGTAGCTGTAACATCAGTTAGAGTAACATGCTTAGTCGTGTCATAACTCAGGAACAGCCAGTGCATATACCTCCAGTAGAATTGTTTATTTATTTATCAGATTACAAGGATCCATTGAGTAAAACTTAACACAATAATTAAATTAATAAAATAATGATTTTAAAAGAGCACAAACATAAAAACGGTAAACATCTGTGCTCGTGTGCATCGACTAAACCATCTACATAACGGTAAATCTGTCACAATGATTCTGTTTTCGTTTCTTGTGGTACAGGATCAACCACAAAAACATTCCGCCCACGTCCGCACGATGAAACAACACGTCAACAAACAACTATTAGAGATTAATATTTACGCGACTATATTTGTTGTTTATCATTTATTCTTCCACATATTCGATTACGGTTAAATGTGTACATAAGAGTCGATATAAAGTACTGGACTTATAACTTTGGACATATAAATGTCTGCATATGTACTTAACTTATCAAATGACGCTTTGCAGATATATTCGAAGGCAGTAGTTAAATATTATTTAGGAAAAAAACTAAAACATAATATTGAAATAAATTTTCAATATTTTCAATCAATCAAAAACAAAACAAATTAACTGCTCATAAGAACATTTCCTTTAATTTATATTTTATTACTTATTACTTTAGTAATACTTATGTTACTTTTTTATAGTTTAGGTCTAGCTTTATGGCCACAATTTATGTTAAGTGAGGATGTGGCCCAAGGTGGTGGATAAACTAAGGGACTATCTCTCAAGTGCAAATGCCAAAATACACCTATAAGTATCTGGCGGCAGACTTTCAACTTGAGGGTAATAGCTGGCCAGGCGGGCATTAGAAAAGGCCCTACCACCATACTATGGGTTCATCACGAAGTTTTCCTTCACCGAAAGCTCAAGCTTATTGTAGGTGGATTCGAACACATGTACCTTTACCCGGCATCCGTACACACTACCAACTAAGCTATCATCGCTTCTTGTTTGTTTTTGTGATAATTTTTTTTCGACTTGACGTACGCTGTTAGCCTTAGGGGCTTTGAGAGCTTCACCGAACTTTTTGGGGCGAGTGCTAAGGGCATCCTGAGAGACACTCGAGGGATCCTATCCGGAGGATCGAACCTAGGCTCAAGCGCCTGCGGAGGGAGGCCACAGCGGGTGTGCGGGAGCAAAATTAACTACTCGGCCTCGGCGGCGAGGGCGGCGGTTACGCGGGCGTGTATGCGGACTCATATGATTGGAGGAGACGGTAGGGAGAAGCGCGTTTAATATCGTTATTTTATCGACGGAATCGGTGAAGCAATTACGTGGCCGGCGCGCGAAACCTTTGGCGTGCGGATTGGCATTGTAGCTAACTGCGTGTACTATTTTTGAACTTCGGTTTTTTCGAAGAATTTCTTTGTAATGTCTTTGATATGTGCATATATGGACGCAAGACCCATATATTTATGGTGATCTACATTACGGACATAGGGAGGGGCCTTGGACGGCAATACGCATGAATCTATTTTGCAGAACTTGTAGTTTGCTAAAGGTGGTGTGCAAAGCGTGAGCGAATACGGGGCAACAGTAGGTAAGTATGGGACGAATGCATACTTTGTATATTGTGAGCTTATGTCTGAGTTACATTTTGCTCTTAGAGGAGGTTAGATTGCGTAGTAGAGCCATAGCTGTGGTGGCTTTTTTCTGTACATAATCTATGTTTGTTAAAGGTGAGATGCTTATCTAAAACTACACCAAGGTATTTAGTTTGGTTAGCCCATCATTGACACCAAAAAGATTTAATGTTCTTTTTATATTCTTCCTCGCGTGGGGATTGGACATAATAGCCGCACTTTTGTCTGGGTTTATTCCTATGCGCCATTTGTGGCACCAGGACCCGAACGTAGAGACAACCCTTTGGACGCGGTAGTATAAATTAATCCTATTCCTCCTGAGCTGAAGCTGACCGTGTCGTCTGCGTAAGAGCCTACTGCGACGTCGCGGAATTCGGGGATGTCACTAACAAATAGGTTGATCAGGCAAGAGGCTAGGATAGAACCTTGCGAGACCCCTGATCTCATTGAATGAAATTTTTGTGATAATGTGTAATAGAATGCTCTATGCATTCTATATATCTAGCTAATCTGAATAATAACGAGTCCACATCTCAGTTAAACATAAAATAATCTAAACTATTGCACGTTTCTTTATCTAGCCATAGGGCTTGAATCCAGATAAAGTATCTAGACCTCATTAAGGACGGTCATAGGCGGGTCGAGCCCTACTGTAAAGGGCTTTTAAGAAGCTTATCATTTTGTGATATGTTCCACGTATGTAGAAGTGCACCCTGACCGCTGAGGCGGCCTGTTTGTTTACCTGTTCTCCACCGTGAGAGTTCGAGGCTATAGTGCTCACCACTGTGTATCAGTTTACATCAGCGAGGAAGGAGAGGAAAGCGTCCACTCCCCGGAGAAGTGGAAAACATGAGGTACGAGGGGGATAAGGAAATGTTCAGGGAGTTGCCGATCTCCTTACTATTATGACCAGGCCCGGCTTAACATCTACCGGGTCGGCTTCAGCGACGTCGCAGTGCATCCTCAGGTGCTATAGCTATTGCTCCTCTTGCTCCTCTGAACCAAATTTGCCTAATCCGCATCTGCGATTCATCTGGTGTTATGGGTGTCCAAGGCTGGCGGTGATCACTTACCAGCAGGTTATCTGCTTTCTCATTTTCAACCTATTCCTTAAAAAAATCCTTAATAAAAGTAATTTTAACACGTACACAGAATTTAAGATTAATAAAAAATATTAACATGTCCTATGCCTATTCATAACCACAAGTGCTCACATATATTACTATAATCCGTTTAAAATCACATTCATTCATACTGAGGGTAAAACGTACTATTTGCATAAAGGTCAAAGGATAAAAAGTATATCAGAGGCAATAATGAAAGCTCCAACGCCTGATGATAAAGAAAGTACTTTAATTACCCATTATTGTTCAAATCGTTTTTAACCACGTATAAATGGACATCGTTAAGTTTCGATACTTTCATAGTTTTATTTTATAAATCCGAAATATTCCTGAAGCAAATCGTCGCTTTAATATGAACGAATAGTAGTTTTTAGTATAACTATATATTTTAAACATTAAAAAAAATTAAGGGTAACTTAAGGTAAGATGCCCACTATTTTTAATAATTACACATATTATTACGTTTAATATGTATATTCATCTCGAAACCCATACTTACTCGCAACACTAATTAAGGTTCATCCAAAGAAGTCTTAAATTTTTCTTGGTCCTTAAAAGTTAAGAGTTTATTAAGTTTTATTAACTAGTGCAGGATATAATAGATAAACATCCTGTAATTCTGAATCCAACTATGGTACATAACAAAGTGAATTGTTACTTTCACTATCAATGTTTACTGTAAAAATGTTCTATCGCATGTAGAAATGAAATGAACGTATATAATACGGTTATACAGTCATTATAATTATCATACGGTTTTAAATTTTGATAACAATACCAGACACTGGAAAGTTTACCACAGGACTTTTGTACATCTTATTTGTGTTTGTTGCGTTTATTAAAGAATTGTCTCGATTGGAAACAAAATATGAAAGAATATAAGAAAAGAATAGAATTAACTAAGACGAAGCCAACAACGCAGTAAAACCCTAAACTAGACTGCACAAACAAAATCATAAAACTGTTCTCAAATTTTCAAGTTATCTTCATCTTAAAGTAATTTGCAGTGGTTCAGTTGAATTCAAATCAGCAAAATAACGCGAATAAGAAGCGACAGTCGGAAACGATCTACGAGATTACATAGTCTTATTACGAAAATGTACACAGTGCGATCTTTGAAGATTGTTGTAGTTGTATAAGTGCATTTATAGTAAGCGCGATACATGAATAATTTTGTTTGTAATGTGTCTGCACCTTGTGTGTGAAAATAACACGTTTCATCGCATTTTTTGGTCACGAACATCAGATTGCAATAACATTAGCTTTATGTGTACCTATTATTTCTAAGGTAAATATAATTTTACATTTATAATCTGAAGTTAGTAGACACATATGTTTAAATAGTATTTTTTTATGTGGAGATATCCATTTACGGATTCCTCCCCAGTCTGGAGTAAGGACGGGCGCTAATCATTCGGAATACCCATTAAACTAGTGCAGGCATCCGCTGTTTTCTTGGAGCATTGCGGGTTTGATCGGGTAAACATCGCGTCGTGCCACTGGCTGGCGTGGTCTGTTGTAAGCCTAGGTATTTGGGTAACCTGGCGAGCTGCCATAGAGAAGTGCAGACTGATGCAATGGAAGGCTAGTCTCACGATCCGCCCACCTAAATCTAGCTTAAGGTGACAAAAGGACACGAGCGTATCAGACATTCCGGTTGCAGCAGAGAAGGTGACCGCGAGTGTCCGCCTCACGGGCTTTCTCCGGAATTTCCTTTGGCGACATAGGACATACATTTTCGTAGTAGGTTTTAGGCATAACATAACTTTAACGTACTCGAACATATATGTTGATCACTTTTAACAAATGGAATAGATTATTCGATTTTACATGTTTTCTCAGTTATTGTTTAGCAAATCATCCATATTAAAATTATTTGCTTAATATTTAATTAATTCTTTTGATTAATTTTCTTATATTGATTGCTATTTTTTATCAAATCTTTTTATGTAGAAATATCTTTTGACGCATGCATAACATGATTCATAGATTTTGCTGGTTTTCTTAGCTACCAGATACCGATCGTGCTTGAGGTTATACTTTTTTTTAATAAATAAAATAAATTAAAGTCAATAACATATTTATTTCTTTTGCTCATATCCTTGTTCTTTATTTTAACAATTCCAGAGTTAGAAACATTGGTTTGAACACATGTTCTTCTTTGATTGGAGTTCTCCTAGCACAAAGAGAACAAAACATGACACACGTGAAACTGACTTTTGCATTCGTATGTCACACCATACATCTTTTGTTTTCTCTTTAGAGGTATATTTAGTATAATTTTGTAATACTAGTGGTCGCCCAGTGTTCGAAATTCAGTTAAAGTTAAGGGTTAAGGTTCTGTTGTCAAAGACTTACTTCTATAATCACAGATTTCGCCAAGGCTATACTGTTAATTTCCCTTTTTTAACTATTATATATATATATTGTAATAAATGAATTTATTATGGTTATGTTTGACTTTCAGTACAGACAAACAATATAAATCTATAATCTATTCTCAATTTGACCGGACTAACAATAACCAAAAAGTGTATACATGCATGTGTGTGTGTGTGTCAAATACACGGTAATGTGTGTAATGTTTTTTATTGATTGTATTTTTGTGCACAATTTTAAAAAATATTAGCATTTAGTATATTAGGATTCTCTATATAAACTATAAGTATGCGAAATTTCATACTTTCCGTCCGCGCAATTTTCGTAAAAAGGGGTACAAAGTTTTTACTTCACGTATTATATATAAATAACTTGTTTTCTTAATGATATAAATATATGTTTTTATAACTTACTGTCTGATATAATCAATTTATTTATTAAAGACACGTTACGACTACCGGTTTGAAAAGTAGCGCAGTCATCGAGAAGAACCGGCAAGAAAATTTATGGTGTATTAAGTTGAATACACCAGTGGTTGTTTATAACTTCAGAAATGTATTTTGCTTGATGGTAATAGAGAATTATCAACCGCGATGTTATAGTTTCATCATAAATGTTCAAACTTATTGTTCCAAACGACGGAATATACCACTAAGTAATCGTAGCTTATATAGGTAAAAAAATTAATGAAAATTGACTCGTAAATTGCGAATGCATGCGCTATATTTATTTTCATCTCTAAGGAAATCTTCCGCATAACTTAACATCGTTAGCTTGATAGGCACCGATCCCTATGGGATGTTCGTACGACACCAAATAATTATATTTTTGTCGTATCTTTACTGGCAGTAGTATTTTTATTTTGAAAATTCAATTATCAATTTTGACAAAATATTCGGGGATTTATTTCAAAGTTCAAGTCGTAAATTCCTATTACGAAATACCCGGCTATGAAGTAAATAAAAATATTTTTATAGAATTTTATTTAATCATTTTTATTCTCAACGAAATTCCAGTCCCGTAGTAATTTAATAAAGTTAAGTCAAATTTTTAACAATAAGATTGAACTAATTTAAAGTAGGTAAATTTAAAATAATTAGACAACATTTTGGAAGCATCAACTGTTAACCTTTGCCAAGATTCTGTGTAGTATACATCCACATCCTAGACAATCTTACTAATATTATAAATACGAAAGTGATTTTGTTTGTGTGTTTGTTACGTTTAAGCCGTTGCATCAATTATGATAAAATTAGCTATCGAGATAAATGGGTCCTTGAAGACTGTTATAAGCTACATTTTCTTGCGAAAAACTTGCACTGAGTGGGGTAAAGAAATGGATAACCTTTGTATAAAACTTTTTATGGCGTCATCAGATTTGCTTCAAATTTTGGAGAATAATTACTTATAATTATTAGTTTTATATATATATATATATATATATATATATTATATATATATATATGTATTTCAAACAACCCTTAAAAGAGGTGGAGTATGAATGTAAAGGTAATATAGAAAAACAGTATTCATTCTAAAATTTGGCAGGTAGGCAGTTGATAGATGGTAAACATTAGCTAAAAAAGGAGTTTTTGAAAGTAAGATCATATTTACCTTTTTTTTCTGACGTGGGGAAATGCATTAGCATCCCCTCTCTGATGGTCTGGGAGGGGTATGTGGCACTCGCCCAGCGAATAAATCGCCGATTATACCCACTAAAATCCCACGGTGTTTTTCTATCGCCTATTGGGCTGCGGAGCAAGGTCCGTATTCACATTGCATCTGCTCTTCGGTAGGCGCAGGCCCCCTCAACAGAGGCGATCTTCTATAGTCTGGGGGTTCAAAGATAGATGAGATCCCTCCGACAAACCTTCGAGAGGCACACCGAACACGTAGTGTGCCTCACCTCGGGCATGTGCATAATCTGCTAGGACGAAGGAACGTACTCGCGACCTCCGTCCGCCGACCATATTTCCAGCAGCTGGTGACCGACTTGAATTCTCCGCCGCCTCCTTATCAAATACCACCTCCTCGCAATATGAGGCGACGGAGTTCCACCGAGTGTGTGCTGTGCGGTGTTCCTCGCATAGCCAGAGTCCGGGCACCCTGTCGTTGATTACCGCCTTATACGACACAGGTAGCTACCGAAGCAGCCATGCCACGAAAGCACCTGTTTCAGCCGGAACGACAGGGTACTACTCCGCCTGGTCAAGATCATATCTAACTGTATTAACCAACATCCTGACATAAATAATTTAATAGCATTTGATACAAAAATGATTTCTTTGTCAATCGATAACTAGAATTGGTTGACAAAATCAATATTAACATGAGCGGAACCGCAAATAAAAGCTGATTTATGATAAAAAATAATTTATTGTTATTTACTAATCATAATTCTATAATAGAAAACATATATTTTCAGGTTACAAAGATTTATGAAAGAACTAAATTCATAAACTAACAATAACTAACTTCAATTTCAAATTTAATAGCATCTTTTCTAATTTTATTATCCGAACTAACAATATATTGTTTTGTTTGCGCTTATGATATTGATGTAAAATGATAACGTATAATTATTATTTTATTATAACTCTTCTTCTTATCTGTTCACAAGTTATTTGGAGACGGCGCGATACGTTTTTTTTCCATAAATCTCTATCGGGCGCCATCCCTTCATTCACTCCCTTTTCTTTCAGCTCATTTTTCACACATATTTTCTTTGGCATTCCTTTTCCTTTCTATCCTTTAACATTTATATTATTTTACTGTAAATACGTGATTTTTATTTTAAATGGGTATTTAAATGAACTACAGATCTAATATACTTATAATGATGTGTGATGAAAACTATCTATTGACTACAGAATCGCTCTTATGACCAAACGTTCATGTTAATAACCAGCTACTATTGAGTTGCTACTTTTATCGACCAGTAATTCTGACGGAATATTCTGAAAAGTTGATAGACAGCTAGGGCAGAGTTACAAAGTCAAGTGAATTTGAAAGACCTTTTTAGAAACAAGTCAGTTCGAAGAAAACTGCATAGACATTGATCTTTGGAACGATCACATCGCTTAAGATTTTAGGGAGGTAATTTTATTATGCAGAGTATATCACATAATACATATTGACGTACCTACTGTATGAGGTATTCGGTTTTATTATTGATACCCAATTGGTATTGGTCACCGAACGATTAATGATAGATCCATAAAAATATTTTACGTCATACTTTTAAAAGGTGTCGTTAATATTATACCGGTATATATAATCGATTATACAACTATAGTATGTTTCACTTAAATAGGTAGACTGTAATTATTTCAAATGTTAAATGCATTATGATGTAATACAAATTGTAACGTAGCAAAATCAATGTATATTATACTAGCTATGACCGCACATCGTTCGCGTGGAACTAAAAAGTATTTAGTAATATTTGCCTGTGTCTGGAACTTTTTTCAATACAGCTTTGTTTCTATTGGCAATAGCATGATGTCAAATAGCTTAAAGCCTTACTCGATAATTGCTCTATCAAATACAAAAAGAATTTTAGAAATCGGACCAATAGTTCCTTTATAATATTAATATAGTTTTATAGAATTTCAATATATACCATAATAGCATTCAATTCTGTCTTTTTTAAAATGTAATTGAAAATAGTTGTAGCTATTGTTCTACAGCTATCAAGAGAACAACAAAACGCTTTCAAATGAAATATCCATCGACGCAAACACTTTTACAGATCTGTGGCAAGGGCTGAATTTGTAGTAATCTTCTCTTAGTAGTAGTCTTTTCTTACGCGATTATTTTTACAACGTAGCGATTGTTTATATTATTTTAACGATGTCTGCAAACTCCCATATAACTTAATGCGGCAACAAATGGTGGTCACTGTACGTTACGACGTCCCCTTAAAGTTTGTATGTAGACTATAAAATCATAAATTGCGTACTTTACAGCTAGGTAAAATAATAATTCAAAAGAACTGAAAGTAAAAGACACCCATAAAGTAGTCAACATATTAATGTAAAACGGAAACAATAAAGTAATCTATAAAATAAAATAAATTGATGCTTTAATGCCTATAGTTTTAAACTAGGAATGTTATAAAACTAAACTTTTTCTGTGACACCGCTCACGTGAAAATATTGTTAATATAAAATAAAATAAAATAAATTCAGACATACAAAGAGAAATGTTATTATTTTCTGAATTTTTTACATTATTTACCTAATTGTAATCATAGCACGTCCCAAAGTCACAAATCAGTTAGATCAAATTTAAACAATCAACATAAAATGTGCAACAATAAATATTACTTCCTTATTTTCCATTGTTTATTAACCATTACGATTATCGAATGAACTCGACACTAATATTACTTACCTCATGAGGGAGTACGTAACGTTTGGTACGTGAAGGCAAAATGAGGATAAAAATTGAGAAAAATATGTTGGTACACTTTTATAACATTGATAAAATTTACTACATTTTATATTAAAAAAAAAAAATCAATGGAATAAAAATATAATAAAATTTGTTAGAAGTTTCTTGTCCGATACGTTATTTCATTCAAATGGTAAAATAAAATAAAGAGGATATTTAAGACGCTTAGTTAGACAATCCTGCGTAACTATTAAAATATTACAATTTATCTAGTGACGTGAACATATAAACAATTTTGTATTATGTAAAAAAATATGTACATTAATAATATTTCGTCATAGTTAAATTATTTTGGTTTCATGCGATCCTGACGCACTGGTGATAGATCTCGATGTTAGTCAATGTTTTTAGGTTATGCTACGTTTATTACTAGAGACAGTGCCTTAATTCTGCCATGCTACGATAAAAAAGCTATGTTGAAACGAATATATTATTTTGAGAGCCAGTCTCTCCCACAGGTTTAGCGTGTCCACCAACTTGGGCCGTATCGTCAATTAAGATGAAATGAGATTATGACCTTAACGCTAAACTTATAAATTATAAAATATATCCAAATAGGTAAAAAAAATACAGTCTAATAAAGGAAAAAGTAAAAGACAGAGAAAAAACAACGCGATGAAGATTAAAAGAACTATAGTCGATCTAAGATTTTATTATGTAAATCAATTTAAACTATATTGCTTCATATTATTACAAAAATCTGAAACACGATTAAGCAATACCTAATTTAATTACAGCGTACTACAAAATTATCTAATCTTTTTAATGTCTGTAAATTAAAGGTTTCCAAAATTTACATGGGTACAATTTAAAAAATGATTAATTGCTAGAAAATTGTACAGTAATACCTCGTTAACTTGAAAACCTCTAAATATCGAAAAATGTTTTGTTCCCTTCGCTTCAAACACCAAAATCTCCATTACTCGAAATGTCAACCCTCTATTAGTTGAAATAATCAGTGAGTCTCTCCAAGTCATCTTTGTACATATTTGACCTCCATAACTCGAAAAATTTAATTTTACCTCTGTATCTCGAACACAGCAATGTTTTATTTTATAACCTTTACAACTCGATTATTTGAGACTTATTACCTCTATAGTTCGAAGAAAAATAAGTTACCGAAAGTAAATATACCATTGTTAAGAAGCAATTTAGGAGTATACAATGAATATAATTACCACGAATTTATTACTCACGTTAACACGTGTTTGCTTGCTTGGCGTCAGGTGTTCAATTTTATTTATTTTTGAGTTCATTTGAACTTTAGTCAAGAAAGTTATGTATAACGAACTATACTCTAAATCATTGGGCCTCGTTAATTTCAGGGCCAGTAACTAATGGCGAGAAAAGTTCAAAAGAAGACATGAACTTGTTTTTACAAAAGCTTGTGGAGAAGGTGCAAACAAATGTTAAAGTGAATTGGAAAATTTGTTACATGGTTAGGAACCTGATAATATTTTTAATGCTGAAGAAACGGGGCTGTTTTTTAAATATCTTCATGATAAGACTTTAACTTTTAAAACTGATAAATGCCATGGTGGGAAGCAAAGCAAGGAACGTTTAACTATTCTGCTAGCAGCAAATTGTTGGCCACAGAAAAACTTTCACCATCGGTCATCGGCAAATCCAAAAACCTTGTTGTTTTTTAAGATTTAAATATGATACCTTTGCAATAGGAAGCAAATACAAAAGCATAGATGATTTCTGCAATTTTCAAAGACTGGCTCATAAATATAGAAAAGAAAATGGCCAAGGAAAAAAAAAAGCTTGTTATTCCTTGATAATTGTGCAGTCCATAATGATATTCCACAAATGGAAGCTGTTAAAATCCAATATCTGCCCGCCAATACCACATGAAAATTACAGCCTATGGATCATTAAAAACTTCAAGAAATTATATCGAAAAGAAGTTGTCAGAAACATGTTGGAAAATATAGAGGAAAAAAAAAGAATTCTACTATAGATGTATTGCAAGCCATGAGAGTGACTGATAAAGCTTGGCGAAATGTAACTGCGACTGCTATAAAATACTGTTATGTACACTGTAGTTTTTCATCACCGTCAACAGAAGAACCTGAAACCGAAGGTATTTCACCGCCTGCAGAATGGAATACAGTGGTGTTTGAATCAGGAATATCCTTTGAGGACTTTGTTACGTGCGATGATGGAGGTATGACTGCTGGGCCATTACCTGATGACGAAATTATCAATTCAGTTGCTCAGAAAACCCATACTAATAATTTAGATGACATAGGTTTCCATCACAGAGACAAGAACCGCATTGAATACTTTACGGACTTTTATAGAACAAACCAGCAACTCTGAAGAACAAGAATTTTCTGCTCTTTATACTTTAGACAATGCTATAGATAGAGAACAACCGAATTATCTAAAACAAAATAAAAAAATACTGTTTTCTTATAATGCCATTTTTTTTTTTTTTAAGATGTTTTTAAATAATGTTGATTTATACCTTGGTCATCGCATCACGAGTGAACGAATGGAATAATTTCGCTAATTCTTTTTTTGTTGTATTAATGATTGTCAGGAGAAGGTTCTTATAGAAGGAAAAATTAAGGAAGTAGAGCGGAACATAAGAAAATCTGTATATATAAAAAAAAGAATCGCCGAAATGTTTGTACTCGCATAACTTCCGAATGACTGCATCAAATCGGATAATTCTTTTTTTATTGGGATCGTTATTGTCAAGACACGGTTTCTATGAAAGAGATAAACGAATTTTTTTTTTATTTCATAATATGAAAAGTGAATGAATGAACGGTACAGAAGACTGTGAGGAATCTATTTAAGAAAATTGTGAAGGACATTATGTAACTGTAGAAAACCTAAACAATATTAAGAATAAATTAAAGTATTAGTGAGAATAAAGAGGCATCAATTATAGGTGATACAAAGTTCTCCGGGTCAACTACTAATAAATAAAACACTATAACTCGAATTTTTTGGCGTCTCCCTTGTTGTTCGACGTATAGAGGTTCTATTGTATATTATATTATACATACATTAATTATTTTCAAACTTAGCAGATCAAGGAGCAGATTGCAATTGTACTATTCCGTATAATCCAGCAAAATACTGACCATAATATAGTATAACCGAATTTAATTATATATGATATTAAATAATTTAATTTTTTAATATTATATTTGCTATTATATAACAGGTACAGAAAAGATCCTTTTCACCCGCGTATTATTTTTACTAAATATTACAATATCAATACCGTAGCTTAGCCAAGAATGCTTATCATATATATTATATAGACTAATACGTCGTTTATTAACTATCAAATTACAAAATTAAATTTACATAATGAATATTTTATATCAAAAATATCTAGATATCACGATGCGCATTAAATTATATCGGTGATAGCACTTATAACCAACTCTATAATAATATTATAAAGCAGAAAAATATGTTTTTTGAGCGCGATAATATATTAGGCTATTTTACATCATGCTATCACAAATGGGAGCAAAGCTGTATTGAAAAGGACAAAAAAACAGGTGAAAATACCTAAATAAAATTTTTGTTTCACGCGAACGAAGTTGCGGTCACAGCTAGTAAATTATATTCGGACAAATGATTTCACATTACTCTCTTTTTTAACATACATACGAGCTCAACCTAGTAACTAAAACAAAGAGTTACTAAAAATTACGAAGTAACATTATGAAATGAACAGAATGACTTTGACATAATTTTCTACCTTCTGATGAATTTATATTTTTTATCTAGATTAAACACGGGTAAGCGGAAAGCAAAACATGCTCAGAATAGATTAGGGATATTTGGACGTAATTGATCTTCGTTTAATATTTTAGGGTACCTACCTTAAAATACGGCCTTTTTATTATGACATTAGCCTATGTTGGCAATTCAGTTGATGTCAAGTGAGAAGGAAGGACAAACATAATTAAGAAATACAATCGACTAAACTCAATATATATTTATTAAATATAAAAATATTTGTGAATCATACAAATAATTGTCCTGTGCGGATCTCGAATGTAAAGCACTTCGGCGCGGCGGTTGCAACGAGGCAACTGATTTAACCTTTAGGCAAACCGTGCAGTCCATTATAAAACGACATTATATTTTATGTTATTAATGTAGATGCAAGTTTCTAGAATCATTATTCTAGTAGTTTTTTGTTAATACTCGATTCTTAACGGAAGGTAACAGTATAACCTCACATAATTTTACACTCAGAGCTAAATTTGTATTCTCGTGTATAAGTGCCGGTGGCATTTATTGCAAAAAAAGAAGATACAAAATGAAAATAAAAGAAACATTTATAAGTGAGTAACTGTGTCCTGGTTTTAATTTTTTTAAAGTGAAGAGTCTTTCTTAATACCTCCTATCACGATATTACTACTAGTTATAAACATACGTGTGAATAAACTAAAAATAATTCTATTATTTAAAGCTAAATCCTTATAGAATTTAAAAATGAATGTAATATTACAAGTTCATAAAATTAGGCTAATAAGCGAAGCGAATAAGTAAAAATCAGAGTTAAATGATGGTTATGATAGGTATGGTATGTCTAATTGCTTAATAATCTATTTATTATATTCTTCACACCCTATGTTTTACTTTTGTGGGTCTTTATTCTTGCAAATATTCATGTAATTATCTAGCAAACTGGCGTGTCGTGCTACAATAAAAGAGAAACTTTATATTTTCAGTATCTAGGTCAGGCGTACAGCCGGATATGTAATCCAAGCCAGACTGCCTTCCGGAGTAAAGCCAACGAGAAATGATTGGACGTTGCAGGCACATACTAATAAATCGCTAATTAGTATGAACTATTTTAGTAGCGAAGAAATATGTGTATATAAAATAGAGATATCAAGTGTTAGAAATAGATAGCCATATATAGCCTAAATAGTTGTTTACATGGTAATAATCGGATCAATAATAATATCAGGATGAGCTACGAACTTCTTAGCAAACCACCGTGTGGTTACTGGGTATAGGAATATATAGAAAATACCGATGTCAAAGTGACACGGTCAGAGACATCTTGTGACAGAGAGAGGATAACACTGAGCAGTGTCCGAGACTTGTGACACAGATGTAGGTTTAAGGAGGCCTCCTTTCGACATTGTCAACACTCACCTTCACTGTTCGTGTCTCTATCCACTCATTATAAATTATTCCCAATAATGATAAACAGCATAAATATCAAACCAGTCAAGTCAATAATAGAAAATTTAAATCCTACGCACCTTCGGTAACATCCCAGCTACGTACGATACTGGCCTCGAGTGCTTCGCTTTGATTGAACCCATAACCGCGCTCGCATCGCACTTTATACTAATCGGTGTTATCAAAAAATGGGCATTGAAAAATAAAAACAAAGTGACAAATAGTTAAACGAAAAAATTAATCCCTTTTTACACTCCAATAACACAACGAAATAAATCTTGCGTTTATTTGGTGAGGTATTACTTGCCGAAAAGACGAATTTCTTACACTTTAATGGATACACCGTGCGGGTGCCGGGTCTATTGCAGGGCAGAGAGCGAAACTCCTATCAGATCCTGGGACTTGTGACACGGGTGTAGATTTAATGGACTTCTTTTCAACGTACATCAACATTTACCCACATTGCTCGTATTTCTCTACCTGCCCAATTAAATTTGGCAGCAATCTGTTATCGCACTGTCATAATCACATTTCAGTATATCCGATGCCGCAGTTCTAGATAAACCATGGCTTTTTAGAAGATTTTATAGAGATTTCGCTGATGTACCTCTCGCTCCCACTTTTACCCCTTATAACTTATCCAGGTACCCATTTTTAGTCAGTTAGCTTATTAGCTCGTAGTGATCATTTGTTTTGTATCAAAATGCGGTGCAAAGCTCATTTATTACACTTCTTTAACATAGGGATAACAATCCCTTACCCGGAGAAACAATTTGTTTTACAAACACATACACAAAATGTTGTATATGTTAATCTATTATTCGTCACACTATAAAATTTCAGCAAACAGATAGACATACTAGTCGTTTTGAAGGGATGCGCCTACAAGGAGTCATACACAAAAATTCCAATCGAAATATGTTTGGTTTCTATATCGATAGCAAAGTACCTACACACCGATTATAACGTTCACAAAATATTTAATAAATAGATTTACCTTTGTCACAATTTTATTAAATACATACATACTTTCAAGATCAGTTCCTTTGAAAATTTGTAACGATAGGGAAACCTTGGAACTTTTGGAGCCCCCGCATACTATCAATTTCAAGTTGGCCGACTATCTAAAATTTAAATCGCATAATTTAATCGTCCTACTTTATTGTATATGTCAGCCCCAGACCTAATTGATTTAGTCTGTAACGGTGTTGCTAGAGCAATGACGTGTGCGTGGAAATATGGAAAAAAATGCTATTCTCTTGTCACTGTATCGCGCGAGCAGAGTCACTCAAGGGCTCCTGTCCAGAGGATTGAACCTAGCCTCAAGCGTCTGCGAAGGAAGGCCGCGACGGGTGTGCGGGAGCAAAGTTAACCGCACGGCCTCGGCGGCGGTTACGCGGGCGTTTGCGCGGACACATACGATTGGTAGAGATGGTAGGGAGAAGCGCGTTCAATCTCGTTGTTTTATCGACGGGATCGGTGAAGCAATTACGTGGCCGGCGTGCGAAGCGTTTAGCATACGGATTGGGAGTGTAGCTAACTAAGTATACTATTTTGGGGTTGGGATGAACCTCGGCCTTTTCGAAGAATTTCTTTGTGACATCTTTAATATATTTATATATGGACGGAAGATCCATATCTTTATGGAAATCTACATTACGGAAATAGGGAGGGAATTGAACGTCTATACTCATGAATCATTTTGCAGCACTTGTAGTTTGCGAAGGCTGGTGTGCGAAGCGTGAGCGAATACGAGGCAACTGTAGGTAAGTATGGGACGGATGCATACTTTGTATCTCTTATTGTACTTTTTCCTTTGCAACTAGTGATCGGTTAGGCGTCGTCCAAAGTTCAAAGCCTCTTACATGTTGCCGTGCGACTGACCAACTACTTGTATAATCTGCGAACTCGTAAAGGATCTTCGTAATAATAAGCAGTTGGCCGATAGTTGGCCAATTTTTTTATTGTACGTAATCGGAAGGGAATCTCGATTCTGATACGATTGTTATCTAATTATTTAATAGAACGATTTAGTCGGTCATTATGTGCGGCCTATTATAAGTCAGTATGCCTGTTGGTATGCTCTGAGAATTAGCTGACCAACTTGAAATTGGAAGTCTGCGGAGTCTCTTATCAGTTTTATTGATAAATATTATTTGAAAGTGTATTTCTTACATTGTATTGTAGCGTATGAATTTTGAAAATTGAATTTTACAGTATAATGCAGCATAACTGCTTAAATAAAACTCTGGATTAGTATAGAAAGAAACCGTCAGCACATTTTGGGGGTTCACGCTACATAGTTACGTACTCAATTTTATAATAAATGTTGTTATGAAATACTATCATTATTTACCACAATTACAAACACGAGTTACTAACTTAAGAAAAAAAAATTATACACATATTTAATAAATAAAAGTCATTTCAACACTCTTACAATACTTACGATAACTAGCGCTCTCCTCCTATTGAGTTGTCAGTCTGTATCTTACACATGGTTACACGACGTAATCGAAATGTTCACTAAGAAAATATTCTCATTCATTTGTTTCGGCTTAAACGTCTTTTTTTATTCATTACAGTCACAATCAATCTATTAAGAGCTAACAGGATGTCAGAATTACTACACCATGTTTTCTTTTAATTAACAGTTCAGACAGTTGGTAAATATTCTTTTACCCGTGTTGGTATTTGCTAGGAAAATCGTTAGAAACAATGTTTTGACAGCTTAGAAGACAGATTAAAATATATCTCAGGCGTTCAATCAGCATTTATACGACTAATAAATATCATGGTCCGTTAACGGACTTGTGGCGGTCAACCTTTTTGACAGTAACCTTTTTATTAGTCTTATAGATATACAGAAAAATAAATAGAATGAAGCTTCTCTGATTATACAATAATCACGTGTTTTATTTTATTTCTAAATAATATTTAATTACAAATGTTATTAGAGGGTTATAATACCCTCAATTGGTGACCCCGTAAAAATACTGGTTAGACAAGAATATTTACAATGATGCTGAAAAGAACTACTATGAATTAAATAAGAAAATAGGCTGTCTAGAGCAAGAGAATAGAGACCTAAAAAAGTTATTGATGATTTGCCTAACTTAGTCATCAGTTTGGAAGCGATGTCTTCCGGAGGTGCCGCTGCTTCAACTGCAAAATCCCTAGCCTCTACATCTACGGGTGTCCAAGGTGGTGACGAGAAGGGATTAAATGATTATTATCTTTAAAAAAATGGTATCGTTAAGTTTTGAGAAGGAAATATACGAGCCCGTTGTTTTTGAACAGTTTCCACTCAGCGCAGGTGTTAAGCCGTACCGTTGGAGATCTTAGGTGTGGAACTAAATTATATAACGCAAGAGACACCTAAATGATGCCTCACTACTAGAAAATTTCCCCGTGCCTCTAATTTGTGCAAAGCTCAGCTGCGAAATGAGGGAGAACAAAAGGGAATCATCCAACGGGATAGAAAATGTCAAACGATTATATACTGCTCTTGTAGATATTAACTTGTCTAGAACTGTCGATCTTCGATTTTACTGTATAACTTCATCGCAGTTTTTTCTTCTCCGTTGGAGAGTGGTGTGGCGGTCAACTTTTTGGTAGTAATCTTTTTATATGTCTAATAGATATACAGAAAAATAAATGAAATGAAGCTTCTCTGATTATACAAAAAACGATCTGTTTTATTTTATTTGTAAATAATATAATTATAAATATTATTAGAGGGTTACAACGTCCTCAATCGTTGATACCTACTAGTAAAATTGCAATAACATAATACTTACCTTCAGTACTGATAAATATACACAATAAAAATTACGACTCGCTTTTGTACAGCAGCTTTATAAATTCATAATTTCTTCAGCTCGTGCGTTGGACTGTCTTTTATTATGTGGCTGATGTTAATTTTGATAAAACATCGATTCGTATATAATAAGTAGTACTCGTTTAATTTTCATTTATGTGGGGAGGTTCGCTTTAAGAAAAAAATGTCAATTGTCTTCTGGTGTTCAACCATGCCGTCCACTGAGACGGGCGAACCCACGTGTTATGAGCACATACACAGTCCTCTACACTAGCTCGACCGAGCAGCCTCCCGGACCACCGTACCCTCAGGCTAATATCTTAAGGACCACTATCTATTATATTATATGATTGTAATAAATTATACGTGTATTCTTTGAACAGTTTTAATGTGTATTTTGTTAGATTTGGTGAAATATGAACAAAGTAAATGTAGAATACGGTAGGTACGTATGATGCAGGCGTCCATAGGCTGCAATGAGCTGCAATGACCGCTTACCTGTGGTAGATTGTACGATTATTTGCCATTACCATAGCATAGAAGAATGTAATAAATAATATTAATTAGTACCACGATGTTTCCCTGTAATAGTTCAATATTAAATATTGAGTAATATAATTAAGTATTCAATTGTACAATAGCAATAATTCATATATGATATATGAGCCATATTAAGCCATTTTAATAGGATACTACTATAATTGTAACTATAGTAGTTAAACCAATAAACCACAATAAATATGTTAAATATTACACGTAAAAATCTAATACTTGTAAGATAAAATTTAAGTCCTTTAAATCATTGGATCTAGTTAAAGCGCTTTGAAAATGAATATGAATACATAGTGTTCTTGGAATGTTACAAAATAACCACACAATATTTATATTTTACAAAAAAATACAGTAATCTTGTTCTGCAAGTGAATGAAGTCGCAGATCAAATAATAAACAACAAGCAAAACTGTTAGAGCTGAAGCAAGTTTTGATAAAAACACTTGATTTTCTCGTTTAAAAATAAGTATTGTAGGCAGTGCTGTATTTCGTACCGAACGATGTAATTATTAACACTTGTCATACGAGGCGTTGTAACTTAGTACTCATGTGTTAAATTCTACTACATAACCTTTTCACGTCGCCCATTCTATAGTTTTTAAGCATAGGATTTAACAATCGGTATGTGAGTCATAATTTATGAAATCTAAAGTCTAAAGTCATGGTGTCGTGTAGAAATATAGAACCAGAAATAGTGCATGCAACCACAAAATTAATATTATTAACTTTGATCAAAAAGTTATTAGCTCGCTCAAATGGCAGTGCGCTTACTCCATACGCTGAACAAATTGTAACGCAATGCAAATTTTAGAATGAAGTAGCAAACGTAATGTGGGTCACCCTAGTCCAAGATGGATCAATGACTTACCCCTAGAATCAACTGTTCACTGCTGATTCTAGGGGGATGATTATGTTCAGCAGAAGAGAAATACAGCACAGTGATAATGATGATTAGATAACTAGTCTCGCAAAAAACTTCAACCTTGAGGTCATATATCTTCATGTGTGTAGTTTGCAAATTCGTATCATAAAAAATAGGATCTCTAATAATGACTTAGAAGTCGTAGAAAATGCACTTTGATGAAACTACCTATTTAGTTTTATAATATACAAGCCGATACTAGCCCGCTACGCTAAGCACATAAAAGTAAATTTGAAAAAGTGACAAATAGAATTTCAAAACTAAGTAACCCAGAATGAATGTCTCCGCTTGGAATAATCATAGTCCTATCCTAATAAGTTTAGTAGCCTTATCATGATTGAGCGTCAAATGAACTGTGTTATTTCCTTATACATATTTTGACAGATTATCTCCATAACTTGTACAAAAATGGTATCGCTTTGTAATATTTTTATACTAAATGGGATAGAAATAAATTAATTGGATCAAAGGAAAATAACATTTAAGTAAGTTTTATCCAGTTTGTAATTATCATTTCAATTAATTATTAAACAAAAGAACAAGGCTTGATGATGTAACACAATAATTACGTTATTTTAGATTTGTTAAAATATCATTACTCATTAGGATATAAACTTAAATATTATTACGCAACGAGAACAATATTATTCGTGCCTAACATATATAGGTAATTCATAGTATGTACATACACATGAATGTAATATATTACGTATAATCATTATTCAAATTTTCATATATAATACGTGCTTGTTAAAATGGTTCCATTATACCATAAATGAAAAGGTTTCTGTGTCAGTCATGCCTCAGTTTTCAAAAGGGTTACTCGGGGAGCTTAATGACCGCGAAGTTATTCAGACACAGACTTAGTTAATGAATTTCAACCTTCTCTGTGTTTTGTCCATTATTAAAAACCTTACATCAAGTATTTAAACTATTATTAGCTCACTGGCTCATTAAACACCTCTTAGTTTTATCTATACAGATACTGTTATTACTGACTGATAAATATGGGTTTTAACTGAAATTCAATTAAATTTATATATCGGGATCGGCTGCTAAATCTAATTTTGAAACAACTTTAATTGAAAGTCATGAAATTATCTTACCACATCTTATAGCAAGTTCACTTTATCTTCAAAATTATATAGGCCTATTTGCCAAAAATAGTTAAGTTAAAGCCTTAATAGCTTGATAATTGGGCATCATATATACCACTGCCCTTAGGTAAGTTGTCTTTTTTTACTATCGTTAGTGTAAAGGGAAAACAAAAAATATACGGAATAATATTCTAAACACTAAATTAATAACATATCTTAAAGCAAAACTTCGTGATCAGAGCTTGTTGAGAACAAAGCGTTTATATTATCAGCTGTGAAATTAATATCAATGTTATGTTTGAAATGTATGTGAATTTTAATTTTTACCATACGGAATTTTAATTTTACCGAGCTGCGCCGCCCTAAGTGCACACTTGCCGTATTTTTCGACATAGCCAAAGTTTTTGATAAGGTCTGGCACGAAGGTCTCATGTTTAAACTCAATCTCTTACAAGTTTCGGACAGGCTAGTCTGCATAATACTTGCTTACTTATCGGATCGCTCTTTCAGTTACAAAGCAGACGGAGGCCTATCCTCTCGTCACCCAATACGCTCAGGAGTCCCGAAAGGTTCTATCTTAGCCCCTTGTCTATTCAACCTATTTGTTAGTGACATCCCCGAATTACCCGACGTCGCAGTAGGCTCCTACGCAGACGACACAGTCATCTTCAGCTTGGGCAGGAATTGAATTCATATATACTATCACGTCCAAACGACCGTCTCTATGTTTGGGTCCTGGTGCCTCAAATGGCGCATAGGAATAAACCAAGACAAAATTGCCGCTATCATTTTCGATCACCACGCGAGGAGGAATATAAGAAAAACATTACAACTTTTCGGTGTCAATATCCCCTGGGATAATCAAACTAAATATCTTGGTGTAGTTTTAGATAGGCGCCTAACCTTCAACAAACATATTGATGACGTACAGAAAAAAGCCTCCACGGCTATGGTTCTGCTACGCAATCTAACCTCCTCTAAGAGTAAAATGTCACTCAGATATAAGCTCACAATAAATAAAGTATGCATTCGCCCCATACTTACTTACAGTTGCCCAGTATTTGCTCACTGCGCGCACTACCTTTCGCAAAGTACAGGTGTTGCAGAAACAGATTCATGCGCATAGCCGTTCAAGCGCCACCCTATGTCCGTAATGTAGATTTACATAAAGATATGGACCTTCCGTCCATATATGCATATTTTAAAAACCTCACAAAGAAAGATTTCGAAAAGGCCGAAGTTCATCCCAACCCCAAATTAGTAGAGGCACTTAGTTACACTACCAATTCGCACGCCAAAGGCTTCCCGCGCCGGCCACGTAATTGCTTCACCGACCCCTTCGACAAAATAACAAGATTAAACGGTTAATTTCGCTCCCGCACACCCGCCGCGGCCTCCCTCTGCAGACGCTTGAGCCTTGGATCGATCCTCCGGATAGAAGCCCTCAAGTGACTCTGCTCGGGCGATACAGTAACACTATACATCACTGAGAGTACATCATCACACCGCATACCATTCGTGTACAGCCACACATTAAGTACACGGTTCTATAAGGGACCACCCCCGCGGCCCTTGTGCGGCTTGCCCGATGTCATTGTTAGGACCACTAAACTTAGTAAGGTAGAACCTGTTGGTTAGTTAGGATCGCAAATCTTTGTTCGTTTTCCGGCAGTAGCCCAAGCCAAGGTTCGGCCACTCTGGTACCCTTGCGCCCGCTGCCTCAGGGCTGAGTGCCCTCAGCAGTCGCCACAAAAAGTTCGGTGAAGCTGTCAAAGTCTTCACGAGAATACCTACAAAATATTTTTTGGCTATAATCGTCTATGAAATTGATTTGTCATCTTACAATGTAATGGAAATATTTCAAACTTGGCTACTTTTTTAAATTATATAATTCAATCTCTATTTATCTTCTACTAAAAATTAACCTTTGGTCTTTAGGTGACCAATTCCTTTACAAAATCCATTCATTATTTATTTGCCAAAAAATAAATATAATTTTTAAGATATTTATATGAAAAAGGGTTTGGAGAATTGATATCATCATATTTCGTAACAGACGGTATCATCACAATAGATTTTTTAGCGAAAAAACTCATTGTTCTTTTCAATTGATTTTCCTTCTTTGTTTTTTATCGTTAAGGTTTAACATTATGGCTATAATCTCACTTGATCTAAAGTGATGATATAACCCAAGTTGGTAGATACGCTAAACCTATGGAGGAACTAGTTTTCTTTTAATCATAGTCATAGATTATATTGTTTTATAATTTAAATTTACAAAAAAATAAATATAAAGTACGATACAACCAGTGACTAATCCTACTCTTTAGCACTGAGATTGTGATCTATCACAATTGACACTATATACTATATTTAAGAACTGATATTACAATATGTTTATTGAAAATGTAATACATAGTTTCTTTACCTTGTACTTTATATTAGACCTAAAAACCTTCCGCAATGAAATCTTTTATTGTTTTATCACATTTTGTAATCTACGTATGTCTAAATAAGTAATAACAAATTGATTTAAAAATTGTCGTATTTGCTGAAATACTATTAGTAAGACATAGCTAGATTCTTACCAAAAGATATATTTCAACATTCTATTAAATTGTTTACTGATATGTGACTCCATATTCTCTACTCTAAATTCAGAGTAAACTAAGTTATTGTATAAATACTTAAGCATTGGGAGGTGTGGGATACAAATAAATTTATTCTTACCTGGAACGAACAACATTTCTTGTGAAATAATATTTACACATTGTTCTGTTATATCTTCTACTTGAAAGTTACTTGTGGAAAATAGATCTATATTAATTATTAATATTATATTATAAAGCAGAAAAGTTTGTTTGTTTGAATGCACTAATTTTAGGAACTACCAGTCGGATTTCAGTAACTCTTTTTTTTTTTTTATTACGGTAATGAAGAAGGCTTTAGACTATTTAAGAACACGCTACTACTAATAGGAGCAAAGCTATATTGAAAAAAGTCACAAAAACGGGCAATATTGTATATTATTTTTAGTTACAGGCGAACGAAGTTGCGAGCACACCTAGTCTTGTAAATAAATGAAATGAAATGAAGTAATCACTTGTTTGTTAAAAGAAAAATGCACGAACTTATGATAGAACTCCATAACTTCTTTAGTATTTGCTGTGTGGTACGATATAACAATTCTGTATATCTGAATCGCAAATACTGTTTACCAAATTTAACACCCGCAATCACCACATATTTTCCGGTATCAACTGGGGTTTTTTGGAATTTGAATCCGACTAGAGCATGATCGTCTACACATGTTGATAAAACCGCAACTATGATTCCATTTTGATTTGTTACATTTGAGAATCAGCCAGTGTATATCCAACTGCCATGAGGTTTACAGAGTTACAGACCAACATGACTATGAAAAGTATCTATATTCAAACATTTTTTCCTATGTTTATTTAACTACTATCTTGTTTGTTATAGCCTAAAGGTAAGAGGTGCAGGGAAACAGATTTTCCTCGAAGTTAATATTGATATGTATCTTACTCAATTGCCATTCTTCTTTTTACGAAATGAGATAAGCTCGTAAAACATTGCTTGTGCTATGAGACATGACGAAAGGTCAAAATATATATAATGTATTCATAAATTACCTTAAAAAGATACGTTATTGAAATGATTGTTTTAAAATATTGGTATGAGGGTGTATTTTTACAAAATGTATTAAAATTTCTAGTTCCAGAATTTCACCATTTTACAATTAATAACCAAGAAGTTAATGTGATGAAACCAGGTTTTTATCACACCGCTATTGACATGTAAAATATAATTTGTGCTAACGTGAATAATTTTAAAGACATGGGAATGAAATCTGTATCTACGTTTAACGTTTTCTATAGACTATTTTAAAGAAAAAGAAACGCAGTCATAAAGGATCCAAATATTTAATGTTTTAACGCCATGAACGTGATTTTATATAAATTATACAATACAAATCTCATAATATTCGTTGTAAATTTTTATTTAAATCAGTACGCTGAGAGATGCAACGATTTTTTTGTGGCAATAACAGTGATAATTGATATTATGTTAATTTGTTTGAAATAATGTGTTATTCATTAGGATATGGTTACAATTGTCATTCATTTATTAATTATAACAACTGTAAATAACTTAAAATAACGCTGTGTAAGTAATACATATTAATATGAAAGAAACAAGTAGGTTATATATATACATATGTGCTATTTTCTTAAGAATAAAAAGATTTGTAGTGATAAATCAAGTTTGTACGTTCAACAAATGAAAATACAATATTTTGTTCTTCTATCATCCGTATTATCTCTTAAAAAATGTAACCACACGTCGTACCATTAGACTTATTACATAGGTACTTGAGGGAACTCGTTTTTTATTTTTTCATCGCTTATTGATATGCTTGAATAATGAAAAATATTTTAAGGTATGCAGTTCAATGAATTTCTTTAGGCTGTTAACGTATTTTTTTCTGTTATATTAAATAATCTATGCATATAATAGCTATAACGGAGTAAAATTTATACATTAAATGAATTTTAAAAATTATTATCTTGGGTTATTTTTGATTTTGAACATTCGTCCTAAGTATCTTAATGCCACTTAAAATGCGTCTTATGATTGTATGTGCGTGTATATAAAAATATAAGTTGTTTCCACGTCTAGAAGGGTCCAATTTCACGTTGACTATTGTAAACATTGCAAACATATGAACCATTATAAATTGAATCCAGTTTCGAAAACCATAAAAAAAAAAACACTTTTATTGTTTTCTTATTGTAAGCGTATCAATCTATAATTACTGGCTAGAGTTTGGTTAAACTTGACGCGGTGATAACGTTTATTGTGAATTAGCACATATAATTAATTATCGTATAAAAGGCAAACGTTCCTCGGGGATTGGAGAGAAAGGTTAAAATTTGGTAGTAGACTTTCTTGACTAATTTTGATACAATTTTCTGGGTTCGATAACCGGCGAACAAAATTAAAAAAGCTATGAGTCTACTTTTAACTACGTGCTTAAATTTAACAGAGTTCCTTGTCGTAGAACAGCCTTTTTAGTGTAAGGGTCTCTGTAATATCTCATAGCAAAGTTGGTTCCAATTTGATCGCAGTCATTGTACTGCTTACTTTTGAATATTCGTTAGTTTATTTTTTGTATTTATCTCTATCTATCTTGTACTATTATTAAATTGTTTCTGAACATCTGGTATACACAAGGTGATAGCTTAGGTGCATGCTTCGAAAATTGTTAGGCACGTAAGTAACACGTAAGTAAAAAACGATGTAAATATAAAAATGTGACTGAGTTTTAATAAGTATATAAAAGTCTAAAATAGAAATATTATACATAATACTATGCTCACACAATTACAATAATAACCACTAAATTATATAAATCTGAATTCAAATCCTCGCAAACAATGTCGTGAATACAGCTAAATACCTATAATATGAAAGTCAAATAATTAGATTCCATAATATAATAAAATAAAATAACATAATATAATAAAATTCCAGATACAAAATGTCCACCCAAACTTATAACGCTTGGTTGATGATTAGCTATAACAAAAAACTATAAAACATTAATTACATTACTTTTAACTTGTAGAATATAACAAAAGATTTGTTAAACAAAAGAATAATTATAAACTAATCAAATTAGCTTTAAGTATTATTTTTTTACTCATATAAACAGAGAGACGAATGAAGAATTTTCTGTTAGTTTGTCCTTACAATTAATAAATTGTTTGAGGGCCAACATAGATTAGCTTTAATTTGAATACTTTTCCTTGTTCTAAAATCTTTTCACACAAAGGTAAAGAAAAGGTACTCTTGAGGCTTATAACCGCCTACTTTATTCTTGAAACTATTACAAATGTATATTTTCAACGGTTTTTGATATTGTTAGGATGATTTTTCCGTTTATATCTTTGTAAGTGAATAAGTGAGTAAATAAATCGCCGAAATGTATGTACGTGCATAACTTCCGAATGACTGTACCAAATTGGATTATTCTTTTATTGTGCTTATTATTGTCAGGACAAGGTTTGTATAAAGACAAATGAACAGAATTTTATCTCATAATATGAGAAGAAATGAAGCGATGATAGTTCAGTTTGTAGCGATGGTAGTTCAGTTGGTAGTGTTTACGGACGCAGCGTCAAGGGTCGTGGGTTCAATTTCAGCTATATTCAAAATACAAATAATTAAAATAAATTTAACTCATTGGAGTAAATACAGACACATAAACAGGTTTAATTCAATAAAGAAAAGAATTGAAAAACAGAAACGATATTAGATATATTTTCTATTGATCTTAACGAATTGAAGTTGGAAGGTTGATTAGGATTGATTGTAGCTAATCTAAATGTAAAAAAATATAGAAATCGGTGAAACCGTTTTTTGACTTTTAGCGAAAATAAAGAACATCGATTTTAGGTGATACGAAGTTCACCAAGTCAGCTAGTCTATATCTATACTAATATTATAAAGAGGAAAGATTTAAAAGATTTAATAAAAATAAGAAAGTTTTAGTCTGCGGTGACTTCAACATAGATATTTTTAATACATCTCCAGAGGTCAAAGCTCAAGAGGACAAAGTTAGCATAAATGGAGTTACCTCTGCGGGATCGTTAGCACAAGCTAGTGTCTCGCAGGGCTCCATCTTAGGGCCGTTTTTGTTCCTGGTATATATAAATGATCTACTGCTAATGGTTCACAACTGCGCTGATATAGTCCTTTTTACCGACGATACTTCATTTATATTTAAAATGAAAACGACGGATTCAGAGGTCAGGTATGTAAACAATACTTTGAATAAAATTTCTGATTGGTTCGCAATAAATAATTTATTGCTAAATGCAGACAAAAGTAAATGTATTAGATTTACCTTGCCTAATGTTCCACTGGTCGACACTAGAGTGAAAATCGAAGGGGTTTAGTAGGCTTAGTTGAACGTACTATGTTCTTGGGTATCACGCTTGATTTCAAACTACAATGGGGTCTACACATAAAAAATTGGCGCGAAGGTTAGTCTAATTCGCTTACTTCAGTAGCTTAAGGTCTTATAGTATTTTGCTGTGGAGGACAGCAGCTAAGGTAGACACCGTATTTCTTTTACAAAAACGAACAGTTCGAGCCATTTACAATATGAGACCTCGCGAATCATTAAATAATAAGTTTTCTGAATTTGGTATTTTAACTTTGACCTCCCAATATATTCTTGATAATTGAATGTATGTCCGCAAAAACTTACAAAAGCTATATTTCGCCATAATTTGAATACTAAAAATCGCAACAAATTGAATACTACCTATTTTAGATTGAGTAAGACAAGTAACAGTTTTTTAGGTAATAGTTTCCAGTTTTATAATAAAGTCCCAAAGCACATTACTGAATTGCCGGACAGTAGGTTCAAGAACCATGTCAAACGGGTTTTGATGTCAATATTATAAAATGGTTTATGTGAGCGATCGTGATGTCTGGAATTGACACTCCTCTCTATACATCCGGTAATAATTAAACTATTAAATAAAAAGATAAGAATAAGATTTAAAAAAAAAGATGCAGATCGAGTTTCTTGCCGGTTCTTCTCGATGACTGCGTTACTTTCCGAACGGGTAGTAGTTTTGACGCTCATAAGCGCCTTCTTAGGGCCTAAATTAAATAAAGATTTTTGATTTTGATTTGTATTTTTGTTTGTAAAGAATAAACTCAAGAACTACTAGAACGATTTCCAAAATTGGTCCAATAAAGCCGTATACGAATGAATTGTATGATAAAATTGATTTAAATGAATATATTATAAGAGTACTAGCTATACTCCCGAAGTTAGCTTGATACTAAACGTTATTTTTGTATACCGCGGGAAGAGTACTTTTTTTAATTAAGGTACAGTATCTCTCTTCTTTTTGTACCATTAAAAGCGTTTGTTAAAAACTTCATAAAATGAAATTACAACAAAAAACTCTCTGCACTCCATAAATTACATTGCTGATACAGGTAATACAAAAACAAATATATTTATGTCCTGTTGGCAGCTAATGTGGTGTTAAAATATATGTTACTAGCTGTGCCTGCAACTTCGTTCGCAAGGAACTGAAAATTATTTAACTAATTTATAGCCTATGTTACTCTGGGATAATATAGCATTCTCATGGTGAAATAACTTTTGAAATTGGACCCGTAATTTTAGAACTTTTTCGTTACAAACAAAAAATAGAAATCTTTCCCTTTTATAATACTGCTATAGGTTTGATTTTAAATATATATATATATTTTTTTCTATTAATAAATATTATAATATCGACTTTCGATACGAGCGATAGTGTGTAGATATTAGCAAAGCATGAAATTAACAATGGAAATGACGTCGTGATACATGCCACCTGTTGATTTAGAGAAGATGTATGTGCATGTATCTTTGTCGCTCAGTACGAAAATCAGTGTTTTGAAGTATGATCGTGCGAGGATCAGTGTTAGTGTAGTCTGTTGGGTTCGGTGCTTTTAGGGCTGTTGTCTTGTTGCTGCTAGGACAGTCACGTTGCTGCTAGGGCTGTCGCGTTGCTGCTAGGGTTGACTCGTTGCTAATAGAGCTGTCTCGTCTACTTATCTCAGTGCTGCATAGCGTAGAGATTGAGTGTGCGGCAATACAATGAGTTTAAGTGTGCGGCAATACATAGAATTTAATACTTTGACTGTGGTAAGTAAAATCATTAACCTTCAGTGCGGTGGTGGATCAAAATGTGCCCCCAACGATATTACCACCAGTGCGTGGCAGGCCTTTCTCGACCTACCAGCACTAGAGTAGATTCAAATGTTATAATTTGCGAAGATATGATAGATACATTTTTTTTTACTGTTAGAATAACCTTGAACCCTACTGCCTTATATTCGCTTCGCCCCGGGGTCTACCAAACAGGAAATGAGAAATAAACTAGGGAAAGCGGCAGGCCGATATCCACCTGTATCGCACTAAAAAGTATTTTTAGTAGTGATGAGACAGACAAAAAAAGGGGATATCGAATATAAAATTATCGGAAAAGAAATGAAAGTAGTTTTTTATTTACTTAGGCCTGTCTTTAAAGCTTGTCACGCAAAGGTCTCGAAGGAACGCTACGTCAGATCAGCTAGATAGCACAACACTGACTGGCGGGGCGTGCGCTCTGTGCGGCATCGGATCGCCGGCTGCCTGTTGGGACGGCGTGCCAAAATAGGCCCATTGCCGCACTGATCGAATGTATTTCACCGTCAGTGTGTGGTAGGCCGAAAAGGGCCTGCCGTGATGATTTGTTGGGGAACAGCTACAATTTCGATTACAAGCTGAAATATATATTTGTCACTGTCGAACTCTTACAAACACCTGACATAATCGTTCCGCACTAGCGAGCGGGACATAGTTTTCTTCGTCCGCACCAGCTGAAGTACCGCGGCGGGCCGATATGGATCTGTTCCGCAGTGAAGTTGCTAAGTGTGCGGCAAATCATAGAGGAACTTTAAGTCTCTGTCTATCTATCTTTGTGATTTTATTAAAATATTTGAAATTCATTACAAAATTTCAGAAATATAAGATAAAAATAACGTAAACTGCTCATTGAAATAAAATACACGGTTTTTAACACGTATATAGTTTCCTGTGCAATTAGCGAGTTCAGTGAAAACTTTATCGGTAAACACTTAACGCATCAATAACGATCTATTTGTTTTTCCCTATATATTTTCAAGTATTATTATGAACCAACTATTATACTCTTTATTGCTAATGATATCTACGACTGTGGTTTGACACATAAACCGGCTAGAATAATACTAAATTATAAACCAGCTTCAATTTGGGAGAATATTTTTTTTCGAAAACAAAAATATATTTTCTTTTAAATTGTTTAATTGAAATATATAAAACAGATATAAAAGTTATTTTCAGACGCCAGAACTTTTGTTATTAATGTAATATTTTCATTTAAAATGAAAACTTTGAAGTATCCTTTACAACAGGGGCAGTTTTCTAACTTTGCATGAACAAAAACGTAAAATGCGGTTCAATAAACACATTTAATCTCGTTATTACTGTATCAACTATATGTTCAACTTATTCAATATTATTTACTAGCTCCAATCTTTACTCTTTTTCAAACCTAAACATAGTAAGATAAAAGTCCTAGTAAGTAAGAATAGAATGAAGATATTCCCGTATAACGGTAATGCGATGATGTGCATACGATGATTGAGATATACCGCAACCCTGTAATAAACCAGATCTGGTAATAATTGGCTAAATGTATAATAATTATTTAAATTTTCAATAATAAGCAGCTATCGAAAACTATATACCACTATTATTTATTTCTTACTTTATACGTCTAAACTACATCACAACGTGTCAAAATTATTTTGTTTCGTCTAATTGGAAAGCAAAAATAATAACGAACCATATAAAATATGAAGTTTTACCAAATGAAATCACTTAATATTATATTTAAGAGCATATTCTTAATAATCGCCTATGTATTATGCGAGTTGGTCGTTTTTGTATTGGAGCATCATGGCTCTGAACTAGCAGCTACTGAATTGCTCGGGGGTAAAGCGTATGAACACTACGCCAATAGTCCGCAATTCGAATCCATGCACCATCACTAAGGGAAACGTTATGATTAAATCATATCACGATGGTAGGGTATGTTATAATAACTGCTAATGAATTTTGAAGTTCAACCTTCAGCTAACAGCTAACAGCAGCAGTTCAACAGCTATCGCCCAAGTGTGTTCCAGTAGCTACACTTGAGTACCGGTTTTCTACTAGGCTTAGTATTTTACCATATAAGGTCACATAGCTGATTAACGTGAAGTAAGATTGAAATTTAAAAAGAACAATGTGCAGTGACCTTTTAAATTTATAATTTGTATATGACTTACATAATTACTTTCAATGAATTCCATGTGCTATCAAAGAATTAACAAAAAGAACAACATTAAATTATAAAACCAGTGACGATCAGTGATAAGTCAGTAATCGATCGACGGTTGCCAATGATTGACACTCCTAAACCCTTTAGTAACTGGATATATAGGTACCGCCTGGTCCCAAAATAGGATAAAGTAAAAGAAAATTCAATGTGGCGATTTTTCATTATATGCATAGTAATTGTGATCTAATGGAATATAGATAGATCCTTATCCCTTCGCTCAATACCGGTTACTCCCTGACCGCGTCGCTCTTAATTATGCCATTAAGTGTATGTGTATGCCTAAGTGTCATAACTGTGTGATATACCTGTAATGGCTTGTCTCAATCCAGTTTTATAACCATATAAATTTTATAACGTTCCAGTAAAATTTTATAACGTGGACTTGTGATTACTGTGACTGTGATATTACAATATAAAAGTGGTGAAAATTGAGTATAATATATATGATGAATATAACCTTTTATAGAGCATTGGTTATTAATGGTAGAGGTTGATTGAATCCTTTAATTAATTTATAGCTAAGTTTATATAAAAATATAATATAATAATAAGACTAGCCTGTAAATGTTTCCACTGCCGGGCGAAGTCTTCCCGAGGGATAGGAACGCGCATAATCGCCACGCTAGCCCACGTTGATGGGGTGATGGTGGCGATTTCAAATGCTGATAAATTTATAATTCTATATTTCTCCTCATACATAGTTACTACAAAAGCATTTACCAGCGTTCAAGTTTCTTTAAGATAATTTTGCACTGTCAGTTATGAACGCAAATTCTAAAAATTTTACGGGTACACACCAGGGTTCTAATTTGTGGTTATGGAATCGTTATTCTCCTAGTCTAAATTACTTAATAATTCTCATTTCCTATCTTGTTTCTAGTTAAAAACCTTAATAAGACCCAACGTACTCAACGTTCTATGTCTATATGTTCTATGTGATATGAATTCTTAAATAATATTGTTTACATCGTTATTATTATAATTTGTAATCTTTAGAAACATTTAATATGTACGTTGTGATTGTCTATAGTTAGGATCACAAGTAACTGTAACTGATTTGGATGATAAAGTGGTGATGTAAACTTTGTTGGTGACCTAAACAAAAAAATGGATGTATCAAACATTGAAATATATTCATACATACAACTCGTTATTTTTTATTTAGAACGTGTAGCGACTGAGAAACACCGTGTAATGGCGTAATATTATGATAAAGTGTGCCGCTCATTTTCGAATATTGTCAATATTGTAACTGACAAGGATTATGGGGTGTGGTGTCTAGCCTATATATAAAATCTTTCAAACATTATCGTTTCAAGTCACTGAAGTTTGATGTATTTGTACATATTTCAATACAATATTTCTTATTTCGATAACTAAATATAATTATTGCTCTATGACATTCGTTAATATGAGTTTAAAAAATATTTAGTATTTTTGTATCCCTACATATATAGTTCTTATAGGTTATATTACTATTACTATTTGTTATATGTTATTTTATTACAAAAATGAGTATTTTGTGTTAAGTAAAAAAATATATATTTGTGCAGCAAAGCAGCGTCACTATCGCTACTGACAAAAATATACACAAAAATAACAGCAGTACCACTAAGAGATACGTTTTTGACTAACCGGGCCTCATATGCGCGTATCTCTTCTTGATTTATGATATTAATAAGAGCGATAATGTCATCGTTAACCATGGTTACTGTAAATTAATTAATTTGTTTTAATTCGGTGTATTTTTTGTAAGATATTAAAAAAAACAAAAGGCTTTCGTCGATAACGTCAGTCATAGTTTTCAACTCTCCCTTCTATGATACATATGCTATTTGAAAAAAATGGAATTTCTACCAAAAACCTATAAATATTAGTGTATTCCTAACTTTGTCGTTTACTATGCAATATTTATGTTGTAATGGTTATTTGCTTCATATGCCAAAAGCACAACAAATTGTATTATGTTAGTAAAGTACAATTAAGTACTAGACAAAATTGCACGTATAAACGTATGCATGAGAGATTGTATTTGCAGTTTTATCAACACAAGTTGATATATAAACTACCTACCTATATGCTGTTTAAAATATTAAAAATAATGTTCATTAACATTACGTACTTACCTACTTGTAATGATTTTACTCGATGTTATGATTAATTGAAAATTGGGGCGTGTTTTTAAAATTGAAATAAAGTAACAGTTTTGATGGTAATATTTATTATATATATATAAATAAAAAAATATGATACTAAATAAAAATTCGTATATATCTTGACATCAAATAATAGATTATTCGATAGTAATTATGTTAAATGGTACTATAAAAGATGGAAAAGTCACATGTATTGTTTACATATGTATAAACCTTAACATATTATTTAATGTATAAACGCTAATGAAATAATATTGACATAGATATAAATTCGTTGAAACGACAAAATACTGTACAACTAGTTAAAATCAACTAATTATATACATTATACTTATACAGTACATAACACAATATTACATTAAGTAAATAATTCAATGTCGATCATTGGACCCTATATAAACAACTACTGTCTATTTCGATTCACAATAATTTTGAATGAAAATCTAAAGTAATCTATATTTAAAATTTACGAAATATTATATAATTATTTACATTATTTTTAGTGCCTACGTCACGGCTCAAAAGACGCAGGAACTAATACTTTTTATTAATTACATAAATATAGTTATATAGATGTGTAAGGTATATCGCATACAAATAAATGTGTCATTACAACATTTTATTAAAATTAAAATGTATTTATAATTAATTATAATTCTATTAATTGATTTTTAAGATATTAACATCGACTTTAGAGATCAAAGGTATCTGAAAAAAAAAATTTGTAATATAAAAATATGTATTGAAATAAAACAGAACAACTACTTTGTTGCACATGCTTTATTATTAAGTAGCTGTGTCCGCGACTCCGTTCGCGTGAAACTAAAATCTTATTAAACCATTTTCATAAAAAAATATTTTATAACCTATGTTATTCAGGCTAATGATGAAAGAATTATTGAATTCGGTACAGTAGTTATTGAGTTTATTCGTTACAAATAAAAATACAAATCTTTCCTCATTACAATATTAGTATAGATTTCCTCGCCCCGAGGCAGGTAACGTGGCTTACAATTTATAAAGACAGAGATAAGGTAAAATTGATAAAATTATATAATTAAAACTTTCAAGATTGTGAAGGAATTTTATTAATAAAAATATCTGGCTATTTTACCTCAAATCCCTTTGTACTAACAAATTTTGTACTGTTGAAAAGTTTATGACGAACTCTCGAACGAACCATCCACAGGTTTAGCGTGTCTACCAACTTGTGCCTTATCGTCACTTAAGGTCAGGTGAGATTATGACCTATAAACTATTAAAAAAAGCTATCATAAATCCAAATTATATTAATTATGTAACTGTTATTATAAATTCTGCATACAGTTAAAAGTCAAACAAAGAATAATAATAAATAATTGTTTATCAATTATAATAAGTTTTTTTTTATACTTGCAAGTTCAAATGTTTCTTAGAGCTTTATCTATTTCTTTGTTTAAAAAGCTAATAAAACGATAATTCAGAAGACGTCGTTCGTGCAACCATGTGATCATACCAGCAAAATTTAATAATTTGTTAATATATTAACATTCTTTTTAAGTTAATAATGATATATTGCAATTATTTATTCTTTAAAAATTATTCGAGTTGTTGATTAATTGAATATTTTAATATTACTTTAATCGGAAAAATGTATTTGGAATTAATTTAATACCGTGTTAGAATACACTAAGAGAGTTAGGTATATATCTGTAAAACGAAATATTGTGTGGGAAGTATAATTAGATAAGCACCCATATTCATATGTGGTAACGAGATGTAAGCTGAATTTAAAGGGTTAATGCCTGCAGGCTTCATGCTTTTCTCGGTCTCTGAGTTCTAGCTTAAAGAAAGAATGTGGTAACAATAGCATTTTCAAATAACAGTATTATGTATTATTATGTTCCTATATCCGTATAACAATTGCACTAACACCATACATGACCGAATATCTAAGCAAATACATCGTAATTAAAGGGTTAATGTAGTTTGATAAATATCTTTTCGTTATATCTTTTCTTAAAATGAATTTAAAATATTCAAACGATTGTTCCACAGGCGCAATATTAAAATATTTGATTAGTTATTTTTTGTTTAAATTTACATTTTTATAACTGAATAAATTGTTATAAATTTAAATTTTAGAGCATCTATGTCTTGAGTCACAAATTACTAGTACTATATATGCTGTTTTCTTGTTTGAAAGTTGTAGAACATGCAATTAGTATATTTTATTATAGAATATCTTATTATAAACAATCTTATTTAGTAATGAGGTTCTCTTTGGGGTTGTCTATAGGTTGCAGTGTCCATGTAGAACAGGCTGAATACTTAAGTTTGTTAATTCTCTATTATAGAAAACGCTATCGCTATTTGTTATTAATATGTACCTAATATAAGTTTGATAATTAATAATGTCTCGTAAGATATTACCAGAAACATATGCTAATGCACTTATATTGTTAAGAATTCCAAGACAATTTAGTTTCAGTGACATCTAAATTTCAAACAGTTTTTTACGTCTTTCAAGATTATTGTAAATAATAAAAAATAAAGCAACTATTTTTGAGATATCTTTACTTTTCTATTACATTGACATCAAAATTATTTTACTGGGATATTATATTCAACTTCGTGCAAGATATCATGTCTTTCATAAATATTGTAAAAGACAAGAAAGGCCGTTTCCAAGAAGAATAATTCCTATGAGATATTTAGTATTTATATTTCATAGTGCCAAAACATGCTTTGTAATGCATTACAAACAGCCATATTATTTACATGAAAAGTTCGCCGAAAGACCGAACTGGCCTTTGTCATAGAAATTTTAGTTTTAATACTCCGTGTGTGTTACAAATTTGTAGTTGCTAATGATAGCTTATCAACAAGTTATATTTAGTTTGAAAGCGAACCAACTTGTTTCGTATTTTTCATTAATTATTATGAAACAACATAAATTAAACATTAAGCGAACTAAATCGAAGTTTTGAAATAATTACAATGTACTATGTTCCTACTTAAAATAAAATCATATTGATCTTAACATACTATTGATGTTTATATGTTATGCAAGAAGTATACTAACTGTATTTACATTCTCGGTTCCAAAAACATGGTGTGGGTTCGATATACTATTTATATATTCAAAATGTGTTATTAATTCAGATATTATTGAACTCACCTTCTCAATACTTATATGATACTCTCCTCTACCACCCGAAAGAGGGTGGGGATCTGGCGCTATAGTGGCCCGGTCACCTGTGTTAGTATGGTAAGCAATATTTTAATAATAAGCAATATATACTAGTGATATTATATCAATTGGTTTTTATGTCGTACGGTAATGTCATCTAAAACACGTCAGTCAGCCTGCTTATTACGCAAATTCTAATAGGCTAATTAATTGTATTACATGTATGTATAATTTTTTCAGCGATTCATACAAGTTTTGATCTTATTTGTCCTTTGTACATACTCTTTTTGTTTCAAGAACTAAATTTAATACACATTTTTGCTAATCGTATAAGTTTCTAGAACTGTATTAAATATATATATATATATTATTACTCAATATCTTAACTATTAAAATAATGCAATATATGTATAACTTGAGTAATGTGTAATGTTGACTTTGATGCTGACTTCCATAAATAAATGAGTAACAGCAATAGTAAAATAAAGCACTATTTCCAGTTTCAGTAAGTAATAAATATACATTATATGTAGAAATAATCAAATATTTACATTTAAATGCATTACTTCGATTGCCGAAGGTCTTTTATATCAAATCCTTTTAGGTTTCAATGTTAATTTCAGAGCACTGGTTCTTTTACTCCCACTTTGACAAATGTTAACTTTTATGGGCGTGTTCTAAGTACGCACTAAGTAGATTACGTTTTGTGGCACTCACATAAGTAGGTAGTTTATTTTTGATCTGTGTAACTACACTACCTTAGTAGTAAACAGCGATATATGACTTATATTTTACTAACGACTTATATACCAAACACTGGGAGTGACAGCTAACTGCTTTATTGATACTATTGTTATCCATCATTACCGAATTACTATAACTATGTCAGTCAAAGTCAAAGCCGTTTGAATTATTACTCTATTATTATTATACTAATTTTAAACTTGTTCATTCATCGTCTGCCTGCATCTATCCATCGCTGGATATAAGCCTTCCCTAACAATGTACCCTAAGACACACTGCGAAATTTTATTTTCCACCTTGACCGCATCTACTGGAGCGAGTAATTTTAAATTAACAACGAAGAAAAATATTGTTCCACTATAAGTTTACACTTGTTCTGACACTGTTTAATGAACATAGATATATTCGAGGACATATTCGACAATGTAATGGGCTTCAGAATATAATAAATCTGCATTAACGCTGCTTTTTGTCACGTTCAAAATAAATTTCTCGTGAAAATAATTTATTTTAGCTCTATCCATTTTCTGTCAATGTTATCCCTTATTGCATCTTTTCCTCGGCTTAATGATGGAAAAAATGTGACAGCTCTGTCTTTGGGGAGCGTCGCAAAGGCGTAACTTACATTAAGACTAAAAGATGTAACGTGACTTAGTATTTATTATACTTTCACGGTTTTAAAAATTGAAATTTATTTTATGTTTATATTTTAATGACATTTAAAAATGTTTTATAAATTAAGTATTCAACTAATATTAATAATTGACTAACTTTGCAATAAACGTACATAATAATATTTCATAAAATTCATCATGATAAGTAAATTTCAGGAATTCAATTTGCTAATATATAATCCGTCGTACGCACGACAAATCTACATAACCAAGACGCGCCTGATTTCTCAAGTAATGTCATGTTTGATTACCATTTACCAATTGAACTTATATTTTATTTTTTATTTTGCAAATGTTCACTGTGTGTTTGTAGTATTCCCGATAAAAAAGTAAAACAATAATGCGAAAGAAAAGATATTATAAATTGTTGCATTATTTAGAGAATTGGTTTTAACTTAGTTACATGCCAACATGAAGGGACAATCCACCAAAGGAACAAAAGTTTGTTTAGTTTGGGATTTATGTGATGAATTATGCTTTACTCTAGTCTGGGTACAAGGTTTATAGTGGAAGTTTGATGTAACAATAGTAATGGAACTGGCGTTTTATGTACCTGCGTTGTAGGTTCTTGCTTAGCAGGGAATTTTACTGGTTTTTCCGCAGATGAAAGCACTCGTCGCGCTAATCGTGCAAAGGTGCATCGAAACTGTCTGCTCATACTGCAGTACAGTACGAAGTTTACTGAAGACGTGAACAGTGCTAGGACATCCATCAAATCACCTGTAAACAAAGCTTATTTTTAATAATTTGTTACATACCATGTTATATAATATGTCATATGATATATTTATTTCGGTCTAATTCATTCCCCGTTGGGCATGTAGGCAAATCTATGACTGAGTAAATACTCAAACTGTGATAATTATTTAAATTAAGATTTCACATAACTATGCATATAAGAATATAAAAGGTATTTTAGTTATTATAACATGTATATACTATAGATACGTACTCATAAATTATGAACTAATTATAACACATACCCATACCCATACAAAAAAATATTGACCGTCACTTGTAATATTACTACAAATAACTCGTATTATTATTCTTATTTTTTGGCATTCCGTTACACAGGATTATCATGCAGAAACCTCTGACGTTATTTCGTAATGAAGAGGTTAGCGCTGCAACAAGATGGCGTCTTTCTTGTCAAAACTATCCAGGAAGTTTTTATACCAACCAAAATAACATTATTCATAATTTACTTGACTTATACGTAGTAGCGAAATTACATAACGTACAATGTCACTAATATTACATAATATAAAAATAAAAGAATCAAAATAAAAATCACAACATGACACGTCAAGATCCTGCCAAAATCTCGAAGAAATTATTAAAATAAAAAATGTTAGGAAAATACAAAAGTGCACGCATTCATTTAATTTTGAAGGAAAAAAAACAAACCGTACTATTGAATTATTTCATTAATTATTTATTAATTATTCTCTATTTTTAAGCATGCATGATTCATTGCTTGCCACAAAAACTCAGTAGATAGTTTAACTTAAGAGAGTATCTATCATGTTTTATTATGAAATAATGTTCGACTAGGATGTATCGTTTCGTTGTCTTTGCCTTTTTCTTAAAAAAATGATAATACCTATATCTTGTGAATGTAAAATGTAATAAATTCATAAATGAGGCGTGTAAAAACTATTTTATTATTAAACTACGGGTATTATGCTATTGGTATGAAATAGGTAACTGGTTGATGTTGTTATAAAAACAATTAACGAAACCTGGCCACAATATGGCAAATGTTTCTGGAATTTTCGTGACCACCTCGTATGAAAAAACCGGAAGTCCACGTAATATTATTGAAACAGTTTTTTTCAAGATAGCAAAATAAAATTGTTATTTTTTTTACAAAATATGAGACAAACTATGTGAAGTGTTTTCTTGAAATACATCTACTTATACTATTGTATAAATCCAAATTCGTTGTGGTAGTTGTGTGGTGTGGTAGGTTAAAAGATAAAAATTGCTTAATCTTAATCTTGAACTTCGCGGTATGAGGCGTGCAATATTTTATAAATATTTTTTCAGTTTAGAACAAGTATGTATTGTTAATTAACGAGGCAATGCGTCTACCTTTTTGGGGATTTATTTGCCTGGCGCCCATTAATGTGGCATTCACCACTTATAAATTTGAAATGATTATTAAGTACTTTTTTTATTATCAATTTATTTTTAACTTTATAGCCTATATGATACTACATGACTATTAATTTACATTTAAATTTACCTCCAAGAAAATGTCTCTTATATTCTTGTCGAGATTTATATTAAATTATAAAATAAAACCTAATATATTTCCTTACAATTTACTTGAAATCCGTGTTTTTGTTACAAAAGTGCTCGAAGCAATACAAGTTTATTTCGATTTTCTTATTTTGTGGTAAGTTTCATGGCTTTCTTATTTTACTTATTATTTTCAATAATTAAGACGCATGTTTTGCTAAGAAACACAACCTGTTATATATTATTAAAAGTGACCGTTTTTTTTTCTATATCATGGAAGTATAACTAGATTTCATCTTATGTTTTTTTGTTGTGATCCATTAGGTATACCACTTAAGATATTCTCCTACGATTTAAATAAATACTATGTGACCCGGTGAACTTCGTATCACCTAAAATTGATTTTCTTCATTCTCCCTAAAACTCAAAAATGGTTTGACCGATTTGTTATTTTTTTTTTCATTTCCTCGCATTATTTATACCTGTACCGCCGCAACCGCTATGTCCTTGCATTTCAAATCTGTAATATCTTAGAAAATATTCATTTAAATTACATACTGTAAAGGACCATATTGATGTATATTAAATGCATAATATATTTAAGGTATATAAGATACATAATAAGCCATTATTTCTCGTAAAAAGTAAAGTATAAAAAATGATTATTGTGGGTTATCCCTAATAGATAGACATACACCATCACGGACTTTTTTGTAGAACTTTTTAAGGTGTACAGGTATGTAGTACATTATTTTGATCTATCTCGTAGGGTTTAGCCAGCATTTAAAAAGTAAGCGCAAAAAAATGTGTTTATTTACGACATCACATTAGAAACATCTACAATTATCAGTGTTTCTCTACTATATTATGCATGTATTATACATATAAACCTTCCTCTAGAATCAATCTTATCTACTAAAAAAACCGCATCAAAATCCATTGCGTAGTTTTCAAGATCTAAGTATACATAGGGCAGACAGACAGGGGGAAGCGACTTTGTTTTATACTATGTATGATGAAGAGCATCAGCAATGACCATATACCAGTACACCAGTAGTTATTACTAACGAACCAAACACAATAAACTAACTATTTTTGCGGATTTTTAAATTGATTATACAGTATTGATATTTGGCCTTCCATCTGTGCAAATTACGCATCTGTTACTGTCTAATATTCCGCAGGTCTGTCAGTTGTTTGCAGAGTGATAAGCCGAAGACGACTTATTTGTTTTTTCTTAACACTCAATGTATTTGTAAGTTCATTGATAACAATTTTTTACCTTGTTAACGGTATTTTTATTTGTTAAAGATCTGGTACGACAAAGTACTGATTTTTATTTATTTATTGGAAAACACGATGCGGTAAAGTCCACTACTGTTTATTTCTCTTTATTTTTAATCATTGATCCAATTAGACAATGCTTATACCAACTAAAATAATGCTACCTGGAAGTTTATAATAATAAGTTAGTAAATTTTAAATTTTCCCTTGGTTTTTATGCTAAGTAATTTCTATTTCTTAGTTGGCCAAACAGTAGTATCTGTTTTTAGAAACGACTGATGTAATTTGTAGATATCTGGTTAAAGAGTACAAAATCTGATAATAACAACAATAATGATTAACAAGAATCTATCGTGGGTTGGTATACTTCTTTCATCTTGCCTCCAGATTTTATTGGTAAGCTTGGCGTCGTTAAGTGTGAAAATAAATTTTGTGAAAGGAAAATATGAATGAGCATGAATGCGACTGTTCGATTGTGGAAATGTCAGACATTTATAACCATGGTTATCTACTCATGAAGAGCATTGATTGTTCATAAAGCGAAGTCAAAAAGACTTGCAATACCAGGAAAGTACTTAGGTACATATATAATTTTCCAGTTACAATCCTTCACTAGTAACTTCTAACAACTACAAAGTTCTGTGAAGCTGTCAAAGCTCTTAAGACTAACAGCGTATGTTAGGATGAAAAAAAAACATTTAACAAACTTTTGTATTTTATACTTCAAATAATCACACGACATTGTTGTATCTTACCTGTTATTTAATAGTTAATGACAACCCTATTGACCTTGTAATAATTGGGATGGTCAACTCAAAATAAAGGGAAATGTAGAAGGGATCGTATTTACGTTTAATAAACAAAACTTAAGAGTGTTTGTAAAACATTTAACGTACAATATAAATAAAGAGTAAACATTTAAAAAGGTATACGCCGTTAAATGATTCTTTTACCTTAGTGGCCGTTATTCATCTGTACCATCCCTAAGCCCTAGTTTCCTGATGTATATTTTAATACTTACTTATCTTGTAATCTAATAAAATATATTACTTAATCACTGTTATTATCTAAATATAATAACATTATGTCATTACGTAAAAACTCATAAAATATTTAGTTTTGCCCATTTTTTGTCTAATATTTACTTACTCACCTAATATTGTTTTATGGTGGTGCAGCTTTGATATAAGCACGCAATGAATTGAACTTTAGGGTCTCTAAAACTAATAGTACGCTTCCGACTTTATCGAAAGATATAAAGTAAGATAGTTTACTCGTAAAATGTGTCAGTGCTCATTACGAGGTGCTATTACTACTAATAAAAGTTTTCAGTTGTCTCTATCATAATACGAAAATAAATGGAGTGATTTAGCTAAAATTTAACAAAAATGGTTGCATAGTTGTAGAACTTTTGCTAATGCCTGTCTGTCTAGCTAACACCCTCGAACTCATTTTTCTCTAATGGATCACATTATTTTTAACTTCACGTAAAATTGTGGCAAAAACTAAACTTATGAAAAAATTTCGATTTCTTGATGTATCTGAAAGAAAATATGCCTTCCACGTTAAGATTACTTATTCGATCCACAAATGAAATCCTGATTTGTTGATGAACAATCTACACAATGCTGCTTTTTATATAAATCTACGTTCTTTCTAATAAAATACTTATTTAATTCAGAACAGCAGTCGTAAGGTTTGTTTTTGAAGTTTACTTAACTAGAAAGTGTCTTGTTTATGCTATTATTCTTAAATCACAAATGTCAAAAGTAATTTGATAAGTAGAATCCAAACATAAACTGTGTATCACACATAAAGTAGCAAGTACATAATGTAGATAATTTCCTTCTCACCTACGCTGCAACCATTAATTTGCCGACGACACATAGATAATCACGGTGAGAAGCATTTGGAAAGAATGGCTGGGCGGATTATCTCGGTTTATGTGTGTTTTTGTCTCAACATATTATATTTATTCAGGGATTAATGTGTTAATGTATTGTTTGCCGAGTGCTAACATGTTCGAATTCCTAGTCACAGATCGGGGTGTCTATTTCTACAATATCTAAAGTTTTCGTAATATTATAATGCAGGAAGCATGATTCAAAATTTGTTTGTTTTTATGTATTCATTATCTGGAGATATGTGATCGATACTTTTTTAGAAAAAGAATATTATTATTAACATTCACATATATGTATGTACATATGGACAGCGATCCGCAATTTGACTATCCCGACTTTAATGTAATGATATTAGGATAGTTTAGAAACTGAATTCTATTACAATGGTTCGTTGTTTGTCTAAAGTGTACGAGAGTTGAATTTTACGATACAGCAATTAGGTAAGGGTTCAGAACGTATTTACTATGTATTATTAGTAGTTGTGTTCGCGATGTCACGTGATGTTTTGTAGAATTTTAGAATTTATTTTTCATTTCTGTGAACTTGGTCGAAATTTACATGTCGCGGTTAATGGAAATACACACAACATTGTTTACAATAGCGTCCTTAAATAGTGCTCTGTTGTATACATATATACATAGTCGGTGTCTTATTTGCCCTGGCAACGTTTCTCAAATGACTACACGAACGAAGCGAAGATTATAAAATCCCAGAATATTATAAATACGAAAGTATGGATGTTTGTTTATTGTTTTTTTATGCCATTGTTACGCCTAAGCCGTAGAATAAATTTGGATGAAAATTTGCAAATAAATAGACCATTTCCTGGATTACAATACAATACAAAACAAATACTTTATTTCCAGAAACATTTACACAGTTTATGCCTTGCTTAAGGCTCCAAAGTAGGCAATGCGTATCATATGGAAGTCTAACATACTTTCAGAATTGTGCATATAATAGTTGGTAGCGTATGTCAAATGGGACAAACATATGTTAACACGAACACAAAAAATATGTTAACACTAAGGACAAAATTAGTAATCATGTTCTTACGTTTGTGTATATGTATGTAAGGATATGAGTATATTGTGTTGTGTCTGTTTGTGAATGAGTGTGCGTGTGCATGTATGTCCATGAGTATATTTAAAAGATTAATGTATCAGTCTTTTGTTTATAATCTTTTCCAGTATTTTTTGAAGACACTCAGGAGAGTGTGAAATAGCATCTGACAAACAACTTCCAATAGATGCGAAATAATTATTGCAGGTGTTCAGTGACGTTTGGGGGCTTTTGGGTTCAATCAGTGCTTGCGGTGTATTATTTTTTGAAGTAATTTCACAAATGGCTTTAATGATACACTATAGCTTTTTATAGCAAATTATAGTTATTGTCGGTTATTTTCCTACTTTTGATTTTAGAAATAATTCATTAAATAAATTTCTATATCTTTTATAAGTAGTCCTTAATATTGCGTTGTCAGGATTACGCTTGAGTCCAATATGCAGTCTATCTCAATTTCGCATGCAACGGAAGGTTTAGTGTTATTTGTCTTCCGCTTCTTATTTACTAAGCTTCTAATTCACTAAGCTTAGCGTGCTTAGTGAATACAGTATTTAGAATATTGTTAAAACGTCCACAGCTTTATTTACGTCTGTCTCCTGAAGTACGTCCGACCATTTTTCTTGTACTTACTCCTAATTAATGGTGAAGTGGTTTATATTGAAACGTTTACTGTTAGTATATGACGTTGCTACGGTTGTCTTTATTCCAGCTATCACAATGTCGTGGTTAGTAATTTAATATTTAACAACGGCTCCCACCGCCGACCTGTACCCATTTATGAATATCTGATTCAAACTTGCACCTTTTCTCGTGGGTATTGTTATGGCTGGTAAAAAACCATGCTCAGACAAAAGACATTGGTACTCATTTTGAGCACCGTTGCATGTGTTAGAAATAAGGTTAATATGAATGTGTTAATTAAGTTATGTTAATATCACTATTACTTTATTGTTAATTTTAAAGTTCCGTAAGGTTTTATCTATAGAGAGTAAGAAAAGATCTGAATTCTGATAAGATGGAGAACGATATATGCCGACGATTGTAAGATCCTAGTTTACTTGGACCACTAGGCCCTAGGCTCTAGGCCCTAGGCCCACTAGGTATCGTCAACACATATACGATACTTTTACCCCGGTAATGTATTCTATTAGGATAATAACGACGATACAAAGCATAAATGTCGAATCTGCAAAAAGAAAAACAAAACGCATCAAATGAATATTGTATCGTTGTTCTGTGATAGAATAAAAAAGTGTTTGATACAACATTTAGAAAAATTGGCTGAAATATTATTTATAATATGTACTTTACAAAAAGTTTTTTGTATCTCTTGTAATGTTCATTTTTGCGAGTTACTATATTTGACATTTGCTTTCCAGCGTCGATCACTCAAGTTTAATGTTATTGTAACTTTTGACGTAGATGAAATTTTCATTCGTTTTCATCATTACCATCGTATTTTAGTTTAATTAAAAGTTTTAAAACACTTTTAAAATCTTACGCTTACAAGAAAGAAGCGGGCACAAATTCAAAATAGAATATTATTGGTCTCTATATCGACAAACAAAGTACACCCTGGAAAATATGTTAAGTAGAGATTTGGCTTAGTTCCAGTTTATGTAAAAAGTTATATGTAAAATAAACATTCTATTTACATGCAAAAGACTTTAAGCACGCTAATGATGACAGTATGAGTTTGCTTACACGTGTTACGGTTACACAGTAATAATAGTCTAAGATCCGGCTGCAGAATTCGTGCACTCATCGATAGTTTGCTGAAAACCAAATTATTACGTATATTTATGATTAGGAGAATATATATCTACAAGGTTGCCTACTAAAATGTGGCCACTAGTATATTTAATTAAATTATTGTTAATTGATTATTGGGAAAAAAATCATTCACTTGATTTTTAAATAAATCTCTTTTTCACTACCTTAAATATTTACCATCTTTAACAGCTAGCAACTCTTATTGGCGACCAGATTTAAATAAGCAAGCGTATATTATAATAAACAGAAAAGAACGTAGAACGTGTAAGAAGTGGACGATATTATAATTAAAAAATAAGTGAATGATTTTTTCCGAAAAAGCAATTAATAATCATTTAATTAAATATACTAGGGGTCACATTTTGATAGGCAACCTGGTAGGTGTATATTCTCTGAATCATAAATATGCGCAAAAATTTGGTTTTGAGCAAACACTCGATGAGTACACTAATTCTGCAGCCGGATTCGTACTATAATACCCAAGAAACGTACATAATTCAAAATAATTTTAGAAGTTACGAAATTCTCTTTTTTGTAGGTCCAAACTATACTATTGCAATATAGAACATTTTGGTGCATCGACATTGTATTATTAACTTCGTCTATCTTATTTATGTAGTTCTACTTATAGCTATTTGTATATCATTCTAGGTATAAGTTTTAATAAACCTTAATAAAGAGACATCTGGCTTCACACGCGTTCTTTACATAGTATTTATTTTCATCTCTTGTAATTACTTTTATTTATATTTTATGATTTCTAAAAACGTTACTACATTTACTGAAAGATATCAGTTTCAGTTTTGCAATGAAATATGTTTTCACTGAATACAACATTTCATCCAAATCAGTTAAGAAATAATACAAAAATATTAGGTTTTTAAGAATTCTTAATCAGTATTTATAGCAAATCAATTTTTAACTAGTACTTACTTCCCGTGTACTAAAATTTGTTATAATCAATCCAAAACTGATAAAAATTGTTTTTTAATAAGAGTTGTAATAAATAGTATTTATCATTGAGAATTTATTTATATAGCTGATTAAATAACCAATAACTTAATCTACCTGTGTACAAAATTTCGTATAAATCAGTTTTTGAGTTTAACCCGGACATACAAATAGACAGAAAGACAAAGAAATTAAGTCACCAAATTTCAACAATAAAGTTAACTGTGCAGACAGAACTACATATTTATTAAACAGTATATACATTTAGTACAGAAACTTTATTTTGAAGTATGTATTAATAGTACGTTCAAACAAAGAATCAATGTAAGCAATACCAAGATTGAAACAAATATAATAGATAATCGAATATAAATGCTAATAAAATACATATTATCTTTTTACGTCTCGAAATCCAAAAGTAACGCCCTTATGGCAGTTTGCCGAGATCACTCACCAAGTTCCTTTCCCGTAATACTATACCATTTATCTTTGAGAAAAAAGGAATGTTATTTCTACTACGTCAATACTTAGTTCTTTGACTATCTCAAAACACTTGCTATTTAAAAATCGTGTAGACCGTACTAAAAATGAATAATTCAAAACTGATAGTGATTGAAAACATTTGTACATTTTTACTCCATCTGATATACATATTTATTTTAGGGTAAAACAAAATTAAACTATAAAAATGGTTATAAACTTTGCACTTTGGACGATATAAAAAAATAAATTAGATTTTTTTTGCATGTGATAATATAAAAGTGAAGTAAGGATAACGGGCATTATTATTATAGATATTCGATAGCTTCGGACAACTTAATTTATGAAGTACATTTTCCAATGAATGGAGAAAACTTGTTAAAAAAATTAACTTTATTTATTATTATTAAAATTATTACTATAACATTAATTTAGGGCCTTTTTGGTATACATATCCATTTGGTATTACTTCTTTCCTAACTGAATTTGTATATGATATTTTTTGTTTTTGAAATTTTTGAATATTTCGGTTTTCCGATAGTATCCATTATAGTTTCAGAATTACTTGATAATACCTGTCATATACTTTTTAAAGCGAGTGGAGAAAATGTTAATTTTTCAAACTAAAAGTTATATTCAGGTAACATAAATTAATTTTGTTCGTAGTGAACGCGTAGTTCCCGAAGTATATTTTAATATAACATTATTATTATCTGGAATATTCAGCCTAAGTATGTAATATCTGAATGTTATATATGTGAAAATTGTAGCCATCGCCTCTTTTATATCTATCTAATGGTAAGTTATTATAGTTATGATTGATAATTATTTGATCTTATAACAAGAGTCCTATAAAACATGTGACGGGTTGTCAAAGCTGAATCTCATAGTACTACTATGTGAAAATTTTTGTATACTATATTTATTTATGTAAATTCTAAATTAATTTATGTAAATTTATGTAAAACTAATAGAATATGTATGAATTATTTTCCAGAGACCCAGAGAAACAGCAAATACTCAGAGAAGTTTAACAGATAAGACATTATATGTATCTATACATACAATAAATCTTTAAAAAAGTCGTTTTAGTACATCCAAAATATTTCTAAAAAATAGTCAGAGTGTTAAAGGATAACCAACAAAACACATTTTTAGCATTTTTGGAATTTGTGTCTGTTTGTCTGTGCACACATCACATAAAATGTACAAAACCAATGTAGATAACTTTCATACGTAAAATTTGTACTTAACTTGGAGTATTACTTAGCAATCGGTTCTCTCTATCGAGAGATATCTATATACATTGTCAGGGCATGGTTTGTATAAAAGAAAGAGACAACGTTTTTTTTTAAATGTCATAATATGAAAAGTGAACGAATGAAGTGAACAATTTAAGAAAATTGCGAATAAAATTATACAATTAAAACCAGGGAAATATTAAAAACAAAAACAAATACAAAATAATTACTTAGTTATACAAATTAAAAAAAAAAGTATGTTTATACATTTTACAAAATAGCAGTACATTCTGCAATTGTCACGGAGTAGTAAATTAGTTTTACTTTCATTCTATGTAATTACGAGTAAACGAATTACTTTTATTATTTCAAATGTTCGACGAGACACCTCTCCTTTTAACCAAGCTGATGACCAGCGCGCGACAGATATTGAGAATAGTTGTATTGATGTTTCCGTATCGCTATAGAGAGTTACTGACAATAGAATAAGTTCGGATTGTGTTGTGCTGACGGATATGTAAAATTATCACAACTGGATCCACTACCAGATCTATTATGCTTATTAGTTTATGCGATGGGAAGTGATTCTAACCATTTCTTGGCAAACATTAAATATATAACAGTTGTATCCAAATGACGTCGTTTGGCGCAACGCATATTGCAAAGAAGAATTTCATGACAAGATAAATAATCATTACAATTCAGAAAGTTTTTTTCATAGTTAAGGCTTAGCATTATGGCCATAATCTTACCTGATCTTAATTGACGATATGGTCTAAGTTGGTAGGCACGCTAAACCTTTAGAGGAACTGACTCTCAAGTGCAACTGCCGGAACACACCTATTGGTATTTGGGGACAGATTTGCAACTTGAGGGTGGTAGCTAGCTAGGCGGGCACCAGAAAAAGCCCTACCACCATGCTATGGTTTCCTCACAATGTTTTCCTTCACCGAAAGCTCAAGCTCATTGTAGATGGTTGGATTCGAACTCACGTCCCTTGACGCAGCGTCCGTACACGCTACCAACTGAGCTATTATCTTTACGAGTACGAGTTCGCAAGTACGAGTGATGGTGGTGGAAAAAAACAAAATGATCAATCTCAATGCCACTATTCATAATTTTCTTGGAGGTCAGTTATTATTCTTCAAATCAGTCGAGACAGTTATCCACTAGAATGACGTAGTGAACTATTCCACAGAGTTTTTAAATTAACTGGCATTACCTGGACTACCACCTCACAATATGCTGATAAAAGTAGATTTTGTTGGATGTACTCTGTTGAATGGTAAAAACGTAGTCTTCAAAATGTGCACATTTTATTGTGGTTAGTTGACAAAATATGGTCAGATGAATTTGAATTCATTGATTGAGCTCACTTTACCGTGGGGAACAAATATACCAAAAGACTATATACTATTAAATAAGTATAACAAAACCAGTCGTTAGAATTTTGAGTACTCAACTTGGATTTTTCCAGATTCATGAACGGACGAATTGATATGGCGTTGAAATAAAACTAATTTAAACGGATTTTATCGCGGTTATTTATTAAATTTTGATCCCGACGTTTCGAAAGCTTTTCAGCCTTCGGATATGGCGTGTTCGCGTGTCGGATAAAAAAAATGTATATTTGCGAACTACAAAAAGAAACAAAAAACACAGTATATCAATAAGCATCATATTAATTGTAAATTTCACATTAAAAGACATTTAATTAATTGCAGATATAAACAAGTTTTATTCAATAACCAACAGAAATGAAAAACGGAAACGATATTAGATATAACCAGTTCTATTGATCTTAACAAATTGAAGTTGGAAGGTTAATTAGGATTGATTATAGCTAATCAAAATGTAAAAAATATATACAAATCTGCCAAACCGTTTTTGAGTATAAGCGAGAATATAAAACATCGATTATAGGTGATACGAAGTTCACCATGTCAGCTATTGTAAACAAAAATTCAAATCGGTCAAACCATTTTTGAGTTTTAGCGAGGCTAAAGAACAACAATTATAAGTGATACAAGATATTCACCGCCTCAGCTAGTATAAAATAAGATGTGTAAAAATATGTTTAACAAAAATTGCGCAAGCTAAAATGAAACATGTAGTACCTACTGTTATATTAATGTATTCTGTTGGAGGTAACAGTTTCGTACTGTAAAAGTGATTCGATATGAAGCAGCAATCCATTAATTTGGTATAAGTTATAAGTATAAATAATATTTGATGCAAGTATGTACAATTTTTTTAGTGAACTGTCTTATTTCGTATTTATAGAATAATATTAAATAAACGTGTTATCATGAATGCGTGTTATTTTATTTATATCGCTTTTTATTTAGTACAATTTTGTTAGCCCAAATATATAACCGCACTAGAGGCGTACTATGCCACGACTAAGCCCTTCAATTTGTTAGTAGAGTTTTATCTTATAAACTTCAATTTTAATTTAATACACTTCAACCACAGATGTGTTCTTGTTTGTTTCATTAAGTAAAAGTATTTATTAACTTATGCATTCATAAATAAAATGGGATCATTTTTGCCAGACTATTCGCTGTGTTAAGTGGATAAGGCGCTAGTAATTTTATATAAAACTTCACTTGCGAGTGAGTCATATTGCGAAAAATATGTACACATAAACATTTGATGCCAATTACATCTGACATTAAATGAAGATCTGATATATATTTATAACAGGCTGCGAATGTCTCTGAAATATTTATATATTACCTATATATTCATATCTAGTGGAAAAATATAGATACATAAATACATAAGAATATCTGGTTTTATATGATACTGTATTGTACTCAAAAGTATCTCGCTTAATATAAAAAAAACATAGGCTCAAGGGTACAGCGAGATTATTTATCATTGTGACAGTTAATTGGACATAGAACACTGAACACCATAATTTTTCAGACAGACAATTTAACTAATTTCTAGTTACGAATAATGCATAATATAACTTGCGAACGCCGGTAAAATAAATCATTTGTTATATTTATGAGAGCACAGTATCTATTAAACACGGGATCTGTGTAGTACAAATGGATTAGATATTGTGATACCAATAAAATCGATTATGGAAGTACATATGTATGTATGTAAAGAAATAAAATATCAAACTCTCGCCATCAATAAATGCCAGTTCAATTTCAGTACAAAAAAAGAAAAATATAAACAAGCCGAAATGATGTTTATAAAACATCTAGTAACATGAAAAGGGTTTTTAAAAGACAATAATTTATAATGGAAGTCTATTATATATTTAAGGATATTTCAACTATAGCGTCGAGAATTATGAAGACTATATTGTTAATTTTAGTATGTAATATTTTCATGAGCATTATATTGCAAAGGATCGTAAATATAGCATCAAAAATTTTGCTTTGTCCTTATTTGTACGTCTGAAATTTATTCAAAAACAGTTTATGTTTCTTGGCTCAATCTCAAGAACTAGAATTTTAAAAAATCGTTTTGCATTTGATAACCCTATTATTGGAAAAGATTATAAGTTATAAACCTTAGAAGCCGATAAAATAGAAAAATAAAGCTAGGCGCGAAGGATATACGAGTACTAGCGCGACCAAGCGATGCGATGCGACGCGGCGGCTAAAAGGTGTACAGAAATATACAACGAAACCCTCTCGTCCAGAAAAAAATGTCTTTACAGATGTGAAAAAAAAAAATCTACAAAAAAAATTTACACTCGTTATATCATACTAGTATTATAAATGTGAAAGTGAGTTTGTTTGTTACGCTTTCACGCCTAAACCGCCGAATCAATTGTAATGATTTTTGGTACACAGATAAATAGGACCCTATTTATCCCTGGAGACGGAGATAGGCTACTTTTTCTGACTAAAAACTTATAGGAAGTGGGGTAAAGAGAGGGGTAAACGTTGTATGAAACTGTTTATTGCGTCGTCTGATTTGTTTAACAAAATCAATATATATTCGAGCGAAGCCGCACGTAAAATGTAGTAGCAAATAATATTGTTTTATTTATTCATATATATCAGTCCCAAATGAATATGCTATAATAATTGTCGATAGTAGATATCATAAAAAAAAACAATTTTTTAAAACTAACTATACCGGAGAATATTTTTGTCATTAGACAATTGATACCAATGATATTTACCAATATCATTCTTAGAAATTATAAAATATGAAAATAAAAAAATGACATACAAAAATGAGTACAGCGTAATAAACGCATACACAGTCGCGAGTGCAGCTATAAGTAAATAATTAATATAGGTACTTTTTAAAACCATTACATTTTACCAATCAAATTACGTTAAAGTGAAACCCTCTCTTTCCTGGTATCTAAAAATTTCCGAGGCGGTGGTTACGTTATTTTATCATAAAATCTGGGACGTGATCGACATTTTGATAAGATCGTTTTACACTTACATTACCCACTTATAAAAAGCTTTATGTAAAACTCTCGAATTCTTTTTTTGTTGTCAGGTATTTAAATTCGTATCGAAGGGAAACCGTGATGAAGCCATTGCATGCTGGTAGGGCTTTTTCTAATGCCAGCTTGGCTAGCTTCCGCCCTCAAATTAAAAATCTGCTGCCAAATACCTATAGGTGTGTTCCGGCAGTTGCGCTTGTGATCCAATCCCTCCACTGGGTTTAGCGTATCCACCATTTTGGGCCACATGATCACTTAACATCAGGTGAGATTATGGACATATCACTAAAATCTATAAAGTATAAAAAATATATTTTATATTAATTAAATATATTTAATAAGAAGAAATAAAATTAACGAAAATTATTCTAAGATTTCAAGCACTGAGAATCACGTCAATGCTGTAACGATTTGTTACATTTCAGGAAATTTTATTACAATCTCGAATTAATGTCCCAAATAACTGTATTCAGTTGTGTCGCCTTAATCAGTTTTACGTGCTTACGTTTTAAATGAAAGCAGGAAACATATTTTATTCATCTGCGTCATGAGTTCTGCACCTTGAAAATAATAAAAATAACTTTTCCACTACATAAGCCTCTGTTTTAGCTTTTGAGGCGCAACGAACTGGAAAATTGTGGATAGTTAAGTAAACCTATCTTTTTATATGGAAGTGTATGCATTAAAGGTATCTCCTAGGATGTTATATTTAAATTGTATAGATAAACTATGAAAACCATGAAATATTTACATAAACAGTTAAAAATATAAAAAGGTAGATATCTGTAGGCGGTTGGACCGTTAACTACATACATATCTCTGGATTTTCAATTTGAAAACCGAAAAGTTTGTAGAGCGGCATGAAAGCAACGAATTCTGAAAGATTGCTTAATTTTTTGTGGTCATCATTGTTTTCGGACTGTATCGTGCTGACTATCAGAAACTATGTCATAATTTTCACATGTTATCATAAAAAATATCCCTACAAAACGAGTGAAGATTCACTGAAATTGTTATTCCACTGGGATTACTTTGAATATCCACTGATTTATGTACATACGAAAGCGCTATCAGCAACCTGATCGAACATCAACCAATTCTATAAACGACATGTTAGATATTTCTGAATGTGAAGTATAATTTTTTTTTAAGCGAAACATGTTGTAAGATCAGAAATTAGAATTTTTAATATGTAAAATAAATGTATTTATCAATTACATTTAGTTAATTTTGTCAAAATTATTATTATATAACGTATCGACTAAAGAAATTAACTATAGAAATACTTAGAATAATAATATAAACTAGTAGTTATCCCATACGATCGTGTCGAATTTCAATATATTCGACCATAATTAATGATATTGAAAAAAAAATAGAGTATAATTTATTTGTTGTAAAGTATGTAACCTCTAAAAGTAAAAGGTAAAAGTGTGTAACCTGTAAACGTAAAGTATGTACCCTGAAAAGTCAATATGATATACTTTTTGTCAAATCTTTCAAATTATTTTGCCTCAACCTCTATATACTCTGTGAAATTGGTTGACAACAAACCGTTTTATCTATTTATTTAATACAAATGAAATATAACTTTTAGCTGTCTACATTTTTTTTTCAACAAAACTTTTATTATGCCAAATTTCATACTCCTACGTGAGTCCTACGTCAGTGTTATCATAAAAGAGATTCAAAGTGCTCCAGAGACCTTAATCTTAGATATAAGATTAGTTGAAAATATTTAAGTATAAATTAACAATATTATACAACTAAACTTAATATAAGACTACAGTACCGAACATTCCGTAACAGCTTTTGAAGAAGTCTGGTGCGAGGGCGCTTGCTAATCCTAGAAGCCCTTGCGGCACCTCGGTAGAAAGAAACAAACCCAAAACAGCAAGTAGCATGCGAGTCGTACGATCTGTACGACTTGATCTTCTTGTACATGCTTCTTCTGCTAAGCATTGTTTCTCGGACTAGAACAAAAAACAAAGCCATTAGATATGAGCAACATTGAAAAAGTCTACAATTTAAACATTCTCGACTATACCTTTTGCACTTGTGACAGATTTTATATGTGAAGTAATGTCATTTTTAAGCATTAAACTCTACAATTTAATTATACTACATGAGAATATCACCGACAACCACAAACAATTGTAACTAATACGATACTATTAGAATTATTAATAAGAATCTTAGAATACTAACTCTGTTTGAGATTTGACTGTACTTTTCTTTCATATTTATTTCATTACAAATAATAGTAATCATATTTTTCTTTTTGTTGCCGTTGTATAAAACCTTATAAACGTATTTATGATGATGCTTCAACAGAACATACATCTTATCTACAAGTAAAACACGTCTTTTCTTGGATTTATTATATATAAGAGCATTTTTAGGTGCCTTAATAATACTAGGTTTCAAGAGCTCTCCGTGTGAAATACGAGTACGTATTAATGTTCATTTACAGAATACACAGCCAAACTATTCATTGCTATGTCTAAAAATATATTCATTATTTGGCGTATAAAGGTTTCAAATTTGTACATCTTTTATTATATTTAGGGTTTACTTTGTTATCGATATATATATATATATTAAGTTTTTATCTGGCTATCTGTCTAGCTTATTCTAATCGAATCATCCTACTAGACACTACTAAACAGCTTTCATAAAACTTGAAGCAGTGATATCCAATATTGTGAATCAATGTATAGGATACTTTTATCCTATAAAATAAAAGGGCTCCATGAAGGTAGAGAAAAATAATAAATTTTTTGTAGTAAATAACTTCTGGACGAATTTTGATGCAACGACCTTTATTCCCTATACAGTTGATATTCGAAATATGGAAGTACATAAATCATATTAGTAATTATTTGTAATAATCAGGTATTCATTAGTTGATAACTTAGGTGGGCGCTTCGCAAACCGTTAGTCACTCACTACTGTAAAACATTGTAATTATGAAAATGTGACCCAATTTCGAACTGTATATATAATTGATGTTTGTATATATAAAAATGGATGTTGGTATATATGAAATAGCTAAATTTCGACATTATTAAACTGATTACTATAAAAATTGGCAAATATGTATATATATTTTCATGGAAGTGTTTTGTATGTCCGTCCTAAACTCGATAATAAAGGTACTTTTATTTCGTTAATAGGTTTAGCATTATGGCCACAATCACACCTGATGTTAAGTGATGATGTGGCCTAAGATGGTAGACACGCTAAACATAGTTGAGAGACTGGCTCTCAAGTGCACCTATAGGTATTTTACAGAAGATTTCCAACTTGAGGGTGGTAGCTAGCCAGGAGCACATTAAAAAGAGCCCTACCACCATGCTATGGTATCATTGCGGTGTTTTCCTTCACCGAAAGCTCAAGCTCATTGCATATGGATTCGAACTCACGTCCCTTGACGCGGCGTACAGAATATCAACTGAGCTATCATTACTTCCACTGATGGAAAGAGCAAGAAATCGTTTACTGCGCTAGCTAGTTTTATAATAAAATTACCTAAAATAGTGAATGAGTGAGTACACCTAACACCTGCTGCTTTCGGAGCAATACAAGTGCACTGGAGAATCGTCTGTCTTTTTGTGATTCAATCTTCTAAAACATTTTCTTGATAGTTGTAATATGGTAATAGTGCTTTTAGTAATTGGATCATAACTTTATTATGGGCATGATTTATGTCTGTCAATAATATCATCAATTCGTATAATTTTGGAAACTATCTTTCAATTTTCTGAGCCTTTTTAAATACCTTTCTTAAAGTACTTATAACATTTTTCCATTTAATAGCTATCTTATATAATTTTGAAGGTTGGCGTTGTGTGAGTATATAATTAATATGGAAACAACTACAAATTCCACTTGAATATAAATTCGATTATTGCATCGTAATTCGTAACTAATAATATATGTTAGACGCAACCTTTATGAATAGCCAAAGTGTTTTAATAACTAGACTAATTTGGAGAAAGCTGTCGTTAATTAATTTGTTAACAGATTTACGTAGTAAAGGAATAATTTGTTGAATCCATACATAATTTTTAAACCTTATTAATAGGTAGTGACAGTATATATTAAAAAGGCAAAAAAACGTTATTGTATCTTTATTATGTTTTAGATAATTATATACTTATATTGTAATATATCTTTAGTCTGTGGTGCGCAAAAAGTATTAATTTACTTTTGAATAAATTTTATTCAAGTTTATTGTGCAAACATCTCTATGCAATTTACTTTTTAAGGTATAAAATTTAAAATACACATTTGAAATCTGTAAGTTTGTTATTGACTCACAATTTACTCAATTTTTTTTTGTTCGAACTTTTCACCAAGGAAAGCCTTTTGTTCTAAGTGCAACTACGATTTCACATGGAGTACACATATCCGATGCTTTTTCTTACTAGCTTTCTCTCTTTGACTTCGTGCAAAGATGAGGTATTTGCATTATCGTATATTTCGACTTAATACCCAGCCCCGTTAAACTTTATATAGACAAAGGATTTCTTTGTATTGTTCTGTCACATGAGTAATGAGATTGTGATAGGATGAGATGATAAGATTTTTTGATAGTGTGGCCTCATTACCATTCCTAATTTGCACTGTCCGCATTAGCTGGCTGCTCATCCTCACAGTGTAAAACCTTACTGAATCGGGACAACTCCAAGTCACTGCAGAAACTTTTTGTGACCTTCATAATGATAATAACAGACCAACGATGAAAAAACTTTTTAATAATGTTACCTAACTTCTATATTATTTTACGTGCTGATTGCGAAAATAATGAGAAAACAATCTGTTCTAGTATGAATAAATCCCTAGCCAATTGCTCGCTCTTTGTTGTTTGATAAGTCTTAAACTCCACTTCTTGCACAAACAACTTGATTTTTTTCCTAAAAACAAAATGCAACACATCTGAGAAAAACTTTACATAGAAAAGTACTAGAAATACAAAAATATCAGCATCTAAAATATTCATATTGTAGTAAATTAATATTACCGTAAGTAAAAGTTGTATTCAAATAAAAAAAACAACAATTTTTTTTTTCTTTTTGTGTGAATCTCTCTACTTTAAAATATATACATAATCAATCTCATAGTGCGAGAGATCTGAGAATTAAAAAACATCGGTTTCAGCAACGAAAAATAAATACGATTCATGTGAATTGGTATAAAAAGTGGTCACATCATTTTTTGTAGACCGGTCTTAATCACTCACGCAGCACGGTTTTCCCCGAGGCTTATGACACAGGGCTGGTCATAAGTGAATTGAAATACTATTTATAAGGTCAGCAACATGGTCGTAATGTTTCCAGTATTACTGCTGTCCATAAGCGAAGATGATCATTTTTCACAGATAGGCCATCGTATTTTTGCTGCCTTTATTATGCAAATCCATAACTCCCCCGAGTTAGGAACACAAGTTAAACTTTTGTAGTAACTAACTTCCTAACGGATTTTGATGCAATTTTCTTTATTCGGTAAATTACAATATAATTTTAAACATACACTACGTTTCATCTATATTTTGTATGTATTAGACTGCTAACAATTGCGTATTAAAAATAGGATTTTTGAGCAACCTCTCGAACTTCCTGGTGGTGTACATAGTAGTAGGGATTCGAATGTTGATGTTGATTTGAATCTCATCCCATGAGATTTTTTATCTTGTCTTTAATAATCGTTACTCTATGTTAATTTTTCGATGGTTATATTGTGATAAGTAAATAACCTGTAACTCGTGAACGAAGTCGCGGGACACACCTACAAAGTATTTGCACTACACTAGACGGTAAATACTTTACAATTGAAAATTACAGCGAGAACTGAAACATCTCTAAAATTACTTAGTAGAAGTTAAAAATCAGAGCCTATTTTATAACAATAATTTCAGTTATAGAAACTGGGCCAGATAAAATGGTTCTGTGATATTCAATTTGAGACTATTGATTTGGAATACGTATGTCATAAAATATTTTCATGATACTTAAAATATATACTGATTTTATACAGTATATCGGCATATATAAAACGTAGATCTAGAATCTTGGAGAATCAAGCGATAAAATATATTGTAGTTATTAAAATTGTGCATAGGCTTGTGCAAGTTGCAGCTTGTAGTACCTAAGACTATGGGAGTTAATACAGCCCTAATTAGTTTCCTAAAATTAGTTACAGTAATGCATATATAACCTACTGTTATAATAATTATAGCTATAATTCAATACGGAAGGATTTCAACATGACAATATAAACGGTTTTCTATATTAACAATTCGAGAAACAAGAGAAGAGAGGTATAGAACAGCAAAATATTGAATTTCTTATAACTATAGCGAAAGTTTAATTGGTTTCATTATTAATAATATTTACTTTGCGTTCTTTAATTAGAATTGAATCCTTAAATGTTTTTAAAAATGTATTTTATATATATATCTTTATATTAAATAATGAAATCTTATTTGTATGAAACAAACAAATATTCTTCTTAAATACCTTTCTTTCCACGTTTGGAATAATAACTGTTTCATAATATTATTTTATATCTAAATTATTACATATACATAAATACGTCTGTAATTATACGTTTTAGAAAAAAAATATGTTATAGCAATATTCGTGTAGTGTCGTCACGTACGTTTTACATTACATATTCATAGAATGAGCATTTCCCTTACCTCATTTGGTCCAACTGTAGACCTCTTCAGAAGTTTCTGCCTTCTCCTTTCAGTTGTAGTTAACTTCGATATCAAACACGTACTTAATACCGACAAAGCTATACTTGGAACTAGTTTTAATATAACACTATATATCCACATTATTGCTGTAACTAATTCCACATTTTTAGACATTTCTAAAACGTAAACGGTCCGATTCTTTGGCAGTGCTAAATCTTCAGCGAATTCGGAGTTATTTTGAGGAGTCACTTCACTGGGCATTATATTCATTGCGAAGTATATAGGAAGGCATAAGAATGGACAAATCACATATGCACTAACGATAGCTATAGTTGTGTTTTTCTTACTGCACCACGTTCTATTTCTTTGAGGAAACGCTATTGCGACGTATCGCCATACAGCTAAAGTGACAGCGAGCCAAATTGATATTGTATGAAAAGTTTGGCTAAAAATAGAATGAAAATAGACAAAAACGGCCCAAGCGTATGTATTTTTATTGATCTGGGGACCGATTTTTATATTCATGTGTAAGACAAACGGTATATATTCCAGCATGACAAGTAAGTCGGCGACGGCGAGTCCCGTGAGAATGGAGTTGGTGGAACTGGACATTTCCCGGCGGCTGAGCACTGCTATGTTTATAGAGTTGGTCGCGGACCCGACAATACATATTGCTAGAGCTATGTAACCATGGACACGGCTGTATGCTTTGTTGAAGTTCGTTGCACCAGGCACGCAGTACGCATCCGTCGCGTTCGCCATACCCGCGGTGCAATATCACTCCTCTGGCGGACATCGGAACAGTAGTGCCAGTAGCCGCACCCCGTTCGACTTTGACGGACCACGTGTCGTCATCCCGGTCTGTAAAAGAAACGAGGTCGTCAGTATGTAGCGTGTTCGTCGAAACGACAATGAAGGTTATCATCAATTACTATTGTCCAAACTAATTATGATTGATGGAAGAGTTGGGGACGCGTCCGCTATTACATGAACCAAATCAACAATGACCGTTTCGTGGGTTAACGAACGAATGGTGAATATTACTCAATACTAGCGAAGTATTCAGGAGCGTGTTAAATTTATGGAGATCTTTCACTGGTTTCGAACGAAGTTCTCATGTATTCGTAAAATATTTTAAACATTGCCGTTGTTGATAGATGAAGAATGTAACAAGTCAAAATGTTTACATTATAATATAATCTAATATACAATATAACGTTACTGTTTGTTGTATAATAATAAACAAAATTCAATACAAACAGTATAAATGTGTAATATTATTTAAACCTTTCCTATTATACTCAAAACAATATTAGCTCTATATGTTGACATATTCAAGTTTTAAGGTATTGTTTTTATGTATATAGTAGCTGGATTATTTTGAATGCTATATTCATCATAATCATTTTTATCGATTTTGACTATAGTAACTAATACTATTATTCAAATATAAATTTAAATCTTAGATATCTAGCTCTAATGTGTGGCTAATGTAGGCTTTTTTCGACAATCTTTTAGTAGGTAGGTACTGAGGGTGCGATGACAAAAAAACTTACAGCTAATATCAAATTATAATATTATTAACAGAATTAAATGAGAATAATTTATCTGTAAATGTGACTTCGACAACAGAACCAAGGTCAGCAATGCGACGTTGTTACCACATTTTATATCTGATATACGTAATACAGGAGCTGATAAAATTCTCTTTTATTTTAATTAAATGTTAAATTGCAGGCATAGTTAAACGCTCATCATTTTGCTGTAATATATCACTAAAAACACTAAAAGGACTCTTATTTCTCAGTATTGAATTCACAGCGCTTTCACTTTATTTTTAATATAGCGAACTTGTATTTATCAATTAAAAATCAAAGTAGGAGATTTATATAAACGACAAAAACAAGACAGTATATATATGCTTCATTGATAATTATTAGTCGTTCGTTCGTAACGTTGTTATTTATAAATTTGGTACATATATAACTTACGGAAAGAAAATAAGTAGGTAAATAGCCTATACACATTCTTAGTGTTGAGATGGCTTTGTACAGGTTCAATACATCGAGCATCATTATTTCTAAACTTTCTTCCTACAACATCTAGTAATATGTAACTACAGGCACTTAGTAAGTTAGGACCACGGACTTCTCTGTGTAACAGCAAAGTTGAGAAACTAATTATTCCTATGTAGTAAATGGACTGTAACTATATATATATATTACGGGAGGTTTAATTAAATAAGTTTTATCTTGAATATTTATGTAACACAAAAAGTAGTAATTACATAATAAAACTAATAAGGTGAATCATCTTTTAAGTTAATGGTTTTTGTTTATTTTTTTTATCGTATCCTAAAATTTATCGTATATAAGACGTTTAAAATATATTCAATGTATCCTTTTATCGTAATTTGAGCTCACAAGATTCTTTCCACTTCTTTCATTTCCAAACTTAAGTGTCTATATTTTTATTTTATTCCCTCTATTCTATTTCTTTTCTTAACCTATTTCCAGAGCATAAGTAATTACCAATACCAACATTTAATAATAATTAATATATTTTTCATAGACATAATATGTTATTAAAATTCATGTGATTTGAGTATCCAAAATACTATTAGTATATTCGACGCGGTTATATTACGGCGTAGTGAAATTATTTAAGTTACCTTAAAATTCAACGGAGATGTTAAAACAACCCGAAATTATGTTCAATGATTATCCGATATTTAACTAAAAATCATTTCACGTTTGTGTAATAATCAAACAAATTACATGAAGCATAATACCAATACGGTTACATAATCCAGGTAATAAATATAAGTTTCCAAATGAAAAAAAAAACACCAATAATGTTTCCTAAAAAAATGTGTTCCATTTCTAAAATTCAAAACAGTCTTGAAACAATATGCTCAAATTATGACTTGAAATAAAATAAATAATGACTTGTTATATGTTAAGTAATATCATCACATTAACAGAATAATTTTTTTTACAAACTTAGCAGAATTATGTATCACTTACTGCCTTTAAAATATGAATAAAAATGTATATTAATGTTGATAATACGCTTAAGAATTTTAAGAAGCAAGCACGTGGTTCTGTTAGGTGTGTTCCCGCCGTTGCACTTGAGAGCCAGTCCCTCCAAAGGTTCTTAGCGTGTCTGCCAACTTGGTCCGTATCGTCACTTAAGGTCAGGTGAGATTACGGCTATAACGCTAAGCCGAATCTATAAAAAAAAGTGACATGCTGGCTCGTTTGCCCCAAATACCATTTAAAAAAAAAACGTGGTTACATAAGAATTTCTAGCAGAAATCATTGTATATTGGACGCCCCATACCACAAAGCAGGTGTAAGGCAGTGCTCTGTTCTCAACACGTCAAGATCAAGCAATTTTTTGCTCTTAAACTGCTTCTACCACAACGAATTTGCATGTATACGATAATATGAGTATAAAAAACACTTCAAATAATTTATACAAAACAATTTTATTAAGAAAGCGTGAAAGAAGACTGTTTTAAAAAAAATTACGCGGACGTTCCAATTTTTAGATGCTAGGTGTTTACGATAACTCCCGAAATAAATTACGTATTGAGTTACCTATTTCATATAACTAGCCTGGTACCCGCAGTTTAATAATAAAATGGTTTTTTGCAAGCCGCATTTTTTAATTTATCACATTTTACGTTTACAACCTATAAGTATTGTCAATTTAAAAAAAAGACAAAGATAAGGACAAAGTAAGGGTTCCGAAGCTATACAGCCGAGTCGAACGTTATTTCATAATAAAGAGGTTAGTGCGTCAACATGATAAAGATTCTGGGTAAAACTAACTACGGAGTTTGTGTGGTAAGCAATAAATCATACTTGCTTAAAAGTATAGAATAATTAATAAAATAAATAAACGGTAGGGCTTGTATTTTTTTTCTTAAAAATTAATTAAATCAGACGTGTACAAGTTATTATGAATTATTTTCGCAAAATAAATGCTTGATAGAGAAATACGTATATATCAAAGTAAACTGCTGAACCAAGCTACGGATTTTTACTGTTTTTAAAAAACATCGATAAGTACACATTTAATGCACATAATTTGTCGCTTTTTCTAAATAAGTATGACAGAATATATTTAAAAGTTCATTTAAAATACTCTTAAAGTGGCTCATAGGAATGACTCATGGGAATTAGCTTAATTCATAGGACATTGCAACTTTGCACGTGCATTTCATTTGTATTTGTGTGCAAAAATATATACTTACTTTCTAAATATTTTTATGGTTCAAAATATTATGTTTTCAATGTATTTTTATTTAAGCATTATAATTTCGTAATATTTCTCCATTTACATTTTAGTATCCATATATTGAATTACTAGTTGATTATAAACGTAAACTGTTGTTTCCATTTTTTTCAAGTTCACGAATTTATTTAAAGATTTTCTTATCCTTTCACTACAATATAAACGATAATCATGTACGTTACACTTATAATTTCTTTTAATCTTATAATAGTATAAAACCAAACCCTATATATTCATTTCATTACAAAATTTGTTGATTCTATACGAAACACAAATAATTATTTTATAGTAAAAGTAGCCAAATCAAAATATGAACTATCAAATCAACTGCAAACTCGAATAAATTAAGAATCAGCAGATCTATATAAAAATATAATTCTTATGACCTTTATTCACAGACCGTTTTACTTTTTACTAAAATTTCTTAAAATTCCTATTTACTATTCCAATATATTTATCTGCATTGCTGTCTGTATTAATCTTTTTAAATTCTTCTTATAATATTTATCATACTATTTTTTGTAAAAAAATAGATAATTGCGCTAATGCACCTCTTAATATTAAGAGCACAATATTTGATAATATATTTTTTAGTATTCCGATTTGTTGTTTTTGGAATACAGCAACACTGTCTAGTATTAGTGAAAAGTAAAAGTGAAATGAATTCATGGAAACCGAGAACAAATTATAGAAGTAGTAGGCATGTTAAAAATCGGTACTTTTAAATGACTAGTTTTTTATACTTAAGGTCACTTTATACTTAATCTCACCTGATGTTATGTGTCGATGTGGCCCAAGATAGTGGACACGCTAGGCCTAGTGGGACTAGCTCGCAAGTACAACTGACCGAATTATAGGTATCTAGCGGCAGATTTTCAACTTGGGGGTAGCAGCTAGCCAGGCAGGTTTTAGAAAAACCCTACTACCATGCAAAACGTTGCCAACATCCAAAATATCAGTAATTTTTTAAATAACAACACAAGGCGGGGTAGTATCAGCTGCCCTTCCGGAACATGACGAAACTTTGACACACTAATTTGAGGTATAAATAATTGGTGCAGATGTGTTTTGGACGTAAAGAAGCGAAACATCGATTAATAATTTATTTCTTCTTTTAAGATCATGACATTTTGAAGACAGTAATATCAAATTTATTAATATAGGTGAAGTGAGGTATATTTCAAATTTTAGGTATTTTTTAAATAACAAATAAACTTGAACCATTTTTTTTTATTACTCTTATAGACTATTTTATAGATCATAACTTTTCACCATACGTAGTTAAATAAAAAAATATATGAAAGCGTACAAAAAAAAAAAAAATTTTGTCCGAAAATCAACAAAATGTTGAATAACCATACAGAATGTTCATATGTGTATATTCATTGTATAACAACTACATAAAACTGTAATTGAGCCAACTATATACATATTATATCTTTAAGAAAATTATAATAGACACTACATAATATAATGCTGTTCTTAATGTTTGTTTTTTTATTTTTGATTAAAGTGCTTAAAGTAATCATTTAAAAGCATAAAGTCAATGAAGCTAAGACGAACAAAAATAAATTGTAGGTATTATCTTTCATATTACTTTTAAAACAAGTATACGTACGTTTAGTGAACTTTAAATTATTTTAGCACCAACTCCCGTATAAGCACAAAAGAGCGAATTGAAAACTTGCTCCTCCTTCAAAGGAAAATAGATAAGAATTTAAATTAAATTAATTAAAAGACTTTAATATATGTACATATGTGTAAGATATGTTTTTTTTATAATCGCAACATCTGGACAAGTATTTTTTACGACTCTATATCTTAATTTCTACATCAACTTCAGAAGTCAGAATTACAATAAAATCTTAAAGCGATAATAGCGCAGTCAGTAGTGTTTATGGATGTCGCGTCAAGGGACGTAGGTTGACCTTGAGCTTTCGATGAAGGAAAACATCGTCATGAAACTATAACATAGTGGTAGGGCTTTTTCTAATGCCCGCCTGGCTAGCTGAAGTTGAAAATCTGCCGCCAAATACCTATAGGTGTGTGCTGGCAGTTGCTCTTGTGAGCTAGGTCCTCCACTAGGCTTAGCGTATACATCATCATCAGGCATCTTGAGCCACATAAAATCATGTGAGATTGCAGGCACAAAGCTAAACCTTCATTAACTATACAAAAATAGTTTTGGGTTGTATTCACTCGAATACAATTTAATATATTATTTCTTATGTTACGTAATATTTATATCATATTTCTCCGGCTTCCATTGCCATTAAAAGAAAAATAAAACAGTTATTGAAAATGTCGACGAAAGTAAAATCTTATAACAATGAAATAACAACGTTTTTTTATTTCCAAAACAAGTAGTATCAATCTAAATTTTTTAATGTGCAATTTTAATGATTTCTTTATTTTTCAGCCCTGCGAGGAAACCTTATATAGAGTTTCATATATTAATTAAACTAAAGGCTTATTTATAACACATGATTGACATAATAATTAAAAAACAGTGTTTATACATTTTTGCATTTATAAGAATCTGAGTAAGGTTTATTTCATAATATTTATTAGTATTTCATAATCATTATTATAAATTTAAATAATCCTTACATTATCCGTACCTACTATCCATAATTTCATTACATCATGCTTAATATTAATATTCCGAAATACTATTAACAGTGGCACGTTAACGACGCAAACTGCTAAAATGTTACCCATACTATAATCGCCATATGCGCTTTAAGACGTTTTCACTTCAAAACATTCCTTCCTGCCTCTAAGCCTGAATATGAAATATATGATCGCTTTGATTTTATGGACCAGCATTAATAAGGGCCAGGCGATATGAAGTACATCCTCTTTCATTAATAACGTGGTTACAAATCTAGCCTTTTTCTTAAAGTTGACCAAGTTTTTAGCGACTTTCTCCTATACTATTTAGTATGTAGTCTTGACTCGGACATTGCTCAATTTATTTTATGACTCGACTGTCTTAATACCTGTGAGGCTCTATGGATGTTATTCAATTTAGTACTTTTATTGCTTATTGAATTAAGTTACGAATTTAATATTAAAGAAGGATATAGAAATAACATAACACTATACACGTGTATGCGCGACCACGATTAGGTGATTTTCATAATCTGTAATTATTATGAAACAATCTCACAAATTACTAATGCATAAAGAAATACAAGTAACTGTATACGAAATTTGATTTACTTAAGGACATTAAGAGTTAATAAAAGGTTGTATTAAGTATGCCTTATTATATTATATACATTGCCCTTATATAGATATTACAAATAAATCTGTAATATTTATACAAATAAAAAGTGTCTATTTGTAATGTCAAAATAACAGGATTTTACTGAATGCATATGAAAGCATATACAGAAGTTATATATAAAAAAAACATTCATTTTTGTCCATTTATCTATTAGTTCTAGCTAATCTTTGAAACGGCTAGACTGATTTTGACGCAACTTTCAGTGGCAGATAGCTGATGTTATATGTAGTAACTTAGGCTACATGAATTTTATGTGAAAGAGAATTATATCACACATTTTTAACTTAGTCACAGCTTTTCTACTATCAAGTTGTGACGTAAGACATAACAGCCACCAATTTATAGAAAGTATTAAAGTATTTGTATTACTTTGTTAATTCGCTTTCCTACGGTAAGCTAACACCATTGAGTTTAGGTCAGAAGCTACTCAAATGACGTAAGCTAGCGTTACGTACGAATGTTTATATACTACGTAAAAGGACGAAAGTAAGAAGACCGAATCTAGGTTTGGTAAGGGTGATAAACAGTATAGATGTATATCATCGTTATCAAACCAATATCTGGTATGTGTACATAGATGTACCGGAAAGTCATTACCGGTTTTTTTGAAAAAAAAACTACTTAATTTTCAAGAAGCTAAAAAAAATATTTATTCAAACTATTGACCATTTGATTTTATACATCCTGCCCATCTTTCTGGTAATTTATGGATGCCATCCTAAAAAAACTGTTTGTCCTCTGAGGAAAACCATTCATCGAACCATTTTGTAACTTCTTCGAAATTGGCGAAGTGCTGCTCTGCAAGGGCGTGTCCCATCGATGCGAAAAGTTGATAGTTGGACGAGGCAAGGTCTGGAGAGTACGGCGGGTGCAATAATATGTCCCATCCAAGTGCTTTCAACACTTGCTTGACCAGTTTTGCTTTATGAGACGGCGCGTTATCGTGTTGTAAAATCACTTTACCGTGTCTTCGAGCCCATTCTGGGCGTTTTTCGATCAATGCGTGGTTCAAATTGATTATTTGTTGTCGGTAGCGATCACTATTAACTGTTTCACCAATTTCAACAGTTCGTAATACACCACGCCACTCTGGTCCAACCAAATACAGAGCATTGTCTTGCGACCGAAACGATTTGGCCTTGGAGTCGATGGGCCGGCTTCGCCAGGTGATAACCATGATTTTTTGCGCTTAGGGTTTTCAAAGTAAATCTACTTTTCATCTCCCGTCACTATTCGATGCAGAAATTAATTCCGATCATATTTTTGAAGCAGCATTTCACAGACGATTTTTCGATTATCCATTTGCCTGTCATTCAATTGATGTGGCACCCATCTTCTCACTTTTTGGATTTTCTTCATTGCTCGTAATCGGTCGCTAATCGTTTCTTGAGCCACATTTAACGCTTCTGTCAATTGTTTTTGAGTTTGAGTTGGGTCTTTTCGGTCCACCAGAACGTTCTCTATCTTGCACATCGAAAACACCACTTTTGAATTTTTGAAACCACACCTCACAAGTTTTTAAGGTTAGAGCATGCTCACCGTAAGTTTCTACCAGCAAACGATGACTTTCAGCGGCTTTGTTCTTTTGATTAAAGAAGAAAAGTAATGCATGGCGCAAATGCAAGTTTTCAGGCACGAAACTTGACATTTTCATAGAGGTATAAATCTATGACGGTGTTACTTTTACAAAATATAACATGTACAACTTTGAAGCTACATGTCAGTAGAATAAAATACATATGTGTCAAATCATACCATTGCATACTTAAGCCTAGCGACATCCGTTAGAAAAACCGGTAATGACTTTCCGGTACACCGGTATGAGCATGGCTCATTTTTAGGGACTCTATTTCACTACACCTCATATTATCAAAAAAGAAAATTTGCTTATTAAACTGGTTACAATAAACAGAATTTCAATAAATGACACGATGTATATTGATTTGACCAAGCAGATATTATAATTGGAGTCTTCATAAGTATGTAGGGTCGTTAAATATTTAATAGAATTTTTCAAAATGAAACAGGGTTATAATAACTGTACCCGCAACTTCATTGCACGTGGATTAGAAATAAAACTAGTCTAAGTTTATAAAATCAGCTATCTGCCAATAAAAGTCCTCTCAAAATCGATCTAAATATTTCGAAACTTAACCGAAATAGACACGACAACAATTTTAAAAATGGTTTTTTTGTTATAAGTACCGTATATACTTTTATATATGCAATTAGTAAAAAACTAACATCACCGTAATAACGACACCAATTTAACTCAAAAATAGTCAACACAGTAACGCTGAATCTGGAAAATTCGTATAGGACATAACTGTCTCGAAGTCTGCGCCGCGTAGTCTGGTATCTCGATAACATATACAATATACATACACGGTTTAGTTTTTCTCAGTATCACTCGGATTACCTCGGGCGACCACCCTCGTTACTGGACTACCAAGTAGCATTGCATTTCAAGGTCACGCTATTACATCCTTCTCGTTTTTTATACCTCGGTTCCCAACTGTTATAGCGTGATACTAATTAACCTATAAGCTTGCTCAGTAATTGGGCTGTCAAAAGAAAAAATATTTTATAAATCGATATGGTACTTCCTGAGATTAGCACATTCAAAAAAACAAACTCTTCAATTTTTTTTAAATTTCTATAGATTTTAGAGACGTTTAATTCTATAACATTTATTTACCGAGATACTAATTTGAAATAAATGTATTTGAGGAACCTGCATCAAATTATTTATATACCATAGGTAATATAACTAAAGGTAATACAGCCTCCCGTAACCTTAACTATGGGATACGGAAACCGCAAGTCCCTATACAGTAACATCTCTTTTTGGAACGAGATGGATTTGAAATTTGACAACAATCAATAAATGATTTAGATTATAATAATAATAGACCTTTATCAACGTGCATCCATGTATACTAGTTTAATTAAAAGATTGGTTCTGATAAGTGCGACCGTGATTTATTATTACAATTGATAATCTTAAGCACACTTCACCCGCAATCCTATATTCCACGCTCTTTATTAATAGTGAAACATACTTTCAACACTAACACAACAACTTCCGATATTGAATTCTTTTTATAAATGTTCTTCAAAAGTTTCACACGATCATACAAAAAAAATTGTTTACTATTTAATGCTTTTGTATTCGATGAAAATATTTATAATAACTGATTTACCTAATTCCATTCAATTATTATTTTTTGGAAATAAATTCACTGCTATAAATAACTGATGTATACAAATTCGTTTTAACAGCTTGTATTATTACTTGTAATATTGGAATTCGGTATCATAACTTTGTCCATCCAGTACATTCTTAACAATTTATTGTATGTTCGCAAAAACTTGGATAAGCTGGATTGTGCAAAAGACCGGCATGACTTAAATACTATAAATCACGACAAACTGGTCACCCATATTTAAGTCACAGAAAGATAAGTAAAAGATTTTTTGGTAATAGTGTTAGGTTTTATAACAAAGTCCTAGGGCTGAAATTGAATAAAGTTTTTGGAGTTTACTCCTAAAGAAACGATTTCATATATAGCACGTGGTATCAACATTTATGAGAAGTAAGATTGAGCGTTATCAAAATTGTGTTACGTTCCATTGCGCAACGTACTTGGAACTACACTAATAACTTACACTAATATTATAAAACGGAAAAGTTTGATGGTTTGAACGCGCTAATCTTAGAAACTACCTGTCGGATTTCAATTTTTTTTTTATATTTGAAAGAGTAATGATTGAGAAAGGCTTTAGGCAATTTAACATCAAGCTAACACTAATAGGAGCAAAGAAGTATTGATAAAAGTGTTAAAATCGGCGAAAAATATTGTTTCGGAATATTATTCTAGCGTACGCTAGCTATATTATTAAAATTAAATTAATATAATATATGAGAGAAATATTCCGCTTAAAAAGTTCTAAAAATATGTCCACAATAGTATATATTTATTAAAGCTGTATTTGTTGAAAATTTCGTAAACTTCAAACGAAAATAACTATAAACAACGTTCATAAATTAACTCCCAGACTCTGAAAAACCATTTGTGGATTATAAAAGTAATTGTCATATCTGGATTTCGAAACCATAACACTTCGGCGCTGCGTTAGCTGTGAGGCAACTGCCTAAGCCCCTAGACCTACCGCTTAGCCACCTTGATATTCACCACCACACCACATGGCTGGTTCACTTACATTAACTATTTTATATTTTAGTTTTTTTATTAATAATACTTAATTTCAGAAGGTCTTTTATAGACATGTTTATATTAATCTTATTATATTAAAATAATATCTTAATTATCTTGATAATTTAATTTCATTTTATACTCTTCAATTTCAGAGATCGCACTGTTCACTACTTATAAGAGTTTTGTACACTCTATGGTCTAACTATATGGTCTATGATCTTAGTGTATACATTGATCGACTTGAGTTCGAGCCTCCGTAACAATCTTAAGGTTTTCGTATAAAGATTTTTTTATTTATATTTATAAAAACAACTATACGGTTTACATTATAATATTTAAAAAATATAGGTACATGTAAAATTTTGGTTTCAGCAAAACGAACGTGATAATCGTCTTAAGCAATTAGTTTTGTCTTAAACTTCTTTTTTATACTATTCAATATATTTCCACCCGGAACGGAGCCTGAGGGGGTGTTAATTAAAAAAAAAACAAATTTGCAGACTTAGCTAAAATATTAGTTTTGGCTTGCAGATTTTAAGAAATTCCATCCAAAAAAAGTAGTGCGGGGGCATTAAAATTAAAAAAAATTGCTTCTACAGGTTTGAAATTTGGCGAAAAGTCAAATCATTTGTAATGTATAATTATATGTTTAGAGGTGTGCAAAGAAGATTAAATAAATAATATGTTCAGGGTTTTCCAGAAGGTTACGATAACCTCGCATCGGGGGAAAGACTCTGCCTGGCTAATGCCAAAAAAAAAAATCAGCGTTCTACACACAGTAGTACTCGAGTACGAATAATTTGTAGTAGCAGTACTACATAGTTTTAAAATTTATCTCCTACTAGCCGTGTGCGCGACTCCGTTCGTGTGAAACTAAAATTTTATTTAATAATTTTCATAAATAAGTTTTATACAGCCTATTTTACTCAGGGTCGCTAATGTAGCATTCTAGTGATGAAAGAATATTTGAAATCGGTACATTAGTTCTTGAGTTTGTTCGTTACAAACAAAAATACAAATCTTATCTTTTCATAATATTAGTATAGATAATAAATCTCAATTATAATTGATTGAAATATTTTACAAATTCGGTCCATTGCAGTTTAAAATTACGTATAGAATTGCACTCTTATACTATTTATGAAAATACATACATAGAATAAAAATGAACAGTGTATTAGTGAACATGTATATAAAGGTTTGTGATACAAACAGTTACCCTTAGCATAATAATATCGTGCCACGATGTTGAAAAATTGTTCCTATAAGTACACGACTTATACCTAATTAAAATTCATGGGAACGAAGTCGTAGTCACAGCTATATTATATATGCGAAAGTAACTCTGTCTATATGTACGTTATCTGATGAATTTTGCTATAGAGGTAGAAGATACCTTGAAGAAGAACAAAGGCTACTTTCTTCATGAAAATAAAACTTGGCTATGTTATATATATATAGCGGAAGACTGTTTCTAAGGGACACAAATAATTTTTCAGATCTATATATTAAACGCCTGTGCTGGCAAAAGCTAAGTGATACGTAAATATAATCTGTACAAAAAATATTGTTCCTTAGGATATCTAAAACAAGTCCGCGGTAGCATATCCCTATCACATAAGTCAAAATAAGGTATTGTGTAAAGAAAAATATTTAAAATTAAAATGTGATATATGGGCATTATTAGTAGGCATGGCATATTAATCCTTGTAAAAATGAAAGTTACTAAAGTAAATAACTTAGGTATAGGTTAGGAAATGACTGCGAAAAAAAAACAACACTCAACTCAGATTATCTTCTAGGGTAGGTTGTCAAGTAAGTTGATAATGTAAGATGATGCGCTTTTAACATTGGGGCAGTAGGCTACTTAAAGTAGTAATTCTATACAGATGGAGGCACGGGCATGTTAATTGATCAACTGATCATCATGAAATTTTGCATATACATTGCCAGTGATACAGAAAAGGACACTGGTCACTTTTTATTAAGAAAAGAAGTACTTAAATTATTTTAAGTTCCATGCGAACGAAGTCGTGGGCAGAGCTAGTAGTATAAATACATGCTTTCATTTACCTTCTTTTTACATAATCTACACAATAATAGTTTTAAAGAGTAAACGCCACTCGTGCGTCAGAGCTGACACAAACACTTTTTTTATTTGATTTGATTCTACTTTCAATGTTTGGACTCGTATATTCTTGTCGACCGTTGTAATTTTAGTATGTAATCACAATAACAGCCTGTATAAGATTCTTAATAATGCAAGACGATAAGAACTTCATACTTCTAATATTTGATTTTCGTCTGCGATATTTTCTATCATAGACGGTTGTAGGAAAACATCGTGGGAAAAACTAAAAACGTTACCAAATAAACCCAATCCAATGGCCTAAACCACCACTTTAATTATTTAATCATGGCAAACCACTAAACTTATCGAGATGGTACTATAAGCATTCGATGCGGAGTTTTTCGCCGATGGGTATAGGCTACTCAGTTTTTGGATTTTATTGTCCTTTTGTCATTTTTCTTCCGATTTACTTTTGTATGCCTTGTATAGCGAGTGAGTGACTAGGCTATTATATAATAACAATATTAATAAAAGCGATAAAGAAAACAGAAAGCAAGGTACATAGTCTGTTATCTGACGCTTACGCATATTTGTGTTTGTTCGACCTTAAGATTTCAATATTGCTCTTGTTGGATATAAATAACTACAGACTGCAGTGACTACTCAACATCAGGTGAAGACTGTACTCGTTTTTTTAAACAACAATGATATTTACTATTTGTACACACTAATTAAAAAAAAAGTACAGTTGAATATAAACACATTATGATAAAACCATACCATGTTGTAAATTATTTTCTAATACCCTCTTGAATAACTACCACCCTCAAGATGGAAATCTGTTGATAAACACTTATTTACGTATGTTCCGCCATTAGCGCTCGAGAGCTTGTTATCCACTCCCCAACCCGTCATCGAAATGGCTTTAGCAGCCAAAGATAAGGAGCTCGAATACGAGCATATTTACCGGTTCCTAAAAGGACACCCGGAGCTCTATAGGGCTTACAGGGAGTTGCACCCGGTGCAACCCCATATAAGAAAACCAACACGCAATATAAACGCATCGGACAGTTCGATGCGCGCCATGGTAGGGCCCACGAAATCGACCGTGGCAGTCGAGCCTTCTGCTCCTGCCACGATTCCGGTTAGGCCCTCTACCCGAAAGCCATCATCATCCACTAGGGGTGATTTTGAAAAGATGTCGTCTTACGCGCTACGACCATTCCCAGCCCCCGAGCAAACACGTACGCGCTGGAAGCACCGAACGGCGCCGCGTGCTCGATCGCGCTAAATAATATGTTCTCGCCGCTGTCACCGGAAGACGGCAATGATCGCCATCCTTGCGTAAGGCCGGTCTCGCGTGCATCGTGCGCGAGCCGAATCAGCATGGAGGGCGATCGACTCAGCTCCGAAGAGAGCACACTAACCGAAAACGACTTCGAGGTCGTTCAATCTCGCGCTAGACGCACAAAGCGCAAACGCACAAACGCACAAAGCGCCCTGACTCTGACTCGCGTGCTGGAAAGCGCTACGTCATCCCTGATGGTGAGGGCAGTCGTGCGGTCACCCCCGCACCCTCCATCTCCGCGTTCCAATCTCCCCAAGACTCAGACACTGACTCCAGTAAGGTATAGTCTAGGGTATATAGGGTATATACCCTATAGGGTAGCCCTGACATGGTTCCCAAACGTTGCAGCTTCTCTGCAGTTTCTATCAATCAAATTCTAAATAAAAACTGAGTTTTTTTTAAAAGTATTTACGTAGTCTATAGTTAGATGGATAAAATCAAGCCCCGCGGTTTGACTTTATCCTTTTATAATGCATTTAACTTTGGTAACCAACGCGACCTGATGGCTAAGTACCTTCAAGACCACCAGGTGGATGTGTTTCTTATCCAAGAAACATTTCTAAAACCTAGTACGCGCGATCCGAGAATCGCAAACTACTCTATAGTCAGAAATGATCGTACATATACCAGCGGTGGAGGTACGATGATATACTATAAAAAATCTCTCTATTGCACTCCAATAGATCCTCCTAAACTCGATAACATCGAAGTCTCGATTTGTAGGATAGGGATGTCAGGACATCCCTCGATTTACATAGTCTCCGCTTATTTAAGCCTGAGTAAACGCCTCACTAAAGATGATCTTGCTACTCTTTTTTCGCTAGGTAACTCAGTCAATATCGCCGGCGACCTTAACAGTGGTCACGAAATGTATAATAGTTCATACACTTCTCGAAATGGTACTATTCTTGCAGAGCTTGAGAGTGAGCTTTCCTTCGATGTAGTAGCTCCCTCTGAGCTAACTCATTACGCTATTCAAAGCAACACTCGCCCGTCCGTACTAGATGTAGCCCTCTTCAAGGGAATCGCACTTCCTGTTCGCGACATAAGAGTTGTGAGCGATCTTCTCTCGGACCATCGTCCGGTCATTCTCCAGTTAGGTGAGCCCGATGATTCCGGCCCCTCTTCCACCCAGGTGGCTGATTACGCGAGGCTACGCAGGTATCTTATCGATAACCCTTCGTCACCAAGTCTAGATAAGGTCCCGAACGTAGTAGAGTCCTCTGTGGGTGCTGACCTTACGATCGATTCCCTGGTTGAACACCTGCAATCTGCCGTGAGGGTGACCTCGAAAGAGGTGAAAGCGGCGAATGATGGCCGCTTTATACTCCCTCCCGACGTGCGGGCTTTGATCACGGAAAAGAATGCGGCGATGCGTGCGCATGACTCTTATCAGTCTGAGGAAAATCGCTCCCGTCTTCGAGCCCTCCAGAGATAGGTGAAAGCTCGCATGGCCGAAATCCGTAGCAGCAGGTGGGATGCTTTCTTAGGAGAGCTTCAACCGACTCACCTTGCCTACTGGAAGGTCATTACGGCCTTGAAGGCTAATAATCACACTCCGATGCCCCCTCTAAGCAGAGGCCCCGGGATACCTCCTGCTTTTGACTGCGACGAAAAGGCGGAATGTCTCGCTGACTCGTTAGAAGCGCAGTGTTCCCTGAATCATGGCTCAGACCCTACTCATATGAGCATGGTCGAGTCCTCAGTGAAATCATTTCTGTTATCTCCTCCTGCGGCTCCGCTGGATCCCGTCTCAACGGCCGAAGTCCGGGCGGTGATCAAAAGCCTCAAGCTAAGGAAATCTCCAGGTCCAGACGGCATCAGGAATGAAGTCCTCAAACGTCTTCCTGACCATCTGATTGCTCTTCTGGTCTGCATCTTCAATGCGGCCATGTCACATTGTCATTTTCCAGCAGTATGGAAAAGGGCACATGTCATAGATATTCACAAGCCAGGGAAAGAGTCAAATTCTCCTGATAGTTACAGACCTATCAGTCTCCTAAACCCTTTAGGTAAAATCTATGAGAGACTCCTTCTGAGTCGTCTCGAGTCCGCTGTAACCAGCAAAAAGATCTTCCCTGATGCGCAGTTCGGCTTTAGAGCCAGACACTCATGCACGGACCAAGTACTCCGCCTCACGGAGCACGTCCTTTGTAAATTCAATATCCCTGGTTTTCAAAAATCTCCATATCGCACCCTTGCAATTTTTTTTGATGTAGCCAAAGCATTCGATAAGATTTGGCACTCGGGGCTTATATATAAGCTCAATCAAGCAGAAATTTCGGACAATATAGTCCGGATACTATTCAATTATCTCTCGGAGCGCTCCTTCTGCTATCAAGTAGAAGGAGTACTCTCATCTCCGCGCCCGATAAGAGCGGGAGTTCCCCAAGGTTCTATCCTGGCGCCTCTGCTTTTTAACCTGTTCATCAGCGATATCCCCTCCCTCGAAAAAGGAATCCAGTTCGGATTGTACGCTGATGATACAGTCATATTCGGTAGTCTTAGTAACCACGTCAAAGTCATCAGTTATGTCCAAAGAGTTGTAGTCACTTTCGGCGACTGGTGTAGTAAATGGTGTATCGCACTCTACCCGGAAAAGAGTTCCGCCGCTATGTTCGATCCTATTCGTAAAAGTAGAATTCCTCCGTACGCTCCTCTCAAACTCTATTCTAGAGATATTCCTTGGGCCTCAATGGTCAGGTGTCGATTTAGACTCGAAACTAATTTTTCAGTTCCCATATCAAGAGGGTGAAAAGAAAAGCTACTACAGCCTTAGTCCACCTTCGCCCTCTTTATAACTCTAAAAGTAAAATGTCGCTGAGCTGTAAGCTCACTTTATACAAGACATGTATCCGTCCGATTCTGACATACGGCTGTCCAGCTTTTGCACGCGCCTCGAAACTCACTCTCAGGCCTCTGCAAGTATTGCAGAACAAATACCTGCGTGCGATTACCGGGGCCCCCTGGTACGTACGAGATGTTGATCTGCACAATAACCTCGTAATGCCCTCTATTACGGCATACATTCGTGACCTCACCAAGACTCACTTCGAGAGAGCGGAGGCACATCCGAATCCTCTAGTAGTGAATTCTGTAAAATACGATCCGAACCCGAATGATAGCGGATACAAACGCCGCCCTCGTCACATCGATCCGCCGGATAAATTCACGCGACATACCGCGTCTTTTCCGTCTGTGTCTATCGCGCCTAGAATCGCGCATACGCGCGCGCTAGACCGCGAAACCGTCATCCTCGCCGCCGAGGGCGGGCGGTTAACTTCACTCCCGCACACCCGCCGCGGCCTCCCTCTGCGGACGCTCAAGCCTAGGTCGATCCTTCGGAATGGAGCCCTCGAGCTAACCCGCTCGCGAGATACAGTGACACTTCACACTCATTGAACCCACATCATTACACTGCATGTCACATTCGTGCACACTCACACAGTACGTACACGGTTCTGTAAGGGATCGCCCGTGGCCCTGAATGAGGTTCGGCCTTAAGTTTCTTTTATTTATTATAAGTAATACGTCGTGTTCATATGCCTTCTTCTCTGTTTCCTTTTGTTAGGCACGCTCGTCACCAACCACTAAGTAGGGAGGACGCACAGTACAATCCTGCCTCGCCTGCCATGGCACAGTACAAACCAAATTTAGTTTCCAGATCCCGAAGGGGTTCAGTTAGTACATTTAGCTTTCTCGATTTTTATTAATAGCTAGTACCGCGTTCGATTTTCTACTCCGCGATTCGGCAACAACCCAAGCCGAGGTTCGGTCACTAGTGACACCCTTGCGCGAGTTGCCCTGCGGGTTCGAGCGCCCTCCGGGCTCGCCCCTCTAGTTCAGGTGAAGCTGTAAAAGCCCCGCAGGCTAACAGTGTAGGTCCCTACAAAAAAAAAAGCTTGAAAGCAAGGTTCCCTATTAAGCGTAGCGTGTTAATATCTTAGGCCACATCTTTACTTAACATTAGTTGAGACGCTACTCAGACACTAAATTTATTTAAAGAAGAAAAAAGTGAAAGTGACATGAGACACTGTTTTATTAGTTATTGTAATCCCGACTGCTTATATGATGTATAGGAATGATAACCTCCGACAAGGGATATCCGTTGCCGGGTTAACTGCCGTACAACATCTAACACAAAATATGTTTATATATAATCTATAGATATCTATAATATAATATACCACATTATATTGGTAAAAGCTACAAGACAAGTGATTCATCTATGATAAATTTTCTTTTAGTAACCTCGGACGAATGATCGTATATTGAATAGATGTATTGTAATCTTAATTAGACGTAGTAATCTTTTAATAATTCTGAAAATATAGAATAAATAGGCACATTTGAAATATGAGCGAATTCTCATCTATTTTGTATTCAAAGTAAACATAAACCCGTTTGATTACATCACTAGTAATCTAATTCGAATATTCTACAGTATCTTTGATCAGACATAATTGTGTCGCTATACATATATATATAAATTGTTAATAAGGCCGAAAGGGTGTCGTAGAAATTGGGTCAAAGTGCTTTCCCGAATTTACAAGAATATTTTTAATATATTTGCGACAGATCGTCTGCTTAAATTCCTTACAAAAATACTTAACATTGAGTACAGAGTTTTAGGTATTTATCGGTAGATAAAACAGAATTGGAAATTAGTATTAAAATCTCGAGCTGAAACAAAACGTAATTATTTTCTGTATTGTATTTTTGTGTTCTAATTGTCTATGTTTAAAGCCTTGTCGCTAAGTGCTAGATATTATGCGATTACTAGCAAATCTCGTGCGATGATATTGTTACGAACTTTATAGTCAGGGTTTAAATAGACAGCAATAACGAATACCTTTAATTCTGCCATTACAAATAGTTGGTGTTTTAATTCGAATAACGTTATCGAGAATAGAAAATACTGGTGTTTAAATACTTATCGGAATAAAATTTAATAATTAGTTATGAATTCATAAATTCTATCTCTGAATGAAAGTGGTTCATAGATTTCTAACAAAATAGTAAATATTTAATAGAGTATTCAACAAAATGGCATATGATAAATATGCCCGACCGAATTACGAATAATAATAATAAATCATTTGTTTATCTCGTACGAATGATGGATAGGTGTAATAATAGTCGTGACCGCTCATAAATAGGTAATCTCTTGTTGGTCGCCATTGTATTTTACTATGTTAGCCATATTGTAAAGTGTTACCACTTTGCGGTCGTATTAAGATTAAAAAGAAAAATATACAAAAATGACGAAAGTTTTCCATTACGTAATTTACGAGAAGCTCTTATACGCAAAACTTTCAAGAGCCCATTCTAGAAGACGGATTGTAGCCATAAAATAAATAAAGAATTATATAGGTACTTTTAAATATTTATACATTATAAATTATGACAGAAAATTGTTAAACAAGGATACTTATAACTTTGTTTGTTTTATAGTTAAGGTTAAGCGTTATGGCCATAATCTCACAGTAGAATATTAGGGATAAATTGAGGAGCAATAATGAACACAGTCCGAGTCTGCGACACAACTGATTTATTAGTTTACCCACATATAATATTACCTACGGATGCCACACTCACCTAATCTTAAGTGATGATACGGCCCAAGTTGGTAGACACGCCAAACCTGTGGAGGAACTGGCTCTAAAGTGTAGCTACCGGAATACACCTATTGGTATTTGGCGGCAGGTTTTCAACTTGAGGGTGGTTGCTAGCCAGGCAGGTATTAGAAAAAGCCCTACCACCACGCTATGGTTTCCTCACGATGTTTTCCTTCACCGAAAACTCAAGCTCATTGTAGGTAATTGGATTCGAACTCACGTCCCTTGACACGAAGTCGTACACACTACCACTGAGCTATCATTGCTTCAAAGTCAGCATACAAAAGTAAAAAACCAAATTAAATATACCCTGGTAAAAATTTTATATGGCTCCTCGCATTCAAAACATAAATTCGCCATAAAATAAAACGAATCAACGTTTATTTTATCTCACAAATCGCCGGTTTTTTTTATAATGAACAATCTACGCGTTGAATTTCGTGTTTATACATTGTAAATTCAGCGTTTGGTTAGTGATGATGCGTCATCTGAATAAATTGTCGATTGAAAATGTGAATAAAATGAAATTCGAATAAAAGATTTTAAATTGGGCAGTATATATTTCCACATGAACATCACACACATGCCTAAATTACTAATAATTAAAGTCTACATCTTATATAGTAAAATGTTTATCAGTCGAAAACAAGCAAAAAATAAAGTACAAATATGCCATAATCGTTATCATCTTAAAGTCTGCTAGTTTGAAATTGCGACACAAACACGAATACTATGGTTATAATTAAAAAGTATCTATATCGATTTTAAAATAATTAAGTTATCTAGAGAGTATGCATGACCAAAACCCTTCAAAAACCCTGAAAACCCGATTGAAATATATAACATTCAAGCGATAATACTGAGCATTCAGTGAAGGGAGACATCTCGATGAATCATAGCATGGTGGTAGGGCTTTTTCTAATGCCTACCTTGCTGCCTATAACCCTCAAGTTGAAAATCTGCTGCCAAATACCTATACATATATACAATTCTATTAAACACCGACTCATTCATTACGCCATTTTTAAAACTACCTAACCTATTGACACGAAATTTGTCATGCATATTCCATTCAAAGCGTAAACTATTAAAAACGGGTTTTACGGTCATTCATGGTTGAAGGTAAAAACGTGAACGAAGTTGATGCCACCACTTTTTTATGAATATTGATAGTGTAGTTGCTATTTTCATTCATAGTGCCTTTCTAAGTTTTCCTTTGACTGCAATCTTATATGGGTAAAACATGTAACTTCCCACTTTACAAATGGCAAAATTGCCTACATACGAAGATACCGTAATAAAAAATAACTGGAAAATATTTTTATATTTTGCAGAAAGTACTCACATAAAATATTAAGTATGGTTACCTCATTTCAGGGCTCACCTATCTGTAATTAGTGGTCGTATTCTTCACCAAGTAATCACAGTCATTTGTAAGCGGAATATAATAGAAGAAATAAATGTTTTAATTTTTTTGTAGAAATAGTTTGGTTGCAATACGTTAATTCTTGTCAGTTGCATAAGTCTTTAATTATAAAAGGAAACAATTATAATTACATTATAGACAATTAATATTTTCCTTTACCAGAAAGCACAAAATGCCACCATGGCTGCAAAAAAGATATAAAGTGTTTATTGAGAAGGTGCTGTAGCCGATAGTATAGTAAAACCTTGGATTGGTTTAAAGCTAGTAATTTTCACCTTAAAATCTGATCGAAAATAACCTACGCTATAAGACACGTGAAATAGTGCAAATACTGAAAACATCAAAATCCACCATCCATGTGAATTTTGTGAAACTCGTTCCCCACATTTTAAGGGATAAAAGTCAGATCCATTTTTTACTCACTTTGGTATTAGTATTTTTACTTAGTACTTACTTTAAAATTGCAATGTGAACATACTATTTTTGAAGTAGTTAGTGACAGGAAATGAAAAATGGATTATTTATATTTACGTTACCCCAAAAAGTTTTTGACCCAAAAATGTAACAAGTTCTGAAGTGACGTAATTTTGAAATTAATTGAAAAGTGGAGAAAGGTTGTGGAACAAAAAGGCACATACATATATATCATTTTATAAATTTATACCAAAACATAAATGTGTTACGTTTTCATTTTATTTTGAAAACGGAACGAACTTTTCGGACAACCTAACAATGTGTGCCAATTCTCATTGTGTTAATTCAAACGATGTTGAAGTTTACCGATTTTATAAATACAGATATCCATTTTATATGTAAAGTTGTTTTTTTTATTCTTGAATAGACGCTGTTTCGCTGTCTTGTTAATTATGACCAAATGTTTTTTTCTTTGTTTTTTTTTTATTTCTTTGGATGTAAGAGAAGAGGAAGGCCGAAGAAGATATGGGTGGACTGTGTGAGAAATGATATGTGTATAAAAATAGTAAATACTGAGATGACAGGTAATAGAGTTGATTGAAAGAAGAAAACATATTGTGCCGACCCTACCTACGTGGGATAAAAGCTAAGAAGAAGAAGTTTCTTTTTCTTTGTAATTGTTAAAACAATATTTAAATTAATTACTTTGAAAATAGTCTGAACTATTTATAAAATAATAAAGAGGTATATAGATCGTACCTTATAAGTGTACTAGGCTTTATGTTATCGTAACATATTTTCAGTACAAATTTATTTTAATAAGTAGAAGAAGTAATAATCACAATTAAACTGTAAAACGTATTTTGTTATCTAAAAATCAATTTCAAACCTAATTCAATATTTTCCATATCTGTCTTTGTTGCATGTACCTACTTACCTACTTGTTTTCTATACGGGTCCAGAAGTTATGTGCTCAAAACAAGTGACGGGTTATACATCCCCTATAAACCAAATTTAGGCTAGCTTAGTCAGTTACTTGCACGAAATGCCACTCCATTTCGTATAAAGCTTGTGGGCGTAATTAAACATCCAAGCCTAACAGCCAGTTTTATTTTTATTTTTATAGACTATTCGCAAAATTAATTAAAAAATAAAGAACAAGCTTTTTAGAAAAAGGTAACATTAGAAGAAAAGCTTATTATTTATCTGTATTGCGTCAAATCATTTACCATATTATTATATCCCAAACTTGAACCTCTTTCTAGATAAAGTAATATGTCTCATATTATTAAAAATAGTTAATTCACTTAACTGAAGCTAAATAATATATAAATGTTTTTTTCGTCAAATACTATTATAATAGACGTCAGTAAAATAGGAAGTATCAACTCACCGAATATATAAATCAAAAAAAGGTCTCATTGTATTTCAGATATTCACAATAAACGTAATATTCTCAGCGGACAGTTGCGAATTTGACACTTATCGTACTGGAAAATCGGAAAATTCGAAGCGCGCACGTCCGACTCAAGCTACGACTGAGCTCGCACTGCTGCAAACTATGTCGACATTGTGAACCATATTATACGTACCTGGTGTCACAGCACTTCACTAATCATCACATCACATCACACGGGAGTATTTTTATTACTACTGCATTTCAGTGAGTTTTCCACTAACTAATGTCATACATATTTTCAGCTAGCCACAGCCCAAAAGATCAGGTTGATCAAAACAATAAATAAATACAAACCATTTTTATTTCGCTATATTTTGGCACGAAATGATAAACAGCATACGGTGTAGACGTTTTGTCGAGCCATTAACTATTTTTGTACGATGTCGATATTTCAAATTTGATATCGGAACTAATATATTTTTGTATTCAAAAATAATTCAGGGCTATAGCCTGTTTTTTTATTAGATCTAGATCATATTTTTGCTATATATTAATATGTGGCGTCTTCATCGCCACTGTTGTAAACTCCTTTCATATGCTGCTAATATAAATAGAAATGTAACATTCGAATTCGAATGATACGTGTTCGGATCGGATCAGAATGATACGTCCTGACACGCTTCATTGAATACTCGGACTCTTACCTCGACGGCTCATAGTAAAGCATGTAAACTAAATTATAAATAAATACGACAAAAATATTATCCATCATGATGGTTTAATCTACTAAGATGTACTTCTGCAAACTGGGCAATTGCACCATACATCGATCCCCAAAAATATGTAGTATTGGATTAATAGCGACTCTCAAATAATCAATGTAAATGGCTTAAATAATAATTACTATATTTAGCCCAAACGTAACTACATTAGCAAAGTGTGCGGGCGACTCACTTTGCACCTCATGCTTCATGATTAATTTAATAAGTGGGTTGTTTTTAATCCCTTTCCTCAATATATATGATTATATTATGTAAGAAAGATATGGTGTATTTAATAACATACTTAGACATGAAACAACCCTCATCCATAAGACACACTCGTTGAATACAAACGAGGATTTGGTTATTAGGGATTACTTGAGGGTTTGTATTTGAATAGGTCGCGAACATCTTATACTTGATTAAACATATTATTTTTATAATATTCTAGATTATTGCAGTCGGTTTTATAGACTTGGTCTTAGAATTATGAATGTCTATTTCCTTTCGTTTCTCGGCAATGTAAATAGTATACTACAATACTATTTATATAGCACCTAATTTTGGATTTCTTAGAAGTTTTTCAAAACTGCATACATTAGTGTCATTGTAATGGGATATTTCATACCCTCTTGGATTACTACTGTCCTAGGGTTCACATTTATCATCAAGAACCTATAGGTGTGTCCACTTGAAATCCAGTTTCTCCACTAGGCTTATGTCGTTACCATCTTGAGTTCCATCTTTCCATATAATTAGTTGAGCTTATGACCAAACGCTATAAAGAACAAAAAGTAGATATACTACCGCAAATCATTTTACATGGTTATGACATCGTTCTTCAGTTTTTTGTTATCTTAAGACTAACTTATAAATATTTGTTATAATGATGATGCTAAAAATATTTTTTCTAAACATACCATAATATTTCATTGTTTTAACAATATTGTTTGAAATCTTACTGATAACAATAAATGCATACACATATTATTTTTAAAAGATGTTGAGAATAGTATTTTATAAAAATATCATATTATATGTCAATTTAATCTTGTAAATAATATCCTACGACATAGCGATTTGTCAAGTAATATCTCGCGATCCCAATGGAATATAATATATTTACAAGTAATTTGAATTTATATATACTGGGGGTTCACTTGCATAAGTGAAATACTGAGTGACAATTATTTTTGTTTTTATAATTTTCAAATAGACAATTAATTTGGTTTATTTATTAAAGCTTATTATAATAATTAATTATTCCAAAACTGTTACATGTATATATATATATATATGTTACATGTATGTACATACTATAATATGTAAACTATAATATTATATTTTGTATTACTTAAAATCATATACATCGTTATTAGACACTTAAAATATAGATATATATAACAATAGAAACGCATAAAGGATTGCAAATAGGGATAAAAACTTAGAACTATGAAATAACACTGTTTTTTAGTTTCAAATATTCTTATTAAAATTTAGTATGACATTAAAATTGACTTCAGATTTAGAAGAAGAATTTTAATTCTTGAATATGTTAGAGGAATAAAAGTAATCGAATACCATAATTAAGAGGTTATTAAAGCTCAGCTTTATCAATTAAATTAAAAGTAAAATTTAATTTCTAAATAAATAAGAATTGTACACACTTTATCCTTCCGGTCACACTGTGCCTATTATTATTATCTCGAATTACAAATACAAAGTTAAAAAAATAGTGCGTCTATATCAATGTCATATATTTTTATTTATTTATTCATTACACGAATATATATTGTATACAAGTCGGACTTATGCCCGTGCCATCCTTTACCAATTGAATTATCTCACCAATAACTGGTTAAATTAAAGGCCAACAAAAAACAAAAAATATTACAAATTGAAAAATATGTCTAACGTATGTATGTATAACGTATAAATACGTAAGTGAATTTGTTTGATTGTTACGCTTTCACGCCTAATCCGCTAAATCGCTTATGCTGAATTTTGGTATAAAGATAGATGGGAACCTAGAGACAGTGATAGGCTACCATTACTCGTGAAAAAGTTATTGGAAGTGAAGTGAAGAGAGGGATAAACTTTGTATGAAACTTCTTATTGTGTTATTCTATTTGTTTGACAAAATCAATATTAACGCGAGCGAAGCCGTAAGTAAAAGCCAGTTGTATGTAAATCTTGCTTTTGAATGTAGACGATGTCTCCAAATTAAAAGTGTTAACGGAGGAATTATTTACTTTCTTTTTATCGAGCTAAGTAACAATGTATAAATCAAATAACGGCTAGACAACATTTAATGATAGTCCACTCTGAGTTATTTATACTAAAAGCACCCCAAATGTTTTATTTAATTATTCGACATTTTTTTTTATGATGTGTCATTAAAAAATACATATAACCCTAAATTTTCACCCTCCTACCCTCAAGCTCTCATTTCTTAATACCATCAAAGTATTCACTAGAAATAATTTATAAGAAAAAACAACTTTTGTCGACTTAGCTAGTCTAAGTATAAATGTATCATTTATCGCATAATTTTCAATTACTAGAGCGGTCAAACCTATCTGATTGGGACATGTAAAAACAAGATATCAATTCAAAGCGTCTTTCCAGACAGATTCTATACAGTCGAAGACGAAAACAATATTACTGTATTCTTTAAGTTCTGAAAGTTTATGTATTTAAAATTATAATAAGACTGATGAACAGTGGTTTTGTTACCCTTGTTATTGAAATGTTGTTTACAAAGTTTTGTGTCAATAACCCTAAGAGTCTGCTCTTCTTTTTGCAAATTTGATTATTATTATATATTAACTTGAAAAAATATGTTAGTGTTTTCTCTTTTTCTTAATTGACTTAGACAAAGCTAATAATAAAATATAACAGCCTTCAGAAAATTCTTTTAAGAGATTTTGTTTTATAATCATTTGGAAACTATATTAATGTAGAGTCAAAACGTATAATCTGCCTGATTGATGACGACTGTTCCTATCTTTTGAATGAATAAAAATACTACTAAATTACTATTAACGGAAAACATATCTGATTTAAATGTTTTTACCAGTTAAAAAATGTGTAATTTTATATCATATCAGCTCCATTTTTCATCAGTTTTATATATTGCTTTATACTATGACCTTCTAAATATATATATGACCTTTTAGCGTAATAGTCTTTATTTTGAATTGAAAATAGACTTCCATGACTATACAGTTATTGAAATAAGTGGTTAGTACATAGCATACGAGTACAAAAAAATTGAATTATGTTAAATCTGTTTCTATAATACATTTTTTGATCGGCCTTAATATATACCATCGCTAGATAGCGATAAAATAATGGGAATTAACTGCATGAAAAGTTCAACAAGTATATAAATTGCGAATAGGCAAGATGAGTTAGAATAATTTACTTACTCCAAGAATGTTTACTTCTTGCGAATTAATAAGAAGATAGAACAGACACCGAAATTAATTTATGATTTAGTAATGTATACATTTAACTATCACTTTTGTGAACTTCTATGAAATCTGCTATATATTATACATATATGGGGTATTAGTCAAACTACCTATTTAAGAAAAACCATTATGATTATTGACATTCATACAAAATTATATCTTCTTACGTTTCTCAATCTATTCTATATCGATACAAACGATCAAATAATTAGGTAATTGGTAATTAACTTACCCAAACAAATTCGAGAAGCAGATCCCAAATAGCTTTCTTCACGTAAAAGTAAAACAAACGAATTACTTTTACATATGGACAAGATTCAACAACACTGTTAAATTTAACATTAAGTGCATCTAATTAATTATGATCCTAAAAATTTCACTCTTATTATGCCCTATGTTTAATTGGATGATAATAACTTACAAGATTTCTCCACTAATATTAAATTAATTACATTGCACTTGTTATTGATACAATTATTACACTTGTATTACAATTTTTTAATAGTCATTTAAATTATATACCAATACATTTATAAATCTGATCCAAGATATATTTTTCCCCATAGAAACTTTGCAACTAACTTTCATAATCTAATAAGAGAAAACAATGAAATACCTGCACTTTTATTTTGTTGAAGGTTATTTAATAATCACTTCCAAATAAATCGGAACTAAATATTATTTTCATGTAAACTTCAGTAAACAATTATGCACTCTTAGGGTTTGAATTTAAAGATATCCATTGTTAAGTGATGCCTGCAATACAAAATAAGCACCGTTCCTAAAATTCCTATTTCTATTCTTAGTAGTTCGGACTGGTCAATGATGATTCAATTAGAAAAAAACTTCTATACATGCTATAGACATTTGATAGTAATCCTTTTGATGCTATTGTTTAATCGGTTACGATTATTATTCATTTTTTAATTTATTAGTGTTAATGACCTTTTAAAAAATACATGGTAGTTAAGTAGTTTCCATTTACGGAATAACGATTCGCAGTCCTTAGGTTTGAACATTTTTTTTGAAATTCCTATATTTCTACGAGTCTATATTACTGTCAACTAATAGCAAAGGAAAATCATAATAGCCGAAACGTGAACTTTAGGGGAATATTCGTGTATTTTCATTGTATGTTTTCCAAATACATACAGTACTTACAATTTCTCGACGTTTCAATTTGCTAACATATTTACTGTGTATGTACATACTTTTGTAACATTTCAAGCACGTGTTAAATTTCACAAATATTCACCCATTTACAGGTAGCTACAGATTCTATTAATTTATAAGAACCAAGGAAAACCGATATCGGAGAACCCGTATGACAGCGATTTTCAGAATAGGTTTCAATTTACATAATGGATACGATAATTATTAGTTCAATGGTAATGGTAACTGCGTAGGTGCCAATATTTCGCGGCACAAAATTCGAAAATTGGTGTATAAAATAACATCATGAAAAGCTACAATTACGTATAGTGAATAAGTGAATAGATTATACAAACGCATTTTATCGACGTTCTACGTAAATATTAGGACCTTAAATATGAAATTGGCGTTTTGTCGAACTGGCTACTTTGGCGTTTGATTAAGAATTTCATATTCAAATTTGTTTCAAATTAGCCTTGTTATTTTGTTTCGAATTTAGCGAAGTTGAAGCGATGATGGCTCAGTAGATTGTATATACGAATGTGAGTTAGAATCCTTTACAATGAGCCCCCTAAAACCTAACTGGCTAACCTTGAAGTTGAAAATCTGCCGCTAAATACCTATAGGTGTGTTCTGACAGTTAAAGTTGAGTGCCAGTTTCTTCACTAGGCTTAGCGTGTCCACCTTATTGGGCCACATCGTCACATAATATCAGGTAAAACTGTAGCCATTACGCTAAACCTATACAATTTAAAAAAATATTAATTTGCTTATACCATTTGATTTTTCTGTGACTTCGTTTAAAGTCGAATACGAGTTTCACCATGTAATCAGAAACAGTTCGAAGGATTAATGATGTATATGGGAAAGCTATTGTAAAAAAAGTACGGTACGTTTTGGTTGTGGAAATGTTGGCCTACGGAATAAACCTGGTGGGAATGCGTAGACCCTAGTTGACAATGAAGATTTAGAGGTGATCATAGAATCGCGACCATCCCATCGCTAATCATGTCAGAGCAAGCGATAGGCTACGGTGTGTGTAAAACAGTTTTAATTTGCCTGAATCAAATTGGAAAGGTGAAAAAACTCGATAGATGGGTACCGCATGTATTGACCGCACACTAACAAACACGCATTGAGTGCTGCGTTGCATTACTCAACCGTCACAACAACGAGATAATTGAAATCGTATCGTTACTTGTGACAAAAAATGGATTCTTTACGACGATCGGAAACGTCCATCACTGTGGTTGAACCCAGAAGTACCAATCAAGTCCTAACCCAAACGAAAGTTGACTCACTAAAATACACTGGTGAGTGTTTAATAGACCAGTGGTAGTATCCTACAATTAAGATCTGGCCAGACGATTACGACAGATTTGTATTGTCAATAATTGCAAACTATGATGGAAAAGCTAGCCGTTTAACAACCGAGACTAGTCAATCTACCTAGCCCACTGCTGTTTCAGGACAACGCTAGACCACATACGTCACGAAAGAGATAACTAAATTAGAAGAATTGCGATTGAAACGTTTCCAATATCAATCATATACCCATGCTACAACAAATTACCGCTTCTTCTGAATTTAGACAATTTTTTGCAAGTAAAAAAAATCAAATCTGTTGAGACATTCCAAATCGCCTACAAAGATTTTATTGATTCTCCCACCATTTTTCAGCAATGGAATCAACTACTTATAAAATTGCAAAAGTGCATAGATCATAATGGTACATATTTAGATTTAATAATAATATATAGCAAAGCGATGATAGCTTAGCTAGTAGCGTGTATGGACTCCGCGTTGATGGATCTGAGTTTGAATCCCTGAAATAAGCTTGAGCTTTCGGTGAAGAAAAACATCGTGATGAAACCATGCGTGGTGATAAAGCTTTTTCTAATGCACCCTGGCATTACCTATGTACCTACCACCCTCAAGTTGGAAATCTGCCACCAAATACCTATAGGTGTATTCCGGCACTTGCACTTGAGAGAGAGTCTCTCCACAAGGATTAGCTTGTCTACCATCTTGGGCCACATCGTCATTTATCATAAGATAAAATTGTGGCTATAACGCTAAATATTTTTTTGTTTTACTTTTTCCATATAAAACGCTAATTTCATATCATCATCGTCATCATCATGGACAGCTTTTGTCAAACCACTGCAGGGTATAAGCGTCCTCCCTTTTAAGCCATTCTTTCCAGTTGTGTGCCAGTCTTACCCAGGCTTTTCTCCCAACATTAGTAATATCGTTGACCCGTCTTGCCATCGATCTACCTACGCTCCTCTTGCCCTCTCTCGGCCTCCACTCAGTCAGAGAACTACTCTACTTGCCATCACCACATCTGGCCAAGTTACCTGCCCAACGCAAATTGAGTTGAGCAATACGAACACCGATATCCTGCACTTTAGTGTTTTCTCGGATATCTATATTCTTCACTCTAGCATTCAAGATGATGCTTAACATAACACATTCCATGGATCACTAATTCCGTTCCACTAATTTTATATGTAAGGACCTAATATTAGGGCCCAAACTTTAAAAAATCAGGGTATGAAAGTATAAGTATGTAAGGAAAATATATTATCAATGAATTAAATGAGTACTTGTGTAGATTGAACACGTTCAATATACATCGATGATGTTGGGCGGTTTTTCGATTACAAGTTTTGGCAGTAACTAATGTGTCACATCTACCTCCAAGTATGCTTACATAAGATCAATCAAAATCCATGGAATAATTTTCAGGTAACAATATATTACATAGAATGGCAATATTTTCATTCTTTTTTAGGTCGCGATTTAATCTGAATTGTCTAATCAGAATCGGAACGTGATCTGACCCTGAAAACGTTACCCTAGAAACATATCACTTCATCTAGCAACACATATCGCGGTACCTGTTGCACGGTTACTTTTAATCAATAATTGTAACAAAGGCAGTCTGGTACGATATCTTAGATATTCTGAACTATTCTGTGGAAATCTATCACTATTTCTATGGCTCTTTGTAGAATGTTAATATTTTATGTTGTTATAAAAACTCTTAAAGCTATTTTATTTCCAATACCGTAAAAATTGTTTCTTTTTAATAAGCATAACCACACTTCTTTGTGATAAATATTTGTTTAGCTTATCTTAAAAATAAATATATAATCTTTCTAAGCATATACGGAAGATAATAATGAATAATCTTTTCTACGTAAGCGATACATGCCGCTCAGCAACATGTGAGTTTTATGTCTAAAATAAAATTTTAAATGCATTCACGAGGAAAAATAATTACGTCTTAACAAAAGCTGTACTTGGAAAGAAATGATAATGAAAAATCATTTCTTATAATTTAAAATGTACTTTACTATGTATATATATTTTATATGTACGTGTACGTAGGTATATTCGATTTATATATATTTATGGTTTTAGAATCTATTCACATTGAAAAAATCTAACTTCCTTTAAATGAATAAAAAACAGTACTATAGGTACAATCACTGTGTCCTAGTAGAGATGATAACTGAAAGAATAAATTCATGCATATTTAAGTATTTTTCTATATATAAACACAAACTAATGTTGTAAATCAATTATTAAGGCTTCGTTTAAATAATTATTAGGTTTAAATAGTTATGTTACCATTTTACTATATTATTTTTTTACTAGTAAGAGAAATTTGTGTTCCAGAATATTTTACTTCATAATTTCTTAAAAATAAATCGTACCTCGATTTAGTAATACGTATATTAAAAAGGTTTTTTAAACTAATTCTTCCTTGAGCGTGATAAGGACTGAATTTTAGTGCAACCTTCGAATACTTAGCTGAAGAGAAAATAGAATTAAGGCACAAATGAAGAGAGATAGAAGATTGCGATTGTACATACAATGCAAGTTAATAGTACTTTTAGTTGTACTTAGTTGCACGCGATTATTTACCTTTATTAAACATCCTCAAATATAATACTTGTATTTCATTTTGACATATTTATCAGATAATAAACTTCTTTATAAAATATATATAACAAGCGATCGAAGTGATATTAGCGTTAATTATACCTTTGTAGTCTGATCTGATGAAGTTGGTTCCATACTTACAGCATAACATCCTGTATAACATAACATAATAACATAGCATAGTTCAGTGGCTGTCTGAACAACGCATATCAGTAGCAGTCATGTCAACACACTGCAGCGTTGTGACCCGTCCCAAGCGCTCGAAGAAAGGTCTGAATAAGCTATAACAGGCGAGGTCTAACGACATTTCAAGTTATGCTGTGGACGTTGATCTGTGTAAAATCCTCATTTTAGTGTAAATTGACACGAGCCAATCAAATTAAAATAAGTGTTTGAAAATAGCATAAAAATAATCTTGATGAAATTATTAAATATTTTTAAAACTATAATTTTTGTAACCTTTTTTAACACAGCTATCTTCCTATTGATGGTAGTGTGATATTAAGTAGCTTCAAGCCTTCCTCAATGATTGCTCCGTCAAAAACAAAAATAATTTATGAATACAAAAAACTTTTCCACTTTATAGTTTGTAACGTTATCTATTGCATGCTGTATTTGACGGTGTCGGTGATTCATGCTATAACAAAAATATCTAATCAATCACAGTTGTTAAGTGTTTAGTTATGCTAGGAGAATGATGCTCCCAAAAATATATTAATGACGTTAACATGCTGCAACGAATGCATTTATTATAATGTAACTTGAAGGATAATGTACAATAGCAGTGATATATAAAATTTATTAAGTAATAAAAGCTATTGAAAGCACTGTAACTACATAGTAGCAGAGTAAACTAGAAGATTTATTACTAAAGCTAAAAGAAAAAGAGACTCAGCAGAGCAGAATGCTAAATCAAATAACTATTTTTCTGCACTTCGACACTCAGTTACTTTAATTGTATAAAGAAACAATGCAACGTAGCAGTCGGCAAGATGTATTTATGTAAGTATGTAACATTGTATGTTACCTAGAAAGCTACTATAAAGTGTTTATAAAAATATATTGCATAATTTTCCGATCAAGGTGTAAAAATGTTACATGCTCTATGCGAGTCTCATTTCAGTTTAGTGAAACTAAATTTGTGATTAGGCCGATCGCATGGTGTTAGGTTATATAAAAGTTTGTGACTTAACCTATTTTATCATAAGATGATAGCTCAGGTATCTTATATAGGATATATCTATACTTCAAAATGGTGCTTGTACAGCCAAATAAATATTAAGTACTTAAAACGACAATACAGCACCATAAAAAAGCTTGTGCTGGCTTCATAAAGATTTTTATAGTTAAGGTTTAGCTTAATGGCAACAATATCACCTGATGTTAAGTAGTAATGTGGCCCAAGATGGTGGACACGCTAAACCTAATGGAGGGCCTGGCTCTTAAGTGCAACTGCCGGAATACACCTATTGATATTTTGCAGTAGATTTTCAACTTGAAGGTGGTAGCTAGCCAGGTGGGCATTAGAAAAAGCGCTACTACCATGCAAACATTATTAAAATTGATTTTTTCTTCATTAAGTCTGCAAAGTTGTTACACTTTATAAATTTTTAGATGTGATCAATAATTCAAAGTCACAATAAACTTTAGCTACATAGTATCGAATAATTTCATTAGTCTAACAACATAATCAGAGATATCTATTATTCCATTTCACTGAAATTCCCAAATGATGTTTTATAAAAAAACGAAAGTAAATTTTAATTTAAAACATGCAGCTCTGTTTTGAGTTTGTTGGCAGACCAGATTAAGTGTTACCAGTCTATTGTCACTTTGGCACGTAAAATAAACACCGCGCCGTCCACAACTATAAATGATAAAGTTTAAATGGATTTTTAAAGTTAGCAGTTTAAATACCTACTTATAAGGTTTTTGAAAAATGAAGTTGTAAAGCATGGAGTAATTGTAGAATATTTTTTCATTCTTAAATTTTTATCTAACGTACATTTAACATCAGTAGTCATATCACGCGCAACTATCGCATTTTATACTTACTTTAAAAAAAGATAGGTGTCCAATGGACACTCGTTTAGAACAGAGTTCCTTTCGGTATATCTTTTTTTAATTTTTTATTAAGTAATGATTACATAAAAAAATAAAAAGTCAGTTTAAAGTATTTAAATGTGAAAATTATACATATTTTTGCATATTCTTAAAATTGACGACAAGCTCTATCGATTAAAAAAGTTTTAGTTTCCTAGGTGATCGGGAAGTGCCTCAAAAATCTCTGCAAAAAAATGTCGAGGCGATGATAGTTCAGTTGGTAATTAGTACAGAATCCGCGTCCAGGGAAGTGGGTGCGAATTCACCTACAATGAGCTTGAGCTTTCGGTGAAGGAAAACATCGTGATGAAACCATAGCATGATGGTAGGGCTTTTTCTGCTACCCGCCTGGCTAACTGCCACCCTCATCTTATCATTTATAAAAATTTTGGTTTACTTATTGCTGTTAGGTACAGATTTTTGTTTTTCCAGTATGAATGATGAGTGTTCAGACACAATCGTGTTTCGTTTAAGTTATATATCTAACAATACACACACAAACACACACACACACACACACATAGGCAATATTATTATACACAATATGTAAAACGAAGCTTTCAGCCGTTTGTGAGATTTTCCGAGTAACACAGTAAAGTGATAAGCATTGATCCCAATAATGAGTACGGTATAATTTAAAACATCGGTGGTTGTTCACTGCACGGTTGGCGTAGTGGTTAAAACAGTTACCTCGCAACAACCGCCCCGCTGAAGTACCTATGGTTCAAGCCTCGTACAGGACAATTATATGTGTGATTTATAAATAATTGTAAAAACTTAGATTTTTACTTCGTGTCCATTAGTCCTTCACACTTGACATTGGCGAAATTGTCTGCGTGGGTAGATGCCACAATAAAAAATGTGACTGTTTCAAATATCGGTAATCCACTAATTATCGTCATCGTAGACCAGCATAGTCTACAAACCTCTCAGCAACTGTGTATGTACACAAAAAAGACTCTCTATAGCGGTTTCATCACCAGGAGCATGGTTGTCTTAGCTCAGTCATGGACGGTCCCCTACAATACTACAAGTTTGTTAGATAAACATTTAATCCGGAACGTAACATGCACGAACTTGTCACTATAGCAGGTATTAAAATTAAAGTACGTTGGTCGCGATATAATCGAACAGAATTGTCATTTTCTACTACCTCACAATTATCGCATATACCTACTGTTAAACTAAAAGTACTGGAATTTGTTTTTCCACTTTGATTTGCTTCACTAGGTAACTTACAAACGTATTGGTGATAATAAGAAAATCGGATTTTTCTACTAAGAATATTGTAGAACTGTGAACAAATACTGAGAACTTAAAACAATTTGTCAGTGTAAAAAATATTATTTCTAACAAAGTATTTGTTTTACATTTGTGTATTAATGCCAAATGTATTTCGTTAAAACTTAAAGTGCTATTATCAATCTCATAGATTTATTATAAATTAAAAATACAGTCTTCTTTTTTATAGCGAACTTTAATAGACATTCATTATATCAGTATAGAGCGGTGAAAATAAAAGAAAAAGTACAAAGTGGAAACATTATACTTTTTAACATTTGATCAACTTATGATATAGTTATCACTTAAGAAAATATTTTACCGAGAACACACAAGATGAAAAAACAATGTTGAAACTTCTTTTAGTCCACAGTATTTTCTTTCAAGCAATATTTATTAACTCTCGTGCTTAATAGCTAATATTGTGACTTAAAAATTCTAGCAACATGGCGGTAAATACATTAAAAATAGAATATGTAAAATCCAGTGGCTAATTTTTTACCAGAAAAAATGTACCTTTAAGTGTAATTATTTAAAAGTATTCATGGAAACCACTCGCAATACATATAACATAATTACGAGGATTATGAAAGTCGTAGAATCGTATATATCTAATGTGAAAATTATACATACGGAGTTACATTGTGTCATCTGTTTCTTCCCTGTAATTATATCAACCTTTATGTGCTTCTTAGTTGGAAAGGCGTGTTGGAGCATCTGCCACTGTCTTGTTCACTTATGGTGCGGAATCCATAGATCCATCAGTTTTTTTAACTATTAAGGTCTGTGGATACATGTCGTTAAAGCCTAAACTTCACACTATATTGTAATCTTCAAATATGACTCTAGTACGAACGTAGTTGCCATGTTAAAAGCGGCTATTTAGCTTATGTGATAACTTAAAATTCATGTGTCTAGTTGTTACTTTTAATAATCCAATTAAATGGGAAATATACATAGGGTGAAATAATTTTTTTTAATTGAATTAAAAACTTTCACATAATTATTGTAAATTATTAAAGAGCAAGTAGACCTATTATAGTTTAATTTAGGAAAAGGTAAAGGTTAAAATATAAACACTAATAACATGATGTCGCAGACGTTAACGGCCTTTTGGCCTATTTATTCTTACTCAAAAAAGGTTTTATGCGAGGGCCTAAGTATACATTGTGGGTGCCGGACGGAAAGAATAATTAAACCGCCCTAATGAAAGCCGACAATCTCGACGCATGCAACGTAATAGTATTCCAAGTCACGAATGTTAGAAATTAAATAATTTGACTCGTAAAATAAATCAATGTCTGTGGTGTTTTTTTATTAATAATTGTAATCATAATTATAACTAAATCTGTTTATTAATAAGGACTTTTGTATTGTAACATACAACCATGACAGCAATACACCTGAAGGTGAATAATACACTGCAATCCAATACCCACATAAGTGTCGACGAAATCTGTCCATTTGCCATTGTCATGCAGATCTGAAAGCCTTTTGTTATCGAGATGTACATTGGCTGATCCAAAAATATTAGAAACTAAACGAGAATCATTATGACCCATCGCTACCACTCGCTTTATTACTGGATATAGTATATCAACGAATACTGATATGACACATGCCTATGCGCTATACTATACCGAAAGCATAGTACTAGAATTGATAGTTATTAAGTCAGAATGTCTTGTACTACCCTGCCTTTTTCAAGAAGTTTGAAAATTATGTTGTATAGAGCAATAATATAGAAGAAGGAACAACAACACCGGTACAGCAAATTTCTCCATCGAAATTATACAATATAAATACGATGAGCATCATACCTATATGTAACATCTAAGTTAGATATAAAAAATAATATAATATAACTTTATTATACATATTTCTGCGAGGTGTATACTTTTTATATTTAAAATTATTATTCAATACGTGTAAGTAAAATCTCACGTACCGAAAAGGTAAAATGGAACTACAATTACTTTCACTCTGGTTAATATTCAACTTTATACTATTGTTTCTTGAATAATTCAATGTTATTCTCTTTTTTTCGAGACACCTATAAGTTGCTTCTTGATTCATTTGTTGAAATAAAAAATGATTAGTTAAAATATTTTGTACAGAAATTTTAGACCAAAAATAAAGACACAGAAACAGTTTCTAAATTTATTCTGAATAACGTCTTATAAGTTTGGTTTAAACATTTACAAAGAATACAGTGTGGCAGTGTGACAGTAAGTTAGGGCCTGTTGGGTAGTTCGGCTTGCAAATCTTGTTCGTTTTCCGGCAGCAGTCCAAGCCGAGGTTCAGCCCTTCTGGCACCCTTGCGCCCGCTACCCCGCGGCTGAGTGCCCTCAGCATTCGCCCCAAAAAGTTCGGTGAAGTTGTCAATGCCCTTAAGGCCAATATGTATGACAGGTCGAAAAAATATATTTTTGCTCCCACTTTTATCCAATCTCTGCCTATTACTTTTCAATGTGATCTTTTCAGCTGTTTCGGGGTCTTGAGTTTGCTCTTGTGCCCTGTCGAGCTGTCCACCTTGTAACTTGCTTTGCCCATCTTTGTGCTGGCATAGAAGTTATGTGGCCTGCCCAATTGCAATATAAATGCTACGTATGTGTCACCGCATAAATTACTTTAGTTTTGTCTCGTATGTCTTTGCACTTGGGTTTTACCTAGCGGTTTGATGCCAATAATTTTCTTTTTCATAGCTTCTGTGATGACCATATTTTAGTATTTGCGGTTTTGTTAAAGATCCACGTTTGAGCTCCATATGGAAGGCATCGCAGTAAACAAATATACATCACCTTTTTCTTCAGTGTTATTGAGTGTTTCAATTTTCATATTCCTTTATAACCCCAAAATTTCTTCTAGTTTATGATTATTCTTCAAATTTGTCTTTGTGTTGTTGAACGGCGTCTATTTCCTGAGATATATGTAGTTATCTAACTATTCATTTTTTTTTTATTTATTGTTATTGGAGTTGGAATACCTCTTGTAGCTATTTTTATTTTAGATAAGTTTACCTGTAAGTGGAATCTTTCGCTAACAATGCTTAACTCTCTTAACATTTCTTCTATTTGATATGATATTTTTGAGAAAAGGATAATATCATAATAATGCTAAGAAATTTACCTTCTATATATATACCTTTTTTCCAGCTTAGATTTTTCATTAAATGTTGTAGAACATCTAAAAAAGTTTAGGCAATAATGGATCTCCCTGTTTCACTCCTTTACGAATGGTGATTTTAGTTCCCAATGTACCCAATTTAACATGGCTAGTATTTTTCTAATTTTACATCTGTAATTAAATTAATGTTCATATATGGAATATTATTTTGTTTTAGTGATCTCAAACTGTTTCATATGATACTTAATCAAATGCTTTTGCGTAATCTACATATAGAAGATAAATCGTTTTTTTAATTCTTTATATTTTTTATTATCTGGTCTAAGGCAATATAGTCAGTTGTACAGTAGCCAGATCGAAAGCCTGCCTGCTCTGTTAGTTAATTATCTTCTATAATTGGAGGTAATTTCTTTAGCCAGACTTATTGCTTACACAAATTTGGAGGTAATATGAGTCGTTCGATTGTTAATGATATCAGCTGGATCTCCTTTTTTTATATAGTAGGATTTTTTTTTAATTCTATCCATTTCTTGGTGACTCTTTGTGCTTTGAGTATTGTGTTAAATAGGGTTACAAAAGGAATGATAAGAATACTTTTTTCGATGTTTAATGCTTCATTAGGAATATTGTCTGGTACTGGGTTTTTCATATTTTCCATTTTTCTATACTTCTTTATATTGCCTTTATATCGGAAGGTATGATTTCTTACGATTATTTCTTCACTATTTGTTTCAGGTGTTCACTCTAATTTTCTGTGTAATCGTACTATTTATCTTCATACAGATTCATATAAAAATCTGTAGCTATATTTACCAAATCATCTCTTATTTTTACTCTACTTCCTTTTTTAGTTATTCTTTTAAATTGGGTGTCCATTTTTTTCAGTTTTTAGGTGTTTGTAACCTCTTTTATGACTTCCAGATTTAAAAAGATTTTTTCAATGGTTAGCATGATGTTAGTTTTCATAGTATTTTTTTAGTAATTATTTATTTGTTGTTCTATACAGAGCAGTTAGCTTCTATTTTGTCTTATTTATCTTTCGATGGTTTATGTTTATTATGAACTAATAAAAGTAAAATAAAATTAAATTCCTTGAAATTAATTTTACGAATATTAAGAAAAACTATGAGCTAATGAGTGTAAAGTATTATTTGCTCCTGGAAACATTAAGTAACGAATTTAACATTCTATTACATTATAAAAAAATACTTAACATTTAAAGCATTTAATTGTAAATTAGTGACTTATAGGTACAGGTAAATTGTATTAAAGTTTAAATCAGCTTTCCTTATATTGAAATGTAATTACCTCTTCAAATGCGAACAAAGTTTAATTTTCTTCACGAAAGTGATAAATTTCACCTTTATTAAATGTAACATTATTCTAAAACTGGAACTTTGGTATAACATTATAGGAACTACTTTAATTTGATTGATATAATTTTATTGTACAAAAAAAGACTTGAACAATTACTATCATTCATCAGGCGTTTTTAATTTGGAAACGATTTTTTGTTTCTGATATACTATATGATAAATACTAGGTAATCTAAATTATGAATTTCACATAAACGTAATATAGATATAACATATAAACCATAATTTAATAAAGAAATTTATAATTTTAAGTAGCTTACATTATATCTAAACAACTTGATTAGATTATTATTTAAGAATACGTTACATCGCTGTCCCATTCGGGGTCCCATAGATACCAATATTCACTCGAAGCTTACTATGATTAATGATCGAGGTATACTACAATAGCTTTGCTAATGACTGTGGATTATACTTTACAATGCCTTTCAATTTTCAGCAAACAATTTGTGGCTGGTTATTAAGCATTAACAACTTTGTTAACTACTTGAAAAGTTTTAATGTTATGGTATAATTATTTATATTTACTCGAAAAATTTTGACGAATCCGTAGAACACAATGTAGTTTGAGACACTATAACAGTGATCATGCCAAAATGTCATGACGTGAGCGCTCCCGCTCAGCACCAGACGGATTTCTTAGGTCACATTTCAATCGAACGTTTGTACTTACCCTACCACTCTGTTAATTCAAATTAGAAGCCGTGATGGCTTCCAGATACTTTATGTAGATACCAAATCGATGGACTATTTGAGTTTTACAATAACTTTGATATTTTAATGTAGTAAATCATCGCTATTAAACTATAACATGGTTATAGAACATTTTCTTATGACTGCTTGTCTAGTTAACAGACTTAAGTAACAATATCCTTTCGCCAAGTGCCTGTATAATGCTTTCAGTTATTTCATTTGAGAAGTTTCATTAAGTCCATTAGCTAAAATACTAACAAAGTATAAACAACTTCAATTTAAATAAATAATATGATCTCGGTAAGCATGAACTCAATGCATTCCTCCTGTGCACGCGGTTTCGGTTGGTAAAAAGTAACATGATCAATACGAACAAAGCTTCTTAAGTCTTGACTTATATATTTGCTGTGAGTCCAAATATCTTAATTGTGTTCATTATTAACAAAACTTCATTATGCAGTTACGTGTATGCGCAGTCAGCTTTTTCTCCTGCTTACCTTTGTCATGGTAACCTGGTAATATACAGAATACATCTATTATAATATTGATATTTGCTGTCTCAGTATTAGTCAAGGTCATATATTGTATTATATATATAAGGTGACGAAGGTTGTAATTCTAAATACGTTGTAAAACTTGTGAAAAAAATGTTTTCCATATTCATTTTTTCATAGAATTTATGTAAAAATTACAAATTCTTCACCAATTTTTATATCATTCGACAGTTATATCATCAATTTTTCGATATACCGATCTAACCTTGATCAATATCATTATACATATTATTATTATACCCTTCAAAGTTTCTCTTTTAGAATGACGCGTTTCGGGATGAATCAGTGTATATCCAGGTACCAAAAGTTTTGAAGGCCAATATAGTAGCGGGAACCTTTAATGGAGTGCCTATCTCTTAGAGGCCGTTGTTGTTGTTGCATTGTATTATGCTTTCTATCACGTATATTGCCGTTACTATGTTGTGATAAGTTAAAAAAAACAATCAAAAAGTAGGTACTTCTATACACATTATTAGCCGTACATGTAATAATGTATCTCTGGGGTAATTCTGCAAAATACCTTTTTGATATTCTAAGGGACACGGCTCCCTGTCGTTTCGACTTGTGCAGGTGATGTCCGAACATGGTTGCTTCGGATGGTATCTATACAAGATCGCTCGAAGGGAACCAACCACCGCCTGCGAAGAATGCAGCTTGTCGGATGATACTGCGCAGCACACTTTGTCTGAGTGTTCTGCGTGGTACGGGCCGCGATACGCTCTGGAGGCGGCAGTGCGAACAGACCTCTCCCTCGCCATGCTCGGTAGCGAGAGTGTCTGAAATGATGACTGACATGGTATGTCACAAAAGGAGGGCGCGGAGAGGGCCCGTAACGCAGATCCCCACGGGCAACCTCTCCATCGCAGAACTGGCGGCCGATAGGAACGGTATGCCCGTGTCCTTCCACCACCCTAAACCGGACTGAGGGGGGCGGGTCGTGAGCCTCCTTCACCCAAGAAGGCAACAGATGGTCGTGGAGTTTAAGTGGGTATTCCCGGTGGCTAGCGTCGGGTGAGACCTAAACACCCCTCTCAGTCCGCCCAGACTGGGATGGGAAGCGTTAATGCATTTCCCCACGATAAAAAAAAAAGTAAGTTGCAAAGACAGGCTGTACTTAATTATGTTGTAACAGAATTAAGCGTACCTATGTATGTACGCTTTATTCTGTTACGATAGGTATCATAGAAATAATAGTTTCGAGAGTTCACATTATTCCATACGCCATCTCAACCCGAATAAAAAACTCGACTTTTATACAATTAGCATTATTTTCAGCTGATAGTTAACTAACGCATGTAACTAAACTAAATGCTTATAACCACTTTGCTCAACTAAAATGAATTGAAAAGTTCGATCTAACTCGGTGTTAAAACAGAATCTTTGAAATAAGATAGAAAAATTAACTAGTAATTTGTATGAAATTGTAAAATATTTCTAAAATATTTCTCATATGTTTTCATACAGAGCCTTACGATAAATCAAACAACATATAAAATAATCGTGATAGCTTTTACTAAAAACAGAATATCTTTAGTTCAGAAGGGTTGAATGCAATGACACTAACATTTAATAGCTTACCACACCTACATAGACAGAATTAAAATTCCTTTTTGAGCCAATAAACCACCCACTCATGACGCATTAATTAATAGAATTATAATGGTATTTTGATCTTAACAACGGATTACAATAAGTATTGTTTATGAAAGTTTATTATCACGTAATAAAACCCTAAACGTTATTAGGCAATAATCACGCTAAAATCTATGCGCCTATTTTCGTTCTCGGACGTATGTAGTGTAATGGAATATGGTTTTATTAAAATAAATTACATACATATGTACCTAAAAATTAAAACTGCCAAGACTTCGTTATTGTTTTGATGATAATTTTTATGAAACTCACGGTTTGACACAACTAATGTATCTAATTAAAAGTCAATATTTTATCATCTTAGATAGATTAACAAATTATATTCATTTTTACTATTTACTGCTGAAATCAAAACATTTTATATAATGATGACGCTTAGGTTCAAGATAAATTATATATTGGAAAAATTGTGTAAAATGTATCTAGAGTTATGATCCGACAAGTCATGACAATTTTTTTTTATGACATAGGGGGAAAACGAGTAAGCTGGTCACCTGATGGTAAGTGATCACCGCCACCCATGGACACCCACAACACCAGAGGAATCGCAGGTGCGTTGCTGACCTTTAAGGTATGTGTAAGCTCTCTTCTTGAATATTCCCAAGTCGTATCGGTCCAGATACACCGCAGACATAAGTTTGTTCCATTAGATGGTTGTTCAGGGATAGAAATTCCGCGCGAAACGCACCGTCGCCACGACGCCACGCCATTCATCTAGATGGTGAGGATGGAATTTCAGTTTATGGTGCGTTGTACGGTGGTGAAATGGTGGGAACACTCCCTATGGTTAATGCGATAGAAAAAGCAAAGAGAAGCCACGTCTCTTCGCAATGCCAGTGGATCAAGACGATTGGAAAGAACTTTGTTATTGACAATTTTAAAATACTTGCTTCTTATTACGTTACAGTGAAAATAAAAATAATTTTCGTCCCAGTATTTCCCAAATTCTATGACAATGTTGAAGGCTGCAAATAGTTTGAAGATTTACTTAAAATAAGCACACACGATAACGTCATAACTTTTTTATTTTATAAAGTTGGATCAGACCCAAAATTCCAATAGACACATAATCTCCATTGACGAACGCTAAAAACACCCGACATTATTAAATAATAACATGGATTTATTATGCTCTTTTAGACTACGGCTTCTTTTGAAAAAAAAAACAGCTTCCGCGCTCGAGTTTCAGTGCGCTTCGGAACGATAATTAGGTTAACGCTGCTATAAATGTCTCAGTATTGTGGTATTCTTACAAAGTTTAAATGTAATTATTTTAACACCCAAGATACACAGTTGTGAGTTCGAATCACACACAAAACAATTCTTTGCGTTATCCACAAATATTTACTCTGAGTCTTATTGCACTTTGTATCCGATAATAGTAAATTTATAAAATTCTCTTGCAATCAACATTGATATAATTACCTACGTAGATCGCAACAATTTAATATACATGCTAGTTGTGGCATACGACGAATTTTATTTTTATTTTTATGAAGCGATCTGACTGTTAACCATTGTAAAATTTGGAACTACTTATGTTAAGTACACAAAAAGCTAAAATAAGGATACTCATTGTTTTTAGAACCAAAAGATAGTCATTTACAAATTATTTACATAGTGAAACATATTTAAATGTGTTTAGTATATAATTAAGTATACTAAAAATAACTACTTCAACTGTTATTTTCTGTTACTGTTATTGTACTGTATATAACTGTTATTTGTCTTCAATTTCGATGACAATAATCCAAAGAAATTCAAGTAATGTTTACAGTTATGGCTACAATACAGGTGAGAAAATCGTAATTGTAGCTGTAATAATAAGAAGTATTATAATCTGAAGCAATTAAGTGTTGTAAAGCAAAGATTGATCAGTGCTTGAGTGTAGGGACACCTCGTGGATCTGAGTTCGAATATCTGCAATATATCGAGATCTATATCGAGATATATAGATAGCTTGCTAGTAGGTCATTTTCTAATAACAAGGTCTAATAACAAGAAATCTTATCGATTATGGTTCCATACAATTTAAGAACTAAGATGATATTGTATGAACCTTTTATTGTTGAAGGTTAAAGACAGACTATTAGCCTAAAGATAATTATTCAAATAGTAACAGCAACAGTCGCCTTGTATGGATAGCCAACATGTAAAGCAAACACAAAAAAATACCGAGGTAGATAAACCCATTTTAACACCAATAATGAAAGACTTGACCTCGAAACGCATAGTAACCGCATACCACAGCCCGTGCTCAGTCAAAGTCACTGGGCTATAGCTGAGTGGATCTCGGCTAAATAGTGGGCGTTCGAAAACATGAAGATCAACAATGCATTACATCTTATCTATACATGGCAATCAGCCGGTTCATTGCTTTGACGTCACTTCACCTATCTATGTCCTAATAATTTTCACATTTATGAAAAACTCTTTTACATGCATTAAAATTATATATAAAAGTATTGCAAACTATACTTTTATAGTTTTATCACTGTAATTACAATCTTGCCCCATTGTTAAGTAAACATGGTACCTAAATATATAATCCTTTGAGGCTAGAGGACAATTGGGTATCAAGAACAATTACGGGTTTTTATGTATAAAAAAGGTAGTAAATAAATTTCAGCTTGCTTTGGACAAAAGCGTCCAAGTTATAATACTAAAGTTGTCCCTACCGTATTGCAGACCTTGAATCTCCCTTAACCAAGGAACTCTGGACACCCTAGTCATATATCTTCTTTAGGGTGGAGATGTTTAAACTTGGTGTAAATTTCAACTTAAACTAGCTAGGCGGGTATTAAAAATCTCATAACAAGTAATGTTCTTATTACAATATTTATTTAAGCATGGTCCAATGCGATGTCCAAATTTGCTACCTAGTCATCATCGATAGATCATAAAAAATGCTGTTTGATATAATGGAAAATTTAATTACAATATTTATACAAATTGAAATGATCCAAATACTTTTATGTATGTATATACAACAATTACAATGCAATAATCTGCCTTCGAATATATAATGCGTCACAGATTTTTTATACTTCTAATATATTATGATTACGATCTCTTTTTCACAAGGAAATAGCAACGTAAATACCATCAATCTTACAGCTTTGACACCTAAGGAATTTGAATCTTTTATAACATGATCGATAGGTTATCTAAATAACAATTATTTGATTAAATGAAAAAGTGGTGCAATTCAAAATAACGACTAGCATTAAAATAATTAAGAATTTTAATGTAATAAAGTACCGGTTCTGTTCTTAGTACTTATTGACTGTTGCATGACATCTCTCTTATATTGAATTATAGCAAAGTTATTGTTTTATTTAGATTTTTTAATTATATCAACCGCCATCATAAGGTTTGATGTTTCTTAGAATGTTTAACTGTATGTTGAAGATATTCAGTTTTATTTTTGGTCAATAAATTATTGGTTGTATTGAATATTTATAATGTGATAGGAGTTACAGTATAGCTATAAAAAAGTGTAACGAGTGGCAGAAGCACCACATGTTGAGAATTGCGCAAGGGATTAACCGGTACCAAATTAGTCGAGCACAGCTCGCAAGCTATGCGAAGATTTTTCACTCGCAAACCAATCTGTAACAGATTTTACATGTCAAGCTGAAACAGAAGTCTTCACTACATTTGTCAATACCAGCTTCCTTATTGATTTTGTTTCAGCGCGAGCTCGTCATTACTACCGTCCACACCGAGCGAGCAGCTCGGACTGAGGCGACTTTGAACTGAACCCTCCGATGACGTCATTATCGACAACACAGTATGATTTACATGGAAGTGTGATCGACTTAAGTAACAACCGCCCGAGGGAGCCCGAACCACGGCCCTATGAGGTAAATTGGGTCGCGGCCTACACTCTTACCATGTTGGGTTTATCGTGACTAAGAATAAGTATTCAATAAAACAAAATACTATTTGTATTTAATAAAAGTTAATACAATTTAGTTAAATCCGTGACTGCGATCGAATTTTCTACAGATTCAAAATACAAAGCTCAAATTTTGTAGTTGTTGTGATTATGATGTAAAACTGAAGTTGCACACTTTTCAGCAATATAGAACAAAGCACGCATCAATACGCTACATTCAATAGACATCCTAGATTATTTAAATAAAACGGAATGGAAATTTATATAATTGTAATTTATTCCATTAAGCGTTTTATCTCAGTATGATACAACTGCAGAAAAGTAATTAACTTGATGTTATTAATCTTTACGGGACTCGTTAGAAATTTCTATCTCACTTTACAGTCGTCCCAACTATCTTTTCGGTGAACAATTTACATTCTACAATGTAGGGTAAGCGCAAAACTGATCAAATCTTTTAAAGGCCTCTGTGCTTAGTTAGAACGACAAATGCTTAATTCTGAAAAAAAAAATATAACATAACATAGCAAATGTTATCCTTGTTATATGTATATACGTGGTATATTTCGCACCACGTACCACCATAGCGCATGTATAAAGAGACAGAAAAAAATCAAAGTAAAATATTGTATGTCTCTATTCCGACAACAAATTACACACTCTGGTTACAATTTAAAAAAATGTACAAATTTGAGCCAGACCCATTTTTATTTGTACATATAAGAATCGTTTGTTATTATTGTTATTCTCTATAACCTTTCATTTCGCCGTTTGACATATTGCCTAGTGTAAGATACTATTGTATTATCGTTACGTAAATAATATTGATGTTTGTAAAAATTCCTTTTCTTCTTTGTCCAATTAAAACAACTATAACTAGTACAAATGCGGTTGGAAAAATTGACAATAACGTGGATACATCTAGTCATAAATAATTGTTATATTTTACCAGAACATGTATTGATTATTGATTCACGTTCGTTATAAATTTACGGTGTGATGAACTCAGTTTGATTTATTACATTTACAATCTACAACGTAATAACAGTTCACAATAGTAAATGTGGATTTCAATTTTATTAGCTTACAAACAAAATTTTATCATTAAATTGTTGTTATTATCTATTTATTAACACTAGTTAAATTTATAATCATAAAACAGTGTATGCATAGACTAAGTATTGTTATTAACATTTATATTCTTATTTTTGTATAATGTTGCTACGTAGTTAGATTTAGGTGGTGTAAGCTTCGGTAATGCCGTCGAAATCAAATCCAATCGCAACATATGTGTGTATTTTTCGCAAATCCGTATCCAAAGCCGCACGAATACTTCAAAAACATCCTCCAATAAAAGGAATATTCAAAGCAAATTCTAATTTAGTATTTACTCGCATGAATTTGAATTCTATGAAGCTTAATAACAAAGCTTTACATATATTAACTAAAGCACTCGTATTATCCTTTGGTTTATTCCGATTTATTAAAAAAAAAAAGATTATTTTATACTACGCTACGGAGAAAATATTTGCCCTACTTATTTTAAGTATTCTATTTGCAGCAATGCTAGTAGATACCGTGTATGAACAGAACAGTGACGTTAGTTCCAATCCTTGTAATAAGGGTCTAATTCATATTAAAGAAAACATAGTGATGATGGTCGGCCATTTTGTGATGTACTTTAGCTAACAGCCCTAATTTATTTAACTTTTTTTCTATCACCAAGCCCCTTCCTTAAGTATATAGTAGTTATTATTTTAAAAAGTAATAATTAGTACTATAAAATAAATAATAAAAAGTGATTATGGTAAAAATAAGATTTAATCTGTTTAACATTTAAAGAAACTTAAAAAGATACTTCCAATCGTTCTACATAACGACCACGGCCACTGTAATAGCGATTACCCGCCGCGACCTCCCTCTGTGAACTCTCGAGTCTAGGTTCGTTCGTCCGACATGGAGCCCTCGAGTATTTCTACTGCCGCAATACAGTGATACTGCCCAGATCACTGGAAATTCATCACCACATTTCATTTAACACTTGCACACCCACACGTTAGGTACACGGTTCTGTGCGGGTCCGCCCTGGACCTGAATGTGGTTTGGCCTTGTTATAATTTTAGTAAGCCTTCTTTAGTCACTGTTGGTCAGGTACAGTCCATTCATTCTGCCCTGAGCCAAAGTCAGTACAAACCTTTTAATTTAGGAGGTTAGTTTGCGTTATAGTTGAGCAGGTTTTCTACTTAGTATAGGACCCTATTTAAGATTAGTCGGGAATCCGTTTCTTTTTCACGTCCCCGGCAACAACCCAAGCCGAGAATCGGCCACTTTATGGCTCCCTTGTGCTCGTTGTCTCGAGCTGAGTGCCTTAGTACTCGCCCCCAAACCTCAGTGAAGATGTGAAAGGCCCTAAGGCTAACAGCATATGTTCAATCGAAAAAAAGTAATAGCGATCAAAACGTCACTAATGACGTCGTAATTTTTACTAACGTCAAGCTCACAAAGACTCATGGGGAAGGGCAAGCCGTAGTGCGCGTTGTTAAATCTGGTACAAGTTTTGATAGGTAAAGATGGAGACAAAAGTACGTAGCGGTTCTCTTGTCAGTGATCGGCGTGCGGCGACAAGGAAACATAATTATATTAAACTTTGAATTTTTTATTTAACTGTTATTTATATATTTTTCCTAATGTGTCAATAACATATCATAACCTAACTAATTTTTTTATATATATACGTTAACCAATTATTATTTAATTTTATCGTTCAGATTTACAAATTGCAAATTAACCTCTTCGTAAGTCATCCGTCAGCATCGCGTATAACAGTGTTTCAAATAACTATTTTTTTAAGTTATCTTTGCTCTTTGTATAAGCTGCGTTCAATTTTTAAAGCATACATCTTTTTTTTTTGCTCTATATAATGTCTGTGTTGATATCGGTGTGTCTGGTTTGTGAACTAAAGAATAAAAATAGATTCGGTTTTATTTCTTTCAATGGCACCATTTGTGGTAATGATTGTAACGCTCGCAAGCAAGTGAAAGAAGAAGAGCAGCTGTTATGAACATTGTGAATGTTAAGTTAAACCTAGCCATTGTTATTTGCTCACCTACATAATTTTTACAATGTTCATAGATAAAATTATCATTTTATTCTAAGTTTTTAGGCGAAAAAAACTTTTCTATTTTCCTTTATATTATCGATAGAAGGTAAATGTAAATCCGAAAATATATTCACAAATTCACGATTCACGTTTGTGGTCGTCGTCATCTATATTTCAATAAACGCAAGAGCCTCATCCGATACGGGGCTCTTATGGTAATTGGACTTTCTTCAAGAAGCTCCCCAATATAATCTACACAACACTTGCTGCCTTTGTTCCCTATCCTTACAAATAAACCTGTATAACGTAGTCAATGATAGGGAGATGCCGATGTATCTATTGAATGTCAAATAAACAGTTCAGTCTTGGAAACCTGTAAAATGGTAATTTTCTCAAGGTTTAATAATTTTAGATTCAATTGATTTGATATTGTGTCACGTTTTCCCTTTTATATTACAACACCTGCTCCGACGAATATTTATACCTATGTATAATAAAATGTAACAGAGCCAAATCTACTCATGAAATATCATTTAAAAATTATATTTGTGTTGAGCAACAATTACTTTGTTACTAATACACAGGCATTTTTTATTTTATTTTAGTCTATCCCTCCTCCTTTTGTACGCCATCATTCTAAAATTATTAGATATGTTTAAATGAACTTTGATACGGTGATAACCAATATTATAAACATATAAGATATTTCATGTCTCATAAACCAAAAAGTTCTTCTGACGTTCTTACTAATATTATAAATGAGAAAGTGAGTATGTTTGTTTGTTACGCTTTCACGCCTAAACTGCTGAATCGATTATGATTAATTTTGGTATAGAGATAGATGGGAATATGGAGTGGTTATAACCACTATCTCGCGAAAATATTATTGAAAGTGGGCTAAAGAGAGGGATAAACTTTTTATGTAACTTTTTATTGCGTCATCCGATTTGTTTGACTTCGCTCGGGTGAAACTAAAAATTCTTTTATAATTTTTGCGCGATTTTGTAACTTTTTTTATACTGCTTTTGAAACATAAACTGGAAAAGTTGCGAATGAACAGTAAAATTATGATTTTATTTACATTTATAGACATACAATCTCTTTTTCTGATTTTCTAGGATATAAACAATACATACTATATTATTTTATAGAATAATCAAACGGAATTTAAAGCATAAAAAAAATAGGCGAAACGCCTTAAAGAGCTCCATCCACATTTATAAAAGCTATGTTTTAAATTTATATAGTGCCAACATAGAAATAACTACGGTGTACAATATTTTTGCCGTGGCTTGTCAGATATCGTACGATCTCTTCTGTGTGCCAATAATTGTGGCTAAGTAATTGTTCAATTAGCCAGAGAGTCAGGTGATTAGTCAGGTTACAAACAAGAAATTATGGTGAAATCTAAAAACAACGGCAACCATGATGAGAAATTCCTTGGTCGTCACCCCGGCCTGCTGATATGATCATTATGCCTCGTTTGAAGGACTCGAGATCGTATTAAGATAAGAGACCGACTTCTGCATCTTATAAGTATGGTAATTTTTGAAATTCAGAAACATTTTTAGTTCTTGCGGAATCAGTCTCAACTGGTGTCATTACATAACTGTGGCAAAGAATACGTTTGAATTTCAATAAGGTAAACTGACTATACAGAAAACTCGTCATATTACACAGAATATATATATTATATTACTTTGAAGAATAATTACACTTAAGATTGTGAGGTGGTAATTAAAACTCTTTTAAATTATAATTTAATTTATATCATAATTCATTATAAACCAAAAATGCTATTTTAGAATTATGTACTATGCTCACATCAGACATAGAGCGTTCACTTTACCTACTCGACGAAAAAATACTAAAAAATATTCTGATGCTAATATGAAAAATGGAAAACACAATTTTCATTAGGATGGAAGTTATTTGAAAACGGTTACTTTCAGAATATAAAAGGAATAAGGAGCTTACAGTGATCGTCCCTCTCAACAATTTTTCTTTCAGCTGTTCTCCAGGAATTACATTTAATACTTTAATTTTCTATTTCAATCTCAGATTGAAATGTAAAGAAATAAATACAATGATTTATTTTTCATGCTTAACTGACAATGAATATTACTTATTATTAAGAGTTACCGGTAATATTTATCGTAATATTGAAACGGAATGTTATCTTTCTTTCATGTTTTATTTCGTGCTAATAAACTACAAAGATAATAATTTATTACTTTACATAATATAATTTATGTAATATTACCTTTATGAGCTTTTTCTACTTCGGATTATATTAGTAGGTTTTTTTTTTATATAGTTTATATAGTTTAGTTATTTTATATAGTTAAGGTCTCCATAATCTCACCTGATTTTAAGTGACGATACGGCCCAAGTTGGTAGATACGCTAAACCTGTGGAGGAACTGGCTCTCAAGTGCAACTACCGGAATACAACTTTTTGGTATTTGTGGGCTAATTTTCAACTTGAGGGTGGTAGCTAGCCAGGCGGGCATTAGAAAAAACCCGACCACCATACTATGGTTTCCTCACGATGTTTTCCTTCACCGAAAGCCAAAGCTCAATTTATGTGGATTCGATTTCACGTCCCTTAGCGCGAAGTTGTATACACTCCCACTGAGCTGTCATCGCTACATAAATTCCTTATTTTAAAGTTTATGTAAAAAGTAAGATATTATGTAATAAAAGCTGTGCCCGCGGCTTCGTTAACGTGATTTTGAATGTTGATAATTCGGTTATACTTTTTATTTTCTACTAAAAGCGTGAATATGAATTTTGATGTGCCATTATTTAAAAAATAATAGATTCTCAATATAAACTTTAATACAATTTTAATTTAATGAAATGTGTTTTTTTCTCAACAATATTTATTACGAATATGTATTAACATTGGCCTATATCATTTTTCAAGGTTTAGTGTATGAAAAGTTACAAAACTTATCGAAATTGATTCAGCGATCTAAGTGTGAAAATGTAACAAACAGATAAAGTAACTTTCGTATAATACTAGTTTGGATATTTTAAATATTTAGTTTTTATATGAATAACTGTTGAATACTTTATTGCACTTTTAGTTTAGTAAAGTGGCCAGCTTAATGTCATAAGATATTTTCTTGCATTTGACTTGCGGAACTGTAGGAAAAATTCGGAATATATAAATGCTGGTAATCAGAATATATAATATTATTTTATAAAAATAAATAATTCCGTTAAAAAGCAAGCAAATAGTAGCGTAAATTTTTAACCGGTAGAAATAAAATAAAATATTTGTAAAATGTGAATAATATAGGATATTGAATAGCTCCTTGTGGCAAAATATTATTCATGTATAATATTTGTGTTAAGATAAATGTTTAAACGATTCTAATACAATGATGGTGAATTTAGAATATAGAATTATAATATCTACGAATGTTTGTTTATATTTTTTAGATAATATAAATAAGTTTAAATGTCATATCCAACGCCATCTACCAATAACATACAGTATTATGCGCGCCATCTCGAAAGGTTGTTTGTTTATGAAATAAGAATCATCTCAACGTGAAGAATAAAAAGTGTACTTTATTAAGATAAGCGGCACCACTAGTTCGACTACAAAGCATTGACTTGAGACAAATCTTAAAAAACAAGAGCTCAGGTTCATTGAATCCCAAAACAGATACCAAAATGGTAATCAAGACACTAAATTACGTAATTAAATTGTGTAGTCCAAGGTCATAAAATCAAAACACACTAAAGCTCACCTTACTTGGATAAACAAACAAATAGCTAAAATCATTTCTCACGCAGTTGGAACTTCATGAGATAAATTTTATTCTTATTATACCAGATGTATTGATATAATATGCAATTAATTAAATATACAAGTAGTTACTGTATAATTTTATTATATACTAGCTGTGACTGCAACTTCGTTCGCCTGAAACTGATAATTAATTAACGAATTTATAGCCTATGTTGCCCAGGGATAATATAGCATTCTAATGGTGATAACATTTTTGAAATCAGTCCAGTAGTCTTTGATTTTATTCGTTACAAACACAAATACAAATCTTTCCTCTTTATAATATTGGTACAGATAGTATAGATAAACCAGTAAGCAAGCGCATACCATGGAATCTTTTAGCAACAATACTTTTCCCGTTTTTGTAACTTTTTTCAATACTATCGTATCATTGTTGGCGTAATAACACATAGCCTATGTTACTTCTAATAAAATATTCTATCTAACGTAAATAGAATTAAAGAAATCGGACTGGTAGTTCCATAGATTGACCATTATAAACCAACAAAAAAATAAAAAAACCAAAATACAAAGTTCTTCTTTTTATAACATTATACTCTTGATAGAGTGAACCGATTGCGATGAAACAAAAATTTAGTAATACTCCAAGTTGCGTACAATTTTTACGTATAAAAGTTAACTACATTGGTTTTGAAAATTTTACGTGATGCGTTCACATAAAAACAGACACAGCTACCAAAAATGCTGAAAATGTTTTCTGTTGGTTATCCTTGGCTGGCGATTTTTTTTTTTGGAAATATTTTTGATGTACAAATCGACTTTTTTACAGATTTATTATATGTATAGAAGATTTAAAAAAAGGTCTTTGTTATTCTATCATTGTACGACAAAATAAATGCACTTTACGTAATAGTAAATATAGCAAAATCTATAGATAACAGCGACCATCAATAGATCGCCGATCAATCAACGGTTGTAGCAGTCTTACCGGCATGTAAGCCATTTGGCAGGTGATAGCTGCTCTTGAAATATGACAAACCAATCACCATTACCTATGACGTCACGGTTTATGTGAGTGGTAGTCTTGATCCATTCGGATTCAGATCTCCACTAACCCACTTGCTTACCGCATATGTATCGGCTGGTACCGAAGTGCGATACGCCTAAGCGTGCTACTATTACATCTGTAACATAGGGGTTGCTATTTATTTAGGACACTACGACTCAGCAAAAATGTCACTTATACGATCAAAGTTGATCCTAAGTTTTTAGTGAAGAAAAATATATTGATGACCCATAGCATAGCCCTAGGATATTTTTCAAAACTGTCCCATTCTTTTTTGTTTTGTTTGAAAGAAAAAACATTTACATGAGTAAATACGTCGAGCAGGTCACGAGAGTAACGTGTGAAGACTCGTCCAATGATAAGTATCGTCAATTACTCACTAAAAAGATACCACGGTGATTCATCACCCATACTGCCAGAGACCAAAGACACCTTTCAAATTTCTTCTTCTAACTACCACAACAAATCTGAAAATGTATTGCCGAGCTCCTGTAAATTTGTTTAGATCTGCCCTTGATAAGCAGTTCTTCCAATTATTTTAGCATATTACCTTCCTACGCCATATCGTCACTTAAGATATAGTAGCAGTGTGTACGGACACCGCGAAATTGGGCGTAAATTCAAATGCCTGCAATGAACTTGATCTTTCGGTGTAGGGAGACACCGTAATGAAACTATAACATGGTAATGTGACTTTTTCTAATGCCCTCCAGACTAACTATCAAGTTAGTTGAAACTCAAGTACTTATACCAAATACTTATAGGTGTGTTCCGGCAGTTGCACTTTCACTAGCCTTAGCGTGTCCGCCATCTTGAGCCACATCGTTACTTATCATCAGATGAGATTGTTCCCATGACGCTAAACCTATAAAGTATACAAAATACTAGTATTAAAAGCTTTAAACTCACAATACATTTTCATTTCTGGGTTAGAAGGTTAGATAATGAGGCTCCTGATGGGCCGTGTAATTAATTTCAATATTAATATAAACGTTCATGATTCATGTGACATACCGTCAAATGAGTAACACATTACGTTAATTGATTTACCTTCATTAGCAATTCAGTTAGCCACTCCATGCTTGTAATTAGTTAAGCTTGTAATTTGTGTTCAGTGTACACAAACATCAAAAACTTTATTCGTTTGGTATTAAATCTACCGTTAAAAAATTAATGTGTGAGGTTTCAATAACAAATATCTAAAGCAAAAAAAAAGAGTCTGTAACATGCGTGTCAACATTTTATACTCATCTAGATACTTCGTTTCAGATATGGAGCTTCTAGAAACAATACAGTACACAATGAATTGTGCTTGTTCACTATTTACCTATAAAGTATAAAAAAGAATATATATCGTCAACGCTATAGTGTCAATAGGTATAATTTTTCCTGTTGCATATTAAACCTAATCATAATTTATTTTACACAAGTTGACACATTTTATAACCGGTTTATTGTAATAAATTGTTTCCATGTACCTAAGTCTCTGTACAAAAGCAGCCTGGGTGCCGGTGACATTTTTACGCGAACATCAATCGTTGATTTACGACTACTAGGAAACTGTAAACAACAACGAAATACTAACATGTAACTATAAGTTTAATAGTGATAAAACTAACAGTCAACTATATATGCCGGTACATATTTTTAAAGACAAAACACACTCCATGCATTACTTTCTATATCACAAAGGATTTTATAAAAATATACTTAAATGACACAAAGTTTACAACCAAACTCGAAATAATCATTAATGATTCATACAGACAGTCATTTTGGTGTGTAAGGGGTATCGAATACCATCTGAGTTACCCTAAGCCAACCTCACCTGCACGTGGTGCACCCTTCCGAGTAATGGACGAGGTTCTGGCGATTGTTGTTCTAACCTTTGGTTTTAGTCATCTTTAATCCGTCACAGCTTGGTGGTAGGATTATTGCCCGACTGGTTAGCGACCACCATCGATTTAGACGGCCGCAAAATGAAGGTTCAGTATTAACACTTGTGTTCCGGTATAGTAAACGAGAACCAGCCATTTCCGCCAACATCAGCAACTTTTTTTTTTTTTTGAATTGACATACGCTGTTAGCCGTAAGGGCTTTGACAGCTTCACCGAACTTTTTGGGGCGAGTGCTGAGAGCACTCAGCTCCGAGGCAGCGAGCGCAAGGGTGCCAGAATGGCCGAACCTCGGCTTGGGATGCTGCGGGAAAAACTAACAAGGATCGTAGGGGTAGTCCCTTACAGAACCGTGTACTTAACGTGTAGGTGTGCATGGATGGTATGCGGTGTGATGATGTACTTTCAGTGATGTAGAGTGTCATTGTATCGCGCGAGCAGAGTCACTTGAGGGCTCCTATCCGGAGGATCGAACCTAGGCTCAAGCGTCTGCAGAGGGAGGCCGCGGCGGATGTGCGGGAGCGAGATTAACCGCTCGGCCTCGGCGGCGAGGGCGGCGGTTACGCGGGCGTGTACGCGGACACGTACGATTGGTGGAGACGGTAGGAAAAAGTGCGTTTAATCTCGTTATTTTATCGACGGGATCAGTGAAGCAATTACGTGGCCGGCGCGCGAAACCTTTGGCGTGCGGATTAGCATTGTAGCTCACTGCGTGTACTATTTTGGGGTTGGGATGAACTTCGGCTTTTTCGAAGAATTGCTTTGTAAGGTCTTTGATATATGCATATATGGACGGAATATCCATATCTTTATGGAGATCTACATTACGAACGAACGGAGGGGCTTGGACGGCTATACGCATAAATTTATTTTGCAGAACTTGTAGTTTGCGAAGGGTGGTGTGCGAAGCGTGTGCGAATACGGGGCAACTGTAGGTAAGTATGGGACGGATGCATACTTTGTATATTGTGAGCTTATGTCTGAGTGACATCTTGCTCTTAGAGGAGGTTAGGTTGCGTAGTAGAGCCATAGCTATGGTGGCTTTTTTCTGTACATAATCTATATGTTTGTTAAAGGTGAGATGTTTATCTAAAACTATACCAAGGTATTTAGTTTGGTTAGCCCAGGGGATATTGACACCAAAAAGATGCAATGTTCTTTTTATATTCTTCCTCGCGTGAGGATTGAACATAATAGCCTCGCTTTTGTCTGGGTTTATTCCTATGCGCCATTTGAGGCACCAAGACCCGAACGTAGACACAGCCCTTTGGACGCGGTAGTATAAGTGAATCCTATTCCTGCCTGAGCTGAAGATGACCGTGTCGTCTGCGTAAGAACCTACTGCGGTGTCGGGGAATTCGGGGATGTCACTAACAAACAGGTTGAAGAGGCAAGGGGCTAGGATAGAACCTTGCGGGACCCCTGATCTTATTGAATGTGGTGAGGATAGAGTTCCGTCCGCTTTATAGCAGATGGTACGGTCTGATAGGTAAGCGAGGATTATGCGGACTAGTCTGTCCGGTACTTAAAAGAGATTGAGTTTAAATATGAGGCCTTCGTGCCAGACCCTATCGAAAGCTTTGGCTATGTCGAAAAATACGGCAAGCGTGCGCCTAGGACGGCGTGGCTCCGTGAAATTGGAGAGAATATGCTCCGTGAGGCGTAGCACTTGGTGGGTACACGAGTGGTTCGGTCGAAAGCCGAATTGCTCGTGTGGTAAGAGACATTTCTCTGAGACAATGGATTGAAGTCGGTTCAGAAGGAGCCGCTCGTATATTTTACCTAACGTATTGAGGAGGCTAATTGGGCAATGGCTTTCTGGGAGAGATGCCTTTTTCCCGGATTTGCGGATACCTATTACCGTTGCCTTTTTCCAAACAGCTGGAATGGCAGTGAATTATGGCCGCATTGAAGATACAGACCAGAAGAGCTATAAATTTATCAGGGAGAAGTTTTAGGGCTTCGTTCTTGATTCCATCAGGACCAGGGGCTTTCCTTGGCTTAAGGCATTTTATGATCGCCACAACTTCGTCATTTGTGACCGGGTGTAAATTTTCAACTGGTGGGGTCTCTCTTATTGATTGAATTGTTCGATTGACCCTCCCGATGTGTCCGGGATCTATGGTATGATATTTATAGGAATTGGGAGAACACTGTTGTTCGAGAGTGGTAGCGAGATACTCTGCCTTGTCTATACTTTCGAAGGCGGGCAGATTGCCGGGGCCTCTATCCAGCGGTGGCATTGAGGACGAGTAGCTGCTCTTTTATTTACGGACAAGATCCCAGAACGCAAGATGAGATGGTTTGATTTCCTCTAAAAGACTGTCCCATCTTTGACCGCGGAGTTCGGAGATACGAGTTTTAACTAATCGTTGTAAGTTACGTAGCCGTACGCGATTTTCCTCCGTCGGATAAGAATCATGGGCGCGAGTTGCGGCGTTTTTTTCCGTGATCAGTCTTCGAATGTCATCAGGGAGTATGAAGCGGCGATCGTTTGCCGCCTTTATCTCTTTCGAGGTTTCGCTGATGGCATTCTGGAGGTGACCGACCAGGGAGTCAATTGCTACATCGGCATCGGTCACAGACTTTATCTCGTCGGGGATCCTATCTAAAAAAGGGGAGGAGAGATTATTTGAGAGATAGTGTTTGAGCTTTGGATAGTCAGCCACTTTGACTGAAGCAGGTGTGTGGTCACCCGGGTGACCTAGTTGCAAAACTACTGGGCGGTGATAGGAAACTAGTTCATGTACGACATCGATTTGTCGTACCTGAAGCGCGATCCCTTTTAAAATAGCTATGTCTAAAACTGAAGGGCGACAGTTAGCTTGATAATGAGTTGGCTCAGAAGGAGCAATTACGTCGAACGTAAGCGTATTTTCTAGCCAGTATAGGGTCCTACCATTAGTGGTACTACGTGGGTTGTTGTATTGAATGTGCCCGCTGTTTAGATCGCCAGCCACTATAACAGAGTCACCGAGCGCGAAAAGCGGCTCCAGATCCGACTGGAGGAGAGTTTTATTAGGCGAAAGGTACGCGGAAACGATAAAGATAGTGGGATGACCGGTCATACCCACTCTACACACCGAGACTTCTAAATTTGTAAGTTCGGGAGGATCTATTGGCATGCAATACAGTGACTTTCTATAGTATATGAGCGTGCTGGGCGACGCACCGGTGCTGTCGCTGCGGTAGATGGGGTGCGAAGGGGTAGTAATGTGGATGGGGGGGACGCCGGTCGAGCACGAGTTGGTGCATTCGCCGCGGTCGGTGGGGTGCGAACACGTTGGACCGGTTGGGAGGCGAGGAACGCCTTGAGCAAGTCTGGTTACTCTCTACCTATGAAGGCACGTAGCCTTAAATATAAATCTTCCGGACGATTGGCCATGGTCCGGATGTAGGCCTTGGGGCGAGAAAATTTGCTCGTAAACCTAGGTGAAACCTCCCTGCCGGAACGGCAGGGGGGCGCGGTTAGCAAAAAACTAACAAACTATCCCAAGTTCGGAGAAATAACATTTAAATACAATGTACTGCACGTGCAAAATCAGAAAGAGAAAAGAAAAAAAAGACAATAATAATATCTATGGCCTGGCTTTAATAGGCTTAAGGGAAAGTAAGTTTTACCTTTGTTGGTAGCCGGTGACCGGCTTACTTACAGTGTCGGCACTTTAATCACTGCACTAAATTCACAATGACGAAAAGCAATACTTGGAATTCGCAATAATAAACTACGATATCTCTCACAATATAAACTTGACACGACAACCAAACAATAGGTTGAGATTAACAAAGGACTAATTATCGGTAACACGAAATGGAATGTCGGCAACAATAAACGGATTATTGCCGATAAGACGTGAGAACAGCACAAAGAAACAATAGGCGGCGCGGTAAGACGCAGCGCGATCGGTTTCGAGAACAATCAACGAGAGCTCACGGACACGTCCGTTCACGACCGCGGTTGAAATTGAACTCCACATCAGCAACTGTGTTGCAGCTGTCCATAGGCTATGGTAACCATTTACCATCAGATGGGCTATCTGCCTGTTTGCTAAAAAACAAGGTAATTGTCCTATGCGAAATTCGAAACTATTATAGGAGAAACAGCATTCGTGTAGTAAATCTTATTTGTATTATACACACTCATTTAAATAATTCTAAAGTACCTACTTCTACAATATATTTACATATCTGCATGGTGGTAGGGCTTTTTCTAATGCTCGCCTGGCTAGCTACCACCCTCAAGTTGAAAATTTGCCGCCAAATACCAATAGGTGTGTTCCGGCAATTACACTTGAGAGCAGGTTCCTCCACAGGTTTAGCCTATCCACCAACTTGGGCCGTATCGTCACTTAAGATCAGGTGAGATTGTGGTCATAATGCTAAACCTTAACTATAAAAAAAATGACTAGCTGTGTCTGCAATATATTTTTAAAATCCAAGTGGTAGTTCCGAAGATTAGGACGTTGAAATAAACTCTTATGTTTTTTAATATTATATTTTAGTATAAAATTTCGATAAGGTATTATTAAATTGGCATATTTATTATAAAGTATAATCATATTTTTCTTCAATCTATACGAAACGCCGTTACCTATAGAATAATTAAATATGATAATATGAACATGTATCTCAAATCTCTTGAGTAAAATGTACCTATAATGAATGATGTGATTGTGTGACACAAAACGTTGAACCAAACCTAGTATACACTTATAACACAATTATTTTAACAAACAATTACGAGTCAATCACAGACATAATCACAGTGATTACAATAATGCTACAGATCGAAATTTCGTATATTGCTCCATTTCTTTTAGCAGTGATAGTGAGATGTTGTTTTTCGATAATATTTACAAAGTTACACAAAACGAGAGTTACTAAGCTGCCTCGGATCTACTTAAATAAATAAGAAAACATAATTACCTCCACGACCTAACGCACATCAAGGCGCATAGACTGCAGAGCTTCGTCACGATAAAAAACTGTTTATAATATATTTTTGGGTTATATTTTCGGTTGATCATGATTTCAACTATCATAAGGCAAAAAAAAAACTAATATTCTTATAATAACAGCTAGCCATACATATATTAGAAAATTATCTAACTTATCACCATATCGTATCAGGGCCCTAATCTAATTTTGTTACAATTGGGCGATGGGTATATCAATAAACGTGTTATTGTTTCAAATTGTTATTATGGTATTATTCGAAAGACATCCGACATACAATCCGTCGTCCCCAAGAAACACTACAACTACTAGTCCTGGGTAACTAATATTCAGGGACTTCTCGTGGCTTAGAGCAGATCATCGGTTCACCTTGTAAAAGAGCTGCCCACGCTATGTTTTCTAGAGTAAAAGTAAGTGAGATGTTGCTCAGGAACTTTTCGGTCCCATCGGTCATTTGTACAATTGCTATATGCCCCGTCCACTACCGTTTTAGTCTAGCAAATCTTAAAACTATGTCAGTGACTTTGGTTCTAGCGTAGATCTCATTTTTGATTGTATCACGCAGAGAAATTCCGAGCATATTCGTCTAGAGAGTATTTAAAATTAATACAGTAATAACTATGTCATCACAAACGTTTTACTGTCCAAAGGTGGAACATCATGTAAATGATAGCGATAATACGGAATGACTCCATTCTCTATTCCATTCTGTTCATGTGCTAAGTTATAAAAATGTATAAAAAAATAAAAACCCAATCGAATTTCTTAGTGATTTTTCTCGATGCCTGGAATTGTTTACCAAACTGTAAGCAGTATATTAACGATTATAGGTCGCTGTCTTAATTGAAAAAGTATTTTTGATTGGATCTGATAGACACATTTTTTTTATAGTTAAGGCTTAGCGTTATGGTTTTTTTTTATATAGTTAAGGTTTAGCATTATGGCCATAATCTCACCTGATCTTAAGTGACAATACGGCCCAAGTTGGTAGACACACTAAACCTGTAGAGGAACTGGCTCTCAAGTGTAACCGCCGGAACACACCTATTGGTATTTGGCCATGGTCATTATGCTATGGTTTCCTCACGATGTTTTCCTTCACCGAAAGCTCAAGCTTATTGTAAGTGGTTGGGTTCGAACTCAGGTCCCTTGACGCAAGGTCGTTCATACTACCACTGAGCTATCATCGCTTAAATGATGACTATTTCCGGGGATTAAAAATAATACATGACATGTGAAACCTGAACTCCCATGTACTCTAACACTGTGACTATGGAATTAATTAGTTAATGCGGCAATTGTATTATATTACACACGTATATTTATTATTACTATTCCATATACAGACTATAACAAAAGTAACAAAAAGTAGATTATCATATACATATGTTCATTCCTTTGTTAATTTGACTAATTGTTGCACGGACTAATTGCAATGGGTGGTTTACATACTTTAATTGTTTACTATAAAATATACGTTTGAAAATAAATCTCACACACTTTTATGGTTGAAATATGTTTGAAGTATACAAATAATTTTATAAACAAAATTCCTTTTCTTTTATGCCTCCCCCCATCACTTTAGCAAAGTCTTTTTCTACAAACGCCCAATAATATTTATTTCACAGCTGATAGTAAAAATGTCATGTTTTTAACAGCTCTGATAACGGGATATAATTTTGCGATATGTCGTCGATTTAGTATTTAGAATGTAGTCTCGTACATTTTTTCTTTACGCTAACGATTGTAAAAAAAGTCAACTTGACTAGGGGCATATTTAAATCGTTAAGATTTCATACACATCGAAAATAAACGTGTTTATTCATTTATTTCATCATTGACTATGGCTGATACAGGATTCTTTGTAATGAGAAACTTATAATGATTGTTTTGGATTATAGAATTGAACAACAAATTTATAAACGAAAAATGAGTAAGAACATAAACAACAGTAATTTAATCATACAATGTGATTTTGATTTAATGTGTTTGATTTGTATTGATTTGAATTGTAATGAATTTTGATGTAATATTTTGGTTTCAGCAATTAAGTATCGTATTCAACCAAAAAACATAGACTAAGAAATACCTAAATATATTGAAGGCAGTGATAAATGGTTAAAGTTCTTGCCGGTTTCCACTGCGAATAAGTTTTGTTATTTGACCGAAAAACTACATTAGGCTTTAGTTATAATAGTGCTATTAATTGTGTTATAGTTGTAAGTTATTACCTTGCTCTGTTCCCACCTAATAATTAATGATTTCTTCCTTAATGTTTTGAACAAAGAGTCAGTTTATTTTTTTTAAAACAGTTATCTACCTAACATCAAAGACGATAGGTATAAGAATATTATTATCGTCTTTTCCGCGATCTACTTACAAGTATAGTAATATGTAAACTCCTAATGTTATGTTTAGACTCCAGTATTTTAAATTTCGAACTATCTATGACATAATTTATCGTATATACCATAAGCGTTGTTTTATTATAATTCAGGTAATAACGAAAAAACAACTTACTTATATATTGTATATTATATTGTATACAACTGTTTCTAAATTCACTTCTACTAAGTTTTTTTCCTAATATCAGGGGTGCCTTAAAATATAACTAATTTTTAGATATAAGTGAACTATTACTTTGCAGTGCCTGCTGTAACTAATATATTATTAAGTGTTCAGTTTGAGGTCGGACAACCTATATCTGGTAACTGTGGGGGAACGGTGGTATACTCCAATGGTATTACAAGCATCCATTATTATACAGTTTAAATGAAACATAAGGAGTTTGTGCTATTGTTAAATCTAATTCATTATAAATTATAAGAAGAAACCATATTTATTGCGAGTATCGTTACTTAAATTTATATAATTGTAACGAACATGAATATTTTCTAATATGTACATTATTTTGTTAAATTGCAAAAAACAAATAAACATGTAAATACACGTATATCCCACAATTAATGACATGATAGTATAAGACATAGTAAATAATTTACAGTAACTATCTAGATTACTTATTTTGTTTAAAAAAATGTACCTTATGTGTTAATAAGTATTATTCCACTGCTAAGCCGACACTGCTTACCTAGGAGATCTTTACATCCGTTTTTCGTGTTGAAAATCAATTTACTGATACCCTCGTGCAACCCGTAAAACGAATTACTTCGGGGCTGGTCAAGGCTTAGAGCGCGATGGAAATGTGGTGACTCATTGGGTGACAATCACCGTCAAACACCTACCCACTAAAAACAATACGGCGGCACTTCGAGCAATTTCACACTCCTATAAAATAATTGTACGACAAGAACAATTCTCTTCAGCATAAGGTTCTTTACCATAATTGACTTTACTGTCAAACGATCATCTATAACAATTGTCAGATAATAAATACACGTGAGTTATGAAGATTACATTCATCCCTATGCTATAGGTTGTACGGACAAAAATGTAATGGTTGATCAACGCATTAATTAATCTAAGCGATTCTAGATAGGTCTCTTATTCCAACGACTTTTATATAGATAATATAATTCATATACTTTAAAATCAATATCTAATGTAAGTAACAATACAAAATTAATTAACCCTGCAAACTCTTCACCTTTAACAAAATATATTTAATTAATGATTATAGATAAATTTTCCTCTTGATGTTAATTTTAAATGTAACATATTACTCCTACGATAGACGTTGATATGTATTTATAAATAATTAACATCTCAAGGTTAAAAGTTACTTACTATCGAAATCGCAGTTTAAACCTTACAACCTTAGAAACATCTTGAATGTTATAATAAGTAAAACAGTATCGCTTTTGACAGCTTTTAAAGACGCCAGATGCGAAATACCAATCCGAATTATTAGAATCGTTTTTGAAATATCATATTATTGTATAAATCAGTTTAATAGAAATTGTCAGTGTTTATAATCCCCTGTAAAAGCCACTATGATGGATCGTGTTCATATTTCTCGGGGTAGGGACAGCAACGACCATCTATCTTGGTCTTATTTATATCGAACGTGAAGTATCAAAACGATGGATTAGATTAAATAGTACATAGCCTATATTACATATGTACCTATATCAAATTTAGTAACATCGATATAAAATATTATTAAATTACAATAAAATAAGTACATATAAATTTCTAGTGAATCTATTAATGATAATGTAACTTTTTAATGATTTGACCTACTGGAGTCTTACTCACATAGATCATTGATTTAGACGTCAGTACAAAGCTATTCTAAGATCTGAATAGCAAATATGTGATCGAGTTAGTAACTAGTAAGAGCAGCAAAACGTCTGCCGAGCCATCTGTAATTCAGTGAGGGTTAAAAGAGTCCTTTAGTTTTAATTTTAAATTTGAATTAACACTAAATCAACAACTTCAAATATCATCGTTTACAAAATATGTCTGGAGACGTGTTTAAAAATACAAGTAAAAGCTATGAATGCTTCAATTTCTATAGAAAAAATACAATCATAAATGTAACAAAATAAAACAGTTTAAGCAATAAGTTCAGTCTAGCACTAATATGTAGAAGAGGACAGTGTATTCGATTTCCGTTAGAGCCAATTTCATTTGTAGTAGATCTAATCTCAATCTGCCGCACTGTTTACTTGACGAAAATTGGAGCGTCTATTTCAAGAGCTATTTCTTATGTCGGTTGCAATTGCTGTGAAATAAACAAAACCGGAATTATGAAACATCTCTTAATAACAAAATTGAACATATTATAAATTACGTGTCCTTATATTCTATTCACTCAAATCAATTATATTCACACAAAATTCAAATCAATAAAAATTATATTAATAAATAAATATTGTAACTCATTAATTGTCAAGACTGTTGTTAGTCATGTTTAATAAATTTTTTATTGACATCAATTGAAATATGTAGCTTATCACAATATTTACTGGAACCGCAAAGTAGACAATGGTTTATACTCTTATTAGCATAAACTGTAACGAAGTTGAACAGAAAGTAAATATTATTATTGATTAAATACAAAATAAAGACTGAATATCTCCTCAAAAGACATGAACTATGTTTGTTAACGAATGCTTTTTTGTGAACAAACAAACTTGGTGAGGTAATTAAAACATAATTATATTTTTTTAAGAAAAGGTAGAACACTCACATTATGCTTTGTATCATAAAGTATTTTAGCAATACAAAATTAACGGAGACGAAATAACACCCACATTTGGTACAAACAAGCATTTTCTTCAAACAAAACATTTGTCCTGCGTGTAATTCGGACCTATACACATCAATCTGAGCGGCAGCAGCGATGAGGTGATTGTTTACCGTGCAATCAAATTATGTTATTTTCTTGATAATTATATAACATACTATCACATTTAATAAAAGTACTACTATCATAAGCAGGTCTAACTCATTGTAAATCAATATCAAGTTTAGCGATTTTTTTAAATGTATACGTTGAAATATTTTACCCTGAAAACGACTAGTCATCGCACAAAACCTTGTGGTCTCTCGTAAACAGTGAACCTACATATATTTTATATCCAAAATCTGTGTTACAACTTTAGGTAGATGAAGATGAATTTCAGCGTATTATTTCCCGTTTCAGACATAAGTACGAACGATGCTGATGTTTACTATACCTGTTAATATTGTGCAAAACTTACAGAATTTTACAAGCATACCTACAAAAAAGATCACCTCCTGTGGGCAATTACTCAGTATTTATGTTGTTTTAGGAAACTATCAACATACATTTCTACTTTGTTTAATTTATACGAGGCTTGGTCTTGATATTGGTATATGTCTAGGTATTTTCAATAACTAATAACCTTAATAAAAAAAACATTCGTTTCAACATATAGCTCTATACATTTTATAGTAAATATAGCATATAGAATAAAAAACTTCTACCATGATACTAACGTAAATACCTATTATAAGTTAACGGTTCACTCAAAAATTTAACTTAATAAATTACTGCGTCATCCCTTGATGTTTTGACATCTAAGCTATTTATTCAGTGTAGGATATTAATCTGAAGTAGTTTTCACGACTCGTCGTCTAACCTTATTTGATGGGCATCGCTTAGAATGGATTACGCCGTTTGATCATGTGAAAGAGGATCGGATATTCACCTGTATAAATAAAATGTTTCTATGCAGACTCTAATATAGATTTTCATTTTAGCTAATATTTCTACATTTAATATTACTGTATGATTAATTAGTACAACAAAGCCTAAGAATTATTTTTATTCATATTAAGCTCAAAAAAGACTTTTTTTTTGTATAAGGGATCACATTTTTTATATCAATGATTAATCCATTGCCTAAAATGAGTTGAGGTAATAAGTAAACGAAAGCAAATTTTCCTGATGGTATTTATAAATAACCTATCTAAAATAATGTGTGAGAACACATAGACGATAAGTGATTATAGATGATGATTTGATGGCGCCAACGGTAACACCGCTATCATCTTGCTTACGTTGTATTGGATTCATTGCGTTGGTAACATTGAACATACACATTAACGAACGAATAAATCAGAATCACAAATTAAATGCGTAAACAAATGGTTTCATTTTGAAGGACTGACCCGGTGGGAATCTCGAGCTAGAGTAGAGCTGATGATTTAGGGAGTTATTTTGTATGATATTTTGTGTATGTTCATTGATAGCTGAATTACCAGAGGTTGTCGTTGTTTTTTTAAGGTTAGAAAAAGTACCCATACTACGTGACCCGTTTAAGTGGGAGAGGGAGTACTTTAAAATACTACACTCAGTCACAGGAGCGCGGAGCCGGGAGATTACTTAAATTTTTGTTACATAGTCGATTATGTCGAGGGAAATCTCGCGCGTTTTTGACCTATCTTTGAATATGGCACGCAGTGCATAATGCTTCACACTCGAATAATGAAAACAAACACAAATTTAAAGTCAATTCAAAAGGTCGTAAGCGACAAAGTCGACATTCCATTAACGAATATTAACATGAAACATCTATACAGAAAAAGTGGTAAGTTTGACCAGCGACAAACGTTGTGACCTTTTGTCATCGGGTACTTTTTCAGACTAATGATGTAACACACAACAAATTTATCGATCTTCACTTAATATGTTCACTTTCTGCCTGTGAAATGATTAAAAATTATACTTGTCAATATTACGTAAAAACTTTAACGGGGGAGGGTCTTGGCATATACTACGAGTGGTCACCAAGGGAAGGGAGGGGTCGAGGGGGTCTTAAGTAAAAAATGGAGAAGTAACTTTATTAGGGAGGCCTGTGTAACTTCACTATATCATAGTCCTACATTTGCCCTTTCCTTATCGATATAGGTGGATCCCAGATATAATTGAATAAAGTGTCACTTCGGTGCTGGATCGCTTACACAGCAAGCCTGAAATCGTTATAAATGAGAATGTGAATATAACTCATAACGAGCCTATTTTCAAGCCAGGAAGATGATATGAAATTCTAATTGTAATAGTGGATACTACTGCTGAACAAGAAGAATTTTCTATTTTCTAGGATACCGTCCCGGACGCTACTTCCGCTTTACCATCCTTCTACTTTTACTTCTCTCTATCTTCTTTATATAAACTTAAATTAATTCAATCAGATGCTTACATTACATAGATATCTAAGCCTAGACGTGTGAATTATAACAAAGTAAGAGTGACAGAACTGTTCAAAAATTTGTTTAGTCTCTTTAATAGTAAAGATGCGTTTTATGCTCGGGTGATGTTTTTAACATATTTCTTACGTACAACATTTCTCTATACATCAACCTAGTCTACAGTCGAATGATTGTCTATAGAAAATATGACTAACGCCAAACGTTATTCTGTAAAGATACGTAGATAATATTTTAATTATGTAAAAGCAGATGATTAACCAAATAAAAAAGTACAATATTATGAAATTCTTATAAACGTTGGTAAACGGAACGGAAGATTTGAAGAGCTAAGATATTAAACGTAATATTAAACCGATTCCAATAAACGGTACGTTTATGGTCTAATCTATGTAATTGGAAAATTTGTATTCCAGTTTGCTGAATGATATTGATGTGTATGTATGTTAGATATTATATCAGGGAAAAGAATAGCTTTACTCATAAGTGATCGTAAAAGTGAAATGATTAAAGAAATGGTGTGTATGAATGTATGCTCCTGGTTTGAATCTCATATCGTTAAATAGAAAAATTGAAGTAAATGCTGTAAATTTATACTTACATAACATTAGTCGTGCTTGTAATTTACACTTGATATGTTAATTACTTAGGTACTCAATACATATTAAAATTAAAAAAAAAAAATCTTCAAATCTATTCAAAGCAATATATAAACGTGTATTAAAATTATGAATATAATATTTACAATAACAATTCTTATAATATCCAGATACGTAAAAAATAAATTTATTACATTTGCTTAATTTATGACCCTAGGATTTGTAATAAAAACAATAATGAGTTCGTTTTACACCGTTCAGGTTGAAATAAACATACACTAATACGTAAAAACAGGAAAAATTACCTTTTATTACGTTTCCTTTAATGGCCATAAATATTTCATTGCGCTGTTACAGTACAACTTCTATGTTTACTACAACTTTAAAAAAATTACATCGCCTTCTGTGATATGTTAAGCCGAGTATATTCTGAAAGTCGTATAGTAAAATTAAATAATTAAATATAATCTATTTATAAGAAATGAATATATATATATATATATATATATATATATATATATATATATATATATATATATATTATTAAAATGTTTTTATATGGCATATCTATATGGATCCAAATAAATAAAATTGAAGTGCCTTTTTTTTATTTTATTATTTATAGTTAAGGCTTAGCGTAATGGCCATAATCTCATCTGATCTTAAGTGACGATACGGCCCAAGTTGGTAGAGACGCTAAACCTGTGGAGGAACTGGCTCTCAAGTGCAGCTGCCAGAACACACCTATTAGTATTTGGCGGCAGATTTTCAACTTGAGGGTGGTAGCTAGCCAGGCGGGCATCAGAAAAAGCCCTACCACCATGCTATGGTTTCCTCACGATGTTTTCCTTCACCGAAAGCTCAAGCTCACTGTAGGTGGTTGGATTCGAACTCACGTCCCTTGACACGAAGTCGTACAAACTACCACTACGCTATCGCTTGAAATCGCCTGTTTGTAATGTCAAAATAACATGCGTTTACTAATTGCATATGAAAGTAGATATATACGGTACTTATATAAATATCTCTGCTCTTCGGCTAAACTCACGCACTCAGCGTATTCCTTCCTTAAAGGTCGGCAACGCACTTGCAAGGCCTCCGGTGTTGCAGGTGTTCATTTTCGGCGGTGACCACTTTCCATCAGGTGAGCCTCTGGCCCGTTTGTCCCCTATTCCATAGGGTTCCATTCCATATTCCACAAGGGTGCCAAGATGGCCGAACCTCGGCTAGGGCTGCTGCCGGTAAATGAAAAAAGATTCATGATCCTGACTAACCAACAGGTTCTGTATTACTAAATTAGTGATACTATCTACGACCTTATCAGGTAAGCAGCTCAAGGGCCGCGAGGGTAGTAGTAGTAGTAGTAGGGTAGTAGGACTCGAGCAGAGTCACTCGAGGGCTCCTGTCCGGAGGATCGAACCTAGGCTCAAGCGTCTGCGGAAGGAGGCCGCGGCGGGTGTGCGGAAGCGAAATTATCCGCTCGGCCTCGGCGGCGAGGACGGCGGTTATGCGGACGTGTACGCAGACACGGTTTGGTGACGAGATTGGTGGAAACGGCAGGGAGAAGCGCATTTAATCTCGTTATTTTATCGACGAGGTCGGAGAAGCAATTACATGGCTGGCGAGCAAAGCCTTTGGCATGCGGATTGGAAGTGTAGCTAACTGCGTGTACTAGTTTGGGGTTAGGATGAAGTTCGGCACGTGTAAAAAAATTCTTTGTAATGTCTTTAATATATGCATACATGGACGGAAGGTCCATATCTTTATGGAGATCTACATTACGGATGTAAAACGGGGCTTGGACGGCTATGCGCATGAATCTGTTTTGCAGAACTTGTAGTTTGCGAAGGGTGATGCGTGAAGCGTAAGCGAATACGGGGCAACTGTAAGTAAGTATGGGACGGATGCATACTTTGTATATTGTGAGCTTATGTCTGAGTACCATTTTGCTCTTAGAGGAGGTGAGATTGCGTAGCAGAACCATAGCCGTGGAGGCTTTTTTCTGAACGTAATCTATATGTTTGTTGAAGGTTAGGCGTCTATCTAAAACTACACCAAGATATTTAGTTTGATTAGCCCAGGGGATATTGACATCGAAAAGGTGTAATGTCTTTTTTATATTTCTCCTCGCGTGAGGATCGAACATGATAGCCGCACTTTTTTCTGGGTTTATTTCTATGCGCCATTTGAGGCACCAGGACCCAAACCTAGAGACGGCTCTTTGGACGCGGTGGTATACGTGAATCCTATTCCTGCCCGAGCTGAAGATGACTGTGTCATCTGCGTAGGAGCCTACCGCGACCGCGGGGATATCGCTAACGAATAAGTTGAACAGGCAAGGCGCTAGGATGGAGCCTTGCGGGACTCCTGAGCGTATTGGGTGAGGCTAGGATAGGGCTCCGTCCGCTTTGTAGCAGAAGGAGCGGTCTGATAAGTAAGCAAGGATTATGCGAACTAGTCTGTCCGGAACTTGAAAGAGGTTGAGTTTATATATGAGGCCTTCGTGCCAGAACTTATTGAAGGCTTTGGATATGTCGAAAAATACAGCAAGCGTGTGCCTGGGACGGCGTAGCTTCGTGAAATTGGAGAGAATATGCTCCGTGACTTGGTGGGTGCACGAGTGCTTCGGTTGAAAGCCGAATTGCTCGTATGGTAAGAGACATTTGTCTGAGACAAAGACTTGTAGCCGGTTCAACAAAAGCCGCTCGTATATTTTACCTATCGTATTGACGAGGCTTATTGGGCGGTAGCTTTCTGGATGGGCTGCCCTTTTCCCGGGTTTACGGATACCTATTACCGTTGCCTTTTTCCAAGCGGCTGGAAAATGGCAGTGAGTTATGGCCGCCTTGAAGATGCAGACCAGAAGGGCTATAAGTTTATCAGGGAGAAGTTTGAGAGCTTCGTTCCTGATTCCGTCGAGACCGGGTGCTTTCCTTGGCTTAAGGGCTTTTATGATAGCGAGGACTTCGTCAGTTGTAACCGGCTCTAAGTTTTCGATTGGGAGGGTCTCTCTTATTGATTGAATTGTTCGATCGACCCTCCAGACGTGTTCAGGATCATTGGTATGGTATTCATAGGGATTGGGAGAACACTGTTGTTCGAGACTAGCAGCGAGATACTCTGCCTTGTCTATACTTTCGAAGGCGTGCGGATAGCCGGGGTCTCTATCTAACGGGGGCATGGCAGACGAATAGCTGTTCTTCTGTTTACGAACGAGATCCCAGAAGGGGAGATGAGACGGTTTGATTTCCTCTAAGAGACTGTCCCATCTTTAACCACGTAGTTTAGAGATACGGGATTTAACTGATCTTTGTAGGTTACGTAGACGTACGCGATTTTCCTCCGTCGGATAAGAATCGTGAGCGCGAGTCGCGGCGTTTTTGTATCATCATTGCATTTAGTCTATAAAGGAGCACCAACATAGTAACTACAGTTAATAAATAGAAACATGAGATTATCTATGTGTGATATTAGAAATTCTATAACAAATTCTGGTCTGCGTTTCTTATAGGATGGCCTAAAGAGTTTACCACCTACTTGTATTAGGATTGATCTAGTGATATTGACGGCGAATGAGCGCTGAGTTGATTGTTGTTGATGGCTAATGATATGAGCTGGAATTATTTATTGTCCCCTCAAAGCAGAACACTCACAGAATACCATTTCTAATTGTTTTAATTATTTTTTTATTGTTATGCCGTTTCAGCGCTGACTCGCGAACTCACGCTTTGCTTTAAGTGTTTTTTAACTATAATTGTGACAAGTGTATAACAGACAATACGGCATGCAATTTTTTGGCATGAACAGATTCTGAAGGCCATCAGGGAAGTATATTCAACATACTGGTAAGTTTTCATTACTACTAACAATACGAGCACAAACGTAAGAGATTTATTTACGACTTTGCAGTACATTCATTTTAAAATTATAGATATCTATTTATATTCTCGAACTGATCTAGAAGTAACGGCATGGACTAAGTGTCCATGTGAATTGTTTCATAGATCCAATTTATTTAGAAACTAGATTTTTCTTTCATATATAGAATATATAATTTGTCTTACCTTTTACCCGAGTATATTGCTTTTGGTATACTCGGTAGAAAAAGGAAGTGAAAAATAACCACATTTTGAGAGAACATCCTTAACACCATACAAAAAATGCAGAGTTTCTTAATTCTGTAACATTCTTTTTAACGGCCCAAGTAATTTTAATGCAAATGTATTCAACGTAGTGACACGAAAATATACGGGCTGGTGTAAGAACCCTACATCGATTGATTTAAATCGGATTAAAATGTAGGCAAATTGTCATTCATCAGCCGAGACAAGTAAAACCTTATTACTTTGTATTCATGGTAATATAACCTACCTAATTATTACCAAAATACAACAAATAATTATATTTAAAAATTAATAAACAATATACAAATTAATTAATATACAAATTAATAATAATAATAAAATTAATAACAAAGAAGCTCATTTTGAACAAAAGTTAAAGAAAATATTCAACTCATCACTGACTTTTGTTTAGTGAATGTCTCATTATATCGATGATACACAACCAAAATATAAAACTAAAAATAAGTGATAAACCAACGTTAAACTGAAATGGAACATTGTATTTCTGACTTCGATCGTAATTGACCTCACTATGGCCATTATAATTATCAGGCATCGGAGTTCAATGGCTGCAAAAAAAGGATTGATCACCGGTCATGACTGACTTTTATGTGCGAAGTATAGTTGCGATTTTTGTGCTTGAATATGTATTAGCATAATGTATCAGTTGTTTGTTTACTATAATACAAGCTATGCTTAGTTTCGTATTACATGAATTTGTGTAATCAGTTAATCACGGCAGTATGTTACTCTGCCTTGATACCAAAAAACCCTAAACGATATTGCATCTCTCATTGTTTGACTTTCGTACAATTTGATAACAAAAACAAAAACTATCAAATCTGAACTTGGTAATTATTTTGAAAAGCTCATGAGAAATATTAATATTGCCTTATCGTGGGAATATTTCGCATTGCAAAACTTCATTATCACTATTTAAAAGTTAGGTCATACCCTCATCCAAAGTTTTATTAATTTAATTCATTGTTGACAACACAGGACGAAAACAATTAACTGTGAAGCATTAAGTTCTTTGAAAATAAGAACTTAAAAAAACAATGAGTATACAAGGACTAGCATTCAAACTAATTTAAAAACATATGTCAAGCGTTAATTCCAATAGACAGAGTTTCGAGTCCTATAATGCACCTGAAATTTTAGGGAAAGAAAACACTGTATATACCATATAGTAACCCTATTACAGAAGCGACAATCTTACGACAAGTAGCAAAAACAGAAGCATGAGTAAATGATAACTAAAATCGTCGCTCTGTGACATATAAAAATAATAATAAAGCTTTGATTTCCTTAAATATTTTACACATATAAACAAAACAAAAAAAAGAACACAACATGAAGCATAAAAATTACTGTAAAATCCGCACAGGTATTACAAAATATGTCGTGTTTCGGTGTGCCTTACGACAAAGTCCTCCTCCAACTCTTTCCACTGTTTTCTATCTGCCGCCACATTTATCCAAAGGGGTCCTATGTTCATTTTCATTTCATACTCCCATCTTCTTGCATTGAAACCCCGATTTTTAACGCCATCCCTTGGGTACCAAACTGTAACCTGTTTGCTCCATTTCTCTTTCTTACAACGGAGCATATGTCTGTGACATATAAGTACACATTAATAAAGGTACTCTCAGGTTCAAAGTTACACTACGAAAACTTGAGTTGACGTACAGAACACGTGACGAGACTGAAAATAAGTAGTGTCGCATCGGTTAACATCATATATATTTGTTACGTAAACGATAAACTACAATTTATATACCGAGTGGCCTACGACCAAACCTTACCAGTGTTAGTAAGTGACGTTATATATACGTATTATTTATATTCATACCGCTGTACTTTGCCTACGAAGAAATTTATATTGAAAGTGTAATTCTATTACTAAATAATATGACTAAGTAAATTTCTTACACTGTAGATTTTACTTTATTTCATAAACTTACGGTTATTTGACCCTATAGTTTGACTATTGAGCATACATTAAGTAAAATATGAATGCCTAATAGTTAGGGGCTTAATTTGTTAGTTGCCACAAAATCTTCCTTAACAGTTGTATTAAACAATCACCATCTAGTAATAACTTTGTATGAACTCTGAACATTTGTAAGATATATTACCATTTATGTGTCCTTGCCATAGTTGTGTATAAAGCTATTTACCACTAAACGTGAGAAAGTAAAAGAAGTCTAAGATGTGTCGCATGAAACATCAGGCTGGAAACTACAAGAAAATGGTTAAATCTTTACGAAAAGCAAATGAAATAAGCCTTTAGTGCTTTCTGGACGATTGTTCTTGTCCGTCAGACTTGTATTTATTATTATACGTAGCATATATACCAGTCGATCTTGTCTCTCGATTCAGTGCTTCTCATTTCAAGATGGTATTTTTATTTGCAGTCACGTAGCAACTTATGCCGTGTTATTTATAGGTCAAGATGTCCACTACAAAAGTTAATGGATACTCAAGATACAAAATTCATAATCTTTCTTTGTGTGTGTGTATGGTTCTTTGAAAATTAATCCCGTCTTGAATTTGGATCTTTATATTTAAACTTGTACTTATATATTTACAGAATGTTTCGCCTCTCAAGTTTAGTTAAATAGATTTTATTCTTTAAAACACCGATGTACATGAATTAGTTCCGAGTCACGAAGCTGTTATTGATGCCTTTTATTTTTATTGTTACACTAGATACACTATGTTACTTTGTTATGATACAAACATTTAGGTACACGTTTCATTCTTATAAATTATTGATACATGAGTATATTCAATGTAAAATAGTCAATGTAAATTAATTATTCTTAGAAACTTGGAATAGGTACATGAAGAAGATGGATTGAAAACAAACAAACCAACATTACAAATGAAAATTTGACAGTATAAACAAATCATAAAATTCAAACGAATCAAAACTCATAATATAAAAGGCATTTTTTATACTGCAATAAGAAAGATAATAATAAACTGAATATTTTAATAGTTGAAAGTAATAAGTTTTTTTAACAAAGGTTTGATGCATTTGTATGATTGTAAAATAACCTACAATTGATAGAATTTTAAATACAATCGAATAAGGTATTACAGGGTATGTTATTGTTCCATTGAGAAAGTAGCGTTTGTACAAAAAGGTTTACTCGGGCTTTTAAACTGGAATCTGGGATAATTGCCTCGTTCAACACAAAATGGTAATAGTGACACATACAAAAATATAAATATTTGTTTGCAAATTATTTGTAGAAACTGTGTTATTTTATCATTATGTTAACGATGGAGGTTTTTATATGCACGGGCGATGTTATTTGTTACGGATATTATCGTGATACTATAGCAAGATCAGAAAAAAATGTAAATACCACATATATGCCGATGATTTGCAAATATAAATTAATAATAAAAATCAAGTTCAACGCATGGGTTAAAAAAATCCTATCATTAAGGTTAATGCAGAAATAATTGAACGAATGAGTGAAGCTAGAAGCCTAGGAGTTATCAATGATGAGCCTCATGTACTAGAAGTAGCTCGCTGCTGTTTCTATAGGCTTAAAGTCTGGTACAACATACGTAATTACTTAAAAAGTAAAGTACGTAATAATCTTTGTGAAGCTTTAATACTTTGTAAACTTAACTACTGTATATCCGTGTACGGCTCTTGTTTATTAAGGAAGTCCAAAAAACTTCTACAGCGTGTTAAAAACGCATGTGCGCCATATTGTTTCCATATTTCAGCACGTACGCACGTTATGGTATATTTAAATAACGCGGGAATTTTAAAAATGGATGTTAACTGTTCCAAAACACAGAACGTCTACTTTTCGTAGGAGCTTCAGATATCAGGCAACTAAATGCTGGAATAACATACCCCCTACCACCCATACCGCCTCCTTCCGAAGACGTCTGAGGCTAGGTTCGATCCTCCGGGCAGCAGGCCTCGAGTGACTCTGCTCGCGCAATACAGTGACACTCTACATCACTGAGATTACACCATCACACCGCACACCATTCGTGCACACGCAGACGTTAAGTACACGGTTATGTAAGTGACTACCCTCGCGGCCCTTGAGCTGCTTACCCGATAAGGTCGTAGTTAGTATCACTAATTTAGTAATACATAACCTGTTGGTTAGTCAGGATCATGAATCTTTTTTCATTTACCGGCAGCAGCCCTAGCCGAGGTTCGGCCGTCTTGGCACCCTTGTGCCTGCTGCCTCGGGGCTGTGTGCCCTCAGTACTCGCCCCCAAAGGTTCGGTGAAGCTGTCAAAGCCCTTGGGGCTAACAGAGTACGTCAATAAAAAAATAAAAAACTCTTGTCTTCTTCAGTAATAAACTATTTATTATTTGTTATAAAATATTTGTTATTATCGTAAGATTAGCCAATAACATGATGATTATTATTATCTATTTTGCCATATTCTATAATGTATATATAATATATTCTATAAACTTTAATGTACCTTAACGCAATATGTTCTTACCTTGCCTTACGCCATTAAAAAATAAACTTCTGCCACCCTTCATATATACCACAGATCGTTACACAGCCATAACACTCTGGGCCCGAAGTGAGAACCAGCGTTGGATATCTTTCAGCACATAAGCTGTCTCGGGACCCATTTGTTACACACTCATTTTAAACTGCCAGCCATTTGCTTTGAGATACTTTAATTCTCCTTTTTCTTTTGTTTTATTACTATTATTATTTTAGTTTTTATTATTGTAAAATTAATGTGTATGTGTGTAACAATTAAATTTATTTTCTTTATTTCTTTCAAAAAACCTTTTTAAGTGTGAACACTGCCATTAGTTTCAACTGGACCACCACACCATACCTTTTTATGTGTAACAAATAAACGCTTCACCATAGTCTCATCTGATGGTAAGTAACGAGGCCTATCATCGATCTCGCTTACTAAGTAAGTACCGATTTATTCTTTAATTATAGACTCTACTCTATTACGTACGGGTAGAGGACCCTCACGGCGTGCGTCTGATTGTGCTGTGCCAAAATAGAGGTAGTGGAAATAGATCCTACAGGTTCTACGCACGCTCTCCAAAGTGTATCCCACAAAACACTGAGAAACAAGCTATCTTATTTACCTACAGCAGTTCTAACACCTATTCGACTTGCTTAAGCTTGTCGCGTCCCGCGGGAAATTGATTTACCTATATCTAACAAGCAAATGTGTTTTATTGTAATTGTGTTATTGAAGAGATTTATATTATTATAGAAGGGTTGGTGCTGTGTGTGTACCGGCCAAGAATAGTACCACCTCATATCTTCCCGTGGGTGTCGTAAAAGCTGACTAAGGGAAAACCAGGGGCTGGGCAGCAGCATCCTCTGACCACTACAAACACTTACTGCGATCGCCTTCCCGTCTACCAAGAGTGGCGATTATGGCAATCAGCCACCCTCTTTATGAACGTCACACTGAGAAACCGGACCCTAGTCCCCGGCGGCCCCGCTTTTCCTGGTCATAGTGGTAGCAGCCAAGATAACGGTGGGGCAAGGGGTGCTAAGAATCTCCGGCAGAGATCCGGCTACCACAACCAACGACGGATCGAGATGGAAACGTATAACACGTGAACAACTCGGTCAGACGAGAAGATTGCTGAGCTAGAGGAAGACATTAGCAAGTTACGGTGGGATATATTGGGATTATCTGAGGTCCGAAGAGAGGGGAAAGACTCGATAATCCTCAAATCCGGTAACTTGCAGTATTTCCGAGAGGGCGAACAACAGTCCCAAGCTGGTGTCGGGTTCCTCGTCCGCAAGTCCCTTGTAAACAACGTGATTAAGATCGAGAGTGTGTCGACCAGGGTGACGGTTCCTGATACTCAGAATAACCAAACGGTATTCTTTGAAGGTTATCTAGGTATACCCCCCGACCTCGGCACACTCCGATAAAGAAGTGGAGACTATGTTTGAGGACATTACACAGGCCATACATAGTAGTAAAACCTACTATACCATTGTTATGGAAGACTTCAACGCAAAACTAGGAAAGTAAAGTGGTGAGGAGCTGCGAGTGGGGCAATTTGGAGTTGGACGGTGGAACCACCGGGGCCACAGACTGACCATATTTATGGAGAAGGAGGAACTCTTTACGATGAACTCCTTCTTTCGAAAGCGAGAACACACGAAGTGGACCTGGATGAGTCCCAACATTCACATTGAATCTGAAAATCAAACTTGAGAAATCCCGTCTGATGAAGTCTACGCTTCGTTCGTTGCCTGTCCAAATACAAAACCCTAAGAGCTTTCAGCTTGAACTCAAAAACCGCTTCGATTGCCTAGGAAGCGAAATGGACGAGTACAATGATGGGTTTGTAGAAGCTGTCCGTATGGTTGAGTCTAAGTATATTCTATATCCTGCCGTATACGTAAAACCAGCAAGCTCTCTGACTTTACTCTCGGGCTCATGGAGGAAAAACGTGAGATGGTTTTGCAGTCATCAGTCGATGCTAATAGATATCAGCAGCTCAATAGTCAGATTTCTAAGTCTCTTAAACGCGACCTACGACGGTATAATGCCGATCGTATTAAAGAGGCTATTGAGCGAAACAGAGGCTCCAAAGTTTTTGTTACAGATCAGGCTATTGGGCATAGCTGATTGACCAAGCTGAAGGCCGACGACGGGAGAATCATATCCTCCAGGCCTGAGCTCTTGATGGAAGTCGAAAAGTTCTACGGACAACTTTACACATCAACACCGATTCGAAATCTAGCCCGAGACCCGAGAGCTAAATTAACCCGACACTTCACTGCAGATATCCCGGACGTCAGCCTGTACGAAATTATAATGGCTCTCAAACAGCTCAAGAACAACAAGGCACCGGGTGATGACGGAATAACAGCTGAGCTGCTGTAGGCGGATAGAAAACCGATCCTTGAGGCCCTTCAGAAGCTCTTTCATTCCGTCATACTCGAGGGAAAATGCCACAGGCGTGGCACAGAAGTGTGGTGGTCCTCTTTTTCAAAAAAGGTAATAACAATCTTTCGAAAACTATTTTATATATATATAGTTAATAGTTATGTTTACAAGCAGTTTTCGAGAGTCCTCACGAACTGACTAGCGCACAAGCTCGACGACTTCCAGCCTCCCGAACAAGCCGGCTTCCGAAAAGGCTTTAGCACCGTAGACCACATTCATACGCTGTGGCGGTTTATACAAAAGACCGAGGAGTATAACGCACCTCTTTGTTTAGCGTTTGTGGACTACGAAAAAGCCTTTGATTCGATTGAAACTTGGGCTGTACTGCAGTCTCTCCAGCGGTGCCAAGTAGACTATCGGTGTATCAAAGCGTTGATAGGAATTGTACGAAAACGCCACCATTTCAGTCCAATTACAGGACCAGACCTCAAAACCTATACCTTTGCGGCGCGGCGTTAGACAAGGAGTGTTATTTCTTTGAAACTGTTCACTACTGCGCTCGAGGTTGTCTTCAAGGTTCTGGATTGGAAAGGACTTGGCATTAACATAAACGGCGAGTACCAAACACACCTCCGCTTTGCTGATAATATCGTAGTCATGGCTGAGACCGCAGAAGACCTAAGTACGATGCTCGGTGACCTCAGTAGAGCCTCCGACCGAGTTAGTCTTAAAATGAACACGGTCAAGACAAAAGTCATGTCTAATGTTCATGTTGTACCAACTTCTATAAAAATCGGTGACTCTACGCTCGAAGTTGTTGACAGTTATATATACCTGGGTCCAGTTAGGTAGATCCAACTTCGAGAAAGAGGTTAATCGTCGAATCTAATGCAATGTAATGTAATGACGTCTTTCGGTTGAATGGATGGATGGATGGATGGATAGATATGTAAAGAAATCTTTTAAGGAATTTCCCTTTGACTTACCACTCTAGCTTATACCTAAGTTGTGACCATCACGCACTTGTTGATCAACTCATCACAGCATTTATTGATTTACTTCGGAATCGGGCACTGTAGAGTAGCCTTGAAAACCGGCATCATAGCAACTACCGAGTATGGTATGATTATCTCTCAGTAATTATCGTTGTTTTGGTTTTCACTATATTCACTGTCAGAATCAATGTTATTATTTTGTGCTAGTAATATAAAAAACCATCCATCCCAGCAAAACAATGAAAAGCAGTATATTGATATTCTATATATGTATAATGTAATGAATTACCTAAGTTATACAATATAAGTCGACAATAAGTCGAGCTAATAATCACGATGACCTATACATACAGTTTATTTAATAGCATTAACACTACCATTAAAATATTTGTTTTATCTTCCAAATGTAAGTGTTATCGCTGAAAATTGTTAATCCAATTATATACAAATTATAGAATCTATCCAAAAAAATGTGTCAAACAGTAAATGTTTTAAGTGATAAATTTATAATGGGAAAATATAAGGAGTTTTGATAGTAATACTGGCTATACCAGATAAATAATAATAACAAAATTCATATTTAATTCCCCTACTACGACAATGGTAATATTTACCTAGATATTTTTAAGTAATACTGAAATGGAAGTCAGGTTTAATTTTAATTTAGCTTTGCGACAATTGCATCACATGATAAAATTACGTGTTCCTAGTATTTGTAATGATTTTAATAAACTTACACCGCGCACTGCTTATTTAAAAACTAAACCTTACAGATAACAACTTTTTTGCCCACCTAAGAACCTAACGTTCTTCAACTGAATTCTTAATTAAAATTTTGTACATAACTCAAATTCTTTATAAAATATACATGTATGTAATTAGGGTATTCCACATGGAGTAATGCTTTTAACCGTTGGAACCATTTTTGTGAACCCTTTATTATAAATTAGATATTTAAATAATTTATTTTTGTTTTCATAAAGACGTATTTTACACCAATTTTATTTTGTAATGTTTTAATCTGCTTGGAAGTTTATAGTGATATTGAAATTGACGTAACTACGAGTACCGATGGAAAGTTGCCAACTGCTGACTATCTTGTACATAAACCCTAATACATTTACTTAATATAGAGTGCACTAAGTTGCATTAAAACGAAATATATTGAGGAATTTCGCATGGCGGTAGGGCTTTTTCTAATGCTCGCCTGGCTAGCTACCATCAAGTTGAAAATCTGCCACCAAATACCAATAGATGTGTTCCGGCAGTTGCACTTGAGAGCCAGTCCCTCCACAGGTCTAGCGTGTCTACCAACTTGGGCCGTATCGTCACTTAAGATCAGGCGAGATTATGGCATAACGTGAAACCTTAACTATAAAAAAAGGAAGGCAGTTAAAAGGGGATCCAGCTCAACCTCAGTGTGATAAAAATTTACGTCACATGTTATATGTCATCTGAAGTCTCAAACTTCACCTGTTCGACGGGTAACGATAACATAAAATTAAACGATAATATTGTTTCTGCATGAAATCGAGGTGGTTAAGTGCTTTAAATTATCAGAATATCGATTAGATGTTCGCGTGCATTTATTAATTTGTAACACTGTCGGCTTATGATGAAGTAAAACATCCTATGTCAATGTGACCGCTTGAGAAATGAAAATTTAAAATTGTGGATTTCTCGTGAATTGAAATCGCTAATATGTTATGAACTAGTGTGGTGATTAGGCCTGTACCTTTCCTTGAGAAGCAACCTAAGCCCAACAATGAGAGCTTACAAGCTTATTGTTATTTTTACATTGATGTGATAAATAAAATAAAACAATTATTTTCGTATACTTCTGATATAAAGTAAGTAGGTAGAATAAATGCATGTTAATCTTTATCTAGTACCTGATTTTTTTATAGTTAAGGTTTAGCGTTATGGCCACAATTTCACCTGATGTTAAGTGACGATGTAGCCGAAGATGGTAGACACGTGTAGCCTAGTGTAATTAAAGTGAAATTAAATTAAATTAGTAGGTTTATTATAGAATATCTTGGCCAAACTCGAACGAAGGCGATTATATAGTGTTACCAAAATTTTCCATGCACAAGTTAATAGACACGTCCAGTTAATTTGCACCATATACAATTCAATTTGCAAAACAAAAACTAATAAAGATTTAATTATTTTATTTTATGATTTAATATTTATTAAGCGTTTCAGTAGCTGTCATTTTAGGTACTCATATTGAATGTTGTAAGAAAATATACAGGAATTTAAATATGGAGGATATCTTAACATTATATATCAACAGCTTTACTGCGTAGCTAGGGATGTAAGGTCGCTAGCTAAGCGTCCTGAAAGAGGATTTACGGGCTGACATTTGAGAATACTATAAATCAAGCTAGATAGAAAGGCGAATACATATCCATATAAGAGTTGTAATATGCCAAATATTGTACAAAAATATAAAATTCAGTTTTTCTGTAACATATTAGCATTTCGTGATTTAAACATATTTTTTATCATATATAATACTTATATATTTAATATGCATTTTTATCCATTTTTTCCACGAATTGTCCAGCAGCTCCACCTTTTGATGCCTATATAAGACTAATTATACACAAGCCTTTTCAATTATTTCACAATCATTAACTTGAGTACATTTGAAAGCACATTAAGATCTTTACCAGTCTATATTCCATTATCAGCCATAGAACTCGATTCCGTAATAATATACTACCACAATGACACTGTACCTTATGTTAGGAACAGTACAACATGAAAACAACGGTGACCGCCGATGAATCAGTATTGCATCAGAGCTCGTAGCTGTCATGATGGTCAGCAAACCTCTCGGCAGCTGGATATATAGCGACCAAATCTAGAAAATTCAGCCAAACTAAGAAATGGATAACTTTTGTACTGGTTTCGAGGTACAGAGAGCACGAGAATTATTTAGATTTTGCTGTCTTTAAATTAAACTCTGCTTTGACTTGTTAAATGTCATATCTTCGAGTTATACTTGCAGCATCCCACTAAAGTACACAGACGGTATAACGCCATTCAGACAGGCTAAAGCTTTTATGACAAGATACAAGATGTTCTGCAGGTTTTATTAAGATAAAAAATAATATATTAAGATAAATAAGCCCGTAGAACTAATTTTAACACATACCAGGGCCGTAGGGAAATACTTAGAAATAATTAATATTTCAGTATGTATTAACAGCAAACACATAAAACTTTCGGTTTTTCCATGTCTTTAATAGTAAAGTTTGCCTTTACATATACTTTGCGTATATTCAAGTGTCAAATCAAAAATGTGTTAAAATTCCAGTACTTATAATTGAATACCTACTAAAAAAATCTTATTGGAGTTTTAATTAGTCACAATGAAATATTCTATAATTATAAAGAATTATGTTTTGAAGAACAAAGAGAAAATTATAGAAAAGAAAATACAAGGTAACTATAGACCACCAGCGTGTACTTAATAATGAAGTGACAAAGTTTATTGTTCGAAAATATCGTATCGAAAACAATATTTATACCAGTGTCTGAATTTATATTCGGACGTAGCAAAAATTGTTCCAATCCCACAATAAAACATGTCAGTCTTGCAATATATTGTATAATATTCTTGAAACATCCAGTATCCATTAACCGGTTATACAGCCGCGTTTCGTTAATCGTTTTTCCCCACTTGAGAAGAGATATAAAAACCCTAGGATAACATATACTACTATAACTATACTATAACAACATATAACTATATATACATCGAACTATTAACTATTAACTATTTATACTGTAAATAAGACTACCATATCCACGAAGTTAAAAATAGGTCTTAAAATTATATAAGTTGACACGAATTCACGGGCAAAGCTAGTTTCTTATAAATTTTAGTCTACCGTTTTTATAAATACTAAAAAGTGGCGACTAGACTCTAGTATCAACGACATGAGCTTGGACAAGATTCTTGTTAACTAAGATATTTTAAACCGAATAGAAAGACTGATTCCTTTGTTCAGAGTTAGTTTTGTCATACCGATAGTTTAAAATGTAATACAGCCAAACCTGAGTGCGTGAGCATAAGCGAGAAAAGTCTAAAGTGAGAGTAATTGCCAGGTCCTATCATTTTAATTCTCAAAAACCTATATAAGTAACCATTAGAAACCTCTATAAAACAAAGTCGAGTTTCCCTTGTGGACTTCTGTAACTAAGACTGCTACTTGTCTGTACCTCTATAAGGGACAGTCTAGCGTATTTAATATCTACTATTTATGACTCATTCTAACATTTCTTGGAAATAACTAATATTGTTTTAATGTTCTACAATACATAAATATTTATCTGTATATGCTCGGTGTATTGTTTAAACCTCTACAGAGGATAAAAGCCACTCCCGCATCTCTACAAGCGAAAAACTTGGTTTAGTGAGAAATCTCTATAAGCGAGAAAGAGATTGCGGTCCCTTGAACTTTTGATTATCCAGGTTTGACTGTATGTATTAAAAAAAAATTATAATATACATATTTCTATATCATAACATTTATATTACACAATTTGACAGAGATCAGTACAGGCCATAAAATCTTATCTGTGCACTAAACTATTCAGCTACGAACCTCATTAAACTTCTTGCAACATTAAACATTATTGATTTTGGAAGAACCTATTCCCATTATGCGCTCACGTCTACGTTGATTCTGCAAACTTACAACTAATTAAATTGTTATATCAGGCTAAATCAACTTAGCTGCGTAAGCATTAATAATACGAGCTATACTATAGGAAATATTCGATTGGTTTTATGTTTTAAATGCCAGCTTTACATAAGGGACATACACAATAGGACAATTGTTTTTGTTGTAATCTTACATCTTACAATGGTTATATTTACATTATGTATGTTAATATAAAACACCTCTTAGTATAAACAAATGTACCCGGCAACAGCTAAGCCGAGGATCGACCACTTCATGGCTCCCTTGTGCGCGCTGCCTCGGGCTAAGTTCCTTAGTACTCGCCTCCAAAACCCGGTGAAGTTGTGAAAGCTCTAAAGATGTGTTAGCCTTATTGGTATGCTGTTAAGCATATGTCCAATCCGAAAAGAAAACAAATTTACTATTCGGTAATGGTTAGCGTTGTATTTAAGATCGACTAAAGAATATTTTATTTCATGCTCAAAGTAATATATCGTTGGAATTATTGTACATTTACAATACTTACATTGTGTGTTGATGTAAAAAAAAATCCTGGTGACTTCATGAGAAAACTGAAGAACTAATCTTATAAGTGAACGTGACGTTTGTTCTTAATACTATACTTACTATATTTTATTTTTATAGTCTATAGGTTTTAAAGTCATGGCCATAATCTCACCTGATCTTAAGTGACAATACGGGCCAAGTTGATGGACACGCTAAACCTGTAGACGGACTGACTCTCAAATGCAACTATCGGAACACACCTATTTGGCGGCAGATTTTCAACTTGAGGGTGGTAGCTAGCCAGGCGGGCATTAGAAAAAGCCCTACCGCCATGCTATGGTTTCCTCGCAATATTTTCCTTCACCGAAAACTAAAGCTCATTGTAGGAGGATTCGAACTCACGTTCCTTGACGGGGTGTCCGTACACACTACCACTGAGCTATCATCGCTTCATATTCTTACTAAATTTTCCCCGAAGTGTCTAAGCAGTTTCTGTTGCAATATTTAATTACTGATTGTTATAAGCCTTTTCCACTTTCTAGTTTTAGGCTTATGGCCACAACTTCACCAAATGTTAAGTGACGTTGTTGTCCAAGCTGGTAGGCACGCTAAGACTAGTGCAGGAGAGGGGTCACAAAGAAGTTACTACAGAGTGGTACTGACGCGGATTTTAAGATCCAAAATCTATAGCACCGTGTTGTTTACACTCGCAAGTACATATCATTGCTCAAATACCATTTAAAACATTGCTTCCAAAATAACTACATATCATCTCTAAGTATTTATCGACTATTCACTATGAATAGGAATATAGTACCAGTATCATATGAATTATTTTGAAGATGTTTATTCAACTATACATTCGCATGAAAACGGTAATAAAAGCGGTCAATAATTCGTACATCATATTTGAAAATCCAATCTCATTGCAATAAGCCCAAACATCCACTGAACATAACCTAAAGATACATACTTTCTGGCTCGAGTAATGCCAGTTCCAGTTCATCGACCTAAAAGGATTTCTATCTTTTTACATATCACGAGTAAACGCAAATAGTACATTATGTTTGTTTTAATACTAAAATTAAACGTTATCTTGAAATCTATAACATAGATAGTGCCCGCTGAAGTATAAAAACAAGGTGAAATCTTGATAAATAAAATATATCATTTACGTAGATTTGTGTGGGTATGTTTTTGTAGTTCGTTTGGGAGTTAATTTATAATATAGAGTAATATATGGACCGTTTATTTTGAAAGTGGTGTAAGTCCATTTTTGAGAAAAATGAGCTATCACGTAATTCATGCTTAATTTAATGTAAATTTTTTATATATAACTAGTCCGTGTTTAATGTCTCAAAAAAATCCCATGTTTTGTATAACTTAAAATCTGTCGGTAAATGAAATTGCATTATCAACAAATATAGTAACCTATAATTTTCTCGAAACAAAAGAAAATGGACTTACACCACTTTCAAAATAAACGGTCCATATCTGTAAATTACTTTATTTAAATCTTTACCTGATATAGATGTTTGTTTCATTTGAATTTGTTCTCATGTTTTTAATTACGAACTTTATACATTTTTACAATTGTAAGCTAATTCAATATAATTGTGCCGTAAATACAAAACATTGACATAATAAAAATTAGGCGAAAAAGCTTGATTGAAAATCGCACCTGTTACTATTTTTAAATTTAGATATAAAATAAAATTGTAACTGAACCAAATTCGTACATTTACATTTTCTTTTTAATTATTTGGGGTGAACTTTGTTGTCAATATAGAGCGAGTAAACATAGTTTATATTGAGTTTATATCCCTCTGCCTGCACCTTTTACACATATCACACTGACACAACTGAACAGATTTTGATAAAATTAGATGCAAATAATAATAATATGTATATATAAAAAATCTTACCTTCAAAAATCTTTGTAGTTTATTAAGACGTTTATAATTTGGCAACTCTCAAGATAATTTATACAACATATAAGTATAAATATCAATCTATAGCCGTCATCTACTTTCTTTCTTACAAGTAAATATGAAATTTACACATTCCACTATACTTAGAGTGATCTTGGACCACATCGTCACTTAACATCAAATGAGATTGTGGTCTTAACGTTAAACCCAAAATATAAACAAAAGCATTTCTTTATAATAAGAAATAACTTCAGCTGAGATTTACCAAAACCTAACTACAAACTAGTAATTAAATCGTCTTCTGTATCGTTTCGTAAACCACATCTTAGGGCTTATTTATGAAACGTTATTATTTATAACAATTCCTTTTTTATTTGACATCACATACGTGACTTGCCAAAACTTGTTCACTTAAGAAACAAGAAATAAAGCGTAAAAACATATACTATCATTTACATGATATTTTAGCGTTATCCCAATTTCTGCGAGATTTGTAATAACATTTGTAATAAATTAATTTCTATTCAATTTGTCCTTTTCAGAGGCATTACATTTCACGAAGACGGAAAGATGATTTTAGTAGTACGTCTTAATTACTATTTTGTTAATTCGCTAATAAACGAGAAAAAAAAATTAAATTTATCAAAAGCATTGAAATAAAGCTTTTGTCATGATTACGAAATATAATTAATTAATAAGTCTTAATGATATATATTACATAAACAGCTTATAAGAATTGAGATTATACTCGCGGTTGATTGTATTGTTCTGATATACTTGTGTCTATTATGTGTAGATATAGACTCATCTTAGATCCGTTGACCCAGATTGGAGCAGATTGAAATCCTTACCCCTAAATTACTCAAGGCGTTCATACTACATATATAGAGACTTGACAAATGTTCCACTGTAACTGAAAACACTGTAAGGAAACCCACAAGTCATCCAATTTCAATTTCACCTAACATAATGGTATGACCATTCACATGGGAACGGCGGTAAGTTATAGCTATAAGAAGAAAATATACAAAATATGTAGACAAAATATTACAATAGTTACTCTTAAATTGTCTGTGCTTAGTTTAAATGACACAATTAATCATTACGCATGAGTAGTCTGATGGAAACTTGGAATAATGTATCGATCGAAATGGTTCGATCCTTATAATGGGTCTGAGCTTTCGGTGAAGGAAAATATCAAAATGAAAGCATGTGATGAGTCCTTAGTACTCACCTAGATAATAGATATCCAGCAGGGGCCCCCCGTTACGATCTGCGATAAGGCCTCCTGGGTGAGCATCTCGGCCCAGCTCAACTCTAGGAAAATTGCATACACTACGGCCACCAGCACCCCTTGAGGGATACGGGTTAAAGTCCCGTCCATTTCAGATTACAAGAATTTAACGGCCTTTCTCCGTGAAGGAAAGCACCAATTCTATACCTACGCAACTGAAGAGCGCCTTCTGCGCGTCGTTCTTGAGCGCGTTCCTAAAGAGCTCCCCGAACAGCAAATCCTAGCCTCCCTTAAGGAGCAAAATATCCCGGTCCACGAGGTACATCGGATGTACTATAATGTAACAAAAAACCAAAACTACCTAATCCTGGTTACTTTGGGCCGATCCAAGGAAGGGAAAGAAATTTTCTGCCTCCAATCCGTCTGCGGCCTCTCCGGCATAATTGAGGAGATCCCCCATAAGAGGCATACTCCCACCCAATGCCATAATTGTCAAGCATACGGCCACTCCACTCGCAACTGCTTTATCAACCCGCGCTGCGTCAAATGTTTGGAAAACCACTCCACTAAGGAGTGCTCTCGCACCCGCGACTCTCCAACTCCACCTAGCTGCGTCTTATGCGGTAAAGCCGGGCACACCACGAACTATCGCGGGTGTGAACGCGCTCCACGCACGAAACGCTCGCGTTTCTCTAATCAGGCACCCTCAGCGCAAACAGCAGCCGCACATCCTGCACCACTGCTACTCATGTCAATTCAGGCTTTCCCGAGCCTGCCTAAACCTGCGCGAGTTACTTCTGCGAATACCCACCAATTCACCACCAAAAATCCCACCTTAGCTCCAACCACAAAGGCCAAATCCTCACATTCCACTACGTCCGGCCCGTCCATTGGCCTAATAGGGATCGACTGGCTCGCTGAACTTCTTGATCAACATTCAGTAGAGGACATCACCGCATTCGACGAAATGCTCAGTGCTAGTCAGGATCTAGCCCGTCTTAAAGCTATTGAGTGCTTCCCAGGCATTGCAGAGACCGTGCAACGCCTCATCCGCGCTTCCCCTAAAGCAACCGCAATCAAAAATACGCCCACCTCCCCCGATTACGATCAAGGACAAATCCAAATGGACTGTTATCTCCGGTCAACTAAACCGGCTAAAAATTTATTACACCAACGCCCGGAGTACCCCTTCCGGGATCCAGGTCAAAGTCCCTACAACAGATGATTATAGAAAACTCACAACCTTCCTTAGAGAAGGAAAACATGAATTTTACACGTACACTTTAGAAGAAGAGCGCCTTCTGCGCGTTGTCCTAAGACGCGTACCAAAGGAAATACCTGTCGAAGAGGTATTCGCGTCCATCAAAGCGCAAAACTTTCCCGTCCGAGAGGTACACCGCATGTACCACACCATTACTAAAAAACAATACGATATGGTCCTAGTAATCCTTGATCGTACTCGGGAAGGTAAGGAAATCTTTTCGTTAAGCTCAGTCTGCGACCTCTCTGGCGTCACAGTAGAAATCCCCCGAAAAAAACATATTCCAACACAATGCCACAATTGTCAGGCATACGGTCACTCAGCACGTAACTGTTACGTCAATGCACGTTGCGTAAAATGCTTAGAAAACCACTCCACAAAGGAGTGTACGCGTACCCGCGACTCTCCGAATCCACCAAGCTGCGTCAACTGCGGTAAGGACGGGCACCCCGCGAACTATCGCGGATGTGAACGTGCCCCACGCACGAGACATGCTCCCGTCCCTCAACGAGCACCGTCAGCCCACACCGCGGCAGCACGTCCTGCTCCGCCACCGCTTATGTCAACCCAGGCCTTCCCGAGCCTTTCCGGTCCTGTGCGAGTCACTCCTGCGCACACATCCGCACAAGCCCCATCTACCGCGTGGGCCGCCAAATCGCAACCTGCGAAAGCTAAACCCGCAAGTTCCACCGCATCTGCATCGTCATCCGCCTTCCAAGGCCTCGATTGGCTCGCAGGCCTTCTCAAGGAACACCTTGTCGACGACCTCATCGCGTTTGACGATATGATTAGTTCAAGTCGCGATTTCGACCGCCTCAAGGCCATTAAGGCCTTCCCTGACATCGCGCGCTCCATGCAACGCCTCATTCGCGCTTCTCCGTAATTAGTTTTTGCAATGGAGGATAGAATTAGACCCCGTGGCCTTTCTTTATCCTTTTTTAACGCACGTATCTTAAAACCCCAAAGAGACTTAGTCGCTAGCTTCCTTAAGGAGCGGCAAATAGACGTGTTTCTCATACAAGAGACACTTCTTAAACCGAGCGTTCGTAATCCCGCGATTGCAAACTACAAGATAGTAAGAAATGATCGTACTGGCGTAAGAGGCGGCGGCACGCTCATATACTATAGAAAGTCACTATATTGCATGCCAATAGATCCTCCCGAACTCACCAACTTAGAAGTGTCGGTGTGCAGAGTGGGCATGACCGGTCATCCTACTATTCTTATTGTTTCCGCGTACCTCTCGCCCAATAAAACTCTCCTTCAGTCGGATCTGGAGACGCTTTTCGCGCTCGGTGACTCTGTTATAGTGGCTGGCGATCTAAATAGCGGGCACATTCAATACAACAACCCGAGTACTACCACTAATGGTAGGACACTATACTGGCTAGAAAATGCGCTTACCTTTGATGTAATTGCTCCTTCAGAGCCAACTTATTATCAAGCTAACTGCCGCCCTTCAGTTTTAGACATAGCTATTTTAAAAGGGATCGCGCTTCAGGTGCGGCAAATCGAAGTCGTACATGAACTAGATTCCGACCACCGTCCAGTAATTCTGCAACTAGGCCACCCGAGTGACTACACACCCGCTTCAGTCAAAGTAGCTGACTATACAAAGCTCAGACACTATCTCTCAAATAATCTCTCCTCTCCTCACTTAGATAGGATCCCCGACGAGATAAAGTCTGTGACCGATGCCGATGTGGCGATTGACTCCCTGGTCGGTCACCTCCAGAATGCCATCAGGGAAACCTCAAAAGAGGTAAGGTCGGCAAACGATCGCCGCTTCATACTTCCTGATGACATTCGAAGACTGATCACGGAGAAAAACGCCGCGACTCGCGCTCACGATTCTTATCCGACGGAGGAAAATCGCGTACGTCTACGTAACCTACAAAGAACAGTTAAATCCCGTATCTCTGAACTACGCGGTCAAAGATGGCACAGCCTCCTAGAGGAAATCAAACCGTCTCATCTCGCCTTTTGGGACCTCGTTCGTAAACAGAAGAGCAGCTATTCGTCTGCGATGCCTCCGTTAGATAGAGGCCCTGGCAATCCACCCGCCTTCGAAAGTATAGACAAGGCAGAGTATCTCGCTGCTACTCTCGAACAGCAGTGTTCTCCCAATCCCTATGAATACCATACCATTGATCCCGAACACGTCGGGAGGGTCGATCGAACAATTCAATCAATAAGAGAGACCCTCCCAATTGAAAACTTAGAACCGGTTACAACTGACGAAGTCCTTGCTATCATAAAAGCCCTTAAGCCAAGGAAAGCCCCCGGGCCCGACGGAATCAGGAACGAAGCCCTCAAACTTCTTCCTGATAAACTCATAGCCCTTCTAGTCTGCATCTTCAATGCGGCCATAACTCACTGCCATTTTCCAGCCGCTTGGAAAAAGGCAACGGTAATAGGTATCCTTAAACCCGGGAAAAGGGCAGCCCATCCAGAAAGCTACCGCCCAATAAGCCTCCTCAATACTATAGGTAAAATATACGAGCGGCTTCTGTTAAACCGACTACAAGCCTTTGTCTCAGACAAATGTCTCTTACCATACGAGCAATTCGGCTTCCGACCGAAGCACTCGTGCACCCACCAAGTGCTCCGCCTCACGGAGCATATTCTCTCCAATTTCACGGAGCTACGCCGTCCCAGGCGCACGCTTGCTGTATTTTTCGACATATCCAAAGCCTTCGATAAGGTCTGGCATGGAGGCCTTATTTATAAACTCAACCTCTTTCAAGTTCCGGACAGACTAGTCCGCATAATCCTTGCTTATTTATCGGACCGCTCCTTCTGCTACAAAGCGGACAGAGCCCCATCCTCGCCTCACCCAATACGCTCAGGAGTCCCGCAAGGCTCCATCCTAGCGCCTTGCCTCTTCAACTTGTTCGTTAGCGATATCCCCGTATTCCCCGACGTCGCAGTAGGCTCCTACGCAGACGACACAGTCATCTTCAGCTCGGCCAGGAATAGGATTCACGTATACCACCGCGTCCAAAGAGCCGTCTCTATGTTTGGGTCCTGGTGCCTCAAATGGCGCATAGGAATAAACCCAGAAAAAAGTGTGGCTATCATGTTCGATCCTCACGCGAGGAGAGATATATAAAAGACATTACAACTATTCGACGTCAATATCCCCTGGGCTAATGAAACTAAATATCTTGGTGTAGTTTTAGATAGGTGCCTCACCTTCAACAAACATATAGATTACGTTCAGAAAAAAGCCTCCACGGCTATGGTTCTGCTACGCAATCTCACCTCCTCTAAGAGCAAAATGGCACTCAGACATAAGCTCACAATATACAAAGTATGCATCCGTCCCATACTTACTTACAGTTGCCCCGTATTCGCTCACGCTTCACGCACCACCCTTCGCAAACTACAAGTATTGCAAAACAGATTCATGCGCATAGCCGTCCAAGCCCCGTTTTACGTCCGTAATGTAGATCTCCATAGAGACATGGACCTTCCGTCCATGTATGCATATATTAAAGACATTACAAAGAAATTTTTTGCAAATGCCGAACTTCATCCTAACCCCAAAATAGTACACGCAGTTAGCTACACTTCCAATCCGCATGCCAAAGGCTTTGCTCGCCGGCCACGTAACTGCTTCTCCGACGCCGTCGATAAAATAACGAGATTAAACGCGCTTCTCCCTGCCGTCTCCACCAATCGCACGTGTCGGCGCACACGTCCGCGTAACCGCCGTCCTCGCCGCCGAGGCCGAGCGGATAATTTCGCTCCCGCACACCCGCCGCGGCCTCCTTCCGCAGACGCCTGAGCCTAGGTTCGATCCTCCGGACAGGAGCCCTCGAGTGACTCTGCTCGCGCGATACAGTGACACTCTACATCACTGAGATTACATCAACACACCGCATACCATTCGTGCACACTCACACGTTAAGTACACGGTTCTGTAAGGGACTACCCTCGCGGCCCTTGAGCTGCTTACCTGATAAGGTCGTAGTTAGTATCACTAATTTAGTAATAAAGAACCTGTTGGTTAGTCAGGATCATGAATCTTTTTCATTTACCGGCAGCAGTCCTAGCCGAGGTTCGGCCGTCCTGGCACCCTTGTGCCTGCTGCCTCGGGGCTGAGTGCCCTCAGCACTCGCCCCCAAAAGTCCGGTGAAGCTGTCAAAGCCCTTGGGGCTAACAGCGTAAGTCAGGTCGAAAAAAAAAAAAAAAAAAAAGCTTCCCCTAAATAAATTCACAATGAAGGATAAGATTAGACCTCGTGGCCTTTCTATATCCTTTTTTAACGCACGTAACCTGAAACCCCAACGTAGTAGCTAGCTTCCTTAAGCAGCGGCAAATAGACGTATTTCTAGTACAAGAAACACTACTAAAACCGAGCGATCGTAATCCCGCGATTGCGAACTACAAGATAGTTAGAAATTACCGTACCGGTGTAAGAGGCGGCGGCACGCTCATATACTATAGAAAGTCACTATATTGCATGCCAATAGAACTTACAAATTTGGAAGTCTCGGTATGTAGAGTGGGTATGACCGGTCACCCTACTATCTTTATCGTTTCCGCGTACCTTTCGCATAATAAAACTCTCCTCCAGTCGGATCTGGAGACGCTTTTCGCACTCGGTGACTCTGGAAACAAGCCACGTATTACCACTAATGGTAGGACACTATACTAGTTAGAAAATACGCTTGTGTTCGACGTAATTGCTCCTTCTGAGCCAACTCATTATCAAGCTAACTGCCGCCCCTCAATTTTAGACATAGCTATTTTAAAAGGGATCTCGCTTCAGGTACGGCAAATCGAAGTCGTACATGAACTAGATTCCGACCAACGCCCAATAGTTCTGCAACTAGGCCACACACCTGCTTTAGTCAAAGTGCCTGACTATCTAAAGCTCAAACACTATATCTCCTCTCCTTACTTAGATAGGATCCCAGACGACACAAAGTCTGGAACCGATGCCGATGTGGCAGTTGCTTCCCTGGTTGGTCACCTCCAGAATGCCATCATCGAAACCTCGAAAGAGGTAAAGGCGGCGAATGATCGCCGCTTGTTACTCCCTGATGACATTCAGAGACTGATTACGGAAAAAAAACGCCGCGACTCGCGCCCACGATTCTTATCCGACGGAAGAAAATGGCGTACAGCTACGTACCTTACAACGATTAGTTAAATCTCGTATCTCCGAACTCCGCGAGCAAAGATGGGACAGTCTTTTAGAGGAAATCAAACCATCTCATCTTGTCTTCTGTTGTCTTGTCCATAAACAATAGAGCAGCCGCTCGTCCACAATGCCACCACTAGATAGAGGCCTCGGCAATCTGCCTGTCTTCAAAAGTATAGACAATGGATATCATACCATAGATCCTGGACACATCGGGAGGGTCGATCAAACACTTCAATCAATAAGAGAGACCCCTCCAGTTGAAAATTTAGACCCGGTCACAACTGACGACGTTGTCGCGATCATAAAACGCCTTAAGCTAAGGAAAGCCCCTGGTCCCGAGGGAATCAGGAACGAAGCCGTAAAACTTCTCCTTGATAAACTTATAGCTCTTCTGGTCTGTATTTTCAATGCGGCCATAACTCACTGCCATTTTCAAGCCGCTTGGAAAAAGGCAACGGTAAAAGATATCCGTAAATCCCGAAAAAGGCAATTCTCCCAGAAAGCTACCGCCCAATTAGCCTCCTCAATACGTTAGGTAAAATATACAAGCGGCTCCTTCTGAACCGACTTCAATCCATTGTCTCAGAGAAATGTCTCTTACCACACGAGCAATTCGGCTTTCCACCGAAGCACTCGTGTACCCACTAAGTGCTCCACCTCATGGAGCATATTCTGTCAAACTTCACGGAGCCACGCTGTCCTAGGCGCACGCTTGCCGTATTTTTCGACATAGCCAAAGCTTTCGATAAGGTCTGGCACGAATGCCTCATATTTAAACTCAATCTATTTCAAGTCCCGGACAGATTAGTCCGCATAATCCTCGCTTACCTATCGGACCGTACCTTTTGATATAAAGCGGACGTAGCTCTATCCTCACCTCATTCAATAAGATCAGGGGTCCCGCAAGGTTCTATCCTAGCCTCTTCAACCTGTTTGTTAGTGACATCCCCGAATTCCCCGACACCGCAGTAGGCTCTTACGCAGACGACAAGGTCATCTTCAGCTCAGGCAGGAATAGAATTCATTTATACTACCGCGTCCAAAGGGCTGTATCTACGTTCGGGTCCTGGTGACTCAAATGGCGTACAGGAATAAACCGAGACAAAAGCGCGGCTATTATGTTCGATCCTCACGCGAGGAAGAATATAAAAAGAATTTTACATCGTTTTGGTGTCAATATCCCCTGGCCTAACCAAACTAAATACCTTGGTGTAGTTTTAGATAAGCATCTCACCTTTAACAAACATATAGATTATGTACAGAAAAAGCCACCACTGCTATGGCTCTACTACGCAATTTAACCTCCTTTAAGAGCAAAATGTCACTCAGACATAAGCTCACAATATACAAAGTATGCATTGCACCACCCCTCGCAAACTACAAGTTCTGCAAAATAGATTCATGCGTATAGCCGTCCAAGCCCCTCCCTGTGACCGTAATGTAGATCTCCATAAAGATATGGATCTTCCGTTCATATATCCATAGATTAAAGACCTTACAAAGAAATTCTTCGAAATAGCCGAAGTTCATCCCAACCCCAAAGTACTAGTAAATAGTACAAGCAGTTACATACAATGTCAATCCGCACGCCAAAGGTTTCGCGCGCCGGCCACGTAATTGCTTCACCGATCCCGTCGATAAAATAACGAGATTGAACGCGCTTCTCCCTAACGTCTTCACCAATCGTACGTGTCCGCGTACACGCCCACGTAACCGCCGTCCTCGCCGCCGAGGCCAAGCGGTTAATTTCGCTCCCGCACACCCGCCGCGGCCTCCCTCCGCACACGCTTGAGCCTAGGTTCGATCCTCCGGATAGGAGCCCTCAAGTGATCGCTCGCGCGATACAGTGACACTCTACATCATTGAAAGGACATCATCACACCGCATAGCATCCGGGCACACCTACACGTTAAGTACACAGTTCTGTAAGGGACTACCCCCGTGGCCCTTACGCGGTTTGCCCGATAAGGTCCTGTTAGGATCACGAAATTAGTAAGTTAGGACCTGTTAATTAGTTAGACTTGCGAATCCTTGTTTGTTTTTCCGGTAACAGCCCAAGCCGAGGTTCGGCCATTCTGGCACCCTTGCGCTCGCTACCTCGGAGCTGAGTGCCCTCAGCAATCACCCCAAAAAGTTCGGTGAAGTTGTCAAAGCCCTTAGGGCTAACAGCGTATGTCAGTTCCAAAAAAATAAATTAAAGATATCCAGCAGATCCAAGTTGAAATCCTATCACAAGTTCTTACAGGTATATTGCACGCCTCATACCGCGAAGCGGGTGAGGTAGTGTTCTACTCTCGACATGTCAGAATCAATCAATTTTTAGTTCTTAATCTGCCTCTACCACAACCAATTTGCATTTATACGATAATATGTGTATTTCAAGAAAACACTTCAAATAATTAATCTCTTATTAAAAAAAAAAAACTATTTTATTTTGCTACCTTTTTTTGTATGAAGATCTTACATAAGATCCTTCCGCCGGGCAGCAAAAGTATGGGTTATGTCAGATTCTTACAGACAAAAATCTATGACCTCTGTACCTTGCACCAAGATTGATGTAGCGCTTTTACATTCATCATGTAATCCCGGTAAGGTTCAAAACTAATTAAGGGCTCCCTCTAATGGGCTTTAGGATCGGCACACCCAGACAAAACATTTCTGACAAAAATTATGCTTTCTTCTTCTATTATTTATTTCTATTATGTCATTTCTTATTTTACTACCTTCAAAAAAAAAATTGTTTAAAAAAGTTATGTGGACGTCCGGATTTTTTTATACAAGGTATTTACTATAACTCCCAAAAACATTGACTTATCGATATCGGATTTCGTTTATTATCTTTATGATACTATCAACCAGTTACTTATTTCATATCAATAACCTAGTACCGGTTGTTTAATAATAAAATGTTACCTTGCAAGCCGCATTTTTCAATTTATCATATTTTACATTTACAAGTTACAGGTAGTACCTATATTTTTTTCTTTTTTAAAGATAAGGAAAAGATAAGAATAGGCAAAGATACCCACACCATACAGTCGAGTCAAACGTTATTTCATAATAAACAGGTGAGTCCATCAACATGATAGAGATTCTCTAGGTAAAACTATCTACGGGGTTTTTGTGGCAAGCAATAAACATGTTTGCTTTTATAAAATATAGAATAATTAATAAATTAAGTCAGTGGCACGGACTGTTTTTTTTAAATTAAATGAACGGTATGAGGCATTATCTTTTGGATTTTCCAAACATTTTTATAACTCCACTTAAAAACTGGTTCCTCTAGTTCCGCTACTAGGCTTAGCGTATTAATTTTTGTTGTCGTTTGTTTGACATCGCATAGATACAAATTTCAGATTTATATAAACATTTCATTTTGGCACATTTCAAAACAGTGTGACAATCCTTTAAAGAGTGTTTTAGTGTATGCACTAAGTATAACAAAAACAATACTGTGTATAGTAAGATTTTAAATTGGAAACTGCTCGATACGTTCAAAAATAAATAAATACCATATGTATACGACAAAACAACGCCAAGCTTCAAATATTCTCCAATAATTTTCCATTTCAGCAAATTCGTGAATTGTAAAAATATGTTTAACATTTACATTCTAGTTCTGGAAGGTCAATTGAAGTTTTTTTTTACACGTGATCCTTGGCATGTTGTTTATAGATATATCCGAATTATTAAAATATAGCAATATTGTTGTTGCGGTATTAACAAGGAAAAACGCGAAAAGTTATAGTTTTCTTAGCTTCTATACCGGCAGTTACAATTCATTATTAACTAGTATTATTCCAATATATTCGTAGAAAAAAAGTGTACAATTCTCCAGCTGCAAAAACAACAACTGAACGTTGCTATGGTGAAGCTTCGAGTTCTTATTTAAATCATTCTTTTTTGAAACTTGTGACAGCACCATGGATGTCGGTTAATAGTATTGAGATCACTTATCCCCGTGATTGGCCGAGTAAGTGATCCAGCGGCAGAGTTCGCTCAAACAGATACATTTTGATAGAATTTTCGTTGTTCAAAAACTAATAAGATACTTAAAAACATAAGTTAGTTTTTATTGAATTCCAATCTGTATACGATTATATTAAAATTAATGTTAGTATATATGTATACAATCGTTAAATTCAACACCGTTTCACCATATGTGGCTCTATAGGCTAGCTACTGGCAATGATATTATTACTTCTGTCTGTGGAACTATTGAAGTCAAAATTCTCATAAAGTTCTTATGGCAGAGGTTTGAAATTATGATCTGTAACTTTTTGTGTGACACTCGTTTGGATAAAGTTGGCTCAAGGTGACTAAGGGATCTAGAGAGATATATACTGATATTTCACTTCTGCCGTGTAGTCTTAAGACCTTAATTTTGTATTTATTTATTATGATCTAAATCCATTTGACGCAAATAACTACACGATAAAGTACGCAAGGGCAAGAAGACCACAATTAAATGTTAATTTGAAGAAAAAAAAGTAGAAAAATTACTAAATAAATATAAATTAGTGTTACCCGAAATAAAATCTAATGGTACTATATCGTTAATATGTTTGTTAAAAGACGTAGCGATAATTCACCGAGTATCGGCAACATTTTTTTATTTTATTCTAATTATGTATTTTAGTTTGAAACTTTACCGGAATAAAATATTATATGAAGATATGTTTCTTTAAATTATAAAGTTGTATAGGTAAAACAGACATTTCACGCCACATATTTAAATTAGTGAATATATAAATTATAATCCTCAGTGTTATAATGTAAGTAAGTAATGTAATTTCTTAATTGAAAATCCATTTATATTTTAAACGAGTCTTGGACTAAATATTCATTTTGTAATGTGTTGACATTTTGACAATAGTGCTTACAATCTTACCAAAGTGGGAATTAACGATAAATTTAGTTATTGATATAAAAAGTATGATAATAACTGATAGAGCTACGTTCACGAATAAATTTGAATGTAATTTATATAACCTGAGAAAAAGGCATCATTTTACGAAGATCCATATCATTATGGTAATTTTCTTTACCTCATCCCATCTGAGAAAAAATATAATACTCAAATTGGTGTTATATATATTTTATCTGCCATATTTTCTTTATGAGACTATTGGAAGAAAAATAAATAGTTTATATTATGGTATTTCTTAATTATATTTATAATGCTTAGCGAACAATATGATATAGTATATTTGCACGTCTCATAACGCTAAGTGTTTGAGTAGTACTTTACTCTCACTTTCGCAAGGTCAAGCAACTACTCGACTTAAATTGCTTTTATCCGATCTTTTTTGTACTTTGAGTATTAAATGAGTTGACAAATATCAACAAGAATCCTTTTTTATGACAGTAAATACTTAAAAAAAAATTTTTTTTCTAGATAGTATAAAAACCGTTTTGAAAAAATATTTCGGTGCACATCGGGTTGTCTGTATGTGCGGATGACGGATGTGGTCAATTTAACGCCCAAAAAAGTTCACTTTTTGAGTAAATTTTTTTTCATTCGCTTCAGTATCATTCTGAGTAATAGCCTATTGAAAATTACCATCTAATTCAATGTAATTTAATTAAAAAATGAATAATACTTGGTTAAAAGGTATAGAATTTAATATTTTGCAGTGCCATAGAGTGGCGAGTCAAAACAATAGGGATAGCATATAAACTGTCTCCACGAAAAAATAGTTAATAATATTACTAACAACATTTTTTTTTGTGATGACTTAGCGTTATGAGGCGTACACTTTTGTATTTTGTATTACTAAAACAGTAGGTAAGAGATTTCTCATTAGAAAAAGAAGGAGCTATCTGAATCAAATAGCAGTTAAATGCTGTGGAACAGAATGGTAAGAAGTGAGACCTAGTAATGCCCAGTATCTTTTTATTTTTATTTTCTCAGCCGTATTTAAATTGTCTTGGAATGTGGTTTCGCAAAGTTAATATTTTTTTTGCTTAAAGTATTGAAAGCATGTTTCAAATATATATTGTAAACACCGTATCATAGAACAATAATTTCTACTTTGTGGAAATGTTCAGAACAAAACTTCAATTTTTACTATAGATTTGGGATATTTGAAGCAAAAGATGTATTAAAAATACAGTTCCTGTGTTTTTACTAGATTATAGCATTAATTATATTTCAAAACAACCAGCAACGATGTTACTCGGTGTATTTAAAGAATATGTAAAAAGCAAAAAAAAAATGAAATTTTTCTCATGCCACGTATACAATGCTGAGGTCACCGACGAAATAGTTTGGACTGCATTTTGACATAAGATCACTACACTGATTTTCATGTTAAACGTAATCATATTAACTAATAAACCTACAAGGTATAAAGAGTAAGAGCAAATAAGGATTCCCAAATATATTTTCCACAAAGGACGTATGTTTTACTAAATTGTTCGACATTATTACTACTATTGTGTGTTTCATTATCGTTAAAAAACGTGTTACCGTAGAAGCCTAAAGGGTAGTGGAAAGGAGATCCTTAATTATATTTTTGTCAACCGTATTCAATTTCTAACTTTAACACCTATGATATTTTCTACGCCATTATTAATAAACTCGTCAACTGAATGATGTATTAATATTACTTCACTTCTAATGTATATTTCAACTTGCAACTGCCCGCGACTTCGTTCGTGTTAACTGCAATAAAAAACTAGAAAGAGTAAAAATGTGATTATTTATCGTAGCGTTATATATTAAACGAGCTTTGCCCGCGACTCCGTTCCCATTGAACTATAAATTATTTAGTAATATGTGCCCGTTTTTGTAACTTTTCCCAATACAGCTTTACGCCTATTGTTGGTAGCGTGATGTTAAATAACCTAAATCTTTGCTTGGTTAATCAATTTACTCAATCAAATTTGAGAAGAATTTTTGAAATCCGACTGGTAGTTCCGAATATTAGCGCGAAAAAAAAAAACAAACATTTCGAGTTTATAATGTCAATGTAGATATTATATTTTTGCGAAACTTTCCTACTAATTTAATGCATTTTACTATGTTAATAATAGTGTCGAAAAATAAATAAATATCATTTATATTTTTTGTTTTGTTATCATTTGATAAATATGAGTAAATACTACCTCAGATATAGTTCAACGTGAAATCTATAACGTACTTAAAAAAAAAACTTAACACGAACGCATTTAATTATACAGTGCTGTTATCCGGTTATCGAGCATACATAGTTGCTTGTACAATATCAAACAGTTGTTTTTCAAACGACTCCATCAATCTTGTTTCAAATCCATGATGTGACAAAAGCATCAGAATTACACAAAGAATTGCTCTTCTTTTTATATTAAAGAAATCTTCTCAGCTCGTCAATTTATTCGATAGTCAAGAAACGTTTTCGCCAAGAACAATATTCTGATTTATACGCAGGAAATCACTAGAAGCGACTATATTTCAAAGATCGTGAACTTCAAACAACCATCAATATCGATATTATATTTGAAAACCAATCTCCTCTAAATGATGTATTTTTTTCTATTGAATGTAATTGTATTGAGTTAAAGATATTAAAGGGGCTGATTCACTTATAATAAATTCAATGATGTTAATACAGCTTTTATACGAAATCAAATCACATCTTAGGCAGGTTTCTCAATCTCTCTATACTTTGTTAAAACTTTTCAATGTTATCTAACTTTTGTTACAGATTTCCGTTACCAGAGTTTTTTTATAGGAAAACTTTAGCGTTATAGCCATAATCTCACCTGATCTTAAGTGTCGATGCGGTCCAAGTTGGTAGACACACTAAATCTGTGGAGGGTTAAATAGGAATAGTTAATAAGAATTAAAATATACAAAAATTATTTACTAAAAACCAAAAATTGTCTGCGACGTGCAACAATAACTTTCACTAATTTAATAAATACAAAATATACAAATAGTTGTTTAATATGGTATCGATTATAATAAAATAATGAATTAAAAAAAGATTCTTCTTCGATCGTGTCAAAGATTGCATCAAATCAAATTCAACCAGTAGTCGGCCACTATCTGGGCATTTGAGGTAGATGCCGATAGGTCAGCTAGTGTACAGCAGTATGGACAGAGGGGGCACGCCTGCAAATTCATCAAGGTTTGTAACTCACCGCAGTCGCATAAGGGTTGGTTTTGTTGTGTAAAACCCAATTTAACCATGTTGAAATTGCAGCGGCCTACTTGAGTTCAAAACTGTTGAACGTTTTCCAAGTAATCCATGGCAAACTAGTTCTAGGTGGTAACTCCTCAGCAAGTTCTACGTAGCCTGGTGGCGATTCTAACTTTGTTACCCCTATTATATTTCGTAATTCACAATATATTGAGTAAATAATAATCATAAAAATGAGAAAGTCAATATGCCGATCTTTATCAATATGTTTTAAATACCAAGTGTGTATATTGCGTTCGATACGTTGTACAATAAGCTATTTTTCCTCTTTTCAGAAGCTTAATGTTTGTCACCAATCAACTACAATTGAATTTTAAAGGTCCTATAATACAGATAAATTTTAGTCCTATCTCGTCATAAAATGATTATATGCTCCCCGCTTTATACCCTTCTCGAACAGCAGCAACATGTGATGAATACTGTATAATTTAATAAACTTCATCTTTATTAAAGTAAACACATTAAATGACACTTCAAGCTATCAATCACAAATGTTATTATTATATTATACAATATAAAATTAATTTATTCAAACAATATTATATTAATCTGATCTTGTGCATTTTTTGGACCATAGCACAGTTGGATAATGATCTTTCAGTTACATTTACTGACTATTTACAAAAGCTTATTTCCAAAAAACTAAATAAAAGTGATACTACATTGACTGACGAAATCAATACGAGAAAATATGCGGCAGATATCAAAAATTAAAAAAATATCAAGAAATCGACAGCTCAACCCGACAATCTTCAGATAAGTGATCCGCCCATAAAGTATTGTCAACCTACTATTCAATGTTCGAATTCCGTTTACAAAAATCTATGTAAATCCAGGAATATTGAGATAGTGCAATATTTTGACTGCGACTTGTACTGCTCTGACATTATAATGAAGAACGATATTGGAAATAATGCAACGAAATACGAAATCTATAAAACTCACCTCTTAGTTTTTAGTACTCTTCGAAATTGACCAAGTTTCGAAAAACTATATCAAGAAGAACCGAATCAAGACACAACGAATTCCATAATGTGTAAATTGAGTAGGTTAGTAAAATATTTTGACGTCGACAAAATACATCTCTTACCTTGGCGTAACGCTTCACCGAAAAGCAAAATAAAATTGTATGAATGCAATGAAAAATGAAAGCAGAATGAATGACACCAAAGTACAGTGTTTCGTTTCAACAAATCAATGTTAGAATTTTGAATGTAATTTTTATAGTACCAAATACAGATTATAGGCACTTACTATTAATGAAAATTACAAAATAAAAATTAAACAGTGTACAGTACTAAACTAATTTTTTTGTATTACCAAAGTACTTACCAAATCACCAACCAAATTACTTAATAACATATTCTGAGTAAAAAGGCTAAAATTACAGTAAAGAACAGTCCACTTCCAATCTAGATAAAACGCGTAATTCTTATAAAAAGGTAAAACATTTTCAACTGAATAAAGTCGCAGGCACCCGCTGGTATCTAAAGTAAAACAATGTGTTTACCGTAACACAACCTGATGTTAATTAAATTTATAGACACGACGAAATAATTACCAGTAATTTAATTTCTAAACGTCGGTCGACATTTAACAAAAGCTAAACTGAATAAATGAAAAAAAAAAAACTCATTCGTTTGTCTTGTTTAACTATGAAGCAATGATACCTCAGTTGGTAGTTTATACAGACGCCGCGTCAAGGGACGTGAGTTCGAATTCACCTACAATGAACCTGAGCTTTTAGTGAAGGAAAACATCATGTCGAAACCATAGCAAGGTGGTAGGGCTTTTTCTAATGCCTGCCTGGCTATCTACTACCCTCAAGATGAAAAGATGCCGCCAAATACCTATAGGTATGTACCGGCAACTGCACTTGAGAACCAGTTCATCCACTAGGATTAGCGAGTCCACCACCTTGAGCCACATGGTCACTTTAAACCAGGTGAGATTATGGCCATAACGCTATAAAATCTACATGTTTAAACATACCAGCTTCTACCTACCAACTGTAACAAAACTTACATTTTAATAACCGAAGCAGCCACAATTAATTATATGTATTTCCATCGTTAATCGTCCAAAAATATTCTTAAAGCTTCGAAATTTCTCGAAAAGTAGTTCTTTCTATAATTTCAGTGTACAAAATATCAGTATATTTACATAATTTTGTTACTACAAATGGTTGAGAGTACAAATTGTGTACAAAACGGTGATATATTTTTTACATTGCAATAATTTAATGAATTATATTATATTGAAATTGAATAAATAATTTAACATTCCTGTAAAACCTAGATTCTCAATACTATAAATAACTTCAGTATATCGACAACAAATAAACTAAAACATATTATTCGAACATGTAACTACAGCAAACTCAAAGTAATAAACCTTTTTAACTTCATTGTTTCCTGTTCACAAAGTACTTCCGATTTCTGATATTTAGAAAGATATTTAATACGTTGACTTGAAGAAGAACTACTGGTGCAAACTAAAATTACCTACATAAATATTATTATGTAAATTAGTACTTATTAGTATTTCTGAGTACTCTCCCTAACTAAGTAAAGTGGCACTAAACGTTTTAATTTTCTTTCCAGGAATTATAATAATATAATTTTTATTTTATATAATGCATTATGTAACAGCTCCATCTATTACGTTCGTATTCTATAATTATTTATGTAAATAGGCGTTTTAAAAATAGATTTTGCATTTATATATTGTCTTTTTTAAATACCACCTGTACCATCGATACAAACCCAGTAGTATAATATCGATTAAACTACACTATTTGTAATCACCTACAGGATGTTGGTATTGCTGCCTCGTTCTCCGACCCCGTCGATAAAATAACGAGATTTAACGCGCTTCTCCCTGCCGTCTCCACCAATCGCACGTGTCCGGGCACACGCCCGCGTAACCGCCGCCCTCGCCGCCAAGGCCAAGAGGATAATTTCGTTCCCGCACACCCGCCGCGGCGTCCCTCCGCAGATGCTTGAGCCTCGGTTCGACCCACCCGATAGGAGCCCACGAGTGATTCTGCTCGCGCGATACAATGACACTACATTACTGAGAGTCCATCATCACACCGCATACCATTCGTGCATACTCACACGTTAAGTACACGGTTCTGTAAGGGATTACTAAATTAGTAAGTTAGGACCTGTTGGTTAGTTAGGGTGAACCTTTGTTCATTTTCCGGCAGCAGCCCAAGCCGAGGTTCGGCAATTTTGGCATCCTTGGGGCTGAGTGCCCTCAACACTCGCCCCAAAAAGTTAGGTAAAGCTGTCAAAGGCCTTATGTCTAACAGCGTACGTAAGTACGAAAAAAAAATTGCTTGGTAGTCGTAACAGGACCCTAAAAGAGTCATCATATTGTACTTGTACATTAATTAATTAATTGTACGTTGTATATTGTACTTAAGGTGTTCCCATCCTTTTGCATTATATTGCTGAAAGTACATTTGAGAGCCAGTCCCTCCACAGGTTTTGCATGTTCAGCAACGTATATAAAAAAGTGTGCTTTTAAAAATATTTATTCTTTTTGCTCGGGAATATCATACGAACCTTTTTTTATACATTATAGGTTTAGCATTATTATTATTATATAGTTTATAGGTTTAGTGTTAGGGCCACAATCTCATCTGGTTGTAAGTGACTGTGGCCCAAAGTGTGGACACGCTAAACCTAGTGGACGGACTGGCTCTCAAGTGCAACTGTTGGTAAACACCTGGGATAGGTATTTGCCGGTAGGTTCTCTACTTGAGAGTGTTAGCTAGCCAGAAAAAGCCCTACCACCATGCTATGTGTTTCACGTAATCATGATGTTTTCCTTCACCGAAAGCTCGAGCTCATTGCAACAATTCAAGCGCATGTCCATTGACGCCGCTGCCGTACACTACTAACTGAGCTATCATCGCTTCCAACCCCGGGCACACAGCACTCCATGTAATTTTTCGATAGTTAAATTGTCAGATATGTCCACGGTGACCCAGTGCTCTAAGTTTTTAAAAGCAAATACATCTATGCTGTGACATCCGTTGAGAATTATTGCTGGTATCTCGCCGACATACTATGTCCATTAAATACAAAGAAATCACTGTTTTTACAAGATTGCCCTAAAATGTTTAGGGTTCATGTATGTAAGTGAGTTTCTCTATTCCATCCTATCTTTTATCTAAGAGCTGCAGTAAAAACTAAACAGCGACTTCATACGTGACGGTTTACATATATAATTCTTATTTGGGCAGGCCTGTCGGGTTTTAATTGTTTTATGGTATTGACCTATTCTATACGACATACGTATATGACATACACATGTGATTTTTTATCAATTGTGTCGCCAGATTTATAATTACAATTATGTATTTAAAAAAAATCTATAGATATAACATTTATGTACCTGCTACTCGTTACACACATTTTTAATTAAACAAATTGTCTGATTAGTAATATATAGAATACATAACTATAGATGATCTTTATCTGTTACCTTTTAACTTATATTGTGGCAAAAAATAAAAATAAAGTACATCATGTCCAATATAATGGAGGATAAGATAGGTAATACGAGTAGTATTGAAGAGATATTGTTACGAATTTAAAAAGGCATAAATAATAGTGATTGGCATGTCTTCAGTAATCGATATCATTTTAGTGCTTTAATTTTATTTCTATATAAGAGGTACCTTTTTTCCTTATATATAGGCAAATGCTGTTTTGTTGAGTTATTCTTCAGATATATTATATTGACCAACAATATATAAGAAATAATACATTATAACGATTTAAGAATATAAAGAAACTAAAATAGACGGTTATCATGAAGTAAATTTAAATATCTAGCGAGCCCTTAAGGAATATTAAGTATTATGCTATTCCTTTTCTTGAAAGTAATAGAACATTCATATTTACAATAGGTATAAAATATATCTCATAGAGAGATAATCTTAAGCAGAATGTTGAAAATCAAATAAATACCCTCTACACGTATGAGTGGTGAAATTTATATATGAGTGTCACTTTTATAATATTCTACCAACATATACAATAATTTTATCGTATACTAACACCGTATATACATATCATACATATTACTCATACAAATCCTTATAGAGAAATAATTCAAGACCCACTAACGCACGCATGTATACTACTTAGATTGACAAATTGTCAATTAGATTGACAGATTAGTACTACTTTCTGATTCATGTGCATACAACCAAAGTGACAATGCGCTAGATACAAACCATTCAGAAGTCAAAACACAAATACCATGTAGTAAAACTCTTTCATATTGTAGAGACAAAATATAATAAAGGAAACAAATATCTTTTGCTCTTTAAACATGGAAATCCACAGAGTAAATTTGTAGAAGTGGGAGTCGCTTGATTGCTGTTTGTTATCATGAGCTGGCAAAAATGGAAAAAAAATTACTACGGGCGCGTATCTGTGCTTGGAAATTGTTCTACGGAACGAATGCAACAAAATTAATAGAATTTATAATTAGAAATGAATGCTTAACTATGTTTCACGATTATACATTGGCACGTCTAATCTACACGTCCATAAACGTATAGTACAGATGACCCTTCCTCAAGACGCAGTACAACTACACTCATCGAATGAAAATTAATAATTTAGAAATAGATAATAAATATTTCAGACAATCCTAGTATCAAGGTACCTTTTTACTGCAAAGCCGAATATTTCTACAAGGTCTATGTATAACATTTTATGTGAACGCTTGGGATGAAAAAAGTTTTCGCAAGTTTGATACCTATAACGTTTACCGAAGCGCAAAAATTAATTATACTAAATACATTCCATGGCCTTTTGGATCTATTGTTAGAAGATCCTAATCATGTTTGGTTAAGATTTAAAAATTACCATCTTCCAAAATTACAAAAAAAAAAAAAAAGTTCTTTTGTCGGTTAGATGATAACCTCTCTTTTCTAGAGTAGTGAAGGGGTGATAATGATTACATACCTAGACCATGGGGCACATAATACGCAGAATAAAACACTGTTATTCGGTGTGATAAAAAAGAAAGCCTGGATATCTGTTTCAAAAACTAGCTTAGGCGAAAGATCAGAGCAGTTATAGAACTAGAGCTTCTAAGTAAGTAGAAACTCGATAACACAAACCTCGATAAAGTAATAACCTCTATAATTCGAAAAAATAATCTACTCCCTTCCTCTCAGAACCCAAAACTTCTATTACTTAAAATGCGCACTTTCCTAAACAAATAATATCAGTATTAGCCCTCAGCCGCTTTAAGAAATGTTTCGACGACCTCTATAACCTAAACTGTCTGCCAATGAATCATTTTGAATGCATGTACAAAACAAAAAGATTCTCGAAATTTATTGTTGACAAAATAAATTGTTATCACAAACAATAAGTTTTCAATCACCTATTTTTTCTTTGAAATCCCTAAAAGCTGTATTTGTGGTGGTTTGTACAGCGGCTTACCTGGATCATTAGTTGTTGATCACTGTCCAGGAAACTATTGTGTGATAAAATTTACCTAAGTAAAATGAGTGCAAAACATAAATTAACAACACTAACATACGCTGATAAATTAAAAGCGATAGAAGCAGTGAAAAATGGATTAAAAAGGAAATTATCATTCATAATTAAAAAAGAAGCTGAACTCTTGAATAGAAAATCAAATCGATTTAGAAACCGTGAACTGTTGAAATCAAAAACAAAATTACTGACTTTTTTCAGTAGACAAATCTTTAAATAAAGTGTTATTTTTATGTAACATTTGTATTTTATTTTACAACTTCTTCTGGCGCATTCGGGTAAAATAGGAACTATATAATCATTCATCAATAACCCTCTAACATAAGCTCATGATAAATTAAAAACTCTATAACTTAACATATTTTGTGTTTCCCTTGGTTTTTAACTTAAGTAGGTTCTACTGTACATTTTATGTACTCATCGTCATGCTACCACAGCACCACCTCATTTCGGGGTAGTTTTAGGTTTGCTCCTACCCGATGCTGGAATGACCTACTTACTCCTTCCAATGCGCGATATGAATGCGTTAAAAACGTTCAGAATTCATTTTAACTTTTTACTAATCGTGCAATGTCTATACATTTCCTACTTGCCTACTTACTAGACGTCAAATTTGTGTGCATAACTTTATTCCTGCTATGCCTCCTATAATTAATATGTAAAATAATTATTAAATAATTATAACAACTACCGCCCAATCGCTGTAACCTCAGTGTTGTGTAAAATCATGGAACGCATCATTAATGTCCGTCTTATGCACCACCTAGAAGACCATCCCCTTATCCATGATCGACAATATGGCTTTCGACCGAATCGGTCAACGGGGGACCTTCTAGCGTATATATTGCACCACTGGGGGGAAGCGATTGACAAGCATGGCGAGGCTCTGGCTATTAGTTTGGATATAGCCAAAGCTTTCGACAGGGAGTTCTGCGTGGAATTCTCTCCAAACTCCCGTCGTACGGACTCTGCAACAACCTCTGCCGTTGGATCTCCAGCTTTCTGCATGAGCGCAAATTTCGTGTCCTTGTGGATGGACACCAATCGCAGTTAATGACTGTAAATGCTGGAGTTCCTCAAGGCTCTGTTCTGTCACCTACGTTATTTCTTCTGCATATCAACGATATGCTACCTACCTCTTGGTCGCATTCATTGCTATGCAGACGATAGCACAGTTCATTGGTGCTACATCAGTAAGCCCGGCAGTGATCGGGGAGACACAGAAAGGAGACGTAAGGAACTTGTTGTTGAACTTAACCAAGTCTTGACCCGCATATCCATATGGGGAGCAAGTAACTTGGTTGAGTTCAATGCGAAGAAAACCCAGGTATGTGTCTTTACCTTTAAAAAATCCCCTTTTTCACCCAACCCTACTCTTCAGAACACCCAACTTGCAATGCGTGGCAGCCTAAATATTCTGGGAATGAATATTCGGAGCGACCTAAATCTCAAGGACCACATCGAGAGTGTCATCTCCACAACATCTCGGAGACTCGGAATCCTGAACAGAGTGCGTCGGTTTTTCATGCCCGACCAGTTGTACCTTCATTATAAGGCCCAAGTTCGGCCGTGCATGGAATACTGCTCGCATCTCTGGGATGGATCCGCTCAATATCTACTCGATGCCTTAGACAGGTTGCAGAGGTGGGCTGTCCGCATTGTTAATGATGCAGACACCACCAGCACCGTAGAACCGCTGAAACTACGAAGGGACATTGCCTCTTTAAGCGTGTTCTACCGTATGTACCACGGCGAGTGTTCTGAAGAGCTCTTCAATATAATCCCCTCCTCCCCGTTCCACTACAGAACCACGCGGGCGCGACTTCGGTGTCACAGCCTCACGGTGACTTCTATTGAATCGCGAACTAAAAAGTTTACTGATTCATGCTTTTGTCGTACCGTGGAGCTGTGGAACCGTCTTCCGGTCAGCGTATTTCTACCCTCCTATGACATAGGGTCCTTCAAAAGAGGCGTGAAAAGGTATCTAAGCAGGCCAGCATGACAGCGGTGACTGATTGTGAATTTTGAATCATTGTCAGTCACCGCTGTTCTGGATTGTTCTGTACTTAACACCAGGTGCAGTACAGTAACTATGCCGAGCAAAAAAAAAAAAAATTTTAATTAACTATTACTCAACTATTTTTACTTTTTGTTTAATTTCCTCATGTGTATAATTTATATATGTATGTATGTGTGTAAATATGTATGTATTCTTTGTGTTATATAGTGCATCATGAATAAATGGTTTCTTTTTACTTTAAAAAAAATAGGTATGTAGAAACATCTAAGGTATGTAAAAAACTTGAATATCCTCATAGAGCATCCACCTTTACTGGACAAGAAATTCTGAGAAGAAAGTAATTTGAAGATAATGAAGCATTACTCGCTAAAATACAGGAATTTATTAGTACTCAGAATAAAGAGTTTTAAAAAAGGAAATTTTAAGATTAGAAGTAGTAGCACTCCTTTCTCTCCTTTATTGCTTAATTACAGAAATCATTTTCAGTGTTTACTGAGGTATATAAAAGTATAAAGAAAAAAATCAGATGTTATAAAAATAACTATCTCACGCTTAATTTATATGCATCGCGATTATGCAGCGGATCAAGGATTCGCGTCTCACAAATGGGGTGGAATATTATTGGTGCTAGTATTTTGACAGGGGCAAGTAAAGGTGAAAATGTAATGATCCCTTGGATACCTGTAATTCCCACTCCATTTCAATTCAAAAGATACAGTTCCTCCTCAAGCTCTGTTTTGCCATAACTATAAACAGGGCCCAAGGCCAGACACTACAGGTAGTCGGGGTACAATTGGAAAAGCAGTGCTTCTCACGTGGGCAGCTATATGTGGTATGTTCCAGTACCACGCTTTAACCATTGAACAAATATTAGCGAAAATTGGCACACAAATAAACCATTTCCTGGATTAGCACATTGGATGCTTTTTATCTCGGTAATTCCATTGCGATAATAATTCAATTATTTTAACTTTTTATGCGAGCGACGCCGCGTGCAGAAGCTAATGAAAAACTATTTATAAGTAATAGGACATCAAACTACAGAGATTAAAATCATGGCTTCTTTTTACCTAGATCCTATTTAAAGCGTAAGTGTTTTTAAATCATAATTTTAATATTTATAGATTAACTTACTATTGCATAACGATTCTCAAATATTATATCAAAGATAATTCAAACATTCAATTAGGAGTTTGTTTATTTTGGTAGACTAGTGTAAACTTTACATACCACATGCTATTAAAAACGAAGTCGTAATTTTTTTTTTCAATAAATATTAGCAAAAGCCAACTGCATTTCTGCTTCCCACGCTTTTAACATTTATTTAGAAAACAACTTCACATTTAGTTAGTTTGAAAATTGCAATTTTATCAGTATAATTCGTTAAGCAGCAACCGGGAGAATTAAAATAGGTTATTTATTATCGAAAGCGTAGCAACAAATTGCGTTCTTAATGTTGTAAACAACGAATTTAGCCAATGACCAATTTATACTTTGTGATCTAATTAATACACTACTTAATGAAATTTGAAATAGTTAAAGTATTCTGTTGTGGTAATAATAGTTTAGATAATAAATAATATAATAAATATATAAATGAATACAAGTCAATGTTACTTTTAAAAATTTACATACTTTATTAAGATTTATCTGTATGTATCAATATATCTCTATTAAAATAATAAGAACTTAAAACAATATTTTTTCCATAGTGAAAATATTATTAAAAAAAAGAAATATGACAGCGACACGTAATTTTGGGGTTTTTAGTTTTTACCAATAATTTTATTCGTGAAACAAACATTATTTCTGTGGCCATATTAACAGTAGTTGAAACTAATTTTGGTGGGAGCAATAACTAAGTGCAAATTAATTTTATACAATGAGTACAAAATAGAACGCCTTAAAATTTGATAATTCTACTTTTAAAATGATTAACTCCGTCAAATAATGTATAAATAAAAGATTAATACATAATAATCTTTACATACATGTATAACTTTGTGACATCAATTTAACATATTCTTGTTTCACGAATGTAGGTACTCCGTGGTCTCGCATTGTAGCTATGCAAAATTCTATTTCACAATGAAATGTTGCTAAAATGTTTTTCATGTATGACGTACATATAAATTTGTATCGTATCGACGATATGTTCGTATATATTTTATATGTATTTTATAAGATTTATTTTATAAGATCTTGAATGCACATTTATATTTGTTTCAAAATGCTAGATTTTATTTTACAAAACTGATTTCAAAGTAATAATACATTTGGTATAACGTCAGACAGTGGGTGTAAATCTAGTTAAAATGATATTTTAAAAAGTAATTTTAATGTGTACATACATGTTGGATGTAGTTTTGAATTTCCTATTCCCGAAAGTAAGTTTATAAAGACGGAATTGAGAAAGTAAACCTGTTTTAGGAGGAAAATTACAATATCATGGAAAAGGATACGTTTAGTTTCTAGTATGTTTGAGTTGCTTTAAACATGTTGTATGTATTTGTTTTATTATAAATACTATCTAAAACATACACATCTACGTATTATGTTGATGATATTAGGCACTGATAGCGGTAACGCCTACCATTTATGTATCATTATGAAATATTCAACTACATTTATAATTACACTGTAGGATAAAATCGATATTTGATAAACATAAATAGCGGACTACCTTCGGAGTAACGCAGTGGTCTGAATATACCAATAAGTTCTTGGCAGTATAATTTCTACTGGACGGCAGTTAGACAAACAACTGCAACGGTAACCTCGCGGTCTTTTAATGCATTGTACATGGGGGTCAAACTGAAATTCAAGATACATACCGCTAAAAAGTCAGATTGGGTCGATACCCAGAAGGTTATTTTACTAATATTAGAGTTAATTGTTTAAGAAAACAGCCTGTGTTCACTGGTTATAATATAAATTAAATTGCTGACTTCCCACCCTTTTCGATTAATGTATGTTTTAAATGTCTCATTGTATAAATAATTTTGGAATCATAAGAAACATCTTTCAATAGTTACATGAAAATCGATCAAATGGATTTTGAGTTAAATCTATTGAAACTCGTATACAAATCCATATAACGATTTTTATATATTTTGTTATTGTTTTAATCTGCGTCGCTAAATATTATGATCTGATCAAATTTAATCTTAATATTTTACCAATAATTGTAATTCATGTCATACTAAAACTTAGTTTATAAAAAGACACCAAATCCAAATACATTTTGATATATTATAATCATTAATATTCGATTAATATGTTAAGTACAAATTTTTATTAACTTGTTCCCGAAAACCAATGTATCAACATCAGGAAATAAATGGTAAACTCGTAATATTTATTCGTACTGAAGATATCAAAACTAACGTGTTCATACGCCTACTGGGATAGAAAAAAGCCAATTTATATGTTTCCTCTAGTATAAACATATCTTCTTTCATCTGAACTACTTAAAAATGTATGTAAATTTATACAAAAAGCAACGTAAATATATTTTATGGTTGCATACAAATATTCAACATTTCTTTAAATAAAGTATAATAAAATTATAAATATAATTAAAAAAAACTCATTGTATTTAAAAAAAACGTTGTAAAGCAATGAAATATTTTTAAATAGAACGTTTCAATTATTTTATTAAAAATATATGTAGCTTTCAGATAAATTTTTAGGTACAAAAAATAGAAAACCACACCTTTCTTAATATACGATATCCCATACAGAAAGTACCACGGGACCAAGCATGGCCCAGGATTCACCCAACTATGTAGAACTCTGGGCCAATCTTGTAAGCCAGGCTTCTCCCAGTCTTGGTAGAAGTCTGGAATTATAACGATTGGCCAGACTCAGTTGCCAGGACTGAGTCTTACTCGATTGCAAGGACTGGGCCATGCTTAATTGCCAGGACTGGGCCATGCTTGGTTCTCTGGACTGGGCCATGCCACAATATTGATTGTCAATATTGGACCTCGCTAAACTGCTATTACTGGCCCATAATTAAATGCCGAGTAACATATTGACAGTAACTCTATTTTTATTACGCGTATAATGATGCACTAGTTAAATTACATAAGGTTCTTAAATTACTTTAGATATCTTTTTTTTTAATTATATTGATTTCTTGTTTTATATAATTACTTTTACTTCTGTAATATGAAATATAAAATGATAAGGCCGCCAGCCTCACGCTCAGGGTGCCGCACCACGTCTCCTCATCGTGGCTGTGGTTGATTCACATAGGGTGAAAATCTCGGGAAGAACTTACTATAGAAATGATCCTATGGAGTAGGGTCTTAATATTAAAATATTTTCCGGAGGTACTCATTTTCCCCGCGGTAATCTTGACAGCGCCATTAAAAACGGAGATAATTTTGTAGAGCAACATCTATCGGGGGCAAATTTGGATTTGGGTGATTACTGGCATGGCCAAGGCTTGGTCATCCAGCCTTGGCCCAAGCTTGGGTATCCAATGAATGGCCAAGGCTGGGTTAGTCAATCTTGGCCCAACCTTGGGCTATCATTGGCATGGCCGAGGCTGGGTTAAGCAGCCTAGCATACGCATGGGGTGAGACAAGTACGCCGAAGCTAGGTTTCCCAGTACTGGCCCAAGCTTAGCCCCTTTGTCAACTCTGGGGGTTTCCTGCATGGGATGTTAAGAATTTCTTCTTCAAGAATTAACGTGACCATATATTTTGTTTTGAACAGGAAAATTCCGTTATTCGCTATTATATGAAACTAATACTATTTATAAATATTACGTAAAAATTTAAAAATACTCTTTTACCTCTACAGCGTACTACTAAGCTCGCTGCACAGAAAAAATTGTACTGTAATATATCTACCTGTTTTTCAAGGTTTAATGGAAAATTAAGACCGTAATAATAATTACTGAAGATGCAATCAAAATTCTAGAAAACAAGTCGTGTACGTCTTAAATTGAGCTATAAAGTAAATAATGTTTAGAAGAGCGCTCGCGATCATTCCTAATTACTTCTAAGTATAAAATTATTGGGTTTTTTTTATAGTTAAGGATTTAGCCAGTTATGGCCATAATCACACTTGATCTTAAGTGATGATACGGCCGAAGTTGGTAGACACGCTAAACGTTTGGAGGAACTGGCTCTCAAGTGCAACTGCCGGAACACACTTATTGGTATTTAGCGGCAGATTTTCAACTTGAGGGTGGTAGGACATTAGAAAAAGCCCTACCACCATGCTATGATTTCCTCACGATGTTTTCTTTCACCAAAAGCTCAAGCACATTGTAGGTGGAGTGGATTCGAACTCACGTCCCTTGCTGCGAAGTCGTACACTCTACCACTGAGCTATCATCGCTTCATCATCATTTTTATCGTGTGTTAGAATCAGTAAGTAAATATATCAATAATTTTTGGCCAAAAATGGCCTTTTTAAACTATCGCCAATAAAATATATTCATCTAAGAAATAAAATAACCTCTATGTACTTTTGGATTCCTTACTTTTTATTATCAATATTTCTACTCTGTCAAACATAACTTTCAAATCATATAGAATATGCTTATTTTATTAGGTGTATATATCCGTAACCGTAATTATAACGTCAATAAATTAAGAGTATAACTAAAAATTTCCACAGATGAAATTTACGGATTGCTCTCTACCATAGTTTTTTTGTCCTTTTACGGCATCTGACTAGGTAACTTCGCCAATGTTAAAGCTTTATCTTTCAAATGTGCTGTCATTATTGTCATTTAGTCAACTAACACCAAATCTGTGATTACACTTCTAAAGTCTTATTGCGGTTTATACTTAGGAATTGCATTTAGGAATGTTTATATAGAACACACTGAAACCCATAATATAATTTTTTGTGTATAAAAGGTATAATGTACATATTTACGTAATAAAAAATAGACCGTGGACTGAAAAAGCTCAAAAAAAAATTTACACATTTGATTTCAATTTTCAAGCTATAACACTTTTCACATAAATAGTGCGAAAGCTATAATAGGTGCCTACTTCTATGGCAACGTCGTAAACAGTTAAATATATACATATAAAATAATTGAAAATTATTATTTTAATAGCAAACAATAAACATCTCAAACATATATATATATATATATATATATATATATATATATATATATATATATATATATATATATATATATATATATATATATATATATATATATATATATATATATCTTTATATATATATATATATATATGTGTATAAATTTAATCCTCCTAAAATGAAATATTAGATAATTATACAAAAAAAATAGATAACCAATATTAAGCGAAGTTTAGGGCAATACACAAACACTCATATTATTAGTTATAGGTATATGTATCTTTACCCACCGAAATACACACATGAATCCGTGGCAAGTAGAAAGAATAACTGCGATACACACAAATTTTAATCTTAACTACAAGAAATAAGACTAAATATTCCATACGTCATGGACATTTAATTAAAATTGCTTAAGGTTAATCTATCCTGCCGATTACACAAATACTCGAATAAATATTCTTATGTACTGTAGTGACAAAAGTTCATAGCCCTTTAATTATTCCATGCAACATCTAATTGAAAACCGTAAAAAAGTTTATATCGACATAAAGTTAATTTTTTCCATTTAGCACAGAGGAAAGTAATGTGAAAAATCTAAATTATTGTTGTGTCAGTGCCGAACTATAGCCATTTTAACTTATTCTAAAATATATTTTAATATTTTTTAAGATCGCACTTATCAAGATATCAATAATTTTGTATATTTCATAGAAATTAAATCAATGCTAATAGTTGTAAAACCGATATATTTTATTATTCATAAGTTATACCTAATATAACCAATTTATCAATTGTTCTTCAGTAATTTTACGCATAGACATTAACAAATATCTCAAAATAGCTACAGTTTTCATAAAAATATTAAAAACATTATTTTTCGCTCTGTTTTCACCAACAAAGATAATAAAACAAGGAAAGGTGTTTACTTCTGTTATATCCGTAATATAATTGAATCAATATTGTATACAATATAACTTTACAAGTTCATTTACATACAAAATAATCACTTTAGTATATTTCCTGGATTTACTTGTTTTCTATAAAATGTGATATATAATACTAAGACATAGTTTTCACCTTGTACAATTAATAGAATCATATTTACAATATTAGTCACATATTTAATATTTATATATATACTTTGTGCTACAATTCCAATAGCAATGAATATATCCATTGTCATTATTTGTACAAGAAGAGTATATTTTATAAGATAAAAAAGTTCTAGGTAACTTCTAAGCGAAAAATACCTAAACTATATTTTAATAAGTTTAAATACTTCATCGACGTATTAATCCAATCCGCTAGTTATAAGTTGCAATGTTATTTTTACTTTGTGTAAATTGAATCGGGAATTAATTTAACAGACGTTACCTTAACATGTTTTAAAATGTAAGTAGATAATTAATGTTATAGATAGTAATTATTCTATCTCTAAATTATTCTTAGTGGCGTACCAAAATAAAATATCAGCATATATATTAAAAAAAATATTTAATACTCGTTCAATTACATGAGTACCTACTTGGTATTATTTCACATATTTATATAAATTCACACAAAACATTTATTATTTACAAGTATATATCAAATGTTTATCACTTTTTGAATAGACAATTTACTACCGAGGTTACATCACAATTATTAAGATTATTAAAATACTATAAATATATAATAACATAATATGAAAACAAAACGTAAAATGCCTGTTCTATTAGGCATTTTATTATTATATTTTCCATATTGAATCTTAAAACTACTTCTTATTCTGAATATTTTTATATAAAAATGGATATTGATATATATATGGGCTTGATAACATATAAAAACCTTTAAACCATATGAGCAAACATTATGAACGTTAATAGACCTCAGTGTTTTTTTCATAAAAGTTGTCTGCTAGCCCTAAACATTAGGTAACCTTAAATATAGGTGTACTTAGATCCTTTCATGGACTATCAGAATAGTCCGAACAATGTCTGCAGGTCCGGTTAGTGAAATATAATTTAAGAAATATTGTTGTACCATGATGTCTGGTGGTACACATTACTTGTTAAAGTATAAAAACGATCATGTTATCAGAATACTAAAATATATTATTATCAATTAACAATATACATATAACAATTTACTATATACATACTTATACTATATACTCATTATTCGCATACCCAGATTTAATTACGTAAAGAAAAATACATCGGACTTGGATATAAAATAATGACTGCGGTTATGTGATATATGTTATACATTTACTCTAGTGATAAATTTAATGTACAATTATTTTATTATATTTATTATTATATATATATATATATATATATACCACAAAGATCCCAAAGAGATAAATGATTGTATAAAAACCATGTTCGAGGTTCGAGGAAAAGAAAATATAAAATACTTTTTTAGTTTGTGCGTCTTTAATAAAAAATACTAATCGTGGAAATATGAATATCTTATCAATATAGAGATACTAGTTATTCCTGCGCCCTCGTTTGCGTGGAAGTTAAAGTTATTGAATATTTTTTGTTCGTTTTTGTAACTTTTTTAGTACAGCTTTGCTCGTATTGGCGGTAGCGTAATGTTAAATAGCCTAAAACTTATCTCAATGATTGTTTTATAAAATACTGAAACAATTTTTGAAACCTCTAAGTTCCTAAGATAAGCGGGTTCCAACAAACAAACAAACTTGTTTGCTTTATAATATGAATATAATACAGGTTTAAAATATAAATTAATAAAATAAAGTCCTTAGTGTAAATATTTGTTTTACTAAAAAAATATTTATTGAAACATGTTTTTAATATATACTTACATCATAAATACATTTTATCATTGCGAAAAAATTACATATTTCTATTAACTTGTTTGTTTTTACCAAACGGTGCACGTACGAGTGTCTAATAGATTTCACTAATACGTCTCTCGTAGATATGTACATCATTGATTTCTAATAAACAGCGCAATGTACTTAACTATATTCGTTTTTATGACTATATCGTTAATATTATATGTTATATAGTAATAGAATGTTATATTTATCGTCTGCATTAATTTAACCCTTAAAATTAATTTTATTATATCATACTCTAGTTAGTGTTACCCCAAGATATTATACATAAAATAAAATAAATATTCTACATTCTGAAAAACACGTTCTAACCAGCATGGGTTAAAGGCGTAACTTAATACAGTGTAAGAGACCCATATACCTAAAAAGTTCATATTGTGTTACCATAACTAATATCTGAAATGACAAAAATATACAACGTTTTATTTCCATTAAAATACTGGAATATGGAAGTAAGTTCGTTCTTTATTTATCTGAAAAGACGCATGTTTCTATCGACGACAATATGTCGACACACTTATTATTTTAAATGCGTAGTAATTACATTAAAATATATTCATATAACCTATATAAAATTTATCGATAGTATTCAAAGCACAGCGTGCATTTAATTCTTAATAATTTTAGTATATTATTTTACCGTTTTATAGGTAATGTATCGATTATGAACCAAATAAATATTTTTCCCACATTACATTCGAAAATATTATTTTCTAGACAATTATTTCATATAATTATTATTTACACAATAACACAGTATCCAATAAGATTATCTCCGATAGTACTACAATGAACTTACTCTATACAGATAATGGAATACTAAAGACAAAGTTTTGGGAGAGTTTTATCATAACCCGTAGACTACGTGACCAGAAATACACGAAATGGCCACGATTACTTAAATATTAAGTAGGTAGTCAATTATATTACTAATAGATTGACATGAAAAAAATGTATTAAAAAAAGCTTGGTTATTTTGTTACATTATTTTAATATAGTTATTTCCTTTAAAATTACGTTTCATAATTATGTAAAATTGAACTCATACTTAACAATATTATAACTATATTTTTGTTTTATAAAGTAATAAATAAGTGAAGCGGAATTATTATCTCAAATTATTATTAATATATTGCAACTCTTAAAATATTATAAAATAAAACGATTTCTATATTTAAAAAATTATAATATAATAAACATTTTTAATAAATTTAATCAAAGTTCACTTGATTTTTTTTTTTATGTAATCTAACTAGTACTAATAATTTATAAAATCAATTCTGTTTTACCACAAATAGATAGTATTTAAAGGGAAATGCTGAACACAACAAATAAAAAAACTGACACAGTTTATATTTTCAGTTTTGTTTTATTTTAAATATTAACTTTTTCTCCACTTTTTCTTGTTTATCCTACGAACTACATATTTTTAATGTTAGAAATTTTCTACGCAATTGTTATAAATGGAGAAAATTATAGATACGTAACTGAGGCCGTTGAAACAGCCTCACTTCTGGGCTACGCCTTATTCGAATTCAAAGGATTGCCTTCGCGCCGAGCCAGGGGTAATACTTTGCGCGCTAGACGAGTAAATGTTGACCGAAATTGCCGACTCATACTGCAATATAGTACGAAATTCACTGCAGATCCCACCAACGCCATCAAATCCATAACCTCACCTGTCAGAAAAGATGGAAAATTAATCGTATTCATAATAATCATATAATATAGGTAATTCAATTTTTTACAGATGTCAAATAAACACATTTACTTTAAGATATGAAAGGATGCGACATTTTTATTTATTTTAATTACGTATAAGCATAAAGTATTTTCTTCGAAAAAATAGATTTTTTGTTACGTTCATTTATTTTTTTATTTTCTTGATTAATTGTAATTTAACTAAATAACCGACGGACGACACGGTCATCTTTAGCTCGGACAGAAATAAGGTTAAAGTATACTACCGTGTCCAAAGGGCCGTCTCTACGTTCAGGTCCTGGTGTCTAAAATGGCGCATAGGAATAAATCCAGACATAAGCGCAGCTATCATGTTCAATTCTCACGCAAGGAGGAACATTAAAAGACCATTACATCTTTTCAGTGTTAATATCCCATGGGATAACCAAACTAAATACTACAAATGTAGTTTTAGATAGGCACCGAATCTTCAACAAACATATAGGCTATGTACAGAAAAAAGCCTCCACAGATATGACTCTGTTACGCAATCTAACCTCCTCCAAGAGAAAATGTCACTCAGCTCAAAATATACAAAGTATGCATCCGTCCTTTACTTACTTAGAGTTGCCCCGCTTCGCGCACCAACCCCTTTTCAAACTACAAGTGCTACAAAACAGATTCATGCGCATAGCTGTCCAAGTCCCGCCCTATGTCCGTAATGTAGATCTCCATAAAGATATGGACCTTCCGTCCATATATGCATATATTAAAGACCTTACAAAGAAATTCTTCGAAAAAGCCGAAGAATCCCAAAATAGTAGAGGCAATTAGTTACACTGCCAATTCACAGCCAAAGGCTTCGCGCGCCGGCCACGTAATTGCTTCACCGACCCCGTCGATAAAATAACGAAATTGAACGCGCTCCTCCCTGCCGTCTTCACCAATCGCACGTGTCCGCGCACACGCCTTAGGAACCGCCGCTCTTGCCGCCTAGGCTGAGCGGTTAACTTCGCTACCGCACACTCGCCGCGGCCTTTCTCCGCAGGCGCTTGAGCCTAGGTACGATCGTCCGGATAGGAGCCCTCGAATGACTCTGCTTGCGCGATACAGTGACACTCTACATCACTGATAGTACATCATCACACCGCATACCATTCATGCACACCCTCACGTTAAGTAAACGGTTCTGTAAGGGATCACAGATGTGATGTATAGATATAATATATTTATAGCGCAAAGCAAACATGGATTATGAAAACGTCAAAAGCTGCTGACACGAAGCAATGAAACGACACTTGGGGATGAGCAATGTGACGAGCCGATTACATTTGACAAATTATCTCGTTGAAATTTGAAGGTTTTAATACTGTTTACGCTACCTACATAAATATTTTATTCATATTTACGCTTTTCAAAACATTTTATAAAAACTTCATATTTATTTTAGTTACTTGTGTACTTACTTGTGTCAAAAACAACTTTAAGTTAATGGACAGCAAAAAGGCAGCTAAACGGCTGGTTCTCGTTCACTAAGTCGGAACACAAAGGCTTATATTTAACCATTATTTTGCGGCAGTCTTAACCTGAGGGTGGTCGCTACCCGGTCGGGAAGAACCCTATCACCAAGCTGTGACGGATCAAGGATAATATGGTTAACCGTCATGACCAAAACCAAATGTAGGACCAACAATCGCCAGAGCCCCGTCTGTTACTAGGCAGAGTACACCGCGTACAGGTTAGGTTGGCTGGGGAAACTCTGATGGTATTCGATACCCCTTACACCCATCCATTCAACCGAAAGACGTCCACTGCTGGACATAGGTCGCCCCCAAAGATCTCCACGACGACCGGCCTTGCGCCACCCGCATCCAGCTGATTCCCGCGACCTTTACCAGGTCGTCGGTCCACCTTGTGGGGGGCCTACCCACGCTACATCTTCCGGTACATGGTAGCCATTCGAGAACCCGTTCGCCCGATCGGGCATCGGTTCTGCGAGCAATGTGCCCAGCCCACTGCCACTTAAGTTTAGCAATTCTTCGGGCAATGTCGGTTACTTTGGTTCTTCTGCGGATCTCCTCATTCCTGATTTGATCATGCAGTGAAACCCCAAGCATAGCCAATTGAGAGGTCCATTGTCCTTGCTTGCATCCCAACTTGCTTAATTCTATTAAATAAACATCGATTTGGTTATAGATGCTTTTGTACAGGCATTTTATGTCCTATCAATGTTGTTAAACAAACAATTGACATGTAACTAAAAATTATTTTTAATATTTAGCCTGTTTTTGTACCTTTTTTCAATACAGCTTTGCTCTTATTTTTAGTAGCATAATATTAAATAGCCTAATGCCTCTTTTAATCCCACCTGCATCTCATATATTGAACATTTTCGAATTGTACAGTGATGACGATACAATGTGATAAATAAAAAAATAATATATATTGAATAACTATGTGCTAACTTTCTATTACTCCTGTTCCCTTAGCTTTAACACAGTCCATGTACAGTTTATTTGACCTATATACACAAGTTGACAGTAGTAAACAACGTCGTAACATGTCTAAATGTATAAAGTCTTGTTTTGAAGCACTCGTTTTGCCTGCTCATAGTTTCTAAACGACTGTCGTCTTTACTTTTGAAATGTAATTGGAATAAGGTATCATTGGTATTATACTACATAATCTTAAACAACAGATAAAGTAATAAAAAATATGATGACCCTATTAAATACACATAAGTATTCTTCAAGATAAATGAAGAAATGTTTTTGATACGTATTAATACTGGGGTCATTTATTATAATGAATTTAAAGGATGCAAAAAATAATATACTATCTTAGTCGAACAAACGGGTATATATATTTCTATCAATATATAAACTTAATGTAATTGAACTAACAGTTGAGGCCTTTCACTGTTTGACACATTTCAGTTAAATAGGTAATAATACAATTAGGTATTTTAAAGTAAACGTTTTTATCTGAAAAGTATTTAAATATGTTAAAATAAATATTTTTCTGAGCGTGTCTGACTCATAAGTGTCAAAAAGTGAGACTGACGGCTTTATTTCTTCTATATGACTTCATTTACAAAGCGTTAATTTATATTTGAATAAATTCACAGAGAATTCTTAAGAATTGTACGAACGGCCTGATGGATAACAAATGCTTAATTATAGCACACCACAAAGATGGTTATATTCTTGAAAGATGTTATAAAAGTAAAAGAAACATCATCTTATATACTCAATTTATCTACTGACCTAAACGACAAGTTAAATGTACATTACTATAATATCTATGTTTACTAATTAATAATTTTTTGTTCGATTATAGACATGTAAAGTAACGTTAAATTTATATTATATGTTATATTCTATAGTATTAGTGAAGAATACATTGACACTAAACAGTTATAAATTTAATATTAAGAATGTATTTTAAGAATTTCTATATACATCTAATATATGACCATATTATAGACATACTCAACAAAGTAATCGACTTTAGTAATGTGATGAGTAAAATTAGCTCTCCACACACAATGTAAGTCATATTACTATCTCGAAGTAATATATTTTTTTATTAATAAAACAATGTTTTTTGTCATCCCTTTTTAACCGTATTGGAAATGTATGAATTTAATTAATTTTGACTGACTGATAACCAGAAGCGTGGCGCACCTCGACCTAAATTTTATGGGCAGGGCTAAGTAAACACTAATTTACTATGCTTTTACTTATCCATCAAAACCACGAATCACGAGTTCTTACACATAACGCTCTTATTGATAAACGGCTATATAACTTATATAAACAAATTCTATGCCTTCTATTTACAAATACTGTTGTACGGTGTATAATTTGTGTATAAAACAACTGTTTGGTATACCTTCTTACGTGTTTTATAGTAATGTAGTTTTGCTATGTAACAGAAACAAATTAAATATTTGTTTTATTATTTAATTTAGATTACCTTCTTAAATACATTAGGTATTAAGAACATACTACAAACAGTAATCTATGTTCAGTTGCCAAATTACAACTTTTCATCAGTTAATGATTAAATCCAAATAAAACAATCCAAAGAAATAAGAAATCTATAAAAATGTGTTTGAGTGAAATTAGCTACATTTGAATAGTGACATGAAAAATCCTAATTATATATATCATTATAATATGGTAACATTACATTTTGAAAACATTTTTCTTAAAATTCTATCTCTTAAAGCGATTTATTGGTATTTTAGTAAAGACTCAAGAAAAAGAAGTATTTTATTGTACACATATGTTGAAAAAAAATCCTATTATAAATAAAACACAACCTTAATAAGTTGTCAAAGCATCTAAGATACCTTTACTCAAAAACGCACATTTCTATAGTAGGTGCGAGTGGGTTGAGCATTTCGACATTATTTTTATTCTTTGACATATGCTTACATAAATATCGCAAGTAAAACAAAATTCATAAATAATATATATATCACTGAATTGCCTTTTTTATTTAATAAGCAGCCTATTAATAAAACAAAAAATAAGGAGTGAAATGATTTTAATTTAAAACGTGTATATAAACACCCTTGTCCTTAATTTATTATAAGGAAGTAATGTTTGTGAGTTTGGATATAAACTATATTCTACAGAACTAATTATACAATTATTAAATTTTAAAATTAAGCAAAGCTACATTATTCCCACGTGTTTTAGATATTTTATTCTTATATGTTTATGTTGTTATTACAGTCTTAAGGTACGAGCGGATACTACTTTTTGTTTAAAAACGATATTAGTCATTTTTTTGAAAAAGGTAGAGCACAGAGAAATATCTTTGGAATTTTTTCAGTATATATGGTTGCCAGAGCTCCTTGGAGATTAAAGGTTCCAACTCGGTTATGCGATAGTGATACTTTTGGTGCTACAAACATAAGCTCCAGGCACCGCTTACCATCGGAAAGATCATATTTTGTACCATAGATCTTAAAAGTTTTGAGCACGGACCTGTTGTCCATGATATTAACGTGATTAGTTTTGGCTTATATTTTAATAAGTTTTATAATGTCAAATAAAGTCAATAATATTGACCGATAGAAGATTAAATTGGCACGTATTAGGTTTATATCAAACTTTTGAATAAATTTATATTACCTTAACCTACAAGCAATAAGTATGTTAAACTTGAGAATTCATACATGAAGGTTGATAACTCGTTCATAAACTATATTAACAATGATAAATCAAACGCGCTTCATGTAGTATTTTCATGAATAGTTAACTAGTTTGGTTATTATCTTATGTTTATTACACGCTCGGTTTGTTACTACAGCGGTAAGCTACTCCTATTAATACTTATCCATCTTACAACGCCGATATTATAATAAAACAATAAACAATGTAAAAGTTACTATACAATTTATGATAATTCTTCATATTCAACTATATATATAACTATATATATAATTCAACTAGGAAGTTTAGTTATTCCGAAGAAAACAGAATGTACAAGTATTTAAGAAACGAATATATGTATATAGTAAATACTTTTTATTATTATTGAAGACAAACCAAATTTAGTTTTTCAGATCCCGAAGGCGATCAGTTTGTTTTGATTTTACTACTGTCGATCAGGTAATACGTCTATCGGGTCAGCTGTTATTTAAATATAATCCGAAGAATGACGTTAATTTTTGTTATAAATACCAAAAAACGACCTAATTTACTTTCATATCTGTTTGATTAATAAACTGTTTATCCAGACAAAATTATTATTCATAAAATTTCAGTATGTTATAGTTCTATACGTGGTTACTAAACTCTCCTACGCGAATGGAATATTACAATAAGCGCAGACATATATTGCACAAAAACATTAAACTTAAAAGATTGATTACACGTCATAAATATAGCTCTAATTTGGCCAGGTGGTATTTTCACTATGCTCAATTTTGGTACCTAAGGAGACGTAAATTAATGACATTAAGCGTATTAGGCAATGTCACTGTTAATTTCTTTTTTAATCCGCACAAAACTCTTAATAAATGCTAACATTCACGTAAAAACTTTATCTTTCCAGAAATACGCGAGTTGAATTTGCAAATTACTATTAATTAAGATTTATTTACGAAAAGTCGAATGCTCTAGTTTCGACTTATATTGAAGGTCTAAAGTTAATTACTGGAGTGCGTACAAAATAAATCACTATTACACACTACTATTACTATTATACATTATTACTACACTTTATTAGTCATATATAAAACTGTAAGATTAATATTAATAAAGATATATATAAATATCTATATACATGTATTTGAAGTCCATTGGCTCAACCTGACAAGCACCGTGGTGTAATACTAGAAGCATTATCATTTTTCGAAAGGTCGCAGGTTTGATCTGCACCTACGGTAGACTTTTATGTGATTTCCTTTTCCACTCTCCTTTATTATCTGTCAATTTTATATTCACACATTTAGACACTCATCATTCCTCACACAATTGTAAGAAACCTTTTTTTTACGTATGGAAATGCATTTACCTATACCCATCCTGCCCGGGGGAACTGAAAGGGTTATGCGGGACTCGTGCAACACTAGCCGGTTTTAACTTACTGGCAATCTGCTCGTCGCCCTAGTGACCGGCCCGGCCTGATGGTATGGCGGTTCTACATAACGGCAGCCTGGCGAGCTGCCCTGTCGGACGGCCAGACTAATGCAATAAGAGGTGGGTCCTCCGATACGCCCCTCACAGTCCGACTTAGAACGGCGAAAACGGCCCCTCCTGCCATGTCAGCCTCACGGACCCTTTCTGCGGTATTCTCCTGGGAGATAACTGTCACGCAGGAGCAGACCATAGCATTTTACTATCTCTCGCTGCGGAGCATGACTCTCACCACGCCCGGCAGAGAGAGATCCGTCCCCACTGCCACCTCCAGAGTGCGACGCGGCTCAGACTAGGCATCACACTCAGTCAGAGTGTGCTGGGCGGTATTTTCCGTTGTATGTATCCAATTAAAGAGTAATTATATTATAATTTTTACACAAATCTGAGAAATGTATATCTGTAAGCTTAATTTTAGCTTTGTGCCATGAAATATTGTTAATATATTATTTTGTAATCATAAAAAAGTTTAATGTAGTAAAGAAACTCACCGAAGGCATAGTAACAGACTTGAAATAAGTGTGGGGCGATAGCTGTTAGAAGACCAAATAAGGCCTGCGGCAGCTCAGTAGCGAGGAAAAGCCCCAAAAGCGCGACTAACATGCGTGTAGTTCGATCTGTTCGACCTCCACCACGCTTACCACCTTCTTCGTTGAGACGAACTTTCTCACCCTTCGTATAAAAAATGCAAACAATAATACAAATTAACTTTCGCAGATTTGATTTCTTTTTTATACTTTACAGGTTTAGCATTATGGCCACAATCTCAACTGATGTTAAGTCACGATGTGGCCCAAGATGGTGGCCAAACAAAGCCTAACGGAGGGACTGGCTCACAGGTTCCTACAGAAACACACCTGTAGCTATTTGGCGGCAGATTATCAAATTGAGGGTGGAAGCTAGCCAGGCGGGCATTAGAAAATCCCTCGGATCATCCTATGGTTTTATCACATCGTTTTCCTTCCCCGAAAACTTACGCCAATTAATGTGGCGTATGTACTCGTTACTTATTTTTACCATTATCAGTTAAAACAAATTGCAATAACAATCAAAAAACATTTTTATTTTACATATTCATACATATATCAATCTAAACACATATTAGATGAAGTAGGTTTATATATACAGTATCTTTTCTTTTAGCTCTAGGGTTATGTAATTAGGATATTTATTCTATTTCATCCTATTACATCTGACATCCTACTAAGGTCATGAAAATGTATGAATAATCATGTGTACGTCAATATTCTTCAAGTTTATATTTTATTCTACTTTGTTGTAAGATATACTTAAAATCTCTTGTGATAGCACAAGGTATTTACTGCTTGTGTCACAATATTCTATCAAAAAAGGGGGGTGAGTACCCGAGACATTCCAACTATGTCTGATACTGACATGAAGTAGGTAAACTTCATAGCTGTTTACTATTTGATGCTTATTGTTACATAGTTCAACAGTTTTTTGGTGTAAATTCTACTTACTTTAATGAATTAACTATAATCGGGTAACCTTGGTCTAATTATCATTATTGTAATAAAATTCAAATACAACTAATGTCAATTCCTGCATATATACCCGGCTCGCATATTTTTAACATCACGATAGCAACATACAAGCATAGGGTCATCCATATTGTAAACGAATACCACAGGTTATGTACGCTTATAACATTGCTTCTGGAAGCAGCACATACATTTAACAAACCCTTTAAAATCGACATAAATCCCCTTTTAAAGAACTCCATTATTTACTTCTGTGCACATGTATAAGTACGTATGATGAGTATAGTATAATAATACCTCATTTGTTGTAATTGCCGATTTTTTCAACAATTTCTGCCTTCTTCGATCACTTGATTTCATTTTTAAAATCAACAACACACTTAAAATAGACAGTACTACACACGGAATTAGTTTTATAAACACACTATATATCCAGAATATCGCAGTCAATAAATCATTATTGTCCGTCATCTCTATGACGTACATCGTTTCGTGGTTCACAGACACATTCGTGTTGTTTGTCTGGTTCAGGGTCGTGTTTTTTAATCCATCGTTTAAAATATCCTGAGGTCGTTCCACAATATTCATTGCGAAATAAATAGGTAAACACAAAATTGGGCACACCGCGTATGCTAACATTATAGCAATGCTAGTATTCTTTTTTGTGCACAGTATTTTATTTCTCTGTGGGAATTTAATGGCTATATATCTCCATACAGCCAGCATAATTGTCAACCATATAGATATCGTATGAAATGTCTGGCTAAATATTGAATGAAAGTATATAAATACTGCCCAACCATAAGAGTTTTGATTGAGTTCTGACCCTATTTTGGTGTACATATGTAGAGCGAAAGGTATGTAATCAATCATAACTAATAAGTCGGCGACAGCGAGACCAGTTAGAATGGAATTCGTTGATGAAATCATTTCTTTACGACTGAGAACTGTTATATTAACTGAGTTGGCGGCGGAACCGAGAAGACAAATGATGAGAGCGATGTAGCCGTGAGCTTGCACATACATTCGCTGAAAGGCTTTTCCGCCTTGAACACAGTAGCCATCGTCTTGGCTGTTTGACATCTTCGATAATTTGTCCTTACCAAATTCCGTTATTTATAGCCGTGTAGTCGGAATTTGTCGTCATCTTTATTCTGAAAATAAAAAAGTATTTGTTCATTTCAATACAATTTTTTCTATAATTATAATATTAGTACATCACTCAAATAATGATATGAAAACTGAACAGCCAGGTTTTACACGGTGTCTTTAAATAACTTTTAACAGAGGAACAATGTCGTAATACAAAATTTCACACAAATGATAGGACTGTTTCCAAAAAAACAATCACATGCAAGAATTGCTCAATTAAATTTCTGATTGCAAAATAAGGTGGCGGAATTTGTTTTGTTCTACACGCCTACTATTATTTAATTTTTTTATGAACGGCTAACCTATAAATTGCATTGTGTCGAATATGTGGCTGACAACTTTATTTACTGCACTATTTTTTAAAATCTATGTTCCAAGCGCTAGTTAATCTCACGAGACGTCTAGTCGCTTCCTTGCTACTGGTTTAGCAAAGCAAGGTAAATTTACGAGCAAATCGTAACACGCAATCTTTACAACATACGTATGTAAATAAAAAACATCCACATTGTATAAAATAAATTTTTATAAATTATATGAAGCGTAGGAAACAATATTACGTAAGTAATGAATAATATTAATAACAATTTCATCGAACGGAAAAGATCTAGTTAACTTATCAACAAAGTTTATCTGCGGTATAATCTCGGATGAATAATTTAGTTAAGCGGTAGATGCTAAACGAAACTATAGGGAATATTGGCATCTCTCTTTTCGACTTCATGAAAAATAATAAAAAACTGTTAGCTGTAGTATGTTATTTTGATTAGATACTTTTATAGGTAGTTTGTGACGTCTTGTTGTGTTATATGTCTTGATCTATGTGGTCAATGATATATCTTTGAGATATAGATTAAGATTTAGCTTATTAACTTTGATATAGCTATATATAGCCAGGATGTTATCCAGGAAAGGTAGACAAGGCAGAACTAACTGAAATTATACATATATCACTGCAACATTGCTTTGACTAGAAATATTTTAAAGTATTGACGAAATCTGTAGTTAAAAATTACATTTGTTTTTTTCAACCATATTATTACATACGTATCAAGTCCTCTAGCACTCATATTACTCAGACCCTGTTTGTATCTGTTTTTTGGCAACGTCTTTTTATATGGAATAATAAAAATTCGTTATATTTCGGTCTAAATTTATTTTAAAATTTAAAATTTTATACAAAGTATATTATGAGACTGCGTTCTATTAGTATGTCAGTGATAGCGGTTGAGTGTCAATTTAATGTCCGTATATAAGAAGTTCGATATGTACCAAGGATTTATTCAGAATTCATCTGCATTTTGTAACACTTGTGGTGAAGATAAATATCGCGAGAAAATCTGAACACTTGAGAAATGTAGAAATATTGTATGTGGACAAAAATAAAATTAAGGGTTTCTTGGTGTTTTAAATAGAAAAGATTTGTATGTTTGTAACGAATAAAGTCAAGAACCCCTGGACCGTATTCAAAAATTTTCTAACCATTAGTATGCTACATTAGCCCTGAGTAACATAGGTTATATAATTTTTTTTATGAAAATCATTAAATAAAATTTTAGTTCCACGCGACCAGTAGCAAGTTCAAGAAACTAAATTTCAAGATAATAAAAATACAAAATCAAATGGTTACAACATTAATGAGGAATCTTTACTTATATAGCTACACTTTTATTCTATTAATAACTCTGCTTGCAGCTTCACTCGCTTAAACAGAAAAAAATGTTAATTGTACATAGGTATAGTATTGCAAAAGGACGTACACTTACTATTTTTGTTGTCTTAATTTACTATTACCTTTAGAACTCTTATGTATTACATAACTAGCCGTATCTAACATAAGTTGCAATGCAACTATGGAGAGTAAATGCAGTGTATGCTATTTATGTAAATAAAAAGCAAAATGCAAGTCAATGGCTTAGGAACGCACAGAATACAATTAAACAAAGAAACTTGCGTTTTCTATTTCTATAGATAATATCTGTATACTAAAATCTTACCTACGAATACACTTACAATATAATAAAAAATCGAGTTTTAGTAGTTCTCAAATTATAAGCTCACTGCTCAAGCAAACTGATATTATGCTTTTATAATATAAAAGGACAACGTTGATAGTAAAGACTAGGTTTGCAAGTACGTATGTATAGACTTGACTCGCTTTTGAAAATTCGAAAATGAGATTTGATGCTTCCCGTGTATGGTATGTTTTTTGTTCTGGACACGAAAGAAATAAAACTGAAAATAGGTATTCTAAACCTATAGAAAAAAAAATTACATTGTTATAATTAAAATCAAATAAACGTTGTAAATTCTTCCAATTCTTTAAATGGTAAAAATAATATAACACAGAATAAAATAATTTTTTCACAACGTCAAAATCGAGAGAAAGCTAAAGTCCACATTGAAGATCTGCGTTAGAAAAATATTGATGGATGTAGGTTACAAAATAATTTAGAAGTATATATTATTCAGTATTTAGAAGTATGAATTTGAAATATATACCAAGCGAGCACACTGCTAAATTCTTCGGAAAGAGAATATATGTTATTAAAGAGTATCTCTTTTAAAGATTTGGTAAAACAAATCTTGTACTACTAAGACAATTTGTACTTCTAAGGCAAAAAATGTACTAAGGTACAACAAATGATATATTCTGCTTTTCAATCTGCATATACTAATTTTGCTGATTAAAATTTAAAGTCTTGTCATTTTTGCTAATTCTGATCAACATTTTGGAACAGTCCTTGTAACTTTCCTAAGCTCACGCACGGTCTAGTACAGAATACAATAGCATTATTTCCAAGGTTCCATTAAGGTAACTATATAGTATTTAACGTGCTGTTTATTTATTTATATTCGGAGTAAACATCTTAATTTTTTTTTTTATATTTTATTATTATTCAGTTCTTATCAATATTGTCATAAAGCTCAAAAAACCTCTTATTGCATTAACTTAATCATAAAATATAGTGATCGCCAAGATATATAATGTTTTTTTTTATATATTATATCGTATATGTATTATGTATGTTTCGGATATAAAAAATATTACAAGATATTTTACGCATATATAACCAGAGCATATACATATATTACCAATAATCACAAAAAAGAGCTTATAATAATTCATATACTATAAAACTTATTTACAGTTCTTTATAATTATGCTTCATCGTTTTTTTTTTATCATTAATTTTGAACATAAACATTAGTTCTAGATTTATGGAATAATAAAAATATGTCTTTGTAGATACTTATTAATGCATTGATACATAAAATCGCTTTTCAACTATTACTATTTATAATTTGTATATCTACCTAAGGTAATGCGCACTAAGGATTTCTATGTCGCCGTCACTTTTTTCCTTGTAAATAATTAACGAAAAAAACTAACTCAGTCTGAAAATGTAACTAATTTAACTAGAAATAAAATGTATTATCAACTACTGTCAATTGTTTAGGTCATTTTTATAAACTTCATTATTTACTAATACAAAGTAAAAAAAATCTAAAGCCTTTGAAAACTATATACTTGTATTCGTTTTAAAGTCATGTTAATAAATTCCGATGAAGTTTTAAGTAAATATGAAATACAACTAAAACTGTGCATATTTTAGAAATAGCATATGTTTGGTTTATTACTTTTCATGCGTAAAGAAACAGATAAAAGTTCTGAAAACGAACTTAATACATCGCTTTTTCGTGTTTTTCTCAATATTTTCAAAGTAGTCTCACTTCATTTATAACAAAATGTGTACAGTAAATATCATAAATAAAATAATAATAATAAATAACTACCTATATGTGTTTTGATGTTAATGCAAACACTTAGATTCTCCTTAGTTGTCCCTGTTCTTAGCCCTCATTAAGATTTCCCTAGTCAAGTTTCTCAGAATATTTTTTAGTTATATGTTATTTTAAATTAAATATTCTGTCTCATGTAATGACGTACCCCATTAATATCAAAAGAAGCATAGCAAAATATTATAGTTTAACTTTCTTTATACTCAATGTTTGGTAACACTAACTTTGATCGTTTCGTTAAATGTAGGCTCTTTGTTTATAAATATTTTGGACCACTGAAACAAAATAGCCAGAATTCATCAAACAACTGAACTGAGACTAAATAAAAGAGCATGTAAGGGACGAGAGCTAATTAATTCGCATCACTCTTTTCTCCAAACGTATGGGTTCTAATCTCTTAATCTGTCGAAAGCCGGACTAACTAAAGTCTTTTAACGTGTAACCAAGGTAATTATTAGCCAAAATATTTAAAAAAGTCTATCAATATAACATACTAAGTGTAATAACAACGTATATTGTACTAGTAAATATAAAGAAAAATACATAGCGTGATGTAAACATGTATACAATATGATTGTAAACAAAATTTATTATTCATATATAATGCAAATCAATCATAAATGACTGGAATTTGAATAAAATAGGGTTACCAAGAATATTTATAAAACTCTGCTGCGTTTGTTATTTATTTTAGCAATAAATAAGTTTATGGAACGAATAAAAGAAAATAACTTTGAAAAATCCAAACCTGGAGGCCTCATACCATTTATTTCATTTTTTTTAAAAAGCAGTCACATTGACTTATTAATTAGTTATTATTTCATTAATTATTTTAATAATTATTCTATATTTTTAAACAAGAATGAATTATAGCATGCCGTACATAGTTTTGTCTACAGAATCTCTACCATGTTGAACCGGTAACGTTTATTATGAAATAACGTTCGACCCGGCTGTTATGGTCTTGGTATCTTTGCCTTTTTCTTAAAAATAAAAAAAAATTCAATACCAAGAACTTGTAAATGTAAAATATAATACATTAAAAATGAGGCGTGCAAAAAACCATTTTATTATGAAACTACGGGTCCTAGGCTATTGATATGAAATAAGTAACTGGTTGTTGTTATTCTACCCGGTCTCGAAAAGTCATTTTTTTCCGGAGTTATCATGACCACCTCGTATATCGTATATGGTATCGCTTCGCGGTATATATTTTCATTTTAAAACTGACTAACAACTGTTACAAATGAAGGGCTTTTATTGATTCACCGGGCATTGTGGTATACGCAGATGTTATTGAAATTTAGCGCTTAAATGTCGTACAATCGAAGTGTATAATATTGCCGTTGTGCTTATTACGTCAAAGCAGTGTTATCGAAACATGCTCCCTTTAATGAAAAATTTGAAAAAAAATAATAATGTGAATTTACTGTGATTGGTAAAATAAAGACGTTGTCCGATAACTGATACTTGATAACGACAACGTATAACTTTCTTCTACTAGTTCAGGGTGCGGGGTCAAATATTTCATAATGGTTTTCGTTAACAGTTGTTAGCTTTGTAAGTTGTCTTCAAATGAATTTCGTCTCGGGAAACTCGTAAATACTCAAATAACAAGAGACCAGATTAAAATGTAATTGTGAAAATTAAGTAAAGATATTAATTTTAGGAATTAAGTCTACTTGACTGAAATTAAAATTTAATAACTTAATTTTGTTATAGTAGAGCCAAAGTGATACCTGAGAAATAAATTGTTAACTGATAAATGAAACCTTGGTTGGCAGTACCATGTCAAAATAAACGTCGTTTATAACAGTGGTTTCAAGTTTCTGAAATATCTAAGCCTGAAAGATTAATAAATATTAAACGGCAAGTATAAAACCTGATTAAAATCTGGGTCACTGCCAAGTAAATACTTTATTTGATTGATCATTCATTGGCTCCGAGCGGAAACTCGGACTTGTCCCGGAAATGTATATGTATCTATTAGAAATTACTACAAGCTATATAATGTTTGGAATAAACAATTTATATTATTTTTGAGATATAATATAGATAAATCTTCAAACGTAATAACTATTCATTGAATAATACGTATTTGTAATAAAAATATAAAGTAACATTATAAGTAAATAAGTATTAAATATAAAATTCTGGTTATAAAGTATGAAATTCTTTATTTTCATCGCAAGACAATTTCGCCTACCTGATCCCATAGTATTTTATATAATAAACATATATGTTATTTTATACCGAATTGTACGAGTAAAATATACATAGGTATGCTTTGTGAATAACTTCTCAGTGAACATGGGAACACATTAGAGAAACTTTAATCACAATTGATCTTTAGTTTCAGTGATTAGGGTCGGTATATACAAACGGTCATCCTTGAGAAACTTTACTATGTTATATAACATTTTAGAGGAAAGTTAATTAAAGTACTATTGATGAATTACAATCGCTATATGTGACCGAGGCAAGATAAACGAATAGCTATTCTAGCTAGCTACACCCTCATGTTAAAAATCTGCGGTCAAATACCTATTGGTGTGTTCCGGCTGTTGCAATTGAGAGTCAGTCCTTCCACTAGGCTTAGCGTTTCCACCATCACAGGCCAAATCGTCACTTAACATCAGGTGTCATTATGGCCATAACGCTATATATCATAACCCTAATAATATATAAAAAGAAATCGAGTATTGAGCTAATATTTACAATGTATAATTTGCATACAGTACCTAATCATATAATTTTGTAGCAACTGAAACTAATAGGAATAATCTCAAATGTTTTATCAAATTTCCATTACCATTTTGTAAATCAATTACTCAAAACGTAAAAAAAATTTATTGTAGAGTATGTTAACAGTTTTATATTTTATGTTATTAAATACATCATGTTTAAATTTTCAGATCTCAGTGGCTTGACTAACTAGAACTACAAAAACATGTTTAGTACAAACATACCTTCTCATATAACATTATTTATTATATTACTACATATTTATTAGTTTAGGTACAATAAACTGAACAAATGGACTTGAGAAATAATTTTTATCTTTAGTTTACTATTTATTAATCTCATAACTTTGTGTATAGATTATTTGTAACAAAATATATGAGAAAACCTGCCTAGAGTATAAACAGGTATTTTAAAGAAAAGTTATGTACGTCTTTGCAATTGTTATGAAATACTTTTTTTTATATACTTAAGGTTTAGCGTTATGGCCATAATCTCACCTGATCATAAGTGACAATACGGCCCAAGTTGGTAGACACACTAAACCTGTGGAGAAACTGGCTCTCAAGTGCAGCCGCCGGAACACACCTATTGATATTTGGCGGTAGGTTTACAACTTGAGGGTGGTTGCTAGCCAGGCGGACATTAGAAAAAGCCCTACCACCATGCTATGGTTTCCTCTCGATGTTTTCCTTCACCGAAAGCTCAAGGTCATTGTAGGTGCTTGGATTCGAACTCACGTCCCTTGATACGAAGTCGTACACACTACCACTCAGCTTTCATCGCTTCGAAATATATATATTACTATTATAAATACTATTCACATAAACGTACAGGTAGGCAAAAAAACGATGCCTGTTATATTATATACACTTACATATGAATAGATCTGGTCCTAATTAAGTTTAGAATTAATACAATACTCAACAAGTAATAGCAATTATTGAAAAAATATTTAACCAGATATTATATTATGTTCATATAAAAATCTTCAGCAAATATATTTTTCGATCTATTTAAGTTTAAAACAATCTGTCGTATAAAATTTCAACAATATTGTATTATGCTTTCGAAAATGTTTTGAATAAACAAAGACAAAGTTATAAAATTAGGAAGACATAATACTTCAACTTCAAGACATAATACGTCACCTTTGTTCTGGAGTATTAATGCAATTTAATTAACATGCTTGAAAAAGTAATTACTTACTTTTTTCAGAAAGATGATATTTTAAGCTGAAACACTATGCTAATCAAACGATCGTTGAAAACACGACTGTGCGACGTTATTTTTGTTACAACTTTCAATGCTGATCATATAACATTTATCAAATAAATATTTACATATCCTACCTAAACATATCGAGTCGATCCATCGGTTGTTTGTCTACTGTTTTTTATATTCTTTATAGCTTTGAACTTTTTGGACCCAAGTGATGTTAAAAGACAGTATAGCTCTTAACAAGATAAACACAAAGCCTAGTTAGGGATTGAATCTAAAATGAAGTTGCCTTAACGGACCAATATAATAGCAATTTTGCAACTTGAGGTGGTAGCTAGTCAGACAGAAACTACAATGGGAATAATTTTGCAAGAAAGATTGTTGATCGAAATAAATTCTAATTTTTTTCGGACTTTTTGGGGAAGGAAAAGATCGTGATGAAACCATAGCATGGTGGTAGAGCTTTTCCTAATGCCCGCCTGGCTGGCTACCACTCTCAAGTTAAAAATCTGCCGCCAAATACCTATAGGTGTGTTTCCGCAGTTGCACTAGAGAGTCAGTTCCAATAATTGTTAATATTTCACATTGAAACGTGTTATTATTATTATGATTTACATAATAAAGATAACAACATTTTAAGATTAATGAAATAATTAATGCCTCTCATTATTGCACCGGCTACTTTTTAGTATGCGTATTATTAACGCCAATACAATGTTTACAAATTGCGTAAAATCAAGTCATCGTATTAAATGGGAATGTAGAATAATTTTATCACTCGTTAATATCGACGTTACCTACATATATTATCTATAATTCTATATCCTTAGTAAACATCGCAAAATACACCAAAAATCTCACGGAGCGGAGCATTATGGTCGTTATTGACGGTTCATGCTCTGACCCCAAGCCTGTGAATACTGGTGTCCCACAAGGCTGTGTACTATCTCTCATCCTGTTTCTTCTGCATATAAATGGCATGCTGCTAACTAATAACAGTATTCATTACTATGCAGATGACAGTACTGGGGAAGCCTTGTACACCGGCCGTGGCAACTTTTCTCGGGAACACGTCAACGAGTGCCGGATTAAATTGCGTCTGAAGTCGAGGCTATATTGGAGCAAATCTCAGAATGGAGCAGACTAAACTTAGTCCAATTCAACCCTAAGAAGACACAAGTTTACGATTTTAGTGCTCAAAAGAACCCCTTTGTCGATTCTCTTCGGATCAAAAAAACGAAATGCGTTCCCATAAGTGCCGTGCTCAGCATCGTAATACTTGGAGTTGACATTTTGAGTGTCATTCAGTTTCGTGGTCAGCTGGAGGATAAGGCCAAATTGCCTTCCAAAAAGAATGATGTGTTTAGTAGAGCAAGATATGATTTCACGCCGGACCACTGTCTTAAACTCTACAAAGCCCAGGTCCGGCCTCATATGGAATACTGTTCGACAACATCCAACGTAGAGCGTCTCGAATTGTTAATAACCAAAATCTTTCTAATCGATTTGATCCACTGGCATTGCGAAGAGACCATCTCTTTGCATCTTCTATCGCATTTACCATGGCGAGTGTTTCTAGAAATTACAAGAACTAATGCCTGCAGCAGGATTCTACCACTGTACAACGCGCCACACACTTAAGTTTCATCCCCTCCATCTGGATGAATGGCAACCCACGACGGTACGTTTCGCGCGAAATTTTTTTTCTCGTACTACTGCCTTGTTAAATCAATATGCTTCGACGGTGTTTTCGGACCGATTTGACATGAGGACCTTCAAGAACAGAGCTTACTCATACCTTAAAAACCCGCAACACACCTGCGATTACTCCAGTGTTGTGGGTGTCCATGGGCGGCGGTGATCACTTACCATCAGGTGATCCACTAGCTCGTTTGCCCCTATTTTATAAAAAATTAACCCCTAAAACTATCAATATAAAGCTCTGATATCTTAATATACGAGTATTATAAATAAGCTCTCAGAAACTTAGTAGTCAGTATTATTCGCGAAAAACTGAACCGAAGTTCTGTAATCATTATCTAATTATGTATAATATGCAGATATTTTAACGCGTAGTCTCTTAAAATTATATATCATAGATTTTTTTCAATTTAAATATTTTTGTAGATGTATTAATTATAGATGATTCTTAATAAATTAACATAAGTTATCGATTTTATTCCTTCGATAAGAACTGATGAAGATTTATCATTAAATCGAATCAAAAGAATAATTTAATGTAACATCGAATATTCCCTATTCAATTTCAATACTCGACAAATTGTAATAAACGTAATAAAAATCTCACGATATTTTAATTAAAGACGCTCAAATAATATATTTTATGTTCACACGACTCCTATAAATTAAAACACGGAATGAAGAGTATCGCTCATAAATTTGTGTGATTATGAATTTGTTTTTAATACCTTGTAGAATTTCGTTTATTCGTTACATTGATTTGTTTACCATCATACCAATATATTACCATAAAATATGTGGAAGTTTTAATAATTCAGGAATTCTAATACGGCATTACACCATCTGAACAAGCCGCTATATTTGCGGTTATGTGATTTATTGTTATTTATAATTTACCTATATTTATATTTTAATGCCCCTCATTTATAGAATTATGTATATTGACTACCAATGTGTACATTGTTATATCTACAAACCCTAATAATACTATTATAAATTTATAAATGTCTTTGTTTTGTATGTTCGCAACAAATTATAATATAGGAAATTAATTAACCGGTCATAAAAAAACCTATTAGTTAATAAAAAGCTACGTTAGCTCTAAATGCAAATAGTTGATTTATATTCTTCAAATATTATAGTAACAAAATAGTGAATATACTTTAGAGTCTATTGAAATAATTTATGTATATAATTACTGAAATTAAATGCGACAAATAAGTAAAAATATTTAAATGGCGAAATTACAAATCAGTAGTTTATACATTAGAAAGTTATCTATAAAAAAAAAGAATAAAAACATCTATATGCTACTAAAGTTTTATTAAAATAGATATAATACGTTCTTACACTCTTAATAACTAATATAATAGTTTGTAACTCACACCCTGAGAACTTTACGTCAGATGGTTCCTATTTTAATCATACTTTCTTTATCCTTCAAGTTGTTTTTATAAACTGTTATTTTGCTTAACGTTCCGAGTATAAAGTTAAAAAAAAAACTTTTGGCGTTTTATCAAACTTTCTTGAACAATTTAAATAAATGAGCTATTTTTATTTTATTAATGTTGAATATTATAGAACTTATTAAAGTGTACATGAAACGCTAAAATAAATATATTTAAAAACAAATAATCGTACGAGACTGACGAACTAAGTAATTGTGTCACGAAAATTATATTCGACCATACACAAGGAATAACACCCATACACAAGGAATAACACCCATCGTTGTAACAGGTTTAGGCATGTCACGTTCGGCATTAGTCCGTGCATATCGAATATCGACTAGGTCGTATCCACCAAACACATGGTAATAAACCTGTCGTAGTGTAATCTTCTGGTTTGTCACGTTTCGGGTTCTAATGATATTTATCCAACTGTCGAAGGGTTTAAAAACCGGTGTCACTGGTGATGAACTACCGGCCTCTCGGTGGCCGCCATTGTTTCTTGGATTACTGTGCTTTGCATCAGGCACATACTGTTTGTTACGTACGCACAACAATACGTCACATCAAATCATTTTATATTTTCGCCATTCATTAATCAAACGGCCTATGGTTCCAAAAATGTAATATGTACTGTTATATCTTTTTTGAATTCCGTTTAAGGAAGTAATGAAATTTATTAAATGTTTATGAAAATGTTTTTTTTTAATGTTACTCCAATATTTATTAAGACAGCGCGTTTGAAAGATTTTTCCCATGGAATCCAAACATGAGATTAAATCCCTACAATAAATCTTAACTGGCAACGAAGGAAAATAATGTAATATAACCAATTTCAAAAAGTACGTCAAATTAAAAACCATCCCCATGAAAATAAGGACTTTTAAATATCAATTTTAAAACTTACAAATTTAAAAATGTGAGCAAATTTTCAAATTTAAACTTAAAAAATTTAATTAGTACTTACGATAACAGATAATATTAAAATAGACTCGTCGTAACATCACAAAACTTAACATGACACTATAATCACAAAAACATAAAAACTCCATTAAAATATTTCCTTTTACAATTTCATTTCGCTTTCATTTTCCGGAATGTTATTAACTCCAATATAATAAATAAAGTGTTCATTTCATAAGAATACATTTCATGCCAACTTATATACAAATATCGCGTTTTGAAATTGTTAACGTACGAAGCGAAAATAGTGCTACCATGGGACGCGTGCTACTCCCCGGCCGGTTTTACAGTGACTGTACAAAGTACTGTATTGTAACAGAAATGAAAGACAGGCCGAAACTGAACCACAAAGGCATATACACTGTATGGTTGTACAAATGCATAGATATTTTCAAAACGGCTACGGTACGGCAACGGTAAGTTCTTGGTTTAAACGCAATTTTTTTTTAATAGGCATCTTCTAATAACAGTATTTGTAAGTATGTGCAGTTTGTCATAAATTAATAGTTTTATAATAAAAATAACACTTTTTTAAGTATCGTAATAATGTATTGACGTAAGTATTGTATTTATAATATATTTATTATTTTATTTATAATTTCTGCCGTGGTCATTATTGTAACTAAAACAAGTCTTCTTGAAATAAAATCAAGTCGTTAATTTCGTAAGCATATAGTTTGAAAAAATAAGTAAAATGTACCTATTTATCTTATCCTAAGATGGATAATTTTCATAAACTTCGCTCTCTTCCACTAAGGAATACGCAGTATAAAATATATAAGGATACAAACAGTTCGATCACTTGAAAAGACTTCTGAAAGTATGGAGTTGTTTTAGCTTAAGGTTGGTTAAGTAATTAACTTGTTCTTTAGCGTTACGTGCGCAGTATATATTTTGTTACGTTGTTTTCTTCATAAATCAGAAATTTTGTAAATGAATTAAATGTTTATGTCAATCAAATAAGCTGTTGTTTAAGTATTATAACAAAGATAGATTAGTTTTAATTAAGGGTAACATGTTAAATGGGTAAATTTGTTCAAGTTACATTACTAATTATTAACTCGTAATATTTGTACAATTTTTATTGTATTTTATTTCAAATTGTATTTAAATAAATGGCATTTCTAAGGCATTAAGCTTTTGAAAATTTCGAACTTCTTGAAATGTAACAAACTGGCTACTCTTTGCTGCTGTGGGTTTGATTTATTCTGAAGCTTGAATGCCAACCATTACCATGCTAGAGAGAAGGAATTTTAGAAACAGATACCACTCTTCCTATTACAAAAGAAAATTTCAAGACATCTTTCAGAATACCACTTACAGGAATTGATTATTTATCTGAAGTGTTGGTAGTAGTATTTATTGTTTCCGTCTCATAGAAAAAACAAAAAACACTTTTTCTCTATCTTCCATAATTCAGCTATTTCTCTATATTGGTAACATTTTTTTGGGTATGACTGAAGTGTAAATTCAAACACAGGTCTCCCTAAAGGATTTCTCCCTCCCTAAACAAAATGGCGACTGTCTTTACAAGACTGTCCATGGAGTTTTTATGACAACTCAAAAGACATGTTATTAATTATAATTTACTATACTTGTGCATAACACTAATGATTAAATTGTGTTACATAAATGCCCCTAAAACTACACAACACAAGGACTAATAACATAAACTCAAAAATTCGAATAAAAGTCACTAAATGTTAAATCTAGATCTCATCTAAATCTCGGCAACACATCATTTTCGGTAGAAACTATATTATTACAGGTTCTTAAAAACACTGCATATTCAATAATTTAATTGAGTAATATTGGGTTTTCCAACCCTAGCAAGCTATCGCCCTTAAGTGATATATATATATATATCAATCTGCCACTAAATACCTATAGATGTGTTCCGGCAGTTGCAATTGAGATACCATGGGTTACATCGCCACTTAACACCAGGTGAGATTGTGGTCATAACAAAACATAACAGTTGCAAGTTGTTCCATATGGAATTTATTAACAGTAATTATAACTTCCCAGCATTCGCGTCCGTAGGTACATACAGTTGTGACATTCCACTGTTTATATTTCATTAGTACTTGCAGTCAAGTACTATTATACATAATAATTTTTAAAATTGATTTTTACACTTCCGTAATCTGTCTATAATAATCTATAGACATAATTATATAAGAACGTTAGTTGACTACCTCATCAACGCGCTGCCAAAAGTACTGAAGCTAAAAACATGAAATTTGGACTGTACTTCTCTTTTGTAACGTAGATGCTAACTAATAAGCGATTTCTTGAAATTTATTCCCTAAGGAGATAAACGGAGGTGGCAAATTTTGTACGGGAGAGAATACATATCTTCACCTATTGACGTGGCATACAGACGAAGCAGAAAGATAATTTTACATTAAAAAATTAATAACCACGTGTTTCAGTGTTTTTAAAATTTAATTCCGTAAGTGTGTAAAAGAAGGGATGAAATTTTTTTTTGATACTTTCATTGAGATATCGTCAAAACTTCTTTTTTTTATAGTTAAGTCTTAGCGTTATGGCCAAAATCTCACCTGATCTTAAATGACGATACGACCCAAGTTGGTAGACACGCTAAAGCTTTGGAGGAATTTGCTCTCAGGTGTAACTACCGAAACACACCTATTGGTATTTGGCGGCAGGTTTTCAACTTGAGGGTGGTAGCTAGCCAGGAGGGCATCAGAAAAAGCCCTACCACCATGCTATGGTTTCCTCACGATGTTTTCCTTCACCGAAAGCTCAAGCTCATTGTAGGTGGTTGGATTCGAACTCACGTCCCTTTTGACGCAAAATCGTACACACTATCTGACTGAGACACTGAGCTATCATCGCTTCAAAACTACCACTACCAGACCTATTGACTGTAAATTTGCCATATTCCTTTCACGACGTAGACATCTATTAAGAACGAATATTACGATCGCGCCTGATTGACGAGAGTAATTCTAACTAAGTCGCGGGGCAATAACTACTATCACATAAAACACCAAACGGGAGAAAAATAGAACATGATAGGATGATAGTAGGATACCGCGATTATATCTGACAGAACCGCGACTAGTTTCCACCATATGTAACACCCGCTTTAATGGTATCCTTGGATTGACAGTTGCGAGCTCAGCCAGACATATTTAGCACTTGAACGGAATAGCTTACTATCCCTCGATCTGTAAATGCCTAATTACGTCATGACCACTATAAGCACGTGAGTCACGATGACTCTCATCTGCGTTTTCGCCTTTTCGCATGAGGTAAAGCCAAAGCTGCGTTAGATCATTCATTAGTTTTTCTTTTTGCATTGTATGGTGATTACCATCAACATTTTCCACATTATCCTCCAACAAACAATAATAATTGTTGTAACAAATTTGTTTCCATTTAGTCGAAACGAAGCAGTTTCAAAACTTATAATTTTCCTGCTAAGAAATCGGCAATATTTTCTTGTTGGAAAATGAATTAAAATACGTAAGCGGTAGGGTTTTAGTAGTCAGGCTGATACTGGTTCCATTAAATCGAACCAAAGTTGCAAAAGTGAAATACACTACCTAATAATGGGATCTAAAACTAGTCCTTGAGCACAAGTGATACGAACGACTTTATTTAAATTTCTATCAGACATTTAATTTATTGGAAAACCTTGCCTTACTGTTTATTTTATCGTTTACGTTTTATTTCCGTTAACCTTTTTTTTTAGTTTTAGCTTGATTATATCTAATGTAAAAATGTTCTTTATATTTCTTGATTTTTTTATTTATGATTAAAATATGTTCAGACTAGTAATAAATTTTGAACGTTATAAATTGAGTAGTATCGCTTGTCCTTTAAACCCATATTACTATAGAACTGATGTTTACAAAGCACCCTTTTATCCCCTTTATCTATTAACGAATGTTTTATATATGAAACAAAGGCTTACTGTACAGAAAATTCTTCCTAAGCCAATAATTCAAAATGAATGTAGAGTAATTATATTTTTCACAAAAAGAAAACGATTGTACATAAGTATTTTAGAACCTACATTCGATCAAAGTATTGTAAAAATTGACAAATCTACCTAGTATATTACTTAAACGAGTAAATTCATAACAAGAAAAATTAATACATAATTTAAAAGAATGAATACATAATGAGCATCCGCAGGGAAATAAGATGTTACCTCGGAATTTACCTTTACCGTCCACGGACTATTTGAAATAAGGAACAGTTGATAATAATTCACAACCGCAGTCCAGAAATAAAAATAACTAAGTTAGGAATGAAATAATTTTAATAGGAAACTCGATTTTATTACATGATAAAGATATTGTGTTATACAGATTTTGTATTACTTAAAATATTACTCAACTCTATATGGGTCAGTTATATTATGGTTTTTAATTAAATTTTTCTTACGTTATTTGGTTCTACATTTTTGGTAGAATTTTGTATGATATAATTTAGTTATTGTGTATAGGTGAAGTCAGTTATAAATAATAACTCAGCCCTTAATAGTTGCCACAAAAACACCTTAGACGGTTTTAACAAGAGTCACCAGATTCTTATAGCGTTGTATGATACGGAAGATTTACCATTTAATATGAAATTGGTATAATTTATACTTGTACATAAATCAGTAGACTTTACATGTAAATTTATTTTTCTACTACATTTTTAGATAAATATCCTTTTTAGAAGCTATTGATGCCATACTCCAATTTTTCTGTCTGTATGTCCTTGTATAACCTAAGGACAGTTTGATAGACCTTGATGAAATTTGGTACATTAGAAGAGCATGTGACTGCACAGATCATAGGTTATGCTGTCGATAAACCGGTTAAAATGGCAAAAAATGGTAATTTTTTTATCATAATATATTATATAATATCATTACAGTTCAGGTTTAGCGATATGGGCACAATCTCACCTGATGTTAATTGACGATGTGGCCCAAGATGGACGACGCGCTAAGCCTAATGGAAGGACTGGCTCTCAAGTGCAACTGCCGGAACATACCTATAGGTATTTGGCGGCACATTCTCAACTTGAGGGTCGTAGCTAGCCAGGCGGGCATTAAAAAAAGCCCTTCTCCTATGATTTCATAAGGATGATTTCCTTCATCGAAAACTCAAGCTCTCTTGACGCGGCGTTCGTACACACTACTAACTGAGCTATCATCGCTTCATGATCGCTATCATTGTGTCAATGTCCGCAGTATTTAAATGTTTTATTGAAAATTCTTACAGCATATCAATTTATAAGTTTGTTAGATGACAAACATAAACTATAAATTGCGAAAATATATATTACATAAGCTTACTTTTTAAAACAGTCTTATGGTGATATTCTTGACCAGTGGCGAAACCGTGTAGGGTGGCAGAGCTGGCAAAATACCACCGACCTTTGGCACGAGAGGCCACGTGCTCAGAAATAATCTAACATTATTAAACAAAGTTAAAAACTTTTAAAAATTTTATTTTAGTACTTAGAATTAATTAAAGTTACACACGACTAAAAACCATATACAAATTCAAATTTTTTTTTTTTCACGTATTCATAAGAAAAGAATCTAGTTTAGAACGCATCCATTAGGCTACTTTGTCTATTGAAAACTCTATGGCTCAATTTTCAAACTTTGATGATGTTATTGATACTTTTGTGGAACAGAAAACTCAGAGAAAATAATTTTATTAATAAATTTCTTATTAAGCTTAAACTATTAGTTTATTATAAATTTGTAAGGTATAGGTGCCAATGCTTTAGAGAATACAAGTCTTAGATCTTTAACTGAAATACACACAATATTAGTAATATTTAACAATATTAGTCATTTATAATATTTACAAATTATACTAATGGTTTATCAAAATTAATAATTAAACCAAAGAATTTGCCACTCACCTCAGATGATATAGTTACGTCACTGTTCTTGACGGTTGTTCAATATAGTAGTTATAATTAAGTGCAACGATTTTCAAATACCTATCAGAAATCAACTGACAGTTTACTCATTGTTTGAACAATTTAGTCTACGAATCGCATTTCACTATAGATTTTATTTAAGTGTTTTAAATAAATATGTATTCTTAAATACATTACTACATTAATGTCGCAAGAATTGATTCTTAACTAAATATAAATACTAGAGATGATACAGAAAAAAGATTTTGTATCTGGATTCGGAGGTCTTTTAATCGGTTTTGTTTATGGATTTGTATGAAAATATTGCAGGTATTCCTTAGTTTCGGATGCTTGTATACATATATTTAGAATATGAATATTACTTGAGTGTTTGTAATGAAATGATGATAACTTAATTTTGGATTAGCTAACTCAGCAAATGATATTCTATCTTTCTCAAACCCTTAGTTGTCCTTTTCTACATTGGCTTACGTAAAAGTTAACCAAAAAATATATGGATTGACATCCCTGTTTAGAATATCGACGACATATGTATCTTAGAACTAATTCCCATGATCAAAGATCGTTTTACAAACATGGCATTTTAACTATCAGGTGTGAAATCAATTTACGTATATGTTGTGTTATAAATGTATGTGAACAATAAGGTTTATAACACGCTCTGATAACAGTTTTTAGTGTTGTGATATGTCGTCGATATTCTAATAAAGAATGTCATCCCGTACATTTTTTTGATTACTCTATACGCTATCAAATGTAGAAAAAGGCAACTTGGCTTGGAGCTCTATAGTCAACAAGTACACCACAACGTCGCGTCGAGTTTATACGTATACATCTATATGTATATATATATATATATATATATATATATATATATGTTTATTCTATAATTCACATTAATCGACACGACCGCATCACTAATAAACCATCATCGATTCTGCAGTAATTTATGTTGTACGTACATTACAGTAAATACCTTTCCTGTTTTGACAATTTCAGGTGTTTAAAATCAAATGTGAACTTGTGGACGATGATGCGAGCTGTCTGATCAAAATTTACAAAAATAAGTTGCATACAAAATTGATTGACATGTCATAGAATATAATAAGTAAACATTTACTAATACAAAGCTTCGAATATACTTGTAAGTTTAAAATAGAACGATCCAGAATTTACATTATGGATGGAACACCTGGACTGAAGTTTAGAATCGTATAATAAATAAACTATTTGGAAAAACTGAACACATACCTACCCTATATACATGACACGACACGTCATGACATGTCTATAGCATGAAATGGTATTAACAGTGTTGCCACACATTAATTTTCATGTCCTCGTAATATGCAATAAAAAACAAATGTAAAATATCAAAACGCTAGCTAGGGATAGCGATTCTTTTTGAAAAAGATCGACTCTTGGATCCATTCGAATTAAAATCAAATAAATCGATTCACAAAATAAATGAAATCGAAAAAATTAATTATCAAAAGTCGTTTCTTTTTTTTCTATTCGCTTTTCGTGCTTATACTCAATATAAAACCGATAATTGAAAACAAAAAGTACATAACAATATGATTTTATTATTCTATTTATGTGAAAAACGATCATTTCATATATGTTTGGGTAAAACATTCTAATAATTGTAAATGGTGTTTTGTAAAAAATCAATTGTTCAACTAATTGCTCTCAAATCGGCAACCCTAATGCTAAATCAGATTTTTGTCTGTTTTACGATATATCAATACACAAGTTTTATAGGTAGGCATTATCTCGATATTTCGAATATTATGGTGTTCAAGAAATATTTTAACTTGACGTAATAACTAGAGTGTAATTACAATAGATTTTATGTAGATTATAGTTTCGTTTGTTGTTAGCACATTTCATCTGTAAATTATTCTTAGACGGGTCATTATTTATGTTGCAAAAGAAATTGAATTATTTTTAAGAAATAATGTTATATTAATAAAAGTTGAATGTATATATTTATATAATTCTGGGCAAATTTTAAAAATAATTATATTCGAAATGGCCATATTTGACTTTGACACAATTCTATAATACATATGTCTGGCTATTAATTAATGCAGTAATACAATGTTTTTCACGAGAAAATCAGCCACTGCATCCTTCACAGACTTATTAACTTTCTGCGAAACCATGAATAATATAGAATACCCAGAAATATTTATGGGTATATATATGAACATACGGATGATACCAAGATTCTGATGTTGCTCCACAACCACTTCGTGCAAGGTAATTACTGCAATTCCCATACCGTATTATAATGCAAATAGCTGTGCCCGCGACCTACTACAAACTATATTTTTTTATGCAGGGAAAGTTCTCCTTACTAAGTTCTACCCTCCACATGATAATGGAAATAAAAAAACGTAGTGTGCTTTAGACCACAGAGCTGAAGTAAAACTTCTCTGGCTATGAGAGAAAGAGAGAAAGAAAATGTGTGCTTGCACCTCTCTCTCATACTCCTACAGAAATATACGAAACGTAGCTCTCTTTTTATCCTCATTAACTTATATCTCCCTCTCAAGTTCCGTTCTCCTCGCCCGATCTCACTTTTCGTAACGTCACGCATCCACCAGCTTACTTCCCAAGTCAAAAGTGCGTTAATAAGTTTTACTTCAAAAATAGACTACAAATAACAAATATTTTTATTATATAATATGTTATATATCTATGCATATAGTGCAAATATATTTTTCGAGGAAAGAAATGACATTAGTAAGTAAAAAAAATCATACAAACAGTGCAGCCCGGTGGACCATGCAAATAACTTTGTGATATAATTAAAACACTCGGCGCATCGTTGACTTTAAATATTTGAAAATACAGGCCAGCTTTGATTCATTCTTTTATAATTAATACGACCCTATTAATTTTAATATTCAACTGGAACGAATTTTGTTACTTAAATTAGTTAATAAGCCAAACTACGAAATAGTAATACGTTCTTAGCCGCAACACAAATATTATGTTTTCTATACGTTCATAGCTGCAGCTAAAAATTATACATATTTTATACCATTCATATTATTTTAGAAACAATATAAAATTATACGTTTTTAGCAGCAACTTACACATTCGTTGACACAACTTAAATTTTACGACTCTCCAAGAGTACCCCGTCACTTAAAATGAAATCAGGATTCAAGATTTTGTAACTTAAAATATACACTTTATTCGCTATTTAAAAATAACCGACGATACGCCACAACTTAAAATTATACTTTCTTTTAGTCGCAACTTAAAATATAGGCTATTTTAGGCGTAACTTAAAAATTATATCGTTATTTACAATTACACAAGGATTCGAGAGTGTGCCACAACCTAAAATTATACGAGTGTATGCGGATCCGAGAGTATGCCGCAACCTAAAATAATAAGTTCTTAGGTAATACTTAAAAATATACGAGAAGTCGAGGGTATACCATAACTTGAAATATCAAGAGGATGCAAGGGTATTGCGCAAATAAAAATAAGGTTTTTATTTGCTACTTAAAATTATATAAAGAGCCGAAAGTGTGCGGCAACTAAAAATTATACGTTTTTTTATACGTACTCAAATTATACGAGCAAAATCCATATTTAAGAATATAGAACAAAGGATAAATAATTAAATATGAGTTTCTAACTGAAAAAGTTTTTAGTAAAGAGCGTAAGATAAGAGGATACATATTGAGAATTTTATTTTAGTATAATCACTATAAACATATTCTAGATAACTGTAAAAAATAAAATACTAGTTAAAGTGACACATCTTTGTCGGTTGTAAATACCTGAAACATTTATATACAGTTTTATTATTAAAAGTAGTCAAATTTAACACAGCTCTATCATTAGCTAGTACATGAAAAGCATAAACTATAACCTGATTAAATTAGAAACCATTCACACAGAATAGTGATAAAACAAACTAGGTAATATGCTTAAACTATGTAGGTTCTGGTTGTTTTTCAATCATCTGACACGTCTGATTACCGTTTAATACACGTAATACTAGGCATGTCGATACATTCTAATAAAATCGGTCTTCAATCGACTTAATCGAACGCACTAAATTTCATCTCAATTAAATTGTGCATTAAAAATTGATCCTTGCTTAATAGAATCGAACGTTGATTTAATAACCTACTGTATTAAAAATGATCTAAAATTTCCAAAAAAGGATTATTTATTTTTAAAGAACTTCTACTTTTTTGAATCGATATTTTTACAAATTATACTAGTTGATATGTTTGAATGCCAAAACAAAAACAATCATTTTATTATGGTGTTGTCGAGTTCAGTGGTCTTGAACCGACGTTTTTACGGTATTTGTACTGATATGGCGCCAGTCCTACCGAAATACCGAAATGATATGATTTTTCTACGATTTCTAAGAATGCAACAAAATTCTCCCTACATTTTTACTGATTTCGTTTATTTTTTACTGGAAATTCCTTGCTTAGATGTGTTACTGCTCATACATTGATAAGTAACCAATTTTTTTAGGAGATTTCCTAAGCAAATTTTATTTAAGTATATAAATAATACCTTTTTTGTATACTTTCTTAAATTAGAAGTGAAGAGTTCTTTTTATAAAAATGTCATCACATAAAGAACTAAGAACAAGCGCGAGTGCGAAACGAAAAAAGTGTATAGAAAAGAATGGGTAGAAAAATATTTAGGCTTGTTTCAAGAAAGGCGTAAACGCACAAACTATGCATATTGTAAAAGTTGCAATAAGAACATTAACATTATATCAGAAGCAGACTCTTTTTAGATAACCTTTTTCATTACGTGGGGAAATGCATTTATGAGGGGGGTATATGGGACTAACCTGGCGCTAACCGCCGAGAATACCCACTAAAGCCCCACGGCCATCTGTCGCCTTCCTGGGGCGACATGGGTCTATGCATACAATCACCACGTCACCCTAGCGACAGACTCGGCCTGGATGGTAAGCCGGGCCCCATCTGGGCAGCCTGGTGAGCTGCTCTTGCAGTCAGCTGAACTAATATAATGGAAGGCGGTTTCCCCGACCCAGCCACCTCAGTCCGGCTTAAGGCGGTAAAAGAGCACGGGCATACCGGCCCCTCCGACCGCCAATTCGTTTTTGTTTTTTTTTTTTTTGTATCTTTGCTATTTTATAACTATATATTTTATACATTCGGCAACGTTGAGTGCATATTCTCGAATTAATTTCATAAAAACATAATAGGGAAATGGGTTATTTACAAAGTCAATCACTGGTCTATTACATTCAAAACGTTTATTTAATTACGTTAATTGTTATGGTTTCAATATAAGTTCAAAAATTACTGCTGCTATGGTTAAAAAAATTGTATAATCCTACAGATTCTAAAAATTAATTAAAACTCAGATTTCACGGGCTGTACAGACGAACGCGTCTGTTATATTACTTTGAAGTTTTTATTTAATTCGTAGGTTTAAAATAAATACATTTATGATTTTGCTTTCATTGTATTTTATTGGTATAAATAGTGTACCCAATTATCATCATAAATAGCCCACTGTTATTAGTTTTAATAAATAATAACTGCAAAAATTTTACTTTTGAATTAAAGAGATTTGACTGAATAGTATTTTTTTTTTCATGTCCTCACGGTATTTGGTCCAAATATACTGATTTACTGGGCAACTCTACCGATTTCGCATACTGTCTTTCGAGACCACTGGTCAGCAGTTTTTTTTTTTTTTAACAGTGCTTACAAGATATAAATACAGAATGAGAATCGGTCAAATGTAGTGAATATGAATCGTTCAGTAAGTCATATCGATTTTCTAATTTTTCATAAAAATCGATTTACTGATTAACGATTTAAGATCACATGCCTACTTAATGCCGTCATGGTTAAGCGTTTGTATTGCTATGCCGGTAATTTCCAAGTAGAATTTTGAATGTACTGTAGGCGATTACATTTTAGTAATAATGATCGCGTAAAATCGCTCTTTTGAAACATATTTAAACTTTTAGAGTGATAATTTCTCATAGTGAAAATATTCAAAAGTAAAAATGATGTATCAAATATTTATCACGTTTCTTTTCGTACTTTGTGTACTAAAAACTGCTACTGGTTTAGGAGAAATTATTTATGCTATTAACGCTGGAGGACCTGCTCATACTGATATATATGGCATTCACTACGAAAAAGATCCATTACAAGGGAGAATCGGAACTGCTTCAGACTATGGTAAACAATTAGTTATGATTGGACGAGTTAACACAAAAGACGAAATTTTATACCAAACCGAGCGGTATCATCACAGCACGTTTGGTTATGACATACCAGCAATCAAGGACGGTGACTATGTGTTAGTTCTAAAATTTAGTGAAGTGTATTTCAATGCTCCCAACATGAAAGTATTTGATGTAGTCTTGAATGGAGATCACACTATCGTGGCAGACTTGGACATATATGACAGAGTAGGTCGTGGTGTGGCTCATGATGAATATATACCATATTCAATCAAAAATGGTAAACTTTACTATAATGAAGAAGAGTCTGATATAAGAGGTGGAAAAATTAAAGTTGAATTTATCAAAGGATACAGAGATAACCCAAAGATCAATGCATTGTATGTAATGAGAGGTACTTTAGATGAAATACCTAAACTTCCACCATTAGTATGGCCTGAAAATGAAACGGAAGAACCAAGAGATGAAGCAGAAGAAAAGAATGCAAAGTCCCAGCGTGCAAGTGGCCCAAAACAACCAGATCCTTATTCTATGGATGAAAGTTCTGTGTTGATCCCTGTATTTATAACTATAGGAGCATTTATTCCTCTGTTATTCTGTCTTTGCAAACTTTAATCTTTCAATTAAGACTTAAAAGTTACCTAGAATCATTTCTGTGTAATTGTGTGGTGCAAATTGTTTGGTCCTATTTATTGTGTGCTTCGCAAAAGAAAAATGCTAATCTTTAAACATCGAACAATCAATATTGAACATTTTATATTAAATCATAGTATATTAAAGTCAACCACAATAATTATATTTAAATCTTAAAAATAATAAATTTAAACCTTGTTTGAATGACAGTTTCTTTTTTGTAAATAAATACATTTTTATTTTATGCTTATCTTATTGTTTAATAATTAAATATACATTGTGAAAAAGCAAAAAAAAAGCTTTATTGTCCTTGTGTATTTCATTATATTATGTATTATTACTATATTAGATAATATCAGATCATCAGCTTCTTGATATATGAGACTTTACAAATTTGTTTAAAACACTAATCAAAAATTCAAATGAATATTGGCAAAATAGTGACTCATAATATTTCTCTATCTGTTTGCAACTCAGTATTCATATCAAGTGACTTTCCTTTCTAGTTCTGTTATTTATTAGATAATATTATATTATTTATTAGATAGATGTCTTAACAAATTTTAAATAAATGTCTTAATCTTTAAATTCTATAAGACAATGATTTAAGAATATCAAGAACATGTTTGACTAAATCCTGAATTTTGTCACATTATTGGTGGTGTTGCTTTTTTTAAGTCCAAGATGGTGAACACACTGAGCCTAGTGGAGAGACTGGCTCTCAAGTGCAACTGCCTGAACACACCTAGGTGTAGGTATTTGGCAGCAGATTTTTAACTTGAGGGTATTAGCTAGCCAGACGGGCATTAGAAAAAGCCCTACCGCTATGGTTTCAACATGATAAACCACCAAAAGCTAAAGCTCATTACAGATGGATCTGAACTAACTTCCGTTGACGTGGCGTCCGAACACACTACCAAATAAGCTATCATCGCTTCATGATGATGACAATCCAATTCAATGTAGGTCCATAGCCACACCATTTCATTTCTGCATTACACCAGGAGTGTGATGGTCGTGATCCAGTCCTTTAACTGAACGTAAAACCTTATAGGTAATTTTCACAATAAAATACTTTCTCTACCTTGACACCTATATCTATGTTTAAAGGTTTATAAAGAAAAATCGCAAATGCTAGTCTTAATTATGGGTATGGCGTTAATGTTATTGTTTAATCCTTAGTAAAATTCAATCGAATCATGTGCTGCTGGCACAGCTACAGGCAGGCATTGTCATTGGCATTTTATTACTATTCAGTAAATCACGCTATCGTGATTATAAAGTATGTATAATATTTCATGTAAGTATATAGCGAAATACAGTTTTCTTTTTACTACCTAAAATGCATGCTTGTATGTCATAAAAATACTCAGCGTCTCGTAATTTGAAAATTTAAAGATACATCCACGTATTTATTTCCTCTTAAGTTTTACTACAGCATTAACACGATGAGGATAATTTAACTACTTTAATCTTATCAATTTGCGTTACAAACGAAGTATTGTATGCCGGTTTCTGTCAACATTACATTTCACAATTCTAAAAACAACTGTTTAAACTACTATACATATGTTATATATTTTGAACATATTACAATTTTAAATTTATATTTAAATATCGTCTGATGTCAGACGAACCTACAGTAGTTTTAGATAACTAATCAAATGGAATGTTTTCAATACGAACGAGTATAACATGCAGTTTAAGATACATATTCTCAACAATAAAATACTGTTTTTTTTAACGTTTTTATACATTTATTTCATACCAAGAAATAAATTATCGAACAATGCAAAAGCAAATTTGTACAATTTTTCCATTTGAATTTTTAATTCGTATAGAAATATATCAATCAATAATTTCATCAAAATTGTAAATATTGTAATTACATTGTTGAAGATGGTATATTTTTTAATTAAATATATACCATTACTTATTTTTATATTGAAACTTTATTTAATTAGATTTAATAATAATCAACGTATACATGCACAAACGATTAATAAAATTTTAGAAAATAGCTTGATTCCCTTTTGTATTCATTTTTTACTATTTCATACTTTTTTAACAAAATTTCAATTCGTACAATAAATAAGAGACAGCGTATCAAATTTCTGAGTTTTTAAAACATGGCTTAATACTCTGTGCGATGTGCGATATTTTGGATGTGCTTGTACATGGAAAATATTATATATTTTACTATTTAGTAGGTATTATAATAACTAAAGCCATGTTTCATATTAAGTCCCTACACTTGCATTCAAGTTTAATAAACTGGGCTGTAACGTGGAATTAAAACTAGTATTGTTATATGTCGTCAATTTTGTTTCAGTTATAGTACTGTTATTAATTACTCCAATTTCTGAAGTATGCTCAATACTTGGAATGCTGCTTGTAACATTGGTTACCGGTGTCGCCATAAAAGTACTCGTAACGTTCGGTTTCGGTTTGGAACCGTGTTGTGGTTTTATCGTCATTTCTGAGTAATCATATGCGTAATCATAATCCTGAAAGAAAAATTAAATATCGTATCAACAACAATATACCTATAACCTGCAACATTTGTAGATATCGCATTACTGTATTTGTAGATAAACCTACATAGATAACTACAGTAATATTTTACATGTTACATTTAATAAAAATCTAAAATACAACTATATATAAAAGTTCACATCTGTATATATAAATATACAAATTTCAGTTCATTATAAAAAGAAATAAAGCAATATACCTAAGCCGTAACTTCAACGAGAGAACAAAACCTTAAAAAATATAATCATACACAACACTAATCACACAGAACATAATAATCTCATTATGCTTCGTAAATTGATTATGTTAGCAACTATTACCTAAATCAAACGTTAGTAAACTCTTTTTTTTAATTTAAAATAAATTTCCTGTTAAATCATAACTTCAAGACAACATTTTCAAAGATATAAGCTTTTTTGCGTATACTTACAACATACTCCTCTTTGTTTCCTTTCATAAACGCGAATAATTGAATATCCTTCACCTCGACTTGAATGTTTAAATCACCTGTTTGCCTTTGGTCGTAGGTTCTATAGCAAATCGCAATTTTGTACAAAAAGGAACAGAGAATTACATTTATTATTTTACGCATGATAGACAATATTACTGTCTGGTCCGGTTGAGATGCACAACTGGCTGTATTCTCCAGTCAACCAGCGCGCTTTTGCTTTAACGAAGTTATTTCCAACAACTTAACAGTTATTTCAAGTAACTGCGGGAAGGTCGATACCCTCAGTCAGCCTGCACTGCGTCCTCACATTGCGTAAGGACCGTAGGTAATCAATTAATTTTTATTATCACATACAAGTATATAAACCTATCTATAAAATTGGTGTTATTATTTTTTATTAAAATAGTAAGAACAATAAAAAAATTACATGTAATAATTAACAATAAAATATATCTTTTCTTATAGACTTTTCCCTTAAAATAGTTCTATATATAAAATATGTATAGCCCTATTTTACTTTTAATGAATGATCGTTTTATACTTAATTACTTTTAAATGCGATGAATACTTTTATCTGGCGTTTCGCGGTTCGGTTCTGGATACTGGACTTACTAACTAATTCACACATTTTACAGTTTTCACAGAGATTTCCTAATGTCACAGAACAGTTTGACTGTAAACAATTAGGAATACAATTCTCTAGTGCAGTGGTTCCAAAAGTTGATTGGGCTGCGACTCGCTTAGTAAAAACTTACAAACTCGGGACTCACTTTTGTTCTTCATGAAGTAAAAAGGAGCATTCTCTAGCCAGGATGTTCATATCGTCCTAATTATCAGGACCCCCCAATATTCGCTTACGACCCACTAGTGGATTGCGACCCATACTTTGAGAAATACTGCTCCAGTGAGTATTTCATGAGATTGGTTTAAGAATTCGCAAGGTGTAGTTATTCTCCAGGCTATCACAACTTAGGAGATACGAGCCACTACGAAACTTAGATCCACTAAGAGTGCAATTACAATTTTAAATAAAATTAAAACCCAGCAGGAAAAAAGTTATTAAAATGATAAAGAATCCTACCAAAATGTTAACGAAGAGAAATTTACCCAATGCAAGATGTGAGCCAAATTAAAAGATCAAAAACCTACTACATATAGCTTTAGTTATCATTGCAAGAGTACACATACCTACTTCGAATGCATGAGCAACGTTTAATGTACCGAAGTATTAAAATAATGTTTCTACTAAAATAGAATTGTTTGATAAGTAAAATTTACGCTCTTCAAATAAGTTTACCTATAAAATTTATACAATTTAGTTATTTTATATGTTTCTTATTTTTATAGAATACTAGCCATCAGCCGCTCGTTACGCACAATATTTAGAAGTAACTAAAGGAAAAAAGGACAATGAGCGATTTCGCTTCGTACGGTCACAGACCCACTGCGATGAGTTTAGTAGTTTTTACATAAATTAGCGTCCAAGGATCCATATTTTCTTTATATATATATATATGCATATATATGATTGATGGTGTTTTACATAATATGATTTGATTATTATTAATTTCATTTCATTAATATTTTATTGATTTGATAAATTATTTATTTTATTTGATTATTACTGTACGTAAGTGAAGTGTATTATAAATAACAAGGGGTAAGATTTGCAGAAACAGTAAACAAGCTTTTTAAAACATTGTATGAACATAAAAATTTTGCTGATCGTTCTTTATTATAATTTTGACTGCCACAAAATAGGAGGAAGAAAAGAAACAAAATCAACGTACCCATTCAATTTCGAATCTCTACAATTAAAATGACCTTAGCGTAAACTAAAGAAATCATAAACTACATAATCATAAAAAAAAACTAAAAAGGAAAAAATCAGCAGAATGCGGATACGGTACTCTGCATTCTAACAGCGGTCGTACGGTCCAATCATTACTCGAAGCTGTCGTTAAAACGATGGTAGAAAGCGGGAGCGGATGGAGCTCGGTTATCTCTTTCTGCGAACAGATCTTGTTCGCGAAAGACACGACGGAACGATCGCGAGTGCTCAACGTGAAGTCTGTTTTAATAACCTGCGGTGAGGGCCTTGGACGGTCCGTCATCTTAGCAGTTATGCAGCAAATTTTTGACGGTACATATGCAAACACACGTGCATAACGGTTTTATCCGTAGTTTTTTAAGGGTCTGCCGTAACAGTTCTATTAAAAATGGTAATGACAGAAGGACTTCTGTATGGAATAAATTCCGGTTGGCAGCTAAAGACTGGAAGCAGTGCAAAAACTGTGCTTGGTGTCTGATAGTATGGGGAATGTGGGTCGTCATAGTATCTTTTTAGTAGGTAATTCAGGTACTTCTTACCCAGTGGGCCATACTCTCTTCTCTTGTAGACATTCAGGCCATATTGCGAAAGGATGTAGGTATATGTATTTTGACACCATGTTAATAATAAAAGGTGTGTAAATCCGAGAACACTCAGTGTATAATATGGTTACTGTCTTTCTCGCCACGATTATATGACTTTTTTTATTATTTCCATTATGTTTTTTCAAGTAAAAAATCATTTAGCTTCGTTTGGGATGAGGCAGAAGCACTGAACTCGAGTGATCGTAACATTCAGATACATATGTATGTACAGGTGAATGTGTAAATGTAAAATAAATGTAACTAAGTAGTTCTCACTACTGACATGTTTTTATATAAATAATATTTTTCTCATATTAAATCATTTAATATCTATATATAAGATATATAAATACATTGGTTGATTGACTCATCAACGCGTAGCTAGCTAGAAGAATGAAATTTGACTCTAGTTTTCTTAAACTAAAAAGCGATTATTCGAAATTCAACTCCTAAGGAAGGTAATCCGGGGTGGCAAAGTTTGTATGTCGGAGAAAAATTATGTTTACTTATTGACTTAAAATTTAACATAAATACATCTTAATAAAAAAATACCTATGTGTTTTTTATAGTTATTTTATAGGCTCAGCTTTATGGCCACAATCTCACATTATCTGAAGCGACCATGTGGCCCAAGATGGTGGACATACTAAGCCTAGTGAAAGGACTAGTTCTCAAGTGCAACTGCCGGAACACACCTAAAGGTATTTGGAGGCAAATTTTCAACTTGAGGATGTTATCTAGCGAGACGGGAGAATTGGAAAAAGTCCTACCACTATGCTAAGATTTCATCACGATGTTTTCCTTCCTCGAAAATTCCAGCTTATTGCGAGTGGAATACAGACTACCAACTGAGCTATCATTAATACAAACGTGTTTCATCGTTTTTAAAATTTTATCCAACCTATCAGACCTGTTGACATGAAATTTTTTATGGATATTCCTTTCATAATTTAAGCACCCATTAAGAAGGTACTCAAGGGACATTACGATCACGCGTGGTTGCTGAAAATAACGCGAACGAAATTCCATCTAGTGGGAGTTTGCCTAACATAATAAACATTAAAAAATCGTTCAACCTAGTATTTGTCAGTTCTTCGATAGAAAGGCAATTCGTTACCACTTCATAGCAAATGTTTTTAAAATTAACGTCAATGATTCTGATATTCTATGCTGTTACATAGTTTCCAATTTCTAGTTGCAATATTTGCTATTTTCACGCTTTTATATCTATACTAATATTATAAATGCGAAAGTGTGCTTGTTTGTCCTTCCTTGACGCCTTAACTAAGCAAACAATCGACTTGATTTTTATCATAGAGATAGTTGAAAGGATGGAGAGTATCATAGGCTACTTTATGTCCTCGAAAAACATCAAATTCCCAGCGGAGATTCACGGGAATATTTGTATTTTTCATTCGTACATACTATATACTGTATACTATATGCTATAGCTTATACACTATATCTATATACTGTATGCTATATACTATACACTATATCTATATACTACATACTAACGACATGAGCAAAAATGGTTGCTCCAGCTCAAGAGTGTCAAGAATCGGAACAAGCAGAGCGTCAAGCGACTTTAATAGCAGCTGAATCACCGGCTTAATCCCAACCACGTTTGCGTGAACAGAGTGATCGTCAAGCCGCTTTGAGAGCAGCGAAAACGCCCACTCAAACACAACTTCGTTTCAATGAACACACCAAACATCAAGCCACTTTGAGAACTTTTGAAACGCATGATCAAATCAAATTTTGCTCCAATAAATGAAACTGCTATCCAAATCAATAATAAAATTCTAAAAGAGATTCGTGGTGAAATGACCGAGTATTTGTCAGTAGACACCATCATGGATACACAACAGAGTACTTCATATCCTGCTGAGTTCTTGAATTTCCTAGAGCTGTCAGTTGTGCCCTCACATAAACTGAAATTGAAATTTAGCATTCCGGTTATGCTCATGTTTAATTTATATTCGCCACGATTATGCAAGGCTTCGCGTCCCACAACTCGGGCGGGATATTGTTGATGCCACTATTTTGACACAGAGTAAGGGCAAGTAAGGATAAAAATGTAATGATCCCTGAGATGCCTATAATTCCCACGTATTTTCCATTTCAATTCAAGAGGCTGTAGTTCCCCCTTAAGCTCAGTTTTGCCATAACCATAAAAAGGAACAAAACCAGACACTACTGGTAGTCGGGGTACCATTGGAAAAGCCAGTTATATGTGGCATGTTCTTGTGTGTCCGATGCTAGAAATTAACATGTCTTAGCGGTTAATGGAAAGGCACAAGAATATTGTTTACACTAGCGTCCTTAAATAGTGTTCTGTTCTGTATAGGTACATTCGGTGTCTTATTCCCTCTGCACAAGGTTTTTCAAATTACCACGCGAACGAAGCCGTGGGTAAAATCACATAATAATATGATAAAATTGAAAATATGGATGTTTATTTCTTTTTTCCACTATCACGCTTTAACCGTTAAACAAATTTGTTCGTTCGTTGAAAAAATTGGCACATAAATGTCTATTTATTTCCTGGATTAGCACATAGGATACTTTTTATCCGAGTAATTATCCATTGGGATAATAATTCAAATTTAATGTTATTTTAACTTTTTACGCGAGTGAAGTCGCGGGCTAGTATTTCATACTTTACACAGATTTTCGTACTTTACATCAACAATTAAACAATTTAAATCGTATTTTGTTTTAAAAATTTAAAATTACTGAAACTATTTCTATCATTGCGAAAGGGTAACTCTTGTTGTACCCATATTTATCGCGCTGATACTCTTAAATTATGGTGTAAGTGACCGTGAGTACAGTGTCCACTTCAGACCGCCCTCAGCTGTGACGTCCCAGATTACTGTCGAATCAGTCTGTAGGAAGTATCCTAACTTCGTTGCAGACTAAAGTGTCTAATAATATATGGGTACGTTGAAGGCTTAACTTATATGTGATGAGCGCAGAAAGCAGTTGTATACCTAGTAGCTGTCAGTGTGTTAAATATTGCTATAACTACGATAGTTTAAATTTTTAAAAGTTTTCGACTATGAGGGCAGAAATATAAGCACCTTAAATTGCGGTTAGTTTTGCAACAACCAAATCTTTGTTTATACTAGACCCAATTTCTTATAACAATTAAGAGATCTCACAGCACAGTTGTATTGGCCATTGACTGGCATTGAGACAGCCAGTCGCCGGTTCGAACTAGTCATAACACTAACTTTTATTATTAAACGTCAAGTTGACGCAAACATTTCTCCTCAGTGAAGTAACAAAAAATATTTCAGTAGGAATTTAAAAAAATTATGTTGGTATTAATTATTTTTTAATAAATCCAAAAAAATTAACATTGTTAGAACAGTACATACATTGTCAACAGTTTGTACGTTAAAATAGCGTATGTATGAACGTCTTCACGTTGGCGTTCAACTGAATTAGTGCGATATTTCAGTATCGTATGATTACGACGGACTATTCTTTAGCTATATGCTATGCACTTTCGCACATTTTGTACAAGGTAAATCATACGGTGTAAACATTTAATCACTTCTTTATAAACTTGTCAAAGGTTGTATTTATAAATAGTGATGTCCACATTACTGTTTAGAATTTTTCACCATAAACAAAGATAACAAGCTTAACTTAACGTAATTTCCGCTAAACTATGAATTTGAGGGTTTAAATCAAATAATTATCCTAAAAATAGTTCGTCGATTACAAATAAAAAAAAGTAATGTAATATTAATATCATTTAATAAATATGGTTCTGTAGCAGCGCTCTCACCAAAACAAAACACATTACTTTGAATCTTAGAGTCAATTGAAACTAACTGATCCACCGTGAAAGGTCATGATAGATAATTTTCCTGATAGAAACTATTTTACATAGGAATGTCGCATAGCATTTTCTAGTATCTATCTGATTAGCTGCAGTATCGAAGTAAATATGTACAAATCCACTCAGTTTTATTCCTTATCAGCTACATTTGGTAATGAGAATAAATAATATAAAGTTAACTAAAACTAAATATTCCATAGTTTTAGTTATTGCGGCATCGATTGTAGCCAAATTTAATTATGATATATTTGATTACCGCCTAACTTATGCTTGTACGTTTCACATAGCTACAAAGCAGTTTGACTGTTTGTGGCACCTTTCTGCCATTTGGGCAGCACCTAAATTTTAGCTTTGGCAGATTAAGCTGACGATTCAAAAAAGTGGCAGCATTTGGTAGATTTCAAGGAAATCTTAGTTATTTTGAAGTACATTTATATATAGTAATTAATTAATATCTTATACCCATACTAAATTGTATACTTACGAGTTTTTATATATTAATATTTACTTTATTTAATTACCCATTTATTTAGTAGGAAATTATTTATTGAGGTTGCAACTTTTATCCCATGCCAGATGGCACGGGTATTTACCGTTTATTATAATATTAAGTCGGTACTCCATTTAGTCCATATAATTATGAACGGTAAACACGTTTACCACTGAGCAATGTTTTAAAGACTTACAATTTTTAGACTTTTAACAGTAAACATTGCAAATAAATTACCCAAAATAGTAGATGACAATTATCTTCATAAAATTGACGACGAATTTCGCCATATTCAATTCGAAATAAGTTTAAGCGATTTATTGGAATCTAGTGGGAGTAGCACCAGTACAACTTTAAATGTGGATTCTAGGGAGCGATTGAAAAAATGCGTGATGCAAATGGAGTTCCAAAATATCCTAGTACTGCAAATTTTGTAAAAGGTCTCTTAATTTTGCCAATTCAAATATCTCATGAGAGAGAATAGTCTCCCAAGTAAAAATGAATTAAAAGTGAAAAAAATAAGGAACAGGCCCTTAAACAAATATGTAGCCGCTACAATCACCACAAAAGAAGATATAAAGGAACACGGAAACTGTATATCTTTAACACCGAGAAATAATTAAAAATATGTTATTAAAATCAATGTATATTGAAAATGAAGAGTTTGAAAGACATAATAAGTATAATAGCGTAGTAAATGAAAAAAAAATGTAACATCTCAGGTTGAATAAAGAAATTTCTTTGAATAAGTAGTATTTTATTTATTCAGACCCGTCTATATGGATGCAATAATATGATGGTAAATTTTTGGGATTTTCTTGAGTCGGGTTTGGCAGATTTTGTCAGATTTGTTGCCAGTGTCGGGCAGATTTTCCATTTTGGTTATGGTCACACTGCTACAAAGGTATCATCACTAATAATAGTTAACCTGAGTTATTTCATGATGTGAAGCAAGCGGGAATACTAAAACTCTCAATATAAAGACATTGCGTGGTTGCATCTCAAAATCATAATCTTAATACCATATGAAACATCAAATTACCCAGTGCCAGAATAATTTAAACATTTTAATAATAGTAACTATTTAAATTTCAAATAGCAGAACGGCATATTTCATAATTAATTAGTAGCAGTTTATAGACTAGTCGGTACACCACTAGATGTAAACGTAATTTTATTTATGAAACAATTGTTTTTGTTTCAATATTATTGTTTACGATTATGGATATAAAACGCACATATGAAGAGTTTACGTAGTGAATTGTGGTGTACATTCACAACTCATTATTGTTTAAAACTATATTATAAGAAAAGGAAATGATTAAATTTTGGAAAAGCGCTGGTAAGTTTTTTCTGGACCTATATAACAATGTTTTTAATTCGGCACGTGATATAACTATGATTTCTGTATTCCAGCGAAAGGCAAAACTGGTTGCCCCGTAAGGCCACCAGAACGAAATTCTGTGACCAATTTTGATTTGAAGATATCAAACATCGATTGTATAGATGAAAGTGGTATGTAATCAATCTGAGAAATTTCGAAAATATACATGCAAAGGTGCTACTAAATAGTTATAAAAAGGGCAGTCTAGCTAATACTGCTCGTGACATATTACGATAATTATTGTATATTATTCTCTTAACTCTTCTCTTCTGATAAATTAGTTGAAATATATTTCAATTTACATGGAAAGCTGACAGTAAGGTTTCTTTTAGTTTTTAATTTCTTAGAAAAAATCTTCCTAATGTGTAAATAAAAGAGAAAATTTAATTATACATACAAAATTAAATTACTATGAATTTTAAGCTTTGCATTATTTAACTATAGTGGACAAATTTAAATCAAGGCAGAAGGATACTTCATAACAATAATTGTGGGATTGCATTTAACGATATGTACTTGATGACTAAGTAATAATATTATACAAATGCATGTGTGTAAAGTAAGTAAGTGAGTTTAAGTATGGGTACTAGGGTATAAAAATAAATTCAGTGGACTTATTCATCAGGTTATTAATAAAATGACCTATTGCTCTATACATATTTTGCCTGATTATCAAGGAATATATTTCGTGTGATTTAACAACATGGTAGAACTTTTCTGATTACTAAGAAATTATACCAAAATATGCTTTGTGCTCATGGAAGAACATTTTTTCATAAGTTTAGCATTATGGTCACAATCTTACCTGATGTTAAGTGATAATGTGGCCTAAGATGGTGGACTTGCTAAGACTAGTGGAGGGACTGGCTCTCAAATGTAACTGCCAGAACACACCTATAGGTATGGTGGCAGATATTCAAGTTTCAGCTACCTGGTATCTAGCCAGGCAGGCAAGGCATTTAAATAAGCACTACTACCATTCTATGGTTTCATCGCAATGTTTTCCTTCACTGAAAGCTAGCTCATTTCAGGTGGATTCAAACTCACATCCTTTGATGTTGTGTCCATACTACCAATTGAGCTATCATTGCTATTACCCCATTTTTATTTTCAGGAATAAGATTTAGAGTGTATAAACATATAAAAAAATGTAAGTGAAGTATATATAAAAGCGCTCTACAATGAGGATAATTTATACATTAGGTCATGCTAATACTTGAAATGTATTTATTTTTGTTTTTGATGAGTATTTTATTATTGCCACCTGTAACAAGGTTTGGTTTTTTAAATCTGAGATATTTTAGTCATGCATATTAGCTATTGTGCAACAAAATTTGCACCTTTTAATATCGCACAAACATAATCTTAATTTATATTTTATCATCCTTTAACTAGATAATATATGAAATATTTGAAGACTGTTTTATCATGTTATTTATTAAATTTATAAAAAAAATTATTAATTACTACACATCTAAGAATTTGCTCTTCTGGCCATTTTACTTTTCTAAAAATAAACTTTTTAGATGCTTTTATTTAATCATGTTTGTAGCGTGAAAACAAATTATACAGAAGACATCGAAATAAAACTAATTTAAACGGATTTTATCGCGGTTATTTATTAAATTTTGATCCCGACGTTTCGAAAGCTTATGTTACTGTGTGTCTACCTAGACACAGTAACATAAACTTTTCTGGACAACCTACACCTCAGTCCCCCCGTGACCACGAAGGCTGAAAAGCTTTCGAAACGTCGGGATCAAAATTTAATAAATAACCGCGATAAAATCCGTTTAAATTAGTTTTATTTCAATGAATAATATTCGCCTAAACCTAAGAAATCATTATATAGAAGACAATAAAAAAAAATCTACAAACTAACAATGATCTATATTCATTTCAGATTCATGTGATATATTTGTAAAAAATTCTAAGTTGTCATTGAGTTTGTATGACATATTAGTAGAACGGAAAGCTTTAAAATATTTCATACAGTTTATGGAAACAATAGGACAACATTCTCTTGCAATATGTTGGTTAGATTTGGAAAACTTCAAAATATTGGTAACAAATACTAATAATGTAAAAAAACATTCTGATATGATTAGAACTCAAAGTTTGGACTTACAAAACAAGAGGAATATTGACGAAGAAATTGATAAAGCATCTGAAAATTTCAGTTTGCAGACCAAAGAAATATTTTATACTAACATTAATAAGGTTTGTTCGACTAGTTCTTGTGGAAATTTAGTTGACAATAACCATGAAACTTCTGAGGTTTGTAATGTGACTAATTTAACAGAGGAAGCTGTGAAATTATTTAAAAAATATGTTGCCATAGAAGCACCACACCAATTAGATTTATCAGATAATATAAGAAAATTGATAATATCAAACATATGCACATCTGACAAACACATCAAAGAGGATTGTTTTAAACCTGTACAAGATAAAATATTCAATCAAATTGCTGAAAGTTATTTCAGTGACTTTGTCAACAGTTCATTTTATGTAAAGGCACAAATTGACATATTGACTAGTAGCTCTCTTAATCTTAAAGATATTTTACATAATGAAACAATACTATTCTATTTTACAGAATATTTAGAACAAGAATCTTGCAGGGTGTTATTAGAATTTTTAATGGCAATTATGCATTTCAGAGACAATATATCTAACAATTGTACTTCTAATGCAGACCAAGTTCAAGCCGATGCTATCGTGCTTTATGATAAATATTTCTCACTACAGGCTTTAAACCCTATTGGTTTTCCAACTGATATAAGACTAAAAATAGAAAGTGAAATATGTAGGGAAAGTGGCCCCCTGAAAACTTGTTTTGATTTACCATATCAAATTGTATTCAAAACACTGGCTCAATATGTGAAATCATTTCTAGAATCTGATTTATATTATAGATATCTTTCAGAAATGATCAATTCAATTGAATCAAATCACAAATCTTTTTCTGATTGTAGTAGTGAATATAGCATAAGTACTCAGAATACACTACTGGCAATGGGAGACCATGTCTTCCATAGAAAAAAACGAAATCACTCTGTACCTGATATGAGCATAGACTCTAATCAACTTTATAATGCGGACTCCCTGTGGCAAAGAAAAAGACATGATGGTTTAAGTCTTGGTAGGATTAACAGTTTGGGCAGATTCGAATCGAAACTTGAACCTGATCCAGATAAAAAGGAGTCTGTTTTAAAGAAAGTTGTGACTCGCTTTGTGCCAATGAGTACATCGAAAGTTGAAGAGGAAATGGCATGGCAAATAGCTCACATGATTGTTAAAGACGTTACAGATTTAACCATGGCCCCACCAGATAATGAACATGATGAAATATAAATGTGTGATATTTATCTTCTAAGAATAATATTTTATAAATTAAATAATAAACACATTACAAGTTCATGTTTTTTTTTTGCATCAAGAATTGTAATCGAAATACATTTTTGAAACATTTAAAAACATCACTAAATATTGAATTATATGAACAAAAAACAAAAAATACAAATAAAATGTTTATTTAACAATACATTTATGTTATAATTACAGTGTCGCATAATTGTTTTTGCTAGGCGGAATAGGTGAGAGTTGCAGTCTTGGTGGTTCCGATCCTAAAAGAGGAGATTGTTCATCATAAAAATTAATATTTTGTTGATATTTTTTTGAACTTGATGGCCTAAACCTCCACGTATTTGTGTTCCATTTTCGATAAACTAAAGCATTAAACAATGCTTGCAAAGGGTTCATAAATGCCTGTAAAAAATTATTTTTTTTAACAAAGGTCAGAATGTATAATGATCAAAACAGTTGAGTATTATATTTAGAAGGGATTAGAAAAAACATTTAATTTTTTTCTGAACATCTTTACTTTATAATCTGACATGATAAAAAAAATATAATACTGGATTAAGTCATGATGAGTCAATAATTATTATAAATAATACTATATAATTTACAATTATATCAAATCAAAGTCGATGTCAATTGATACATTAAGCTTTGCTAAAAGTAATCATTTATTCACCAAAAATTATCAGTTTATGTCCTTTGACTTTTGACGTTTAACAACTTAACTTACTGAAAATAACTCCAGCCCTTTTTTGTAGAGCGTTCAATTCTCTACAATAATATTACATTTTTTTTAAATAACTATATGATAAAAACAAAAAATGCATAATGTGAAGTTTGACATTATATTACAATTTATTTAAATTATAAATTTCTCGGTGGCCTACTACTATTTACATAATTTAATAGTAACTGTTATAGTACTGTAATATGAACCTAACATACATTATATACATACCTAGTTTCTTTTTTCAATAACTTCATAAAAATATTGTCTATAAAATTTGCCGTATTACAATAAATAGTAAAATACTAACCATAATGTACCATATGCTAATAATCACTTTAACAGGCATATTAAACCACATGGTCCATAATAGAATACCGTTGATGAGGTTCGGTAACCAACATATGTAAAAAACGACGTTTATACAAAAAAACTTGAGCCTCAGTGCATCAACCACCCTCCTTTCTTTGCTGGTGAACTACAATATCAAGAATTAAATCATATGTCATAATAATTATATAACATACATCTTGCAATTAAAACAAAATGTGCCATGAGCATAATTATCAACATAAATATGTAGATATCCCAGTTTTTTATATGAATATATTAGTACAACATATTAACAGTCATTTAGTTGCCAAGGTACAAACTTTACTTGGTTTAAATAATGGTCGTGTGCGAGGCTATGAACCTATACTATTAATATTATAAATTGAAATACTGTATTTACACTTAAAAACAATTTAACTTAGTATAAACCTCACCTGAGCCAAAGGCAGAGCTACTGCCATTTCTACATCTTTGCTGGATAGTACATACATTACTGGATTCACTATCATAACAATAGCTATTGGCACATATGTAGCACAATAATTAGGGAGAATTTTATATAGAGCGCTAGAAGCCGAAGGTAAATTATGACAGCTAAAAACAAATTTATTGTAAAGTAAAATGAACATATTAAAATTAGGGTAAGTGAACCTACGCTTCTACAAAAGTATAGAGAACACAAAAAATATATGTACACAAACTACGCCTCTGCTGATCTTAATTTTAATTACCCTTAACTTCATTTTAATTACTCGATTGTGACCTTTTCTAACGTGATGCAAAAATACATTTACGTACATCATTTCGCAATATGTCAGAGGAGCGTGGGAGACTAATCGAGTGACTAACATTGGTAAATACCCACACAAAAAGATAACGAGGACCTGCAATTTTTCCTCGTTGCAAAAGACAAGGGCTGCTTTAGTACTACTCTTTGAGTATTTGGCGGGAGCAGCCATCCGAACTTCCAACACCAGCCTTCCTAATCGGTCTATTACGGCAGACCTCCAAAAAAAACTACGAACGAAACCGTGATGCACGCATTGTCGCACACGTATTGCTAAGGGCTTGCTGCATTGTTAACAAAGTGTCGTGCCGCACATGCTCCACACTGCAGATCCTGTCTAAGAAGGCATGAGATTCTTCCCACGTCTTCATCGATCGGTATGTATAGCGCTAAATGTGTGCTCCGCGTTGTGCTCCTGCGATCACTCCGCTGTCTCCTCAGATATAACCTATTCGCAGAAAGAAACGACCGAGTTTAATCAGCTCTCACTCTCCATCATCGCTTCAAAGACGGCTTCGAGTCTCTTGCATGACAAACTGCTAGTGTGATTGGCGTCGATAAACGCACTCATAATAATGGCGCCGCGGCTATATCCCGACCAATGCGTACGTTACGTTGACTGACGCCTAGGGCTCGTATTTGCAAAATTCTATAAAAACCCATTTGGGTTATTTTTTCTTATAAAATATTTAAGTACTTTTCAAATTATTCTGACAATGCTAAAAAATATTCTGATAAATATAATATTATTCTGACTTAAGGTATCATATTCATAAAGCATATACAAAAGTAAAACTATAAATTCGTTTATTAAATATAATTTCAAAACTTAATACCAGACATGAAACACTACCTGTATAAAGCGAGCGCTTCAGCAGGCACTCAACTGGCGTTCAACCAAATTGATCCGAAATCCTTATACATACATGCTCGTCGCTAGTCTTTTAGAGATGATATATTCTATATACCTATCTTTGTATCGAGAATCTCTCTCTTTCATGTGTTTTTAATTAACTAGAGAATTATTTGTTCTTTGAAGTCTTTGTCTTTAAGGTTTCAAATGTATTTTACTTATCATTCTAAAGTCAGCCTGTGGTAATCAAATTCTAAATAAATTAAATATGTTACACTTACGTTGCATTAGGAATGTAAAGAATTGAAAGTCCTACCGCAGTTGTTGCCACTGGCAATCCCCAGGCAAACAAATGGTACAGTCTATGTTGAGAATCACGCTTTTTAACAGTCATCCATGTGTCTATTGCATAAAACAATGTCCAAAAACAAGTTACCGTGTAAAAGTATTGAGTCCACGCCTAAAAATTAGCAAACATATAACAGAAATAATATCCAAATGAAAAGGGCACTCCATTTTCTTTATCATGTTTTTTTTTTTTAATTCAGTCAATTATATAGTTATTCAATCATATTAATTTATGTCCTTAACGAACAAACAAGCATACCTCACCATACCTTCAAAGTAATAGCAAAAAGTTTAACTAAATTAGGTTCATAACAATAGGTTGTTTTACTACCGAAGATTGTTTTAACATGCCATCAGGCACGCTCTAGGGGGCGGCAAGCTGGGCATTTGCCCGGAGCGCCAAAGTTCAGGGACGCTATGGCTTCATCTTTTGGTAAAAAATTATAATGGTTATGTAATATATTTGTATATTGACACTATATTAAAATTTCCAAGGGCCGGAAATTTGTATTTTTATCCTGGGCGCCGTAATCTCTAGAGCGGGCGCTGATGCCATGCACCAATGTATTACCAACCATACTCATTGAATTAGAACACATAAATAATTTTACAGGTACAAATACTTTATTTTTAGAAACTAATGAGTGTTAAATAAAGGTGAATTTTTATAATGACATAAACATTATTTTAAAAAGATCAACAGACAAATTACAAACTTACAGATATAATACTACAAAGCAATACACTGACTTCATCATCTGGCATAGGCATAATATTTTTATATCTTAACCATAGAGAAGAACGAACCAAAACCCCTGAAACAAGTTATAGAAATAGTGATAGTGTACATAGATAGTATGAAATGAAATAAAAAGTATTCAGTCACAAACCATATTTATATTATTATTATAAAGCGAAAGAGTTTATTTGTACGCGCTAATGAAAGGAACTTCCAGTCGGATTTCAAAAGGCCTTCTTGTATTTGTTAGAGCAATCATTGAGGAAAGCTATATTCAACATAACGCTAGCAATAGAAGCAAAGTTGTATTGAAAAAAGTTACAAAAGGGCAAAATTGATTAAATCATTTTTAGTTCATGCGAACGAATTAGCTAGCACAGCTAGTTGAGAATAAAAAATAAGTAGTTACTATTAATTTAAAAACAGCGTAGTTAAAAAACAACCTCCTAACAAGATATCACTTTATCTATTATAGATTTGGAAACAGATTCGTTGTTATTTTTATAAGCTTAATTTAATTGCAAATATACTGTCTTCTACATAAATAGTTAAAACAAATCAATTATAGGTACAAATTTCATAAGGGAATAAAAACCAATAAAAATGTGATAATTGTAATTTAAAATTTAATGTTATTTTTGTCTCACTTAACAATGGTAAAATCGTCTAGACCAGGAGTTCCCAAAGTGTGCGCCGCGGCGCCCTGGTACGCCGTAGAGAATGAAGAAGGGCGCCGTGAAGCGAATCTCTTTATCTTTGTACCTATTTGGACCAGTTAAAAAAAAGTTGGCATGTGAAAAAGTGCTACCATCATACTATCATTTCATCACGATGTCATCCTTCATTGAAAGCTCAGGTTAATTGCAGGGATTCGAACTCACGTACATTGACGCGGCGTTCGCAAACCTACTAACTGAGCTAACTCCTCTCCCTGCTTTAAGGTCATTCTGGAAACACATTGAACTACATTGAAAATGTCATCTCTTCTACTTATTGGCGAATCGGAATTAACAGTAGGCTACCGTTTCTTAGGCCAGCTCATCTATACTTTCTTTACAAAGCTCAAGTACGCAACGCAAAATAACTCTTTTTGATGACTTGGAAAGAGTTGCATTAAAACATTTTATATGAAACTTTAATTAATTAGGTTGAAATAAGATAGTTATTTTGTTTTGTTGCTCAAGACGATTAACAAATTCTTTTTTTAATAGTTAAGCGATTAGGTGGCCCAAGATGGTGGATACGCTAAGCCTAGTGAAAGGACTGGCTCTTAAGTGCAACTGCCGGAATGCACCTATAGGTATTTGGTGGCAGATTTTCAACTTGAGGGTAGTAGCTAGCAATGCAGTCATAAGCAAAGGCCCTATTACTATGCTATGATTTCTTCACGATGTTTTCCTTCACTGAAAGCCCAAGCTTATTGTAGGGATTTGAACTCACGTCCTTTGTCGCGGCGTCCATACACGCTACCAATGAACTATCATCGCTTCAAATTAGTTTAGCTTCAACCAACATTTTATATGTATTTATATTTTATTGTTATATTATAGTGTAAACTTTATTGGTAGTGTAATAAATATAAATAAAAAAACACGTTTTCCTTAAATGAAAAGCTCAAGATTCTTACCGGGGTTCAAACTCGCATCCATCAACGTTCAGAAATCCATCGAGTGTTCAAAAACTATTACAAGTTGTGAAAATTACAATCTTTTAAATTGAAGAATTTAAAATGATATTTTGGATTAAATGAATGCTCAAGATGATTAAGCAATTATTTTAGATCAGCTTAATAACGTGTCAATAAAACACTTTACCTGATGAAACATTATTAATAAAATAGATATAAAAAAGGTATAAGTAAACCAGCAATGTAGTGTATAGAATATTAGTGTGACTACACGGTTGGCTAAGGGGCTGAAGCTATCTTCACCTCACTGCTCACGCAGCGCCGAAGTGTTATTGTAGGTTCGAATCTCAGATAGGACTGTTATTTTTGTAATCCACAAATGGTTTTTTTGAGTCTGGCTGGTACTTTACATCCGTTGTTTATAGTTATTTTCGCTTCAAATCGACATAAATTTCCTACAAAGGCAGATGTCTTAATACAAAAACCTTTTTTTTTCTGTAGCGTCATACATTTTGAATCTGTGATATTTCCTACGATACTCATCTAAATTGAATACTATAAACTGAAAATTTGGTGTAAATTAAATTCTTCGGTTGATTAACGAATTCATTTACATAAGGATTAAAACATCTTCGTAAATCAATAATGGTTACTTTTCAGTATCCAGAAAAGATATATAATATGCTATCGCGGACTTATTGTTAGAAATTTTTGAGAGGAATATTTCTCTAATACATTACACTTATGTAATTTTAATAGTATAGCCAGCGCACGCTAGGGAAGCTCTCAGATAGTACAATTTATTCCCGTTTTCGTAACTTTTTTCAATACTCCTTTGCTCCTAGTGATGATAGCGTGCTGTTATATGTTACATGCTATAGGTTATGGCCTATGTTACTCCTCACTAAATATTCTATTAAACGTAAAAAGAATTTTCTAATTCGGACTGGTAGTTTAACAACATCTTCGCGGATAATTCTCGACTCGATTACAGTAACCCGCAACCCATGACACCCAACAGCGGTATCTTGATGGCTGAAGTTCGCATCAGGCAAAGAGACGAGCGTCGTGAGTTGTGTGCCCCGCGTTTAGAGAGAACCAACGTGCAACCGATTCCCAAAAAATGGGAACTTTCAGACCCCAACAACTACCGCCCAATTGCTGTTACCCCAGTGTTGTGCAAAGGCATGGAACGCATATTAAATGACCAACTTATGCGCTTCCTAGAAGATCATCTCATTATTATATTGCATCATTTGGTTTAGATATAGCCAAAGCTTTCGACAGGGTCTGGCAACGTGGACGTGACCTATGATTCAGGAATCTGAAGCTTCCTGCATGATTTCGTGTCCTAGTCGATGGGCACAACTTGCAGATCATATGTGTTAATGCTAGAGTTCCTCAAGGCCTGTACTTTTACCCACGTTGTTTCTTCTGCATATCAATGATATGCTACTCCTTGGGCGGATTCATTGGTATGTAAACGATAGTACGGTTCATGGGTGCTACGTCAGTAAGCCGTGCTATAGTCGAGGAGACAGAACAGAGACGGAAGAAACTTGTCATTGAATTTAACCAAGTCTTGACCCGCATATCCACATGGGGAGCAAGCAACATGGTTGAGATCAACGGCAAGAAAACTCAGGTATATGCCTTTACATGAAAAAATCCCCCTTTTCCCCCAACTCTACTCTTCAGAACACCCCGCTTGCAATGCGTGACAGCCTAAATATCCTGCGAATGGATATTCGTAGCGACCTGAACCTTAAGGACCACATCGATTCATCGATTGCATGGTGGTAGGGCTTTTTCTAATGCCCGACTGGGTAGCTACCACCCTCAAGTAGTAAACCTGCCGCCAAATACCAATAGGTGTGTTCCGGCAGCTGCACTTAAGAGCCAGTTTCTCCATAGGTTTAGCACGTCTACCAACTTGGGCCGTATCGTCACTTAAGATCAGGTGAGATTATGGCCATAACGCTAAACCTTATATATAACAAAAAATAATCGAGAATGTTATCTCCACAACATCTCGAAGACTCGGAATCCTGAACAGAGTGCGATGGTTTTTCTTGCCCGATCAGTTGTACCTTCTCTATAAGATCTAAGTTCGGCCGAGCATGGAATACTGCTGTCACCTCTGGGATGGATCCGCGATATATTTTATCGATGCCTTAGACAGATTGCAAAGGTGGGCTGTCCATATTGTAAATGATACAGACACCACCACCTCCTTAGAGCCGCTACAGTTGCGCAGGGATATTGCATCTCTAAGGGTGTTCTACTGTCTATATCATGGAGAGTGCTCTTAAGAGCTCTTTGAATTAATTCCTACCTCTCCACTCCATACCAGAAACACGAGGACGGAGTTTTGGTGTCACAGTTTCACGGTGACATCTATAAAATCTAGAACAAAAAGAGGTAGAAGAAGTACCTAAGCAGGCCAGCATAACAGCGGAGACTTGCACTAAATTTTGGTTCAGTGTCAGTTGATGCTGAATTGGATTGTACTGTGCTTAACACCAGGAGCAGTGCAGTCACTTTGTTGAGCAACATAAAAAATTAATACAAACAAGCAAACTAAATTTTCCTCTTTATAATATTAGTATTGATATAGATACAGGAAATATGATTGGCAATGAGCATGTTAATATTAGATTTTTTAAGAAGCTAAGTAGTTATTGAAAACATCTTTAACCAAAGTTTTAGTAGATTTTTTTTCAAGTTGAGCTCCTACTAGATGTACATACATATATTACAGTATACATACAATATATAGTTACATAGGAACTGAAATTAACTTTGTTTATCTTCTTATTAAATAATACAAAATTTTACCAAATGATGCCAATAAATCTGAAACAGCTAGCCAGATAATAATGTGACGACTACGGGTTAAAGTTGTGCACCCTTGAAATTGTTGAGAAAGGTCTGGATAAATCTGAAATTCAAACAAATAAAGTTTTAATATTTTTTTCCAGTTTTCTTGATAGGTTAAACTGATAACATTAGCACTGATCATGAATATGACATATAACAATTATCTCTCTCTATTTGTATATCCAGATTTAACTTAAAACTAACTTGATTTAAGGGATGTTAGTTCAAATCTACCTGCAATGAGCTTGAATTTTTGGTGAAGTAAAAAGATCTTGATGATACAATAGCATCATGGTAGGATATATTCTAATACAAGTGACTATCTACGAGTGACTAGTAGTGACTAACTATGAGTGAAAACATATCTCTCATGCCTTAACCTGCACCCAGGTAAAGCATTTTACCGATTGAGCGATGCAATCAGTATTAGTTTTTATTTTTATCATGAATAAAAGGTAATTACAGAATATTATAAAATGTTACCCATCCCTCAGTAGTGTCCCTCACTACCATTTCATTAATTACAAAGCTCTTCTAAAAATTAACCAATAAAAGATTAAACATCCAAAATTGTCATTACTAAAAATAAAATTTAAGTGAAATATTTTTAAAACATATACCTTGTATTCAAATTAACCACCATTCTGTGAATTGTTTCAAAATGTACCATAAAATATCTATTAATAATATTTTATGTTACTAGTAATAACTATAAACTTATTATAGACCAAGCACCTTCACATATTCAATTATTTTAAGCCTAAACATGTGCTTATCTAGGTATAGTAAGTTAATTCAAAAATCTTTTGCTTTTTTTTCATTTATATTTCATGGGTAATTCTTTTAAATTTTATAATGCATCCCCTAAAAAATATATTATAGTAACAGGAATTACGATACTCAAATAAGCAAAAAATTAAAATGTTTATTGATACCTGGTACATGGCTCCAAACATTCCAATAGCAGAAGAAAATAAACAAACGCTATTATATGAATCAGTATTTAATTCATTGATAATTTTAACAGCCATGTCGTCTGTATTTCCTGTATGGTGACAGCAAAATGTTTGAATTGTAGGATCAGACATTTTTAGTTTAAATAGTGCTTGTAATTATTGCATATAAAGAAAAACTGATATCAAACTATCAACTGATTTGACATCTTACCAAAGTGGTAATTTTTCTTATATAAGTGTCACCCCATTTATGCACGATTATGCCAATGTCACGTAATAGATAAAATATCTTCCAAATCTTCAAAGTTCACATAACATTACTTTACTAGTTATCAATAAAATATTTAAAGTGTTTGTCATTTTATGTAGCAGTCTCTTTCCTTCACATCTTGGTAAGTAATCCTCATTGTAGGAGATCACCACAGCCAATGACGAGTTAATAAGAGTCTTGTGATTATTTCAGTATCCTTATAACATTATGTATGTCAGGTAGAAAAAAACTTTCCCAAAGGGAGCGCCGCGGCGCCCTGGTTGAGCATAAAAAAAGGGCGCCGTGAAGTGATTCCTTTACCCTTCTCCAAAACCTCAACTTAAATATACGTGGGTGCAAAATAAAGAATTAAATTTCGAGCACTCACGACACTTACCTACGTTACGTGCTCAGAAATTGTTAACTTTATATTCATATAAATAAACCGTTTAAATTCATAATGTGGATGTTTTAATTTTTGTGCCCATTTACCTATTACCTAACTAGTATCATTTTACCTAGTATCTATTTCGACCCGCTAGATAGGTTAGGGCGTCGCGCCCTGACAAAATAGTAAACATGTATGTGGGCCGCGGAGCCTGAGCTATGCTATTATTACCAAGCGACATTACTAGTCCACAATAAGTAAAATAAAATATGTATATAAATCGTAATGTAAAAATATTACACAATATAGAGTGAAATAGAATATAATTTATAAAAAAAAATAGACTAAGCCCTCGTCAAAACCTCCATTTGGTATTCAAATATTATCAAATCTAATTTCTTTCATTTTTCATTTAATTTATGAAAATCAAATAATTTAAATCTAGCCATGTTGACTTATAATTCTCCTCACACATTCTCCTCACACTCACATTCTCCTTTACTATCTATATGTTATCATTATAGATATTAGTCAACCATAAATACATAAATGAATAAAACTGAAAACATATGTAGTTAACAATATCATATTGTTAGTCTCACGTCGTAGATAATTGATTCTTAAATTTAAAGTACTAGGTGTACCCCGATTCCTTCGCTTGCTACAAAAAGAATTTTTTTTACCACCAGACTATTGCTTTTTGCCTGCAAGAGCTTTGACAGATTCTCCGTGCTAGTGGTAAGGCGTGGCCATGGTTTTAATATCGACAGTACCTACATATTAATTCCATGGGCGCGGCTCTTGACCCATAGTGGATCCTGTCTATAGAAGAGTTTGGACATAGGAGACTAAAAATATTAAACTTGTAATTATAAAAAACTTTAAGCGCTATTCGATTCCTCTAATAAAACGCAATAAAAATGAATCAATCCACTTTCTAGATTGGACATATAGTTCAGTAGTAAATTGAATAAAACTTTTTTTAATGTATGGGAACCACCTCAACATTATGAATAATCTCGTGATATTCGTTCGCTTTGTCACAAGTATCCCAAAGTAACATGGTGCACATTTTTTGCACTTTCGAGTTATTAAAATTTTATATGTAATTTTCATAAAGACCAATCATCATAGAGATCGCTAATCGACTTCCTCTATTATAAAACAACAAATAAGAATCATAGATCTTTTTAGATCGGACTTATAGTTTAGGAGCAAATTGAATTGAAATGTTTTTCATGAACGGGGAAGCAACTCAGCAAGTTCAACCTAAAGTAGTAAAAGTAACGAAAAGAAATAAACGGGAAAAATTAATGACATTGTTTTTTACTCTTTAGAGATGACATCAGAAATTTATCGATTATTCAGTAACTGCAGTTAATTACAGAGTTCATGAACTTTGAACTCTATATTAAGAGTGCTGCAGTCTTAAAATGTATGCATTCAGAATACTATCCGAAACTTAGGCCCACAAAAACCTAATTAGATCGTATTGTGAATCTCCACAACTAGTACTTAGTTAAAATACCGCCAAGACCTATTTTTCAAATTATAACTTTAATATAAAAATTTTAAATTTATATGTAATCCGTAATTTATTGACACTATAAAAAAGGTAAAAACTAAATGAAACATGATCCGTTAAAGTTATTACGAACAATTCATTATTAAAAATGCATCATGTACTTAATATTTATTAATGATTCTGTGTTTATTCAATTTAGCTATTTTATATAATAAAAAATAGTCGTTACTTACTAAAAAATACATAAGAATCATACACATGTCACATCAATGCAATGTATAACCGTAAAATAATAGAAATATACATGCCTTTAAAAAACCCCTACTTTAAAAATTACCAAACAAGATTTTTAATAAATTTGAATTTATTGGAATACATAATTTAATTCCTTTTTTTGTTAACATATGAAATACAGAAACTAATCATAATATCTTTATTTTTTTAGCTGCATACTACTATACTACTTGCATAACATAATACTACTTGACTTACAATTCACATAAGATTTAGATAGGTAACCTTTAATTTTTTGATTAAAAAAAGATTTAAAGCGAAAGACATATAAATGTTGATCGTGTATTTCCTAATAGATGTTTAATTCAGCATATCTAAACTTTTAAAGAAAATATAAATGTTGAAATTCGATGTAATATTTTTAACATACCTATTTTGTTTTATAAATTAAAAACGTATATATTTACGTATTTAATTATATGTAAATTGTACGTATATTAATTATTATATGTACTTTTAGCGATTCCATTCATGTCCATAGTGTATTTATATCTATATAATTGTTACGAATCGATCGTGATTGGAGTCTTAATATATAAGATAAGCTAGTTCACCACTTAACTTATTTATTAATATTATTAAAGCTAAATTAAACGTTCTAAATTACAGATACAAAGAAGTTTTGAGTAAACATCTTAACACTAAGATATTAAAAACAATAGTAACTCTATACTTACTTACTAACAATTCCATACTAGAAACAGATTGCTTTTTTTTATTATTTATATACCTCGATTAAGCGACCAAACGCTTACGCTGGTAGAGTGAAGAGGTGAATTTATCATTTTAATTGTTGTCAACCACATTTGTAGTAGATGTTTTAATTAATGGAATCACTGTTAAGTTATGAACTACAGAAAAACAAGAATTTATCGGGTCACGAACATCTCCCATTTCATGTGTACAATTATTACTGGTATAATTATTATTTATATCATCCGTATTTCCACCAACTAATTTAAGAGCTACAGGTTGCTCCGGGATAGAATTATTAACCGTGGTTGTCGAATTATTAGTTGAGTTTTCTAACTTAGTCTCGGTTTGAAGCAATGGTGGCTCGGTTACATTATTTTCTGCAGCAGTATTAAGAAGAATAGAGCAAGGAATCGTGGTCATATATTCTTTACCTGTCTTTGTTAAGACTGTCACCGTGCATTTAGTGTTATCTGATATACCTTTATTCGAATCTACTTCCTGTACAGTAGCGTCCGGGATAAATGATGTAGCAATAGCACATGGGATACTAAGAATTTCCGTAGCATTATCATTACTTATAGTTAAGGAGCAGTTGACTAAGTTAGCAAGCATGGGGTCGATGGGAACCGCAGTATCATTAGCGGGAGCCACAGCCACAGGTTGGCCTCTATTGTCATAAATAACAGTATGATGACTGTGACCAGATGATCGAGCCAAATTCCAAAGCGCTAAGCCAGTTAAAAGTGTTCCAACACCAGCCCCGGCAATTCCTACGCCTGTTAGTGCACTACCAGTACGACTTGTACCTCCTAAGCCTTTTCCATAATTACCAAAATATCCAGGCAATTGTGTAGCGTATCCAGGATTGTAGCTACCATAACCTCCGTAATTATATCCGGTACTGTAAGGTGGAGATTGTGCCTGAGGGTGCTGGTAAGGAGTCCTGTGATTAGTATTTTGGTAACCACCATTATATGGTCGATTTGCATCAACTGGCTTATATCCTTGATACGGTAGAGGTTCTACGCCTGAACCAGAAAGATTAATTCCTTGATTTTGTGGATAATTATGTCCTTGTACTTGCTGGTGACCGCTACTAGGTTGTTGATTTAGCCCGTTGCTATTGTGCGACTGATATCCACCACCAGAATTTCCCGAAAGACCATTAGAAGATGGATAAGAATGACTTGGTTGAATATTAGTATTTGAAACTGGCCGTTGACCAGGTGGATTTTGAGACGGAATATTTCTTTGGATGTTTTCTTCATGTTTAGCAGTTTGTTTTGGTTGATTATTTCCAGATAAACCAGTTTGGCTGGAAGGATATGAATGGCTTGGTCCATTAGCTGGTTTTGATTGCCAGGATGATAGTGTTTGTGATTTCTGAGCTGGCTTCTCTTGCCAACCGAAAAGCGTTGGCTTTGGTGCTGATGGTTGTGGATAACTGAACGATGTCGGTGCAGGCTTGTAACTTGTCCTTCCACTAGAGCCGCGGCTCGATCCGGAACTACGACTACCAGAAATTTTTTTGCTGTCTACATTAGACATTAATAATAGTATAAACCCGAAGAAAAGTAACATACTCTTCATTTTCACTGTTTACAATTGAAAACTTTCTCCAATGATAAATAATTTCACTTAATAATAACCGATACTACACACATTAAATGAAATAAACTTTCGGCGTACTGTGAGTAAGCGCGATGTATGGTAGACTGCCCAACTGCGCAACAGAATAGCAGCTAATGTACGTAGGTACCCGTGTAAGCTATAAACGGAACACGCAAACAAGATACTCTTTTGTACAATCAATAATTCGTAGTAGAGTACAAGCGATATGAATTTAACCTTCTGTCTAATAACAGACCACAAGTTAAGATCATTGCTAATCATTGTTATTCGATAAGTTAATGATTTTATGAACACAATATCTTTGTACACATTTCAAAACATAGTTATGTTAATTAAAACAATTTTATATGACAATTGTAAGTGTTACTGATTTGTTTTCTGTTAATTTACTCAAAATTTTTATTACATTATAATATGATGGTGTAATGATTCGTTAAGGGTAATAAGAAGGTCGCCATATCTTTTATGACTGATAAACCTTTTTTTTATATACAACAAAGTGACAAAAATGTATCTGATAGTATGTAAACATTGTACAATCCAAGTAACAACAACGACAATCAAGAAAATCGCAATACATCCACGGTTGGCGTTTACATGCTGGCCTACAAACCATCAGGCATTCTACTACTTGATTCTGAAATATGAGGACTCAATACAAGTTACTATATATATAGCACGGAGTGTCGTAGTTAGGTCTCTAAAGAAGAAAGAAATAGTTTATTGTAAAAGCCCTGGTACATATAAAACTGAGGGTCCTATCTGAACTAGTTACATTTTATGAAATTAAAGAATTAAAAACATAAATCTTCATATATTTTTATTATTTTTATTTGATAAATTCTAACTAGTTTACATAGGACCCTTAGTTTTGTATGTGCAAAACTACTTTATCATCATCTCTTTATCGTGCTCCGCAGAACACGATAAATATGGTAAGATAGAAGAGTTTAACCTTAAGATTAGATAAAACAGGTTATAGCAAAATAAATAATAAGAATTATAATTCTTTAATTTAATAATTATTAAACAATTTGACAACGCTGTACCAACAAAACATTTTACCTAAGTTTTGTACAAGATCCAATTGCTTTTAAATAAATTGCCAATATTTTAGTTGTATTATAAGCTGTTATATTTATGTTATTGGTAGGATAAAATTTCGCAAGTTCAGCTTGCTTGATAGTCAGGGTACGATGGGCCCCCTAAGCTTGAGAGCCCCGGTACACGGCATTGCCTAGTCCGTTTATTAGTAGCTACGCCACTGATTTCAGGTTTATCACCATGCATATGGTGGTCGTAACATAATCGAATTCAATTTTCTCCCAGTCCGCCTAATCAGAGAATTCTGATTTCTACCACTCTAGCTAATTATATATTCACTGGCTTAAATTAATAGGTTCATTGCACCACTGGAGGTTCTAGAATTATTCTGTGTTCAATAGAACGTAAAACGATTTACTATCTTCCATTTTCTCTATGTAGATTCTCAATACAAATTGGCCGGAAACTTACATCTTGTACAGACCGACTCAGCACTGAGTGACGGCTCTATTTTATTTCGATTTATTGTAAGAAAGTCTGCTATATACTTCTGTCTACATTTAAACTATACTTTATTCACTTACGTTTAGGTCCAGTATATTTCAGCCAAAGAATGGCGATAAGCCATTTGCTCTTTGTGGGAAACTAATCTGCTAAAAGTATCATAAAGTCAATTGAGAAATTGTTTCATTTATTACATGAAATCACCACAAGGACTATAATATAAATCTTTAAAATATATACCTGTTAGGTATGTAGATAAAAAGTTATTAGATTGGATTTTAAAACCTCGCAAACAATTCAACAAAATTTAATCAATAATCATTTAGAAGTTCATTACTAAAGGTAAATTAAAATCAATTTATATGATAACTTATCGTTTCAACACAATATTATCACTTTATTTAAAATCTTCGATAATCATTATTAAGATTTGTTCCATATAAGTATTGTCACTCCTAACGAAAGCCATTACCAGCAGGGAAAGATTTGTAGAGTGCTCGTATTTCCAAAGAAAAATGAAGTTACTTTTACTTTTCCTATTGGGAGTAGCTTCTTATAGTACTGCTCTACCATATTATAATAACAGAAATGTGGTATCCGTTCCACCGAACTGCCCAGTTGGTCAAGTCTGGGTAAGTGGACAATGCCGAGATATTTGGAGATTTGGGAACTTTTATGATAATATTTATCCTCAACGGGCATTTGAATTAGGAGGACAGTATTATCCAATAATGAGGTAAGTGAAAATATTTACCAATTGTTATTTTTTTTATATTATTCTTCTTTTCACCATAGTAACCTACTGCATATAATGAGGCCTCATAAAATGAAACACAAAGAGAAAATATTATACTTATCATGTATATTGAAGTTATCTACCTAGAAGATAACAAAGTCATATCATTGTTGTCGTTCTTGAGTAAGAATAGAATTTATAAACCAAATATCAGAATGGGCGAATGTAAAAAATATAATGTGAACAATATTGAAGACTGGAATATTAAATTAGGACTTTTTATCCAGACGAGAAATGGACGTATATGAGCATCCAATTTGTAAAGACTGAAATGAACCTTTGGATTTATTGTTAATGTTTTTGTATATTGTAATACGGTCCCTACATAGCGCAAAGTATTCTTAGAATTCTTCTAATGTGTCATTTTGTCATATAAAATGTAGATGTAAGAAATTTTAATTGTACGTTGAACGCGGTAACTTAGTATTACAGGAAAACAATATATTAGGAACTAGCTTTTACCTGCGGATGAGCTCGCATTAATATGGATTTTGTCAAACAAATCGGATGAGGCAATAAAAAGTTTCATACAAAGTTTATGCCTCTCTTGACCCTACTTCCAATAAATTTTTCGCGACGAAAAGGTAGCCTATCACCTTCTCCAAGGTCCCATATATCTCTATATCAAAATTTATCATGATTGATTTAGCGGTTTAGGCGTTGAAGCGTAACAAACACACAAACTCACTTTCACATTTATAATATTAGTAAAGATAGGGATATTGAAATACAGGATTTATTCTGATTAGAATTTTGTAACTACGATAGTATCGAATGAAAAGCGTTATGACAAACGAATTTAATTAACTACAAGTTGCAAATAAAACCACGAACTTACTTTAACACAAATTGTTTTACAGACGACGCCCTAAAATAGTTAAAATAAGTAAATATTACATTATAATAAAATATAGACTACTCTGTTTAGCCATACAATTAAATAAAAGTGGTTTTCCTGCAGTAAAAAATATTAATTTACATAAATAATTTTTAGTATTCCCTAATACTATCAAAATAAACCACCTAGATTTAATATCAGAAATCTTGGTTTCTCTTATAACTCGAATAGAAATAACATCGCCATTATTATACGTAGGTATTAAAATTTATAAAAAAGGTAAAACTACATTACGTCAAGGTCAAATACATAGGTAACACTAATATATTGCTGGTCTCTGAGTAACTTAAAAGAAAATAATTTATCCATTATAATGTTAAAGTTAAAATATATTTGAGATAATTTATTAGATATATAAAGAGCTTTTAGCTGCGGCTTTTTAATGTTGGTTCTGTCTAACAATTCTGATTCCTGTACCCGCTATTTTAAATAAATTATATGAAATGAGGCTGGTATAAGTCATAAGAACATTAAAACTGATTTGAGCTCGTAGTCATTTATACGAGGTCCCTCACTATTTTGGTGATAATGGCTAACACATAAAGTTAGATATATGCTGTCACGGGGTTATTAACAGAAGTATATACGATAAACATTTCCATTATACATAATATACCTGTAACTATAAGGGTTTTTGCAGCGCATGCCAGAATAGCTCGGAGATGGCAGTTTTTTTCCTACTTTCTTTACACTTATCCTTATATTGTGGACAATTTACACAATATCTTTATTAATTATACCCAATGTGTTGTTTTGCTGCATAAGCTATATTATTGTAAGGTTTCATTAAAATTTCAAAATCAAAATTCATGCTTGCAATCACCGCGTCACCCCAGCGACCGGCCCGGCCTGATGGTAAGTCGGGCTCCATCCGAGCAGCCTCTTAGGCTGTCCTCACAGTCAGTCAGCCGCACTGATGCAATGGCAGGTAGGTCCCCTTACTACCTATGTTCCTAGCCAAGTTGTCTTAGTTTTATTCTTTTCGTAAACAATTGTGGAAAGACCAGTGAAACCAATTGTGACTAGGGAAACTGGTCACTAGACTAAGTGTGAAGCTGTCCTTAGCCTCTGGCAATATGAGGTGTTTAATGTCATCGTAGTTTCTTTTTAGTGTGTTTTTGACGGAACTTGTCGTCACCCGATGAATCTTGTCACACATCCCTCTAGCCTTCATATAAGGACTCGTATGAAATACTTTTATAGGTATCACTATTTGTTTAGAGTAACAACATTGGTAAATCCATTAATTATTTTAATAGATATAACGTTGTAGATTATATAAAAATGTATATCATTGTAATAAGTACAAAGATTACTGTAGATTATAACAAATTTTCCAACACCAAAGGATCTACAATTTCCGCCCACATTTACTTTATATTTTATTGAATCAATCATCGAAATAAAACTAATTTAAACTGATTTTATCGCGGTTATTCATTAATTTTGATCCCGACGTTTCGAAAGCTTTTCAGCCTTCGTGCTCACGGGGCGGACTGAGGTGTAGGTTGTCCAGAAAAGTTCATGTTACTGAGTCTACCTTCAATTTTTGTTATTGATAGTTGAATAATATTCGCGTAAACATAAGAAATCATTTGAATGAATCAATTAAGTTGATGTTGACTTGCTTAATTATTTATTACAGAAGTGTGGATTTACTCGACTTAGATAGAGGAATATTCAATATACCAGAGCTCCAATGTCCTGAGGGATCAGAAAGAGACCGTTTAGGATATTGTCGCAAGAAATAACCACCTCCAGAACAATCACCATTATGTAACTGAAATATGCACTAACAATAAATGCACTTCGCTATCCGACCTTATTCAATAACTTTACCCTTTTCTATGTGACGGGTGTGATAATTACAAGAGATCCATACACTCTGCAAATGTTTGATTAAATCACCATGAAGAAGACATTAATATTTTTCACAGAGACGTAAGTTAGTTATCTTTGAATGTGATAAGTAAGCCTGTGACCGAGGTATTGGCTACTGGAAAGGGCGAAATACCATTTGCTGACTTAGTATAAAATAAGATTATACATAACTATTTTATATCGTCCTCATTATTATAACAGTCTTCTAGTTAACATCATCATACTCGATAAGTACTATTCAAACATTCAAATATATATATATTTTTACTAATTTCTAATATTATGTTATTACAAGTATTATTTTTATTATTACAAGTTGAGATTGATAAAAAGGAACATATAAAATTATGAACTAGTAAACACACACACAGAACTGTCTCAACCTAAACTACAAAGAAAATATGTGGTAAGACTTGCAATAAAATTTTGACTGATAATAATATAAACAATGTAAATAGATATAAATAATTTTATGTGGGTAATGTGGTTATATATATAAACAACAGACAATAATGATCGATTAATAAAAACAGCATACCTTTAACTTTAGGGTTATAATCAGTTAATAAGTGTAACTTTGGTTTCAAATTGTGATTAAAATGATAGTATCTGATTTAGGTAATTAAAATCACAGAGATAAATGTTGTAATGAGGTGGTGTATAATGAGGCATTATCATTTAATTGGAGATATCCTAATCTATACAGGTACATATATAATAAAAATCAATTTTTTCCTTGTTAGAAGAAAATAAAATAAAGAGTTTCCAAAACACAGACTGCTTTAATATACAAAGACATGCATAAATTATTATTTCAATAGGTTCATTCAAAAATTCAATGTACAACAAGAAGGACCTAGGGAGACACGTCGCTCAGCTTTTCTATAGGAGCTATATCTTTATATATAAAAATTTTGTGTCACGATGTTCGATTTGTTTCAATCGTCCGCATCCCAGGGGCGCTTGAAACAGTGGTCGGGGTGAATTGAAACGCATGCAAATAATATGAAATAAAATATAGCAACATGATTGGTATACCATTAATTCCAATTAAAATCATCAATACGGCATTCTATGACAACATTAATCAGTTTTCAAAATCTTAACGATATTAACGAAGTGTTATAAAGATATTTTAATTCATATTTGACTAGTAGTAAAAGAGTAACAAAATAATAAAAACAGTATTCTTTAGAACAAAGCAAACTCAAACTAAAATAATTTAAGAATAAGCTAAAAGGAAACATTTCTACAATTAAAAGAAAATAGCTTAACAATCAATCATAGTTGCAATTGTGCCAAGTTTTGTTAAGGCCACCTTTTCTGTACTATTTATGACCCACTGTTTGCAAGTAGTGCATTGAATTTACATTTCTCCGGATCTCCTCTCAGGATATGGCGAGAAATATAATCTACAAGAATGTTAGGAGAGACGATGTTTTTAGTTGAAGATTTATATGGTTTTATTAGTATACATATATCAGCCGCTAATGTTCGATAGCCGCTTATGATTGCAAGTAAACAGAATAATATTATAATTTCATGTTCCTCTCTTAATTTTTCTTTCTCGGGAGCATTAAGCTAAGTGGTACACTTTATAGTTTTTTGGCCTTTATCAGATTTTCTCACGGAACCCTTCGGCAATGGCCCTAACTACTACTAACTAAACTAAACTAAACTACCTACTAAACATTGTGATCTTTTGAAATGAATGGTATAAAATGAAATTTTGGATTAAATTAAATACTCAAGATGATTAAGACATTCATTTAAAAAAGATTAATACCGCGTTGATAAAACACCATGGCAAATAAAGTATTATTATTTTTTTTTAATTTTTTTTATCCTAGCTCGGCAAAGTGACTGTACTTCACCTGATGGTAAGTTTTAGTACAGTCCAGTAGTGACTACCGTAGGGGCAAATGTCCTTCGTCAGTCGCAACTGTCTTGCCGGCCCACTAAATGTTTCTTCACGCCTCGTTTAAAAGACCCCATATTATAAGAAGGAGGGAACACCCACATCGGAAGACGGTTCCACAGCTCCACTGTGCAACAAAGAAACGACTTTTCGAACTTTTTGGTTCGCGTCGGGATGGAGGTTATGGTAAAGCTGTGGCTCCGTAGTCCAGCACGAGTGGATCTGTTGTGGAAAGGAGAGGAGGGGATTAGATGAAATAACTCTTCAGAGCATTCGCCATGATACAGTCGATACAAAACGCTAAGCGAGGCTATATCCTTACGCAGTTGAAGCGGTTCTTAGTAATTGCTAATGACTGGATCATTCACCATGCGGACAACCCGTCGTTGCAGCCTGTCCAGGGCATCCAGTAGGTATTTTGCGGAACCGTCCCAAAGATGCGAACAGTACATACATGGCCGAACCTGAGCCTTGTAAAGAAGGTACAGCTGGTTGGATGGGAAATACCGTCGCACCTTGGTCAGGATTCCTAGTCTCCGTGAGGTGCTTGATATGACGCTCCCGATGTGATCCCTAGGATTGAAGCCGCTGCAAATGTCAACACCTAAGATATTAAGGTCCTAAGATTGTGAGAGAGACGCCCTGAAGAGTTGGGAGTGGTGAGAAAGGGGATTTTTTTGTAGTGTGCGCGCAAACCTGAATTTTATTGCCGTTGAACTCGACCAGATTTTGTGTTCCCCATGAAGATATGCGGTTCAAAGCCTGATCGACCTCAACGACAAGTTCCTGACGACACTTTTCTGCTTCTCTCCGACCGCTGTTAGGCTTACTGATATAACACCCATGAACCGTACTGTCGTCTGCATAGCAATGGATGTTGCCCAAAGGCAGCATATCATTGATATGCAGAAGAAAGAGGGTGGGCGAGAGTACGGAACCTTGTGGTACTCCAGCATTGACTGTCCGGAATTGCGACTTGTGTCCCTCGACGAGCACACGTATTCGGCGATTGTCCAGAAAGCTGGAGATCCATCTACATAAGTTGTCGGAGAGCCCGTACGCCGATAGTATTGAGAGCAGACCACGGTGCCAGACCCTGTCATATGCTTTGGTTATGTCAAGACCTATCGCCAAAGCCTCGCCATGTTTATCAATAACTTCTCCCCAGCGGTGCAGTACGTAAGCCAAAAGATCACCCGTTGATTGGTATGGCCGAAAGCCATATTGACGATCACCGATCAACGAGTGGTCTTCCAGGTAGCGGACAAGTTTGGTGTTAATGATCCGCTCCATAACCTTGCACAGAACTGGGGTTACGGCAATTGGGCGGTAGTTGTTCGGGTCGGACCGGTCACCCTTTTTAGAGATCGGTTGAACATTAGCCTCTCTCCAAGCACTAGGTACGATACCAGAGTCATAGGACAATCGGTATAGGCGCTTCAGAACTGGAGCCAACTCGGCTGCACAGTTTCTGAGTACCAAGGCTGGAATACCATCCGGACCACTGGCTTTACGTGTGTCGAGTGACCGCAACTCCTTAAGTACGTCACAATTTCTGATACAAATATCAGGCATTGTAACTCCACAGCTGGGTAATATAAGTGGAATAGCATTACGGTCATCGAGCTGAGAATTAGCCGCGAAGAGGTTTACCAGCAACGTTGCTTTTTCCTCCGGCCTATGAGCCAGCGATCCATCCGAATATCTCAACGGGGGAAGTGTTGGGTGACAGAAATTGGCTTGCACTGCCTTAGCCAGGCTCCAGTAGGTTCGACTATTTCTTGGATGGTGTATTAATTCCTGGCCCAGGCGCGCGACGCGTTCTGCGTCCGCCCTGATGTAGGATCTCTTGCAAGCCTTGGTGGCGGCATTATAAGCTGCCTTGAGGTTCTTCAAGTTAGGATCACTTCTAGCACGACCCCTGATCCAACTGCGGTGCGCAGCCTATTTCTCGCCAACAGCGTCCGCGCATTCACGGTTGTACTACAAGCGTCCATTGCCATTACCAGAGATCTCAGAAGAAGGAATATAGTATTCCATTGCTATTCTGATCTCGCTGGTAACAGCCTCGGCTGCTGCTGAAGGAGATTTCCCCACAAAACAGGATTGCCGCCAGGGAACTGAAGCAAGATATTCCCGCATACCATTCGAATCTGCGGACGAGTAGTGCCTGACTCTATGCCTGATCCTCACACGAGGTAGAGGCGGAGCTCGTGACACTGTCAATCCAAGCAAGCAGTGATCTGAAGTCCCTAATGGGGGGCTAACTGATATGCTATATCCAGTTGGATGGTTCGTCAGCAGAAGGTCAAGTAAGGAAGGCGCTTGGCCAATTACATCAGGTATCCGGGTGGGCTGGTTGACCAATTGAGTGAAGTCGTGCGTAAGTGCAAAACGCGTGGGCAGTTCGTCCTGCATGGTCCGTCCTGGAAGAACCCAACCACTGCTCATGATGAGCGTTAAAATCGCCCAAGACAACCCATTCCGCAGTTGGAAACCGCTCCTGAGCATCATATATCGCCTTGCTAAGGTACTCGAATAGCCTAGTTGTCTCAATGTCCTCTTTATGGGAGCTGTAAAGGCACACGTAGATGCGACTTTGAGTACCTAAATCAACGTGTAACCAAAGGATGGAAAAGGAAGGGTCCTCCATGAGGCGTAAACGGCGACAGCAAACGTCCGTCCGCACATACACACAAACCCCGGCTTTCGGTTGGAAATTTTCCTCGAGAACGTAGCCAGGGTAATGTAAGTAGGAAGTATCGGTTGGACGTCGTATCTGCGTCTCCGTTAGGAATAGAATAGCAGGCCGGGCCGTCTCAAAGTGTTGGTGGACGGCGCTTAGGTTAGAGTGAAGTCCACGGATATTCGTGAACTCCACTGTGAGAGCGACGCTGGGGTTGTGCACCGCTGTACATCCTGTTATATTTTGTTTCGCATTCATGTTGGTTTTGCTAGGAAAAGAAGAAGAAGGCGTGAAGTACGTGTGACTCTCACCGGGACACCAACAGATCGCAAGAACCGTCTGGCCCCCGTTACACCTGAGTAAAACTACACCGACTCGGCGGGCGGAAGGGCCCTCATACCCCCCCGAAGTAGATCACCGGGACCCCAGTTCCGGTCACCAACCGGCACGACTGTACTATCCGAGATTATTCGCGGCATGGTGAGGCAGCCTCACTTGGTGGTTAGTCAAGCTTGGGCCTCTGTACTGTACCGCGGGCAGCCAGCGGAACAACCGTTTCTACAGGTCTCCCTACCCGCAGAGTCCCTGCAGTTTCATCAGGAAGGAAGGCAAGAGAGCCTATTAGTCTACGGTATCACGGTGATAGCAACCTGAAAACTGGATATACATTGGCTGATCCCGGAACGCGCCTCGCCGAAATGAGTCACTATGGCGGGTGTTACACCTTATGTGTGGTGGTCGCGATCCAGCTGGGCATCAAAGCCCTACCACCCCGCAGCTGCTCGATTAGTACCACCCAGGGGTCACGTGTAGGGTCTCGAGGGTAAAGCCTACGGACGTGAGCAGCACCGACCCCCAAAAATTATTTTATTATTAATTTTATATCTATATTATTATTAATAGGAAAAAAATGAAAATCATAGCAATGGTTAATGTAGGTATCTGGTGTAATATCAATGAAACTGCACGCTCGATTTAGGGGCTTAAGCTATCAGCTCACTGCGAATGCAGTGCCGAAGTGTTGTAGGTTCGAACTATACATACGACAATTATTTTTGTAATCCACAAATGTTTTATCAGTATGGGTGTTACTTTATGTATGTTGTTTATTATTATTTTCGCTTGTAATTAACGTAACTTCCTACAAAGGCAGATATCACAATATATAGGCCATATATTTTTTTGGTGCGTCGTATATTTTAAATCTGTGATATTTCTTAAGTTACTCATTTTAATTGAATACTATAGACTGAAAAGTTGGTCTAAATTAATTATCTTGATATAACATCTTCGCAAATGAAGTGTTGTTTTGGAACGAAATAGTAAAAACCAAAAAAAATAGTTATTATAAGTAAATTAGAAAATAAATATGCTGTCACAGACTTATATTTAGATCTTTTTAAGAGGAACATTTCTCTATTTTATATTAGCGTAATATTAATAATATAGCCAGCGCATGCGAAGACAGCCTACAGAAAGAATATTTTTCTCATTTTTTACAAATACTACTTTGCTGCTAGCACGATATTATATAGCCTAAAGCCTTCCTTAATGATAACTCTGATGTTACAAATACAAAAATAATTTTTAAAATCCGACCGGTAGTTTCTAAGACTAGTGCGTTCAAACAAACTTTTCCGCTTTATAATTTTAGTATAGATCAGTGTTTCTCAACGTGTGGATCGAGACCCCCTGAGGGGTCGCGAAGGCTCTTTAAGGGGGTCGCGAAGCTTCGATAGCGGATTTGCAAAAGGTTGGGAAAGCTACTGCAGAAAAAAACCATTTGTAACATTTATATCAAATTAAAAAAAAATAGAAATATGAGAACTCTTAATGCGAAGGTTGCTTTTGTTTTTCATTAACAAATTTTTCCCATCGTGGATTCGTTTTTACTACATGGAGAATTAAATCGTTTTCCAAATTTAAGCAATTTATTTCCTATCTTTTTATTTAGTTTTACCTACTTAATTATGTATTTATCCGAACCCTAATTATGAATATGAATAAAAATGTTGGATTGAATATTTGTCACAAAATAAAATTCATGAAAAATAGCAACGGGTGGGGCGGTTGTGAAATATTTCTTCATACTAAAGGGGCCGTGTCATGAAAAAGGTTGAAACACTGGTATAGATTAAAAAATATCTATTTTCATTTATTATTTACATGGTTTTTTTCCACAATACTAATAGTTAAATGAAAATGACTTGTAGCATTAAGCTCGCCATTGTAGAAACTAAAAATGCAATAAAGTGTTTATTTATTCATTTAACGACAGAACTTTCAATGAAAAAAAAAATTGTAATTAAACCTTACTATACAGAATTTTCTGTGGCAGCCTACCTATGACGATATCATTATGTTATCTACAAAATGGTGGCTTTGAGGTTTTATAATAATGTTGTATAAATTAAAATATGTTTTGTTCGTTTTTGTAACTTTTTTCAATTCAGCTTTGCGCCTATTCGCGTTTTTTGTTCCAAATATCATGCCAAATAAGTACGTGAAGAAAGAACAATTTTACGGATATTCCTGTAAATCTCTCCTGGGACTTTGAAATTCTTTTAGGAGAAAAATTAGCCTATGTTATTTGCCATCCTTTCAACAAAGTCTACACCAAAATCAAGTTGATTAGCTTATTTAGGCCGTGATGGAAGGACATACAAACAAATACACTTTTGCATTTATAATATTAGTATAGATAATATTACTCTAAATTATGGTATAGACTAGCTTTTACCTGCGGCTTCGCTCGCATTAATATTGATTTTGTTAAACAAATCAGATGACGCAATATATTTTTTTATACAAAGTTTATTGCTCTCTTTACCCCACTTCCAATAAGTTTTTCACAAGAAAAAGTAGTTTACAATCGTCTGCAGGTTCCCATCTATCTCTATACATCTCAATTCATCTTAATCGATTCAGTTGTTTAGGCGTGAAAGCGTAACAAACAAACTCACTTTCGCATTTATAATATTAGTAAGGATAAGGATAAATCAATAACTGTGTATTAATGAATTACTTATACAATCAAAAAGTCTTTTGTAGTTTTGTATGCGTTGCCATAATGCTACAGAATCTACATTTTTTAATTCAGATGAAGAACTCAACTGACAATTCAGGTAAATGATTTTCTGTTGCATATTACGCTATAGATTTTGAAAATTTTACATGTTATTAAACATCAAAATCATTATACTCTAAGTTTACGCTACCCTGTAATTATCGAATTTGATAATGGCCTACAATCGATAAATTACATTCTGTGATAAAATATGTAAAGGGATTTATGTCATTCTTTATTTTAATCTTTCATCGTACAAATTCTATCTTTAACTTTGACTGAGCAGGGAGAGAAACACGAGTAGTGAAGGTGAGTGTTGGACGTGCGGTGGAAAGGGGCTCCCTAAATCTACATCCGTGTCCTCAATTTCAGGAACTGCTTGTCACACATTAGAACCAGCACCCGCACGACGCATCCATGAATAGCTCTAAGATGTTCGTAGCTCCCCCCCTTCACCTGTGACCGCATGCCAGGCATCTCCTAAAGAAACATCAACTTTCGCTAAAATATCTTTTTCCATATTACAAAACGATATCAACTTTTTCTATAATTTTTAAAGATTACACGATATTTCTCAATGCCCGCTAAGACCGGTCCTTGCAAGCGGGGCGTCCTGAGTAAAAAAAATACGTCATTAGTGACATTTTCGCCACGTCAACAACAACCATGATTAACTTATAGAATTGCTGAAATCATGTTTTGAGCGTTGTGAAGGTCAAGGAACTTAGCCATATTGCATAGTAATATATATTGAAACAAAACATTGACATTGGCAAATGCTTCGGGGTGCCAAACTAGAAAAAGAACTACAATATTGGTCACACTGAGCGATTACCAAATGCCAAGCTGCCAAATGCCAACTAACCATAATTATCACCTGAAAGTTACGTTATTGTTTCTAAAAACTTTTTATAATAAAAAATACACAAAAACATAAAAATATGATAAACTTACAAATATCTTGACCAAGCCTTACTTTATTAGATTCTAGAAAATGTTAGATTATACTTCTCGTAGCTACTAAATACATACGGTAAAATGTCTGAGAGAAAAGGAACCAAGGGTTTGGAGTTGTGGTGTAAACGATTAGTAAGGGATTGTCCTGAAGTGCAAATAGATAATATGACAACATCATGGAGAAATGGAATAGCCTTCTGTGCTCTAGTTCATCATTTTAGACCAGATTTGATGTAAGTAAACATAGACTTTTGATTTCAGTACCAACTACTATTATTGTGCAACTAACTTTTACATTTTTAGTGACATGTCAAAATTAAAACCAGAAAATATATACGAAAACAATCAGTTGGCGTTTAATATTGCTGAGAAACATCTTGGAATTCCTTCCTTACTCGATCCTGAAGACATGGTGGAAAATGATGTACCAGACAGACTGTCAATTTTAACTTATTTGTCACAGTTTTACCAACGTTTAAGTCATACAGGTATGTCATTTTAAATTATTTTCATAAACTTAAACTACTAGCTATTATTAATCTTTTATAACTACTTGTATGAATAGAGCTGCTGCCTTCTGTAATAATATCTTCTATAGGTTAGTTATTTCCTATATATCAATAATATTATTAATTAATCAATAATAATAATATTATACATATGAAAGGGATTTTGTTATGCCTTGAGACCTAAACCCCTCACACAATTGTGGTGAATTTTTTAGTATTTGGTATAGAGATGGGTGGTATCCTGGAGACAGTTATAGGCTACTTTTTTTGTAAAAAAACTATAAACATTGGGGTAAAGAGAAGGTCAATCTTTGTATGAAACATTTTATTGAGCCATCCAGTTTACCTTTAAACTTTGGAGAAGAATTGTTTATAATAAAATATTCATATTTGTTTTCCAAACTACTCTTGAAAAGGGGTGGAAAGGAGTTGTAAAGGTAATATAGAAAAATTGTATTCATTATGCTAAAATTTGGCAGGTAGGTAGTTGATAGATAGTAGACATTAGTTAAAAAAGGGTTTTTGAAAATTCATATCTACCTGTATTGACTGTTGACCATCCTTATCCTTACTAGTATTATAAGTGTGAAATATAATAGCTTATACTAAAAACTAATAGCAATTGATAGAAAAATTATTTCTGTATTGATTTACAACCAGAATTGGTTGATAAAATCAATATTGAGCAGAGCAGCAGGTAAAAGCTTGTAAATATCTTATACTTAATTCATTTTCAATTAATTTCAGTCAACACAAAAGTATCTGAAAATGAATCAAAATCATCTGTGCCTCAATGTACAACCCAGACAGAATCACCAGTAAGTAATTTGAAGAAATCCATAATTAAAAACTACTGTTCTATCTGGCCTAAAATTTTGTATGTCATTGTTTGCATATTGTGTAATCTATTTCTATAATTTCTGATGTCCTAATTCTAGACTATTATAAGATTTGGAAAAACTGGTTTGGATAAATGCACGGCATGTGGCCTGCCTGTTTATCTGGCACAACGTCTCATAGTATCGCACAAACTATATCACAGGAGATGTTTCCGATGTTCCAAATGCTCGGGACACATTAACCCTAAAAATTATGACATTATTGATGGATCTGAAATTTCCTGTGATACTTGTAAGAATGAAAAGACTTTGTCTAAATATCTTAATAATAATGATCATGATCAAATGGGTATGCTGGCATTCAATGATGATGTAGGAGAACAAAAAGAGTCAATTATACCTAAATTGAAAACACGACCACAGTCTATATTAGGTGAGTATTGTATATCGCCAGTTCTGAGTACAAAGGCTGCTCAAATATTCAATATACAATTAATCATGGTGGATACTACAAGCTCTACCAGTGTATCAAGAGCAAAAATCCTTTTTATCAACAAAATATCTTATTTCTCATCTTTTTTCAACTTTTGTTTTATTATACTAACACATAAGATGTATGCTATTTGAACTTCCAATTTAATGTACCACTTTCACCTATTCGTTGTATAGTATTTCATTAATAGATAATAGGGGAAAAGTAACAAAAAATTAATTCTAAATTATTTTCAACACACAATAATAAAGCCACCACCCACAGCTCACTCACTCCACACAGATTTGTATGAAGTAGCCCCCTTTTTTGCAAAGTTATCAATGAGTTAAGTTGCCTTGGTTATAATTTTTCTAGTCACAAGTGACTCTATTATAGTTCCGTCTAAAGCAAGAACTCAATTTTAAATTCTAGTATTAAATCTACAAATATTTTCTAGAATCTTTTAATGCTTGTAATTTTCTTATCTCTTCTAATTCAACTTTCATATTTTTGATGTGTATTTTTCATGTATATGTGTAAGATTGCATGTGAAAGATTGGTTTTAATTTGTCTTATTAATCAATGTATATTTTGTATGTGTGTATGTTTGGCAACATAATATCTTATTTATCTTAGTTAAGAAGAATGTTACTATTAAATTTATTTTGATTTTGATAATATTGTATTTATTTTGAAATCATGTTTTCATAATTTTTCAAATTCAAAATTACTTTAAAACTTTTAGAATTCGGTTTTATTTTAAAAGTGAATCAACTAAACATTACCATATCTATAAAAATACCTATATTAATTTGTGTTTTGGGGGCTTCAACATATTAATTTTAGATATTTGAATCCAAATAATCAACCTCATGTGTTTGTAATTTGTATTACAGAGAAAATAAGTTTATTTGAGAAAAATATTGAAAAAGATTTAAGTATAGATAATAAAATATCAAGCCTGACTTTAAAAGACAACATTCAAAACAAGAGATTAAGTGATACTAGTGCTATGCAAAATGAAACTGATTTTAAATTCATATCTCCAAGTAAGAGCTTAGAGAGTGATTATTCACACAAGAATGGTAAAGAGCAGGTATATAAAAGTAATATTGATAAATTCAATTTTTTACAAACACAATTGACTGGAGATGGAGATACTTTAGATATTATAAGTATGACAGCAGATAAAGAAATAAGCAGTAATAAAGATGTAATAGACATGAAGGAAAACAAAGACGACTGTATAAATGATACTGATGAAAATTTAGACAATGTTGAAGAAGTAAACAATGACAAGTTCAGTAATATTATACCCGAAAAAAACAGTAACATAACAGATGATAATAGAATAGCAAAAACTCAACAGGTCACCTTAAGTGTAGATGTTTTACCCTTAGAACAATTACCTAATAATGAACCAGAAATAATCATCAATGTACCGCCGAGACGCAAAAAGCAACAAGCTTTGCAAAAAGTTGTGCCAATTATTGAAAAACCACAAACAAAAGTAAAACTAGAAATTAAGGAGTATCCTGATCACTTGAATCCTTTTTCGGATGACGAAGATGAGGAGGTAGGTGTATAAGTATTATTACATTGTATTTTTTAATTACTTAGCTAAATAACAGTATATCTTGAACTATGAATTAAAGTTACCATAGAGAAAATTATACATGTTAGCAATCAACATTATCATACCAACCTATAATAAACTTATTGGTAACTAATAATACCTTGAAATACTATTACAAGCTGTGAGAAATGTAAAATTATATTATAGAGTATAGTAAATAAAGATCAATAATTATTTTATTTTGACATTCTTTGTGGATAATTATTAAAGATCTGTAATAATCAGCTCGGACTCTGAACAACTGGGCGTGATTTTTGTTATAAAAATATTCTATATCCTATTCAATGACGTAATCGACTTTTTTTGACTGATTCCATAATTAAATGATACTAAAGAAAGTGCTATCCAAACCATCCAATTTTAAGTTGGACCATATTATACAGATGTGCAAAAATCGACAAGCATCGGGACATGGGATTTTATATATAAAGATATAATTGATTGTGGGCAGATAGTTCAGATTAGAATAGTCAAGATCTGTATAGGTCAGTTAGATACGCATTTTTGTCTCGCGTATTACTCTTTGACATTACCAGTTAGGTTTGCATAATACAATCCTCTCGCGCCATTGTAGTAGCTAGCCAGACGGGCATTAAAAAAAGCTCTATCACCATCACGATGTTTTTCCTTCACTGAACGCTCAAAATCATTGCAGGGATTATATCTTACGTCCTTTAACGCGGCGTTCATACATGCTACCACTGGGCTATCATCGCTTCTATAATAACATTGCAATGAATGGAGAAGTGGGAGAATATGTTTCTTATACTGAACGCGATAAAGAGACATGTATATATTGCTATGTATCGTCTGAAGTGTGAACGTTTCATTTTGTAACGGAAAAATTTACTGATGCATATATTTTATGTTATTAAAATATAAAATGGTCAATGAAAATAGTAATAATTACTAATTAAATGTGATCCCATGGGCTTAAAAAGCTTTGTTAGTATAGTTTGAACAATATTTTTTACACACGAGGACATTTTCTGTCGTTTTAGTGCACTAGATATATCAATCGCTAGACAACATACTTCTTTGATCGCAGACGTGATACTGTGGTGTGATTGTGCCAACTGACACAAAATCAGTGTGCCACTTTCAGAGCAACATATGCAAAATTTTCACATATTTACTTATAATATCATTGGCCTAATCTGGCGAGATGGTAGGAATCTGTACCTGTCTAGGTCGCGACACGATACACATATTGGTAAATGTCAGTACCATTTTAATTTTTCTTGATTCGAAAAGCATATCCAGCTGCCGAGTGAAATACTGATCCCTCGGTGGCCACTGTTGATTTAGGTTATATTCATTGGTATTATAGTTGTAATTATAATTGTCGTTAGAACAAAATACACTTTTTAAGACTAAATGCACTCGAAGTAAATTTAGTTAATTAGCTTTTGTAATAAGTGTTGGTTATGATCCAATAACATATGGATATTTAAATTGTTCTGTTATATCTATTGTAGCCTTTAGAAAGTTCTACAGAAACTAAAAAAGCGAGCACAAATCCCTTTGGAAGCAGTGACGAAGAAGATGATAAAGTGCTTCCGATACAAGCTTCACCAAAAACTCAGTCTAATGAAACTCCAGCCAGGTACAAATATTATTCATCGCGTATTGATTTTTTGAAAATAAATAATTACTACATAAATGTTATCAACTTCAGGAGACGACTGATTGCTGTAAATCCCTTTTGGTCTGACGGTGAAGAACACACCTCGGACGAAGAAATTGAAGTTAATAGGTAAATATAATTTATATATTCTTTTAATGCTACACATCAGTTTTACTACATTTAAGTAACTGAAATAAGCCAAATTTATTTTTGAAATTAAGCCAAGATCGGTATAGGTAAAATATACTCGCTTAAAATTTTACTAAGTCACATATATGAAGTGATTCGTATTTTAAGAACTTACAAAAAAGAATCTCGTAACAGTTTTAGGATTTTGTACAAAAAAAAATATTTTGTATGTAACAAAATCTTGAATATAAGATATAAATATTGATATTCCGGGGTTCAAAGAGATGTTATATTGATTGTACGACACTTGTAATGAGATGTAATTTCAATCCTACTTAACTTGCTCTCTTAAAGTATAGGTAAATGTATTATACCTATTCCGATTATAAATCAATATTCTACTACTATTTTAGCTGATGTTATGTTGCAATATTGTAGACAATAGTGATATAATACACAGGTTTTGAATCAGGTCAGGCTAATAAGTTAAATACTAGCCTGATGACGTATAGGATTAACTAAACCATTGCTATAACAAACGGATAAATTATTACGGTATTAGCTTATATTACCAACATAATAAAATGTTACTAAAGTAAGTAATTACTCAGTTGTTTACATTTTCTTTATGCGGAGTGTAACTTAAATAGTTAAAGAGAAATAAAAACTAAAAATAGTGAACATGCGAATTAATATTGAAATTCTTTTCACGGTATTTTTCAAACTATATACTTTAATTTGAAATTAGATATGTATATTCTTTTCACAACGTAGACACTAAAATGGATTTTAAAATTACTGACAGTAAACTGGAAAAACGTGAAGAAGATTAAAAGAAGTAGCTATTTATAACATATAACACTAACTGTGCCCGCGACTTCGTTCGCGAGGAATTACAATTTTATTTTACCATTTTTGGCCGTCTTTCCAGCTCAAAACTGTACAAATCTTCAATAACAACTAGCACGCCGAACCTGCCATCTAGCACACCGAGACGAAAAAAAACCAAGGCGCCTCCACCACCAGTAATTCTGGTCTCGGAGACCCCACAACAAGAACAAATATCTGTGTCTATGGACGACATTGCGAGTATATCCTCTTTGAGTTCTTTCAATTCGGAGAATGTGAGTATTGTGCTCATACACTTATATATTATACATTTTCAACTTGTAGCTGTGTCCGCGCTTCGTTCCCGTGAAACTAAAACCGATTTCATAATTTTTGCTCGTTATTGTAACTTTTTTCAATACAGCTTTGCTCTTATTGGTAGTAGTAAGATGTTAAATAATATAAAACCTTTCTCAATTATTGTTTTATCAAATACAAAAAGATTTTTTCAAATTCGAGTGGTTGTTCCTATGATTAGTGCACTCAAACAATCAAACTTTTCCGCTTTATAGTATTAATATATTGTATACTACTTAAAAAAAAAACACTTCGTGAAACTAATATTAAGAACAACATTATTAGTATTACAATAAGTAACTCCTATTTACTATTGTTTCTAAGTAAAATTGAATAAATGAACGTAAACAGTTAAGCATTATTTCGATGAATATGAAAATAGCGCTCTTTTTTAAGGTTTTATAAAAATAAAGTAGATAAAATAAAAAGTAGGTAACGTGTGTAATTTATTTTAGTACCGATTTTACACATTTCTGTAAAAATAGTATTTACATCCGATATTAATTTAACTATATTAATATTATAACGCGGAAAGGTTTGTTTTTCTGAACACGCTAATCATAGGAACTACCAGTCGGATTCCAAAAAATCCTTTAGTTTTGATAGAACAATCATTGATGAAGGCTTTAGGCTATTTAACATCACGCTACGCTTAAGTGTTGTTATATAAAGTTTACACTGTATTATCACTCTTTATACAACTGAATGTTGATTAACATAGAACATATAAATGCTACTCGATCATTCGAAGCTAAAAAAAATAAATAGACAAGTTATGGAGCTCGCCATTGTACGACCAAAATATATATTTCAAGTAAGATGTTTATCAATTATGGTGCTTACACAGAAATCACATGAGAGACATACTCCGTTATTAAAGAAAAGGAGGCCGGCACCTACACCTACTGACAGCCTGTCTACCATGTCCGGTGGCGAAGGTTCTATGGAACATGGTGTCGACACATCGGGAATTCAAAGTGTCAATTCTAGTTTAGGTACGAATATTACTTATCTTTGTCATCTTAATAAACTTTTGCGTTTCATTTTTTATAGTAACATGACAAAGTGATAGCTATGTACCCGAAGGTGCATGTCGTGCCAAACTTTATGGCCTGTATGTCCATTAGGCTGTACATAACACAAATTTAGGTATCAGACAGGTACTACAAGTCTTGGGTGGGTATTTTAGTAAATTATATCTAATAACAATTTTAAAAGATAATCGTTATGTCAAAGTAAAATGACCTAGGCCAGGGATTACGAACTTTTATGTGCGTACTATTTTTTATAAAGCAATGTTTAACAAGACCGTAGACGTGCCATCAAATAATTTTGCTTTTGTGATTATTGGTAAAATAATGTTAAATACTATAAAATCAAAACTCGTTGTTTACTACAAAATCAATACACTTTGCAATGTCTGAGTACGCCATCCCTGTTCTAGACATTATTCACTCTATTATACGATGAGCAACCGCGAAGTCGTTGCTGTGTTCACACCAGACATTATATTTAGTGCGACCTTGAGCATCGTACAATCCAAAAACAACGGTGACCATCGAAGGAACTTTTATCTATCGGCACTAGTTAATCCAGGAACTCGGTATACGTAAGCAAACCATTACAACGAGTGTTCTACCCAGTCTATAGTCATCGCGATTCAATGATAGATACAGATAACTGGCGTCAAGTGATTGATAACAAAGATTTCATTTTATTATTTCGATTGAATAAAGTTTGCCATGCTGAATTGGGATGCTTTTTTATTTGATTTGAATGAGGTATTAAATAGTTAAAATGCAACCGTATATTTTTTATCTATTTTTTTATAGTTAAAGTTCAGCGTTATGGCCATAATCTCACTTGATCTTAAGTAACGATACGGCCCAAGTTGGTAGATACGCTAAACCTGTGGAGAAACTGGCTCTCAAGTGCAGCTGCCGGAACACACCTATTGGTATTTGGCGGCAGATTTTCAACTTGAGGGTAGTTGCTAGCCAGGCGGGCATTAAAAAAATCCTTACCACCATTCTATGGTTTCCTTTTCCGAAAGTTCAAGCTCGTTGTAGGTGGTTGGATTCGAACTCACGTCCCTTGACGCATAAAGGTTATTCGTAAATTCTCTGAAATATGACAATATTGTTGAAGAAGTTGCAAAAAAATATACCAACAGAAAGCTTCACTACCATGCACTGCGTAAACCGATAGAGTTATGAAGACCATGTATTACGGAATTATTTCTCTTTAAGATCTATTAAATGTAGCAACTCTATATGTGTATCTTCTATAATTACTTTTCCGTTATTATTTTTTTAATGTTCAATATTTAGTGTTACTTTTAAATAACTTTTTCATATTGTTAGTATTGTCAGTGTGTTAACACGTATTTAGGCTTCCGTCTATTATCCATGTTTTTATCATTGTTATTTAATTTTATCTGCCTGTCGACTGTTATGTTTTCAAAAGTCATAAATAAATAAATAATCCAATTTCTCTTACGAAGCTGGGCCGGCTTACTAGTATGTTATAACTTCGTGTGTAACATTTAGTCTGTATCATCAATATGTTGTCTTATATATCAAGAGTCGAAATTTAATACTGGTAATATTCAGAAAAACAACCCTTATCTTGCAGGTACACGACGTACGAAAGGACCTGCACCCGGACTACCATTACCGGAACGTCGGGAAGTGAAACTTCAAATGTCACCTGAAGAACTTCAAGTGCAGCTTGACTTGTTGGAGACTCAGCAGCTGGGGCTCGAGCGGCAGGGGGTTCTCATAGAAAAGATGATTAGGGACAAGTGTGAGGGTAAACATAATCAGGAGCACTTTATTTATTTTTATGAACACATTTCTGTCTGCTCTCTCCTTTGGTATAATGGTGTTGATTCACAGCTTGAATCACTTTACTTTCTATATTGCAACAGCTACTTTGTATGTGAAACACTTTTGCACTTTACTATTTTATGAACATTATGGTACGAACATGATCCTCCATATGCCGATGCTATTACTTATGTTTTACAAGTAATTCATTGTTGATATTATAATTGATAGAAATAGTATCTATAATTGCGAACGCAGTTTATAGTTCATATAAGCATGTTTAAAAAACAAATATGCATTGAACAATGATTTATTACATTACTAAAAACTACAAATTCGTTATTTAAGTCATACCTTAATTTGTATAAAAAATGTGAGTTAATGTACGCATATCTAAATTTATAATTAATAATAAGTTGAATATTATGAATCTATATATTATATTTAAAAAAATCAATAAACTATTACATTATACTGTAATAATTTACAGGTGATGAAGCGTCTTCAGTACCGCAAGAGGAAGTTGAAGATTTAGTTATACAGCTCTGTGAGTTAGTAAATGAGAAAAATGATCTCTTCAGAAAACAGACCGAATTAATGTACATGTAAGTACTTTATTGATCTTTCGTTTGTTAACTTAAATATTTTCTCTGAAAGAGTATTATTTCACAAGCTCAGGCTTTGACACCAAAACCGCATAGAACATAGGCTCCACATTTCAGTATTCAGTAATTTTTCACATAATCTATGATATTTGATTTGTGCTAAATAGATTTCGACAGGCTTCGTTACTTAAGTCCAACTATGGGGCCAATAGTTTGCTTGTTTGAATACCGCTCATAGTTGAATTTTGTGTGATAAAAATAAAACTGTCAATCGTCGTTTTTCTCGTATTGGAATATATATATTAGGACCTGGAATAGGTTTCCGCTGTTTCTTCCAAGATGGCCGTAGTAATACTCCGTGCATGGAATTTCGAATGGTAATGCACTTACAAGAAAGTACTATATCTAATCTTAAATTGCTATGAAGCGATGATAGCTCAGTGGTAGTGTGTAGGAACGCCGCGTCATGGGACGTGAGTTCGGATACAACCACCTACAATGAGCTTGAACTTTCGGTAAAGGAAAACACCGTACCATTTGTTTAATTCCCGCCTGGCTAGCTACAACCTTCATGTTCAAAATTTGCCGCCAAATACCAATAGGTGTGTTCCGGCAGTTGCACTTTAGAGCCAATTCCTCCAACAAAGGCCGGCAATGCACTTGCGACTGCCCTGGTGTTGTGGGTGCCCATGGGCAGCGGGGATCACTTACCATCAGGTGACACGCTTGCTCGTTTGCACCCAATTCCATTTAAAAAAATCTGTGTATGATGGCTCACTATAGTGTAAACAAAGTATTTTTGTATTAGTTCGATGTCTACTTGTGTACCAAATAAAATGCGGGGAATTTTATTACACTATGTTTTTCTAAAAAAAAACATAGATAGCATCTAAAGTTGTATCGTTTTTCCGATGCGGAATACATTTACTACCAGAAAGATAAGAAAACGTAATGTCTAGTAGACAATAGTTTTAATGAACTATTTTTATTCCATATATTTGAAATAATGCTTTATTTTGTGAAAAATAAACAGCTAGAACTTATTCAAGATCCTAATATTATATAGCATATCAGCTGTTTAGAGAGAAAATGGGTTTGGATTTTGGTTCATAAATCATATTTCCCGAGGGCATGAGCCCATGCAAACGGTATACTAGCGATAACAAATTCACACGCTTAGTTATTTGTAAGTCTTGACAAAGCATTTCCTTTGGCACCCTAATACAGGCCTCGTTTAGATTGAAATGAGTAGTAGTAGTTATAATAATTCATTAGTATAAACGAAGGAATAAATTTTTACTGCCAATTCTGAAATTATGTTTGGAATGAAATAGCCACGTGCGAGTGTGTGCTATTTTTATTAGTCTCATACGCCATCGTATATGGCACAGGATTAATATTACGGTGATTTATTCAGACGAAGACAGCAACGATTGGAACAAGAGCAAGCAGACATTGAACACGAAATCAGGGTTATACAATCACGGCCTGCCGTCAACCGGATTGACGCTGATAAGGTTTGCTTGTTTTTCTCCCATTTTACTCAGAAGTGATAGAAATTACTTTTATTTCAATACCAATTACCACGCTAGCTGTTGTCCTGCTTTTCCAATAGTTAATAACTTGACTACAGAACCAACTAAACGTCATGACTTATAATCAGTTAACAGTCTCTTTTGCTATCTATACATTGTCGTTATAGCTGTTAGTCATCCATAAATAAAATATATAAGGAATAATATGAAATCTTTCCCGTGACAAACTACATATATATCATATATAATAATTATGATTTATTGTTATGACAATAATCTCACCTGATCTTAAGTAAAAATACGGACCAAGTTAGTAGACACGCTAAACCTGTGGATGTACTGACTCTCAAGTGCAACTGCCGGAACACCTATTGATATTTGGCGGCAGATTTTCAACTTAAGGGTTGTAGCTAGTCAAGCGGATATTAGAAAAATCCTTAGTACCATGTTACAGTTTCCTCGCGATGTTTTCCTTCACCGAAAGCTCATTGTAGGTAGATTCGAACTGACGTCCTTGACACGGAGTCCGTACACACTACCACTGAGCTATCATAGATTAATTTTATTATCTCATTATGTTTATCCATAATTTAGCTATCACCGTGTCAGATTTTATCAAAATCTGTCTAGTAGTTTTATAGTTAATATGCATACAATGGAACAAACAGACAAAAATTTAAAATGCATATTTTTGGTCATGAAACATTATTCATTTAACGGTTGCAGACTGTTGATGCGCACTTTTTAACAAAACGTACTACATGTACGTAGTTACAAGTAAAGCATAATTTAATATTAAGCTTCCGATAGTACATATCTGTACATAGGTAACGCGAAGCCAAACGTTAGGTAAACAGTTCTGTGAGGGCCCGCCCTGGCCCTGAATGTGGTTCGGCCTTTTACTGTGACAAATGTGAAGCTTTCTTCACTTATTGTAGGACAGCTACAATCCACTAATTCTGCCCTGAGGCAAAGTCAGTACAATCCTTTAGTGTAGGAGGTTAGTTCGCGCTCCTAATCCGCGTTGTAGCTGAGTAGGTTTTCTGTTTAGTATAGGATTCTATTTATGATTAGTCAGGACCGCGGTTTCTTTTCGCGTCCCCGGCAACAGCCTAAACCGAGGTTCGGCCACTTCCTGGCTCCCTTGTGCTCATTGCCTCGGGCTGAGTGTCTCAGTACTCGCCTCCAAAACTCGGTGAAGCTGTGAATGCCCTTAAGGCTAACATAATACAGTAGGCCCCCGGTAATCCGACAAACGTTTTGCAGAGCAGTGTCGTACTATCGAATACTGCCTAAGACCCCTATAATCCGAGTTTTTTTATAGATGTGTTTCTTTGTAATTCGACAAATAACATATCCAATGATAAGATTTTATATGTTATACTCTGAAGTACAAATAATACTTCATTATGAATGTCGAATTTAGACAAACAACATACATGTAATCAAATTGAATCGAAGCAATCAGAATCAAAATAATACCTATGCGTCGAGTACAATAATTCTGGCGCGTGCAAATTGTAACCCGTTCAATCATGCATTTTCTACATCAGCGAAGATTGTCAAAAAAATGTTCAATAATAATAGACGTATCGGATTACAGGGGGTGCTGGGTAAGACTGGGGCCGGATTACCGGGGGCCCACTGTATGCCCAATCGAAATAAAAGTTAACGCGAAATTTAGTCATCACTTTTTAAGGAGCCAGATATGCATAGTTAGATTATATAGACAAGAAGTGAAGAAAGTTAAAGTTTATATTTAATTTGTGTTACAAATCCTTAAATGAAATAAAACCTATACTGTTGACATTAATACTGCCAATGTCAAATAAATATTCTGTTGTTAGACAGTTTCACACAGTAGAGATTGTCGCCGAATAAATGTATTATGTTGGCAAAAAATTACATTCACTTTTAGAGTTTTTATTTTTGATAAATAAATTCCATAATTTTCAAACTTTGTAATTTAATTATTTATCGTTCTATCATTTAGTGTCAACTAATATTCATGTATTTGTACTTTTTGTATCGGCCTGCATAATTAGATGTAAGAATTATTTGAAAATTTGTGCTCGTTTTTGTATACGGCTTTGTTCCTATTGATAGTAGCGTGATGGTAAATAGCCCAAAAGCCTTCCACAATGATTGCCTTACGAAACGCAAAAATAGTTTTATGAATCCGACTGGTAGTAGATTAGCGTATTTAAACAAATTCCTCCGCTTTATAATATTAATATAGACTAGCTGTGCCTGCGACTTCGTTCGCGTGGTTGTCAAAAACTAAAACGCTTCGCTTAGATAAGAGTACAGTCAATTTCCGTGTTACATGATGACTGCATACATATTACATGATTATGTAATACCTCTGGACCGATTGCAATGAAACAAAAACTAAGTAATAGCTCAATTTGCGTACAATTTTTACGTATAAAATAATATCTACATTGGTTTCGTACATTTTACGTGATGCGTACACAGACAAAAATTACTAAAATGTTGGAAATGGGTTTTGTTGATTATCCTTTAATACCCTGGCTATTTATTTATTTTGGAAATATTTTGAAATCGACTTTTCTACAGACTTATTATATATATTATGTATGTATATACATTAGTAATGATGGGGTAGACTAAAATTATATTCATACAGGTGCGAGAAGAACAGCTGGTATCGCGGTTAGTGGAAATAGTACGTATGCGCGACGAGCTCGTGCAGCAGATAGACGCAGAGAGACGACGCGAGCGACAGGAAGATCTTGCGATTGCCGCTTCTATCGCAAACAAACGAGGTATCGTTTTTATTATTTCTATAAAATTCTGCTATACCAGCTTTTGTTTTTATATTCTTTTTTTTTATGGAACCGATAGCCAACATCCAATTCACTACTTTAAATTTGCAATAAAAAATATTATCTTGTTTTAATGGATTAGTCTTTTAATGCCACATATTCCATGTTTTTTTCTTTATAACCTATAAAAGATCTATATAATGGGAACCGAAACTTGCTTTTATAAATTCTGACATGGTACTCGTGCGCTTTTATTTAATTCATACATCTGCGTTATTTAATTGTATCTCCTTTCTTCTGTTTGTCAACCAATTTTCTTTTATTTGAGGAGTAGATATTTCTTACATTTTTTTACTTGGGGATTGTTTGTAAAATAGGACACGCTTTTTAGAACCCCTTCTTCCCTTTCGTCACACTATGTCACATTTTCTGCGGACTCCCCTATCAATATTAGGTCACAAATGATATAATACCCTACCCCAGACATATGTTATATGGCAATCAATAGCAGTATAGAAATTTCAATATTTTTAAATATTTATTCTTTACAAAATTGTTTTATCAGCTGCGAACGTAACGTTTTCTTAGATCTCCCTGGCCCCCATGTCTCATTTTGTCACAGTAAGCGACACCCCATCGCCCAATATGTGCGAACGTATTTTATAAATGTTCCCTTACAATATATGTAATATATTTCTGTTGTTTCTGTGATTTATGTAAAAAGGAATTTACAATATCACTTATATTTATAGTGCCAAAGTAACTTGAATATATTTAAAAATAGTTTCTTGATTACAGCACAAAGAAACAATGAATCGAACAGTTCATCGATGAAATCTGTGGAGGTAGTTACACCGAAAAAAAATAAAGTAAAGGACAAAGTAAAAAAGCAGTTCAAAAAAGTAAAACATAGTGTGATATCAAAGAAAAAGGATGACGCAACAAATCGAAAAGATGGCAAACCGGAGCCCGAAAAGAAGTCAAAGTGATTATTTCTACATCATAAAAAACTTAAAATTTATTATTTTTATTACAATTATTATATTATTTACTGTTTTCATATCACGTACTAAAAGTACATTTAAGACTGAAACATTCCACTATAAAATTAGCTAAAAATTAATTGAACAACTTCTATACTAAACCAATTAGTGCGATATGAGTTTTTATAGTTTTGAAAACGATATGACTTAAGAGTTCTTTCTATCTCTACACTTTTAAGCAATACTCCTCACAGAAACATAATAGAGCTGAAATTGTTAGTACTAGTTATAACTTTTAGTTATATCTTTCCTACTAAATCATCATATAAAATCATGATAGTTCGAACAGGTCTATGAAATTTGACAAAACTGTCAATATAGAATTTTCCTTTTTTTTATCGCCGCACATAGCATTTCAAAGAACTCTTTGTTCTTATACTTCAAATATGCACGCTATATAACCGATAAAAAATATATGAAATTTTTGGGCAATGACATTCATCCATTATATGGACCTCATAAAATTAAAGGCTGTAATCTCAGTTTTTGACACAACAAAGCAATTGAATATATTGAAATAAATGACTTTTCCGAAGAGTTTATTTCAAACAACCATTGTTTTACTTATTTAACTCATTGCCTATACATACCAAATATTACTCATATGTTGTACTAACTATATTTTGTGATTCCGACTTTATTACGATATTATTAATAATCTAAGATGTATTCTGATACTTATAACATCTTAAAATAGACTCTCAACAGTTTAATAGCATAATGATTGTTGAACTTTGTTACGGCGATCTCTAATACCAGGCACAGATCCAAAGTTCAAATTCGGAAAAGGTCAGAGATTGAAAAACTAAATAACTTACTTTCAGACAGATTTTAACGGTGGAACTCTTACCTTACAACCTATCCTAGATTCTCACCTGGATGATCCCATCACTTCCTTTTACCCGTTTATCAAATTCTTTGACCATTATATTCTAATCTAATCACTGACAAATCAATCTTTTTTTTCCTTTTGGAGTTTCGTATTTGAAAACTCGTACTAAGTGTACCATAAAGTAACTTGACATTTTTTTTTTTTTCATAAATTTGTATCAACGGATATAATAATTACGTGCCAGATTTAGTAATAATCAACGCTGCATTGCTTTATAGCACTTATAGTTATATCTACTTTATACATACACCATTTGGAAATACTAACATTTCTCATCTTTTATTTTTTCAATTCCTTTATCATTATTTTAATATCGTTTTGTACTTAATATATTAACAAATCTTTAGATATATCTAGCTTTTATATTCAAATTATTAAAGAACAGTATTATTTTACCATTTCACAGTGTCGCTTTAAGTTAAGAATTTATTTTGCACATTTAGATGTATCAATAAAATGCTTTAACAGTCGGACTTAAACTAACTTATGCTTGCGATTTGACACTCTTTTAATGCCTATTCATTTAATGAGAATGCCATAGCGATGTATTAAAACCGTCGGCGCCGAAATTAAAAAAAAACCACTAGCATTAATCATTGTTGCCACAGGCGTTTCTTAACTTTGTCAATTTTACCATACTTTGAAATAGCAGAACAGACAACACAACGTTGTATATAATGTCACTAAAGGAATTGCGCATTTTATGACACCTTGTTTACCTCGTTGTCCATATAACGACATCTGATATCCTATACATATGATATCGTTGTATTGACAAGGTAAACCAACCAAAGTCACTTGCATACAGGGTCACCATCCGTCCTGATATGACCGGCTATTTAATTTGTTTTTTTTTTGGCTTATATGGATTACTAGTATTAAAACTTATTTAAGTAATATATTCCCCCCCCCCCCCCACTCCCTTGAGAACGTATGCTACCATACTACTATAACTAAGTGGCTAATGTTTGGATTTTATGACTAAAATGTCCGGACTTTTATTATTATGTCAGGATTTTTGGCAGGACTTCAAATTTCTAAATGGTAACGCTACTTGCATAGTCAAGTTGGACGTTTTAGGCAGATTGCCGTTAAATGAAGTTTCAGTTTATACACAGAACTCTAAAGCGACGTTTTTGTTACAGCATCACTGACAATCGAAAAGTAAAGCAAAAATAAATGACTAACTGTCGGACAACCTTTTTCAGTAAAAGTTGTTTTTGTGTTTTTTTTTTTATATCTGTAGAACCGTGAAGTCGATGCTGCTTCTTTAAATGGTATGACATTGGACAGTCCCTATCTGTCCCTCCATCCTCCACCCCTCCGCTAGCGGTATCACAATAGTAATTCTCACTTGATATATAGTGTTATATTGTTATATGATATTAGAACATGAATTAATACCTTTAAAACACAAAGTTTCATATACTATTAAAAATTGTCTAACTGTTTTCGGGATTATTATCTAAAACTTGTGTCATTAGAAAGGCATTTTTTAAGTTAACCTTGTTTTGAGTTTTGTATAGTTAAAATGTAGTTTATAACGAAAGTATATAACTGCAATCTAGTTCTAAAGCTTGTATTCATATGTTACCAATAAATATGTGATTTTGTTTCCTTAGTTATCAAACATAAATCGACATTTTTATTTGTAAAAAATGTAAATCGTGTACACAGTCCATGATTTCTATAGCTGCGTGTTAGATTGCTCGATTGCAGATGTAATTGCTAATATAATCTTTTTTTCTACGTATTAAAGATATTACTAGCTATTTAACAACCGTAAAGTATAGACAAATGTTAAATAAGTTTACATAATTAAATACAGATCTGTTACTGCCGAAAGTATTAAAAATACAGAAGAAATAAAAAGTAATTTTGCAATATTATATATTGAAATGTAACGTCACAATGACTATTCTTATGTTAAGACAATTTGAAATGTTTATTAGGTTGTTTACGACGCATTTTGTTTTGTAAAAATCATCATAAATTATTTCATCATCATAATTAGTTGTAAGTAAAATGTTATTTATCTTTATAATTTGCGCGAGTGGAACAGCTAGGCAATAAATATACCCTTTGATATCCTCTCATTCAGATTATCATTTGTAAATTATTATTAAAAAAATATTGTCTACCGAGTGATTAAAAATCTTTTTTATAAATTAGCGTCTCTTTCTGCCCGTTTATTACTTATAATACGAAAACTACTCGGAGAATATCAGATATCTAACGTAAACGTATTCATTTTTTTCTTATTTAGTATACTTACAGATATTTTAATGCATAATTTAAAGCAAAAAATAATAATACACCAAGCCGGGCTAAAAATATAAAATTGTTATCAAGTTCAAAATGATTAAGTGTATGTTACTTAGAATCGTGTTTACGTGAACTTTTATGATAATTAAAACATTAACCCTTATCAAAATAATATATATACTTAATTTCATATTTTTCTTTCGATAGAGCATTCAGTTTTTATTCCACTCATTTATATATCGAAGAGGGCAATTCACTTTTTGATACTTTTGTATTAAACTCGGTTACGTTACGGTAAACCTTTTGTAAACTTTTTTGAGTTAACTAGGCTCAAGTAACCTACAACATATACGATTTATATCGCCTATTTAATATAAAAGCATCAAAAAGTGAGATTACCACTTTGATTCTGTATGATTCAGTGTTTAGAATTTAAATTTAAATGTCAAAGCTTAAGCTATCGCTTGCTGACAGGGTAGCGGCGGCGATATCCAGGAAGTACAAACCCTTAAGTTTCACTGCGAATACAAACCCGATATTTTATTAATTTCATATTTCTCATTATATTCAAATCATACATTTTTTAAATTATTTTTATAATAATTCTGATTGGTTTTATGTACCTACTACTTACTGGTTGATATAAGCCCGTTACGCTTAGCGTATTTTTTATACAAGCATTAATATTAAAAAGATCAGTATGGATAAATTTTGAAACTACAAGAAACAGAAATATATTCTAAAAAAACATGCCGTTAATTATAAAAAAAGAAAACATAAGAGAGTCGAGAATTCAACCCAATAATTTAAATTACGATCTGCTGTCAAAATAAAATTTGTTTCGCTATTATTGCTAATGCGCTTTATAATACTATTTATTAATCAATAATTTAAATTAATTGAGTTTTGTGGTTTGACGATTTTTTACACGAATGCCCCAAAAAGTAGTGTAATGTTTGTAGGGTTCATGTGCGAGTATGTATGTGAGTTTCTTTATACCATGATACCTTGTAAATACCTTAACATATTTGGATGTATTAAATTGTAGTTGCAATCGGAGGATGTCTTAGATTAAAAATGTTTTGCATAACAGTCCTCCAACAATGTATAACGATTTTATTTTCTGTTGTTTAGTCAGCAAGTTAATGCGTAACTCTTCGCTTTGTATATACATATTAACATATGCAACTTGTATTTTCATTACTATCTGTTTATTTTGTTGTATGATGCCAGTCATGACTTTCCTCGTACCTTCTTAGGCTGTTTTCAAAAGCTTATATAAAAACAGTAGGTAGATGCCCCAAATGAAATTTAAACCCAAAACCTCGTACAAAATTATGCTCTCTAGCCACCACAAGTTTATGCACATACCTATTTACTTCATCATGTTTTAATTTAATGTCGTATGCAAGTGAATTGTTCATTATATTTTCAAGAACAAAAATATTAAACAGCTCACCGAACTTTACGTAATTTTTTCAATTGTTTACATAATATATGCTCTATTTCGTATTTGACACAAACTAATATAAATAATTATACACCTTGAATAGCAAAATAAATAAAATTTCACACAGTCAAGTTGTTTTACTAACCATTATAAAACCTCACGTTTGTACAACAAATCCAAAAAAAAGCGTCATTTACAGAAAAAACGGCAAGATTTGTTAAGTAATATTTTATTTTGTTCCTAAAAAAGTAGATTGGTATACAATCTTTTTCGTTCTCGGAAACATATACTGGCAAGCCATACAAAATGACCTAAATGCGATATTTCAGCGGACTCAAGACTGGCTTCTAACTTTAAATGTAAATAAATGCACCGTGCTATATATTGGTAATAATAATCCTCATCAAGTATATTATCTAGGTGGTGAGCAATTAACAGCAGTTGAAACACAAAGGCACTTAGGAGTCACAGTTTCCAACGATCTTAAATGGGAAACTCATGTACATGGGGTCGTGAAGAAAAGTAATTCGATCCTTTATATCATTCGCAAAGCGTTTAAATATCTCACAGCTAAGACTTTTATAAAATTATACAAGACCTATATAACCTATACCTCTTTTTGAACATGCTTACATTATCTGGGATCCCTATTTCATAAAAGACTTTAAGTTCATTGAGAAAGTACAGAGAAGGGCTACTAACATGGTGTATAGAATGCGTAACCTACCTTATGAACAGCGCCTCAAACACCTTGGCCTTCCACATTAGAACAGCGTAGACATAGGGGCAGGTTAATCGAAACTTTTAAAATCCTCACTTTGTGAAACCTCAGCAAATAGAAACCCAAGAAAGCATTAATGCAATAACAATAATAATAGCAAGGTCTTTATTAAAATCTTGAAAGGAATGAGAGAAAACAAAAAAAAACATTGAATAAAGAGAGCTGCGCGATTTGAAGAAATGTCTTGTTTGTCGTTTTTCCTGCTTATATGTTTCTTATATTTCTTTTTATGTAACACAAGGAAAAAAGGAAGGGAAAAGTGTCGTGGAACACTTGGTTGGAACAAAATTCCTTAAATAGTATATTATTATTATTGATTAGAAAATACAAATAAATGAATTACGCGTTACGCGAAATAAACGCGTTTTAGAGCAATCAAATGAAACAGAGATAACTAATCAATTGAAGGAATGGTAGGAAATTTTGTATTTAATATATTTATTCTTGTTGTAGAAATAAACATTTTATTGTACATCATTCAATTTAATAAAAGCTAGTTATCTAAATAATTCATATTAGTAAAACGCATGTTTAATTTTACTACTATTATTTTCAACGACTGGGTAATTTTTTAATTCTTTATTTCATTCTTGGATGCTTTGTCTTAAGGTCAGGTAAATGCCATCACTGAAGCATCTACAAAGATTTCTAGTTCTTTTACTATCATCACTGTCCGAATTTAAGTAGGTAACTTCTATAAAATCTCAAAATCATCATCATTCACCCCAAAAGAAGACGAAGTAACTCATTCACAAGACACTGGACTCTAACAAATACAATCTCCAAACCTCTCTACCACACGATAATGTACTCGGTAGCCGCACGGTGAATCGATAGTTTGTTAAGAAGTTCGTCTCTCTCTTAATAGAAAGGGCAGAACTTGCCACGACCGAGAATGAAGCGTATCACTTATAGCCCGTAATAATTATAGAACCATCTATGGAAATGCGAGAGCTTGGATTGAAGAGTATACTCCAGTCCCACAATGAGTTACACGCCGATTTTCTCACCGGCAGACGTTTACGGATGCTCTTATATTATATCCCCTTGGTCGAAATATATGTAGCAAGGACTATGGTCACCTTTCAATAAAGCACAGTAAATGATTCTAAACACTATCTGCCATAAAGTCGTAGCAGCCAAATTTTATCATGCAAACGGTCTTTCAAGTTAAAGGAAATATCTGTAAAAATGTTTATGACTCAGTTCTAAGTTCATATGTTAAACTTTTACCCCGAGATAACCTCATTTTTAAGAGAGGAGTATTTTTGATTTTTTTTCTCATCATCAACACTATTCTCGTGGAGCCTCGACAAAAGCTTTGCGGAACCCTCAGGCTCCGGGGAGCATATTTTGATGTATGGCTGATGTGTATAATAACTTCCGAAATCGAAATACATTTATACTATTAAAATAATGTAGACTAATCATATTCATACCTTAATAATTAATCTGTTATTATTAAAATGAAAATTGGAAAAATGGAACTGCTAATAAATGTATCCCTAGACGTATTTCTCTGACTTCGAATTCAAAGGCTACTTCATTCTGAAAGTATGAGAACATAACTTACTATCCGTTTGTCTTTTTTACGTGATTGAGCAGTCTCCGAGTGAGATTTCATAGTCACGCTTACATTTGAGACAGACAGAACGCTTTACGGTCCAGCAACCCACTTGAAGCTTATTTTGGGACCCTTGTGCTAGGTTCTGAAGTGAACATTTATATATCTGGCGTAGCTTACATTTAAAATATTACTCTTGAATCCCTGAGGTGTTACTTGCAACTCTGTCATTTTATTTAGCGCTTTAACCGAAACCGATTGAGTCACATTTCAGTAAGCCAGTTCATCCGAGTTCATGTTTATCAATATAACTACCAATTACCCTTGTGCACCATTTCACTTCTAAGCATACGAAACACAGATTCGCTGTGTAACATGTTACATTACGCCCTGTAAGGCCGACAGTACCCACCTTAAAATAATTCACCTGAGGTTGTCAAAGCTCTGCAAGTAATTGCAGAGTTCTCTCTGGCCGCAGGAATTTAGAATAAAATTACTTGTTTCCTACATGCGGCGATGAATTTTAAATTTATCCTCTCTTTAACAATTTGGAATAATATTATCATTTCGCATTCTATGGCGATAATGCAAGGTCTTATTTAAAATCTTGAAAGGAATGAGAGAATACAAAAAAAACATAGAGTCAAATAATCTACATAAATTGAAGATATGTCTTGATTGTTTGTACTGGTTATATGATTTCTATATTTCGTTTGTAACACAAAGAAAAAGAAATTTTGTTTGCTTAATAACACACGACACAAGTGAAAACTACATCAAGGCGAAGATAATAATACGATATACAGCTATAAGGTATTAAATAAAACGTATTGCTTCGGCATTTACGGTATTTATGTCAATACTGAATGCGACTGATGCCTCATACTCTCTTATGTAACGCTCGCCGATCGAGTATAGCAGTGGCGAGTTGACTGTGTCTCGCTCCCTTACTCGACTCAAGCCGAATTTACTTGAACGAGCGTTATATAATACAGCGTGACGGTGAGCCTCATTCAATACCCACAAAATAAACGTACTCAGCGAACCTAAAGAAGCTTTAACTTCAAAAAGTTAATATTACCCTGGTGGAAATATTTTCTGCTAGAAGTCAGATTAATTCTCGCAGCATTCTGAAAAAAAATTCTAGAAGAATAAATAAGTCAGAAAAATTCTGAAAAAGTATAATAATACATAATGATTTCTTAGGTTTACGCGAATATTATTCATTGAAATAAAACTAATTTAAACGGATTTTATCGCGGTTATTTATTAAATTTTGATCCCGACGTTTCGAAAGCTTTTCAGCCTTCGTGGTCACGGGGCGGACTGAGGTGTAGGTTGTCCAGAAAAGTTTATGTTACTGTGTCTACCTTCAATTTAATTTTTAATATTTATAATGTTCCGATCTACGCAGAAAGAGCTCACAGTGTCTTGAGGTCTGGCAATTGGTCTTTTGGGTTCCGATTTAATTAAATGTATAATTGGATCCCAGGCTTGTGCTAGCTTCCAACCATCTTCTCTATTGAAATTTGGATGTTTTTTAATTTCAATAGCCTCACGAATCATCCTAGGTAGGAATCGGTGTTCTTTGGCAAGGATTTGTGGCTTGTCGAATCGAAGATAATGTTTGGAGCCTTCTTCTGAATGTTCAGCAACTGCAGACTTCGTAGAGCGTCGGTGTTTAACATCAGCTATATGTTCTTTTACGCGGGTCCCTATATTTCTTTTAGTTTGTCCGATATAGGAGAGGCCACAGTCACATTCGATTTTGTATACGCCCTGTTCTTGTAGAGGTATATGACACTTGACAGGTGGTAAAAAAAAATACTCCGACACATTAAATCTTGACGTAAACTTACTCGTTCCATCGTGTGCAAAACCTCCTAAACTGTATGGGTTACCGAAAATACACAAGCCCAATGCTCCACTACGTCCCATCGTGAGTCAGGTCGACACACCAACCTACAGATTGGCTCAGCACGTAGCAAAAGTGTTATCACCACTAAGAGGCAACACTAGAGCATCTGTGAAGGATTCATACCAATTTGTCAGTGATATTAAACACCTACAATTAGCTGACAATGAAACCATGGTTAGTTTTGATGTCCAGTCTCTATTCACAAGCTTACCAGTACAAGACTGCATTGAAATTGTGTCTAAGAGGTTAGCAGATAATAACATGCCCCTAGAGTATGCAGCATTACTTAAACATTGCCTCACATCTGGCTACATGTTGTGGAGGAATCAGTTTTATGTACAAGTGAATGGAGTAGCTATGGGCTCACCTGTATCTCCAGTAGTCGCCGATATTTTCATGGAGGACTTCGAGGAGACAGCCCTAAGCACTGCCCCCGTCACCCCCAGGTTTTACAAACGGTACGTAGATGATACTTTCACAATTTTACCATCTGACAAAGTAGCTGCATTTTTAGATCATCTTAACTCCATTAACAATAACATACAATTCACTGTGGAGTTAGAGCAAAACAAATCTCTTCCTTTCTTAGATGTTTTAGTTATCCGTAATCCTGATCAGTCTTTAGGCCATACTGTGTACAGAAAAATGACCCATACAGATAAATACCTGAATGGTGAATCTCACCACCATCCGAAACAGTTAGCTACCGTGGGTAAATCTTTGTTTCAGAGAGCACAAGGAATCTGTGACGAGGAACATCTGGCTGCTGAGCTGCGATATGTCAAGCAAGTACTGCGTGATAACAAGCTCCAAATTCCACGCCGCCGTCACGGAAACCGAGTGAAACCAGCCACAGTAGAACGTGTACCTGTTGTGCTACCTTTTGTAAGAGGGGTCACAGACAAGATTGGCTATGTGCTGAAGCGTGCTTCAATTAAAACTTACTACAAGCCGCCCAAGAAGATTAGTCAATTTTTACCACCTGTCAAGTGTCATATACCTCTACAAGAACAGGGCGTATACAAAATCGAATGTGACTGTGGCCTCTCCTATATCGGACAAACTAAAAGAAATATAGGGACCCGCGTAAAAGAACATATAGCTGATGTTAAACACCGACGCTCTACGAAGTCTGCAGTTGCTGAACATTCAGAAGAAGGCTCCAAACATTATCTTCGATTCGACAAGCCACAAATTCTTGCCAAAGAACACCGATTCCTACCTAGGATGATTCGTGAGGCTATTGAAATTAAAAAACATCCAAATTTCAATAGAGAAGATGGTTGAAAGCTAGCACAAGCCTGGGATCCAATTATACATTTAATTAAATCGGAACCCAAAAGACCAATTGCCAGACCTCAAGACACTGTGAGCTCTTTCTGCGTAGATCGGAACATTATAAATATTAAAAATTAAATTGAAGGTAGACACAGTAACATAAACTTTTCTGGACAACCTACACCTCAGTCCGCCCCGTGACCACGAAGGCTGAAAAGCTTTCGAAACGTCGGGATCAAAATTTAATAAATAACCGCGATAAAATCCGTTTAAATTAGTTTTATTTCAATGTATAATAATACATTTTTAAGATTTATATGGCATTTTAAAGACTGCATTATTAAACGTTTTTGGACTCTTCTGAAAAAGTCTTCCAGAAGAGTCCAAAAACGTTTAAAAAAGCAGTCTTTAAAAAGCAATATAAATCTTGAATATGTCTTTTTCAGAATTTTTCTGACTTATTTATTCTTCTACAATTTTTTTTTAGAATGCTGCAAGAATTAATCTGACTCTTAGCAGAAAATATTTCCACCAGGGTAGCTAATAGATAGATAAGATGTATGTCGATGGGCACAATTCGTATTTGATGCGTGTAAACGCTGGAGTTCCAAAAGATTATTTGCTATCTCTAACATTGTTTCTTCTGCATATCAATGATATGCTACCTCTAGGGCGTATTTATTGCTATGCGGATGATGGCACAGTACGTGCTAGCTATTTCTGTAAGCCCACCTGTAGTCAGGGAGACACAGAAAAGAGTCAAAAGGAACTTGTCATTGAACTTAACCAAGTCTTGACCCGCATATCCAGATAACTTGGTTGTAAAAAGTAACTTGGTTGAGTTTGCAATGCCAAGAAAACACAGGTATGTGTCTTTACTATAATACAAAAAAAACCCCTTTTCTTTTTTTTTTTTAATGTAGGAAATGTATTTATGCATCCCCTCACAGTCCGGAGGGACTGAGAGGGGTATGTGAAACTCACCCAGCGCTAAGCGCCGGGAATACCCACTAAAACCCCACGGCCATCTCTCGCCTTCCTGGCGCGACGCGGGTCGGTGCATGCAATCACCTCGTCACCCCAGCGAACCCCTTTTCATCTAACACTACTCTTCAGAACACCCAACTTGCCATGCGTGACAAGCCTAAATATCCTAGGAATGGATATTCGTAGCGAATTCAACCTGAGGAACCACATCGAAAATGTCATCTCCATAACATCTCGGAGACTGGGTATCCGGATTAGAGTGCGACGGTTTTTTATGACCGACCAGATGTACCTTCTCTATAAGGCCCAAGTACGGTCGTGGAATGTGCACGGAATACTGCTAGCACCTCGAGGAGGCGTGAAGAGGCACCTAAGCAGGTCAGTATGACAACATTGACTGGCAGTTAATTTTGATTCATTATCAAATACCGCTGATTTAAATTGTACTGTATCTAAGATCAGGTACAGTACAGTCACTATGATGCGCAACATAAAATAATAATAATAATAAACGGTCTAAATTTATTAAACGGCTCTTATTGTCCCGATCACAAAAAATGCCACCCATATTTGTGTTTTTTTTACAATTGAGCTCATACACTGGAGAGGAGGCCACTATCAAGATCGAGGGGTTCAAGATTTGCCCCGGTTCGAAAAAATCGTAGATCCGAGGCTGGCCGCAGTGACTTGTTGTGTTGCGATCTTCGTTAAAACCTCCGATTTAAAAGTACCGAAGTCGAAGGTAAGGTAAAATCAATCGGAAGTTCCGACCATTCGGAATCGGGAGCGAAGCTCCGTAACATTCGTACTTCACACACAGCTTGGAAGACCAGAAAGTACTTGACAATTGAAAACATTTAGGTATTACTGTGACCTGCACAATCACTAAACGTAAATCATGCTTGAGACATGTTCTAAAGAACCGGAGTGTCGACATACTGAAAGACTAGTTAAAATTTTATTGGGAGATTTCCACGGGAGCAGATACGCAGTTTTATAAATCAAACAAAGAAACGTAACAGACTATTTTTAAAAATTGAGAAAGTCAGACTTAGAATTAAATTCTAAAACAAATATATCGTAATTTAATTTTGTAAAATATGAAAAGTGCAATCTTGTTTTAAAACTGTATTTCGTGCTACGTATGATATCGTAATTATTCTAATTTAGTAAACAATTGAATGAAAGATTATATTGCTTTAGTCAGTAATCTATCAAACAATGCTTTGTTATTATTTATAAAAGATAAATAATATATTACAATATTAAAAATCGTTCATAAGTTGTAAAAGCACTTTTGATGTGTGTTCATGCTATGAAAATAAATATAATTACATTAGTTTTATGTATTGTTTAAGAGCTAAGAAGTAACTGAAATAAATTTGAAGGCTATATTAATGACATTATAACAGGAAAGTGCAACATAAAAGATGAAGTTCAGAGAACTGGGATATTTTGTATTTGGAAACATAGGTGGAGATTATGGAAATAAATATGTAATAATAAACATATACAAATTAATTTCTTGTTAATTATTATAATATTTTTTGTTTTTTTCTAAATACATACTTTTGTTAAAATTTAAATAACTTTATTTCCATTTCTTCTAGTTAATATATACATGATCATAACATGTCTTATTGTCTAGACTATATCCATTACATTTCATCAATTGAACACAAGCCACAAATTATATATCTGATCACAGAAATATTATTCTTCATATGATTTAATGGTACAGGTTACTCTCAAATGCTTTTACAATACTAATAATTAACATATTACCTATTTAAACACATCACATGGACTGAAAAAATAGGTCAATTATTTTTGGGAAAGACAAGACTGTAGTTACAATGGCCTACTATGTAGTTGGGTAATTAACAATTCATATATACAAATGTCATTTACCTTAACAAAGGAATATAAAAAGTGAAGTAAACAATTATCCCAATTAGTAGTAATCTATCTGCTATTATCAATTTCTATACGTAGATTGGACTGTTTTGCTTTGCCTAACCGTTCTCTTAAGTCATCAGTACCTAGCCTTTGCTTTATATTATCAGGTTTTCTTTGTTTCTTTGACTTAATGACATGCCTCAAGTCACTGGGGACCTTCTTGTTACTTTGTTTTACTTCTAGTCTAGACCAAATACTGCCAGAAGCCTTTGATTTATTTATTTTCTGTACTTTGCTCATTATATTGCAATCAGAATGCCTTGATGATATTGACTCATCACTCGATAAATTATCCAAAGTAGGATCAACCTTTTCTCCTAAGCGGCACTGTATGCTAGACTTTTGCTCTTTTGCATTATGATACTTAAATTTGTCAGATAATTTTGTAGATTCTCTTTGTTTGTAATTACTTGTTGAATTAACAATCTCAATTGACAGAGGTGCATATTCCTCTCTTAATTCTTCTTTAGGCACTTGTAAATGGTGCTTTTTCTTTTGCTTCTTTTCTTCATCATCTGCATGCATTCTCATTCTTGGTGTTTTAGATTTTGTTTTCCATTCTGAATCTGAACCACTATATTCAGAGTCATCAGAATTACGCATATCATTAGTTCTTTTTCCAAGTCTCATAGCTAATTTTTTATTTTTAATAGGAACATATGTTTCTTTGTCCTCATCAAAATCATGATTTAATTTTTTTTTATGGAAAACTTCCTGGTGATCATAGACACCCCATGATTTGCATAACTCACCCCAAGGGTTTTTAATCTCTGAATCCATATTATCATCCAAACATTCATACTTAGACTTCTTTTTGACAATTTTTTTATCTCCATTTGTTGCAAATCGCATCAATATTAAATTTTCTTTATTTGGAACAGCTTCTCTCCAATGATGATCTGATTTTTCAGCCAGCATCATCCTTAAATCTTCATCTTCAATTTCTCTTGAATGAACCAACAGAGCTAGGGCAGCTGATATATGATCCTGACAAACAACATTACCTGAAATTTTATACATGAATTAACAATGAACATTACAATTTAGGCATCTAAATAATGTGCAAGAAACTTAAAATATTTTACTTACAGGATATATTATCAACCCATTCTAATGATAATGGTTTATAATCGTCTAAATACTGAAATATCTCTTTAGTGGTAAGTCCACCTACACCACTTAAATGTATTGAATCAAAACGAAAATGTCTTTCATTTCCACTTTCAATTCCAAAATTTTTGTAAAGTACATCAATTTGTTTCTGAGTAATAACTTTGTTACCAGTTAGACATAAACCAAATCTCTTTGCCCTCTCTTCCAACTTAGAGGCATCTACTTTTTCCAATGCCTTAATCATAATACCATGTTTTTCTGTTTTGTATAACTGAAAATTCAAATATATGTATGTAATCATAAATTATGGATGACAAAATTTTGAGACATAAGAGTCATAGTTTCCATAAGCAACACATTATAATTTTGTTATTTGTGGGCAGTCTATGTAACCTAATTATGGTGCAAAAACTAAAACCATGAATATATTAAGATATTTTGTCCAATAATATAGATGTGTTGTTCCAAGATTAGAAAATAAAAATACAAATATTTTAACTAGAGAGTCCTAGTAATTAGTATTTAATATCTCTCAAGTAATAAATAACGATTTAAATAAATTAATACCTATTTTATCTTCATTTCTAGTTAACCTTTTATATTTCATTGATACAGCTAAATAGATGTTGTTTTACTATAAAATATTAGGGTGTTTATCAAATGATAATACATAAAAATAGAATAAAGTTCTTAAATAAGGAAAAGTTACAGTACAGTAGAGCTAAAAAAAAAATGCAATACCTTTGTTTTCTCATATGAATTGATTCAACAAACAAATTTTAATGTCAAAAACCATTTTGCTCCAGAGTTCATTTTAAGATCAGCAAATCAAAAAAAAAAAATTATTAACATTCTTAAATAATGGAACAATGTAGTTGCCAATCTTAACACTACGGTGGAGTGGAGAAAACCATGTTAGTTTCTACAGAGAGAGAGTGGTGGTAGCATTATAAACAGAACCCAATCTATGTCAAGTTCAAACCCTAATTCGTTGCTATTGATTCTCATTCTGCCTTCGAGTGACTAATATGCTGCACAATGCTACAAGTATCACATCACAATTTGTTATTTTGATTACTAGGATTTACTCACTATCAAAAATAGTTTTTGCTCAACATAGAGTAAAATTGCTAAAGCTCACTAAATGTAATTTTTTACATGATTTTGTAGCGATATCCTCTGTCATATCCCTCTGACATCTGTCTTTTCAAACCGTTGGCACGCAGGCCGATATTACGGCCAATGACAATTACAAAGGACGCCACAATCTATCACAAAAATTGTTATTTTTTTACAATATGTATGTTCGAAATTAAGTTCGAGTACCAATAATTGCAAATTAGACCTTTACAAAATACGCGTTGTACCAGTAGAACCGTTCACACGTAATAACGAATAACAATTTATGTATGTAATACAAGGAATACCAGTATATAAATTCACTGATAAATTAACTAAACACTATAGGTAATATATTACCAAGGATGTATTTTTTCTTTCAGCTATAATTTCACTTGCATCGTCATCCACAATCATTGTATTATCATCACTCATTTCACCTTCTTCCCTATCCATTATTCTATAAAAAAAGATATAATGATACTTTTTAAAATCTTTTATAATTGAATACTAATTTCTATAAATAATTCGTAAAAATATAAATTGTACTATTGACAATGACAACATACATACAGCGTTGACTTGACAGTAGAATTGGTAATAATAATAAACGAGTAGTCATTGGAGCTGTGACAAACCGTAAGTATTCGTTACTGAGTAATGGGTACACCATCTAGTATCGAGTACCGAAACGTTACTCACGAATGCATTTAGTTACTATAATGGTTTCCTACCGCCTACTGAAGATACAAAGTGAGAACGATGCAATGTCAATGTTATACTGTACGCAATATGACTCGCTCTGGTGCTCTTTGTTAGATGTCAAAAGTAACGAGTAACGTAACGATACCATAGTAACAACTATTGATTGGAGTTTTTGGCGGGATCTTGATCTGTCATGTTGTGCTTTTTATTTTTATTCATGTACTTAGTCATTTAGCCCTGTATTATGTAATATAGGCGATATTTTACGTGATGTAATGTAGCTAAAGAGCATAAGTGAAGTGAAATATAAAAAATCATTCGGAACAAGATATATTAGTTGCCACAAAAACTTTCACGAGAGCTTCAACAGAGAGTCACTATTTTATTGAAGATAATTTCATCTGTTCAAAATGTCCAAATGTTATAACTTGAACATGGCAGTAATAATCTCTAAAGAGGACTGAGTTGCCAAGAATAAAATAAGCAGAAGAGAAGACTACTGATTGCTATAGGAACGAATACATACGGGTATGCTATTTTTTGTTACTTTTACACCTCTAGTAATCATAGAGAAAGACTACAATATTATATTATACTGCAAAGGATCTGAGTCCGTACAGCCAAGTCCAACGTTATTTCATAATTAAAAGGTTAATGCTTCAACAAGATGGTGACTCTTTTGTTGCAACTTATCTTGTTTTTCTTTTGAAATCGCAGAAACAGTTGCCTGTGTTAACACAATACAATTTATATATGTAAGAGTAACGGGGCACTCTCAAGAAATAAGCCATCTGGTTGACTCACGCTTTTATTAGTAAAATGATAACAAACTCCGAATGATCAGTCTCGCTCGCGAGTCTTTCATGATATATCCTATCCAGCGTTACGTAGCGCCTATTTATAGTATAGTAGAGCGCTGCCATCAAATAATGTGCCGCGTAAGTACTTTTAATAATTCGTTGATGTACTCGTAGTACACTAACATTCGTTGAAGTCCTTTCATCGTATTTTCTGTTCATATAATATTTGCTCCGATACTGCCACTCTGATGACCTTCACATCATATTTATAACCTCATGGTCTCAGCGCCAATTGTTGCTTATAACCAACACATAGACAACACATTAACCACATAGCCTCAGCGTTAATATTGGTTACAACAACACATTAACATAATACACAAACATAAATAAATAAATAATCACATAGGACAGCATTCAGGCAGATGGCCAATCTGATGGTAAATGGTTACTGTCGCCTATAAACAGTCGCAACATCAGGGGTATTACAGCCATGTTGCTGAACATATCGAAAAGAGCTAGTTCTCGTTCACCATGCCGGAACACAAAGACTCATACTGAACCTTTATATTGCGGCGGTCTAAACCCGAGGGCAATTCATCAACGTGATTTTCATTCAACATTCTGCTCATTCTAAACTTCATCTCAACTTCAATCCCTTCTTGCAACAACAGATCAACTTAATCATATGTTACTTTCATTCGACATTCTGCACATTTTCAACTTCTATCCCTTCTTTCCTTGCAACAACAGATCAACATAATCACATGTCACTTATTCAACATTCCATTACAAAATGTAACAGATTATTCATCAATTGCTCATACTGTGTCATTATCACCATCACAACACATTTCATCACAACAAAGGTGATAGTTAGCCAGGCGGGTTATGGAACAACAGACCAACATAATCACATGTCACTTATCCAACATTCTATTACAAAATGTAACAGATTATTCAACATTTACTCATACTGTCTCATTATCACCATCACAACACATTTCATCACAATAAAGGTGATAGTTAGCCGGCGGGTTAGCCAGGTGGGCATTAGAAAAAGCCCTGCTACCATGCTATTGGTTTCCTCACGATGTTTTCCTTCGATCAGCGAACTGACATCCCTAGACGCAGTGTCCATACACACTACCACTGAGCTATCATCGGTTCAAATCGTCCGTTATCCGCACTATAGCTACAAGTATGCACTTAAGCGCCATAAAGGTTCATCCAAAACCGCTATAACTCCACGTAGCCTCAGATAATAAATACATGTAGCAAAATAAAATTTGGAATATACGAACGACACAATCCAGACTTCCATCACTCATCATATACTGCTTATGACAGCGGCACCAAACTTACTCGTCACTCCCACGCCTGCATACCATAAACACTAGCGTCTGCATACTACCACTATGCGACACGTAAGTACACTTTCTTTCATAAAGACAAAGCTGTCCAAAACAGAAATCCATACTTCTGCATGTCCTCTCAGTTGTTCAAACACATTTTGACCACAACCACTAAAAAGTACCCATTCACTCCATCTATCGTCATCCCGCTAACTACACAACTCCTTGCGTGTGGTTAACCTCGTCTGCTCTTATTTGTAATATAAAGGTGAACCAGTCCTTTTTTACCCTTCCGGTTCCTGGTTCGGTACAGCTTACTCGGAACCTCGGGACGCTAACCATCTTTAAATTTGTTAAATTTGTGGAACTCGAAATGCCGGACGGTCGCTTGGTACATGAAGCTTGCCTATGACGAAACTGACCACACAAAAACACTTGGATCACCTAAGTCGGTCGTCTTCTCTTCCATAATGCTCTTGGACGGGTTCTGGGCTTTCACCGAAGGCACATCAGCTCACACTCAACCACATTGACTCAAGCCAAAACTCATAGTAAACTACATTCACTCAAGCCAAAGAGGAAGCACGATGTTAGCTATTTCCAACCGTAACTACCCAACATGGCACAGGCATGACGTTAGTATACCATATGGCACACCTGCAACAAACGTCGCAGGCTGCCGTCGACATTCATCGTATAAATATCGTCGTATAAATAGAAAACCTGCCTAACTACTATTAGTAATCGTCGAACTCAGCCAACAATTTCAAGAGCTGATGCATTCCATTTTATTTGAGCTCGGCCACATCTGACAAAAATATTACAACTTTGTTGTAACATTCCTCAATATTACTTTTATTATCGGGAATGATGAAAGATCACAGAAACTCAAATAATAAATTATTTCGCATCGAATGGTTATAGTCCCAGGATGACACGATCAGTAGCCTTGACGAGATTGCGCGTAATAACACCGATATAAACCAAAGCAATTTTATCTTGATAGTCAGTTAACGCTTTATATATTGCACGCGTGTAAACTCATGCGGCGTTGGGCGTTGCAAAGACCAAAAGACATACATACGCAAAAATTCGAATTGACCAACATGAGTTATAAGTGCTGTCTATTCAATCGAATCCTTCGATCGAAACCTGTCACCATATTCAAGTATGTAAGAAACACGCATTTTACAGTTTTATCATATTGAACAAAAATAAGAGGTAATGGACAGTTTCTCTGACACAAAGTGGGTCTGAACCATTTAAATGAGACCATGGAGATCAACTATCCCAGATTATGTTATCTTCATAGAGGTTATAAATCCAATCTCATCGGGAATAGTTAGTTCACCAGTTAACTTTAGAAATGCAATTACCAGAAGTAAAATTATCTTTCGGCTTTTCAACTAAGTTACACACTCTAATAAGAAAATGGCGTCAAAGTTACACTAAGCCCGTGATGCCCCGTGCAGAAGCAACAAAACACCTGCCTATGCAAGCGAACAGAGTACAGTTTAACGGTAACTGAATATACTGTAAACCATTTTGCCAAGATTTATCTGATGTTTCATTAGACGTCAACTTTAATGTTCTAATAGCTCTCTCAATTTGTCCGTCAGTACGACTAGAACTCCTTCACCGATCCCGTCGATAAAATAACGAGATTAAACGCGCTTCTCCCTACCGTCTCCACCAATCGTACGTGTCCGCGTAACCGCCGTCCTCGCCGCCGATGCCGAGCGGTTCATTTCGCTCCCGCACACCCGCCACGGCCTCCCTCCGCAGACGCTTGAGCCTAGGTTCGATCCTCCAGATAGGAGCCCTCGAGTGACTCTGCTCGCGCGATACAGTGACACTCTACATCACTGAAAGCACATCATCACACCGTATAGCATCCTTGCATACCTACACGTTAAGTACACGGTTCTGTAAGGGACTACTCCCGCGGCCCTCACGCGGCTTGCCCGATAAGGTCATGTTAGGATCACGAAATTAGCAACTTAGGACCTGTTCATTAGTTAGACTTGCAAATCCTTGTTTGTTTTTCTGGCAGCAGCCCAAGCCGGTTGATTAGATAGACTTGCGAATCTTTGTTTTTCCGGCAGCAGCCCAAGCCGAGGTTCGGCCATTCTGGTACCCTGCGCTAGCTGCCTCGGAGCTGAGTGCCCTCAGCACTCCCCCAAAAAGTTCGGTGAAGCTGTCAAAGCCCATAGGGCTAACAGCATATGTCAGTTCGAAAAAAAAAAACGACTAGAACTCATAGGAATTAAATGAAAAACAACACATTGAGACTCCCAAAAGTCCCTGCATTCTTTATTTTCAAAGCAACGTCTTTGACAGGCTATTAAACGACTAGGAAAACCAAAAAAGGGGAATACTAGATTCGAGTGCCTTAATCGTTCGGTGTATCAATCCGCGACGTATGGTACATCAAAATGAACTTTGTAAAGGTATCTATGACGATAACGTTTTTATCGTATCATTTTTCCCACTCAGGATGCATAACTGCCTCGGTAAGTATTATTCAAATTTGCCTTCACGGACAACGTTAAACAACAACATTTAGATTTATCAACCGAATAATTAATTCATCAAATGTAGCACGCGTTTTTGCCAAACAGTCATAACTAAATTTCGAAGGTACTTCACAAAAATTAATTTATTTAAATTTTTAAACAAGTATCTCATCGTAATTATATACTCTAGTTTTAGAATATCGCGACCTACCGTATGCCTAAAAAAAATACTAGCTACACCAAGTTTCTAGAGAGAAAATTCGGTACCGGAATCAAAGTAAAATGAATATGACTCACCGGGGTGTTGGTACAAATTGACGTTATTTTATAGTTTCAATAAGCTGCACCACATACCGCTGTTGAAGTTCGAACATCATCTGTCATTTACTTTATGCCAGGGATTGTCGGTAGGCTACGATTGTAGCAGGACCGATCTCACTTCTGATGTAAGAGTAACGGGGGTACTGTCAAGAAATAAGCCATCTGGTTGACTCACGCTTTTATTCGTAAAATGATAACAAACTCCGAATGATCAGTCTCGCTCGCGAATCTTTCACGATATATCCTAGCCAGATTTTTTTATTTTGATTGGACCTACACTGTCAGCCTGATGGGCCTTTACAGCTTCACCGAACTAGAGGGGCGAGCGCGAAGGGCGCTCGAGCCCGAGGGGAAACTCGCGCAAGGGTGTCACTAGTAAAATCGAACGCGGTACTAGCTATTAATCAAAATAGAAAAAGCTAAAGTTCTAACTGATCCCCTTATGGATCTGGAAACTAAATTTGGTTTGTACTGTGCCGTGACAGGCGAGGCAAGATTGTACTGTGCGTCCTCCCTACCTAGTAGTTGGTAACGAGTGTGCCTAACAGAAAGGAACAGAGAAGAAGGCATATGAACTCGACGTATTATCTATAACAAATACAAAACAAAACAAAAGGCCGACCCACATTCAGGTTCACGGGTGATCCCTTACAGAACCGTGTACGTACTGTCTCTTAGCCAGCGTTACGTAGCGCCTTTTTATAGTATAGTAGAGCGCTGCCGTCACGTAATGCGCCGCGTAACTACTTTTAATAATTTGTTGATGTAGTCTAATTATAATCCGTTGATGTACTTTCATCGCATTTACTGTTTATATTATATTTGCGCCGATATCTATACAATGTTGTCGACTAACTAGGTAAAAGAATAATAATTATTTCGGCCATTACATATACGAATTTCCATTTCAAAGCAAATATTTACCGATTATTGCAATCCCATTACTTTTGTAAAATAAGTAATTGAGGAGCCTTATAAGAAGCTCTTTGAGTTATAAAATACGTGCTCATCACGAAAATTCATGGAAATTTTTGTAGATAGAAGTGTTACTTTTTAAACAATCTTTACTTCTTTCCTAACTTAGCAACTCATGGGTAAAATGTATTATGTAATTATTTTAATATGGTAACGATTAAAAATAAAGATGCTATGTTCATAGAACATTTAGAGAGTTTTCATGTTCTCAAAATTAACATCTATTATATGTTAAAAGCCACGTATATGAATAATACCAATACCAAGTAAAGAAATTTATAATCCAAAAAAAATATATAACAGTACATGACGTTGCAAAATACTACCAAAAACTGAAACAGTCCCTAGTAACTTTTCGCTATAGGCTCTGGCAATACTGATCCATAGTCCCACAGATTACAAAATCTCAAAATGTTTTAATTGTACAGTTTGTAGTCGTAGTCTGTTAAAATTTAAAAATTGTTTTATAACATTTTGGAAACAGTGTCGTATATTTTTTCTCTTCACAATTTTAGAATGTCTCAAGATATGATAGTAAGTAATACTTAATCATAATTATTTTACTTAAGTATTCATTTATTTACATTTAAAGAGCTATATATGATTGAATATTTGTAAACAAAATTTTATAACCTTTAATTGGACACTAAAATATTTCTTTCAGACGCAATTCTACGCAAGTCTTAATTTACCTTTACAAGAAAAGCTAATAGAAATAGCACGAATAATAGAACAATGTAGTTCTAATAAAGATTTGCAGAATATATTTCCCGAGTTGATAAATAATATATTTTCCTCATTATACAGTAATGGTTGGGGGTTAAGAACTGTAACGTCTGATACCAACACATATGAATTCGAATCTCTCATGAGTTTTTTAGAACCTCAGGGGCCAATATTCCGGTTGTGTTATAAACTTTTGTCTGATCCGCACTTAAAATACAATTTACTACTGAGGGATTTACCGGTAAGTATATATAACAAAAAGAAACCAAAAAAAAAACTGTTTTATGATAATAATAACGATTTCAGTTATGGATAATCAAAGAGCATCAGGAATTATAGAGCTACAAATACAAAACTAGGAAACTCATTGTAACAAGTGTTTTTGTAATTGACGATAACTCAGTGGTAGTACGTACGGACGCCGCATCAAAAGACGTGAGTTCGGATCCCTGCACTAAGCTTGAGCTTTCGGTAAAGGAAAACATCATGATGAAACCATAGCATGATGGTAAGGCTTTATCTATTGCCCACCTGGCTAGCTACCAGTGGGGAAGGATGGAAGTTTTTAAAAGGGAAGATGGAACAAAAAGAGGTGTATCCCAGCAGAATATCAGCTCTTCACCACCATCACTGATGTTTTTATGGTGATTAAAGATCCACAAACCGAATAAACAAAACATTTCATTCAGCTTACAATTGTCATTCAAAGAAGTTATTATTACCATAAGGACATATATGGAAAGTTTTAACAAATCTGTCCTGCCACTATATTGATTGTCATATATTGAAAAGTATGACTTAATTGGATTATGTACTTTATATTTTCAAAAATACATCTGTGAAATTATAACATTCTGTGTGAATTAATGTCATTTCTTATTCTGTCTTGCCAAATTGAAACAATATTACCATAAACTTACACTTATTAGTGATTAATCACTAACCCCAGTTTATTATATCACAATAAAACAATCACAAAACTTCAAAATCAAACATGCATGTATGCTTATCTAAACAAATGTATCACACCACTTTTTAAAATACAATCTAAAAAAATTAAAGAAAGTAAGTACCTGTTAAAGTACTATAAATAGAATTTTTAATTTAGAGGTATGATATGATCATCCTTTCTCACTTCCTCTATTAAAATACACATATCTCTATCATAACCCGATGATTTGCTGGTTTGCAAGTTGTAAAGGTCAAATTTATCTAACCTCTTTGAGAAACTATTATCTTGCAAATTCATATTCGCTACTGGGCCATATTAAATTGGTGATATCTTACTAATTGGCCATAACGCTAATCCTTAATTATATTATAAAAAAGTACATCTTAAGGAGGTAAATGTTGTATATAAGTACTATCAATTCGAAAGTTGTAAATTAATATTTATCGGTGACCAGTTTGTGTTACTATTACAGATTTATTTCGTGTAGGTCACCAATTTCATTATATTTACATAATTTACTATTCCAGAGTGAAATGATAAATCCTTACTAATATTATGAATGCAAAAGTTTGTAAGTATGAATGTTTATTACTCTTTCACACAATAACCACTGAATGGATTTTAATTATGCTTTACAATAATATAGCTTATGCATGAGAATAACACAAAGGCGTTAATTTATAAAGATATTGTGTGAGTTGTGCAAAATATAATGATAAGTGTTAAGTAATTAGGAAAAAATTCTGTCATCTCTGAGCTATTCTGGCATACACTACAAAAACCGTGAGAGTTACTTGTATATAATGTATAATAGAAATGTTTATTTTAAATAGTCCTAAAAAAACCCAGGATAGCATATATCTATCTTTTATGTGTAAGCCATTATTGCAAAACAGTGAGCGACCCCCACATAAATGATTAGGAGCACAAATGTTCTTAAACCAGTTTCCTTTGATATAATTTATGTTAAATAGCAGGTACTGGAGTCAATATTTTTTAAAAGTATTACAGGATAAATAGGATAATATTAAAGCTTGTAAAATAGGATAGTATAAAAAAATCATATTTAAAATTCTGAATGTCTTCTTTGTTTTTTCCAGCTGCATCTTCAAATAACGTTAGAACGAGGGAGATATCCACAATTCTATGCAGATTTGCTATCAACAGACTCACAAACAATGAATGTGGTGACATTAGCACTCAGTATCCTTTGAATGTAACAATTAGAAATAACAAGAGTAAAATATCCAAATTTATGATTGAATTAATTAAATCAAAAACATCTAATTAAGAGACACCTTTTTTGTATAGTTAAGGCTTAGCGTTATATGCATAATCTCACCTGATCTTAAGTGACAATTTGGCCAAAGTTGGTAGACACGCTAAACCAATGGTAGGTAAACCTAAATTGTGTTATATCAATGTAATTTGTTTTGTTGTATTTCTTAACAATTGTACCAGATCCATTTGATTACTATATATTCCACTTTGCACTGGAATTGATTAGTAATAACCAATTCCAAAATTCTTGGGAAAACCGGAACAGTGTTTATTTCTCTTTAGCATGTGATTACTTGGTGCATTTTTTACCGTCGGATCCAAATGTTCATATTTTACCTATAATAACTAATTATACAGGTAAAATGCCTATGGCTGCCCCATTACAAACTGCTAATAGGCAAGTACTATTTTATTCTACTTTTATGTGTTTTTCACACTACAACACACAACCTATGTGATTACTAGAATGCATTTACATTAGATGTCTATTAAATCAATTAAAATTCATAAAAATTATCCACTTTCATATAATGTGATTTTATGTAGTCATAATGGTAATACTGAGTAATGGATAAACACAGTAAGTTTAATAAGTTGTAATATAACAAAAAAATTCAAGGTAGTCATGAGGATCACAAATAGAAAAGAAAACTTAAAACAATAAACAAACAGTTGTTATTTGTGGATATCCAAGTTAATTGTTTGATCTTAAATTAAAGCTTGTAAATCAAAACTGTTTACAGTGAAATAAGTTATACTAATAGGAACAGATAACATCATGAAATGTAATTTAATAGTGGAATGAGTAAGGAACACTCAATGTGACAAATGCATGCATTAGGAAATACATTGAATATTAATAATTGTAATTTATATTACTCATGAATTGGTGATACTTAAATAGCTTTTTGGTAAAATTACAGTTTCGAAGTAATAAAAATTAATAAACATTTGTGATAAACCTGGCTTATGATGTCAGCAATCTCATGATAGATATTGTTTAACACTTCTTTATTTACATTTACTTTCAGGCCTTTATACTCACCTTCGTTACTACTGAGACCTGGTTTAACTGGTTCTGGTATCAGCAATCAACATACTTCACAGGCACAGTCACGAAATGAAATTTGGAGGTCAGAAACAGTACTTCAAGTATTTGTTGATATTTGGATGGGTGTTGAGCAATTTAATATTAGAAATATGGACCTAAGTGTAAGTTTGATTTGAAACTTATTAGTTATACATTTTAGTTTTATTACTTTTTCATCACTTATCTTATTACAATATGCAAAAATTTTCTCTCAGTCTATTTAAGTTCTTACTACATATTGGATTCCGCCTAATTCTTATACATACCTAAAGTAGGGATGGTAGATATTCATCGATATAATGTTTCACAATATTAATTTTAGAACACAATTAGTATATTTATATTTGTTTAGTATAAATGACATGAAAGAACTAACTACGTTAAGGTTTATTTAAAAAAAAAGGCGGACATAATTTAGTTTATTCCTAAGCCTAATTTACATTTGAAAATAATTCGTTACCAAATACATCGTTCAACCCTCTATTGTTTACCATTGCGTATTGTAACGTTTGTTAATTGTAATTGTGAAATTGTATTGTTGTTTTTTAGCGATATCAAAGAAGCAAATCCATAAACTTTTCAAGTCCTGAACGAGTGCGAATTGTACGCGTGCTCGTAAAACATTTACACTCCTTCTCTGCAAAACACGTTTCTGATCCTGCTGTACGCTCATCATCATTACGGAGATACGCGCAGCAGATAATGTGCACGGGAGCTTATCACTATATAAAACATTTGGTTATGACCTGGCCTCTGGATGCATCGTTCAGGCTCGTAATGGAATTGTGGTTAAGTCTTATTCAACCATGGAGGTATATTGATAATACGACAACTCAGGACAGGTATAAAACTCACTAATTTTAAATTATATATTAATATTATAAAGGGGAAACGTTTGTTTGTTTGTACGCGCAAATCTTCGGAACTACCAAAAAAAAAGCTGTAGTGATTTCATAGATAAACATTGCAGTCCGTCTTTTAATTTTTTTCTATTTAATTTTGTTTTACAAAGGACAGTATAAAGAAAACGTCTAGAACTGCCACTTCATAAATGTAAGATGAATTTATACCTGCACCAATGAAGCAATTTCCGAATGTTGTTAATCAAGTGAGTTGAAACATTGACCTCGTAGACACGATTTCCATTTCAGATTGTAGTGAGAAAATTTCACGGAAAGAACAACTAATATTTTGATGTTATAGTCCTAATTAACAGGTAGAATTGAAATTGAATCAACGCGAATTATTCAGATATTCTCTAAGAGCTAGAAAATAGTATATTGGCTGAAAATTTACATAGGATTTTGTAGGGTAAAATTTAGTCTATATAGAGGCAACAAATATACTAAGTTAAGAAAAAAAATTCATAAATGTTATGTTTTAGATACGCATGTAATAACAATCATGAAGAAGGCAATACAAACACTTTAGACAGTAGTTTCATTCAGTTTATCGCCGAGAATTTTCCATCATACACATGTATATTACAATTGGTGTTGCCAAGATTTATGCGACTCGACCTAACTGCTTACAAAAATGCCATTATGCTATTTCGATTGGGAAAGGTAAGTTTTGATTGTAGATATAAATTAAACATTTTATTTTATTTGAAACTATTTGTTTATTTTTGTTTGTAGTCCTAGTAGTTCACAGAAGTATAACAAAATGCAATAAAAAAAACAAATTGAATGCGGTAAGAGTATACCATTCTGTTTAGACAATTTACGTTGACGTCCAAAGAGCGGGAAAGGTGTATCTATAGAGTGAAGAAGTAAGAACAAATATGACACGACATGTATAGAAAAGTGTCCTTAAAAAAATGCACTCAGATAACCTTGCTATATAATGAGTTCTACATTGCAAAGATAGCGCCAAAACTTTAGTTTATGTAATAAGTTTGTTTATTTAAAACTAGCTGACTCGGTGAACTTCGTAGAACCTAAAATCGATGTTGTTTATTCTCGCCAAGATTAAAAAGGGTTTGACCAATTTGTATATTTTTTTTAATTTTTATTAGCTATCATTCCTAATCAACCTTCCAACTTCAATTCGTTAAGATCAATAGAAATGGCTATATGTAATATAGTTTCCGTTTTTTATTTATTTTAGTTATTGAATGAAACTAGTTTATAACTCCAATGAATTAAATGTCCTTTAATTATATATAGCATGGCCAACAACTTGGGCCGTATCTCGACTTAAAATTAGGTGAGATTATGCCTATAACGCTGAACCTATAACTATAAAAAAGGCTATACATGAAATTGAAGTATAAGTGGATTCGAACCAACGTCCCTTGACACGGCGATCGTACATACTATCAACTGAGCTATCGTCGCTACATTACTTTTCATATTACGAGATTTAATAAAAACGTTGTCCTTTTTTTTATTTTTTTGTACAAACCTTGTCCTGATAATAACGAACACAATAAAACTGGCCCAGTAAAATTAGCGGTTTCACCTCGGAATAAGAGATAGTCGGCTATAAACTTGAATAAACCTTTATTTTGACAACCAAAAACTTTTCTCTATACCTACTTATTGCAGGGTGTCCGCGTCTACAGATATTCCAAGGTAAAAGGTCAAAAAAATGATTTTTTACACGTTTATTTAAATATCTCGTTTCCTATGGGTTTTATGCTATTTGTATTCATGGTAAATATTGTAGAGGGTTAAAATCTCTACAACTTTTTTTGTTAACATTTTTTTTATATCTTGAACCATTTTCGAAGTAGAGGGCAAAGCGCGCACAGTGTTTAACTATTTACAGTACCATTCGAGGTCAACCTGTAGTCCCGATTAAAAACACGTCGTATTAGATTTATAAAATATTGATAAATATATAATTCTAAATAATTTGCATTTTTATTAACTATTACGATATAATTAATATATATTTTTCAATGAATTAGTAACTATTCATTTAATAACACTTACCTACTCGTGTAGTTATAATGTGGCGAACCCCACAGAATTCTTCCAGCCCCTCAACTCGAGAAGGAGTTCATTAATAGATTTCTCCACGTTATGTGTTGAAATTTAACTCAAATATTGCACAGACTTTGTTGATTCTTTTTATATCGGCGTATATATAAAGGCGATAAAAAGTATGTCTGCCTATATGTCGTTTCGAATCTGTATATAATCGTTTTGTTGAAAACTAAGGTAAAGAGATTTAATGTATAGAGAATGTTTTACTTTTCGAGTTTAACTACATATGTGTTTTTTGACAAGACTTTGGGCATACTTATTGGTCCAGATATTAACTAATGAAATATTTAAACAGGTTTACTCCCAACAACATCTAGTTCCAATATTATGCAATTTGGAACAAGCGATTATTGATAGCGGTTCCGTATTACCCCACAATGCAGATGCAAGCTTTAATAATTCCACACTTGAACAAAGGTATGTGATATAATTATTGTATGCGTAATGCGTAAGTTTATTTATAATGAAATAATCATACTGTGCAGGTTGATAGTTATATGCGGAATTCTTGAAGGTAGTATTTATTTATTTGACCTAAAATATAGTTTTAAAGTACTAATTAAGAAATATAGAAAAGACAATATGGTGAACACATTTTTCCTTAGAATGATGACATACGTCAGTATGGAATTCCATTGGAATGAAGGTTTTTAACTAGTATTCATTGTTTCGTTTTACTATAATTGTATATGTCTTGTGTAAGTAAATATTTTGAAATAAGTTATACTGCATTAGATTTTTGACTAATGTACAATTCTGACAGAAAATCAATATAAAAGAATGATGTCATGCTTATATATTCACCATGATCATTGAAGAATATTTAAAGGGGATAATCATATTCAAATTTTTCCATTTTGCAGTTACACATACAACGGTGTGGCTTTACACAAATGGGTCGCTGTAGCTAAACAGACTATAACGGAATTAAATTTGTCTTCTAATTTTGAATATGAACCTATTTGGAGTGGTAATATGAGATCATCATCTCTAGAATTTATAAAAAAAATTATTCATGCCAAAGCCGTTGCTGAAAAGCAGGCCGAAGATTACTATAGAAAATTATACACACAAAACAAGGGTAATAATAACCAGATATTTTAATACTTCTTATATAAATTCATGAATACCCTGTTCTCGTGTTGCAATATTACATAAATCATTGCAACTAACACCTTACCTGTTATGTTAGCAAATATAGTTTTTCAAGTTATACTTCTTTTGACGCGTTAGGGAAAAATGGTGAGAGTAAATTTTTACGATGCGCGCGCACACCGTCACGAAAAACCGACACCCTGAAGATAGCTATAGTCAACATTTTCGTTTTTCAAAAAAAGTTACGTATTTTTGCGTGAGCACTGAACAACTGTATTCACGATATTTTTTTATTCAAGGGTTTCTGAACCTATCACACTTTTTTGTATCTGTCCGATTAAAATATATACAAACATACATAAATATATATTTTCTCAAATAATATTATAATATATTATAAATTAATATTATAATAATTTACTGTGATTATAAGTGGTAATAATTGTTTTCACATATTACTTTGAGTAATTATTATAAGTGATAAAAATAGTTCTTACATATTACTTTGAGTACGTCTGTAGAATTTGGGGTTAGTTGACGGTATGTATTATTTATTTACATTATAAACTAAAATAAAAATGTGTAACAAGTTTATAAATAATTAATAATAGATACAAATATAGATAATTATTAAAGACCGAAAAAAATAAATTATTCCAAATATTAAATTTAAATTAATGTTTCTTTCTTAAAGTAATTACTTCTAACGCGCGTACATAAGTACACACACAATTTTTTTACTTAACTAGGCGCGTATGGAAGAGGTTGATCATAGGGGTCATGAACCCCCACGTTTCTTAAATAATATATTATTCCAATTACTTTTGTTTTTCATTTTTTATATTGCGTATGATGTTGAAACTTTGAGAAACTTTAACTGTTTATAACCATTGCCATCTCAATTTGATATGAGAAAGATATATTTAAAGTAATCTTTGAATTATTAAGTTAATTTGCTCATATTACTAGGCTGCAATGTTTTTTATCAAATGCTGATATAGGTCATATAGATTTATTTTCCATATCTCCATGTTTTGTTCTACTTGTTACTCTACTAGTGTGGATTTATATGCGTGACATCATATAAAAGGCATTTTAAATATTTAGTCTTAATATATTTTACAGGATTTTGGGGATCTATAAAACAGTGGTTCATGATGGGTAATCAATATGAAGATGAAATACTATTACAAGAATATAAGAAAGTCCCTTCTTACTTAAATGCGTCCATTACATTTTTTTCAAACATATTTGGTGTAAGGATTTTTATATATAAGAAAATTTTAATTTATTAATGAATTGTTTGTGTATTGTTTATTTTTGTTATAATTTCTTTACAGTTAAGTGACGACATACTTATTCCCCAAGAGCCGATCACGGAAGATTCTACATTGGAACAATCCTCTATCGCGAATTCAACCAATTTTCCTCTGTCTATCACTAATAAGGTAATAAAGACAAAAAATCCTACACATTTTGATATTATAAAATTATATTTTTTTCTATATTTGTGTAAATACTATTGTTTTTTGATTATATGGACCTTATAGACATCACTTAAAAGAAAAATTACATAAGAATTATAGCAAGTAGGTAGCAGAAAAATAGCAAAACTTCAAAATTTATATTTTATACTGAAAATAAAATTAAGAACTGACTGACTATAAAAAAGTAATAATCCAAGCACATTTCTATAAAAAGAAGGAAAAATAGCAGGGAGACTCGGACATCAATAGAGGCCTATAATATGTTTTAAGAATTTATATAGACGTAATTGTCATGGGCCTTAAATGAGCCAATCAGTGTCAATTCTGACACGGAATAAAATTTTCTTCAAACATTTCTCTGTATATGATGCACTCATTCACTTTGTATCGTTTTTTTTTTTAGGAAAAAGTTTGAATATTTCATATTATTAGATCTATGAGAGATTTTGATTTTTGCTAAATCAAACGGTAATTTCAAAAGTATATATGGTCTGCAGTAACTAGCCGCGGATCTACGATTTTTTCAAACCTTGAGCAAAAACTTGATAGTGGCGCCCCCTCTCCATTGTGTCAATCAAATGGAGGTCAATTGAAAAAAAAAACTCTGAAATGTATAATGGGTGGTAATATGGTTAATTTCTATACCTACACCTGGTAACTAATAACATTATAAAGTTAAAATTTCTTCAGGCACTTTTACTGTGTTATGAATGAGGCCGAGCCGTGACGCTAAGCTGTAAACGCTTAGTGCTTAGTGTTACTTATAAGATTGATTTGGTACACTTTTGATCACAAAAATTACAAGTTCACAAAAATCATGATTATCTTTACCCTGGTTTGCCCCCCTCCTCCCGCCCCCCCAGATCAGTGGCTGGCTGTAAGCATATAAATTCTAATAAAATATTTTTAATTATATAGCTTCGTAACAAAAGCAATGCGATCCATTACATGGGTGATTCAGATCTTATGCCGATTACTTCTTATGAAAGTACAATATTAGTCAGGATTCTGCATCAAATCGCATCAAGAACAAATGAGCTGGTAAGTGTCTTGACAACTTATTAAAAAAAAATAATAATAATGTGTTACCAAATGTGAGATACATATAGCGTAGAGAAAATGCCTAATTGCAATATTAGATTTTAGATTTAATTATGTATATATTAATATTATAAATATTTTTGGTATCCATTTTAACATTATAAAGCGAAAGAGTTTGTTCGTTTTAACGCACTAATCAGCGGTTATTGAAGAAGGTTTTAGGCTATTTAACATCGCGCTACGACTAATAGGAGCAAAACTGTATTGAAAAAAATTATAGAAACAGGCAAAGTTATTAATTATTTTTAGTTCCACGCGAACGAAGTCGCGGACACAGCAATAATATACAATTAATTGTAAGCACATGTTGCTTAATAAATCTCGGTGAAGCTATCAAAGCACTTCAGGTCAATAGCATTTGTTCAATCGAAAAAAAAAAAACAGTTTGCTTATTATATTGGCGTGAATTATTTACTATAAGTTAAACAATAATTTAAATTTAAATCATTTTATGTTAAATAATCCCACGTTTTTGTATAATTTACTCATTCTGGAGACGGGAATGAATACCGAAAATAGTTTTTCTTAAAGGGCAGTTGAGAAAGTAAATTGAATAGGAATCTTAAACCTGATCATGTACAGCAAACAGTTCAGGATTATGTAGTTATTATGATTTTAAATCGCAATATTACATCGAAACTGTATAGCTAATTATTTTGAAATACCTAATTTGAATGTGGCTATCCGTACCAACTTTGATATGTAAATGTAACTATTATAGTTTTAATTTGTACAACTTTACTATAGAATACATGAAGTATTAAAATTATTATAATCGAGTCTACTGATACCAAAAATATTTTTTTTATATATAGTTAAGGCTTAGCGTAATGGCCATAATCTCACCTAATCTTAAGTGACGATACGGCCCAAATCGGTAGACACGTTAAACCTGTGCAGCAACTGGCTCTCAAGTGCAACTGCCAGAACACACCTATTGGTATATGGCGGCAGATTTTCAACTTAAGGGTGGTAGCTAGCCAGGCGAGCATCAGAAAAAGCCCTACCACCATGCTATGGTTTCCTCACGATGTTTTCCTTCACCGAAAGCTCAAGCTCATTGTAGGTGGTTGGATTCGAATTCACGTCCCTTGACGCGAAGTCGTACACACTACCACTGCGCTAACATCGCTTTCAAAAAATTCCCTAGCAGAATATTGATCTTGCAGTACGGCGAACAATTTTCAAATCTTTGGAATCGACGAGACTTTTGTGGATACCTCACTCGGGAATTATTACACGAGCCCTGCACGATACAAAAATACGTGACAGACGCTACGAATCACCAAACTATTGTGTACGAAGAGTTACCGGCGAGGCTTTCACTACGTCGACTTGGTTCACACGCATTCGTTTTTTGGATTACAGTAGGCTATTTTCTGTTTAAACTGTTTTCGTTTAGTGGTATATTTTATTTATTTATCGTGTTCAGTTTTTGGTTGATGTATGTAACAACAAAAGCTGGCTTAAAAATGATGAAAATCATTTAAATCAATAATGTTATGTAATACTTTGTTTATAATTAATATTTATAATATATAATAAATATTTTCTTAACATTACCGTCTTAATTCATTTATGTCTTAATATGGAATTAATTATAGAGGTGCGAATAATCGAAGTATTTTTTGATTAATCGAGGTGAATTGTGCAAGAGTTTGCAATAATTTAAATATGTAATTGATTCGTTGGAGTTAATCGTGTATTCGCACTGAGCCTGGTATGATACTTATTATCTTTAATTATATATTATGTAGTAGGCAGCAGAGTAAGGGTATAGGGAAAGGCGCTCAGCAGAGCAGCCAAGGCCAATATGGCGGCGCCCATGGTTCACGTCAGCTTACCATGTATCATTGATTTCCATTATTATTCCCATTTTCCAATTATTAAGTTAAGATTAAAAACGCAATTTTAATACCCTAAATCGAATAATTTCCCGCAAATTTTCTGATAAATGCCTAGGATCCGGAAAAAAGTGTCACTTGCATCGTGGTTGCATAAAACCACACAATTGCATTTTTTTACTTAATTCATAAACTAAATCACCGATTTGAAATATTACATTAAATATTTTAAGGGGAATATAGATTAAAATTACTGTTTTTTGCGAAATAATTTTTATTTTGCAAGAAGAAAAATTAGCAATATTTCTTAAGGGTAAGTTTAGGTACAATATTCATGGAGGCGAGTTCCTGAAACAGCAGTTTACAAGCGTAAGGCATCTCGACGCAGGAGACGGCGGCGGAGGAGAGGCACGCGTGGCACCAGGCGCGGCTCGCGAGCCGACCGCACGCGCCGCATATGTCTGCGCTGAACGCGTCCGACGCGAGCATTAGACGTTCCATTAGCAACATACTGAAAACAAAAACACTGCATTCACGTCCGGATTTATATGAACAGAGGCCCTAGGCTCTTGCACTTATGAGACCCTTTCACTTCTCGCATTGATTTTAATCAATACATTTTTATGCTTGTTTACTAGTCGTAAGCGTAGAATAGCGATTTTCAAACTTTTTTGGTGACGGAATTGAAAAGCAAAATATTAGTTGGAGCCTTAAAAAAGTTTATGAACATTCTTTATTAATAACTAGATGACACGGTTAACATAGTATGACATTACAAATCTTTGAATTTTTCGGCTTTTTTGTACTATAATATGGTATTATACATATAAACCTTCCTTATGAATCACTCTATCTATTGCTGAAAACTGCATTAAAATTCGTTGAATAATTTAAAAAATCTAAGCGAACAGACAGCAGAAGCGACTTCATTTAATACTATGTAAAGATTGTGTTAAAATGCAACAGTTGCATAGTAATTAAATATCTAACGGGAGGTATGAAATTGTAACTTATTTTTCATCGATTGGTTGATATTAGGTTTGATAGAAGAGAGTTAAAGTATTTTTGATTTTTTTCTCATTATCGTCAGTAATTCTCGTGGAGTCCCCACAGGAGCTTCGCGGTGCTCTAAGGCTCCACGAAGCACTAAACGATTGTTATTAGTATGAAAGTATTAGTAAGTTTACCTGGCCCCATAGCCAATAAGGCAATCTCGTTCCATTTCACCCAGCCGTAGTCCACCGTCACGGGAACGTCCCTCGGTGGGCTGCCGCGTCAGTACCGCACGAGGTCCGCGCGCACGAGCGTGCATTTTGTCTTGGACCATATGTTTTAATTTCTGGTAGTAAACCTACCCAGCATAAAATCAAAGCATTACTTTAGAATATTTAATTTATGGCGTCTCAATATCCAGTGCTTTCGCTTGTGGCAAATTACAACTTTATAATAATATGTGCCCGCGAATTAATTCGCGTGAAACTAAAAATTATACAATATATTATACCGGTTTTTGTAACTTTTTTCAATAATGTTTTACTCTAATTAAAGGTAAGGTGATGTTCAAAGCATTAATGCCTTTTTCAATGATCGCTCTAACGAATATTAAAAAGATCTGAAATTCGACTGCCGGTTCCTAAGATTAGCGCGTTCAAACAAAGAAATACAGTTTACCACCTTATAATATTAGTACAGATGCCTATATATATATATATAGATTTATTTATACTTATTAACATACTTTAATTAAGCGCTTTTAATTAAACGAAGAAACCGAATACCAGTTTTATTCACAAATATGCAAAATAAACAACGAAATCTGATATTTGGTGTGTATTAACATTAACATTACAGTAGAGTAACAAGGCGATCAATATTTTAGGTTTACAAATGTAATCTGTAAGTTAAATGACCTCACAAATTACATTAATAGAAAAAATATTGTGGTGATATTTATTTAAAAAATCATTACAATGAAAAACTTACCGGTCCAGAATAAATGTAAGCTTCTAATGGTTCGCCAGTTAATCCAGAATAAAATATGTCCTTGCCATGATAATTGTATCCATGTTTTTCCAATTCTTTACATACATCTCTTACTTTTGAACCTCCAAATGCCGTACCTAAAATGGAAGGTTCCAAGTCCATTATTTTGCAAATAATATCAAAAAAACAAAATGTATCAAATGCAGTAACGATGGCCATACCGTAATGGAACTTTCCTTCCATCAAACCAGCTTTACCAGCTAACAGCTCGATAGTTTTGCCAACAGTCATTCTTGATGGAAAACCGTGGGGGTTCATAATCATATCCGGACATATCCCTCTATCATTAAACGGCATGTCTTCTTGTTGAACAATTAAACCGGTCACACCTTTCTGACCGTGTCTCGAACTGAACTTATCACCTATTTCAGGGACACGAGTTTGTCTTAGTAATATTTTTATCAAAAAAGCGTCTTCAGAATTAGAGGAAACCATGACTCTTTCTATATACGATTCTACGGGGCCTTTATAAGAGACAGGAACATCTTTGTATTCAATTTGTTGGGGTTGCCCTTGTACGACTGGATTAAGTGTAGCCAGAGGCATTTGTTTATTAATTAAAACTTGCCTGTTTTCCACCATTTCACCAGGAGCGGCTATCCCATCAGTGTCTAAAATGTCATGTGCTCTTATAATTTTTCCAGTGACTGCATCTCTTGAGGGTCCTAGAATTCTGTCTGACGTTTGATTACTGTATCTCTTCATAGTCGTTTTGGCACTTTTATAAACTAGGCAACGACCATATCCTCTGTCGATGGAAGCTCTATTCAAAATTAAGGCATCTTCTATATCGTATCCACTGTAACTCATAACAGCAACTGTTGCATTCTGCCCAGCAGGCAACTTATCGAAGTTGATTAATTCTATCGTTCTTGATTTAACCATAGGACATTGTGGGTAAACTAAATTGTACATGAGCGTGTCAATCCTATTCTTTTGATTATATCCGATAGTACCTAAAATAATTGTTATTTATAAATTAATAATTACGTTACAAAAATAATTTACTGGGCAATAGTGCACATGACCGTTACTCTTGAGACCAAAAGACGAATAATAGGATGTTTTGCGTTCACACCTAAGGCGGTGGTAGTGATCTGTGTCCGATTGGGTCACAGTTATGGTCATAAACGTGTCGTTGACTAGCTTTTGATTCGTCACGTTTCGAGACCAGTCAGTGTATAACTAACTGCCAAGAGGTTTACACAGGCCGGCAGGAAAGCAAAGACAGGCGACGGCTTACTGATCTCTAAATGGTCGACTTTGTGCATTCTATTGTGCTTACCGCAAATGCTTATCTTTTTCTCTGCTCTTTGCATGCTCTTATCGTTTATAATAAAAATAATACAAAATCTCTATGTGCAGTTCACACGCGATAGAAGTGACAAATTAAATAATGCGCTTCGTAGTATGCAGTTGCGCAGACACACAGACTAACACAAGCACAGCGCTCGGACCCTGTAAGAAACACTCTATAATACCTTCCATCTCATTCGCTCGCACGATAAATCTAATAAATGTACGTGGTTGTATCTTTCTACTACCGTTTTTTGCTTTTCAACGAGTTTCAAATTACAACGATCCTAAAGAAATTTTTACCTTAAGAAATAAACATATACGTACAATGCAAAACTACTAACCCATTGCTTGTTTTCCCATAGCACACTGATACGTGTTTCTCGGGCTCTGATTGTGATGAGGATACGGGACCAGGCCAGCACAAACACCCAGAATCGTAAAAGGCTCAATCTCCATATGAGTGGTAACATACGGATCTATTTCTAGCTCATTGGTAGCAATATGACTGTCATTCTCTTCATTGACATCCAAATATTCAATGAGGCCATCGTTCAAGAAATCCTGGAACTTCCTTATTCCCCTATTTAGTTCGTTTATATGGTGTTGTTGGACCAGTGGATATCCTTTTTCAACAATAATGTACGGCCGGCACAGTCTACCGCCATCGCTGCATATGTAAACCGTACGTTGGTTATGGTTGGGATAAATTGAGACAAATGCCGATATGAGGCCACGTCTTCTAAACATTCGGAAAACTTTTATCAGACGTTTATATTGCTTAGACACCCCAAGTATGTTACCTAAAATAAACATCATCAAAATAGTTAGAGTTATGAGTAATCAGAGACAGAAACTGTAGACACCGAAATTATCAGATATCAGAAATTATGTATTTAAAAATCTGTATCCAAAGTTGAAATATCATATAAATGAATTAATTATCTTAATGTCATACAGTTTCAGGTAGGTTTATGTTCATTTTAATTTACTGTCCTAGCATACCATGAATATTATAAAAAAGTTTTACCAGTAATAATAAATAGTTAAATTATAATTATTTTACAACTGTATGGAAATACTGTCAATATAATTTATGCTTTGAGTGTACTTTTTATGTATATTTTAAGCGAAAATAGATCAGTTCGTAGTGTATACGGACGCCACGTCAAGAGACGTGAGTTCGAATCCACCTACAATGAGCTTGAGCTTTCGATGAAAGTTTTCCTTCATGATCGTGATGAAACCATAACATGGTGGTAGTGCTTTTTCTAATGCCCATCTAGCTACCTCAAATTGAAAATCTGCCGCGAAATACCTATAGGTGTGTTCTGGCAGTTGCACTTGAGAGCCAGTCCCTCCACTAAGCTTAGCATCTCCACCATCTTGGGCCACATCGTTACTTAACATCAGGTGAGATTATGGCCATAACGCTAAACCTTAACTATAAAAAAACATGTCTTTAGATACAGCAAGTTTGTAGAAAACAATAATAATTATTTTTATTTCATTTGCATTACCAGTAATAATATTTAAATTAATTTTGGACACCAGTAATTTCAAAGTAACAAATACCATTAAGAAAAACCATGTAGACAGCTGGATGGTTGATTTCTTCTCCGCCTAAAAGTCGGACATCTTCAACGCCTGCATTACACGCCAACCTCGCTATCGGCTCCTCTGAACATTCCGTGGTTATATGTGTCATCAGGGCCAAATTTTTAACGAGACCGCAGCCCTCGCCTTCTGGTGTATCCGAAGGGCACAACATTCCCCACTGCGAGGGCTGCAGGGACCGTGGCCCCGACACCTTCCTTGTCTTCTCGAACTGAGAATTGACCCTAGTCATCATACCGAGAGCTGATATGTAACTCAATCGACTCAAAACCTGTGTAACTCCATGCCGCTCCATTTTGAATCTTTTTATAGTCCAATTGCCCTAACATAAAAATAAAGATATTTTTAATAAGATTTACACACTACTCATCTTAAACTATATTAATATTACAATGGGGAAACGTTTGTTTATATTTGGGACTACCAGTCGGATTTTATATGTATTTAATAGAGCATAGGCTATTCACGCTGCCACCTATAGGAGTAATGTTGCAATGAAAACAGTTACAAAAACGGGCAAATATAAATAAATAATCTTTATTTCTATGTGAATGAAGTCGCAGGTACAACTGGTATATGTATATGCAGTATTTACGAGCCCTCGAATAGGCCTAAGGAATACCATCTTGGGCCACGCCGTAACTTAACACTATGTGACATTGTCGTCATAACGCTAAACCTATGAACTAAAAAAAAATTACAATGAATTTACTTATTATGTTTTAACTTACGGACATGAATTAAACTATCGCTAATAAATTGCTGCAACTATTTATTAATTATATTTTATGTATTGCGAATTTAGACTTTTTTTTAAGATATTATTAACTATTACAAAAAAAAAGTGTCACTAAAGATTAAATTTTTCTTTTCTTTCATAAATAATAAAATAAATCTCTAATAACTGTAATAAATATGTATAAACACAATTACTTTCATAACTCAAAATCTTTTACACTAGATGTAACAGAAAAAAATTGTACAACTTACCGTGGATATTGCAGCGAACAATCCGTTGGCAATTAAATCAGGTCTCATGTGTTTAACAACATCAAATGGAGCCGCTTTCACTTTAGGAATCACTTTATCTGCTATAGATTTGAGTTCCCAGTTAAATCTTTTAAACAGGTCCTCAAACATCAAAGCAAGTAGCGAACCCGCTAACTCGAGTCTTTTATTTCCATAGTAATCTGGATCATCAATTGCTGACTTGTTTGTTTCGGCTTCAATCACTCTCTTTACCATTATAGCTAGGTAAATGGCTTTTACGTAAAAATTATAATTTTCCACAGTAACGTGCGCGAGTATTGTCGTTGCTAAAAGATCACGAGCTTCATCAACTGGGGTACGTGATTTAGCATTTCCAGTCTGAAACCTAGAAGGCCAATGACATTCGCATATTTGACAAAGGCAACTGGATGTTTGTCTGTCTGATGTCTGTACAGTTCTCTTACAGTTGTACAATGAAAATAAGAAAAAAGTATGTTTACAATTTTATACAATAAAATTACATATGAGGTGCTAATTTATGTGAATAAATAGCCGGTTTTAGATATAGGTGATTAATAAGTGATTGGATTCAATTCTTAAACAACTGAACAACTTGGAAACAATACAATAATGTGTGTAACCAGCCTCGGATCTACGATTTTATCAAACCGGGGCAAAAACTTGATAGTGGTGCTATCTCTCCAGTATGTAAGGTACCAACTGTAAAAAAAACTCACAAATATATAATGGGTGGCAATTTTTGTGATCGGGATATTTGTTATTACCTATTAGCTAATAACTTATTAGTTCTAACCATGTTTGGTTCTGGAGTACTCCTAAGGAAAATATCTAATTATTTGTTCAAATTTTTGCTCGTTTCAAAAAAAGGGCTGAACTTTTTTAAATTATTATATCAGAAAGCTCCATTACGAAATTAAATGCCCTTTAATTTGACGAAATCAAAAAACATGTGCGATGATTTACCGCGGAGTTATCGTCAATCAAAGCAAAACGTTTTATTAACTTTGATAAATAAGTAATAACATAAAAAGGTTGATCGTGCCGTTCCATCTAACTATCGTTCAATTGCCATCACCTTCCTCCTATATAAAGTAATGGAGCGAGTTATTAACAACCAATTCGTGACTACATAGAGAATAACGATATCCTAAGTGATCAACGATACGGTATTCAAAATAACTTTCTACCCCGGATGTACTAGTGTATGCTACACATAAATGGGGTGAGGAAATTCAGAGGCATGGTGAGGCTCTTACTGTGCCACTTGACATCTCTAAGGACTTTGAGGCCATGGGCGTCTTTATCATATGGAATCATATAGAATCCTCGATGGCTTGAGAGTTTGGATTCAAGACTATAAGAACGGTTAATCCGAGTAGTTGTTGATGGCTTCTCTGCTTAGCAATAGATGCTGAAGTACCTCTGGGATCTGTGCTTTCTGCAACGTTATTTTTGCTACTCATCAACAACCTGCTCACGCCGGGTATCTTTGAACATGCAGACGATAGCTCTGTTAAAGAAATTTACATACCGAACCATCAGTCTCCCACTAAAGACATTGACGTGCGGATGGAGGCCATGAACGATCGTGTTAAAGTGCCCCTTGAGTTTGTATCGAACTGGGGAGATGCAAACCTCGTTAGTTTTAATGCTACGAAAACCCAGGCGTGTCTTTTCTTCAGCAAACGTAGCCCAATTTCGTTACACTCTGAAGCCCCAAGGCACACCCACAACTATCACTAATATCCTGAAACTTCTTGAGATGCATTTTGAGGCCGACCCCAACTTTGATCGTTCGATCGACGCCAAGGCTAAAACAGCTGCCATAAAATTGGGGGTCCTTTTCAGAATGAAGCGGTTTTTGACACCGACGCAGTTCCTTTTTTTTTATTTATTTCTTCAAACTGGTCACAATCGAACATAAATATAAATCAGACCATACTTGATTGCATGCTTGTATAACTGTAACCTACTTGATGTGAAACTAACATGCACTATATGTGAGACTTACCAAGAATTATACAATACTAACTAAAATTTCTAACAAACAATTAACTATATTATTTAAGCTGACATTTGATTGAGGCCAAAGAATTGTAGAAAATATCGAAATAAGACTGAATACCGTTATATAAATTTTATAATTTGTAATTTAATTGTTGTAATTTGTATAAAGCGCAAATAAGGTCGTGTGCGGAGTATTGCTGTCATCTTTGGGATGGGTCGGCCAAATATCAGCTAGTAGCACTAGATTCTATCGATCGACGAGCTAGGAGGGCTAATTGGTTGCATAAATGATTCGTTACCAGATGTTAAAATTCACGACCTAAAGCACCACCGCAAGGCCGCTTATCTTGGAGTTTTTTTTATCGACGGTATTTCGGTGAACGCTCGCAGGAACTGCATTTGTTAGAATTAACTTCAAACGGATTCAAACGGAGCGTGGAACAGTTCTGATTGCACGAACGCACTACATCTTCGGCCTAGTCTTCGCTTACCATCAGGTGTGTTTGAGGCTAAATATCGTAAGTTAATGAATAAAAACCTCTGGAAATAATGATCATACAGGAAAATTCTAAAGTTAAAAAAAATTTTTTTTGATCAAAGATGTAAAGATTATCGAGGACAAAAAACTATTGAAAAAATTAATAAGTATCGAAAAATTGCTTATAATAATATTTATTTTGCGAAAACGATATATTTGAAACTTCGGGAATAACAAAGACAAAAAATCGCAGTACTTTGAATTTCTCACTGATTTTGCGGGATACTTTAAGGTTAAAAAATTACAGATGATATCCTTCATTCAATCATTTTATGCAAAGTTATACCAAGTTATCCTTAAATAAACGATTTTTTTTCAGTCGAAGTTATCCCTTCGAAAATATTTTTTTCGTCAGAAGCCATTATTTGTAGTATCTCATAAGGAATGTCGTGTTGTTTTCAAAACCTTTCTTTGATTTCCTATGCGATCATTATTTCAAGAGTTATTTGATTATCAAAGTTAAGGAACTTTTATTTGATTGATAACTCCGCTGAAAATCATCGTTTACGAGCATAAAAGGGGCATTAAGTTTACTGAAAGAACTTTCTAGTGTGAAAATAAAAAAAATTAAATCCTGTACACCTTTTTTAAGACGAGTAAAAATTTAGAAAATAATATTTACAGTAGTTTTCTTAGGATTCCTTCAGAATCAAACATGATAAAATATTTTCATGGTCAAATCTAAAGACTAGATACTTTGAACTACAATCGGTTTTCTTTTTCTGAATGAACATTTTCCTCGGATGTACAAATTATATGTACAATATTAGGATAATGCATTTTTGTAATTCAGCAATTACTATTAATCTGTCGAATAATATTAAGCGAAGCCAGGTGCCCCATTTTGCCCAAACCCCCCCCCCCCCCCCTCCCAGCCCATGAATACGGGGATGTGTGTAATAAGTATTGTAAATAAATAAAATCTTAGGAATAACTAAAAGAAATACAGGCAGACAAAACAAAAAAAAAAATTTACCTTTTAACTTTCAATTTACTTCCTATGTACGTAAGAGCTTGATTCTGAGTAAATATCTTCAAATTATGGCAATCCATTATACAAGGAGCCATTTTTTTAACAGTGGTGTCATCCGTTCCGACCAGTTGCATTATTTCCTGATCACTGCAAATTCCCATAGCTTTAAAGGCAACTGCTATTGGTATATCCTGCAATGTGAATACAGTACATGTCAATTTTAAGACTGAGTATATTTAGTATATTTATTTGTACAAAGAATGTAAAAGAGATGAAAACATTAACAAACATAAATAGGCCTTTACATCTAAAGTCAATCTATAGTTCAGATTATACACATTAAGTTAAAGTAAAATGGCAATCCCTAAAATAGCCTATACTTAATAAAATATAATATTATAAAATATCTTAAGCGAAATTTGAAGATTTCGTAAAATATTTTAGGGTATACTTTTACTTAATACTAGGGATATTACAAATATAACATCTCAGGTATGGATGTGAATATATATTAGGAGTACTTAATTGGTTCTGGTTATGGATAGAGGCATAAAATCATTTACAAACATATAAATGTAATATACATTAACATAGAATAGGATTTATTCAAACATTTGAAGGTCAAAAGTTAAGTTTCCAAGTAATTATTGGTATTCAACAGTGTCTCAGTCATCCTTATATGAGATTAATCAATAAATATGGCATAGAGTTAGATTTCAGATATTTTTTGACTCAGATATATGATAGTTTCAGTTACACTAAGTTCCATAACACCCATCATGAATACATAATAAATTAAGTAAGTATAGCAGGTTCCAATATACAACATACATCTGACAGAGCATTGTGCCTAAGAACATATTTTCCATTTTTTACAATAACATTTGTTCTAGTTTTCTTCTCATGTGTAGAACTAGTGACTTGGCATTGTATTGCTCCTTTGAATTCATCTACAATCATTCTATTCCTTGATAACTGTTCTTGAATTAAAATTACTTTCTCTTGACCTGAAATTTAAAACTGATATTGATTCTTTTTCATAACTTAATCTGAATTTGATAATTTTACCCCCTTTGGAATCCATGATGATAATTCTATATATGAAAGAAGTTTAAAAGATTTACCATGTACTTCTATAACAACAGAAGATTAATTTCAAAAATTTTGCAACTATTTGCAGTGTTCATGCATTTTTCTCTTTTATACTTTGTTATATTTAGTCCTTATAGATTTGAAGCAATAATAGTGTGATTTAGAATCCTTGCAATGATCTTGAACTTTTGGTGAAGGAAAAATTATAATTCTCACCTGGCTAGCTACTACACTCAAGTTAAAATACATAAGGGTATGTTTTGGCACTTGCATTTAGGTGCCAGTCCCTACAACAAGCTTAGTGTGCCCACCATCTAGGGCCATGTCATCACTTAACAACATTACTTAAAAGCAACATTGTGACCACTAAACCTATAAACTATAATAAAAAAAGGATACAATAATCTGGTTGACTAGTCCGCCTTCTTATTCTCAGTTCTATAATTTCTATAATGGGTACTATTTTACATTTTCTGTATGTGATTTTATTATTTATGAAAGAGGAATATCTCTATCCTCTTTCATATTAGTAATCTTACTGCAAGTATAAATTACAATTAATACAATCTGATCTCACCTCTGATAATAAAATAACCACCTGGATCATGAGGACATTCATTTAGTTGTGCTAATTCAAAGTCTGATTTATTTGTTAATACACAATTTGATGACCTTAACATCAGTGGCATTCTGAAAATACAAATAAAATGTATAAATATAACTTAACAAAATGATAAAGAATATTGTAAAATTGTTTACACTTTACTCATACTATAAGGTATTATATACCAGCATTGCAGTATGGCAGATGACACCAGACTGAATGAAAGTTTGCTAAGATCTAGGTACAAGGTTTATCCTGAATTGTGCACTATTTCTTAAAAGTGCATCAATGTTCTCTAAAATACAGTAAAAGTTATTATTCAAAATAATACAACACCTACTTCTTCATTATACCTTGGTGGAAACATGGATCAGTCAGTGAAATTGGAATCAGGATTGACAATAATGTGAGTCTAAGATACTCAAGTATGATCTCTAATTTAGGCCTTGTCAAGCACCCTAAAAGTATGTTATTTTGTGGAAGAAATTGATATCATTTTAAGCATTTCAAAAATAGATCCTCTACAAGTTTCTACCATACTTTATATAAAATATATTTTTGTATATTTAGTTCAGTTTCCCTGTATAATAAATATGTTGCATAGTTAATTTTTAAAAAAGTTTCATAGTCATCAAAGAAAATCTTTATAAAATAGTAGTAATACCATCTTGGCTTCCTATTTTAGGATTGTTTTTTTTACTAATTAGACTGTCTCTGATAATATACTTACTTTCCAATCAACTGTTTGTTTTTAATAACCCTTTGATTTCCTCTAATATACTCAATATCAACAGTTATTGGAGCTGAATATGTCATATCCCTTAATCGACATTCATGTGGTGTAGTGGGTTTGGAAACATTAAATCCTTCTTCAAGATCAGGTGTGCCAACATAAGCATTTAAATATTTAATATAAAACAGGGGATCAGCATCACAAAACACCTTTTCATTTGCTTGTACAATTTTCTTTATCTCAACATTAATAAAATAATTGAATGAATCAATATGTTGCTTAACTAGACCTTTTACTTCTAAAAATGATGGGACCAGTTTCCATTTGTCCTGAAAATTTAATAAAAATAAATTAATAATAATGACTGCCAGAGAGGCGGCAGGAGATTCATTGATGATATTTGTCACAATTTCAACTTTTAGGTTGAAATTACTTATTTTTAAACAACACTGTATTCAAATTTGTCTATTCTGAGACATATAATTATTGTAGACATTTGTTCAACATTTGTTCTAACAGCTAAAAGTGTTTTTTTTTTTTTATAGAATGTGCAGGTAAAATTAATCTAATACATGAGTCAATACTCGTACACACCATATGGTTCATACAAATTTAATATAATTATAAATCTTTGAAATAAATGGTAAAATAAAAGTAATTTTAAATTTACCCTAAAAATAGGAATAAATCATGGTTTCAGGTTTATTTTCACTAACCTCAAGAGTTTTTATAGGTTCTCGTAAGCTTTTTGCTGAGTCCCATTCATTTTGTTTTTTATTTATTTCGCCCATTATTTAGACCATGCATGTACAAAGTCAAATTTCTGGATGCAATAATAGTTAAATCATATTTAAAATATTTAAAAACAATAGTAACAGCAGGTAATAAGCAACACAATAGTGCTGAGTAGTGAGTTATTTATCGATACAGGTACAAAAACAGGTTTTTTTAAAAATAACTGCTTGAAAGTTGAAACTTTTATCTCCAGATCGATAAACGTTTTCTGTCTGTTTCATAAATACCTGATTACCTGATGTATGGCATTAAAAATCAACTGAAACAATTACTAGTTAGGAATAGACACTGTTCTAGTGTAAAAATGTTAGATATAGTAGTAGTAGTAGTCTAAGAATGGATTGCAAAAAATTAAAAACAGGAATTTACATTTAACATGTTGTTCTCGATACAATTTATCCAATTTGAATGAGTATGCTTACTTCTTAAAAATATAATGATGACATAATATGATTATTTGATGATAATGATTATGAAAGTATTGTTAATTTTTAACAAATACCTATTACATATATACTTATCTACTTGCGAATTCACAATCTTAATGTTATATAAAATATTTTTGGTGGGTTGCTAAGCAGTCTTAATTTCATATTAATTTTATTAATTCATTATCTTTAAATTATTTACATTTATGTTATGTTATAGTAGTAGCATTTGTGGTAATATATTATTTTATTACCTTTTTTATGGTAGCTCGGCAAAGTGATTGCACTGTACCTGATGTTAAATACAGCACAGTCCAAAAACAGCAGCGACCATCGAGAGAACGACAATCGCTACTGTCATACCATATTACTCTTTAATAACATAATCTTAATTTAGTTTTTATGTGTTAGTGAAATTAATTATAAATAGCGTGGGGTTGGGGTAGTTGTCAGGGTGTGATATTTTTAATTCTCAAATTCGCTAAACAGCTCTAACAGAAGAGTCACCATCTTCTTAAAGTGTTATTATATTAATTACGAAATAACGTCCATCTTGACTTTTGCCTATCCCACAAAAAAAAGTTAAAACAAAAGTTAACCGTCAATGTCAAATTGACATTCGTTTAGTAATATTATCTATTATTTTGTAGATAGAATGCATAAAATTATATATTGCTTTCTGTAAAAACCTAATATTAATTTAGCCGGATATCGGCCTACTTAAACAAACTCATTCAATAAAAACGATATTACAAAATGTATACCTAAGACATTAAGATGGTTTTCGAATCTGTGCCACGGTCAGTTCGGATTCTCTTACTTGGAGAACCCGGGGTCGGCAAAACTTCACTTATACTATCACTGGTGACTGAAGAGTTTACGGAACATGTACCGCCGAAGGCAGAAGAAATCACGATTCCAGCAGATGTTACTCCAGAACAAGTACCTACTAACATCGTTGATGTCTGCAGTACGTTACAACCTACGCGATTTATTTTTTGTATAACTTGTTTTACTTCTACTATTATAATACGATTGAGGTATTTTATTATGATGGGTTTGTAAAAGTTTTTAAAAGCAAAGCAGATTTCAAGATATTTATGCAATTAAAAAATAAACCATGTTACATTTCTATGTCATATTATATTAATGATTTCTAAAAAGTTCGTCTCGTTCTCTATTGTTAGTTTTTTTATGTCTCACTTGATCTATTACAAATATTTAATAAATTACAATTAAAAGTATATTCCCACCATATCTGCTACATTGTCAATAATTTATATAATATCTATCAATGTCCTCATTGGTTTCCAGTGGCTGAACAATCACTAGAACAAGTAGCTGAAGAAATAGAAAGAGCTCATGTAATATGTATAGTTTTTTCTGTTGAGAAGCAAGAAACATTAAATAAAGTAGCCTCATACTGGCTCCCATTTGTGAGAGACAACTGTTCCGATGACTACAGGAAACCTGTCATACTAGTTGGCAACAAGATTGATTTGATTGATTATTCAATTATTGATGTAAGTAATAAAACAAAAATTAAATACTGATTATATTTTAGAATTCATAAAAATCATATACAAGAACTCATGAATTGTCAATTTCTAATGATACTTTCTAAAGTACATAATCAATCTTTAATTATACATATAGTGTAGACTCAACTTTGCAGCTCTCAGTTAGGGCCTATCTGCACACAACAGTAACTGCAAAATGCCGACATGTGCCAATCTGTTACATATCCACCAGTGTCAGTAAAAAATGATGTTGTATTATACATTTTGTACGACACTGTCCATACTTGTCAATAACAGTGAAATTCAGTGATGTCAGTACTGCACCGATGCTCGCTGTAATTGGATGTGAAATTCTAGCAAACAATATTTTGCCGGATATGATAGCAGTATTCTAAGATGGATGACAAAAAGTTCGTCAATTTAGACACTGAAATAATCAAAAAGATTTTGATTCATCATTTATCACATGTTTATATAGGGTAGCAAACTGTCATTCTTCTTCTCTTTTCCTCCATTATAAAACCGTTGTCTTCTTCTCACATAAATTTATTCATATTTGTTTTTGAGCCTATTAAAAATTGTTTTTTCTTCACTGATTCAATTATCCAAATTTTTGATTATTGGTAACCCAACACCAGCAATTAGTCTGGTTAATTGAGTTGTCACTGTATATACATAAATACACACTACTCAGAAAACAATAACTTAGAATTTTTTCTTCAAATAATGTTTTAGCCTCAGAGTTTACCTATATAGGTGTTTTTTTTTTTTTTTGTAAAGCACAAGCATGAAATGCACTTGACTAGATATTTTAAATGAACTCAAAAGGAGAACTCAATCAGACTTTGATTAACATATACAACTAAAATGTACATGTTACAAGCTATAATTTCAAATTTAGTTAATAATTTTGAATATCATATAAAAGCTCTTTAATGTTGTAGTATTGTATATAAAGTTTATTTATTCTCTTATATATTTCTATTATTTTAATCAATTAATTTTAGCCCATTTCAGTAAAAATCTCAAACCAATTATCACAAATTATAATTTGTTTATTTATTTGATTTATAATTTGTATATTTCATTATTTTTTATTTGTCAGTCAAAGTTTAACATTTTATCTTAATGCTGTCAGCATATTATGCACATAGTTTATATGCTTGTAAGTTTTCAACATTATTTCCTATTATGTATCAGAATATTTGGGACATAGCTGAGGAGTATCCAGAAGTGGATAGATGTATAGAATGTTCGGCTAAATCACTTATAAATGTATCAGAAATGTTTTACAATGCTCAGAAGGCAGTTTTACATCCCATTAATCCTATTTATTCCATAGAAGAACAGGAGGTAAGATTTATGAAATATTATTTTATATTTGTTCTTAAGTATAATATTTCCTAAATAAAAAAAAATGCAATACTTATTTTCCTCATACCCTCAAACTTTGAAACAAATTTTAATTACGTATGTCATCTTCTTATGATATATGCTTCAAGTTAACTTAAACAGATTTAAACAAGCTGACAATGGATTACCGATCCTTTCATGGTCATCATTGATTTTAAATTTTATTTTACCACTTGGCAAAATGATGTCATAAGATCGCACTACTGTAATAAAAAAATGTTCAATATCATTTTTAGTAGTAACTATAAATAATTTTTTTATGTTAGCTTTATTTAAAGTTTGGCTGGTTGGTAGCACCACTGTTTTGTGTATATAGAATTTATAAATTTCTAATTGATGTATAATATACTGTCTTCTTTGCTTAGTATTAGTTATAGCAAAATATACGTTTTTTTTTCTTATTTTAGTTGACAGAAAAATGTAAAAGAGCTCTTTCCAGGATATTTAAGATATGTGATTTAGATGGTGATGGCCTACTAGATGATTATGAAGTTACACTTTTTCAAAAAAAGTGTTTTGACTCTCCATTGCAATTACAGGTATTTGCTTTGTATAAGTACAATGGTAAATTATGATATAAGCAAGCTAAGATTCTTTACCTTTGTGCCTCAATTACACCATGCGGCAAAGCCGATATGATCGATGACGAGCCGATGACGATATAATGACTAGAGAACGAATAATGTACAGCTTAAAAAACACATGGAATACATAAGCATGAAAATTATCATTATAAATTAAGTAATGGATAAAATTAGTTTTTATTTTGAATAATCACATTACTGTTAATATGTCTACTAAATATATTGAACAATGATTATTTACAACTATAATTCCTTTGTACACACATTCGAATATTACAAATTTTGTATCGATCATAGATCTGTTTGTAGTGTGTAGTGATGCCGCGTCAATGGATGCGAGTTCGAATCCATCTGCAATGATCTTGAGCTTTCGTTGAAGGAAAACATCGTGATGAAACCATAGCATGGTGGTAGGGTTTTTTCTAATGCTCTTCTGGCTAGCTACTACCCTTAAGTTGAAAATCTGCTTCCAAATACCTATAGGTGTATTCCGGCACTTGCACTTGAAAACCACACCCTCCACTAGGCTTAGGGTGTCCACCATCTTGGGCCAAATTGTCACTTAACATCAGGTCAGATGTGGCCATAATGCTAAACCTGTAAAGTATAAACTATTTTATAATGAGTGTGTTAGAAATGTTATTAATTATTATTTAATTTCAGGTTTTAGATGAAGTAAAGTCAGTAATTGCCCAAAATATAGCCGGAGGTATTGAAAATGATTGTATAACTATAAAAGGTTTTATTTTTTTACATTGTTTGTTCATACAAAGAGGAAGAAATGAGACCACATGGACAGTACTTCGCAAGTTTGGTTATGATGAAAATTTAGCATTGACTCACACCTATTTAAATCCTAAGTAAGATTTATAAGTATTTCTTATCCCGATCTCACCTTTCACTAAAATTAAGTCAAATTTATTTGTTAATTCCTACAATTTTTATTTTTCGTTGTAAAGATTATTACAATTTCATTTACTAGAGTAATTAAATACTCTACTTGTTAAAATCAAAATTACACAAAACTATACATACATAGGCAGGGCATACTTTTATACTATAAATAGACAGGGCCGGATTTTTATATAGGCTAATTAGGCTTCCACCTATTCCCTCAAGATCAAGAGGGTCCTACAATCAAGTTGTTTGCAAAATTAAAACTACACTATTCTAAATACAGTGAACACTAAAACACTGAACCGAAAATAAGGAGTAATTCTACGAATATGACTAATAAACGAACATGACAATGTATTGGTTAAAATTAATGTAGGAGGTGAAAGAATGTTATAAGTGGAATAGCCTAAAGCTTGTTTTCATCTAAAACTGGCCCTGTACATAGATTTCATTTCAATCCTCATAATTCTGAAGTAAAGTTGTTAAATGTTGTGTATTTTTTTATATTATTTAAAAGTGAACTAGAACTTGTTGTTATGTCAATGTCTGCAAAAATGGAATATGAGTAATCAAATTTATATAAGTAATACCCTCCCAACCCTCGTGAAGTTGTACCACCATACCACTGTAACTAAGTAGGTAATATTTCGATTTTGTTACTAAAATAACTGGACTTTTATTGAAATGTCATGACATTTCAAATTTCGTAATTGTAGGCAACTAAATGCCTCATGCAATAATATATCTGTGCATATGAGCTTCGCTTGATATCTTAAAAGAGATAACTATAAAATACAAAATTTTACCCACATCGTTACAGTAGTTCCTGATATTTACGAAAACATTTACTAAAAGAATTACTCACAATAGTTTCATGATACATTTGCATGGCATTATAATGCTGTCAATGAAGTTCTAACTAAAAGGTTTATACATTAAGCGATATAATCGCTAATGGCAGCTGGATATGCATAATGGCAACAGTTGATACTGAAACATGACAAACTAATAGAGTCACTGTGCCAGGCTTGTCAGCATGGTGGTCGAAATCCACTCATGTATATATCCTTACATCTCAAATTAATCAGTGTATTGAGGTTTTACTTTTTATTTTTCAGTATAAAAGTACCTGTAGGTTGCACGTCTGAACTTTCATATAAAGGTCAACAATTTTTAACGCAGCTATTTGAGAAGTATGACCAAGATAGGGATGGCATGTTGAATCCGAATGAACTAAAAAACGTCTTCTCCTGTTGCCCGCGGATACCGTGGCACAATTTACGGTATACAGTTCCCACTAATGAAAAGGTAAATATTGAAATGACATTTTATATCTGGGGCCGTTCATAAAATACGTCATAAATTTTATGTTTTTAGAGCCCATCACCCCCTTCGTCACGGTATGCAATATTGTTTGCGACCCCCCATCAATATTGCGTCACAAATAATAAAACTTCCCGTACCTGATATATGGAAATTAATGGCAGTACACAAATTTCAATACATTTAAATGTTATTAAAACTAAAACTATTAAAAAACGATTATAAAAATATTAAAACTTTAATAAATATCTGTAATAACATGTTAAATTTAGAAAATTGTTTTATGAGCTGCGACCGTAAAGTTTTCATAGACCCCCCGGCTTCCCGTGTCACATTTTGTCACTGAAAGCGAAAGTATTATATGAACGGTCCTTCTGAGCCTATTATGTTATTCATTGAGTTTTGTTTGGTTTCATTAATACAGAATAATGGGAACATTAACCGGGACGTAAATAATAGGATAAAAGTAAGGTGCGTGAAATGGCGACAGGTCACGGGCATTACTTGTGATCCACGAATGTCTGCGAAACTTTGTACTGTCTGCTAAAAGTTTGTAAGGGTGACTGTTGAGTGAATGATAATCATACCGGTATACGTAAATATGCCGTTATATTTTGTTTGAAAAACACAATATCGTAGAAAATAGGACATAAGTACTAGAAAGTTGCGAAATTGCTTATTGGAGTCGAAATAGTGACTACTTAGTTAAGTTGTTTTTATTAATATCTATAAGATAAGATGAACACGTTAAGCCTATTGGAGGGATCGGCTCTCAAGTGCAACTGCCGGAACACTTCCGTAGGTATTTCACAGCAGATTTTCAACTTGCAGGTGTTACCTAGGCAGGGGGGCGTTACAAAAAGCCCTACCATTATGCTGTGATTTCCTTACGATGTTTTCTGTCACCGAAAGCTGAAGCTCATTGTAGGTAGAGTCGAACTCACGTCCATTGACGCGGCATCCGTAAACACTACCGGCTGTGCCATCATCACTTCAATCGCTTTATATCACGTTAATATTTTTTTCAGGGTTATTTAACTTTACACGGTTGGATGTGTCGCTGGACGTTAATGACGTTGGTAGACCTTCAAAGTACGAGCGCATATTTAGCTTACCTCGGTTTTAATTTCTTAGAAAACGAGTCGCAGAAAGCCGCTATTCATAGTAAGTATTGATGATTTGACTAAGTTATTTTTAATGTATTATATGGTTTCATTGATGTATGATTACTACCTATGGGCCCTTTATAATATGCGTGACGCAAAATTTTACCTTTGTAGACCCCCTCCCCGTTTCGTCACGCTGTGTCACATGTTCCGCAACCTCTATCAATATTACATTACAAATGATAGACCAATTGATATTGCTTGCAATAATAAAACATTAGTACATTAATAAGTAAATATTGTTTATAAGTAGTTTTCGAGAGCTTTTGACATCTTCTAACGAAAATCAAATTAAAATTGTTCAGTATTTTATGGAATAAATAATTGAAATTAGCATAAGTTCTATTTTTTAAACATCCTATCCGAAGCAAATATGTATTTACGTATTCGACCAACTGCGTTTTTGTTATTATAATTCACATACTTATTTATAGACATACTAGCTTTTACCCGCGGCTTCGCTCACTTTAATATTGATTTGGTCAAAAGTTTCATGTAATTACAATGTCAATATTCCTTACTATACCCCATTTCCTATAAGTTTTTCACGAGAAAAACTAGCCTATCACCGTTTCCAGGGTCCCATCTATCTCTATACCAAAATTCATTATAATCGATTCAGCGGTTTAAGCGTGAAAGCATAACAAACAAACTCACTTTCGTATTTATAATATTAGTAACGATACATAGTTTTTTATTATTATTATGAAATATGTAACTTCGAAATCGGTTTTTACACTGGTAGGATTGGATATTAAATAAGTATCCATTTTTTAGGCCTGTAACATATAACTTGGTAAATAATATTTATTTGTTATTACAATTTATACTATTTTATCAGTCTGAACATTTACAAGATATACAAGAAATACGGATAACATTGATCCTTCATAACCCGTAAAGATACTATAGTGAATTACTTATATAAATTATTCACCATAGCGGGTAACACAAAACGAATTTACAAAACAGCCCTTCAGTACAGCTCCATAAAAATGTTATTCCCTATTTAAACATTGTTTTAGTAACTCGTGAAAAGAAAATCGACATAGCCAAGAAACAGTCGAGCAGAAACGTGTACCAGTGTCACGTTATCGGACCGCGGTCCTGTGGGAAGACATCTATTTGTAGAAGTTTCCTCGGTATAGCTCATAAGGTAAATAAGTGATGTATAAATACTTTAGCGGTGTTATCGCATTCTGTAACCATAATTATAACTATCGAATATCTGAAATTATATTATAATCATTATTTCTCATATAAACATTTCCAATAATTACTGATAAGCATAAAGTCGAATGAAAGCATTTCGAACAGCACACTTAAATGTTATTAATAATGATCTAAATCTAGCCCTGAAAATAGGTTTAATTTCAAGCCACATCATTCTGAAATAAAGTTATATGTTAAATCTTGTTTAAAAATATATATTTATAAGTAAACTAGAACTTGGTGCCATGTCAACATCTATAAAATGTATTATGGAAATGTTATGGAATGTTTCACATCTATACATGTAATAAATCTGTAGAAAAGTCGTTTTTGTACATCGAAAATATAAAAAAAAAATAGCCAGGGTGTTAAAGGATATCCAACAGAACACATTTTCAGTACTTTTGGAATTTGTGTCTGTTTGTCTGTGCACGCATCACGTCAAATGTACAAAACCAATATAGATTGCTTTTATACGTAAAAGTTGTACGCAACTTACAGTACTTAGTTTTTGTTTCATCGCAATCGGTTCACTTTATCAAGAGATATCCATCCGTATATATATAATTATGAATCGATGAAATGTATGTACGCGCATAACTTCCGAACGACTGTACCAAATTGGACAGTTCTTTTATAATTGTGTTCGTATTGTCAGGACAAGGTTTATATATCAGAAAATAAAATAAAAATGGTTAAACAATACAAAACTGTTAAACCATTTTTGAGTTTTAGCAAGGCTGCTAGAAAGAACAACGATTTTAGGTGATACGAAGTTTACAGAGTCAGCTAGTTTTATTGATATAAGTTTAGTTTGTTCTCTGTAGCAGTGATATAAATAAATAGATTTATATTAAAAAAATAGATCTATATCCGGCCAGCACACTTAAGTGTTACTAATAGTGATCTAAAATAAAATAAACATTGTTTATCTACAAATGTCAAAATATCACATATTTTGTTTCTTAACGTAATTCTTAAAAAATACTGAAATCATTTCATATACCTATGTATTCATTTCTGAAAAAAATAAAATATTTTTCGGATATCTATATAACATTGCTAATTTCAAAATAAGGTCATGTCGCTTCAAACAGAAAGGTATTAGCGGTATATCTATTCAACATGGATACTTCAAGGTAAAACTTTGTTTTTGGCCGGTAAATAAACTTTATTTTATTATATACAATGTAATTAAAATGACCACCCAAACCCTGTAATACCCAGGGCCGGATTTTCCTATAGTCTAACTAGGCAAGTTGTTGCAATACATTCAAGTTGTTTGCAAAATTGAATTTAAACTATCCTAAAACATTGGATCGAAAATAAGGATTAATTCTAAACAAATAACAGACAAACTAAACAAAAAATGTATTGGTTAAGATCGACGCGAGAGGTAAAAGGGCCTCATAAGTGGAATAGCCTGGGCCTCTTTTCATTTAAATCCAGCCCTTTTGATACCTAAATTTGTTTTGTGCGTAGAGTAATGCGGTTACGTACACACCGGGCGTAAAGTTTGGCGCGACCTATATTCGATAAATTAGAAGACAATGCAAAATCTAGAAATATTGTGGCCTCATTTATTTGCTTGATGCGGTAGAAATGTGGTCTGACGGTAGATAAAATCATGATTATATATTTTTCAGAAAATAAAGCCTCACGCAAATGAACGCGGAGACACAAACAATGCTGACAGTGGGTGTATAAATACGGTACTCGTATATGGGCAAGAGAAATATTTAGTATTGAAAGAAATACCCATTACGCGCGTGTCGGACCCGCTGCAGCCACACGAGGTGAACTGTGACGTCGCATGCCTTGTATACGATGTCAGCGCAAGTCGTTCATTCGAATATATTGCCAGAATTTATATAGTAAGTATACATCGGAGTTTACTCTTAAAGAAACGATTAGCATATTTAGCCCGCGTTATAAAAAATTTAAAGAGTAAAATCGAGCGTTAACTAATTGTGAGGCGTTACGTTCCTTTACGCAACAAACTTTCACCTTTCACTTCTAGATTATGTATATGTTTATATACAAAGAATACTTGGTTTGTTATATATTTCATTGGAATGATGTAAATAATATAAATATTTATATATACTTTGATGACTTTTATGATGCTTTTACCCTCCTTTTACATAATCTACACAATAATAGTTCTTAAGGAGTAAACTCCAGTCGTGCGTCGGAACTGACACACACACTTTTTTTTATGGTTCGACATCAAGCACATTAGGGGCCATTCATAAAATACTGAACCACTACAACTGAGTCATCCTCGATTCGATAACAAAGAGATAAAAATAAGTATTTTTATTAAGAGTTATTGCATTATAATCAGTAATAATTAACGCAATAAAAATTAATTCCACTGTCTAGGAATAGGACAATAAAGTCTTAAAATGTTGTGTTTAATAGTTTCTAGCACAATGTTTATAATATTTACACTATTGTATTATACATAACATTTTCAGAAATATTTTGCTGAAAGCCACATACCTGTTTTAATCGTGGGCACAAGAGGGGACGCGTTGATAGCGAGGCAGGAGTACATTCTTCAACCAGACGTATTCTGCAACAAGTATCAGTTGCTCCCGCCACAGTGGTTCAATATCAGAGAAAATAAACATGACGTGTTTATCAAACTTGCGACGATGGCTGCTTTTCCGTAAGTAACAAGTACCATTTGTAAAGCATTATCAATACTAAATATAGTTACTATGTCCACGACTTCGGTCGCGTGGAACTGAAATGTTATATAATCATTATGCCCGTTTCTGTAACTTTTTTACAATACAGCTTTACTTCAGTTGGTGATAGCGTGATGTTAAATAGTCTAAAGCCGTTTTTTCAATTATTGCTATATTAAATACAAAAAGAGTTTTTGTAATCCGACTGGTAGTTCCTAAAACTAAGGCGTTCAAACAAACTTTTCCATCTTATAATATTAATATAGATTAGTTTCCTGTCGTGACATTATAAGAAGTGAGGTATATTTGGAGTTTAAATTAGAAGATAGTTATAGATTGCAGATTCAATGTCAAATTGAAATTTAGTTTGGGGGCAGGCAGGTCATGTCCCCTATGACTGCTCTTAGATCAGTGCCTGTTCAATTTACTTTTTGAATAATTGTACGCTAATTAAATTATAAAATCTTACCCCCTTTGTGTTTGTTAACAAATAGCGTCTTCTGATATAATGAGTTTGCTTTTCAATATTTAATAATATTGAATAACGAACACATATGAAACAGAAACGTATGTAAGATTTAAATATGAATTTTTTAAAATACTCGTTCATTACATACAATATTTGATACAGGTTATCACCATTTTTTCAGTTTATTTTGAGGGCATTGTATTAATTTGTACTAAATTGTTTATAATTTTTAGTGTCATTTTTTATGAAAATAATATTTAGTTCTCTAAGATTATATATTTTACCATTATTATTAGAACTTGTATTATTCTAGAAATTGTATAGTATATATATATAGCATAGAAATTGTATTAAGAGTACTGTTATTTTAATTGTCTTTGTCAGTCAATTTCAAGCAGCTTGGATTTTATTCAGCAAGCACAGGTCAGTATTTCTTCTATCTATACATATAATTGCTATAAGTAAAAATAATATTGTATTTATAGCTGGTTTTACATATTGAATATAAGGAAACTATGCAATAACTACGGACAAAACCAAAGACTGCGATTTTTAAATTATTTATTTAATAACTTCGTGTTGCTTAATGGTAGGGTATACTCCAATGGCCGCCCTGCTTATTAACAAATCTATCATATCAAGCCAGTTCATCACTAGGCTTAGAATAGGTATTATAATTTTGCAAAACATTGTTACTTAATTACCTGACATTGTACCCAAAGGCAAACCTTAAAAAAAAACAAAAAATACGTTCGATTTTTCACAAAAATATTGTAATACTATTTACATATATCTTTCAGTTCAATCGATCCTTTAAGGGCGAATTGAGATTGAATGATGCCCTAAGCAATAACTAAATTTGATATTTCTATATGCTTAATGTACATGTATGTGTATTTAGCAAAAAGAGGATGTAAACTGATACTATTTGTCAGTCAGACTTTTTTGATGCCCTAAACACCTGCTTAGCTTGGTTATCCTTTAATACAGGGTTAGTGAACTTAGTGATTACTCGATTAATATCGAGTAAACATGAGGGACGTAGCGATCGGCGCCCAACGACTGCGACCACCATATACATGATGACACGTCTGTCACAGTATTATTACTTTTGGTGTGTCACATGTCAAGATCAGACAGTCAATATCCAGTAAAATCAAATATATTTATTCAATTTAGGCCCTGATAAGGCGCTTATGAATGTCAAAACTACCACTGGTTCGGAAAATAACCCAGTTATCAAGAAGAACCGGCAAGAAATTCGAACTGTGTATATCCTTTTTTAGGTTCATTTTTGACAATAATGGTTTAATGTTTACAATAGTTACTCGCGGATGAACAGAGAGGGGTGTTAATTCCAGACATTCCAGACATCACCATCGTTCACATATTGATCCAATCTATATTAGCCTTTTACATCAACACCCATTTGAAATGGGGCGTCAACTTGTCCAGCAAATCGGTAATATTTTAGAAGGGTTTATACGCCAGCATTGAGGAGACGAAGAAGAAAAAAATCATTAACATAAAGACATTTGATAAGGAATCAAAAATGAGATTTTTCTAATCCCAAATCAATTGAAATACATAGATTGATTTTCCAAATGATTGCTCCACAGGGCCTTCCCTTAAGTTTTATGGTAATAACTAGATTTCGTCGCTTGTAACAATTCCTAATATCGAATAATATTATCATATAATATTATTATATATTTATTTAACACATCTGTCTTCTTTTCTATGCCGTTTTGCATCCGGCTCCGAATTCGACAAAGCAGACTATAAACCTCCAGTTCCGACTCTGGCTCCGGTATACCCACCTCCGTAACATCCCTAGTGGTTAAAATCTGGCATGGTACCATTGATTTTCCGTGCCACGATAAAAATGTTTTTTGATGCGTATCCTACATTGTTTCCAGACACTTGAAACATTTTGCGAGTTTATCTGGAGACAACTCGTCGTGGTGGAAGGCTGGCATAGGCGTTGCAGCGGCTACCGTCGTCGGACTACTGATCCTTAAAATATTTAGCTTCCAGAAACGATAAAGTAGAACATAGCCATCACTATTTTTGTTATTTGTTGTACATACCAGAACGTATTAAAATGTTATTAAATCGTATCTTTCAAGTATTAATCTTGATTGAACCAAAGAGATTGATTTGGATGCATAGTACTTTTTTCAGTTGTAAATAAACATAATTTATTGTATACTTATTGGTGTAAATTGTTTTATTCGTCTGAGTCAGGGCTTAGTGTCTCGAATTACTGTCACGTACGCCTAACCTATAAACTATATAGGAAAGAACCTGACAATGAAAGCAGTGTAAATTTTTTATCTAGTTTCAGAAAACAAAATTGCAATAAATTTGTGTAAAACACTCTCCATGACTCCATGACATGTTACAAAATGCACATTTCATTTTATGAAAGTATTACGTAAGAACAATGTTTAAGGGCATGTAGAGATTCTGTTTCTGTGATTTATAACTCTACTACAGCGTCGTTTCTATCGAATTACGGAAGGACATAAAAACCTCCATATAAAAATACATATTATACATTTCAGGTTCCATGATTTAGACCTTTCACATTAGTATTCTGTCACTTTATACAACAAATTTCCCACAGATACATAAAGCACTATTAGTATAACTTTTGAGATCTAGTTCATAAAAGATATTTGAAAAAATATAAAATTGCAAAGATCGTAATTTTATAGAAGTTCCAGTCCAGTTAACATGAATACAGGACTAAATATTTACGAGAGTTAGTGGGTAAGATCAAAGAGCTTTATCATTTATAATCAGATTTTTTATTTCTTATTCAGGCGTTTTAAGGATTAAATCAGTTAACTGGTTCAATATTAGTATTTTAGGTTTACAATGATTTATTTTATGTGGCATTTTGATGACGAACAGAACTTAATAGCATTAAATTTAAATCACAGTGCTTATTAAACTGTCAGTGGCGAAAGGTAAAAAGGGAAGCCGGAAAAAAAAAAGTTCTAACCTAACAGAATATGAGCTCTTCACCAACGTCACCTATGTTTCTGTGGTGATTAAAGACCTATAAACAAAAAAAAAAAACAATACATTTTATGTTTTATGACATTGTTTAACAAATTCGTCACGCCTCTTAATATTATCTATAGACATTTCTAGAAGGACACGGCTAAATAGAACTCCATGCTTAATGTGACAAAAAATAATCTGTTAAATAATAATATTCTTTTATTTGGCGCGAAACTTTGAATTGGGCGGTAAATTTTTTTATTGGTGTAAATTAATTCACCTCACCTTTCTTCTTACTTTCGAAACTTTCTATTCATAATTGTACGTAGTTTATTTAATTTGTGTATTTTTATAACATTTAGTAGTGTTAATTTAATTCAGTGTGTTTTTTGTTTCGTATTTAAAACATTGATATGGAACCTGAGCCTGAGCTCGCTCTTGGAAAGCACCCTTTTTAGATGCAGATAAATATATTTCTACTGATTCTAACACGTTCGACTTGGATTCTAGTAGTGGTGGAATGAAAAAATAAGTCGCAAACTAACAGTCATTTAAACCAATAAAAGAATAACCTATTCGCGTTAATAAGCAGGCGTTAGCTAATAATAAGATTTATCGAACCAGTCTTCTTTTATCTGATAAAACGTTACGTTATTTTATATTTATGTTATATTACGTTATTTATGTTATTTTAAGAGTTTATTAGAGCACAAAAAGGTAGAACATAGTTATGACTTTTAAGTATTAATGGACACTTGGATGTTACGTAACGTTTGAAGAACGGGGTTAGTATAGATAAATGCTACGGCGCGTTATGTGGCGGAGTGGAGGTCAAAATTACGTTACGTAATACGTGAACGGCCTCTAAGGCTTTTGAGGTGGGAAATGATTTGAATTCTGATAAAATCACTAAAAGATATTCACATGGGAATTTTTCAACTAGACAACTGTATAAAGACACAGATACTGGGCAATACGTAGTGGTTGTGGAATGTGTTGCAGAGGATCCAAAAGCAGGGACAACTCTGCATCCTCTTAAATTCGGGTATTTTGTACAAACATTTAAGTCGGCTTTGACTGCCAATATGTTTTTAAACAACTCTATATTCTATATAATACATATACTCTATATTTAATAGTAATAATTAAAACTTGTATTCCAACATTTGAAGCGATGATAGCTCAGTGGTACTGTGTAGGAACGCCGCGTCATGGGACGTCAGTTCGAATCCAACTACCTACACTGAGCTTGAACTTTCGGTGAACGAAAACATCGTGAAGAACCCATAGCATATTGATAGGGCTTTTTCTAATGCCGCCTGGCTAGCTACCAGTAGTAGTAGTACCAGTCAAGTTGAAAATATGCCACCAAATACCAATAGGTGTGTTCCGATAATTTCACTTGAGAGCCAGTCCCTGCAATAAAGGCCAGCAACGCACCTGCGATTCCCCTAGTGTTGTAGGTGTCCATGGGCGGCAGTGATCACTTACGATCAGGTGACACGCTTGTTCGTTTGACCCCTATTCAATGATAAAAATATATATATATGCAAGTTAGGAATCGTTCGGGATATTCCTATTGAGTGGTTTCATAACGACGTTATAAGTAATTTGAGAATTGCGGTTGGCTTTGGGTCAATAATACGTTCCCACAGGCTTAGTAGTAAGGCTAGTAGCCCAGGAGGCTCTACTTGGATACTTATGGAAACAGTGGTACTAACCTTTGATGGTCAAGCTATGCCTTCTCGGGTATCTTGTTTTTACTCATCTGTTCCTCTTGAACAATATATTTATCCTGTAATTCAATGTTTCTATTACTGCCGTTTTGATCGCACTCGTGTTCAATGCAGAAGTAAATTTGAGTGCTGTGGTGATAATCATGATTGTCTATCATGTGATTTAATGGGGAGTGTAACTGTATTAGTGGTTTTGGAAATCATAGAATAAAGATTTAATAAAAAAGTATGATTTTTTTTATGGAATAGGGGGCAAACGCGCAGGAGGCCTGATGGAAAGTGATCACCGCCGCCCATGAACACCTGCAACACCGGAGGGATTGCAAGTGTGTTGCCGGCCTTTAAGGAAAGAATACGCTCTCTTCTTTAAGGTTCCCAAGTCGTAACGGTTCGGAAAGGCCGCTGGCGACAGCTGGCTCCACAGAGTGGCTTACAAATCGCGCTGTTGTGGAGCGCTGGACATAGAGGCGGTGTGGATAAAATTTATTGTTTTGGCCCGATGTCCGATGGCGAAATTCAGCGGCCGGGATTAATCCAAACAATTCCTCAGAACACTCCCCGTGGTAAATGCAGTAGAAGATGCAGAGTGACCCAACATCTCTACGCAGAGTCAGAGGATCAAGCCGATCGGAAAGAGCTAGATCGTCGATAATCCGAGCCGCCCAACGTTGAATGCGGTCAAATGGAAGTAGCTGGTACTGGGGGGCTCCCGCCCAGAGATGAGAATAGTACTCCACGTGGAGCCGAATTTGTACCTTATATAGGTTCCAGGCATTGAGCCGACATGAAGTACCGTCTCGCTTTACTGAGAACACCAATTAAGCTTCTTTGAGGCCAATTTGGCCTTACCTTCCAATTGCCCGCGAAACTGGACGTTGCTCGAAATAAATAATTTCGGCTTTGGCAGAAAGGGGAGTATTCCCAAAATAAAGAGTTACGACAAATGGTGACTTTTGAGCGGTTAACGCGCAAACTTGTGTCTTTTTGGTGTTGTATTGGACTAAGTTAAGACGACTTTGATTATCAACGACTCGGCTACAGACACAAATTTGTTCCAGCTCTCGTCAACCCGGTCCCGAAAAATATTAGCACGGCCAGTGTACAGTACATCCACAGTGCTATCGTCTGCATAGTAATGAATGTTGCTGATTTGCAGCATGTCATTGATATGCAGAAGGAACAGAGTTAAAGACAGTACGCAGCCTTGTGAAACACCAGCATTGACAAATTTAGGATCAGAGCATGCATCGTCGACGACGACCTTGATGCTCCGATCTGCCAAAAAGCTAGTGATCCAGTTGCATAATTTCTCGAGAAGCCCATAGGAAGGTAGCTTCGAAAGAAGCTCTTTGTGCCATACCTGATTAAAGGCCTTCGCTATGTCCAGACTGGCTACAAGCGCCTCCTCCTAGGTCTCAACTGCTTTTGCCCATCTATTAATTAATTAATTCTGCCAATGTGCTCCGACTTCGCCTTGGCAATAACACTTTTGAAGGACCTAGAGGCAGAGTTATACTCTTTTTTAAATGCGTTGGTATTTACATCATTAGACGTCGAAGCGTCAGCGTAGGCCTGGTAGCACTCCCGCTTTCGGCGTGAGGCCATCTTGCAGGCGCGACCAAACCAAGGCTGAGATTTGCCTACGATAGGCACTGCAGAGGACGGAATAAAAAGTTCTATACCCTGAAGCACCACATCGGTGACAGAGTCAGCAACGACATCTGAATCATCCTGTGAGAAGCAAATCTGCCCCCATGGGTAGGACGCAAAGAATGATCGCATCCCGTCCCAATCCGCTGACTTATAATGCCATACGCAGCGGCGGTCCGCAAAGAGAGGCCGTATTGTGCGCGTAACCGGCACTGTATTCCAGACAAGACAGTGGTCCGACAATCCAAGAGGGGTGTCAACGGAAACCAGGTAGCCGTTCGGATGAGAGGTCAACAGAAGGTATATGATCATCCACATCTGGGATTCGCGTAGGCAAGGTGACCATTTGTGTCAAATCATATGCCAAGGTGAAATCGTGAACAGATCTTCCCGCATGATCGGTGGTGCGTGATCTAAGCCATTCGGCGTGGTGGACGTTAAAGTCGCCGAGAATCACGATCTCTGCGGATGGGATCTGCTGCAGCACAGAATCTGTAGCCATTTGCATGTACTCAACGAGTCGGTCAGTTACGGTTTTACCACTATAAGACCTATACAGGCACGCGTAGGTTCGTGGATGGTCATCGCAGTCTACACGTAGCCAGAGGATGGATAGGTCCCACACTTCAAAGCTGCCGAGGCAACGAGAGCAGATATCATCTCTGACGTACACGCACACCCCAGCCCGCGGCACAAAGGAATGTTCCAGTTTGTACCCCGGGTAGGAGAGGAAAGAGGTTTCAGCCGGAGAAGATATCTGAGTCTGGGTAGGAAGAACAAGGCCGGCTTCGCTGTTTCAAGATGGAAGTGGACGGCGTTCAAATTGGAATTCAGCCCCCTTATGTTGCACGCACGCTGGTGGTACCCTCCTGGGGTAGATCAACCAAAATTTGCTCTTTCATAATATGGGGGGCGATGGGGAGTGGGCTTCCGGGACTCTCACAAGCTGAACGAAACGCGACAGCAAGGTTGCCACTTGACGTCAATTTTCCGTGGGAGAGTGGTTTATCTCCGGGCGTGCCAGCCCATTCGACTGCTAACCGAAGGTACGTAGCATGACACTACCACTAAAAAATGATAATCCTCTTTTAAGTAATGGTTGTGCCTTATAATAATAATAAGGATTACAATGATGAAAATTTAGATAAATGGCTTAATTTTTTCCTTGGGGAATATTATTTCCAATTTTTGTTTATCGGACCATGTTGCAATCACCTTGATTCAAAACATATCAGTTACATACTTCGCTTCTGATTTCTAATATCATATATTATTAAAATTGGTGTCAATGTTTCAAATGTTTTCATCTGGTAATGGTAGAGTCAAAGTGTCGTCAAACATCATCATCTGACAATTTCATATCTAAAATATAGTTTAATATATAAAATAAATCAAGAATCTCGCTTATCTACATCCTTTGTCGATTCTAAAAAAACAGTGTTTTGTCAAGGTCATAGGGAAAGCGAATCATAGTGAATAGCGGAAAACTATTTTGTATTGAAACCGCCTTTATATAATTGAATGTACCTAATAGGGAGGTTTAAAATAGGTTCACAAAATACGAATAAACAAAATACAAATCAAGAAGCGGTCTTTTCGCGTGCTAATGCTATTTGCTACTGGGGATCAACATATACATGTTCATACAAAAATTGAAGATGTTCTCTGCTGCTATGCTAATGCTATTTTATTATATTCAGAGATCAGAGAATTGCTATATAACCATAACACGGAATATTCAAATAAGTTCAATCGGCGCCCTTTAGAAATTTTAATATAGTGACAATATATTACATAAATAATACAATATTTTAAATAAAACTGGTTTATCTATTTTTTACCACCAAACGGCCGCCATGACGCTCCCGGAAAATGCCCGGCTTGCCCTCCTTTAGAGCGGACCCTGCCGATAGGCCCCTAATTTTGAGAGCCCGGTGCACGGCACAGCCTAGACCGTTAGTAGCTACGCCACTGATGTCAGGTTTATCGCTATGCGTATGATGGTCGTAATATAATCGAATTCTGATTTTTATTACTCCGTCTTATTAGATACACACCGGCTTAAATTAATAGCTGTGGTGCAGATTCTAAAATTCTTCTGTGTCAATAGAACGTAAAACAATTATCTATCCTCTATTATCTTAATGTAGAGTCTCAATACAAATTAGCCGGAAACACATCTTGTACAGACCGGCTAAGTATTCTACTCTTTTTCACGTACGGCTCTATTGTATTTCAATTTATTCTAAAAAAAATCTGCTACAGACTTCTGCCTACATTTAAAGTATACTTTATTTGTTTCGAGTTTAGGTCGAGTATGCTTTAGCCAAATAATGACGATAAATAATTTTTCCTTTATGCGAAACTAATCTGTTAAAGTGTCATAAAGTCAATTGAGAAATTGTTTCATTTATTACATTAAATCATCAGAAAGATTTTAATATAAATCTTTAAAATATATACCTGGTTGTTATGTAGATAAAAAGTTATTTGATTGTGTTTTAAGACCGAGTAATCAATTCAAAACAGTTTTATCAATAACAAGCTTCTGCCCGCGGCTTCTCCCATGGAAAAAGTTGAAATAATATTAAACTTGAATTATTATTCCAATGGAATACATTATTATTTTTTATTATTATTCTTTTATTTATTAAGAGCACAATAATCACAACAATACAAATTACAATAAAAATGTTGTACTGTAACTATAATAATGTTGGTTCACACAGATTATGAACGCCGCTACCTGAACTACGTGATCCCGTGTCTCAGGTGGCAGTACAGATAATGTATCAATTAATTAACACGTTACACAATCACAGTGGATGTATGAAGTATGGAATAAAATGTTTACAGAAATATAAATGTATATATATATATATAAATATAATAATAAATTGAATAGAGGTAATGAATCTATGAAACTAATCATTAAAATATTGAAGTTTAAATGAACAATGAAAATAGTGAACTACAATGAACTAATTATGAAGGTTAAGTATTGACACCTAGTCCACTCTAAATCTCAGCCAGTAATAATTTTTCAGTTTGTTCATAATTTAATTTAGGGTAAGAAGTCAAGACTTAACCTTCATTTTACGTTTGTACTTGTTTAAGTATCTAATTTCTAACACTTTTTCAACCTTGTTTAACAATCTACCACTAAGGATATAATATTGCTTTTCATGGCAAGTGGAATAAAACATGCAGTTTTATGTCGGTGGCTTAGAAGATTATCAGAAGTTGTTATTAAAGTAGAATGCTTACGCATGGCAGCTTTGAGTATAAAGAGCTGTCTAATCATGATGACTTCGCACTCTGAGTATAGATTTATAGTGGGATAGCGCCTTGGTTTATAAGACATAACTTTTAGAACAGTCCTTTGGGCTCTTTCTACGGAAATTAATTGATTATGAAACACCGCCCCACACAGGAATGCAGAATGTCAGCAGAGCCACACACAGCGAAGAGTAAACAATCTTGAGAGATAGGTAGTCAGGGGAGCTTCTCAATTTTTTAATATATATATTAATTTCCGCTAACTAAACTAAAGCAAAAATTTGAGAATCGCATCTCAGATATTCATCGTCAGGAACACCTAAATATTTTATCATATTTGTACTTTCCAATGATGGGCAGTTGCATATAGGTTGTGACGAACATGTATGGCTTTGAATACACAACGAAAGATGAGAGGGACGGGTAAAGGAAATAAAGTTGAATGCTATAGATTTGGTCTTACTAACATTTAGCGTAAATGAGTTTTTCAACAGCCACTCCATTACAAGTCTAAGGACTGCCTCCGCACGTAATGAAACTTCGGTCCAGGAGGTGCCATAGACTAACAGGGCAGTATCGTCTGCATATGTAAATATCTGTGAATATAGTGAGTATTTAACTGGCTGAGATCATTAATATAGATCAGAAAAAGTATAGGACCGAGGATGCTACCCTGAGGAACTCCAAACAAGATGTACTCTTCATAGCTTTTATATTTATCAATAACAACTCTTTGAGTACGGTCTGTAAGATAGTCCTTGAATATACTGAGGGAATTTCCACGCACACTTGTCTTTTCCAGTTTATATAGAAGTGTTGGAATATGAACAGAATCGAAAGCCTTTGAAATATCCAAAAATATACCTCGGCATTATATTTTTCATCTAGTTTTTAGCGACCACATCAACAAACCCAAGAACTGAATGTTCTGTGCATTTTGATGTTCTAAAGCCTACTGATAATCCGATATAATATTAAATTATGTAAGATATCTAACTTCAACTTCAACGGTTTAGGCGTGATAGAGGAACGAAGAAACGAACAAACATCCATACTCTCGCATTTATAATATTATAGGATTTTACCCGCGGCTTCGCTTGCATAGTAATTTGAAAATCTTTGCCAGGAGGAATAAGAGGCTGACCATATATACAGAACAGAGCACTATTCAAGGAGGCTACTGTAAACAATGTTGTGTGTACTTTCTATTATCGCTAAGGCATGTAAATTTTGATGATTTGAAACACACGAAAATACCACATATAGCTGCCCATGCGAGAAGCACGGCTTTTCCAAGTGTAAGCCGGCTACATGTAGTGTCTGGCCGTGAGCCTTGTTTATAGTAATGACAAAACTGAGCTTCAGAGGGAACTGCAGCCTTTTGAATTAAAATGGAAGAATCGTGGGAATTATAGGCATCCGGGGGATCATTACATCTTCGCCCTTACTTGCACTATTTTGACAGGTGGAGTGTGTGACGCGAAGCCTTGTTCCGTTGCATAATTGCGGCTCATCTAAATTACGCATTAGCATAACCTTGTAGCGATATTTTCTGTCGTATCCCTCTGACATCTGTCTTTTCAAACCGCTGGCACGCAGGCCGATATTACGGCCAGTGACAATTACAAAGTACGCCACAACACCCCCCCACGAAGAAACAAAGACGGGGTTACACATCGATAGGTTTAGCGAAGCGAACTCGTCGACCAGAACGAGTAACATAAACTGTCTAAAACTCTATGATCTGATGAGGTTCCGGCTGTGTCGGGAGATGGTTGACGAGGCTGGCTACGAGGAATATTGGAAAGTTGATCATTGTTATCTATGTGTGCTGGTTTTACCCTATCAACACTGACTACAGTTGGTTTGCCTCTTATGTTCGAGGTTATAGTTTTTTCTTGACGGTCAAGAATTGCATAGGGATCAGTGTATGGCTGTTGAAGCGGGCGGCGGATGGTATTGTCGCGCAAGAAATCATGACTGGTCGTCTTCAAATCTTTAAATAAAAAGGTAGCCTGTTGACAATGCCATGAAGCAGGAATCGGTCTAAGTTTATTCATTTTGTAGCGCAACTGATCAACAAAATCTGTAACATCGTCGGCACGACTTGGGTTGAGAGGAACTGCGACAAATTCACCTGGTAATCGAAGAAGTTCACCATATAACAACTCTGCTGGTGAAGCTTTTAGGTCCTCCTTAAGAGCAGAGCGCATACCAAGCAGTACTAGCGGTAACGTTCTAACCCATGTCTCATCGTGGCACATCAAGGCCGCTTTTAACTGTCTGTGCAGACGCTCTACCATGCCGTTTGCGCATGGGTGATAACTAGTAGCCCTTAGTCTTTTTGTTGCACAGTGCTGAAGTAATCTTTGAAATAGGTCTGATTCGAATTGACGGCCCTGGTCAGTAGTAACAATTGTGGGTACGCCAAATCGTGCAATCTAACCGCTAACAAACGTTTGCGCAGCTTCCTCAGCCGTAATGTTTGTAAGAGGCCACACTTCTGGCCATCGTGTATAACGGTCGATAGCTGTAAGACAATAATTATATCCTTTGCTCACTGGTAGAGGACCAACAATGTCGATATGGACATGTTTAAAACGAGCTGATGGATTTTGAAATTGTCCAATCGGTGACACTGTGTGTCTAGTGACTTTACTAAGTTGGCACTGTAGACACGTACTGGACCATAATCAGCAATCTTTGTTGATAGACGGCCAAACAAATCGCTCAGTAATTAAACGAGTTGTAGCTTTTATACCTGGATGGGTCAGATTATGGAGTTGCTCAAAAATTTTCCGTCGAAACTGTGGCGTGATGTAAGGACGGTGTCTACCTGTAGAGGTATCACAAATAATCGTCGTGCGAGTCCCTGGAATAATAACTTTTTCCAATTTTAACGAACAACTATTGCATTTGAGAATTTCTTTAAGTTCGTTATCTAATTCCTGTGATTGTGCGAGATCTGAAAAATCAGTGTCAATAGCTACAGCCTCTATGCGAGACATGGTATCCGCGACCACGTTTTCCTTGCCCTTAATATGACCAATATCCATAGTGAATTGTGAAATAAATGATAGTTGATTCAGTTGTACGGGCGGTAACTTTTCTCTACGTTGAGTAAAAGCATATACAAGAGGTTTATGATCAGTGAAGACCGTAGTTTGTTGAGCTTCCATGATATGTCTGAAATGTTGTACACTCTCGTAAGCTGCCAGTAGTTCCCGGTAGTACGCTGGCCACTGTTTCTGTGAGCCTGTTAATTTATTGCTGAAAAATGCTATTGGCTGCCAATAACCCTTCATTTGTTGTTGTAAGCACGCACCGATTTGTATACCTGAGGCATCTGTAAATAGTCCTAAAGGAGCATCAGGTACAGTGTGTGCCAATAGTGTAACATTAGATAAGCTGTCTTTTAAGCTAAGAAAACTTTGCTGCAACTCCTCGGTCCATTGGACTGAGGCAGTTCCTTTTCCTTTAGATATGGTAAGCATCTCAATCAACGGAGCTTAAAGTTCTGCAGTACGGGGTAGAAAACGCCGATAATAATTGATCATGCCTAAGAACCGGCGAAGACCTTGTATAGTCTTTGGTAATGCGTATTCCTTAAGGGCTTTTATGCGGTCCTCAGGAGCTCGGACACCTGCAGCACTAATATGGTAACCAAGAAAAGTGACATCCTCGGTTCCTAAAGTGCACTTGGACGGATTAATACTGACCCCGTAGTCCTGCAGGCGTTGAAATATGCTTCGTAAGTGTTGCACATGTTCATCAGGACTAGAGGAAAACACTAATATGTCATCAACATAAGCATAGCAGAAATCGAGACCTCGTACGACTTCATCAATGAACCTTTGAAATGTCTGACCAGCATTTCTCAAACCAAAGGCCATAAACGGAAATACAAAGAGGCCAAAAGGCGTAGTTATAGCAGTTTTACAAACATCTTCTTCCGCAACAGGTATTTGCTGGTACGCTTTTATTAAATCCATGGTGCTGAAGACACTTGCCCCTGATAAACTGTTGTTGAAATCGCCAATGTGACGCACGGGGTAGCGATCTGAGACGGTCCTAGCATTGAGAGCCCTATAATCACCACGAGGTCGCCAGCTGCAGTCTTTTTTCTGTGTCATGTGTAACGGTGAAGACCAGGGGCTATCTGATGGTCTGGCAGTACCACACTGTATCATACTGTTAAATTCTTCTTTAGCCGCCTGTAGTTTAAGGGGCGCGAGCCGGCGTAGGCGACACGAAACAGGTGGACCATCCGTCGTCTTAATAAAATGTTTTGTAGTATGCTTGATTTCCCTCGGGAAACCAGGGGGTCGAATAATGTTGGGAAACTCCGCGAGTAAATCACTGAATATCCCAGTGGTTTCAGTAACGACTTTAATACTGGGTTGGTCAACTGCAGCTATGAAAGCTGGTGCATAAATTCCAGTATTACCATCCACTAGTCGCATGTTAGCACAGTCTGGTAGTAAATGGTAGTGTGCTAAGAAATCCGATCCTATTATGGGTGTGCTGACGTCGGCTATGATGAAGTTCCATCGTAAGTCACGGCGCAACCTAAAGTTGAGTGATTGTTGAATGTTACCGAAAGTTTTAATAACGCTTCCATTGGCAGCACTGAGATTATAATCGGAACGTGAACGTCGGCCTCCAACATATTTAAGTGGCATACAGCATAAATCAGAACTGGTATCAATTAAAAACTGACGTTTCGAATTTTGATCTGTCACGAATAAACGGCGACATTTTAATCGGCAATCGGTTGTCGCCCTTACTGACTGCCTTATTAGTTTTCCTTCCAGGCACAGGGATGCTGGCATTTGCGGGCGTCCGCTTGATAAGTTTTATGATACCACCAACTATGATTGCTTCTTTTTGGGTTAGGTGATATGGTTCTTGACAGCGATCTTCGCCTGAAACGATTAATGGGTGGGCGGTTCCGGTAATCTCTGCTTAGTGCCGCCACTTGATGTGTAAGTTCATCCAAACGTGTCGTAAGATCTACTAGTTGGTCAGTAGATGTTGTAATAGTATGCACAGATGCATGTGCTCCAGTGGTTGATGTTAATTCTATTATTTTATCTGCTAAATCGGCTACTTCATCTAAAGTTACATTGACTTGTACTGATAAAATAGCCTGAATGTTGATTGGTAATCTTTGCAGTCGTAATTGGCGTAAAATATTTTCATCAGTGAAAGTGTTATCTGCTAAAAACCTTAGATGTTGAAGAAATTTTGATGGTTTTCGATCACCGAGTTCCTCTTCCGATAATAGTTGACGGATTCGCTGTTCTTAGGAAGTGGAGACTCTACGAATAAGCTCAGCCTTAATCTTTTCGTAACGGTTACCAGCTGGTGGACTAATTATAACATCATCAACCTCTGACGCCAACCTCGTGTCTAATTAAGTTACAACATAATTAAATTTTGTAACGTCGGCAGTTATGCTACATAAGTCAAACTGTGCTTCAATTTGGGCGAACCAAAGGGCCGGTTTTCCGGACCAAATGGGTGGAAGTTTTATCGCTACTTTCGAAACAGTTGGAGTCATGGGAGGTGATATGGCTATCTGTGATCGTTCGACCGACATACTTTCAATAAAATATGTAAAAAAAAAAGAATAATATACAAACTTATGAATGAACGTTAGTAATATAAATGTTAAATTTAACTAAGTGACTAAGGTTTACATAAATAGTAATGCTATTATAGAATAATAAAACAAAATGTGGAGCGACGCTTCGTCCGTTGTTCTCGATAGTGATGACTGCGGATGTATCCAGCGGCTGGGTAGAAATACACAATGTGTCTCGTGTATATGTATTCGGACGTATTGAATGATATATCATAGATCTTGTTGCGTTTCAAGCCACCGCAGCGTAGACAATTCGGTCTTAAACCCGTTGTTAGGAATAGTGCTAATGTCGGCAAGGGATGTAACTCGGCCGATGCGTCACTTATTTCCAATGTAATTTTAAATGTGTCATTATACGCTGACAGTGATAATATACATCTCCATTGAATTTTAATATTCGTTACAATAATATTAATTGCACTATTTTTCTATTAAAAATCGGGGTCACCAATGTAGCGATATTCTCTGTCGTATCCATCTGACATCTGTCTTTTCAAACCGCTGGCACGCAGGCCGATATTACGGCCAGTGACAATTACAAAGGACGCCACAACCTGAACGCCTAATTTAAATTACAGTTTATGCGACGGCACACCTGACAGCTGTAGGGAATTCTCTCTATGCCAAAAATCAAGTCGTTTGTTTGGTTTGATAGGTCGTGAATGAAGAATAATTTTACGGGTATTCCTGTAAATCTCTGAAAATTCGAAATTTTTCCAAGCCAAAAAGTAGCCCGTGCTACTCTCCATTCTTTCAACTAACACTAAGCTTGCAGGAAGAACAGACAAACAAACACGCTTTCGCATTTATAATATGATTCGTATATTAGGATAGATTATTTCGAATTTTATTTCTAAATGCAAAGTAAAATCAATTCGTTTCAACACAACTTTATTTGAAATCTTTGATAACTATAATTAAGATTTGTTCCATATAAGTATTAACACTTCTTACAAAAGTCAATACCAGCAGGGAAAGTCTTGTAGAGTACTCATATTTTCAAAGAAAAATGAAGCTACTTTTACTTTTCCTATTGGGAGTAGCTGCTTATAGTACTGTTCCACCATATTATAATCACATAAATGCGATATCCGTTCGACCAAACTGCCCAGATGGTCAAGTCTGGGTAGGTGAGCAATGCCGAGATGTTTGGAGACTTGGGAAATTTTATGATAACACGTATACTCGACGGGCATTTGACTTACGAGGACAATATTATCCCTAATATTGTATTTTTATAAATATCCTCTTTTACATACATTTATCGACAGCATATAGTGAGGCCTCATAAAATGAAACGCAAAGAAAAAACATACTTATCATGTACATATATTAAAGTTATCATCTATCGAGAATATAGCAAAGTCATATGATTGTTGTTCTTGAATAAGAATAGGATTTATAAACCAAATATCAGAACGTGTGAATGTAAATGTAAATATAATATTAACAATATTGAAGACTAGAATATTAAATTGAGACTTTTTAGTCGGACGTGAAATGGACGTATACAAGCATCCCATTTGTTAAGACTGAAATTTGTCTTTGAATTTATTGTTAATGTTTGTGTATATCAATACCTTCAGTACATAGCACAATATATTCCTAGAATGCTCCTAGTGTGCCTCTTTGTCATACAAAATACAGATCTAAGAAATTGTAATTGTATGTTGAACGCTACTAATTAAATACAGGAAAACAATTTATTAAGAACATGGAAATAAAGGTTATTATGATTGAAGAATAACTACGACTTATAAATAAAACCACGAATTTGTTTAATCACAAATTGTCTTACCCACGACGACTGAAAATGGCTAAAGTAAATATTGCGTTATAATAATACTAGCTTTTACTTGAGGCTTCGCTCGCGTTAATATTGTCTTTGTCACACAAATCGGATGAAATAAATAGTTTCATACAAAGTTTATCCCTTTTTTTACTTCATTTTCAATAAGTTTTTCCCGAGAAGTACCCTATCACCATCACCAAGTTCCCATCTATCTCTATAAATGCAGCACACTGTGCAATCGTTATGTCAAACGGCGGCCAGTTGCTTTCTCGCGATCTAGTACAGGTACCTCTAATATTCGTAACCAGGAAGCACCTGCACTAGTTGAAACGTCATCAAGACGCTACCGTGACGTATTTAGATGATCGGGCAGTTGTATATAGTCAATAATCTATCGTAAATATCAGGTAGCCGCCACACAATGGGCAAAAATAGTTCCTCTAGAAGAAATAGGCTCATCAACTATTTATTTCGTTTTTGTTAAATTTCTTTATGTAGGTACTTTGATTTAGACAAAAATTATGACACTTAAAGTATGTATCTATTATCTTTTTTTTTTATTATGGACAATTAAGAAAAACAGTTTAGTAGAAGTTCTTGTTTCATAGAAGCTGAACTTCTATTAGATCCTGCTACTTCATCTTAATAGGTCTGGAGCTGAAACTTACATGTCTCGTGGTAGACCAGTCTACCAATGTTTTTTTCCGATGCGCCCCATTTTTTGTTTTATAAACGCCTGAAATAACTACAGAGTTAAGTACATTAAATTCCAATCGAAGTGTATTCATTACCTTTGGAATGTACTTTTAAAGTATAATAATTAAGTTACATATTTATTAAGTTTTAATAGTTGTAACAGCATGAGCAAGTACAATTATTAATAAATCATTACGATGACCAAACACAGGTAAAGCACCAACGAAAGATGGCTTATGCATATGAGATTAAAACAAAATGAGTAATAATTTTATTGAAGCCACTGTATGCTATGAAGCATATGTAATGTAGGTTTAATATATAAAACATTGGCCTGAATTAAATAAGCTAAAACAACATTTCAAGAAAATAGACCATGTCAAAATAGAGATTTTGAAACTCAAAAACTGTAACTGAAAACGGCCGTTTTTAATGGAACTGTGAAAATATAGGTAACGAAAATACTTTTATGGCCATGCTGTCATTTTCATCATTAGATAAGCTGTTGGAAATGTGTGAGAAAATATATCGAACTGCATGCCAGCAAGTAATCTCTTTAGAAATCAAACAAATTGTTATGATTTATTGACAGCTGTAATTAATTTTAAAAACACATTAACTGTAATTACACAACTAACTTGAAAACAAAACCAAATTAGTGTTTTTGATACAAATAATTTACATATGTTATAGGTTTAAAAAATATTAAACTACTAAAATCATATATCATTAATTAAAACACGTATGCAGTTAATGTAAAAATTATATTATTACCCTTATTATACATAATAATAAATTTCAATATTTTATTTTAATCGGACAAAATAGACTCCTGAAACTTATTGAGGCATATAAAAATTAAACCTTATTTAACAATTTATTATTTTAGTTCTAAATGACAAATATATTATATTAATCTTAAAATTATTTCCAGGCTTTAGTGACACTAGTCAAGAGAATCTATCACACTGAAATAGTAAGAAATATTGTGTTAACAATACGACATGCATGTTGCATTTGCAAATGCAATCATAATTCAGTCAAAGTAAAACAATTCTTAAAATTAATGTACATTACGTATTTGTTAAAAGAACTAACTTTAATATGGTCTCTGCCGATCCCTATTCCTGAAAAAAAAAAAAATTAAATTAATACACTGAATTTGCATAACTGAGGTTCTTAAAAAATGGGGGTCAAAAGAAAATAAGTTCTAAGAATCTATAATTACAAGTTTATTTGTCGTTATATATGGCCTAGAGTATTTTATAGTTACATAGGCTATAAATTCTAATTCACCAATTTAATACAAACTATAATCTCTATTCGGCTAAAAAATATAACACCAACTATAGTTACCACAGATCCACTTCAAAAGAAAAAAAAAAGGAAAATGGACACGTTTTGACATTTTTTTATAGTTAAGGTTTAGCGATATGGCTACAAGCTCATCTGATGATAAGTGACTATGTAGCCAAAGATGATGGAAATGCTAAGCCTAGTGGAGGGACTGGCCGTCAAGCGTAACTGCTGGAACACACCTATAGGTATTTGGCAGTAGATTTTCAACTTAAAGGTGGTAGTTAACTAGGCTGGCATTAGAAAAAGCCCCACCACCATAGTATAATTTCATCATAATGTTTTCCTTCACTGAAAGCTTAAGCTCTATTGTAGGCGGATGCGAACTCACGTCCCTTGACGCGGAGTCCGTATAAACTACCTACTGACCTACGATCGCTTCAAAATTACAAATATTATATAATTAAATGTGGTAAGCTATATTTTGCTAATTACGCAAAGAAAATGTAAAGAAAATTATAGCAGAAACTAGTAATTGTATTAATTACTATTAGTAGTAGTTTTGAAGTTCATAAGCGCCTTCATAGAGCCTAAATTTAATAAAGATTATTGATTTGAATTACCCTCCATCTCCTCTCATCGCACCACCGCCGCCGCCGCCGCCGCTACGGTCGCGATCGCCTCCGCCGCCGCCTCCGTACGAGCGACGATCTCCGCCATCTCTACCGCCGCCACGGCTCCCTCCGCGGTCCCCCCCGCCGCGGCCGCCCCACCCACCACCGCCGCGACCGCCTCCGCGATCCCCGCCACCGCCGCGACCTCCTCTGCCGGGAGGGCCGCCGCCACGTCCACCTCCACTCGGAGCTCCGCCGTTTCCACCACCGCCTGGCTTTTCTTCATTACATCTGTTACAAGACTTCCTCCAAGAGAAATTCGTATTCCCACAGTTGGGGTTTGGACATCTCCAATCGCCTTCTCGATTTCCAGACGAAGATCCTCCTCCGCCTCCCCCCCCTCCCCGTCCACCGCCACCACCACCGCGACCGCCGCCGCCTCCGCGATCCCCGCCACCCCCGCGACCTCCACGGAAGCCGCCGCCGCCACCTCCTTTATTGCCGCCCCAAGTATTTTGACGTTGTGCAAGAGAAACTTTAATGGTCGCCCCATTGAAGTCCTTTCCATCAAACCATTGAATGGCAGAGGAGGCAGCATTGGAATCTTCATACGTGACTGTTGCTTCCCCTTTTGGTTGACCTGTAGCTTTATCTTTGTACATCCAAACTTTCGGTCTTTGAGTTTTCTTGTCAGTCTAGAAAAAATATTTAAATTTAACAAAATATTTAGTTATGGAAAAAATAACTAGTGCATGTTTAGTAGACTTTCCAAACTATAAGAAAATAAAATTAAAAAAGTGCAGGCAAAACACTCATCAGTTTTTGTTTAATCCTGGGAGTTACTTAATTGCACATTTCTTAAGTCTAAAGGACTTGTTGCCTTGATAAGTCGCCGGGAATACCAACTAAAACCCCAAGGCCATCTGTCGCCTGGCTGAGGCGATGGGGTCCGAGCTTGCAATCACCACGTCGCCCCGGCCCGATGGTAAATCGGGTCCCTTCAAAGCAGCATGGCAAGCTGCCCTCTCCGACAGTCGGACTAGTGCAATGAGAAGCAGGTCCCCCGACCCGCCCCTCTCAGTCCGGCTTAAGGTGGTAGAAGGGCACGAACGTATCGGCCCCTGAGCCGGAGAGAATGTCATTAAAAAAAAATTCACAAAAAGCTGAGAAAAGGATTCTTTCCCTAATGCATGGGAGGCTTAAAACTATACACTAGGTTATGATACCATTTCAAATGTTAGAAAATGTTTACTTGCCTATTTACTCACATATGGAAGAAACTAAACATTTCTCAAGTGTTTCTCACAATGTTTTCCGTTACTATCAATAGACTGTTACCAATTATAATATTATATTAGCAAATCTTAGATAAAAATATAGATTAGATGTGACCAAATTAGAGCTTCGTATGTACCCAACAATTTTCCAGAATTCTTATACATTATTTAAACAATTAAAAGTTTTATTTTGCGCAAATATCTACAAGTTTTGTAAATGCTTATTTTTACTTACCTTAATAATACCGATAGCGCCAAAATGTCGACATAATTCATCCTCAGTCGTAGATGGATTCATGCCCTGGATGAAAACCGTATCTTCTTGTGTTACCATATCACCACTGCCACCACGATCTCCTCCAAAACCGCCGCCACCTGCGGGCATTTTACCTTTAGGTTTCGTAATTAGTACAATAAAACTAGTGATCAATTTTCATTTTTGAATATGATATGATTAATTAAACGTGCTATTTAACACTGTTGCATTACGTTTATTGAAAAACCATTATAAACTCCTAATAATCACAGAATACCAACTTAGAATGAAAACGTATTTAGTATCGTAAACATAATACTATCACGAGATCAATTGATCATAGCACTGAATTAAATGCAAAAAGTTCAAGTACACTATCATTGGATAATGGACTATAATATTAAGTATAAATCCTGTATAATACCTAAAGTTATGTTTTAGATATTTTTTACAACCAACGATACACTGAGCAAATGTTTAAATGCTTAGAAGACATTCTTTCAATCCCTAACCAACCTTTTAATTACCATATTTATCCTTAAATGTATTAACACTACCCTGACACTGCACCAATGTTATTTGCAGGCAAATTACGTAACACTTACAACCGTAGAGGGCTGCCAAAAAGATATACATTAATTTTGGTACGCTTTAAAACTAATAAATGATTACACCATTAGTATGTAATTAAACCTTGTTTATTATTAACTAATTCCTGTGATGAATGCAAAATACCCCCGTTAATCAACGCCGTCCGATGGTCTCACTTGGACGTATGTGCTAAAAGTTAATTTGATGGAACTGAAGATTGGATCAAATTTTTTATTGAGGTTAGATTCTCATTGAAATTCACTGATTTACTTCCCTAAATATTAAGAAGCACAATGGAAAGAGCGTGTCAGACAGTCATTTGACTCTTCCTGGGGTAGATCCTGATGTGTTAATGTCAACTAAAAATATATCTTCTTTTTCTTCAGAGAGCACATATACATAAACGTTATATTTACCCTTATGTTGTCATTGGCATTTTAATATAGTTTAACATTAATGCTCGTAAAAATGTAATTATATAATTTTCAGTATCATACACCATTATATAAATATAATACTAGAACCTTTATAATAATGATCAGAAAATCACAATACGCATATTGTGACAACATTTCTATACATATTAATATAAACGGTTGCCAAACACTTATATTGTACCGCACTATATTAAGATATGTAAGTTATTACTCGCACACCATTGAATATAATGATGTCAACCGTCAATAAGCAGAATCCAGTAAATGTGTGAAATACGTCGAACAGAAAATATTACTGTTTACAATAAACTAATTGTCGATTACAAACATTACAATCATAGCATAAAGATAGAATCAGAACCAGTGAAATATTCGCTTTAATAGATAACCGTATACAAACACTACTGCATTGGATCCAAACAGACACAATACCGATCAACGCTACATACATTGTTGCTAGTTAAAGTAACAACACCAGTAAGTCCCTTCAAAATATTTACCGACAAACTAACAGAATACCGTATTTGGCAGCCCTTAAATAGATACAAATTAAAAATATGACAATAGCACCATTCGCTCGTAGCGAGGAGCTTTACCTTTGTTATAACCACCCCCCCTGCCGCCGCCACTAAAACAATAAAAACACCATTTAGCACACTGGGCAGGCTGGGGCACACTGTATGGCGCACGTAGACAGTTTCACACCTAGGTTCTCTTTATGAGTAACCTTAGTCCGAGTGTTGCATCCTTTTCTTTACCAAAACGATAATACCTTGAAAAGCTTAGAACAATTTGTGTTGGAATTATTATTTGCATAGATATCTTCACACATGCAGTCTAAGCATTGTACTTTAAAGATACAACAGTTATATGCAAATGTTCACAATTTAGAAACATTAGGCACTATGAAAAATAAATCTAAATAATTACACATTATATTGAAGATTTAGATATACGAACACTGTTTACGCAATTTATGTAGAACAGAGTGCTTAATGATCCCAAATTAATAAATATGAATTGAAAGTTCCACTCTGGAATTCATAAAAGTCTTGTAGGTATTTAGTTGAAACTGTATTATTATCGCTTAATATGTGACAGGAACGTAGAAATGATTTTTAAATTTATTTTCTTTACAAACCAGCATATACATGTAAAATGGTAGTTCATGAAAAAACATAACATTTGCACAATGAAACTGCATTTAAGGCAAATTTATAAACAAATATATAAGGTATGTTGATCACATTATAAAAATATACTACACATAAGTTGCTCAGTACAGTATTATTTTCGTTGAATATAAGACTTTTTTTTTGAAGGGACATACACTTTCAGCATGAGGTTTTCACAGCTTCACCGGACTTTGACCCCGAGCGCGGATGGCGTTTGAGCCCACGGAGTAAATCGCGCAAGGGTGTCACTAGTGACCGAACCTCGGTTTTGGCTTGGAATATAAGACATACTTCAATTGAATATTAATATTTGAGTAATTGTTGGAAAGAAATTTAATAAGAGTTGGTATAAACTAAGGATGCAAATATTAAAGCAAGTAGCCTAATTTTCACCTTCCTATGCAACCGCTTTTTCTACTTAATAATTTTTTTAACCACTATTCTAATCTGAGATCACCTGTTGACTTAAAATTATCCTAAACCAGTATCTGCTAACAAGCTTTATTCATGCTCTTACAGAAATATTTTGTGAAATACAGCTTGTTTTCAATAACTGATTGATGATATAAAATAATTTCCTAAACATACTCTGAATAAAATTGCTTTTATTTTAACACCAAACACATAAACATATTTGCAATAAATCATTATTGGACTAGGCCTATCTTTTTAACATCTAAACTGAGCAATTCTCAGCATACCCTGAAAATTCCTGTTTTTCTTCATGTTATAGTATTACATAATTACCTTTTCTACCATAATTTTTAATATAGTTCTATAAAAAATGGTTTCTTAAATCCATAATATTTTTTAATGTACCAAAAAACTAGCATTCAAATAACTCATAACTAAAGTATTATAATAGCCAATATATAATAATAGGGTTCAAATCACACCAAACCACAAAGTGACCAGCAACAAAACCCTGAGAAGACACTGATAGATTGGTCACCATGTTATCATTACATAATGAATCATTTTCCTGCAAATTCAGGGTTATCTATAGGGTTCAGGTAGAAGTAGAAAGGTTATTTGACATGGCATCATAGCATCTGGCATGTACATATGAAATCTTCACATAAAGTAAATAAAAATAATATGAAGATGTAAAACATAAAGCATATGCAAAAATCAAAATTTCTTTTTCTATACTTTTATTACAGACATCCTCCACCCATTGTATATTCAAAGTTATTTCTCCCTAATAGTAAAGTATGCCCATTGTGATGCGTTTGTATATGTGATAACTCTCAGGAAATGTATAAACCAAAGAATTTTTTTATTATATGTACTAATTTTCTTGTTAAATAGAAGGGTTCAGGCTTATAATATGTTGAAATTAACATTTTTGAAACACAAATAGACTACTGTAATAATACAAATGAAACTTTGAATTTCATAAACAAACAAATTATAGAACTGGGTAAGTTTTTTTTAATTTATGGATTAAAAGTATCTGTATTTTACAAAATTCCAAAGTTCAAAAATTCTTACATATCAGTAATAGTTGTTTAAATTATTTATTTATGATAAATTATTTATCAAACCAAATATCATTTATTTAAATATTTGTATTAATATATAGATTCAAAAAAGATCAGAAATTTAAACCATTCCTCCCCACTGTCATATTTTAAAGACACTATCTTCAAAATTTCTTTTTACATATTAGGACTTTTATGTTTATTATTTCTGATGAAATTCGTATTTTTACACTATTTTTCTTATAATTTTTTTTTTCGCTGTAAAAATGTTTAAATCATAAAAATAAAAGTCCTAATATGTAAAAGGATATTTTGAAAATAGTGTCCTAAAATTATGACAGTGGGTAGGAATGGGTTAAATATAATTAAACAAAGATCTTTAAGAAAGTAAGTAAAAACTGTAATTATTTTTTGAAAAACAATTACTAATCTAAATTACTTTTTTTTATTATATATAGTTAAGGTTTAGCATAATGGCCATAATCTCACCTAATCTTAAGTGACGAAATGGCTCAAATTGATAGACACACTAAACTGTGGAGGAACTGGCTCTCAAGTGCAACTGCCAGAACACACCTATTGATATTTGGCAACAGATATTTAACTTAAGGGGTGCTAGCTAGCCAGGCAGGCATCAGAAAAAGTCCTATCTCCATGCTATGGTTTCCTCACAATGTTTTCCTTCACCGAAAGCTCAAGCTCATTGTAGGTGGTTGGATTTGAACTCACGTCCCTTGACACATAGTCATACAGACAACCATTGAGCTATCATTGCTTCAATATTCATACTGATGAAGTGTAAATAACAATGCAATTGATAAATAGTAATCAAGGAAGCAATAATATTAATATGTAAAGTTGAATATTCATAAGTATAACTAAAATCAAATATATTAACAGCTAAAGTTTTTATTGTTATCATAAGGTTTGAATTAACTTCACAATATAAATAAATTAAGGTTAGAAACTCACCCAAATCCACCTTCTCTATTCCCCCCATCTCTATTGTAGCCACCAGAGCGATCACCTCCGCCATACCCTCCACGATCTCCACTTGAATATCCACTTCTATCACCTCCATAACTGCCTCCACGGTCATTGTCCCCATAATTACTACCTCCACGATCTCCACCACTCATGTTATAACCTCCTTCATTATTTCGATCATAACCACCACTTCCATAACCACTGCTATAGTTTTGGCCATAATTGTTTCCTTCTTGTTGATTATCACCATAAGAATTGCCCCCTACAAGAATAATTATTTATGTTTGACTTTGTATTATTAGGAAAAATCTATATATAATATACATTAAAACAAACAGTCCAGAGTAACCTGCGTTCATTTTGTCAAGATGAACCTATATATTTTTGGTACTCTGTAATTTGCAAAATATTTTTTTTGCCAACTTATCTAATTTACATTAATGGTAGAACAATATAGTGTAACATTTTGTATCAATTCAGGAATAATTTTAATACCTATTTAGCTTGATTTTCTATTTTTGGCACACATCTTATAGCTATATACCACATGTCACCAGCTAGTGAGGCAAACTTGCTCAGGATTGCACCAGTTATTGCAAGAAACCTAATATGCTTGTTACTCCCTCATTTCCCCCCTACGTATTTGTCCCATAAAATAGCAGGTAATAAAACTTGGTTTTTCTTGTATTATTAAAGATTCATATAAATCTATTTTTTTTTTTTTAATCAGAACAATCAAATAAAATGTGTAAAAAGTATGCATCTTTATTTAATATAGCTAAAAGCTATATAGCAAAGTAATCAAAACCTTTTGGGTTTATTTATTGAAATAAAATAAAACAGTGCAATTAGAGTACATATTCAAATTTTTCGCTCACAGGTTAGTAACAAATATTAGAAGAATGAAACAATAAGAAAGCTAAATCGTAATTATTGCTTCATTACAAAGTTAACATACAAACAAAATTTGTTATAGATCAGAATTACTTATGTTAACTATACCAACTACAGGCTCTAATATGTGCTAAATTATTCTACACAAAATATTCACTTATTTATTATTTATAACTTTAAACTTTAGTCACAATATGGTGCTAAAGATGTGGTGTAAAATGGTATCACATGATACCTAATGGTGCCTAATGATTCAAACTTAAGCCGATTGACGTTGAGTTATCATTGTTTCATACATTATTCAGGTAATAAATTTGGTCCCATAATTGTATCTAAACTCGGTAATTCCATGCTACATCATAGTACGATTAGTAAAGTGTTTATTATAATGTGAAAAATGCGTCCAGTAAAAACGGAACTGGTAATTAAACAACATAAAAATACCGCCATGTCGAAATCTGTAACTGTAATAATAATAATATTGAATAAACACCACGCTATCTTTGTAACCTCACCTGAACTCTGTGTATTCCATTCTTGACCCTGGTTTTGAGCAGAATAGGCACTTTGATTGTATCCAGCTTGCCCACCTCCGTAATTATTATCTCCAGAAGCCATTGAAGGCGGCGGTACTGAGTACGGAGTTGAATAGCCGCCTCCTCCATAATCGCCAGAACCGTACGCTGAAAGTAATTTGGCATTACAAAATGAAACTTATAAGCATGAATGATCATTAATAGAACAAAACTTACAATCTCCCATTATTTCAAAAGTAGCACTTAAAAAATTAAAATATCAGATCTTCAAATAAAAAAGAATAAGGAACACCGTACGCCACGCACGCCATAGAGCAAAAGAAAGGAAGTCAGTGTTGACAGTCAATATTACGACAGTTTAATTGCAATTTTATATTAAAATTATATGAAAATACTCGAAACAATTTATCGCGTACTCTAAGTATAAATTTGAGAAATTCCAGTAGTGTGTACATCGAAGCAAATATTTTTCTGTGTAACAATACTCTGTTTACAATATCATAACAACGCCTTTATAGGCAATAAAAATTATTATTGCAAATTTACATACAGATATTGAAAAATTCATTAAAATGAGAAAGATCTGGAAGATTCGCATCTCATTGCCTTTTTCTGTTTCTTATTCTAGGTTGAGAATGTTGTGAATAGAATTATGCATCTTAGTCTATTTCATTACTAGAACGACTGCAAATATGCGAAAATTATGAAGAGCAAAGAAGAAAGGTTTAATATTTCTATAACTGAACCTGCTAAGCACCAACTTGTCAACTATATCAAAATAAACTATCAAATATTTGTGACTCATCTCATGATTACAGTACAAGTCTTTTCTTATACTACAAGTCTTATAGATTGAATTAATAGACTGTATTTTGGGTTATTAAAGAAAACATATCCTTATTTGATGAATATGTATATTAATTAATTTAATACCTACACTTTACATCCAACCGTTGTTAGTTACTCTTACTTATATTAACTTAAGGTAATCTTAGGCAGTAGCTTTATAAAATTTATCAGTTACTAAATTAATTAAATTCTACATGCCACTTCAAAGCAGAGTTGCCAAAATTACGGTAATTACCATTTCGTATGGCAATATGACCTTCAAATTGGACAATGTACGACATACGGGTGAATAGTTACTACCGTACGCTAAAATACGACAATTTTATGACATTAAGTAAAAAAAACATCTTTGATAGGTCTTGCTGAAAAATGAAAGGCAACTTGAAAATTGATATTGTTGCTACATGCATATACCGATTCGGAGAGAATCTTTAGCGCCGTTAATTTAATAAAAACAAAATCTCAAAACCGGCTCATAACATCCATGATTAATGGAACGTTTTTGGTAAAGTAAAACATTTGTAGAAAATCAAAAAGCTGTATAAATATTAAATCAACATCCGAAATGATCATGAACTTTTTTTAATTTTCTGTCTTAATATTATAAGCGGAATGAAGATGCTGTGATAAACGTCGTACATTTATTAGGACGAGGACAGTAGAAGTTTTGTTGTATTAAATAAATATTTTTGTATACAAAGTACGCTAATTTTTTGTCAAATACGGTAATTTTTAAACTTGTGTACGGTAACCCTAAATGTAGGCAGTGCCACAGCGGCAGCACTCCTTCGAAGTTGGCGGACTAACAGAAATCAAGTATCTGTTGGAAGAAAGAGAAAAACAAAAGTTCTTTAATACAATCTCCATCGTCCATCTTCCTATGTGACATTGGCAAAATTGTGTGCGCACACATGTGGCCATTAAATAAAAAAGAAGAAGAAAAAATTTAAGCACAGAAAACGTAAACGTAATTTCTGTGGTAAAGATTTTTGTTTGTTATTTGTTAGAACGTTGAATATGTCTTCTTTGATTGATATGAGCTTGGAAGAAATAATAAAGAAGAAGAAAATTAATAGGTTAGTAATACTTTATTATATTTTATCGTGTGTAATCAAATATTTTCGAATGTTTGAAGATTCTATATTTTATGTACATGCAGCAAACTTAAAAGGACAAGCAATCTTAAAAAACAGCCAGCAATACAGATACCTATGGTAACAGATGCAAGAAATAAAATTATTTCTAAGAAGAGAACACAAATAACAGATGCAAGGGACATATTATCTGATTTAGCTAAACAAAAGGATGCAAGAATGAAATTAGAGCAAATGAGATTGCAACGGGTAAGTGTATTTAGATTTGTATGCAGTTTCAGATTTGTATGCAGCTCCTCTCACAATAAAAAGATAATGCCTATAAAATTTACCCCATATGTAATTGCAAAAGATTGTACATGCTGAAGTAAAGGTAGAATGATCATATTGGTGGTATTCTTTTGAGTTCATTCTATTTTTATATCTATACTTAATTAGTTGTATTCTTAATAGTATAATCAAGTTTAATGTTTATTTTTATTCACGGAAGCAGTTGATAGCAGAAGCGCAATGGTTTTATTGAATAGCCCATGTCAATGTTGCCAGTAGTAGCAAGACAACTTTGTTCTAATCTTACATGTCTTAACAATCTCATAAATTATTTCAAATACTGAGTATCTAGATTTTCAGGTGCGATGCTGATTGAGTCAATTCACAATATTTAATTTAAAATTAAGGTTTCAAATGTATTCTAGCTATCACAATAACAAAGAATTCTTTGATATCAATTATATCTATTGAGAACAGTTAAAAAAAGTAGAAAAAAGTTCCTTTTTTTATTTTCAATGAACTAATAAATTTAAAATCTTATAATTTTAAATTAAATCTCTTATTAATTTCTTTAGAATCTACAGATATCTGTATGCCAAATATTGATGGATTGAAGCAATGTTTTCAAATCATATAGTTAAGCTATCATTATTACATGGCACTAGCTATGAAGTATTAACCACAAAAGGATGCCCACGAGGTGGTGTTTTATTGCCCCTTTAATGGACCTTGACAGATGACCAATTATTGTGCAAGATAGAGGAACTGAGAATAGATACCCAAGGTTATACCAATGACCTGGTGATAGTCGTTTGAGGTTTCTGTTAAAGTACCATTTCATATCTTATGCAGAAAGCTTTAAGAGTCAATCAGGAATGGTGCAGGAAAAATCAATTGAGGGTTAATACTGAAAAAAACTGTTGTAGTACCATTCACTAAGAAGAGGAGTCTCAATAAATTAGTTCAACCCAGGTTAAATAACAAACATATGTTTAATATCGCTGTCCAAAGCATAAGAGATTGCAGATTTTGCAACAGTGTAGATGAAACGCCAAAACATCTTATGTGAATGTAAGCCACTACAACATAAGCATAACCCGGTTCTAGGGTAACTTGTACTGCACCCAGAAGAGATTCAACTTCTCCCTGCCATAAAAGTTGTACAGTACATTCATGCTATAGGACTAGATAGTGAGATTTAGTAGTGTGGGATGATCACACTAGATCATCTATTGTTGCAGTGATACAGATCAGAATAGCCTGCATAGCTTCCCCTAAAAATAATAAATAAATGCCAAATATTAGCCTGAAGTTGTATAAGCCATCATGTGAAAAACTGTAAATGTATTGTCTTTTCAGGGGGGAAAAAGTCAAACTGGGAGAATTTTCACAACAAATGAAAGAAAACTCACTAGAACTGTACCAAATAAAGAAAGAGGTAGCTATTTCAATTTCATATTTCAAAAATAGCCTTTTAAAAAATTCATAAAACCAATTCAGTGCTTTCTCTTGTAGTGCTATATAAATAGTATTACAACACAGGTTTTGTGTTCTTTGTGCCCATTCAACAGTACATGAAACTTTTATTAATAGAATTGTTAATAGTGTATTTGTTACACTTGATATAAGGAATATTGCTAGCATAGGTAGAAACCATAATTTTATAAATTAAATTTTATTTATGGTTCTACCTAAGTGACAGTAGCAAAATTTGGGCGCACACATGTGGTCATTAAATAAAAGAAGAAGAAGAAGTACAATATCTGCATAGTTGGCCTAGTGGATAAAGAAGTTGCCTTGCTGCAAACTCTATGTTGTTGTATGGTGGGTTCAACATAGAACAAATATTGTATTTAATACCATAATCAACTTTTTTTAAAAGTACAATGTATTGTTAATATTTATTGTAAATATTCATATAGATACCGTATTTTTGTAATAAATGTTGAAAACTGAAAAAAAATTACATGTATTTTGTAATATGATAATATTGTATATCTGTTCGGGTGCTTTTTTTTATGATGCCATTGCACTGTATCTTTATGCATAAACAATGACAAACAGTAGAGACTGGAGAGTGGTTGATAAGCCATAACTAATATCTGTTGATAATCTGTGTAAATTGGTCAGTAGATTTTGCTTGAAGGACCCAATGTTATATGATAAAAGTAATGGGTTGACTGTTCCAGAGCTGCCCAGTATATTAAATGTACAATACTGCAAATTCTTTATCTACAATTTGATTTATACTAATTTGGGTTTATCTATTTAATGCATGCAAGTTAGAGCTTGGGTATATACTAAGAAGTTGTTTATTCTATCATTTCAATATGAAAGAAGCCATCTTGAGGATATCTGAACACATTGAGAAATATTCTTTTAGTAATCTTATTTGAGTGAGAATGGATAGGATTCATCAGTATGTCATTCCATTAGTGTCACAGATTTACCTTTTTGAAAAAAAAAAAAAACGTTTGTCTAGCAATGCTACATAGTTACAAGTACAGTATTACTAATTATTAACAAATTTAGTATTGTTTCTACTTGAGTATTTTTGATGATAGAGATTTTTATGTGAATGAGTCCTGAAGCTTGAATAAAAATGTATTGTATGTATTGTGTTTACAGTTTTTAGTGACAGATCAAGACAAGTAGTATCCCAACCATTAACAGCATCAAAGAAGCAGCAAACTAAAATGAGGCAATTTATGAAGAACCGGTCCATTGGTGCCCAACCTTTAGGTATGTATTGATCTGTTTTAGAAAAGATAAATGATATTACATTTACTTTCAAACATTCTCGATACATACCTTATGATGATAATTTATTATAATCATATTATGTTATAAAATTCTTTTTTGATTTAAATTTTGTTATAGGGGAACTCCACTTGTAATGATATATGTTATAAATATTTTATGATACAAATGATTTCATTTTCTATGGTATAATAAATAAGCCAATTGTATGATTATAGAATTAACTACTGTGGATTAAAATCATTTTTGAGAAAAATACATAAAAAAAACGTATTATAACAATAGTAAATGAATTTATAGTGAAATTTATAAATAAATTCTTTAACAGATGTAATGCCAAGAATAAAACCTATAGTGCGGACTGTTGAAAATGATATTGAAATTATTGATGAGCCTATGGAAGAATATACACCACCAAAACAAAATCTTTTAAATAGAAAAGCTAGTTTGCAACTAAGAATAATTGCACATAATAATGATGTCAAAGATAAGAAAACATCTAATATCCACAGGTAATACTTACTTGAAATCTTGAACATAGAACATACTAGTATGGGGCAACTGCCTCTCCATAACAGGATTACCCTGGTTTTGGACTGTACCATACACACAAAAACTCTGCAGTCATCCTACCTAACTAGTATTAGTAGTAATAATTTAGTTCCCCTTACCTGTTCCCTCTATACAAAATTGCTATGCACCTGGCTAAATTTAATACATTTTTATGTTGGAGGCTACAAAATTAAAATATAATATTTATTTACTAATTTGTAAACTAACAGCTATTAATAAGTATCATAGTATTAAGGAGATACAACAAGTCCTTGCAGGTAAGTCTAAAATTGATAATGAGAAATGATATTATCAATCAATTTTTTACATGTTATTTTAAACATGTTCATGTCCTTTTGATAGAAAATTTAATTAGACCAATATAAATAACTTTACTTATGTCATTGTTTTCCGCCTGTAACTCATCAACTAAAACATTTTTTGGAGTAAATAATAATAATAAATCTGGAACTACTAGTATCCATTTTCTAGACCTTAATTATATTACTTGCCTTGTTGGGGGCATGACAAGAACATAAAAGAGGTTATCATTTCTGCAAATTCGATGGTAAAGGCTTAAGTCCCTAACTACCTATAAATTAAATAATTCTCGTGGTAAAAAAAAGTTTACTTACGCACTAATTTACATTTACTTTCTATCTCAATGTGTACCGGGCAGTCCGCGAAAGAGACGTACAGTGACTCATTAAGTGATAAAGACCTCTAAATACCCACAAAAAGAGAGCACAGCGACTGTTACTCTACTGCCAGAGATAAAGAACAGCTTTACCACTTCTTTTAGTCATGAAACACAAATATTAAATATTCGAAATAAAATTCCTAACGCCCAATGAAAAAGTTAAGAATAATTTTGGATACGGGAACAGTCAAACAGTCGGAACCTAATATCAAATACCAAAAATAGCTAAAAGAATAATTTATAATAATATCAAATAAAATTGATATTATTCACATACAAATGTTTAAAAAATACCTATTTTACTTCTAAATACAATTCTTTCAAGTATATTAATAAATGAAGTAATTTCAAACCATTTCATATCTAAAATAGTTTTATAATCCATAAGGACACTGATTAAATACTATAATTATATGCATGACCCTATCCAAAATATCATAAGTGTAATAAACCTAATTCTAATATTTCTTATAATAAATACTACTAAGGGACTTACTGTTTACTACCCAATTTTGTTTCTTTAAATCTTGAAACAACTACTAGTTCGCGTCAATGGGTCTATGCCTGATTGGTGCAGGTTTGTGCAGAGTGGCATAATCTCTCCTCTTCTTTTTTTTATTATTTATTAACCTTTTAACTCTTCAATTTAAATGTCAGTATCATCTATATGCCGACGACCTTCAGTTATACATGTAGGCTGAAGTAGGATATTTATCAACAGCAATTGATAATGTGAATAGAGATTTGGATTCCTTAAGAGAATGGTCTGATAGGTTTTCCTTGTCAGTTAATCCTTCCAATTGTCAAGCTATTATTATAGGGAGCCCACATATGACAACTGGAATAGACTTTGATACACTTCCTCGGATTATGTTTAATGGTTCTGTCATCCCATTTAGCTCTGATGTAAAAGATCTAGGCGTACACATCGATTCTACTTTGGATTGGTAAACTCAAGTTTTCAATGTTAGTCGGAAAGTCACTGGAATTCTAAAATCTCTCTAGCGTTTGAAAACTTTCTACCCGTTAAAACCAAAGCAACTCTTCTGCAGACCTTGATCTTCCCAATCATCGATTATGGTGATGTGTGTTATTACGACTTCGATGCGGATCTGCTCAACAAACTCGATCGATTACTCAATAATTGCATTACATTCGTCCATAATCTTCGCAAATATAATCACGTATCGTGCTTGCGTTTAGAGCCAGATTGGTTGCCCATACGCCAGCGCCGCAACATGCGAGCGTTGACAACACTCTATTCTCTATTATTTTCCTCTAAAGCACCCTCCTATTTAACAGATTTTCAGTTATTATGTTCTAATCACTATTTAAATCTAAGTTATTCAAATAGTTGTCTCCTACACTGTCCAGCTCATATATCTTATCTTGTATACTCTTCTTTCTATGAGCAATCTATTTTTCTATGAAACGCGCTCCCACTATATATCAGGATGTCGACTAATCACTTGAGCTTCAAAGTCAAGCTACGTCAGTTTTGTAAGATTTTTTTGGCAAAATAAGTTCAATAAACTCTTTCTTTGTGTTTCACAAGTATTGACATAATTATTTATGTGTATTTTGTATACTGATATTTATGTACAAAATTAAATAGTATGTTATTTATTGTAATTACTTATATATACATAGTGTATACGTTTATATATGTATCATAGTTAGTCTAAGTATTCTAGTAGATAGTTTTTATCTTTCATTTGTTGTTTGCTTTATACCTACCGTCTTTTATCTCAGCACAACCTTAAGGCTGACTGTTAGAGAATGCCTATTGCATTAAGTCCACCATTGTATCATACATAAAGTGTAATATAAATAAAAATGTACATAGTCAAATAATAAACATGTGATATTGTGTTATAAACACTAATGTCAACATAGTTCCTAAATTATTTCAGAACTGCTATTACATTAAAAGAAAAGAGTCCACCTAGGCTTCCTTCTATTCTAAAGAAACGTCCCATGGCAGCTATGAGAAGTGAAGGTAAAGATCAGAATGTAGAGAAACCTAATGTGGAATACAGGATAATAGTAAGCAATTTAAGAAACACTGTAACTGGAGGAGATATACAGGTGAGAGGTGTATAAATATGTGTTTCCCAGTTGTTCTGGCAAATGATATCCTGTTCTTCGTAGTAGTCACAAACGACCAAAGCGCCATCAGTCGTCTCCAGAAATAGTTTCAAGTTCTTCTCAGTCAAAAGATACATACATGTACCAAAAATGTTTTATTTCATGGGCTACGCTACACTTTGCATTCATAACGCTGAAAACATACTATCAGCCGTTCCACATGACGGCCAAAGTCGTTGTGGTCGTGGCGTAAACTTCTGAATGACGTCATTGTTTTTACTCACGCCAAGTTCATAACGACCCTTCTACAGTGGTGGATTGATACTTCATTCCACTTGAGTGTTAATAAGTGTACCGCTCGCAAAGCAAGTGAAACGGAAAAAAATTGCGATCTTGATCGTTAAAGGGTAATCCATAAATTACGTTACACATTAAGTGGTGCGGAAAAGGTCGACATAGTATGTCATTGTGACAAGGGTCCTAAATTTTGTGACGTCCCATTTCAAAAATCTTATATATATATAAGTAAACAGTAATACACTAAACATGAACTTTTAATTTGCTATTTTAATTTAATAATTGGTTGATATAAAATTGCAAAATATGTGACATCATAAATGTGACGAGGATAAGGGAAAAAATCATGAAATTCGTGTGAAGTAATTTGGAGATGGTCCCTAGGTGGAACTCAGTCTTTGTACTTCAAGTTAATATTCTAAAGTTCTGTTAGTATCAAAATATATGTAACTGTTACTCTAAAACGTGGTCTACAAATTATAAATTCAATTTAATATTTGGTGCAACTCTATCTTTACTATAATATATTTTGATTATACATGGACATGGTACATTTTAGGAACTGTTTGGTGATGTTGGCGGTATGATAGAATCTCGTCTAGTTCGACCAGGTACGGCAGAAGTTATTTATAAAACTCAGGAAGATGCACAAAGAGCTGTGGACCTATATCACAATCGGCAATTGGATGGACAGCCCATGAATTGCCTTCTTGTGATCCCGCGTTCTCCTGCAGTTCCAACAAGGTAATATTTTATTTGTATTTATTCTATTTGTAGCAACTTGGTACCTTCTAAAGTGTAAAGTAAATGTATAATCGTGGTACCTGCATCACTCCATGGTATGTATATTTCCCACCTATCGCTTTATGTACTACTACCATAATATTTCTAAGGGAATTAAGCTTTATCTCAATGTTTTCATTCATTGTCTGCAGATAGTGTTATAGATAAAAAATATAAAATACATGTGAATCTCAAAAAAAAAATTCATACATGCCATCAATATTCCACTAATCTAAACCCATCAACCTCTATAACTTTTATAACATAATTTACTTGTTGTCTGCAAGTGACAAAACTGTCAACTTTTACAATAGAGAAGCAATAGCAGGCGGTAAAATAAATATTGGTAGCCGCAATCGCGAATATCAACTGTAAACATCCAAGTTCTCTTTTGTGAATACCTAATAATTTAAATTCGTTGAATCACAATGACATGATAGTTATCTACAATCATAATATACATCTGTCGGATAGTGCATAATAATATATTTTTATTTGTTCCAGAAGCAGTGCAAATCCTGCATTATATAGCACAAATTCTAATGTTGAACCTGATATATCAACATTCCATAAAGTGCTGTTCAGTAATTTGTAATGTGTTTGCATTTACGTGTTTTCTGTTCTTACAGTATGTATAACTAGACTATAATTTCATTTATTGCGTGTCATCATAACCAAGGACAAGGGGTTAAAGTAAGATTTACAATTGTGCACATTAAGAATTATGATATGTACTTTGATTCAGTAATAGTAGAATGCTGTATAATATCTTTCAATTATTAAAATAGTAATTAAGGAGTTAATATCCACCTAATTTTATTGTAACGCATGTTCTACAAATTTTCATTTAGTTTGGTATCTGAAAATGTATATAGAATATGAAGACTTGGTTGAACTATGTAAAGAACTTGTTATTACAATTTCAGCTAATACGTAAGATAAATTACTCTTTACAGTACCATTTTTTTTCACACAGCCTAATAAAATAGACAGTGTCATATTTTTATTGTATTTTTCTATAATCTTTATAGCAGATACAAGGCATTCTGTTCTAATGTTCTGTGTCATTGAACTGTTTTATACTGTATGGTCTATTAAATAAATAATTAAATATTTGAAGTAGTATCTGCATATGCATCTGTTCCTAACTTTTTATTTTGTAAAAACGTACTATTATTATTATTCATATTACCACAAGATAATCTCTTGGTTTAAGGTCACTATGTAGTGAATTTGTATTAAATACCTACTCCAAAGTTAGTATGGCAACTTTAGATACGTGTCAGTTAAGTATGAGAAATTGTGTCTTTATACTTGAAGCACTGATGAATTTCCCATAAGCAAGTCCTCCATTTAAAGAATTCGTACGGAAAAAAGAGCGCGCAGAAGCTTTAAAAAGCGATTTTCAAAGCAAGATACCGGACACTGTAGCTATCCTTTGGGAAGGTAAACTGTTGCCGTCTTTAGATATGCGGACATGTAAGGAAGAAGAACGTCTTCCGGTAGTTATTTCGTATGGTGAGAAACGACAACGTATCGCGGTGCCAAAATTGGACAAGTCTATAGGAAATAAATAGGCATGTGTAGTTTGAAATAGGGTTACAGATTGGAATATCAAAGATAGAGTGTAAATTCTTTGTTGTGATACTACTGCTTTAAATACGTTTAAATGTGGTCGTACTGATGATAGTAACTATGTGCTTCCTGAACAAAAAAATAATGGCGCCATCCCATCTATGAATTAGTATTAAAAGGCGTGTATAAAGCTTAATTTAGCGAAATAACCAACAATCCTGATATTCAATTGTTCAAAAAAATTTCTGATCACTGAAATAATATCCATTCCGAGAAAATACAGAGCCACACAGAAGGTAATGTCTGAATTTCGGAAATTGACAAACTGTTAGAATACGTACAAGAACAGAAGTTTAAAGTTCTAAAATGTACTCAACAGCTTTTATACAAACTCTTTGTTAAAAGTTAGACATCAAGTCAGCGTCCGATACCAATAATATTTTTTATTTTCGTTCGTAAGATTAAATAGAAAAAATATAAAGGGTATGCGTACTTGAAATCGAAAAAAAAAACACTCTTATAGGCTGGGACACTTTACCGTGTATCTACTGTGTGAATGATGTTATACTAATGAATGGTAGAATCACTGTATCACATGAGCAACAAGATCAAGGCCTTCTTTGAAAGATCAGACCTAGGTTTGAGCTAATACAGAGGACAGTGCTGACGAATTGACGTGAGCGAAATTTACCGCCCGCTTCAAACGTCAGAAGGGGTATTTACGTGCGTGTGGGCGCAAACTTCCACGTTTTGTAAGACCGACAGAAGGGGCCACGTTTGAGACGTATCTTATTATCAGCATCGATTACAGTGTTTTATGACAGATATTTTTCGCCGAATACCTGACATCTACAAGTTAGTATAATAGAATAGAAGACAGGTCTTACAAATTGATAGCTAGTGTCTTAATGTCATCTTGTTTATGGAGTACAGTAAAGGTGGATGCTAGCGGCCCAAGATCATATCGTCCTTATTCCGCACTTCATGGGCATGTGAATCAAAGATGGGTCCCTTTTTCTAAGGTACCATCCAGATATTTAGTCTAAGTAGTTCAGCGAAATCTACTCCAAACAACTAGAAATGCTCTAAATGACATCGAATATAATTGTGGCGCACTTTTTACTTAATGATACACGTCACCTACAGCAGAATTCTGTAAGTGTACAAATGGCGTGTTAGGTTCAATCTGAGAATTACTCTTTATCTATGGATTCTATTGATGACTATTCTTCCACGTAACAACCAACCTCAACATTAAGAAGGCATAAAACGTTGCTAATGTTACAGTTACATGTACAGTTTCAACAAGTAAAGAGCCAGAATGGAATCTTAGGGGATACCTGAGGTTATCGTGTTAAGTTTGCCTTTAACTTTGTACTAAAAGGAAAATGATATGAATTAGCTGGAATTCCAGTATGGGGAAGTTTACGTATATGGCGATCCGTTGAACATCACCATGAATATGTATTAAATTAAAATGTATTCATTAATACAATGTTCATTCGTATGTACATAACAATTTCAAACGACAATATATTTTCTTATTTCAATTTTTTGGGTGTATTTTTGCATCCCATCTAAGTGCAAACTTGACTCTGAAATCAATAGCAGACCGAGTTGGGCTGCTAAGGCATTTGATAGGTTGGATGCCTAGGATTTCCTGTAATTTGAAGCTGGCTACAGAAATCTCCATTTATATGGCAGTTACGCTACCCATTCTTTTATATGCCGTTGATACATGTCTGCACCTTCTTCCACATAAAGTTCACCTATTCTGCTTAACCTTTTTATGGTACGGCAATGTACCTGATGTTAAGCACAGTACAATCCAGAAGCAGTGGCGACCATCGATGGAACGATCCATCGCAAGTCGCCCCTGTCACGCCTTCCTTCACGAATATTGAATGTTTTGCACCAAAAATAGACACTTTTTACAGGAAACGATTCTAACAGGGAAAAATTTTCAGCAGGAAGATCTTCGATTGACAATGTTTGTAAATAGGAATAACGAACAATGTTTGCGTCAAAAATGGAAGAACTACTGAATACAAGACGATTACTGCAGGGATAAAATGGTTAGATATTTAACATTTCATCTAGTGTGTAGATAGAGCTAGAAACTAGCACAGGAGTGTACTTATAACTTAATTGTAGTCTTCTTAAAAATAAAACCACAACAACTGACATGACAGCGACAATACTTTGGAAACGGAAAGGCGTTTTCAAAAAAAAAAAAAATGCATAAAATAAATATTTTACACAAAAATGAACCAAGTGCAAAGACGTTTTTTATAAAAGTTCGTAAATCGTATTTAAAAACTGCGCCGTCCTTATACATTTATATAGTTCACTGGCTGTATCCGCGCCTTCGTTGGCGTGGAACTAAAAATTATTTAACAAATTTGGCCCGTTTTTGTAACATTTATCGATACAGATTACTATTGGTGGTAGCATGATTTTAAAAAGCCTTCCTCAATGATTGCTCTATTAAGTACAAAAATATTTTTGGTAATCCGACTGGGTAGTAGTAGTAGTAGTAGTAGGTAGTGAGATTAGCGTGTTCTAAGAAACAAACTTCCACTTTATAATATTAATATAGATATATTATCTATGGTTCATGTTTATAATCAGCGACCAGTAATAAATTATATTATGTATTATATATAACACTGCTGACAGATATATAACAGTTGACCTGGCAGACCTTGTTCTGCCTTTTCGAGTAGTCAATCACATCAACTATATCGACAGCTATCGCGTTATGACCACTTATCAAGATAACAAGTATCAGATCTTTCAAGTTTGATCAAACTGCAGTTTTTGGGCTTTGACAGCTTCACCGGACTTTACTGCACATAGTGTGACGACATCATTGTATATAGGCTATCTATCCGATATACTCTGTGGTACTGTAAGGTGTGGTGTAAGTATACTGCAAAGTCGTTCCTTTATAGGTAACAATACTGGTTACTGTTTAAAACGGAAAGCAGTCCAGTATATTGTCATCCATCTTTGTTTATTATTTAACTGATTTTTTATAGCTAATGCAATAAGATTAATTTTTCAGTTACTTTCATTTCATACAAAGTATTGGTTTCATATTGCAATAAACACAATATCTTTAAATTTTCCACGTTTGTTTATAACGTCTCATTGAATAATTATATTCAAATTATCAATAGACCAAGCTGATAAATTTCTAGACGCTGTTGATCACGTGATTAAATCATTGTGAGCAGAGACCATTAATAAATTAGATATGGCCAACTGCATCCAACGTATTTGACACAATAACAGTAGGTACCAGTAATAAATTGACTAAGAGCACCTTACCACCTCAAAAACGCCGTTGCTCACAGTATAAAAATGGCAACGACTTAGATGTCATATATTTCCTTAGGACACTGCGGCAGTATACTGTCAGCCATATCGGAACGAATTACTCCTCCGTAAGAGCACTGAACAGTGCTCGCACTGTATATCGGAACACATTAAGTACTCTTTGGAGCCAGAGTTGCCCTAAGTACGATAATTACCGTTTCGTACGATAATACAGCCTTCAAATTGCACAATGTACGGCGTACGGCCGAGTGGTTATTATCGTACGCTAAAATACAGTGATTTCGCCACATCAAATAAAAGTGCATCTTTTATAGGACTTGCTAAAAAATAGAAAGCACCTCGAATATTGAGATTGTCGATAGGTATTAGCTATCAGTGGCCTATTACCGTCTAGTGCGTGTATTTGCAATATTATGCGTGCGTTAACAGCATTATAAGCCCATGGCCCCCATAGACAATGTTATCAGGCGAAAACCGGAGATTCATGTAACGCTAGAACATCTACGAAATATCGTCCTCTGACTCGCACCAGATACGTTTTACAATCCAGAATCAATGTCACCAGACGAATTTTAGTACAAATGCTATCTTATCCAGAACCATTGTTTATTAATTTGGCAAAATCTGTTCTTGAATTTCTTTGCCACTCGTAAATGCCGCTTTGGAAAGATTCTTTAACGCGGTTAATTTAATAAAAACAAAATCTCGAAACCAGCTCATAACACCCACGATCAATGGGACGCTTTTGGCAAAACAATTCATTTCTAGAAAATCAAAAATATTCACGACCCGAAATGATCGCGAAAATTAAAAACTCGCCTTCATATTATAAGCCGGATGAAGCGAATGAAGATGCTGTGAGAAACATTCTAGATTTATTTAGACGAAACGAGTAGAAGTCGTTTTTTTTTTAATAAATCTGTTTGTATAGAGAGTACGGTAATTTTCTCATTTGTGTACGGTAACCCAAAATGTAGGCAGCGGCAACACATCTGTGGACAGCATGATGAATGTTCCAGGCATGGATTTAATAATAATTGGATTGCTCACCTCAACAACAAAAGCGACACTGATAAGCACTTACTTTTAAGGTACGTTGTCTCTTTCTAAAGGAGAGACCATAAATTGCAATTTTTACGGACATAACAAGACCACCAACAAGTATAGAATAGCTCGTCGTATGGATCACCTTGAATGGACAAACTGTTACGAACTAATAAAATCTATTCTTGTAACATAGATTTTTGTAAGTTACCCAAACTAAAAATCAATTGTGGATTCCAGATTATTGGTATTAGTATGTCGATAGAAATTATACTATGTGTAAATACTGGTCATGGTCTATCTATGTAACAAATTTCATGAAAATTCATCCAGCAATTTTTTGTGTAAAAGAGTAAAGAACTTCATACATCCTCACAAACTATCACATTTACAATATTAGTAGGGTACAAAGAAGGATAAATAAAAATGAATTGTTAGTAAGCGTATCACTTGAGCACAGCTGGATAAATTTGGGTAATATGTTTTTAATATTAATAATAGTCCGAATAACAACAAAAAATAAAAAAATAAGGTTACTATAATACTTCTATTAAAGGTTGTAGTAAGGCTGCTGATTCCAGTAGGTAGGATGGTGGGTAGGGTAGGTGGGCAGATACTTTGTGCCAAAATATTATTTATGAAATCATACACAGGCATATATTATTATTAAATCACTAATATTTAAGATTCATACTTATCTAGGTAAAACAATATTTACACATTACTAAAAAGTATGGTTTTGTGTAATGAACAAAAAACCGACGAATATTGGGGAACAAAGTGCGAAACCGCGAAGAATAAGCGAATCGGCTCCACACTTAGCGTCCGCGCCCTTACGCGGCCATCGCGCGCGATCCGCTGTCTGAGTGTAGAGCGGCCATGTCAGTTTAAGACGTCAAATACCCGGTCTATAATCCCAATAAATACTACCGTAGCCTCAGATCCATCAAACTTTCTCTTCCGGCAGCAGTCCATGCCAAGGGCCAGCCACAACGGCACCCTTGTGCCCGCTGCCTCGGGGCTGAGTTCCCTCAGCATTCGCCCCAAAAAAGTCCTGCCAAGCTGTAAAAGCCCCTCCGCCTAACAGCGTATGTCCAGTCGAAAAAAAAAAGATCCATCAAACTTGTTGTTGCCAATTTGTCTCAAAAAATTTATGGCATCAGCTACAGCTGAACTCAATAATTGAGTGGCTAATCGAACATTCATATTTTTATTTAAAAAATTAATGTGACTGCTTGATAAATTATTTGCTAATTTTAATCCTTCCTCTACGTGTAATTTATGAAGCTCTTTAACAGTGCGAGAGAGAGGGAAGGACACCACTACTAGAAAGTGAGTTTCTGTCGGTTACGCGTTTCCTTATATATTATTGGTAATGAAAATCATCTGTGCTACGATTTTAATACAACCTTATTTCCTTTGAATGTTAAGATCAAGTGAATCTTCCAGTTGTACGACAGTACATATTAATTTCATGTTTCCAGGTACCAGCTCTTAGTTCTTCTTATTTTGTTATTCTTGGAAACTTAGTCCTCTTTAGAGATTATTACTGGCATTTTCAAGTGATAAAATTTGGACATTTTGGACAGATGAAACTATATTCAACAAGATGGCAACTCTCTTGTTGAAGCTCTCTTGGGAGTTTTTGTGGCAACTAATATATCATGTTTCGAATTATTATTTATTGATTGATTACCTTCAGCTACACTACTTCACGAAAAATGTCTCCTATACTATACAATAAAGGGCTAAATAACTAAGTATACGAATATAAATAAAAGTCACAACAGGACAAATCAAGACCCCGCCAAGAACTCCCGGCTCGTAGTTCTCCTTTTTTATTTTTGGCAACTTATAAAGGCTCTTAGATACAAGTAATAATCTATGCCAAAGGGATATCCACTTAGAAAATATATCGATGTTTTTGTTCGATGTAATTTATCGAGACTATGAATCGATGTTTTCTAATATATTGGTTAGCTACATCGATGTATTGCATTAGAAAGCTGTAGTCAGCTCAGACAGGCGACATTTTTTTAATCATCTATAACACCTACAACTGCACTTTTCTTGTCCAGACGACTGTTGTGTGTTAAACCATGTTCATGGAATCTATGTATCTAAGAAAACATTACTGATTCAATTGTTGTTTATTTAAAAGAGTCAATATTCTTTGTTTTAATTACAAAACTATAAACAATATGCTGATATTAGATTATCGGACATACTGTTTATTGAAATTAAATAAATAAATTATGTGACATAAATACAATAAATTGCGTTACTACCCGATAAAATTATATAATGTAAAAGTACGAACAAAATCAAAGTCATCCACTATTGTAGAAATTCCGGTCCTATACCCAGTGTTCTTTTGGAAGACTTTGCAAAACAAAAGTTGATTTAAACGTTTCCCCGTGCTTTAGAAAATAAACGTTCAAATGGTACTAAAGTTCTCATTGAGTCTTCCTACTCGACTACGCAAATGAATAGACAATTTATCAGAAAACGCCTTGTCAAACTTCGCCATATTCCTTGTGGACTCATGGATGTGGTAATCATCACACAAAGAAGTTATCTTCTGGTTTGTTAGAATGACCTGAAAAACAAATTCCACGGCCTCATTTTGTATTGTAGTTTTTATTCATTTACTCTTCTCCTCATTCAAACTTCTGTATTGTTGGAGATCAATAAACAGTATATAGTATATCGTTGGATAGTTTATCAAAACATCGAATTGTTCGATGCATCGTACTATAAAAATCAGCTGAATTAAATGCATCGATATATATCAAATATGCCTCTATCCTATGTCAATCAATGGTTCCAGCTTTAGTATCTACCTAAAAACATAGTGTTGATTAATTTACAAATCTGTATTTCAACATTATTTTATTATTAGTATCGCTTTCATTAGTCTTATGTCTAAAGATTGGTTTGAATTAATAGGAGGACCACGATTCGTCGCGGCTCCTATGGTAGATGCTAGTGAATTAGCTTGGCGGATTTTGTGTAGACGACATTGCGCACAATTATGCTATACACCTATGTTTCACAGTAATATTTTTGTTAAAGATATTAAATATAGGAAAGATAATTTTGTAACGACCGACGAGGATCGACCATTATTTGTCCAGGTTTCGTATCAAAGTTCAATATTATTGTTTTCAAAGGTTATGTTTCAGCTATTAGCCAACTATTCTATAATTTAAGTAAAATGACTTGAGTAGGCAGCAGAGTACGTTGGTAGTGCTAGTAAAGCTTTGTCCCATTTTGAATATGTATGAATTTATTTTATATATACTTTCATAATACCACAGCAATACTATTTATTCCATATTGATTTACCCTTGTAACACTCATCAGCTACTAATATCAGAAATTCTTAAAATACTCAATTTTTTTTAGTGGTTAAATAATTTATGTTTTGATTCAAGTTGAAAAAATTGTACTGGAGTTACAATCTTTCTCACAGATTAGTTCATCTGGGAAAAATGGATAATAGAAAAACATTAATGTGATAATTGTAGACAATTATAACAAAATTTCCAATCAGCACATAGAAAGTTAAAAGCTGTATTCTATTTAATTTTGATTTGAACCTACAACATATTAATAATGAAATGCATAATATTAGTTACACTAAGAACAACATCTTAAAATATAATTTTTGATAATTTCTTAAATTATAATTAAATATATATTTGTACTTCTTTGTAATTCAATTTATTGTATTCAACTAGTGACCTAATTCTATTGTGGAATCAAGTACCCTACACCAAATTTCATGAATATATGTAATTAAATATTTTATAAGCTTGAACCTTTATTCGAATTGGATTATTAATTTAAATAGAAATAAGTATATTCTAATTGAATAGACTTTTGTTTTATAGTTAAGGTTAGCATTATGTCCATAATCTCACCTAATCTAAAGTGACAATATGGCCCAAGTTGGTAGACACATGAAACTTATGGAGGGACTGGTTCTCAAGTGTAACTGTAGCACTGAGAATGCTATTTGGTGGCAGATTTTTATCTTGAGGCTGGTAGCTAGCCAGGTGGGCAATAGAAAAAGCCTTAGCTATGGTTTACTCATGATGTTTTCCTTCTCTGAAAGCTCAAGCTCATTGTTGGTGGATTCAAACTCATGTCCCTTGACACAAAGCCCTTAAATGCTACCACTGAGCTATCATCACTTGAATCAATTTAAAAATAAGGTTCAAATAAAAAAATATATTTTTAATTTTTTCAGTTTTGTGGTAATAATCCTGAAATTTTAGCCTCTGCTGCAAAACTTGTTGAGAAACATTGTGATGCAATAGATGTGAACCTTGGTTGTCCACAATCCATTGCAAAAAGAGGAAGATACGGCTCCTTTCTCCAGGATGACTGGGATTTATTGAGAAATATTGGTAACTATCATTAATCTATGTTGAAATGTATTACAGGAATGTTATAAAATGTCATATCCGTAATCAAAACTATGATATCCAAACTTTCTTTTCATAAAATACCTTGCTAATCATAGTAAAAAGAATTGATTAATGCAATGCTTCTAGTTATGAATATCTGAAGTTGTAGCAAATGCAGGACTGAAATATATTTTTGCTAGAAATTTTAGCTCAACCTTATTGCATAGATATGATTATGGGCATATTGGCAACATAAAACTCAGCAAATATATGGAACATAGATGACTGAAAGTAATCTGAAAGTGGTTCACACTCTTTGTCAAGTAAGGAGCAAATTAAGAGCAACCATGGAATTTTAGTGATTATTGGTTCTCACCAGTCAAGTTTCACATATGCCTCTTGTAGGCTGCTCAGGTAGATCTGTAACTGGTTATAAGTAATTTAAAAAAAAGGTTATGATCCATGATAATATAAAATTGTTATTAGCTTGTTAAGAATACCTACTAAGATTTAATTTATATCAGCCTTTAATACCTGTATGCAAATCTACTATAAAATGTATAAGCGAATAAAATTTATTTTCAGTAATAGCAATGTCCAATGCAGTATCTGTGCCAATAACATGTAAGGTTAGAGTGTTTGAGTCGATAGAGAAAACTGTACAGTATGCATTGATGCTTCAAAATGCAGGCTGTAAGCTGCTTACAGTGCATGGAAGGACTAAAGAACAGAAAGGGCCATTAACTGGTATTGCTAGTTGGAAACATATAAAGGCTGTAAGGTGTTGTACTTATCATTAATTAATGCTTATCACAATTATGTTTGTATAATTATACTTTGACAATGATAAAGGAAATATTTGATATTATAGTGCAAATGTAGGAAAAAAGTAATTATTAATTTCTGTATGAAATTGCATATTCGACAAGATAATAAATTATCTCTATTATAAATTATAAACATATTGTAAAAATTTATACTTTTGTACAAAATTCCAGTGTTTTTACTAGCTGACCTGATAGGTTGCTGCATTTTTCAGTTGTTAATACCTTGAGCACAGTATCAACTCTTGGTCAATTTTAGATTTTACAGATTTTTATATAATTGTATAAACATTGTTCTGTGTATCGACATTGTCAAACCACTATTAGCTATTTGCACTCCTTGTAGATTTTAATTATTATGACTAGTTTACTAACCAAATTTTCATATTAAATCATTAAATTCAATTCAATTTTTTACAAGCATGGCTTATGGTTTTATTTATATTGTCAGGTATACTAAAATTTAACTTTCTCAAAGCCTTCCTCAGTATTTACTCTATCAATTATAAAACGAAGTTTTGAAATCCAACTGGTTGTTCCCAAGATTAGCATGTTCAAACAAATAAACTCTTCCATTTTATAGTATTAATATAGATTAGACTTATTTTATATTTCAGAGAAGCCGTTTCAGTGCCAATTATAGCAAATGGTAACATCCAATGCCTTGAAGATGTATATAGGTGTTTAGAATATACAAAAGTGCAAGGAATAATGAGCGCAGAAGGAATTCTCACAAATCCAGCGCTTTTCGAAGGTATTAATCCATTAACATGGGAGATGGCTAATGAATATTTGGAATTAGTAAAGAAATTCCCTTGCCCAACATCATATATCAGAGGGCATTTATTTAAAATTTTCCATAAGTTGTAAGTATTTGCTATACTCTGTTTTTTAATCCCATAGAGGAAGGACATTTTCCCTACATCCCATCAAACTTAAAAATAATGTTGACATTGTTTTGATTTATTAACATTGAAAGTATATTATTTATTAGTTATAATATTTTACAGCATTAGCTGTAAATATTTATAGTTACATAATTAAAATGAATACATATATTTTGATTTGCCAAACTGCCAAAACATAAAAAAAATTATAATTGTATAGCTGCAGTGACAATTTCCATTTTGACCATCTCCTTTGGTTTGGTTTATTAAAAAAAAAACGTAACAATATTTAATATATTTTTATAATATTTTCGAAATGCAATCTGCAACATAATTATAAAATATCGTTTTCTCTACTAAATTTAAAAACGGACTATAACTAGCAAATTAATACGATTTTGTAAATTAATACTCCAGGCTTATGAGTTTATGAAAGAATAACCACGAAAGACTAACAAGTAGATGTTAACATAATCACTTTATCAGATAAAATTTATTACTAATACTATTAAGTTTTTCGCGAACTAATGATTTCAATGGAGTTTTGTATGTGGATATTGTTTCAATTTGCTAGTTTACTAAGATAGGTACTTTTTTATATCTGGCTCGATCATAAACGAGGTGTAACGTTATAGAGGCGCGCGTACGCGTGACACATTTTAGAAGCAGCCGGTATGCATATCTATTTATCAAATGGGGAAGTGTGGATCCATACCCGACTGGTTTAATTAGTTGGTCAAAAATTTGACTTAGTAATTTTGCTTTATCGCGTTTCTGAGTATCAGTGGCGTAACTATAGGGTGGCAATTCTGGGAAAATGTCACAAGTCTCTTATTCCATGCGGTCCCAATCCCGATAGGTCGCTAGCTCGGAAGGAACCTAACATTTTTAACAAAGTTTAGTAAACTTTATAGGTTCTATACAAATACTTAGAATCAATTTAAGTTAGACAAAGATTAAAGTTTATACAAATGCAAATAAATTATTAAGGTTTAAATGCATTCATAAGAAAAAAATCTATTTCAGAACACATTATTTGGCTATTCTGTCTATGAAAATTCTTTGGTTCAATCTTTTAAAACTTTGATGGTATTAATTATACTTTTGCGGATAATTTGCCACGGGTTTCAGGTGATATAATTAGACCACTGGTTAATGTATATTCCTAAATAGCTTTTAAGTCACTGTTCACTTCATTGTCATCGTTAACATCAGGTACAGTGAGCGTATTAGTGCTACACAATGATATAAAAGATACCGATTGAAGTTCTGAGACCCTAGATATTGTATATTAGTGATGTAAAAATAATAATTAAAATCGGTTTACAATAATTGACGAAGATATAATCAACCAGCATACATAAAAAAATATACAATCGAACATAGCTTTCAACTTTCTTGTTTTTTGTAGTCGGTTAAAAATGATTTGTTTATCTTAATAAATTCAGGTCTGGTGTAAAAAAAATAGAATGAATTTTACTTCATATGAAGATTAATTATTAGAAATTAAGGGCAATTTCTACCAAATGTCATAATTGCGTTTAAGGGAGACGTTAATTCGGAAAAAAAGACCCAATTTTAAAATTATTTTTTATACGTTACAAGTAATAAAAATATATTTAAATGTTTGTAAAATCATAATAGAACATAGAGACTATATTTTCAGAAATTTTGAAAGTAAGATGTCAGTAAATCTTCAGAGGCAATTCGGAAAAAAGTTGTTTGCCAATGAACAGTATAACTCGTGACTGAACCATCTGAAATAAAATTAATTTGTTAAAATGTTTTTCCAATATATCCCTGGAAGGATATTTTTTTCTTTTGATATTTGATTTTTTTTGGCATTTAGAAGTGAAAATATAGATTTTCGCCTTAAAATAACAATATTGTAAAATAAATAACTATGAAAAAATAAAAAAAGGCTCGCAGGGATACCTGGTAATTTATGTAAGTAAGTAGTATACTAAATTTCAAAAGAATCGGTCGAGACGATTTTAATTTAACCTGTTTACCGGCTTTTTTTACGTGTGGAAATGCATTTATGTATGTCCTCCCAGCCCAGGGGGACTAAGAGGGGTATGTGGGACTCACCCGGCGCCAACCGCCGAGAATACCCACTAAAACCTCACGGCCGTCTGTCGCCTTCCCGGGGCAACGCGGGTTCGTAAATGCAATCACCGCGTCAACCCAGCGACCGGCCCGTCCTGATAAAGCCCTGCCCTTGCCACCGCCAACAGTTTATCTCCCCGAGAGGTCGCCTCCGTAGACCATCTCTTCAACCTCATCAGGGCATCAATTGTCGAGCGACCGACTCGGAAGCCAAACTGCCCTTCCGCAAAGTTGGGCCCTCCACTACTACTGATATGCTGAACGATACGAGATGCTATGATAGGTTCGAACAGCTTTCCCGCATCGTCCAGCAGCACCAACGGCCGATAGGCAGACGGGCAGTCGACAGGGCGGCCCACCTTACCGATAAGGCAGAGTTGCCACTCTTTCCACGACTTTGGGAACTGCCCGACCGTGATACAGCGGTCGAACAATTCCCAAATGGCAACCCCCATATGGCCGAGTGCCAGGAACAACAAGTGACCCGGTACCCCGTCAGGGCCAGGATCTCTCCGCCTCTTCTTGTCAGTGAAGAGGGGTGGGATGGCGAGCGCCTCCGTATTGGCGCCGCAAGGAGAAATAGACATCTGTAGTGGTAGGAAATCTGGAGGGTCGTGAGGAAACAAGTTTTCCAGGACCTCCGGCTGGATGGGCTCTGTTATAGGGGGCGTCTGACCGCGAAACTTATTCCGGGCTATTCAATATGTGCCCACGTCCACGTCCCCACGGGTCCCTGTCCACCGCCTGGAGGAGTTCCCCACGCTGCATCTTTAGCCCGGCCTATGACTTCCTGCAGGGAAATTTTACAGTCCCTGTAGGCGCCATAGCGTCGGGCTTCTTCCGCAGGATCTCAGATCCGCCTGCGCCGATTGTGGCCGTATAGCCGGCGTGCCGCGGAGCAGGTCGCTCGGAGCTCAGCCAGCTCCTGCGACCACCAGAACACTGCCCGCTTCCGCGGGAGATACTACTCCGCGGCATAAACGCGTCACACACCACTGCCATCGCAGCTCGAAAGTGGAGGGCGGACGTCAACGTCATTGTTAAGGGGCGGCCATCGCCAACTTTGAATGAAGGCCGCCTCCTCTGCCTTTTCTCGGTCCAGGCGATTGAGAGCGTAGGAACGACCCATCTCTCCGAGGGCGGGTTTCTGCTTCTGCTGTGGAGACCAGGAATCGAATATATCGGTGATCCGATAGGGTCTACACCTCTTCCATCACACGCCACCGCCGGACACGGCGTGCGATAGAAGGTGTAGCGAACGAAACGTCCACCACGGAACTTTCATTCCATCGCACACACGTATGCGTAGTTCCCCTGTTCAGGAGAGACAGTCCTACCTCAACTGCCCACTCCTCAACTGCTAAGCTCCCCTTGGGTTTGTGGTCGCCGCACCCCATGTCTGTGATTTGGCGTTAAGAACGCCAACCAGAACGATGGGAAGCGGTGACAGCCGTCTTATCACCAGCCCCAGCGAGTTAAGGAAATCTTCAAACTCCGCCAGGGCACGGTTAGGGAAGAAATATGCGCCTATTAGCGCGCACCCTCACCAGACGGCTGCCACAAACCCTGCACCTCTCTCCCGAACCGATAGCGGGCTGTAGATCGCTATGGAGCCGTCCAGATCCCCAGTGCAGTGTGGCTGGGAGGGGATGTGCTACGGCTCCGCAGCAATTGCGCCGCCGATTGAACAAACAAGTCCTGAGCGGCGGCGCAGTGATTTAGGTTCGCCTGAAGGTAACTGCCATGACCGCAATCCATTATAGGATCATGTCAGTTACTTTCAGGATAGGGCTCCTAGTCCTTTCTGGAAGCGTTGGAGCCCCTTTCCCTTTAATGGGTGACGGTCTGCAGTTCCGCTCTCCCATTATGTGCGTCGCCGGTCGACCACACACCCCGCACCGCATAGTTTTAGCCTTACAATAGGCCAACAGATGTCATCTAGAAGTTTGTCGACTAAGGTTTTGGCCGCGGCCACAGGGAGGGACAGTTGAATGCATAATGTGCACTTCCCGTATGGGCGAAGCTCCCCAGCCCTTATTTGGCCCGGGTCACATCCGCCCTTTACCGCCGCAGCTAATACGACCTCCTCTCTCCACAGATTCGACAGTGGCGATCCCTGTTAGAGATGCTCTCATCTTCTCGGCCATTCTATCTGCCCCTCCTTTACCATCTGGGCCAGGAACCTCGATGATCCTAGTTCCGGTAGCCGTTTCACGAACCGATAACATGTTCACCGGTTACAAAAATGACGAGTGTCAGAAATTCGCTATAAAGTTTCGTATACTAGAAAACCCAATATAAAACATGAAACAATCGTTTATACTTACACAAAATCATTCATGCAAACTGCAGCAATAACAGCAACCATTTTTGTAGCTGTTTTTGTAAATGTTTTTACATTTGTGTACGTAAAACTCTATTTTGGTATCGTGTGTAGCTTATTGCCCGTTCTGGTAATTCGATTGATGTCCTCTATACGCGCCCATTCAGTGCACTCCGAGATTTTTATACGAACGTTAAATAATGATTTCTTATGTTTACGCGAATATTATTCATTAAAATAAAACTAATTTAAACGGATTTTATCGCGGTTATTTATTGATTTTTATCCCGACGTTTCGAAAGCTTTTCAGCCTTCGTGGTCACGGGGCGGACTGAGGTGTAGGTTGTCCAGAAAAGTTCATGTTACTGTGTCTACCTTCAGTTACGAGCTACGATTTGTTTTAAGTTTTAACACAACAGACTTAAAACTTTCTACAATCACACTAACTAATAAAAAAAAATATTTAAAAATACATTTTAAAAGCCCCCCCCCCCTTAAGTTTTATTTAACATAAAAACGCTTAGGGCGTAAGAATCGTTTAGTTAAACATTTTAAATGACATGTGCTACAAGTTGCTCTAAAAGTCCTACATTTTATCGTTTTAGATTTACATTTGAAGAAAATAACACCGATCGAGAACTACTTGCTACAGCACAAAACCTCGATGACTTTAAAAAGGTGAATATGAATATAAAGAACAAATACTTGCCATATCAAAATGGGGAAATGCTTTTCGAAGACTGTGAAAATATATCTAGAAATGGTTTTAATCTGATTTTACCACCGTGGATATGCCAACCGTATGTAAGAATGTCTCCCGAAGAGCATACTCGGAAAATGGAATTATGTAAAAATCAGGTACCTAATACATTTTTGAATTTAATTTATGATCTTTCTAAGGTCGTAATATTGTAATGAATACTTAATTTTAAGTTGGTACACGGCCAAGAATCCGTATAACTATAGGACACTAGATTTTACGTGCGGCTTCGCTTGTATTAATATTAATTTGTCAAACAAATTGGATTAAGCAATAAAAAGTTTATCCCTGTCTTTACCCCACTTCCAAAAAGGTTTTCGCGAGAAAAAGTAACCTATCACCGTCTCCAGGTTCCCCCCATCTGTCTCTATAGCAAAATTCATCATAATCAATTGAGCGGTTTAGACGTGAAAGCGTAACAAACACACTTTCTCATTTATAATATTATAGTAAGGCTTTCCTGAGCATTAACTAGAATTGACTTATTTAGACTTGAGATATGATATAGAGAGCACAAAGCAATAAAAAAAATGGAAATGTAAAGTTGAAAATAACAATCAACCTTTAGAGTATATAGAAACACATACTATTGAGTTAATTAATATATAACTACTGTTAATTGTAATTTATTCACTGTTAATAGAATGATTTTTCTAGAATAGTGATCAATGTAAGAGAGTTAATGAAGAGGGCGACGGAAATGTTCTGTCACGAAAAAAATTAAAAAAGCTGAAACGGATCATGAGACGACCTCTAAAGTCAGACATGGAGCAAAATAGTAGAAATGGTGAAATCTGTACAAATAAGCAATGCCACAATCCACTTGTAAGTTGAATTACATTTTAGTTAGGGTATTAAGTATTGACAAAAATTTGATACAGATCAAATTAAATCAAAAATATCTATTGTATTTAGGCCATGAGAAGGCGCCTATGAACGTCAAAACTACCACCGATTAATAGCAATATAAAATAACCCAATATTAAGGAAAATAACCCAGTCGTTGAAGAGAACCAACAAGCAACTCTATCCGTTAATATCTTTTGCAATTACTTTTTTTTAGTAATGTTTTAATATGTGCATTTACAAAAGTTATTAGCGGATGCACAGAGAGGGATGTTAATTTCAGACATTACCATCGTTCATATATTGATCCACCTTTCAAAAAAGTCGCATGTATCAGTGTACAGTGTGATCCTTCTTTCAAAAACATATACTTTTTAGTAATTAAAATATATATATATATATATATATATACATATACTACTAATAGTAACACTACTAAGCTGTTATACCCCACATTGTCACTGGTAAATATACACCTGAAAGGTAACAGGCAAATACGGTGGACGAATATTTACAAATACCGTAATATTCCGTCGCCGTGCCTAAAGAAGATTGACTTAAAAAATGTAACGACTGCCGATTTTAAACACAAAAATATTCACATTTCTAAAAAAAAAACACAGTGTTTCAAGAACGTTTCTTAAACTCTCAGATTGTTTCGCGATGTTTATCTTCACGGTCAACCGATAATGATACAGATCTATATTTTAAAATTTCATAGAACAAGTTTTATTTAAGATATGAGTAAAAAGAAGTGGTTGTTCTTATCATTTTTCAGGGCGGAAAATGCGTATACAAGCTTTGTAAAACATGTTGTAAGAATAAATGTTACGAAGAAGACTTAGACTGTACGGGACACAGGATTCTAGTACATACTAGGCGTAATATGGCAAAGAAATTTGCAAATACCACTGATATAATAATATCGTAAATGTTAATAATTATTTTATTTGACAAAATAAATTATTTAGTTTTTTTTTTTTTTTTTAAGCAATACATTGTTTTATTTATTATCTAGGAAGGGAATGAAAGCCGGTTAGTTTGTAACTAGTATGATATAAACTGTTCTACACAATTGTATCATACTGTTGTAACAGTAGTATTACTAATCCGGTGCATCTAGCAAAAACTCCGTCGCAAACTAATTCCTACCACCAAATTAAACACCTGTGCTGTCATATCTTAATGTTCTCCAGAAAGTAAACTTGTATAAAAATGAGTTGCTTCAAATATATAATAATTGGTATAACCATCAATTCTTTTTTTGGTTTACACTCTTATTGTATTTTAGTAATAAAGGTCCAAAGAGTGTTAATTCAAAATCTCCAATGAACGAAATTCATGTTAATTTCATAGCTTTTAAAAAGGATGTTATTCTTTGTTAATCATGTTTGGTACTATCAGCTAGTTGATCATTTGTAATAAACGAATCAAAAATGGTTTGCACACGCTAATTTTACAAAAATAATAATCGTCTATATTCATCAAGAATCTTATAAATCTATATATATTTCCATTTCTACGTAGGTACGCACACTAAACTGAGTACACTTATTTTTGAAATACAGTATAAGCTCATGGTATATAGCGACATTTAAAGAACTGCTCATTGTATGACGTTATTGAGAAGTATTGCTAAATGAAGAGAACTCAATACTATTTTCATACTAAAATATCTATTAACTTATAAAAGGTGAGCACAATAAACGGAAGAACGTACACAGGGGCGGTTCACACGATATTTAACAATTACGTTGTATTATATTATATAGGTACCTACATTAGCTAAATAGGAAATAGTGGAATCAAAATATTTAATACTCAGTAAATTATCTACATTCGTTACGGCTCGTCGATGTTAATATTTATATACTATTGTTCAAAAATGACATTTGCGTTAAAAATGGATCTAAACAAGCGTAAAGAGAAATAAATAAATGAAGACTCTAATGTAGAATAGATATCAACCTAAAATTCATAACTTGATAATAAATTAATAATATAGATAATCATAATTATTACTCTTACAATCACTGATTTTGAAAGGCTATCTGTACTTATTATTATAATTGTACATACATTTCCCAAATTACTTTTATAAAATGACGTAGTTAGGTAGCAGATTATCAAGGACATATGACTAAAGTAATTTTACTCGAAACCAAAGTTGCGCGCGCAGCAGAGACCAAGCCTTGGTGATTAATCGGTAATCAAAACAATACCGCTAGTATGTCCTGAACCTTTCAATTGAAAGTTGGTTGGTGTTTTGGAAGTTATAAAGTCGCCTTCTTAATGTGATTATCATGTTAATAATAGTATTTACACAAACTATTTGCATATCTTCTGACTTATTGTAGTTAACAAAACTGTTTAAACGCAGAACTGACTTCTTCTAGTGCAAATGGATAAATGCTGTATGTCTTTAAGTTTATCACCAAGACGAAAACGAAGATTAAACGGTTTCCAGTTACCTCTTAATTATCAGCAAGTTATCGGATGGTTTGTTCTAATCGGGACAGCTTTGTTAAACTTAATCGTTCTTGTACAAATACAGTTCGACGAGCTTAAAATGACCGCATTAGTCGTGTACACAGTGTTATATGTGTCACATATTTTGTTTCATGTGATTGCGACTGTCACTGATCCAAGCGAAAAGGAGTTACGAAAACTTGAAGTATACAATATACCCGAATTCGACCGGAATATTCACGCCCATGTTATAGAAAACGGCAGGTGTCATCTGTGTAATATACAAACGAGCAGCAGATGCACAAAACACTGCAGTATATGCAATAAATGTGTGGATCACTTTGATCACCACTGCAAATGGTTAAATACTTGCATCGGTCAGAGAAATTATTTACCGTTTATAGCGTGTGTCACAACCGCTTTGATGATATCAGCATTTACGTCAACGTTGTGTTTAGTTGATATCGTATTATTCTTTATTAGTCCAGAGAAATTGAGCTCCGCGGGACAAAACTTTATAAATTGTACTACGATAAAAGACACATCAAAACCAGAGTGCAAAATATCACTATCACTTTTAGCATTTTTTGTTATACTTTTTCTGCTAGCTTTAGGAATCTCCTGTACCTTGTTGCATTTATGCTGTTTTCATGTTTATATTTCTGTATTAGGTGTATCGACTTATGAATACGTAATAAACAGTGGAACTGAACCACGGTTCAGATATACGGACAGTTGTAAACGTAAAATTAATTTATCGAAACTGTACATAAATAAAAACACAAACAAAACTTTATCGTTGTCAGCAGAAAATACCATAAGTAGTAAATTAGAGGGGAATCAAGAAACAACAAATACTAACAGAAGTGTCACTAATCTTATGTGTTTGATTCATAATGAATTAGAAAGAGCTAAGAAGAGATTTATATTTGACAAAAACAAAATTCACCCTCAAGACAATGAAAATATAAAGTAAAAAAAAACACTAAGCTGCTAGCATAATTTCATTTTAATTTTATAGCAACTGTATATGCAATTATTTTGTAACGATTGTTTCTAAAATGGGTACATTTTAATCATTATTGAATTAAGTGATAAGTCTTAATAATGACGTCAAGAATCTGATTTTAGGATTATTTCTTACAATGTTTTATTGTTAGTATTTTGACAAGAGTTTATAATTGTACAAGGAGATATTAAATAAAACTATAATTATCAATGGTACGTTATAATTTATTGATTAATAAAAACTTAAATTTTTTCCAACTTATAACCCAACATAATGTATAATAACAGAAGTCTATAAGAAAAAATATTGAAATGACTTTAGCTGTTAAATACTCATAAATTCACAAGAGTATTTATTCGGAGCGGCGACGATTCTGCTTCTCCTGTAATAAAAATATGCGTAGTGTAAATTAGTGTGAAAATTTAACAGTGGCAGAACAACTATATCCGCCAAAACAGATCACATGGACTTCCAATTTCTGTGGTAGCACAGTAAAGGGACTGCTGATAAGTTTAATACAATCCCAAAAATAACAATAAGCACTGTTATGCTCTGTTGTCATTGTCATTGCTTAATCACTCCTAAGTTATATGTGGATAGGAAGACAGATACTAACTTGAAGTTGAGTCGAAGTTCAATATATGAATGACTGATTTAATTAACAGACTTCACTATACTCAAGAAAAATAAGATTCACAATTGTCATAAATGGACATATTACAAAAACACCATTATTACCTTCTGTGTTAAGATGATGACCAGTCTTCTAAACATTCCAACCAAGTCAATAAACAACTCCATAGAGTGTTGAACAAAATCTTTGTTACCCATACGACGTTTCTCGATAATCAGTTGGGTGTCGAAGAGCACAAAGCCACACATAAGCATTAATCCAAGATATAGATGTGTCTGAAAATTAATTTTAAACAATGTACCATTGACACACTTCACAAGCTTCTTTGCTAAAACTGAATGAAGGAGCAGAAATATTGATCTCTTTTTCATAGTTTCTCCAATTTATAATGTTATTAGCTGACCTGGCAGACTTTGTTCTGCCTTTTTGAGTAGTCAATCACATCTACTACTGCATCATCTATCACATTATGATTACTTATCGAGATAAAAAGTATCCTATCTCTCAAGTTGGATCAAACTGCACACACTGCACAATTTGAATAAATCCGTTAAGTTTAGGAGTTTATTGCTGACAAACAATGTGATACAATTTTTTTATATATAAAGATAAGTAAAACTGACTATGTTTATTATATCATACCCTGATATACTACTGCTTTCTACATCGCAAACAGTTAGATTTCTACCAAAAACTTCTTTAAATTAAAAGATCATCATTACTTTGCACAATTTTACATTTACCATAACAGAAAATTTTAATTTTTATTGGGAGATGTGTCACACATAGTTTTAATTATTAATAATGACTAAACATAAACTCGTTAACAGATAAATATATTATTTAATCTTTTGTTTTTAACATGCTTATTTTAAAAGTTAATTTTGAATTGAGGTGGTTGATACTATAAGTCAATTAATAGATGTTAAAATTATTTATAAAATACATCAATATTATTATACATTATTAATATTTCAGAGACAAGTATTAGATTGGACAATATCTATGTAATTACATATGAGTTATGTTGAGTAATCTCCCTGTTGCCTACTATTAGTATAAAATAATAAAACATTGGGTTTAAAATTAGATATACTAAATAACATAAACTCTTACCTGATACAAGAAATTTGATTGCATGAAAATATTCAGCAAACTCATCACAGACATGGATGTGAGCAGAGTCATGAGTGTTCCTCCGAGGAATAACCAGCTGCCACGGTCAGCCAATATAGCAGCAATAGAGAAGCATACAAATACCAGTGTAGTTCCAAGAAGAGCAGTAATAATAATGGATGGGTTCACAATGCTCACATATTCCATCAATGGTCCCATACTCATTCCTAAAATAATGTTTACACTGTACACTATAATATGTAAAAACAATACAGCCAATATTACAAAAATAATTCTATTTATTTTATTTACACCATAGTTCATTAAAATTTTTAAGCATGTGTAACAAGCATAAATTAATATGAGACAAATACACTAACTACAAAAATTATAAAATTACATTTACTATTATGACAGTACTTTCAAACAGATAATGAGATGTGTAAGAATACTGATATGACTAAAATTTATCTCAACCTATTACAATCTAAACTAAAACAATAATTTCAAAAACTTATATTGCATCATCAATATTAAAATAATTGTTACATCTTATGTTATTCTTACCAGATGTTAAACCAAATCCTAGGAGGTAGCCAAGTCGTAAGTTAGTGTTTTTTCCATTATCAGGAGTAGCAATCAACATGAGCATAAGACCAGCTCCAATAATGGCTGACAAAAAGCCAGACTGGAAGCTGGTGTATATATCCACATACACCCCAGCTGTGGCCGAGCCGCAAGTCATCATTAATGTACCATAAACATTTTTCAAATGTTGTCGTACTGGTGGTTCTCTACATTGAAATAAAATGCATATTATAGAACACCTTCATTACAATCATAATAATAATCACATTAGAACTAAAGAAAAATGTTACTCAATTATTGAATAAACGGAATATGGATCTATATAGATTAATCATATTTATTGTTTAGTTTAATTATTAGCATATTAATATTTATCTAAATTATGAACTGCAATAGTATGATCTTTGTATTCACTACGTCACAGCAATGAATTCTAAATGCGTCAATCTATTTATTAACGTCAGTTGGAAATATTCTAGAATTCTTATAAAATACCATCGTACGAATTATTAGGCCATTACATTTTAATAGACATCAAAAATATGTTTATAAACGTTAACGTTTGTACTCACAGTCGATTTTGGAAACTATTTATGAAAGTTTGTATGTTGGGAGTCATGTTAAGAAAATTTTACAAGACTTTCCACTGAAAGACAAATTCTACGTTCTAATAATAAACAATCCTTAAGACACTTAGTTTAGAACACTAATGCTCAACGGTGAGGATGTCCAATAAATTTAAAATTCAATATGAATGACGCAACACAAATTTTATAAAATTGCACAAAAAACACTCGAAACTTCCAATTCACAGATAATGGACAATATGGGGAGAACTTGGCAATTTAGCATATAAATGGTAGCACATTCTTTGTTGCCAGAACCATGTTGTTCAATTACCCATTATATAATCCAAATTCCATAAAAAATTATAAGACTTATAAGATTTTCCATAAGAGTTTACTTAGTTATTATTGCTTAAAATTAGCATGCTAAGCTGCGCCGGCTAAAAGAATCTATGTTCTAAGTGTATGAAAATGAAATATAATCGCAGCTTACGTACTAGTTAGTATATACGTATAAGCACGTATATTTTAGCAACACAGCTAGTCTTTCGAATTAACGAAAAACTATACCAAAAAAAGTCTTTGAACTATCAAACGCTAATTTATTACCGGCCTCTGGTCAAACGTATATTAAACTGGTCTATGGTTTAAGATTACCAATCTCAGTTAAACAAGTGTTATTATTGCCTTATCAATTTAACTCACAAGTGTGGTATTTATTGGCACATTGGATCATATTTTATTGGGACGAGTATGGTTAAAAAATAATAATAAGGAGTTTAATAAGAAAGTTAGATCGATATTTCGCAGAATATATTATGTTTGCTGACGACAACAATGAATCCGTAATCCGATAGTAATGCTAACGATTATGAATTTATTGAAATAAAACTAATTTAAACGGATTTTATCGCGGTTATTTATTTATTTTGATCCCGACGTTTCGAAAGCTTTTCAGCCTTCGTGGTCACGGGCTAATATATCTTCTCTTTAATCGAGTTAAAGGATACATTCATTTTCGCACGCGTCATAAGCGAAGCATTGAGGTGGGTACTACCGTCACTTCACGCAAAACAACTGATTTTTCAAACTCAAAATGTCTCTATTTATCATATATTGCACTTGTAAAATAATATGTACACACACATATTAAGTAAAAACACTATTTTTAACATTCATGATATTTTTGATGTAATTTTTGTTATTTAACCTAGTTAAAACAAAGTAAAAAGTAAATAACAAAGATATCCGTAAATAAAATTTACATGTAATTTAAAAAAAAACAGTTTTATGTAACAACTCCGTTAATTGCGCAGCATTTTCAATTTGTTAATTTGTAGTATAGCTGGTAAAGCGACAAACACACGAATATCATCTAGTCTTTAATATTTATAATAGAATGCAGTAGTTCTAAGAGTAACTTTTACTTATTACCAACCAGAAACTTTGAAATCGTGCTGATAAGGATACAAGTTGAAAAGGTATGTTAGTCAGTCAGTCAATAAGTCAGTCAATACCGAAACTAATTTCATACTTCAAAGTTACTTTAGGATTCATCATGATGATTGCTCAGGTGGGCTTAGTTACAGTATATTTAGTTTATAGTTATTAAACGATGTTGTAATGGAGTTCTAAATGACGCTGTAATAGGTTTCTAATTCAGTCAGATGAGTCAATTAACCCTATAAATCATGATGTTGGTATTACGTACCTTTTTTTACGGCTATCTCTCGCCTCGTTGGGTGCGGTGGGGTTTGGAACGGTGGGGTATCATCAAAATATTAATCGCTTCTCCGGCAAAATTTTAGACATAGATTTACTATTAAATAGGCAGAGGCTAGATATATTATGATTTACAGAAACATGGCTTAAACCAGATAAAATGTTATTTGAGGTACCCCATTTTTCAGTTGCCAGTGTTTCTAATAAAACAATCACTGTAGGTGGTGGTTGCATTATATTGTTCAAAAAGAATTTAAAGTACAAAGACAACAAGGATATATGTAGTCTCTCAGTAAATCGTGTTTGTGAAGTGGCTTGTGCAGAGATGGAGGACTTAATTATTCTATGTTTATAGACCTCCATCAGCAAATATATCTCTATTCCTACAAACAATGGAGGAAATCTTAATAAAAATACTTAATAAAAATAAGAAAGTTTAATCTGCGGTGACTTTAACATAGATATTTTTAATACGTCTCCAGAAGTCATTATGTTCACATCGCTATTTAAATCGTTTAATCTTGATCCTCTTTTTAATGAACCCACCTGATGTACGTCTCAAACTGCATCTTGTATAGATAATATTTTTACCGATTTCAAGACCTTTGGCGGTAGTATTATTACTGGGATACGATCTGATCACAAAGGACGTCTTGTCAAAATAAATTGTAATAAACCTAGAGGTGACTGTAACAAAGCAGCTAGGCTTTTATCCTAAAGTAGATTAGATCTTTTAAATCAAAATGTTGGATAACAATTGTCTCCCAAAAATTTTGGTAATCAATATCCGGATAGGGACTATGCCAGCTTACTTAATATCGTAAGCACGGAGCTTAGTAAACATTGCCCAAGAAAGATTATTAATATAACAAAAAAAATAGTTTTAGTGAATGGCCAACCACAGGCATCAAAAGAAGTAGAGATAATTTATATGATCTATATTATAGGAGATCACTGACTGATAGTGAATCCTCTCACGCTATGTTCGAAATTATTCTAAAGTTTTTAAACGTGTTTGTATAGCTGCCAAAGTATTTTTTTAGGTAACAAAGTAATTAAGTCTACAAAAATAAGACCAAGACTGTCTGGCACATAATAAATAAAGAATTAGGAACTAATAAAATTAGAACTGATTTGCTTAATTTAAATGTCGACGAAATACATATTTCACACAGTTCAGAGCTGGTAACAGCTTTCCAAGATTACTTCAGTAACATATCTTTACAACTAACAAAGAATATAATTTCATCTGCCCATAGTGCAGTAGTAATTTTAAAAAATGTGGGTGCACCTCTACATTCAAAATTTAATTTTAAAATAATAAGTAAAGGTAAAATAATTAGGGCTCTCAATCATTTAAATTTGAAATACACTAAGACGTATAGGGAATGCCGGTAATAGTAGTTAAGTCCTTGATTGTCAATATTTCACCACATTTGGCTAATATATTTAATCAGTGCATAGCAAAAGGAATTTTCCCTAATTTAATGGAAAGTGAATAATAATAATAATGATATAAGAATAATAATGTGAAAGTGAATAATGAAAGTCAAGTGGTTCCTTTATTTAAATCAGGCTGCAGAAGTAGTCTTGGAAAATACAGACGTATTTCTGTACTTTCGTCGTTAAGTAAAAGATTATGCTCAAGCAATTGTTAGAAGTTTTCAAAGTACAAAAGTTTCTGGATGGTCGACAGCTTTATTTCACAAAATCAAAATCTACTACTGACACTGGTGCAACGCTCATAAGTCATATATTGGAGGCCTGGGAGGAGTCTCAGGATGCAATCGGTGTGTTGTGTGATTTATCTAAGGCCTTTGACTTTGATGACCATAGTACATTAATTCTTAAATTAAAACACCATGGTGTTTGTGGATCTTCCCTAGACCTATTAATATTATTATTATTATTATTTACTCTCTTATTTAAAAGATCGATGTCACAAAGTTAGCATAAATGGAGTAACCTCTGCGGGATCATTAGCAAAAATTGATGTCCCGCAGAGCACCATCCAGGGCCGTTTTTGTTCCTGGAATATATAAATGATCTACCGCTAATGCTTCACAACTACGCTGACACGGTTATTTTTGCCGATAATACTTCACTTATACTTAAAGTGAAAAGGACAGAATCAGAGGTTAGATATGTAAATAATACTTTAAATAAAATTTCTGATTGCTTGGCAATAAATAATTTACTGCTAAATGCAGACGAAACTAAATGTATTAGATTTACCTTGTGTAAACGGGTTGACACTAGAGTCAAAATCGAAGGGCATTTAGTAGGCTTAGTTGATAGTACTGTGTTCTTGGGTATCACGCTTGATTCCATACTACAATGGTGTCCACACATAAAAAAATTGGCGGGAAGGCCAAGTTCTGCTGCATCGCTGTTCGTTAGATTCGACAGTTGACAGATATTACCACTGCTAGGTTAGTCTACTTCACTTACTTCCACAGCTTAATGTCTTATGGTATTTTGCTGTGAGGAACAGCAGCTGAAGTAGACACCGTATTTCTTTTACAACGAGCAGTTCGAGCCATTTACAATATGAAACCTCGCGAATCAATAAAGGATAAGTATTCAGAATTTGGTATTTACCTTTGCCCTCCCAATATATTCTTGATAATTATAATGTATGTCTGCAAAAACTTATAAAAGCTAGATTTCGTTAAAGACCGCCATAATTTGAATACTAGAAATCGCGACAAACTGGTCTCTCCCTATTTTAGACTGAGTAAAAGTAGTAACAGTTTTTTAGGTAATAGTGTCAAGTTTTATAATAAAGTTCCAAAGCACATTACTGAATTGCGGGACAGTAGGTTCAAGAATTATGTCGAACGGGTTTTGATATCAAAGGGCCATTTTAGGGTGGATCAATATGTGAGCGATCGTGATGTCTGGAATTGACACTCCTCTCTGTGCATCCGCTAATAACTACTGTAACACATTAAACTATTGTATAAAAATATTAGAAAAAGCTGTAAAAAAAAAGATGCACATCGAGTTTCTTGCCGGTTCTTCTTGATGACTGCGTTACTTTACGAACCGGTAGTAATCTTGACGTTCATAAGGGCCTTCTTAGGGCCTAAATTTAATTAAGATTATACATTTAATTTGAACGCGGGTTCGAGTTTGCAATCACCGCATTGTTCCCCGGGCACATCGCCGCCGCGGCGAGACCACAATCAACTATCTAGAAGTGTAATAATTGATGAGCCACGTTTTAAATGTTCAGTCGCTTTTTGTTTACTATGTTCCGATGTTTTATTATTGATTATCATTGACTTTTTTATATTTTATAATTTCAATTTATGTGGTATTTTTGTTTTCTGTGAAGTAATTTGTTGAGTTATTTCGATTAATAAACATGATTCGTACATTTACCCACTCCGTGATTAACTAGTCAATTTTGAATTGTTTAAGGCCGAAACGTTTCTATGTTCTCGGTAACGAGTATAATCCGTATATAAAAATTGAAATATATTTTTATCTTTGGAGATCGATACCAAATGATATTTATCGACACCATTGATATTTTTATTATCACAATCAGTTGGCAGGTAAATTATCACAGTGTTATAAGCTGATGAACTTAGCTCTGTTACTAATTCCTCAGCCGCTTGTTCTCGCTCTCACGGGATTCTAGTTCTTTCTTTTAGAATGGATTTATATTGATATCCTTGGTGCCATGACATTCACCATGAATTAAAACAATGTATTTACTTGTTTAAATGTAAAGTTATAAAAGATAATACAAAATAAGGTATAAATAAGTGATGACGAAGGCACTACAAATCAACTGATTTTTATCCTTTATTAGTTGTTTTAGTGTAAGTTGTTTTGAAAATTGCGAAAACACTAATAGTTTGTAAATTTGAATATACTTAAATGTGTATTTTATACACAATAGACAGTTTTATATTGTTTAATTTATACTTAAAGATACATAGCATGAAGTAAAATATAAAAAAATTGAAATCAATCATAAGATATTTTTCAATCATAAGGTATTCAGTGATAAGCAATTATTAAATATATAGTGTTTTGTTTCTTTAGCATTTGGTTCACTGAACACATACCTTTAAGTTTCAAATTAAACATAGATTTTAAAATATTGTTTAACTCGGCTATGTGGTCTATGTATCTTTGCCTTTTCTTTAGAAGAAAACTGTAACAAAATATTCTGTAGTTTCGCTCACGAATTTGTAACCTCTATTTCCCATATGGTTTTTAAAACAAACAGCACTATAAATTCATTTTATTCCAAATGTAAATTATTAAATAATACTATATAAAATGGGCAAAAAAACAAAAGTAGGTAAACAAAGAAAAGATAAATACTATCAATTGGCTAAGGAAACAGGTGAGTTTTTGTATATGTGACAATTACATTTTATCAAATATTTTGTAAATATTGTTATAAGGTGAAATAAACAATATATTTAAGTCTTAAACAATGCGATATATTTTTAAATCAATACAACTTTTTTCTATGTTAATTTCTAATATAAACATGTATTTTAATTTTAGGTTATCGTTCAAGAGCCGCATTTAAATTAATACAACTAAATAGAAAGTTTGGATTTCTTCAAAAATCACGAGTATGTATCGACTTGTGTGCGGCTCCTGGTGGGTGGATGCAGGTGGCACATCAAAATATGCCTGTTTCAAGCATAGTAATCGGTGTAGATTTGTTTCCTATAAAACCAGTACCTGGTTGCATTGGGCTCACTGAAGATATCACAACAGAAAAGTGCAAAACGGCTATTAGAAAGGAAATAAAAACTTGGAAAGCTGATGTTGTGCTACATGACGGGGCTCCAAATGTTGGTCTTAACTGGATCCATGATGCATACCAACAAGCCTGTCTTACTCTTAGTGCATTGAAACTAGCAACTAATTTTCTAAGAGATGGTGGCTGGTTTGTTACAAAAGTATTCAGATCTAAAGACTACCATGCTTTACTTTGGGTTTTAAAACAGTTCTTCAAAAAAGTTCATGCCACAAAGCCTCAAGCATCACGTAATGAATCATCTGAAATTTTTGTTGTGTGCCAAGGTTATATTGCTCCAGATTCTATTGACCCCAAGTTTCTTGATCCTAAACATGTGTTTGAGGAATTAGATATTGTGAAGAAACAACATGCAAATCTATTACATCCTGAAAAGCAAAAGAAAGCTAAGGCTGAAGGTTACCAAGAAAACGATTATACAACACATCATAAAGTTATGGTATCAGATTTCATAGGTCAGGATGATCCTATAGACTTACTGCAAGGTTGCTCTGAGGTACCTGTCTACTCTTATATAAATAATATATGTGCATCTAAAAATATACAAATATTATGTTTAATTATTTTTTTTAGATTGTTTTTGATGACAAAACTATCAAAGATCATCCTAAGACTACAGATGAAATAGTAGAATGTTGCAAAGATATCAAAGTATTGGGGAGAAAGGATTTAAAGTCTCTTTTGAATTGGTTGAAACATATGAAAGAATTTAAGTCATCTAAGGTAATGTAATTGTAATAAAAATATTATAAACTAGCTGTATGCACAACTCTGTTCTAGTAGAACTAAAATTTTATTTAATCATTTTCATAAAAAAAATTATATAGAATATGTTACTCAGGGGTAATGTACAATTCTAATGGTTTCACCATAATCTTTAATATTTGAAATTGGTCCAGTAGTTCTTGAGTTTATTTGTTACAAACAATAATACAAACCTTTCTTTTTTTATACTTAAGGTTTAGCATTATGTCTTTAATCTCACCTGATCTTAAGTGACAATAAGGCCCAAGTTGGTAGACAAACCTTAAGTGGTAAACCTGTGGAGGCACTGGCTCTCAAGTGCAACTGCTGGAACAGACCTATTGGTATTTGGTGGCAGATTTTCAATTTTCTTTATTATATTAGATTATCTAATGTGTTGCACAGAAGAAAATAGACAGGGCAGAACACTTGTAAGATGTTTTTATTGCTTAAAAGATGTACATGATTTGAATTAAGTTAATGTAAAAAATTAAAGTGGTGGGACACCTCTACAAGACAATATAGTCAGTCAATAAGACAACATAGACAATACAAGAAAATAATAATACATACATTTTTGTTGCATTTTTTAAAATATCCCTCTAACTCTGGAAACTCATGCCCTAAAAATATAATGGTTCACTTTCTACACTCAGTATTGTATATCTCCTACTGTGTACTGTTAAATAGATATGAGTGAGATGTTAACTTAAATATCTATAAATAATCATAAATGGTGAATAAATCTGTGTAAATAATAATGGGAATGAGTTATTTAAGAATGGAGATTTGAGAATGATGAGATGGAGATCAGTAGTAGTATGTATGGACTCCGAGTCAAGGGATGTGAGTTCGAATCCACTTGCAATGAGCTTGAGCTTTTGGTGAAGGGAAACATTGTGAGAAATCCTAGTATGGTGGTAGGGCTTTTTCTAATGCCGGCCTGGCTAGCTACCACCCTCAAGTTGAAAATCAGCTGCCAAATACTAACAGGTTTGTTCTGGCAGTTGCACTTGAGAGCCAATCCCTCCACAGATTTAGTGTGTCTACCAACTTGGGCCATATAGTCACTTAAGCTCAGGTGAGATATTGGCCATAATCTTAACTAGAAAATAAAAACGTAACAGGAAATCTATATGACATTATTTTAGAAATTATAATTGAGTGTACTTCCACTAAACTCGAACACAATTAGATAGAATGCAATTTGACACATTTATATTTTTTCATAATATTTTTTATACTGAAACGTTAACCTAAAAGCAATATAAGCAATTGTGATAGAGTAATTGATCACTGGAAAGGACAGGACAAAATCTGCTAGTACAGAACTAAATAAGTTTTGTTGTTACTCTAGTAGATAGCATTTGTTGTGTCACTTACAGAATTGATAACTTTTTGTTTTTGGCTTGCTCTTTGTGTATATACTCTACATTTATTCTATTATTTGCATCACAGTGAACATTCCCATTGTTTATCCTATTCCATATTAGGTATGGAACTTAATGTACCACTGAACTTGCAAAACAAATGTTCTGTTTTTGTTCTACTTATCTTCAATTCAAGTGCCTTTGAAACTATTGATATTAATTAATATGTAAACTTTATGTAATGTAGATAAATAATTATATATTTATAGGTTCCAAAAGTTGATGAAAAATCCACAGAAGGTGGAATTGTAAATGATGAAAGTAAAGGTAAGGAAGAAACAGATGATGAAGAACTTGTGGATGCAGAAATAGCTGAACTGCAGGTATTTATTTTTGGGTTAACTTAATGTAATAAAAAACTTATGCATATAATCTGAAGTAATGATAACTCATTGCTAACGTGTACATGGTATACTGCTTTCATAAATCTTGTATTGAATCCCTAGCTTGAGCTCATAAGTGCAGGAAAATATCATGTTGAATCACATAGGTTATTTTTAATGCCTGCATGGCTATTAAAATCAAGTTGCAAATCTTCCAATAAGGATCTAAGTTGCACTAGCTCCTCTTGAGAAGTAGTTCTCACAATATGTATGCTGCATTATCATGTTCAATTGTAGTCACTTAACATTAAGTTTGATTATTGTCAAAATGTCAATAATAAACTGTTAAAAATTATGAATACTGCCTCATATTTCAGGTTTCAACTAGTAAATTAATAGTTCAAGCAATAGATAATTAACTTATTATATATTAACCTGAGGTAAAAAAGTTCTATATATCTTGATAATGTAAATATAGCATTAGCATTCACATTTCCACATTTCACAGAATATTTTCTGTAATTTTTTGTTAATCAAATACTATTATTTAGCATTTCTTGTATATATATAGATATATGTGTAATTGAATTAAAAAAAAACAACTTGACTTCCATGGAACTTTAACAAGTTAAGGTAGGTTTTTACAAGAATATAATTAAGTTTAAAATGATACTTAGGCCTTTAATTATAGTTAAGAAGTAAATGTGATATGACTGCTTTGCCAAATATATTGTATACTTTAAAGCAATACAAATAAAGTTTTATATTAAATTTTGTATGTTGTTCATATTAAAACTTAGTTTAGTGGCATGACTGTTATGTTAGAATCCAGCACTGAACGATTACTTGTGTGGTGTATAAATAATTGTTCTGAGTTGGGATGTACCTTGTGGTTGTTATTTCTGTCAGACAGAGCTCAATTCTTAGTGTGGGTGTTGCCTTAATATGAAAAAAAAAAACTATACTTTTTTAATTATTCAACAAATATTACTACTGACAGATCACTCATTAAAAACAAATAAAGTTTCAGAATTACCATTCTTGTTCTTGTTGTTGTATACAATCTGCACATTATTGTTACAGAATGAGGAGAGACGTCAACTGAAACGTAAGAGAAAACAAATAAACAAACAAAGACAGAAGTTAGCTGAGAAGATGAATTTGAAAATGGTACTTAAAGGCGATGATGGTCCTATTATGGAAAACCATGATATGTTTAAGCTTTCTGATATTAAGAATGCTGAGGTTGGTATTTTTTTATTTTATATCCTATTAGTTCACAATTCTATCAGTAGCATGTAGATCCGCGAATAAGTGTACGGCGTATGTGGAATTGCAGAAAATTGTCACAAAATTTTAATGCTAAGAAATATATTTTTAAGTAATTATTGAATATTGTTTTTTATTTTCTGGTTTTTACGCATGTAGATAATATGAGCAATGTTAAGTGTGAAATATAATCTTCAAATGTAACTCTACAGGAAGTGGACGTACTTGATATAATTGTGTAAGGACTTTTTGTGGGAATTTAAAATGCATGTTCCTATTCATTACATAAGACCGAATATCATAGATTTATTAAATTAAAATTAAACTACTATATTATAGAATAAGATCTGGGTAAAAACATCCTATCAAGTTTTTTTTTTCTCTAGGAAATAGCACGGATTATTGACCAGCAACCAGATCTTGTTGTCGGTGCCAGTGATGAATCAGATGATGAGCTAAAATTAAAACCGAAATATGTGAAATATGATACTGAGTCGTCAAAACTAGACTCTTCCGGCCTATATTATAAAGATTCAGACAGTGAATTAGAAATGGAATCGGATTCTGAAAATGAAAAAGAAAAAGAATCATTAGGTAATATTATTTTTATTACTATATTAATTAATTTACTGTAGAATACTTTATTATTTTATAAATGTCTCTTGAAATGCAACAGGGCATTATTAAAAAAAATAGATATTTTAATTTTTGTTTCTAAAGCCCAGAAGTCAAATAATTGCATTTTCAAATACTACTTTAATAAAAAAATAGGGTTTCTCCTTTTTTTTATTACTTAAGGTTTAGAATTATGGCCATAATCTCACCTGATCTTAAGTGACGATATGGCCCATGTTGATAGATACGCTAAACCTGGGAAGGAACTGGCTCTGAAGTGCAACTGCCGGAACACACCTATTGCTATTTGTCGGCAGGTTTTCAACTTGAGGGTGGTAGCTAGCCAGGCGGGCATTAGATAAAATCCTACTACCATGCCATGGTTTCCTCACGACGTTTTCCTTCACCAAAAGCTCAAGAATGTAGTTGTAGGTGGATTCGAACTCACATCCCTTGATGCAAATCGTACACTCTGCTACTGAGCTATCATCGCTTCTCTACATATATTAGTAGGTGACCATTATTCTTATAAGTAATAAGAACAACACTATTTTTTAGTTATATGACAGCCTTTGGGGCACAGTTGTAACTCATACTATCGAGCCTAAAGGTCATAGGTTAGGTCCATGCCTGCTGAATACTTTTATATCGAGTGTAAAATATGTACAATAAATCAGCTGATTAGTAATTTTGTTATAGATTTTTCGGATTCTGATAATGAGTCTAAAAAAATTGACAAAATTACAAAATTAAACACACTGAGAAATACTCAAAGTGCATTGTCAAAGCGCAGTACAACAATTCCTAAAGATAACCCATTATTAACTGATTTGGACAACACCGATCCTGTGTCCAAGCGATCTATGAAGGCCCAGCTTTGGTTCCAGAAAGATACATTCAAAGACATAGATGAGGATGACGACGAAGGCGTTGATTTAGATAAAATGGCTGAGACATACAAGGAAAAAGGTTGGTAATGTTATTTTAAACTCAAACAGACAAATGGATCATTGAATGGGGATTTTCAGTAAATTTTCCTTATTATAAATATAAGTTATAACAGCTATTTCTTAGCCTAAAGTATTCAATTCAGACTTTGAAATAAATAATTCTATTGAGATTCTAATTCTATTAAAATAACAACTGAACAGTTCTCATTAGGTCTGTGTAAATATGTTTAAGTGATATGGTTTTTATAGCTACTAAAGGTCAATAGTAAATAGTTATGTGATTTAAGGTAAAAAAGTTATAGACCATGAATCAGTTAAAGATATCGACTCTAAACGAAAAATGTCAGATGCTGCCAGTTCTGATGATGATTCATCAGACAGTGACTATGATGTGGAAGATAATATAGGAGCAAACACAAATGGTACTGGGCCTGTTACCAAAAAGGATGGTTTTGAAGTTGTTTCCCAGGATGCAGGTATTATAATAATTAAATTGGCATGCACATATTTCATTAAACCTTTTTTTTTAGTTTAAGGTTTAGCGTTATTGCCACAAATTCACCTGATGTTAAGTAACAATGTGCCCCAAGATGGTAGACACGCTACGCCTGTGGAGGGACTGGCTCTCCACAGAAGAGCAACTCCCAGAACACACCTATAGGTATTTGGCGGCAGTACCCTATATAAATACCTAATCTAATTTTCAACTTGGTGTTGGTAGCCAGCCATGTGAGCATTAGAAAAAATGCTACCACCATGCTATGCTTCCTTCATCGTAAGCTGAGGCTCATTGCAGGAATTCGAACTTATATCCATTCCGTAAACGTAAACTGAGTTATCATCGCTTCAAATCGTACCTAATAAAGAATCTGTATTTACCTCTCTATGGTATTGAAGTGCTAAAAATAGGATGTTGAAATCAAGTTTTTTTTTTTATCATGATATACACAATCTGCGGACCCTGGGTCCGCATCTTTTTTTAGGTAGGAGTGATTTTGTAGGCGTTAAAAATAGCTTCACAACAGTATCTAGGCATTACACTAAAAATTAAAAAGTGATTTTTTTTTCCCTTATATAACCATTACAATTTTTCACTTATTTCTGTAATTGCCTTGTGGTTGGGGTTTGGGCTTTGAGATACACTATCGTGGATCTGTAGTTTCCTCCCCTTGGTCTGGAGGATCACCACGGATGTAAAGGTCAACCGTTGGGACTCATGGATCGTCAAGACGCGTGACCGTTCCCCAATCCCGTACCCCTTATTAATAAGGGCTTTTTTCTCTGCCTGAGTATGTACCAGGTAGAGAGTTTCGGGGGGGGTGTGGGAGTACCTGCGATCCTGAATAACCCTCGAGTATCAAGGATCTCACTATCGGTTTGGATGCGTATATACCGTTGTATACCTCACGGAACGCGTAGGCCACGTACATCGGGTTCTTGTGAGTGCAGAGAAGTTGTTTGGTTATTCTGGCGACTGCAGTTGGTCGATAGTAATACAACTCGAAGAGGTTCTCCCGATCGATGTAGGATAGTTGGTTGAAGTCCTCAATGAGGAGGATTTCGTTTGATCCTGCCAACCGGGTAGCAGTCAGGATCGCCCCGAAATGGTTTATAAGAGCCTTGTCCAAGATTAAACGCGGAGGTTTCTCAGACTCTTTAAAACCATTTACGAGGATCTTTTCGATGTTGCTGCCATGCATCTACACCAGTTTCTCCTGGAGATCCTTAGCCGCTTCGATTGTGGTGGTCGCGACTGCATCCCTTTCCACATCATAGTTATTCACCAGCCACGTCGCTTTTCCGCAGCCTGGGACCCCGTTAGTTCACTCGATCGTGGGTATTACCTCGGTGCTTTTCGCTACTGTAGAGTTGAAGACCCTCGATACGATTTTCATCTTCTCGATGATCTTCTCATCCAGCATGATTTAAGTGTACCGGGCCACCACGACGATGGGGTTACTCAGAGGTGTTTTGAACCTGAGGGAGGGACTAGGTTCCTGCGACTCTTCCTCCTCCCTAAGCACGAAACCACTGGTGGAGCTAAAAGCGGCTATGTAGCTGCCCTTCATCTTTCCTACGATGACCTGGTCTGTATATGGCCGATTCGGCTTCCTCGAGTCTCGCTTTCATGGAGCCCACGATACCCAGACCATGGTCTTCCAGTCTGGGAAGGTACACTCCCTTTTTGGGTAATCGCGCACCTAGAAACCGAGCTCTACACCCCTGCCCTCATACACGACTACTTCATGGAGTTTAGAGGCTAACACGCATCCCAAAAGGTCTGCCACCTCTCCCTTCTCATAATCGATCACCATTGCGTCAACGCTAATCCTGCGTGGTGTTGTTTCCGCTTTTGACCCAGCCTCGTTGATACGGGACAGCAATGTACATGCCTGCGCGATAGATGTCCTGGCTCCCCATACCAGCAGTACTATGACTTATTCTTAGTCCGCACCAGCTTGCTCGTAGTTCCCGACACCACGGCGTCATAGAGCTTGCGCCTTATTGCTGTTCGTGCAGTGCTCCCGTTCATCAGTTTGACTAGACGGAAGGCAGAAACTTATGCCTAGTGTTTCATTGTTTTTGTCAATGAAGAGGGCCACCCGCCGAACCCTGATCCCAGGTTCCCCTCTCTGCCCGCTAGACAACAGATATTTTGCGTAGCGTCATGAACTCTGTAATAGCAAAGGTAGTTCAAATCACATCTCCGGTGTTGTACTTTAAATATATCTTGGTTTGTTTGTTATTTTGTATAACTATCTTTACTAATATTATAAATGCAAAAGTGAGTTTCTTTGTTTGTTCGGTTATCATGTTTAAACCGCTGAATAGATTATGATGAATTTTGGTATAGGGGTAGATGGGAACGTGGAGACTGTAATAGGCAACTTTTTCTCGAGATAAACTTATAGGAAGGTTTGGTAAAGAGCAGAATAAACTTTGTATGAAACTTTTTATTCCGTGATTCGATATTAACGTAAGCGGAGCCGAAGGTAAAAGCTAGTTTTGTAATAAATAAATCGTACTTATATCATTCGTGAAAATTTCACTTCGCTCACTATGAGTAGACACTCATTACTATATTATGATTTAAATTTAATAAATACCGTGATAATAGCAGTTTTTTTTGATAATTATTATGTTTAACCTTACGCTCACCATCTCAAATGATGTTAAGTGACGATGTGGCCTAAGGCGGTGGACACGCTAAGCCTAGTGGAGGGACTAGCTCCCAAATGTAACTGCCGGAACAAACTTATACGAATTTGACGGGTTGAGGGTTGTAGCTAGCCAGACGGGCTTTAGAAAAACCCTTACCACTATGCAATACTATCCATAGTATCCTTATTAATCCATACTAATCCATAGTATTGAATAGATCCTAAAAGTATACTAAGCATGACTTAAAGTTCAAACACGTAGTAACAGGTACAGTTAGCATAATTTGTAATGAAGATCGTTTTTTTTAAGAACTGAAAAAAATTAAGAAATCTCTCAAAATGGATTCTGAAACGCTTGCCCTGGGTACAATGATAGCCACATCGAAAAAGTTTAAAAGGGATTTGATAGACGACGCTTGGAACAGATACGCGTTTAATGATAAAAATTTACCCGATTGGTTTGTAGAAGACGAGAAGAAACACATGAAGATGCCTATTGCTATACCTGAGGTAATTATATAGTAACTCTAAATATACCTTTATTTTTATTCCTCGGTGGAATGTAGTTACAGGACTGGTTTAAAAAAATGAGCAGTTATTGTATTGAGCATAAGTTCATATGTGTATCATGAATGTTTTGAAAACAGAACTTTCTATTAAAAGTTCATATTGTGTAGATCTTACTCGTGTGAAGACTTCGAAGTTAATAAACCCTTTTTAGTTCTTATTTAAATCCGGTTCTTGCATTTATTCCATGAATATACGCTGTATAAAAAATAATTCTTTTTTTATTTATAGAAATATACAGAGCAATACAAGGATAGGTTACAAGAAATAGATGCAAGGCCTATTAAGAAGGTCATAGAAGCGAAGGCTAGAAAGAAGAAACGTATGATAAAGAAAATGGAACGCGCAAAGAAGAAGGTGGAAGCGGTTATGGAAAATGCCGACATGTCAGAACGCGAGAAGGCGCAACAAGTGAGACAACTGTACAAGAAAGCTCAGTCTGATGGGAAAAAGAAGGTAACATATGTCGTGGCGAAGAAACACACGACAGGCAAAAGTGTGAAGCGACCGGCGGGTGTTAAAGGACATTATAAAGTGGTCGATCCTCGAATGAAAAAGGACTTACGTGCGCAGAAGGCCAAGGAGAAAACAAAAGGTCGCGGTAAAAAGGTCAAGCCTAATAAAGCGACTAGAAAGAAAGGAAAGGCGAAGTGATAAATATATTTACTAATATAATACTAAAGCTTTTGTATTATTTCTGTTTGGTCGAATTGGGACATTGTGAAGTGATGTTGGCTTAGTTGGTTGTCAATTGGCGTTAGTTCTAATGCGCCTACAATGAACCTGAACTTTTGGCGAAGGAAAACATCGTAAGGAAACTATAGCATGATAGTAGGGCTTTTTCTGATGCCCAACTGGCTAACTACCCCTCTCGAGTTGAATATCTGCTGCCAACTATTTATAGGTGTGTTGTGCCAATTGCACTTGAGAGCCAGTTCCTCCATCAGGCTTAGCGTGGCCACCATCTTGGGCTACATGGTCACATAGAATCAGGTGAGATTGTCGTCGTAACACTAAACCTATTAAAAAACTTGTATTCGAATCTCAACGAATATTATGACTGCAGATGTGATCACGTTTTCAAGACTAGCTTCCCAACTGATGGTCATAAAATTTAGAATACAACGTCTCAGGAGTACGGAAAAGTTATTCATGTCTGTTTATTTCGTACCGACTTCAAAAAAGTATTCCGAGGGTTAGGAAAGCAAATTTCAGTTACTAAAAGTTGCTGCATTAATGGGAGCGAAGTTGCAGGCAAAATTAATATACAATTATTATCTTAATATAATGGTTATGTTATCGAAAAGGGTAAATTTTTGGTCCAATAATAAAATTTATGACGGGAATCTGTGATAAATTGTTTAACATCTCTATTGGAAATAAAAATATCGTTTATGGATTAGAAATATATACTGTATTTGTTATGCAAACATAACGAAATCACAGTCTAGTCAAATATTATGTTGACCTTCGATAATTCTACAAGGGTGGTGAGACTTATTAGATGTCATTGCATGAATTATTTTTACGACTAAGGTCAGGGTGGTACTTGAATCTACGTGCGTCATTCGCCGCCGAGTTCAGGGACAGACACACCATATAAATGATATCACTTCGCTTTGTAGCCTTGGTGTCTAAATCCGATTCGCTCTAACTACGCAGTCTGACTGTTAATGCTAGAGAATGCTTTTGCAAAGCTTCATCTTATATACCTATTCTGCGTCATAGTGGTTGCAAATACAATGACCTTATGCAGCCAACGACCATGATTCGTAAACATCCTGATTGCTACTGGGAAAAACATGTATGCTTTGTAAATCCCCAAAACAAATCTACTTGTTGTTACGATTTCAAGTATACAATATATAGGTACTTGAACATTTTATTGTAATTTCATTGCAATAAGCGATGTTAAAATAAAATAAGCACTTTCTACTGCTATTAACTATTCTATGTTACATGTTTTGGTTTAGCAAATATAAAAAGTGCTCTGAATAAAACATTGATTGAAATGAATTGAAATGAATGATTTTTAACGACGCCTTGTTAGATATCAGAGTGTCGAACTAAACGTACAGAGTTCTCTGTTTTCCTTTCCCGTCAGCATTTTGGTTAGGTGTATTTTGGGTTACTTTCCAAGACCGCTCGTTCTTAGAGAACTGATGATCGTTGATACCCAAATGTTTATAGGCACCCAACATCCTGAAATAGGCATAGAAGAACGATGTTGTATTTTTATCTACGCTAACAATAAAATGGTTCTTGGTTGAACATAAAGTTAGAAATAATATTTATAATAATATAAAATATTAATTGTTTTAGGGAATTCAAAGATTAAAATTTAAAATAAAAACGTAAAACGGTCTACGCGCCTGATTCAGCAAGTTCTCTATGATATACCTATCTACTTATATTTCGAATTGTTGACCACAAATAAGTTGTTAAGTAGATTATCTATATGATGAGAGTTGGATTAAAGTCTCAAACACAAATGTGACAAGTGTTAAAATTCGTTATGAAATTGTACTTTTCAGAATCAATACTATAATTAAAAGAAAGCGCTTTTGTCCTTACACCTTTTAATCTAACAGTGACAGTGTTAACTGACAACCATAGATTTTGTAGAATAATGTATAATTTAAGAATAGGTAACTCGGAAATAGCTGAAGAGCAAGGAATCGAATGAGGAGTGTAGTGGTGGCTGGTATGTCGTGAAGGGTGGTGAATGGTGGCATGTGGGAGACAGGCGGTGTGAGGTGAGACGGGGCTGGGTGGTTGGCCGGGCTATATCGAGCGCGCGATCACGGCCAAGGCCGCGCACCGCTACGCCACGCCGCGCCGTCATCGCTCCCGACCCTAACGTCCTTATCCACTACCATCTAAACCTGTATATTATAAGTGCACACAACTACCTAATGTTTTCGGTACTGTATTCAATAAATCAATTAAATATTTTATAAAAGAAATAGATAATCGAGCTGAACATATATAACTGTATAATACCTAAAAATAACATTTGTTTAAAATTTCGTATTACAACATAATCAAATAAATCAAATATTCTGTATTTTCTGGTACACGGTGATAATTATTTGAATAAATTATATTTTTATTTATGACCTTTTGCAGTTAATGACAGATTCCAGCGTGTTAAGGTTGCGAGACTTACCCCGTACAACGCGTATAGGCGGCGCCCGTTTTGTTATTCGACAGATATAATTAAGAATATATTTTTGCCATGTACAAGTCATAATAATTGTAGGTCATACTATAATCATTAGTCATTTATAACAAATAACGTACATTACCGAGGAAAAACTGTATTCTGTATAACATCAAAATTGTGCAAACGTACCTTTACGTTTAATCTGTTATAATATTGCTAAGTTTGATTTTCAGGCATCCATAAAGGCGCAGGTGATAGAGCAGGGAATGGGAAATGCGGGGCGGGTGACATCGACTATGCCCACACGTCTCTCCCTTTTAAGTAATCTTCGATAATGAGCATTACCCTCAATACATTTTATGTTTTAAGGGTAATCTAATGCTAGTATTCTGTATTCTATTTAATGTATAGAAATTTTGAAAGTATATCAACCATTGATTTTTATAGATAATATAAAACAGGGTCGTCTAGCAACTCTCGGTGGATAAGTGTAAAAGATTTTAGCGTCTAGTTTCATAATAGAAAGCTTATAATAATATACAAATTTACGTAGTTATATAGCTTAACTAGTGTAAAATTACAGTTTATGAGCACATTCTCATAGAGGCTAGGTTTTAAAAATGTTTGTATCTTTGTCCCATTTTGAAGGTTTATTTTCTGAAATCTTTAGAAAGGCAAATATATACAAACATTCATGTTTTAAAATCTTTTTGTGAAAAATCTTTAATTGGACTATATTTCAAAGATTAAGAAAGTAATTTTGTGGGATATAGTAACCGTTCACGACTGTTAATGTTTTAATATGTCTATAATATAATTACTAAAATTGTAATTTGTGGCGACAGAATTATTATACATTAATACAGTGTTTTTCAACCTTTTTCATGACACGGCTCCTTTAGTATGAAGAAATATTTCGCGACCTCCTACCTATTGGTTTTTTCATTGGTTTTATTTCCTGACAAATATTCAATCCAACATATTTATTCATTTTCATAATTAAGGTTTGGATAAATATATAATTAAGTACGTAAAACACATTTTTTAATAACGCATTCGATATGCGTCACCAATAGATAACGCAACTGACAAATAAAATTGATATGTGGTCATCGTCCCTAAATCAAAATCACTTCAATTAATTTTCTTCGACACAGTCTTTTATTGAAGAAGTCGGAGGTGAGATAAACATGAAGGAATTTATATCTGGTATGAAAATGGTGTTAGAACAGTTGAAAGAACTGTTTTTATTTCGACCTGACATACGCTGTTAGCTGTAAGGGCTTTGACAGTTTCAAAACTTTTTTAGGCGAATGCTGAGAGCACTCAGCCCCGAGGCAGTGGGCGCAAGGGTGCCAGAATGGCTGAACCTCGGCTTGGACTGCTGCCGGAAAACAAATAAAGAACTGTGTCATTACTTTTTATTGCAAGAGATGTTGAAGAATACTCGGCAAAGGTGGAACTTAAATCCGTTTTTAAATGCAGCTATAAATGATGCAATTTTGGCATTTAGAATTTAAATCTGTCAAATTGCATACCTTTTGTTTAAAGGAAATCAGAATACCCAAAAATAAAATGCGACTTTGATGTGTTTGATTCCATTTGCCACCTCGTAATTGTGCGAGTTGACATTTTCATCAATAGCCCAAATAAAAAGTAAGGAAAGAAATCGCTTAAATTTGGAAAACGATTTAATTCTCCAGATAGCAAAAACGAATCCACAATGGGAGAAATTGGTTAATGAAAAACAAACGCAATAGTTTTCATAAGTTTTTTTTTTATTTGTTAGTTTGAATATGATGGAAGAGATCTCATAAGTTATTATTATTTTTTGTTTATTTCATACAAATGATTATGTCCTTTAGTTAACATTTTTCTTAATAAATCTTTCTGTCAACTGTGTAATAAACTGTCAATTTCGTGTCGTCCCATATTTTAAGACTAAGTAAGTCCAGTAACAGTTTTTGAGGGTAATAGCGCCCGATTTGCGGATAGTAAGTTCAAGTACCATCTCAAGGTGCTTTTGATGTCAAAACGCTATTACAGAGTGGTTCAATATGTCAACGATAGTGATGTCTGGACAAACAGAGAGTGGCTCTGTGGATCCGCTAAAACTATTGTAAAGGTATTACAATGTTTCTTTGTTAAATATGCACCTAAAAAAGATAATATAACCAGATCGAGTTTCTTGCCGGTTCTTCTCGATCACCGGGTTAATTATTCCGAACCGACGGTAGTTTTGACGTTTATACACGCCTTCTCAGAGCCTAAATTGAAAAAAGTATTGTGATTCGATTTCATGAACGTATATTATTTTTTTCACCACGTTAACAAAAAGAAAGATATATTCTTTATTTGTCTGGTGTATGTTACTCTGAGGGCACAAAACCCCCCTTAACTGATATGGACCCCCGGTACGCATACCACAATCCCTTGCCGTACGTAATATTAATTTTAATTATGAACAATTTCAAAATAAGTGATTTACGAAATCCGATATATTATAGTCATCTGCTATGTATAAACTCATTTTCGTTTTATATATAAAATAATACCTATATTATTTAAACAGAAACCGCAGTAATGCAGCAGTATGTACACAAAATATACAGGCACAGAACAACAGCTGTGGTCGTCCTTGAAATTATTTACCTACACCCCACTAGCGTCGCTAAGGTTAGCAACTCCATTTTTTATTTTGTAACTTTAATAAATATATTCGCTATAGTTAAGTGTATTTGTGTCTAATAAATAAACTTTATAAGTTGTTTACTGAAATACGTTGGTTAAAAATACACTTGCAATGCAAATCAATGCCAAATTATTACTAGTACCTAACCGCAACAGGATTTTTAGCTGAAACCGAAAGGGACCCTCCGGAATGGCTCCCACTTTCGGCCGAAACCGAAACTTATCTAAACTTGGAAAACATTGTTTTGTATGCTGAATACTATTGTATATTGAATTTAATATTATTCAATTTACATTTACAATAATTATAATTTATTTGTTACACAAATAAAAGTTAATAAAATATATTTCTCTCTAACTCTAACTTACAAAACTATTGGATAAACTGTATTATGGTAGTTGGTTCTTTACGAAGTAAAATTATGATTGTGTTCTAAATTAAGCTACATAAAACTGAGCCATATATGATGAGTTATATTATTTAATTATTTCTTAGGTTTACGCGAATATTATTAATTGAAATAAAACTAATTTAAACGGATTTTACCGCGGTTATTTATTAAATTTTGATCCCGACGTTTCGAAAGCTTTTCAGCCTTCGTGGTCACGGCGCAGACTGAGGTGTAAGTTGTCCAGAAAAGTTTATGTTACTGTGTCTACCTTCAATTTAACTTTTATTATTGATAGTGTTCCGATATACGCAGAAAGAGCTCACAGTGTCTTGAGGTCTGGCAATTGGTCTTTTGGGTTCCGATTTAATTAAATGTATAATTTGATCCCAGGCTTGTGCTAGCTTCCAACCATCTTCTCTATTGAAATTTGGATGTTTTTTAATTTCAATAGCCTCACGAATCATCCTAGGTAGGAATCGGTGTTCTTTGGCAAGGATTTGTGGCTTGTCGAATCGAAGATAATGTTTGGAGCCTTCTTCTGAATGTTCAGTAATTGCAGACTTCGTAGAGCGTCGGTGTTTAACATCAGCTATATGTTTTTACGCGGGTCCCTATATTTCTTTTAGTTTGTCCGATATAGGAGAGGCCACAGTCACATTCGATTTTGTATACGCCCTGTTCTTGTAGAGGTATATGACACTTGACAGGTGGTATAAATTGACTAATCTTCTTGGGCGGCTTGAAGTAAGTTTTAATTGAAGCACGCTTCAGTACATAGCCAATCTTGTCTGTGACCCCTCTTACAAAAGGTAACACAACAGGTACACGTTCTACTGTGGCTGGTTTCACTCGGTTTCCGTGACGGCGGCGTGGAATTTGGAGCTTGTTATCACGCAGTACTTGCTTGACATGTCGCAGCTCAGCAGCCAGATGTTCCTCGTCACAGATTCCTTGTGCTCTCTGAAACAAAGATTTACCCACGGTACCTAACTGTTTCGGATGGTGTCGAGATTCAGGTATTTATCTGTATGAGTCATTTTTCTGTACACAGTATGGCCTAAAGACTGATCAGGATTACGGATAACTAAAACATCTAAGAAAGAAAGAGATTTCTTTTGCTCTAACTCCACAGTGAATTGTATGTTATTGTTAATGGAGTTAAGATGATCCCAATCCCAGCTCCTGAAAATGTGGGTGGCCATAGCTAATATAAGTCGGGGTTATAACCCTAACCGGAAGGAAATTTTAATATGAGATGGTGGAGGAATTACGAGATATTATTTTGCATATTTTATATTTAATATAATATAAGCTTTTTAATTTAACGTAAACTTTAAAATAATTAATATTTAAAGTTTAACGTTTTCAATTTTCTTTGGTTAACTTCAAAATTCAAGAAAGTAATTTTTTTACCAAATATCATATTGGTTATAAAATATTATTATTAGAATAAATATTATTATTACATGAAAAATTCAGTTGAAGGAAAGTAATATGAAATAGATAAGTTTAATTTTCAATAGTATTTCCTGCAAGCTTAAAATGTATATAGTTTTGTAATTTGATTATTTGCAGTCCCGTTATACTCGTATATTATTAATTTTATAGTATTCAGTGAGTGAGTCATTAACTTTGAGACCGAAACAAGCACATTTAACCTTTATTTATTTCTGCAACGGTTATACAGTGATTGGTCTCATTGAATTCTGGATGGATTGTTAGAGCGGACGTTACACAAATCTCGCGGACGACTGTCCGCCCCCGCCTAATAAAGAAGTGAAGTTTAGTGCATACTTTGAGTGAGTGGCTACGTTGACGGTCAGTGCCACCTCACGGAAACAGCAAATAATCACGAACAAAGCCGCTGTCGCATAAGATTGACAGTTATTTGCAGGTGAACTACGATTAACTTCTCTCGGTGGGGTCGTTAGCCGTAATGGACACTTTAATAAGATCGTCGAAGGTGACGCCGCCATTCTGTTTGTGAATTCCGTCCAGACGATTCACAGCCTCGACACTATAATAAAATGAATGACGAATAGCGGGCTGGTTTTGTATTTGGACTCGGTATCCTGCCCTTTTTACTTCAATTTTACCAATTTAACAATTTCGGGATTTTACAAAGTTTATGTTTATACTCAAACAGTTGCTTCAGGTTAAAATAATTATGACAATTTAAAATTATCTAATTGAAAACGGATTTATTATTAATAGTTATTACATCAAGGTCAGAAATCATCTTTATGATTACAACATCGCACTATTCTGTATTGCACTATTCTTATGTCAATATTTCTTTAGTTTAAGCAGGCGGTATTGCAAGTTTGGGACACTTATTATAAGTTACTTTTGCCTAGAATCATTGCTTTCTTCAACTATATTTAAAAGTGTGGTAGTAGCAGTGACTATATAACAGAAATAATCATTTAGTGAAATTACCACACTATTATTTGGAAATTGTTTATGAAAAGAAGAGTGATTGTGAACTATCTAAGGAGTGTTTGAATTTTTTAGTTTATCTTATCGTGACCTAGATGAACTTCCTGCAATAATTTCTAAAATCGATTCGATTCTAAAATCATATCAGAAAATAGGTATATTAGAAGTGCTAACTTTTGTTCTTTTTTCAATATGACTGTTGACTATGTTCACTATTTTTAATAGTATTTTACTAATGTCACTTGTAATTAAATAAACTAATCAACATGTTCTAGATCTATTTTGTAAAGAACATAGAAATGCTATGATAATGTAGTAGTATAAAACACAAAACATAGTTTTCCAAGCCATTCCTGGGCATATCTAAGCTAGATTTAGATATTTGACTTTTTGTACATTATCAACGTATTGGTAAGTGGTTGCTAAATCATAAATTATATTTAAAAAAAAATAGTAAACTAATATAGTCAAAATAGTCCTCATATTTCTCGATAGATGTCGTTGGTCCCTAGATATCAACTTTGTAATAAAGTTTAAATTACAACAATTTTTTTTATTAGAGTATGTAGTTACTTTTAGTGTTTTGTTCAATCTTCATTGCACATTAACACACATTTTTGAAATATTATACACAAAGGGTATATAGATTTATAGAAAAAGTATTATTTGAAAAATTTAATATATAATAAGTTTACATTTTCAAATAATAAAAAAATATGAAGGTTTATGCTTTATTAGAGAGTATGTCTTGGGGTTTTAAAATTATGAGAAGAGAACTCTTCTTTTGTCTGAATAAATATAAATGCTGCTCATATACAAATAACAATCATTTATATATTCATTCTATTTATTTCGACTTGTTATGAATATTATATGCGTATGATGCAAACGAGTACATTATTGTATTATTATTTTACATACAATACTAATAAAAACCAAAACAGTTTGCGTGTACTAATTTTTTTAAATTGTTACTTCGATTTCATATCAAAAACGAAGCAGGAATATTTGTAGGGATTAATTAGCCGTTTAAATATCAATAGTCACGTCCTATGTTACTAGATAACTACTACTACCACTAATGTTACTACCTATAATTATGTTAAAAGAAAAAAAATGCAATATAAAAACAAAAATAAAACGCGAATGAAGATTTTGGCTTATATCAGATTATTTTATATCATTTATTATACCTATCTGATGTTTGATTAATGTATACAAACAATATGTACAAAACAAAAGAATAAAAAAATTACTAACCCCATAAATTATCGTTATGGAGCTAATACAAATATAAGTCATCATATATAGATCTATTTTACTATTAATTATGCTAGGTAAGTACCCTCTTGATGGTAACTTCATTAAGTATTCCCTAAGTTCTATAAGTTTGATTACATTTTTATGGTATGCTTAGTTTATTATAAATAAATTACTATTGAAAAATTTAACGAACAACCTGTACATAATTAAAGTATCAATTTGACAAAAAATAATCCGAGCAAACTGGTTCGAATTTAACAATACAATACTTGCTTGCATCATACATAGATAATACATATTTACAACAGGAAGAAATAAAAATAATATGTACATATATAAAGAAATGTAATTTGTATATATATGTAGATTTAAATTTTATATGTATGTATTTAAAAAGTTGATTAAACTAAGTATATAATATTTACGTCGTATAGTAGTACTATTTAGAACATATAATAATTTATATTTACTCTATTCCTATAGATGAGTCCATGAATTTCATAAATATATTTATAGCAAGAATTTGAACTTGCATAATATGTGGTTAATATTACACTAATTTCCGGCTAACATTTCGCATGTTAATTTTCCTGTTGTTGTATCAACATGTATTCTATTTAAACCATAAAGTAAATGTAGAAGGCGATAATCAGTTAGAACATTCAGATAAGACAACTGTGAATAAGGTTATATTAATTAGAAGGTTCTGGAGATGGATTTGAGTGTACACATAGTATGATTGAGTTCGACGACCGACCGTGGCCGCGCCGCTCGCCCGGCTTGCACGCACTGCACGCTATGTTATCTGACCGATTACTTGTTGCACTTCCAATAGTCAATGAAAATTTACATTTCATTCTTACATGCTTATATGTTTATAGTAGATACATGATATTACAAATAGTTGCTTTTAAAACATACGAAACGAGCTGTACAAGTTTTAAAATCGTTCGGTTTGGCTTTGTAATAAACAATTAAAATCAAAGCAGAAATGAAATTTGTAAGGATTGTATTATGCCTGAAATAAAGTTTTTATTATTGATCCTTCAATATATTAAATATTATATAAACATAATTAAATAATTTATAAAGTTGATTGTTCTGAAAATCTATAATCATACAATAACTGACCAGCGCAATCTCTAATCAAATTTGGAATAATTTCGATACCTATAATCTTCTTTAATTAATCAAATGTTTCTGAGCAATAAATCTACATGCACTGTATTATATAAGTCTAAGTGGCATATGAAACAAAATAGCAGAAATAAAATTGTCAAGTGTGGGTTAAATGGTAAGTGGGCTGGCAGTTTCGAGTGTGTATATTGTAGTGGCGAAACACGGACCGTGGGCGGTCGTCGACCGAGGCCCTTGACTCACGTTCAGTTCAGCGACACTGCAATGTGCACTACACCGCTATCAGCCCACTCGTGTAGTATCCAAGCCTCCACGCTTCACTATATGTAAACCCTTGAAAAAAGGAGTACCTACACTGATTTATGTTTATATAAAAAAGTTTAATACAGATTTATTGTTGTCTAGTTTATAGTAATTGTAATAAATAGGTATTTTTTAATATCTATATTATAACAAACACACCTTTATTATAAGTTACCTATATATTTTCAAAAATTCGATGAGTGAAGACTTAACACCTAGTTTAAAAGTTTGATAATAAAACTTAAACTAATTTTGCCCTAAAGGTATCTTGATATGGAAAATTCTTTTTAATATCCTATCAATTTTAGAATTCACTAGTAACACTGTTTAATCACATACTGAGTTTTCAGATTAAATAACATAAAATGACTTGGTGAAATTAAAAAAGTTAATTATGTTCGATTTTGTGAGCAACACTATATGGAGTCCAGATGTAAATAATATTTATTTTAATAACAGTAACATAACCGGAAAGTAATTTTATAAGTAAATAAAATTACCCTAGTAGTTTGTAAGCTACGAATGGGTACAAGTTTTCTTTGCCTTACAAGTTACAATTTATATGATAAATAATATTAATTAAGCATGACCTTGTTTATATATGTTCTTTTACAGTTACTTATTGAAAAAAACACCATTACCTTATGCGGATTCTAGTTATATTTTATTGCAGTAATTCGCTTGATGAAGCTTTCTCTTTGTTGTTATATTACGAGTATATTATTGTATAGTGTTCTATTTTTGTATATTAATATTTATCCTCATTCATTTAATTATAAGTGTTAAAAATGTAAACTACAATATTTCATCTGGTTTACTTTATATTTGTAGTTTGATTGCCGGTGATTGTGATCATGAAAATGCTATTAATACCCACGTGGATTACAAGTAGGCTGGTATTATGTTATTTATTTTGGTTTAAAAAACACATAATTATATACTATTTAGATGTTTGCTCGCGTTCTTCTTAATGAGAATCTCCTGTGAGTTGAACTTAATTTGAATTATTTTTTATAGTTTATAGGTTTAGCGTTATAGTCACAAACTCACCTGATGTTAAGTTGTATTACGGTCCAAGATGGTGGATAAGCCTAAGCTAAACTCAAGCTCATTGCAGTTGGATTCGAACTCACATCGCTTGACGCGGCATCCATACACACTACTAACTGAGCTATGATCGCTTCATAGATTCAAATTTGTTCGTACGCGTCATACACGTTTCTAAAAGTACGTAAGTTCGTACATGGATGTATAATAATAAAATATGTACTAAAACTATCAACACAAGTGTTACTCTACAAGTGAATCGGTAATTTAAGGGCACTCTTAAAAACATAGGTTTATATAAAATCTATTTATTTAATTGTAGAAACATATCCTATGAATATGAAGTAGTTTAGGACATTTTTACAAATTTAGTACATTAATTTTATATGCTATACTAATTTATACTATATACTAATTTATATTTTTGCATATTGTATTCCTGTAAGAAAACAAACCCCGCACTAGGCGTTCAACAAGATCTATGCCGCAGACCACTGCATAAGTAAACAACTGACATACACAAAATAACACACCAACTCACTAAATTTATTTGTGGATTATACAAACGATGTTCCTGAAGTATTCAAGCAGCATTCACGGTGGGAAGTATAAAACGTTGATAGGATTACAATTAGATTTATAGTGAAAAAAATTGGTTGAAATGTTCTAATATAATTTGTCATAGTACCTGTAATACAGAATTTGTCCTAAAAGTTATTGTGTTTATTTTATCATGCTATTCGTGTAAATAGCTGAGGTAACGTAATAAAGAGGTACAATAGTTAAGCAATGTGACAATTATATGATTATTTCTTCACAAAAAGAGTTAATTATGGGAAATTTATTAAAATACTAATTTATATTGTGTCATAACACAAGGTAAACTGTTTAGCCCCTAAATTATTTTAATTTTAAATCAATAACGTTATAGTTAATTATTTGGACTTCTTAATGAAATTTGTTATTATGCATTTATTAATCATCTTAGAAAAACATTTTTAACGAATATTATTTCAATAATAGTTTATTTTCTATTTCATAATGAAATAAATTGATCAGATTAATTTAACTTTAAATGAATTCATATTGTTACAGCTTCTATTGAGCTTAACAAAATCTTTTCATATATCTACAGATAATTTGCCTGTGCTTATCTAATTATATATGACATTTTCTATAGTGAAATAAGGTAAAAAAGTGGTATCTAGTGGCAGGTGGTCGCTTGCTCGCCTGCGCACCAGAGCAGTGAAAGTGGGTTGAATGCATCGCCATTACTTTCAGTTTCTGTTGTAAGCGCGCCCGTACGCGGGTCGTTACAATAAACATCGCATCCCGTCGATTTCTCGCTCCGCTAAATTTCACCTTTTTCACTTTATTATCTCGCTGTATAGTTTGACATACTAGTAGAAAGCTGTATTGGTTTTTGCACTAATTTAGATATTTTAGATGACGGAGAGAATGATTTCTCGACCGTCTCTCTAATTTTAGAAATCAGGACAATTAAAATATAAGCATGTGGACAGTTGTTGAGTGAAACTTATAAGTTCCAATATAATTATTAAATTTAACATTTACATGTTTTATAAATAAAAATTAGTACATTATAAAATAAATAACTGTTAAAATAAAAATAGTTAAATATCCCTCAACAGAATTTGGTGGTAGTCTCTTGAAAAACGCTAATATGTGTCCACCTTTAAACGCCACGTTAAAACGATAACCGTAAGCTATCAGGAGTTATTGGTCTTAACAATTATTGGAATTAGTGCCATAACTAGAGCTAAGAGGCATAACATCTGTTCAGGGAAGGACCCTATACAAAATATAAAAATTACAAAAAAAATCATATACTCAAGCAATTGTAAAACTCAGTGGTTTTAAGTTTTTGCGTACGATAATAAAATAGTGAGTTCATGTAGGGAAAATACTTTAAAAAAAGTAGTTCACCATGGGTGTACCCATATTTTAGTTTTGTGAGACTCAAGCGTAGCACAGAAAACAGTAAAAAAGATCATCCACTTGAAAGTGGATCGACATATTTTATTATGCACATATTTCACATTTCCTTCTAGTTAAGTTCAAAAGAGCGATTTGCTTCCTCGGGTGCTAATACCATGTTATCCACGCTACTACTTGATACTTCAAGTTGACAATAATTGTTTTCTTAATTTTTATTGTATATTTAAGTAGAAAGTTAATAGTGCGATTTAAATGTATAATAAGACATCTATATATAGAGTGCACAAAATAATTTATTTTGTGTCGTAAGTTATTAGATGGTTTCGTATATTTGTATTAGAAAACTTTTGTCTTATAAAAATGCGTGATTCGCGTGACGGTGAAGAGTGGCCTAGAAAGTTGTTACTTTCGGCTGCTTCGTCCGCCAGTTTGTTACGTCCTCGAACAATAAACGTGCGCTTGAAATCCGGTTCAGATATTTAAAAAACAGCTTTATGCCACCGGAATAACAATAAATAAAATTATTTACTAATTAATCGTTTCTATAAATTAGTATATGAAATAGTTTTGTAAAGACTTTAACAACATTTCAATAATAAGTCAAATAATTGTATACAATACATTTTCTAATGATAATACTTGCAATAGAACTAAAACATCGATCTGACAGCTATATGTTATTAAAACAATGTAAAGAAATTGGAAAAATAATAATTATTGTAATGAGTCTAATGAATATAATATTTAAAAAAATAGTAATTAAATAATATTCGATATGAAATTATGTACGGTTAAGCTTATAATAATGCAGATATATAGAACTATATTTTGAGAAATAAAGAAAGCGTGCCGTTTTTTTTACAAAAACGGAACTAAGTTCCATTAATAACTGCGTGAAGAAAGGAGGTAATGGATACGTGCTAAGCAGCACAGCAAAATATATTCATCGCGTTGCATCCGAAAAGAAACGAACGAAAATGAAAGTGTCCTACTTAGTCAGCAGCCCCTCTCCGTGCTACTCGCAGGAGATACTCTCGATTGGGTCACTTTCTCGCACCTTTCATTCTAATCAATTAGTTACAGTCGTTTACTAATTCGCTTCCGGCTGTTGCCATTTATATTTATCATTAATAGACAGTATTATCAAAATAACACATAACTGTAATATTATTCAAGAAAGTTGCATATCGTTTGAATATGGTTACACGTATTTTCTATATTTGTTTGCATATGTATTAATTATAAACATTATTTTTCTTTATTTAAGCCACATACGAATTTATAAACAAGCGTGACTACGATCTCTGTATTGTATAGGTTAATGCAATTTTTTGACAGCTTCTTTGACATCTAGCTTATATACATTAGCTTACAGTAACCGGAGCGAGTCGCTAGTTAAATATAATTCCGTTATATAGAGTTTACGCTTTATTTGAAATCTTTTAGTGACATTTATCAAATTCGGGCATATATTGAAAAACAATAAATATACATAATAATAAACAATACATTGTCATCATTAACATTTCTGTAAAATTTTGTTCGTATATTGTTTCTTTTTAGTCTGCGAAAAGTCGTTCTGAATCAATAACTCAATATAATATAGAAGTTCCGAACGCACAATCTATAAGTATAAATATAAGGTTTAGTTTTTTTAGTATTTAGACACACGATGGTAGGCCGATGTATTTTTCTTCGCGTCGTATAAACAAACCTATGGTTTTCTTTTTAACCAAATTACTATCTAGCAGTCATAAAATATTTAAGTAATGTTTTAAATGTAAATATAAGCAAAATAATATTATACAAAATTTATAACTACGTCGACTTTAAAAAAAAATTCAAACAACGTTTAACACTCGTACATTTTTGGAATTTATAAATTTACTATTTTTGGTCCCTAATGACCTATTATAATTGTTTTGGGTTCCAAGGTTATGGTGGCTCAGTTGGAAGTACGGTCACCGCGTTAAATAACGTGCATGCCTATGGTTATGCCTAAGTCTGAGCTTTTAGTGAAGTAAAATATTTTGGTGTACCTACAGCATGAGGGTAGGGTAGTTTCTAGTATTCGCTTGTATAAGCACCATTCTGGAACTGAAAATATATCGCCAAGCACTTGTTGGTGTGTGTTCGACACTTGAATTTGAGGGTCAGTACTGTCCACTAAACTTAAGGTATTACTATATCTGTTCATATCGTTACTTAACATCAGGCGACATTGTGTCAAAATGCTAGTAAAGAATGAAAAAAAACTGTAGCAAATGAAAGTTTACACTTATAAGTTCAAAAAAAAATCCCAAAGTTTGTTTAATATTATAATATAGGCATTTTGTCTTATTACATAATTATACACCATCTTTATAATTTGCACACTTGTGTATTAAATCACAGATCAAGTGCACGATCGGTAAACAGTAGTTTTATATTTATATCCATATATAAATAACATTTTGCATGGTTTAGCAAAGCATGAAATTGGCCGAAGTGCCACTTACCTTGAAATCAAATGAACCGTATTATTTCCCGTTCTGTTAACAGTAGGTATCTACCTTTAATCAACCATTCAGATACAGAGAAGCTGTGTTAAGAATGAGGTCGACAACCTGGAGCGTGTTCTGCGACCTTTCTTTATAACCGGCCAACTTTATATCGAAACCATATTGCCCTAATATTAAGTACTGAGTAATGGAAAACCGTGGATGCTAAAATGTTCATGTATTTATATAATTATTCTATATAATTAAACTTTATGTAGGTATATGGACAAGAGAGTTTGGATAACGATTATTAAAAATGAATGAACATTTTGTCTAGTTGATAAACGTTTATTTTTGAGTGATATACATATATTATTAAAAAATATACCAGCCAGTGAAGGTCTTATATTCCCAATCAAGAGCAGAATGCTAAATAATTCATATTAGAAATTATGAAATTTTGTAATCGTACGATAAACGTTTCTAATTTATCCTAATAGTTCATAAGCAGATAATAGAAGTTGATCAGATGGATTAGAGCCCGCTGCTAAAATAACCTAGTTGACGCGTGTGCGTAATGGCGTAATGGTGCGCGTGCGACTAGCGGCCGCGCTAGAGATAGCCCCACGGGTCAGCGACCGGCGCGAGGCCGACGCCCGCTGACGTAACGTTACGCGAATTCCGAGGCCCTCCGCCACCCGTCGCAATAGCACCCGCCTCGACCCAATTCCTTCAAAGCCACTTCATTTGTGCACCGCTAATTATAAAACATCGTTGCATCGCCTTGTCAAACTAACCTATTTCTAATGTACTAGTATACGTATTCATTTGTACATGTTAAAAAAATATCTTTTTCAATTTTTAATTCGGTGATCAGTTATGAGAAAAGTGAATTTTAATGTAGAAAATGTATTTTTTATTAAGTTACGTATTCCATTAGCTGTTGGATATACTTTTAAATATATCGCATGACGAAAATTATTAAAAACCATAGTATAATATACATACATACATACATATACATGTATCCGTAGCTCTGACTTTTGTAACGGGTAAATTGGGTTTACGTTGTTATTGTTTTTAATAATAAGAATAGGTTCAGTATATAAATTTACGCATTTATATTATGAGAGCTTGTATATATAAGCATGTGGATTTTGAATAATGATAAGTGATGATGTTTCTTAAAATTGAAAGTACTTTCAATTTCCAGGCAGAATAGCTCTGAAATGCTACTGTAGGAATATAACTCTAGGTGCATAAACACTGATTTTCAACATTAGGGTGGTAGCTAGGCCATGCAAGCATTACGAGTAGCTTTCACCGAAAGCTCACACAGTGTGCGAACACACTAAGCCATCATTACTTCTTACATAATAAAATTTTAAAAACCTTTCTTTATAATATTTCGGTACATATTCCAACAACATATTTGGTACACTTTAAGATTTTTGAATAAACAACCGCGTAAAGATGTTTACAATTTCATAATCTGAATTTCAAATTTAGAGAGATATTATAAAAAAAAAAAACATAAATATTAAACAAATAAATTTCCATCGACGCGAACATAGACAATGAAACATAATGTAAAGTGTACAAAACTTTAAAGTAGTTTTGACCATTATAAAGCTTTATTCAATACTACCTTTCGCACTTTTTTTTTCGACAGAACATATGCTGTTAGCCGGAGGGGCTTTTACAGCTTGGCAGGACTTTTTTTGGGCGAATGCTGAGGGCACTCAGCCCCGAGGCAGCGGGCACAAGCATGGACTGCTGCCGGAAGAGGAAAAATTATATAAAAAGTAAGGACTGGCCTACTGGAGTAGGCCTTTAGATAAAATACTGATTGTTTAAAGAGGCAAGGAAATCGGTGGAGTGAATTGTACTGTACTGTTTAAGCTTAAAATAATCTGAGATTTGGTTTTGTTGATAGAAGGACGTAGTCTACGCATCACAACGACCGTGAACTAACTAGTACATTGGTACTGAGTCTGAACTGAAATTAAAAAAAAATATATATATAAAAAGGCCAAAACAACTGGCAGGGCCGCAGGGTTTTTTGGTCCCTTACAGGACCGTGTGCTTAGCGTGTGGGTGAGCATGGGTGATATGCAGTGTGATGTTGTACTCTCAGTGTTGTAGAGTGTGTCACTGTATCCCGCGAGCAGAGTCGCTTGAGGGCTCCTTTCCGAACGATCGAACCTAGGCTCGAGCGTATGTAGAGGGAGGCCGCGGCAGTTGTGCGGGAGTGAAATTAACCATTAGGCTTCGACGGCGAGACCTACGGTTGCTGTCTGCAGGGAGGAGCGCGTTTTCCTGAGTGATATCATCTACGGGATCGGCGAAGCAGTTTCGTGGCCGGCGTGCGAACCAAACGGCTTGAGGGTTTGCAGTGTAGTTAACTGTTTCTACTCTTTCGGGATTTGAGTGAGCTTCGGCTTATATTATATCGGTATGCGTATATGGACAGGAGATTCATGTCCTGGAGGTCTATGTTCTGGGCGTAAGGCGGGGCTTGGACCATTGTACGTATGAATTTATTCTGGAAAACTTGTAGTTTTTCCAGGTTTGTTATTGCTGCATGGGCAAAGACTGGGGAGCTGTATGTTAGTATGGGGCGGATATGCGAGACATGCGTCTTGTATATCATAAGCTTATGTCTGAGTGACAGTTTGCTTTTCGAGGAAGTGAGATTAAGTAGCAGGGCCGAGGCGGTGTTGGCCTTTTTGATTACGTAATCAATATGGTGGGTGAAGGTGAGGTGTTTATCGAGTACTTCGCCTAGGTATTTCGTTTGAATTACCCAGGCGATATCGACACCGAAGAGGTGTAAGGAGCCTTCGAGTGGCTTAAAGTTATGGGGATCGAACATGATAGCCGAGCTTTTGTCTGGATTTAATCCTATGCGCCATTTCAGACACGAGGATCCGAAAACGAAGATGGCTTTTTGAACTCGTTTTGTAAGGATGGCTCTGTTCCTACCTGAGCTATATATGACAGTATCATCGGCGTAGAGGCCTACTTGGACGTCATCGAGGATTAGGATGTCGCTGACATATAGGTTGAATAGACAAGGCGCTAGTATGGAGCCTTGGGGGACTCCAGAGCGGATAGGGTGGGGTGAGGAGAGAGCTCCGTTTACTTTGTAGCTGAAAGAGCGATTTGATAAATATTGAGTAATTTAGTGGACAAGTCTGCCCGGAACTTGGAATTGGTGGAGTTTGTATATGAGTCCTTCGTGCCAGACCCTGTCGAAGGCTTTGGCAACGCCGAAGAAGACTGCGAGAGTGCGTCTGAGGAGGCGTAGCACCGTAAAGTTGGAGACTTCGTGTTCCGTGAGGCAGAGAACTTGGTGGGTGCATGAGTGTTTCGGCCGGAAGCCGAATTGTTGATCCGGCAAAAGATATTTGTCGGATATGACGGTTTGGAGGCGCAGGTATGACGGAACATAATCCGCTCGTATATTTTGCCTAGGGTGTTAAGCAGGCTGATTGGACGGTAACTTCCTGGGAGGGAGGCTTTTTTACCTGGTTTCCGGATGCCTATAACGGTGGCCCTTTTCCAGACGGCTGGAAAGTGGCAATGAAATGTGGCCGTATTGAAGATGCAGACCAGAAGCGATTTGAGTTTGTCAGGAAGAAGCTTTAGGACATCATTCCTGATATCATCAGGACCGAGAAATTCCTAGGTTTGAGTCCTTTTATGATCAAGCGGACTTCGTTGGTGGTGACCGGGTCTAGGAGTTCTGATGGGAGGGTCTTCCTTATTGTGTGTATTGTTCGGTAGACCCTTTCCCAGTGTTCGGGCTCTCTGTCCTGATATTTGTATGGGTTGGGAGAGCATTGTTCCTCTAGGGTGTTAGCGAGGAGCTCCGCTTTGTCTTTGCTCTCGAAAGCAAGGGGGAGAGTGGGGCGTCTGTCTAGTGGGGGTGTGGCTGAGGAGTAACTGCTCTTTTGTTTGTGGATAAGCTCCCAGAAGGCCAGGTGCGATGGTTTGAGATCCTCTAGGAGGCTGTCCCATCTTTGAGAACGAAATTCTGATATGTGAGATCTGACCTGTCTTTGTAGGGCGCGTAGCCGGACGCGGTTCTCTTCAGTCGGATAGGCGTCGTGGGCTCGAGTCGCGGCGTTCTTCTCAGTGATCAGCCTTCGAATGTCGTCGGGGAGTATAAAGCGGCGATCATTCGACGCTTTTACCTCTTTCGAGGTGGCCTCGACGGCATTCTGGAGGTGACTGACCAGGGAGTCGGCCGCTGAGTCTATCACGTCTGGGATCCTGTCAAGCTCGGGAGATGAGAGATTAGTAACGAGGTATTGCCGGAGTCTAGGAAAGTCGGCAACTTTGATAGGAGGCAGGTTATGCTCGTCGGGCTGGCCGAGAAGTAAAATTACTGGGCGGTGGTCTGAATCGAGTTCATGAACGACTTCAATATGTCGTACCTGGAGGGCGACCCCTTTGAAAATAGCAATGTCTAGGACTGAGGGTCGACAATTGTTCTGAAAGTGTGTTGGCTCTGGAGGAGCTGTCACATCAAAGGTTAGCTCGTATTCCAAGCGGAAAAGTTCTCTAGCGTTATCCGTGGTACGCGGATTGTTGTAATAAATATGCCCGGAGTTAAGGTCGCCGGCCACGATTACCGATTCACCGAGCGCGAAGAGCGCTTCCAGATCCGATTTGAGAAGTGTTTTCTTAGGCGAGAGGTACGCTGAAACGATGTGGATTTTGGGATGATCGGTCATGCCCACTCTGTATATAGATACCTCTAGGTTAGTGAGTTTAGGAGGCTCTATTCGCATACAATAGAGTGATTTTTTGAAATATATGAGTGTGACTTCGCCTCTTGCACCGGTGCGATCGTCTCTTATTATTTTGTAGTTTGCGATCGCAGGGGCGCGGAATTTCGGTTTAAGAAGTGTTTCCTGTACGAGGGACACGTCGTTTTGCCGCTCCTTATGGAAGCAGGCTACTAAGTCGCGTTGGAGTGTGATACTTCTCGCGTTAAAAAAGGATAAAGAGAGGCCCCGGGGTCTAATTTTATCCTCCATTGCGAAAACTAATAACAGTGAAGCGTGGACTAGGTATTGCACGGCGCGTGCAAGGTCTGGGTAAGCGGCTACAGCCTTAAGCCGTTCAATTCTGTCGGCGGAACTGATCATGTGATCGAAGGCGATGATATCATCGACATCGAAGCTTTTTAAAAGGCCTTCTATCCAGTTCAGGCCTTGAAATTTATTAGGGCTCGCGTGCTTAGCCTTTGGGGCTTTTGGCTTGGGTTTGATGGCCCATGCCGTAGATGGGGCTTCTGCGGTTGGCTGCGCGGGAGTAACTCGCGCGGAGCCTGACAGGTTCGGGAAGGCCTGGACCGACATGAGTTATGGCGGGGCGGGGCGTGCTGCAACGGCACGCGCTGAGGGCGCGTGGTGTGGGACGCGTGTGTGCGTGCGCCTCGTGCGTGGGGCACGTTCATACCCGCGATAATTCGCCGTACCTTTCGCACGTCACATCGCTCGTATTTATGTTTCGCTATCATCGCGCCCCATTACTCTGGATCGCGACCACGAAAGAACAGTTTCCATTGGCTGCAGTCATATGCGTAGTGGAATGCTCGGTGCATGCTACCGCCCGCCGCCTTCTTATTGTATCGGATCATCTTTTAGGCACCCTTTCTTGAACACGTCTGCCGTCCATTTGCACTCACAAGAAATCACTTTTTGCAGGTTGACGGCAGATAGCGCCTCGGAGACCACATGATATGTCTGAAATGTTCAGAGTTCTTTCTCGATAGATTGTAGAAAACAGTGTGATGATTTCAAGCTCTGTTATGTAGATTTTATCAATCTAAAAGTTATTTCTCTTTACCCCGACAATAGTTATGTTTTTAGATGAAAAGAAAGTTTACCCTTTACTGCAAGCCTTTACGACGTGTATACAAAATTTCACGATATTCGGTCTAGTAGTTACGTTGTAACAAACAATTACATTCGCACTTATAATATTATTTACCTCTGTCGCAGGTGATTCATATTTTTCGAAACATTAAGCTGAATGTTTTTCAACAGAAACTCATGGTCAGTTTTTAATCTTAAGCTTTTGCTGTTTGATAACACATATGTTTGTCTATTCATTAATAGGATTGTTACTCAAGATGTTTTACAGTTTTATCAATATTGTAGAATTCATGCGGACAGAGTTGTGTGTACGACTAATAGTTTCCCAACATCAAAGCTTGTTTTGATGTTGTTATATTTATATTGTAATGTTATATTTAAAACGGAGAGTATAAATAAACGATAAGAAGGAAAGTAAGATTTTTTTTAAATAACATTAATAAAATTATAAGACTCTATAAAGAACCTAAAATGTAATTTTTTAAATATTACTTTACCATGAATAAACCTAATACTGTCCGAGAAAAACAATAATCGTGTACTGGAGCTATTCTATGAATGTGTATCGTTTGACCCAAATTGTGTGGATATACCCATTTTAACGGGTTTAGCTTTAGGCACCGGGTCTTTCCTTGGTTTTTCCTGACTCTAATTAGCCTTTAAAGTGTATGTAGTGTATATTTGTGCTGTATTTAGTTGTTTGATAATTAATATTGTTTCAAAATCGGTAAAAAATTATATAAACAATTAATTTACGTACGATGATGTAACTTGGAATCTATTGGATAACAATGTTTTGTTTGAGTTTAGATGACACATGTTTCATTAAACTTTATACTATATACGCTGACCATCACTGATAGCGAGATGCGCCGTTGACGGCTAGGCCGAGAGGACGATATTGGGTATGTTATGTACAATTAATATTCAAGTACTCCTGTGATAATAAATTGAAACACGTGTTATGGATACTAAGGGCTGTTCAAGTATTACGTAACGTAATTTGGTAGGAAGGCGGGGGGGTCATGTAAAACATTGCGATGCATTATAAAGGCGGGAGGGGGGTTCGAACAACGCGTTACGTAACATTGTTTTTTTTTATTTCAATAAAAAACTAGCCCATTAAAATTTCCTAAGTTCGCATGTTTATGTCTTACGGAGAATCCGTCGACTATTTCTAATCGCATTTCCAGAGGTTAAGATAAATAAGCTATTTAATTTAAGAGATTACTAGTAAAAAAAGGTAAAACATAATTATGGCTTTTAGGAAAAAATACTTACTTGGGTGTTACGTAATGTTTGAGGAGGGGGACGGGTTACAGAAAAATTTTACTGCGCGTTCCACAGGGTTCCACGGAAGGTCAAAAATGTTCAAAAATTGCGTTACGTAATACTTGGACGGCCCCTTAATACAATAGTTATGAATATATTAAAATTCTCAATCTCAAAAATACTTGTCATTTACGACCAAATCTTTTTTATTTTATATTATATCTATTTTGTATTTTAATCTGTTATGTGATAGGTGGAATTATCATTAAATTGTTATATTTGACATAACGATGACGTAGTGTTACTCGATGTGTTGTAGTTATTGTGCATAAATTAAACTATTTATAATAACTTGAAATATGCATTTTCAGTTGTCAGAAAATCTCGAAGTTTTTCCACGTTTTTTTAATTGAAAATTGGGAAAATTGTCTAAAACATTTCGCTATAAAATAAAAAGACGACCTATTATTGAAATTTTCTAAATACATATTGTATAAAATTGATTACATGGAAGTTATTCAATTTCTAGTTAACATTCCTATTATATCCATAATAAATAAGAGTTTTATTCAAAATATTAAAATTTGGTGGATAATTACTTACTGACGTAATATTTTGCATTCTGCCTAGATTAAGTAGGTTCTAAAAGTTCTGATTCATGAACAATATATAATTTTAAACAGCCGTGTAAGGAAAAAAATACGGCATAAATTGGCAATTTGATCACAGATAAACTAACATATTTGTAGTCTTGAGTTATATATATTTTTTTTATTTTTATAAATGGATTAGTTCAAAAATTTTCAATACTTTAATTCGGAGTAACACAGAAAAATAAGAGCAGTTACCATTAATCTGCCTGTGTTGTTAAGACCATAGGTCTGTGCTATGTAAGCTCCACAAACTTCTTTGGTTAATGCAATGCCAAGCTGCAAAGATACGAATACGAAGATCTTTGTATTCTTTGTTGTTTAGTGATTTATATTAAGCTCTTTATCTGTCTGATCGGTTCCTACTTCCAATATGTCTGGTAATTCCTCGCTAAGGCAGTTGCAAACCGCAATGTTATGTACCAATTAGTTGGAAATATGTAAATAAAATGGGTGTGTCGTACAGTGCACTAAAAGAGCGTAAATACATTTACTTGGAAATGCTATGACTACTAATGTCGTCAGATATTGTGCAAAAGGCCAAACCTATTTTTTATATTACTGAATATTGTCATTTGAATATTGAATATCACTAACCGTTTTACAATTACTGTTCTTACTAAATACAGATCCTTATTCTAAACGGTCTAAATTTATTTTGCAAGCATACATACTCGTCTTTATTAAGTTTATTCAATACAGTTACAAAGTAATTTGCAACGGCTATCTAGTAATCCAAGGGTTACTAAATAGATGGCCATAGAATATAATAATTAAGGAAAAAAAAAGTCTAACTTAAACAGGAAGATTGATCAATACATAAATATTTGTAGTATTAAAACTTTCATATCTTTTACTGAGTTGACGTTAACATGATTCCAGAAACAATTTTCATTTAATACCTATATCCTTGATTGTATAGGTGGGTTGATCCACGCCACAGGCGATAAAAGAAAGAAAGAATTTTGAAATATTTTTATTGTCTAAAGTAGTTAAGACAAATTACAATACCTTATATTGTACGCCTCATATGGCGAAGCCTTTCGACATGTCAAGATCAAGCAAATTTGTTGCTCTTAAACTGCATCTACCACACCCAATTTGCATTTATACGATATTATGAGTAGATGTATTTTAAGAAAACACTTCAAATAATTTATCTTATAGTTTATAAAAAACAATTTTCATTTGCTACCTTGAAAAAAGTGTTTAAACAATATTTTAAGTGGACGTCCGCATTCTTTTATACAAGGTGGTCATGATAACTCCCCAAAACTTAACGTATCGAGACCGGGTTTTATGATGGATTTAGGTACAGAGATAGATGGGAACATGGAGATGGTGACAGGCTACATTTTCTCGCGAAATAACTTATTGGATGTGAGGTAAAGAGAGGTATAAACTTTGTATGAAACTTTTATTGCGTCATCTGATTTGTTTGACAAAATCAAGCAGCACTTAAAATCTACTAATAAATAATAAAAGAATAGATAAATAATAAAACACGGCTTGTTTTTTTTTCTTAAAAATTAAATGTGCGTTAAATTAAAGGCGTGCACTTTTGGATTTTCCAAACTTATATATTTATTAATTAGACACTAAAATAACATAATGACATTCAAAATTTCTGGGCAAGAAAATATAGTCTTGGTGTATATGTTGCATTCTTTTATATTTGTATAGGATATTTATGTATTTGTATAATTAGCACCTGACAATAAAAACCAAAAGAGTTTAGGTCATGATTTTTGAACCTATGATATAAAGCGAAATGTTCTACAAAAATGGATTACACCAAGTTATAGCCGAATGTTGAGTACATTGGTACAATGGTAGGTAGATATGTATCACATTTTTTTCGCAATTCTTTTATTTTCTGTCTCTATATTTATTATATATTTTAAAAACTGCTTATGTTGTTAATAAATGAGTTTATTCACTTAATAACACCAATGTGGTAGTAGAATCCATATAGCAATTCTCACGGGTGCAATTTTTATTCTTGGTATCCGGCAGTACCAACAAAATCTTTTTACAATAGATATATATTGTGAATTTGACTGTAAATTAACAAAAACAATATATAAGTTTTCATTTAAAGAACTAACGTTGCATTCTATGTATTTTTTATGATAATTTCACATCTACGAAGTAGATTGTGAAAATTATTTCGTGAAAAATAAAATAGTTATTTCCTTTTCTTTAAATCACAGTTATTTATCTACATTCCTCTGTGTGTGTATATTTATTTCTAACAAAATTAAGTTTATCTATATATTTATAACTTAGCTAAAACCATTTTATGTTAACGAATTGCATAAGCGAAATATTTATATAAAATATTAGTAATTTCTTTATATAACACCAGTAACAGAGAAGAGCTATCTTATCGTACCCAATTATATATCTTACAATGCATAAACAACACATACATAATAGTTTGGACTGCGCCCAAAAGCGCAAAACTTTAATTTCACAGTAATTTTGAAGTGCATGAAATGTATGTTGGTGAGGACAATTTTAGTCACTGCACTGTTTTATGTATATAGCATTCAAATATGTTCATTCAATACATCTGTGAAAGTAGAGATAGATTATTCTTGGTATTTATAGGTATAACTATACATAGACAGTTATTTATCACTTCGAATAATCTTTTACCCAAAAAGTAAGGCTTGCATTACAACTTATTTAAATATTGTACATAATTATATAGCACCAATATCTAGAAAAAATAATTTTCACCAATAATCTTTTCTATAATATTGGCTTTGTTAACATTTCAACTTTCTGTACCTACGTTTGAATGAATCTATAAATAATCTGTGTTATAAAATAACTACACGCGTTCGTCTGTCCTAGTGCTGAATCAAACTTATGTTTATGTAAGTGATTACAAATAATCAAATAACTATCGACTACTACCTTTAATATTAATAAATAAATATAGTTTTTAAGGATTCCATATTACCAATATTACAGGTGATATGCATTTTTAACTGGTACCGATAATTTGTAATGGTTAATCATGCTTTATAAAGATACAGCAGTTTAATCACAACAGTAATAGCCACATTGTGGAACTTTGCAGATAAAATAACAAAAGTTTGTACAATAATTTAACTGCTTCAAGTAAAATTATCACTTAGGTTTTATACATAAATTAAGTGTTTAGAAAGCCTATTTCAATTATTAATATAACCAAGATATTACATACATGACTAAGTGCTTACAAAGTTATATTAGGCTGAAATTAAAACATCGTGAATACTTACCTGCCTTTCATAGGCACACAAAAAGTTTGCCATTTTAATCAATTGTCTCGTGCTCTGTAAAGTCATTCGTGAAAGAATAAGTTTTTTTAAAAAACAAGATTACACACAAAATGTTGTTTTTTACTAAGTATGTAGTTATGTTTTTTATTTATAGATTATGCACATAAATTGATTAGCAACACAATATGTTTTCTACTGATGAAATAGAGGAATAAATGTGCAGAGAACAATACAATTAAAATCGACCTTGTAGTTGCAGACGTACTGCGTCACCGTATCATCAAACAGTTGTTTAAAAACGTTGCGGTCACGCAATGTCACCCTCCATCCGGCAGAGACGCGGCGTCCGCGCCACAACCGCGCGGTCACATTCAACATAACAAAACACCAATTGACATGACGACCTACCTACCCAATGCGACCTCACTAACTCATCTTAAAGTATAAGATCTCATTATTTGATTTTCATGTATTAATTGAATGCTAATACAATATTAAAAGTAATTGCAGGATATGGACAGATACAGACATATTATTTGTTAAAATCATAGACATCATTTGGTATACCTGTTACTCATTTAATAATTTTACTTTTTGCTATTATTATCCGAATACATATTCGGTACTATTGTATACTGTAAATTCTAAAATTATATTTTACCGATTTATCGTTTAGGAATAAAATACTGACTAAGACATACGTATACTTGAATGAACAGCGCTATTCCTAATATTATAAAGCATGACTGAAGTGGTATCTTGATCTCGTATGACATCATGGATTAAATTATTATTGAAGTTAATTGTTCTTCATTTATGATTTTAGTACGGTCATACACAATTTATACAAAAATTTAAACAAGAATAAATATATAACAATTTTCCCTGCCTGGATCGCTACCATCATACCTCAGGTGTCACTCGCCATGGTGGTACGATTAGGTGAGTCCGTGATCGGGGATAAACACATGTATAACATGTTATCATACCGGGTAGTAGAGATCCGTAGCAGACTGGATCTCTTTTAAGGTTTGATCTATGTATGTCCTGCTATAGAGTGCTCTGTAAGCCGGCATCCCAGCGAGGCAGGGCGATGGTTTGTCATTCACTGAGTGGTCGACTTTGGTTTTAGATTGCACTATATTTACTGTCAGGTACTGTACCGTCACTCTTAATGAATACTATAATAAATAATAAATATGGACTTAATGTTATTGAATTTATGTTGTTGTGTACTTTAAATAATTGTAGATGATGTATGTATGTTTTTAAATATATGTAAATTTACTTGTATTAATTATTGGTATTACAAAAGAATAATAGATGTAAATTTGTCTAAAAATGTAACTACACAGTTCATAGAAAGGTGCTGGTGTAGGCAGGGAGGCAGAACGTAGTGGTGATAGCTCAGTGGTAGTGTGTAAGGGCCCGGCTACAATAGACGTGACTTCGATCCCTGCAACGAGCTTGAGCTTTAGGTGTAGGAAAATATCGTGATGAAACCATAGCATGGTGGTAGGGTTTTATTTAATGTCCACCTGGCTGAATACCATTATCAAGTGCCAGTCCTTCCGCTAGGCTGGGCGTGTCCACCATCTTGGGCTCTATAGTCACTTAACATCAGGTGAGATTGTGGCTATAACGCTAAACCTATATAGTAAATTAAACTAAAAACAAAACAAAAATAAATTCAATGATTTCACTGCAGACAATTCAAGTAAAATATAGTGAACGTGTCTACATAGGTCTGGACAGGACTCCCGTTAGAGATTAGAAGCAGTGCGAAAGCAGTTTCTGGCCTTTGGCAAATAAGTATAGGGAAAGGCAAAAGTCAAAAGTTCCACATTCTGCTCTCGTAATTAAGGCATATTTCGAAGAGGTAAACGTAAATATATTTTACCCACGTTTAAAAACATCTCGACGGGAGTAACGGGCTTGCCTGCGTCTGTGCAGGTTCTTATCAACGAATACTGATTATCGCAAGGTTAATAGCTCCACGTGTTGGAATATTCACTTTAATGAAACATATTATATACAAAGTATGTTGTTGCTTCAGCCAGATGAGCGTGCATTTATCTTATTATCTATATATATGTATGTGAGATTATATGAATGTGAGATAAGTTGCCATGCAATTATATAATTGTATACGTCAATATGAGATTTTAATCCATTTTCATCTTCTCTCGTAAAAGGTAAGTGGAATGCAGGTTCAAAACTGTAAAAAATGTAACAAATATGGCACTAATGGCGTATTCAATAAAGTTATCTCGTCGCTAAGTATTACGGACGTAATAAAATTCATACATAACAATTAATGATTTCTTATGTTTACGCGAATATTACTCATTGAAATAAAACTAATTTAAAGGGATTTTATCGCGGTTATTTATTTATTTTGATCCCGACGTTTCGAAAGTTTTTCAGCCTTTGTGGTCACGGGGCGGACTGACATGTAGGTTTTCCAAAAAAGTAGACAGTGTATGTGTGTAGTATGAACTTTTTTGGACAACCTACATCTCAGTCCGCCCCGTGTCCACGAAGGCTGAAAAGCTATCGAAACGTCGGGATCAAAATAAATAAATAACCGCGATAAAATCCGTTTAAATTAGTTTTATTTCAACATAACAATTATTTGTGTTATCCATAAATTATTGTTTTGAGTCTAGGGATATTTTGTATGTTGTCTCTCGCGACAGAGGGTTTAGGCGACGTTAACGCGGAGGTGTTTATAAAATACTCCAAGAAACTCATGTTAAAAGTATTTTATTTTTACATTTACTTGTAAGTTGGTTATAATTTAAATTGTGCCTACAATTGGGACGGACTCCAAAGTGTAGTAGTTAATCAGCGAGTGCCAAGAATGTAACTCAATATAGCAAGTAACGAGTGAAGTATTCGGGAAAATTTTATCACTACATGGTTATTATATGATAGTAAATTTACTGATAGCTCAAGCGTTAGGATAAGAATTCAAAGAAAATTAACTAGTGCTATAAACTATCATCGCGTCTCGGTGTATTTTCAGCATTTGTGTGCTTATAAGTTGGGAATTGTTTATGTCATTTACATTTTTTAGTTCATAAACTACGAAATGAGCATGGTGAGAATAAAAGTATGTTGAAAAATAAGACTAAGAATAAGAAAAAGGGAAGTAGATTATATCGTCTTCTTTCTTTCTTACTTATTTTCCTATCCAAATAGTATCGTCTCTTTCTTCTCTTCTCCTGTCGATCAGCCTTTCCATTCATAATTGTCATATTCTTATTATCACCAGTGTGTCTGATATTTTAGTAAATTATCTTGAATTTTGTTTCAGACTATTTAATTTTAATTTTAATTTTTAAAACAAAGAGGGTAAAACCCTCATTCAAGCTGCAGTTGCTTTTGACCTAGCAATAGTTAATAACTTTTGTCAAAAAAGAGACCCGCATCTAATTACATACAATAGTGGTAATCACAGTACTTCCTTTACGAAGAAATAATATTAATAAAGTGAAGGATTGCGAGGTTTTACCAGGGGAAACTTTAGTTGCTTAACATCATCTATTAGTGATAGATTTAACAATGAAGGTTCATGTAGTCAGACATCAGTCAAGACCCCATCTAGCATTAAATAGTAGTTGTTAGAGAAAGACCAGTATGCGAGAGAATTTAGGGAAAGGGCTATTAGTAAAATGGGAACAATAGAGGATATGGAAGCGAAACAAGTGAATGAATGTTGGTATAAAAGGCCACATGTATAAGAAACGTGGCGAAGGATGTATTAGGAGAAACTAAGGGAAGAAAAATGATGGATACGGATACTTGTGGTGAAACGAAGAGGTACAAGTGAGTATAAAAAAAAAAATATTACTTTCATGATGTGGAAAAATACTGACAGCGAGAATATAGAAAACAAACGGTTCTTATACATAGGATAATACAAAAAAAGGGCTTGCTGTTCCTAAAGTTAAGGTACACTATCCTATACCAATCACTTGAAAATCCACAAATCCAAAGAACTTGTATCGTTTAGCAATAGAGAGAGAAAAAAATGGAAGAAATATCTTACATATTAGGTGTATAAAAGATGACAAAGGTAAAGTTTTAATGGATGATGTAAATATAAAGGATCGTTGGGAGGGATATTTTGGAAAATTAATGAATAAAGAAAATGATTGGACAGGAAAGTTAGAAATTATACCAACAAATACAGGTGTTGTAAAAGAGATAAATGAGGGTGAAGTACAAAGAGCTGTCCAAGGTATGAAGAATGGAAAAGCCGTAGGCCCAGATAGTATACCAGTTGAAGTATGGAAGATTTTTAAAGGGGATGGACTGATGTGACTGACTTTATTCTTTAATAAGTTACTGCAGGGAGAGGTAATCCCAGATGAATGTTGCAATAGCATAATAATTCCTATTTTTAAGAATAAAGGAGATATACAGGACTGTAACAACTATCGAGGAATAAAGCTCATGTCACATAGTATGAAGATTTGAGAGAGGGTGATGGCGAGACGAATAAGAAAAGAGAGTGAAGTGACCAAGGACCAATTCGGGTTTATGCCTAGACGGGCGATAACGGATGCTATTTTTGCACTACGTCAACTATGTGAATATACAGACAGGCACATAAAAATTTGCCCATGGTGTTGTGAACTTGGAAAATGCATATGACCGCATACCGCGAAAGGTTTTATGGTGGGCGTTAAAAAAGAAGAGAGTACCGAGGAAGTACTTGCAACTAGTACGTTCAATGTACAGTCGAGCTTGTACCCATTTTAGATCCGAAGCTGGAGTTACTGGCATGTTTAATGTGACTGTAGATTTGCACCAGGAATCAGCTCTAAGCCCGTATTTATGCTTTCTTTTTATGGATGCACTGACATCTGATATACAAGACGAGGTACCATGGTGTATGTCGTTTGCTGTTAACATTGTTCTTGTAAGATAAGATGCTATTGAGGTCCAGATCAGACTGGAGAAACGGCGGGAAAGACTCGAGAGTTTGGGTTTAAAAATAAGTAGAACAAAAACAGAACATTTGTTTTGCGACTTCGGTGGCCTATCGAGTTTTTCTCAAATAGCCCTAAACGGTGTACCTCTACCAGTATGTTCCGATTTTTGGTATCTTGGCTCATTATTACAAAACACTGGGGACATTAATCAGGACGTAAATTATGGGATAAAAGTAGCGTGGATGAAATGGCGACAAATCACGGGCATTACCCGTGATCCACAAATGTCTGTGACACTCAAGATAAAAGTTTATAAAACTATTGTAAGGCCTGTAGTATGGTATGGATCAGAATGTTGGGCAACGAAAGAGACAGATGAAAAAAAATTACACGTAGCAGAGATGTTAATGCTACGATGGATGTGTGGAGTGATTAAAATGGATAAGATTAGGAATTAATAATATATTCGAGGAAGCATGAAAATAGCACCAGTGCGAGAGAAATTCAGGAGTAATAGGTTAGCGTGGTATGGTATGAATGGATGTAAGAGAAGAGGAAGGCCGAAAAAGATATGGATGAGTAAGAAAAAAAGAGTATATACTGAGATGACGGCTGATAGAGCTGAGTAGAAGAAGAGAACATGCTGTGCCGACCCTACCTACGTGGTATAAGGGCCAAGAAGAAGACTATTTATTTAATTTTGTGTTAGAGGGTTTTGGATCTGTATAGTTTGATAAACCACGTAAATAAATAATAACAATTAAAACTTATGATGATAAAGAAAAAATAATTGTATAGTTTAAGCGAGTGTATTAGCATCCTTATATATCTCTCTGCTTTTAAACAGTGTTACAAATAATAAAAATACAGTACGATCGAAACTAAACACTAAATTGTGTAGAGGTTAAACAACGTAGGTATATTCATATTACTTCAGTTATTATTTAATCAATTTGCTAACAAATTAATTGCATAATTTATAAAAATAGAGAGTTTAAATATTTTATGAATTAAGAAATCGAAATATTATGTAAAACTATGTTGTTAAGATATTTCAGTAAATATTTTGTTGGTTAGCAAAATTTAGGTAAAAAATGTTTTAGCTAAGGGTCAATTATTATTAAGCTAAAGGAAATAGTGACCTTGGATAACGGATATGGAGGTCATCGCGGAATTAAGAGCTAGAGCTGACTGTTTTAATAAAACAAGATAATCTCTGTTATTTTCTGATTTCATTATGTAATTTTTTATTTTGTTATATACAGTGTGATTGATGTTCCAATGGTTAATGTTCCTTGGGTTTACGTAATTAAACCAAAACAACTTAATATTATTATCGTGTCTGTCTGTGATGCTGTGCTTAGATATAGTTCGTCGTCGTACCTTTAGGAGCAAATATAACTTGATTTGTATGAGTTGTGAAAGAAATCTCACTTGATGATGATTTGTTTATGTTTCATAATTTATGGTCAAGGAAAGTAATAGTCAGGAGGCCATGATTCTTTACACTATCATCGGTCATCATAACGGCATTCTTTGGTAATTAGTAGTATGCTACTTGTATACACAGCCGTTGTGTATTAGATTATAACTTATTTTACCTTTAGATATTTTTATTATTACTTGTTTGATTTTTTTTTCAGGTTTTCCTTAATTGTTCAATAATTTAAATATTTTATAGTGTCATGTATTGTATAGGTAATATAGCTTTAAATAAAGACAAAAAAAGTTTTGAAGCAATGATTGCTCAGTGGTAGTGTGTAGGAACGCCGCATCATGGGACGTGAGTGCGAATCCAACCTCCTACAACGAGCTTGAGCTTTCGGTAAAGGAAAAGATCTCGAGGAAACCATAGCTTGGAGGTAGGGCTTTTTCTAATGCTCGCCTGGCTAGCTACCACCCTCAAGTTGAAAATCTGCCGCCAAATACCAATGGGTGTGTTCCGGCAGTTGCACTTGATCCCCCTGGACTGCGATCCCCCTGGAGTTGTGGGTGTCCATGGGCGACCGTGATCACTTACCATCAAGTGAAACGCTTACTCAATTGCCCCCTATACCATAAAAATAATTTAGAAAATCTGTCATCATATAACTTTCAAAGAATTCCGGCAGCTACGTTTAGGAGTTAGTCTTCATTCTTAGCTGAACATATTATCATCCACCACTTGATAACTACTAGCTACATCTTTATGCATCAGCTTGCGTTACTATAAAGTACCGACACTATATTCCTGTATTAGTTTAATGATCATCTAATAAAATAAATAAAAAATGTATGCAAAGAAAACTTTGTCAATGTAATGGATGGTTGATAAGACGTCTAGAATATATTTTATTTGTGTTGAACGAAGTATTGATTTTTACAATTTCTGCTTTGTTACTAAAAAGTACCAGCCCTATATTCCTGTATTATTTTAATAGCCATCTAATAAAAAGAATTTAAAAATGTAGAGAAAACTTTGTCAATGTAAAGGGTGGTTGATACGACGTTCAGAATATATTTTATTTGTGTTGATCGAAGTATTCATTTTTACAAATTCTGTACTGGTAGCGCAACGCGACCTTTAAATTTTTTTACTAAATATATCCATATTTATATACAGAAGAAGCCGTTAGCACATTTACTAATTGAAAATTTCCTATTTGAGAGGGCAAAGCTCCGCAACAACACCGGAGCTCACGCGAGTTCACTACCCGCATTTCCGTCTAAGTTTCATGCTTAAGTGCAAAGGTTTTTTTATTCTTAAAATAGAAACTATTAAGTGAAGTAAGATAAAAGTCTAAAGAAGATACAGATACAACTCATACAGATTGAAAGAAATCATAGTTTTATGGAAGATAATCCTAAAAATATCTTAATTACTTTCTCACTTTGAAGTTGAAGTATCCAATTGGACTTAGTACTCAATCCCAAGAAGCTTGCAAACGGTTACCAACTAGGATGTCGCACTCAGAGTTAATAAAAACTGTTGCTTTATAGTAATGGAGATGATAATGGACCTTTTGTGCAATGTGTAATGGTTATAGTTATGAGAAGCAAAATAAGTGTCGTTCAAGTGTCGTTAGTTCACATCGGCTCGAGGGCGGGCGCGCTACCGCGGTCGTCTCAAGATCAAGGTCGCGTGGCAGACGCACAGCAAGGTCACCTACCTCCCGCCGTCCTCCTCCCACCCGCGCAGTACCCAGTATTCGCTACCGCTCGCCTCCCGTGCCTCTTACGCGCGCAAATATTTGCGACTGTCTGTCCTCCGCGACCGATACGCCGAGGTCAGCCCGTCAGTAGACCTTGAAGTAATATTATCCGACCTCTCCTGCTTGAAAGACAAACCCGTATTTTTATCGGTCACTTTAATAAACCTATAAGTTATTGGTTATATGTAGGTATCGTTTACTCTCTCAATAGAAAAACAATTTGCAAAGGTGCTCCTATGTTGGTCTTAGTAGGTTAAAGTTATCGTGCTCATGATATGTAGGTATTTATAAAATATTCAATTGATCAGTCATGTATTATAATTCACTTAATGTAATTTTGTTCATTGAACAGTATATAATTCAAGAATTTCATTACTTTTCAATATGTAATGTAGGGTTAATAAGGTGTCTAGTCTAGATCTAGCCTACATCTAATCCTAGTCACAAGGAATTTTGTATAAAAATTAGTTTTCGTAAAAACGTCTCACAATACGTTATTGTTTTATGTATATTGCACTACAAAATAATTAGCGGCAATATGCAACTGCACACTGTTATTTATCTTTCTATTCATATGTAGGTAATAATTTCTGGTAAATCGCCAAAACAAAACACGTCATATCTTCTATCTTGTTTATTTACCTATAAAGGTTACGTCAATGTACATTAACATATTAAATAAACACAGTACAGAATTTTTATATAAATAACAGTAAAAATATGTATTAGAATCTAGAACATATAGTTGTATAAAAGTAAGGGTTAATACCAATAGAACTGTCCAATTAATTTTTATAAAAACTACACGCGCTGGATTCCGGAGTTATAATTTTACAATAATTCTTATCTGACTACGAGCAGGGAATCTTTACCGTGTTGTGAATCTATAAAATCGTCTCCGCACTAGTATTTTCCCTCCGTCTTATAGTTATATTTCTTCAAAAATAAAGTAAAGACATATCGGAGCAAATCGGCTTGACGGTGACGATGGCTAAGGCTAACAGCGTACATCAAGTCGAAAGAAAAAACAAAAGTGACGATGGCCGTTGAATTGCTTATTCACCGGTAGCATTATTAAAGCCTATTTTTTTCTGTGTTAAAAGTTTGTTTTCACTGTTTTGTATAGATTTTTACTGAAATTTTGTGAGAAGAAAATGGTGTCGTGTTCAAAGATAATTTCCTTTCTTTTTAATGTATTCAAGTGTGCGGCGAGTACCGACACAATAAAAGACAGAATAAGTTTAATTTCATGCAGATGGGAGATGTCAATTATGTAGTAGGGCTGTGAGTTGTCTTGATATTTATATAAAAAACTATTTGGAAAAAGTACCTGTAATAAAGATAGGTGTTTTAATAGTCTGTATAAAATAATAAATTTACATTGAGAGCTATCCAAATACTGATTTGAATTCTAATTTGAAACAGATTCTAATTCAATTTGAGAAAAATGGAATAGCTACCACAAGATACTGGAATTAGGTTTGATTCGATGTTTCCTTTCGCCTAATAATCTGTGAGATATTATGTGAAAGCTTTTCAAAGTTAATCCGGAAATATACTGAATATGACGTATTTGACCGAAAAACATCGCAGAAAATTCTCAGCTCGACTTTGTTTGTACAAATGTACAATTGTAAGGACACCTTTCATTATTCACAAGGATTTTTATGAACAAAAAAACTATGAATGTCCATAAACTGAGGTCGTGCAAGAATATCGAATAGGTGTATTTAATACATTCACCTTGATCTAACTTTAAAACATTGGAACGTCTAGTTTTATCTAGATTTTGTGTAACATTACAAATGTAAACATATTTTTATAACAGCTATTTATTTATAACGATAGGCTATTTATTTATTACTCATCTTACAGGTTACATCTTACTGAAGCGATGATGATGATGACGAAGTGATGATAGAGTATCGCCGCGTCTTTAGACGTGAGTTCGAATCCAACCACCTACAATGAGCTTGAGCCTTTGGTAAAGGAAAAAATCGTGAGGAAACCATAACATGGTGGTAGGGCTTTTTCTAATGCCTGCCTTGGCTAGCTACCACACTCAAGTTAAAAATCTGCTGCCAAATACCAATAGATGTGTTCCGGCAGTTGTACTTGAGAGCCAGTGCCTCCAATAAAGGTCGGCAACGCATTTGCGATTCTCCCGGTGTTGTGAGTGTCCATGGGTGGCGGTGATCACTTACCATCAGGTGACACGCTTGCTCCTTTGCTCCATATTCCATAAAAAAAAGGTAAGAAGTGTGTAACAATAATCAATGTATGTATATTCATCGTCTTCTAGCCAAAACGCTTGTCATGTCATAAATCCGTAATATCTGGTTGTCGCGTTTCGTTATCAGCCTATGTATATCCAGTTGTCGAAAGTGTTGCAAGCAGGAACATGTTTGCTAATATATTGAAAGGTCGCTATTTTTTACTGTGTTGAGCAAAAAGTGCTCAACTCCTGTACAAATGATTAATAACTCCCGTGAACTACAAGCAAAGCAATGCGTATCTCCTGAGTAATATATTACTTACATTTTTATATAAAAATTTACTATAAACAATAAAATTCTTTTTGACAGCCTTTTTATCACTCGTCCGGTAAGCTATCATCGTCAAGTTTAAAGGTAATATTTAGGTAGGTACATTTCGGCCGCAGTCTTTTCTAAGCTAGTCTCTTTGCTTGGTTTAGTGTGTTCTCTTCTACCATGGCGATCTCTCGTCGTTATTTGATATCGGGTAGATTTGTGTGACATGTAAAATTAATGATGTCACTTAAAATTCGTCATAAAAGTGATACAAATAAAATTACTTGTATCGCATGTAATTATTATTGACTGATTATATTTTTTAAATCTTTTAGCCTCATGCTAATTTTATATGTTCATAATTTTAACTGAATTGTGTATGACTTTACATTTTTAAATATTCATTGTCGAGTCCTCGTTGATCATTTCGGTCTAGATGGCAAGCACGTATACATGAACGTACTATTGGGGCCAAGGTTCTTATGAATTATGGAGTATATGGTATTATTCGGGCGATGTATGTCAGTGCCCTGGTTTCGCGGCCATTTCGTTATTAATAGCTGTTGAAGGTTTTGTTTGATACGGGAGGTTAGTTCCTATATCGTCTATTTCCGGGATTGTAATCGTAATCTTTTTAGGGCACACCTGTGTAAAATATTATTTTATTATTATTAGTATACTAAATTTTTCATGAGGCTTCGCTCGCGTTAATATCGATTTTGTCAAACAAATCAAATGACAAATCAATATAATCTATGTGGTGGGTAAAATTGTATGTACTGTTTGAATAGTGGTTGGTTTTAAAACGTTTTTCCAATGTATATTAGTAAACTATAGCAAAACTAAATGCAAAACAGTATATAAGTATGTTTTAGGTATATCTATTTAAAATAATTCCGTGCATGCATAAAATGGTTAACACAATCGTTTAACATTATCTTCAAACTTAGTAATTCAAATTAAAAACGGTTTCGATTTAGTAACTCTGTAACATCAACCTAGTTTTAAAATTCTAATTAGACTGAAAATTTCTATTTTACATATTCAAAAAACTGTGGGCGGTTAATTGTAGAACAGTAGGAAACTGGGACATAATATTTGTATGAAAGTCGAGCGAACGCTGCGCGCAACTGTAGCTGTCGTTCCCAAATGAGGTTAGTAGAACGCGAGGCATTACACTTGACCTCTTTCTGTCGAGTCCTTACCTCCACCAGACCTTCACACTTTTTACAACGCTTTTACGAGCTAGGTCGGGCCAATTAAGTTTGGACGGACACTCGTAGCTAACAATGACGGCCCCGTTCCGGCGGCAGATGCAGCGTGCTCGGTGCGGCCAGGGCCGGTGGCCCTACGCAGTACGCGTGGCCGCACACACTTGACACACATTTGCATCTCAATACACATTTAATATTTTAATGGTACATAATAGCATTAATTTTAGAAATAATTAGGTTTACATTTTTTTATATTGTATCTAATTGTACTTTTTGTTCAATCTCGAAACAATGGCGACCACTGAGTGATCGACTATCCTTAGGGGGGCTCTTGACAGCGGAATATACGCTTAATAATTCTGAAATCTGATGAATTACAAGAGAATTATTCTGACTGGATTATCATCACGTGCTTAGTCAGCTCGACCAATATAGATCTCTACAATCTTATTTGATTACCAGATTGTCTAAACTTACCACAATGGCGGGTTTTTTACCAGGTGTGTGGTGATTATAATTGTATCTTACCATTCAGTAAAACGCAACATAAAGATTTCGTATCTAAAGGTAAAAAAAATAATTTACATTTGCGACTATAAATATGCGAACTGATACATCAGTTCCTAGTAAACAAGGTCAGAGTGGCCTTGATTTTAAGTTTTATTTTCATATATTTTTTTTGCAATATTAAGAGCACAAAGACATATAAGGAAGTCGTCAGGTGTACTGTCCTATGCTATTACTTGGACTATGTAGGTTGTTTATTCATGATCGTTGTTCATGGCCAACATTGGTTACGTATGACTGTACATCTAATACATATGCATCTTAGTCCATATCGTAATATTGTGTTGTCTTGGTATTTTTATAAATGATTTCAAATCAAACTAATATTATAAATGCGAAAATGAGTTTGTTTGTTTGTTACGTTTAAGATGGTGATAGGTTACTTTTCTCGCGAAAACCTTGTTGGAAGTGGGGTGAAGAGAGGGATAAACTTTGTATGAAACTTTTTATTCCGTAATCCGCTTTGTTTGACAAAATAAATATTAACACGAGCGAAACCGCACGTACAATCTAGTAGCTAATAAAAAGTAACTATACAATTAATTCGTCCTTAATTGGCATTGTAGAGTGGGTAATTATTTCGTTTCTATAATTTGATGCTGTGTTGTTATAATTTTGGTTTATGATTTTGTTTCAAATCCCTTCACTTGTTAACAAATATCCTATTATATTTTTCTAAATGCCATCTATATTACATAATACAAAGTTGAGTAAACAAATTTACGATTCGTTTACTTTTACTTTATACTATTTACAAAAAAAAAAACACTTATTTTTTTAGTTTTTAGTTGTTGTAATGCTTAGCTACTATTATAAAACCATTTTCATAACGCCAACCAAATCACCTACCTAAAAAAAGGTGCGGACCTAGAGCCCGCAGATAATAATGTGTATATTAAAAAAACAAATTTACAAGTAAAAATATAAATCACTCAAATGTATGTCTTATCTGCATGTATCTAAATTACATATAATACTCTACATATATAATCATACTAGCTGACCAGGTGAACTTCGTATCACCTATATTCGATGTTTTTTCTTTTCGCGAAAACTAAAAATCCGGATTAACCGATTTGTATCTTTTATTTTAAATTTTGAATAGTTATTATCAATTCTAATCAACCTTGTACTTCAATTCGTTAAAATCAATAGAACTGACTATATCTAATATCGCTTCCGTTTTCCATTTCCTTTGGGTATGGAAGGAAACTTGTCTATAAATCAAATGAATTAAGTGTATTTTAATCATATGTAATTTAAATATAGTTAAACAATATAACGCTTATTGATAAACTATGTTTTAGTTTCTTTTTGTGGTACGTAGATATACAGTTACTATTATCCGACACTCGAACACGCGACATATTTGTATTTGGCCGTTCATGAATCTGGGAAACTCCAAGTTGAATACGCGAACTTCCAACGACTGGTTTTGTTATTCGTTAATTGTCTACGCAATACATAGTCGCCCGAAAAGTTGTAGTCGTTTAAAATCGAATGGTAAATCCATTGGAATCATCAGTATACGCGTAATAAAGGCAACCTCTCCTTTGTTTTCCTTTGACCGTAGATTCATTGACATTATTCATTAGCCTTTTTTACAGCCATGCACGATGCATCATGGTATTAGTAGTGTTGGTTGATACTGAGATTCTTCGTCATTTATGTTTGTTCCAGCGAAAATATTCATATAACCGCCTTTGTTTACTTATTTACATTTTTACTTTATTGACTTGAAGGAGTTAAAGTATTTCACATTAACGTGACCCTCAAAAACCTTGAACTATATTCGAGAGTATGACACAAACCAACTGTTGCTTTCACGAACATATTGTCCTTTTAACTTCATTACTATTGTCTACAACTGATCGCCAACATTGGGTATCCATCGTTACTTTTTGGGTATCGCTTGGAACACTTACCGTTGATAATAAAGGGCGAGTTATTGTTAAAAACTCCGCAAGGTTCATTTATCATTTTTTAATTAAAATATCATTATTTATTATTGCATGTAATTTTTGAACAACTGTTTCACCTGCGATTTTATATTAAATATTACCCGTGCGGGTGGTTAGTCCATCGTATGACAGAGAGTAATATTTCGAACAGTTTAAGGGGCCTCTTTCCGACGCGCGTCAACACTGATCTTCACTACTCCTATTTCATTCCCTGCCCAGTCAAATTTGGTAGGAGCCTGTGCGCAGCTTCACAGACACTTTGTAATATAGAACTTTCTGTTGTCCTACATAGGTTAATATTTTTTAGTAGATTATAGAGATTTTACTGGTATAACTCTTGCTCGCACTTCGACCGCCTGTAACATAACTACTATATCCATTACTGTTCAGGTTATTTAGTAGCTCGTAGTACTTACTTTATATTTATTTTATAGTGTGGTACTTTCGTATATTTGTTTTCTACGATAAAATGAGCTCAATTAATGGCATCAATTTCATCTGGCTATATTTTGTCAACTAACCACAATAAAATGTGCTCATGTAGAACGTTTTTAACATTCAACAGAGTTTTACATCCAACAAAATCTACTTTTATTAGCAAAAATTGTGAGGTGGTAGTCCAGATAATGTCAGTAAATTTAAAAATTCTGTGGAATTGTTAACTACGCCATTCTAGTTGATAATTGTGTTGACAGATTTGAAGAATAATAACTGACCTCGAAGATAATACTGAATATTCACATTGACATCGACATTTTTATTTTTCGCCGCCACCATTGCTCGTACTTTCTGAATTGTGGCTCTTATTCACCTTGTTATAAAATTGTTCTTTACAATATGCGTTGCACTAAACGACGTCGTTTGGATACAAATGTTTTATTTTTTAATATCGGCCAAGAAATGGTTAGAATCATTTCCAATCACATTACATTGTAAATTTCTGAACGCACGCATAAATATTTGACAACCAATAAATATGTCAATCGTATTTCATTACTGACATTATTCTACAGCGTTAAAATATAAAATACGCAATTATCCGAATATTGTGGACATATCTTGTCGATTCGAAAACTTTATTTAAATACGTTTTTTAATTAAAGGGGATGGTTTACCGTATCGACAGGTGAACATTAAATCTTTGACAGTTACAAAACCCATGAACATTTTGTATGGGAAAATGTTTTTCTTTTTACTTATTATATCCGCAATGGGGACGTAGAAAAATATATCAAATCAAAAATCATGAAAATCGGTCCAGTCGTTCTCGAGTTATAAGTTTTCTAACAAACCCGACTTTGTTTTTTGTTTGATATATATATATATATGTATATATATATATATATATATATATATAAATTGTATCAAAGTCCGTGCAGAGGTTATTTTAGTACAATTTTTTAACTTTTACCTTTTATCCCGTGAGAACCCTATGATTTTATAGAGTAAAAAAGTATCCTAAATGTTGATCCGTAATATTAGCTACCACCCATTTTATTGAAATTTATCCAGTACTTACAGAGTGATGCGTGTTTAACAGGAAAGACAGATAACAATTCTATAAAACATTTTTCTTGCCTTTGTATCCACAACAAAGTAGCCTCAAATAAAAAAAAAAAATTGAATGTACAGATTTTAACCATTACAGTTTTATTATATGTATAGATTGTAATGTAAATTTTATTGGTGTTGAAATAAATATAAATCAAAAATACTTGTCCTTATACCAAAAGCTCAAGATTCTTACGAGGGCTTACACTTACGAATACTAGTACCGTGGCAGCTATCGGCTATTTTAGGAACATATTTGATTACAACCAATTTAAACATCATTATGTTCAAAGACCCAGCAAAAGTCACTTTTTTCAGTATTTAATAATCTATCGACTAATTTTGGAGTTTGTTAATTACACTTACCTGTAGAAAAAATAAAACTGTTTTGGTAGAAAAACTACAAATATGCAATGGTAGAAAAATATAATTAAACAAGTATACACTTGTATATGTTCAGTAAAATAGCATATATTTTAGATATAAAACAAAAAATGTTTTAGCAAAATCCGTGCAGAGGTTCGTTTAGTACAAATCTTTAACTTTTATCTTCTATCCCGCAGGAACTCTATCGGTTTATGGAATCGAAAGTATCCTAAATGTTGATCCTTAATATTAGCTACCACTCTGCCAAATTTTATTGTAATCTATTCAGTAGTATCAGAGTTATGCGCATTCAACGGGACAGAGAGACAGACAGACAAAATTATAAAAAAAAAAAAAATTTTTGGCCTCTATATCGATACCAAGTTGACTCAAATAAAAATAAAAAATGTGTATTGAATGTACAGATTTTCTACCATTTCAGTTTTATTATATGTGTAGATTAATAGTAATATGTCGAATTGTATAAAAACTTATTTTTCATATATGGTCTATATATGTTGTAGTATGTATTCCATAAAATATACTTTGTTGTATGATAATATTAAAATATATAATTTAGTTATTTAAAAATCATATATTATCTCAACAAGGATTTACTTAATACGTGTGATACAAGCATTATTTATTTAAAGAATATACTATTTTGTAATGTTAAGTTCTATTCGTACAAATCAAGCGTAAACTTAAAATATATCGTGAAGCCATCATATTTGTGCTCAGTTGTCTAAATATTGTGATATTTGATTGTTTTTTATATACTTTAAAGGAGTTATATTATATAATTATATAAACTGAGGTTATTTTGGTTTAAGGTGGGAACTCGTCAAGCCTAGAATAGAGAAATTTTCTCTCAAGGTCAGCTGTCGAAAAAAGGTACTTGAGAGGTATATTTTTAACTTAGCTAGATAGCTAGCCAGGTGTGCATTTTAAGGCATGTATTAACACTACTAAATACTACCCTACCATGATTTTATATAACTAACGGTAGCTCAAGTCCATTATAGGAAACGGATTTATGTACAGACATAGAACACACCACCATTAAAGTACTATTGCTTCATAACACGAGAAATGAATTTGTTGAATTTGTACAGTTATTTATAGAACAGCGAGTCCTTGTTGAAAATTATAATTACACTTGTTTACAAAATTTTACTTTTCCTTTGTTGATACAATTCTAATGCTGATCTATTATGTCTGCAACTCGTTATTTTTAAATATATTGTCAGTATATTTAGACATTCTTTATCAAACTACCTTTTTCTTAATAACGATGCACTTGCACTTAAAATTGAGAGACAGTCCTTGCACAAGATTTAGCGTGTCTACCGTCTTGGTTTGCATCGTCACTTAAGATTAGGTTATATTGTGGTTATAACGCTAAAACCAATAAAATACTAAAAAATCGTTTCACCCGATTCAGCTCTGTTAAGACGAAAACAGAGGTTTATTCGCTTTGAGTAGTCCAAAAAGGATTTATTCTGCAACACTTTTAAATATATAATTATGTTTATATACTTTCATGGTTTTGATATATTTGATTTTCTGAAAAAACTGCCTATTCGAAATATATTGGCATGCCAGTGACCCAAAGTAAGGTGATCACTAAATTAGAACATAAGTTGATTTTTTTTGTATATCAACGATTTACTTAATTTTAATAAATTTATTTAGTTATTATACCCTCGGCTTTTTTGCGTATTACACCTGTGACAAATACATTTATATATTTGACAGGCAATGTGTTCTCATTAGTTGAAAACAATCAAAATATACAAAATCAATATCAATATCAATCAACAAAACTAATCCTAACTAGTGCTTTCAGTTATTCCTAATTATGAAAGTATGTTTCTATTCTGAAAGTATAGTTTACAATAACCATTTACTTTTATTGTGGTCATGTCTTTTCATTTATAATAAACCTACTAGATGTTTTCAATTTGGTTGGCGTATTTCTCCTTAAGTGCGCGTGATTGTAAAATCCGTTTTTCGTTGATGTTATACGTTGTGAAAAATATATTTATGTCAGTTTTCAATTCAAACTAGCATATAGTTTTGGATATACAGTAATTTTTTATTTTAAGTAAGAATAACGACTCATAAATATATAAAGTGTATTGAAAATGTTTAAAGATTTGGTAACGGTGTCATGTTTTCAGGGAATTTGAATCCTAATTTCCCATACGAATGCTACATTCTCAAAAGTATTTAATTTTTATTTTAATATTAAAAAGGTTTCAACAATCCTTCGATAAATATTTTGCGCAATTTATGAAATAAACAACTAATAATTATTGAGTAAAACATATACGTTTTAAAAATCTTTACACAAATTATTATAATAGTTCACACAGTAATTCAAATTTGTGGAAAAATCAACTGTATTTAATATTACAAATGTAAATATTATTTTGCTGATGGCGCCAGTGTAGGCGGCATACTAGTTAGAAGCATAACATTGTTTGACATAGAGTGCTTTATCAAATTTCCATGGAATAAAACAGGGTCAGTTTCACATTATCCTAGTAATCAGATAATTTTAACGCCAACAATGTTACTGACGTTATGTATGACAAAGATCTCAAACAACATGTTCGTAGAATGCCTCGTGTTTGTTTGTAATACAAAGACGCCTTTGTGTTATTATATTTATTATAAATGTTCAGTTCTTATATCGTTTCCAGTAATAACGCATTTTATAAATTCTCAAAATACTTCTTGCTGATAAGATTCTTTTTAGTAAATTTAAATATTTTAAAAATTGATGTATAAAGTTTAGTATGATGTATTAGTTTATAATATAATGATTACCCTACAATTTATTTATAGTTAGCAATATTTCTGCCATAAACAGTTGACATATAAGTGTACATAACATTATTCAAATAATGATTATTGATGTGGTGATAAATTTTTTAACAACTCTTTTAATTGAAGAAACTCTTTAAAACTGCAAAACTTTATTTCATTATTCCTTTTGGTTGTTAATTTTCTAATTTTTATACATATATTTTTCTTGTTTATATTAAAATTAATGATAAAAATCTTAGTAGGTATCATAATGCGGTTCACAGCAAAGTTCGACTTAGGAAAACCGCACGGTTGGCTTAGCCGTTTAATAATTGTCTCTCCACTGCCGCTACGCTGAGTGTTGTGGGTTCAAATCTCATATAATGTAAATATTTGTGTGATTCACGAGTTACTATTGTGAATATAGATTCTAATTATTGTCTACTAATTGTATATTTATAAAATCCATCGTGACATAAGGTTTGATCCTTTGTGTGGTGGGTTGTTTAAATGAAATGAAAAAAAAAAACGAAAATTAACAAAAAAATACTTTAAATTTCAAAATATATTTCAAATCTTTTTAACTTGTTTAACAACAAATTTGTAATCTCGAAAAATATCATAATTAATTCAAATACTTTATGAACTATTTATAGCGTGAAATGAAGAGTATAATAATTGCTTAAGGCAACAAGTATGTGGATAACCCGGACCGCTGCTTCAAGTTCGCGCTCTATCGTTCAAGATTAAGGTCACACTTCGTCTAATGTCATCTTGAGGTTATGCAGCTCGTGTTTATCGGAATTTATATTTAATTTTATTAAGTTCTCTGACATTTGATTGTAAACATAAATTTTATTCGTAAAATGAAGTTAACATGTTTCATTAATTACTTAAACAAGAAAATGCAGATTTTTTATTTCAACATTTACTTTACTTACTTTACTTCAACATTCATCATGTATAAGCATGTTATTCGAAATTCAAATATCTTAATTTATTACTATACTATATTATACTATATTATAATATATTATACTATTAACCATACAATACATTATCACTCACAGTGGGAAACTTAAGCCTATCTTAAGTTTTATAAATATAGAAAAACTGATTCAACCAAGTATAGGTTTTGCCTGATGAGCAGTTTTCTGTTAGTACCAGTCATATATGCTTGCTTACGGACTTAATGAAACCACTTCAACGAAAACACCTCAATGTTTGTAAAACAGTTTTGCATAACTAACCAGAACAATGGAGATGGAGGTTGGAAATTGCCATAATATCGAACCGTAATCTGCTATTCTAATGACGTAGCTCTGTCTTATGATGTATATTTTACAAAAAGGCTGGTTTTCATTTAATATAAAATTATACTCTATTAAGGGGTTTTCTATAACTAGATTATAGGAGTATGAGTACTTATATTTTGGATAGGAATACGTAAATCAGTAGATCAATGCAAGTAAAAAGTAACTGTGTATCAAATTATCTGCAAAAAACTTCGAGGACTTATAGATTATGTATAGATTTAACATTTTGCCTACAACTTCACCTGACTTTAAGTGATGATGTATTCTAATATGAAAATCTGATAACGCTGGTCGGAGAACTGGCTCTCAAATAGAGTTGACGGGATATACCTATAAGTGAGAGATTTTAAACTTGGGTGTAGTAGATTACAATGTAGAGTGTAATGTAATAGTAGTAGGGACTATTCTACCGGAAACTCAGGTTCGTTACAGTAGTTTGAACTCAAGTCCATTAACTCGATATTCGTATTTGCTACCATGAAGCAAGCATACGTCAAACAAAATAAAATAAAATGATTCCTAAAAAAATTATTAACATATTATAAAACTCCTCAATAACAAGACAAACAGACTATACACATTTATTCCTGAATAATACCCAGAATAACTGTGTACCATACATTTTTTTTGGTACTAAACTAATAAGAGACGATTCCGATGTTTACTAAAATTATTAAAGGACTAATACTACAATTTTATTTTAAGGGAAGTAAATTTTTATACTTAGTGGGATATCTTGAAACACGTTTGCATTCATTAGCTAAAACAGTGTGTAAGATACCTATTACTAGCTTTTGAATGATATACCAAATGTTTGTAAGAACCAGTTGTATTGCTGACGTTATTCTAGGAAATAATACAAGTGTCGGTGTACTGTAGTTATAAGCTGATTAAAGTAATGAAGTGTTCGCGTCTGGACACAGATGAGTCAGGACGGTCAGGGACTCACGTGCCACCTGCTGCTAGTAACAACTATTGTATCAATAAACTACATGACTAATTTTTTTATGCTTTCGTAATTGTTTCGTACTTCATTGTGTGAAGTCATATACCTACTTAACTTTTCTCATTCGAGTTTTTTAATATATTTATGCTATATTACGTATATATTGCTGCATATACTAACAGAAGAAGTTAAAGTATTGTAGATAATTCCCAAAATGTGTTAAGTTAAAAAATTGCAAAATGTTTTTATATTTACACGCTTTTTATTAACTTCACCTGTATGTTTGTAACCGACTCCTTTGGGCGCGATTTTGACCCACTTTAAACGTCCAGATTTCGTTCAAACTTTGTAGATTTATCGAGGACCGATGACAATACACTAATTTGATAAAAGTATTCCATTTTTCAATTTGCAAAATAAGATTTTTGTTAATTTATATAATTTTCATCTATAGTCGATAAGGCAAGAAACTTAATTTTAATTTTTTATATTTTTATTAAAAAAAAGCTATTATAGATAAAGTAAACTAAAAAGAAGAAAATAAAAAGTACTTTAAAAAAACTAAAAAACACGCTTTTTATAGAAAACAGGACCAAAAAAACAGAAAATAAGTTTTAATAAATTTAAATTAAAAATAGTGTTAAAAATTTCAATAAATATAAATTAACAATAGTGTAAATGAAAAAAAAAAATATTTTATTTAAAAAAAGCGTGGGGTGCATGGTGTCAATATTTATAAATGTTTTATCGACAGATATGAGTAGAGTGATTATCAATTGGTAATCTTAAAAGCACCCCACGCTTTTTTTAAAATAGAATACATTTATTTATTTACCATATTATTAATTTATATTTATTGAAATTTTCAACACTATTCTTAATTTATGTTTATTGAAAATTTTAACACTCTTCTTAATTTAAATTTATTAAAACTTATTTTCTATTTTTTTAGTTCAGTTTTCTATAAAAAACGTTTTTTATAGTTTTTTTTAAAACTATTATTTATTTTTTTACAAGATACTGTAAAATTATTTTACTTGAATATGTTGAGCGACAATTTGTTAGTAAATAATTATATATATTATGCACGATTCTCTTATATATATTCTATCTAATATTTCTATTGAAAAGTAGTGAACAATGAAATAAATTAGCTTTTCTGCCTTTTTTATTTCGTTATTTTATAAAATAAACTCAAAATATGTTTGAACTAATGTGTTCTACAGATTTCAAGACCTGGTGCAACTAGTCACAATGGGTTCAGATAAACGTGGGAGGCGGGAGCGCGGTAAAGTGCGTCTTTGCCGAATATAAATTTTTTCGCACACACAAGGTCGAGGCTGAATCGTTTGACTTCCTAGATCGACATCGCTAGCTGTAACCTTGCACGGTGACTACCGCCACTGGACAATGATTCCAGCTGCACCACATCTTATTTAACAGACACTGTCAAATGCTTCATTTTTATGATTTAACTACAACTCGAATTGTATTATATCATTAATATAAAAGTTTATTTTAATAGCATAGAAAAGTTTCAACGAGGTTAACTCTCGATAATATTCTTTTTAGTTTTTTTGGCTTATTGGAAGGTTAGTGATAATGGTGCCGTGTGCCGACAACTTTTATTTTTAATATGGTTACTCTGTTCTAGTATACGCTTTAATAAACAGTTGAATTATAGATAAGCTCGTTACGTGTAAGTGATATTAAGTGTTTATCTTTAGTCATTTATCTGATATTGTGTAAAAATGAATTTGGCAGTTCCTCATCACGTTGTTCCGTATCTACGCAACATTCGCGAAATGTGTATGCGGATAAAAATATCCAGGGTCAGGCTCAAGGTTTTACTGTTTTTCTGATTAGGACAACGCCGATAAGAGTTACTCACTGTTATATCAAATTCAAACCTTCGTTCGAGTCTTAAAGTCTAATTTCAATTACGTATTAAAAAAACAAATTGTTATTTCTGCTTATTTCTTCGTTTTACAAATGTACATTTAACTTTTTTATATTACGTCTATGTTAAACAAATATGTATACAATGTGATGAAATAAAAAATTATTTGCTGAAGTTTTTTTTGGATATTAGTCTATTTATTCCTTCATTTAGTCGTATACATAACATATCAAATATTAGAACAATGAATGTGTTCAAAGTTTTATTACACACGTTTTAAATATTGGAGCGATGATGGCTCAGTTGGTAGCGTGTACGGACGCCGCGTCAATGGACGTGAGTTCAAATCCCTGCAATGAGCTTGAGCTTTCGGTTAAGGGAAACATTGTTATGAAACCATAATATGGTGGTGATCTTTTTCTAATGCTCACCAGACTAGGTGCCATCTTCAGGTTAAAAATCTGACGCCAAATACGACAGATATGTTCCAGCAGTTGCACTTGAGAGCCAGTCCTCCTATTAGGTTTAGCGTGTCCACCATCTTAGGCCACATCGTCACCTAACATCAGCAGAGATTGTAGCCATAACTAAACCTATAAACTGTAAAAAAAGAACAAAGTTTTAAACACACTCCAATCTTTTTCTTCTTTATAGTCACATTTATTATATTTCTTTCGGCAAAATTATATATTATATTCTTCCAATTATAAACAAAATCCAGAAACTGATTTTTTTTTCATAGTCCACTTCATGTGAAATGGGGTGAATGGTTTCCTAATTTTATTATGGGGCATTTATTGCAGTAAGTACCCTTACTATTTGTTTATAATTTATAATTTTTTTAAACTGCATTAAAATAATTCGGGGATATCGTTCGGTCAGAATAATACCAATCTTTTTAGTTGCTGCCATATTCGTTATAAGTAGTTTAATAAAATTGGTTGCATTTTGTGATAATGAAATTAGAATGACTGTATATCTGATCAACTAGAAGATGTAGATTTTTTTAGATCATCTTGCCTCCAAAGCCTCTTATAGTATCCATATTATTTCGAAAGGTTTTGTAGCAGGGCATAGGTCAGACAAAAGGCCAAATATGGCCTGTTGAAATGTTAAATACGGGTTTCACAGCTTCTACAAACATTATTGATATTTTTTATCAAATTTTTCGCTGTGGACTTATCATTTTTTGCACTTACCCTATTCCAATATAACACAGGTTTCTTGGATACTTTTTTATAGTTTGAACCTAATCTCCTCAGATATTATATTACATATATATTTTTTTTTTCCTTCTGAAGATTTTAAAGTATATACTGTGATTTTTTAATAAATTGCTACTTTTGTGTTGTACTTTTATATTTATTCATTTATTTCGATTCCAATTGTACTTTTTTTCCTTGGTGCATATTTTAGTTTAATTTCATATTGCGATAATTAATATATTAAATCACATAGGTCTTCATTGGTTCTGGATTTACATTTTCATTAAATTTCATTAACCAAATGAATTTTGTATTTTTGTAGTAAATTGTGCAATGGATCTAATATTATTACACACCTTCACAAAAGTTAAATATTCCTAGAAATGATCTTATATTTTTCTGCATTTCGGGTATAGGATTTTTTTTTATTAAAACCAGGTTATCGTTTTAAAGTTTTGACATTATTATTCTTAATTATATAACCCAGATACTTCACTATGTTTAATGCAAATATGCATTTCATAAATTTTAACCTGAAGCGTTGTATTTTGATGGCTTTTAACAACTGTGATATATAATCGATGTGGTCATCAAATGTTTTAGAAAAAATGAGTCTTTCGTCTATATAATAAACGGAAAATGTAGTTAGTTTATATTTTCTCAATATATTATTCTATATCCTTTGCCAATGTGGTATTTAATCCAAAAGGTAGGCGTCCATTGGAAATGTCCTTCTTGTGCAACGAATCCTGTATTTTGTATATATTTGATTCTTACTCGGATTGACAAAACTTGCAGAATTTATATCAATTGATCGAAAAAAAATCTTCTTTTACATGTTCATTAAAATTTATTTTATATTAGCTTTTACCTATGGCTTTGCTCGCGTTAATATTGATTTTGTTAAACTAATCGGATGACGAAATAAAAAGTTAATAAAAATAAAATAAAGTAAATAAAAAGTTCATAGAAGGAATCGATTCATTGGTTTACCCATGAAAGCGTAACAAACAAACTCATTTTCCCGTTTTTACATTTGTATAAGTGCCTTCCATTTTATATTTTTTGAGTAATCATGAAGTTATCATTATTCATTATTTCATTTATTTAAATCATTTTCTCGATCGATTTCTTTTAAATTTCAATAACTTAGAATTAATTAAAGTAACCTTTAAACCGATGTAATAAACTTCATATTTTTCTAGTTTATCGTCTAATAGTAGTTTGACATTTATTAACGCTGTTACTGTTTGTTTATTTTATCTATTTTATTGACCCGGTTTTTATCACCGAATTAATAACATAAATAATGGTAATTTTCTTGAATTCATCATCCTCTTTTATTATTCGGATTGGTATCAGTGTTCTGGCAGTTGCACTTGGGAGCCAGTCCGATTACTAGGCTTAGCGAGTTCTTCATCTTGGGCCACATCGACATTTAACATCAAGTGAGATTGTAGTAGTAACGCTGAAATCTAGTGCTTATAAAAAATATATCACAGACGAGTTACATAAATGTATTTGTTCATAACGTTAACAGTACAAAAACAATAATTAAATTTTCTTTATTGAAAATCGGCAATTTAAACATTGGTTTCAAAGTATCATTTTAGGGTTTTCAGTACTTCTTCACTTTAGGCAGCAATTGCTAGATTTTCATGAGAAAGTCACTAAGATTCTAGTAAAAATTATGTTAGGTAATTGCTACATTATTTTGGTCGCTCAATTATGCCACTGATACAAATATTATATTTGGATAGTATTATAATTCTAAAAAAAAATGTTTAATCATATTAAATGCAATTAAGTGGTAACATGACATTTGTGTTCAACTGGATCACTGAATGTATGAATGATACTTTAAGTAAAACACGAAACGCTTAAACGCGTTGCTTTCTGTAGTCAACCGCTTTATAGTAATCAAGCGAAATCGTTGGGATGAGTAGCTGACTGAATTACTAACATTATGCACATGATTAAAAACCTATTACAACTCTCATTTACGTTGTCCTTCTGCGGGATCGGCCAGCGTGAATACAGCTGCTGAGCAAATTACAAGTCGACTTGACAGCAACCTTCACTGCACCGCGCCGAGGTATTACAGACCTTTCGATGGGCACCGTTGTTTTTCGACTATATTGTGCTTATTACAAGTTACAATCACTTTGGTAAACTAGTACTCATATATTTTTTTACAGAGATGACAATTCTTTTGTAGCTTTAAAGTTTAGTAACTCTTAAATTAATTTTTCAACAATAGTGCGTACCACATAACAAAAGTATTTCATTATTTATATTACAGATTTTTACATAATACATGAAGTAAACTATCTATCTAGCAGACCTAATAGTCTTCAAATTGGTCATCGATATTCCACTACAAACTGATTATACGAGCGTGGTCGTTGACAGGAAAAACGCAAATGTAATTGAGGGTCCCAAACTAGTTATTTATATCAGAAAAAAACGATAATTTTTTTAATATGTATCCATATTGCGCGGAAACTGTTGAACAGAGTAAATAGCGTGTTAGTTGGTAGCTTATTGTATACATTATTAACATAATTCACATAAAATTTCCCAAGGTATAGCACATGTTTATACGGTCGACTCGTCAATAATGTCAGCAAGGGTTTAAATCTAATGTGACTGCAACATTATAACGAGAATCAGAAGTGTTGAGTGCGCAATGTGACCTTGTCGTGTGACATTGGCGCAACGCGAGGCGGACGCTTCCTGTTATCTCATTTGCGATACTCCTCGACACTCGCGACCGGCATTAATCACTATTGGAACAAAGAATGTCCACTCACGGCAATTGTAATTAACACGCGTCGGCCTTGACGGTATCATTATCTCCACAGCGGTCACTATACCATCTAAGTTACAATGGACTTTATTAATTACATCTGGATTTAAACTGGAATGTTTACCGCGGTCATTGTTTTAATTATTTATGTTGATGGCAAGACCAGGAAATAAATATGATCATTTATTCATTAGTTTTCTAATTATACTAGATATTAGTTATTATGCTATATGTATATGTATATAAATGAGTATTCATGACAACATAGTAAATATAATCTTTTGTGATGACTGGGTGAGTACACGTGAATAAATAATGGTTGTTTTTTATTCAAACGATGTTATATGAAAAAGTGTAATGGTCCTATTATTGTAAGAGTTTTAAAATGGCTTCAAAAAGAGGTAGTTCCCGCATTGTCTAAGAATTTGATTATATAAAACATATTCGTACTTGTACAATTTTATGAAGTTATTTTGAAATATATTATGCATGATGTGGTTTACTTTAAAGTACTAAAATAATTATACACTGGTTACAAATATTTTACTATTATTTTTTAAAGCATAAGCTGGTTGTAAAACATTAAAAAAGAGCCAATGTTTTGTTTCCGTCAAGCATTTCCTTAAGCCATATAAAACTGAATTAATTCGGATTGCTAAGTTAGGCATAACAACAGACAATGAACGTATTGTCCTATCATAAGGAAAAAGGTGTAATAATTAGAAGAATATTCTCAATGGACTCAGAATTTTTTTAAATGTAATAAGACAACCTTTTTATTGTAAAAATACGAGACACTACAAATATCATTAAAACCAATGAAATGTATAGCTGAACACTGTTCAAAACGTTTATCTGCATACCCAACTTTGTAAGTTACAAAAATAAGAGTGGTTGGTAACAGTAGTTCAAAGTAAATCGTACACAACATTATGTGCATAAATGTGATTCGATATTAACTTATTTTCGACATCCTATCGATAATATATGTAGATAAATATAAATTTGATGATGTTATCTTAAATTCATTACAAGACTCATGGAAATCGTATGAAACTTGCGCGTTGAAGGTAACAGTATGGATGGAGGAAATGAAACAATGTACATAGGTACAGGGCAAGAGTAACGTCACAGCAACGAATGCGCAGTGACCACGGTATAAACATGTTTACCAGCACAGCGTGTGCTCACAAAGTTCAAGGCCCTGGCTGACGACTGTCTGACTGTTGTGTAGGAAGTCAATAAACGAGAGCAGGTATTTTAATTGTTATTAATTTTAATAGAACATATAAATTCGTAATAATTAATTGTCAGTTGTCCGTATAAAACATTATCGTTAGTGAGACTGACATATTTATTCAATAAAAGTAACGAACTAGAGCCATAAATGATCACCAATTTTTGGCGTCATTAAGCGAACTTCGAACCCAAATGGGTACTGCAAGTACAGTGTAGTTAGATGGGGTCTCAGACAACAAAACTTAATCCTCTGCATCTCTAGTGTTACTCAAACCATGCTATATATAGTTGCTAAATAGTGTTCTCTGCGTCTTTGATATTGAAAATTTGTTAGTCAGGCTATATTTCATACCATCATCAGCACGAAAGAAGAATTTAACGTTGTCTTCATATCTTCTATCTACATATATGTATATACAGAAGACTAAAATTGGCTCATTACAATATCTCAAAAACTATCGAACCTATTTATTTAAAATGGGCATGAATATTCCTTTCAAGCCTGAATTTTCCAGCTCTGCTACGACTAAGAACGGATTTAACGGTCACACCCAGTTAACGGGAAAACGCGGACGAAGTCTGGGAAATCAGCTCTTAATTTAACACCTAACATCTATAATTATATGTATAAATTAAATTTCCATGTATCTTTCCATTGTACAAAAAGTATTTATTCCATTTTAAGTTTAAAGTAAACTTGATATAAGTACACGTGAAATTATGACAATATCCCTCCGCGACTTATCAGCTTATTTTCCTTACCGATATTGGATATAAAATATGACTTTGAAGTGACGTGGGCCTCGAACCAATATCCTTTTTAACATAGATATCAGTATTGCGGCTTTTTTAAATCTCAACCCAAAACTATTGTGAATCCTGAACAAAGTCGAGGATGTTAAAATATCAAAAGCGGGATAGATAATTGTATAAGCGACTGTGATAGCACCATCATTCAAAACTTTTTCTATCAAAAATCATCAGATCATATAGTAAACGTATTTTATACTAAATAAAACTTATGTTCATATATTCACAAGTAATATGTTAAAGTAGTATTACTACATCGTTTACAGTGTCTAAAAAAGTTTGATTTCCAACATATTGTTTTATGTTTCGCACATCTCATGTCAGTAAAATAATTGTACGAAAAAAATTGAAGGTCGAACGTATATTAGCATTAACCTTGGTTTCATTTCCAAAGTCAAGAATTGATCTCAGACGTAATTTACATTACAATCGTTTTGTGATTTAATATATGTATGTACAATTTAACACATATATGTTCCTATGATCGAGCTACGCAATTTTATACGTAACCCAAGGTTACGTTAAACGTGTCGATTTAATAATTATAACGAAAATTATTTCTTTACAAACCTCAGTACAATATTCAATGATACTGTAGATTTAGGTAGTTTCCACTACAAGTGGTAGGTTTCTAGCACTGGAATATTCAAGGATATCAAATATAAATGTAGTCTGTTTTTAAACAGTAGATTTATATAACGATTCGCGCATCTCAACACTTCTGTCTAATTCCGGGCTAGTCTTCCGCGTCTGTTTGGTTTTTACTTTTTATATATACATACATTCCATATATTATCTTCATCTTGTTCCGGGGTAAACTTATATCTTCTGATTTTATAATTTGCCTAACATATAATTTTAAAGTTAAGTGTTTGTTCTGTGTGTGAAAAATCGAATGGCTTTTTGTAGTTTTTGCTAAACGTTTATCGTATTAAATAATCAAGGATAAAACGTTTTAAAGTTTATTTTAAATATATTTGCTGGATTTAAAACGGATTAGGTCATTGTTATTGTACGGGCTTCCTGTCTATACATAAGTTGAGGTTACCTTCACACAAGCGGGTTGAGGTCGTTACGACTTACCGCAACTACAAGAATAAAATTATTGCTGCTCTTATATTTAAATTCAGAAATTAAAATCATATTTAAAACACAAAAAATACGATTCATTTTCAGTGGATCATTAATGTGTGCAAAAGAATTATATACTCAAAACTATGTTTAAGCGTATTTAAAATGACTACATAGTAGATGTCCTTTTTTACAGATTTTGTATTGAATATATTATATACTTTATGGCATTTCTGGCATCATAGGAAACATTACAAATATATATTTTTGATAGGCTTAACCTAAATCTTACCAGTTCTGTAACACACTATGTCTAGGTGGAGAAAATGTCTCTAAAGTTTGGCCAATCCAGGTAACCATTCATAAGATTTTCAACTCTCAAATTTCTAACATCAAGCCGAAAAAATGAAGAATTTTATATTAAATCTACTCAAAGGTACAACTACGAACTATTTTTACCATTCGTATTCATTACCTGGATTAATAATGAGGTGGTGTTTTTTTTATTATTATTTGTAGTTTCATAGTTTCCATAGAAGTGTAGCGATACGCAGCAAACATTTTCTTCGGAGTTATTTCTATAAACAACACTACGTTTAAATTGGTTCTACAATTTCCAACGGATGTATGATCTAACGAAGAAAATTTATGAGTTTCTACATGTATACTTCTTTAAACTAGTATTGCAAAGAGGCAAAAATGTGAATATGTTTATGAGAGTTAACTCTTAGGACTAGTATTAATGCGATGATGAATTTTAATTACCTGCTATGTTTTTTGGTGCTAAAGATATTTATTGAAGGAATAAGCCATTTAACTGAAAAAAAACTTATATATAGAATTTTATATATAGTCTATTTTATATATAAAATGATAAATATACCATACATGATCACCAATATGAATTTTTTTTATTTTTTATAAATAACTGGTAGTATTTGGAAATTTTTATCATTAATTTTACATTATTATCTATGGTTTATATATAGTTTTTTAAATTTATGTTAACCCACAAAACTACTTGGTTGTTCATAGAGGTAATTAATACTTTATTACGTGTACCTACAGAGCCAGACAGCTACACGGCTAGGCATTCAGTCTGGTCTGTCTTATTTGTAAATATATCTGAATGGATTGTAAATGTTCACTTTTGCGCATACCACTATTCATATATATATATATAAATGAACAAGAATAATAAAGTAACTTTACTTGGTTAGTTATATGATTTTAATATATTTACCCATTACTAAATTGCTTGGACTCCTTAATTTGATACTATAAGTAATTTGTTTTCGATCATATAATCCAATTAAAACTAATATCGCTATCAACAATATTTGTTCTTGTATATATTGAAACAAGTATGCCAATATTAGATTGCGACTTAAATAGTACCTGCTTAGAGAACTTCGACATCATCACGTCACTGTGAGGTGTGCGGGCGCGGGTGACGGGCGCCGGTGACCCTGACTCTTGAAATAGTCTTCCGTATTAACGCCGACAGCAAAAATATCGCATGATGTTCCTGCAAGGCCACCGATGCAACACCCCCAGCTTTCCATACACGGAAATAAAATTGCCGGACTGGCTGTCGATTTTGTTATGTGACATTAATGCTTCATTTTGTAAGCTTTGTTTATTTATTTAATAAAATTGTTTTCTGTAATATTCCTTTGTCTGCTATGATTTATTCCGGACATTCATTGTAATTTTGTATGTAACTTATACAATCTTAATAACTACATTATACATTAAAGATAAGTTACAGTACTCAACATGCGAATACAACTAAAGAAATTTTAGTTTATAAAATAATTTTCAATTACTTTGAAATGGAGATAAGCCCATTTCAGTTTCTTTTAGATTTTCGCTTTTAGGGATCAGCTAGTGTATATGCAGCTACCCAGAAGTTTGTTATTGTTTTTGGATTGAACTTTGTTTACCATCAGGCGCACGCCATAATATTATTAAAAAGTTACAGACGTACTGAAAATTTTCTACTTCAGCCAACTTAGGTAATAATGTATTATTCCGATTCGTTTCAAAATAAATTATTTATCATTTAATTATTTAATATCCTATTTTTATTAATATCACTTTTAATCAACCCAATTTTATAGTAAATGTTATTAAAACTTATAAGTTATAACTGTTTTTATACAATCTGATTAATAAAATAATCTACTGGTTACATCTTACAAGTAAATTTAAATTTAGTAGCTCCTTTAAATGTTATAAATAATAATAAATGCTTTCCGATATACATTCTTCGTACCTTTACGAATTTAAGTATTTCTCTATGTTAATTCTATTTTTATATTTTGAGTCTTTCTTTTTTTTTGCGATGCATGAAACTTAAATAAATATATACTTGAAGCCTAAATTTATTTGAATATTGACTAATATAAAGTCACTTGTATATTAAATATCCTTTCAATCATATTTTACAGATTGCTCTAAATATTTTTTTTTATTCATGTTTCCTTAATAATACACAAAATAATGTAGCAGAAAACAATGTTTTTATTGCTAATTTATTTGCTCTAAATTATTTTTATAATTTCGACACAAATTGGAATATTACGGTGATAATGATTCGTTCTAAAGGTCAATCATTTCAAACACAAATATTTCTATATTTAGTGTTTGAATAATTTCTAAAAACGTTAAAAAACGACCATTGATATGGTTTTAATACTATGGTCTACTTCTCCCGAGGAACGTTTACATTTATTAAAAATTACGCTACGTATGATGCAGAGAGTCGTTGGTATTTGTGAACCAAATCATTAAAAAGTATGTGGCCATCACTGAAAAAATAACACGGCTATGTAGGAATATGTAGGTTATATAAGCTTGTAAGTATGCTATTTAATATATAATTTCGCTATGGGAAAAAATAAGTATTTATTAATATGAATATGATTTGTCTTTTCAATGCTAAATATGGTTTGTGTTGATATTATATATGCAACTGTTAAGTACATCAATTCTGTTCTAGACACGCAGTAGCGCGTCAAGCCAAGTTCAAGCTAACAGAACTGACGAGCAGCACCGTGTATAATATTACACGAACCATTTGGAGCCACTTTTGACACCCCCATAATTAAAAAACTATTTCACATAAATATGTCAAATTTGGATCATATAGATACATATGTGTTCCAAATTTCATTAACACACCTTAAACAGTTTTTTAGATATTAACGTCTAAAAATCGACATTTTTAATACTGACCTACAGGTCAAAACTCTAACCCAGTTTCAGATGACCTAGAAAGTTCTAATTTGGCATCCAGATAGTTTGGTGAATACAAAGGAATAAATCAGAAATTATTAAAATTTCATCATTTTATCGTAATTTTTTAATTAATTGATTTAGTGTTCCTAACACTTACTTATTATAGTAATGTCTGTAATGTCTTGTAAGAATCAGCAATCAAAATTGATGACAGATGATCTTTATGTGGATCTTATGGTCTTTACGTAAATATATAATATAACGAGTGGAATACCATCCTTAATTATTATTTTTATATAAAACATATCAGTTTTATTACTTAAAATAACTAAGAGTATAGGTGACTTTCGTATTTATTACGTTATTAACTTGGATTTAGTATGAATTATTTCAAATTTCAATATTTTGTGCACATCAATATTGTAAGATCATTACTTATAAATAATTAAATAACAAGGCATAAAAGAGCTCAGTTGTAGAGTACAACCGTTTGCGCACATCACCTATAGGTTTATACCGCCTCGACTTGGCCTGGGAATGGGCAATTTACTCGAACATTTCAAAGATACAAGAAAATATAAAAAATAACACAAAAAAGATAATTATACCCAGTAAACGTAGGAAAATTCAGTACATTAACAAAAACCGTTTGGTATTAATTTCATTATGAATAAGTACCTATTAAACATTTCTGTACAAAAAGTAATGATATCACATCAAAAACATAAATGTGAAATGAGAGCTAAGTTCAATATTATGTTATATGCCTTAGTTGTTGACTTCAATAACAAAAGAAGTAAGATCTAAATGGGTGCCCAGTTCAATGGTTAGTTCTGAAGTTTATTTATAACAACACAACATATTTTATAATAATTTGATATATAATTTTTTCTTATAACTTAAGATAATATATTGAAGTCTAAGATCTGACTTAGTTAGTTCAAATATACGAAGTAACTGTAAGTTATTATTTTATTCTTCCGAAAATTTGGTTTGCTGGTAGAAACTAGCCATCGAAGATTGGGCTCTTCCATTACTGTTTTAGTAAGTACTTAATAATAATTCATATACTCAGACTAGTCAAGTCAGACCATAGGCTTCAATATATTATCCTAAGGTATAAGAAAAAATGATATTACAAATTGTTATAACATATTTTATGTTGTTATGGATAAACTTCAGGCCGATTTCACAATAATGTGTACTTAATTTTAAATACACTGTAAAAGCTAGTATTCTTTAAAATTATGCTAGTAATTTATAATAGTTTTTGATTTAGTGGATATTATGCTATACGATTATTTCATACATTATAGTTTTAGCGTTATGATGGCCATAATCTCACCTGAGATTAAGTGACGATATGGTCTAAGATGGTGGACTCGCATAGCCATGTGGAGAGACTAGCTCTCAAGTGCAACTGCCGGAAGACACGTATAGGTATTTGGCGGCCGATTTACAACTTGAGGGTAGTTGCTAGCCCAGCGGGTATTAAAAAAAGCCCTATAATGCAATGGTTTCATAAGGATGTTTTCCTTCACCGAAAGCTCAGGCTCATTGCAAGGATTCATACTCACGTCCATTGACGCGGCGTTCGCACACGCTACTACTAACTAGTATGACAATGACGTCTGTCGGTGGTTTATTAATCTCTCGGTGGTTGCCGTTGTTTTTTTTTTCGGCTTAATAGAATACAGTATTTTTATTGCAAATATACTAGTATTTAAAGAAAAAGTTGACATATTTTCCTGTATACGTCACGACCTTGCATGAGATTACAATATTATAAACATGATATATACATATACATCGGTATCTTGCGCATGTAAAATAGTAAATCATTCCCGGAACGCAGAGCTGCTGTAAACACACTGCCCACACATAGAAAAAAAAAATCCTTTGGCTAAAAAGTACGCTTGGAAAATAAGCAACCTTGAGTAATAACGACGAGTTTTTCTGCCTAAACTTATACAGATTTCTTAAAAGTTTATTTATCCTAGTTTTATGTATATTAAAAAAAAAAAAACAATTTTACAGAGTGTTATGCCGGAAGGGCTGGAGAAGTCCGAACGGCTACCCCTGCCAGAGACACGACGTATTGAGAAAGAAGTCCCCGGTCTCTGGCAATATTGAGAATTGTTTGTCGTCGTAATATCCTTTTAGTGGGTATTTAATGGCGCTTAGCCGATAAAGCTTCCTCTTATAGCCTGTCCGGCGTATAGCTAGAGGATATACTTTAAAGTATTTTTTGAAAGAATAAAAGGTTTTGTAGTAACGGTCGACAGGTTTGTACGACTGAATCGTGACCATTCTACAACACTCGGCATAGTGGTAGGTATACTTAGTCTTGTGGCGTTCCGATGTCAGCGCTGTGAATGTACCAATAAAACGTAGTTGTGAGGATTTGCATTCCAACCACCGTGTATTTCAACTCCAATAGAAAATGTATGGTACAGTCATTATCAACACGCCGTCTTTCGTAAATCAAACCGTAATGGCAAGCACAGTTCATTTACCTCTTGCCTATCCCTTGCCTAATAAACTAGATGTTCTATAGGACTTACTCGTAAGTAAATCAGACTCACGAATATCTCTCTGGCTATTCCTGCAGCAGCCCAAGCCGAGGTTCGGCTACTCTGGCAACCTTGCGCTGGCTGCCTCGGGGCTGAGCGCCCTCAGCATTCGCCCCATAAGGCTCGGCGAAGCTGTAACAGCACTTCAGGCTAACAGCATATGTCTCGTCGAAAAAAACCACCATGCGTATGGCGATATATGCGTCACAGTAAAGCTTGTTAAGTCCACCATGTTTCCAGATCAATCAGTCACCGGGGCCTAGTAAGCCGGTATGACATTCATAGCCACTAACAGACTGCTAATCTCTGACTGAGTGTCTTTGCGTTTGAGTGGTACTGAATTTGCCATCAAGTAAAGTGTAGTTACTTGGCCGTGATTTTTTTAAATTAACAACACACCACATTTATATAAATTGAGACAATGTTCTTTAAAATAATATTATTTCTTCATGTACCTGCTTGAATAGTTTTTTCAATATCATATTTTACAAGTATGCCTTATAAACAGGCCAAAAGAAAATAGTTTACTACTTTTTCAATTTTCAACATCATATTTATTACTTTATAGGTTATGTGGCCTAAGATGGTGGCGACGATAAGCTAAGTTAAGAGATTGGCTCTTAAGTGCAACTGCTGATACACACCTAAAGCTGTTTGACTGCAGATTTTCAACTTGGGAGTTGTAACTAGCCTGGCGGGTGTTAGAAAATGCTCTACCACCATAATATGGTTTCATCACAGTGTTTTCCTTCACCGAAAACTCAGGTTTATTATTGGAATTCAGACTCACGACCACCGACGTGGTGTTCGGAAACGCTACCACTGAGCCATCATTGCTGCAATTCTTCTTTTTGTTAACCAATTTCCTTTTTTGGAGTGAAAACTTCTTTAGGAACGTTGGGCAATTTTTCTACGGATATAAAACTCAAGGTCGCGTTATCAAAGTGATCCGACACGTGATAAAGAAAGAAAAATAATATTGAAAATTAAGTTTATGTATGTAAATGCAAACAGTACACAGTAATATAAATGTATAATTTTTATTTTATATCAACGAAGTTTTTTTTATTTTGTTCTGGCATATATCCATCCTGTTTTGATAAGTAAATAAACCATATAAAAATGTGTATGATTGTTGCTTGGATTACCAATAGTTATGAGAAAACGAGATTAATATTAATGATTTTGTAAATTTAATGAATTTTTGATTATACAATTATTTAGAAAATCCAAGAAATCAATGCCATTTCAACGTTTAATGTTTTCACTTCTGTCGGCAGTCCTCGATGACTGTCTACATTTTCGTTTAGTGATATCTGGCAAGCTTATTTTTTTATCAATAAAAAAGTTGAAATATTTTTATTTTATTCTTGAATTCTTAATATTGAATTGATCGAATTTTTTTTTTAGTTTAATGTGAACGAAGTCGGGGACATAGCTAGTTCCATATATAGAAGAAGTATGTGTTTGAAGAAATGCATGATCCTTAAAAGCATTTCATTAGTGCTGTGCGATCACGTTGCAGCGACATGTAGCACTTACGAGTAGACACGCAGCTTTACACGTGTTTGCCGATAACTGCATTTGCGTCGTAATCAAAACACGTCACTGTTACGAATGCCTGCGGTGCTACAATGCTAAAACATAATGGAGACGTCTCACCCTAAATACTATTAGTACGTAGTAATACCAAATACGTTTTATCTATTTTACGTACAGTATAATTAATTAAAATTGAAGTACCTTTTACATTATTTACCTATATGGTGATTGCAATCAGTTGAATTTTGTTAATAATGCACTATATTAGTTTATATTTAGAATTAGTTCATGTATAATAAATATATACTTCAAATATGAAAAAAAAAAACAAATAAAGTTTGAGTATAATATATCAAAGCTTTTATGAACGATAAAGCCTTACCAGTTCCGAGAAGAGCCGTTTTAGACATCAGTATCATCTATCTATTTTCTACCTGCAATAAACATTGACAATAAAACTCATTGAATTATTATTGTAATTTAAGCTTTTTACCTTTTAATGCTTTTGTTTAGGGAAACGATTATTAAGAAAATAAAGAAGATCAATACTTAATAATATATTTAAGTAATAGCAAAATATTAGAAGACGAATTATTATTATTGTTGTTGTAGCACTGGTGTACACGTTGTCATATCAGCAAAAAAAAATATTATTTAGGCGTGCTGTAAGTCTGAAAATTAAGAATTACGAGGTCCTAAGAACCTAAGGTAGCTAACAATTATGCAGGTGATTACCCGCATAGATAAATAAAAACTTCAAAACCGATCAAGCTGTTTAAGATAAAACCAATTACATACATGCACACCGAAATAATATATTATACCAGCCGTTCCCGGCCGCTTTGCTTGGCGAATAACCTATTACGAGAATACGATATGCCTGTCTTTGTCTTTATTTTCGAATATAATGTTCATAAAAGTAAAATAACAATAAAATGATGAAGGATCATTGGAATTCAAATAATGAATATTCTTAAAGCATCTACAAATAATTGTGCTTCAGATGGTCATGGTCCCATGTCGATACGATCAGTAGTGTTGACATGAATTCACCACAAGAAACATCATTTTCAATACATATAATATATAATTAACTGATCTGCCAGACCTAGTTCTCTGCTTACCAATGGTCGTTAACTTGACCGCAGCGCCAACTATCGTGTCCAGAGATAAAGATGAGTTATCGGAATAAAAAATATCTCATCTCTCAAATTGGACAGTTTAGTATATATTTACACAATTTCAATGAAATCGTTTGAGCAATATCCGAGATTAGCGTGATCGAACATTGTGACACAGGATTTTTCAATAGAACAAGAGAAGGATTAAATAAAAATAAGACAGTGCTTTTTAACGCTATATAAAACGTGCTCAATGTGTTGTTTAAAACAAAACATATACTAAAAGTAGTGACAAAGAAAGCTATACGTTTCATTTGAAAACATTAATATTTATAAGCTCGAATTTTAAAGTCTTCAAAACAAAACAGTACATTGAGCCCATCCTTTATTTGTCTTGTCTTGTCTTGCCATTTCACTCGGTTTAAAAATGAAAAGTCAAAGTAGGTGTTAAGGAGGTAATAAATCGAAAAGAGCCGAATGTCGCAAAAAGCGTGAAATGCAGGTCACCGACCGCGAAAAAACATCTTAACCAGTTTCGTATTTCGCTGAAACACAAAAAATCGGATAGTTCTACGCAAGATCCCAGCACATTCGTCATCTCCACTTGACTACTTAGATTTTGTTGCTAAAATATCACAGTATTTTTGCTTGTAAAATCTAAATTTATTGTAAAGATACACGGATTTTACTTATTGTTTTTTTTTGTCAGGAAACAAGGGTATATTGTTCAGAGAATACATTTTGAAACAGTTAAATACTGAGAAGTATAGAAGGTATAATTTCAAGGAAGCGAAAGAACCATGTAAAGAATAAAAGAAAGTAGTCCGTATCTTAGCTGCCCGCCGATTAGGGACAAGGTCAGACTAGATGATCTTTATCAGGAAATATAGTGACGGCAGATAATGTATTAAGAACAGTACAAAAACAAACTACGACCACTAAGAAATTCATCAGAAGTCGTCGCTATATTGGTGGCTTGTAAACCTCCTATTAACTAGACATATACTAACTCATTTCGGAACGTGACAAGCCAAAAGAGAAAGTCACTGTGACTGCTTAACCACTATGAGCAAGGTGGTCAGAACCGAATCGGGTACAGATCCCTACCATACTACTTGATTGGATACACCAAAACCAAAAGAGAAAACCAAGCCCTATGCGATTGTGGTGAGTCTCAAACTATGGTACACTTACTATAGTGCTCTCTGTGTTCATACTCCTGCACATTTACTAAACTATCTTCTTTAAAAGTCGAATACTACTTGGAGTACTGGATATAATCATCGAAGAAGACCAGTAGCTCACGGATCTCGATACACTTAAATTAGCCATTATGACAGGTGTTACACCTGATCTATAAATGCTCACGACCAGATAAGACAGAATTGTCGAGTCCTACCACCCTCCATTTATCTCGTATTATTTTGTTTTTATTCTAATGAAGTGTCATCTATGGTCTAAAAGTAAATGCTTTGATTTTTATATATTTTCGAACTATCTTCAATTGTAAAGGGTTTGTGATTTTTAGTAGAGAATTATTAAAAAACCGGTTGCAAACTGATTTCAACTTTACACGTTAAATGAGAGCACAAGCTGCGCTGGCGCGTGCTGGTGGCCGCGCGACCTAGTGCCCTGACCTACATCATTGATGATTGTATGTAGATTTTGTAAGTCATAAGTCTACCGAGTTAGAGAGTAATAATAAGAGGATCCATCCGTTTTCTCTACCTATTAGATTAATGTAGACATATTTGTTGTGGTACACCCTTAGTACGCGTTGCGACCAGAGAAACTGATGCAACATTACTTATGATCCACATCCAACCAGGTGAACTTTCTGCCCTACTGACCAACAAATACTATGACATGTTGTATGAGTAAGAGATGGATGATATATATAGATTTGTAAAAAATGTGCATTCGGTGTAAAGGTCTTATATTTTGCACTGACGTGAAGGGCAGGTGCAACCTCTTGTTTTGTGAGATTAAATGCAGAATGACGTCATTAAAAATTTGGACACTGAATCGTTGAAAGAACCTAACGTTACCTGGAACCCTGGTGGAACCTGGAAGTTACCTACATTAAAAACAAAAAGCTATATTGTTTTGGGTATGCTGTAACTTTAATAATTAATCTCTATTCTACTCGTATGACTTAGATCTGTTTTGTTAATTTGCGGGAGATTTTATAATAACGAAAACTCTGTTTATTTCCCAGACCTTATTTCTCTTTTGCGTATTTTTAGCTCGTGAATAAATTTTACATTATTTACATCATTGTAATAAATTGTTTTCTTTTTCATGAGAAGACAAGTTTTTTATTTACAAAAAATATAGAAAGAAACAATGAATGTAATTGATCTGACAACACTGTCAAAGATCAACACTAATTGCATTCAAAAGTTCAATTTTAATTTACCGCGCCGCAACGTTTTCATTGTCGAAACATTCAGTTATTCTTGTCACATGTTTTTTAAACATATCTCCTCACATTACTCCATATTTTGTATTAAGGCTAGGCTCGCAACGATGTACAGAAATATAATCATCGGCAAATCATTACTGATATTTATTTCGATGACTTTGACAGATAATTATCGATATGATAAATATAAAGAATCATTAATAATAATGAGTTAGGAAAATACTAAATAAGGAAATATATTTAAAACTTTAAAATTTATATTAACTTTAAAATCGTTTAAGTTTTAATTACGTCTAACTTTTACCTTTTTTATAATATCGCATGAAAAAGTGACTACACTGTTCTTAGTGGTGAGCAAGAATTATTGTCCGAACATTTAACTCAATAATTTGACTGTCATTAACATAATTTAACGTTTTATACTATCACACTGAGTAAGGGGTCAGTGTTTATATGTGAATGCTCGGCACCGCGTTTATCCTGGGTCTGGTGTTCTAAGTTTTCGTAATCGCTTCGCTGTCAGCGAGCATACGATATACTTGTTAGCCACCATCGTGGCATAAAAAAATGAGAATAAAGTTCTAAACAGCCGTTGTCACTAGGCCTTCAATTTGATCGAAGTACCATATTGCATATCTTATGATTATTATAATTTGATGACATATAAAGCATCGTAGGAAAACTTAAAATTCAAAAAGGTAAATTCAAAGATAAGTACAATGCATATAAAATATATAAGTAATATAATATATAATATAATAATAATAAATTATATATATAAATTGATTGTATAAATATTTTTTAATCGGCACACAAATCTTATGTACTATAATTATAATATAGACATAAGTCTATACACCGACAACTTTTTTCGAAATGTTACTTAGAACAGGGCAGAAAAAGAAGTTTGTTTTCTACTAATTTCTATGTAGCAAATTGAGTTTCACTGGATCGCAACCGCCATAAACCAGGTGTAACACCGACAGTGTTACGCAGTGGTATGGATAAGCATGTTGCATTGCGTGTTTAACAAATATATATAAAGTAAAGAAGCAAAGGAATAGAGATCTGTATCTGACAGGATTACGACTACCATATACATGGTGTTAATACCCAGAACGTTATATGATACAATGTAATTCTTATTAGCTCAGTGGACCAGTCTAACTAAAGGGTATACTTAGGAATACAAAAAGAAAGTCTATGTTGTGTATATAACATAGACGACTATGCAAGCGATTAGTAATCATTATAACATTGTTATAGAGCGTATTCGTAGTATCGTAATTTCGTAGTCGTCGATTTCAACCTTCTGGTAAACATTATAAATTGGTAATTTAGTATTTTCTGCGATAAAACACGTACATGTTTTAAAAATACACGCACGTAAGGTTTCTTATCGAAACTAGGAATAATGAAGTTTATGACGAATAAAATACTTTATGGGATTTTTTATGTTTAGCTTGTCCTCTACTAAGCAATAAATATTAGTGTATCTAAAGAAAACAAATATAGTTATAAAAACCTATTACTATTGAAGTGTTAGTACATTTATTGTTATTATTATTTTGTATTATTACTTATTATTTTATTTTATTTGTATAATGTCCACATATCGGTAGTCCGTACATGCGAAACGATTGACCTCGGGAAGCGAATAGTGGTTAATGTTAACCACCGCTTCCTGGTTAGCAACTAAAAGATCGGGAAATCATTTAGAATGTCAACTTGATATTTTTGCAAGGCCATGAACACAACGTACAAGGTTGATACAATATTTTGCAGACGGCAAACGATAAGTACGTCGAAAGTGATTTCGATCGACCGATGCTATAATTTTGGCTGATATCCAAAGGAAGAAACGGAATATCTCATTGTTTTATAGGTAGAAATATTTAAGAGTATTTTTAAATGACCTATCTAGGCATTCGGAAAACTAATAAGCAATGAGTAAATAAAATAAAAGAAAAACCATTTTTTATTCAGCTTTGATGATTTAAGATTTGACATAAATACGAATAATGTTTTATATTATATAAATTATTTTATTTAAAGAATACGCTGTACCAGTAGCTAGTATTTTTTTTATTGTCCAAACATCTAGTAATGATAACAGTTGAATTTTTTTTCATGGGTATATTTGGGTAAATATGTTCGGTTATTTAACACGGAAGAGTTAAAACACTGCCGTGTTGCGCGGACGACTCTGCACTATCGGTCGACAGCGGTATCTGGGCGCGCTATCTCGCGGGCACCTCGGTGGAGGTCATGTGCTGACGTCACACTGATAAAGATTTGCGCGATGACCTTGTCGCGCGCGCCGAATCTCAAGGTTGCCGCTATTTGTACTGTGAGATAGGTACCGCCCGCGCTCACGCTCGCGCCGCGCCACAGCTCCACAATCTGCGTCACCCGGACTTACCATTTTATTGACTATTATTTGCGGATTGTGGAGGCCACCCGGTTGATTCTTCGTTCTTGTTTTTGACTTTTACAATTATTATTATGTCCCCGCCATACTGTTAAGTAATTTTTGATCAATACTAGATATAAAAAGTAACATTAGGCGTGACTTTAAACTTCATAATTAACATTTTTTGTGCGTTACAAACTAACAAAGTATAAGTGAATAGCAAAACTCCACAAATTCAAAACTGAAAAATATATACCTATACTTTTAAAGCTTAGTACATAATAATATATACGATTTTATGTTATGTGTAATGTAATAAAATTCAACAGTAATTGATTATAATTTTGTGTAATTAAAATAGCAGTACATTAGGAAATATCAATAACGTAATTTTGTTATTTGAACGATGAATGACCTCGTATTCAGATATTCACACACAGCGTCGCGGAAGCGCCAGTTTGCAAATTAGTTTAACATCAAGGACAAACTGGACATTAAAATGAGGACCAATTAACAACGCTCATAATGTCACATACAGCCAAAACTTATTTTTTTAAGTTTGTTATATTTTATTGATAACAGTCAGTGAATTCAATATTATATAAACGCTGATATATGTTTTGTAAATATCCATTGATTAATTAACCAAAAATCCTTTCATGAAAACATAATGAGAACAATCATTTTACATAAAAATGCATGTCAGTAAATTTGCGTTGATATTAATAACTATTATAAATACACTGCAATGAAAAGAAAACGTAATTTATTTATAAATAGATAAGAGAATATAAAGATAAAATACAGAAACAAAAGTTTTTAGAGATATTCCAAATATATACTTTTTAGGAGTAATTTCTACCGTGTTGTAGGAATATTATAACTTGTTAAGCTCGGGTAGTATAGTCAACTACAGCTTGAGTTAATGAAACTTGAAATTGTACATTCGTTTCAGTTATTTTTTACCCTGTAGAAATGGAACCCGGTTAGAGCAAAGCATAATTATGTTATAGCCTATATAAATTGCTAAATTTTGCAAATTGTTTAGATTATTGTTATCTTTCAGCCAAATTTTACATCGTCATACTCAACTGGGAAAAATCTGTTTTTGTTGTTTCAAATTTCGAACTGTTTATTACATTAAAAACTTCGGAAAATTCTCTTTCATCCACGTTTATTTAAGTTACTAATAAATTACAAATGGGTACAATATGGTGTGTAAAAAAAACTGAATTGTCGTGATTAATTTAACAAAGTGGGTATGGATTCAATCGTCACTTAGTTTCAAGAAACTTCAAAAGTATGGTATTTGTTGTATGTACATATGTCAGAGCTACAACGTTGTTTTTGCTATTAAGGTATATATCCTTTTTCTTTTTTATATACCTACTTTATGGGTTTAGTTAGCGTTATGGCAACAATCTCACCTGATGTTAAGTAATGATGTGGCCCATGATGGTGGACTAGCAGAACCTAGTAATTTTTTTCATAATAAAAAATTCCTGCGTTATTCACGGTTTGGTAGAAAGTATCTTATCAAAGACTCGCAAATATTCATTTTTGTTAAAAGGTTGTAAAGACTTAATTCGCTGTATATGGAGAGACTGACAGAGATCGTGCTGCGAAACTTGTAATATACTTTTTTAATGTATTGGCTGCAAACATAGTTTTAGTGTCAAGACGAAAATTTTAATATAAACGATGATAAAAAAGAAAATGGCCACTTTAGACTTTTGCTTTGTGGGGTTGAAATAAAGGTTATCATTAAGGTAAGGTAAATCATTAAGCTATCAGAACCAATAGCGTACAACAATATAAAGCGTGTAGGTTGAAAGCGAGAGACAAGACGCCCCGGACTCGTAGCGGCCACGACTCAATCCAATGTCAATGCCACTGTCAAAATCACTGCAAGTGACATTGTCCCAGTCTCCTCGTAGTTTCGTGATTGTAAACACCGTGACTGTTTATTATGCTTTTAAAAACATTTGTATTATTAATATATTAAGCAAGTACAATTACTTTCTGTTGAAATATTTTGTAATGTGATAAGTTTTTAAGTACATATTTCAATATATAAGTGCTACATTTCTTATTCTGTTGCGGACCCAACCTCGATATTACAGTCTCCACGTGAATGTGAATATATTATAAATATTACAGTACATAATAAAATCTACAAATATTAGCTAGCGTCAATAGGTTATAGTTATATTATAGATCAAAAGGTATTGTATCAATGCCAGTATAAAACAGGCTTTTAAATAAGTGGACACTGGTCACGAAACACGAAAGGCCACAAACATTCACTATTATGACTCATCACTTGGTTTATTATGGTTCTGATCCAATCTCGGCCGAATGCCCTACGCCATCGCGCCTCGTCGCTACACCGAACAGCCGTGACACTATTTGCAAAACAATGTTTTTGTAGTGTTCCACGTAGTCTCAAAATATTTTTTAGAACACCCAATATGTGTATACCACCACCAACACCACCCAATTTTCAAAGGTTTATTTGAATTTTTATTAACTTTTAAATTTGGGCAGTTTCTATGTAGGCAATATTGTCAATGTCAAGCATGACAAATAAAAATTTAATTACCAAATATTCAGTGTACTGTAAATTAACTTAATAACAACGAATAACGTCACATCACAAAACAACTATTTTATAAATAATATTTTGTCATGAATACTGCAAAGAAAAAGCACGTACACTTCACTTTTTATTTCCAAACGAATTTTGTCACACACTATTAAACAATTTTCCTACTTCAAATCTAGCCTTAATTTTTTTTGTACGTGGGTAAATGCATTTACGCACCCCTCCCTGTTGGACTGGAAGGGGTCTGTGGGAATACCCACTAAAACTACACGGTATTCTTCTATCGCCTATTGGGCCGGGAAATAGGGTCTGGATCCACGCGCATCTGCTCTCCGTTAGGCGTAGGCCCCCGAAAAGGGGCTACCTCCTAGGGTATTTTTTTATGGAAGTTTTCGTCCTCGCTGGCCGGGCGATGAAGCCAAGCCCCTTGGTTTTATCGAAGCTGCGAGATGTGTTCACGGCACTTTGATGGGATTACGAGATCGACGGAGACAGCAAGGCAGGATGCGTCGCCCGCCTGCCTGACGGTAGTGTAAGTACACGGCAGGCCCGTCATGTGTGCATCCGGTGCTTTCTCTATAGAGGAAGAATGCCAGACGACGCCTCAGTGCCCAGGTATCAGCCGTTGGCCAGCTTGGCCGAAGTTGCCCGGGATGCACCAGGTGAAAGTTCCCTGACACTGCACTCCAAATATAACCTTCATTTGTTAACCTTGCCAGTGTCCCAGGTGATCCAATGCTTTATCATGCAGCCAAGTATGAAATTACTTTTAATTTTTATAATATACATTTCGATGTAGATGACGCCTACAATAAAATAGCACGATGCTTAATACGGAATAATATAGAATTAGTATAACCAAATCGAAACTATTTAAGGTGATATTAAAAACAAGAATTCATGTCATGGGTTTATTTTTGTTTACTATTTTTTAGTTGTGAACACACCGAGTGTTGCTTGTATTGTTAAGTACTTATTAAAATAATCTCGTTCTGATAAAGTAGATTCGTTTACTATGATGCGAAAAGTGGAGATGAGCGAAGTAGCAAAGCGGCGTGGCGGTGTGGCGGTGTGGCACGAAAACGAGTTACGTAACTCGTGTGTCGCTGCGTGAAGTGTGAAGTTCAATGTCACCCACACAAGTATAGGCCCGGCATTAATACAGACGTATGTGTGCATGAAGTAGTATATGAATAATAGCAGCTAACCCGTTACTCGCCTCTATCGGAATTTCCCGGAATAATTCGCGAAAATGCGGTTTTCTTCAGTGTTGAATAACGTCGATGCAATTTTGCGCAAGGTCATGGTAATGTCACTTTGTTGAGAAAATGTTTTTAGTTTTCCATCATTGTTTTTGTGTTTTCAGAATTTGTATTATCGGTTGTTGATTTAATAAGTTATATTTGGATTTAATTATCGTAGTTTTTTATTGCATGCTTCATACCGCCAAGCGGGTAAGGTTGTGCTTTGTGAATCTATGCTATTAAATTTGTTCCGTTTATATTTAATTCAGACATATAATAACAATATTTGTTTGAATCCGGTCTGTCTGAAACTTAACATGTTTTCTTATTTTTGTAACATAATCTTAGGTTTATTTACCTTGTCTCTATTTGTTATATTTACCTATGTTGAAATCAGTGACAGCATCTGTGATCCCAGTCTATTCCATAATAAAATATAGTTGATGGATGATTGTATTTTTTATATCTAAGGTGATTTGACACATATTATGACAAACAAAAGTTATGTCAAGAATTACGGTTGTAGCTTTCATATTTCCTAATGGTTCGAAAGTATTTCATATATAGCATTGTAATACTGTGAACTGTACTATATCAATAGTTGATCGGTTTTAACTGCATTTCGTAGTGGGTGAATTTTAAAAATAATCTTGATACACATCTGCTTAACATGTACAATTAAAGGATGATGCAACTGTAACTGGAATTTAGCTCGCTGTCATGTGGGTTGCGGGCTTTTTTTAAATTATGTTTTTAGCTTTAAATGTAACAAATACTCATATTTATTTCTAATAACTAGATCATAATTATATATCCTATTTTTTTTAAATATCTGAATGACTGAATAATAAATCTGGTAGGCACACCATATGGGATATAAATAAAAAAACTGAACTAGTATCATGTGAAAACTGAATAAACTTGATATTTTCCGTTAGAATTTTTTCTTAAATTTTTACTATATAATATTATTTATATTTATTATATATTATACTACTTAATAATTTGAATGCCTATAAATCGAAGAAATGTAGAAGTATCATAAAAAATTTACAATTAATTGAAATAAAAAAACTACCGATGACATAGACAAACTTTTAAATATGTACATATAAATATGTGTAGAGGCTCACTAAGAAGCGCTTCTTCCAAAAAACCATAAAGAATAAATGAAGGTGGTCAATTTTGTATGTGGGAGAAAAAATATATAGATTTGAAATTTAGCATAAAGACTTCCAAATAAAAATAAATAATTACGTATTTTAGCTATTTTTAAATTTCATTCCCTGCGTCATTGATGGGAGTAACGTGAACGAAGTCAGGGCATTAGCTAGTTTTGAGATATAAATTTAAAATTATATTTATATTCATATTGCGATAGTCCGTGCATAAATATAATTTTTGACCTAGTTACAAAATATGGTGTTGCGCTCTACAAGGCCTTTGATAAGAAGTGTAAAAGACATTGACATTGTCATACAAAGGTTACAGTTATTTGTTACGTTTTTATTTTTATCTTTGTAGTCCAATATTTTTGAAGCGATGATAGCTCAGTGGTAGTGTGTACGGATTCCGCGTCAAGTGTGTGTTCGAATCCATCTACAATGAGCTTGAACTCTCAGTGAAGGAAAACATCGTGAGGAAACCATAGTATGGTGGTAGGGTTTTTTCTAATTCCCTACTGACATGCTAGCTACCACTCTCAAGTTAAAAATCTGCCACTAAATACCAATAGCCGTGTTCCGGCAGTTGCACTTGAGAGCCAGTCCCTCCACCGGTTTAGCGTGTCTACCAACTTGGACCGTATCATCACTTAACATCAGATGAGACTATGGCCATAACGCTAAACCTTTACTTTAAAAAAAGTCGGAGGAACATCAATTAAAAAAAAAACATTGGTACTATAAAGTTATTTCATATGAAAAAATGATTACAAAATTAAATTTGAAAATGTCGCACGGTTGTGGATCATCTAAATTTATTATATCAAAGATTCATAAAATACATTTTAATATAGAGTACACATAATTCGTGTACGTACTTACGGTGTCATGAATCATGACCTATGCGATTCTAATTTTATAATTTTATGGATATCCTGTGCTATACTCAGGCCCAAAATAAACTTACTTCTTGCGTATTTATCTAATAAACTGATCTCATTAATATTTGTGAATTCAATTTAAGAAAATTACATTTATCTATTTTACTATTTTAAAAAGAGACAGGTCGTTGTACAATTTTTATAGGAAAAATCTATCATATGTACTAGAAATGTTACGTAGGTAGCTATACCGGAGCCGGAGTCGAACGCGAAACAGAGGTAGAGAAAAAGACAGATGTGTTAAATAAATAAATAAATATGTAATGATATTATTCGACATTAGGAATTGTAACAAGCGAAGAAATTTGTTTTCTACCATAAAACTTAAGGGAAGGCACTATAGAGGAATCCTTTGAAAAATCAAGTAATGCCGTAAGCTACAAGGTAAATTTTGTACGTACTTATTTCTTTACAATTTAAATTTAAATTTAATTTACAATTTACATTTTACAATTTCTATTTTAAATTTCTAATTTAAAAGTACCGAAGCTGAAGTCGTAATCGCGGGTGTAAAATCAATCGGAAGTTCTGACATTTCGGAATCCGAGTCGAAGCTTCGTAACATCCCTAATATGTACGTATGTATGACGCTGGTAATTTAAATAGCAACTTTTTTTAGATGTTTCATTAAAAAAAATGGACATGGAAAAATAAATGGAGCAGCTTCTTTTGTTCAAACAATAAACACCTGTTTTGAATTCCATACAATATCATATTATAATTTTGAGATTATAATTATCTCTGTATAAATTTGAAAATAACGGTTACAAATTGATATTTAATGTTAAATCCAGTATTGCATCTGAATTTACAGTTTTGTAATATTTTAGTAATACATCAGTTGAATTTTATATATCCTCGGTTAACTATAATCTATGTGATTAGTTAGTCCTCAAGATAAAACTATAAAATATTTTATAGTATTATTTTAAATAAAAGTATATTTTATAATGATTGTTTATATTCATAATAATTGGAATTAGAATTTAAGGCAAATAATAATTTGATAAAAAAACAACGAGCGGTGTCGTGGGACACCAGATAGGAACGAAGTTCCTTATTATAAGATTCTTAATTTCAAGTTCTATTCGAGATATAAAGAAAATAATTATTCGGGTATACATTTTTATTATAATTATTTTTATAGATAAAAAAAAACTACTGTACAAAGTTATCTTAACACCTTTATTTTGTTTACAATGATTTATAAAAATATTAATAACAGTCATAACGAAACCTATACATAAAAATCTTACACTAACGTTACGGACGTTTTTTGCCGGCTAGGGTACCCCTCCGTAACGCCCCATAAGGAACTTCGTTCCAAAAACAGGAAACGCAAAATAATGGAAAAACCTGTAAATGGTTTTTCAAATAGTTATTTATAAACACCTGATTGGAATAATGGTTATGTGTAATATTTTTTATTGTATTTTTATAGCCTATGGAGGTTTTCAAGAAACAATTCACTAGACATGGCTTTGAAAAATAGCGAAAGAATTGGAAACGGCTGATTAATTGAATTATAAATTATTTGTTATTTATTAAAAAGAAAAACAAATAATATTACATTGTTTTAAAAGATTTTTTTAAGTATTTAAAGTAAAGCCTGAATTGACATGAGTGGCGGTGGTGCAGGATATGCGGCGCTGTTTGTGCTGAAGGCGCCTGGTTGGAGAAACGCGTGCATCTCGTGTGTGGGGCGCGTTTACACCCACGATAGTTTGCGGGGTGCCCGGCCTTACTGCATAAGACACAGCTAGGTGGTTCGGGGGACTACGCGTGTACTCCTTAGTAGAGTGATTTCTAGGCACTTCGCACATCGCGGATTGAGAAAGCAGTTGCGAGCCAAATGACCGTAGGATTCACAATTATGACACTGAGACGGTATATGTTTTTTTCCGTAGGATCTCTACTGTGATGCCGGAGAGACCGCAAACTAATTTTAATGACAATATCTCTTTACCTTCCCCGATACGATCAAGGACAGCTAGAACCATATCATATTATTTTTTGCTGAAATTGTGGTACATGCGGATAGGGAAATTTTGTTCGTTAATGGACGTGAATACCTCTTTGACGGGTATTTCCTTTGGGACACGTCTTATCACTATGCGCAGAAGCCGCACTTCCTCTAGGTTGTATGAGAAAAACTGATATTTACTTTCTCTGAGAAAGGCAATGAGATTTTTGTTATCTGTAGTAGTCTGGAGAACTTTGACCTGAATCCCGGTAGGCTTACTCAGGGCGTTCGTATATCTTATTTTTCTGTTATTAAGCTGGGTGGAGATGCTCAGCCAGGCTGTCTTGTCCTTGATTGTTACCGGGGCGGTAGTCGCGGTTTTGGTTGAGCGGTCTCGGTCGACGTTGCAGAAGTAGCGGATGCCGAAGGAGTCATGGATGTCGGGGGAGTCGATGGAGTCGCGGGGACTCGAGTATTGTCAGCACGCCTAGTCTTGGTTGCTGTTGGTTCAGACGTTACTGGAGAGAGTACCCGTTTATACTTGGATTTAATCCTGCTGACTTGCGTGAAGTCGCTGTCGGGATTAGTAGGTACGGGCTCCGCCATGTCAGCCTCGTTGTCCGGGGTTGGGTCCGGATTAAGCGGTTAAAAGGAATTCGCTCTGGGGATCGCGCTCACAGCATATGAAATAAGATATTTCGAAGAAGCTCGAATTTTGTCACGTCATCAGCTATATGATATAAAGAACAATTAACCACTTTTTAAAGAGCACTTAAAATAAGTTACATATAATTCATTGCATGGTGGTAGGGCTTTTTCTAATGTCCGCCTGGCTAGCTACCACCCTCAAGTCGAAAATCTGCCACCAAATACCATTAGGTGAGTTCCGGCAGTGGCACTTGAGAGCCAGTCCCTCCTTCCTATAAAGGCCGGCATGATCCTGCGATTCTTCTGGTGTTGTGGGTGTCCATAGGTGGCGGTGATCACTTACCATCAGCTGACACGCTAGCTCGTTTGCCCCCTATTTCATAAAAAAAAACCATTCTATACATTCATAAACATATTCTAGGTGAAAGCACTTTTATTAGAAAAAGATAAAGATTACACGATTCATTGAAACGTTTGGTTGCTGGAACTATATAAGAATTTTGCCTATTATTATAAGTAATAACTTGAACATCTAGTAAATTTACCTAAAACGATGAAATATTTTTTTTCTACAAAATCAGAAATATAAGGTGTAATTATTATATAAAAATTTCAACAGCAAAACAAATCAAATCAAATCAAAAATCATTACTCAATTTAGGCCCTAAGAAAACACTTATGAACGTCAAAACTACTACCGGTTCGGAAAGTAACGCAGTCATCGAGAAGAACCGGCAAGAAACTCGATCTGCATCTTTTTTTAGGTTTTATTCTTATCTTTTTTATATAATAGTTTAATGTGTTACAGTAGTTATTAGCGGATGTACAGAGAGGTGGGAGACATTACGATCGCTCACATATTGATGCACCCTAGAATAACCTTTTGACATCAAAACCTGTTTGACATGGTTCTTGAACCTACTGTCCGGCATTTAAGTACTGTGCTTTGGGGCTTTATTATAAAACTTAACACTATTACCTAAAAAACTGTTACTTGTCTTGTCTTATTTAATCTAAATAATGAAACCTTTTTTTTCATCGCGGGGAAATGCATTTACGCATTCCCTCTCGGTCTCTGAGAAAGGCAATGAGATGTTTTATGAGGCAATGAGTAGTTTGATGTTTTATTAGTCTGGAGAACTTTGACCTGAATCCCGGTAGGCTTACTCAGGGCGTTCGTATATCTTATTTTTCTTAAAATTAAAATTTTGTCAAGGTATGGATATCATTTTAAAATCTAACATTGCATGTTCATCATTTGTATACCTTTCCAGGTTACCTTTACGATCTGCTGAGTTACTTTTAGATTAAGAATAAATTGTTAAATCGTTTCCTACCTACCAAGATACAGGCTCTGCTTAGTTTGGAAGCCATTGTGAACTTGTGTGTATGAATGTAACACTTTTGTGAATGTTAATAAATAAATAAATAAAAATTAAAAGGTTACTTTGGTATTGATGTAATCACTGACTCAATATGGAACTTAATTCCTGTGACGCACTTGTGGCTTTGTATTTTCCTAAATGACACAATACTTAAACCGATAATCCTAATAACGATTTAAATAACTTAATACCATTTACTAACTATTGTAAATTAAATTGGTAAACTTAGTTGTAAGATAATGAAACTGTAGTTGCCACTTAGATCCGCTTGTAACAAATAAACTTTAATGAGATAATATTTTTTTTTAATGTATACTGTGTGAATATGGCAACTTTTGTTTGTATGTTCTCCAAAACGTTATATCTTCGAGAAGTTGTTTAAAATTGTTAATCAATTGTATAATTTTGATTATGTAAATGAACACAGTTCGGGTGCCCTTGTATACTGATATTTGTTGGGGACGCGGTGCGGGTCCGTAAAGGGCGCGTCGCACCCTAGGTCAAGGGCGGCGCGTCTCACTAACCTACATCCTCGCTAAAATGCCCTTGCAAGGTCACAGCGCTCGCTAGGCCTATTTGACTACTCAACCGTAAATTGGCTAGGCTTTTTCAATCAAAGCTTGGAAACAACAAAGGTAATATTTTGTTAAACAATTTTTATCGTATACTGGGTGACAATTTTTTTTTTTATAATTGTCAATACCGTAAAACCCTTTACGGCTGTCCTTACCGCATTTATCTCGGCGCGCTACGATACGCGTATGTGAGACTCGACTGGTGTAAAACAGTAAAACTAAAACCATCAAGGTTCTTATGATCACCTTTACTTATCAGAGACCAGGTAACGCTTTCGTATTACTTCTAATAAGGGTGATCGAAGCTATCTCTATCTTAAAAAAAAAGAACACTAATCTAGGTAAACTTGGAGAGTAAAACACAATGTCACGACAACATTTCATCAAAATTACTGAAGCTATTCCCGAGAAACCAATTTCATATTATTACACTTATTTTACACATTACACTTATTACGTATAAGATTCATGTATGCAGCATGTAACTTGCAATCCTATGGATATTTCTGGCTAATCATATTTTCAAACGTTTTAGAAGGCGTGTCATTTAGTAAAAAAGTAGAATTTTATAGAATTCTTGCCATTTTAAATCGACAGTGAGGCATAAATATACTGGTGTTTTCACGGGAAAACGCATCATAACACTATTTAAAAAAAGTGATCAAATTTAATTGGTCAATTGGAATTTGGATGAAGATTCTTATATATTATTGTGCTGTGATTCCACTATGCGAGAATTGATACCCCGTAGTCTTGAACTGAATAAACTATAAGGCTTTACGGTCTTTACGGTAATCTTTGGTAGAAAATTATCATTTAAACTTCATAAGCTTTATTAGTTTAAGTCTGTTCTATTTAATTGTGGAAGAAATAATTTACTAGTTCATTTATTCTATAAACACCAACAGATAACACGTAATACAATTAAATTCTACATAACTTCATTAATGGAGGTCTACAGTTTTTTGCTCATCACGCAGACATTACCGGATATATTTTGATAATTTGTTTAGGTTTACGTCTTAGACAGTTGGTCGTTAATAAAAAAAACACCATATCTTAATAAAAAATAAAACAATGTTTCAAAAAACTACGTTTTTTTTAAGCCACAGACAAATAGTAAATATATGTTGTCAGATATAATTGGATTTTTAAATTCTGTTTATTCCGTGGAATACATTCAAATATTTACCTTATCTGAATGTTTAGCAATAATTTTGTTATTTGTCGCATTGTTTTATCCATACCTCGCAAAACTTGTATAATATTCCATTCAGATTTGTAAGCAATTCGTTTTCTATTATATTTATTACAGTTACTACTATATAAATCTATAAGATTTTGTCTGTACTTTTTTTGCCAAATGTTTTAATTGATATTCCTTTTGTAGCGCCTGTTGCAAATTTTAATATTAAAAAATGTTTTTTTTTTGGCATATTGATTAGATTCTTTTATTATCTGTATGGTGTTTGTTATAATGTTATAATGGTTTTCTATCATTTATACGTTACGTAATTATTACGTACGCATTTATTATTTAATTAGGTTTCCTTTGTTTAAGCATTATTAGGTTATGTAAATTAGTTAATTTAATCCTTTGTCAAATGCTAGTTATATAACCCTTTATAATTCTTGAAAAGCTAATCTTTTGTGAAGTAAAAACATTTTCAAATGATTTGCGAAATATGCACAGTTAAAAACATGAATGTCGCTTCACCAACTTGGGGCACGTGATACATCACAAAGAAAATAATGCTGAACATGAAGTTCGCTGAGGTCCATCTAAATATAAACCCTATGTGTAAATAAATGCCATCAAATTCCATTAGGTGTGTCCCGGCAGTGGCACTTGAGAGCCAGTCCCTCCTATGAAGGCCGGCAACGCACCTGCAATTCCTCTGGTGGGTGTCCACGAGCGGCGGTGATCATTTACCATCAGGTGCACGCTTACTCGTTTTCCACCTATTCTATAAAAAAATTGATGTATATCAATTATTGTGGCAATTAAGTTTCATTTATATTTTTTGCAGTATTTGGGCATCTTTTCCTGTGGGCAATTCGAAATTACTGAATTAATTTATACAAATCATTGTTAATCATACATGTACTCCCTAGCTAGGTTTTAATAAATATTTTGTTATATCTTATTATATAATATTAGCAGTTCCTGCGACTTCGTTTGTGTGGAACTAAAACCTATTTAATATTTTTTGCCGGTTTTTGTAACTTATTATAATATAGCTTTAGATCCTATTGATAGTAGCATGATGTTAAATTCCCTTAAACCTTCCTCAAATACTGTTCTATTAAATACAAAAACAATTTCTGCAATCCGATTAGTAGTTCCTAAGATTAGCGCATGCAAATAAAGAAACAAAGAAACTTTTCCGTTTTATAATATTTATAAAGATTCTTACATTCTAATCAATTAACACGTATAATATAAATCAAATATAAAAATTTGTACTTCGATTGTTAATTTTTTGTCATTAGTGTTTAATAAAAATGTTTTGTTTGTATTATTTTCACCTATACAGAGACATAGGATACTCAACAATTCATTTTTACCTTTGATTTGTCCTCACCAATAATTTATGTAGTCAATAAGTATGGATATAACTTGTAATATTTAGTATGATATGTATGATAAAAGATATGACAACCTTATATTAATTAAATATCGACGTTTCAGTTCTGACAACATGTTTGAGAAACTTTGCTCACACGGTGCTTCGTCGTACACTGTAAATTTACATCCTAAGAATGCACCATAATACAGTGGAAATTCTATAACACGATGGTCAAGGAAAATGCTTAAAATTTCAAGTTAACGAGTTTCGACTTAACAAGAAGTTCGATATACCAAGTATTTCATTGCAGAAATTTAGACCAAGATAGGCGCGATTTCTGATATTTTTTTCGATTTTTACCTAGGATTATATTTTAGGCGATTTTTATCGAGACTTCATTATATCTCATTAACTACGATTTACGGAGGCTCGTTTTTTAAATTCGAGTTATAGAGTACATAAACACGTAGTATCAATATCTCGCAGGAAAATAACATTCTGTTCGAGTTACAAAGTCTAAATAATTCGAAAGGAAAAGACATTTTTTTTCGAGTTACTCAGTATTACGACTTAACGGGATTTGAGTTATAGTGTTTTCACTGTAATTTCACTATCGATTAATTTTATTACAATTAATGGCACACAATTAATAATATTTTCTCTAGTGGTAATGGTAGGGTAATAATTATTTACCCACCTCCCATTGCACCAGTCCGGCCGTCTGTTAGGGCAGCTCGCCAGGCTGCCCAGAATAGCCTGACTTAACATCAGACCAGGCCGATGGCCGGGGTGACGCGGCGATTGCTGGATCTAACCCGTGTTTCCCCAGGAAGGCGACAGGTGGCCTTAAGGTTTTAGCGGGTATTTCCGAAGACTAGCATCGGGTGAGTAACATATTTGCCTCTCGGTCCCCCTGACCGAGAGGGAATGCGTAAATGCATTTCCCCGCGATGAAAAAAAAGGTTTCATTATTTAGATTAAATAAGACAAGACAAGTAACAGTTTTTTAGGTAATAGTGTTAAGTTTTATAATAAAGCCCCAAAGCACAGTACTTAAATGCCGGACAGTAGGTTCAAGAACCATGTCAAACAGGTTTTGATGTCAAAAGGTTATTCTAGGGTGCATCAATATGTGAGCGATCGTAATGTCTCCCACCTCTCTGTACATCCGCTAATAACTACTGTAACACATTAAACTATTATATAAAAAAGATAAGAATAAAACCTAAAAAAAGATGCAGATCGAGTTTCTTGCCGGTTCTTCTCGATGACTGCGTTACTTTCCGAACCGGTAGTAGTTTTGACGTTCATAAGTGTTTTCTTAGGGCCTAAATTGAGTAATGATTTTTGATTTGATTTGATTTGTTTTGCTGTTGAAATTTTTATATAATAATTACACCTTATATTTCTGATTTTGTAGAAAAAAAATATTTCATCGTTTTAGGTAAATTTACTAGATGTTCAAGTTATTACTTATAATAATAGGCAAAATTCTTATATAGTTCCAGCAACCAAACGTTTCAATGAATCGTGTAATCTTTATCTTTTTCTAATAAAAGTGCTTTCACCTAGAATATGTTTATGAATGTATAGAATGGTTTTTTTTTATGAAATAGGGGGCAAACGAGCTAGCGTGTCAGCTGATGGTAAGTGATCACCGCCACCTATGGACACCCACAACACCAGAAGAATCGCAGGATCATGCCGGCCTTTATAGGAAGGAGGGACTGGCTCTCAAGTGCCACTGCCGGAACTCACCTAATGGTATTTGGTGGCAGATTTTCGACTTGAGGGTGGTAGCTAGCCAGGCGGACATTAGAAAAAGCCCTACCACCATGCAATGAATTATATGTAACTTATTTTAAGTGCTCTTTAAAAAGTGGTTAATTGTTCTTTATATCATATAGCTGATGACGTGACAAAATTCGAGCTTCTTCGAAATATCTTATTTCATATGCTGTGAGCGCGATCCCCAGAGCGAATTCCTTTTAACCGCTTAATCCGGACCCAACCCCGGACAACGAGGCTGACATGGCGGAGCCCGTACCTACTAATCCCGACAGCGACTTCACGCAAGTCAGCAGGATTAAATCCAAGTATAAACGGGTACTCTCTCCAGTAACGTCTGAACCAACAGCAACCAAGACTAGGCGTGCTGACAATACTCGAGTCCCCGCGACTCCATCGACTCCCCCGACATCCATGACTCCTTCGGCATCCGCTACTTCTGCAACGTCGACCGAGACCGCTCAACCAAAACCGCGACTACCGCCCCGGTAACAATCAAGGACAAGACAGCCTGGCTGAGCATCTCCACCCAGCTTAATAACAGAAAAATAAGATATACGAACGCCCTGAGTAAGCCTACCGGGATTCAGGTCAAAGTTCTCCAGACTACTACAGATAACAAAAATCTCATTGCCTTTCTCAGAGAAAGTAAATATCAGTTTTTCTCATACAACCTAGAGGAAGTGCGGCTTCTGCGCATAGTGATAAGACGTGTCCCAAAGGAAATACCCGTCAAAGAGGTATTCACGTCCATTAACGAACAAAATTTCCCTATCCGCATGTACCACAATTTCAGCAAAAAATAATATGATATGGTTCTAGCTGTCCTTGATCGTATCGGGGAAGGTAAAGAGATATTCTCATTAAAATTAGTTTGCGGTCTCTCCGGCATCACAGTAGAGATCCTACGGAAAAAAACATATACCGTCTCAGTGTCATAATTGTGAATCCTACGGTCATTTGGCTCGCAACTGCTTTCTCAATCCGCGATGTGCGAAGTGCCTAGAAATCACTCTACTAAGGAGTACACGCGTAGTCCCCCGAACCACCTAGCTGTGTCTTATGCAGTAAGGCCGGGCACCCCGCAAACTATCGTGGGTGTAAACGCGCCCCACACACGAGATGCACGCGTTTCTCCAACCAGGCGCCTTCAGCACAAACAGCGCCGCATATCCTGCACCACCGTCAATTCAGGCTTTCCCGAGCCTGCCTAAACCCGCGCGAGTCACTTCCGCAAATACATCTTCATCCCACAATCCCGCATTAGGTCCGACCACATAATGGGTCCCCCAACCGCAGCCTCCAAAGACCAAACCCTCACAATCCACAACGTCCGGTGCGTCCATTAGTCTAATAGGGATCGACTGGCTCGATAAGCTCCTTGACCAACACTCAGTAGAGGACATCATCGCGTTCGACTAAATGCTCAATGATAGTCAGGATCTAGGCCGTCTCAAAGCTATTAGGTGCTTACCAGGCATTACAAAGACCGTGCAACACCTCATCCACGCTTCTCCTAAATAAATTCGCAATGGAGGATAAGATTAGACGCCGTGGCCTTTCTATATCTTTTTTTAACGCACGTAACCTGAAACCCCTACGCGACTTAGTAGCTAGCTTCATTAAGGAGCGACAAATAAATGTGTTTCTTTTACAAGAAACACTGCTAAAACCAAAGTTCATAATGCCGCGATTGCGAACTACAAGACAGTAAGAAATGACCGTACCGGTGTAAGAGGCGGCGGCACGCTCATATACTATAGAAAGTCGCTATATTTCATGCCAATAGATCCTCCCGAACTCAATGACTTAGAAGTCTCGGTGTGCAGAGTGGGTATGACCAATCATCCCACTACCCATATCGTTTCAGCGTACCTCTCGCCGAATAAAACTCTCCTCCAGTCAGTTCTGGAGGTGCTTTTCTCGCTCGGTGACGCGGTTATATTGGCCAGCGATCTAAATAGCGGGCACATTCAGTACAAAAACCCGCGTACCACCGCTAACGTTAGAACTCCCTATTGGTTATAAAATAAGTTTACCTTTGACGTAATTTCTCCCTCAGAGCCTACTCATTATCAAGCTTACTGTCGCCCCTCAATTTTAGACATAGCCATTTAAAAAGGGTCGCGCTTCAGGTACGGCAAATCGAAGTCGTACATGAACTAGACTCCGACCACCAGCCAGTAGTTCCACAACTCGGACACCCGGGTGACTACACTCCCGCTTCAGTCAAAGTGGCTGACTATCCAAAACTCAGACACTATCTCTCAAATAATCTCTCCTCTCCTCACCTAGAGAGAATCCCCTACGAGATAAAATTTGTGACTGATGCTGATCTGGCAATTGACACTCTGGTCGGTCATCTCCAGAATGCCGTCAAAGAAACCTCGAAAGAGGTTAAGTCGGCAAACGATCGCCACTTCATACTCCCGGAGGAAAATCGCATACGGCTACGTAACCTACAAAGATTAGTAAAATCTCGTATCTCCGAACTCCGCGGTCAAATATGGGACAGCTTCTTAGAGGAAACCAAACCATCTCATCTTGCCTTCTGGGATCTCGTCCGTAAACAGAAGAATAGCTACTCGTCCACAATGCCACTGCTAGATAGAGGCCCCGGCAATATGCCCACCTTCGAAAGTATAGACAAGACAGAATATCTTGCTACCACTCTCGAACAACAGTGTTCTCCCAATCCATATGAATATCATACCATAGATCCCGGACACATGCGGAGGGTCGATCGAATAATTCAATCAATAAGAAAGACCCCCCCTAGTTGAAAATTTAGACCCGGTCACAAGTGACGAAGTTCTCGCGATCATTAAACGCCTTAAGCCAAGGAAAGCTCCCAGTACCGACAGAATCAGGAACGAAGCCCTACAACTTCTCCCTGATAAACTCATAGCTCTTCTGTTCTGTATCTTCAATGTGGTCATAACTCACTGCCATGTCCCAGCCGCTTGTAAAAAGGCACATTAATCGGTATCCGTATACTCGGGAAAAAGGCATCTCTCCCCAAAAGCTGCCGCCCAATAAGCCTGCTCAATACGATAGGTAAAATATACAAGTGGCTCCTTCTAAACCGACTTCAATCCGTTATCTCAGACAAATGTCTCTTACCATACCAGCAATTCGGCTGTCGACCGAAGCACACGTGTACACACACCAAGTGTGCCGCCTCACGGAGCATATTCTCTGCAATTTCACGGAGCCACGCCGTCCTAGGCACACGCTTGCCGTATTTTTCGACATAGACAAAGCTTTCGATAAATTCTGGCACGAAGGCCTCATATTTAAACTCAATCTCTTACAAGTCCCGGACAGACTAGTCCGCATAATCCTCGCTTACCTATAGGACCGTTCCTTCTGCTATAAAGCGGACGGAGCTCTATCCACACCATACTCAATAAGATCAGGGATCCCACAATATTCTATTCTAGCGCCTTGCCTGTTCAACCTATTTGTTAGTGACATCCCCGAATTCCCCGACATCGCAGTAAACTCTTACGCAGACGATACGCAGGTCGTGTTAAGATCACTAAATTAGTAAGTTAGAACCTGTTCGTTAGTTAGGCTCGCGAATCCTTGATCACTTTCCGGCAGCAGCCCAAGCCGAGGTTCAGCCATTCTAGCACCTTTGCGCTCGCTGCCTCGGAGCTGAGTGCACTTAGCACTCGCCCCAAAAAGTTCGGTGAAGCTGTCAAAGCCCTTAAGGCTAACAGCGTATGACAGGTCGAAAAAAAAATGACAAGACAAGACACTAAACATGTCTTATTATTGTAACTGTTACTGTTAGTCAGTAGAATTTTACTGTTAGTTATTGTTCAATGATCAGATTATATTATACGATTTAAATTATTTTCTATAAAATGTTGCGCCATTTTATATACTTTAAAATTGGTTTGTAGACGTCAGGCCGCACGGGTCGAGGGCGTCTCTTCACGGCGACCTTGTCATGACCTTACCCCCTCCCGCGTAAGTAGACCCTCTTTACTGTCATACCTCCCAAGACAGTGCGTTAGCTACGCAACCTTGGAACAATCAGGGAAGCCTCTTCAATAGATTTGATTTAAAATGTATACAACACATTTACAAATTTGCAAATATGGTTAGTATGAAATATGAATGTGCCGTTTCATATTTTCGTAAATGTTCGAGATGAAAAAACTTGAAACCATTTATATAAAAATAGTATTGTCAAATAAGTATTTAACTGTTTATAATTGATCCTTGAATGTACATATATAAAATGAATATAACTATATGAAAGTGTGTAAACTGGGTTATTCCATTCTATCTGAATTATCCATTTATTCTGTTCGTCTCAATCCCTTCGCTTTTGCGCGACCTAGATTCAAGCTTGGAATGTCTACCATCAAGGACGACGAGGGTTACAAACAACAACCCGGTTTTGTTAAGTGGTCATTATCTATTTTGTAGGTTTAGGCACTAAAATTGCGCTGGGTACGTTACGAAATCTTTATCTTATAATACTGCAAAAAATTGAAGGTTACAGTCACAAAGCTTGTACGGACATGAGTACATTATCACAGTATACTTTTTATTTCATACTTATTATTATTTTTTACAACGGTTATTATTCATTGAAATAAAACTAATTTAAACGGATTTTATCGCGGTTATTTATTAAATTTTGATCCCGACGTTTCGAAAGCTTTTCAGCCTTCGTGGTCACGGGGCGGACTGAGGTGTAGGTTGTCCAGAAAAGTTTATGTTACTGTGTCTACCTTCAATTTAATTTAAATTAAAAGTCCGCCCCGTGACCACGAAGGCTGAAAAGCTTTCGAAACGTCGGGATCAAAATTTAATAAATAACCGCAATAAAATCCGTTTAAATTAGTTTTATTTCAATGAATAATATTCGCGTAAACCTAAGAAATCAACGGTTATTATTACCGAACATTTATTATATAACTGGTTTCCAAAAATACTCGTACAAATCATTAACATTTCTAGGAGTTAGCAAAAATATTTTACATATAATACATGTATATAACATAATATAAGTACGTACTTGTTCTTTACTTTTGTACATTTCTATAAAAAACAAGCATATTTTTTTGTATATTTAACGTTAATAGAATAAATGACTATAAATTTTCTTTTTTATTATTAATTTAATAATCTAGTATTTGTAGCGGCGATCGAATAATAAAAAAAAAAAAATATACCGCCATACCGCTATACCTAAGGGATGGGCAGAAAAGAGTCGACAGGGCTGGGCTTACACTACTGGATCCCATCTCACCAAACCCGCCGAAAAGGAAAATCTCACTAACCTGCTGACGGTCCGAGGTCTTGACTAGAAGAAGTATGAAAACTACCCCTGGTCTCTGGCAGATATCCAACATGGCTGCATGGTCTAGATACCTTTGCCTTTTTCTTTCACAATTGAAAAGGAAAAACTATATAAAAAGGTCTTTGGCAGATATAACAGATCGGGAGAGATCGGGATGGGAGAACAGAAGATTGAAGTGCTTTTTTACACCTGTTTAAGTCGCCACATATACCTCGAGCCTTTTCATCAATCCCGGGGGTATTTCACGTTGCATCCCAGAACACGACTATGATAGCTATTTGCTATGCTATGCTAATTGAATAATACAGTTTATGCAAATTTTTACTGCTGACGTAATATAATGAATTTAATTTCTTATTACAATACAATGACAAAGTTATAATTAATCCACGAAAATATTTGTAAATAATATTTATCGAGTATTACGTTTAATTCTGTTACTTTTAGGACCGAGAGTGGAAATTTCGCAATTATTAGTATCCTGGAACCATTCTGTTACATATTTGATTAACTTTATTAGTGTTTGTTCCCATTATTTGTTAGCTCAATACACGTGTGCTCGACAAAGATGATTTATTTTTATGGTAATGTAATATGTTTTATTTGTAAAACGTTATTCATGTGTTATAGATATTTAATACTTGTTTTAAATCTATGTACTAGCAATAAAAATAAATCCCTTCAGCCACTGCCATTCCATTTCTTTTGTTCCATTTCTTTTATTCCCTTGTCCAATGTAGCAAAATGTATGCGTCGCAAACTTACCAAAGAGCACTATAATAAAAGATTTAAAGCAATAACTTTCCTAATGTAATGAATTTCTATCAACTAATTTAATTATGATGAAAAATATCTTATTCATGATTTTGCAAGTTTTAAATTTTCTGTAACCACTAAACGAATTCAATTAGCAGTTTATACACGTGTACACACAATATAGTACAACATTCGGACAAATTATGTAAAGTGAAAAAGAGTAATAAATATATTACTTGATAAAGGTGACGTCACAATGTCTTAATTTATACCCTCTAGTGACAATAAAACATTACATAAATACGCAGGCGACATTATTTTACAATGTATCGTAGAAGTACGCAGTTAGGTATGGATTTTATATTACTACGTACGGGTTTGTTTGAAGGTTAATAATCAATGACGCAAAGGTCTCCAGCCGGAAATTTTTCATGGAATTATTTTTCTGAGCATACATTTTGAAATAGTTGATCACCTCAAGACGTCACTGGGGTATATGACATAACATGTATATATGACTCTTAGGTTACGTTCCACTTGACTAGAACAACTGGTCTCTGGCAACACGTGAGTTTGAAGTATAGCCGTGGTACATTTTAGTGGGTAATGTTGGGTGATTAGCATCCGATGAGTCACCACATGCACCTCTCGCCATGGCTTGAGCCCGGGTAATGTGTTTACGTGTTGCGATGAGGAAGTCCGTGATGAAAAGGATTTTAAACACCATGTTAATAAAAAAGCTACGTTCCACTTAGAGGTCACAACGCTCAAAACCTCTTCAACTGAGTCACAGGACGACCACGATCTTTGTGGTCGCAGCGAAAACATCACTAATGACCTCATTATTCTCATTCATTCCAAGTTTACAACGACCCACCTGCTAGGGCAAACTCATATTCCATTCCACTCCAATTCATGATTGTAACGCTAGCAAGCTAGTGTAACGAAAAAACCCTACTCATGACATAGCACATTTAGCACATATTTTATTATTTTTTGGTTAAACATAATTAGTTCTTAAGACAGCTGTTTTATATTATGTAAATATACTATATAAATTCTGCCTATAATGAACAGTTGTTACTTCTGAAACTAGTTTTTAGGGTTTGTTAACAGTATGTCAATAACTGAAAATGTTCACCTTGGTAAACAAAGAAGCTAGGTATACATAATACTACTGTTAAGCGAATATAATGTACGAATTGGAAGACCAATTAAAAACAGATCGAACCTGCAGATTTAATCGTACTGAAACTGAAAACCAAATGTTAATATCACAACCGTAACGTGTAGCACAAACAACCATTTGCATGTAGTTCACATACACGAGACACTGATGTTAACTGCTCCGAAGTTAATGGCGAGTGAATTCATTCATAAATTTGTAGTAGATTCATAATATAGACAGCTCGATACCTTCTTGGATGTAAACAAACATCCAAACCGAATAGTTAATTTAACGTTTTATAAGTATATGTAACAAACGAAATAATAAAAAGCATTATAATATTAATCTAGAAAATTAATTATTACCCTTCAAATTATTTATTTCAAACTTTACATTTGTTTCAACATTTTTTGGACCCAAAATGTCATTATGAAAATGTCGTTATAATTTTCTGTTTGAAAACGACATGAGGTAAAGATTGAATTATAATCATATATACTATTGTAAAAAAACCATATTCCTATGTTAACGCAATAAAAACCTAGGCTGGATATTTGCATTATACAAAGAAAATGTATGTGTAACATGGTGCAATAATGTACTTTATAATATAAACAGTAGCTATAGAACCTTATAACCTAATTGTTCTATTATATTTTTTATAAATGAGTAACAAATCAGCAACGGTAGTTGCCACATACCGTAGAAATAAATCACAAAATGTATATTCATAGTTTCAGATACTTGTTAAAGTGGGGGTAAGTTTAAAAACTCATTAATTAAAAAAAAGTTGACGTTGGTTCATTTGCTTTCATATGACACAATTATTGTACAGAAATTACGATAGAGAAATGTGCAAAAAAATGTCTTTATTGGATTGGATAGGAACCTGGAGACGGTAACAGGCTACTTTTTCTCCCGAAAAACTTTTTGAAAGTGGGGTAAAGAGAGGGATAGACTTTTTAGTGCGTTTTTCGATTCTATTGACAAAATCAATATTAACGCGAGCAAAGCCGCAGATAAAATTTAGTCATGTTATAATGATAACTGGATAATATTTTCTTTAATTGAATTGTATATACTGACCGTAGTCTTTTATTTGATTATTGTGATGAACATTGACAATGCAAATAATATAAACACATTTTCAATGAAAGTGGATGCTGCTACTTTTTTTATATACGACGAACATTTAATATACAAAATTACAAAAAAGATTAGGTAATAGACATTGTTTGGTCTAAACATCGTCACAATTTGAATTAATTGACTTCGGATGTAACGCTTACGTTACGTATATACAGTCAAAAAAGCATTAAGTATTTACATAATTGTTTCTCCAGAGCATGAATAAAGGTCACGTCCCACGCAAATCTAGGGTGTTGTCGGGGGTGAGGTTAGCCGGTGCGGGGATGGTCGGGCACGCGCGGGCACTGTAACCTTGCCCGGCTGTGACTCTCCGACCTTGGAATCGACCGCCCGCAAACCCCGCGAACTCCCAGCCTCTACCCACCACCCCCCTAAAACTACCGACCGCCTACGCTCACTCCCCTCAGCTTCATCTCCTGCCGCCCACGTTACCTCGTGCAAAATTTAATATCCCAACAAGTATCTCTGACGGTAAGGTTTTCCCATTTGATATTAAACATATATTCTAGGTTAATGTCAAATTGGTAAAAATATGTAGTGATTTTATATGAACTTACCTATTAAATTAAAATGTACCTATAGATATACTTCTTTCCTATGTTATATATTACATTTATTAAAATATTATATTGTAATTAAAATATATATTTTTTTCCATAAAAAGTAATTTTGTGTGAAAAATATGTGCCGTAAATTTGTGTCATAAAATAGTATTAATTACGTGGAAGTGTCCTGTTTCCGTGTGACTCGAGGCCCGGACAGAGTATGACCTCGACGGTACAAGGTCGAGGGCAATAGCAGCAATAAGATTTGGCGTTTTCCGTGTGTCGCTTCAAGGTCTCCGATAATTACTATTTACAATATTAAATTGTAACACACATTATACACAATGTAAGGATCTATAGCTCGGTGTTTTATTTAACGAACATTAGAATAACCGTAACATAGCTGTTTTGAGAATATTTTACAAGGGTCTCGGCGTCAAGATAACGTAGGCTGATACTTGTTCATTTTTCAGTGTTCATTTGTTATTAAAGTTAAAAAATGTGACTTCGTGTATTTTTTATTTTTTCTTATCGTAGTATACAAGTAACTGCGCTGTACCTGCTGGTAAGCACTATATAAAAAAGCCAATGCCAACATCCGATAGGTAACCGATCTATTGGAGGTCACTACTGCCATGTCGGCTGTGAGTCTTCCGGCGGCTACTTGCTCAATTTTGTAACGTGACAAACCAGATATAAGTCACTGAAACGAGTATATTACCACGTGTATACTGATCGTGATCCAGTATACATATCGCTATCTCTTTGCTAGCCAGTATATACATCCCAGCCCGAAAGATGTCTACAGTTTGTCGCAATCCAGTTGGATACAATTATAGTTTTCTACAACCTATATTATTTACTTTTGGGCATTTATAAGAAAACACTCATTATGTTTTAATATAATAACATTTTGAAATTCTGTTTATATGTATACTCTCGTAATTCATTGGTTACGTAGTTTAAAATTTATCAAATATTAAGATATGTAAAAATAAAGTCGTTCCTCGATAATAGAGAACGAAATAATAGAAAACCAATAGAACGTCGTTGGAATGAGATCATATAACTCTTCCCGGAACATACTGTTTCAATGTTACCAGGAAATAAAATAATACTTTGCCAAATTTACATTTTTATATGGATACTGAGTCTAGTTTTTACTATAACTACAATCGTAATTTTTAAATTCATCTAAATTTAAATTACATTTTACAATGATTACTTACATTATCAGATAATATAGTTCATTATATTATATGAAATATTATATAATATGAACTATGTAATATGTTCATGACTATACGTGTTCCTCTTTCGTATTGTTAGCAAAATATTTTTTTGCACTATCCTTTTCTATAATAATTTATAAGAAAACCTTGCCCATAATTTAACCTGCAATTATATCGGAACTATAATAACGGTTAGATATGTATTTCGTAACAAAATAATATAATAATAATACGGTATTTAACTTTTGTAATTAATTGTCTATGCATACATAGTATTATATTAAGAAATGAAATTGTCTCTTTTGGATGGAATCTTTTTTTTTGTATTCCTTCGAAGTTATATAGTTGGCAGTATTTTTGTTTTTGTTGTATTCAATATATATTCAAGTTATTTATATAAATATTTCCAAAACAATATTTTTCTAGCTTACGTATGATTCCAATGAAACAAGACGGCATTGAAAATATTTAAACGCTTTGTAGTTGCGTAGATGAGAAACCTGGGATAGATAAGGTGGTAACGTAGGTTGAGGTGATAAGGGGGCAGGCAGAACTTGCGCGTGGCCGGCGTGGCATTACACGAGCGAACGATGCACCGGCAACGAAAGAGTCAAGTGCACGGCCAGCCCAGATCTCTGTGCGCTGTTGTACACATTTTGATACGTTATGAGCCCGACATCCGGTTAATAACATCTACTCAAGTGTCCTATAAAGGGTATAAGGAATTCTAGTGTTTTCTTGTTACAGGTGTAAATGTATAATACGTGATATGCTGCAGTATCAGTACATTCTTCCATATTATGTGTGATTTTGGATTTCGGTGCCCAGATTTCCGTAAAAATTACTTAAGGAGATGTAAGGGTTGATAGCTTTAGGTAGCCATTAAAGTTTATTTATAGGTTATGCTAAATGCATACAATACAATGCAATACAAGAACAACATAAAAGATTGAATAATAAAGGTAATGATTACTGTAACTTGTACAAATCACAACAAATTATGTTACGTTAATATTAGTATTTATGGTAGAAAGTTGAATTATCGTAGTCATATTTTTATTTTAACATATATTTGTTTGTATAAATTTGGTTAGATATTATGTACATAAGATAATGATTTTCAAACTATTCCACAACTTGTAAAAATATTATTGATTATTTTATGGCCTGTTAATTACATAATAATTATAACATTATGAGAATACTAGTAATTAATATGGAAACCCAATATTTAAGATAGTGTAAACTTAAAATAAATCAATTAGACCTCAACGAATCAAATAATGTTACTGTTCTATAAAATATTTTAAAGTATAAATGTTTTATTATAATGCCAAAATGTATGATAATTTGTGGACTAATCGAAGTATCGAATAATAAAAAAAATATTGTTATTAAATGTCGTTATTTATTTATATAATTACAAAACCCTTATAAAGAGAATCCAATTAAGTGACAATGTAGTAATTTGTTATAATGATAAAATATTTTATGAAAATTATCTTTTAATATTGATTACATTACCATAACATAATCATATCGTGTGATGTATTACATAATATATGATAGGATTACATTTAGACTTCTGACTCAATATTATATAATTTCTTCCTGTTAATTTTTTGTATGTCGAGAACCCAGAACATCCGGAGGGTCATTTAAATGGAAGCATTAGAGCGCGGAGGAAAGCGCAGGTGTCGCCTGCGCTACACCGGTCGACGACCCAGTGCCCTTCTATCCCCTTGTTTTGACAATTATCTTATTTTGTCTCAATCCTATTTAAATTTTACTACAAAAGGGTTTTTTCTATTTTAAACAGATAGGACAACAATAAACTCCTTCTTTGATATTATCATCGCACGTGGACATAAGAGCAAAGGGCCTTAATTCATATAATCCGTATCTTACGTGGCCATTTTTAGGCTCTGTGGTTATGGTACCTCGAACACTAATTTTAAAGCCCCTCTCTCGTAAATCACTACGATTACTACAGATTACTAGCTTGACGTAAGGTACGCCTCTAAGCGTACGACTATCCTAAACTCCGATTTGCCAAACAACAATAATTAATCTACTCAAATACCTTGACCGCTAGACCGCGGAAGCCGTCTATGAATACATATATACACACATATATATATATATATATATATATATTATTAACAGGTAATTATGTTAATATCATTGTTATGTTATTCCATAAGTTTCAGGCGGAAATAGTATATATAATAATTTAACCTTCTTGTATTAATATGAAATTCCTAGAAGGTCGCCTCAACTTCTTGTAACATGATTTTATAGTACCCTATAGTATGGTGCCAATGAACTAGATAATTATACATCTGTTATTATTATATGGCCTTTTTTAAATTTGTTCCTTCGTAAGTTGCGAGACTCTCTCACACGTGATTTAGGCTATATATTATTCGTGAGAATGTCATCTGTGTACTTCTGTATTCTCTGCATTTCTAGAGCCTAAAATAATTTTGAGTACAGATATTTAATGAACATTTCCAAGTCCCATTGGTTGAAAATGAAGTAATTAACGTTTAAGTAATTCTGTTTAATTCTTAGTATGCTTAGCATAACAGTTTACACATATGTGTATGTTTAGGCATGTTCTATGTATTGTACATAAATACAAAAAGTGAACATTATATTCATTACTTTGAAATGAGCTCTACCAACTAGTTCTGTTAACAGTTAGTTTGTTGTATTATAATTAATAAAAAAGTTTTATAGAAATAAAATGACGAAATAAATTTTGTAATTTGTTTATTTTAATTCGACAACCTGTCATTATATTAACAATGAAATGACTGAGCACGCTCACATACTCGTACGTACTTACACAATACACACAAACACACCGCGACCGGCGCTGCATTGCATTATAAATTACACTTATAAAGTCTTAAATTATTTGTCAGTCTATTTGCGCTCTCCTCGTTCGGCGCCGGCCACGCACGCACGCAACCTAAACGAATTATCACATATAATATATTAAAACGATTTGCGAACGATTACTCTATTAACTAATTAATTTAATTTAAAGTAGGTCGGGGTGGGGTGGCGGAGACGTGCGGCTCCGCGAGCCGGCCTCACGCCTCTAACATCTGCGGCATGTATGAGCGGGGCGGCGAGGGCGACTTCTTTGAAAGGTTCAATGGTGCATCCGTCACGTCAACTTGCAGCGCCAGTACTGGCTGCGGCGCCGGTGTCGAACCACGATAGCACGACAGGATAGTACCGGTACGTAGTGGGCAACCCTCCGCTGGCGCGCTCGACTCGCCGCGTCTTATGTATTGTTGGATTATGTCAGTGCGTTTTAGCTGCTCGGGGGTCATTCTGGGTCCTTCCATCAAGCTTTTCGCAAGCACCGAGTGTGTGGACGAAAGCGAAGCGCGTGGTGGACGAGGGGAATGCGCTGGGTGTGCCGGATTGCCAGGGTGTGGATGCTGAGGTTGAGGCGAAGGCGTTGATTGTACTGGCCGAGCTTCTGCCTCTCCGTTGTCACGAAGCATCGCACGGAATTTTTTGTGAGGCCTGTAGGCTTGATCCATCAAGGGCGCGAGGCGAGGTGAAGGGTTAGTTAAGCTCAACGGCGGTGCTTCTAGTACACGTTTGAGCACTGGCATATCATCCGCGGACACGGGTGGTCGCCTGTCTTCCGAGTGTTCTTCCAGTGAAGATCGAGGACTGGAGCATCCTGAGCCGCTGCCTATAATCCTTTCATGTTTCTCGTTGCCAGACTCGATGCCGGAATCAGTAGGTGAGTCGAGTTTGCGATATCGTGGCATGGGCCGTACGGGTGTCACAGTGAGACCATTGTGTGCGAGGTGTGCAACACCGAGAGCTTCTTCGTCAACAGACCCGCGCGAATCGAGTCGTCGACGGCCTGCAAGTGTTGCAGCTAAGAGAGGTGTGCCACAATCACCTGCAGTTTCACTGGATTCGCTGCTAGATACGGATCCAATAGGGCTACGAGCGGACTCATCTGCACCTGAGTCAGCCCAGGAGACACCTTCCTCTTCGCTCCACATTTGCTGTCGTAATAATTCTTTGTGTTCGGTGCGGAAAACGACAAGTTTTTCTGTGTGCAGTGTACTAAGAGTACGTAAGTCGGGTAGAGTATCCATCAATTCTCTCAAGAAACCGGGTCTGTCAGGTCTATTTTGAGCGATAACAGTTTGTAGACAGCCTTTGAGACGAGAGTGCATTCGTTCCACTAATTCTATATTACGCAGACCAGGTCGATCCGGTGTAATGAGCACGATGGAGCAGAAGAGACCGATCTCGGCATCTGTCAAGTTCATAGAATTCATACGTTCTGCAAATTTGAAAGTCGAATCTACGAGGAACCTTGCGTTCGCGCCGTTTTGAATAGAATCCTTTTTCATAAGTTGTCCATTGAGACAGATTATACTATTGAGAGGAGCATCAAACATGCAAATTAGCCGCACAAATAACGCATCGAACAGTCCACTCTTGAGCAATGTGAACTTATCCTCCTGGGTGAGCAGCTGGAAGCCAGGAATGAGGCCGGCGAAGTCGATCACGCCGCGTATTACATGTGCAAATCGTTGAGAGAATTCTTTCTCAGATTGCAATTCTGGTGCCGGGTTTAGCGGACAAGCCTAAAACAAAAAAACGCAATTGTTAATATATAAAAATTGATGTGATTATGAAATGTATTCATAATAATGAATAATAGCATAGCGAAATTAAAGAATAAACAATAATTTACCAGGGTAGGTTGTGAGTAGGTGGGACAATCGCGAGCACGAGCGCGCATTGCCGCGACGCGGTCACGCGTAAACTCGCAGGTGTCGAGATGGGCGCGCACCACACGCGCCAGCAACCTGGGCGCGTCGTCCAGCTCGGCGGCGGCGGCTTGCTCGTGTGCGCGGGACGACGACGACTGCTGCATCGCAGCTAGAATGCGCGCCTTCTCGCGTTTGGGCACACGACCGAATCGTACAGCTAAAACAATACAGAAACACCAATATAGTTCTAGTTGCTCAAATAAAAAACTTAATCATAGCAGTCGACAGTGGCAGTCATTAATGAAGGGGATGTTGAGCAAGGTCGCGGCTAAACATTCACCGGGTTGCAGCTGTCGTCGAGTACGACGCGACGTATGTGTGCGAGAATAGGGCGGGCCATGTGCGCGTGCAGCTGACGCTGCGAATGCGAGGGTATAGTTCATTGCCCGTGTAGCGGTGAGCCACCCCTGTCAGATGACTCTTTAAAAATCACTGATGCACGCTGAATATGTTGCAGTTAAGTGAACTGGTTCGAATGAAAAGTAACAAAACACTACCCGCGAGGTCACATTAAAAAGTGTTACGACTTTCTCGCGCTAGGTGCGCTGTGAAGCGAAAAGTAATATGCGCCGGGGGCGAGCATGCCGCTTATGCCGTTCGTGAGTGCGACGCGGTGAAAGTGTTTGCGCGCTCAGCTCTCGATTGAAAACGAAAGCGGAGAGTGCCCTCTCGCCATTTCTCTTAACTTTCGCTGCTAGATGTGGGTCGAACCAGATACACGATCCCATTGTTCGATACCGACGATATTATTTGACATTTGAATTTCAAACTGTTCCAATTTTCTTATTAAAGCAAAAGTTATATTAACTCAGATTATTAGGTTTACAGAACAAGAATACGGTATAAAATGGAGAATGAAAATCGAAAATGTAATAAAAACACCTTTTTTATAATGAAACCTATTTAAAAAATAAACTTCTTCACATTTCTACTCCAATTATGAAACGTTAATTGAATCGGTTTAACGATTATATTGTTTAAATTATTCTAAACTGTAAGTTAGAGATAGTAAAACAGTATTTATGTTGTAGTAGAATTTAAACCTACAATCATTGTGTATGTGTCGAAAATATACAACATACTGATTACAGTTATTTATATAATTTATAAACAACAACTAAAAAGTAAATTATAATTTATAATAGTACACATTGTTGTTTTTTTTACAATAATTTATTTATGAGCAGCTATACTCTAACATTTGTAAAATTGCTACGAAAATCGTAGCAACGTAGCGTCCTACTACAAGTTACTGTCATTTAATGTCAGTAATACAAACATTTTAAATTATTATTCTATTAAAATAGTAAAAATATTATGAATTCCTATTTAAAAATACATACGTGCATTATGATATTTCACAACACCGTTGAGAATTCCTTTCAGTATTGGCAAATCTTCACCCATATTTGATACCAGTAAAGTTTGTTACTATTTACTAAAATTCACAGTCTTTAGGCTATTGATAACTATAGTTTGGTAACTTTATGTTAGTTTAAAAGTATTTTTTATTTAACCACTAGTCGAGTGTCACATATCACACGTGGAATATATTAATTTAAAATTCGCACAAGCACTGTAATCCGATAAATGTAGTGCACATGTAATCCAATGTGAGTGTCAGGTCAGCTCAGCGCACCGCGATGTAGTCAACGGCGAACACTGAAGCGGTCACTGCGTAGAGTGTTCTGTTCTCGAGTCGAACTGTCGAGCGACTTAATAACATAGCGATAGCAATGAGGGCTGACGACCGGTGCGCGGGCCGGACTCCCTCGCACTGCGCCGCGGCGCGCGCCGTGCCAACCTTGAACTTGACGAGGGGAGTGGCGGCGACGCGCGGGGAAGGGAGCCGTCAATAAACTCCGCGCAGGCCTCTGCCCCCGCGAAACGCCCCCCCCCCCTCTTCACTAATAGCGCACTCCTCTCCTACCAGACAATGTCCGTCTTCGGCTTAGGCGCCATCTACCATCTCAGCCTTTGACTATCTAAATTAACCAGTAATCTTTGCCAATGATTGGTCGAGTCTCCGATATCGGTTAACAATAAACATGTGTTGTGTATGCAATCATTTGTTCTTATATGCCGGGCGACGAACAATAGACGATAAGAATGCTTTTTAGCACTAATAAAGTTATTGCAAACTTTAAATTTGTAGTATTATGGGTACCTAGACAATTATGTAGAAACCACTAAACTAATTTAATAATAGCATAGTTGTACAGATATTTTTTTATTTAGCCATTACATAACAATTATTTTTTAACGATTTGTCCAGTATAACCACGGCGTCAAATAATAGTATTGAGAAAACATGACATGTTTAGAATCATAGATTTAAATTGAACGTTACCAGATAATATTAGGCGGCCATTACTATATGATCGTATAGTGTAATTACGTCTCGTCCACATAGTTACAGATGCTACAACGTCTACGAAATGTTGCGTGTAGAATCCTACATGAAATCGACTACGAAATTTAGAGTCACCACATAGTATTAATGTTCGTTTTCTCCGTAGAAATGAAAGTCATAATATAAACAGAATATTAATGAAACTATCTGTAATTTTTTTATAGATGAAATAAAATTTAATATATCATGTATCATAAGTTTTAATGTTGTACTAAAAATGTAAAACGATTTTATTTATATAAGTATTGGTAATTTTTCTATAATTTACAATTTTGGTTTGTGATGTATCTCAAGTTTTTGTACTAGACTGTACATTAATGTGATTTTTTTTATTTTTTATATTATTATACGTGTTAACTATTATAAATATATTCGATACTTAAAATGAAAAAAAAAACCTATTATTTCCTAGTCGAATATTTACTAATATTTTATATAAATTATTTTGTATTTAATAAAATAAGATTTAAGATGTCGTTTGCGTTTTGTACTCACAACATTTTGTTGTAAGTTATTTATTTCTACTTCTAGTGCACTATAACATGAATATGTAAATGTACAGCGCCATCTAGTATCTAGTGGCTGAAATACTGCTAAGTATTAAATTATTTGAAAATTTAAGTGTTTTACGTATTTAAAATCGGATTATTTTTTAGTGTCATGATGGTAATAATGGTACTTGATTTAATATATTTCTACATTTATGTAAATATGGTAAAAGCGCATTAAATATCGGTAGATAATAACTTAATTGTCTCTAATTACTATATATGAATAGTGTTTATAGACTCATCGAAAGCTACCGTTTATAAGTCATAACTATTATTTTTCTGTTAACTATAGACGATTATACTAATTCTAATGTGCAAGTAATAATTCAGAAGAAACTACGTAAGGTCAACAAACTGTATTACGAAAGTGAAACTACAAATTTCACTCTCGCGCTTACGAAATGCGCCTTTCTCTGCTTTCACTGCGTACGCGGTTTAGCGCTGCAGTTTCGTTGGAGCGGGTGTCGCAACAAGGGAGCTCGAGCAGCTCGACTCGGCGCGCGGTTGTACGCGGCGCGCGGACATCGACCCGCTTAGCGTGCGCTCACCCGCGCTTGCATAACCGACCTCCCACACCGACGGTGCGCCTCGGCTGTCTTCGTCCCTGCTCCCCCCCGCCTAACCTCTCCCGCGGTACTTCCCCGCACACCAGAGCTCGGTGCACTACCACCGCGAAATTGGATCTGGTCGTACATCAAAACGCATGCGCGCTGCACCCATTTGGCGCACCCGAGATGCTGCGCAAATGACCTTCTTGTGCTAATTGCGTATGCACACTGCATCTATGTTCCCGCCTACATAATAATATTCACGACATCTATAAGATTTCTTAATTTACAATAATTATTGTTACAGATTATTTATTATAGGATGATAAATCTAATAGCTTAATCTAAAACCATGTCGTTTAAATTATCGTTTGCATTTAAATTATTCTGTGCTTTATATTTATATACTTTACGACATTTTTGCAGTAAAAAACAATGTTTAGATTAAATTGCAACGTGTTATATGCAATTTAGTTAAAATAAATTGAATAAAATTTGTATACTAAGTATATTTTATGGTATAATTGTTAATAATGTATCTACAAATTGTTTGTCTGTAAATTTTATTCAAATCATTTCTCTTCTAGGCAGTAAAATAAGTGTGAACTCACCATCTCTGCTCATGCCCACAGCGATGCATTTTTTCAATCGGCAATACTGGCACCGATTTCTGTTGATCCTAAGTATTGAGCACTGCTGGTTCTTGGTGCAAGGTCTGTACTGAATCTTCTGTTGTATGGAGCGTCGGAAGAAGCCCTGAGGATCACAGTGGCACTTAGAGTCTCGCTCAACGTCTGAACTGTCGTCACTAGAGCAGCCCGAGTCGCTGGACTCGCGACCCGCCTCCAACATGCTGACCAGCACCGAATGACGTTCGCGCAGCTCTGCGCCACACGACATGGCACGCACCATTCACTAGTATACACCAGCCACTAGTAGCAACACCACTCGAATCGTAAGCGTTAATGTTACTGTATAAAGCGTTGGAAGATTTAGCGCTGCACCGGTAAGGATGGCGGTCGACAGCGGACTGTGCGGGTGCTGCGAGGCAGTGCGAGGCGCGCGCGGTGCACAGTTACCCGCGCGACCTAGTTGTCGGCCGCCGACCCAACCGAGAAAGTGAGAGTGGCACCGAGCCCCGCGCGTTCTCCCCTCGCGCGCTCCTAACGGTCCACGTCGCTCTAGAATGCGCCGCTGTGCGCTGCCGCTGCCGCTGCACCGGTACGCCGGATATAGGCCGGGCGCATCCCGGCGCGGCGCGACGTCGCACAGTGCCGCGTGCGGCCGTTCACCCCAGGTCGTCGACCCTTCGATTGCACAACCGCTGTGCTTCCCCTCGCGCCCTCCCGTGCCCGGGAGCTAGGGCACGAGCCCGCTCGGGTCGATGACCGCATCTAAACCCGATGACGTCAACGCACGCGTCACGGCCTACCTCAATGCGCGCGCGCTCCTTTAGGGGCTGCTATGATCCAATTAATTATTGAATCACACTCCTAGACCGTTGTAACTGAATACCTACATCGCATATCTATTTAATCAGACTACTATAAAAGTAATTACGCCACTATGAGAGTTTACGTTTTGTGCTCGCATCGTAAGCCTATTTTAATCATAATGTATGTAATATTATGTCTATATCAACAACAACATCTAACAAGCGAATTAAATACGAACTTTCAGTTAGTTTACTGACGAGAATGACTTATGAATATTATGGTTATAGTTTATTTTATTATCTGAAACAGTTATAAGAGTTAATACTTTTTAATCAAAATTGACGTCTGTATATGAGCGAATTTCGAAATGATTAACAATTTTGGAGGCTGCGTTGGCCCGCGCCGTTACGGTGCTACGGGCGACAAGAGAGCGCTCATCGGAGGGCTACGGCACGCCGCGGGCGGGAGGAGTAGAGTGCGGGTCGGTGGCCCAATTTTGCGCTGCCATCGATCCATTGTGTGCTGTGCGAGTGGCCCATAATTGGTCGCAGCTCGGGCAGTGACCGGTAGAGCGGTCGTTGACCTGCCGCGAAAACAAAACCTTCCTCGCCCGCGCCACACCTCACCACACTTAACGTATGAATGTATCGAAAATACCCGGGATTTTTTACATACTCATGCATATTGGCGTATTTAGGTCATATTGCCTTATTATATTTTAAATATAAACCTAGACATTCAAATAGTTTCCTTCCTTACAATTAAATAATCTTAATAGTTCAACGGCCGCTAAGTAATTAACACGGTTACTTCCTTTCGAGTTCTAAAAAATACTTATTCTATTTGAGTTCGACATAAATTTTCACAGAACTGTATCTGTGTTTAATTTGAGATCACTCTTATTACATGATGAGTCCAAAGAATTATTTATGTGGATAATATAAACAAAACTCGTTATCAAATGTGAAATATAATTAGGTAATATCACCTGACAACGACGTCGTATGGTTAGATAGTTGTTCGAACACCAGCGAATTATTATTCAACTTCATATTTTTTATTGATAAAAAAAATATTTGATTATAGGGTAAAGTTTTAAGAACCTTTACGGTGATTCATAAACTGGTACACAAATAAGTAGAACATAAATATATAGCGCTATAGAGGTTTCGTCAGCGCAATGTGGGTCGCGCAGTCGCGCTTAACATCCATCTAGACTTTTCGACATAGCCACGGTGCCGCGGACAGTGGACCGAGCTTAATACTTTTTGTTGTTAAAACTATACTGACCGACTTCCTATGGGCTATTCCTTCGTTTGTTTTTATTGTATCATCATACACTATGAAGACGTTCAATCATATTAATTTTCTGTTTACAATCATTATGTTTACGTGACCTAATTTTGTTTGGAATTTCACACAAAAAGAATCGCCGTCTTAGTTAAAGTTATAACTTACGTAAAACATGTAAATACAAAAAATTATATGAATACGAGTATTACTACGTTATATTACTACTACTTTATTTTTTATATACTTAATCCACATATGCCTTGTTGTGTGCAATATTTAGGGCTTTATACCTTATTCCTTTATTCTGTTTCCTTGCTTGATATATGTACTACCTATACTATATATATACCTATATTTTTTGAGATTTATTTGTATTTATAAATCTTATCTACTTCGTTATGGGACTTCATACTCTTTATCCAATGCAGCAAGCTGTACAATATAGTAATATAGCAGTGAATCTGTCTCGCCTTTCGCAATACAAGATATACATTAAGGTTATATATATGTTTTCAATTAAAACTATCACAATTGTGAAAATGCCTGAGATTAGGATATTGGTTGATTGATAAATACATTCGAGAGTCGCGTTGCAGACAGACGCGGAATCGAGGTGTTGGGACGCGAAGCAGCGGTCGCGGTCGGCGACGGGTAACGGTGTCGCGGACAACGACACTAGCTTAAGCCGCAAACATGCTGACGCATCACATTGCTATATTTCTGAGGAAACGAACGATGACCGAGCTCGCAGCTCAACTAACAGTCCACTGTACGTGCCTGCCGGTGCACAGATGTTCATACGATAACACAACACACACATACACCGTCACCGCTGACTCACATACTGATTTATTTCCCGTTCACGTATGCCCTTTTTATTTTTAGCACAAATGTAATCCTAACAGGTAATTATTCAATGGTAATCATTTGTTATGCATCCACTCACGAAGTGTTATTAAATTATCATTAAATTACTTTACAGTAATCATTGAATGTGTTCATTTATACTTATGCACAAATTTATTAAAAATTAATGTTTATCATATACGGTTAATAAATTTGTTTAATGTTGAAGACACATGTGAAAATATATTTGTATAATATAACATGTGTTCATTTAGTCTTTATGTAATAAGTTCCAATATAATATATGTGAAAAATCTAAAAAGTTTCATACAATATATAGTTTAATGTAGTTTTAACGTTTTTAACGTTTGAAGACCCGTGCAACAACTTCACAGTAAAATAAATTACCACAATTTAATGAATCGAAATAAATGGACATTCGCAGTGGGCTATTACTTTATTCATACGTAAACTTTATGAAATAAAAATTATAGTTCCAACTGAAAAAAAAATATATTAATAAATCCCACAATAAAAATTACTGACATATCAGTTGATGGTTTATTATTATTTCTACTAAGTTTTATTGAGTAATAATATTATGTGCGTCTGTAATGATGTCGTGATATTAATTTATCATTAATCAATTTTATAAATTGTTTTTAATATATTGTATTGATTAATAATTGTTCATTTCTTTGTTTTCGAAAGTAATTTAAATATGCCAGTTAGAGTGTCGAAACCTTTTAAAGTTTCTCTCTTATGCTACAAAAGTGTAACTTTTTCAAAACATGTTGAGATGTCAAGGATATATTCAGCAGTAGTACATGTACACATGAGCAATCATATTTGACCTCTATTTCGTAATTATATTACAAACTTCATTTGCAAGTGTATAATAAATTATACTTGAAATGTTTACATATTTATTTTTATTGCTATAAAAACATGAATGCAACATAAATAATTTCATGTATTAATGACGAAGTCAAGTTCGGTACACGCATACGTTGAGCAGGAAATCATAAACGCAAACTGAACAGTAAGCGCGATGTTCTCAATAATTATAACCGCTCAGGGATCAACGAACTTTTAAGCTGACAGTTCAAAAATAATGTAGGTTACGTTCACGTTGTGCGTACATTCGTTGCCCGTAAAAGTTGTTTACGAGAAGAAGAGAGGAGCGCCGGGTGCGAGTATTAGCGCGCGAGGTCGACGCCCTCGCGCCCTGCAACACCGAATTCGTGCCGAAATATAAATGACCTACAATGCGCGGAAATTATGTCGGCTATGAGAACAAAGAACTCTTAGAGCTGTGGCTCTTATACCCTGTATATTATACTGTTGATCGCGTTGTACTTGTCTCATAAAGAAGTAGTTATGTCAATTATCAAATGTAGTCACAGCGCCAAAATAACCTAATTCCTCATCTTATAATTAGACTGAATCTTTTATCTAAAAACAATGCTAAATGTAAATGTAAAAAACAATGCTGGTAGAAAAATCCAATTGTATTTTATTTGTGAATTTTGAATATAAAGTAAACTATTTAAAAATTAATTTATGTATTAATAATCATATTATATTGTTTATGTATTATTGTTATTGTTGTCTTTGAGAATCAAATTATTGACCCCGTTTATCGTTCGTCAAATAATCTAATATTTACTTTAAGGTACGAATAATCAAATTAAAAGAAGCAGTGATGAAGAGTTCATTAGCTTTAATGTATACGGTAGAATATCCCGCATCGAGCAAACGCCACGCGCGTTCGTCATTCATTACAATGTGTTCGCTCAACTCCACTTACTCGAGTTGGCAGCACTGTCGCGTCTTTATATGTGGCGCCACCTATCAGTGGGTAGCAGAACTTTTGCAGTTGCGTTATGTTAGTCACCAGTTGGCGCAAATGACAACAATTTAATTTTCATTGAACCTAAATAAAATATTTTTTATAATCGTAATTAATATATACTGTTAAAATAATTGAAAAGATTATTTATACTAACTAGTTACCGATTTTATGAAACAAATGATTAATGTTTTAAAGCAACAATTCAAGCACAAAATAATTGTTTTAGAGCAAAAAACTATTTCTAAAAAGAATGATGAAATCATAGTACATCAAATAATGGTTTAAACGATTTTAAGTTAGTATGTAGTAAACGGTAAGTTTGTTGCTGCCATTAGGAGCGTTTTTAAGCTATCATCCATCTTCTTTATTTTAAATAAAAATATATAATTTTGTATAGTTGTTTCTTACTTAAGAATCATTTTTATTGATTCAACCTTAATCTTACGAGAGTTTTAACAGCTTTAAATCGTTAGACATAATATGTCAAGAACTGTAATGTTATTAAAGTCTTTGAGACAATAGGAATTGATAGTCTTTGTACGTTAGAGACAGAAATAAGTTTCAGTTACATTGCTCTTGAACGTTCACCGATCACGTAATGATCTGCTTTCGCTAAAATAACACGCAATTTGAACATCCGGACGTGATATGCATAAACTGCTTACACTTACTTACACTTAGATTTGATAAAGTTTTATTGTTCAATATATGTCACCAAGAAGAATATTTGTATAATCCATATAGATGAAGTTTTGTAAATAAATTAAATGCTTTTAAGAGCAGTTTTTTCGTATTTATAACATGAAATTTAATTAAATGATCTATATTTGTACTAAAGTAATAAACATATATTATTTAAATAGCCTATACTAATATGACGCGAATTTATATAGCATAGCTTTCGTTTTAAAAGTAATGATGAACTGTGAAGTAAAAGTCTGTTATAGAAGCAATTTCATAGCCGCATTGAACAAAATTGAAAGTTCAATTTACAACGACATAAGGGGAGAACACGAATGAGATTTATTATTTTGTAAGCGCTGACCCTTCTAAACTAACCCGTCCAGTGTAAACGACCTTGTGTCATTAATTTTTTTTTTCTATTTGGGCCAACGATGGACACCTTGTTTTCTTTTTTATTTACATTGTTTAGTAGCAGTGTATACCTGACGTCGAGTTTGTTGGACTAATTAAATATATATCATATATTCTCAAGTATGTATTATTAAGCTATAGTAAACGGTCTAGTTACATTTCATGCGTGTTATAGTATATCTAAATACAATGAACACCATTTTTATGTATATTAGAAACAGTAAAAAGGAGTAACTGATTTTTATTGAATTAAATATACTACATTTAAGAATTTAAAATAAAAATGTTATATATAATTTTTTTTTTTTATTACAAGTTATTCATTTCTATGACATATCGTATTGTTTATAGAGAGTTAACTCAATTCAATGTACAATTTTTAAATGAAACGATAATTTAAAAATATTTGAATTTATATTATTAGATTTTGTAATTTTGATTATACTATATTTTAATATTCTCGTTAAATATGCACATATTGACATAGAAAGACTTGTTAGTTTTATTAATCATCAATACGTTAAAAATTTAGCATCGTATGCAAAACGAACTCGATGATTTACGTTTTAACTATTTCTCTATCGAAAATATACATTTAATAATAACATTCCCGTGTGACAAATTCGGGGCAGGTATCGTCAATAAAACACATAGAAGTCTAAGGGTGTAAGCGCCGCGCTGGGTCCGAGGACTACAGGTATCCGTCGACCCAAAACTCGATTTCAGTATAACATCTTCACACGATACTTTTTTTATATACTAGCTTATTAAGTAAGCGGGTAACGATGCGAAGGTAAGTTGGATTTACATCTTGTGAATAAATAAGGTCATCTGGTCGCTAAATGCACAGAGAATGTCTTCCGCGTATCGCAACCTTGATGTTAGAGTTGCAATACGAGACACCTGCTAAGTTACAAGAACGCGCGGTGGCTGAGGGGCTTGATCTGTGATCTGTCGTCTATAGATTAGCTTCCTGCTTTAGAACCACGAGAGTACCCCACATACAAGATACTGTAACCTTTCTAAATATTGAGACTGCGCATATTCCGTTGTTTTATACAGTAACATCATGACTTTCGGTGCTGGTAAACATTTCATTGTATGACAAGAATTGTAATAAATACATTATAAAAAAAAAGTTTTATGCTTACCTTGCAACCTTCACATGAATGTACGCCGTAATGGAATCCACTGGCTTTATCACCGCAGACTCGACATAGCACCGTTGTACCATCGAACTCTGTAATGAAACAAATAATAATTATATTAACAGTACAAATGCATAACTTATGACTAGAATTTATAAGTATAGTTACATTACGGTGTTCGTGACGTGTGCTAAACATCCTGAGCTGTGTTGAGAACCGAGCTGTGTATACCAAACATTCTGTAAGAACACGTGACTCAGATTCAGCCGTTATCGTGACCTTGTGCTAACTTGGCTTGACGTTTCTGTTTCGACACAATTCGTTAGAGATTTTTGTGTTGTGGTAATAATTTTTGCTATCACTCTATTCCAATGCAGAAAGAAAATATTTGAATGTCTAATATTAATTTTTAAATCATATGTTTTGGTAATTATTTTTTTATATAAATATGAATCTTTGGTGTATGTATGTATAATAACGATGTATACGAACATCAAGTGTTATTAAGAAAATTAATAAAAATAAGGTGGCATAAGTAGAAAACAATATACTGCTGTATGTTACTAGAACTATATGTAAGCGAAACGAAATATGAACACGAATAGAGTAGTAGATTCTAAACAAAACAGTTGCTAATGAAGTCCGTGACGCAATCACGTTGCGTGCGTCAGGGTGACACTGAATATTTATTTTAGAAAGTGCCGAGTCTTTCTAGTTTCAGTCAATGACCTCCTGCTTATTTTCAACATACGATATTTCTACGATTTTATAGCAGTTATTTAGACAAAATTACAGGTTTGTTTAAGAGATATGCCATAATATTGTAATTAAAGACCTTTACTATTGTTGTTACCTAATAATAACATAGAGTAAGAAAATAATTAGTACAAAATCTTATCGTCTAACAAATATAAATTGAGACATCTAATGGGCAAAGTAATTTTCTTAGTAGGTCAGTGATAGTCCTGCGTTTATATAACAACAGGTGTGAAGCGATGTTGAATTAGAGGAGCGGGCGTGGGGTGCGCTCCAGCGGTGGCCTCGCGTCTCGACTCGATCGAGGAACTGGTTCCTAGAGCTCCTCCGGACTGCTCTCACTTTTTGCTCCAGCTGTTTATTTATTTGTTATGAGAATAAACAGGCTCGGTGGACATTTTGGAAGGAACTTTCTATTTCTGTCGTGTACCTCCTCTCGCGTCGGGTCGACGATCGACAGTCGCTTTCTACATTACTTTCTTTTTAGTAAAGCCGGCGCGGCGTATCGTGCCCTCGCCCTCACCGAACGACTTCGGTATCATCTCGTAGAACACTTTCGTTGTCGCAGGAACGTGAATGTCGCGCTCGGGTGCCATGACGCGACGCGGGAGGGGAGCACAATGGAGCAGGGAAAGTGCACTGAACGTAACTGGTGCAGTTGCAACAGAATTAGTAGCGCGCAGCCATTTCTCTACGTGTGATGCAACACGCGTGTTTTTCTGAGCGGCGCATGTGAGAGTCGTTCGTTAGTTACGTCAATTAAATAGCTAGGAAAGTGTGCGAGAAAGTCTCGCGTCCACGTAACACGAACATCGGCATCAGGCGAAGCAAGCGTGCTAAACTCTGGCTCCGTTATATATATACTCGTACACCGATAATACATATTTGTGTCACGGTGATGTTTGTTTGTCAATAATTCACTTATGAGATCGTTTAAAATCACGTAATATCGTTTCCTCGTTTGATATCACCTTTGTTTTTATTGACGACAATGTTTAAATTACCTTTATAATTATAGCGATTCTATAACGTTATTCTGATTCATCATTGCGTATCTATTTATTTCAGCTACATGGTGTAAGGATTATGTAATATATACATTTTGTATTTATTGAAATTATTTTCTTTTCTTGTATAAAGTTACTGTGACATGGAGATACATCTGTTTGGAATTGCGTGACACCAACAATGTTTGTTGCGTGCATTGAGAGAAAAGTAAAAGTGGCGTGGTGAGACGTCGGCTGATGTCACGTGGAACGTACTCGTTTTAAATACCTATTGATACGTATTTTATCATTAAAATGTAACATTCATTCGTATATTGTTTTTACTTTCAAGACTAATAAACAACTGCCGGAATGTAATTAAAGATCTGATGAGGGACGTGTTTGTTGGATGTTTATGCAATGTTTGAGTCAGAAATTGTCGACAAATTTATTAATTAGAAATCCTGCTCAAATCAATAAGAGCTCCCCGCAGTTATGTTTTTTATTGAACCCCAAATTTTTCACAAAGAAACTCTTCGTTATTTCTTCGACTATAGTATATTTGTCAATGAATTTTGTAATTGTTTATTGCTGAGCCCTCCTCTGTGAAAAAATTCAACAATTCATCAATCAAATATTCGTTCTGCGAATCGGTTCGATTTTCGATAATTTGTTTGCACCGTTGTTACCCTTTCGTTTCTTAAATTTTTTGTGTTTACATCAAATCATTAATCAAAAGTTACACACAAAAGTGAATAATGGTATTTGTCGTTAATAGTTTCAATTGTTTTTTTTTTTTTGTTTTCTTGCTTTAATTATATTTATTTTTCAACTTATAGATGCTATAATAACAATATAATTTTACTACATTTAGTGTCCTTCTTAAATATAACATATATCATAAACAGTATATCAAGCTATTTACATATATTAAAAGGCAAATTGCTAGTTGAAAAATAGTCATATTAAAATAATAAATTCAGTTAGTTTTCGCGTTGGATATATTATTTGTATTATATATTATGTGTTCTATTATTTTCTAAATAGTTATTATCATTACTGAGATTTAGTTAGTGTTCTTAATTTTGTAAGGAAGGATATGTACATTAAGAGTTAAAATTCAAAAAAAAGAAAATAAAAATATCAGGAAAAGTGGAAAAAATCTTAGTGTAATTTAATTGCTCAACCTGAATGGCTACATTATAATAATCTGCACGTTTGTATAATATTAAATTATACATATTATATATATATATATATATATATATATATATATATATATTTACGTATCAAAAATGTCATAACATTCTATAAGAATTCATAAATATATTTTTAGCCGATAAACAATATTTGCAGAATATTTCTATATATGCCCTTGTGTCGAGTCAAACTACATAAAAAAATATAAGCTCTACCTATATGTAGTTCTGGTTCCCGTTCTTTATGCACCGGGGCACTGAGGTCAGTCGGCGTAGGCGCGTCGTAGCGCCCGTAGCTGCTATCCGGAGACATCACAAGAGATATATATACGCTTAAAACTACAATTCAACTTTATTTGTCCTTCCCTGCACTTCACTACACGTATACCACATTGAAGCCCACTGGCTGTCAACCATAAAAGTTTTCGTGCGATATTTCACTGAATATAGGACAATAGTGCATGTGCCGAGGCGCGCGGCCGACACGTCGCGTCGCGAGGGATGAAGGTCGCTCGTTTCGCGCTATAGCCGCTACACGCGCCGCGTGCGTCTCTATCGAGCTCGATCGACGAACTGAGCAAGTGTCGCGCGCGCTCTTGCTCGTAGCCGCGAGACTATTCTCTTAAGAGTGAAAGTCTGCAAAAACATCAACGTTCCGTGCGATACAATCGGTTCGACTACCGAGTGTATATCGCCGAACAAATATAGTCTCTATCGGCCGGCGAGCTCGTCGGTCTGCGGTTCGAAACGAGGATCGGCGCGCTTCGTACTCCGGTCTCCGAGGTCATTGCCGCGCCGATTGCGGACCAATGAGAAGCACGCGCAGGCGAGCGCGGCAACTGATTGGAAGAGTGAAGTGCCCGCACCCCGCGTCCGCTTCGAGCTCGAGTTCGAAGACCCGAACCTTGCGGCTCACCGCGGCCAAGGTCGCGTGAGAGCGGCACCGACAGTGAGCCCGCCGAACGTTCGAGTGGGACGTAGCCCACTGCCGGTTGCGTCACACTACAAAAATATTTTTGGTGATGGAACGCGAGTGAACTTGAACACGAAATCGAGCTAATGGATGGCTAGCGCTGTGTAGGTCGCCGCGTGACGGACTGACCCGCTGCCATCTCGGCCCGTTTGCCTGCTTCCCTTCTAGCACATACTTCCGGGGCTATAATATTACTATTTATTTATTCATCCAATTATTCTTAATAATACAGCTCGCCAAACTAAACTACGAACTTAGTATAATTATCATTAATAGAAACAAAAATGTTTCTGTTCTATGAAAGAAATTGGATGAACTATATGAACAATTGTAATCAATATTATATTAGCATGTAAGCTAGACCAAAATACAATTTATTTGCTATCATCGAGGTAGTCTCGATTTTTTATTTATTGATATTATATAATAAATGTATCAAGAAATACATAGCTTTATATCTGTTATACAAATATATTTAGTGTAAGATAATATAGATTCCAAACAACGATTTACCTAATTGCAAAAGAACGTGTGTGCACATTTTTTTATTCATAGGAATGATGTCTATATTATGCGCTTTGAGGTGTAACGTTGTAAGTGAATGTAATAACGCATCACATGTAACTCTACATAACACATTCTACTTTCTTAATATTGATAAACAAGTTTCTTTTAACAATAGGTATATAAACATGACTTTATATAACATTACCACTTCCAATAGAGTTTTCAATATTTAACCATACGATACTAGTTTTAGAGTTTTTATTAGCGTGTAGTAGCATTTATTTATGCGAGATAAAGCGAGTGACGGTGGGCGCTGCGGCGGGTGAATGACCTGGAAATTTTGGCGCAGGCCGGTCAAGGCCATTGGCGCGCAAGCGCTTCGCTGTGTACAGCCACGTAGATCCTGCCTGACTAGTTATGATTTTTAAATAATTTAGGTTCATTTTTTTATTTTCGTATTTTTATAAACTTCACAACGAAGGTTAATTATTGCAACCTATTATTTTAAATTGAACATCCAATTCCTATATGAATACTAAAATGATAACCAAAAACATGATAGGTACGTCACGTGGCGACCTCATATGACAAAAATGACAACAACATTGTGCGTTTTTTTCCAGAAAACTACTGAATTATGTTTACCTAAAAAGTAATTAATCAAGTATGTTGTTTTAATCTGCAGTGCTTCGAAGACAATCAATCTTTTGAATAATAAATAAGAGGCATGTATAGTATAGGCATTGTATCAGTTTTTTTGGTTAGGTAATGTAAAACAAACTGGATTTTAGTAACTTCTTTAAATGCTCAATTATTTTAATTAACTTATGCCGTAAATCTAGCCAGTCCTCATGCTTTATCTTAACATAAACAAAGAAGTTCAGAATTCTTGCTATACAGTGAAGCTGTGAAATAGTCTCCTGACCACTGGGCTCCATCCTTCCTACATCATAGAGTTCTTTAAAGTAAAGGTGAAGAAATATTTCTGCTAAGCTAAACCGAAACCTATGACGACTGAAAATCGATATATCTCTGGGTGGTAATCATTGTATGTATTTTATTATTGTAAGTATATATTTTGTATGTATTGTAATTAGATGCAGTTACACCATTAGATATCAGTGACGTCACTATACGATACAATATAAATATTATACTATAAAAAATAATAAGCCTCAGATAGAATGATTGGGTTGCTAACACAAAAAAATTAACTTAAAGTATTAGCATTTTCCACCATAAAGTAAATTAAATAGGTAAATCATGATCGCTAACCAATAAATTATATTTAATAGCATTGCCAATATAAAAAAATACTTAAAGTTAACTGACTAATAAACCATTATTATTAATAATACAGTATACAGCTATACTAAACTATTTAGTATTAACTCTCAGCGTACAAGTTTGATGAAAAATCCGTCAAAAATCCTTCATTACTTAATATTATGTGAGTTTGTTTGTTTGTTACGCTTTCACGCCTAAACTACTGAATTGATTGTGATGAATTTTGGTATAGAGAAAGATGGGATCTTGGAGGTGGTGATAGGCTACTTCTTCTCGCGAAATAATTAGAAATGGGATAAAGGGAGGAATAAACTTTCTATGGAACTTTTTATTGCGTCATCCGATTTGACAAAATCAATATTAACGTGAGCGAAGCCGCGGGTAAAAGCTAGTATTACAATAAAGCTATGATATTTGTAGCTGTATTTGGTAGATTTTGCTTCCAAAATACGTCATTTATAACTCAACTTAATCAATAAATCCGAAGTCATAATAAACAGTATCAATTAATGCCCAAAATAACAACATGGGTAGAACTTTTACTGAATGATTACAAAAGTATTAGTACATAAAAAAAATTTAGTTAAAATGTAAAAAAAATCAGCCTGAACTGTTCAGGTCACTAATACATTTATGAATCAATGTTTATAAACTTTTTTTTTATTTCGGCTTGAGATACTCTGTTGTTAGCCTTAAGGGTTTTGATAGCTTCGCCGAGCTTTTTGGGGCGAGTGCTGAAAGCACTCAGCCCGGAAGCAACGGGCGCAAGGATGCCAAAAGCCTAATTAACCAACAGGTCCTAACTTACTAAATTTAGTGATCCTATGTTTATAAACTTATTATATGAAATATATAAGAGAACGTATATAAATGTAGTATGTGAATTATTTGTTGGATTTTTTCTTAACATTAGAATGTGATATAATTCAGTTCAAGAAAAATAAATAGGAGTTTATGGTTTTTTCAAAAGTAAAAAAATATTGAAGAACTTCAAAGGGTTGAGCCGTCGTCATATGAGCGCAAGGTGTTCGTTCGTCCGGTTGTATTTATGATTTTTTTCCGAAATTATTTCGCTTCAATACTTTCCCTTTTGCACAAAAGGAAGCTTTTAAAAAGGTTTCGCAAATATCATCCCATGTGTGGGTATGCCTGCTTCGTAGTTTTTTTGTTAATCAATGTTTGGTATTTAATAAAGACACTTTTATTTTTTTTAATTCATATTGTTATTATTTAGATTATTACTTAACGTAGAAAAAAAAATTTTTTTTTGGTTAAAATAAATATAGTATATACATATAGAACAATGTTGTCATATCATTGTATCTTTACATTTTTTTTATATTACTTTTTTAGAATACACATCTTACTGACAAATTTGAAATTTGAACGAAATTCACGTACTGCTGATACAAAACTTTTGGAGATATTGTGTGATATTCATTTTCAACATTGTAGTCAAACAAATAATGAAATATCTGTAACAGTACAGTAACTGTAATATATAAAATACTTTGTTTAGTGTAATTAAACTTTCTGTTAATATTTATATATTTTGGAAAGATCAATGAATGAGGTGTATTGTTGTCGAATGAGCGTTGTCATGAAAAATAGTTTAGGTATTATTGTATATAATGTTTAGTAGAAAATTTCTTAAAAAAAGTTTGTGTTACCACGGGAATTTTGTTGTCAAACAGGAGCTTTTTGCAGCCAAGATGTTTGGTGGATCCAAGCTTAACAATGTTTGTATAATGGTGATTAAAGAGCAATTAATACAGTATACCTATGTAGATACACAGCTAAAAGTTATGTTTATTGCACAAAATTTAGGCATTATCACGACTCAAATCCACGATGTTTCAGTTTAATACTAAGTCTTGTAACATGGCTACAAGGCCTGCGTTATGCATCCATATAATCACATAATAAAAATGAAACGCACTTGTAAAAAATATAAGTTCAATTATTTGTTTTAATATATTACTAAAAATAAAATCATATTTGATACTTCATTACAATTCAATCTAAAGTAAAATATTCAGTATATAAAGAATAATACTTAAGCGACATGTGGTGCTTGCGATTAAAAATATGAAAGTGAATAGGAACTCAGTTTTTTACTTCCTTCCGCTGCCCTCACTTTTAATATCAGGTATCAAATTTCGGTGCTAGATAAATTTATATTGTATAAAAATGAAATGACTCTTTCTTTGAACCACATAATGTTCAATATCGATTGCACATACTGTAACAACATTTAGACGCCGGTGTCGCCAGTCGTTAGCCACATGTATTGTTCGTTGTGACCACATACACGATCAGACCGAAGCACTCTTGATGATCTTGATTGATTTGGCGCATTTTTTATTAAACAATAAAAACTAAATATACTACACACCCTGTTTTTTGCAATTTATGGCTGCTATTATTCTGTCATCGTCTGTTTACGTAACATTATAATACTTTAGTGTAGCATCTGTTATAAATTATTGTTGGTTTTATTTACATTTTTTTGTATATATTATATACAAAAAATTTAAATATCTAATTAATGTTTAGAAAAGTTCTCTGTATATTCCACGATGAAATGAATTACGTAAATAAATATAGATGTATTGGTTGACCCCGAAATTGTCGGCACGTAATTTTTTATTTATTGTGGGGAAATGCTTTTAGGCATCCGTTCCCTGATGGGTTGGGAGGGGCAAGTGAAACTCAACCGGCGAAAGACTTGCCGGTAATAACCACGATAAAACCACGTAAAAACGTTTGTCTATCCAGCTATAAGCACGAAGGCAAAATAAATACTGTATACACCACTCATCGGATAATTGAAACACACAATATTACTTAAAACATGATTTTGACTATAAAGAGACTACCGAAGCTAGAACAAGCAACCCGAAAGGCGAAAGCAAGTAGAAATCTGCGACAAATGAGAAAAATATTTATTTTCTTTGCAACTCATTTAATTGGTTATAAATTACTTTGACAACCTGAAAACAGTGTGGTCAAGGGCCGCTTTTGTTAGGAAACAATAATTAGGAAGGTGACGTGCTCTCTCATGCGTTTTAAAACCGATATGGCACTTTTAATAAATTATTTGTTTTAAACAGTTGTTTATAACTTTTATTAATTAAGTACCTATTTCGAATTCTCCGATCAACAGTGATCGCGAAGTTTAAGGAAAATAAACAATGACAATTTAAAATAAAAACTACTAACATATTTGACCACTCGTTCTCCGGCAACTACCGTCTTGTCCTGCCGATTGTGAAATGAGGTATTCAATTTCAAATGAGTAAAAGTTTAAAACATTAAAATTTTTCGAACTTTATTACTGGTCTCTGCTTTGAACTCCATATAGTCGCTTACGTTGCCCACTGGCTATAACACATACATAATAATCATTCGGATAGCAAAATATTTTCTAAATATAAATATTAATTAAAATTGTAAAACAAGTCCAGGTCTAAGGATTATATGCAACTTTTCAACAATTATAACAACCACGTGTTGTATATAAACAAAACAAAGACCCAATAACATTGTAATCGGAGACGGTATGTTATTGATAAACGAATATGACGAAAAGTTTTGAGAAGTGAAGAGGAGTATCATCAGCAATTATGTGAGGTTTGTAGTTTGCGTTTTTGTAACGATGCATTCCGCGCTCGCATCGACGCGGTCAAGGTCTTGCTGAGCCAGCAGACTCCTCAAGCGCATCGGAAACACGACACGCTCGATTATTTTGAAACCATACCGGGCAGCGTTATTTAGCAACAGGTAAACTTTCGACATCATTTTATTTTGTGTCAATTTTGTTTCCTGCTATTAACGAATATTAAATTTTGCAGCAGTATAATAAACAATTAGCACATTACTAGCTGTGCACGTAACTTAGTTCGCGTGGTATTAAAAATGATTTAATTTTTTTTTCCATTTTTGTATACAACTTTACGTCTATTTTTAGTAGTGTAATATTCAGTCTTCTTCAATAATTGCAAAAATTATTACAAAAAGTATTTATTTAATCCGACTGATAGTTCTTTATATAAGCGCGTTCAAACAAACTAATAAATAAAAAAAAAATGCTTTAACATGTTATTATAAATATACACACATACATACCTTTGATAAAATTAATAAGATGTATGTACTCATTTTGTTTACAAACTCTTTAATCACAGGTATGTATTTATACACGTTATAGATGTATACATACATATAAAACGTATTCTTGTAATACACACATATGTATATTACTATTAAAACTAAAATAAGATTTTGGCAACAAACATGTCATGGAATAGCTTTATAATTTATAGGTAGCTTTATGAAACAAATTCAAATACGTTGTAATGTAAATATCAGCATTGCGAACATTGACTTAATAGGTTTAAATACTGGAGATGATATCATGGTTTTCTTATTTGTAACATTTATGGTCTATTTACCATGAGTGAATAGCAGAAAAACTTTGTAGGAGACAATTCCCTATAGATTAGTTTATGAGAGATGAAACAATCCTCAGTCTCCTCTCTAGTGCCTTGCTTTTTTGTACTATGACTGTAACTTGTGTTTTAAATAGTTGCTTTGCACTTCCGTAGTTGTGATATATTTTACGTTTGTTGTTGATAGAATTTTTAGCCCAATTTTTTCATTATATATTTTGCCTCTGAATATATTGAGAATTATCATTGTCATAGTAAATATATATTTGATTATTAATAGCAAGAACTTCATAATTTTTAGTTCAGTATTTAAAAAAAAACATATTAACTATGTTTTATTACTAAAATAAACTTTAAACAGAATATATATCAAAATTTTAAAGTACTTCAAAGTATAGCGAAAAATGCCGAGCGTCGACGAGTTTTTCCGAAGTAACGCGAGGTCAGCACAAGTCAATTACCCCGAGCAAACTGTTGTCGCGTCTCCTCGAACATCGACTACAACGAAACTCTAACGACACTGCCATGCACAAATTTAATACATTTTATACAACTATATACCACATTTATCATCATAATTTTTTTTATAATAGCGTGTAAGACACATATTTTCATTTTCAAAAATATATATTAAAAAAAAGTTTTTGTGAATTAGCTTACCGCTCTAGATTTTTCGTGCAAGAGGAATGAAATCTATAATAAAATGTTAATAGTTTTAATAAACTTTGTAATTTATATCCAAACATTAAACGTTAAATAAATATATATCCTTATCGTAAATATACATTGATTTTGGAAAGGGTTAATAATTATTACTTGAGGTAGTACAATAAAAAAAATGCAAATGTTACATAATACAACAAAGTAATGATTTCACTTCACTTTAGTAAAATGGTGTATATATCCGATGTTTTTTCTTTTATTTTTAATCTCAAGTTTAATTAGTTTCTCTTGCCTATTTCTTTATTGATTAGGCCAGATAGCTAAATAATAAATAACATTGATTGTCCCTGACGTATTCTTAATGTCTACCCATAACAAGATGTGCGTAGAAATAATTAATTTTTCTGTTCTTGGAAAGAATATAATAAAGGTTTAGCCGTTTCCCGTTCGTAATTTGTGGTTAGGTACTACTCCGTAATATAGACATGACTTTTATAATACCCTTGTTGACGTTTATTATTAGTATGAATAAGCATGCATAGGGTTGATATGACACATATCGAAAACCTAGGTTAAATACGATCCAACGCCGTCTTTCAAAGCTTATGAAAATGTTTTTCTAGTTCTTGTATGTTTTTAATAATTGAACACAATGTTACCTGGTCTGAAGAGACAATGTGACTTGCTAAACCTATGGTGATGCTAGCTCTCAAGTTACCGGAATACTACCAATAGTTGTTTGGCGGCAAAAATTCTATATGGCTTGGTAACTAACCAGGGGAGCATTAGAATTTACTCATGCAATTGCCAATGCAATTTAACTCAAACAGTTATAAATCGTTCAACTTATTATAACACTAGCTGTGCCAACGACTTCGTGACTGGAAACGAAAAATTATTTAGTAATGTTTGCCACTTTTTGTAACTTTTTTCACTACAGCTTTGCTCCTATTGGTGGTAGAATGACGTTAAATAGCCTAAAGCCTTGCTCAATGATTGCTCTATCAAATACAAGAATAATATATGAAATTCGACTGATAGTTTCTAAGATAACGCGTTCAAAGAAACAAACTAATTTTTCCACTTTGTAAAATTAATCTATACTAATATTATAAACAGGAAAGATTTGTATTTTGTTTGTAACGAATAAACTCATGAACTACTGCAGCGATTTCAAAAATTATTTCACCATTAGAATACTACGTTAGCCCTGAGTAACATAGGCTATACAACATTTTATTATGACAATTTTTAAATAAAATTTTAGTATCACGCGAACGGAGTCGCGAACACAGCTAGTATAGATGAAAAATTGTTATAGATCGTTGTCCATGTTTGTATATTGATTATAGAATTTTAATTTTTCAATCTAAAACAAATCTGGAGAACGCGAGATTGTGACAGTTGGCAAATTGGCAGCCCTAAGCATATATGACAATATACAGGCCGTGTGATCCGGACGCGCGGGCGCTCAATCGTAGCCGACCTCGGTTGATTCGGCAACCCGTACCAAGGCCAAGGTCAAATTGTCGGGTGCTCACAATTAATAGCTAAATACGGAGAAGCTCGGGGCCCCACATCATGGTCGGCCCGGCCATGGCCGGGCCGGTGGAATACCACAAAGGACATGCAAACAACATTGTTACATTTTATTTAGACATATTTACTCGTAATAAATATGTCTAAATTGCTGTAACCAGTGGCGGAATTACACTTTTGCCACCCGTAGGCTATTCAAATTTTGCCGTCCCTATCTACCTCTGCAATTAGATTCCACATAGGACTACGTAAATTGTAGAAAATAATCGTTACAAGACTTGGATTCCAAGTGGTGAAACATATTATCTAGCAACATTTAAGCATATGTATAAGTGTGGATGATTTCAATTTTTAAAAAACAAAACAAAATACCCCAAATTTAACGCTTCTAAAATCTGTCGCCCTAGGCTCCAGCCTACTCATCCTACCGATAAATCCACCACTATCTGTAACTGATATAACTGCTTGCTTTTAAAATATTAAAATACTAGCTGCATCTGCAACTTCGTTCTTGTATTAGGTACTAAAAGTAATTTTTTCATCTCTCAGCGCTAGCACTTTTTCCTAGATGTAATCGCGATAAAGTCATGTTATAAAGGTTGTCCTCGCTGTTACATCCTTCTTGTTTAGCGTTCCTTTTCTTTTTGCTCGGCTCCTAATTATCATAACGTGATCTTAATTAGCCTATAACCTTCTTCAATAATTATTCTATCAATTACAAAAATATTTTTCAAATCCGACGGGTAATTCCTGAAATTAGCGCGTTTAAACAAACAAAATGTCGAGTTTTAATGTATTATATTATCAAAAGATTAATATGAAATGAAGTGATATATATAATTCTGGATTACTATTTTAATTATATTGCCACGTTCTTTAATATAATCTGCCATATAATCACACGCTTTTTATTTTTTGAATAATTTTTTGGGAGTTACTTTTTTATAAAATAATTCTGTTTTCCAACAAGATTTTTAAAATTATACCACAACATGACGCAATTTGGCCTTCGGTAGTGAGCAAAAACTAATATTACTAAACGCTAAAACGAGAAGATACATCGACCTCGAAGTGATTCAACGCTTTGTAGAATGTTATACATCTAAAAAAATTGACGTGTTTGAGCCGGTAAATAAGTACGTCACAGTTACAAAAGAAAAGCGTTATATAATACTAGTAATAATTAAAGTTTGTATTGTTAACCCAAAAAATTAATTATAGATATTTATTGTAAAAGTGGCAAATAAAACGTGATATTTCTATTTCTGAGAGCACATGAGGAATAAACCGATTTCATTCAAGATATCTCAAACGGTCACCTTCAAATGTATACAAAAATCTATATTATTATGACGTCTTTTGGAAATTTATTTTAAGTAACATGATATGCTGTTCGACTAGTCTGCTTTTGAAGCATCACCGAACGATAGTTTTTGCATGATACGAGTCTAAATATACCTACAGATGAACATACATTAGTTTGAAACTCATTGCATTCTGCTTACAAATAGTGTTTATTTTAATTCACAAATCAGTAACTTTTTAAATTACTTTAATTAAGAAAAAAAATATCCTTTCCTAAGAGGTTCTATAGTTATTACTAACCGCGAAATATGAATAATAGGTGTGGAATATATTTTTAATTCAAAGCTGGAATTAAATTTATCGAAGGCGTTGCTCTGATTAGAATATGTTACTATTGTAAATCACAATATACGAGAACGACCCCGTAAAATAAACTAAGAGGACTTCCTCGTTTGTAAACCTGAACATGTCAATGTCAAATAGTGCTGAATTACGATCAATGTCATACCCAAGGTAATGTATATTTACAGAAACTAGACTGTTAATTAAAACTTAGCAAAGGCAAACTTAAAATAAAAACTGTTATGTACATTTACAATTATTGTAGTTTATAAATAAAAAATAACTTTTAGTATTCCTACAGTAGTAACTCTTTACACTAGTTTCAGATATAGTCTAATTAAAAGAAATAAAAATCATTAGGCTTCTATTAATTTACCTAAAAAGTTAGCTTGTACCGCATATTTTATAATAGTGTAAACGCGAAAAAACTAGAGCTTGTTTCGATTACATATCATTTCGACTTTATTTGATGCTTAAAATAAGTAGGATAAAGGAGGACTGAGCAAGAAGTGTTTTTTATTTTTAGTTTAGGGGAGGGGCTAATGTTTTAAAATGTGTTTTACATTATTTTTTTTTATTATTTAATATGATTGCACAATGCCTTAAGATTGTTGTGTCAAAATTTGAAACAATTCGAAGCAAAACTAACGAAAATATATGACTAAGAGCCCGTTGCTCCGATCGGGTTTTGTATAGCTCAGTGGCTGCCCAGCGCACTTACCTAAATGTTTTGTTCTCTACTGTCCCTTCCCATCCGATCTTATTATTTCAACTTTTTGGAGTTTCACAGGCATGTATACTAATGTTCTAATACATTAGGTTTTGAAGTGTATATAAATCAGTTTAAAAGTGTAACTTATACTGAACAGTTGTAGACGACGCTGAAATTACGCTGTGCCTGTATGTTCATAGTTCACTTTGTTTCGTTTGGTTGTTTTTGTAATATAAAATTTATGGAACATGTAATTTGATTGTATTATCCAAATGTTTTAACGTTCGTTACAAAATCTCGGAGTGCAATGAATGGGCGCGTATACCTAGACGACAGCAATCGAATTAGCAGCTACACGCGATAGTAAAGAACGCAGAGTTTTCCCTACACCAATACAATGAAATGCAGTGGAAATGGTTGCTGACATTGCTGCACTTTATTTGAACGACTCTGTCTAAGTATAAACGAATTTTTCATGTTTTATATTGGATTTTCTAGTATACGAAACTTTATAGCGATTTTCTGACACTTGTCATTTTTGTTGCCGGTTAAATCAAAATCTACTCAACCGATTCTTTTGAGATTTATTATACTACTTCCTTACATAAATTACCAAATACGCCTGAGAGCTTTTTTTATTTTTCTATAATATTAATTTTACAATAACAAATTGGCCCATTTTTTTAGGCAAAAATCGGTGTTTTCACTTAAAACCGTCTCAAAAAATTTAAAAATAAAAATAAAAAATATCTCTCAGGGATACCTTGGAAAAACAATTATATAACGATATAATAATTTGTTTTTAATTTCAGAAGATTCAGTGACTGTGGTTATACAGTTCACCGGCAAACAACATTTTTCCGAAGCACCTCTGAAGAGTTATTGACATCTAGTGAATTATTAATAAAAAAAATTCATTCCTGAAAATATTGTTTATATCCTCTATTATGATTTCACAATAATTTAAATAAATTTTTATTACTTGTACCGTCTAAAACTAAATTATAAAATTGGGATTTTTTTTCGATGAATTAATGTTTCCCCCCTTTAAATAAGAGTTATTTTACTGTAGTGATAAAACAGTGATGGCAGGATGTAACGGATAAATCGGACAGGCAAAAGTGAAGTTTTTTAATGATATACAAAATTTTCATAGTACTTATCTAATAAAGTTTCATTTTAACAAATAAATACATATATGTTGTTTTAAATTTTCATTCGTATCTATAAAATATACTTTAATGAAACAATTTATGAAGCTTAAAAAGGTACACCTTTCTCCTATCAGTTATATCACCTTGATATTTACATCGATACTTCCTGCATATGACAGAGGACGACGACGTACGATCCACGAATTGATATTATAACACCAGGAAAAGTCAGAATATTATTTTATTTTATTGCATGTAGTGACTGTAAATAGCTTTTTATATTTAGTCAAAGCGTGAGTATGCCAATCAGAGCATGAAAATGGGCTGTTGGCCTAAGATTCTAGACCTTAATATTGTACGTTACAATAACACGGATAGTGATTTATGAGACATCATTACTCCCATAAGTGTGTAGCGTAATCAGAGCATTGCGCTTTTCCCTGCAGTCTCTTGTACCAATGTTGTATAATCTTAATCTGTGCAAGAACAACGCGATTGAATACACGCAATATAACTGCATGAAAGACAGTGGAACAGTTTGAACGTTTCCTAGTGTTACAAATCTTATAATATACCTATACACATTCTACTCATCGGAATGTTAGTATGAGATAATTAAGATCTGTGAAAATAGATGATTACAGTAATATATTAAAGTTGTCACAACATGTTGATCAAGTCTATTTCCTTATATCCCCTGTTATATCTATATTATGTATTTATGTGAAAAAACGAGGTTTCATGTGGTCTCGAACTAAATACATTTTCATTCGATCAGAGCTTATGAGGTTAACTCAGAAGAGCAAAAGGAAAACTAAATTTAGAACACAAATGACAACATCATTACTAGTTAATACATTCTTATGTCCGTTGTAAATACCTATTTAATTTATTTAAAAAAAAAATGTAAGTAAGAAAGTGTTGTTAACACGTCTATGATAATATCGAGGTACGGGAGAAAGATGATACATGATTCGTAAGTAAGTAGTGGATTATTGCGCAGTATTCGCTCCTGAAAACGTGTCCAAAGAAAGTTCAGGGCCGCGCGTTGACGCCACCACCGGTTGCGGCCCGCGCCCGCTTCTAACCGGCCCGGCCCGCACATCGCATCCGCTGCTCGCTAAACCATCCGCTGCTCTATTCTCGCATTAACACTAATATTTGCTTTCTTTATCCAAATAAATTATTATCTCAACGAAAAGTAATTTAGATGTATAATTCAAATACACGTCTTTGCATATCTGCAATTACTGTGAACGAGTATATTTATGAACACATGTATTAATGCAACCTTGCATAACATCAAGTTAATTTTAAGAAATATGATTTGTGAAGGCTTGCTATGATTAAAGTGACTTCTTGAATAAGTGTACTGATGAAGTTAGAGCTGTTGAAAAAAGCGGGTATCGTGTCGAGACGGGTGCGGTGTGCGGTGGTGAGGCACCGTGGCCTTGGCTCGTTCGTTGGCCGAGCCCGCACGGCTCGTGTACCGGGCCGCGATAATTTCGGCAGTTGCGCGTCCGAGTATAGTGACCCCGTCGTCGTCGTTGTTTGCGACGCAAATGATCCCCTTGACTTTATTTAAATCACTCACTCTATCAAAAATCCTCCTAGTCGGGTGTAAAAATATTAAAATATTTAAATATTGCTCCATAAAAACGAATACCTGTATGCTTACTTTCCTATGTTTAAGTTTATTCGCTAAAATAATTATTATGAAAGCATGCATATATATAATACAAAGAGGTATGCCTATATAATGATATTACTCGTCAACAAATGCTCAGTTGTCTGTTCTAGTAATGCTATTAAAGAGCAATTCTTGTTGTTTGTAATTGAAGTTTTCGGGACCTACTTTAATAATTTGGATAAAATTAGGTTGTAATAGAATGGTCTGCCTTTCGAAATTCTTCAGATTACTGTTCTTTTGTTTTTTTTTTATAACACACTAAGCAAAATACGAGCTGTCGTGGAGTTTAAATAAAATGTTGTCAAGTAATTCATGAAACTTCTTCCATTTATATCTTCACAAAAGCAGTTTGGAATATGAAAATCTGTAAAATATATTTCAACAAAGCTTCTACTGTCATAGTTCATTAAACTGATAATCGGTTACTGTAAACATTGCGTGGGATGATAATACTCTTAGAACAGAAAAGATAATCGTGTAAGTACAACAACCATTTTTGTTATTCGTAATATTACTTATATCACGGAAGTTAATTATTTATATTCGATGTAATATAATATTCATTTATTTACGTGCGAGATGCACGATGGAATATCGCCAATATCAGTCAAAAACTAAATACTATTTTCATGTGGAAGTACAATTATTAGACGTGTAGGCTACTATTGGATACGAGGGTATTATAATTTTATAGGACTGTATTCAACCAAAGTGATAGTAATTAAAAAATAATAATCTTACCACATTGCCTAGTGCTTCATCAGCTGCACTTGTGAGTAATTTTCTATGCTTATCGTGACTGTGTTATCACTTACCATAAGTTCAAATTGTAACAACTAACTAAAAGCTTATAATGTTTTTTAATATCATGTTCTTATAATGATACATAAGTTTCAAGGTAAATTGTTATTCAAATTTTTAAGTCAGGTCCGATGATGTATGCAGTTGCGAATTTGATTTTTAGCTATTGATAGTTGATATATATATTTGTGAAAAAAAAATGGTTAAACTTTCTCATCTACCATATGCCGGTGAAATCCGGCACGAGACTGCACGCTGTTATTATCAAAAATGTGTAGGTAAAACTGCATTTAAATACTTCTGGTTCTTTTGTGGTAAGTTTTTTGTGTACATATTTTTGAAGGGTCGATCCATTTATGATGCATATGCCATACTTGCATTACGCCGCGTGCCAGTCGGACAAATTTTGTACAGAGATTAGAATTTTATTGAAATACTTAGTTATATACATTAAATTGACTATTATAAATTCTATTTCCGACCCAACCTGTAGACTGGCTCTCAAGTGCAACTGCCGGAACACACCTATTGGTATTTGGCGGCAGATTTCAACTCGAGGGTGGTTGCTAGCCAGATGGGCATTAGAAAAAGCCCTACCACCATGCTATGGTTTCTTCACGATGTTTTCCGTCAACGACAGCTCAAGCTCATTGTAGGTTGACTGGATTCGAACTCACGTCCTTTGCCGCGAAGTCGTATACACTTCCACTGAGCTATCATCGCTTCTGAAGTTTCTGCTTTCCTATTCCTCGTCTTCTGTATCTGGCGTATGTAATATATTAATGCTCAGTCTAAATATTACTTAATAATATAATATATAGTCTAAATATAATAATAGCCAATTCATAAACGTGAATTAATATAGTAGAAAATTAGTATTTGCTAATATTTTAATTGAAATAGTGTCGGTTAAAGTATATATTACACACAATCGATAAAATTGAGTATGAAATTGGGTTTATTTCAATTTCGTTTATAGTCTGAAGAACGGTGGATCAGAAACGTTATATTTAGATATTTCTTATACAAATAAAAAAAGAGTAGGTAACTTCGGGAAACTAGCAAAGAAGCTATTTTTAAGGCATGCTACAAAGGACTGAACAGCGAAAAATAACCTCTCGTTAAGACAAACAAACATGTTGGCATAGGACTGTATAGGAGGTATCTACTAGTTTCAGTACGCTTGTATACCACACAGCATGTAGTAAATTCAGATTCACTAATATATCTGTAGACTTACTTTTTTTTAATACTATACTAATCTTAATTTCAATGTGCTTCAAAAAATGTCACTTAAGGTATGCTAAAAGTTCTTAATAAAGTAACAATTTAATGGGTTATACTATAACGTCTGGAGGTGCAAGAAAAATTTTTAATCTTTATTAAGTATACCATTATGTGATTATCAGCCACAAATAACAATTCGCGTTGGCTTAGAACCGAGGACGGAGGTCAATAGTGGTAATGTCAGCGACCATCCGCGCGTGTACTCAACTCTGCAAGTGCGTATAACGGTGCACTCTTTCAATGCCAAACCTACTGTCACAATAATAACATTTCTTAATTAACATCATAACCCCGTATCACAAATATCACACATTACAAGAAAAACAATTAATCTAATACTTGTAAAACCCCGATTAAGTATAGTGAATAGAATTTGTAAAATCTTCGTCTGAGTGCGTCGTTATGAGTTTATTGCCATATTTCAAAAAAAGCTGTAGTAAAAATAACATAGTATATGAAAGTTTACTTTCTTGACTTTTTATATTACAAGCCGATTTTCTTTTAATAATACTTTTTTTTAAATAGCACAATAAAATCTTCTACTATAAAGTCACAGAAAAATCATTTGGGGAAAGTAAAAATAATTACCTTGAATAAGATTTGTACCCACAACACTCACTATTGTGGCAGCTCCGAGGCGATCGCTAAAACCACTACACTAGCCGTACAAACTAATATAAATTAAAAAATAAAACAGAATGAATTTATTCAAGAAAAATAAAGTTTCAATTTTAAAAAGAGGGTACATCTTGTACATTAAAGCTACCTTCCCGCATAAATGTCATAAATAAGGTGTAACTGTTATGTCAAAATAAACAATACATTTGAGAATAAAAGACGACCTTGTTTATTGGAGAAATTATGGGTGATAATGATTTCACAGAAAGGGATTTAAATGAGCGTGCACCCTCTTTTTGTCCATCTCCATTGAAAGCTATATACATTATGTCTCGGCACACAATTTCATGACTATAATAAAAGAAGTGTATTGTGTACTAATTAGAAAGAAATTATTAAGAATCTTAAACTTAAAATTACTTAAACGGTGCTCTTGATATTATTGAAATTATATAAGAAACACAATTGATGAAAGAAGCTATAGGTATTTAAAAATATCAATGGAAAAATGATACAATATAAAATATTTCATCAGGAGAGTAGTGGGATAAAACAATTGTTTCTTACAAGTGGCACCCACTTTATTGGTAAGCTTAGAGCGCTTTCAGGACTCATTTGTTGCGATTTAGATATATGTCTACACCAGTCTGGGTTATGATCTCTATGTATATGGTGATAAACTATATTTTGATGTTTCTTTCTTTACAATCCGTAAAGCTGTTATATATCCAGCTGATGAGAGGCTTGATAATTGCGAAATCCTGTTGGGTAGTGTTGTTTGCGTATTATATTGTGCTTACTCTGAAGTTCAGTGTTGTGCTATTATATTATAAAATAAGTGGTATACAAAAATAAAGATGAAAATGAGAAGTAAAGAAGATAATTACTATGTTGGACTATAAGGATTTGTAAATTATATCAATAATACGTCAGCAATTCGGTCGACGTCCGAGGAATACAGGTTATACAATTATAATATGGATCAGACTGGTCGTGACCCTTATTGTACTAGGATCAAGAAGCATCAACAAAATTTCTACCATCTGTTTTCATGACAATGGAACAAAAAAAATCTTTAGTAACCCTTAAGCTAAAGACTTCCTTTAACTTCGATATCAAAGTTTTTTTTTGCTTTTATATAAAAAATAAGGTAAAAACGAATTCGCTTATTAAAAAAAAGCGTACGCTCTTCGACCTACCCTTTCTTTTCATCTCAGATTTCACGAACAGGTAAAATCTTTTTTGCCAAACACGCATCTTTGTGCAACTTATATCAAACTGTTCTATATTGTTAAAAGATGCTAAGAATTATTTTTCGGCAACAAAAAAATCTATGGACTAAACTTTTTACCATTAAGTTTTTTAACTTCCTTTTGTTAAATGGATTCGTAACCGACATTCCCAGATAGTTGAAGTTTTGTGTATTCGCAAAAATATATGTCGATAGAGGGATGGACTTTCGATACTATGTGATAATTACAAAATACCAGCGGGAAACCATTTGACTTTTTATAATATTTTATTTTATCTTTTTTACTTTATAAAGGAATGTATAGATACTATACAATTTATCTTTAGTTTGCAATAAATCAGTCTAATATAGAAAAACATATAGAAATGATAAACGAATGAAGTAGTAATTTAAGAAATTAATTGAATATTTGGTTATTAATGTTAATATCAAATATATTACTGGAGCGGTATTAAAATTTCTTTAGTGTAGCTGTAGAATAAACGGTCAGCAACACTTCATTGCGTATTTAGTTAGTAAGAACTACTTTCATTACAATAATCGAATACAATGTGTTGGGCTTTGACCGGGAGAATGTCGTGTTCACGTCACAGCGGGTCGCTCGTAAAATGCTGTGGTAGAAATAATATATCGACTTATTTGTATTGTGAGAAATTTTCTATTCTTTTCACCAGATTTTTCGAATCAAGTAAGGCGTGGTTGCTGATATCGGTGTGAATGTCCACCTTATGTATTCGTATGAAGTCCAGTTGCCGTTGCATTAGTAAGCACGATTGCACGACAACTGTGGCGTGATGACGGCAGTTCGCAAGCCGAGAACCGAGAGCCGCGAACCACGATCCGCGAGCCGGGCTGCCACAGGGCGAGCCCCGTTACGACGCGCGACGCGACACGACGGGGTGACTGACTCCGCCATTGCAACCTGGTGCATTGTGCCCGAACCAGAACACTATTACATGGAATCATATTAATCAAGCCAAATAACTTTACCGACCTGAGAATAACATGACCGCAGCGGACCGTTTACCGTTTGCTTGTACTCACCTGCAACAAGGAAAATATTAGGTTAAATACACAATATTTTAAACACTTATACATTTCCTTACGTTCTAAAGAAAGATAAAGGATAAATTTGTTTAGAATTCTTAAATAATTTGAGCAGTTTAATATATTGGTTCGGTAAGCTTCTGGGACGTTCACACTTCATATAATCTATTAAAATGTAAATTTGGGTATTGTTTCTGAAACGACATCGACTAAATAGTACGCATATTTTATTTAAATTGGAATTTAAACTGATCTATTGAGTGTTTTCTTCAGTTGGCACAGGAAACGGTCGAGGTTAACGATCGAATTGGTGTCATTCACTGTCGAAGGTGGCTACTGAACTTGAGCCGATTGTCCTTGAGACTACTACAGAAATCGCTAATCACTACAAAGATGTGTAATACTTCGTGTTGTACGATGCTATAATATGCACACGAGAGTAATATAATAAAAAAATCAAGAAAGTTTAACCCACACATTCCCAGCACAACCAAAAGAGCACAGTCATTTAGATACTAACACACGCAAGCTCGGAGTCAACGGACTGTGGTGTGAAAATTGTTCTAAATATGAACGTAAACTAAATTATTATCGAATCATATATAAATTTATAATACTATTGTATCTACATAAGATATATTGTATAACAAACATAGCTTAAGTGATTTTTTATATTGCAAATGCAGAAGCAATTTAGTTATATAGCGTTATAAGATGCTGTACTAATCGAAACTGTACGATACGATATATTACTACATCGAAAAAAATATCTGTAAACGTATCCTATACAAATATTTGGAATATATTCGTATAGGAATGGACTCCAGCGAGGCACTATCAAATGACAAAAATGATATAAATTTAATAAATAGTAATAGTCGCCTTAAATGAAGTTAGTACTATTAATCAACTAATAAAAATAAAAAAACTGTTAAATGCATTATTTAAAAATGTTATATCGACAAGTGATATCTTGCAAAGTTATTGGCAATCCAAAACAATTTCATATATATGTATAAACGCGTCCAAACATAAACCTATTAAATACTCTCAAGATACATCCATGGCTTCATTCGTAACATCTCTATTTTAAATTATATTAATTAGTACAACTTTTGATTTCATTGAAAACATTTTAGTAGATTTGGATTATTGTTATTCAATAGCTAACCATTAATGATAACATTTTAATAACATACTAATAATTTGATTAAGCGACGCAGTAGTACTCTTTTGATTTGTCTCATCGGCTGATCGACAACAACAAGCAACAATGTCTTGCTGATTCATTATTGTTGTTAGGCAAAGTACACAGAAAACATAAACATGTGGTCTGAAGTATGAACGCTACAGCTATTTATTAAGCTTCAAAATAACAACTTTAGTTCAATATATTAACAATTTTGAATCAATATCGTGAACGAGCATCCAAATGCATAATTTATATATCAACACATTACCGTCATTTTGAACGACTTAAGTAATATTTTATATTTGTAAGTTATATTTTCTACATGGCAATAATTATTAGGGGTATGGAAGAACTCCGTAACCGAAAACAAAACTGTTGGACATTAGAAAAAAAAACGAAATATTACCCGTATGCTTTGTTAATGATTCGAATCATTTCAGGTAGGGATAAAGTCGACTGAAACATTATAAACATTAAAAAATAGTTACAACTTAAACTTACGATTATATAAAAGAAAATTAATATCGTTCACCTACAACTGTTCATAATACATTTCTTTGCCAATGTAAAATGCATAATTGAAATTATCTGAAACTATTAAATATTTCAAAAGAACATGATATTCAATAGTTACATGACCGAAACCGATTTAGTACTAAATAGTTACAGACAACTCCATAATATTTTGTACACTCTGTGTACAGTATAGGTTTACGACATAATATGGTCATGGTGTACACAGTATGTGATATACCATACATAAACTAAACGATATGTAATTAAACACGTGTAAATACATTAATTATTAATAAAATACAAGTTAGTAAACACGCAGTAAACTTTCAAAGTGACTAATTTCCGGATAAAAATTGGCGATTCATATTCGTGATAGAATAATCGTCGAGGCAGCGAGGTCGGTCGATAATAATAAGATTTGTATTATGTGTGAGGCCTCGGGCCAGTGACCGCTGCCGAATCTCAAGGTCTGCGCACATTGTGTGGTAAACAAGTGTCGACGTAGATATAGCTAGCTCACAAACTGTCACCTATCTATAAACATATGCCATATCATGTGTATTTAATCTAACCATATTCACTGAATACTTTTGAAATTCTTTGATAAGATATTTTTAATGTTATAAAAATAAAATAAAAAACTTTTATTATTATAGCGTCATTGGTGAAATTACTTTCTGTACTTTTAGACTCATATCCTTATTTTGTAACGCATTGAAGTTATTGTATTCTTTTTTTTATATTGTACAGCTTAGTGATTGTTCTGTACCTGCTGTTAAGTGCAGTACAATCCAGAACAGCGGTGACTGACAATGATCCAAAGTTCACAATCAGCCACCACTGTCATGCCGGCTAAGATACCTTTTCACGTCTCTAACCTATTCGCAGCAAAGTACACAAGAAGTGATAAAATAAACCAATCATCTTATCTAAAATAAATTAAAATATGCAGCTTTTTAAATCAATCCCTTCTGTAACGACGCAATAATATCCTTGAATTGAAAATAGACGCAGAACGCCAAAAGTTCGATACCGTATGTAAATGACGGAACCATGCTTTAAACATGGGGTCAATTGACAAACAACAATGATGAATACTCGTTATTCACATGTAAATGTAGGTGTTTAGGTTTTAAATTCGAATGAACTATTGAGTATGGAGCATTGTGGAGCGTTGATAAAGACTTCGTCGATTGCATGTCGGACGTGTTCGGCATAAATTACTCACGTAGTCAGGATGTTTCATTGGACAATTATTTTTAAGTTTCAACTTAGTTTTAAGTGGCTGTAATTATACAGTACCGATGTATATTGGTGAGTTGCTACGAGCGAAGCTGTCGTAGAGGCCGTGAGTAGCCAGTGCAACTGGTCAGTAAGACAGTGTAGCAGCGCAGACCATGGCTTCGAGTCGAGGTTTGTGGGAAAGGCGTCCGAGCAATATGAGAAAATGGTGTAACGGTCACGGAGCCGCGCCGCGAGAGACTGTAATACCTACCTCGATTTCTTAATTCCTTTAAATAATTAACTTGTGAATAATATCTTAATTTTAATTAGGACACATACAACTGAGAAAATAGTAAAATCAAGCGATATTATTTTCAAATTAGGATATATTATTTATTTTATTATATCACTGGGTTGTTATTTTATAAAAAGTAAGATGTTTTATTTTGTAATTAAATATTTTAACATTCTCTAAACCGTTCTATCTTGATAATTAAACTTGTTTGTAGCAAGTTCACTGACATTTTATCATTTCTCCTTGAATTGATCACGTTGGTCTGCCAAATAATTAAAGTTATATACATATGCTGATAGCATAATAACCAAACGTATTTATATATGTTTGGAAGAATGATTTTCTTCAATAAAATCTATGAAACAAAAAATTAACACAAAGCATAAACTTACTATTAAATGATTTATTTGTATAGCAACTTAAAAATGTGAGGACGGTGTGTTTGATGGTGAGCAGAGTACAGTATAAGATAACGATGACCATCGAGATATTAGTAGTCCATCATTCACCGCAAATTTTTAACCATTACTACTAATAATTTATGCAGTGTATTTTCACTAGGACTTCTACTTCGTTATTTTATATTTATCAATTACCATAAATTCGCGTTCATATACATGTTACTTGTTATTTCGGTTTTACATCAGGTATTTACACAATCGATTATTTTTTACCTGATCTATAAAATAAAGAAAAAGTGATCGGCTTTGACTTATAGCTGTGAAAATAAATATAGATTTATTTCCACAATTTACAGCACTGCATTTAGTAGATGTTTTTATTATATAATATAAGAAACGGTTACCTAGCAAACGATGTCCTACTTTTTTAGACCAGGGCTGAAGCCTTTGAAAAACTTAAAAAGTGAAAAAAATAATAATAGTTGGATGAAACCCATTAGAAAATGAAGAAAATATAATAAAAATGAAAGGAAAAATAATTTACGGGTGGTCTGAGGTCGGGAAGTCGAAGGGGGTGAATTTTTAAGGGTAAAAACGGTTTATCTCGATTTTCGGCCAAACTACAACTCCTATGGAAAAAGTTAAAATACAAAGTTGTAGGTAATAAAAAGATCTACAACTTTTGTATTTACACTTTTCCACATAACTTCAAAATTTATGTGAAATTTCAAATAACCAAATTTTTAGTTTTACAATTTTATGTTTTACAAAAAAAAAATACTATATTTGGTGAAAACTTACCTTTTTATGTCCCAAACACACTGTCATATTTTTATTTAAAATATTAATTTTTTTACCTTATTTTGACTTAATGTCGAAAAAGCACCCTAATTTCCAATCGAAAATTCTCATATCAAAATATCAGATTTAAAAAAAAAGGGTGGGTTGTTCGTTCATTGAAATCTGTACTTTCTGATGGTATAAAAAATATACATTACCATGGAAAATGTTCACTATTGAAAAAAAACATCGTGATGAAACTATTCCAAGATGGTAGGGAATTTTATAATGCTCGACTGACAGGCTGAAAATATGATGTCAAGAACCTATTGCTGTGTGTACCCATCTTTGATTACATTGTAACATAATAACAGAAGAGATTGTGGTCAAACGATACTTCCTAATCTACAAAAAACCAACGAGCATAAATATTTGTTACTTAGGAAATTATTTTAAAGACAGTAACAATTTATAAATATATATTTTAAATACAAAAATATAATAAAAGTTAATTTAAGGCAAAAATAAAGGTTTCAACATTATGCTTGTTATATGCCGTTATATTTTACTTTGACACGATAATAATCGATTTACCCACTATTTTGTTTTTGACTCCAAAATAAAATATAAAAATACGTTCCATATACTGTTTTAATTGATTCAATAATAATTAATATAAGAAAATGTAGAAGACATAATATAATATTTTTACGGTACACCCACCCGTACAGTACAACCCGTGTTTCGTCATTTCTTCCGGGTTTTGTACATCACCTGTGAAATAATATTATCGGCAAGATATTAAATATCATATTGCGATTTTCCAGCAATTGACTCACAAAGTGCCGATAAAATCAGGCGAAGCCACTGCCCTATTTGAACTTTCCACTCGATGTACTTGATCATCCACTTGCGATAGTTACATACCTACTTACCGAAGCTACACGTAATAAGCTATAGGTTTATTTTTTGAAATAAAATAACAACATGACCTATGAGAAATGATACGATAATTCGTATGTTTTTTTTATGTTTATCCATAATTTTATATGAGGTAAAATGATGTAGGTGGCCTAAGTTGTGAATACGGAAACTGACTCAAGTGCAGTTGTTGCAACACACCTACAGGTGCTAGGCGGCAAATTTTAAATTTAAGGGGTTGTTTATCCAGGTTTTTATTATTTAATAACATGTTTTGAATAAAAGATTTAGGAAACACAATTAATTCTTTGAATTTTTATCATGACTATTATAATAAATTTACCAGTAATGCCTCAAGCTATAATTTTGTTCGTGACAGAAATATATTAATGTACGTTCTTACCATTATTTTGTACTATCTGAATGTATAATACAAGACTGTATTACATAATTGTTTACCATAAATTTAAATATATAACAATAACAAAAGATTTAATCTATCGATAAATTCTTAGTTTTATATTGCAAAAGTGGTTCCCTAATTCAAGTAACAGATTTTTGAATGGTTTTGCTTATAAGTAAGTTTCGTGTGCTATAACTATCTAAACACCCTAAAAATTGTATTATATGTAAATTTTAGTATTTTAAATGTATATGGCAACATTAGGTTACTTCTTGGTAAAATTATGTCAGTACGTTTATTGCCATCTTATTCAACACATGTAGCTCCCGCTATTCGTACTATGGATCACTTAAACATAATTAGTCATCGGTTAAAAAAAATATTGGTTTGTCCAATGCCTCATTTCTCATGAACGCATTTATATATGAGAATAACGTTTGCGAGGATTTTCCTGTCTAACCGAACTCTTTAGGCTTAGCACATTACGTACGCATACCGGTTTACGTGTCCCATAGTCACTCATAGATAATGTGATAAGCATGCGTGTCGCGTAATCGGAGAGGATTCGCACGACGAGTGCAACCGATGCATTGCGCGGTGCAACGTGCGAGCGGGACGAATAGAGTTCAATGGTATTCGATATAGTGCACTGGAGTTCTTTAACCCTTTAGCCTACCTGCAATTCTTGCGAATGAGGCGGTCCGGCCGTTGTCCCTGCGTGCGCTACTATCAAGCACGTATCTTTATAGGTCGACGCTAGATTCTGCTAAGTTACTACCGAAATACCATTCTTAGGTAATTTTAAATGTGGAGTGATCATTAAATATTTTGATGACTGAACTCTGTAAGTAATTCAATACTTTACATAATTTGTACATATATTTTTATTAACAAAAAACTGTATGCCAGAGTATGTTTTAATAGTTAGAATGTTAAAATTGATGTGACATGAAAAATATTAATTAAAATATAATATCTCCAAATGATTTAAAACGAATCCATTTTATTAAACCTAAATTTATTACTTTTATGTAAGCAAATACTATAAATAACAGAATAAAAACCACATCTTAGATTGGAGACTGCAGAAAAGAGGGATGTAACTATACGACAGACAAAAATGCATATCACGTCGCATGGGGCTGGCCGCATGTCAACTATATAATCTAGGATTTAGACATTCGCAGCAGGTGTACAGGAGGAGGTCTTGCGGTGGGGGGACATTGGACTGGTTTCCGTTGTTTCGCAATAACGCGGGTTCAATGACGCCTTCATACTTATAATTGTTGGCGTGTCATGAGCGTGCTTTCGACCCCTTCACTTCTTGTGTTTTGTTTCGTGTAAAGACGCCCTGAAAACATTCTTCCCAAGAAGACTCCAAGTATAATTAGTTGTTATTAATCTATATGTGATTAATAAGATTATATCTGACATATGCCAAAATCATAATGAGTCTTTTCAAAATTGATTTATATTTATATTTAATCTTCATACATAATTGTTCTTCTTTATTCATAATGATTAATGTGAAATTGGAACGAGAGTTTTCTGAAATATAGGCATAAGATTTTCATGGATTTACATTCTAAGGACGTAAAATGCTCTGTTCAGGACGATAGGTAAGAAATTTAAAAATATGTACGGAAAAATTCTATATAAAAAGCGTATTATATAAAAGCGCGCATAAGCGCAATAAACACAATCAATTTTTAAATAAATAAAAAAACACTTTCAAAGTGCTTATTTTTTTCCCATAAAGTTGCTTCTACTTTTGATATAAATAACATTTTAGTCCTTGCCCTCCCCTTTTTGGTAGATAATAAAATCCCTACTTTCTCTATATCATAAGTATCATAACCGATTTTAGATGCTAAGTTTCATTAGAACCCGTTCATAAATTTATGAGTAATAAAGGGACAAACGAACAAACGGACGGACGGAATTTTTATTAAAATGTAATTACTTCAGAGCACTGTTTGTATTTGAATGTTTACGACCATAAGTTATAAAATGAAAGTTTCAAATATTTAACTCTTAATAAAGTGTACAAAATGTTAGTACAAAAATAGGTTTTTAATTTAAAAAAATATATGAATACATTTAAACTTAACAACATAATCATAAATAAGTTTGACGTTTGACAAATAATTAGCCATATAAGTAAACGTATGTCCTAGAATTCATAATTTCTATACATGTTTTGATATTAATACGGTAATTATTAAAAGATCATAAAGGAAGGACAGTTAAACAACCGAATATTTACCTATTGGCTGACCCAGAAAGCAGATAAGAAAGAAAGTAAACAGATAGAAACAATAAATAATTCATACAGAATATAATATTGTTTTGATATTGACCTATTTTCAGTAAGAACTTTAAATTCAACACAAATTTTCAATTCAAGTATATACAAACATGTCAATACATAATGAAAAGGCTGCTGATTTCGATTTTACTTTCTTGTCGAACACGTGTCAGCTTGCTAAAAAATCTTAAACTATTACTAAAATAATTTAAACGAACAGTTCTATTAATAAAACTGCTACTTTGAGAAGTAATCAAAGCAAAACAATATATTAATGATTCTAGACTGTGGGGACACATTATTATAATTCAGATATCTTTTAGTTCTATATGTACAGATATTAAATTGTCGTTATATAAAACTTCACTAGATATGTAGGGGGAAAATCCATATTATAGAAAATTTAATCTCTTTGAAGGGAATGATAAATATATATTAAGTAGCAATAGTAAAGTAGTAGTATTAAGTAAAGTGATATTGTTATATTGTTTGTTTTATAGATTGTTATACCTTTTTCGAATCAAAGTTTATCTATACAAATCTTACACTTGAATTGATATGAGATCTTAATTAATTAGTTTAACTATTAATATCGACTTATAGAAGACGTATACAGGGGAATACGATAAGAAAATATTCTAAATATATTATTTTTAGATATACAAAACGCTTGCAATAATAATATATTTGTATAAAAATATGAAAGCTGTAGTTGAAATGGGTGCCGCAGAAGCTCGCGCTGTACGCCGCGCTAAGCGCCGATGACCTCGCGTCGCGAACGACGACCCAACGCCGTTTGATGCAAACTAAAGAATAGATAAACTAAGTCTACACACCATAATTTCAAAATTAAATGCCAATGTACATACATTAATAATTAATCTATAGACTCCAAGAAATCGATTAATATGAATTTGTTAAATAAGAGAGAAGATAGCGAAAGACGTTGCAGATTCTAAGCTGTCCATATTTTGAAACGTGTCTTACATGAAACCCACTGAATTTATTTTAATTATATCCACACAATATAATAAAATGCCTGAATGCTGAAAATTCATACAGCTATAAAATACAACTACAGATGTAGTAATATGGTTATGAAATAATAGTTTCTAAAAACATATTTTGATTTTCTTTACGAAGTTTCTAGTACGAAGAACGTACGCTTCGAAGAACTAATTAAATATATCAAAGAAATTTGTTTATAATTCTGTGTTTTGTATTTAATAAATTAATTACTTTCATAAAAAATCGCATACCTTTCTATTCTACACATATTCTATTATTGCATAATATATAAATCGTGCATATACATAGTTTGAAATAACCGAACTCATTTTTGTATACTTAGAAATAGGTAAATGTGCGCAGTTTGGCATAATATATTGCACATTCTTTTAGTTATATTCGTGTATCAATCTTAAATATAATGATTAGTGTTTCAATTACTGAAATTCATATTTAGTTATGTGATGTTTTGAAATTATCATATAAGTATATTATGTTAGACATTTATTACAGTCCGGATGTGTATATGTTTCGTCACCGACCGTGGTCGATGACTCCGAATATTCTAGTACTACATCTCTCCAGTGCGTTACGTAACCGCGAGAAAGTTGACATCCGCTGGTGCAACGCGCCAACGTTCCGAACAGCATTTTCAGCTCGCTGAGTCAATGTACGTTGCATTCTAATTAGCACCAATTCAAGTTCGTCACATATTTTGTAATCAATTTATATGATCCCTAAAAAGCTGCCGCGATTCCAACATTTATCAGTAGTACATTTCTGTAGTATTACCTGTGTTTACTGGCAACTTCAGCTGTGACTTGTACTGTGACACATAAATAAGGATGCGAATTGCTGTTTCTAACTACTCTCTAAAACTTGGTACGGATCGAATAAGAGTATATTGAGAAAGGTATTTATTGTTATTTCTTTTTTATACTCTTTATTTCATAGTGTGATTTAATAAAAGGTATTTCGAAACTCTAAATAATACTTTTTCTCATTCCTATGTTTTTAAATTTGCTAACTGAATAATTTGTACAACGATTATAAATCAACGTTATACATATAGTAAAATTGTAACTGAGACAAAACTGGAAATTATTTTTTTTTTGAAAATTATAATTAGGGCGTATTTTCTTCATCATCAATCAGGGTGTATCCATATAGAGGCCAAAAATATTTTTTCCATTTTAGTCTGTCTGTCCTATTTATACGCGTATGGTTTTGAAACACCGGATCAAATTTGGATGATATACATTAATAACTAACATCTAGGATTATGTATGATAAATTAAAACAAAACTTTTGCACAACACTTTTTATCCCATATAACGTAAGGATTCCTCTAGGATAGATCATATAGGTTAACATGCTGTCGTTAAAAAAGTTTTAGACGCCAGTAATTTTCTCTGCTCGATAACTGACAACTTAACTAATAGTCTAAGCTAGATTCCATTTAATGAGACTGGACTGCTAAAAGTTAGGGTGTCGAGGTTAAGGTTTTTTGAACTTCATCAGAAAATTTATAGTGGTATATAGTAATGATGGTTCAAACACCATTCTAATGAACGTCTTTCTTGCCTTTAAATAATATATGTAAATATTTTTCAATATTTCTTTTATTATAAATAATCTGTACCGTTATATTTTTTTACTGAATAAACTTGCAAGATCTTAGTTGATAGCCTAGACACGTTCTTAGTAAACCGTTAAGCACCCACTACGAGAGAACATTGTGATTATGACAATGCTCTCGAATTTCAATAGATATATAAAAAGTCTGTGATAGTAACAGTCATATTAACCATAAAATTAAAAAAATGGGTCCTAAGAAGTAGGAAACAAATTGAAGTACCCACAAGAATTGCGAACGAAGCAGTATATAATATTTTTGCAGAGCATGGCATTTGTGGTCCTTCACCTGGAACGGATTGAACAAACTATTTATATTACAAAATATTCATATCAAGCTCTTATAGCTCGGGGCCGTCATGAAATGTCATTGTCACAGCGTTATCAAAATCGAGGACATTTTTATATAATTCTGGGTCAATGTACCGAGACGATGTTTTGTTCGGCTTATCGCTGCTATGTATGTCACTGATAATATAGTTCGCTCCTTTGTTTGTTTGAATAGAGCTGCTTAAGTACATCTACGTACACCTTATACCAAGTTTTTATGTCTCGTGTAATCGTAAATATTAACAATTACATTTACATTACATTAGTTTACATTTTTCCAAGACGATAGAGTTAATCCTAAAATGTACATATATTTTTTTCAGAGCTACAGTATACAACTATATTATATAGCTAGAGTACGTAACTTGGCATTATGTTAATGTTAATGATACCAGTCAGAAACTGATACAGAAGAGATTTATTTTGGTCGTGTAAGAAACAGACATGTGTATTCGAAGCGTGGTGTCAATGCACTTTTTACACGTGACTCAGTGTTTCTCAGTTGACGTATGATTACCGTATAGCGGATTCCGATGTGACAAACGTCGATAGGTGACACAGAAAACAAAATAAACTCAAAAGATTTGAACCTATTACCCGAGGTTTTCCTTTTAAAAGTAGATTTCTTACTCTTTATAGAATTAATTTTGGGGATCACTTGTGTCTGACTGGATGGTCATCGCTATAAAGTTGGTGTAACACTTTTCATAGTAGCACGATGACTCGTTGGGATGTTAGGGATCCCTGGCTCGGCTGGATCGGTAGTACCATGCACTTGGTGATTACTTTTTGTTTGTCACATTTCCAAATCAAGCAGAGTATGTCATGCTATCGAAAGGCTTATAAGCCATCGTTATAGTGATAACATCTGATCCATTGCTTGACTCTCCGTTGCCATCGTTCTTTTTAGTTTATGCTCATCCAGGTATAGGAACTATAAAAAAATACGTTGTGGGCTTTAATGCTAGTAGTGTACTTTTCCTTTAATAGGAGATATAGTGGAACCTAAAAGTACATATTTTTCATCATATTAGTCTCTCTCATAACTGGGTGAAGGCCTATACTCACGCAAAGTACAGCCTAAACCACACAATTTAGTTTTGTATACAAAGAGATTATGAAAAATAATATATATATTTTTATTAAAATACATTACGATACGAATCACTACTTAAAAATAATTTAAAAAAAAACTTTAATTATTCTATGCAAATAAAAACTTATTTACAAGGTGGGGTTAAGTACTTTTACACACATTATGTACTTCGAAAACTTAGGGAATAGTTGACAATAAGATCCGAGAAATAACGCAAGTTGTGCTTTACTCGGTTAAAAAATCATTTATGAAGTTACGTTTAGGTCCCATTCCAAAAGGCTGCGATTTTCAAGACCGACCGCAACTATAGACTAAAATAAAAGTTATTTTATAGCTACCCAGTAATTTAAATTTGGCGCGCGTTGCTTTCGGGCGTGAAAGAACGTAGCGTTATGTCATGTTCGTGACTGGTTTAATTATATTAATATTATAAAGTTTGTTTGTTTTTTGTTTGAACGTGATAATCTTAGGAATACCAGTCGGATGTCAAAAATGTTTTTTGTATTTGGTAGAGATAAAGACTAATTAAATTCACGCTGCCCTCAATAGGAACAAAGCTGTATCGAAAAAAGTTACAAAAACGGGCAAAAATTATGGAATATTTTTTTAGTTCCACGCTAACGAAGTTGTAGCCATAACTAGTCAACGCCCGTATGGTAATTTTTTTAATTATTTATTTTGACTCACATTACTTCATAAGGTAATTTTTACTTTCAAAAGTTTTCGTTACTAAATGGGTAGAATTTTATTATATTTTGAACATATTTTTTATTATATATTTTCCTTCTTGGCCGGATTTTAATAATGTGAATAATACAAAAATATTTTTGTTTCAAATACATGTTTCTTTGTGCTTAACATAATCAATATGTTATAAAATTTCGCTCGCTCGACATTATACCTACGCCAAAGAAAACCTATTCTTACACATGTCTAGGTAATCAATATTGATATGTCAGTGTGAATAGAGTTTGATAATTTTGCAATGAATCCTCAGGGTGAGTGACCGGGTCTCAGTAGATATTTATCAATTTGTGTTTGTAGATTCGCTTCAAGGACGCTTTTTACGTCAGCGGGGGTAACGTACTATTACACCTTTCATGTTATCAAACCATTCTGAACTTTATTATTTGTAAGTTTATGAGTTACACTGTCTTAATCCGCTGTATATTGCAGAGTGCAATATCGCCGGATAGGTTATCAAACTAATTAATATACGTCTATATATTTAGAAAATAACTAAAACGTTGTAAATCCTTATCTAATACTTCTGAAATTTTGCCTACGTTTTAATTCTATATTTGCTTCCTAAAATATTAGCTGTATATATATTTGTTGCCTGTTGGATTTATATGTTCAGGTAAATAATTTAAAATTGCCTATTTTGATGTAACATTATCAAAGAGTTATTCATTATGATATCTTCATTGTTAGCTAATTGTTGCACTAATTATATAATATATAAATGCATTGGTAATTGAAATACGAAAAAAGTTTATAGTGTTCATGTTCTATTAGCATTAATCATTCCACTTTCATGATAAATCGATTGGCGATAATGTACAGAGACTAAGAAAGCTGTCCTTACTAAAATGGCGTCTATAAAATTATATATTATTTTGAAATTTGTTAATTTAAGCTAATGTTATTTTTTTATAATTTAGATCAGAAATGTGTCGTAGAGATTATATGGTAGTTATTCAGCTAGTTTTTAACTTACATAAAATTTTATTCATGTAATTATCATTAAATCGTTATCGCACGACATTATTTCATTGTTATTATTATTCATTGCTGACCCGTTGAACTTCATAACACCTACAATCGTTGTTCTTTAGTCTCACCAAAACTCAAAAACGGTTTAGCCGATTTGTACTTTTTTTGTTGTATATTTTAATTAGCTGTCGTCAATCCTAATCAACCTACCAACTTCAATTCGTTTAGATCAATAGAACTAATTCGTTTCCGTTACTTTGGTTATTGAATGAAACTGGTTTATAACTGCAATGAATTAAATGTCTTTTAATGATATGAAATTTTAATATAGGTAGATTCGAACCCACGTGCCTTAACGCGGCGTCCGTAGAAAGTACCAACTGAGCTGTCATCACTACATTATTTTATTAGATTAAAATAAAATTATGTTCGCTTTTTTTTATAGACACATTGATTGTCCTGACAATAACGAACACAATACAAAGAGTTAATCGATTTGGTACAGTCGTTTGAAAGTTATGCGCGTAGAAACATTTCGGCGATTTATGTATCTGATATCCGTGAACCGATTGCGATGAAACGAAAACCAAGTAATGCTCCGAGTTGCGTACAATTTTTACGTATAAAAGTTATCTACAATGTATTTATAAATTTTACGTGATGCGTGCATAGATAAACAGACACAAATTTTAAAAATGCTGAAAATATGTTTTGTTGGATATCCTTTAAAATCCTGGCAATTTTTTTTGAAATATTTTCGATTTACAAAAACGACTTTTCTACAGATTTATTATATGTATAGATTTCTATTTTCTTCTTTAGCAATATTTTGCAAAATAATAAGGAAAAAACATGTCAGATTATTCCTCATGTTAACCATAAGTAATAATATATATATAGTCGACAAACTTCAACATCTAACCGATATCGCTACGTAAACTCGGTCGATGACCTTTCTCCACCCACACCCTTGTTCACCCTTACACGTCCCTCAACTACAACCCGTCCTAAAAATATACTTCGTTAACATTATACCTACCACTAAACTTTAAATTTTGCTTGAGCCTTTTATTATTTTAAAAACCTTTGATGTTTTTATATACTTTTTTACACTTAAGGTTTAAGCGTTGCAACTACAATCTCACCTAATATTAAGTAACGATGGTGGTGGTGCCTAAGGTAATGGACAAACTAAGCCTAATGGAGGGATTGCCTCTCAAGTGCAACTGACGGAGCATACCTGTAGGTATTTGGTGCCAGGTTTTTTAACTTGAGCGTGGTAACTAGGCAGACGGGCATTAAAAAAAGCTTACCACCATGCTATGTTTTCATCACGATGTTTCCTTCACCGAAAGCTGAAGCTCATTGTAGGGGGATTTGAACTCACGTCCCTTGGCGCAGCGGCCGTACGCACTAACAACTGATCTATAATCGCTTCAAAATAATATAAATTACATGTATAAGAACTACATATACTTATAATATTTTAATTAACAAGAAATAATTACTGTTATGTCCTTAAAATATTTCTACATACGTAAATGCTTGCGAAATTAGATATCAAGTATTTACGTCAGGTATCACCTATTTAGATAGCGATCAGTAAATTTGTGAACAGCTAAATTCACACAATACGTATAGTGTAAACGCCTATACGGCGGTTAATACCTTCCAAAATATAACTGATAAATACACATCAATTCAGAACGTGTCACCAGATCCTATCGGCGTGGCCGCACAGGATTGTTCTAGACTAGAGCTGTACAGTTACCACCTAACGGCACTTGACCGTTTCCACGTTAATGTAATAATATCTGCATTGTATATTGTTCATGAAAGTTTTCTATATGAAGACATGTAAAATAAATGTCATTTGTGCAACTATTCTATTAAAGGCTCCTTGTTGATTGCCAACTAATAAATAAAGTTATACTTTTCTATATGTTCAAAATCAACATATGTAATTCACTTAACTTTATTTACATTATAACATCTTTTGGATCGCACTACGGGGTTTGAGATTCGTAATATGTAGCTTAATATAATATTTTTATAAATGTATACATAAAAATGAACTAAACTTATTAAATTTATTTTTAATTATTTGACGTAATATTTAACTAAATATTAGTTGATGTTACATCTATATGAAGAAAATATTGCATCTATGACACTTTGATTGAATTTTAATCTGCATAATATATAAAAAATGTATGTTATTTATAAGATTGCTAAACTCTTAACACCGAGAAACGGATCACCAAGAAAACTAGCACTTGGAAAATGCGGCATGAATTAAAATAAAATTATATCGTATTTGATTGTTAGTGATCGGATTACCAAGACATCATTGAAGGACAATTATTATTATTTTCTTATTTTATACTGTTTTTCAGACGGTAGCCTGAATTAACATACAGAAATACTATTATACGTAATCATTTCAACGAGATACATAATTGAGATTATATAAAACACGTATGACTAAATTAAATAACATAATGATTAAATATGTCAAGATGTAGCTAGACGGAGTATATGTTACTGTATGTGGGGCCTTTTCGCGCCGGTTAACCGATATAGGGGAGTCGCACACGCATCGTGCGGGCAACGACCGCGAGAACTTGTAACTACATCCGCATGCTCAACTAGAAAAGGACGTAACAGCGTTTACAAAACACAGCGTTACGCCATTTTTACTAAGCGAGTGGGGTTACCGGGCGCTTTGAACCCGCACTCGGCAGGGCATACGCGTTCTTTGCAATATCGATAGGTCTTCCGCATTACTAGGTGGCGTTATGGTTAAAATTTAATCACCTTATTAATTTACTCTACGGATACGTTTATTTAAAGTGGATAATTCATCACAATAAATCAATTGTTATCTAACAGAGTAAAGTTTATGTCACGTTTTATTTACTATAGACACACAATTTAGATTTAATAAAATTTTCTTATATCCAATTATGGAAGATTTAGGAACAATTAACAGGAAGCATATAGCCATTCTTCTCAGATCTTAATACTACCAAACTATTAAAGCTTTACGTAATGACATTATCTAAACTGTTATAATATTATTTTTTTACGAATTGTATATATAATTACTTAATTATCTTACAGCGTTTTCTAGTCAACTTTGTAAGAATTAATGAGCGGTCACGGCACAATTTATTAATCTGTAATTAAAGATTACATAAGTCGACAAGTAAAAATCGGATACCTTCGAAGTATTATGATGATTATATAATGATGTCTATATTACCACCAATTTATCCAGTATATTATATGATGACAGCTTTCAAGCTTAATAAAACGTTTAAATTTTAACGGAAAGTGAACGCCCTTTACCGGAAGACATCATGCGTTGAAAATGATGTGAAGAAAGGTCTGAGAAAGCTTCTTCTTTATGACAAGTTGAGACAACCGCTGGAATTAGCGTATGGGCACCATGATGGAAATGGGAAATCGCGAAGTACATCGGGGGAAGTAGGGGTTGTGTGAGGGGAGGGTGTTCGGCCATTGGCGTGCACTGGCCTATATGCAGTACGACGACACCGGCGCCCGGGAGCGATGCACTCTCTAAGTACTTCGTAGTGCCGCGTACTCAACACACACAGAAGCATACACCTATTTTTCCCTATGTGCAGTTGTGTAGGGCGCCGACGAGTCTCTTTGTATAAGGAGAGTTTGCGTAAAAGGGATATTTTCATCTTTCTGAAAGATAATGAAACGTCGACGCAAAAGCTTTCACGCCAATGAACGGAAATACAATACCGGACGTTCTGCACAAAAAAGTTTTAAATGTGAACTTGAGTTTTTTCCTATATAAATAACTATATAATTAAACGCAGAGAAAACAAAATTGTTTCAAATGTATGTATATCTTTTAAATTATTACCAAAATTGTTTTTTTTTGCCGAGCATTTAGTACATGAATCCGACAGAATGGAAATATATACACACATTAAATTTAATCATGGTAGTTTATAAATATAATGAAGTTGATAACTAAGTAAATACACGTAATGTTAGATAAACATATAAGGGCAACGGATATTGATGCACCTCAATGGCATACGCACGAATTGCAATGAAGCGGGGTGACCCTGCATGGTGCAGGGTGCATCGTGGTAGCGAAGTAACAGCCGGTGTTCCGGTCTGAATGTCGCTGAGTCATCGAGCACGCGGCCGCGACTACAACCGTGACACTCCTACAATTTACTATAACATGCTGTTCGAACAACCAATATTAGATATTGTATTGTGAGCATAAATCCCTCAACGATGTAAATTTCGAATATACATCACAATATAAAACCTTATCACGTAACGAAAAGTTAACCTGTAGATACATAAAGTATCTAAGAGTTAACTATACTAACTTTATTTAAAACTACGGGATTACAATTGATTGGAAATAAAGGTATAAATCATTTATTTCTATTTTCTGTATTGGTCAATACATTAAAATATGATACAAGGTTTATTTTTATAAAGACCTAATGTTATGAAGCGAAGCATACCTGAATTAAACTTATTAATTTTTAAAAACAAATACTTAAACTCAAAATTAATCATCACTTGTTAAAATATTTCTGTAGTTAAAACTATACGTAATATCCACTGTTTGCAAAGCACGACGTGACAAAAACCAGTTGCTGTAATTCAGTGACACTACATACAATTTTTTTAATGACAATGAGAGACGTTCAATGACCCCGATTTCCAAAAGGTTGAATAACATCAAATAATCTCACCTGCTACTTCAGGGGCAGTCGGAACCTCGTCATATTGGACTTCCATTACGATTTGATATCTAAGTTGTTTTACTTTTACAAAGTTAGGTTATAGTCGGTAGACGACCGAAAGCACTTTGGCGCGAAAGCACACGGCTAAAAGAGAGAGAACGCGCGGGTGAATATAGCGCATGCGCCATTGTGACGTTAATGGACTACAACCCCCTCACCCACAAGCTAGAATTTAATTAATACCTATACCACTCATACAATACCTCAATAATTAATGAGCATATTAATTAAATGATGACACTATGTTTATTCATTGGAGTTATAGCAAAAATACAGTATCCCTGTTTTGGCTAAAATTCCTTATTTAGATTAAGTGTTAGTTATGGAAGCATTACTAAAGCTTAAAAAAATTGGCATAATAACAATAACTTGATTATATACTTTACTCTAACTAAATTTATACGGCTTAACAAATATTGGCTCAGCCTCGAAAATGTCTTTAATGCATTGTTCAACATCATGAATCTATCTAGACAACTAATTTCTTAAAGAGTTTAATGCAAATTAATAAAAATAAAACAAATAATGATAGTTTGAAATTTCTATATTCTCTTACGTAACTAAATGCTATCGGAGGTGTTTGAGTTCAGCGGGTGTTGTGGGTGGTAGGTAGGTGTCGAGTGAGTTCACGGCCGCATGTCACCCGCCGTGCCACCCCTCAGCTTACCCACCCTGATCTGATGCCAGTACAGACCTGGGTTCAAATTCCTATTTATTACTTGGAATCTTTATATTAAGTATAGACTTATTATACTTTTTTGTTGTTAATTTTTATACCTATTCATATATTGGCGAATTTACTTTACTTTTAGTTAAGTGAAAAGACGTACTAAATTAACGTGATCGATACTGAGTTTTGTAAATTTTTTAACATCGTAAATGTTATAAGAATTCTAAAAGAGGTTGAAAGCCCTAATTACATAACTGTGTAGCTTAAACCGATTTATTTAACTATTTATTAACCTGCGAACTAAATATACAATATATTAAAGATTTATTCATAAAATGACGGATGCAGTCATAGTTTCTGTTGTGTAAATATTAGAAGATAAAATAATGTAAATTACGTAACAAAATTAACAATAATAAGAATATAGTTAAAAAAATCAATTTAGTTGTCATTTATAACTAAGATAATTAGTCAATTTTTTACAAAAATACCAATTATCTTCAAATAATTGTTAAAACTTAGTATGTTAACCGATAGAAACCAGCGACATCTATTAGATGTATTTTGTATTTTCTACTCGACGCTAGATGGCGTAATACCAAGTTAACCTTTAATATTATTTAATGTTGACATTAAAATAAACTCTATTACGATAAAATCAAATAAATTTTATCTTTAATGTTCAATTACGTAAATTAATAAAGCCACATGCAGCAGCTGTAAGAAAGGATTATATATTTTACTTTACACAAGTGGCATAATGTATGAAGTTTATTACGTATTTTTATAATAATTATGTATCATTGATTCAGATGAACTGAAAAATGATTTGGACCTTTCAATTTTAATCGAACTTATGTGTGTGTTACCAGCATCTGAATGTCATGAACCCCTTAAATGTCAGAATACATATAAAATGCTGTTATATAAAATAAGCACAAAGTTGTAAAACTTAGTAAAACAATTTAGGAACGAAGAAGGTTATTCATGTGGCCGGGTGGCCTGGAAACTTTTGGTAAGGGTAGGCAGGGTAAGGTTTAGGTCGTTGAACTCGCTCCCTAACCTACTCTCAGAATATTTGGAGCAAACAGGCCGCGGCTCCTGTTCAACGTCGATACAGCCTGCCGCATCTGGGTCAACACTGACTCATGACATGACCCACTGTACCTAATCATCAACACGGATAGAGTAAGCGTAATGATTACGTCGTCGTCATGTAAGTGACCATGTTGCGAAGGATGCGACCTATTTTTTTGTGTGACGTAGAGATAATATACGCGACAAACAATAAAAAACAATACATTGAGCATTGATTAAAATTAAGAGTAGTGTTATTGTTATATCAAAGTTGTTATGGTTTATAAAACAGTTATTAATAGTTATTTTCAAATATTGTAACAATAAATAATTCATTCATAACTGTATTACATAATAATTAGATGATACACTATTTAACCGACTTCAAAAAAGGAGGAGGTTCTATGTTCGGCTCTATGTTCTTTTTCCAATATTATTTTTATAGTGTTGTTTTGCCTATAAAATACAGAACTGAATAAACTATGTAAGTCGTCCTGTTACGATCTTATCTGAAAGAAATAAAATAATGTGTAAAGTAATAAATTTAATATTTATAAAGAAAATCCAGATGAGTTTTAAAATACTATTAGCGTATTTATTGCTACCAGCAAAACAACAACGATTGTAAATATGTGTATTACGTTTATTTGTAGTTATTGTAGTAAGTGTCCTGCGTATTATGTAGTCTTGACTTATAGAGAATGAAAGGCTTTAATTAAATTGTTATTTTAACTGGTACTGTTTAACATGTAACGGGATGATGAGTATCGGATTGAATTATTTTTGGTATTCTTTAGGAGAGAAGAGTTCCTTATAAGTTATCTTATTTGTTTCGACCGGTTACTAGTATAACATAATGAAGACCTAGCCACTTTCATATTGATATGAAAGTGACATTAATATTAATAGGCTGTACGCGGAAAATGTGTAAGGTTAAGATTAGATCGAAGAAAGTATTTTCTTGAGTTAGTACAGTTAAAGGCAGTTTGTGCACTGATTTATGAATACACCTCGTTATTATAAAGCCTGTTTGATACTTTAGTATACCTATTGTTTTGGAATAGGAAATAATAAATTTCCATTTCTGACTATGGCACAAGACATTCTAAAATACTTCATAACGTGTTTATTAGAATTGATTGTTTAGTGTTGTTTACGCCCAGTATTAATTGTTTTTTAGTTAGTTTTAGTATTGTATACTCACTAAAATATATATAAACAAGATATCAATTTATAAAATACACATATCTATTAGCTAAAAGTTGACACCCAACAATATGCTAGTTTCCATTATTCGAGAAATGTGAATATAAAAAATGAGGTAATGAACAAAATGTTCGACATTATTCTTAAAGTGTATTTGTAAGTGTCGAAGGAACACGATCAGGTCAGTGGGTATGAGAAAATACATTTAATGTGAATTGTAGAGCATCGTAAATTTCTTCATCTTTGCTTTTGCGGTCAGTGACATACTTATCTCACAATTAAACATAATTTAATGTAATTTCGTATGTATAATGAGAATGTAGTGTCTGTACCTAAGAAAATTTCTTGGCGGAATGTTATTTAGGCTAGCAGGCTGTACGAAGAAACGACCATGTAGATGTTTTGTTTCTGGTTTAACCAATTTATACAGACATTTACTATTTTATGTTGCCGTTTATATAAAATAGGAATCTTATGTTTTGGCTTATCTAATTAGTTTAAACATAAAACCTATACACAATGTGGCTTAATGAAAATTGAAATACATTTGTTATTTTATATTTGCAACGTATATATATATATTTGTAATAGTTTAGTCGTTTAAATTAAGTGAATATAACACAATTAAACATAAAAATAATACCTAAAAATCACTTTCTTTAAATGAAACTCATGTTACCTTTAGCTTACGACAAGTATTGTTGGCCTGTTAATTTGAAGGTAACATTTATCTCGTACTTAGTAGTGACATTATACCACTCTAATTATTGTTGTGAACAGAAAAAATATGGTAATAAATGTTTAAAGCGAATAACTTCTGAGCGTTTTTAGATTATGTAGTTTAGGCATCTCTCTTTGTTTGTAATGCAGTAAAATACTTAAAAACATTTGAAAATAATACACTTTAATTTAAACATATAATATAATTGTAACTGAGTCAAATATGTATTTTTTTTGCAAAATTAATATTGAGGTGTTTTTGTCATCGGTATACAGACTAAAAACATATTTTTTTACTTTTGCCTGTCTGTTTCCCAGTTTCACTGTTGTACAGTTTTTGATATAATTTGATGTAACAAATATTATGGATAAATATATAGATGTGTCATCTTTGTTTCCATAAAACGGAAGGGTTATTTCGGGATAAAGATTCAAAAACGTTAAACATTGTTTGATTGATCACCATGAAAATTGGCTTGTATGTAGGAATATATATTTATTCAAGGAGATTGATTTTATTGCTATTTCTGACACTAAAAGTGGCTTTGTGGTAAACTTATTGATTACTGGTAATAACAGGACAACGTCTGCTGTGCCAATTAGTAAACAATAATACTCTAGTGTATATATAGGTGTGGAAAATCGTAGGCTCATTTGACAGTGATAGTTGATATTATGAGAGTGTGAACAAAGAATATAAGAGAAAATATGTTTACAACAAGCTTGAATAGAAACGTAGATGTAGGTTAAGACTGGTAAAGAATCGGTTCTATAACGATGGGTGCTTTCCGTTCAGTGTGCCTACCGCCTGGCCACGGGTCCGAACGATATGACGCGATCACAGATCGTATTGAGGTCAGGGCGGCGCGGACGTTGAACTGCAGCCTCTCACGGCTCCACTCCAGAACAACCCTAAGGTATATTCTAAGCTTACTTATACACAAAGTAATACTATATAGCTTATAGTACCAACTGGTACCTTGTGCTTTGAAAATCGTAATTATTATTTTGTTCTTTAAGCTTCTTTTTACATAATCGCACTTTATTTAAGCCTTATAAGCCCGATATGCCTGAATTTAAAAAAAAATTGTATATTAAATAATAACAATTTTGACAGTTGACGTATATTTTAACACTTTTGTTCAAAAGAATATTAGGCAATGAGACAGACATACAGCCAAATATTAATTACAAATCAAATTGCAAGTGCACAAAGTGATTTAAAAGATTTAAGGGTTAAAGTAGATTATATATATTTTAAATTATGTTTAATTTTTAATTAGAGGACTTTTTTGCGCTTATGTATTCTAGTTCAATTTTTTAGAGGTTGTATATTAAAAATAATAATAATAATAATAATTTTAATAATCGATTAATTACTATTATTTTAAAGGTATATTTAATTAATTTATGTTTAGGTTTAATGAATACTATTCATTGAAATAAAACTAATTTAAACGGATTTTATCGCGGTTATTTATTGATTTTGATCCCGACGTTTCGAAAGCTTTTCAGCCTTCGCGGTCACGGGGCGAACTGAGGTGTAGGTTGTCCAGAAAAGTTCATGTTACAATGTCTACCTTCAAATTAATTTTTAATTTTGTTAGTGTTCCGATCTACGCAGAAAGAGCTCACAGTTTCTTGAGTTCTGGCAATTTGTCTTTTGGGTTCCGATTTAATTAAATGTGTAATAATCGAATCCCAGGCTGAACATTTATGAGAACCAAAGACATAATTGTACTATGTAATATGTTAGGGATAACAATGTTGACGTTACTCATTCCATTCATATCGTTAAACAATCATTTCGGATAACGGGTTGGCTTGTGTTGCAAAGACTCGTAAACCATTATTCACTAAGCAGATGTTAAGTAATTAGACGTAATTTTAAAATTAAATGTATCACATAATAAATTATTGTATCACTGCGCACGTTTATGTAAATCTATAATAGAATAGCCCATTACGCTTAGTAGTGACACAGAACTAAATAGTTCTAGTTCTAGTTCTAAACAGAACAGTATCTGTCATCGTGAAGAACCTTTTCATCAACATTCTGATAAACCGACACGATTATTGAAAGAACTAGATTTTGAATAAAATAAAATTGTAGATTACTTTTGATTTTATTATTAGTAATATTAAAATATATAGATGATAAAAATAATTTGTATACAGAAGAGATTAAAAAAATCAGAATAAAAGAAATCGACAATGGTAAATCAGAAGAAATGTTTTTCAATTCTCATTCAGCAAACTGAGTTTTATGTGCGGCTAAAAATAGTTAGGCCATTATAATTTGTATATTTATGTAATTTTTTCTTTAATCGTGTTAGCAATGTGTATTATATGTATTTTTAAGCAGTACGTGCTGTTTTAAATAAAGTATTTAAGGTTACCCACATACCTACCGTGACGTTACAGGCACGGATTTAGTGTGATTTAAACAGTTATTTGTGTGTGGGGTGTGCGGAGCGGGGCCGCGGGGCATCAAGCGTGACCCAATTGTCAGTGGGTGAACGAACTCGGGGCCTTGATCGCAATACTGAGTCGCTGGCCGCCGCGCCGCCCGCACCTCTCAACCCCACCCCCCATCGCCCAATAATACGTCACATACTACACGCAACACATTGTTTCAATATTATTTCTTTACAATTCAGGCCTAATAAAATATTATATTTTTACTGTTACGTTACACTAAATATCTTTACTATGGAAAAGTGATTGGATTCTCTTTAATATTTTTATATAAGTTTTTTATTGGAAAACATTATGAAAATTAATTGTTTACCTTTATATTAATTACTATCAAACCATTCATTTTATTCAGTTTGTAATGTTAATAATGTAGATAATCTGTTATGCTGATTTTATATTTATTATTATATACTTAAATTAACCATCTCAAATTAAGTAAATTATGTATTACGTAAATATATTATAACTCATATTCAGATTAGAATAAAACTTCTATTCCACCTGCTTAGGCTATCTAGATTTACTGTCAAGAGAAAAAGAGACAGTAAAATTTTGCTAGCGGCTGCGCACACGGAATATTGAAGTCTGTAGATGTTGCGAAATAAGCGTTGTCACTATTCGCGGACACGGGGATGTCGTGAGTGAGAGCAGGACAACAGTACATTCCAAGGCTTCGTGTGGATTATTATTAGAGTATCGGCGCTAGGTTATTCTGAGGCGACCTAGATAACGCGCGGGGCCGTTGACCGCGGGCCCTCCGACTGTGCGCGCGGCCTCGAAAATAAAACGGCATTCAGCGATGGGTTCCACTTGCGAAACTCGACTCGACCATGACGTAGACTGCAGACACTCATTCGATCGTCTTTGCGAATAATGTAATCGATATTGATTAACTAATAACATAACATTTACTTATTACACTTTTATAGATATTTTTTTGATTAAATTTTTCTGTGCGTATTATCGACCTGTGAAACAAGCAAAACTAAGATTCGAAAACAAATTTGTGATAAGTCAATCATTTGAAAATGAAAGTCGAAACGCTATCTAGTCATAGTTCTATACAAAACGCCTCGAATTTAGCTGTCCGAACCATATTCAAAAACAATAAAATAAAATCCGTATTTGTGATTGAACGTATAGGGGAGCGAGAGGTGCGGGTGGGTAGCAGGGAGTGGTGATTAGCGACGTCGAATATAGCCGGGAAGGCCGAGGGCAACGAACTCTGCTTGACCTAGATCCGTAACCGCCCCGCGGGCGACCCAACCCCCGCAGTCACCCGTTTCCCGCGGTCATACATTCGTCTCGCAGGAAAGTGAAAAGGATATTCTTAATCCGTAATATTATCATTATTCAATGAATCACATAGAATGTCTTTGATATTGAAGGTGCAATTTTAGGTCATGAACTCGAAGAAAATGTCAACGTAAACATATTATGATTATGACATAAAATATGTAAAAAAAATATATATATTATAGAAACTGTTTCGATCTTTTCACAGCACTTGTACGGTATGAATGACGCTAACGTTTACTGTCAAAATCAGCTGTTCAGTGTAGGAGAGGTAGTGACTCACCTGCTAGCACTCTACCAAGTAAGACTTCGGAGTCATTAGACGGTGGTTGCTGAGGCGGTTCGACGCTCTCATTAGGGTCCAGGTGATGGTTACGATGGCACTCTGTCACAGTCATGTTAGGCGGCGGGAGTAAATATGGCGGAGGACGCATGAGCCGGCGCGGTAGGGGCGCGTGCGGCCGGCGGCGGCATCAACGCGAATGGCGCGCGACGGGCGCTCGCTACGCCGCCCGTGGCCCGTGGCCCGCTCGTAGACCTGCTACGCGCCGCCCGCCCCTAGCGATCTCTCACCTACTATACCCATACAATACTGACATACTTATAAATCTAGTGCCTGCATTATTTTTCAGGCCCCTATTGAAATACTTACTAATATTTTGAGAAATACGTAACTTGATAGTTGAATCGATTGTTACTCAAGTGTATATTACAAAAAAAAAAACCCGTAAATATATATTTTACCTTATATTTGTCATGAAGGCCAAAGTCACAACCCAAAAAGTATAATACATGGTGACATAGTTAATGCAAACATGTTGTTCCTTGGCTTCATCTAATCGTTCGTACAACCCAAAAAGTTTTATAAAATGTTCAATATAACTCTAAAGTAGTTTAAAAATCATTAATTTATAAATAAAACTTATTCACGCACAAAATTCAACTAAAAAATACAATGTATTATGAATCTTTTTCCTATACATTAAGAGTGAAAATCGTAAAAGAATTGTAATTTATCCCTGAATACATAAGAGATACGCAGGTAGTTTATTAGACATAACAAAGCCATAATTTGGATATGAATAAAAAAATTCATATTCCGAGAGGAATTTTCAGCAACCGAATCAGTGAACTAAAAACCTAAATCTAGAATTGGCGAATTAGTCGGCGAGCTGCGGTGAGTTGAGAGTCGAGCTTATATAGGCCAAGGCGACCAATTATACAGGCTAGTAGTTTGTGTTGCCCGATACACTCTGAAAAAAATGGTGAGATGATAATATTTCGGGCTATTAGAAAATCTATAAATTATACTTTTTAAATTAATGAACAGTGTTAGAATTCACAACAAATTAGATTTTTAAATGACGTTGATGACCTTTGCGTGTCTTTTGTTGCCTTGTGGAAACAGTGACGTAAACGCACATAAAGGAATCCTTGATCTCAATAATAACATATCCATAACTACAATCTATATGTAAGAAGGAAATATATAACTATACAACTATATTAATTCAGAATATAAATGGGTCAATATAATTTTTACCTAATAAGTATTTATTTGAATTGATATGTAATGGGCCAGCGTGGTATGGACATGTTATGAGAAGATATGAAAGCCATATAACTTGAAGAATGTTAATTATGAAGGTAGTAAGGGAAGGCTGAGGAAGGTACGGATAGACTGTGTAAAAAATGATATGTGTATCAAAAGAGTGAATACTGAGATGACGGCTGATAGAGTGGAAAAAGAAAACACGGTGTTCCGACCCGTGTTTATTCGAAATAACTGTTTTAAATGAAATTTTGTTTTATATATTTTAAACATCGTTTAAATAAAATATTTAGAATCGCAGTAAATTAAATTTTCTAACTTAATTTATCAGAAACCAGGGCACCCGATGACAGCTGATAAAATGTGCTCTATTACTACCATCGTATAGCGTCGTATATACTTTTTATGACACTGAATAATGAACGGGTGTGTACAGTAGTGACTAAGTCGCATTGTTAATTAATTTCATTGATTAAACCGTTAGTCATCTGAAAACCTACACCTATATATATGTCATATGCTGTCAGAAACTTTTTTTAATAATTTAAACATACGTACTTTTATCAATTGTTCTCATTTGTCGGTGGAATAATTTAACAGAAATATAAAATATTGGTATGTTTTTTTATTATAACATTTTTTTTAATTTCGAAAATTATTATCTATATGTATATCAAACTGAGGGAGTTGTTATTAAATTATGCATTATGGTTCTAGTTTTATTCTGAGATCCGAACATCCCGAGACGTAAACAGCCACCAGGAAACATCTTAAACGAAACCGATGGCGATGCCGATCAACAAATTGTGCGTTTCGGTTAAGTACCAAAGCTGTATAGGCCATTCAGGCCAACAACGTTATCTAGTTAGAGAAAAAATAACCCTACGTGTTTATGACTACGCCTGCATACTCATCGCGAGTTTAACTTTACAAAGTCGATAATAAAATGCAAATTCACCTACATAATTAGGGTACATCGATCATATATCAAGTTCTCTACGTTAGAGTATAAGGTTTCTTAATTATAAATTTGTTCAGTTTTATAAATGTAATATAAATATGTGTGGGTTACATGAGCACCGAGTTATTTTTAATTATAAAGATTAAATATTTGTACCAAGCTTATGAAGATCCCCTGAAATATGTCCAAATAATTGAAGAAGTAAAACACGCAAGTACGGGTGCATAAGGTCAGAGTTCGAGTTAAGCTGAAACCGGGCAGCATCAGGTCACATTGACGTCATAGGAGGTCGTCAGCCCCAAACGTTCCAAGCTCTCGGTCCAACCCTCGCTGTATATTTAATAATCACCGGTACCCATATGCAGATTAAAATGTGTTTCTACAATCATTTTCCAATAAAAATAAATTTAAAAATTGCTGTATTCAAATATACAAATATTTTTTATTTAATTATGAATGTATAGCTACTATAATACTATTTTTATTTAATTATACTAATACTGGTCCGAAGCATGGTTCACCTTTGGTAACAAGTTCTCGAAATCAAAATAATTGTAAATGCTTCACTTCTGAAAAAGTTTATTTTTATTTTTATAGTTTGTAGGTTTAGCATTATGGCTACAATCTCACCTGATGTTAAGTGACGATGAGGCCCAAGATGGTGGACACGCTAAACCAGCAGAGAGACTGGTCCTCAAGTGCAACTGTACACACATATAGGTATTTACCGGCAGATTTTCAACTTGAGGGTTGTAGCTAGCCAGGCGGATATTAAAAAAACCCCTACCACCATGCTATAGTTTTATCATGATGTATTCCTTTACCGAAAGCTCAAAGTCATTGCAAGGATTCGAACTCACGTCATATGACGTGGTATCCGTACACGCGCGCAGTGAGTTATCGTCGCTTCAGAAGAAGCTTTCTTCGGATGAAAGCAACTTAAATTAACCATGAAATTAACGATTGTTTTAATTAAAAAATAATATAATGTGCCCAGTTTCCAAATATTATCTTAAAGCTTAAAAAAACACACAAAATCTTATTCATATAGATAAACTGAAAAACTTTACATTTAAGAGATAAACAGTGCACAAGCATACAATGTCTCCTTAGACATAAGTAAAAATTATACAACATATCTCTTAACTTGTTTCTGGGCCTCTTTCTCTCATGTATACGAGAAATTACGTCAAGAGATTACCATAAAAAAAAAAAACATTAATGAATGTAAATATATTTATGGTTAAGATTATGCATCTGACAATGAGAGTAATGGTATGACGAACCTAAAATGAGATTGTGTTTAAACGAGACTAAGCGTTTCATATATAACCTTGAAGTAAATTAAAAGTAATAAAATATAGAATATCTACATAAAAATGTCTGCTTTTTATTTTCAGAGTAGCTGGGCCACTTTGTTCGCGTGGAACTAAAAAATTGTTTTTTTTTTCGCGGATCACTAATTTTCTTTTCAAATGAAAGTAGCCTGCTACCCCTTATAGCATCAGCTATCTGCCAGCGAAAGTCCTGTCCAAACCGGTCCAGCTGTTTCAGATGTTAGCCTCATCAAACAGATACAAAGACAGACAAATATACTAAAAATTGATTTTTTTTTTAATATATATAAGTACCGTATATACTTTCGTATGCATTTAGTAAAAAGATGTTATTTTGACAGTACAAATAGACACTTCAATTTTATTTACTTGTATAGATAAGTTTTGTTCTGTTAGTAAATCAAGAGTGACATACACTCAATGCAACGTAATTTTTGTTATTGTCTATAATACTAATAATCACTTGATACATGTTTGAACATTAATGAAGTTATTTAATTAAATAGTTATTACTTTTTTAATCATTGCATGTAATTTGTATACGTTTCTTCATCATCTTTACTGTCAATATCAAATAAGTAAAGTATTTACGATAATTTCAGTATTCTAACATAGTGATGTTTACCTTGTTAGAATTATTTACGACATCTCCGATTCATGGTCCATGCTATTATTTTGTAGTTGACATGACTTGTCCACACTAATAACCGAGCTATATTATGTAAAATTCCACCTATAATACACAATATAATGTTAAATAATTAAATTTTTTAATGAAAAATTATAATTACTACGAGTTCTTGTCGATCTCGTCAACAATTAGCAATATGTTAATGTTTTTTGGCTAATACACTAATACTGAATCTGGTATCTACTTTGTGCGATTGTTGACCACAGACTACACATTCTCTTCTTCTTTTTTTACTCTTGGCAACTCAGTCCTCTTTAGAGACTATTACTGCCATTTTCAAGTGATAAGATTTGGACTAAATATATTATATAATATTATATAAAATTCATGAGTCTAATACACACACACAATTACACATAATTTGGTATGATGACATTCTGTTTACAATTTTCGTATATTATGATATAATTTTTTATGATGTACAAGTAATGGCTAATAGAGATAAAACGTTTAAATATTTCGTGGTTTCGGAAGCACTTGTTTGCCTATTCAATCAGTCCTCTATACAATTATTGGTATATACATAAAAAATAATTAGGCTTTTATATTTTGTATGCGCATTTGAACCATGTATCTAAGACTAAAACTAGTAATAGTTTTAGAACTCTACGTACACTTGTAATTAACAGACCTAGACATATATTGAAATTCTGGTTTATTATATAACGTTTCTATATTTTAAATAGAAAGTTTGTTTTTTAGTATGTACACTACAAGCATAAAATATAAACATATATGAACAATATAGAGATACACGTTTTTCTAAAGAAAAATTCATAAAACTTGTAGGAAGGTAAAAATAAATATTTTATGTCTATATTTATACTCCTCTGTAGTAAATAATTGATAAGAAAAATAAATATAGAAACATTTAACATGCAAGGACCTGCAGTAACGTACTTCAATTAAGTCGTAACAGGTAAAGAACTGGCCTGCAAGTTTCTTGACCCCGGTTTGGAAAGTAGATCATAATGACACCAACACTTTCATTTTCGCACAACTCTCACCGAAGCGAGATCGAAAGTGTACCACTTTTATGGCTGCGTGCGCGCACCTTCGCCTCCCGGTCCCCCTCCAGTGATTCAACTTTCATACGTTCGCCGCGCTTTCTTCTGATACGTTCTAACATAACTTTCTGACTGCATTGTCATTGCTGCGACTGTTGGCCACTATTACTACTAAAATCATCTCACCGACCCACTTTCCTTAAATGGTTGTAATAGTATCAATGTCTTTTTATTCAGGTATGATGAAGTGAAGGCCCACCACCAGGATGTATGCAATTTATTCCTTTAAGCTTGTCGGCACCTAGATTGGCTTACTTTGAAATAAAAGAGAGCGACTGTGATGAGTTACTCTTGTTTTTTGTCTAATGAACACATGCAATTAGCCTGAATGGGATTTTACAGCTTCGACGGGATTTTTGGAGCGAATGCTGAGGGCACGCTTTGTCGAATAGTCGCATAGCTTGGTCGAAGCTTGGCTTACGCTGTTGCCCGGAGATCGAAATAGAGAATCGCGAGTTTAACCTAACGAGTAGATCCTAGAAAATTATCGAGCTTATGAGGCTAGAGATTCCAGCGGAGTTGATTGTACTGTGCTTGTCCAGACTGTTTGTGATTTCTCATGATGTGCATGATGTTATATACATAGATCCTTAACCTCAACCCTATTACTAGATATAAATCGGCTGAACCGGGAACGCGATTTGCCGAAGCGTTACACTATGGTGGGTATTACCGAATTATATGTTTGCCTTGTCCCATTACCTAGCCTTTTCTAATTTACGACAATTGCTATTTAGTGTCCGCGGCTTTGTTCATGTGAACTAAAAATTAATTAATAATTTTTACCCGTTTATGTAACTTTTTTCAATACAGCGTTGCTTCTATTAATGATCGCGTGCTGTTAAATAGTGTAAAGCCTTCTTCAACTATTGTTTTATCAAATAGAAAAATAATTTTTAAACCCCGACTTGTAGTTCCTAAGATTAACGCGTTTAAACAAACAGACTTTTCCGCTTTATAATATTAGTATATAACATAAACATTGTTTTTGTAAGACACCAAATTTAGTAGAGAAAATAATACTATACTGTACTGTTATATAGCAAACATAACTTGAGGCAAAAGCTATATCGTGTATCGTATACGTTTAATATGTAGTTACTGTAATATATTCCAAACATGTATCTTTAAGTAAGGGTAGCACTTATAAGGTCATCAACGTGTCCAATAACGCTATCGTGTGAGCGTTGAAGATTTTCAGGTAAGGTTCATTTTGAGCGCGTTAAGGCGCCCTAATTCGTGTTCCAATGATACGTAAGTTGGCAATTCTAGAAACTTAGAATTTTTGTATCTCTAAATAAATTTATAACCTCATTATTAATTTATGTACCGCTTTATGCCCCGTACTTTGTTTGAAGCAATAAAATTTTTGTCAAATAATTCGACTATTGAGTAAACTAGATGATTGTAAAGTTTCTTGAAAAGTATTTATTGACATGATGTATAGTGCGGTGGGATTAAATTAGTTTATGAACCTATTATTTAATGCGTATCTTTTAATGGCCAAAATTTTTAACGCTACTCATAGAGAGTATGTTTATTATGTATGTTCTATTCTTAAACAATTTACATAACGCATTACAAAGGTTTTCACTGGCAGTACTATTTTCCGAATTATTTTATTTTTTCACCTTACTTGTTACAAATATTAAATGGCTTAAACTCAACCCAACAATACGTTAAAATGTTAAGACACAATATTAATTTGTTTTATATCAATAATAGCCGACACACGCTAGACAGAATTACTAAAACGTTTTTGGATGTAGACAATAGCGCCACCTACCGGATTTGACTAAAGCTTAGAGCAATCCAGGTAACCTCATAGCTAAATAAAGAAAATCGAAAACGAAGAAACCATATAGGGAGAAGGCAAACTACATAATGTTTATATATTTGGTAAAAACGTATTTTCATATTCAATCTTCATATAGTGTCCTTGCTTTTAATTGATACCCCATAAAGTGTCGTATTACAAAAAATAAAGGGTGTGACAAAATTTAAGATCGTCAAAACAGTATATAGGCAACTAACATGGAGATGGACAGGGCATATGTTACCAAACAAAAGAAAGAAATAGACGAAACTTATAACAAAATGGTTTTCTAGGGAGAATAAAAGAAGTCAAAGCAGGCAAATTCAGAGATAGAAGAATGATATTAATTAAGTAGATGGTCCAACGTGGATGCAAACAGTAAAAGATAGTGTAAATGGAAGTCATTAGGGGAAGTCTTTGTCGAAGGGCAAGTTGTAGAGAAAGTTATTTAAGAAATTTAGTTTATTATTTTAATTGATTAATATGAACTATAGTAAAACAATAAAAATTTATATTACAATTCTTTTTTAGTGTAGTATGCTAGGTAAACCATTTGCTTATTCTACACAAATAAAGCGCATTCTGGTAACGTGAAAATGTGTCTAGAAATCCTTCTACTATACTCTCATTTCAGTAGGTATGCTGATACTGATACCGACTTGAACACAAATTATTACTTAAAAGAAATAAAACAAAGGTACTACTTACGTATGATTCTACATCATCATAAAATTAATTTTCAGTCTATTCAATAAATTACTGGTAGGATACCAGATAGATACACAACTGGACCGCGACTACCACAAACTAGGTAATAGTGGCGTGGCTAAGAATAGCATTCTTCGGGATCTATGGGTGTATATGCAGTAATGAAGCGAGGTGGTAGAGACCTCTACCCGACTTGCACGTATTAGCTATAAATATGGTGATAAAGCTAGAAGCTTGCAAACTGTTTTACCAACGATGACTGTCAGTGAATTATTAATGTCACGATGGTCGCAGACGTTTTTGGAATGTACTGTACTTATCATATAGTACTGTGACGTCATTTTATTCTTATTATTACTTATTTAGTTAGTAAATTAGTAGGCTTAAGACAAACTCACTATTTTTTTGCTATTATACATCTTGTCCAGGAGGAATCGGCGCATGAGTACCAAAAACTATTCCACCTCAAATTTTTTTATGCGATCCTCTTCAAATTGCCCTAGTGATGATATAAATGCATGTTGCCATGGGGCAACCCCGTGCCATGTAGTTAAAACCGAATTGTTTAAACAATTGCAAGGAATTTTTATTTTCAACCGGACAATTTTTTTTATATTCTTTGTTGAAATACAAGTAATAAAGGTCCTATGACTTTTCACGATAAAGTTAATATTTTTAGAGATATGAATTATTAAAGATTCAAAAAATCTCAAATTTATGTACTTTGACACATGAAAAATATATTTTTTTAATCTTTATACAATAGTAAATAATATTCTTAATAGAGATTAAAAAAACAACATTTTTGATACCTATTTTTTAATTATTAATTTCGCAATGTCAATTGTGAAAGATATACAAGAAAATAGCAAGCTATACAAGGTATATAACAGAAATAATTGTCCTGTGTAGGATTCAAACGCACAGCACCAATCAGCAGCGAGGCAATCGCCTAATCTGCTATACCAACTATGCAGTAACAACTAAACACTATAAAAACTTAATACATTACCTATATTAATATACTAACCATAACGGAGACCAGTATTACAACAAAACAGCTCCACGTTTTCATACAACGACCGATAGCGAATTATAAAAGGACTGTTGTACAAATAAGTCTATAAATGTTTTCATAATTTTATATGTCGAGTCTATTTTGTATGGATGCAATTTTCTTACGCCTGATAGCTTAATCGTTCACACGGCCAAACAAAAACATACTAGATGCACTACAAAACTGTTTAATACTGCGATAAAAATTCTAGTTTGGTAATGATGAAATAGGGATATCATAGATATAATATATAAATTTATACAAAATATTAAATATTGCGCCAAATTTTATAGGGATGACCTGCATGACAGCGCTGACTGATAATGAATTTTAGTTCAATGTCAGTCACCGCTGATCTGGATTTTAATATACTTAACACCAGGTGCAGTGCAGTCACTATACTGCGCAACATAAAAAAAGAGATTTGAAATAGTTGATATAATAGACCAACGCGCCTATGTTAACTCTTAATAAAACTTTAAGTTTTCATGAGGTATTTTCTTAGTAATATAAATAAATGATGACTGTACACATTTTGAGGTCATTGACACCTTAACCTTAGTTAGAAAACAATTCAGGTAATAAGGACAGGAAAATGATAATTTATAAAAGCCAAAACAGTAATTAAATTTTACAAGTACAAACACATGTTAATTCTAAATCTCTTAATAGTAATGTCGCCTGTTACCCTTGTTCGGAACCGTATTTAATTATAAGTGATTAATATAAATAGTTATTATAGTAAACTATGTCAATTTAAGTTACTTTAGGAGTATCCTTATATATAAAAACCGGTGACACGTTGTTCGTCCACACTATTCTCAGAAATGGCTCAACAATTTCAATGAAGTTTTGAGACTATTGCACGATTTTACTTGTGAAATAAGATAGTTTTCGTCCGTATTCCTGAACATTATAAGTGGCTTTATAGTCGAGTTACTGGAGACTACTAGAACGGGCTGAATATAGGTTACAAAGTTAGCTAGTCTTACTTTAAATTTCCATATCACAAATAATATATAGTGCAATATTTAATACTATCAAGACATTATTTCTCATATATTTGGTTTCCCGAACACGGATCTGCCGATTACTTTGAAATTTAGTATTTAGATATATTTTTTTATATTTTTTAAGCTTACGTAGATAGGTCATGTTTAGCGCTCACGTATCTTTTAATGAACAGTTTACTAAAACTATGGACTAACCCGGTTAAATTTATGTTCATTTATTTCAGTAGGATCAAAATCAAAATAACTAAGCTAAAAAAAATTGTTTGTTTCGACTTGTCAACCCGTTTACTGGTCGTCTTCCGAGAGACCGCACAAAGCAAAACGAAAAATACTTAATCAAAAAATAAGAGTAGATAACTGGATTAGGATTAAAGTTATAAAATTTTTAAAATGGCCATTTAAATCGAAACAAGTAAATGCTGTTTTGTGCTAAGTGATATACTATCTATACATTTATAGAAATTTAACATAACTGACAATTATACTCATTACATAATACCCATAATGGGTAACCTGCATTCACTTTACCTGGAAGTAGAGCTTACTACTAATGCGCCAAAATTTATATCATCTCTAATGCTATAAAGTGAGTAATCCTTGTATATTCATATATATTAACACATTATGTAATCTGTTCCTCGAAAACAACTGTAACAATTTATCTTAAATATTGTATTTTGATATTTTTTAACTTTCGAGTTCACCTATTTAGGTGTGCTTTGACACTATAGCATTATAGTCCTACAAAAGATTTAAATATTTGGAATACAACCTCGCTCGATGACTAATGAATAGGTATACAATTTGCTGCTAACATTGTACAAAAAGGATTAAGTACATACATATACATACATTGAAATAGAATAACATCTAATTATAGCAAAAATACTAACACATGTGAGAAGAATATTCTTACCAATAATAAAACTATTGTTGATGAAACAAATAATGGGCAAAAATGGAAGAAGGTATATTTAGTCTACAAATATTGTAATATGGCTCGATTTGACTAATGGTCATATAGCTATGAATATTATAAGTTAAGAGCTTCATATAGTTAACCGAAAGTATAAACTCATTTGTATTGAAAGAGCATTACATATTTTACCTTTACATTTTTTTTTAGTAATAACTTGATTGATTTTTGGTATATGTTATGGCGCTATAGAGAAATATATATGAATAATAAGCATTTTTATTTTATTTATTTTACTGCATATACATGAATTTCATTTAACTAATGAGAAATACACTAGATTGGAAGAAAAACACGATAATAACAACGAAGTAACCCAAAGAACATTATTTATTTATATTAAAACACGTAATTGTAAAATTAGAGCTGGAGATTGATATGGATTTTCTTATATGTGCATCATTGCGGTTAACTGTCATAATTGTTATAAAACTTTGAGCCGTCAGTTTCATCGCACAGTCATAAAGATGCACATTAAATAAAGACGCTTTCTTTTCAGATTTACACAAACTCTTTGGCGGTTGTTTATAACATAGGTTCGGAATTTTTTTTTTTTTCAAAAGTCAAAAATCAGGTACATTAACAAATTTGAAGATGTAAGCCTATTGGCGCAGGTGCAGGAAACATCCTCATAACAATCGAGAGACTGAATTTTTTTGCTTGTAGTTATATTGTGTGAAAATAAATAGAGTTATAGATTATGAAATCGGCGGTTGAACTCATTAATGCGTCATTATGCTAAAGTTAGATGTTATAGGGTTTACAGACAAGGATAGCCAAAAATATTGATTTTATATATTAATATGAATACTATATAGTTATTTTAATGACCATGTTATATGAAAAATATATTAATTGAACTGCAGAATTGAATAAAATGTTAAATAAGGAAACAAGAATAAATTATGCAACCTCTTTTGTAAATAACATATACAATAGTAATATGAGACACAACTTTACACACAATTATTTAATTTATTAAATTCCAAGCTGAGTAAGGCTTGCATTATGATAACTACATACCCGATATATCTATACATAGATATTTAACACACAGACTGAAGCGATAAGTGTGTTCACCACATAGAAGTTAATTTTGGGTGGGAATCGAACTCGGGACCTGTCAATTTAATATTTAGTGCCTTTACTAGAATAATTATATAGGTAAACTGGACAAGTTTAAAATTGGGTATATCACATAACTAAGAGAAAGTTTTGAAGCGATGATAGTTGAGTTGGTAGTGTGTGTGGACGCCGCGTCAAGAGACGTGAGTTCGAATCCTCCTACATTGAGCTTGAGCTTCTGACGAAGAAAACATCGTGATGAAACCATAGCATGATGGTAAGGTCTATTTCTAATGCCCGCCTAGGTAGCTACCACCCTCAAGTTGAAAATCTTCCGCCAAATGCCTATATGTGTGTTCCGATAGTTGTACTTCAGAGCCAGTCCCTTCACTAGGCTTAGCGTGTCTAACCACCATCTTGGCTCACAACATGACTTAACATCAGGTGAGATTGTGGCCATAACCTAAACGTTAACTATAAAAAAAAAAGAAGTGTGTAAGCTAAAAAAAAAATTAAGGCCGGCAACGCACCTGCGATTCCCCTGGTATTGTGGGTGTCTTTGGGCGGCGGTGATCACTCACCATCAGGTGACAAACTAGCTCGTTTGCCCGTTATAACATAAAAAAAGCTATTCCTGGTCTCTGGGAATCGACGGGTTTGAGTGTCGCCGTGGTCTCCTTTCAGTGGGTTTTGACGGTGCTTTTCACCCGATGAGTCTTGCCATAGGCCTCTCTGAAAGTCAGCTCGGGCATTGGCATTAGGAATTTCGGGAAGAAGTCTGTAAACGGATTTTTTCGACAAGACAATTAAAAAAAAGTTATAGCACATAAAACTTTATTAAATTCTTATACGGTTTTTGGAGCTTGGCCGCAATCTGAACTGATGTCGAGTCACGATTGGGTCTATTATAATAACAAGCTAAGTCTGTTTTTATAACGTGGTGTTTAAGATCTTATTCTTTACGGACTATTTATTTCACGAGTGTCAAACATTGTCGGCTACGTTTTGTTCTGACAGTGTTATTTGTATTGTTCAATTACTAGATGATAATATTTTAATTTATTATAATTTCTATTATATTGTGTTTGTGTTTTATTAAACGAACTAAAAAGAGCAAAACTATAAAAGAACGATATAAGCCTTGATATTCTGTTATAACGGATTTAACTTGAATAATATATGTTACTTGTTATGATTAATTAACCTAGTAGTAGAATATTCATTGCTGATATCAATGTGTGTGTAGAGATTATATTCACAATTGTGAAGTGAAGATTTTGAATTATGCGTTGTACGTTGTTATTGCATTACTGCTAGTTAGTAAACATCTCACAAAAAAAGTATTTGGCAAGTAGGTTTCTAAGGTGGTGACTTCGATACAGTTAGATAAAGCTAACCGTGTCGGGCGGAAAATTTAGGTTTTGAGAACGTAATTTGGTGTGTCTGTATGCTGGCTGAAGTATGTCAGAACATAAAAGGGGCATCATTTTAACCGACTCTTTTATTATTTATCAATTAATGAAAGAAGGGTACAAATACAATTATGCCGCTACCGTTCAGTAATTTTACAGTTGTGTCATAACGTCTTTGTAGGTATCAATAAAGTGTACAATATTTATAGCAAGGCGATCGAGAAGGCCGTTTATGTGTGTACACTAGTTGTTACGGATGACGTGCAGAGCGATAAGATTTATAACAAACTGTAAACAATCATGGCCATTTAGTCCCATAGCCTTGTATGAAACGAACGCTGAATGTGTACATTCTAGTGAACATAAATAACCTATTGAACTGAAAGTAGCGCCAGATGCATTGGATAGGTAGCACTGTAGTAGGGCGACCGGCAGTGGTTGGCCTTGGAACAGATTCAATTGTGAACGTACAAACTTGAAGTTTTTACGGGATCATTAACATCTAGTATTTAGGACATAATATGAACTAATCACCAGAATGTCGAATTTAAAATAAATTTATAACATCACGATTTCGTAATAACTTGAAACCAGAATTTTAATTTATATACCAAAAAGTATTTGTGTACTCCTTTTTGGTAACTACAATATTGTGAAAGAAAACCTAAATGTAAACATTCATGAGTAGTTTTTTAAGATCTCATGATTCATATAATTGTCATTTAAGATGTGCAATAGAATACGTGAACATTTTTCCTCGCTTTGCAAACTAAAAGTAAGAGGCTCATTCGCTCCGTGGAGTTGTGCGCAGCCTTGATCGCACTGAATTGGCAATATCCTGGAGCTGCGAGAAGCCCGATTGGCGAAACCTTGCGACCTGCAAAAGTCGGTCGATGAACTCAGCAAGGCCGACCCGCTGCCGCTTTCTTTGTTTGTGCTGTCGCAACTCTGGGCTCCGACTTCAGCCTCGCCTCGGATCATTTTATTAAGCCTTCACTCATTTAAATTACAATCGTTAGTAAACATTGCCTATATACCTACTCCAGGATAACCTCATATTTCCATTAGAATATATTATTGTGAGTCATATTAAAATAATAATTGAACGTATATAAATTAATCTATATGTAACACAAATATACATACTTCACATAAACAAAGCAAATAGAAATAGATCCCGTTTTACTAACGCTTACTTTGAACTTAATTAAAAATATTTCACATTTACCATAACAACTGAAAGCTATATTTGCAGTTTATGTTATTATTAAAAACATAAAACCAAAATGTTTGTTTGCATAAGTGTTAATAGTCAGTGTAGGACGCAGCGTTCCAGCTCGGTATTCAGGTGTGTGTAGTAACCTATTAATAACAGACTAAATTTAGGTATTTATAAATTATGATATATATGGGCTGCAATGGCCAACGTAATAAGAGATAGATAATACGCATCTTTGCTACTTTAACTTGTAAAATAATCTTATATTTAATTTGAATATAAAAATGATCTCTAATTAATACACGGCAAAATAAATAATTGTTTGAATGATGTGATGATGTTTATAATTAAATAACATGAAAAAAAAACACATTGTTAGAATAACGAAAAACAGAATGTCAGGTATATAATGAGAATAAAGTAGTTGTAATATTAATTTACTTATTTGAGTAAAATTACAAAAGGGTTCCTAGAAAAAATATATACAATTTATAAGTATTTTTCCTTTTTTTATGCGAATGGACCGCAAATAGGCAGACCACCCATCAGATGGTAAATGGTTACCGTCACCTATAGACAGCCGCAACACCAGAGGTATTACAGCCATATCGCAGACCTTGAAAAAAAGAGCTGGTTCTTGTTCACTATGCCGGAGCACAAAGGTTCATACCAAACCTTTATTTTACGGCAGTCTAACCCCGAGGGTGGTCGCTACCCAGTTGGGCAATAACCCTGCCACCAATATGTGATGGATCAAGTATTATATGGTTAACCGTCATGACCAAAACAAAATATGGGACTAACAATCGCCAGCATCCACTTAAGCTAAAATACCTATATTCTGATTTATTTCGTATTAGTTAATAATGCGGGTAAGTACCGAGTATTTTAGTAACTGATACCTATTCAATCACTAGTTACTACCGACTGCCAATTTTATAAATACTCTAGGTATTATCTGATTAATTATGGCCTACGTTATAATGGTCATAATCTTAAGAAATGTAAGATTAATTCTGACGAGCGTTGTTCTTCTCTATAAAACTTACTAAGTGTAAGATAAGTTTCGTTACAGAGTTGCAAGTTAAGCAGACTTTACAAACTATACTTCTAGAATGTAAATTTGATTTAAAATTATTTATAAGATTTACATATTTATTACATAAACTCATGACAAACAAATTATGCATAGCAATAACATTATTATTTTGATTTAGTAGTTCCTAAACGTTTAAAGTTACCGAACTCTCAGCAAATATCTTTCATTTTATGGAAATCTTCACTGAATGTTAATAAATAAAATAATATAATTTGAAATAAGATTTACAAATAAAGTTTATCTATCAGTGGAAATTCTTAATAAGCAGAATATTTCAGCGATTTATTGATAAATTTAAGGGGTTTTGCTACGAAACTCATTTAGAAATGAATTTTCTAAGTAACCAATACATAAGCAAGAACTTTATGTTAAATGTATAGAAGTATAATTTGTGTACGCGATAACTAATTTACTATAATGATAACTGTAATAAGTTCTAGTATGACAGAGGGCGATTTCAAACATTAAAAAAAAAGGAAATGTTTGTTTTAATATCCGTCAAACACGATATATTGTTTTTTTTTTCTAATTTACAACAGTAATTGTATGAACTACACGCATGGCGCAAATAATTAGGCCTCCTATACTGTCTCTAGAACCTCGGCATTTCGTTCAATGTACAAAATTTAATATACGTTCTATATCAACTTGTTCATCTATTTCAGTTTAAAAAAACATTTGAGTACAGAATATTGAATTATTGTATGTAACGAATTTTCTTAAGTGCCACTATAAATAAAATATTAATAGTGAAACGGTAGTAGTTTTATGCTATTTCGCTTTTTGTTGTGATTTGCTGTAATAAATCATATATTAATTTATATAGTTTTAATATATTTCTGTGCACTAAATATATTTATAATAAACATAAAAAGTTTTTATTCTGAAAACAAATTGATAGGCTAGATTAATAGACTAATGGAAACGCATAAGACAAGAAAATTTACCCTTTAGAATCCTCTAGAAATATCACTAAGTTGTTAAAAAGTAATTAATATAATATAATATTAATCCGAAGTAATTTAAAAGGGCTGGTTTTGTTTTGCAGTTTTATATTTAGAATTTTATTACACATGCAATATTATGTTTAAAAAATAATATTATAATTAAATTCCAATTCGAGAACTGCAAATTACGTGTGATCGAGTAGCATAAAGGTCATACACACATTTAATACAGCTTTAGCATAGTTTCGCAGTGATCGTAATGGGATCCATGGCCAAGTTGCAAAAAAAAACAGGCGCGTGCGCAGGTAAGCAACGCGTCGAGCCTTACTACAAATGGAGGTGCGTCAGGGTGCGGGGCCGAGGAGGGCCACTTTCACCCGACGAGGCTGCGCGGGCGTCGACCCCCGTTGTCCTACTCCGCTGACCTAGTATAAACTAACCGAAACACTATTCACTTTCATTCGTGCCGACACAATCATTAGGTTCGAGGATGCGTCTTGCGCCGTCTCCGCGTTGCACCATCATTGCAAGAATTATGTTCTATTCTCGTTGTTACTAAAGGAAAGTCAACTATGTAGTTAAAGACAGTTTTAGGATGCCACGGAGATAGTAGACGAACCGGTAGAGAGTTGGTGCGGTGACGCGAACGGAGAATTGCGTAAGACTTGTTATTGGCGAGAGTGAAAGTGGTGAGGCACCGTCTCCATACTAATGAGCGCAAAACGAGTGCGTTGGACTAGCCGGCTCCGGAATATGCAGCGGCGGGTTAAAGTGTCACACCTTGTTTTCCGAGTTGTTATATAATTAACTTTTGCTTTTGAATGGAGAAATTACAAACATTACGTGTTGAGAAATATTAGTTAATTGTTGTCACCGCAGTGCTAGTTAAGGTCTTTATTTACTATAATAGCGCAGAATAATATAATCATCGCTCGTTCGCTTATTATGTAGCAGTAATTATTAAGTTTCTTTATTTAATCGGTATAAGGTTATATTATATGAATACCTTCGTTTCTAATTTCTAAGGTATTATAATTATAAATTGATTGTAACACTTTTATTACAATATTAATTTTTTATTTATTTAGGGCTAAAAGTACCAAACACTTATTATAAGTACTATAAGTATCTTAAAAACTAGAAATTAAACTATCCACTTTTTTTAAAGGCGGTTTTGACATATGATGTAAATGACTATCTTCGGTAATGTACAAAATAATAATGTATTTATTATTTTACCAACAAGATACCAACCGCTCAAGATATCTTTCACGTCAACTATAATATTAAATTTTATAATAATACAAAATTAGCTTAGAAACAATATATAATAATGAATAACCTCTTCATAGTATTGGCGCAGATTGTAGATTTTACAACGAATAATTAAATATATCTTCAGTAACATAAATATTTTATACTTGATATTTTTATTACTAATTATTTCCAATCTTGGGGGATAAACCTGGGTAAGACTGGTACTGAACAGGAAGAATGGCGTAAAAAGAAGAAGGCGTATGCCCTGAAGTGGGTTGAAAAGAGCTGTCCATGATGATGATGACGATGATTTGATATTTATGCTTAGAGAAGGTTTTCGGTATTTTTACTTGGCTACATAACTCCAGGATCTCCCAAAATGTATTTCTTTTTTGTTCTTTGTTAGGGACTTTTATATAATTTAATAAATAAGACCACATGTTCGGGAAGCTAATCCGATTATCAAAATTGCCAAAATACTTGGACAAAAACTCCTATATTGTAGCAAGTTTTTTTCAAGTTACTCATGAGCGATTCTCTTCAATCCTGTGTGTCTCTAAACCGGTATGCAAAACTAATTTCATTAATAATTAACCCATCCATAGACAACTAATATCGCTCAGTTTAAAATTGTAAAGTATTGTCAGGAGTTGTTGAATAAAACACATTGAAGATAAAAACAAATTTCGATTACTATCTAAATGATTTTGTGGAAGTTAAAAGATATTAAGAAACGGTACTGATTGTGAGATGTTCATTTACATTATTTCAAGAAATTATTAACTTTAGTGGTTTCATTCCTAATTAGGCACTTGATAAATCTATCTCACCAACTAAACCAAAGGACTTTATATTAGTAGTCGACAATAAAATTAGTGATTAATGTGATACTTTTTTCGTTAGATTATTTATCAATAATATCTCTGACAACATTCGTTCCAAAAGATATATATACATTATAAAAAATACTTTTAAAAATTATATATAGGGATGTAGTTATAGGCTGGATATGGATGTAGTTGGTATGGATGGTATGGATGTAGTAGATGGATGTAGTTATAGGTTTTTTTGGCAGAATACAGTTATAGGAGGGTAGTTTATAACACTGATTAGTATAAAGTGTGATGCGAGCCGGTTTTGGGCTCTGTCTAAGCGAGACGCTTGAGTCGTATTCATCGTACGTAGCTCGAACATTTCTGAAGGGCCGTAAGATTTTTATTTCGCTATTATTGACACTGTTTTGGTATTTATGCTGTAAATCATTATTGCCAATGATTTATACTGGGTAGAGAGAAACACGAGCGGTGAAGGTGAGTGTTGACGTACGTCGAAAGGAGCCCTTCTTAAACGTACATCCGAAGTCGCAATTTTCGGACACTGTCTCGTGTCTCGTGTCGTGTCTCTCTGCCACAACGATTATCTCAACATTTGCATGGTGGTAGAGCTTTTTCTAAAGCTCGCCTGGCTAACAACCACCCTCAAGTTTAAAATCTGCCGCCTAATACCAATAGGTGTGTTCCGACAGCTGCTCTTGAGAGCCAATTCCTCCACAGGTTTAGCGTGTCTAGCAACTTGGGCCGTATCGTCACTTAAGATCAGGTGAGATTATGGCCATAACGTTAAACCTTAACAAATTATTATCTAATAATCCGATACGATTATTATAATTTTATTACAACTACTTGTCTATCTATACGATTATTATTATATCTTCTTATTCTATAACTTGGCGCACTATGTTTCTATCCAATTATTATCACTTCAACCACTCGGCGTCACGTTTCTACTTCCGATTAACGCTATAAAATTACTCGGCATATATCATGTTTCAACATAAACATAACCTCCATAAAACCTGTTACTTTTAATTATACTTTATTCTCCTGCTACTTATATTTTATATACCTACTACAAAAATTGTTCTCAAAAATAAAAGACAAAGTAATATAATTGGATATTTTCATTTATCGTACATACATTCAGTGGTATTTGTTACTGCTACAATTTTGCATATAGTGAAATTAATAATAATATAGTCCCAAAACGAAATCTATTGGGAACCCTTGATAATTTAGTAAACCTGTAAAAAAAGCGAAAATCTAAGATGTTCTACAAAATTTCAAATGCATAGGAACCATTAGAAATAGGTAAAATAAGTAAAAACAAAAAGAATACAAGAACAAAGACGAACAATAAAAAACCAAATAATAGGTAATGTAGACTATAAAATTAGTTTTATGTAGACTAAGATTGGTATATAGAAGTCGATGGAGATTTTGAGTATATAACTATATATATATATATATATATATATATATATATATGGACCGTATATTTTGAAAGTGGTGTAAGTCAATTTTTGAGAAAAATGAGCTATCACGTAATTCATGCTTAATTTAATGTAATTTTTTTATATATAAATTTTTTATATATAAAAATAGAAATATATGATAAAATACTGGATAAACTGAAGATTCTCAAAATCAAGGTCTTTGTGACAAAAGCTAACTTACTAGAATGAGGAACGATTTTGATAATTTTTATCATTATTGTTCACTTAATCAATTTGCTCCATTAGTGATTTGCCACTATTACCGAAATAAATAGTGCGTATAAATATGCACAATAACGGATAAGGGATAATAATGTTTAAACTGTTGATCAGAATTCTCAACATAAGTTTTTACAAATTTGAACCGTTTGAACGATTTGAAAGAGACATTTAATGTCTCGAGAAATAAATGAATTAATGTAAGATTGTTTCAAATATTCGTTCATATTTAGACCTATAACAGTCAACGTTATTTTTAGAGCTGTACCGTTTTGAATCTCGCGCCAACTTAGCTCGGTAATTTACGACTGTGTTCGTGTTGAGTGAAGCGGCACAGCATGGCAGCAGTGCAGCACAGCAACCCGTCACTTTGTATCTCGCAGCGCTGCAGCGACCTCGAGCGGTGCAGGGCAACGAACGGTGACTAGGCCGAATGTATTACAAAGTCCGAGTGTTATGGCCGCTCCCTGCCACTCTGCCTTTGAGATCCTATGTTCGCCTCTTACTTCATACCGATACCTATGTCTGTAACTCATAGCGTCAAGGTGAACTAAGCTTTGTCAACTAAATTTCAGGTTTGCGTATTTTTAACCATTATAGTGTTGTAAATTATTTACATTACTTTTCTATTTACATTACGATGTACATACTCAATTAAATAAAACACAAGTTCTTTTATATTTTCTTAGCAGCGCACTTAATTTTACAAAACCTATTAAACATCCCGTTTGTTTGAGAATATGATTTTTTTTTCAGTGCACATGATACACAGTGAACATAGTTTTAATATACTAAATGATAAGTGATGAATCTTTTGTATAGAGAGGTTTCCTTTACTCTTTTTTAACGCATGCTTTATAAGCGCCCTTGTGTATGCAGCCTCAAAGTATATACGTGATAATAAAAAAATCCTCAGTTTCATAGTAGGACCAAAGAAGTCACCTTCTTCCAATTGCACCAGTCCGGCAGACAGTAAGGGCAGCTTGCCAGATTACCCGAAAAATAAACCAAAGAAATTACAGATACGCAATCGAAGCAAAACTATATTGTTTTGAAGCGATGATAGCTCAGTGCTAGTGTGTACGGACCCTGCGTCAAGGGACGTTAGTACGAATCCAAATACAATGAGCTTGAGCTTTCGGTAAAGTAAAACATCGTGAGGAAACCATAGCGTAGTTGTAGGGCTTTTTCTAATACCCGCCTGGCTAGCTACCACCCTCAAGTTGAAAATCTGTCGCCAAATACCAATAAGTGTGTTGCGGCAGTTGCACTTGAGAGCCTGTCCCACCACAGGTTTGCGTATCTACCAACTTGGGCCGTATCGCCACTTAAGATCAGGTGAAGTTATGGCCATAACGCTAAACCTTAACAATATTTTTTTTGTTGATTTAAAGATGATATATTCTGTACTTTAATAAATAATAGTATAATAATAATGAATAATATATTATAATAAACATTGTCACCTTGTTTGTATTAAGTAATAAAATTATTTCTTTATTATTTTTTATTAATTGTTTAAAGTTTTAATAATTAATTTAACTCATATGAAACAACTACATACTCGTGCATATGCAGTTTTCCGTTATGAATTTGACACAAGTTTAATGTACCTATCAAATAATCTTAAGGAATTACCTATTGATCAACGTGACAAGAGGGTACAAAAATTCATAGTTGTAGTTAATAAGTTTATGATATTTTTACAAATTTAATTAAATAAGTCCTAATTTCTTTTATATTCAAAATTAAGTTTCTATTTATTGTAGTATTGCAGAGTGCATAGCATTTTACCTGATGATAAACAAAAATATAAATATCCTTACTAATATTATAAATGCGTATGTGAGTTTGCTTGCTTGTTCGTATGTTGCATTTTCACGCCTAAACCGCTGAATAAGTTATGATGAATTTTGGTATAGAGATAGATGGGACTCTAGAGACAATGATAGCCTACTTTTTTTCACGAAAATGTTTTTGGAAGTGGGGTAAAGAGTGGGATACACTTTGTATGAAACTTTTCATTGCATCATCCGATTTGTTTGATAAAACAAATATTAACACGAGCGAAGCCGCACGTAAAAGCAAGTAAAAAATAACAGTGTCAAAGGGTCGGCAATCCATCTACGAACTTTTCGATTTCTTTTACTTTTTACCTACTTATTATTTGGCGTCTTACAATTTCTTTACTAGCTTTTGCCCGTGACTTCGTTCGCGTGAAACTAATTTTTTTTTTCGCAGATGCCTATTTTTTTCTCATATAACAGTAACAGTGTCTCAGCAACAGTAACAACTCCCATCAAATCAGAGATTAACCGGAACAGACAGAAATTTTTGAAATAGTTTTTTATATAAGTTTCATGTGTATTTTAACACTACGAACAGACACATGTTTTTTTTTCTATACATAGATGTATATCGATTAAGTTTAAAAATAATTACTTTTTTACAAGGGTAATCATCAATTTGCCAATATAGATTAAAGCAGAACACGAAAAAAGGCGATAGAAAAATACGGGTCGAACTGTATTATTGTTTGATACGTTGTTATTCATTATAGTTACTAGTGATTGAATGTAGTAGCACAACATAGATTATTGTAAGCTTGTGGTTGTGACTTGTGTCCGACATAAACGGTGTTACTTTCAACGGTTCTATAGTAGGACATACTTAATTCGTAGTGGAACGTACTTGAAATACCGTCGTTCAGACAAAGACTTGAGATCAGAAAGCTACATTTTAATTGAGATTAGATTTTATCCGGATCCTGTGATTAAATATACTAAAAATGCATACTAAATATATACTAAAAATATATATTGTAATTATGAAGAATAATTAGCTTTTGCGTGCTAGACTAGTGCTAGACCGACAATAACGTATATATTTATTCGTGAAAATAGACCATAACTCAATTTATCATTGAGCATATTTTTAATAATTGTTACTAATAACGACTATACCAAACAAAATAAAATTTTTTTTGGCCTTTTTATCTGATATTTGTGAGGTATAATTTAATTCTTACATTTATATTATTAAAACTGAAAGTAAAAGTGTGATAATTTCTTTTTATCAAATTATAAACGTATGATAAATTTGATGCTTTCTATCTTACTATGAAATGTTACTGTTATTATTATCGTAATGTTCTCATATTCTTCTCAATGGCTCTGTTTCGGGGTTATACTTTGCTTTAAAGTATTTTAAGTAATAATATAGGTACGAAAGATAATATTGTGCTTCACGTAGCTCTTAAAACTAAGTCTAAGAAATTGGTTATACATGTATTGTTGTTTATAGAACAATTAAAAGCACTAATGCATAGATTAACGATGTAATTAAATGTAAATTGTGAGTGACGATATCGTCACTCCAGAAGTAATATGCAGCAATAATTCGATGCTGTTTTTGCCAGCATTAGAATTTGCGCGCGGCGCACGTTCGTAAGATAAGTCAGTCAGGGTCGCCGCGATGCCGACGGCCGGCCATGCACCCGCGCCTTGCGACACCCGTCCCGCCCCGCACGACCCACAGTCCCCTTCAGTTACCATACCACAGACCTGACACAAACCATGGGGAAAACAACAACACCCACGTTACTATGCTGACGTGTTCTAACACAACACATGTATTATGAATACAGTATTGCAGTGGTCTTAAAAGCTGTTGTATATTTCAGCAAGTCACCCAACGACCGCCTACGTACGGGCATTATTTTATGCACCGTAGGTTTTAAATCTAGAAAAGCATATTATACTTCTGCGGCTTGTGGTCTTTCTATGCACATTACAGTACTACAGTAATGTAGTTACAAATATATACATTTATCGTTTGTCCATAAATCAGTAGGAATGGTCATGCGTATTTTAATTTAAATCAGCTTACAATTCAATATTAGAATATGAAATAGTTTTTATAAAGGTACAAAATATAATATTAAATAAATATTACCTTATTTAATTATTGTTATACTATTTGATTTAGAATGCGACCAGGGTAAAAAACAATAGACCGAATTGAAATTTGTGATATATTCAAAGTAAAATCAACCGTCTACAGTAAGCATTATGATGGAGGGTTGGAAAGGATGAGGGCCGGCGGTGGTGCGGCCACGTATACGGAGAACGACCTATTTGCCGGTCGACGACCGCGCTATATTTAGAGCCGAGGGCTCCCGGATCGTTCGATGCAGCCAACACACATTTCCATTGCATTCTTTATCATCCACGCACAGAACACGTGTTTTAAAACCTTATATCAAATCATGATTACGTTCGAATGATGTTACGTCGGTATAAAGTATAAACATTAACTAACTTACGCTGTTCAATAAATATTATTTACGTAAGTTTTACAAGGCTTACTGAAGACGTGGGCGGGTGATCTATGAACATTAGTATTTATATCAATCGTCATGTCCCTTCGAAATGTATGTTTATATCATTCATTTCTTATATGAAACAAATGTTTTTCTAGTATAAAGTATATGGGTATAATAAAATGACGAATGAAATTCACACGGACAAATTATATTTATATACAACGTATGATCCATATAAAAAATATAGATAAATACTTCTTGAGTTCTTATGGTGAATTCAGACGTGCGCAATTCTCAGCAAGTATTGATGAACAATATCACAAATATAATTCACAAAAATGTAGAAAACTTGTAAACTATTGAAAAAGATATACGAGAAGTATGGTAAGAAGTTATCCGTTTCAAATTATTTCTCTTCTTTCAGTATATCGAATGAACTAAGTTTTATTCTACAGAAAATCAGAGTAGAGTTGCCACAGTTCCTTCAGGCAGAAGGATTTATTCTTAATAACGCTCTACATACATGCTCTGATCATACATAGCCTAATGGTTAGGCGTACACGCCAACTTATATCAGTAAACTATGAAAAATAACATAAAATTAAGTCGATGTTACTCTTCTTAAAATACGACACCAACATTTTTTGTTTTTGTACCAATGAATGACGCGACGTCACCGTCCCTTTGTATGAATTTACATAACTAAGTTGACAGACGGCAGACGAACGAACACATACCTGAAACAAAAGAAAATTCTAATCAGTTATCATACAATAATATGTTACACTTTGATAACAATATAACGTAAACATTAAATAATCCGAAGGAAAATAACAATTACATTTATAATTGTTTATATTGTTTATTGTATACCGTATTATAGTATAGTTGTAGAGCAAAAATCTACATAATTCGGTATATGCTGGTTCTTCTTCTTCTTCTTTTTATTTAATGGCCACATGTTATATGCTGGTTGACATGACAACAACTTTGGTGGTTGTCAATGTCCTTGTCTTTCAAGTGCCGATAAAAATAATGCCGTGGTAATTACTGGATACTTTTAAATATATACCAATATACCATGTTACATTGTTTTTTGAACGTGTTTTCCACTATTTACTTCGAATACATATGTTCGAATACATTCATATTCACTTGCTTATGACCGCGGCTTTTCTCGGACTTTTTAAATTTTATATTGCAAAATGACGGTACCGTCCCTGATGGTAAACAAAGCATAATTCAAAAATAATGATGACTATTGCGAGATCGGAATCCCGTCATCGGTTATAATTGTCATTATTTATTTCATAGTTAAATAAAGTATGAAAAAATTAATATTTCTTATTTTCATTTTACAATAAATATTAACATATATTTTATAATTATAGTATTTCAGCTTATCAAATACTATCATTCATATACCATTTAAGAAATCTCACCAAACCGCGTTAAAATCTATTACGTAGTTGTTGCGTGATGTAGGTACATCTAAATATGAAAGTAAAACAGTATTTAATGTTACTATGTTCTCCTGCAATATCTAGACTTTTCATTTTTATTTCAATCCACAGTTATTGCATTTAATATCAAATTTATTTTGATGAAGGAGACTTAATATATTCAAATTAATCTTCAACAAATACGCTGAAAGACAATAGCAAAATCCATCTTTTTTGCAATATTAAACAAAAATATTTATTAATTTTTAAATTATGTACTGATAAATATAATTGTAAATAAATAGTGATTGTAAATGATATTTACATTTACCTGTGTATTTCGATTCTAAGAATCCACCTAAATATGTTACTTCGTCGAGTGAAACACTTCGAGCTAGCTAGATGCCGTCAGAGTCAGCGTATTTGCCTAATTGATCAAATACATATAGTTCAACGAAATATTATATATAATTTTAGGTCATATTAGTGAATGATTGGGTCGAATATAGCTTGCTACAAGTTGGCGCCTTAGTCATTACGTTGTCAACGTCCTAATTTTGCAGTGTCCTCGTTTTTGAGGTCACCCTCTAGCGGGGCAACGAACTCGTGCCCTTATCGCGGAGGAACAGCGGGGCGAGCGGCACGAACGGCTTTAATTCTCTCATTGGACATTAATAGTTCGTCTATTCTTCAGCAGATGGCGCTTTTAATAAAAATGTACTAAGAAATTTTAATATAACATCATATCATTTTATAAACTTTACAGAGATGAAAAACGTCTAATTTTTATTTACTGGTATTTCTTTAATTTAATTTCATAGTCTATTTAAATACTAAGCGGGCTTTGTGGATTGTGTCATTGTGTAGCAATAATGATAAAATACTAATTATCAACATAAGACGATCATTCAGTAATGTTTTACCTATTCAAAACTCAAAAGACAATATGTCTTGACCCTTGAAACATACATAGATCCACGACCTAACGTAAATTGCACCGATCGCTGTGCCTGGATGAATGCATCCGTACGGCCTATCGCAGCGAGTCACATTATGCAGCGCAATCGTTCCGTAGTACATCGTAGCGGGTGACTACGCACACAGTTAAAGCTCGCCCTCATAGACCGTACAGCCACAGGTCGACGGCCGGCAACCAGGGCAGCCTTGTTCTGTCCTCCGCGCCCTATTTCTGTCGCTACAGAACTCACCGCGCGCCCCGTATCTCTCCCCGCGCTCCGTCACCATCCCACTCGTCTTTACCTTTACAACCTTAGTGTTGAAAATTACTTAAATTTACTTGCTTATATAAAATATAAGCAAGTAAATTTGGGACTACCAGAAGATTCCCAAATGTCTGTCTTACAGATAACAACAACGAATAATAATAACAATATTGTATAAACATATAAGCCTTTAATGGGTATATTTAAATCTAGCACTTGACTAATTAAAAACATTTATCGACAATTAAAACTGGAACAAAATTCTAATATAATGTAAATCAATCCAAATTTTAAAAAAATGTCACCTTTCTCATCTCAAAACTATACTAAAATATCATAAATAAATCTATATGTTCCATTTACTATAGCTACTAAGAGTTACTGAGGTTATAATAATCGATTATATCACTAACCTCTTATATAAATATATACAATACGATAGATGTTAATAATAATTTATTATTCTGCATGTTTTTTTAACCACATATATTTATGAAATGCTATGCTGAACATTATTTAATTACAACAATTTATATGGATGCATTACATAAAAATAATATAAATCTAAATAAATTCTACTACTTGGCACTATTACCAAAAATCCTTTTATTAATATAGTAAGTGGTTATAACCATGTAACGTCTTCGTAACGTTTTTTTATTAAAGACATTGATTGTATAACAGATTCGATTGTAATAAAGTGTAGTCAGTGTATGACACTTATGTATGGACATACATAATACTAACGCATCATATACACTCGTAGGAAAAGGATGAGTGTGTGTGCGTGACGTGGCGGCGACTGGCGAGTGACGTGGGTTGCGTCAACTTTTACTCGCACTTTCTCGCGGTGCGCTTGCGCAACCTCTGAGAGCAATACAGGTTCAGTCACCTCGCCGTGCCACAGTGACGGCATTACCCTTATAGCCCTTCTATATTTACCGCCTATCCAGCGTAAGCCCAACTATTTAGGTCGTTCAGTTTAATGCACAGTGATCTAATCATTAAAGAATTTAAAAGAGTGACACTTAACAAGCTGTTCACTTTATTATCCGAGAACACGACCTTAAAATTATAAATACAACAAACAAGATAAACAAAGGGTTGTAGATATTAATAATAATTACAAAGCAAAATCTTTATGGTTATTTTGTAAACAGTGGGATAGTGTATGATGTAATAAGTTTTTGGAATATCACTGCTAAAACAATATACAATCATTTCAATGAATAGCTAGTGGTTATAGGTAATGGGACGACGTTGGGACGAGGGGGGAAGTGGGTACGAGTGGAGGGGGCTACACGCGGTACGTGCCCCAGTTTCGCGCGGGTGCATGAACTCTAATGAGGTAAGGCCACCGACCGATACAGACTCCAAACAATATTATATTTTTAGTATACGTAATACATTATAAAATCGTATGTCGGATGTGACGGCGGTATATCGTTACGCATTGAATAGTTAGTGATACTACATGGATCTCGGTGTGTGATGCTTGATCCAGCTGCAGAATGACCTTCATAATTATGGCCATTGCGATATTAAAAAATACTCGAACATTAAATAAAGTCAACATAATTTTTATTTCATACAAATAATAACACGAATATTATCTTTTATTTTTGCGCGTTAATCCGTAAGACGTCGTAATAACTCAGGATGTTATAACTTCAGTTCAAGTTATCGTGCTTATGTATGTATATCTCAAGAACGAATCGCAATCGAATACACAAGTTTACCAAAAATTTTCTGTAACCTCTGAAACATTAACTTGCAATATAACTCATGTAAAAGTAACCATATATTAATTTTGCACTTGATAATTTAGTGTTCCCTAAGGCAAGATTAAATCAATACATAAATATTTTAATAAATAGTCTCCTCTGTCTAAATTTTAACTCAGTATAATATTAACTGTAGCTAGTTGCGCATTCCAATTATATTAACTATATAATCAAACAACGTACGTGTAAATCGTTATTTACGATTAGCAATGCAAACGATGCTTTTAAAATGCTAACACAAAAATAAGTTTGACCCTGTGCTAAGCAAAATATAGTGCCCTCGATAAATAACTCTTAGTACATGTTCTTTATTAGATTAAATGAATTGATTTGTTATTGTAATAGTATATACAAGATATTTATGAGGGTGCTAGGGAGCTATGGAACTGAAGTTATGGGATATTTGAAATAAAAAATACATGCGAAATCATAACATGTCAGATAGCGATCAAATCGATGAATAAAACAAAAATGAATCATAGTGATTTAAAGTAAAGTTTCTATTGATTACCTATAAATGCTCAAATAATACCTGTTTTACATTTATTCAATATTATTTAAAAGTGTGACCATAAATGATATTATCCAAAACTGCGCATATTAGAAATTCTTTAACAATATATATTCTTCATGTAGATATTAGATAACCGACTAAATACTTTTATAACTTACTTTTAAATTTATATATTTAAAGATGTATTATTTTAAATGAATTAAGAACATAAAAATCTTCTATATACATACGCTTAAGAATATACACTGAATAATATTGAAAGGATATGCAAAATACACAGTATATATTAATATTATAAATCATGTATAAGCAATAAGTTCTAGAACAATTACGTTGGTTTTATAAATAATGTGAGTGTACAACAAAGACAGTTAAGTGACAAGGCTCATGAATAACACTATTACACTAGAATATGGGTCAAGCTGACGAGGGAAACGTGAGTATGTATTTAACGGGCGACTTCTTATCAGCGGAATAATCTCACTTAAGATCCATTATTTTGAAATAGATCATCCTACCAGCGTAGTTCTGGATAATAACACTATTGTCTTCTGAAGATTAATATTTACACAAGTAAGAACAAATCAGAAAATATATTTAATTTAGAAACATACTTTTATTTTTCGATAAACTATTGATTACTAATTGTAAGTAAACCCATAATTTTATTTGCAATAAATCACCACAAGGATACCTTAAGAATAACTATAATTTTCATTAGACTTCACTACTGAAATGTGTCTTTAACTCTAGAAATAACCAGTACTTTATTATAAGCTATGTTTATTCACGCTAAAGCAATTAATTTTTAATAAAAATGAAACTAATAATAACTATGAAATACAAATCTTTAAATATTCAAAGTTTTAAACTTCAATAAAGAAGTTTTACACCTTTTGCATTTCTTTAAAATTATCTTTATTTCCGAGTTTTATTTACAATTATTTTCTATATTAGGATATATCCTCAATTTAATAAAAAAAATAATTGTAAAGATACATAAGATTCAAAGTTTCAACCTGAGACAATAAAAAAAGAGTTGGTTTTATTATATAAAGTATATTACGTATTTTGAATGTAAACAAGAATTTTATTAATAGTGTAGGTATATATGGATTTAGTATACAAAATAAATAATGTCTGTACCATACTTTTCTTATCATTTTATAAAAATATTAATTTGCTATGATTGGTAAAAATATACGTACATATAAGTAGTATTAAAAAAACAACGCCAAGTATTCTTTCTTTATTTACAGTGCTTTAAACTATGTTTATATTACATTGGGACATGTATTACGTTTTAATAAGAATATTGTTTAAATGTTTATTAAGAACCACCGTTTACTTACTTTATTAAAAGATAAACAGCTAACGATGTAACTAATGAAGGGCATGATTCTATTCATACGATGCACGTATGTGAAGTAGAAGTAAACAACCTATAATTAGGACAATAAACTTAATCAAGAACGGCCGATAATTTTGAACGATAGTTAAGTAATTATCTTATTATGTTTTCAAACCGATAGTTATTTGTATTTGAATTTGCATATCAATGCATGTATGGCAAAAGGTAACCCAACGTTAATATTAAACCTTGTTATCTTCGTTAGAGTATGAAGCATGGTTTTATTTTATCTGTAATATTATAAACGTAATTCTATTACATGATAATTATTACAATATTAAAAAGCGTATCAACCAACGATTTATGAGTTTTAAATAATTCATTGCATTCCTTTTTTAACATGTTTTAGTATTGTTGTGAGAGATATTGTTTGCAATATATGTATATGTAGATATATGGTTTTCCTTTCTTTGTTCTGTTTAATAGCTTATTGTATGACAAATTCACTGTCGTATTTACGGAATGTATTATTTATTTAAATTCTGAATAATTATTATGTTTATTGGTTAAGTAGTTATCATTATGGTAAAGTGTCGCGCGGTTAGGCCGTGTCAGTGGAGGTTAGATCAACCTCGTCCCGCAGCCCGGGGCCCGCGCTCTGCCCCTCGTTCACCATCTAGGAGCAACAAACTCTGCAAGGTTGTGCGGTGACCGACTCTGCTATCGTTGACTACAGTTACGATATCGCCCGCCCTTCTCCGACAAACTACTTTATTTTATTACATTGCTGTCATATTGATATTATAGTTGAAGGTCTCGTGGATTAACGTACCTTGTTGTTGTAATAAAAAACATTATGATAATCAGAGTAGCTTGGAAGAAAATGTGTTTTCCAATTCATTTGGTTTTATATACAGTTTAACTAATCTATTTTAATATATCTCAGTCTGTATAATAATATCTCGTAAAACAAATTTCCGAATAGTAATAAAACAAAAGAAAATGGGTTGAAAACAATATTTATATGAGAGCGGTAATTTATAATATATAAAATAAAAATCAAATTATGAAGGTAACTATATTAATTTTTTTTATTAATATCCTAACTTAATATTATACAAGTTTAACTAACATTTTTAAATTGCAAATAATTTTAGTTTGTCTTTGAGCGCCATCTATTATCGAGTAGCCGAAGAAATAAAAACATTTACTTTATTTCCATATGTGGATTTATGATGTTTACTTATTTAATAAAAAACTATGCTACAGGTCACTATATAATAAACAGGTTAATAAATAAATTTAAATATGTACATAATATATTTATAGATTAAATAGAAATGTGAAAATGTACAAAAGTTCACATTTACATAGATTGTATCAGCAAACTGCGCTCAGAAATTTTATTACCAAGTTTAGTCATAGTTTTATAACATTGACAACTTTTATTCCTATTTTAATTTATATACGAGATATATAAAATATTTTCTGATCCTTCGAAAAAACTTTGTATATTATACTGCTAAAGTTTTTTAGCACATTCGAGTAATTGATATTCAGAAATCGAGAAGTCAAAAATAGGCTATCATAAAGCGGACAATACAATAAATAGAATGAGTCAGAACGTCATTTGTTGTAAAGGAGAGCGACGACCCGCCGACGACCGCGTGCGAGTTAGTGACGCACCGCGCTACGTGGTGCACACGCGAAGAACGACCCGCTGACGTCGGCGAACACTCGTCGTGCCGAATTATTGCCGGTCTGTCCGGATTTACAGCCTTTAGACTTCATTTCACGACTATATCATTGTATGTTATGTGCAAACGTTCCGTCATTGGAATTTCCAGCGTTCATAACATATTTTTTAAATATTCTCTTTTCTCGAAATAATTTTATAGCATAGTATATGGTATAATCCCATATGGTTTATTTATACATATGTATGTATAAGATATGTTCCCTGAGATGCATGTATATATCCACATATAATAACAAATATATTTATACCTCATATCGTATATGTTTTATTAATTTTGTCTAGAGTTCTTTAGAGATACTATGAATAATAATATTAAAACAAATACCCATAAGTAAATACACTAGTGCACTTTATGTAAATATGTACTAGATATTATTGATTTATTTTAGTATTTAACACTTCATTTTAAACATATTTATATATATTAGGCGTATAAGAATGTAATAAAATTCAGGATTCCACATTTAAGCTTTAATCATTTATTGTCAGTAGGTACCATAAATAACATAAATGGCTTATGGCTTATTTATGAGTTTTAAAAATTAATATTACATATTAAAAGTCGTTTCATGATTTCATCGTGTTATTTATTATGTTGATAACTTCTTGTGAAATTTGTTTATTGTCATCTTAACGATACCTAATACAAATTTATAGATTGTCTACCACACCACTATAATTTATAATGTTATTCTCATAATAATTTGCTGAATCCCTAACTTGATAATAATGGGTAAAACAATGTATTTTAAATGTAATTATTTCTATTATATTATTTATACATATCTATAATTACAATAATAAAGATAAACTTAATATTTGCAACTAAGGTAAGCAGACAAAAAAATCTTTTTTTTATTACAAACAAGAAATATGTATTGCCAAACTGATTTTAAAGGTAATCAGTAAATGATACATACATTTATTCGATACTCTTCGCAATTGTAAAACTAATTGCTGTTTTTTTTAATTGAGTTTAAATTTAATATACTTCTTGAAGTTATTACCATATGTGTTCACTTACTTTAAAAGATATCGTAATAATTAAAACTGTAAATCGTAGCGACATCTGTAAAGTACGGGTTGCAACTAAGTTACAAGTAAAATTGTAACTTGGTGCCATCTAGCGGAATTTTCCAAGACAACGCAGGCTGTATGAGTTTAGTGTTGGGTAGAAAGTTACATACATGCTACTAGATTACGTTATACTAATACTTTTATATTTACCTAACATAAACACTAAAAGTATCAACATATTTGTTTAAAAAAACAATAATCTAGTATATTATTGTATTTCAAATTACTTCAAAAATATTACGTACATAAAAATTTTCTCTAAAGAGTAAAAATGAAAGAGCGAACGAACCGAGAAGTGAACATTAAGAAACGAAAAAGTTAATCGAGAATCTAAATTCACTTTTAAAATAAGAAATAAAGTATTAAATAGTTGTGTATATACACATATTTACTTTTGAATAGTTTCATTAATATAAATTATACTCACAACTTTAAATAATGTAAATCGACAACGTAAAAAACGTGGGTAGGTAACACGTTTGTTTTTAATAAGACCTATTTTTAGATTATACATTGCGAAATATACATACATATGTATCTCCTCAAATTATTTATGTATTATATATAAAATTTTACAGACTATATCGAAATATAAATTGTACGTATGGTTGTTTAATGAAAAGTGTTTTCAGTGGGGAATATTTTTAAAATGTTATGTTTTCACCGATTTTATTTTTCCGCCATTGTTATAGATGTGCTTTCAGCCTTAGCTTATGGAAATTTAATGTTTGCATTGAACAAAATGCGCGATATCAATATCAGCCACACAATTAATTTTATAAAATATTTCTGTTTTCGCAATCTAAAAATAACATATAACATATAACAAATAACACATAAAAAATAGCAATCATTTAATTCCCGTTTTTATTTTTTCCCTTTAAATATAAAATATTATCGTTTGCACATATTTAAAATTTGTGGGCTTGGTAGTTCCAACTGGATATCAGTTCAGATATCTGACTTACATTTTTATGTAGCTAAATTAATTAAATGCTAAATAATCTATATATATAACACAAAATCAAAAAACATAACAAATAGGTAACTATTATTTTTATTCGTGATTTTACACCTCTTTTTAGGGGCCTGCAAATATTTTTTCTGGAATTGAAATACGTAACTGCATGCCCTTGATCTTCAATTATTTCTTCACAGCGATAAAGTCTCGCCATCTGATAAATATACTATAATAGGAAGTCTCAATGCCGTTAGTTTTTATCTTATTTCTATTGGTTACGATTTAATTTCGTTTCCATTTTTTTTAATATTTGAAAGGATTCAGTCTGCCCCACGAGTGCATTACACGGAATGAAATTAATTCAAATATTTTCAAATACAATATATAAATTTCTTTGAGTATTGCTTGAGTAAAACAATCAATGTCTGCGATAAAATATTTCTTTCAATTTTATACAAGTACTTCACAACCTTATTTAAAATAGTAGTTATGTCCTACTGCCAGTATCAAAAATACCACGAGTTCACGAGATTAGTGACACATACATAAGGTATCACTATGAAATACTTAACTAGACCTCGTATAGTAACTTAATCAAATGTTATAAAAAAATTAATGGTCTTTGGTTTTACGACTTATTTATTTCTATGAGTTACTTATTCATATTTCAACATTTGCTGTTTTATTAGAAATACGCTACAGATAACTTCTTATAAGGAAAGTATTATATTGTGAGTTACCAAGATCGAAACTAGTCGGTAAGTATGTTTAACTTTCCTGATAAAAATAGATGTTCTCTTGAGGTTACTGAATAATGCAAACAAAACGCCAGGAAAACATTTGCTAATGTACAATATTAAGATTAGCACATTTCGGTGATTACATTTGCTCACCTAACGTAAATAACGACGTATTATAACCTCCAGTCGACTTTCGGAATATCGTCCGGAACAAATACACGACTGACCTACAAACAGTCGAGAGCATAAAAAGATAAATGTAATTCGTCCTCTTCTCGCATGAATTTAGTAGCATTGTGTGTAAGAGATAGCAAAACTTGTTACGATGACGAGCCTCCGCTCTCAATGTCAAGTTCACCGATTATTATTAGTGCTCAATGCCACAAAACACACGCAAACATAATAGCGCAGAGCCGGCCACATCTTACCTACAGCACTTAGTTATCAGAAGAATTTTCCAGAACACCTATGATAACATGTTCTGGTAAGCCATTAGCAACATCATGATCAAGGAGAAATAAGAAATAGTACTTTACAAAACCGAAAAAAACGAAGTCTTCGAAAATATTTTATATTAGCTGTGCCTGCGACTTCGTTCGCCTGGAACTAAAAATGATTTAATCACTTTTGCCCCTTTTTGTAACTTTTTTCAATAGAGCTATTCTCCTATTGGTGTTAGCGTGATGTTAAATAGCCTAAAGCAGGTGCTCCTAATCTATTTCAGTTCGCGGCGCACATACATGTTTACTATTTTGACGCGGCGCCCTAACCTATCTAGCTGGTCAAAATAGATAAGTAAAATGCTACGAAAATAGTAAAGAGAATTGCTTCAAGGCACCGTTCTTTACTCTCTACGGCGCATCAGTGCGCGGCGGCGCACTCTTTGTGAACCCCTGCCCTAAAGCCCCTCTCAACGATTGCTCTATCAAATTCAAAAATATTTTTTGAAAACCGACTAGTAGTTCCTAAGATAACGCGTTCAAACAAACGTTTCCGCTTTAAAATGTTAATATAAGACAGGTAAAATACATGTCGATTGCATTGGGGGCAAATTTTATACTCGACCTATTGCTTTTACCAGTAAACAAACAAACAGCTGATGAAAATATTCCTAACAAGTATTCGCTTTCTATGATCTTGATGTCGTGAAACGCAGTTATTAATTGAAAGTTAAGTTAATTTAAAGTATTAAGGAAAATTATGGTATAAATGACGATGAAAAAAAATGTTGTACTTATTATATTATACGTATTACTTTAAACCAACATAACACTCGGAGAATTCGGAAGTATTAAAAAAATCTCTAGAATCATTACAAAATAATAATAACCAATTATTATCTATTCTATTTATGAGTATAGAAGCCGAAAGGACATTATAATTACAGGTTACTCTATATCACTTACTATGGTTATAAAATTAGAATAGCTTGTTAATGAAAATGTTCATGTTTTCACTTTATAATATAAAGAGTTTAATTTTTCCATGTGTTAAACTTCCTTAATTGAGTTCACTCCATTTTTCTATGTTAGTGCCTGAGATAATCATATCTTTAAGTAAGATATACCCGAAACGTGTTTTATTAAAATTATCCGTCATTGGAATTGTTATAAGAGCTAATGAATAAACAACATTGTGTAGCTGATTTCAATATAGATTATTATTTTCGAGACGATGTTTTATTACTTTTCTACGTACATATTACATTGTTAATTCTACGTACGCATACTTTAGTATGATATTCGAACAATTAAAAAAAGTCTTGTTACGTAAACATACATAAATCTTATATTAATTATAAGTACTGTAAAATCATTAGTTATATAGTAAATAGGTAATTAAAGTACTTAAGTTATATATTTTAGGTCTTTTTTTATGGCATCTGTCTATTTAGGGTATTCTCGCCTATGCCGAATTTCTCACAACGGACAAATTCTTGTCCTGTGCGGGATCGAGCACATAGTACTTCGGCGGCGCGACAGTTACAGCGACGCAACTGATTTAACCGCTAGGCCAACTGCAGTCATAATAGTGTTATGGTATTCTAATACCTGTCGATCAACATCGTGGCCATACATGCCCCCATTAAGCCATCAGTTTTTCTAGATCCAATATAATTCATTACTAAGATCATCACTAACTAAATACCTCAGGTACCAATCGAGTATAGAAATTTTGGCACTTTAAAAATTATTTAATTATCGTGGTCTCAAAACTACTGGCGACATGCCACTTCATGGGTAGAACTAATTATCTATATCCTGATGCCAAAAACCAAAAAAAAAAGAAAGAATAGAAAGAATATAATATAATTGATCCTATCACTACCAAACTTCACAGACTCACTTTCTTTGTATTATTATAATAAAATACAAAAATGTGAGCAACAAAGATCTGGATTTAATGGGTTCATTAAACATACAAACACATAATTAACCCCAAATTTTTAGTGTTTTCCTATACTTTGACAATGTAAAATAAAATAAATAGATATAGCTACAAATCATCTCGTTAATCATCGTGAGGTAAAATTCAAAAATAGCCTGAACTTTGATGAAAGTAAATATCGTGACTTAAGAATCAATTTTCAAAATAGGCTTAGCGTATTACCATTTTAATATAAATCGTCATTAAAATATGAGCAGATTTTTTGAGAAGATTATTCAAAACTCTAAGATAACCCATAGTAGTCAAGGTAAGATGGCTAGTTTCAGAAAAACATGAATATTTTGTTAAATGATATTAATGTTTTTCTTTGTTACCCAAATATTTAAATTATAAAGAAGTCATTTAACATAACCATTGTAATAATATAAAATACTTATGCAAATGGTTAGATAAATTTTCCAATAGAGAAGAATGTGAGTGTTTTTTCCTGTAGAATGTAGAATCTTGCTACGATCTTTTTGAAGTAAAAGTTATAAGTGCATATAATTATTCTTCAATCACTATAATTAGTATTTAATAGATAAATCATGGAAGACAATAAACTATATAATAAATGAAAATATAACTTTAAGCGAATATTTTGAACGCACAATAATTATTGTTGTTGTGGACAAAAAGATAAAAAAGTTAACAGAAGTTAATTCATATACAAATAATATTATGTACGAAGTAATAATAAACACTGTCCTCAAGATCAAGTTGATCTTCAAATGACATTTAAGGATGCAGAAACGCATATCCTTGCAGTATTGATCGACTTGGAAACGACTAACGGCCGTGACTCACGTCGCCCTTGCCCGACATTCAACCACCCGCTCTCATACCCTTATCCCCCACTGCACGCGCCACCCATTGTGGATTAAACTTTTATTTATATATAAAGGAAGCTTTCAGTAGTAGATGTAATCATTGTACTGAGTATTAAACAATGAGAGGATGATGGTAGGCGGGTGAAAATATTTAGTTGTATGTATTTTGTATTGCCACATAATAAAAAATAAACATATTTTTTTTTGGCAAAAATATAATAATTAAATGTATTGGGTGGACCAATCTCATCACTTAGGGTTATATATATCTTTGTAAGATAAGTCAGATTAAGAGATATCATAGCAATCGTTACAGTAAAATATTATTGGCTATAAGAAGCAGCATGAAAGACGTAATGACGGCCTAGCAAAATATTGGTGAAATTTGTAAAGCTCGAAAGATGGTTCAGTACGATCGCCATCTATATTAACAATACGGTACCCGTACAATACAGTATCGATATATTATATCGGTTTTAACATTTCCAACCACAAATATATAATAAATGGAAAATACCTTTTGTCTGGTGGTGCTTTTGTTTGTAGGCATATACATATGTATTTAAATCCAATAACAATACACTTTCATCTTTTAAAGTATTTTTTTTCTTGACACAGAAATATAACGGTACTGTACCTGATGGCAAGAACACTATAATCCAAAAACAACGACAACCATAGAGAGATCAGCAATACATTTGGTTTCTTAGTTATGTTAGCTTGGCCACGCTTCTTGGCAATTGGATATACGCGAGTTAATCTAGCAACGCAAATGACTGCCTGTTGCACTGCTTTGTGTTACATCCTATGTATGGTGATGGAAATCCAGTCAGACACAAATACACGTTTTTTACTACCACGCAATCATTAATTATATAGCATTTACTTAGACTTAAAGCGATGATGGTTCAGTCGGTACTGTGTAAGGAGATCGCGTCAATGGATGAGAAGTTTCAATCCACCTACAGGAGCCTGAGTTTTTCGGAGAAGGAAAACATCGTTGATCTTTCTAATGGGCCAACTGACTACGTATTAACTACGTAGTATGTTAAGCAAGCACTCCATTGTGTAAAAATTATTCTCCATTTATATAAATACCTAATCGAAAGATAAAATAAACAATCGCTTAAAAATTTACGTGTCCCTGAATTATCAAGCTACCCTCGTGACCACCATCCTACTAACTTTTATTTCGTTATAAGATCGAAGGTATATTCCAAAGAGGGCGTAAAGTTGACTCGAATAACGTAGAAATTTCTCGCAAGAAATTCAATTGCAAGGAGCTTTAACCCACGACCTTTTTATAACTAACTATAAATATAAATTCATGCAAAAACTTAGGCTTATTTTACGTATGAATTAATATATGAGCGAATCAGCTTTACTCAGAGTTTTACAAAAATTAAAATCTATCTAAGTAATCTCATATAACTGAAAGATTAATTGTATATTATTAATCAAGTTTTTGCTAGTATTTTTCCATAACCTACATCAGGAAATATTACCATAAAATATCATTACCGATTGTAGACAGAGATAGGAGTGGCTCTAAAATACAGGAGATATACATGACGGTAGTTGTACTATAACATTCACCATAATTTTTTTCTTAAAACACAATAGGATTAGGATTCCACATTGATTGAAACGGAGCACGCGCACCTGTGTTCCGTATCATATTGAAAATATTTTTTTTTAAGTTATATAATATGTGTATTGATATTTGTATAGTAAGCAGGTAAAAATCGTGGCAGAAGCTTGTAGATAGATATACATTGAACTAACATGAAAAGTGACTTATTTGCACTTATATATTTTCAATAGTCAGTTGTTTATTAGATATGTCCAGAAACTATTTTCCTATCATATTATAGGTATGATAGGCTACAATCATTACATCTATTATATCGTTGAACGTTTATTTCTAACGTAACCCACTATTATATTTTTTTATCATAAAGTTACAGAGAAGGAATAAAAGGATTGATTATTGAAATCTGCCTTTTTTTAAATTTGTCTTTAACGTAAAGCGATGCATAAATAATTCAGCTAAGTTGAAAACAAAAATTTAGTATCAGTCCGAAGAATCAGTGTCATACACTTTCTCGTTGCGCGAGGGTATGGCTGTCCGGATCGATGCCGCCCCATGTTCACGGTCAACGCCCTCCGCCCGCCCTACGCTTCCGCGTCAGCGGCCTGGCGCCGCCGCCTGCGACCCTCGTCCCCGCGTGCACCCTTCTTATGCCCTCGCACGCCACTCTAAATATACCTCGATCCAACGCGACCCTTCGGCTATCGTTACGAAATACAATTAGCCTTACTATTTCGAGACTGGTATTCGTCTCAACACGCGCTGCATGACAGCAACCGTTTAACTTTAGAATTAATCTATAATTACATTAGATACTTGTATGACATACCAACGTATACATAATTCAATAGTATCAGTAGCAGGGCACTGTAACATTAAAACTGATGTATAAATAAACTATAAGTATTTCTTAGGTTTACGCGAATATTATTCATTGAAATAAAACTAATTTAAACGGATTTTATCGCGGTTATTTATTAAATTTTGATCCCGACGTTTCGAAAGCTTTTCAGCCTTCGTGGTCACGGGGCGGACTGAGGTGTAGGTTGTCCAGAAAAGTTTATGTTACTGTGTCTACCTTCAATTTAATTTTTAATATTTATAGTGTTCCGATCTACGCAGAAAGAGCTCACAGTGTCTTGAGGTCTGGCAATTGGTCTTTTGGGTTCCGATTTAATTAAATGTATAATTGGATCCCAGGCTTGTGCTAGCTTCCAACCATCTTCTCTATTGAAATTTGGATGTTTTTTAATTTCAATAGCCTCACGACTCATCCTAGGTAGGAATCGGTGTTCTTTGGCAAGGATTTGTGGCTTGTCGAATCGAAGATAATGTTTGGAGCCTTCTTCTGAATGTTCAGCAACTGCAGACTTCTGCAACATTCAGAAGAAGGCTCCAAACATTATCTTCGATTCGACAAGCCACAAATCCTTGCCAAAGAACACCGATTCCTACCTAGGATGAGTCGTGAGGCTATTGAAATTAAAAAACATCCAAATTTCAATAGAGAAGATGGTTGGAAGCTAGCACAAGCCTGGGATCCAATTATACATTTAATTAAATCGGAACCCAAAAGACCAATTGCCAGACCTCAAGACACTGTGAGCTCTTTCTGCGTAGATCGGAACACTATAAATATTAAAAATTAAATTGAAGGTAGACACAGTAATATAAACTTTTCTGGACAACCTACACCTCAGTCCGCCCCGTGACCACGAAGGCTGAAAAGCTTTCGAAACGTCGGGATCAAAATTTAATAAATAACCGCGATAAAATCCGTTTAAATTAGTTTTATTTCAATAAACTATAAGTGTTATCATTGTAAGCAAATATTGATTAAACAGTTGTAAACCTTTGTTTCCGCTACCTTTGATATCTTTGGTAATGCAAAACACAATAAAGTATGCGATAGGTATGAACATGAGCTTACAAAGTTGATAGAATTAAAAGGTTGAGAAACTTTGACGAAAACAAGTTAATGTACAACTCATACGTTCTTACATTAAATAACATAATTATATTATGGGAAAAAATGTTATATTCTTAACAATGTTACCGGTGTCCCCAAGTATCTGACAAATAAATTTCAATGCCATAAACTAAGGAAGAGGTCGACAACATGTCAACCAAAAAAGGGAAAGCTTATTAGAAGGTTTTTTTGAATAATTAATAGAAAGAAACTTAAAAACAAAAGTAAAAAAAAACATATTAATAGAGAAAATTAAGAATACGATTTATAAAATTAAGTTAATTTAGGGTTTGAGAATTTAATTTTGAACACCAAATATATCACGGTTTCCCGAATATCCCATTAAGTTATAATTATTTAGTTATACACGATAATTAACACAAAGCATTACGTTTCCTAATCCCAAGCACTAAAAGCACAGTGTGTGCTATTATTCTTATTATGCTATAACATATTCAAATATATATAATATATTCATATATTATGCTATAACATATTCAAAATAATCTACTGAATGTATCTATGATCCGAGTTTTTTGAACATCATTTATCTATATGAAATTCTATATTCAATCAATAGAACGCAACACGTCTTATAATCGGTCTTGACTTACACACTCTGTTACTAGATCTGGATATGAATGACTTGCTGCCGATATTGTACAGATACTAGAACAGTATCACAAAGGCCTGTTAGAAGGAAATTGCCTATTGTTATTAACATAGATACGCGCTAATTCGTGAAAGTTGAATGATATGTTAAACTTGTAATAGGATGACGATAATACTTCCCGAGAATCGAACCGGACGATGTCTAGTGCAATAGTTAAACAGAGTTTCTTGGAAGAATTAGGTACCTACTTTGTAAAAAAAAATTATACGAACCTCATCAAGACTTTTTCAATATTTTATATTAAAATATGTACTTTAATAATGTAATTCCTAACTTTCTTATAATTTGAACAACAAAAACCTGTCTTCAGTAATCATAAATAATAAAAATATTGTAAAGCCTTAAATATCTAGTTATTTATCTATTTAAAAAACAAAATGTAAAATACTTGGGATTCAGACAAAGCGGTTAACTACAAAGTTAGTTTACTATTCCGTTGTTGATTGTCCGAGCATAGTCTTTTAGGTATTAGTAAATAATATCCTGATTCCGGAAAACTTGATCTTGAAATTGATAAATTACTTCAATAATTGTCCTTTATTGTTATATCCTCACAATATAATATTTTATATCTTTGTTAATTGTTGATTTTTTCGCAAGTATGTTTATTTGTGGTGATTTTTTTAAAGATATTTTAATAGACATTTTCATACACCTTAGCTCTTAGAATATGTATTCTACTGATATGTATATAATTTATAACTTAATATGCGTCTATTTTATCTCAGATAACTCAGATATACTTGAAACCAGAAAGTAATTTTACGGCGTGATAAATTTATTTACGAAAAAATTTATTGGATACTGTCGATGTTAAGACAACTTTCAGGGTAAGTTTAAAAACCTGTACATCGCCTACATTCTTTAACAACAAATAATATAAAAACATTGTTAGACGCGGCGAGGGTCCTCAGACAGTCTACATACGTACATCATTAGTTAGCTACAGTGCAGTGAGTGGGTGAGCAGACTGCAGGCAACCCCGACTGAATCCCGGAAAACTACCGACCCAGTCTAGACATGGGGGCATTTCCCCTAGTCCTCCCCCCTCGCCCCCGTGCCTGAAGCGCCTCACTACACTGACGCTTTCATCACTGACTTGCAGACATTATAAAAAGAAAACCATGGTGTTTTTTTGTGATGCTTTCTATAGCATGAAAATGAAAAGCTAAGACAAGTAAGGAACCGTTTTTCAGCTACTTGAGAATGTACATGATGTAGTGTTGTGATATGAAATAACTTTATTGTAAATTAAATTTTATATAGGTGTAATTATAGTATAGTATAGTAATAAGAATAAATATATAGAGCTCAAATAATCTGTATATGTTTCTTATGAAAACTGTTGATACTAGGAAATATGAAATTGTATTACTTATGTTATGTAAGTACGAAATATCACTTATTCCAGAAAATGCACTGGATATATTAAGTTTACTTCCTCTATTTTTCAGGGACGATATTTAGTTATTTTCAAAAACCAATGCTTTGTTTTATTTACATGAATGTGAACATAATTCTAAAACCAATTTTATTTTTAAAAGCAAAGTACACAACAAAGTAGTTGTAAAATGTAAAGCAAAATCTTTTACAAAAACCACACAACGTAAATCTGTTTTTAGAATAATTTAAGGTTTAAAGCAATCTCACTGATGATGTATGAACTGTATTACTATTTTTTTCGTGCAACTAGGCTGGAAATACTATAATTTTGAGGGTTGTTTGATATTCTTGGAATATTGATGAAGGTGTTGGCAGAATTTGATTATTTATTCAGCTGACAATGTATAACTAGCAAATAATGCAAAAAAGCCGTTAGGCTTACATTTAGTACACACAATAAAAATTACAGAATTATTGGACTTACAGAAAATATTCTAATAGGCTCAAGAGTATTAATAATTTCTGACATATGATTCAGAGAAATGTAAACGAGTGAATACATAATTTTATTAATTTCTGCGAGTAACAATTTTTACTACCTAATAAGATGAATGAAGATTAGATAGATATATAATATTTAAGCTTCATGTAAATGCAAATGACGGATTAAGAGTTATTTTTACACGAATTGATATAACATACAACAACAGGTTATGTTTCTTCGGACATAAAAACCCATTAAAATATTAGTAGTTTTATTTTTTGCCACCATAGCCGTCACCTTGAAATAGATAGACAGTAGACAATACGATATGCATGATTGACTGTGCTGCAGTGGGTTAGTGAGAGTGAATTACATTGTAGGCGGAGGGGACGCTGCAGGGGGGCGAGGGTGAATGCAGACAGGGAGGTACAGTGGTTTGGGGCCAGACGGGAGAAGTCTGACGCACCTCGTTTCCGCACCGAAATGTACTGTAACCAAATATACGCTATGCATGTGTATAGTTGTAGTGACAGAATGCACAGTAGTCCACTGTGCCGTTTGCAGTTCTGCCTATGGAAACTAATATAGTTCCAAATGTACCGATTTTTTATAACATCAGTTAGGACTTTTATATAATATTTGGTCTCTTTTCGATTATATTTGTTTATCCTAATAATTTATCTACATTCTCTACTCTGGATACTTTTTTGGAACTTTATATTTACTTTACTTCTGTTCCTTTATGTTCTTCAGCTCCCTGTGAAGATATTTAATATCTAACATAGTCATCCATAATGATTTCTTATGTTTACGCGAATATTATTCATTGAAATAAAACTAATTTAAACGGATTTTATCGCGGTTATTTATTGATTTTGATCCCGACGTTTCGAAAGCTTTTCAGCCTTCGTTGTCACGGGGCGGACTGACCACGAAGGCTGAAAAGCTTTCGAAATGAATGTCTTAACGTATCCTTCCAAATTTCTACAGGTTATTGCGCTCTGCGTTCAAAGCCTCTATTAATGACAAGCCGTAATATGTCAATACTAAAAGGTTATGATGATGCATAAACGATTCGGCGAATTTAAATAGTTCGTCCTAAATATATATAGACTGCAATAAAATTATCACATACCTTTTGAATTCTTTTGTAATTCTTTTGAATTTAGCCGCAATCTTACAAGTTTTGTTAAACATTTTTAATCACGTGGTCACTTTATTATTCTCCAGCATAATGGAAACATTGGATCGTCCTTAATTAATAATACTAAGTCCTAAATATATGGCTTATTTGAAATGAATATATTCAATAATAAATATATTCAATTATATATAGTTTATCTCAAATTCAAAGCTACTGCTTATAATAAAAAACAAAATCATGTCGTATTGTACTTTTACAATATGTATAGCTTCAATGCCATGAATATTATACTTTATAGTACTTCTGAACTAGTGATTGTTAAATACTCATGTCTTACAATTATATTAGCTGTTTCACACCTTTGTTTATGACATTGATTATTTCTACATTCATATGTTGTTTTTAGTTTTGGTGTAGATAATTAGTGTTATAATAAAAGGGAATTAAAATATTATCAAAAGACAGACTACTTGAGAAATATTTTCATATTACTATCATGTGGTGAAAAATATGGGATTATCGATTATTAAGCATTTCAAATAGCAAATACTTCTATGTTGATATGTTGATTAATATCGTGGATTTCTTCGACAAATTATTGTTAACTAAAAAGCGTTCACACTTCTGTTTATATTAATATGTTTATACCGTTATCCGTATATATCCGTATGCTAAACGCTTCGCACGCCGGCCACGTAACTGCTTTACCGATCCTGTCGACAAAATAACAAGATTGAACGCGCTGCTCCCTGCCGTCTCCACCAATTGCACGTGTCCGCGCACACGCCCGCGTAACCGCCGTTCTCGCCGCCGAGGCCGAGCGGTAAATTTCGCTCCCGCACACCCGCCGCGGCCTCCCTCTGCAGATGCTTGAGCCTAGGATCGATCCTCCGGATAGGAGCCCTCAAGTGACTCTGCTCGCGCGATACAGTGACACTCTACATCACTGAATGTACATCATCACACTGCATACCATCCATGCACACCCACACATTAAGTACACGGTTCTGTAAGGGACTACCCCTGCGGCCCTTGAGTAGCTTGCCCTATGTTATTGCTAGGACCTGTTGGTTAGTTAGGATCGCGAATCTTTGTTCGTGTTCCAGCAGTAGTCCAAGCCGAGGTTCGGCCATTCTGGCACCCTTGCGCCCTCTGCCATGGGGCTGAGTGCCCTTAGCATTCGCCCCAAAAAGTTCGGTGAAGCTGTCAAAGCCCTTACGGCTAACAGAGTATGTCAGGTCGAAAAAAAAAAAAAAATATATATGTTTATACGATACTGCTATTTGAAAATTAATTATTTTTGTATTAGTAATAATTGCAGTTTTATATGTTTATATAGTATAAACAAAATCTATGGTAAATAATTATTGTCAGGGTCGTTAAAAGTATTCTATTAAATTAGTAGGAAAAATTAAATTGAAGTTATTATAGTCAATATTTATATAAGCAAAAAGAATAACCAATAACAAATAAAACCGCGTAAAATTGATAATATAAACAACATAGCAAAATAGAAAAAATATTTCTAAAGCAATTTGATGGTAAAAATATAATGTAGTGAGACAGCACGTCCCTGACCGAGCGGGCCTTGGTCGCGGCCGTCGACTCCCCGCTCGCACCCCTTCCTCACACCACTCATATAATGACAAAACGTATACACTGTACACACATCAATAAATATCAAGATGCAACGCAAAATAGATTGCAATAAATCCCCTTAATCAGTGACCATAAGCTATATCGACATAGCTTTGCAATGTAGCGTTTATCACTCCCAAACATTAATGCTTTCAATCTAATGATATGCTCTAATATGTCAGATTTCTTAATTTATGTTGTGATTGCTTCATGTTATTAAATGAAAATAATAAAATGTTTGAATTGTAGTTAAATAGTGAAATTTTTAATTATTAGATGAATTAAATTTATAAAGTGATTAAGTCAAGTTTGAGCAATGTTAATTTGTTTTCTATTTGTAGTTATTAACACTTTCTATTCCTGTAGAGATAGGGTATATATATAAAACGAGGATGTATCTCTACACTTCATTTTATAAGATCCTAATGTTCCAATAAAATGTAACAGTGTTTAAGACAGATTTCTTATTACTTAGGGTAGCTTGACTGATGGAAACCTTCACTCTACAGAAGATCAAGATCCTAATGTTTCAATAAACGTAAAAAAAATTAAACTAAATACGAACTGTATTCTTTCACCACCTCCTAATCATTTCAAACTTAAATTACAAAGACAAAAGTATATAATATTATGAAAAACATTACGATAACTTGATAGTTTTTGTTTTGTTTTGTGCACAACTCTTAATAGTACCCCCTCTATAATACATAACATTATGCAATCACTAAAGAACAAAAAAGAATTTAAGTCGTTGTCATATAGGATAGACGAAAATTTATTTATAAATTGACTTATAATATTAAAAATCCATTACTATTGGATGGACAGGACAGTTGTGTCCTAACGGATAGTGGTCATCATTATAGAAGCAATACTTAGACAAGACTTGCGGTGAGCGGCTTGTATGGCTCGTCACTTTACCAGTTATACAGCAAGTCCTTGGCATACCACGTAGATATGCGACCAAGCGTGCGACACGGTTTCATCTGTAGTTTGTAGGGACCTACTGTCAGACTGATTAGGTACTAAGATGCCAAAAGGGAATTTCGAAGTCCGGATAGTTGCTCCCACCAGAAACTAGAAGCAATAATGCCAGTAATGCCTGGAATCTGGTAACATGGGAGAATGTGCGGATGTTACGGTGTCTTTTCAGGAAATATTACTACTGTTTCGCATCAGGTGATATTCCCACACGCCGCTCTCGTAGTCCACCCGGCATACTGTGAGAGGAAGTACGTAAATACGTTTTTACCACAATAACAAAAAACGAGGTTCCTTTGTGGAACACTTGGGTGTACAGGGTTCTGGGATGAACCAGTATATCTAGTGGTAGAAAGTATTGTAGGCAGCTATGACAGTGACGACCAATGATAAATTTGCAATCTTTCGGTGAAAGCCTTTATTTTTAGATTCTATTGTGTTTACCATCAGTCGTCGTACTGTCGCTTTACGATGCATCTAGAAATACATAATCATATACCATGATAGGCACATTCCTGTCTTTTTGCTACTATTAAAAAGTATTGAGTACACGATATTTCAAAGCGTTTTCCTTTCTCTCTCTTCGCTAATAATCTTACAATCCACTTTAACTTAGCTTCCCGTGGATAAGAAATTTAAAACTTTAGACGTACCTCAGAACTGGTTAACAATGCCACAATCATTTTCAGTAATTACTATCTTATTCGTATGTTGGTTTGTTTGGTAGGACTTTTTCAATCAGTTTTAACTTGTCGTAAGTCCCTCATAATCTCATAAATATGTTTATAACGAATTGCAAAATATTATGTTTTCATCACGAAATATGAAATAAATATGTTTTATATTATAATTTGGATATAAAATTATGAAAAACAGTTTATATAATTTGCGTTGCAATAAAACACTTACATTTAAAACTTTTTTATTTTTTAACAATTATTTATCTTTAATTTCGGTATTAAATATTCAGTAATAAAACTATGTATTAAAAATTTATTTTGTTATTATTATTGTTATATAAATTGTATTGCGATACAACAACACGTGAAAAATAAATAGTGAATTTTAAGCCTTTTTATTATTTATTGGAACTTCGATAGTTTTACGTAAAAACACACTTTTACTAATAATGAATTTCATTTTTATTACTAAAGCTACAATAAAGGTATGAGTCATCAAAATATTATTAGACTGTTCGCTCGCCGGGATTTCCATTTTGGACTATATCGATCAAGAACATACACCAAAGAGTGAGGTCTATAGAATGACGCATTCTATTCCTAGAAATGTTCGTAAATTTCACAAAATATTGTCGTTTAACTATAAGTTCTAGTCTTATAAAATCATAAAGGAAAATTCAATGTTCACGTATATGGTTTATTATTGTTTTGATTTACGTCTCATTTTATTGTATGGCTTATCTTAACAGTGCCTTGTTGATGATGTGCAGTCACTACAATTATTTTTTATAATTCATTGGCGTGCATATAGTTAAGTTAAAAAATTGTTTCGGTTTGTCGATCTGGAGGTAAAGAGATAATTACGTAGGCAGGTATGACAGCGGCAATTGGTGACAGTAGTCGCCCTCCCAATAGTCACAGCTGGTTTTAAATTACTGTGCTTTACACCTTGCATAGAGTCGCCTCTTTGTCGCCGTATCATAAGCAGTGGCGTATTTACAATTTAGCCGCCCGTAAAATATTCAATTTTTGCCGTCTCTACTTACCTCTACAATAGATTCCGTAGCCTTATCGTAGCAAAAAGCTACGAGTACTCTAGTATATTGTACTACGAGAGGTCGCTAGCAGGTCAGTGGCACTAGCCGGCCACTGCACCCAGCTTAGATACTTGTAACATGCACTTTTTTTTTCTATTACTAACGTTCCTAACTCACCGAGCACACCGTTTTTATAAGTCCTATAGAGATACCTCACTAAGCGATGTAACTTAATATATACGGTAAAATTCTCACAGACTAGGTATTACATTTTAATAGTACATTGAAATTTAAATATTGAAGTTTTTAAATATTTATTTTTACTTTACGATTAAGACAGAAAACATTTTAATGAAATTTTACCTTCTGTAATTACAAAATATTTCCTAAGCTTAAAAAAAGATAAGTATATAAGGACATATTAAAGCTGATTGTTAAATACAATATTTTTAACGTATTTTATTTATTTATTATTTCACTAGTGTAAAAAATAGTTTACTTATAATTATTGTATATACTTAAAATATTATTTTGGAAAATAATGATTTTAGTACACTTATAGATCCCAAAGGAAGAGAAAGGTCAAAGACATGATGAACAGAGTGGGTGAAGAAGGAGATGAAAGAAGAGAGAGTGAATGAAAGGATGGCGGTTGATAAGAGATTAATGGATTAAGAAAACGTATTGTGCCGGATTGAAATGACGTGGGAACAGAGCTGCAGGTGATGACATATAAAAGTAATTTTATCAATTTTCTAAATTAAAAAAAATATACATTTAAGAATATAAAAGTATTGATAAATTTAACAATGGCTTTGTTTTGCTTTTGAATCTAATAAAAATTCTTCATTGAACATTAAATAAAGTTATACTATTTATTACTTTCAATGAATCATATTAATATAATATTAATAAGTTCAAATTCACTTGCAAATAGAAATCAGAGTTTCATGTTAAACTGCTTTCTGTTAAACGAGTTAAATTCAGAATAACTAGAAAACGTGCGAAAACAAGAGTGTTTGCGAATATGTAACAAAAGTCCAGTAAGTGCAGACCGCATTATGAATCACTTTCGAGATGGTCGAACAAATGCGCTAGCGCAATGGATTTGTATCGAAAGTGCAACGTCCCCGTGAACTTCGCGCTACTAAGCGAACCGAACAAGAACATCTATGTTTAACTCTACATTGTCTGCAACAATTTTATCATTACCAAGTTTAATAAGTTAATTTAATAAAATTATTTTATATTACTATATATTTAACGTATAAATAATAATTGTTACTTTATCAGTCTTCAGACATGAAAACAAAGCATTTCTTAAGAAAGACTTGTGTTTCCTTTATTATGTTGGTTCATAAATTTGTATGTTATGTATTAGATGTTATAACTAAATAATGTGGAATAATTATGGACATAAACGATTGATATGAGAAAGTAGTGAAGTTTATGATTTGACACAATTATTATCTACAATTACTGTACTACCAGAAGTGATTAATGATGAATAGCACTTGAATATATCGATCATTTTCTTTGTTATTGAAAAAAAAAGAATTTTATAGTGGAATACATCCATATCTTATTTTATATTATTTTTTCATTTAAACTTCGAAGGTTTTAAATTTTTAATATAATTTTCACAATATACTGGTTTTATTCAGGCGTTCGAGTGTTAGGTTACCACTGCCCTGAGTCCTGGTAATTCAACCCTGTCACGATTTGAAAATTGTGTTCCGGTATAAACAATATATCAGTTTCATTCTAATAGCCAAGCAAAGTAATAGCACTGTTTTTAATGTTAAACACGGTGTAATCCAAAAGCAAGAACGTCTACAGACAAATTAGCAATCCATCAGTGAATGGTCATCGTGGCAGGCATATCATTGTAGGCATGGTGGTCACAAATCAGCAGGTACACATTCTTATAACCTTACTCGAATGTTGGACATATGTATACCGACTGAACCGGCATGCCACTGCGGGGACTGTTGCACCTGAAGTATAGTTGTATTGTCATCTCGTCGAACACAATTTTCATGTCCTAATTTGTACATAGTTTTGTTTTTCACAATCTTTTCTAAATCAATGTAATAACATTTGATGTTATAACATCAAACTAACAACTACGATTAAATATAATTTGAAAGTATAACATTAAACGAGATATGAAATGTTATATTTAAAATGTAATCGAAATACAATTTTTATTTTGATAATTTATAGATTTAACGTTACGACCATAATCTCAACTGACATTAAATGACAATGTGGCCCAAAATGGTAGACACGCTAAGATTAGTGTAGGAATTGGCTCTTAAATGCAACTGCCGGAATTCAATTATTGATAAAATAATTTAAGTCACTCGCGTGAATTTTAACGAAAGCCAAAGAATATTTACTTGGATATTTATTAAACGACTATCTCTTTTAAGCGTATTTAATTCTAGTTACCATAATAAAATCCTCGCGACATAAGGTTTAAGTTGTGTTAATGCATCACATTAGTTGTTTTTTTATATTAAGTTCTCAAGTTACAGGTAAGTCATTAGTTAAAAGCAGCAGTAGGTGGCAGCCGCTCGCTGACTGGTATCTAGCTAAGCAAGCGTGCTCTGAAATAGTCCGGACGGGATATAATTCCCGGGCAGCTGTGCGCGTTCGTTGCCCCGCCACAGGGCGTTAGAAGTGCAACGATCTCGGCAATTATCGCAGCGCCTGCGCAACTCTAAACTTGAACTGCGAGTAATGCGCCGGCCGTGATACCGTGCCGTCGTACTGCCGTAACGCCGTGCACCTCACCTTCACTACTTAGAAAGTAAACACCTATTACGTCTAATACTGGGTATCGCGATCGATGCACTAAGCAATGCGTGAAAGCGAGAGCTGGTACATTTTAGTTATCATTACTATTTAAAAAAAATCGTGTTTTCATATTAACATTTGAAAATAAATGTTTATTAAATTTGGATATTTTTTTTGGATAATTCGCATTCGATCACCAATATTACATAAATCTAATTAAACCATCGCTTAAAGCTACAATCTAACGAATCTATCTACTACTATCTATCTACCATATAACGAAGAACCAATAATATTAAATACCAGCTTCTTCTTTAGCGTTAGTATTGATTTTGTCAATCAAATCGGATAACGCAATAAAATTCATACAGAGTTTATCTTTCTCTTTACCCCAGTTCCAATAAGGGTTTCGTGAGAAAAAGTAGCCTTTCAGCGTCTCCAGGTTCCCGTCTATCTCTATACAAAAATTCATCATAGTCGATTTAGCGGTTTAGGCGTAAAAGCGTAACACACAAACAAACAAACTCACTTTCGCATTTATAATATTAGTAGGGATTATCACAATAAAATACGTATTTTAATTATTTATGGTCAACTGAAACAGGGCATTTATTTCATAACAACTTTTGCTACATTTTTTAAATGTAAAAATGTTTATAACATGAGTTTTTGACGACTGTTTCGTTGCAAAATTATATTTTACCGTAAAAATAATTATTACAAGATAAATATCGTGATCAAAAACTTACTATGTAAAAACTGAGACAATTCTATTGAATAGAAGCATCTTTTGTTTGAAAAAAATGTTATAACTGTACTGCAAAGCAATATTTTATGTAATAGAACTACTATCCGCTATTATGATTCGCAATCACATCTAATGCACATAAAAATGATAGTTGTTTATACGCTGATGTAGATTTGTGACGTTCGTTTCTATATGGTTCGATTATATATGGTAGAACCTCTATAACGACAGGTTTCAAATCTGATTAAAAAGTCAGGGAAAATCCTATGACCCGCGTTATTTAACCAAAGAACACTTAAAAGTTTGGATGATTTGAATCGTGAAGATGTCATTTGATATTGAACATTTTTCAAAATGGAGACTTTTTAAAAAGGAAATTCTTAATTTTTATTAAACAATGATGGACAAAAGCCCTTGACTTATGGAGACATACTAAAACAACTGAAAATGACAGCGAAAATTAAAACGTATTACAGAAATCTGAACCAACTGCAAGAATTCCAACTACTTGACTTGTGTCTGTATCAAATGAATGCATAGAAGGGGTGGAAGCAGATATTTCGATTTTGGAAAACCTACTTTTGCGTAAATCGACCAATAAAGCATTTTTATGTCGCTAAATACCACTTGTCTTAATACTACATTAAATTTTGTTAAACATAGAATAATACCTAATGATTTCAATTTTTGCTTTGTATATTAACTCTATTGTTTAATTCGTTCTCACTATTTTTCATATAATAATGTACTTAAAAACTGCTGTTAAATCATTTAAATATATATAGAAAAGTATTTGTATACGAGCATATTTGAATTTTCATTGAAATTATTCTCGCGTTCATCTGCTTACATCTGAGACGTGTAGCAAGTAACAAGACGTATAAGTAAGTAAGGGGAGTTGTTAAAATTATTTTTTATGTTCCTTTAAGTAATTAGTTCATCATCCATATGTGCCGATTCTGTTCAAATGTCAATAATTTAGAGGATCAAAAACATAATATACCATGAAAAATATGTAAATATAATTATTAATATGTATGTATATTTTTTAATATCTAAGGTATTGAATATACAGTTATGTCTATACAATTATTTATTCTAAAATTTGTGATACATGTGTGTTTAAAAAATCACGACTATGACATTAAACATAGTTTTGTTTGCCTGTCTGTTTGTATGCCCGGATGTAACTCAAAAACTGCATTACGATTTTTATACAATTATACATACAAAAAGGTTAAGTTATTGGTCAAATACTAGGTTATAATAATTAACAATTGGAACTTTTACAAATTGTAAAAAAGTACTTCAGAAGATCACATTTTTATAAGTACTTTTGATAACACTTTATAAATGGGAGGTTGTGTCAAGATCATTGTTTTTGAAGAGTAATGTGCTTACAAAATTAGTTGTACTGCAGCTATCTCGTTAATCAGGTGAGTAAAAAAGTAGGCTAATAATATTAACCGTTTGTTCATTAAATATTTTGTGCTGCAATGCTATTGTTATGTATTGTAAATATATAACACTCTCTGTATAATAGGAGTATGTAGGTAATTATAGTTACGTACATAATATAGTGTGTAATATAATAAGAAATGCATATAAAACTCTTGCGTTATTATGATGTTCTGGTACCCGATTGCACCAAACTGCATTCACAAATGGAAGGTATTCTTTGTATAAAGAAGAAGAAAATGAATCCGAGAAATTTTAAAATACTAATCAACCTGCATATAATATTACTTTAATATGAATTACCAACGTTCATTACCTAATTTCCATATTAAATGTTATATATACTACAATTTAATTTTCAAAGCTACATAAAATAATTAAGGTATATAATAAATACAGCTATTAACAACGTTATAAAAACTGTATGTGCGTTGCATGATTTATGTGTGACTTATAAAAAAGGCCAATAAATTAAACTTAAGGCTTTGTAAAATATTTAAGCAAAAGTACCAGGGCAACTGAGTTACTGAGGAGTTTAAACGTGCCAAGAATGAATTCAGTGCATTCTCATGCAGTTCAACAGAATTATCCTTGAAAACTGGTGTGAAAAGGACAGTTATACAATGCGCATGTGTTTGCCAATGCAACAGTGACGTGTAGCGGATGCTGTAGCTTTTCTTTAAATTAGCAGTTTTATTTAACAACAAAGTACGTATATTTTATTTTTTATTGAAACACTTGACTATATTCTTGATTTAGTTTTTGTATGGATAATGAAGACGTAAAAATATATTAAGAAATAAAAACTTAGGAAAACCTAGTTTTCCCTTTTTATTTTATTTGTTTTGGATAATTAATATTTGCGTTAGAAACATTGATACTACACGAAAATATAATATGTATAAAACTAAAAGAAAAACAATAGAAAAGTGGTGTTACATCTAGTATACGTTGAGATTACTATACTTCTTGATTTTAAGAAATAGCGGATGGGCATGTAGTATACATTAGTCACTTAGAAAAAGATATTTAATCCAGTAATAAAAGATACAAAGGGAACTATATCATACAGCATAAACAATGCCATAAAACCAAAGTAAATTTAAAGCAAAAATCGAAGTGATGATGACTCCTAGTCCCGGTAAGCTGAGCGCTGGAACTACTGCGAACGACGTAGTAAATAATCAATCTTACAGGAAATCTCAACATTAACTGAAAAAATATTGCGGTAAAATTGTTAAAATTAGTAACACTTTTTTGTGGCTAGAAACACCTAACTGGCTAACCAATAACCCTAAGCTAGATAGATAGATAGCTTAGATAAAAACACCTATTAGTTGTCGGTTGAAACTGCACTTCATAGTTAATTCTCATTATATTCACTAATTATAAAACAGAAACAATAATTTTACGTTTATAGCTGATTGAGATTATTACTGATTACTTTTTTTATATATCATCTTATGACAAAATTTCAAAATCAGTTTATTTTAACATTAATAATGGAAATTATGAAGTATATTTGGGTATTCTTACCGTTGCCGACAAATGGACTTTCACAGTAACACAAATGCAGTCGACAATGCAATGTGACGTATAATACAGTAAACGTTTGACCAGCCAACTTCTTTACAGACTCTGTTGTCCTGGTGGCAAAGGTACGCTTATTATACAACCCTTTTCTGGTCCTAAAACCGACTGAACAAAAGGACGACTTTGAGATTGTTTTTGCCAATAAACATTTATTAATGTGTGAGAGAAAATTTTTATAATATTCTGGTGGCAATGCAATGCACTCATATTTTTTAGTAAACCATTTTTTATATATTTCTTAGTTTTAAAAACAAGTACAATATATACAACATATTTATACCGTACAAACTAAAAACACCCTTAAAACATATAGAGATAGTGAAACATGTTGCTGCAATAATATTTAATAACAACAACAAGATAACTTAAATTATTTGTGATATATTGGAACATAATATATTATAGTAAATATGGTAACTGTACTTAAGGTTGCCAATGCCTACTGGATACATGATTATTATGTAATTATTTCTACATATTTTATTACGAATAAGTTTTCTCGTAGATGGATAAATAACAGAAAAAAAACATCTATTCGCCTAAATAACAAAGTTCACTGCTTACGTCACTATTCTGTATCGTTGCGTTGGCACGACTCGACATAGCGCAGCGCGTCGGTTTCTGTTCGTACCCTCGAAACGTTAAGATCTTTATTTTTACCCTAGCGTTCATTGACCTCTCCTTTCAACAAACAAACAACGTCACAATAATATGTCTTATATACTTGTATACGAGCATTAGAACGTTTATAAAAATATCATCAGTGTTAAAAATAGTGTTTTTTCTTGATATGTGTGTGTATATATTATTTTAAAAGTGCAGTATATGATAAATAGAGACATTTTAAGTTTTACAAATCAGTTGTTTTACATGAAGTGACAGTAGTACCCACCTCAACGTTTCGCTTATGAGGCGTGCAATATAGTTGTACCAGAATCTCGTGGAAAACAGGGAAATGAAAATTTGTAGTAAGCAACACTAGGGTAATTGGCTAAAAACGTCTTGATACTTTTGTTTTTTTATTAATATTCGCTAATATCATTCATCTAAAATATTAATTGTATATACTGTTATAGGGATTGTTGGTGTTGTTTCTGTTGTGATCAATAAATGAAAGAGTCCGGGCTAACACTTCAATATTGTACCCTTTAGAGAATTCAAATTTTATATAATCAATTGGTAGTAAGAAATTATTTTTATATTGAACTACCTGGTACCCGCGAGTTCGTCTACGTAGTATAGTTCAATTGCGTAGCCTATTTCTTTCTTTAAGATTTAATCCGGCGTGCGAATTGCCAAACGCGATGAGTGCGAATGTAGCAAATCCTGGCAATTAAAAAAATGCAAATCGTTTGTTTGACCATGTATTTGGATATTAGGTAATTTCATTTTAAATCATAATAATGAAATAATTTTATTCCGAGCTGGAAAATGGTTGTAAGTACTCCACTTGCATATCTTCTTATTCATCTGAGGAAAATGATGAAGACACAGAAGTATTTATAATAAATCGCTACTCTTGCATTTCTATTAAGCTATCTTGATTAATAAAATCATTTTCATGTTTTATTACATGCTCGCAACATTTTTGCCATTCATCTACACCAATTTATGAGAAAGCTTCCTCTGTTGATGACTTGATATCTCTTGCAGACCTATTAACATTCTTCATGGCAACTTTCTGCTTCATTGTACCCCATATCAATTCTATGGAATTTACAATGGTAAAGTAGCCTTAACACTCCATGACCGTGCGATTAAAAAAATCATCAATCTCTTATATGGGTAGAGATTTGTATCGTTGCACTGCGTCAAGTAAGTGGCATTTACGCCAACGATCTTCATAATCAATGTTATTTCTAAGCAGCTATTCTTTAATATCAGCTATACGATCGACTTGTTTGAGCGGTTTATTCAACTGTACAGAATGATAACTTGCGTTATCCATGACAATCAGAGCCGGTTTCGTAAGATTTGGTATTAGTTTTTCCGTAACTCATTTTTTAAAGTTATTTTGGTGCATATCATAATAGTAGTCACCAGATATTTTTTTATAGTTAAGGCTTATCGTTATGGTCATAATCTCATCTGATTTTAATTGACGATACGGCCCAAGTTGGTAGACACGCTAAATCTTTGGAGGAACTGGCTCTCAAGTGCAGCTGTCGGAACACACCTATTGGTATTTGCCGGCAGATTTTCAACTTGAGGGTGGTAGCTAGCTAGGCGGGCATCAGAAAAAGCCCTACCACCATGCTATGGTTTCTTCACGATGTTTTCCGTCAACGAAAGCTCAAGCTCATTGTAGGTGGTTGGATTCGAACTCACGTCACTTGAGGCAAAGTCGTACACACTACCACTGAGCTATCATAGCTTGTCGTACACACTACCACTGAGCTATCATCGCTTGTCGTACACACTACCACTATGCTATGCACTATCGCTATGCTATCGCTATACTTTTTGACCTATATATTAGGCAACAATTGTGCACAATACCGTTTTCTCGCCCAGCATTCACAATAATCCATCTTGCCCTGCTAAAATACTCTTAAATGGACTTGCAATGTCTTTACTTTGCCAACACTTATTTATAAAACATGAACCGTGTATATAGGTTTCGCCTAAATAAACTATATCTAGTTTGTCAGGTTCTTGTGATTCAAGGTTCTTTTTTATACGCACTAAATATCTAAATCTTTGTATCTTGATATCATGACCCTCCATCAAAATTGTGCTTTTTGATTGGCACTTTAAGAAAAATCTAAGTTAAAAAATGTATAAGCGTTATACCTACAGGAAGTCAATACATATATGTGTTACCTCAATGTTTGTCTGCCTCCATTAAAATTAATATTTTCCCGAAGTGCTTGTAATAATTTCCTCACGGTTGGTATTTCTTTCCGTACAGTATCAAATTACTTTATTTTACTTCTGATCACTTCTAAATTAAAACTGTCCAGATTGAGTTTTTTCTCTCCACCTTTCCTACACAAATCCTTTGTTAGAAATTGTAGACAATAATTCTTACCCGAAATCGAAGTGGTTTTTTTCGCAATTTTATTGATGGTGGTGAATGGCATGGTGGTAGGGCTTTTCTAATGCCCGCCTGGCTAGCAACCACCCTCATGTTGAAACCTGCCGCCAAATACCTGTAGGTGTGTTCCGGCAGTTGCACTTGAGAGCCATACCCTACACAGGTTTAGCGTGTCTACCAACTTGGGCCGTATCGTCACTTAAGATCAGGTGAGATTATAGCCATAACCCTAAACCTTATTTATAAAAAAGAAAAGATAATATATTAAAATAGCAAAATTACAATTCCAGTTGACATCAGTAGTACTCGTATTGACAAGTGACCAGAAAAGTTGCCATATTTTAAATCATTTTTTTTTTAATGTGTTTCTGGTACACCTATAGTATTGTTATAAACCGAATGAATATATAAACATAAATGACCTGTATTTCTTCTTAAAAGAATTTTTTTTACGACTATAGTTCTGTATAAAAATTATATATCTCACACTGGAAGATTATTTATACTATCTATTTACAAAGTATGCTTAATGGGTTTTATTTAAATATTTATTTTGTTGTAATCAAGTAAAATTTCCTTGTATTAATGTATTTTTTAGAAAATTATAGTAAATAATGTACTTAACCTAAACGAGGACAATATAATAATTACTCTATATTTTACTAGCGCTCCCTAGTGCCTGAGCCTAGTCTAGACGGGCCAACCGGGCATTTTCCTTTAGGGGCGCCGCGGCGGCCGTTTTTATTTAAAAATTTATAATGTGTATGGCAAATTTTAGTATCAAAGAGAAAATTTCACATATTTAACCCTTCTTCACTAAAAAATTATATTAGCTATGTAATATATGTGTATATTAACACTAAATTAAAGTTTCTTAATATCGCTGCTTGAACTTATTTGAATATTCGGTGCTATGGACATGTGGCAATTCTCTGATATCTGAATATAATAAAATAGCATTATCATAGTAATAAAGCACTTCTTCAAGTTTTGTATGAACATGTACATGTTGTTCCCTGTACTTATATGAAGGCGATATTAATACGTAAAAGTATTGATCTTGCTATTAATTTGTTAGTGATAAGTTTAATTGTATTGAAATTGTTTACTTTGCGTGCGATTTCGTAAACTGTTATTTTATTTATTGTCAAACATAAGTATGTACATCAATTTATATATAATTTCTATATAGAATTGAAATAATGAACTCGTTGTTAAATAAAACAAATATTTTATCCCTTTAAAAACTATAGAATACTGTATCGAGGTTGAATAAAATATATACTTAAGTAAAATGATTTTTATTTTGTTTTACGAAAATAACACCGGCACACAAAAATAAACATGGTTTGTACATTTGACGCCACCTAGATATATTTCTACCCGCTGAATTCGAATCTGGAGTTACTTTTGGGCCGTATGTCCTCAAAATATCGTGTTATGTTGAAATAAAATGGTTAATGTACGGTGAATCCATGGATATCTAAGAAGTTCGTCTCCCTCTCCTCTCTTAAATTCCAAGTCGTGCATTCTCACTTCGAACACTTTCTTGACAATCGTGGAGACAATAGTGATGAATAGGAACAACGATCCAATAAAAACAGAACTGAAATGGAGAGTAGGTATCAAGGAAATTGACGTATCAACATTATGGTAAATTTTTGCTGGTTTAGAGAGAATAGGTAAAGAAAGAGGAACACACTGCGTAGGTCATTTAAGTATAAAAAAGTTCGATACAACCGAAGAACAGTATCAAATACATAAAAACCGTTCTCTACCTCCAGTGTATACGTATGACATTTCCTATAGTTTTTATAATTTTCGACATTTTTAGATTTGAAACTTTTGTTTGATTTCTCGGTTTTTATGATTTTCTTTATTTTAGAGGGTTAATTGTTCAACTAAACTTCAGATTCTGATTCAGCTGATCAAATTCAGCAACTCGCAATACATGAAAATCATTCTTGGTTTAGTTCCATAAACTTTTTTCATAACCAAATCACCCAATTTTCGCTATTTCTTACAGTTGTTTGTAATTTACTCGAGATTTTGAGAGTGTATGGTCCAAATTGACTCCAGATTCAGATTCAGCGGGTTGAAATACATGTCGATAGGTAGGTGGTGACAAATGTTCAAAGCACTTTTTTGTGTGCCGATGTAATTGTTTGACTTCATAATATAAGGTATATATTAAACTGAAAAGGAAGCCGAAAGGAAAACACCAACTGGGCCGCTAAAATAATATTGGCAGTTAGACATACTAAAACAATTAATCACTAAGAATCCAATATAAAGTTAAAAAAATATGAAACTTCAACAAGATGATGATGACCAACAAGTGAAGGAAGTTTCCAAATCAATTGTAACTGACGACACTTTGACTCTACCATCACCAGATGAAAAATTGAATAACTTGACACCATCGTAACACCCACAGAAATCATTCTTATAACTTTAAATACTCGTCCAGACTTATATCCGAAAATTATAGGAGATGCCAAAAGAACTTTTTTAGGAAAACAAATTCCAACATTTTTATAATGGCTTAACTGCATTGCATAATAAAGCGATGATAGCTTAGTGGTAGTGTGTAGGAACGCCGTGTCATGGGACGTGGGTTTGAATCCAAATACCTACAATGAGCTTGAGCTTTCGGTAAAGGAAAACATCGTGAGGAAACCATAACATGGTGGTAGGACTTTTATAATGCCCGCCAGGCTAGCAACCACCCTCAAGTTGTAAATATATACCATTAGGTGTGTTCCGACAGTTGCACTTGAAAGCCAGTTCCTCCACAGGTTTAACGTGTCTACCAACCTGGGCCTTATCGTCACTTAAGATCAGTTGAGATTATGGCCATAACGCAGAACCTTAGCTATAAGAAAATAAAAATAAAAAATTCCTACCTAAGGCACTGGTCGACATTTTAACACAAATTATTATATACAAATTTTAATAATATATATTATTGTTAAACTTCAAACAGTGATTTGATTATTAATGAATATAAAATTATGTACCCCTATTTTAAAAATTATATGTATTCGTATAGGGCGGCAATTTGTATTTTTGTCCGGGGCGCCGTATATCTAGAGCGGGCGGTGCTAGTGCAATTTTACGACCAAGCCACTATCCATCGCGTTCAGGGATAGCATCAAAATCTTCTTCATGGCTCTCCAACTACTAAATCTACCAAACAGTCAAACGCTTTTAGGGTTTATCAACCTGATATATATATACCATAATCGACTTTTATATAAAGATCAACATTATTTTCTACACTATTGATATATTTAAAATAATTACTGATCATAATTTATTGTAAAGTATTAATATAATTCAGACTAAAAGCTATTAAACGTGTCCACTATCATGTCCACATCGTCAATTAACATCAGATGAGATTGTGGCTATAACGCTAAACCTTAAATATAAAACAGAAAACTTAAAAAAAACACGGCTACGTGTGGAGACTGTAGCTGATAGTATGCACAGTATCATAAAAAAATAGCGATGACTACCGAAGCAACAGCAAATCTCTCGGCAACTGGACACACACTGACAGATTCCGAATCGTAACAAACCAAAGTAGAGTCCCTGTGGCAGGTTTATTATCATGTGTTTGGAGGTCCGACTCGGCTGGGTACAGGTTCCTAATACCCTATTTCTTTACTACACAATTATTATTATTATATGATTAATTAATTAACTATTAGCCCGCTATTATTATTTTACATAAATATGTATTTAATACTTAATGTTAGTGGTATAACAGTTTTTTTAGTTAATAGTGTATATAAATGTATATTTATTGTATGTAAATGTATAAAACACATCTATATTTATATCATGCAGCAAAAAAATGTGTTTGCATACGATAGTTTAAAGAACTGCCGGACGGATTTCAATTTTTTTTTTTGTACTAGCTTGAAAAATTATTGAGGAAGACTAGGGTATTTAAGATTACGCTACCACCACCACCAATAGAAGCAAGTCTCTATTTAATAAAGTTACAAAAACGCGCAAAAATTGTAAAATACGCACAAAGCACAGTAACACACAAAAAGATATACCAATAACGTAAAGAGTTAATGAGTAAAATCATCTTATTATAAATCGCACACGTGCCGGCGGTGACATTGGTTCTATATTGAAACCTTGAACGGGGGAATGATAGAATGATATTGAGTTCCGGGTGCATCCCCGGGCAGTAGTTGCATCGATCGGCCGTGACCATGGCAACGTGAAGCTCAATGCGTGGGTCAGGGGCGAGCCTAGCTGAGCTTACACGCTTCTCGAACAGTGCCTTTCATTTAATATATTACAGTTAAAATCGAATACTTTAGTATAAACAATTATATTAAATCTCTAACAACGTGACAATAATTGTAGGCCTTATAACGTTTATTACTTTTTGACAAAATCAAAACTGTAAACAAAATTATTGTATCGATCAAACTTTGAAAACCTTCTTAGTATAAAACACAAAACAGCGTTGTTAAGAGACGTACATATATAGTAATGTAGTCAAGTGATATTGAATATACAAATCATTATATTATATTTATTTATCGAAGAAAATCTCAAATTTTGTTCACTTCTTAAATAAACGTTTGTTTGGTAAAAAAACGTATAGAGCACTAGTAACCAAAAGCTAAACACAAACAATTTTAAAACCATTTTGTCAAAAGAATCCCTACAGACTACAATTTAACAAGTTTCACAAAATATTAGGGTTCTGACTGTTAGAATGTAATTATTTAAACGAAATGTGAAACAATGAAGTACCTATGACTTAATAATACAAAGAAAGGTAATGAAGGTTTGAAGCAATTATGGCTTAGCAGTAGTGTATAAGGAAATTGGATCGATCGACGCGAGTTCAAATTCTTGCAGTGAGTCTGAGCTTTCGGGGAAGGAAAACATTGAGATAAAACCATACTGTGTTGGTAAGCCATTTTCTAAGCCCGTTTAACTAGCTACCACCCTTTAGTTAAAAATTTGTCACCAAGCATTTACTGATGTTTTCCGATTGCTACACTTAAAAGCCAATTCCTCCACACTAGACTTATTACGGTGTTGTTTTGTTACCATCTTGGCCAACATCGTCATTTGACATGTATTATTATGGGCAAACCTATGAAAATTAAAAATCACTCGTATATTTAAATTTTGTAAAATAAGTTAGATAAATTATATTATTTAATACTATAATTGGTAAAGAATTGTGATAGTTTTAATACTATTTGCAATTTGATATAGGTACAAGATACTTTTCTCATTGTCGATAACTAATGAAGGTTCTATTTGACACTTGTAGATACATAGCTTTTTATACATCTAATATATGTATTACCATTTATCACAATTTTACTTAACGTCAAGTAATTATATGGTTGAAGGTTAACACGCTAAACCTTAAGGAGCTAACATAAGTATAGGTGCTTGGCGCTTGATTTTAACATACTATGATAAATTAGATAATCTATAATCATTTCAATTTCAACTTTCAATTTCAAAGTTTCAACCTATAATCATAAATTTTATTATAATATTTTTCTTCAACTTAATTTCAAATTCATTGTAAGATTTGAGTCTGCGTAAGTAGACGCGATGGCCAGAATACATTTTCATACAACCATCATTGTCTCAAAGAATTATTTATTTAATCATTTGTTAACGTATGTATACATTGTATACAGTAATAATGTTCTTCGAATAAAATTTCCAAATAAAATATGTATGTAACAACAAATATTATCTTAGGTTATCTATTTCAAATACACATAGTTTCAAGTACATAACATTCATATCCATTTTTTATAGTTGAAATAAGCAATCTGGCATACAATACACCTGATATCAAGTATTAATTGCAGTGTATTATAGTTATGTACAATGAACCATAAAATATTGCACTTCTAAGAATGGTCATACCAATTTGATGTTGTCGAAGATTGAGTTAAACCGTCTCTTCTACAAGTGGATCGTAACGTATCGCGACTATTGCTGTCGTACGGTAGAAATAGTATATATATTAATGTTTCCGTAATTGAACCTGGCACAAACTCTACAACTGTAGGATTTCTAGAAGACCATTGTAGTTCTTTATATTGAGATAATACTGTGATTCTGAAAACTTCGGACTACCTGGCTTATTGGCTTGAAATAAACCATGAATGGAAACTAAGAATGGATTTTGCAATCACGTCTAAAACTTGAATGAAGTTTAGGGCATCCGTTTGTCTATAACTTAACAGCCACAGAGTTTACGTACAAAGTTCATTAGTAAAAATTTTGATTTCTTTGGAGATTTCTCTTTTTTATGAGTTTAATTTTTAATTTTTTTACTCAAAAAAGATCAGAACCATGGAAGGTGCTATGTTTCTGCACTGAGTAGGGTTTTCAGAGCAACTATAGAGCGTTAAGGGTTAAGGGTCGGTAAAGCGCTAGTAATACCTCTGGTAAAAAACCCTTCTGAATCTAAACATATCACTTTCCAGCTATATGGTTATGTCTCACATTATCATAAATAATGTTAATTTCTGTGTAGAAGTAAACAAATATAATATTTACTTAATTACAAGTGATTGAATTATTAATAGTAAGGTCGATAGTGAAATAAAAAGATAAATTATTGTAATTGAAAATAAATCTTGTATATATTGGCAAGATAAATAATCAAATACTACATTTTTTAAATCTAAATATGACATAAAGTTAAAAGTTATGAGACTAAAATGTATTTTGTAAAATAATGTATTATATTCGTTCAAAAACTAACGTATTTACTTCTGTTATGTGTTTTTATTACGTTTTAAAGCGTAAAGTACCTCAAACAACGTTTGTAACATTGCTGATTTCTTATCAACGACCTTCATACAACTCTTGGACTTGCACAATCAAATAGAAAAGTATATTAACATACCTATTACATTCTCTGATTTTGTGTTTTATATCAAACTGAATACTTTTGCTGTCTGTTCATATAAATTTAATATAAATTACTAATTGTATAAGAAAGAATGATTGTTCGAGTTCTTATTATTTATCAATTACGCCTTACCGAAAGTATTAATACTAATAAAATTTATTTAATTAATTCATATATATAATATATTTATGACGATATATAAAAAAATAATACTACAATTTTCTTTTAATATAGAGATTGTCATTCTTGGAATAAAAAATAATTTTATAAATGTTTTTGAGTAGACATTATTTGATATTCAGAATATTAATTATATGATTAGATAATAATAATATAAAAAGAATAGTTGACTTCAATATCATATTCATTTTAAATATATTGAATTGCGAAAATAACATTTATTAGATATACATATGTATATACGCCAATAGTGTAAATCGCGATTATCTACCGCGCGTATTTTTATAACCTTGTATAGAAAATTGAGGAGGCACGTACTTCAGAATTATATGTGGCCGTGACCTCAGCCTCCTGCCAGGGTAGAGGGGCGCGGAATGGGTTCAAAGCGAAGGCCGACCGGGCAAGTGTGCGGGAGGGGATACAGACCTCTGTCCTGAATAGATTTCAGAATTTCAGCCGTTTCCATAGGAACTGGTAAGGAATTGGCTCTATTAGGTAATTACTGACACAAATGTTCAAGATGTTATAATGAAACATTTTATAAGTGTTGCGAGTGACGTTCCGCGACCTCGGCCAAGGTTAGCCTCCGACACTTCCCTGTGTACTCAACCGTTTATAATGTTCATAAATAAATCTATACTATGAACATAGATATGTATCTACACGTATGTGTGTTTTATTATAAATACACGGTAATCAAATCTATTTGTTTCATTTCCGGGTAAAGTACAAAAGGTGCAATAAATAATTGTGCGTTATAATTTAAACATTTGAGAAGAAAATAGTTGTTATGTTTAAGGATTTTTTCTTCGAAATTATTTACTAGGTGTTATTGGTCCCATTTTAAAATTAACTAAAACAAAAAAATGCGTTACAAATATTTACTTCATAGTTTATTTGTATAAAATTATTTTACTTTTATTAAGAAATTATACGCAAATTTGAAGCATGACAAAAAATCAGAAATTTGTCGCAAATGTATATCACCAGGAAGTAATTTGCTCAACAGAGAAGGTTATGGTGATAATGATAACACATTATGTGCCGCGGTCGACTTGTATGACATTGATATAACTATAAATATTGCAATATATTATGACATCAAATGTGTAATTATCTAAAATAAATTGGTTTTATTATAAACCCTATAAGCAAATTCACACAAATATATATTTAAATAGTATATATGTTTTAAAATACTCTTAAATATATATTTTTTAAATACTTTAAATATAATTTAATCATCTACGTTAACAAAATTCAGCACTCGTTACAGTATGAAAAATTTGTTGGAAAAATGTTCAAGGATATTTTATAGCAGATTATGTAACGAAACCATCTTTGCGTAAACTCACGACATAAGGGGCATATTTCGATATATTCATATCCTTTTTTATAACATATATATTGTGCATATTATTATAATTAATATTCCTTTGTATCATAGAAGTTTATACCCTTGGAATTTGGACTAAGTATCCAAAATTGAACCTAGGTTTCATCGACCACCTCTTTGCAAAGAGCTAAACTCAGGGGCAAATCGAACCAGCGTCGGTCATATCAATAACTTGAATAATAATGTAGATCTAACACTAAAATAAGTAATAATAACAAACTGGTCGGTCAAATGGGATTCTCACACAAACTTTTCTTTTATACTTGGACCGAGGCCCGTTCCAATGGTATTTCTGCTATATTAGTAATACGGCTAATCCAGCCGTGGCCACCTTCCCACTGAATAATAACTTTAGATACACCAATGCCTTTTGTAGAAGTAGCATTGTTTACAAATTCGTTAATATAATACTTAATATGTATAACTTTTTAAGTTTGTCCTAGCTTCTATATTTTAATAAACTATTACTATTTTATTTTTCTTTAAACTTGTAATATAATGATATAAATAACCTAATATAGGGATTTAATCTCTTTAAATACCCTCAAGTAAGTTATCACTTTTAGACCCTGTCATTTAAACTCCGAAGTAAGTGAAATACTGTTAACATGAATAAATTCTTACGTTTTTGTATTTAATATTTAATAACTTTTTATTTATTTATTATATTATTCCCTCTGACCACGGTCAGAGACTTTTGTGTAGATATGTAAAAAAGCACCGTAAATATACTTAACTATTACAATAAAATAACACAAATATTAAAATAAGTAAAGAAAGTCAATACAGATAAATAAATTATAAAAGAAAAGTAATTAATAACACATAAGATTAGTAGATTCGGGTATTTATTTAGAATTTTTAGTTTTTCAACGATAATATTACAATTTTTTTTTTAAACTTTTGTATAACAAAAGTATCCATTCAATCAATATCCAATATCCCAAGTATGTATGTATATCCATATAAAGAGCCTAAGTGTGAACTTAAATAATACAGGACACTAGTTTAAACGGTTCATCAGTAAACGGTCATCACAGCTGATGGGGAATATACGCAAGTGAATTCGCATAAAAGGGTAAAAGGTTCGCGCGCACCTGCTGCGCCCGCGACGTTGACATTGTGAGATAAGATACGGCTATTATTTTGTCACTGCTATCGGACCAATGTCACAGTGACCTTAATGACACTGAATGACGCGTCGACACCACGCGTTCGCCGCAATGACCTTGCGATATATATCTAATCTTTTTTGCGAAAATATTGTTAGCAGGATTATTTTTGACACGTGAATAATAATTACTACATTCACTTTGTTTTAAGAAAAAAAGGCTTCGAGGTGATTACTGAATATCACATAAATGCTATACTCTTTCACAGATAGTATTACACGGGATAAATGACATGATTTCATTTCACAATTATATTTTGTTAACTATTAATATTTCAAGACAAAGAATCAACTTATAATTATGTATGAGTACGTCTACAGGAAAACACTTTTTTATATACATCGCGTTTCGCCACAAGTAGTTTGATACATTTTATCTTTGGTAATTATTTTGATCCTTTTTTGAATTTTGATAGCAATTCCTTATCTGCCATTTAGATATCTTTATATGTTCTTATCCAGGTACAAATTAAACATAAGCATTCATTTGATGCAATTATATACAAAAGTTTCAACAACGTAAAAGTAAATGTGTATTGTAAAGATATAACTTATTTAAATAACCCGTACTGTATATTTTACCTACATATAAGATAGTCCACCAATACATAATGGATAAGTTTATACATATTATACCTTTTTTTTTCATGTCTTTCATATTTGTGCAAAATGATAGTTGATAATGGGATTTTTTTTCAAAAGTATTATAATTACATGGCACGATTTTAATTCTTGTAAAACATCAGTGTTTCATAAGTAAAAAAGTAAGTCAGAGCGATTTAGATATGATTTGATAAATTCTTAAGTTGAAATACCTAACGGTTAACATAATAACTAGAGATGAGTCAACTGACTACTCGTTCATTACTGAGTAGGTACTGGGCATATTTGGCAAATTTTAGATTACCCGTAATCTACCAAATATGTCGTTTCTAGGGCCGAGTATGCTTTTACTGCGATTAATAATTTCGTAAAATATAGTATACTTGTAGTATAAACAATAAAATACCTACCATGTCTTTCACATGTGGTATCTGATACTGACATATTGGTAAATTTTCAGGATAATTAGATTTTTACAAGCTGTACACTCTAATAGCTTCGTAGAAGTTACTTTGAAATCACAACTCCAGAACATGCATGACTCTCTTACAATTTATCTGTTCAGTTCTGTAGATTCATCCATGTATCCATGAGAATTAGTCTCAATGTCACTGCTGCTTGATCTCCTTGTAGTGTCACTTTGTACACACATAACTTATATAACATACTCCTCATTAGTTAATATATATATGGATAAAACTTCCTTAAGGATTTCAGGCTCTGATAAAATGAAGTAACTTTGCTGAATATTCGGGTAGTTATAAACAAATTGAGTAAATCTCGGTATTCAGTTAATCGGTTCATGCTGAACTTGGACCATCTATAGTTTAAAGGATACTATTATTTTGTGAATATTATGGATTACTTCCTTAACCTAATACGTAGTTACGTTTAAAGAATTAAAAAAATCAAATTGGTACCAAGGTTTTAACCAAGTTAGTTCTACTTCAATATAAATAGTTACTCAGTTTAAAAAGATGGATCTAGTAACAAAGCTCATGGTACTGTAAATTGTATGTACTACTGAACATCATAAATATTTCTCCAGTACAACATTTTGATATGGTTTTTTTCATGTTTAGTTAATTTTTTAGCACAATCTATCATGTACGGAAACACGAATGTACAGTCAAGGTGGAAGTGAATATATAATAGGGAACAGAATATTATATTTGTATAATATTTCTTTAACAAATTTTAATACAAAAGTGTACATATGGATACTACATACATGTAGCTTTAAACCTGTTTCTATTAGTTGTTACTTTCTTATGTTTTTGTGTTACAAAATAATTTCTTACGGTTATTTTAACTTGATTCAATTAGGTATATCTATACATATAATAACAATTTAAATGTAACGTGTCTGTACTTTCTAGATTTATGTGAAATAAATGTAGTGCAAGTGACTAACAATAATAAGTAATAAATTACTTTTACTTATATTTTAGAAATGTCTGTCTGTTTGTTTGTGCACGCATCACTACTAAAGTACAACGTTTATGATAAAACGTCACAAAGGAAATCAAACCGTATCCTCGAGTAACATTTAGTCTTTCTTTTATTAAAATCTATCAAAAGTTATAGTAATTTGAAAGACGACGCGAGAATAAATAATTTTAATCCCACACGAACCAAGTCGCAGGCGCTGCTAGTATTTACTAAAGAAAATCATACTCATGGCAGAGCTTTGTATTTCACGGTGGCAAATATATTTCATTTTTCCACTATTAGAACTCTTCTCAACTACTCTTTAAATCGTAAATGGGTAAAAAGTAAATGAGATCAAATTGACGCTGTAAAACATATGAGTAGACAACATCGCTTGTCGTAGTAAAGTTGATGTACATCCATGTATCTGATAAACACGATTAATTTATCGTCAAATCAAAAATCTTTATTCAATTCAGACTCTAAGAAAGCGCTTATGAAAGTCAAAACTACCACCTGTTCGGAAAGTAACGCAGTTATAGAGAACAACCAGCAAGAAGGTCGATCTGCATGTTTATATCTATTTTAAGTACATTTTTGCATAATGGTTTAATAACTATCATTTTTCCTGTAAAATCTATTTAATCTATACCCTGAATAACATATGCTGATATAATAAAGATAGGCAGCTACTACTTCATAATAAAAATAACAAACTAATGAATTTCTACGCCCTGTTGCGCTGTAGGCTTAGCTGTTGTATTCATAGTTTCAATTATTAGTTTCATGATGCATTATGTATGTCTAAGCATTATGACTGCGATTGTCGGCGGTTCGCGGTTCTCGCAATATCTCAATGTGCGCGGTTAATCTTGAACTGCACAAATCAAATAAAGTTAGATCATGTAACTAAGCTACTATAAAATATACTTACAACACTTGACCTAATTTATTTTTTCTTAAACAAATTTCCGTGATATTAACCCTGACCCGCGGAAACAATTACGTAATCGAGAGTAATTTCCAATCCCATTGTACTATTGCATTATGTTATTATGATTTATGAGCAAAAATTATAACATGGTTTGTTTAATTAGCATGACCTTCAATACGTCATCACCCGGAAATAAATGTGCGTTGTAAACGACTCGTTATAATTTTCTAAATCAGGAAGTGATCAAGGTGAAACAAATTTATTATTCTCAATAATTTCGCTATTATTTTACCTGATGTCGATACAATCAAGGTCATTGATAATGTTATGAGTGAATATTATCAGAATATTATTATTATCAAATAAAAGGAAGAAATAAAAAGCATTGTCCTTCTAAAATTTGGCGTCACGTGAAATCTTGTAATAAAATTACTACCTAATTTAAGATTTATTTATTCATTTATTATTCATTTATGTAGTTCATATCTTGAAACAGCATCAACATATACAAAATTATAATTTTTTTATTTATTTACCGTCTTTAATCAATTCCTGCGATTAAAGCATGATTATTATTTCAGAAACCTCGGGTTTTTTTTTAAATAATTAGTATTAATTTAGCATATTGTACATGTATCGAAAGGAAACAAGGTAAAAAAATTTTTTTTTATAAATTCATCGTCGGCGACTACTTTTCTACGTAAACCTCGGGTAACTTTCTTAGTAAATTTGCAAACACTGGGAATCTGCAGATATATTATTATTAAAACGTCTATTAATTTATATAATATTTTTCTTGTCTTCGATACCATGAAATAGTTTTAATTTTTTGGAGTTTACTACACAGTTTTTTCTATTATTTAGTTATGGTCCGATATTTCGGAAATAGTTCAAAAGACATCAACTGGAAAATTACCCTACGGTATAATTCAGAATCCGTGGTATTTTGTGTTATTCTCAATACACCTTATATTAATTTAAAAAATAGATAATAAAATATAGCTCATAAATAAGGAAGTGCAGATAGAGGACTCACTTTAACATTGGTTTATATTTATAATAAATGTGAAGGTCTCGGAAGATACGTACCTAAACCTTACAATACATTAGAAGTCTACAGTACATTAAAATTGACCATGACCGTGAATATATTAGTTGTTCTCGACTGAGGTATGTAAACTAACGAGAAACAGACAAACGTAACAATTTGTAATATAATAACTAGTACTTGTAATTCAATGATATTTTTGTAATAACAAAAACTACATTTATTTAAACATTATTTTATATATGACTAGCCGCCCGACAGACGTCGTGTCTTAACTATGAATATTGAATTCGAATTGGTATATTAATAAAAAAATATTATTCAAAAACATAGTGTTTATTATTTTAATGTTCTATGACAACTGAGAGTTATGTAAACTTAATATTAGCGTTAAGATTTTTTAAATTTTCCTAACTTTATTAATGTTCCACTCAACTTCTTTAATTTTTCCTTTCATAAGAACGTTCTCCTGACAATAATTAATACAACAAAAAAAGAATTAGCGATATTGTTTCATCCGTTCACGCGTGATGCGATGACCAAGGGAAATAGCGATTGATATTTATATATATAGATAGAACATAATATTTAGTAGGACTTTATTAAATTATCACAAAAAAATATGAAATCTGTCATATGAAGACACTCACCTAGATCAGGAATGGAGCTGGAAGGTTCTTCAAAGACCGGCAACTTATGAATTCTAGGCGGAGCTGGCGGTGGTGGTGGAGGAGGCGGTCGCATACACTGGATCACAGAAGTTGGAGGTAGAGCTGGTGCCGATAAAAGCACGGGAGCGCGAAACTCCTTCCCTGGTGGAGCGGGTAATTCCAATCTTCTCGCACCCGGAAGCATCTCGGGCTCATAAATATCTTCAGATGGCTCACGTTTAGGGGTTAACTTCGTATAGCATTCCATAGTTCCTTAGATTACTGCTGAACAACAATCGAAACAGTCTCAAAAACTACGTAAAGACTTTAAATATGATGAAAAACTATACAATTTTTCCGCTGATAACATTTAATATAATTTAACATGAAACGCGGAAATGTTTCCGTATTTATATGAACATATCAAAGCATTGTTTATGTTTGCATGTGAAGTGCAAGGGCGATAGAGTAGGGCAGGCGGTATCGGAGAGCGTGTACCGTGCGTGCGCGACGCGCCGCTCTACTCGCGGTACTCGTTCGCTCGCCGCGGCCAACTTTCTCTCACTGGCGTGGCGGGCGGACGCAGCCCGACGAAAGTGAATCTGCAGCGTGCGCCCCTCGCTCTCGCCCGCCTTCAGGTGGCCCTGCACCGCCCGCCCAGCGCCGTCGCCGCCGCCGCCACCGCCGTCGACAACACTGCAACGCCCATCCGACATTAACTTTAACCTTAACTGTGACCTTTCTCGGGTGCACTGCACTCCCAGCACGGCTTCTTTCTAAATTTTAATTATAATGCCCATACCTGTACCTTATTCTAAACTTATATGAATTAAATTTATACTGTTTTGTGTTTTGTATCAATTTACAAAGTTCTGTGCCATGATACTTCTTATATTACGTATATACGTACTGAAACTTATAAAATATATATTATACTTATTGACCAATACATTATCGATCAAGCGATATAGAAAGCGAGCAAAAGATTATGATTTACTATAGAACGAACGTATAAAAAGAAAAATTATTAAATTATCTCTGAGGACCCTTTTGTCATGCAACCAAAAGGCTTTGTACACAACAATGATTTGGTGATTCTAAGTAGATATCATGATCAATAGTGATATTTCAAATTGAGTTGACCTAGAAATTTGTATAAAAGTACATACATATATTCGTAATTTTCCATTTCTATCATATAGATTTTGTCAGTATCATCTGATGTTAAGTAACAATGATTGTAACAATTTAAACAGGAAAAAGCTTACTGGTATCTACTAAGAATTATTGATAGATAGTTTACACGTATTTTCAATTTAAAGGCGAGAACCAACTATCAGTGTTAACTCAATAATCATATTGTGGTTTCATTATTCATCAATCGCTTTGTCATTAATCGAAACTATAATCTTTCTTACAGTGATCAAATTTTAATTTCATCAATAAAAGCGAATACCAATTGTAAAGTTCTTGTTGTCATACCAACACACAAATATGACACTAACAATTTTTGAATGCCTAAATGAAAATACTCTCGGTTATCCTAGTTAACATACAAAAGCAAAACGATAATAAAACGGAAAAAATATTTTTTGGTATAATTGATTGATTTATGGTTTTTGAATTTTGGTATAGACATAGATGGAACTCTGGAGACGGTGATAGGTTACTTTGCTCGTGCGTATATACATATATATTGTTATTGTTGTTTGTACGTTATATTATTTTTTCTATTTTTTTTCCGAACTGACATACGCTGTTAGCCGTAAAGACTTTGACAGCTTCACCGATTTTTTGGGGCGAATGCTGATTGCACTCAGCCCTGAGCCAGCAGGCGCAAGGGTACCAGAATGGCCGAACCTCGGCTTAGGCTACTGCCGGTTTTTAATTTTTCTACTATTTGCTACACACAGTGTTAACTATACCGCTGGCACGGAGAAGTGCTCCATTATAGAAATATTCACATGGTTTTTTGTCATCTGCCTTTGTAGGCAATTTCGCCGATGTCAAGTGAGAAGGGATTTACAAACACAAGGTTCAAAAAATTATTTCATGATTGATGATTTCTTAGGTTTACGCGAATATTATTCATTGAATAAAACTAATTTAAACGGATTTTTTTTACCACCTGTCAAGTGTCATATACCTCTACAAGAACAGGGCGTATACAAAATCGAATGTGACTGTGGCCTCTCCTATATCGGACAAACCAAAAGAAATATAGGGACCCGCGTAAAAGAACATATAGCTGATGTTAAACACCGACGCTCTACGAAGTCTGCAGTTGCTGAACATTCAGAAGAAGGCTCCAAACATTATCTTCGTTTCGACAAGCCACAAATCCTTGCCAAAGAACACCGATTCCTACCTAGGATGATTCGTGAGGCTATTGAAATTAAAAAACATCCAAATTTCAATAGAGAAGATGGTTGGAAGCTAGCACAAGCCTGGGATCCAATTATACATTTAATTAAATCGGAACCCAAAAGACCAATTGCCAGACCTCAAGACACTGTGAGCTCTTTCTGCGTAGATCGGAACACTATAAATATTAAAAATTAAATTGAAGGTAGACACAGTAACATAAACTTTTCTGGACAACCTACACCTCAGTCCGCCCCGTGACCACGAAGGCTGAAAAGCTTTCGAAACGTCGGGATCAAAATTTAATAAATAACCGCGATAAAATCCGTTTAAATTAGTTTTATTTCATGATTATTAAAAAAAAAAGTTAGTGTTTTTTTCGCAGGTGTGATAAAATACTTTATATGATACACGTTCATATGAACACTGCTCATTAATAGTCATTACACCATCAGATGTCACCTTTAGCTCGGGTTGAAATCAGCTTAGAATGTGACGACCAAATTCGCTCACTATACATCGTATACTGTTTATTATAATTTTCTTTTTTCCAATTGACATACGCTGTTACCCTTAAGGGCTTTGATAGCATCACCGAACTTTATGAATAAAATGTTATGACCCAAACGTACTCGAATTGATCAATCATATGTATGAAGTTATTAGAATTGTGGCTAGACATTGATTACAAAATCTTTTTTATTTAGTCTATATTTAGTTGAATGTTAGTATTTAGCAAATTCGGTCAGTAATTATCATCATATACTGTTTATTTTTTATTTTTTTCCAACTGACATACGCTGTTACCCTTAAGGGCTTTGACAGCTTCACCGAACTTTATGAATAAAATGTTATGACCCAAAACGTACTCTAATTGACCAATCATATGTATCAAGTTATTAAAATTGTGGCTAGACATTGATTACAAAATCTTTTTTATTTAGTTGAATGTTAATATTTAGCAAATTCGGTCAGTAATTATGTAGTAAGATAAAACTTAATTTTTCGTTATCAGTTCCGCGAACGTACAAGACTGATAGAAGAGACCGATCGATTCTCTGCCGACGTTAGAGCACGCTCACTGATAAGGAATGATAACCATCTAGTAGATAGCACACCAACTGGACGCGAGTAAAACAGTTCTGTTTAAATATAAGCGGACTTTTATCGTAGACAGAAGATAATACACGATTTTTTTATCGATTCCGTGACGAAGACGAAATTAAGTATAAACTGATTTTGTCAACGGGATGATAATACCTTCTTACTCAGTACGTTCTATAACACATTACATTATGAAATAAAATTATATATTCTAAGAATTCTTTGTAAAGAAGAAAAGCACATTGCCTAAAAACTGTCTACCCTGATCATAATGAAAAAGTGAACCGACATTTAAATGATTAATGTAAAAAGATATTAGAATTGATTATAATTATATTGATTTTCAAATAGTATTTTATGTGAAACACTTACAGATTTTAAATTAAGCGTATCATACAAAAATAATTTCCTAAAGTTACTGTCATGACTTTTTTTAACAACATGTATTTATTTGTTTATTTATATATTATATTTTAGGAATAATTATTTGTAGAAAAACGTAATGTCCTTGAAGGTCAAATGGCTTAGTGGTATTAATAAAGAAATTATATAAAATATAAAAAAATATTTCGTGGCGTAATAGAAAACCCCTACTATCGAGCCAAGAGATCGCCGGTTCTGTCACAACTCACGACTGACTTCAGTGTGATTAGCATAATTGCCACCTGTTAATTTAACAAAATAAGAGCCTTCTTTACTTTGACATCAACTAGGTATGTGCGCGAATACTTACTTATGTTTCAGGTTCTTCTTCCCCTAAACAGCATGACTAATTTTGAAGATTTATTTTGTGTGTATTTATAGGGTCAGCTAGATGATTCTTAGCTATACTAGGAGCCGTTAGATACCGCTGTTGTTGACATTTGGAATAGTTTATTTAGTTTTCCAACCAATTTGTTTTCTTAGCCTTTTATAATTTTTACTTAAAAATATATACTTACATATCTTTATCCTTCAGTCTCCCAGAAGGCCTAAATTTTTTTATAATTTTTATAGCGATAATAATAAGTACTCGTTCATTGTCTTATACCAGAGGTTCGAAAATTGTACGCCGCGGCGCCCCGGGACGCTGTAGAGAGCGCAAAGGGGCACCGTGAGACGCTCCTGTTTACCATTCTGCGGAAACTAAAAATAGGCATAGATAAGAGAGGAGGTCCATTTCTTTGTTTTTATTGTGTTGACTACAACTGGATGACAATATTGTTGTTGACCTTTTATTCTGTAAAACCATAACCGAAAGCGCAAAGGCTCAAGACTTGTTTGAATTTCTTGAGAAATTTATAACAGAAAATGATTTAGATTGGGATAAGTGTATCTGTGTATGTACTAATGGTGCTTGATCAATATTTGGCAGGTATGGAGGAATATAAGCGTTTATTCTAATAAAGCACCCCATGCTATGTAGACCCATTGCATCATCCATAGGGAAGCACTTGCGTCGAGGTCAATGAGCTCTGAATTGAACCAGGTATTAGGACATGTTATTGACGTAGTAAACTACATGAAAACTAGGTCGCTAAAAGCCAGACTTTCCAAAAACTATGTATAGATATGGGGACTAAACACAAGGCTTTACTATATTACTGTAGTTAACGAAGAAATGTCTTATTTCGTGCATTCGAAATACATGAAGAAATTTACATATTTTTACTAGAGGAAGGTCATGTAAACTCCAGATACTTTGCCGAAACAGAGTTTTTACTAAAACGAGCATATTTGTGCGATATATTTGACATACTGAATAATTTGAATCTGTCTCTGCAAGGCAATAACATGCACATATTGAAACTATTGGAGAAAATTGCGGCGTTTAGAAAAACTACATTTGTGTATAAAAAATTGAATGAATACGGAGGTCAGAATATGCGGCTTCTAACGAGCTTATTGTCTCACAAGACTTGATGTCCCTTTCCACTGAACGCCGTTCGAAGCTCTCTGAATAGTTTTCGAAATACCTCTCGAAGACAATGTCGAAAAATTTGCGTGTCCATCCACATGCTCTACCAGAATTCACTTTGCAAGAAGAAGAGAGCTTCATTGAACTCTCCTACCATAGCAATCTTAAAACAAGATTCACGTGTTCCGATTTAGTGGAGTTTTGGATATCGGTCCAAAATTAATATCGAACTTTAAGCTCAAAAGCTCTAAGAATTCTCGTTCCCTTTGTAACATATTATTTATGTGAAGCCGTATTTTCAGCTGTAGCTTTAATTATGAGCAAAAATTCGCTCAAAGATCAATGTAGAGCAGGAAATGAGAGTAGCGGTGTCAAGTCTTATACCACACTTGGAAATCATGTATGAAGATCATCAAACTCATATCTCACATTGACTAAGTTGCCTCTTTTTCTTCAAAAATAAATATTTTCTTGTATATAAATATAAAACTTAGCTTCATATTCTGGATAATTTATTTTCGTGCCTATCAACTTAATATCATTGTACCCTATTTCAATAAGCTAGAGCGTCGAGACAAAATACTAAATCTGTAAGTGCACCGTGAACAGAGAAAATTTTGAGAACCCGTGTCTTATACATAATAAAATTGCTTACTTTTAGATGACCTTCTGATACACTTACAAATTTATTATTATAATTATTATTATTTCACATTTGTTAATAACTATTGATAATGTTTTGGCTACGGAATCTTGCTGTTTAATTTTCATTTCTCACAATTAGAAATGAGTTCACAAAGACTAAGTCTCAGTTTGTCATAGCCATTGTGGTGAGGTTTTTTTTATAGGTTATATGATGATGTGGCCCAAGGTAGTAAAGCACGCTCAACGTAATGGAAGGACTGACTTTCAAATGCAACTGCCGAAACACACAAAATAAAGGTGGTAGCTAGCCAGTTGTGCATTAGAAAAAGCCCTACCACCATTCCTTACTATGTTTTCCTTCACCGAAAGCTCAGGCTTTATTGCAGGTGGATTCGAACTTATGCCCATTGACGCGGCGTCCGTACATATTACCACCTAAGCTATCATCGCCTCAAAAGTTAAAAGTTGATTTAAATTTAACCATAATATATTAAACGCAATCATTTAAAGCCTAAACCTTTCTAATTTTTCAGTATTTACAAATGTCATTAAACTAGGGTGTTAAAGGGGGATTGGGGCGCAATAGTGGGCAATAGAGCGCGACGCAAATTTTACCAGGGGGTAGCATACGAACCGTGCTCCCCAGAACGGTGCAATCGCAGGGTGCGCCGTGCGCCGTGCGCTGGGGTCACTGCCACTGACGGCTCACGGCCGGGTCTAGTATTCTCAACGATTTCACGACAGGTTTCAATGAACCCTAATCTAATTAGGCCTTGAAAAACATTTTTAAGCTTATTGCGATGCTTAATTTTTTTTATTATTTATTTTACTTGAAACTAAACTTAAGACTAAAATATATCATTACCAATCTTGTGTGTTGTCATAAACTAACATATAATTGTTATTAAAAATACTTTAATTAATTAGTCTCTCCATCGTCGAAAACCTTATCATAGAAGGCAAGAGAGATCCGTTATAAAAAATACTACCAGTCCTCTTTCTAAAAATATTGCACTTAAACCGTTAGATATTTTAATAAATAATGCAATACATAATAAATCTTATATATTATAATAACCATTATAAATAAGGAACAAAAGTGGAGCAGAAATAATACTGGAAGACTTGTATCTGATAGTTGGTATTTCAAAAACTACCTGTCGGATTATTCTAAAAGGTTTTTTCATGCTACAACTCTAAAGATTAGCAGTAACCCTAAACGTTAAACAATCTAGCAAACTGTAAGTATACGAACTGAAAAGAGCAAAAGCCGACGCCCTCGCCATGTGTATAAAATAGTCATGCATAATAATCATATCCTGTTTTCACAAACAATAGGTAGAACCAAATGGTACTATTTGCTTACATTGAAATAAACATTGTAACTTTCCTTTAATACAACAATTTATAATTTAAGCCTGTAAACTAACTACTCCTTTTTTTGTTATATATTATGTATTTGAATTACAAAAGTATCATAGTCTAGCTTTTACCCGCGGTCCATCTAACGTTAATATTGATTTTTCAACCAATTTTGGTTCGGATCCAATAATCATTTTTCTGCTATTGCTATTCATTTGTTTATTTCAGAAATATTAGTAAGAATTATATAATTCAAAAAAACTCTTTGATTATATAAGGAAATAATCAAATAACTATTTACGTATTATATTTAAAAAATTGTAAATAAATTTTAAACAAATATATCGTCCTTGTTTACAGCTGTACAGTGAAGATTTTTCATCTTTCATCACTAACTAGACACGCAGTATTTAGTCGATAGTATTTTGTAGCTTAGTAGTAGCTACTGTATTTGGGAGTGAAAGTTGGATGGCATGGGAAGGGCACCAGGACACGGCGCACTGGGGTGCATAAAGGGTGGCGAAGACACGCCGAGCGATCGCACCGTAGACCGCATGCGCACTTATACCAATGCACCCTACCTCATGTCGGGAAGATATGCATTGACACCGAATCGTTGCACAAATATAATTTTCTTAACATTTTACATACTTCGCAATTAATTAACCATTACTTTAGATAATTAACTGAAACACAACATTGACGAAACCAGTTCTAGAAGTCCTGCAAAAAAAAGATATTAATATGAACTGAATGAAATGTATTCATTTAGGATTTAGCAGTGTTTATCCATGTAACTATTATGATTCAGTGTCATTTTTCAACTTTTCTTGACATCTTTATTACTGTCTGATACTTAACGTTACGTCAATTTTAAGATCTCAGTATATCATCCAATAAATAGCCATTTATTGCTTATAAGATGGAAAGATTTTAAATATAACAACAATTATATTTATGTACGCTTTTCTGCGCATTCATGAATTCATACTTCTTTTTCAAATTTTCTTAATATATATATAGTCTGTTATCGTAGCAAGTTTATGTTATACATGATATAACTACTTAATTGCAGTGTTACTTATTCTCCTGAAGAACTAAGAATTCGCAAGTTCGTTTCTTCCATGGCAATTATTTGTGTGATTATCTTGATTGATCTTAATCTATTATTTGTAGGTGTATTTATTAATTAATTGAAATACATTAAAACACTATGAAAAAGAAAAAATACGAGAACAATTTAAGATTAATTTAATGAGTACCCATCACTGTAAAATAAAAAGTTACAAAACTTATATTATTATACTACTTATACTATTTCCACCACGAAATATAAAGAGTAGTAATTAGAGGACAAAAAATTTAATCATAAAAATCAAAAAAATAAAGTTTGCTAAATTGAAAAATAACCGATAAAGACAAAATATGTGTGTAATGAAATACGCTTCACAACATTTTTGTACTTAAGATCCTAGTGGTTAAATATATTTATTAGTATTTATAAAATAGTGTTGTAGTTTCTCAAATATTTACATGTACACACACGATGATATCAATGGCCGCAATCAAGAGTTTATGATTTTTTGCATTTAATCTGAATAGAATTCTTTAACAAAAATGTATTTATTACTATTAAACTTAAATAAACTTAGAAATCCAACTTATTAGTTACGCCTATCTGACTTAGTATTTTGTTAAAAGTAGTAGTATTGCTGACAATCTTTACAATATAATGTGCTATACCGTGTTACCTCAGACCCACACCTCAGCCGAAGTCTTCGAAATAGTGATATTTTATACATAAATGCAAATCTAGAAGGTACTTAAGCAGTAGACATTGGTTTAATCATTTCAGACGTTGCACTAAAGGATATTAAATACATAAAAATGTAGTTGAAAAAGACCCTTAAGATTTAATTTTCATTAATATATGTTTGTACATATACGGAAGGTCAACCACTTGTCTTTAATGAGTTATACATATGCAGTCGTTTTCACTGAGTCTATGTAAAGTAATATATGTCTCTACAATGATTGTTACGTACTATTGGTAATATAAAAATTGTATTCCTTGGTTACGGCAATACAGAACATGCATCAATCGAGTCGTGGTTTAAAATTTTTTGATGATTAAACATCGCAGAAATAGGAAATACAAAAGAAATATTATTTGCTAAAATAATAATATAATGTATTTAGGTTTTTGGGGGCGGCTATCATCTATGACCTGCTTTTGATGACTTGATGATGACCATGACTTGATGCACTTTTGTATCAACCAGTAAATATTGTTCTACTGAACTAACCAATGTGCTCTTTTGGGCAAATGCAGAGTTTTAATAACCACATCAGCTCACGTTGCACTGGAGAACCTATTCAAAAAAATTATAACTCTATTGCCCCACTACACGGTAATATTACGAAAATAAATCTCGAGAACGCATAATATTCAGTAATACTCCTCCTTGTTTCAAATTGTTACTAGCTACTACTACTAATTCAATAACTACTAACAAGCAGATACATCGGATATCGAAAAACCTTTTGATTATCCTCGAGGCAATGAATAGCGAATTTATATTGTAATAGTGAAACTTTTAACCTTTATGATAATTTTTATAAAGTAGCACACTAGTACTAGTAATAGTAGAGCAAAACTACAATCCAAAATACCATCGAGACATAACGGGCCATGGTTACTACGCCGATCAAAAAGTCTCTTGAAAACTGAAAATTCCATGGCTGTTTCCAAAACGTAACAAAACAAAAGAGTGTCACTATATTGACTTTAACCTATTTAATACAGATACCCATCACCTTACTTAATTCCTGAAAAAATATTCCCGAACAAGCCTAGGTGTGTCACTATGGTTAGTAATACACCTGGTGTATGTTACCTATGGTGTACCCACCACTCGGCTTTTACTTTCTTAATATAAAAAAATGGTCACAGATTCAGTTAGAAACAGTAATAAACTATAATAATTGTCTTACAACTAACATCATGTACTAATATGATGCATTTAGTATTTACTTAATACAGACCTTATGACGGCCTGCTATTAATCCTTCTTTTGACTCGAGATGTATGTGTAGAATGTATGCAATTAAAGATTCACATGGAATCAAATGAGTGCATGTAAAACTGCTAAAAGGTGTCCAAATGTAAAAAAGTAATCATATCTACAAAGGTTAGAAAACTCAAGCAAATACAATGTACAGGGTCGCAATAAATAAGTATACACGTTTTATAACTAGAATAAGCTTTTACTTTACTAAAATGTAAATGAAACACCATTTTCTTTACTTGAATATACAAAAGGCAGTATTAACAAAAATGATCGGTGTAAATGCATCCAGTGAATACCACCACCATCGTCGTCGCGACCTCCGCGATCAATATACGCGGCGGGACATATATTTCTTCTCCTGGCTAAAGGAACCCTCCTATAATACGTCTGGCATTGCAACAAAATTAGCTTCACGTTTCGATTAAAAAGAAAAATAAATTTTTGAATTAAGGTTCACACGCAGTTTAAACATATAACATTTGTTGAAATAAATAATATTAATTACAAAATCACAATCACAAACGAACTCTTCAGAAAAAATTGCTGTTATAAATATAATACGAAAGACTATCGTTGTTTTTTCACTAAACTGCTGATATTTTTTATAAACTTAAAAGTATTCATTTAAAATAAGGTACGTTATATTTAGAAACTAAAAATAATAAAATCTTTGTTTTTTTCCATAGTTTCTTTTACTTCATAATATGTAAGCGCTTACTTTTTGATTCATAAATAATGTTATTTCTAAATGGAAATAATAATAGTCATTGTTATTCTACGACATATGTAATTAAAATTGGAATATGCCTATTTTAACCTGAAACGTAGGTGAAACATTTCAAAAGAATTGTGCATACAGTTTGTATACAATCCGCGAAACCTTGAAGATTGTAGCTGTGGACTGCCCTTGTGAGGGTATCTCAATGTCGGCCTTTAGGTTCCAGTCATCGCCCTCGCATTCTCCACCACCCCGGCCCTCATACCCCACCTTGTGCACTTACCAACTTTTAAATTAATTTCACATTGTAAATAAACAATTACATTGAATTGTTTCTCTTTGAATGAGTACAATATTTATCGAAAACAATTTGTATCTATTCTTACATATTGCATATCAACATAATAAGACGTAACTTTTTAAAGATAACAATGGTGTAGATTACAGACAAATAAAAATGAGTTACATTATAATAACTTGTATAGTTATGCTTTGCTCCTTTAATAAATAGTTATCTCGGAGTCCTAGAAATATACGGGTAATAACTACCGTAAAAGCAAACAGCTAATATTTTTCATTAGTCAATCTGAAATATAATACATCAATCACTGAGCCAAAAATGACACTTAAAACTATATAATATGATATGTAGAATGAGACATACAATAAAATATTAGAATATCGTTGGCTAATAAATAGCTTGACATAGTAAATTCCGTTACTTGATCGTCAACAAAATTTACATTGACATTATGTACATGTTGACATGATCCACAAATAATTGTTCTGACTTTGGGTGTTAATTTATGTCCGTCAATTGTTTTCATAAAGTCTCTAGATGTGCCTGCGACTTCCTTCACATGAAAGGAAAAATTATTTAATAATTTATGGCCGTTTTTGTAACTTTTTTAAAACAGTCGCGCTCCTTTTGATAGTAGCGTGATGTTAAATAACCTAAAGCCTTACTCAATGATTGCTCTATGAAATATATTAATAATTTTTGAAATTTGAATAATAGTTCCTAAGATTATCGCGTTCAAACAAGCAAACCCACTTTTCCGCTTTATAATATTAATATAGATTCACACTTGCCATTGGTGAAATTGGCCACATAGGCAAATGGCATATTACTAAAATAAAAGATTTAAATATTAATACGATTTAAAGAAATATACATAACATCATAGATAATAACTTTGGATCGAGTTCATTTAATACATATCTAACGATAGTTGAGGCCGTTGGGTCGTGGGTGGTGATTAAGAGTGTGGGGGACTCGGCACGAGCCGAGGCCAGGTCTTTACTGCCGTTGACACGCCTCGAGGACGCCTGCTTCAAGGTCGCTTCGTCCAAAACACTATTTCGAATCGCTTTTCCGAAGGATCCGGCATTCTTAAGAATAAACACAGTCAAATATAAACATCAATTGTTAGCATTAAATATTGTGGCTTAGTAGATTTTTTTTTAGTAAAATAGACGTATTATATCAATTCAAACAGTAATATTAAAACAAATAAGTTATTTTATTAAAACTAAAAAAAAACTAGTTTTGTTATTCATTTACTAATTTAAATAACTCAGTATTTAAAATATATACCTATTGTATTGGCAGATCCACTACTTTTCTAGAAAAGAATCCCGTGTGGGTCATTTTTGATATCTCAAAAGTAGGTCAGAAAATTGGTTAATAAGTATTCGGAAATCTCTAAATCACATAGAAGCGGAGATATGATTTCGTTTAAATTGCCGTAAAATCGACTTTTTACATATTATTTGAAACAATTCTTGAGCGGCCGGATTTAGATGTATCGAGCTAAAATTTTCAGGCAGATCTTTTTTTCTGATCTACTTTTAAGAAAAAATTGGCATCCAAATCGATAACCACGAAAAGTATATGGGTCTGCCTATATAAATATAAATAACTTATTATCGACCAAGACCAAATATGATGAACAGTCAGACATGTTGTTAAACATTTTGCAAAAATGTAATAAATGTTTCGTTTGAATGCTACTACAGTATTTCAAAATATTAATGCCCACAAATAAAAGCGACTTGTGAATATCCTAGTAATATAACTTTAATTATATTATTACCTTTAATGATTCTGACGTATATCAAATAAAATTTTAAGGGTCATTACAAATTTTTGAAAACGTCAAATATCTTTTTGTAAATTTTTTAATTGTTTTCCTCAATATATCATTTTTTTCTACAAGAAAAATGATAAAGATCCTAAAAATCTCAAGTCAAAATTTTAATATTTATAAAGGTCGCTCCAAATTTTTCTACGTTGACTTTCTCAAAAAGATATAAAGTAACTTTAAAAACAAAAGGTACGATTCTTTTGATTTTAGACATTTTTAAATATTTGAAGGGACCCTTAAATATTTTTCTTTGACCTGTCTTTTGCAGGGAACACTTAAAACATTGTAAACTTACATATTTTGGTACGAGACTGCAAAATTTTTTTTTTTACCACCCTTATGTATACAGTATGTATTATATTAACACAGATCCAGTAAACGTAGTTAGGTATGAAAGAGCATGACATAAAACAATACTCAATAAACAATGAATGAGACATTGTGAAGGTCCTTAAACCGAAAGCTCAAGGCTCGTTCGCCACGACTCTTATACACTACGCAATCGTTATAATAGATTCTTCGTAGAGCAACATAACTTTGTTTTAATTATTACCAGAATTCGTATAAATAATTCACAAACATTATTATCATATAATAAATAAAGTTTAACCAAACAGTACTCATGTATATAACTACAACGAAAAGCCACAAGTAAAAATGAACGCTTGGTCAATCGGTTTGGCTTTCGATTTAATAATCATGCGTAAGAAAGGTCCGTAGGTTCCAAGCCTCAACATATGAATACGAGTTTCTCTTGCCTGTTCTACTTGTTCGTTAGCGATATCCCCGAATTCCCCGACGTCGCAGTAGGCTCCTACGCAGACGACACAGTCATCTTCAGCTCGGACAGGAATAGGATTCACGTATACCACCGCGTCCAAAGAGTCGTGTCTAGGTTTGGGTCCTGGTGCCTCAAATGGCGCATAGGAATAAACCCAGTAAAAAGTGCGGCTATCATGTTCGATCCTCACGCGAGGAGAAATATTAAAAAAACATTAAACGTATTCGATGTCAATATCCCCTGGACTAATCAAACTAAATATCTTGGTGTAGTTTTAGATAGGCGCCTAACCTTTAACAAACACATACATTACGTTCAGAAAAAAGCCTCCACGGCTATGATTCTGCTACGCAATCTCACCTGCTCTAAAAGCAAAATGGCACAATGGCACTGACATAAGCTCACAATATACAAAGTATACATCCGTCCCATACTTACGTACAGTTGCCCCGTATTCGCTCACGCTTCACGCACCACTCTTCGCAAACTTTTATATACTTAAGGTTTTTAGCGTTATGGCCATAATCTCACCTGATCTTAAGTGACGATACGGCCCAAGTTGGTAGACACGCTAAACCTGTGGAGGAACTGGCTCTCAAATGCAGCTGCCGGAACACACCTATTGGTATTTGGCGGCAGGTTTACAACTTGAGGCTGGTAGCTAGCCAGGCGGGCATTAGAAAAAGCCCTACCACCATGCTATGGTTTCCTCACGATATTTTCCTTCACCGAAAGCTCAAGCTCATTGTAGGTGCTTAGATTCGAACTCACGTCCCTTGACGCGAAGTCGTACACACTACCACTGAGCTATCATCGCTTCATCGGCCGTCCTGGCACCCTTGTGCCTGCTGCCTTGGGGTTGAGTGCCTTCAGCACTCGCCCCCAGAAGTTTGGTGAAGCTGTCAAAGCCCTTGGGGCCAACAGCGTACGTAAGTTCGAAAAAAAAAAGCCGAAAGTAATGTCGACTTTCATAAAAATATAATTACATGTTACATGAAAACGAACAAAAAGTCCACACCATTCAGTGTTATCAAGAAATAATGTTCAATTCAAAATTAAAACTATCAAACATTCTCCATCCCATAATCCCATTATTATATATAAAAAAAGCTTTAAATAAAAAGTGCCTAGATATATTTGTATGCCTAGGTATATTTTTTATGGCTAATATTTTACATCCTAATATAAAAAAATTCGGATCAATACTATACCTACCTACCTAACTAATACTTCAGCACTTTATTCGCGTATATTTTAAATTAAATAATTAACAACCCTAATCTCTCAATCAGTAGGTAGGAATGCGAGAATTATACTTGAGAAGTTTGATATTTGTAATACAAAAGTTTTAACCACACCATGTAAGTTAAAAACAAATTTCGCGTTAGGTTAGACAATATGACGATTATAGAGTAATACATAATCTCAATTAATATCGGTGATTTTGAAGAGTCAGTATGCTTTTACTGAAATTTTCGTATAATCCAGTTCGAATTTTCCCCTATAACAATATCCGTCATTCGCCTGATATCCATCTATCTAAATGCTCCACCTGATGCACCGTTTGAAATTACAATATAGTAAAAAACAAAAATGTAATTAACAAAATAACAAAAATAAAACTCATATAATTTTATATTACTCAACAAATTATATATGATCGATAATTATTTAAGATAAGAGATAAATTAATAGTGACTCTCTAAAAAAACATACGAAGAGTATAAGGTAAAGTAAGCACTTCGAATGCGTTGTTTAAAGTAAAATATTAATGATGAGTAAAATAAATGTAACAGTAGTTAAATATGTTGTATCAGCGGTTGTAGGTATGTATATCTCAGTATAACAGGTACTGTGTGTTAGCTGAGGTATACAAAGTAAACCCTAATATCACTAAGCAGCTTAATATAGTTGTCTAAAGAAATGGATATATTTAAGACAAACAGATTTAACTGGAAATCATAAAGGAACTTAAAATACCAACTTATATATTTTTCTAGTCCGATGTTATTTGTTTTTTTAGTATATGAGTTGAAAATTATTCTCTCAGGAAATCCTCGACAGAGACCAAATGTGCATATTGAATTATAATTACATAATATAATATTATAGACTTACGAACATCATTATATGTAGATAATGCCAAAATACTCGTAGTAATGAAAATTGGCATATTTCAAACTATCTTATTTATTATAAAAAAATATAGTCTTAATGGTATGAACATACAATATTATGTTGATATATAATGTTTCTTTAGTTAATTATCTCGTGGAAAACCTGGTACAATAAATCGCGCAATCTGTTTTAAGAAAATTTACAAACCACGTGCCGCTTACCACGTCTGCCAACTAGGAACTCCCACTACAAGGGTCGAATGAAGAACGTAATATACTCCTACACTATGGTTACATATTGATGCGAATGCAACTGCGAAACGAATATATTTAAAGGTACCTTTAACGTTGAATACTGGTACAACAATTAATTTTAATACTTACTAAAACTTAAAGCCACTTCACGTAATTTATTTCTGTTGTTATCATAGAAATTCAAATAACAAATTAATAAAAATATATGAAAGTTTACGTAGTTATTTAAATGTTTCACAGTTTCAATTAAACGGTACGTTATAATTAATATATTCGGAAAATATACTTGAAATTTTTTATTTTATTTATATCACTCATAAATTTTGTTGGCCTCAGTAAAAACATGTTTACCAATTTATTTCAGGTCAATAGTAAATAATAAAATATTATTCTGAGAGGACTGCAGTTGTCTGGTGCCCCCCACCGTTTGGGGTGGAAGGAGGGTTACGGCACATCGTACTAAAGGGCAACTGCAGATAACGCAGGCAGGACCCAGACAGTCAACGTCCCGATGCAGTCCCGGAGTCCTCGACCCGCGCACCCTCCGCACTCCCCCGCACACTCCAGTACGTTGGAGCAGCGCGACGGGAACCCGTATCCGGCGAGCCACCGCACGCATCACGGTTTTTGCATCGTTCCCATTGCCAATCCAGTCGGGCTCAAGTCGATTCGTTGAGCTAATGAAAACGATTACGCAGTCGCATACTTGAGACAATGAAACGCTAAGTTGCCTTTTTACTCTCATTCCTCTGATTTAATGATAGCCCAAGTCCATTGCACTACATGAGAACAAATTGCAAGAAAGTATTATTAGTGACGTTCATGATCTTTCGCTAACTACAAAAAACGTAAACTAAAACTGCTTATAATAAGTAAAATACAATTAAAAATAGATCTTAGGATTGCCGCTCTTCAGTCTCATTGATGTAGTATTAGTATAGATATTCATAAATATTAAAAAAATATATTCATATATCATATATGCAAAAATAATGTAGTATTACTATCCTTGCATGCTTTATAAAAATTAAGCGACAAATTGTGAACAACGAATACTGCTGCATAAATATAATTCATCGGAGTGCATGCACACAAAGTAATAGGTACGTTTAAAGTTTTTCGAGTTTAAATTACATATTTCGAGAGAACGTTTGTATTAACTGCCTGGCTACCGTACATGTTCAGTCCATTTATTTATTTATTTATTTACACTTAATGTTTGTTACAATGGCGGACTTAATGCCATAGGCATTCTCTAACAGTCAACCTTAAGGTGGTGCAGGGATAAAAGGCGTTAGGTGTAAAGTAAACAACAAATGAAAGAAAATAAAAAACTATCTACTAGAATACTAAGACTAACTATGATACATATATAAACGTATATACTATCTATATATAAGGAAATAGAATTAATAATATACTATTAAATTTTATACATAAATACTAATATATAAATATAATAAATACAAATAAATAATATACTCGTGAAACATAATGAAAAAGTTTAATGAACGATATCTGCCAAAAGATATCTATATCAATCTCGAACGTATTTACACATATTACACTTAATTTATCTTTTGTGACTATAGCGTAACTCATAGCATAATATTTATAATTTCATACCTATACAGATGATATTGATATAATACAAACTAACGGCATCGAACACGATGGCAAGTACAGTACCGTCTAAAAACAATAGTAGTCGTCGCATCGTCTAACTGCGAAACTATAACCATTAAACGTATTGGTTATATGCTCTTTGATAACTATCGCTCTTTCGCCCGGTTCTCCAGCCTACTCCATGTGCAATACAGTGACACCAGTCGTGGGAACACTACTCTTTCACTTGCATTACAATATCACACACACCTACACAATAAGTAAAAATGTTCTGTAAAGAATCTTTTCCGTCAGATTACTAGTGATAATATTGATATGTATATACAAATCGTTAATTTAGCTCGAACGTTAGGAATAAGCCGGATCCACGATACTTGCATCTCAAATAAAAATACTTAATTCAATTTAGGCTCTGAGAAACCGCGAATGAAATGAAAATGAAACTACCAGCGGTTCAAAAAAAAAAACCCAGTCATCGATAAGAAACACTGAAAAACTCAATCGGGTTATATGTTTTATATGTTTATATTTTTATTTTTAAAAATACAGTTACAATGATTTTTAACGGGTGCACAGAGAGAAGTATCGTGTTAACAACCAAAGCCGTGTTTCGACCGCTTAGACACTCTGGCTAGTTGACATTAAGGCTGAGTGGCTTCTAAACTCTCCACAAAGCCCGGTGATAGAGATAAATTAAATAGAAACATATTATATTGTATTAAGCAATATTTCAAAAGATAAGAAAATCAAGTATTTGGTATATACATTTAATTATCATTAATTTTAAACACTGGTCATATTATGATATATTTATATATATAAAAATGAATGTTCGTGAACGGATGGAACAACTTCGCTCATTCTTTTTTTGATGTAATTATTGTGAGAAGAAGGTTCTTATGAAAGAAAAAAATACGGAAGTTGAGCGGAACATTAGAAAATCTGTATATATAAAAAAATGAATCGCTGAAATGTATGTACGCTCATAACTTCCGAAAGACTGCACCATATCGGAGAATTATTTTTTTATTGTGTTTGTTATTGTCAGAACATGGTTTGTATAAATAAATAAAAAAAACTTTTTAATCATAATATGAAAAGTCAGCGAATGGAGGGGACAGAAGACTGTGTGGAATATATTTAAGTAAATTGCGAAGAAAATTATACAATTGCAGAAAACCTAAAAAATAAGCCAATTACTATTATTATCCCAAATGTGCGACCTCACGTTTTAACCGAACTTATGATCAGCACGCGACACATATTGAGAATAGTCGTATTGGTATGTCTGTATTACTTTCGAGAGTTACTGACAATAAAATGAGTTGAGATTATGGTATGCAGGTGGAAAAGTAAAATTATCTCAATTAGACCCACTGCCAAATCTATTACGCTTATTAGTTTATGAGATGGGAAGTAATTTTAACCATTTCATGGTCAACAATAAAAAAAAACAGTTGTATCCAAACATTGTCGTTTGGTGCTACGCATATTGTATCTTTACAATTTCATGACAAGGTAAAATAATCGTTACAATTCAGAATGTACCAGTATTGGTGGCGGAGAAAAATAAAATTGTTGATCTCAATGCGACTATTCAGAATTTTCGTCAAGGTCGGTTATTATTCTTTTAATCGTCGACACAGTTAGCCATCAGAATGACGTAGTGAACTATTCCACAGAATTTTTAAATTAACTTGCATTGCCTCTACTAACACCTCACAATTTTCTAATAAAAATAGATTTTGTTGGCTGTACTCTGTTGAATGGTAAAAACGTAGTCTTCAACATGTGCATATTTTATTATGGTTAGTAAACAAAATATTATCAGATAAAATTAATTCTATTGATTGAGAATGTACTGTACTATGGAGAACAAATATATCAAAAGACTACACTATAAAATAAATATAAAGTAAATACTATGAGCTACTAAATAACCTGGGACCGAGAGGTATACCACCAAAATCTATATATCCTACTAAGAGATCTTAGTCTGTTTAAGCCAGCAGTAAGTTCTATATTAGAGCGTCTCTAAATCTGCGCTATCAGGCTCCTACCAAATTTGACTGGCCAGGGAGACAAACACGAGTATTGAAGATGAGTTTTAACGCGTGTCAAAAATGGGCTGCTTAAGCCTACGTCCGTTTCACAATTCTCGGGAGCTGTTCGGAGTTTCCCTCTCTGCTACATGATGTACCAGGCAACTGCACGGGTACTCCATGGGTATCTAAGAAGTTCCTCTGATACCTGATAAAATCCCGGGTGAAAGAATTGTTCAAAATTTACATGCAATAATAATTTAAAAAATGATAAATGGACCTTGCAGGGATTCTAACATTAACTCACCCTGTATGATCAATGGTAAGTGTTTTAAGCGATACCCGAAAAACCTGGATTACGGACACTCACAATTAATTATGAATACCCAATGTAGACGATCAGTGGCAAAAAAAAGTAGAGAAGTTAAAAGACAAGATGTTCATGTAAGCAATAGTTGGATTGCGCCGTACTCCCCAATATAGTCCAAGGCTTATGGGGGTCACATTAGTGTTAAAGACTTTAACGCAATTAAGTCAACAGAACAGAAATGCAAATAAGTAAACAAAGGCAGTAATATGAGCATTTTCGTTATAACAAATGCAAATGACGAAGTATCTCAGTATCAACCAACATTACTAACACAACTATGCAATGTAGCGAGACTGACTGTAAAAAAGTCTAATAAATAACGTCACAGAAATTTTAATTAATTATTTGACATTTAATTTCTTGGAGTTATAAACAAGTTTTATTCAATATCCAAAAGAAATGAAAATAGCCAATTCTATTGATCTTAACGAATTGAAGATGATTAGGATTGATTATAACTAATCAAAATGTAAAAAAAATATACATATCGGTCAAACCGTTTTTGAGTATAAGCGAGAATAAAGAACATCGATTATAGGTGATACCAAGTTCACCGGGTCACCTTAAGATATATTAAGCAAATGGCTTTTTAAATTTTTTTGCTAGGTACTTGGTGAAAAAAAGAAAGCGAGTCACTTCTATTTCTTTTTTTTTTGCATCTTACAGATAAATTAGTCTGTTGGCTATTGACAACGATAAATACACAGAATAAAACATTACAAAAGTTTGATATGCATCGTACGTAACCAAAATAAAGTATAACAAGTTTCAAATATGAAATTAAAAATAAAAGCAAAAAAAGTTTAGAAAATTATAATATTGATACTGACACATGTAAAGTTGCGTATTAAGTTATGTAATTAATCGTTGCATAGTGTGTCTTGTTAGGAATTAGATCTGTTAAGCACAAGAAGCATGAAATAACATTAATGATTTGAATTATATCGGTGTATAGTGAAGTACTACGGATGGAACCCGAAGCTTCGCGGAGGCTGCGCAGCGCGTGTCAAGGTCGCGTCCTCGACCGTGAACGCCAGCCTGCCCCGTCGCAACCCTCCCTTTACCCATTGTCGCCTGAATTCTCTAGCGGAAATATTTTACAATTAATTCGTATAATCACACGTTAACAAATTACGTCAAAACTCAATTAATAATGATGGATGTCGAACTTGATATTGTATTTTATAAATTTAATGATGAGTTATAACTTGGAAAAAACTTACTCTTATCAATGAAAGCAAAACCTTATGTTTCTATTCATTTACCCATAAATAAACTACCAGTAAATATGCTTGAAATAGTTTTCATTGTACATATGTATACTTACTTATCCTAAAGAAATGTGAAATTTATTAAGTTTAATAAATTATGATATGGTTTCATTGTTTTGCTAATTTTCATTTACATTAGGAAACCATTACGTATAACTCACTGGCCATTACAAAAACAAAAATACCGATTTCTCTATCTAGTATTCTCTCTATCTATATCTCGATCTAGTATAACATAACAGATGGACACCGAGCTTTTCATTATTAAAATGCAAAATGTAGTCCCGATTGTTATTTGTTTGGTATCGTTTAACGAGCTAGTATCACAAATAAAAATATTGAAAACAGTTTTTTATCCCTTCTTAACAAAAATTACTACAGACTTTCAATTATTAACTATGGCCCAATTTCAACTGCTGTGCGAATACTAAAACAAATATATATATAATTATTGTCATGCCGATCGCCTAATTCCAAAATGTAATAAATTCAACATGCACATGGTGGTCGTGACCCTGTCGGCTACAGATGTCTACCTTCTCGCAATATTGTTGTCCACGTATAACCATGTCAGTACTTCATGTACTATATACATGTATATACTTCAGTATCATCATGTAGTACTTCGTTAATGTTATAATTAAAATTAATACAAAGTTAAAAATAAAACCGAGACGTATACTTCTGGTAAAATAAAAATATACGATATAAATAGCGATTAATCTGTTACAGTGACTCTCTTTTGGTTTGTCACGTATCGGTGTCAGCGACCAAATGTGTATATCCAGCTGGCGAAATGACAAGATATCGTCTTACTGACAAAGATAAAGGTAAGTTGACTGGTGATCTCTTGATCTTTCCTATTGTTTATGGAATGTACTATGCTTACTATCAGGTGCAGTATACATGGCGTAGTCACTTTGCCGCGCTCCTATAAAAAATTACAGATTTGAAAATTGTAATTATTACATTATCATAAATTCGATATTAATTATTTCTATTTAATTAAATTTATTAATTATTTCTATAGTAAGGAAGAAAAAGTTATTTCTCCTGCGAACTTTAAGAGACCAGTTTTGATCATACAAATACCTGTTGCAATATGTCTGAATACGAGAGCAAAATACCGCGAATAGGATATACCGGTAAGGTGCCGTTTGCCTGTATGGTTGAAGTATTTCACCAGACAGATAGAGCAAGGGCACAAGTAGAGAAAGAACTACAAAAAGATTTATCTATCACCTACCTATCTATAAGACGTCTTAAGAAATTCTAGCCAAAGATAATAATTCTAATAGGTACTAGATGCATGACAAATTTTATTATGTTGGTTACATAAATAAAAACATAATCCTTACTAATATTATAAACGCGAAAGTTTATATGGTTGTTTGTTAATCTTTTATGAAAAAACTACTGAATGGATTTTAATGAAACTTTACATTAATATAGCTTATGCATCAGAATAACACATAGGCTATAATTTATAAAGATAGTATTAGTAAGAATGTGTGAATTGTTCAAAATATAACGATAAGTGTCAAATAAGTAGGAAAATATTCTGCCATCTGCGAGTTATTCTGGCATCGCTGCAATATCCGTTACAATTACACGTATATAATGTATAAAGGAAATGTTTATCTTAAATAGTCCTACAAAAACCTCGCGACAGCATATATGTATCTTTTATGTGAAAGCCATTATCGCCAAAATAGTGAGCGGCCCGCGTATAAATGATTACGAGCACAATCAGTTTTAATGTTCTTATGCCAGTCTCCTTTGATATAATTTATTTACAATAGCAAATACCGTAATCAGAATTTTTTGATAAAATCAACATTAACGTGAGCAAAGCCACTGGTAAAAGCTAGTGTATTCTATACATACATTATGAATAGCAAAATAAAATTGTCTTTTGACTAAAATTAACAAAATAACCAGTATATATTTGCAATTAACCCACAAATTGGGCTGGAAGTAAACAACAAGTAGTTCACATAAGCAGTTGGATATCTGTAACGGTGATGTATGTAGATCTATTTAATAAAGAGAACGCCCACTCCATACACGTGTCGTATTGAGGTCACGCAGCGGTGAAGGTCTCGGGTCCCGGATCAACCTTTTCTGAAAATCCGAGCCTTCGGATATTGACCCCAAAGGAAATCTTCCAGGGCATCTGACCTTAACCTTTACTCGCGCACGCGCCTTAATATTTCTTTAGTACCCTGACCCTGTTATGAAAGGATCTTGCTAAGTCTTTTATAATATTATATCAATGTATTGAATTTCAACCTTAACATATTATAATTGTATATTTTATTTTCACTTGACTAATTTGAAATGTAAAGAAAGAAAAACACTGACTCTGACAAGACCAGATGAAAATTTTCTATGAAAACACAATAATCTTGACAGATGACACAATACTCAAGATTTGAATAATATTTACTAACGATGATATGAAATGAACTAGTCTTGTTAGACCCACTATTGCCAAAGTTATTATACTCTAAATAATAAATAGAATCGATGGGATGCAAGTAGCTCCTTGCCAGGAATGGTTACTCACTTTGCCACGATAAAGTATTTCAGGTTGTACATGAAGTTGTAAACTTTACTGCTGCTAGAACCCACAAAGGTTTAATTTTGTAATCCAAAACCAAGCCTTTGTCAATGCTAGGTTCACTTGATGTGATTATTTTAATGAGCTCGTATAAATAGCACTATAAAAGCTCAGAAGATGTTTTGGCTTCGGCTACTAGATAAAACATTTTTTTTTTAAATACAACTAAACATACTACGACTCTACTGTAACGTGTGAAACAAATATACCTTAGGACAACTCAATATAAACAGATAAAAAGAGAAATGGCTACGGGGTCAATTTATACGCAGTCAAAGTGGGAGCCAGACCGCCTTTTAGCCAGACTAAAAGACCATAGCCTGTTTAGGACTATAGCAAGTTCTACACGCGCAAGTGTTTGTAATGAGATCAAATGTGACTGGGAAAAGAGATATCATCGTGTTTAGAACACGAACAGCGAAGAAGAGTTCGTCGCAAAAGGGGGTTACCTACACCAGTGTCACAAGACCCGGAATTTGGTCTCGGAGTATCCCTCTGTATCACTCGATAGACCAGCACATGCACAATGAATCTGTGAAATGTAAAGAACTTCACTTCCTCTCTAATTATCTGCACTCGCTTAGAATATAACAAAACTTCTAAATAGTGTGTATTAAATATATCCGTCATCTTGAAGAACAAATAATAAATTATAAAACGATTCCTCACTGTTGATAATATTAATGATTCGTTATAACTCGTAATTCTGTATTAGGGTAAAATTACATTGTTTGTTAATTTTCAATCACTATGAATATAATGATTTTAGAATATCTCTTAATCTTCGATTAGAATATACTGTAGTTACCTCAACAGTTGTGATGCTCAAAATAATTGTATATATACTGCATTATAACTAAAACTAATGAACATTTATTAGCATGCAGCGACATCTAGTGAAATTTAGACATATCATTGTTAGCTTTTCCAATAAGTACTTCCAGTAATCAAGACATAGGTGGCATCTAAAAAGTATATTATAAAAACTTAAGGGATGTAATTGATAAGAAAGAAAAATATCCCAATAATCATTTGTAAGGTCTGTATTTTATACTCATATAGTAAAATAACTTTAGAATTATTTAATGGTGAGGTACATTTCTAATATTATTGTACTGTATTTGTTGCCGAAGAAACTTCAGGTGTGGCCATCTATATGAAAATCTAATTACAGCGAAGTAAGCTAGATTGTTTGTCTTAAACAAGTTATATCTGTCATAACCCAATCAAAACGATTATCAACGAATACTATTGGCAATATTTTTCAATTCTCTCTTATATTAAAAATAAATATTTTCATGCAAAGTGTGAAATAAGCGTCTTCTCGTAACCAAAGCAACATAACTACAGTGCACTAGCATAATGGTACAATCGGTAGTTCAGACATATCTAGTTATGAAAATTATTGATGTCAAACGTTTATAATTTAAGACAATTATTATATACATGGACCTAAAACATTTTATTTAATAAACTGCAATTTTAGTAAAATGAAGGCAAAGGATTACTATTTTCTAGGAGTATCTACAGTTATTATACAATTTAAAGAAATAAAAACTGTTTTTACTAAAGGTACTTTTACGAAAATAATTATTGAGATCTATACAGAGTGAACGACTAGAAAATTAACACTGTCTTCCGTCTAATAGATTAGTAAGTAAAGGCAATTTTCAGTAAAATTATAACAAGATAATTTATTACTGTACGTTTTTTAAAATTATTACCATAAATAAAAAATTATCCTTTTCCTTCTTCTTACATTTTCCGCTAAACACAAAGATTTACCCCTTTCTTGCATAAATACCGTAAAGTACCGTGGGTGGGCAAGCACGAGCAGCGGTACAGGGGGAACTGACGTTAATCCTTTCTGCAGTTCATTCGCCGTCTGGCCTCACCCTTGCAGTCCACCCGCGCCACCCTAACTACAAAACCTAATGCACGCCTGTTGTACTGCAAGCCAACTCTGTCTACCAATTATCGATAGATATAAAACTTGTAGTCACTATACATTAAATAGTAACATCATGGATTATTAATCAAATGAATCTAAAGTTTAAGACATTAAAGGAAAAATTTGTTATTATGCAATATTTTTAACAATAGACCAACTAGTATACTCAACAAAGCTATGGCAGGAAACTGGTTTCTGGTATCTAGTATGGTGGTCTATAGTGTAATGATCCAATTTAAAAGCTATTATTATACCACTTATTTATTACACTGTTTGATTTTAACAACAACGTTTTATAATCACGGAATAATAAAGCAACTAAAATAAGTAACGGAGAAGGGTAGTTTATTAATACCGATTACTATATAAGCGAGACGCGAGCGCGGCTATGCGTCGGGGCTGAGTGCCCTCAGCATTCGCTCCAAAAAAGTCCTGCCAAGCTGTAAAAGCCCCTCAGGCTAACATCGTGTCCTTTCGAAAAAAAAAAAAAAAGCGTCTATGCGTTCAGTCAAAGCGAGGTAATTGAGGCGTATTCATCGTATGCAGCTGGAACAGCACCGAAGGGTCGTAAGATTTATATTTCTCTATTATTGACTGAACTGTTTGATATACAGTAGAACCTCTATAAGTCGAACATCAACGAAGACACCAAAAAAATCGTGTTATAGAATTTTCGACTTATAGAGAATGGAGGTTTCGGTGTTTGAAGCGAAGGGAACAAAATATTTTTTCGTGATTTGGAGGTTTTCAACTTATCGAGGTCCAACTTAACGAGGTTTTACTGTATTTGATATTTATGTTGTAAATCATTATTGTGAATGATTTATACTGGACAGAGAGAGAAACACGAGCGGTGAAGGTGAGTGTTGACAATTGTCGAAAAGGGGCCCCCTTAAACGTACATCCGAAGTCGCAAGTCTCGGACACTGCTCAGTGTTATCGTCTCTGCCACAGCTACTAGATTTATAATTACTAACAATATTAAGAACACGATTATAGTTGTAAATAATTATGTATTTTGGTATTTGTATTAACGGAACGGCAGTCGGTCGAAGACAGTGTTAAGGTTGTCTAGGTGGAATAAAACTAGAATCAAATACGTAACTAATATCAAATAAGATAATAATTATAATTATAAGTGAATACATTTAGAGTGAATGCATTTTACTATCCACGTAGTAAACTTTTTTAAAATTAAAGTACAATGTACAGATTGATTAAAAACAACTGGTAGGTACGTTTAAATGCTCACTTTTACATCTATGTACTTTTAATTATACGCCCAATTTAAGAATAGCACTCAATACCTAAAATCTTAGTATATACCATAAGATAATACATCTACTAGCAGATCCCACGACTTCTTTCGCAGTTTTCCTATTAACCGCGCCTGATCGTATAATCCGTTATTATTAGAGTGTATTATTATTGACAAACGTATTATATTATTGAATGACAAATACAAATAATTAACAATTAAATAAAACGCAGAAATAACTAATGAATTAAAGGACTGGTAGGAAATTTCGTAATTAATATAATTTTTAGAGTTGTGAAAGTAAACATTTTCCTGTACAGCATTCATTTCACCTAATAATAATACATATATTACCCTACGAAACAGCTGATGTGTAAACCGTATATAAACTATACTTGCCCTGCTAGTGGCATGGTGGAATGTGGTGGAATGTGGTGCATGGTGGTAGGGCTTTTTCTAATGCCCGCCTGGCTAGCTACCACCCTCTAGTTGTGAACCTGCCGCCAAATACCAATTGGTGTGTTCCGGCAGCAGCACTTGAGAGCCAGTTCCTCCACAGGTTTAGCGTGTCTACCAACTTGGGCCGTATCGTCACTTAAGATCAGGTGAGATTACGGCCATAACGGTAAACCTTAAGTATAAAAAAAAAAAAAAAAAAAAATGCGAACTATGCATATGCATACGCGCTATGGGTAACCATCTACACTATAGAAAGAGTCGTGACGAAAAAATGTTACATTTTTTTCGCGTAGCCCCCATCCGCCAAATTCGTACCGTCTACCATCCAACGAACTTCGTTCAAAACATTATGATTTTATGTCCAAAATACAGAAATACTGCTTTACTAGGGTTGCATTATTTACTTTGAAAGAAACACCCAGGTAAGGTAGGAACATACTTCTTCCTCCACTCTCTGATATAAACTGTTATGTTAGTACTTACACTTTTTTATACACATATCATTCCTTACTAGAGGTATAAAAGTAACGAAAAATAGCTTACCCGTGTATATTCGTTAATATAACGATCAGTACTGGTTATTATCGTATCATGATGTTACTCGTTACTTTTGATACCCTAACCAAGAGCATCGCATCAAATCGTGTTGCGTATAACATTGACATCACATCGTTCGCACTTTGTATATTTATAATAATAAATAATGAAAATAAGAAAACATGCTAGTAACAAAATGCATTCGAAAAAAACGACATACTAACATTCAAAGTAATGAGATAATGAACTTGAAGTTAAAAACGCATCTTGTAGTTTCACTATTAAATTTAATATGTACACAACCAAAATATAATGCTAAAAATATTTCCAAATGCAGTTTTGAGGGAAATAGACCAATGTGAAATTAAAATAACTGTAATATGTTTGTAAAAGAAACTTTTTAATTCAAAATATTGTTCATTTTATTTTTACAAAATGGCAACACAAGGTGCTAATGTCATTACTGACTGACAAGTTGAGTTAGTATATTCATGAGATTTTCGTAGTTTAATTGTACATGTTTACACTTAAAATAATATAAAAATATGCCGAAAAATAAAGGAAAAGGTGGTAAAAACAGAAGGAGAGGAAAAAATGAGAACGAAACGGAAAAGCGTGAGTTAGTATTCAAAGAGGACGGTCAAGAGTACGCCCAAGTCACAAAGATGCTCGGTAATGGCCGCTTGGAGGCCATGTGCTTTGATGGCATAAAACGTTTATGTCATATACGTGGAAAATTGCGAAAAAAAGTTTGGATAAATCAAGGGGATATAATATTAATAGGTTTACGAGATTATCAAGATGCAAAAGCTGATGTCATATTAAAGTACACACCAGATGAGGCAAGGAATTTAAAGACCTATGGAGAATTCCCAGAGACAGTACGCATCAACGAAACAGTTGTCTATTCTGTAGATGGACTTGATGAAGATATTGAATTCGGAGATGAAGTTAGTTCAGAAGATGAAGCTGATGCAGTTGATGCTATATAATTTACATTACGAATTAGATCTATTTATCACAACTGTAAGTGTCTCTGTAAATTCTTTTCTGTTATGAGTACACATGACTTTGATTTTGTATATTAAATCTCAAGAGTTATAAATAATATTTCACTACAAACTGTTGAGTTATTCATTACTTCTTTCACATTATAAAATACTGGTTAAATATTTGGTTACATTTATATTTAGAACATTATCAAAAATGTATCTATAACATTCCTTAAATGTATTACTCTTTATAGCAACAAAAAAAAATGGGAATGTAAATAAATTTATAATACCAACCACAAAACCTTATATTATTTATGCATAATTCAGTTTTAATATTACACAGAGCACATATATGAATAATCATCACCCTTGATTATAGTGACAACATTCAAAATAGACAAACAATAAAATACAGTTGATTGCCAAGTTTTACACTATATGTAAAATTAAATATTTGGAACTTGGACTTGAATCTTAAAATGTAACACAAATACCAATAAAAATTATAAATGATAATGAATGAAATTTTTTGAGAAAATTTATTTGAATAATATTTCTACCTAGTCATTGTTTGCTTTTAAAACAAGGTAGCTTGACAAACATATCTTATAAAAATATTTTTTTTGCACAAATTTCTTCAGTTTTTGATACACCATTCAATATTGTTCAATATATAATATTTAATCAATATCCTGGTGACATCAATACAAATTCACTATTTTCAGGCTGTTCAATTTTTTTATTAAAAAGTTTTGTTGCATGAAATAATAAAAAGCCTGTTTAGTTTATACTGGTGATATAAACTATTTAAAATTAAGAATTTACATTATCAGGTTGTAGATTCAATCATTTTTTAAGCTGCATCCAACTATTTGTTATCTTTTTAAGTCTTTACTAAGTTAATTGATTTGTGTAAAAATGTAATTCTGGATTTTAAAGAATATAACTAAACTTATAAAAATTTACTTAATGTTTTTATTTTGTAGTAGATTAAATTATCTCTATTTAATCCTTATTAAAAAAATGTTAATCTTAATAATAGATAAATAAGTTATGTTTAAGTTTCATTAAAAACAGTTTACAAGCAACAAATTTACAAAAAGCATCAAAATAATGTTTTATTATAGTAGACATTTGAAAAATGTATAGTAATTATGATTATTAATCTATACTAAAGTACTGATTAAAGAACTGCTTTTCAATAAAACATGAGAGCTATCACACTTAGTTAGTTACTATCTATATTAATATTATAAAGTGGAAAAGTTTGTTTGTAAGTGCTAATTGTAGGAAGTACCAGTCATATTTTAAAAAATATTTTTGTATTTGATAGAGCAATCATTAATAAATATAGGATTTAGGCTATTTAACATCACACAATCACCAACAGGAGAAAAGCTGTTTTAGAAAAGAAAAAAAAAATGAGGAAAAATTGTTAAATAATTTTAGTTCCATGTGGACACAGCTAGTATATTATATAGTAAATAAACTCAAAGTATGATAAGCTTATGAGCTATACAATACATATGTGTAGGAAATACTAGAACCTTGTAATTGCAGATACATCTGTATTTAAGTTACCCACTGCACAATGCTGAATTATTATTTGAAACTGATGCATCAAGAAAAGAAACCTAAGGATATATCTTCTTCAATTTTAATTAACTTACTTCTCTAGATGAGAAGAAAGCAACATACTAAAGACAAACTACATATTTGTAACTTGAAATAATAATTTTAACTTTTGTGTTGATAAATAAATATATGTTTTACCTTTTGACTTCATAGCCACCTTTTTAACTAGAAAACGTTTATCTTCAAAATATGTTAGTAGATTAAATAATCATATATTGGAAATATATGTTTTCTTATTAATGGATATAAATCTTCCTGTAGATGTCAACAAACTGAGGGAGATAGTACAAGCCAATAATCACATGCAATCTTCATAGACATTAGGTAGCTGGGTTCACCAAGAATGACAACCATTTCTGCACATGCATATCTGTCCTTTCACAATTTCATAAATGTAAATTATATTAAAATATAGTATTAAAAATATTCTATGGGTAAATGATGAATTTCTGTTAAAGGTAAGTATGAATGTTAAAAAAGTAGTTTACTAACTACAATTATTGAAGTTATTCTTCCCTGGCAAATCACTATCTAATTTTATTATTTTACCTCATGAACATACAGTTTGAGTGAATTATGTAGGAATTTCATTGGTTTCTTTAGAAAAATTAAAATCAATAAAATATTAGAATTAATCATTATAATAAGTAGAAGTAGACTTTTTTAATTAATGGTTTTTGAAAATATCATTAAATCAATATTTAAAACTATGATACTCAAGAGAAAATGTGTAATGAAATATTTTAGTTTAATTTTATAATAACGAAATAAGTGGATATATTTTCCTTTTTATAATTCAGTTATATGTAATACATTTTAATTTAAATTTCTCATCATCGAAATGGAAGAATGTTAACTGTTTGTTCACAAAGAAACTAAAATTATTCTTTTTAATAATGGTGCTCATTGAAAAAGAAACCAAAAGCATTAAAATAGTCATACTCTAATGTGAATTATAATGGAACTCCTAATTTATCTAATATGAATGTAATCATGGATGTTGATGTATATATCTATGGCATGTCCAACTGTACTTTTGTAAATATTACTCCTTGTTTAAACATTCTATTATTTTGATGATTGTCCAAAATAACTGGTTTATTTTTTAGAATAAGGATAATAAGTTATAGCAGGATATTTATATAGATATCAACCAACAAGCAGATAAGTTTTGCATCAGGTTACAAGAATATGTATTATAATGGCAAAATACAAAAGAGACTTTTATAAGACAAAATAAATAATATAGCCCTCTGTTTTATTAAAATTACAGTTACCGATACTGCAGTAACAGTAATCTCAAAACACCTAGAAGTTACCACACATAGAGAATGTGAACACGTAATTGTATATTACACACGTACACATGTGTATGTTGTAATTTAATCTTACATCTATTATCATACAAATTATATTGCATTTTTTTTCTTATATCTGTATTAATAAAAAGAATGTGAGATGAAACTACAGTGAGTTATTCTGCATACGCCCGCAAAGGTTCCTGGCCTAATAAAAAGAACACATCCATTGTTACCGTAGCATAGGATCACAAGCCTGGTAAAGTTACTTTATACATAAAGACAGTAATAAGTAGATTTATTCTATTATTATTATATTGCTTTGATAATAACGTAATAATTATATTGTAAACATCGAATTGGAAAAACTACCTCATGCTAACATTTTATGTCTATGATAATTTAAGTTTGAACCACAAAAAAACCAGGTACATCTTTCGTCATATTATCCTCATCCTAGCCAAAAGATGTATGAAACCGAAGTTAGTATGAAAGGGGAAATTGCACACGTATTATTTTTAAAGGTTCAATACAGAAAAGCCGTGCCATGCATATAACCTATCAGCTCTTATTTTGGCCTGCTTGTACAAAAGTCAAGACTGTTATGACGTCTCCGTTGGCGGTGGCAGTTTTTTGTAACTACCCTAACTTGGTATGGCAATCTGAGATCGAAGAATCGATATTTTTAACAATAACGATCGATTAAAGCCCTGGATCGATATTTCATTCTTGAAAACCGCGTAGCGATTTTTTATATTTTGTTTAAAAATATAAAATTATTTGCAAATTAATTAATCATATTACTCAGACACGTTCAAAGCTATTATAATTTTAATAAATTATTAATAAAAAACTCTCAAGATGATTTATATTATTATGTCCGACTTGGCTCCCATGGTCTTAGATACATTTGTTTTCGCTTTAATGAGAAGTCTTCCCTCCTCCTTCTGGATTTTTAGAAATCTCACTACAAACGTTGATATTTAGAAATAGATATTATTGGTGTCGATATTTATGACTCTATTCACTAGGATTTTAATAATGAAACATTAAAAAATCGACTTCTTAAAATCAATCTTTTAAATGTCATTTTTAGAAATGTATGCTATACATGTTGGTTTTTTATGAATCGATTCTAGAAACACGATTTTTAGAAACTGATCTTTTAAATGTCCATCATTTATTAATCGATGAATTAGGATTTAATTAATTGAAAACCAACATTTAAAGGATTGATTTTAGCAAGTTATTCTTTTAGATATCAATTTTTGGTACTTACGTATTAACACCACCGCAGTAGAAATTTGTTGGTTTAGCCGCGGCAGCAGGCGGAAAGCACCGTATATATTTACGACAAAGAAATATTTAATTTTTTACTGACTAGGTCACGCTAACGAATTTCTACTGCGGTAGCGTCAATACGTAAGTACCCGATTTTTTATGAATTGATTCATTAGGATCATCATCGCAACTATATGTTTGTGTTTTTTTGTGTTGTGGGCATTCCAATAACGTGTATAAGTTACTCTGTAAATTATTTTTTAAAATGAAAACTTATTTAGCATCTTTGTGATTTGAAACTTGATGAAACAAAACAGCGACAGTAAATAAGGCTTCCACATACATCTACAGGATATAACGTGCGAGAGAAAGTATTATATAGTGTTTCTTACAGTATATCAGCGTTGTACGTGTGAAGGCTTCCTAACAACCGTGGTGTATTGTACATTTTCTTATAATATTTTGAAGATTTCATTTCTATAGCCTGTATACACATGATTTTTATTTTGTACTTCTTCTTTCCACAACAACGTAAACAATCGATCTATCTTCATTTTATTGCTCCAAATACATACAAATATTTTATAGTGAAAATAAATAATTGGGTGCTAAAATAGTAATAGGGTAACCGCTATAGACCTTGTTCAGCATACAGTGATTGCCAACATTAAGTAATAACACATTTTTTGTAACTTCTAAAGAAGCTGCTACAAATTACTTAAGATAGACATCACTGTTAGGAATGTGCTAGCTTTTTTAATTTAAAAAACTGGCAATATTTTGTTTTTGATGTTTCACAGCCGATTTTACAACAAGTGTGCAGTTCATCAAAAAAGTAAGTTTCTTGTGTTTTATTAAGAATCCCAAACCAAAATTTACAATATTTACTAGTATTTCCCGTTTATACGTATTTTTTGATTTTTTCATAGGGTTAAAGAGTTACTCTAATGTTTGTATAACGTATCGTTTTGACCGTTATTTTTTTCGTAAGTTTTAAAATGAGTTGGGCAATCACTGCATTCGTTTTTTAATATCATTATATTAATTGCCATACCATTGTATAGTTATTGGCAATGTAACTGATACAGCTATTGTCCGGTCAATATTTGTATTTTTTTTTTAATTTTTTTTTTTGAACTAAAAATAAATGAACACCGATTCCTACCTAGGATGATCCGTGAGGCTACTGAAATTAAAAAATATCCAAATTTCAATAGAGAAGATGGTTGGGAGCTAGCACAAGCCTGGGATCCGATTATACATTTAATTAAATCGGAACCCAAAATAACAATTGCCAGACCTCAAGACACTGTGAGCTCTTTCTGCGTAGATCGGGACACTATCAATAATAAAAATTAAATTGAAGGTAGACACAGTAACATGAACTTTTCTGGACCACCTACACCTCAGTCCGCCCCGTGACCACGAAGGCTGAAAAGCTTTCGAAACGTCGGGATCAAAATCAATAAATAACCGCGATAAAATCCGTTTAAATTATTTTATTTCAATAAAAATAAATCGTTTATTTTCAGAATGCCAAAAGCCCCTAAATTAAAATACACACAGTATAACCTGAAAAATGTTATTATTACTGAAGTTCAGAACAATGTACAGCAGCTGTCAGATCGACAAATAACACAGTAATATGTAGTTCCGAGGTCAACGCTTAGGTTCTACAAACGTAACCCAGACCACAAGACTAGCTTAGGTCCGTCGCCTATTTTGATTCCAAACGAAGAAGATCTTATTATATACTGGATAATAACTTCGGCTCGAAAGTGTTTTACAAAAAAACAAAGATAATATTTTAGATACCGTAGAAAAGTTTCTTGTGAAGAATCCAAGACCTTATCCGTTTTAAAATAACAGGCCTGTCATTGGGTGGTGGAAGGCTTTTTTAAAAAGACATCGTAAAGTAAGTATCAGAACACCTGAAGGAGTGACTAAATCTAGCTCAAGCGTATCTGCAAAAGTTATACGGTTTGATGAAATTCGTGGTTACGCTGAAGAAAAGGGATTGATTGAGGTTCTCAGCCAACCCAGTAGCCAACACAGACGAGACCAATTTTCAGATTTGCATAAGTTCTGGACTCGTTATAGCTGAGAAGGGATCTAAAAATGTTTATAACATCGAACACTCTGACGTGATAGACTCTATAACTGCTTTAATCACTTTTTCAGCTGCTGGTGACATATGCTGCCCATTTATTGTGTATCCCTATCAAAGACTACCAGTAAAAATATGCGAATCTTTACCAAAAGGGTGAGGAATTAGAAATTCATACAATGGTTGGATAACTACCGAAATATTTTACGAATTTATAGCCAATGTTTTTCATCCATACTTAGTGAGAAAATCCATCGAGTTCCCAATCATTCTATATGTTGACGGTCACAAAACTCATTTAAATTATCATTTAAGCCAGTTATGTACGCATCTTCGAATTGAGTTGATAGCTTTGTATCCCAATGCGACAAGAATAATTCAGCCAGCTAACGTGTCTGCATTTAGACTCCTTAAAGTAGGCTGGAGAAAATATCTTAAGAAATGGCAGCTATTGAATGAAAATAAGGGGATAATTAAACTAAATCTTGCTACTGTACTCAATGAAGTTTTTGAATCAAGTCTAAGACCAGAAATATTAGTTAATGGCTTTAGAGCTTGTGGACTTTGCCTGTTTAATCCAGATTCTATCAACTATTCTAAGTGCTTAGGCAAGGATACTAGTTGTCAAAGAGAAATTTTAAAGGAAATTTCGGATACTGCAACAATTACGTTCGACGCATTCAGAAATATAGCTCGAGCTTCACTTTGCAAGAGATTTCAAGATGAACCATTTAACACAATGGAGCCCCACTTGGACATAATTTATAATCTTTGCAAACAATTCCAATCAAAAACTCAAAACCATGTGGACATTGATACATCTGAGTCTCGTAACATTACTGCTACCACTAATTTTAGTGCAGATAACTGCAATCAGATTAAAGAAATAGACGAAGTAAAAGCTGTACACCAACTTGAAGTCCCGCTAACAGAAATAAATAGTCTCCCTAATACATCTATAAGTGATCAAACTCCCTATTACCTTCACAGTCTACCTGGAACATCCAAATCGGACCCAGATATCTACACCTCGTATGATCACCGCCAAAATCAACCTAGCTAGTCTGAATTAGTAATCCCAACCTTTACAGCTCGAGAAAATCCAAAGTTGCTTAAATTAAAATCCTATTTTGAAGAATATTTAGTGTATCCAAAAACACCTATAAGAAACAGGAAGCGTCGGATAGAGAGGCAACCGTTTGCTATTACATCAGACAGATTTATATTAGAATTACAGAAAAAGCAATTAGATAAAGAAAATCAATTGAAGAAAAATGAAAAAAAAGAAGATTGAACGAGAAGTGAAGAAGGCTGAGAAGACTAAGAAAGAACAAAGCAGTGGCAAAACTAAAAATAACTACAATTCTAATAACAAAAAGGAAATCAGAAGCTATAACTAATGTTGTTAAAGGCAATGCCAACGTCTTTCCAGAATCGAAAAGAATCAGCATTTTAGAGGAAGTCCACATAAGATTCAATGATGCTTGCGCAGTGTGTAAGCCCATAATGATTAAATACAAAGTTGAATGCAGTGGCTGTCATTTATCCTTACCCACATAAGTAATATTTCCGATGATGCCGATATGATGCTGTTTTTATATCACTTTTGTTACAAAGTTAATGACTCTGATGATGATACTTATTCTAATTGTAAAGAGTTATATTTAAATGTTCAAAAAGCAATACGAGATCTTAATTTTTAATTATTTATATTATAATTAAGATTAATTAGTGATTACTGGAAGATGGACAATAACTGTATTTGATAAGTGGCAATTACTATGTCTACTGCACAACTACTGTAATTTTAGAAGTGGTTTTTTTTTATTGTTACATTTCCGAAGATTTTGCAACTAGTGAGTGATGTTCCTTTAGAAGATTTATTTAACTTACATGAATAATAGTTTTTAGTCGATTTATCACTCCCTTAACCGGGCAATAACTATATTGCTTACCCTATTTCCTTATTCAAGAAAAAAAATTAGTGTACAGCCTTTTTATTAATTGATCGATGGACTATGTGGTCTATCAAACTACATTCGAATTTACTTACTTTTCTTACCTTTTTTTCTTACTAAATAAAGCATGTTCAAAAAAGGTATTTTTTTCAATATAGCTATTAGTGCGTGACCCAGTATAAGAAATTTATACCCTCATCTGTTATTTATCAATGTTAGAATAAGGAATAATTGATAGATAATATACACATTTACACATCGCAAATAGGTTGCCTAGCTTAATTCTGTGGTGATAATATTATATATATGACGGCAAGGCAGTGTTATTAAAATCATCCTCCGACATTGTGGGCGTATAAATTGGGTAATCGAGCAATGAGATCGCAAATTACACAAGACAATTTATTACACCGAAGCTGAACTCAAATCATATTATAATTGCCACGGTAAACAAAACTTTAGAACAGTTCCTAGCTTGGTGAAGGACTCTACTCGAAGACGACCAAATGAAAAGTGCCACTTGGTCCGACACGCCTCCATCCGCTAGGCTCTGTTGTAGCACGAGGTGAGTTGCAATATCTCATCAGTTATTATTTCGTATATTATATCAAATAAAAGCTCATTTTATTATGAGTCTAACCGTATAAGGTTTCCCTATTCGGAAGTTGGGCGTATCCATGGTTGCCTAGATTTTCAATATAAACTTTTCATCGCAAGCGGTAAGAATAACAGATGCGCATTACGCGCGCAACTACAGACGACAAACAACCATGAATAGAGTACTTATTAATGAATATTTTTCCTTTTTTTTTTTGTAGTTATGTCTTAGTCTTATGGCCATAGTCTCACCTGATCTTAAGTGACGCCCAAGTTGGTAGACCCGCTAAACCTTTGGAGGAACGTGCAACTGCCGGAACACACCTATTGATATTTGACAACAGACTTTCAACTTGAGGGTGGTAGCTAGCCAGATGGGCATCAGTAAAAGCCCTACCACCATGCTATGGTTTCTTCACGATGTTTTCCTTCACCGAAAGCTCAAGCTCATTGTAGGTGGCTGGATTCGAACTCACGTCCCTTGACGCAAAGTCGTACACATTACCATTGAGCTGTCATCGCTTCGAAATTTTGGATGCGTTCCAGATAGCGATCACAACGCTAACGCTCATGAACGCGGCTTTTCCATTGTACTTGATTAAGATTGAAAATCAGTCTTAGTGACATTTCGCCGCATACACAGCAACCGTGGTCATCTTATGGAACGGCGGAAGGCATGTGTTGAGCGATGTGATCGTTATCTGGAACGCACCCTTTAGATAGCGTAATAAAATAAATAAAACAAATAAAGTAAATATAAGTAAGTAAAGCACTTTGGATGGACTCCGCCAATGTTTTAATAAGACAACATAACACGGTTAAATTGAGAACAACATAGGCTGTAATTTGATATAATATACAATAGAAAACTGATGAGAGTACATTTATTAATTAATTTAAAATATATATATTTAATATTATACGTACGAAATTAAGTTAGGCACACTATTAGCGATGTGTCAATATGTATATTGTCCATCATACATTTCTTATTATTGATAAATAATAGATGAGGGTATATATTTATTATTCCGGATCTTAGACTATACGTTCCACTAAGTATATATTAAATAATGATACATCTACACTTAAAACCTTAAACAGAAATAATTTTCGCAGTGGTGTATATATTGTAATAAATATAAATTATACAAAATTAAACTAAATTATACTAAAATTTATCTCTCCATAAACTGGTAATAGACAATCTTATTTATAGTTCTGAAAACATTAATCGCTAAATATTGGTTAAAATATTTTTTGTCATTTGTTCTTCAATGATGTTTGAATTATTATACTTAGTTGTGCATTTTAAATTTCACACTACTGCAGTTAATAACTTTTCATTTATAAAATTAATATTGATAATATTATTAAAATTAAACCAATAAAATTAATTAAATTTATTGTTATTATTAAACTATCTATAATATATAATGTTATGTATGTAGATGTTACAATAATTATGTTTCAAACTGTATATTTATAGATTTAAAAAAGTTACTTTTGAACAAATTTGGACCTTTTTTTTGGTTTGATCTTGTTTGTTTTATTTATTAGCAGTAACATTGCTATTAGACATCTTGATGTTGCCAACATGTAAGCTGCCATATTGAATTTTGTTGTGCTTGAAAAACATTGTGAGCACGTGGATTATTAGATAAGATTTAGTAAAATTTGGCAGTAATATTATCAATTTGCACATTTTCGGTATATAATTTTGTTACTTCACTTAAAAGTGGGACAATTTAGCTCAGATATCAGAGTAAGTTCGCATTTATTTTAAGCCGGCTGGTAGATCCACTTTTGGATCATGGAAGCACTTGCTAAACGGTCTGTTACAGAGCTATTTTGAATTATTTTCTATATAAAGGAATGTCATAAACTGTACTAATGAATTATGGTAACTGACTTAATTGTGTCAAGATATTGACGTATGTATAATTGCGTAACCTTTCATTTACGATACCACATTTGCTTACGTGTTGCAGTGAAGGTTTCCACATAACTCTCGTGACCCTCACTGGACAACATTTATTATTCTTTTACCTTCCGAAAAGATCAGTAGCACATGATTGCCTCGTTATTATTTACGTCATATGGGTAGTTTATTTTATTATTGATATTACTATAAACAGATAAATTAATTGAACAGTTTTTTCGGTTCCAAGTGGTGTTTGTTACTTGCGCACAAATATGTATTTCTGACAAAAGTATAGATTTCTAGGACTAATTTAATTCTTAAAATTATTGCTTCTTTTAACATTTATTTGTTTTAATCATCAACTCCATGTGGTGTTGTGAAAGTAAATAAACACGCGGAATAATAACCTAATTTTACATAACACAATCTGTTTAATTTATTCTGATAATATATCAATAAGAATATTGACTTTTAAAAATGGAGGTTACCAATGTAAGTATGTCAACTTCTTATCTCAAAATATTATCAAATTGGCAGTCTTACTAGATTGTTTACATTAAATTTATACAGGTATAATCTAATAAAATTTCGGTTCTGTATAAATAAAATTATATTGAAATTTTTGCGTATTTAAATATAATAACATTTTTATTTATTAAACTACCACTACCATATTTGTAGAATTCCTATAATAATAAATAAAGTAGGTATTGTGTTCCATGTATTTCCCTACATTATATATATACATTTTTTTTATTGTTTTAGATTTATAAAAGTGGCTTTTTACAATGGCACCTTGTCGTCAGTTGCTTATGTGGTCAGTGCCATCTATAGCAGTCTTATTGGGCATTTTTTGGTTCAAGAAAAAGAGAGAGTACGCCAAATCTGACCCTGGTGGGAGAGAAAGACTAAAAACTTTGCAGGAAGAATTAGCTGAAGCATTGATTACTCAAACTGAACCAAGGAAAATAACACCCTCAGGAAAATTGGAACGATCCATAATTAAATCAGCCCCTATTGATATTATTCCCCATGGTAGCAACTCTCAGAGGTCATCACCATTAGAACTAACTGATGAGGAAATTGATATGGAAATTGAGAAAATTATAAGAAAAAAATCAGTTGAAAAAGAGAAAAGGATGTCAGTTGGATTTAATAAACAGAATAAGATAGTAAAATCATATTCAAGGGAAGCTTCTTTTGTAGTACAAGAATTACAGACTGATTTGTACACTACAATTAAAGAGAAAATGTCTTCCACAGTTAATAATGACTTATCTAAATTGGAGACTACGGTAGAACAAGAAAGTCTAATTGTAAACTCTAAAGAAACTTTAAATAATTTAGAAGTAGACAGCATTCAGTATGATAATACAATAAGTGAACCATCAGTATCTACAGTACACATTGAAGAGCATACACCACCTACTACTGAGGAATTAACCCTTAATAATAATATAGTAGATGAGGATACAAATGGACGAGACAATATATTTTCTACAACACAAAACAGACATATCTCAGAAAGAGATTCTGCAAACCACAGTCCAGTTGACCCCATGTTAGTGAGTCCATCCATGTGCCACTTCTCAGATAGCCACAGTGAGGTAATAACTTGCTTAATATTATAATTAATATTTCCTCATGTATGTTGGCTAATGATAGTTGAAATATGATAAGCTATCGTACAGATATTTTTTGTAATTTGCTGACACTTAAATTATAAATAATTTTTTCAGGGTTCAAGTGATAGCGGCAAGGGTTGTTCTGAAGCTGCAAGCCCTCCACCTGCTAATATAAACATAGTCCCATCAGAAACAGAACTTAGAATACATCAATTTGTAATACCACAAAGTTTAGTTGGTTTGTTAATAGGTAAACAGGGGTCATTTGTTACTCAGATTAAAGCTAAAACAGGTGCAAGTGTTTATGTGAGAAGACATCCTGATTCTCTTAAACAAAAAATTTGTGCAGTTGAAGGTAGGTATTGAATATCATAAAATATTTAATTAAAAGACTAGTTGTACTATATTAAAACGAATACTTTCCTTTTACAGGAACTCAGAGTGAAATTGAAGCAGCTCTAGATATGATAAAAGAAAAATTTCCTGAAAAGAAATTCCCCAATTTTTCTTTACAAGAAATTAGTGCTGAGTTATATCAAAAATTAGCACCTTTAGTTCCTGAATTTCTTCAAGTAAGATGTATTTTATGTTATCTATAGTTTATTATTTCAGACATTTCTTGGATGATTTAACATACTCATATTTGTTATTTACATTTTTTAAATTCTTTTTATATACATTTGTATACATACATATATAATTTTTTTATTTTCAGCAAATACTTAAAGTTAGAAGCAAACTTTATCTAGTTATATGCTTAAGATTAAGTTCTACAAAATGCACATATAATAACAAATACATTATTTTTGAAATACAGGGAAACATAAATCTACCTTCTGAGTTTTGTCTATTTTGTTTCTGTGTACAATTAATTATTAATTTCCCTGTTAATTTGATACTCTTGTGCTAATTGCACTTGATTCAAGTGCTTTCTGTGCTTAACACTAAACCTAGTAAACCTGTGAAGGCATTTCAAACCAACAGGGTTAGTTTGAAACAAACAAAAATAGAATGATTAATCTTATTAAAAAAAAACCTGGAAATATAAAATAAATAAAACCAACTTCAAAATACATGAACTAACTAATCAACTTTTTCAATTGTGCCCTAAGATTATCTGGTTATACTCTTATTTCATACTATAATAGTAGTACCAGTTTAAATGTATGAAGAAAATTTTATGAAATAAAGACACCATAAGCAAAGTAGAAGTAAATTGCATTGTTCTTATTATTTTTGTATCAAATACATACAATTAATTTATAAAAAGGAATATTATAAAATCTTGTTTATTACATTCAATATTCCAATACTTCATAATTATAATGTTACTTTCAAAATACTTATGCTTTCACAATATCAAAGTAACTTATGATATTGTAATGATTAATGTTCTAGTAATGTTATTATAATTTAATATAATTATTTTCATTTTAGTCATATTAAATTCAGGGTTATCATGAAATTACAGTATCACATAATTTTCAAATAAATTCAACTCAACCTAATATCAGAGAAAGTGATATTAATTTTTGTTTTAATTATGGTTTCTTTGACACAATTTTGCCAATGTCTAATCAGGAATACAAGTCTTAGAGTGTAATGGTCAAATGTTCATTATTTTGTAGAATAACCTAAGTACAAAAGATGAGGTTTGTAACAACAATATCCTTCACAAGATATCCTAAACATATTAAAAGGAAAACTAAATTCAATAGTATAAACTATATCACATGTTATTTAGAACACAGCTGGTCTGACAGACCTTATTCTGCCCTTTTCGTTATTTGATAACTCAACCACAGTTTCATCTATCGCCTTTAGAAAGGGATTAGTTATCCGGATAAAAACTATCACTTGATTTGGTCTAAGACTATGTAATACACATTTACATAATTTCATTAAAATCAGTTGAGTGGTTTCAGAGGTAACCATGGACGAACATTGTGACGTGGATTTTTTGTATACATATAGATGTTTTAAATTAACTATTAAGGTGTATTAAGTTACAAGTACTCAGACATTCATGTAGAATACTGGCAAGATAATTGCCACAAATGCATACCAGCCCTGTCTAACAAGTAATTATAAATATGAGTGTATACTTTCACTTATTTTAACAAAGGGTAAATGTGAATATTTGAACACTGTATGCTTATAATATCAGTTGCAGCTTGTGGAGTCTGTCAACAATGACACAATCATGACATGTCTGGTAAGCGCCGGGCATTTCTTCCTGCAGCAGCCGCTGCACCCCACCTTCCCCTCGTTGCACGCCTTGCACCGCCTCATGGCAGCCACGTACCAAAACCCGGATGTGCCGTCTCTGCCACGCCCTGTGAAAGGTGATTGTTATTTTATTAAACCAGTTGTATTTGTATTGTGTAATATATCGAAATATTAAGGTACTTTTATACATTCTGTATTCACTACTCTTTAATTGTTTTTTATTTTTTGCCATTTGTATATCATATTCTTTATTGTAGTTATCATATTTCTTAATTATTAAATATATGTTGAGAACCTTAACAAGGTTTATCATTGTATGAGGAATGTTTGCTGAATGAGAAGTTGCAATATCTATAAACTAATTTTTTAAATTCAAATATTTACGTTTCTCTGTTTTAGCAAAATCACATGGGTTTCTTTTAAATGTTATTTTAAATATATCTACGTGTTCACGTGTTCAGATTTTATTGAATTGTTTTCATGTTTCCTGTATCGTCGGTAATAATGCATTTCTGCGTAACCAGCATTGTTAAATGTCATTTAGTCGAAATAATTGCAATTTTAACAAAATAATACACTTTCAGGATATTACTTGGAATTGTTACAATATTATAAATCGTGGAAATGAATAGCGTAAACTAACGTCTTAAGGAATGGCTACATAACTAAAGAAATAGTATCACAAACACCTATTGTTATGTTGATCAGTCTGATTGCACTAGAGATTATGTCTAATTTTTAGATTTAGCCTGTTACCTATATTTGGTTATATTAACATCTAAAAACACTTGAGATGTTCGTCACAGCTAACTTATAAAGTAAACAGGATATTACTTCATTAACAACTACAGTTCTATGTTATTTGCGAATATAGATATTAATAATATCAGAATTATAAAATAATATATAAAAGCGTGTCAATTATACTTGACAAGGACAAATTATTTTTTCTATAATAATCTCAAGTCCATAACTGACCGACCACTTTTCTATAATGTTTACTATCGAAAACTATCCTCTCTCCTTCATAACTAGTTCATTCATGTTATATTATAATTTTAAAGTAAAATTTTTAATACTTGTAGCATACATTCATTATTCATTTATATGCCACTAGTTGTGACCGCGACTTCGTTTGCGTAGAACAAAAAATTATTTTATAATTTTTGCCCGTTTTTGTATTGTCTTCCTCAATAACTGCTTTATCCAATACAAACAGAATTTTTGAAATACGACTGGGTAGTTCCTAAGATTAGCGCGTTCAAACAAACAACCAAACAAACTGTTCCGCTTTATCATTTTAATATAGATAAATGACGAAAATGATTACTGTAAATTATTATTTTTAAACCGTTGTTAAACCGACTAATAATTGTTACTATTCATACTTTTTAATTGGTAAATAGACTAATGATGACCATGATATTTGATAACCTATAAACGTTAGGTGGTTTTTTCTTCTTATTTAGTGGTATCATATTTATATACAATAATGCTAATTTTACGTATATAAGTAGAATATCTTGCAAATCTTTAAGGTTAAATCTTCAAGGCCTTAAGAAAATCTTAAAACTGTACAAGCTGTTTTTGTGGTAAATAACGAATCATGCACTGTATATTTTATAATTTATGATTAACTTCCCTTATTCACTATATACAAACTATATCACTTTAGATACCACGAATATTATATAAATATAAAATAAAGCTGTAATATCTATGAAGCTAGAATATTTTAAGCTTTCCTCTACAATTAGTTCAAGGTGATGTAGATATCAACTTCTCTAAAATATATTTATTTTTTCTACCATTTTCCAGTACGCAGAATTGCACTATCATCGCAGATATAATTATTAATATAAGAAAATTTAGATATTTTAAATATTATTTTTACTCGTAATGATTCTCATTAATATATAAAAAATATTAGGTCCAATTATGAATCTTATATTGCAAAAAATTAAATGTTGTTTATTTCTTGAATGGCAACATTCTTATCTAATCAAATGGAGAAACATTCCATGTCCTATTAAATGATTGAAAATGTAGTCAATATTAAAAACAAAATAATAATATTAATAGAAGGATCAATATGCGCCGCTCCGACGGAAAACAACTGGTATCGCGCGCAAGTAATATCTACTAGTGAAGACAACGACACATCTGTTGTGAAGCTGGTAGACTTCGGCGGCTATCTCACTGTTGACAATGACCAGCTCAAGCAGATACGGTCAGATTTCATGACACTGCCTTTCCAGGCTACAGAAGCTTTGTTAGCGTTCGTAAAACCATCTAATAATGGTAAGTATACAAATCAAATTTTCTTTTTCTAATTATTTACAGAATAGTATAACACTTCCACATTAGTTTCAGTCAAGAAACTCGAAATATTTTTTTAAAGTACATCGAAATTATTGTTTCCGGCGTCAAAAAAATATTGTGAAAATTTGAGTCCTTATTATTGATATTAAGAAGACTATCATCGCAATTTTAGTTTTTTTTTAACGGGTATTATTCTCGGAACTATGAATTCATTGACTTAAACAAAATTGACTCAAGGTAATTTTTGAAGGAAACTGTGTGCTCCACAAAAGCGTCCGATTAAAATTTTCCGTTAAAAGAACAGTTTCATTAGAATTATACCTTAAAAATTGGTATAGTTTTACAATTTGATTTTTCAACTTTGTAATTTTGTAATTCATGTAAAAATCAGTGCCCTGAATAAGACGATAAATATTTTTATGGGAAAGCAAATGCTCTACAAAAAGTCTCTTAACATTTTTGGCTAAAGTTATTTCATCAAATTTTTTTCAGGGTTAAAGTTGAAGTCTAAGTGAATTCAGAGATAAGTGAATAAAGTGAATATGTTTTGGGCCGTTCAAGTATTATGTAAACGCAATTTTGAAGATTTTTGATCTTCCTTCCCCTTATGTAACGCGTTGTACCATTATTCTGTTATTATCCTCTTCTCTGTATTATCCTCTTCCCCTCCTTACGTTACGTAATACACAAGCGATCATTTTTCATCAGGGATTCCCCGTAAAACATAAACGAAAAGAGTTGCGAACTTCGGAAATTTTTATAGCCTAGTTTTTTATTTCAGTAATAAAAAAAACAATGTTACGTGACGCGTTGTTCAAACTTGTTACGCATCGTAACGTTTGACAAGACCCCCCTTCCCCTAATTGCTCTACGTAATACTTGGACGTAACTGGAGGAGGGCAACCGGAATCATGGCGGTCGCCTCCTCCGGTACAAGGATGTCCAAAAGCGACCCATGAAGAAATGTAACATATAGCCCTCTCGTTGAGAACGTTTGGCAGAACAGCGGTCAAAATTGCGCAGGATGGTAATCAGCCATGTACGCGAGTTCGAGGTTCAACGTAAAGCTGACCTTGATAACAAACGCGACCAGTTAAAGGCTCGCCTACCTGCTGCCGTAACATATCATTATGAGAACGGCGTACTCACGTGCTCTCAGTACGCACGGTGTTTCGCCGCGAAGATAGGTTACATAAGCCATCGTCGAGCGCGCCAACGATCATTATCACTATCACTCGCACGACCTCTTTTATGTATACAAGATTTTTTAAATGTTTTTTTAATAACCTTATATTCATTTGTCATTTAGATATAATTAAATGACTATAAAAAAAAAAACATGAATTATTGTAATACAGAAGCTGAATGGAGCGGCGAGGCCCTTCGTATAATGGCCGGCTTGACCGCGGGGCAGCTGCTGCACGCGCAGGTCGCCGGCTACGACGAGACGACGGGTCTACCGCTTGTTCATCTATACCTTACATTACATCCACAGGTGCGACTTATTTTATTTAAATACATATTTTTAGGATATACTAGATTTTAAAAGTGATGATAGCTCAGTGGTTGTGTAGGGAATCCACGTCAAGGGATGTAAGTTCAAATCCACTTATAACAAGCTTGAGCTTCTGGTGAAGGAAAACATCGTGAGGAAACCATAGCATGGTGATAGGGCTTTTTCTAATGCCCACCTCGCTATCTACCACCCTCAAGTTAAAAATCTGCCGTCAAATAACTATAGGTCTGTTTCGGCAGTTGCACTTGAGAGCCAGTCCCCCACAGGTTTAGCGTGTCTACCAACTTGGGCCGTATCGTCATTTAAGATCAGGTGAGTTTATGGACATAACTCTAAACCTACAAACAATAAAAAAAAAACTATACGTGCAGCTTCGCTCGTGTTAATATTGATTTTGGTAAACAAATCAGATGACGCTATAAAAGTTTCATACAAAGTTTATCCCCCTCTTTACCCCACCTCCAATAAGTTTTATTTGCGAGAAAAAGTAGCCTTTCACCATCTGCAAGGTCTCATCTATCTCTATACTAAAATTTATCATAATTGATTCAGTGGTTTAGGCGTGAAGGCGTAACAAACAAACAAACTCTATTTAGCATTTATAATACTAGTAAGGATTAACTGTGCTTGTGACTTCGTTTGCGTGGAACTAAAAATTTATAAATAATTTTGCCCGTTTTTATAACTATTCAATACAGCTTTGCTCCTATTGGTGGTAGCTTGATGTTAAATAATAGCCTTAAGCTTTCCGCAGTTATTTCTTTATTAAATACAATAATAATTTTTGAAATCCGAATTGTAGTTTCTAAGATTAGCGCGTTCAAACAAACAAACTTGTCCTCTTTATAATATTAATATAGATGAATTAAGTGTTATCACGTCCCATTAGTGCACTACTAAAGTCATACTCTCAAGTAACGAATGGTAATGGCGACGTCAAAGTATCCGTATTAATTTATATGTTTACATTTATAACTTATCATTAAATGTCGCCAATTACTAATGAAATAGAATATATGCAATATTACATAGGGATGTATAATTCTTGGCAAAAGGACGTCTTTCCTTAATACTAAAAAAAGTAGAATTTTGATTTCCAGTCAAATTTTTTTTTCAAGTTATTAACTTAATGTATTTTATACATTTTAGATAAATAAAAGTAAACATGTTTTTGAGCAAATTGTGTTATCTATATAATACCTATATATAATAAAATTGAAGGGAATTTGATAATATTCATTATATCATACAATTTGTTACAATGAGGTTTTGTTATATAGAGGATAGGTTAGATTACGATTCATAGTATCGATACTGTCAAATATTCAAACGTTCAAAACTTCTAAATTTTCATTTTTATAATTTATTTTACTTTATTGCGATTCCAGCAAGTGATATACCTGAACAGAGAGCTGGTGGAACGCGGACTGGCAGAGTGGGACATCCCACCGGATTCCTAATAACTTGGCTGTCATGCAGCACTGGCTCCACTACTTATTAAATATAGTGCAATGATGCTGACTAGTTATATGAAATATGCATTTCGTTTGTAAATAGTATATACACTTCAGATGCAAATCGTACTAATTTACTGACAGCAGAAGTTAAAAACTTCAACGTGAGTTTTTCACCACTTTAATCTCGATTGCTTTTAATTTATACAAGTTGTGACGCTTAGTTTATAATAAATAAATCCTTTCTTTAATATAAACCCTATAACTATTAGGTTTACTATAGAACTTATCAGTTTTGCTACTATAACTCTGTGTTGTTTAAACTGATTATTTAATTTGAAAAGCTATAATAATTTGTTGTTATTATAAAGTTGTAAAAATTTGATACTATACATAAAAATCATTTGTCACACTCATATGTAAACTTCCACATCAGTAGATAACATACAAAATATCGAGCCTTTTCAGGAAAAACATCGGAAACTGTTGCTTAAATTTACTTACTAATTAAAAAGTATTTATAATATTTCTATAAAATGATACTTCCTGTTGTTCGTAAGCAACCAACGATCTAATAAGATTCTCGCTATTAACATACTGTTTCTAATTTACAAAGATAATTTTTACGAGGTTAAAATAAAAATAAAAAAACATTTTTCGACTTTTGTCGCTTACAATGTTTTTCTTGAAAAGACTGGACATATTAACAACATACATGTATGAATTGATAGTGTACTAAGGCTACATAGATTAATTATTTAGATGCTTACCAGAGACTAGCTGTCTAACTTTCAAGAAATTATTTTAAAGCGATGACAGAGTCTTTTGGTTATAAAATTCAGGGTGCTCATTATAATACATGTAATATACACTGCCATTGTTAGTATTTAAATAGAACAAAAGTTTCAACACTGTATTTTACATTTGTGTACATCCTAAGATTATTTTCAGTGTTTTAATATTTTAATGTCAAACATAGCAGAACAACCGTCAAAGAACAAAATTGGATGCAAATGTCTTGCATAATGTGCCTTTCAAATTCTTGCTAATATAGTACAATATTTTTTTATAACATATTGTAATAGTAATCATAGTATATTTTTTTTGACCATTTACGAATATAAAACCATGTAACAACAGTATTTATCTATAATTTTTAGTTCCATCATAACTAACTACTGATGATAACTTATCGTAATAATTATTGTGAATAATTTATTACACAATAATTCCATTTTCATTTCGCGCATAAAGACTGAGATTTTGTAATTATGTACAGTTGTTACAGTGTAAAATATTTGTAAAATATTAAAAATTGTAAAAGTCGGTTGTGTGTCCGTTATGATACTCGTGTGAATGATATTTATTTTCCGACCAGAGTACAGATTTCTTGTGAGTTGGTTTTTTTATTACGAGTATTGATTAGTAGAATATTATATTAGGTTCCGTTCAAGATTGCACGAATTATATTGTTTCATAATAGAACCTGCGGGACCTGGCATATTTTTAATTTCTGTTATTAATTAGTATCAAACTAAATTTTACTCTGGAGTATATATTATAGAATATCAGATACATTTAAAGATTTGAAAGTTGCTCTACTACAATATTTTTCCAATTTCAACTAAGAATTTATTTAATAGTAAATGTTAGAGCTATGACACTGCATCTTAATTAAGATTTATAATGCGCACTTTTTCTTATCTTATTTTGTAACAATATTTTATTTAACTCTTTTAATTGCAGAAGTAATTTTTGTTTGCGTTCTGATCTTCTTAAAACTTACAACTTTTCTTTAATGAATTTTCAATGCGCAGTTATAAGTTGTACCAATACAAATGGTCAACAAAAATAGTGTTTAAAATGTGAACCTATGTAGGTGCAGATTCAATAATTTCTTTCTATGTAATCTTGTTTTAATTTAATATGATATTAAAATAGTTTATTTTCTGTGCAGCTAATTAACATAATTATTATATCACACATACTGACATGATAATGCACGTGTTACTATATACTTAAATAAAACTCGCACATGTCTTTAAACTCACATATAGAATATATTCCTATATGCACTGCGAGCACCGTAAGGTATAACGTCAATTTAGTATACTGCGAATCCGTTTCTTTATATCAAGCTATACTGTGTACTATCGTCCGTGTTTGTTTTTAACGGCCTGTATCTCTGGATAACAATATTTGAATAATAACAATAATTATCAGTAGTGCAAGCTTTTTTATAATAAAGTAAAGCAAACAGGCAGACGGCTCATCTAATGGTAAATGGTTACAGTCGCCTATGGACAGCAGCAACATACATTACAGCCATGTTGCTGACCTTGATGGAAATGGCCGGTTCTCGTTCACTATGCCCGAACACTGAAACTCATACTGAAACTTTATTTTGCGGCAGAGTAAACCCCAGGGTGGTCGCTAACCAGTGGGCCAATAACCCTTACCACCAAGCTGTGACGGATCAAGGATTACAAGGTTAACCGTGATGACCAAAACGAAAGGTGGGACCAAAAACCACCAGAGCCTTATCGGTTACTCGGCAGGGTGCACCGCGTGCAGAAGTTAGCTTGGGTAACTTGGATGGTATTCGATACCAAAAGCTATTAAATTTCTGGACGCTGTTGATCACGTGAACAAAACACTAAGAGCACCTTACCTCGAAAACTCCAGTGTACACAACACAAAAATGGCGACAACAACAATATTTTTGCCAGAAGAGCACGGAACAGTGTTCGCAGTGTATTTCGGAACATCCCCGTAATGGCTTCTCTTAAGTTGCAATTTGTCGCTATTGATGTATTTACAGTTTCCATTACATTTTCCAGATGGCACTAAAATCATCAATAAATCTAAATTATGTCAAGAGTTATGAATAATTGTGGTCGTGTTTTGAGTGTAAATAACGTTATAATGAGCTCTTGGACTATCCTGAATTATCGGTAAATTTAAAATAGTGTACATAGTAAATAGTTATAGCGAAATACGCACTCGGATGTTCTTATGGTAATTTCAGTATTTAAATATGTTGAATATTAGTGTATAAATTAGTTTGTATGTGTTTTGTGTAGTGAACTTGGCTTTTACAGGAAGTTTGAAAACTGAATAGCCTTTTCCATTACTTTTTTTTAGTTCTGTGGGTAATGTCAAAATAAAGAAAACCGTACTCTTATAATAAGTTTTGGCAGTGACCGTGAATGTACTGGCTACCAACAGCTGCCATTTTGGTTTGTATTTTGGTGAAGTCCCTCGTGTATATAGACTAATATATTTGCGGTTAATAAATTTGTCGTTTTAAAAATATATAACTGTTTTTAATTTGACGAACAATTCCATAAATGTCAACAATCTTGCCACAGTATTCCTCAGAAGAGCCTTTGTTATGTAATAAATAGGCGATAATAAATTTATTGGCTTCTCATTATCAGGTACATATTTCTACTGTGCTAACGAGACGTGCGGATGTTATCACGGCGGAGATAGTCTTGATTTTAATAAAAACCATTTTACTTTGTAGGTTTAGATAATAAGGTTTTTGTATTAATGAAGCAAACCATTTAAAACAAAAATCTTAAAAAGTATAACATAACCCCCTTTATCATCTTACGTCTTCAATTATTAAGTTCACTAAACTTATAATATTAAGTATTTGAAAATGAGGCTAACCCACAACTTAATTAGTTGGAAATTAATACTATAATTTCTGTTATTTAAATAAAAATAAAACGACAGTAGTTCTTGTTCCATCTATACTAATATTATAAAAGCGAAACTGTATCTGTTTGTTTGTCCTTCACACCCTAACTAACCAAACAATCGATTTTGGCATAGAGGTAGATGAAAGGATGGAAAGTAACATAGGCTGTTTTTTGTCCTGGAAAAACATCGAATTCCCATCGGAGATTCGCGGGAATACTCGTATTTTTCATTCGTACATACTATACACTATAGATACATTATATACTAACGACAAGAGCAAAAAGAGTATTAAGAATCGGAATCAAGAAGACTAGAGCAAGCCGAGCGTCGAACCGCTTTTATAGCCGCTTAATCACCGGCTTAATCCCAGCGACGTTTGAATGAATAAGCTGATCATCAAACCGCTTTGACAGCAGCCAAAACGCCCACTCCAACACAACTCCGTTTGAATGACCAGACCGAACTCCAAACCACTTTGAGAGCTGTTGAGACGCATGATCAAACTAAATTTTGATCTAAAAAATGACACTGTTACCCAAATTAATAATGACATTCTAAAAGAGATTCCTAGTGAAATTACCGAGTATTTATCAGTAGACACTTGATATCCTGCAGAGTTTTTGAATTTTCTAGAGCTGTAAGATGTGCCTTCACATAAACTGAAATTGAAATTAGGCATTCCGGTTATGCTCATGCTTAATTAAGATGAGCTGCAATTATGCAGCGGAACAAGGCTTCGCGTCACAAAACTCAGGCGGAATATTGTTGGTGCCATTATTTTGATAGGGGCAAGTAAGGGTGAAAATGTAATGATCCACCGGATGCCTATAATTCTCACGTATCTTTCATTTCAATTGAAAAGGCTGCAGTTCCCCTTCAAGCTCAGTTTTGCCATAACTATAAACAACGCACTAGGCCAGACATTACAGGTACTCGGGGTACACTTGAAATAGCCGTGCTTCTTACATGGGCAGCTATATGTGGAATGTTCGCGTGTGTCCAATGCTTGAGTAGTTAACTAATAACTCAAATTTAATGTTATTATATGTTTTTAAATAATTGGCACTCGCATAGCCTTTTTTTCCTATTTTAACTTTATCCTAAGAAAATTCGATTACCAATGATTTCAGAATATCGTCAAAATTAGATAGGTTAGGTAATTGAAATAAAAAATTAAAAATATAGCTTTATATCCGATATTCATCAGTATCCCATATACATGATCTGTGCAATATATTTTAACATTTTATAAGTAGTATCATTTCTGGCAATGTCAATATTTTGCTGATGAGGTTTCAAATTACATATAAATAGCATTCACATCGTACAATTGTGCGGTTTCTGCCGGCTAAACAAAGCCTAAAATTAAGCTGTTTACGGAGGGTGCATAATAACTTGCGCAAATACTTGCTATGCCCTCAGTACTTGCGTCAGCGTTCAGTGTTACTAACAAGGTGCCTTGTACAGTCTCTAGTTCAGTCATGGACAAGCGGTTGATTAAACGAAAATTATCGAAGTGCAAAACTCAAGGACTAACTGCTGTAATAATCGAGGAATTAATGAACAGATGTGAAATAAGAAACTTGTATCTCACTTCCATCTAATGGCAAATACATTTTCATATCAATCCACTGCCACAATCACTGACTTATCTCCTAACTACTTTTATTTACACGCTGATTTATACACATTTACACTATCCTGTCATACAGTCTGCCGTAAACATACTATACTATTTATATTTACATTTTCATTATATTATGTATACCATTTATATTTTATATTTATCAATTTGGCGACTCGACGTCTGAGCGCGTACAGGCCTCATACTGAAAACCAGCGCTGCAGTTATGGAGGGTAGAAGTAGGGAGGACCATCCCAGTGTATTAAAAAGTGTCCGTTGCAAGGGAGCAAATGAAGGTGGCGCTGCAGTGGCAAGTGGAAGAATTTTATAAAGAGCGCCACAAATTATTAGAGTCCTTAAAAAAGGTAAGATAGTATTAAATAATAGATTTTAAATATTGCATATTTCTTACCTACAGAAGTCAAAGGCAATATTAAAATTTTCAGCCCAGCACACTTTACTCTGTTTATAACTGCCAAATTCATATCATTTCTACTTCCTACACTAGCGCTATTTTGTTGAGTGTTCGAACAATAATTTGCTGTATACAAGTGAACATTTTTTCTTCTTACTTTACTTCGCTATCTTATATTATCCAATAATAAGTCTCTTTCTTTCTTTCTCTTTTAGATATAGAAATTACATTATAATATAATCAAATGCTTGTTTATGACAGACAACAAACTTGTAAATGGTGGATATTGAAAACTACTACAGTATCCCAGTAAACAATGCCCGTCTGAAGCAAGTTTTTGAATATAGTCTGATTCGATTACGGTAAACCGTTTATCTTCCTAATAGTTATTATGAGCCTAATGAGCTTGCAATCATCGAGTATATACACAACTTCTTCGCAATCAAAGTATAAAAAAGAGAAAAAATGTTTTTTTTTTCTGTATAATATTTTACCATTTTAATACCTCTTGGGCATTGGTATTTGGTAAAGTGGCATCTGCTTGATTAAGGCAGATCTGTATTTTCAACAATAATTGCAAACCCTGATGAAAAAGCTAGCCGTTACATAATTGACATTGGTCAATCTCTTTCTTTATAGTTAGCGTTTTTAGGTTTAGCTTTATGGCCGCATTCTGACCTGATGTTAAGTGACGATGCGGCTCAAGATGGTAGACACGCTAAGCCTAATGGAGGTACTGGCTCTCAAGTACAATGGCCAAAACAAACCTATACTCTCCGGGTGTTGCTCCAATAGATAACCACTTTTTTCACTATTTGGACAATTTTTTAAAAATATAAAGCCAATTCCGACGGGACAGTCCAAACCGCCTTCAAAGATTTTACTCATTCTCACTCGCACAATGTCTCCAGCAATTGAATTGAATTGAAAGTGCATATATAGTAATGGTACATACTTCGATTATTAAATGTATGGACAATTTCATATTTTACTTTTTCCATGTAAAACGCTGATATCGTATGTAAGAACTTAATATTAAAACAGAACTCGCTCGTCATTCTATACAAAAATAAGTGAGTTGTATCTTTAGAAAAGCGTTGAGATTAATTTATCAGTTATTTTGGCATAAGTTATAAAGTTCAGCGGTTGAAATACGTGCCAATAACATACTTATGTTAAATTCAAAAGTGATATTAGTGCGAAGTGATATACGTTTTATTTTTACACGGCATCGCCAGATATTAACTTTCTCACATTAATAGCCCGTTTGTCTGACATTGAGTTACGATATCACATTTTATTTATATAAAAACAATAATTACGTAACAAGATTTATTTAATAGTTTAATGCGCAAATGAAAGGTAAATCAATGTCATAGATAATTTCTGTATTTCCAAACAAAAATATGACGAAAAATTCGTTCGTCAGTTATAACGTTTTGAAGCTCATTAACTCGAGTTACTTCTATTCATGCATCTCGTAAAATTACATTGAATTTAAAGGGGACTGTTGTGATTGGTGTTGTTTATATATGTTATCTTTCTGATTATCGTTGCCGATAATGTCAATTTGTGATAGTTGAAGAAGATTTCTCATAATATTACAATATTCTCTAAATATCTCAGATGGCACAGAAGATATGTTTATTAAGCACTCTACCTAACATAAATGGAAAATAAAAATGCGGGCTAAAATAAACAACATATATAATATAAACCTTTATTATTGTTGAAAGAATATAAAAACTTATACTTATATAAACTTTATTTCCCAGTCAATTTTAAAACTGAAATGTATGTATGTTCCTACATGTATAGAATATAACAACAGTCAATAACAAAATAAAATGTGCAGTAGATATCATAATTGAACATTATGTTAAAACCCTATATAGATAAAACATTTGTTCCTTGTAATATATGAAATACAAAAAATACAATTTATGTCATATATTTATTCTATCTGATTAATTTATCCGAATAGTTGCACAATAAATTACAATTAATGTTCCACTATATGTTGTCGTTGTTACCCGCAAAAATAAATACCTAAAACTGATCATTTCGACTACTTATAAAGAGGTCATGTTGGTTAATTATTGTAGGTGGTAATCCCTGGAACTATTAATGCAATTTTTATTTCTTTGACAGAAAGCTATACCATCACCGGGTACTGTCTTATTTGTAATGTTAGTAACGTGTACGAAATCGTGTATAATATTAAATTGAAACCCGATATCTAAAAACGAGAAAAAAAAATCTGGCGTAGAGGGCAAACGCGCAAGCGTATCAGCTGATGGTAAGTGATCACCGCCGCCCGTGGACACTCACAACACCAGAGGAATCGCGGGTGCGTTGCCGGCCTTTATGATAGTTTTCATTTGTATTAAAGTATTAAAAAATTGTTCATTTGTATATATGTCAAATTGTTGCACTCTCTGCTTCGAGAATTCTTTTTGACAACATATTTTTAAATTACCAATTTGTCACTTTTTTTATAAAATACTCTATCTCAATCACACCACATTTAATCATAATAGTATGATATACATAATTTACATAAATTTATCCCGTTTTTACCCAATCATAAGCCTATGTAATCACGATCTATCTTATACAATTGAATAAAAAGAACATTATCACAATATTACTATGGTTGTTGAAATTAAGCTAAAAAAAAGTTAGAATTTAACTCCAAACGTCAGCTGAAAATTTCTTCATCGACTCAAGTTTTTTGAGGAACTGCGCCGCCTCCGTTTCCGATTTTCCACCGTTTACTTGAATAGCTTTAAGGATCAAGTTCCTCACGTCTACCGCCATGTTTTTAGCGTCACTAAAATTATATAACAATATATTTAATATTTTCAAACAACAATATATTATTATCCATTAATTCATAATGAAATGCAACTAATAATAATTTGTACATATAAGAAAACCATAACGAAACCTAATCCTGTACATTAAGTAATTTTTTTTAATTGCAATTGGAGTATATTTTCTTGTCGATACAGGAGTCGAATTTACATATTTTATTTTCGTAGTCCCATTATACGCGCACCACTCTGAAATTACTGGATTTAGATAACATTTAACAGAATATGATTCTCTTATTTATTGTGACCATTCAGTTGTAACGAGTAAATAACAAATGTTTGGATTATACATAAATTAGATATATTACCCGCATATATAAAAGTTTCCATTACGGTTGCCGATGACGTCCCACAGTTGATCCAAGTTCTTTTCCAACAAATGAGTTACATAGACTTTGTTTGCTTGATCACGGGAAAACGCCAAGTTCAATATGACATCACCGTTCCTCTCGAATTCTTCTAGTTCCTGTTACACATAATTTTAGTATAATATATAACAGAACCACAATCGTTTATAGTATATTGATAAATGTGTCTAATGATAAGCACAGTACGATCCAAAAATAATCGTAGCATTGTCTGCCGTATACCATTAATTAATTTAAGTTCGAATATTGCGATGAGCCCGAGCTCTTTGTTGAACAAAACATTATATTGAACATAACATAACATAAGGACAGAATAATTATTAATTCCCGCTCCATTAATTAGCAACAACGGTATTTCTACAGCTAAACTTGATAATCAGTTTCCAGTTTAGCTTATTTAGGAGTCGTTTATTAAATACATCACAAAACATTTTACTTTTTTAGACTCGTTTCTCCCTTGGTCACGCCAAATCACATTTACTGCGACCCTCCTATCAGTATTACGTCACAAATGATAGATCCCCACATGATATATGGCAACTAATAGCAGTGCACAAATATCAATATTTTAAAAAATTTTTTGCTTGCAATAATTAAACTAGATAATAAATTAATCAACATCTGTGGTAACATGTACCATTTACAAAATTGTTTTATGAGTTGCGAACGTCACGGATTCTTAGACTCCCCGGCCCCCATGTAATATTTTGTTACAACTATAAACAAACAGTTGTTATATTTGGATATCCAAATTAATCCTTTGAACTTAAATTAAAAATTCTAAATCAAAACAGTTTATAGAGCAATAAGTTATACTAATAGGAACAGCTAAAGTGTTATCGTTAACACGTCATGTGACCATGTCAATGATGACTTACATTAATGTACTCTCTATCCAAACCTTCCTATAGAAGTTATCACTTCAAAAAAGTATAGCGTTCCGCAACACATTTGTGAAGTAACAATTAAAATTATATTTCATTATAATGAACAGTTCAAATACATACATCCTGGTAAATATAATCTTGATCCCGGTGTCTGCATCCAAAGTATAGTATGTTGTCCCCGACCTCCCTGCCGTTAGCGCGCGCGGCCGCTCGCTCTTGTAAGAACCCGCGGAACGGCGCCAGGCCTGTTCCTGGCCCGACCATTATGATGGGAGTCTGCGTTTGTATAGGTAACCTAGAAAAGGGCTTTCCTTAAATAGGCTATAGCACGCCGCATAATTTGAAGCGTTTGAGCTTGTGCATTACTCTCAACATTCCAAAGTCGAGCAATTTTCGAGACTTCTATGATCATTATTTTAAATCTTTTGTGTTTTTACAGCAATGCCAATGTTTTATTATCCAGAGAAATACTTTCACTATCACACTAGATGGTTTGAAATTCATTTATTTCATCACATACAAAAAGAGTTTTTGAAATGTGGCTGATAGATATTAAGATTACCGCGTGCAAACAAACAAACTTTTCCGCATTATAATACTATTATTTGCATATGATTACAATGTAATAATACTGTATATATTTGGGTGTGTGCCAAATAACGACGACATTTTTTTTTCTTTGCTCTGACCCTTAAATGACTAAAAAAATGTCCCAACGCTTTTAAAATTAGCTCAAAATTCCAATTCTAAGAGGTTCTCTATCGAATTTTAAGTTTTCCCGTTTAAATAATATGGGAGAGCTTTTTAGCTTTTTAACAGTTTTTTGTCCGGCAAACTGAAAAAAAAATTTCAACAAAATGAATGAATGGACCTTTTACAGTATTAAATTTAGTACATAAAGTTCCATTGGAACAAATCTCTATCTTCAATATTTGATTTGTAGTACGTTTAAAAGCCTATAAAAAAGTTTTGCCAACTTTTTCATATCATCAATAACAACAAGGTTACAGGCCCATATTTTTTTTGTCGAATTTTTGCTTTTACGAACTGAAATAACGATATAATTAAACAAAAAAAATTGTGCAAATTTGCAATTACATCAAATTTGCAACAAAATTAGATGACTAAGATATTTGGTAATATCAAACATAAAAATTTACAGACTTTGTCATATTCTTATAATTTTTAACTATATTAAAATTATATTTATAAAGGATATGAACGTCCTGATTTAACATTACGAGACTAATTAAAACACTCCGTCCTGTTCAAACGAACAATGTTTTTTGAAAGTATTGAATGTTGTTAAAACCCCTTATCGTACTTAATACGAACTAGTATTTCCTTTTTTATTACATATCACAACTAACATCCTCGAAACATAAAAACCTCGGCCTTCATAGTTTAATAGAAAAAACACTTTATATTTATCATTATGTACAGACATTGAACACATTAACCTGGTAACAAGATTGAGATTATATAATAATACTAGCTGTGTCTGCGACTTCATTCGTGTGTAACTATTCTTTTTGTATCTTTTCTCGATACAGCTTTGCTGTCATTGTATGTAGCGTGATGTTCAAAAGCTTAAAGCTTTCCTCAATAGTTGTTCTACCAAAAACGAAAAATAAATTGTGCAATCCAACTGGTAGTTCCTAACACTAGCACTGCTCAAACAAACAAACTTTTCCGCTTTATAATATTAATATAGGTATACTTTTATGTTTACATACAGAACTTTGTTAGTTGATGCGGAAAATAACTGGATGTTTTTATAGGTAATGATGACGTATTGACCATAAAAACCTTTGAGGTCAACGCACAGGCAATTAAAGTAGTGGATAAATATGGATTAGTATTGCAAAACGATATATATAGGTAATAAAAGTGCTAACTTTACCTAAATTGAGACTTCCGAATATAGACAGGAACACGTGGATAAGGTTTTCCTGTCTCTGGTTTGTGCTGAGCGAGCCAAGTGGTGGCCACTCCCTTGTTAATGCGTCCGGTTGGGGTCTTATACTCAACTACGACCGCTGTTATATGTACAGTCTCGGGGTGTAACTAAAATATGTCAATTAACTAAAATATGACATTTTAAAACATATTTCACTAATAACAAATATTTCGATATCATTCACACACTTTTTTATATCTTAGAACTGCATCAGATGAAATAGTTCAAAACAATATTAGATAAACAATTTTGTATTGTCGCTAGTCATGCCACAATGCTATAATGAGCTTGAGCTTTCGGTGAAGGAAAACATCGTGATGAAATCATTGCATGATGATAAGGCTTTTAATAATGCCCGCCTAGCTAGCTACCACTCTTAATTTGAAAATCTGCCGCCAAATACGTTACGTTCCGTTGTATTCCGGCAGTTGCAACTGAGAGCCTGTCCCTCCACTAGACTTAGCGTGTGCATCATCTTGTGCCACATCGTTACTTAACATCAGCTGAGATTGTGGACTTTAACTATAAAAAAAAATCCGAAACATTGCAAACCATAACAATCATTATTATGAGTTTATAATCATGTCTATAGTGATTTGTTCGATTACTGAATATGTACACACAATCTAATCAAAATAGTTTATTTAATGTAGGCCCCGGGAAGCCGCTTATGAACGACAAAACTACCACCGGTTTGGAATATATCCCAGTCATCAATAAGAACCGGCAACTTTTTACATCTTTATAGTTACATATTTAAAAAAACAATGTATTTACAATATTTTTTAGCGGATGCACAAAAAGGTGTGATTGTGGTCTATTTGAACAAAGTCATATCATAATATGGACAGTTATGTACAAACAGAAATTAAAAAAAAATGTCACGCCTTTGCCACTTTAAAAAAAGACTTGTGGAGCTGTGGTAGCAAGATTCACTGTAAAGCTGAGAAATCGTGAGTTCGAGACCTACCTATTTTTGGTTAATGTCAGCGTTATGTCTGAATTGCTTAGTTTGAAAATAAATACACATATGTATATGAAATATTTACCATATTACAAAAAAATATAAAATATAATTACCTTAGGACTTGAAGAAATAGAATAGTATCTTGGTTGTAAACGAGGCAAAAGTTCACAAACATGGTCTAATGGTGGTTTACATGAGGGTAGATCTTCCAAAATGTGAACAATATTCCTACACGCCTCAACTATAAATGACTGGTACAGAGATTTTCCTTCTTGTGAGTTGGTGGCCATGAGAAGTAATTTGTTTTTATCCTGTATAAGTTGGTAGTTTATGAGTTCAATTATTATAAATATATACAAAATTAAATTTAACAATTACTTCTATTTTGTTACAGTATCTTATAGAGAATTGCTCTGCAAATCTTTTATCATTATGAGGATCATTCAATCTATTATCTAAGTTTATAAATAGAAAATTGTCACTTATTATCTGCAAAAACATTATGGAAAATTCGCAGTATAAGTATTTTTCCATGCTATAAGTGAATAAATATTGAATTGAGAATAAATATTTTTTTTACGTAACATCACATGTTGATAACATGTTGTATTTTACTTTTTGTCATTTTAATTTGCATGATGGTAGCGCTTTTTCTAATGCCCACCTGGCTAGCTACCATCCTCAAGTTGAAAATATGCCAATAAATATTTATAGGTGTGTTCTGGCAGTTGCACTTGCGAGGTAGTTCTCCATTAAGCTTAGCGTGTCCATCATCTTGGGCCACATCATCACTTAACATTAGGTGAAATTGTGACCATAATGATAAACCTATAAGGTATTAAAAAAATGTAATTTTACAAGAAGCTTAATTTTGTAAGCTCTGGTTCCTAACTTGGATTTCTCAATATTGAAGTTGTTAAAAAACTTACTTCTGCTTCAGCACAATATTCAACAAGTTCTCTAAGGATATGTGTACGTGGTAAAGCTGTTATTTCAAGATAGTGTGAAAGAGCAGTGCGGTAAGATGTTGGGCATGGGAATGGGTTTTTCTTAGTGCTTTCCTGATCTGTATTGATAAGTGAAAATATTTCATCAAGATTTGCACCAGTGAGTTCTCCCAGCCGATCAACTAAGTTACTATCATTTATAGGATAAACAGCCACATGATCACCTGAAATAGTTGAATTTCACTTAAAATTCCTTCCATTCAATTTTACAACCATAAATTTTAACACAATTGTATAAGCTCTTACCAGCCTCATAACGCATTTTTGAGTCTGAAATATCCAATTCAACATGAAGGCAGGATCTATCACCACCCTTATGTAATTCTCTATTAACTTTGATTTGAGCCAAAAATGGATTTTTTGCATCATAAGGTCTGCAATTAAGTATAATTTTTAAAAAGAAAATAATTTTATTAAGGTGGACAACAATTTATTTATAACTGTAGAAAACACAATAGTTGAGAGTCAGATAATAAAATAAGAATAATAAAAAGATGGATAGCACACTGAAGCCCAAACACATGTTAAAACATTGACAATTCTTACAATTACTTACAATAAAGAGTTATTCAAAGTAACATTAAATATTGCAGGTTTGAAATAAAAAAAACTATAGTAATGGAAAAATATAAATTACTTCAGTAATAAAAACTAAAATTAAACCCTGTGAAAGAAAACAAAATGAGAAATGTAACTAATATTGTTAAAGTAAATATTATGAGACAATTTCTAAATTATGTACATTTTACATAAATAGTGGTGACAGTAATACATACGGTTTTTGAACTTGCAGTGAGTGTAATCTAGCAATTTCTCCAGTGAATACATTATTACTTGGCACTTCATCAGGTGCATGGGAGACTAAACGGAACTGTCTTATCAATTCTTCTTCACCAGTGCTCTCAATATTATACTTTTCACATACTGCTGGCCAAAATTTGTCTTTCCATGTAATAAAGTCATCTTCAATACTAAAAATTGGGAAGAATGATTTTACTATATACTTATAATTCTCCTAACCTTGACTTACTATACAGCAATTACAATGGAGTAATTTTAATTAATTTAAGTATATCTTACTTTGCATCATCATCACCTAAACCAAGTTCGAACACTCTGGATGCTCCAAGCTCTTCCAGTCGCTTATCCAAATATATAGCCACAGAATTGTAATGCTCATATGTTTTGTTTCCTAAACCAAACACCTGAAAATAATTAATTATAATGAAACCCATAAAATATTTTGAAACAAATGCAAAAAAAAACCTTTAGCATATTTTGATTTTTACAATTTGAAGGCAACACTTATTACTTTCATTATAGCTCAATGTAGCATCCCAAGTTTTTAAGTAAACAAATATTATAAATATTTTTTTAGATTGTTTCTTCTTTTACAAATCATACCTATGATTTATTTTAGAGCTTCTTTTAGAGTTCAACTAAGAAGAATTTTGATATCAAAGGTTGTCTCAGATTGAACAAAACTTTTTAACATCTCTTTGAGTGCTACCAGCAATGCAAATAATTAAGCATTCTTTCACATATCATTTTCATAGATATGATATTATCTATTGAATATATGCTCTAGAACCACTATACTCAACCTGCAGCCTCCTAGGCTTTTGTGGTTATCCTACCTGGTATTGCTTCATTTTAAATTACCTAAGGACCTATAAAACCTAGGGAAACTATTAACTAAATATTTTTTTATTGTGGCCTGTAACAGCATGACTAACACATGTTTGTGGCTCCTACAGAAAAAAATTTTGATTATCATTGCTCTAAAACCTACTAGTACTGATGCGGTATCAGTTGGGAATCTGGGACTAAAATAAATCAGCAGACAGATTTTAGAATCTGGATTATTAAATGCTGAAAAACACTCATAATAATTGTAATACCAATAACTATATAATATTATCTTAGATATTTATTATAACAGACAAGAAGACCAGATATACAAAAAAATAATAAAAAAACAATTACCAAAACCAGAGTTTCGTACCATATATCTTAATTTTGCCATTTGTGGTATACATAACTTTCGAAGCCTTATCAACTGAGGCAAAATAATTGTAATTCCGCTCATGATTCTATCTTACTTTACTCTATTTTTGTGTAAATTTTTAATAATTATCACTCACGAGTACTAATAATTTTATCATTATCGTATATATAATGATACATATAATAGTTACTTGTTATATTACTCGAAGATATATAAACAGGATAAATTAAATTTTACCACATTTAAAATGAAATATTAGATTTACAATTCAATAGTGAAATAGTTCTTGTTGCACAACTTAGGTTATTTCTTAAGTTTAAATTCATTGTTCTTTTTACAAATATTTTATAATTAAAAGAACTCTATTTACATGTATTATAAAAAATATTTACGGATTTATTTTTATAGTGTTTGTACCAGGTTCATATTATTTATACAATAAAAGGTAAACTTTGCACATCGAACGATGATCAGTCTTTGTAATTTGACAGTTGACATTTGTCAAGTACCTACGGTATATATAGAGTATAAAAGACAAATTTTGGTCTTTTTTCACCTGGCAAGCTGAATCGATACGGCTATTTTACGTCAGTATCGAGTGTCACTCTTTTTCTCTCTTACTACCTGTATTATGAAATAAAGATTACTTTGTTCAATGGTTTGTGTATGTGGCGCGTCGAATTATGCAGTTTACCGGATCACTATCATACATATTATGTCGTATATTGAAATAAAATTGTCTCTTATTAGAGCAGTGCAAAATACATGTCAATTTCAATGTCGTCACTATAATGTAAAACTTGTCGTCCGTTAGTATACTGAAAAACTGTTCCTTTATAGTTATCTCTATACTAGTTACTGTTTAAAACAGAACGCAGTCCAGTATACTGTCAACTATGTTAATTTATTTTTTAACTGATTTTGGTTAAAGCTTATGGAATACGCTTAACTTCAATTACTTTCATTTTATACAAATTATTGGTTCCAATCTCCAATAATGTCTTTATGATAACGTATTTTGAAATTTACCATGTTTATTTTATCGGCCGGCATCTTTTAATAATAATATTCAAATAATCAACAATACAAGCTATCAATTTACTGGACGCTGTTGATCACGTGATCAAAGCACTGAGAGTACTTTACCACGAAAGCGCCAGTACTGACAATACAAAAATTGACGATTTATGACGTCATATATTTCCCTAGGTTACTGTGGCAGTATACTGTCAGCCATAACGGAACGAATTTCTCCCCAGTAAGAATTCTGAACTGTGGACTCTGTGTATGACGGTGCACACCCGTCATTCTACATTGTCCGTCAGGCACAGTGGTTTCGAACCTACCGATTTTACTGATTTTCGACAACTTTGGTTTCCCATTTCGTTCAACTTTACTGGAAATTCCTTGGATATATGTGTTACTACTTGTACGTTAAGAGGTAACGAATCTTTTTTAGGAGATTCCACGCGCTTTTTTTTTATGTGTATAAATAAGAATTTGTTTTTTGATTTGTCATCACAAAAAGAACAGAGTAAAAGCGCGAGAGTATAACGAAAAAATAATTTACAACTCTATAGAAAAGAATGGCTAGCAGAATATTTAGGCTGGTTACAAGAAATTCTTGTAACCTCAAATCTCAAGTAAAAGTTGCAATAAGAATATTAAACATTACATCAGAAAAATACTCTTTTGAATAACCTAATGATGACACTTAAAGATTTCCATTGTTTTTTTTTTCCATCTTTGGGATCATATAACTGCCCCATTTACCCGCCAATGTTGAACATTGAAATATTAAAGTCATGAAAACCAAATAGGGCAATAGGTTGGTAAACACTGATCTTTTACATATGAAACATCTATCAAATGACTTGTTGTGACTTCGAAATAAGTTCAAAAATGACTGCTGCTATGGATAAGAAATATGGGTACCTATAATGCTAAAAATTAAATTTCAATTGTTTATTTTATTGGTTGCACTAACGAACATGTCTGTTATATTACGTTGAAGTATTATATTAAGTTGTGAAGTTTAAAATAAAGATATTTACTGTTAATTTGCTGTCATTATCATTTGTTGTACTTAATTTTTATGATAAATACTATACATAATACTATATATATATATATATATATATATAATAATAATAATAATTCTTAAATTTTATAATTACGAGATTTGATTTAATATTGCTTTTTTGTCATACCCTACGATTTTTGGTCCAAATGTACCGATTTTGCTGGGCATCTCTACCGATCTCGCATTTTGTCGTTCGAGACCACTGGTTAGGCGACAATATGACGGCGTTAACTGCGATGCAGGACGAATTTGTACGACTGCATCTAACTTATTTCTTCTTTTTTTATTGTTGGCAACTCTCTTGGGAGTTTTTGTGGCAACTAATATATCATGTTCCAAATGATTATGTATAATTCACTTCACTTATGCTCTTCAACTACACTACAACACGTAAAATGTCGCCTATATTACACAATACAGGGTTTAATAACTAAGTATATGAATAAAAATCACAACATGACAGATAAAGATCCCGCCAAAAACTCCATGTAACTTATTTATGGTTGTCGTTAAATTTTATAGAACCTTCAAACTTAGAACGAAGACCGAAATCTAATATGCATATTATTAGGGTCGGAGTGATTTGCTACCATATTATTTATAAATAAATTAAAACTACCTCCATTTGACCAGATAAAAAACAATCCCTACGCACCGAGTCAAATGTAGAATATTCGTTGTTATTTGACACTAGCTGACTCGGTGAACTTCGTATCACCTAAAATCGATGTTCTTTGTTCTCGCTAAAACTCAAAAATGGTTTGAACGATTTGTATTTTTTATTTTAAATTTTGAGTAGCTATTATCAATTCTAATCAACCAATTAGTAGCACTGACTATATCTAATGTCGTTCCCGTTTTTCATTTGTTTTAATTATACGAAATTTTAATATAGTTAATATAATGCTTATTGATAAACTATGTTTTTTGTTTCTTTTTGGATTGCGTAAATATGCAGTTTTTTATCCCACGTGCAAACACGCGATATCAATTCGTCCGTTTAACAAGCTGGATAACTCTAAGTTGAGTGCGCAAAATTCCAACGACTGATTTTGTTATTTTTTAATTGCCTACGCAATGGACAATCGCTTGGGAAGTTGTAGCCGCTTAAAATCAAATTGCAAAATCATTGGAATCATCGGTATATGCGAAATTGGCAATGCTCGTTGATTCAATGACGTTATTCATTAGCCTTTTTACAGCCAGTCTCGTTACATTGCATCGTCGCATAGTAAGTGTTAATTGATACTCAAATTCATCGTCATTTGTATTTGTTCCAGCGAAAATTTTCATATAACCACTATTGTTTACTTACTTACATTTCCACTTTATTGATTTGGCGAAGTTAAAGTATGTCACATTCATGTGATCCACATAAGCCTTGGACTATATTGGAGAATATGGCACAAACCAACTACTGCTTACATGAACATACTGTCCTTTTAATTTCACGACTATTGTCTACAACTGATCGCCTATATTGGGTAACTATCATTATTTTTTGAGTATCGCTTGGAACACTTACCGTCGATCATAAAAGGTGAGGAGTTATTTCCGAAAAGTCGGCAAGGTCCATTTACCATTTTTTTAATTATTATTGCATGTAATTTTTAAACAACGGTTTCACATGAAATTTCATATAAAATGAGAGTAACTTCTTAGCTACCCATGAATTACCCGTGCGGGTGATTGGTCCATCGTATAACAGAGAGTGATACTACGACCAGTTCCCGAGACTTGTAATACGGATGTAGGTTTAAGGAGCCCCTTTCCAACGCGCGTCAATACACATCTTTATTATTCACTTGATAATCTTCAACAATCAACTTTATCATCACTTGTGTTTCTCTTCTTGCCCAGTCAAATTTGGTAGGAGCCTTCTAGTGCAGCTTCAGAAACATACCAGTAACATATCCATTCCTGTTCAGGTTATTTAATAGGTCGTAGTACTTACTTTATATTTATTCTATAGAGTAGTATTTTGGTATATTTGTTTCCCATGGTACAATAAGCTCAGTTAATGGAATCAATTTCATCTGGCTATATTTAGTCAACTAACGACAATGAAATGTGCGCATGTGGAACACCATGTTTTTACCATTCAACAGAGTTTTACATCTAACAAACCTACTTTAATTAGCAAAAATTATGAGGTAGTAGCCCAGGCAATGCCAGTAAATTTAAAAATTCTGTGGAATAGTTTACTACGTGATTCTAGTTGATTATTGTGTTGACTGATTTGAAGAATAATAACTAACCTCGAAGAAAATTCTGAATAGTCGCATTGAGATCGACATTTTTATTTTTCACTACCACCATTAGTCGTACCTTGTTATAAAATTGTTCCTTACAATATGCGTTGCGTTGCTATACGACTTCGTTTGGATACAACTGTTTTATTTTCAATGTTGGCCAAGAAATGGTTAGAATCACTTCCCATCTCATTGTAAATTTCTAAACGCACGCATAAATATTTGACAACCAATAAAAATATCAATCCTTTGTCATTACTGACATTATTTTACATATTTTAAACTAAAATACGCCATAATCCAAATATTGTGGATATATCTTGTCGATTCGAAACCTTTATTTAAATACGTTCTTTAATTTGAGTAGAGACTTTACCGTATCGACGAGATGAACATTATATGTTTGACAGTTACTAAACCCTTGAACTTTTTGTATGGGAAAATGTTTTTACTTTTATTTATTTTTTTCGTCAATTTTTCATTGTTTTTTAATAGTTATTCTGCTATTGGGGACGGAAACAAATACAAAAAATAGTGGTTAGGGCTTCTTCTAATGCGCGCCCGGCTAGCTACCACACTCAAGTTGAAAGTCTGCCGCTAAATACCATTAGATGAGTTCCGGCAGTGGCACTTGAGAGTCAGTCCCTCATATAAAGGCACCTGCCATTTCTTTGGTGTTGTGGGTGTCCATGGGTGGCGGTGATCGCTTACCATCAGGTGACACGCTTGCTCGTTTGCCCCCTATTCCATAAAAAAACCATGAAAAATCGGTCCAGCCATTCTCGAGTTATAAGTGTTCTAACAAACCCGACTTTGTTATATATATAGATATAACATAGATTTAATAATATATTATGTCATTCTGTTCGGTAGAGTATTTTTAGTGCTCCAGTGTTACAGAAAAACCAACCACATAGTTTACTTTTTTAATTAATTTGTTAGCTACCGGTAAAAGCAAATTACATCAAAATCCGTGGAGAAGTTACTATCCCAAAGAAACCATTATTGTTTAATAGAATAAAGTTATTCTTTATTTAATTTAAAGTATTAGTTATAACCGATGTTAAATTGACCAAAACGTATCTCAGTATTTCAGAGTGTACAATAAGATAAAAATCAATCAATCAGTGAGAAAAAAAATCAAAATAAAATATTGTAGGCCTCTATTCCGATATCATATATAGTCCGATTATAATTAAAAAAAAACAGTTAAAGTATATCCTAACAATACACGAAGCCGGTATGTATTTTTCAAATATTTAAAGATCCGACAGACGTATTTTTCAGCATTTAATAATATGTGTACCATGGCGTCGTCATCAAATCATTATATAATCGTCTTTACTTAAAAATCCGGCAGATGTCTCTGTTTCCCGCATATTTAATAATGTGTGTTTATTAATTACACTTACCTGTACTAAAATAAAACTTTTTTAGTAGAAAAATACAAATATGCAAACCTTGTCTCAAACTAAAATAAAAAAGAGTAGAAAAATAACAAAGAAAATTGTATCAAAATCTGCGGTGAGCTTCACTTAGTACAATTTTTTAAATTTTATCTTCTATCCCGCAGGAACCCTATCGTTTTATGGAATAAAAAGTATCCTAAATAATGAACCGTAATATTAGCTACCACCCTGCTAAATTTTGTTAGAATCTATCCAGTAAGTACAGCGTGATGCGTGTTCAACAAAAAAACGAAGAGGTATTGAACTTAACATTTTTTTTTGCTATTTGGCGTTGCCAGTGCAATTGTGATATTTATTTCTCTTTTCGGTTAATTTACGTTTCTTTTGCTGATAATAAAGAGAGATAAATAAATAAATCATTTTTTATTTGATATACATTAATAATATTACATAATATATACAATAATAATAATAAGTATTGACGTAATAGCCTACATCGCGCTATAGGTGTTATTATCGCGCTATAGGCGTCATTACATTAAAATAAACATGTAGAACACCTCCAATAATAAAAAAGTTACAATTAAAATATGTATATATTTATGTATAGCTCAAACCCATTATTCCTTTATATTAAATTAGAAGATATATACATGATTATATGTCCACTATGAAGAAAAATCTATATTTATAGAAGAATTCATTGTAAAACTGATAGTACTTCTATGTGCATATATGAATGTTGAAGGATGGAAAACAAGAAGAAGACCAAAGAAAACGTAGATAGAGTGTGTGAGGAATGAGAAGAGAGAAAAGGGAGTAAATGAAGATATGCGGCTGATAGAGATTTTAGAAGAAGAAAAGGTATTGTGCCGACCCCAAATAACTTGGGAACAGGTTAAGAACTTGGGTTAAGAAGATGATGACTTCAATTTGTCTTAAAAATGAGTCATGTAAACACGCTGTTGTTACAACAGACAATTTTATAATTACTGCTAGTCACTGTGTGGAAGAACATGTGTGCAAGCATTTTGATATTTTGGTTTTTAAATTATGATCGGAACAATAGTATATAACTTTTACTTCCTGTTCTTTTTTTCCTTTCTAAATCAAACATTATATTGTACTAATTATATCTTATCATGTCAATGTACTCCTTATATTAATTACTATAATAAAATAAAAATGTCTATAACCAGCATGAACCTAGAGTTTGTAAACAGAAATCTATTTCCTAACTGCATCAATCATTTTACCATGAGAACTATGGTTTTCTGGTATTACAAAGTTTTAATGTTAATTACTCCAAAGAGTTCTTTTATATTATTTTTTAATATGGCAAGAAAATAATTATTAAAATACTTACAGCATAATTCAGGCCTGTTAAATCTGGATCACTATTCTTTAACCATTCGTAAAACTCCATGGCATTGTCAGTCGGATCTCCTTCACCATAAGTTGCCATACAAAACACAGCTAATGAGCTTGGTATTTCTTGCAATTTCGTGAGTTCTTCCTAAACCAACAAATTATTAATAAATGAAATGAAATAAGTTAAATCATAGACCAGCACTCTATAAAAAAGTTATTACCAGCAGTCACAGCAATCACCAGGCTGGCAGAATAGAATAGTAAATCATGTCTTAGATTTATTCATAAATAAGTTAAATATAATTTCGTTAGGCAATATGGGATTAACAATTACGTATTATATGAGAATACATTTACTAAGGTCTATATCTTAATCTTGTATCCTAGCTTAATTTATACTGAAATCTCATGAAACTTATTGAAAATTTAAGACACCTTGATTAAGGCGAATAAGGCTGCTATCTTTAAAGATTAAATACGCAGATATATCATGAATATTCATTTTGTAAATGTCCAAAGGAGCTTTAAAAAATCTACAGAGGTCAAAAACACACTTTACAAATTATTTATAGTGTATAGCAGAGGTTTAATATTTCTGTGAGTTCTAGTAATTAGAGGGGCTCTCGGCATACTATTTAACTTAGACCTTACACAGTTTTAAAAGACCCTTAAATGGGTAATATTCTCATACATAACCTTAATACCTAACAATTAATTAATAGTCATGTTTTATTAGTACATACAAACACTGATCAGCCACACCTTGATATCTCAGTTGTTCAGACATTGTACAAGAAGAAGGGTAAACAAAGTCATATGTAAGTGTGTTTGATATAAGGCCGCAAATGCTAAGACAGTTTATCAAACTAATAATTACTGTATATAGATGTACCATATTGTATGCTCATAAAAAACATGAACATGTAATAATTGGTTTGCAATACAATATTTAGAATTTGTTGAAAATACTAAAATATCAATTGTTAGTAATGTTTGAAATAGTTTATTATTAAATAGGCTAATCTGGAGTGAGATAACTATAGCACTGTAAGGACATTCACGATAAATTTTCAAGGCTATAAACACGATAAACATATTTATAATGGATAAGGCAACTGAAATTAAATTATTAAGATTATAAAAAAAAAAAAATTATGAACATTGCTAAAAATGCTATACTAAACTTGCTAATCTTTTACAATAAACAAGCTATGTCTGCGATTTCATTCGCATGGAACAAAAAAAATTTTTAATAATTTTTTGGCTCTTTTGTTGCTTTGTTCAATACAGCTCTGCTCCTATTGGCAGTAGTGTGATAGATGACTGCTGTATTAAATGCAACGATAATTTTTGAAATCGGACTTGTAGTTCCTAAGATTAGTGCGTTCAAACAAACAAAGTTTTTCACTTTATAATATTATAAATACATAAGGAGGAACACCAGGCTGGAGTTATGAATAGTGGTATAGGGGCACGGGCGCGGGCGGTGCGGTAGCTTAAAACCACAAGGGCACGACGACGCGATGCGACACTTACCTATCGTATCACCTTGTCAGGTTTTGTACTGTGTTACCGAGTGGGAAATATCCACTGATATACAAGGTAACTTTACGTGAACTTCCTCGAATCGATGCAAAAGCATTTAAGTACAATAGCAAATAACTGTTCTTATTTTCCTTCAAAAAAAGTTTGATACTTTATTGAATGTATACTTTATTTTTGAATTGCATACTTTTTTTAATTAAGAACTATTTTATAATTTCATGTTTCCGAATTTATTACTGTTACATTTATTGTTACATACAATATATGAATAGTATTCCTACTCAGTAAGGGGCCGTTCAAGTATTACGTAATACAATTGTTGACCCCTCTCCTACCTATGTAACGCACCGTAACATTTTTCTGTACCTTCCCCTCCTCAAACGTTATGTAACACCCAAGTGAGCATTGGTAACTAAAGGTCATAATTATGTTTTACCTTTTCTTACTAATAAACTCTTAAAATAAATAACTTATTTATCTTAACCACTGGAAATGCGATTAGAAATAGTCGAGGGATTCTCCGTAAAACATAAACGCGAACGTAGCAAATTTTAATGGGCCATATTTTTTAATTAAAATAAAAAAACCATGTTACGTAACACGTTATTCAACACGTTATTCACAGTCCCCAAAATGCGTTACGTAATACTTGAACGACCTCTAACGTGAAAACATGAAATCTATACATATAAAACTATAGTTGAACTAATTTTGTACATTTAATATTTTTTTGTAAATTATTATTGTTATGTACTTTGTTATTAATATAGAGGTCAAAAAAAAATATTTTTAAATCTTGCTGCCTATCGCCTTTACACGCTTCTCTCTGAAAGTAATGGATATATTTGATGTAATTTAACACAATAATAACTAATAATGGATTAAGATAATATTATGTGTATAATACTATTTATCCCATAAACAAAGGTTTCTTCAGTATAAGGAAAAGGGAAAATTTTGTAGTATGTGAACTTCATGACGGAGTTTGGTGAAATTGTTTCTTGTACCCATTTACCTGATAATATAACTAAACACAAAGCAAATCTACTGGGTCACGTAGTAGTTAAATAGAATATAGAAGCTTGGAAGAGAAAAATCTTTGTGATAACTCTTTATTATACAAATCAAGGAATTTGTCAATTATTTTTAATTAAATGAGCTCTTATGCAGCTGAAATCACGAATTTATATGAAAGTTTATTTAAAAGTCATGTAGATGAACCCAGAAAAAGGGTTTAAAAGATTTTGTCGGAAAACTAAAACCATTAGAAATAAGATTTTTTTATATAAATATGTAAAAGTACGCACATACTAAAAAATATATTACGAAGTTTGATGACTGCTGTGTTATCGACAAAAAAGTTACGAAAGTGAATATTATTTATTCAGGCTAGTAAAATTGTAATATACCATATCACATTCTTCAGGATCAGCAACCATTCCTTTCATTTTATATCGCATGCCTTCTTTAGCTAAACGCCCCGCGAATTCTTCTGCTGTTCCCGTTTGGGATCCGTAGAATACTACTAAACTTCTTCCAGATGATTTTAGTTTATTTATGAAAGAGTTCTCTGTCATTTGAATTGATCCCGCTGCTCTGCAAAGAAATTTTTTAATAATTACATCTGTTTAATATTAAAAAGACCTTTACTAGTGTATTCAAAAATGTCTTTTCTAAATAAAGAAAAGCCTTATTAGATACATTGCATTCAAATTGTTAGAGTTCTTTTCGAGGAACCAATTATGTTGTAAATATATTTCACATCAAGACCGAGATTATATTACTAAATATATTCACGACTCTGCACTTATTGAGTACGCGTAATTTCTTTGTCTTTTCCATTTTTACTCATAATTCTAGGAATTCTGATTCCTAAAAGTACCTACAAGCAGAATTACAGATTTAAAAGTTTGGGGAGATAATAAAAGACTAGCATGATTTTTATCTTAACTAACGGTTAAAAAAAACCACATCTATGTTGTTTGTGTCTCCTAACTTATTTTTCAAAAGTATTTATTTAAGCATTGTATATAGTTTTACATAGACATACTTAATTATGAGTAAAACCAATATCGGTATTAGTTCGAGAGACCGAGTGATCCAAAAGTTACATAAAGTAATGTATAACAAAAAATAAATATGCATATATTATAAATTGCTCACGTAATAGTACTAAAATTGCGGATCATAAATAAATGTGTTAGGATTAAAACAAACTAATTAAATTATATCTTAATATTAAAAATAATGTTGGCTAATGTTACTTTTCACAGACACATCATATTCCAAAGCATTTATAAAGCATTACGTTTTCTAGATTCAACTACCGAATAGGGTTACTATATTATTCTTAATTCAATAGATGTCCTCCCTTTTAATTTCTTCGTTTGAGGTCGAACTGAATAAAAAACAATATTTCATCGTTGAAAATCATTTATATATCAGGCTTTATATGTCATCAAATTTTTTTAGTCCTTGTAATTTAAATCTATGCCTTTCGACGTGTTGCGCGTACAAGGGGCAGACAGAGGGAACGATAAAAATCTTTTTGATATGAAAAATCTATCAGCAGCGCCCATTAGCTGTAAAAACGACTCGTATGCCGTGTCGGCAAATGGCAGGAAACTCATTTATGCCGTCATGTCCCTCTACACTTCTGCTATCGACACCTTTGTGTGTATGCATACGTATACTATATATTTCGTTACTTCTCTGTGTAATCTGCATACTATTATTATTTTACTACATATTTTGTTTCATGGTTTATTTATTATTATAAGTCTTATATAATTCATATTGCCGGCTGGACCGTAACGCCCATCTATTGTTTTTTTGACTGTAAATTTATAATAAAGTATATATGGGCACTGATTTTATTTCTAAACGAATTAAGAATTATAATTATAATAATAATTTATATTTTGATACATGTAATTATTATTTTGACTTTTTGTTTGAAGTCAAGTAAAATGTCAACACCTTCGTGACAACTTCAGGTAACATTATTTTTATAACTGTTAAATCCATGTCCTAATAAATTGATCTATTTTCATGAAATATTTTGTGACTTATGGTTAATTTGTTAATATCGTTGCTTTCCTGATTTTAGTAGAGTGCGGTTGTTATTCTTTGTCGAGTTGAGTTCTTCAATATCGTTTGTAGAGCTAATATTTCAAGCGAAAGTAGAAACAAGTGCTAATTTGTAATTCTGGTGTGTTACCCTGTTGAATTTTTCCTGCAACATAAGGCCACGCCGACATATATCTCGAGTACAATTATCAAAAAATATTGTATGTACAGATTTGGTCAATTAAAGTAATATGTATAGATTTCGCTACTGTTACAATAACAGAGTATTTTTTGCAAATAACATGATGTAACTTCTTTTATATATGAAATCCTGTAAGACTTTACGTGAACTGGTAATGCTATTTACGAAGTTTAATGTAACTGTTTAATTTATATTGAATGATCATGAATACCCGCCGAGTCCGGCATCACGGACCTGCACCACGCCCTGCTGGTCACCTCCATCCTCAGCAAGTGCCTCAAAGTCGTCGACTTCGCCGACCTTATTAATGGTGAGTCCTCCATACCTGATCAGTGCCCCTAGCCAACTTGTCTACCGACAGTCTTTAACTTAACCAAATCTATATCCTTACTTATGTTATAAATGCGAAAGTGTATTGTTTGTTTGTTTGCTACGTTTCACGTCTAAACCACTTAGTCGATTATGCCGGATATTGGATAATTTTAGCACCGCAGGAATATGGTATATATAATGTATATAAGTATAAAATACTTTGAATTATTTTAGACCATTGCTTGAATATAACCTTATTATGTAGTGTGGTAATTTATGTAGATAATATAAAATAAATTATGTATGTATCATTGAAGAATTTTTTACAACTTTTTATTAGTTTCGTAGTATGTAACCGACTCTTTTGGACTTGATTTTGACCCACTTCAAACGGTCATAACCCACTTTCATAACGGAAAAATAAGCGTGGGGTGATTTTTATGATATTATCGAAATTATAATCTTTCTACGCATATCTGTCAATAAAATAACTATTATCATCATGCACCCCACGTTATTTTGAAGTATTTTTTTTTCTTATATACACTATTATTAATTTATATTTATTAAAGAAATTACACTATTCTTAATTCAAATGTATTAAAATTTATTTTCTATTTTTTAGTTTGGTTTTCTATAAAAGCGTGTTTTTTTAGATTTTTAAACTATTATTCATTAATAATAATCTTATATACGATATGAACAAATAATAGTATAAAAAATAAAGGTACTATTTATCGCTTATCTTATTAAGCTATCGTCTTAAATTATTGTATGTAACAATGATTATTATAAATTTACGATAAGTGGTTTCAAAGATATTAAATCAAGGAAGAATTGTGATAACATAATTTAGTGACTTTCGATAAAGTTATATAGGATTAAGTACAAAAAAATATTGAATAATTATTTACATAAATGGTAAACCCTACATACAGCGAAAAGGCTTTATTTGTTTTAATAGACGTTAATCACAATTCAAATGTTCCGAAATTGTTTAGAGCATAACCTCACGTCTATTAGACTTTAAAATACACATTCCAGGTAATAGATATTTTACACACTACCAATGACATGGAGTCCGTATATGCCGGCTGTAATTTTCTGTGAAACTGTATTTAATAACTATAACCGCATAATATCTATCGTTAGAAAAAGAAGTTGACACAAGTGGTTAATGTGGTTAACATTGTATTTTTTATTTAAAGGAAGCAACGTTATCATTTTGAAACTAACATAAAATTCGCTGTAATGTTCCATCTACACATCGTAATAGCCGTGTCCGCGACTCCGTTCTTATGGAACTATAAACATTATTTAATCAATTTCTTAAAAAAATAATATATTACCTATGTTACTCAGGGCTAATGTAGCATTCTAATGGTAAAAAATAATTTTAAATCGGTCCAGTAATTCTAGAGTTTATTCTGACACAAATACACTGGACAGTTCGCACAGCTTAGTTATATTTTTTCGACTTTCGTATCATTTCCTCAAGAATAATGTTTATATTTTATTTTATCGATGATTTATTTAAAAAGAACACGCCACCCTCATTCTTTCAACATATTATACAAGGTAAAGTTCAAAATAAAGCACAAATATTTCAATTAGATGGTATTTTAATGTATTCAGGACTTATTTCTTTCGAACATCTTTTATTTGCTCCGTTAAATAAATTTATATTTGTGTTAACGTTAGTAATTCCTTCGTCATTCTTATTAACTTTCACTTGCACTCGTATTTTGTACAATTTTTAGTTATTTGGATTTAAATAATTTTTTAAATATATTCTCCATAAATTTATGGTAGTAGCTAATATTTTAACAATTATGAAGACATTTAAATTACTTTAGACATTGTATACCAGCACACATTAAACCCTACTCTCAAAGTCGTATTTTACACGCTTATATTACATTGATTCTTAAAATATTTGTGCTTTCATGTATAATAAAGGTTTACTTTCATAACTTATATAGCTTTACTTTGTCAAAGAAGCAAGGTGTACTTTTTGAAAAGGTTTCTTTACTAAAATTTTCACACTTGAATACTAACAACAATTATGATTTATATGTAATAATAAAACTGTAATGAAGTTAAATTTGTACATTAAACATTTTTTTTTTTTCAAAATTATAATTGAGCTGTTAAGGCACAAAATAAATATTTTTACTTTTAGGTCTATGCTCTGGTACTCGCAACCATCTGATGCTATTAGATATACTTTGATTAAGTTTGACACGATACATAACTAATATTATAAATAGCTTATAAGATATTTTTACTTAAAGAGTTCCTCTGGGATATGAAATAAAACGACAAATTTCAACACCGTTTGACCAACCGACCCGAAATTGGGATGTAAATGTATATTTTCATTGAAATAAAACTAAACGGATTTTATCGCGGTTATTTATTAAATTTTGATCCCGACGTTTCGAAAGCTTTTCAGCCTTCGTGGTCACGGGGCGGACTGAGGTGTAGGTTGTCCAGAAAAGTTTATGTTACTCACTAACTAACATAGCTAACTAACAAGCTTTCGAAACGTCGGGATCAAAATTTAATAAATAACCGCGATAAAATCCGTTTAAATTAGTTTTATTTCAATGTATAATATTCGCGTAAACCTAAGAAATCATTATGTATATTTTCATGTTTTTTTTTTCTGAATATCACAGATGGCGCTATTGTCAAATTATTTACTACTGACAAGGATTGGACGGCTGTCAAGACAGGTAGTTAGAACACAAAAGTGAAATATTGGAAGTGTCAAACCCAGATTACTACAAACCTGTAAGACTACACACAGAATGAAATATAAGGACTGTAAGAAACGTAATAATTACATTTGCAAACTTCTTGTTTACCAGTGAAATGCTACATAATGTACTCGCTGATAGCGACAATAGAAGAAAAAAATGTGAACCTGCCTTCATAAATTTTACTTATGTATTTTATTATTGAAAATAAGCTCCGTTTTGTTTTATTGTGTGTTTTGTTAACAGATATATAATACATACTTCTCCCGCATTGTGGTTGTCATAAAAACAAGTTTTTTTATTACAAAGATATTTGAATATGATATTTCAATTTTTTTAAATGCAGATTATAGTTACCAAGCTAAGCGATGATAGCTCAGTTGGTAGTGTGTACGAACTTCGCGTCAAGGGACATGAGTTCGAATCCACCTACAATAATCTTAAACTTTCGGTGAGCGAAAACATCGTGATGAAACCATAGCATTATGGTAGGGCTTTTTCTTATGCTTGCCTGGCTAGCTACCACCCTCAAGTTGAAAATCTGCTGCTAAATACCTATTGGCGTGCTCCGGCAGTTGTCCTTGAAAGCAACTAGTGGAGACTGCCTTCACTAGGCATATCGTGTCCAACATGTTAGGCCACATACTCATTTAACATCAGGTGAGATTGTGGTCATAATGCTAAACCTTAACTCTAAAAAAATACCATTTAGATTGTTTACAAATCAAAACTTAATATTACGTAACAAATGCCCCTTTTTTTAGTTCTCGTGTAGTCAAACTAACAGTAAGCCGTTTTTTTAACGCTACATTTACAAGGAAATGTTAAATTGTAACCAAGCAACTTTGTGGTTACTTTATGATCAGTAACAAATAACACGGAAAATAAGATCAAAACATGCTTTTGCATTTTTGAAAGAATTACCTTTTTTACGTTTAGATTTAGCGTTATGGCCACAGTCTCACCTGAATTTAAGTGACGATGTGGCCCTAGATGATGGACACGCTAAGCCTAATGGAGGGATTGGCTCTCAAGTACAACTGCCGAAACATACCTACAGATTTTTGGGGGCAGATTTTCAACTTGAGGGTGGTCATTAGATTAGACAGCAAGGCGGGCATTAGATAAAGCCCTACAACCATGCAAAATAACACCAAAATGCATCAATATAATACTCCGTCTTCCTTTTTTGTATTAAGAATCAATTTTTACTGTGTAATATCACACAAACTGTCATATTTATAAAATGATGTTTAACAGAGTGTGTATATTAAATGACGTTTTTCATGTCAAAACTTACACGAGTTAGTGTTAGCATTTCAATTGTTACCTTTTAGTATTCTATGTTCTACTACATCTACTTTTCTCTCAAATCTGTGTACACACCATTCTCTTGTACGTAACTACAATATTTTTTTAATGTTAAAGACAGGATAATTTTAAAGCTCAAATCGGCGTATATCCTATTTTTAAGTTATTTATTATTTCATTTTGCTCTAAGACCGATACCAGTTCATTATTTACTTCCTTATATACAAATGTCTTGCAATATTTCCGTAGCCTTCATGAAGGTGAGATATTGACAAAGGACATTTTGATGGTTTCTATTGATTTTGATTGAATGCCCTCCCTGTCTAGTTACACAACAATTGATTCAGCAAACTGATATAAAATATTAATAGTTAAATTTTTACTTGATACGATTCATAAGTCTTACTTCTAGATTTTTATTTTTGAAGGTTACTGTGCCCCAGTATTATTGTAACATGTACAGTATTTTTTTATTTTTTTTTATTGAAAAATGTGTGTCTATATATGTTTGTCAAAATAAATCATGTTACCATCCTACTTAGAATTAGTCATGATCACGGTTTCTTTTCGCGTCTTCGGCAACAGCCCAAGCCGACGATCGGTCACTTCATGGCTCCCTTGTGCTCGTTGTCTCAGGCTGAGTGCCTTAATACTCGCTCCCAAAGCTAGGTGAAGCTGTGAAAGCCCTTAGAGCTAACAGCATATATCCAATCGAAAAGAAAACATGCTACCACGTATATCCTGTAATTTATTTATTGAAAAAGCATTTAACAATCATAATAAAATAATTTCTTATATTCCATTTCAAGTTTTAATATCTGAAAAACGTATTTTTAACGTATTACCTTAGGTTCCTCAGCAAAAGTTGGTCGCCCAAAAACTTATATGCATATACGTAATCTGATTATACATACAATGACGTCTCACTTCACCTTTGACCTTATGGCAGCAAGCGACTTAAGCTTTTCAATGTCGCGATATTATTTTATTTCTTATAATGCTTCAAGTATATAAAAATGGTGTGCAAAATAGGTTTATATCTTTAAATAATCCGGTACGACCATTGACCACTGTAATATCAGATGATTACGAATTCCTGTTATAGAATTGATGTTGCAAGATTTGAAAGCCTGAATTATTGAACACATTTTGTTACAAAAATTTATAAAAACAATTAATTTTATCTGTACAAACCGGGATCACGTAAGCTTTAATGAACCCACGTCAATTGGTATCATTATAGAAATCTACATATGTAATTATTGACATTGGTGACGCATGACGATTTATAATTTTTTGTATATATTTATTTACGTTAATATTTTTTATATTAAGTTTTTTCATATTTTTAAAGGTTACGGTATCCTTCAATTAAATTAGGCAAAACTACTTTGCTCACACTTTATGCAAATTATTCTAGAACTATGTAAACTGTATTTCTAGTATCTATCGAGCACAAGAGCCTAATAGCGCGCGTTATGCGTCATACAAGAAGTCACGTCACGATGACTTGCATGTTCCGGTGGCACACGGCAACATATTCACAACAGCGCATATGTTATCACAGATTGAGTTGTTATAGTAACTATATGTATACTCTGTTAATTTCATAAACTTTAATAGAATTATATCAATAGAGACGACAACCGAGATATCATGATCGATAGACAGTTAACGTTTTCAGACCTGGCTTAAGCCTATCACTATACAGCTAACTATAATATTGGTTGATTTCGAAACACGATGAGACGCCGTGAGGCGAGTCGATTTAACAGAAGTATGATACTTGGAATGCAGTCGGGTATACATCTCTACCACTCCGTCATAGTACATAGTATGCAACTATGGCATTTTGTTTTTCGACCTGACATACGCTGTTAGCCGTAAGGGCTTTGACAGCTTCACCGAACTTTTTGGGGCGAATGCTAAGGGCACTCAGCCCCATGGCAGAGGGCGCAAGGGTGCCAGAATGGCCGAACCTCGGCTTGGACTACTGCTGGAAGACGAACAAAGATTCGCGAGCTTAACTAACCAACAAGTCCTAACAATAACATAGGGCAAGCCACGCAAGGGCCGCAGGGGTAGTCCCTTACAGAACCGTGTACTTTATGCGTGGGTGTGCACGGATGATATGCGGTGTGATGATGTACTCTCAGTTATGTAGAGTTCACTGTATCGCGCGAGCAGAGTCACTTGAGGGCTCCTATCCGGAGGATCGATCCTAGGCTCAAGAATCTGCAGAGGGAGGCCGCGGCGGGTGTGCGGGAGCGAAATTTACCGCTCGGCCTCGGCGGCGAGAACGGCGGTTACGCGGGCGTGTACGCGGACACGTGTAATTGGTGGAGACAGCAGGGAGCAGCGCGTTCAATCTTGTTATATTGTCGACGGGATCGGTGAAGCAGTTACGTGGCCGGCGTGCGAAGCGTTTAGCATACTGATTAGGAGTGTAGCTAAGTACGTGTACTATTTTGGGGTTGGGATGAACTTCGGCCTTTTCGAAAAATTTCTTTGTGACATCTTTGATATATGCATATATGAACGGAAGGTCCATATCTTTATGTAAATCTACATTGCGGACATAGGGTGGAGCTTGGACGGCTATACGCATGAATTTATTTTGTAACACTTGTAGTTTGTAAAGGGTGGTGCGCGAAGCGTGAGCGAATACGGGGCAGCTATAAGTAAGTATGGGACGGATGCATACTTTGTATATTGTGAGCTTATGTCTGAGTGACATTTTGCTCTTAGAAGAGGTAAGATTGCGTAGCAGAACCATAGCCGTGGAGGCTTTTTTCTGTACGTAATCTATATGTTTGTTGAAGGTTAGGCGCCTGTCTAAAACTACACCAAGATATTTAGTATGATTAGCCCAGGGGATATTGACACCGAAAAGGTGTAATGTTTTTCTTATATTCCTCCTCGCGTGAGGATCGAACATGATAGCCGCACTTTTGTCTGGGTTTATTCCTATGCGCCATTTGAGGCACCAGGACCCAAACGTAGAGACGGCCCTTTGGATGCGGTATTATAAATGAATCCTATTCCTGCCCGAGCTGAAGATGACTGTGTCGTCTGCATAGGAGCCTACTGCGACGTTGGAGAATTCGGGAATGTCGCTAACGAACAAGTTGAACAGGCAGGGCGCTAGGATAGAGCCTTGGGGGACTCCTGAGCGTATTGGGTGAGCCGAGGATAAGGCTCCGTCTGCTTTGTAGCAGAAGGAGCGGTCCGATAGGTAGGCAAGGATTATGCGGACTAGCCTGTCCGGAACTTGTAAGAGATTGAGTTTAAATATGCGACCTTCGTGCCAGACCTTATCGAAAGCTTTGGCTATGTCAAAAAATACGGCAAGTGTGCGCCCAGGGCGATGTAACTCCGTGAAATTGGAGAGAATATGCTCCGTGAGGCGGAGAACTTGGTGGGTGCACGAGTGCTTGGGTCGAAAGCCGAATTGCTCGTGTGGTAAAAGACATTTGTCTGAGACAGTTGATTGAAGTCGGTTCAGAAGGAGTCGCTCGTATATTTTACCAATCGTATTGAGGAGGCTTATCGGGCGGTAGCTTTCCGGAAGGGATGCCTTTTTTCCGGGTTTAAGGATACCTATTACCGTTGCCATTTTCCAAGCGGCCGGAAAATGGCAGTGAGCAACTATGGCATGTATTACATCTGATGTATCTAGTTGGACACAATTTTGTTATCCTAATATCTACTTTTTTAAGACAATATATTGTGTATAATAAATAACTAGGACACTATATTATGTATAATGAATAAATAGTTACATAACAATTTATATCTTAACCAATATCTTTAAGGTCCACATGTAGCAAGTTTGTAGTCTTTTGTAAAAAGAAATGAACCTGTTTTCGTGGTTAATGTCTTCTTATAAATATAGCTTAAACAGTCTAGATAACGTTATACGTAATTACGTTTTGTGAAATAATTGTTGTTGTTATTAATAAAATTTTGAATAAAAAAATCTTAGTGTCGAAATTAAACACAATTGAAAAATGATTCTGCTCAGATGTGTGTATCTGCTCAGATATTTAACAAAAAAAAATATCTCTTAGTTGAAATAACTTAATTATCTACATATCTGTAACAAAAGACATCTTCATTATTATTGCATAGCAGTAATTGACAATGTAATTCAGTTGTCTCAGGAAGGACTTAAAAGCAGCATACTTATATTTTGACACATTTGAGTTACATGAGTAAAATAATTTGATATGATAAAATAAATCAAAATAAGACATTTTCTAATTATCAAATTATTTAGTTCAGATGTGCCAAAAGATCATTTAAACGTATAGAAAATGTAACCGTATTGCAGCCGTTTACAAGCATACTTTTTAGCCATTACGTACGGTTATATTGTTCGATGTATCATTGTCGTTGAAACATAGAAAGCGCAGATCTCAAGACAGTTTTATGGTAAGAAACATGTAATTGAGCGTCACTACACCACATGCAACACATCTCCAAATGAGTGGGAACAGCTTCATAGAATTCGCTTAAGAAAGCATAAAAATATTCTAAGTTCACCGAATAAAAGACATTCATACAAAACGCTTAAAAAAAGTACAGTACCTACATGTATACTTATAATATTTCAGGTCAATTATACTGTGTGCCTTGTAGCCGTATGTCCAATACGAAATTTCGGTTTGCGAACTACATTAGCTCCCACTGTCACAGTGCCTACATAAGGTTAATCGAAAATGGATAAGTAAAGATGGACTGTGTCACTATTTGCTTGAAGTCTGAACAGATATTAAAGCAATTTTATATAGAAGTCGACTATATTGAGAAATCAAAATTAGTTTTATCGATATAATTTCAATTTTGAAGTACAATTTACGGTCAGCAAAGCGCACAGGCACTACATAAAAAAATACCTATTACAAAATAATTATTATTGGCATTAACAATAATTGAACAACGTAAACAAGTGCATAAATGTATACACACAGACATTAGCTGCCTATGTTTTACCAATATTTATTAAAATTACTATTAAATATATTTCTCTAAAATTTCCTTCAGAACGAATGAACTACCTTCACATCACATTGAACAAGATACACTATAATAGAGAAGATTTATATTACGATATACACTATTGCTACACATCTCTGTATCCTAGCGCCTGAACTAGGTCGAGCCTTCGTGGCGTAATATTAATTATATAATTGAATGATCAGAATTTGGCTCTAAATTTGTGGTCGGGTCATAGTTTCCGAGTAACTATTGTTATGCCTCTTACTGCTGTTATATGTATAAGTTACTTTACTATTAAACGCCTACCGTCTAGAGTTAACAGATTATACGTAAATTCAAGAGTTCTCAATTTCATCCGTCTATAAAAATATAGCCCAATAGATTCTTAGCAGCAGCAGAGGAGCCATACTAATTGTTACAAGTATTCAGAAGATATCGATCGTTCATAAAGAATCTTAACAATGCAGTTAATTTAGTACGAGTATGCTACGCGATTTTGAGTTATATATTTACTCATTATTATTAATGTAACAATTGAATTTATATTAAACAAAAGCAAGCTAAAATCAAGGCTAAGGATAATATTACAAAATAAAATTCTTGGTTGTGTTACACTAAAAATAAACACTGCATACAAATGTAAATTATTGTGTTAATATTAATGCGTTGTTTAACCTTAAAATTGCATATTATCGATTTTTGTCATTCACGTCACGTTTTCAAAATATCTACTACATGTCTATCGCATTTGGTGTCTTACGTCACTTATAATGGTACAGACATTAAAGGTTACTGTAATCATACAGTTTTTTTTTTTGCATTCTACTTTATAATATCACTGTCATTAATTGAGTGTGGCCAATCATTTTTCCGTCAAGAGTTCGAACATTAAGTTATTATTTAAGTGTATATTAAGTATCAAAAACCATCAATATGAAAATGTTTTCTTTGTATTTTTTAATGATCTAGACTATAAAAGGAAAATCAGTACCCATTCCTCAAAAATTGAGATAAAGTTGATAAGTACAGCTAATCATAATCCGTAACTCCTACAAATTAGTTTGTTGTCCATATAAGTCATTACTTTGAGTATATAATTCATAATCTTCGTAATTTCAAATAAATATAACTATCTTTACATTTCTTAGGGAACGATTTTGACTTGCTACTAGATCGATTTTTTGTAAATTATAAAGATAGCTTCTGTCTATATCTATACTAATATTGTAAAGAGGAAAGATTTGTATTTTAGTTTGTAACGAATAAACTCAAGAAATACTGGACTGATTTAAATAATTATTTCACCATTAGAATGCTACATTAGCCCTGAGTAACATAGGCTATATAACATTGTTTTATAAAAATGATTAAATAAAATTTTAGTTCCACGCGAACGGAGTCGGGGATACAGTAAGCAATATAACCAATGTCAAGCAACGTTTTCCTGGATGTATCTGTCAACTATAAAACCGGTTAAAACCGGAAATGGTTGCGAATAAGGTTTTAAATTCCAGTTGAATGGCGCACAGTGCAACTTAACGAGTTATTGAGGGTTTGAGATTCTTTATTAATTGAGCCAATAAAGTTTTTTTAAATCATTTGTAACATTTTCCATATTTTCTAATATCTATAAATTCATTCAACTAATTTGGTACTAAAACTGTGAGTTGTAATTTTAATCAGATTCCAACCAGCACCATAATTCAATGTCATTTTATACAGTATTAATATCATTTGTTATATTAATTTTATTAATGTATTGTAATTTTATTTTTAATTCATTTTTTATAGGCCTTTTCTGTCTAATTACGCAAGAAATCTCCGACCAAACAAATATTATTAAATCTCAACAGTTCGTTTAATAACTGAGTTTTTGAACTTTTCTACGTTTCTATAGAAACGTTAAAACGTCAACATAAACAAAACAATTATAGTTTTGCAACTAATTTTATAGCCTTAATTTCGTATTTTCTGTATTTGGCCATTAATAGGAACGCGTGCTTTTATTTAATGTTGACCCAGTTTTTTATGCCAAGAAGGCCGATATTTTATATCGATGATTATTAAACTTTGCAGTTACGAAATTTCATATCTGCGAGTAACAAATTTGTGACCCTTATTGCTTAATATTTCAAGTGATATTTATGCAGAAAAAAAATGATATGTTGGTATTTTTATATAAAAAAATACAAGGGCAGAGAACGCGAAATGTTTCTGTTTCGTAGAGCATGTTTTCAGGTTTGGTTAGATACATTAAAATTAATACAACTTAACATGATGATAACTGGTATCATTATATATCCAATTTCTACAAGATTAAAGTATATTGCGAATACAAAACGATACAACTAATTTACACAATTTTATAAGCTGTAGTATAATTCACTACTAATATTATACGATTGCAAATTTTCACAAAATTTATTGAAATGTGTTAACGAAACCTATTGTAATGCAATAGTGCTATCGTTGTAGAACCATCACATTTTCGGGTAAAAACTAAGGAACAGATGATCTATGTGTGTAGGTTATTCCAGCGATGGAAAATCAAAATTAAAGTCACAACCTGCTACCGTGGGCCGGGGCCACAACTCGAGGACGCCCAATTCTATTTTTCGCTCACATGGACCCTGTGCAGATCCTTGTCGACCATCGGAGCCGTTATAGACTACTTTAGGTATCATCTTAACAAAAACTAAGCAAACGTTAGCCCCTTCTAATCGTCAATGACTCGTCCTCAATTCAATATTCTATCTGGGTGTTAATTTATGTCCATAAGTTATATGTTTGTAAAGTATCCCACAACAAAACATTTAATCACTTGTTGTGATATTGTCTTTTTAAGTAAGAAAAATTACGAACAATGAAAAAGTAAACCAATTACTTCAACCCTAAGAACAAAGTTTTACTTATATAGATTTAAAGTATCTATGTATACTAACAAGGTGTGCAGTTTATATCGAATAGATACTTAAAAACTCACCTATATCATGCTGACCTGCAGATAATACTACTCACTTTAGGTAATTGCATATAATAATTAATACTTATTCTACCTCATTACATATTCACGTATATTATATGATTACTTAGGTAGTTAAATTTAATCACCGTACTATGTATGTTAAGCCCCTATTCGTAATCTCCAAAAAACTTCTATATATTTATAAATACGCGAAGGTCTATCAAAAAAAAAGCCAGTAATTTCCTTATGTTGATAATCCAGTTATTTTTAACCTTCATTAATTTGTTTTAACCGCAATCTAACTGATGTTACGACACGATACAATTGAAGGAAGTAATACGGTAGACCTATAAAGAGGACTTCCTCTTAAGCATAGCTGCCGGTATAAGCAGATAGGTGCTTGTTAATTAATAATGGTCTAGACTGAATTGCGACCGACACACACCAGATGTAACAACCGCTATAGTAGCACATTTCGGAACGAGATAGTTCATAACGAACATGTAAACGGGATGGTAGGGATCTGTATATCCGATGGTAATCGGAATAGTAGGTATAGCGTAGCAAGTTAGAATAAATTTGAAAGCTAGCCCTGATCTCTGATAACACGGGAGTAAGAAGTATCGCTGTAGTGTTTTATTGTGGGATGTGTCGGGTTCATGTCACCCGGTGAATCTTGTCACACGGCTCTTTCACCTTGGCCTGAGCCCGGGTAATTCGTTTATGCGTTGTGATGAGAAAATTCACAAATGAATTTTAATCACAACGTCAATAAATACAATAGCGTAGACGGGGAATCATGAAGACCATAACCATAGAGATTAACTCGTTATATTCTCTATCTTAATTTGGAATCAGACAGTGTATATACAGCTACGCAGATTCTTACAGGCCAGAAAGGCTACAAAGACCAAGGATGTATTGGCAAGATTTCGGTAATCGGTGTTGTTTTTGATTTATATTGTAGCTTTCTTTTAGGCACAGTGTTGTTGTTATACTATGCTTCCTATAAATATGTACATAATCATATACCACTATGTTGCAGCATCACTACAATATGTTTTTACTGAAGGCTAATATATCGTCAACCAACGTGACGTTATGGCTGAACACGCTACTTACAATTGAAATTTATATTATTTATATGAACCGTTTTTTGTTAGCGAGAGGAAAATACATTTACGTAAAATGTATTCTTTCGTATAATGGTCCGTCGCAATATCGGGGCAGGCTACAGGAGGGGTATGTGGACTTATCTGGTGCGAATCCTATTACTAAAAAGCCCCGTATTTCTCCTTTATTTTTAGAGACCGGGCAACTGCTTTCGCAATACTTCTAGAATAATTTCTCAAACCCAAAGGTATGTATATATTCTGACTTAACTAAATCAATTATATAATTAATATATTAAGTTTTAAGTGTAATGTTAATAAATTATACGTTCATCTTATGGTACATGGTTCTTATATTACTATTATTATTTTTACGAAATTGTTACGTACAACAAATATTAACGATTTCAATTTGTAATTCTGTTTGACGCTCATTAAGTGTTATTTTAGTAACTTACATAATAATATGGCCGCTTATCATTACGTCCCCCAATATATGTTAATTATGTACCATACTCGACAGGGTCTCTCGGGTCACAAGCGATTGTCATTTACATGATCAGCGGTATCATGACATATTCAACGACGTTTATAGAATAGTTACTACAAATACAGTTCAAGGAAAATCTAATGTCTCGTTATTGTCAAACCAATATTTGCTGCACATTTTTTTTTTTTGGAAATTTTCCTAGAAAAGTGCTATTGCATTACTCTAAACATTGTACAGTGAACGGTGGTCGCTAAAAAAATGCGCCATGTGCATCAATCAAAACATTGCCAAATAAAACTGCTCTTTTGTTCGATATTTCATAGTTATACTTTTATACATAGCAGATATTGATTTCACAGTATGTTTCTGTAGTTCTCAAGATTAAATAGTCATATTATCCAAAGTGAGTAGTAATAGAAAATTTCAATTTATTGTACCACACTTTTATAAGCTGATTGCTTATTTATCTATAATATCTCGGTGTTATGTTTAGAAAGTAACAGAAAATAATAAACTTCAAAAGAAAATATCATCAATATACGTTTAAATTAAAAAAATAACATACAAATACTGAGTAACCAATCACTCGAATATTTAATGTTCAGTTAATAGTATCATATATAAGTTGCGCTATCATGCCGACTTGCAAGCCTCTAATAAGCTGGATAGGCTTATCGCGAAACGTAACGAACTAAAGAGAGTACAATGTCAGGGAATTAACACAGTGTTCATGATGGTTGAGACTCAGTCGGGTACGCATCCTCACCAGACCGTTTGATTGTTGGATATACAGCGACTGATCCCAGAAGTCGACAAGCTTAAGCTTGCCAGTATGACGGATGTTACGCGTGGTGTATGATGGTGTCCACTTAGTCACACACAACGAGAATGATTATTTATTTTATTACAATTGAAGTGTAGAACTAACAAATAAATCTTAAGTAGTACCTTGGTAATAATAATCGGTCTTAAAATGTTACTAAGCCTGTTGGTTTGCGATTGAAATTTTCAATTTTTACGTAATTCAAGTATTACGTAAGCACCAAAGGAGAGTGGGGGTTTTTGCTTAGTTTATTTGTGATGACATTTTTAATGGTGGAGCCAATGTTTACATACGCATAGGACAGGGTAAGAGCTTTGCTTAATTTTCCTAACAAGTAGGAGGGTCAAAAATTACTAAAATTCTGCTCATGTAATACTGGAATGGCTCTTTACCGTAAATCAAGTAGTGTGACACGGTCGAAAAATAATATTTTGCAGATAAATTACATGGGCATTAGCCTTTTTTAAATTTTTTTATTCCCGTTTCAAATTCTAATATTAATAATATTATTTCAGGTTTTTATATTAATCTTTACTAATATTATAAATGCGAAAGTAAGTTTGTTTATTACGCTTTCACGCTTAAAGCGCTGAATCGATTGTGATCAATTTTGGTATAGAGATAGATGGGACCTTGGAGGCAGTGATAGGCTACTTTTTCTCACGAAAACTTATTGAAAGTGGAGTAAAGAGAGGAATAAACTTTGTATAAAACATTTTATCGTGTCATCTCATTTGACAAAATCAATATTAACGTAAGTGAAGCCGCGGGTAAAAGCTAGGATTTTTATAGTTATTTTGTTGTTTAGTTATCAAGCTATAAATTCCAAATAAATTTATAATTTGCACTTATAACATCAGATTATTTAATTATAGACAAATATAGTTAATAACACAGTTAAAAGTAAGCTAATATTAAAAAAAAAAGCATATTACGAGGCCAATCAAGATATTAAATTTACCAAATAATCAGATAGTACACTATGACCCTGATTTAAATGAAACACTAAATTAGTGTATATTTAAAATTGTAGTAATAAAGTACCTCACTTCTGTCATTTTAGAACAGGGACATGTAATAGATGCACCAAGTTTTTAAAAATTTATTATATCTATTATAATAGACTAGTAGTATGTCCCACTTTTAAGTCAGTAGCTATAAGTGAAAAAATAACTGAAAGTCATGCAGTTTTTAATGTCCCATTTAATTGTGCAATAACAATCCTGACCACAACAAGTTTAATTCTTTATTAACTTATGGTGTTTTCTGATATTTAAACCTATACAACCATCCTAAAGTCAGTTTCCAGACACAACTCAAACAAAAATTTAAGCATTTTTCATACAGTAACTTTTATACCTATCTATAAGCAAATTCATAAAATGTTAATCATTATTGATGTTTATTAAATAGCAGCGATTTTGCTATATTTTATTAATGCATGTTACATGTAATAATGCATGTTTAAATTTACATACATACAAAATTCATGATGAAGAACATTTGGAAAAATGATGGTTGTTGATAACTATACACACTAATAGGATTATCAAAAACAAAATATGTCAAACCCACCTTATACTCAGGTTTGTTAACTGTGTAGTCGGTTTATCAATATATTTCATCTCCTCTGATTTGGAGTATACACTCAGATCAGTGATCTTAAGCTAACTCTATCAAACATCTGCTGATGTGCCCAAACCTCCCTTCTATATCTCAACTGTTGGCCTAACAGTTGTTTTTAAGTTGGAACCATTGTGTGTATTGTATATTAAACTTATTTTACGATAGGCATCCACACTCTATCTCAGAAACATCATTGTATCAATTGATTTTTACATCATTGTTGTCACAGTGAGATTACATTATATAAATCAACTTATATTGAATCAAATTTACACATAGAGGGTTAATACAAACCCAACTCATGGTAACTTGCATTTTATTATTTACTAGCTGTCCTGACAAATTATGTCCTTTCTTTTTTAGTAGTTATATTATCATCTATTGAACAGAGAAAGTTTCATTAAAATTTGTTAAGGAGCTAATTTAATATAAAATTCTAACTTTAACCTGTATCCAACAAAAGCCTTCCATTTTATGGGGTAAAGTTAAGTTAGGTAAGTTGATCCATAATATTAGTTATCACCATGTGAAATATCATCAAAATTTATTTACTTGTTTTAGAGTAGGTAATGTGTAAAATTTTCAAAAAATATTTTATGTATGATATTTACTTATTCTAGAGTTAACTGTAAAATCCTACCTATTTATAGTATATGTACCTATGAAGTATTTTTACAATAGAACTGAAAAACACATTTCTTAAAGGACCTTTTAATATACACATAACCAGTTCTATACTATCAATCTGGTACTTATTAAAAAAAATGAAACTATAATTTTTTAATGATATTTTTCTACATTCCTAAATTAAATACTTTAAATTAAATTGATACTAACAGGTAAAGCATACTTTTTGTGGTGTGGGGTCTTTTATTTTGAGTTGCAACCTATAATATTACCAATATTATAAGTACTTATAATATATATAATTCCTAATTTGTATAAAAATTAAATAATTAGGAATTATTGTTACTTAGCTATACTTACTGAATAGAATATTTGCTTATAAGTATTTCATCTTTCTTGTTTTCTTTTTTTGAATTATACAGCCACCAGATAGTACCTCCTAATAAAATGACAAGCACAATTATATCAAATGTGCTAAACAGGGATCCACCAACAGCAGCAGCTGCGGCAGCGCCAGTAGCTGCGTCCCTAATAACGTCCTGTGTATTCTCAGACATTTTACAGGTTATCACTTTTTGCGTAGTAGATACGGTAGTAACAGTTAGTTTTTGAGGATGAAGACGCAAGGTCACTTGATAGTTATTACTTTATGAGTGAATTATTTGACGTACACTACTGACGTACACAAGGGCCCACTTAGACACTTTGTACACTATATACTGGCACTAAAATTAAAAATGATATACATGTCTAACTGTGGTTAACGTTAAACGACTCGTTAAAACTAGTAAGAAACAAATCAACCTGGCGTAGCGGAATGAACCAGAACGACTAAAGTTGACTTAACATTACACAAGCAATAAAACAATCGCAACTCGTGAGTCGGTCCAGTGTTTCCAAGTCATTCGATGGAAAATACGGTGTTACCAGGTAAAAAATATCGTAGAATACGTTGTCAATAATAATGAAAATACGGAATCATTACGGTAAATTTAGATATTAATTAAAAGCCATTAGATATCTATTATTTATTTGTATACATCGAAACGTTCATAATTTTAATTATTTTATCGGTTGGGGTGAAATCAACACAATTTTTGCCGTTCCTTTTGATGCATTCTACAGCTAACAAATTTTCAGTTATAGTGTTGGTTACTAGTTTGTTCCTCTTGTCTAAAGGCCCCTAATTTAAACTTAGCTCTTGCTTATCAGCTGACTGAATTGTAGTAGCATCAAACACTTTTGATATTGAAGGCTGTTGACTGATCTATTTAATTCTATCGTTGTGTTTTGTACCATTTTTGTGACGTTTTAAGACACTCATCTCAGCATTCATTAGGATTCGTATAAAGAAAAATTGAACTCGATAAGATCGAATTATAAAAAAACGACTTTTTTTTATTATCGTCTATAATCTCACCTGATGGTAAATAACAATATGGCCCAACTTGATAGACACACTAAACCTGTGGAGGAACTGCCTCTCAAGTGCAACTGCCGGAACACACCTATTGGTATTTGGAGGCAGATTTTACACTAGAGGGTGGTAGCTAGCCAGACATGCATTAGAAAAAGCCCTACTACTGTGCTATAGTTTTCTCACGTTTTCCTTCACCGAAAGCTCAAGCTCATTGTAGATGGATTCTAACTTATGTCCCTTAACGCGGAGTTCGCACACACTACCACTGAGCTATATACACCATATCGACGGCTGGTACTACTTGACGACACGGGTAAGTCACTAGCAAGAATAGTGGCTTTCCAGCACATTAACCAGATCGGACTAAACTTGCGGATGGGCAGTTTGGCGCACGACCATCCATGTCCTGATGACCCTGAAAGAGTAGTCTGAGGAGCTGACCGCCTGGGGAGTCGTGAACGCGAACAGTTAGAGCGTGGGGTCGTGGTACTCTGCGACTCTGCCGGTGCGCTCCCTGGTGGAATAGATAATTTAGTTTTCCTGAACACTAATTATACTGATTACAAAGTTGTCATCTGTTTGATTAATTATTTATATGGTATGGTAAAACACAAAGACGAAACACACCTAAATATATTTGTTTACCATTAAAATTACGATCATATGCTATTTTCGTTTTGCTATTATTCGTGTTAAAATGGCTTGTCGCGATGATAAATCTGTCAAAATATGGAAATACTATTATTTTTATACTTTGAGATAAACTACCAAAAATTAATAAATGATTTACATTAAGCACATTAAAAACATTAGCAGTGTCTGGCATACGTTTAAATACCCACATGGAAAAGTATTCTTCTTGATTGTGTCATCACAATCCAATGAAGTTTAGGTATGCAAAGAGGACAAATATACAAAGAAACCTGTTACATAAATAAAAGTACTCTGATAATAAAACAGAACCGAAGGTTCGCCCAAGGAAAAAGACACGCCCTACAGTGTCCGATCCTTTTTAGTGTGGACATCAATGATACAATATACATACCAGGCTTATGTATCTTCTTGTAATAACCATCCTATTACTTACAATTACAAAGTATATAAAAAATTACACCACCTATTTTTACATCCACATAATGTTAAACATGTGTGCTTTGTTATGCTAAAATTTTAAACTGATTTGCATAAGGAGTAAAAATAGTTTTAATTACTTCTGATAAGGTTATTTTACTTCAATCCTATGATTTATGGAATTATTTAATAAAACTCTTTTATTTTTTTGCTTTTTTATTCTTTCTTACAAAGCTATAGCTTATATGATGCCGATCTTGTTGGCAACATCTAATGCGTCATAATCTCTTGCGAGCCTTACGTACGCCTTCTTCTTGCCATCGGGCCTGAAAAAAATAACAATTTCCTTAAGTGCATGGAAAATATTTGCAGAACTCGAAAAAACTGTTATAAAAGCTTCAGAGGTGTGTTACTTTTCTTTCATTCTCAATCAATGAGATTCCCACAAAAATATCATCATGTAAAATATGGTTAATTTTAAGTTTTATAATTGGAGTTAAATGTAGCCAGGCACATTAGCATATTATTTGAAATAAAAATTACATTTAAACAAACCTTATAAGTGTGTTGACTTTAGCAACATTAATTTCATAAAGTTTCTTTACTGCAGCTTTGATATGGTGCTTATTTGCACTAGTATGAACAATAAACACTAGGGTGTTGTTATCCTCAATTTTTTTCATTGCAGCTTCAGAAGTCAGAGGATATTTGATGATGTTATAGGCATCCATACTAGAAACAATTTAAATAATAATATTAGTGCAAATGTGAGGTTACTTGTTTAACTATAGTCAGAATAATCTACAGTATATCACATACATATTTAGCCCACTTCTTTTAACTTTTTTTAATAGTTAAGGTCTAGTGTTATTGCCACAATTTCACCTGATGTTAAATAACAAAGTGGCCCAAGATGGTGGAACACTAAGCATAGTGGAGGGTCCAACTGCAACTGCCAAAACGCACATAATGGTATTTGGAGGCAGATTTTTAACTTGAGGGTTGTAGCTAGTCGGATGGGCATTACAAAAAGCCCTACTACCATGCAAAACTAATCCTTGCCACTCAGTTACTCAAGAAAAAATACCATTCATGCCTATGAGAACTAAGTTAAAATATCATATTTCAACCACTCTCTTTATTGGTGTTTAGTGTGGCAAAGTGTTGCGTGGCACTTCCACAGTTAAATCTTGCACATGATCCAAGTATATCTCGAAATTATTATAAGAATATGTGGACAATCAAGTTTAGCTTGGTGTTTTAAAAAAGATGCTAAGTAAAACAGAAACAGCCAGGTTAACAACATTACATGAATTTTAAAGGTTATGCCAATAGTTACTAAAGTAGTTTCTCTAACACCAATTACACAAATACTAGACAAGAGTTGATCGCTTAATAGTATTAGATTATAAAATAATTTCAAGTAATACTAAAGATATTTGATACAAGTTACTTGTGAACTGGCAACCTTATAGGTAATTAAATAAATTATATTATTGTAATTTATTATTGCCATATTAATTCTTCTATTTGATCACATTTGTCTATAAACATGCTAATTATGTAAAAGTAAAACTATCACATTTTTAAATAAAAAAGTATAAACTTCAATACTTTAATTATATCTTTAAATTATGTAAAAATAAGTATGTGTTGATAAATTATTATTAAGCCTCAACAGTGCTTAGACAGCAGTATAAAAAATTTGAATAAGTAATTAAGTAAGGAATTGAAATTTTATAACAAAGTCTTAAACAACAAATATTGTTATATTTATCACCTATGTCTTTTAATCAAAACAATACACATATTTCTTAATAAAATGTTTATAGTGCAAATATAAAGTGATTTTGACCATTGAGCTTTTAAATATAAACATAGTTACATACCACTGTAAAATACTTACAACAGAACAAAGTACAGTAAAATCTGTTCGGCAATAATTGAAAGGCTTAAAAATCAAACTTACAATTATAGCATATAAAAATAATAATGTTTCTATCATAGAAACTACTATTTATATTAGAGCAAAAAAACATACCGATTCCTCTTGGGTAGTGACTTTCTGGGATACTTTGGTTGCCTTGGTGGTTCAAAAGTTTTTGGCCTACGGAAGTGCACAGAAGTGCGAATCTTACGTACTCTCTTGCCATGTTCACCTTTTACTACCTAAAAAACCAATTAAAATATTTTCAAACTCAAAAATAACTAGTATATAATTTTATGGATCAGTAATGAAGTTACAGCACAATATTAAATTATTTGATCAACACAAGACAATTTTCTTTGTATATTAGATTATTCCCGTCACTTAATTTGGGAATTCACATACTAATAGAACATGGCAATCTAATTGTATCCTATATTTGATATTCCCAAATATTATTTTAAAACTGGTAGCAAAATAAAAAACTGCTGCTAACAAATATGTTTTTTAATTCAAGGCTTTTTTAAGTCATCTTGCTAGAGTAAAGCTTAGAGTTCACAAATCTTCCCTGCACTAAAATTACATGAATATAATTTATATCTAAGAAAACTTAACTTAATAATTGGTATTAGAAACATATATGCTCACCTTACGTTGTGCTTTAAGGGCTTTAGCCACAGGTTTCACTAGTTGTTTCTTTTGTCCCTTAATGCCAGTCTTCTTAGGCTTAGGTGCAATCTTTAACTTGGTAGCTACTGGTTTAGGTTTAGTGGGTTTGGCAGCAGATGCCGCTTTCTTGGCTGATGGTTTCGCACTAGACTTAGCCTTAAGGGCAGCAGCTTTAGCAGATCCAGGTTTAGCTGTTGGCACAGCCGTCGCCTTTTTCTCTGAAGCTGGTGCAGGAGCAGGTTTAGCAGCAGGTGCAGCCTTAGCTGCTGCGGCCTTAGGCGCCGGAGCAGGTGTCTTGGCTGTCGCCGGCTTAGTAGTAGTTGAAGCAGCTTTTGGAGCCGCCGCAGGGGTTTTGGCCGTGGCAGGTTTTTTTTCTGCGGGTTTGGATGGGGCCGACCCTAAAAAAAAACAAAAAATATTATTCATAACCTATATCGTGCAACTCTTCATAAAATTAAAACAACATAACTTTTACGATCTAAGCATTACCATTATACGTAAATTTTGTGTATAATTAATTCAGTACTTATATGATTGAAAAGAAAAATAAAAATAGTACACAGCAGAGCAACCGCGTGGCCTGCCAAATGTCATTTACAAGTACTACATAGTTATAGGGCACTTAATTATCATTGTACATACTTTTCGCATATAAATTAAAGTGATCAAAAATGATCTAGATTAAATATATAGCTTTTTCTAATAAATTTATTATAAAACAACGTACCGGATTTCTCAGGCTGCTTTTTGGGAGGCATCGTGACAAAAAAAGATGGAGGATCAGTATTGCCAGTATGACTTTTCGAAAACGGACGATAAACTGTAATAGGCAAGAGTGAGCGAGTGAGTGATTTTAAGAAAAAAAGTTGGGCTATATACAATTATATAAATAGATTTATTGATTAAGATTGTAGGGTTAAGAATAAATTGATAGACTTAATAAAAGTAGTTTCAAAGGTACACATATTATACTAGTCTTGTTGATGCAAAGATGTCATTTACAATAAAAAACAATTGGACTTTCATCAAATGGTTATACTATAGTCAAAGTATGTTCTATAGTATTTTAGACTACACTCTTCGTTAAATATTCATAGCATAGTTAAACCGAGTAATAATGGACTTGATTCTCTGGAGAAAACAGCCCTCGAACTTGCTGCTTACGCAATAACGTATTTTACGTCTAATTGATTAAATAATAGTATAGGTACTAAACATAGTTTTATATACCTTTGCGTTTTCCTTAACAAAGGAATAAATTTAACCAAAAATAAAAACTATATGGTTGAAAGAGACGCATAATAGTGTGATCAGTTAAAAATATTATGAAATTCATTTTACATTCGTACCTTTTTAAAAGCTTTTTATTAACTTCACCTGTATGTTTGTTTGTAACCGACTCCTTTGGGCGCGATTTTGACCCACTTTAAACAGCCAGATTTCGTTCAAACTTTGTAGATTTATCGAGGACCGATGACAATACACTAATTTGATAAAATTATTCCATTCTTCAATTTGCAAAATAAGATTTTTGTTAAATTTTAATTTTTTATAATTTTTCTCAATAGTCGATAAGACAGAAATTGATATTTTAATTTCCAATCACTATCTTTAGCCGATTTCTCTAATATTAACAAATTTTCGAATACTAAAAAGAATTTTAATTCTACAAAACAAATAATAGTGTTAAATAAAAAACACGCTTTTTATAAAAAACCAAACTATATAATAGTAGATCAGAACAAATAATAGTTTAAAATTAACAAAACAAGCTGTTATAAACAAAGCAACCTAAAAAGTAAAAAATAAATAATAGTTTAAAAAAACTAAAAAACACGGTTTTTATAGAAAACTGAACTAAACAATTAGAAAATAAGTTTTTATAAATTTAAATTAAGAATAGTGTTAAAAACTTCACTAAACAGAAATTAAGAATAGTGTTAAAAATTTCAATAAATATAAATTAATAATAGTGTAAATAAAAAAAATATTTTATTTAAAAAAAAAGCGTGAGGTGCTTTTAAGATTATCAAATGATAATAACTCTACTCATATCTGTCGATAAAACATTTATAAATATTGACACCATGCACCCCAAGCTTTTTTTAAAATAAAGTTAATTTTTTTTTATTTGCACTATTATTAATTTATATTTATTGTAATTTTTAACACTATTTTTAATTTATGTTTATTGAAATTTTCAACACTATTTTTAATTTATGTATATTGAAATTTTTAACACTATTCTTAATTTAAATTTATTTAAACTTATTTTCTATTTTTTTAGTTCAGTTTTCTATAAAAACCGTGTTTTTTAGTTTTTTTAAACTATTATTTATTTATGGTAACACTGCAAAAAAATACATTTACGTACATTTTCTCATAATGTATGAGATACGGCTACGAGATAGTCCAGCCAAAATAGACATTCAAGCTTATGTCAATAACCAAAAAACTGAAAATTTACATGACCATTAGGGACACCAACAGTGGTCTAACTGTAGAGTCGCACAACTGGCAAAATCCTATGCCCTCTTGGCTCAACGCGACGGGTCCCCGGGCTCAAAGGCCGCGAGCTCAGATGTTTACCCTTAATATTATTAACAAAATTTAGTATAAATTATCAATTTTATATAAATACTTAAATCAGTTACAATTTGATACAACTAAAGACTATATTAATTCAAATAAATTATTAAAATTTAAATTAATTCACAAGAAAAAGGACAATTTTAGAACGCTATTTGATTAATCTACTTATTGAAAATTCTAAGTCCGGATCCGGACTTTTAGCTTTGATCAGAGACCAGTAATAAATTAACTTTGATAATGTTATTGATACTTTTTCAGAACAGAAAGCTCGAAGAAACGAATTTTATGGATAAATATCTTGTTAGGATTAAATTGTTTCTTTATTAGAAATATTAATGCCTATGCTTTTGAAAACTAAATTTATTAGATATTTAACTAAGACGCACAAAATATTAATAATACTGTTGGGCAGAGACCAGTAATAAATTAGTGGCATCTTATAAATTAGAGACCCGTTAGAAATTACTGTTGGGTAACTACTTCAATGATTTATTAAAATATAATTAGAAAGTGACAATTTTTACTAGGGCTCCATCCAATGACAATTCCACGGACTTCACATATATGTTAATATTAGATGCATGGATTTATTAATCGAAAGTACATATTCATTTCTTGATTTGATGTTACTAATTGTCAAAAGTATAATGAAATTGTGAAAAGTCCTCATAGTTTTACGTGTGCAAATTGTTTTATACAAAGTCTCATTCGATTTCTTAAAAATGGGTTTTTTCGAATATTCAGCTAATCGTTTAGTTTTATGATAAGAGTAGCTCAGACTAAAATTGTTGATCTCGCAATTATCTACAAAAAATTCCATAAGACTTTTGTCTGATGATTTACTATATTTGAGAAATAGCCATTTTAAAATTTTATTTACTTGTAGTTCTTTATTATCCTTACTACCCAAAAAGTTTTTGTAGCAAACAAATATATCACGTCCCGATTCAGTATTCGTAATTCACGTCACTTACGCGCAATGGCATAACTATACCATCTGAGTCCCGTGGCAAATTCGTTGGATGGGGCCCTAATAAAAAATTTCAAGTTATAATTAATTTTTAATAAACCAATGAAGTTACCAACGCCATTACTAATGACGTGTGAATTTTAGTGAAATATGTAATAAATTTAATTTTCAAAGCATAAGTAGGTATTATAGTTATCTGATGCGGTGATTGCCAAGCACGGACCCGTGTCACCCCAGAAAGGCTACAGATGACCGTGGGGTTTTAGTGGGTATACCCGGCGGCTAGCGCCGGGCGAGTCCCACATACGCTTCCTAGTCCCTCCGGGCTGGGAGGGGATGCACAAACGTATTTCACCGTAAAAAAAAATAATAATAAAAAGGTACTTTATTTATAATAAAAGAACAATTTAATCTTAACAAGATATTAATTAATAAAATTAGTTTCTTCGAGCTTTCCAATCTGCAAAAGTATGAATAACATCATCAAAGATTCAAGATCGAGTCATAGAATTTTCATGCGAAATGGTTGTGTTCTAAAATGGATCTTGAATCTGAATGCTTTTAAATCTTAATAATTCATTTGAATTTGTATATGGTCTTTAGTTGTGTAATTGTTTTTTTTTTTATATTGCGCAACATAGTGACTGCACTGCCCCTGGTGTTAAGTACAGTACTATCCAAATCAGCGTTGATTGACGTTAAACCAAAATTCACTATCAGTCACCGCTGTCATGCTGGCCTGCTTAGATACCATTTCATGCCTCTTTTGAAGGACCCCATGTCATAGGTAGGTGAGAACACGCTAACGGGAAGACGGTTCCTCAGATCGACGGCATGACAAAAACATGAATTAGCAAACTTTTTAGTTCGCGATTCAATGGGAGTCACCGTGAAGCTATGACACCGAAGTCACGCCCGCGTGTTTCTGTAGTGGAACGGAGAGGAGAGGATTATATAGAAGAGCTCTTCAGAACACTCGCCGTGGTACATAGGGTAGAACACGCTTAAAGAGGCAATGTCCCTTCTTAGCTTCAGCGGTTCTACGGTGCTGGTGGTATCTGCATCATTCACAATGCAAACAGCCCGCATGTGCAACCTGTGTAAGGCATCGAGGAGATATTCAGCGGATCCATCTCAGAGGTGCGAGCAGTATTCCATGCACGACCGAACTTGGGCCTTATAAAGAAGGTACAACTGATCGGGAATGAAAAACCGTCGCACTCTGTTCAGGATTCCGAGTCTCCGAGATGTTGTTCATATTTTAATTGATTTTAAGTACTTATAGAAAATGTATAATTTTTACCAAAAAAAAAAAATTTTGTATGATTTCTTCTAAGTTTCTAGGCCCTGGGTCGCGTCCCCGTGGCATTTCGCCAGCTCTCTTTGCCACCCTATAGTTACACCACTGGATCATAGCTCTCCTACTGGCATGGAAATCTTTCGGCAAATGGATATAAACTGACCACTTGGCTTTTTTTTTATTGTGCTTTGTTATCATCAGGTTTTTTTTGTAGTTTACATGTTTTGCGGTATGCCCAGAATCTCACCTCATGTTAAGTGGCGATTTGACCCAAGACGGTAGACATGCTAGTGAAGAGACTCGCTCCAAGTCGTTGGCAAGTGTAGCTACTGCTGAGACTGACTGATACTGTAATATATTTATAGGTATATGGCGGCAGATTTTTAACTTGAAGGTTGTAGCTAAACCAGGCGGGCTTTAGAAACAGCCGTAGCACCATGAAAGCTCAAGCTCATTGCAGGGATTCGAACTCACGACCTTTGACGCGGTGGACGTACATGCTACCACTGAGCTATCATTGCTTAGTAGTAGTAGTAGTGAAGCTAGTATAGCTTGCTATGTAGGGAAATCACCTTACCGCGCTACGATCATACTAATATAATAAATGTAAAAGTTATGCTTTCACGCCTAAACCGCAGAATGGATTGTGATTAATTTTGGTACAGAGATGGATGGGACCCAGAAGACGTTGATAGGCTATATTTCTTGCGAAAAACTTAAAGGAAGTGGGGTAAAGAGAGGGACAAACTTTGTAAGATATTTTATACCGTCATCAGATTTGTTTAACAAAATCAATATTAACACGAGCGAAGCCGCACGTAAAATCTAGTAAACTATAAATTATAATTTAAGTCTTCAAAATTAAGCGTATCCTATATTTGTCAAATAATCATAAAAGTTACTGATACTGACATGCATTTGGGGGTCTGGACCACCTTAAACTTCGTGACTTTTATTAATCCACAATTTACGTTACGCTTAAAAATAAAATATTATATCGAAACTTTCTACCTATTTTATAAACTTATGAATAAAGCGATATTTATTTCGAACTTGACTAGCTACGTTAGAGTATGTAGTGGAACTAATGTAAAATAAAAATCACCGCCCATTATGGCGTGCTTTGCCAAAAGTAAAGCGATAGTAAAGTAAAGATACTTACATAATACGAACTTGCTAAATCAAGCAGATATTTAGCGATTTTGACTACAGATTTGATTTTGTTTTAATGGAAGAAATATGAAACCTATCCCCGGTCCCTGGTAGTATGGGGCATTTGAGAGTTGTCGTGATGTATTTTTATTAGGTATTTGACGGTGTTTCTTACCTATTGAGTCCTACACAACCCTTTCGTAGCCTGCCCGTCATATCGCCAGCAATGATATTTTAAGTAATAACTTTTTACTTATAATGCGATGATTGCGAGACTAATTACGTCAATATATTTTCTCACCCGTTAATAAAAAATGGTACTGTAATACTTTAAAATAAGAGTGTCGTCAGTAAACTTTTTTGAGCAATGTCAGGCAGTGGCGGGTGTCCAGGGAGACTACGAAGGCGTATAGCCTGCGGTAGAAAATTATCATAGGATTTTTCGGCGCGACTGAAAACGGAGTATCAATTTTTTATTCTGTAAGGAATGTACCATAAGCGTGGATTTCATTCAGCCTATATTTGTAAATCTACCACAGGTGTCAGAACTATGATATCAAATGGCACGGGTGGTTTATATTTGGTCCTAGTGGCTGTCCATGTTGTCTTTAAAAACGTTTATTTTTCTATAGCAATTGTAGATTAATCTGTATTGTTATATTCTTCAAGGAGAATCCGGCATCAATTAGACGGAAATCAATGCGCGCACTTCGTAACTCGAAGAAAACTTTGAAATTACGATAATGAATTTGAGATTCAATAGATAAATAAAGTCAGTGAGAAAGGTTTAAAGAGGATTTATAATTAGATGCCATTAGAAGTATAATTGTCTACATTAATGTAATCGCGGCTATAGAAAGTTAAGAATAGAATATTTAAAATAAATCCAACCATATCATTAATTAATTTATCTATTAATTGAAGTACATTGTATACTATTAGAAAACATCAATGTATATACTTCGTATCCGCAACCCAAAAAAAATATTTGTTTGTATTAAAAAATCATTATAAAGTAAAAAAAAAAATGGATTGAAGAGTGTTGGACGACATCTTCATAAGATCAGTTAAACCGCTTCTCGTGATAAAACCCGAAAATCCATATTTAAGGAAGTCGTTACTATACGTGCATCCAATTAATTTGTACTTGCCATATATTCGATGGTCAAATTTTCAGAGTACCTGCTTAACAGTAGCTTGTTTCATCCAGTTGCATTTCTAATTCCTAACAATATCTAGTTTATATTGTAAGGGGTTATGATTTTAAGTTATTAGTATACATATTGTAGTTTGCCTTAACTTATATTAAGCTTAATTTAATTCGAAATTATTTATACTATGTACAAATGCCACAAAAACGTAAGTTATAGTTAGAAATTGCTTTCAAAAAGAAATTGTCATTTCTCATATAGCATATTCAGGAACATGAAGAAAATACTGAAAAATATTGTAAGGAGTTTACGAGGAGAAAAGCGTTAAGGCTTAAATGGTATCTCCAAAATGTTTGTGTTCAAAGTTGAAATCTAAACTCTTGAGTTTTTTTTTGCCAAATTGTAAATGTAGCGAAGTTGAAATTCCGATTATAAATTTGTTATAAAAATTATTTTATATATTATGTATGACTAGATCCAGCTGTTGTTCTTTGAAAAGAGCCAATATTTAAAAGTGGTGTGTTACAGTTTGCATTTAATGACCATTGTATTGGAGATGATATAACATTTGTCACTTGAGCAGGTCTTTTGCCAATTATCAAAGGATAGCATTCATCAGGAATACATGATAATGCATCTTGTATACGTTTCATACGATTAGAGCATTCTTCAAAATGTTCAATTAAATGCTTAAATTCAATAGCTTCAGAAACATTGTAATGCGTTTTAGAATATTTATCAATTATTTTTATTCCCTCTGTGGAGGTACTTGTAATCTTTTCCCCATTGTAAAAAAAAATATCTATGTCAGTTCCATTCTCCATTAATTGACATTTTGCTAAAGAAGTATAAAGTGTTATTTTTGGTGTCTTAGCTTTTACAAGGTCTACAAACCTTGAGGCATATAAATATTTTTTCCAATGTTTCTGTGGCAAATTATGATATGAGAAAACTTCATTTGGATCTGGCTTTTCTTCCTGTTCACAATTCTTGACTTTAATACTGTCAGGTGTATATATTATTATTCTCATACCATCTTTAGATATTTTACAGACCTCTATTATTTTTTCTTCCCTATCTCTGCCCTTTTTTTTAATGAACTCAACTATTACTTCTGTATGCTCAATTCTTAATATCGCATTCCGAGTTCTATGCGAAATTGTTGGCAGCCTGTCAGCACAAAGTGGAGGAACGTTCAAAGAATTACTGTTAACATTATGAGATATTAAAACATTTTTTTTTTTATCTGTAGTACTGAAAACCATTTCATGATCAGTGGATTTAATGTCATGTTTTTTTATGCCTTCTGTATAACTTGCACTATTACTATTAGTGATATCATATTTTACTGAACATAAATTAGCATTCTCATGTCTAATATTAACTAAGTCGTGTCCTCTTTCAGCACTATTAAAATGTTTAAAATTTAATCCATCATTTTCGTGAGAGGCTAAACTTTGTTCTTTAATTTCAGGAAATATGTTAAATGATACTGGAGTAAACTCACTGGTTATAGCATTGTTTTCTGTACGTGTACATGTTTTCTCTAGATACCCAGAATTTATTCTATCACTCTTAAATTTACTGTGTTGAGTACTATGCAATGTAGTAAGAAATCCAGAGTCGCGTGACAAATCATGTTTGTTTGAGATATTATTTAGAAATGGGTGTTCAATTATTCCCTTCAATGTTATTCTTTTTGTAGGGTCTTTACATAGAAGTTTTTGTAATAAATCTTGTGCTTGCATAGATAATTCTGATGGGATCTTGTAATCAGCATTGATTACTTTGTTAAGAGTTGTTTTAACATGTTGGGTGTGAAAAGGTGGACTGCCAACAAGTAAAGTATATAACATACAGCCCAAGCCCCAAACATCTGCTGGTAATCCATGTACTTCTCTAGATGCTACCTCAGGAGAAATATAATTGGGTGTACCACACATTGTGACATGCTTCTCATCTGGTTCATTTAATTGTGTTGCTAGTCCAAAATCAGCAATTTTGACAGTAAAGTTTTTTGTTAGTAGTAAGTTATTTAATGATAAATCTCTATGAATTATATTATGCGTATGCAAGTACAGTACTCCACTTAACACTTGCTTAAAAATATCAGAAGCTGCTTTTTCTGAAAGACCACGAGTACCTAATTTAAAATGTTTTGCTAATTCTCCATTATGAGCAAGTTCAAGAACCAAATAAACATAGTGTGCATCTTCAAAAAAAGTATATAATTCTAATATTGCTGGATGTTTCAAACGAGAGTGAATCATAACCTCTTGTCTTACTCTCGCAACCATTCCTGCTCTTGCCATTGAGGCTTTGTCGATCATTTTGATTGCAAGGAATTGCCCTGTTATTCGACATCTTGCTCTATATACTTGTGCAAATCCTCCTTTTCCGAGATGTTCTAATATTTCATAATCTTCAATCTTTTCACCAAACATTATTTATTACAATATTCGTATGTCATGGATAAAACTATATTTTCTACAGTCTCTGTACACATACATATATTTTGTCATATCCATTATTTTTTTGTATACTGAAAGAACAAAGAATATTGGGTTATACAAATGGATTAGCAATTATAGTTGTCAATAAAAACCCATACAAATTAAAAAAGTCAAAAAGACAATTTGTACCCTCAGAGGTAAATTACAAAAACTGTGTACTCTAAAATTTCTTCATAATTTTAGTGGGGTTTATTTCCCTAAAATTATAACACTAAAAAATGTTTCTTATAACAAACTAGCTGATCTGACAGACGTTATACTGTCTTAACTATGAATATTGAATTAGAATTTGTACAATTATAAAAAAAAAAATCAAACAAAAACATAGTATAATATTGTAATGCTCTATGACAATTGACAGTTATGTAAAATATTATTGGTGTTAAGTTTTTATAAATTTTCTAATGTTCTATTCAACTTCCTTAATTTTTTCATTCATAAGAACCTTCTGACAATAATTAACACAACAAAAAAAGTATTAGCAAATTTGTTCCATCCATTCACGCATAAGGCGATGACCAAGGGAATAGAGATTCATTTATATATATATATATAGATTACATATGATAATATATTATGAGTATAATCACATTTTATTCAAAATCATCTTGTTAATTATTTTTTAAAGTTGCTCATAAGATTATTTCATTTCTAATATGTACACTAAAAATAAAGAGTTTTACAGAATTTGTGTTTTACAGAATTTGTGAATCATCAGACTCTCAGGATAAATACATTACTTTAAAAGGAACACTGGTTATTATAAAATCAATAGCAAACACATTAATAGAATAATTGTTTAATTAATTACTTAGTATAATATTTCATAAGGGGAAGGAAGTAGTGTCATATGCAACATAAAAAAAAAATTAAGAGTATATACCTTATTTACTATCCATTCAGCATTCATAATACTTTTGTTAATTATCTCTTTTATCCTCTCCTGATCAGACTCAGTCTTGTGCTGTTTGAAACTCTAAATATATATGAAATAAATTTTAATTAAATAGAAATATTATATACAAATTGTGCTATCATTTATCAATTACTTGAATAAAACTGTTTTCAATCATTTTTTTTTTTTAACTTATATACACATGTAATGAAACTATTACTGAGCCAAGTCTGTACATATTTATAAATAAACATAGATGTAAAGATCAAAAAAGCAAATTAATTTTTTTCTGTCTGTTCATGTTAAATATTCTTTTTTTATATTTTAGGGTAATTAGGTTTTGCTTTATGGCCACAATCTCACTTGATGTTAAGTAACATTGTGGTCAAAGATGATGAATAGAGTAGGCCTAGTAGAGGGACTAGCACTCAAGTGCAGCTGCTGGAAGAAACCTCTATGTATTTAGCAGCACACTTTTACTTAAGAGTGGTAGGTAACTAAGTGGTAATTAGAAAAAGCCCTACCACCATGCTATACTATACTATATCACAATGTTTTCCTTCACCAAAACCTCAAGCTCATTACAGGTGGATTTGAATTCATTTCCATTGATGCAGCATATATATATACTATCAAATAAGCTATCATCACTTTAGTGGTGAAAGTGAGCCTAGGTTATTCTTTAAATTAATTCGTATATCATGCTGAACCTAAAGGTTCAGACGAGAATTTCAAATGATCTCACAGTGTGTATAAACTATCAAACAGACAGAATAATCCAGAAAAGATGAATCTTTATGTTGACTATTTTACTTTTATTTATTTTTTCTCTTACAATTTGCAGAATATATGCATTTGTAAAATTTACTGTTATTATATGGATAGAATAATCATGTAAAATATTTACATAATTTATAAAACACTACTACAAATAATATAATATTCTTAAATGATTACTTATATGGACCATTTATTTTGAAAGTGGTGTAAGTCCATTTTTGAGAAAAATGAGCTATCACGTAATTCATGCTTAATTTAATGTATTTTTTTTTATATATAACTAGTACGTGTTTAATTTCTCAAAAAAATCCCATGTTTTGTACAATTTAAAATCGGCCGGTAAATGAAATTGCATTATCAATAAATATAGTAACCTTTAATTTTCTCGAAACAAAAGAAAATGGACTTACACCACTTTCAAAATAAACAGTCCATATAATTTAATAACTTATATAATAAATTCGTCAGATATATATGTCTATACTATTGAATCATAATACATATAAGTGTGCAGGAAAATATTATATTTATCTATTATTTTATGAATAAAAATTTAATATTTAAGTAGGCACATAAACAGAGCCGGCTTTGCCTATAGTGCAGGGTGTGCAGCGCACACGGGCGCAGAGTCTTAGGGCGCGGCAAGCTCTGCAGGCGATACCTCCAAAGACTGACCGCGCGCCTACTAGAGGACGTCAACGTATTTGTTGCACACGAGCGCTACAAGGCCTAGAGCCGCCACTGCACATAAATATATTTTGTAAACTAAGATTTATATACAGTTTATTAACACTATACAAACAGCTATAAGTAACTTGCTAAATATGAGTAATATGTTATTCTAATTATATAAACTACAATTACCTGTTTAATAGCAAATTTATAATGTTTACAAGCATCCAGGGGTAATTTTTCACACTCTCGTAAAAGAAACTTATATAAGCCCAAGGAGGTCATAACAAATTTCGTATCATTTGAATAGAATCTGTTTATGTAATGAAAAATCATTGATTTCAATTGTTGTTTAACACATAGACATACCAAAACTTTACGCTCTTATTATTAATTAATAAGTATGTCAAAAATTTGAAGTTTCCAAATACTAAAGACATAAACTTGGATACTAATGCGATAGTAATACAAACCAGATATATTTAATTAGGGATGTCGATATTTATCGATATTACACAAATATTCACTACTTTTTTCACTACACACTATTTTTTTCATATTGATATTAAAACCATAATTGAGATCTATGCTTAGCTAATTATGATCTCAAAAATATCAATATTAGAACATCGATATTTCAATTTTAACTATACGTAACACTTTAATATAACTGTGTCAATAAAAATTTGATTTATTCTAGAATGTTAAGCAAACTACAAAATCTATAAAATAAATACTTAAATAACTGAATATTAATACATTAAATTTCAATAAGTTAACTATATAAACTATACTACATATCTAATTATGGATATAAATAAATAATTAATGGATGTTCATTTTCACACCGAATATTGATGCATTTGAAAATCAATGTTTTTCTTACAATTTTTATTGAATATCGATATTACTGAATGAACATTAAATCCAATGTCACCATCAATGTTTAATCGAAATAAAACCAATTTATACGGATTTTATCGCGGTTATTTATTAATTTTGATCCCAACGTTTCGAAAGCTTTGCAAACAAAGCAGAGATCAAAAACAAAGTTACTCTCTCTACGCTAATACACAACGATTTCTCACTAGAAATCCTCAATGTTTTTACGTCGATATAATATAGGAACATCAATATTTTGATCCTCAACAATTTATTCCATTTAAATTTTGAGATATTCTAGAATATTATGTAAACACCAAATCTATTAAATATATACGATATTAGTTCATTCCGTTTACATTTAATTTCGTTCATTAAATGCCCACATAGAACACAAATTACTAATTTCAATTTTGTAAAAAATAATAGCATAGGTGGCGATTGGTTCAGCATATAGGTGTCATATTTTTGTGTGTACGGACAACGCGTCAATGGAGGCGACTTTGAATCCACATACAATGAGCTTGAGCTTTCGGAGAAGGAAATATTTTGTTGCAACCATAGAATGGTGGTAGGGCTTTTTGTAATGCCCGCCTGGCTAACTGCCACCCTTAAGTTGAAAATTTGCCACCAAATACCTATAGATGTGTTCCGGCAGTAGCACTTGAGAGCCAGACCCTCCATTAGGCATAGCGTGTCCACCATTTTTTTAAATGGTAATTAAACGAAAACTTTTTTTTGCCGGAGTAATGTTGTAAGGCCATCTAGCAACACTGATGTGAACAATCTATGTCTACTAATTTATATATCTATTCATAATTTGTCTTTTTAGGATTGGGAAAGAATATAATTACAGAAATGAAATAAATAAAACGAATTATTTGTGATAAGTTACTCTTGATGTATGTCAATGAATATACTTTAATATACAACGAGATGTATGTTTTTTCTGCATCTGCTGATTCATTAAAGTATTAGTGTTATGATAAGAATGAGTATTTCTTTATGTTTGTGATTGTGCATTGCATACCTGGATAATGATTCGTTAAGGGTAATGTGGTATGGCACTTGTTACAATTCGTCGTTCTCCGAGTGTGCAAACACTAAGAAAAACGGTAAGTTCATAACAAAGAAAACTGTATGAGTTCTACACTTATTTTTATTTATTTTAAAACACTTTTATTATTAGTATAATATGGGTAATAATAATGTGGTGTATGCGGTATATAATTTGAAAGAATACTTGTTAGTGAATGTTTTTGTTGGCAATGTTTATTGTTTAAGTATAATACCTGATTTTAGTGCTGTATTGAAGCTCCTGAGTAGTACAGATATAGTAATATTTTCCCTCATTATGATTGAAAACAGTTTGGATAACAATAATTGTTTTGTAGACTTAATGCTAAATTGATATAGTAATCAAGCCTTTTGGTTTTTCCATTTGTGTCCTGTGTCAACATCATTTTCTTTTAAAGGATATGAATATATATTTGAAATATCATGTACAATTTCAGATCCACAATAAATATTTGGCTTGAAATATTAATTTTATAACTCATATATTTGTCATTCAGTGTAATTTTTATATATACGACAACAATACCATATTTATTAAACTGGTATTGCTTTAGTATCACGCTGCACGATTTTCATTATAATTTAATTTGTATAAGTAGGTAATAGGCCACTGAAGTAAATACTAGTAGGATTTTCTGCAGAAACTTATAGTTTTCAGTTAATTATTATTTAAATTTTATAGGTTAACTACTAGGAATCATATAGAACACTATTGTTTCCGGCTAATCTATTGGAGATTTACATATTTACATTTTCAAACATTAGAAAGATACAACTTTATAGTTAATATCTCCTATTAATGTGTATGTGACAAAACAAATAAAGTATTTTAGAAATCTTGTCATGTGAAATAATTAAATTAACAATATCACTCTTATTTTTCTGAATTATGTATTATGTACAATGAACCTGTAAAAATATTTTGATTTGAGATATAAAAAAAAGTGAAGGGCATGATTACTCAATTCTTACATTTATAATATCATACAACAATAAAATTATAGAAGTTAAATAAAACCTATCAATGTGGTAGAGACAATTTTCTGTATAAATAATTTATGTTCTTAAAAATATGATAGTAATTATGCTTTCATGAAAAAATTATATTATTTTTTGTGCTTTGTTTCAGGATGAAGCCGAAAAGTCAAGTGATGATATTGAGGAAGATGTTGGTCGGGTCAGTAAAAGGTAGGGAAAAACTAACATCCTTCTTTTTATTTAGATTCATACTCTATGTATAATGTATAAGGTCCAGTTATGTATACCACTTATTTAGGTAATGTCAAATCATTACTTTTTGTATTAAATATTTCATAGGACTAATGCATTTACTGCCTTAGTTCATCTGGCTACTAAGGTTTTATTGTCATGTAGCTATAGATGATACCTCAATGGTAGTGAAAGAATCAAGGAAAGTGAGTTTGAATCCACCTACAGTGAGCTTGAATTTTCAGTGATGGAAAACATTGTGAGGAAACCATTGCATGGTGGTAGGACTTTTTCTAATGCCAGCCTGGCTAACTACCACCCTCAAGTTGAAAAGCTCCTGCCAAATACTAATAGTTATGTTCTAGCAGTTGCACTTGATAGCCAACCCCTCTACAAGTTTAACATGTCTACCAACTTGGGTTGTATTGTCACTTAAGGTCAGGTGAGTTTGTGGCCCTAATGCTAAACCTTACCCTATAAAAAACAAGATAATACCTAATGCTCTGTTAATTATGCTTTTTGATGTATTTATGTTAACTACTGGTTGTATCCACAGCTTTGTTCCTATGGAACTAAAAATTATATATTATTATTTTTCATGGAACCCCAATTTTTTTCTAAAATTAAAGTAGCCTAAGTTACTTTTTATAATATGAACTATCTATCTGAAAAAGACCTATCAAAAAGGTCCAGCCGTTTCAGAGATTAGCCAGAACAAACAGTTTTTTTTTTCAATTTTTATTTGTTATTATATAAGTGTATCCAACAAGCAATTATAAATCTATCTAAAGACCGATTATAAATCTTAATAATCTTTATTCTACAGAATTAGCTAATGTACAATTTTATATTCATGAACAAATTTCATATATTGCTGTCTTTTTTTTGAAAGCCAAACTTCTGACTGGTTGTTATTATTGCTTTAATAATAATTTTATTTAACAATTTTTGTGTACTGAATTTTCCCTTATACCTTGATGAATCATATAAGTTGGTTATTAATAAATAACTTAATTCTAGTGTTTAAATAAATTACGCACATACTAGGGAAACAGAAACCTTTTTCAAATTGAGTAGCAGATGTCCTACACATTCGCCTTTGTGTTTTCTCGTTGATCATTATTTCTTTATTCTGTATGACATTATAGTTAACATTAACAAATAATAGTTAATAGTAATATCTAATTAGCTAATATTAACAATTTTTAATCACTGCTAAATAAAATGATATTACTTTTTAGGTCCTTACATAATTAAATCCCAAAGTGATTTGTGGGTTCAATACCTTTCTTAAAATAATGAGTTACAAGAATCGCTAACAGAACTCCTTAAAGATTATTAAGAGAAGGGATCCTGTATATTTAAACACTTAAGCTCACCTTTATGTAATAAAATATTAAGGACGCAGAACATGCCTAGCTGTGAACCTTGACCTTAAAAGTTACACAAAACTGAAGTTCTGTTATAATAATATTTTATGAATTTACGAAATAGTGTATTTTGAAATGAAAACAATTACGTAATTACATTTTGGCTATAATGTCATTATTCATATTTAACTATCTGTAGTAAAATTTACAAATAATAACTGCCAATTACAACGCGTGTATCGAGTATTCCTTTCCTCAAAGAGTTGTGTTCTTGTTCCGCGCCATGTTTCTATATTTACACGAGAGTTTGTGCTCCAGGTCAGAGGGAAGCTCGAATGTTGTGACGTAGTACGACTGATGAGCTTCATTGGTTTGATTGCGTCTCAAAGTTCTCCAAGGCACTGTATACGTTACAGTCAATCGGGACGCGCCGTCGCGCCGGATGGTGCATGTTACGTGATGCAAATTAGTATAGGCATTCTACAACAAACGCACATGTAAATAATTTCTTGTTCAGTTGAAAGCCAGATACTGAAATTATAATGATTTTGTGTATGTCACGTATTTTATGCTACGTAGTGATTGACGGTATTGATTTAATTTTAAAACTTTCAAACAGAATTAGTTTATTTTAACATTCAATATGGTTGCATTCAGGTACTTTATGTTTTATTAATTGATGTTTATAATAGTCTAATTTAGTGCCATTATTATTAACGATATAATATGCATAATAATTATATTTACCATAGTTTCTTCATTTTTTAATGTGCTACGATTACTATATATTTACTAGTTGAACTACTAAAATTTAATCGTAAATTTCAATTTCTGGGTATGGGTATGGGAATCATATTAGATATGTGTCAATAAAATCGTAATGACACATTTACGCATTTAATATTTACTACTTATTGCCACTACTCAAATTCAGCGAATATCATTTGATATAAATTACTCATTCTAAGAAATTATTATTAAAATATAGGAATATCTATTATACAAATTTCGTTTCATAAAACTAAACTAAAGTATTCTATTTCTTAGTATAGTTATTTAGCCTATATGCGAATTATAAATTTGTTCTTGATGCCCCTAATACAATGTTGTTATATTAAATACATGTCAGAAATTATTGGTGTCATTCATTTAATAATTTGTGGTTTTAGAATCAATATAATAATACACTAAATTGAATCAAGAGCATTTTTTTTATATTTTTATATTTATTTTGTCAGGAATTAAGCACCTATGCCCTGAAATGGTGAGTTCAAAAGAGTACGATGGGCGATCAGTGCCTGTGACTGACTATGTATGTACGATATGGATGGATAATGCCATGTTTTGGCAAGGCGCCGCGACGATACTAATTTTAATGAACCTTGAGAAAAACTGCCCTTGGTGGCTTAAGCAAAACGGAATTTATAATTCACTATTGTCATCATAATAATTACTAATTTACCGCCAACTGTCTTAACCAACCTATTTTCACTCTATTATTAGCTGTCAGTTAACCTTCCCTAGTATAGCTATGTTTCAATCCTCCCACATGTTTCCCCATACTCTTTGGTGCTATTTCGGGATGACCTCATCATGGATTTTGCGTTCAATAGAAATATTGTTTTTAACAGTGGTTACTCGAGTGTTATAAAAGTAAATGACGTATGGTTTATAACGGGTTGTTATATGTATATTTGTAAACTGTATATTATTGTATATGTGATTATAATATGTACAGGTTCGAACTTTCGAAGCGATAAATGCTCATATATTTGAAATGGTTAATTTATTCGCTGTTATTCATTCACTTATACCTGATTCAATTAATTAAATTATATATCTGAAATAGATAGTTCCAAAATTTTCTTTATTTACTTTTGTAATTTTATTTAATAATAACAGTTACATAGTGACTTAGTTTATTATTTATTAGCATCGAACACATAAGTACGTGCAACAATATATTAAATCATTATTACAAAACTACACAAATTTCAAGTTTATAAAATATTAGACTAAAAAAAAGTCACTATAAACCGTCGATAACTTTATTATGCATTCACATACACATTCTTACAATACATTTACCGGGATCAGTTATAATAACTGATTTTCATGTATCTATATTATAATATTATAAAGTCTAATAGTTAGTTTGTTAGAACGCGCTAATCTTACCAACTTCTGGTAGGATATCAAGAACTCATTTTGTATTTGATAGAGCAATCATTGAGGAAGACCATAGACTATTTAATATCACGCTGCCACCAATAGGAGCAAAGCTTTATTGAAAAAAGTTACAAAAGCGGTCAAAAATAATTGAATAATTTTTAGTTCCACGCGAACGAAGTCGCAAGCACATCTATTTATATAAGCAATATTAAAATAATTTCGAGTATCTAGTTTTCGTGAGTTTTGCGTATACTGTGACATATGCCTAAATGTACAAGAACCTTATGTAAGCGCTCAATTCCTTCACGATGGTATCGTTCAATAGCAGCCGATTGAGTTACTAATTATACTCTTATTAATAAATAAACTAGAATTCCGAAAAATCTAATGACGTGCCAAGTTCTGCAGACATCAAAAACATTAGGTCAACCACATTTTTTTTATAAACCATAGTGTATTCATAGTCTGTTTACTACCATTCGCTTGAGTTACTCGCTTAAAACATATATATTACTACATATACGTGTTATGGTAAACTGATCTTAAGCACCAATATTTTTCTAGGCCTCTTATTCTAATTTAATATCCCTATTACAGGTATTATGAAGTTTGAAATTTTTGAATTATCGTATTCCAAATTTGGATGTATTTTATAATTATAGAGAATAAAGTTACATGTTGATTAAAATCATTGTAAATTTTGCCAGTGTTAAATAACTACAAATCCTGCGTATGCAATAAGTACCCATGTGGAATCTCTATGAAAAAGGCGAAGAAACTAGGAAAATTTAGGCAAATAATAAACCTATTGGTGTAGTAAGCATGTGATATCTGTACATATAATAAGTTAAATCCGTAAATTAAATGTTTTTTGAGAATTCTATTTGGGATGTTTTTTTTATAGATGTACAGGCCAAATATAATATATATACACTAATCGTCATCGTTATGGGAGGCGCCGAGGAAAGATAGGACAACGTTTGTCGGGGAAGCTACAGGGCCTACTAAATATAGAGGCATATTTAATCTGTAATTTAAATAAGCAAAAGAACTTGGAGTGCGCCGGTATAACGATGACTAGGTAGTAAACGAAGGATAGGTAATAATTTAGAATAACTATTAAACATTTTGGTGTGTTATCAGTTATACAGATATGACTATAAATATACACCGTCAAGCCCGTTTTTCTGTGTAAGCTCTCGTGAGACGACTCGAGCCTTAGCCTGCACCCGCAACGTTGCCGCGGTGGTGAAAGGGAGGTTATCTGTACCGCCCGCAAGAAGAATTGCAACAACTTTACTAAAAATGGCGTCATTCATACATATTGTAGTTGAACTCATGTTTTAAAGTATTACCGACTGACGCTCTTAAAGTTATTTACTCTTTTCTTCGCATTGTAAAGTTTCCATAAGATTTTTTTAATGATATAAACATACATATTATTTTATGATGCCAAACATCGATGTATAATATTAGTCAGTTGCTTTTAATAAAATCATGGATATATGGTCGAAATTTTGAAACATTCAAAGTAGTTATAACTCCGTGTCACCTTGTTTGCCCCCGATAAATACCGAAGCTACTGAAGCGATTTTAAATAAAATTGCACACTGTGTAATTTCGTCCAACTTACGGCACTCCGGACGAGATTACTGTAAAGGGCAGAAAAAGGTCTGTCTGCCCAGCTAAAATAGTTTAAGCGCGAAAAAAGCGAGATTAAGACGAAATAATCTATGTATTTAGGAAAATTTCGCGTATTACGAGAGAAAGTATGTTAATGTAATTTTTAACACAAAAAAAGACAAAAAATAAATAAAAATAGGATCGTGTTTAGCAATTTAATATTTTCGTAGCCTGGGTTAATAATGACTTGTTATTGTTTTTTAAATACTTTATACATTTTTGGTTACAATCTCACCTGATGTTAAGTGACGATGTGGCCCAGGATGGTGAACACGCTTAGCCTAGAGAAGGGACTGGCTCTCAAGTGCAATTGCCGAAACACACTTATAGGTATTTTGCGGCAGATTCACAACTTGAGGGTTGTAGCTACTAGGTGGGCATTAGAAAAAGCCATTCCATTGTGCTCTGGCTTACTCACGATGTTTTCCGTCACCGAAAGCTCAAGCTCATTGCAGGCGGTGTCGAACTCACGTCCATTGGATCGGCGCGCGGCGTCTGTACACACTCCCAAATGAGCTTTCATCGCTTGGTATCATTCGTATATCATACATACACACATAATATCACGCACCTCTCTCCCATAAGGGTAGGCAGAGACCACATCCATCCACTTGCTACGATCCTGACACACATCTTTCGCTTCTTCTACTTTCATAAGCACCTTCATACATGCTCTTCGGTTACGGGTACTTTTGACCTGGCCTTTCTCCAGAACGTCCTCGATCTGGTTGAGATAAGTTCGCCTAGGTCGACGCTTACCAGCTTGCCCAGTCACACTCGCCTTGTAAATTTGTTTCGTCAATCATCTTTCATTCATTCTCTCTTACTCTAATTCGTGTATCAACCTGTAAATATTCTATATCAATATCATATTATCTGAAGTGTGAGCGTAAATAAAAAATCGTATGTTATTAGGGCAATATTGAATACATCCATTGTTTTCTAATCTGGCTGCGACGATTATTTAACTCTTAACCCATTTCTCCCCACTCTCATACTTTTGGAACCTATTTTCAAAAATTTCTTTTTACGTAGTAGGACTTTTATTTTTATTATTTCTGACGAAATTCATATTTTTACACTATTTTTTTAATTTTTTTTTTCGCTGTAAAAAATGTTTAAATAATAAAAATAATAGTCCTAATACGTAAAAAGACATAATTAAAATAGTGTCCTAAAAATATGACAGTGGGGAGGAATGGGTTAATATCTAATTCGCTTCTATTGTTTCTACTAATTCAGTATTTTATTCTTCGGATATTTGTGAAAAGTTAATAACACATTTTTATTTATATGTAAATATTAAGCAATATTATTTATTTATTATTATTATTTTATGTTGCACAAGATAGTGACTGCACTGCACCTGATGTTGAGTACAGTACAATTCAAAACAGCGGTGAATGACATTGAACCAAATTTCACTGTCAGTCACCGCTGTCATGCTGGCCTGCTTAGAGATACCTTTTCACGCGTCTTCTGAATGACCCCATGTCATAGGAGGGGGGGAAACGCTGACGTGAAGACGGTTCCACAGCTCTACGGTACGACAAAAATATGAATCAGCAAAGTTATTTAGTATTAGGAATATGTATATATTTTTAATTATGTCAACGCTTACCATATTATATATGCTACTATTGTACAAAATTCTATGCTTCTAAAATTATCTGCTTAAGCAGTTTTTAGTCCATCATTATCTGTTTAAAGAATTTTATTAAGTACATTATATTGCTTTACGTTGCTTACGTTGTTAAGCAAGGTATATTTCAATCAACAGTTATATTTGCACATGTATGCATGTTATGAAGAATACCGATTAAGAATATGATTTCTAAACATGTTTGTCTTTTTATAGATGCAGTTTTAGTTAACGGCTACTCTGTAGTCATATACCAATTTTTTTAGTTGATACGGCATAAAATCTATAAACCTATACATACATTATCATAAGAATGTAAATTTAACGTGTCTGTACTTTTTACATTTCTGTGAAAAAAAATTATTGCAAGCGGCTAAGAATAAGTAATAAAATACATTTGCATCTATTTTAGAAATGTCCGTCTGTCTATCTGTTTGTGCACGCATCACTGCTAAAGTACAACGTATATGATAAAAAGTCACCAAGAAAATCATAAAGCGTATCCTCGAGTAATATTTAGTCTTTATTACATTAAAATCGGTTACCTCTATCAAAAGTTATTGTAATTTAAATAACGGAGCGAGGTTATTTATTTTTTGTGCCACGCGGGCGAAGTCGCGAGCACAGCTAGTTTTTTAATAAATATTTTAAAAACTTTATTTAAAAAATTAAATTTTCACTAAGTATTAACCGACTTTGATGAATAGTTTATACGTGAAATGTGTGTCATACCACGACTGGTATATTATCAGGATTGTCAATTATACGGTTTGAAATCAATTAAAATTGCGAAACAAAAACGTTAAGTGCGTAACAAACGCGAGCGAGGTCGCGTGGCACCGCTAGTATGTTGTAAGATTATTCTAGTTTGCTCAATAATTTTGTTTTTACTAGTTGAATGGTTTTAGCTGCCGGAATATATGTATACAGATTAAATATCCATAGCTTCGAGATTCCATAGTCACCATAGATTTTTACATTACCTGAATTTGAATTGAATAGGTTGATAATATCACTACCACTGGTGGCTGCATTTGATGTACGGTGATTGCGATCCAGTCGGAAACAGTTGTCGTATTCTATAAGTAAATAATGAAAGATTATAATAATTTTCTGTCTTAAACCTTTAATCAAATAGTAGGTAGAGCTTAATGTTTATCTTATCAAACACATGTATAATATATCTAGATTACGTATTCAATAAGTAATATTTTATTAAAATATAAATAGTAGTGTGAAGTCTTTGGTTAAAATGTGCTAATAAAATACATGTTCCATACAGATTTATGAAATATTTAAATCTTGACAAATTTCAGTGTAAATTACGTAGAATTAATATTAATGTTAATGGCAATCAACATGGCGATTTGTAATGTTTACGTTATAACCAAATGTTATATAGTTAAGAGTGTTATAGTAGAGCTAGAGTGATGTTGTTTAACACAATTCGCTGTTATAGTATTTAAATATGAATGTATGTATATATACAAGTACGTATATTTTGTTTATATATATTTACAACATTTTGCTCATTTAATATTCTATTCGTTATAAATTATTTATATTATGTTAGTATATTTATTATTATATACTTTTTTCAATAATTATTTTATTTGCAGTACCTACAATGGTAGTAATTTTTTTTACTATATTACTATGGTTAGCTGGAAGAAAATGCCTTATGACATTAAGCTCGCCAGTGTTCATGTTTAAAGTGCAATAAATAATCATTCATTCATTCATTAAAATGTTACAAACCATGTGGTTATCTTTTGCCACTTAATAGTTTGTTAGTCTTTTTTCAATATGTCATTGATAACATAGCGATATTTATTTGTTACAGCCTTAATGAATGCTACTTCGCTAACAAGGGCGCTGCGGTGGTACTGGGCGCTGCAGAACGCGGCTGCGTTGACCGGTTGCAATCGCCTGTGCGTTCAAATCCCCAGTCCGATATACAAAATCATCTTCAATCCATGTTTTACTTATTGCGCCCTGAGGAAACGCTCAAAATGGTAAGTTCATATGCACCGGATAATCATTATTTGAATGTAATTTTCCTTATTCCCTTCAGTGAGACTACCTTTACCTACTATTAAACAAAACAATATATATTCCAGTTTGTATTGGTTTGAAATATTATATACTTGCCAATGTTATAATAGTCTGTTATTTTGGAATTAATATGTTATATACTTTCCTGTTGGTAAGTGTAACAACTAGAGCGTAATTCATATTAATTTACTTGATTTTATATCATGTTTACTTGTATATGAAATGTTCTGATGTTTGAATGAAAATTATTTTTAAGTTTTATTTTCCTTATACTTCTTCGTGTTGTTACTACTTTTTTTTAAATATATAAAAATCTGTAAAATGTGTCCAAAGCTACCGACCTTCAGTGTGAGCCGTTGACATTTCCGTAAACGTATTTAAGTTTACCTGTCAAAACTAATGGTGGCCTGCTGATAAACACTTGGTGTTGAGCATTTTAATATTTTGGCTATCAAAATAAAACCGTTTTACTAAATGCATATGAAAGTATATAGGTACTTATATAAAAACATTTTTTTTTAATTTTGTCTGTCTATTTGCTCCGCATATCTCTGGAACGGTTGGACAGATTTTGACGTGACTTTCTCTGGCAGATAGCTGATTTTATAAGAAGTAACTTAGGCAACTTTTATGTTAGAAACAAATTGAGATTCCACGAAAATAAATTAATAATTTTTTTTTTTTGCACGATAACGAATTTGCGGGCACAGCTACTAAACTATGTTTTTAAATAATTTATAGGTTTAGCATTATGGCTACAATCTCACCTGATGGTAAGTGACTATGTAGCCTAAGATGATGAACACACTAAGCATAGGAGAGCGACTTGTTCTCAAGTGCAACTGCCGGAACACTCCTATAGGTATTTAGTGGCAGATTTTAAACTTGTGGGTGGTCACTAGTCAGGTGCGAATTAGATAAAGCGCTACCATCATGTTATGATTTCCTCTCGATAGTTTTAGTCACCGAAAGCTCGAGCTGATTGCAGGTGGATTCGAACTCACGTCGATTGACGCACCCTCCGTATACATTTCCATCAGAACGATCATCGCTTCGTTTCACTTAAATTGTTTAATTTTAGAATTACTAGAAAATTCTTAATGTTTTGAATTGTATGTATTGTCAATCCGGCGTAATGTAAAGGCTCGCGCACATTAGGGCGGGCCGCACCACACAGCATCGCATAACAAAAATCTTCCTACTTTACGTACATTTTATATGAACCTTTCCACACTACGGGGGGGCGACGCAACTTCTATGTGCTTTGACGCGCGGAGCGCTGTGACCTGTTGCGGCTGTAGTAAGCGCGAACCTTTGATGTGTGCATGCTCGCATTACAGCTAAGGAAGAATGCGTATCACTTCAGTTTTGATGTATACTTTTATTTATTTATGAAACTGTGACTTTTCAGGACGTGTCTAAGAAATGTGAACGTGAAATATTTAATTGTTCATTTTCAACAGGCGGTGAAATTGGAGAGCGCTCACGTGGGGCGCACCAGATACCTGGTGGTAGTTTGCCACAACGAGGAGGCCGCTTTGCTCGGTATCGATTGCAACGAGCACACGACCGTTGGTCTCGCTCTGCGAGTACTCGCGGACACGTCCATTAAATTGGATGGCGATGGGTTAGTCTGTATTTCTGTAGTCATCAATTAATTTGGGGTTTTCTTAATACGAAAAAAATAATAATAACTTCAATAGATTTGAAATCCTAACTACATTTCGTGACTGTATACAATTAACCTCAAACAGAACTAGTTCCAAGACCATTCTCCAAGAACACTCAGAGACAGGTTATTTTCTGAAGAAAAGCTTCACCTCGACCAATATGAACTTAAAATAGGTGCTTTTATCGGGATCTTTATCTGTTGTGTCATAGTTTTTATTTTATGATCTATTTTTTTAAGACTGCAATTTTGTCATTTTGCGTTAGGTATACGGTTTGATTATTGTGTACAAATGAAAGGAATTATGAATAATAACTAGTAGCATGCATTTTGAAGCGATGATACCTCAGTTGGTAGTGTGACGACGCGTCAAGGGTCATAAGTTTGAATCCACCTACAATGAGCTTGAACTTTCGGTGAAGGAAAACAGCGTGGTGAAACTATAGCATGGTGATAGGGCTTTTTCTAATGCCCCTCTGGCTAACTACCATCCTCAAGTTGAAAATCTGCCGCCAGATACCTATAGGTGTGTTCCGGTAGTTGCACTAGAGAGCCAGTCCCTCTACTAGGCTTAGCGTATCCACCATCTTGGACCACATCCTCACTTAACATCAGGTAAGATTATAGCCATAACGCTAAACCTTAACTGTTAAAAATAATAAATTACCTCAAAAACTCCCTTGTTAATTTGTAACAAGGATGCCGTCATTTTATTAGCGTCAGCTTTGAAGAATGCATTTCTCACTTGTCATTAGTAAAATTAGTAAACTTTTATAAATTATGGTATAGGTATAAGCCTTAAAATAGGACGTGGCTATGTAGAACTAGGTATTTGATAATTAATTGCTAAATACTTGAACCAGAACTTATTTCATGCGAGGACTTTTAAGAAAACCCAAGAACAATGGCTAATTAAGGATTTATTGTTCACAGTGGATTTAGCGTGTGTGTGTGTAGTCAACAGCATATATTCAAGCCGGTATCTGTACAGGCCATGTGGTGAGTGTATCATCGATGTCAACATTTTTGTTTGTTACAATCCGTACTACACAACATGATTGTTACGTTCTGATAGAAATCGTAATAATATAATTTAAGTTACCTACAAATTTACAAAGTATTACATTTAAATAATGCTGTATATACTTATTATAATGATATACATATATTATAATATTTGCGACGTTTATTAAATCGTTTTGGTTTTTATGTTTAGTATTATCGTGGAACAGTTTTACGACTACTAAAAATTGTTTATAGGTCGGCACTACAAACACTTCATCGGGCAAGTGCTAGAGCTAGGGAACTAAACCATTTCGCCGGTGGACCGTCGCATTCTTGGTGCGTTTACTACGAAAGGCATGTGGAATCCGACCGCTCTTGCCTCAACGAGTGGCATGCGATGGACAGCATAGAGTCTCGTCGACCTCCATCTCCAGACTCAGTTAGATTAAAGTAAGTTAGCAAAATAACATGGTATAGTAGGACAATTTCAAATATCTGCTTGGTTTAGCTTGGTATTACTAAGTTGAAAATTTATCGTCAAATTTATAGGGATGTTCCGGCAACTCTACTTGAGAGGCTCTTTCTCTACTAGTCTAAGTAAGTTATCATTTTGGGTCGTATCATCGCTTAACATCAGGAATATCAAGTAAGATTATGGCTAAATGTTAAACTTATAAAAAATCTAAATTTTTTAGAGTTAAGGTTCAATGTAATGGCCACAATCTCACCTAATGTTGGACGCTAAGCCTAGTGGAGGGACTGACTCTCAAGTGCAACTGCCAGAACATACCTATAGGTATTTAGCGGCAGATCTTCTGAAATTTTATTTTATACAAATCTCCCTATTTTATATGTATCAGTTTAACTATCCATTCAAAGATTTGGTCCGTAGGGTATAATATCGTCTGTTAAAGACGCGTTAGCCACTATTTTGTATTCACAACTGTACTTTGAACTAACTCCAGTTGTGAAAGTGCTTTCCATGCATCGTATACAAAAAAGAGTTCCATAAAACTTAGTATATAAAACGTTATTATCTTTTATTTTTATGAAAATATTTGTATATTATAATTTTTAAGAATCATATGCAAAAACACCTAGACCTAGTTTCTTGACCTCGAAAAGGATCGGACGTCGGCTAAAGTATTAATTAATGCACTTTGTTAGAATACAAAGATGTATTATATGGTTTATATTATTCGTGGTGTTACGTTAATCGCCATATCAAATGTAAAAAGAAAAATATAATTTTTATCACACTAATATAGCTTACTTACCGATCTTTACCAGTTTTGTACTGCGAGATCATTACGAAAGTATTTTAATGATTGATTACATTTAACTCAAACATCAATCTTTAGAGGAAGTAAACTTATACGGAAATCTGTATAATGATTATTATAAAAAAATGTAGAAATACATATGTAATTTCGTTATGTTTCATTTGTTGAGGTTGGTTTTTTTTTTATACTTATGGTTTAGCCTTGTGGCCATAATCTCACCTGATCTTAAGTGTCGATACGGCCCAAGTTGGTAGACACGTTAAACCTGTGGAGGAACTGGTTCTCAAGTGCAGCTGCCGGAACACACCTATTGGTATTTGGCGGCAGGTTTACAACTTGAGGGTGGTAGCTAGCCAGGCGGGCATTAGAAAAAGCCCTACCACCATGCTATGGTTTCCTCACGATGTTTTCCTTCACCGAAAGCTCAAGCTCATTGTAGGTGCTTGGATTCGAACTCACGTCCCTTGACGCGAAGTCGTACACACTACCACTGAGCTATCATCGCTTCAGTTTAGGAAAACTATCGTAGGTGCCATTATATTCTTATAGCAAAAGTTATTAATTAATTAATTTATTATCAGGAAACCCAACAGCATACATAATTATATAGAATAACACACATTATGTAGTAATCATAGACAAGATAGGGTCCTACAATTACTGCTCACATCCATTCTCTTCATAATTATTACAATTACTTTATGTTTCGGTATATTACATCTCCAAATCGATAGTGTGTTTCTGGCAATACAAGCTAAATTGTGCCTTAACAGTATGAAACAACTCTTCTTATACTTATTATTTGTTTTCCGAGTTTCCTCAATTAAATGAGGTAATTTACACTGAAACCCATACTCCGGTACAGAGTACAAAATAAAAACTAGAATTGTATTCAACGAAAAAACCAACAAACTCGTTTTTTAAATTTAATCATCCTACGAATAAGGACTACTGTATCTTACCTTTGGGGGCAACAGGAACGTTTACAATGGCTGGCCATTATATTTAAGTAAACGCATAGATACTAAAATTATCGTCTTGTAACAGTCAGCGGATGTTAAATAGCTTAAAACAAAGGTCCCAAAGAGTGTGCCTTGGCGCTCTGGTGTGCCGTAGAGAATAAATGCCGTGAAGCGATTCTCTTTACCATTCTCGTGTCATTGTACCTATCTATTTCGATGAGCTAGATAGGTTACGGCGCCGCGACAAAATAGTACACATGTATCTGCGCAGCGAACTGAAAAAATATTGGGTACCCCTGTCCTGAAACGATCTTCAAAGATAGCTCTATCAAATACAAAAAGAGTATTTGAAATCCGACTGGTAGTTCCCAAGACAAGCGTGTTCAAACAAACTTTTCCGATTTATAATATTAATAATTTAGATAATCAGCAATATAGTAAAAAAATCTTGATTTACAATCATTTATGTAACTTATATAAGTAAATTGAACATAGATTTTAGTTGTTTATGCAAGTGCTGATATAAAACCTTTCGACGTTAGTATTTTAAACTACAAGTTTAATTATGTATGTTAAAAATTGTAAAAGGCGATATCCACCAGTCCAAACATGACTGTAGTTATAACCCAAGAATCAGTAGACCAATTTACACGATGTCTCTTTAAAACATAGGGTATTATTTGACCAGGTTTTACTATATGTTTTGTCCTATAGGTAATATGTACATATGCAGAATAATTTAAGAAATGGAGATGGCAAAATATACTCTCTATAAGATTTCTCGTAATACTGTGTCTAAATCGTTGAATGATGGATTATACAAAAAATTATATTTAAGATATATTTTTTTTATAGTAGGTACTAGCGAGCCGAGCTCCTGGTACAGTTAGTATATATCAAGTTACTGACTATTTCGTAAAAATATTTCACGGTACTTACGAAAGAATGCCATTATTGATATTTTTTTACGACATTACGAGAGACGTTCTAAGAACAAAAAGTGATTTTATAAACGCGAACAAACGAGCCTGTGTTTTCTTAGTATTGGTTTTGAACTTGGTACTGGTACTCACTTACTCATGAAAATTTGAAATTTAAATAATAGTTACTTGTAGTACCAAAATCTACCTACTTCTTAACAGTTTTGATTCTTCTACAAGTTTCTGTGCAAAATCTGCATTTTAATACTTTTAAATACCGTATTGCATACCTTGTTTTTAGCGTGTTCTATTTCACCATAAGACAATGGAGTAATTAGCATAGTAGATAGCCTTATAGACATTATATGAGTAAGCTTGAGAAAATGTATATATTAGTAGTTTCTTATAAGTTAAGTGTTATATTCACAATTTTACCTGATGTTATGTGTCGAAGTGGCCAAAGATGGTAGGCACACTAAGCGTAATGAGGGGACTGTCTCTCGAGTGCAACTGCCGGCACACACGTATAAGTTTGGCGACAAAGTTTCAACTTGACGGTGGTAGCTAGCCAAGTGGGCATTAGAAAAAGCCCTACCACCATACTGTGGTTTCATTACAATTTTTTTATATATTTTTTTCTATATAAATTACCAGTAACACAAAAATGTTATTGCGGTTGATGTAATTGAATAAGTTTATTTCCATTAATTCTCAATCCCATTCGATGTTGGAATAGTTAAGTTAGGACTTGCTATTCTGATTTATACAATTTCCGTTGGATTTAGATAATGTACAATTACGTACGTAATTTTTAAGGGGTTACGGTTTTTAAAAACAGTAAAATACAGATCCTATTTGAACTGCGATTGATTAATTTGTTAAAATACGAGGTCGTAGTCGCTAAAATACTTAAATAATAATATAAGCCATATAATAACATATTCCATAATTTGTAATATTGTTAGTATAAATAAATTTATTATAATATGAAATAATTGTAAATATTTCAGACCAAGTAAAAGAGACGAAACGGAGTGCGTTATACGATGTACATTAAAGGAGATTATGATGAGCGTCGATCTTGACGAGGTAACGAGTAAAGCGATTCGAGGGCGACTCGAAGACGAACTGGACATGGATCTTGCAGAGTATAAGTCCTTCATAGATCAAGAGATTCTAACCATATTGGGACAGATGGACGCACCAACCGAGATATTTGACCACGTTTATCTCGGGTCCGAATGGAATGCTAGTAATCTTGAAGAATTACATCGCAACGGGTATGTTTCTCCTTTTTATGTGTATTATGTTTATCTCTATCCATTGGAAGATGCACTAATTAAATGTAATTAATGTTTTTTGTAGGGTCAGGCACATTTTGAATGTTACAAGGGAGATTGATAATTTTTTTCCTGGCATGTTCAATTATCTTAACATAAGAGTGTATGACGACGAAAAGACTGACCTACTCAAACACTGGGATAATACTTTCAAGTACATTAATAAAGCAAAAAACGAAGGCTCTAAAGTACTCGTCCATTGCAAAATGGGGATCAGTAGATCAGCTTCCGTAGTGATTGCTTACGCTATGAAAGCTTTTAATTGGAATTTTGAAAAAGCTCTAAAACATGTTAGAGCGAAAAGAAGTTGTATCAAGCCAAACAATAATTTTCTGAATCAACTGGAAACTTACCAGGGAATCCTTGATGCAATGAAAAATAAAGAAAAGTTACAAAGATCTAAATCTGAAACTAATTTAAAATCACCAAAAACAGTTTCGAAAACTGAGAATAAGGCAATGGATCCTATGCCCCTTGCTTTAGCATTGACCGGCTCATACACGGGACGACCAAGGTCTTGGTCACCGGATAATAAGCTCGCCTCTCAACTGCTACCTTCCCTCCCACCGACATCTGTGTCTTTAGAAAATTTAGCTTCCGAAACTCGTCACATGTTAATGCCATGTGCAAATGGAAGTTACAGTGTTTCTCCTAATCAAATAATGCGATTGAAAGAAGAGGGTGCTCCTTCGGTTAAGCACATAGTGAACGAAATTGAGAATGCGGCTTTCGTTGATCGTAGAGATTTTAGTAGAAGATACCAAAGATTATTATTTGGTAATCAAAATGATATAGTTGGCCCCAAAGGATCAGATGCCTATGCCAGTGCTGCCCCTCAAATGGTCGAATCAACGAGTAAATTTTTACAACTTTCTCCAATGCGAAATTTGAGTCACAAATTTCCCCACTCAAACTGTGAATCCGATAAAATCCATACATGGGATCCAGGGGAGACACTATGGCCAAACGGCGAAGAAAATAATTATATAAACGAAAGTGATATGATAATAAAAAGTGACAGTGGTATCATAGAGACAAAAAATAATAGATTAGTTGCAAGTGATATTTACTGTAATTTAGTAGATCGTAACATAGATTGTGAGTTTAAAAAAGCAGGCGATGATGACGCACCGCCACCGAGCCGTCAGAGCTCGTGGAGCTCGTTTGACAGCGCCGTCGTTCTTGATCTTTCGCGGCATTCTTCATGGGGCTCTTATGACACTAGAGCTGCAAAACCCCAGTTGGTCCCCAGGGAGGATTTGTCCAAAAGAATCAAAGAGCGACCTGAAGAGCGTTCCGCCAGAAAGGAGGAGAATGACAGAATAGCTGACGTATTCATGGCACAACAGAAACAATCGTCCGATCTAAGCATCATTAATGAACATAATGAATCGCGAAGCTCTGGCGGGCAATCGGTGGGGCGTTCAGCTAAACTGATAGCGGATAACGAAAGGAAATTTATTGAAACTTGTGCCATAAACATTAAGGAACTAACGAATGCGGCAGCGCGTCTGGAGAAAGTACGAGACCGAGGCGTGTCGACGTGGAGCGGGCGCCTTTCAGCATCCGCACCAGTCGACACGTGGCTGCGCGCCGGGTTACGTCGGCGCCGGGTAACGTGTGCCTCACACGGAGACCTACCGCGGGTGTCTCCCTTGCCACCTACCACTAATACCGCAGCCGTCGGACTCGTCAGTAACCTGAAAAGAGAGTTCGAAGCGCGTTCCGAAACTGAAACAGGACGTCGTGCAGAGTCCAAGACGCGTCCACTCACCACAGAGCAAAGGGATCGACCTCCAGCGTCGCCGCCTTCCGGCGATGATCTCTCCGTGAAAGTGCTAGTAGATCGATACGATCGGCCGGGCCGGTCCGGACGCGAATCCAATTGCGAGTCGAGCTTCGAGTCTAGTAGAGTGAAATTTACGCAGGAATCCATGTCGAAGAAGTGCAAGCTGACCGTTGAGGGGTTAGGCAGAGCGCGCACGAGAAGCGGAACGGCTACATTGCGCAACTCGTTCTGCGGTGCGATACGCGGTGCGGTCGGCGGAGGGGAGCGGCCTCCGCTCGCGCCCACAGTGCTCTCGTTAGCTCCGATTGACTATAACGATGTGGTTGTATCAACTGTGATGTCGAAAGCTCAAAATAAAAAACAATTACAACACGGAAAAACCCATCCGTTGACCAGGCTCAACTTAAATCGGTCAAATAATAGATGTTCAAATCCTGTATATAATACTATGTAGAAATATTTATGATTTTTATTTATTATGGATTCTTGCCAAATTTGAAATTTTATCTTTCTAGAGTTTTATATATTATCTTATTTACAAAATGAAACTGCAGTGTATTTGTCGAAAACAAACTGTATTAAGTGGCTGTTTGTGCATAGAAGTGTAAAAAACGTGAGAATAAATTCAATACAACTGATGTGTATAAGTTTTACACAATAGTTTTTTCTAAATAATAAAATAAAGAAAAGCATATTGTTACACATTAGAGCAGCTTAAATTTTGTTTATTTACAGATAAAAATATATTAACAATTTTGCTATAAAATAGCAACAATTACAAATATATTTATGACAAAATTTTTTGACTATATACTTAGCATGTAGATGCTCTTACTGAAACAACGAACCCCAAAGTTTCATAAAATAGTTGATACTATGCACCGACCTCGATCAGGGAAGTTTAAAGAAGAACCTCGTTTACGAGCGGTAATCTATAAGGAAATTTGAAATAACTTGAGTACCTATGTCAAGTTTCAGATGCGGTTCAAATAATCGTGAGTATAACGGTAGGTATGTGATATGAAAGTGATAATACGACAGTGATTTTATGTGTGGTCAACAACTCCTAACGGATGACTTTGTTGCTTTGCTATATACATAAGATCTATCGTTTTTTGTGGCGATATGAAACAAAGATAAATGATAACTGTAATCTATGGACATTCGTAATACCAGAGGTATTATTTACGCATTTCTGACGTTTAACACTTTTCGTCAAGAAGCTCTGAGACCCTATTCACTACAGGAACACAATACAAGATCATTTTGCTGCGATATACTGTACAGTGGATGTTTTTCATAAGTAAAACGAAAAAGCAAAAGAAACGCATTTGTGCCTCTACTTCTTTTAAGGTCAACGATACTCTAATCACAGCCACTTGGGCAACTCATGTGAGAATGAATTTCTTAAGTGTTATGCAATGTTGAAGCAATGATTTCATAGTTGGTAGTGTGGACAGATGTCGCGTCAATGGACGCGATTTTGAATCCACCTGCAATAAGCATGAACTTTCGGCGAAGGAAAACATAGCGAGGAAACAATAGCATAGTAGTAGGGTTTTTCTAATGGCGAACTGGCTAACTACCGGATTGTAAATATGGCTAAGTTGAAAATATTTTCCGCCAATAGATGTTTTCCTGCAGTTGCACTTGAGAACCAGCCCCTCCACTAGGCTAAGCGTGTCTACCATCTTGGGCCACATCGGCACTTGACAGCGAGTGAGATTGTTGCCGTAACGTCAAACCTATATAGTATAAAAAAGTGTAACGCTAAGACAGGCGCTAGCACTAACTAAGGGTATTGAATCGGATACTAAGCACTGTACAATCCAAATTTCCTCCTCTACCCACTAGAGACCAAGGAGATAACAGCACTTTGTGCACAGTGTTATGCCGCCCTGCGTAATCAAATATTAAGCGTTCTTTCCTTGCCTGTGAAATATTTAATAAACTGCAATGAAACTACTATGATTTAATAAACAAAGTGTATATAAACTCATCCAAAATCAACAGTTTGTAGTCTTTTTCCAGTTACAAAAGTAAGACGGGGAATGTTTTCTATTTGTTTACTCTTTGTGTACGTATTATGTATCTTGGTCGCTTTTCTTCGTACTGTACCAAAATCAAAAGCGTAAATTCCACCAGGATTATTTCGTATACAGCACTCTGTCTGAACAAAAAAACCCTATGAAACATGTTACAACGTTATGATATCTGTTTATTTATCTCATAAATCCAGATTTAATGAAAATTTTAATTCACTTCAGAGATTATCCTAGACACAACTGACAATCGTTTTTATAATATAAAAATTAAGCTTGTATACACATCGCATCCCAACCCAACAACCCATACAACCCAACAATCAGGACGTACTATGACTATACAACGCTTGTTAAAGACAATAATAGTTCTAAGGCTTTTTTGACCAAAGTTTCTAAATAAATATGCACTTTTTAACATAACCTGGTTACAGTTACAAGGCGACGGCCAACATCTTTTTTGAAACATTGAAACGAAAAAGTTGTAAGTGTATACTTGGGTATAATATTTAGACATTAAAATTGAAACGATGATTACCTTTTAAATTGTAATAAAAGTTCGTTCATTTCTTATTTCTTAACCTTTTTTCATCAAATTCAACTCGAGAGTAGATTCTTACATTTTTAGTTAAGGACATTAAATGTGTGCGTTTACATTTAAATGAAAGCATCACAAATATTATGACTATAATTAGTGTAATGTGAGCACAAACACTGATCCTTAAACTACTTAAACCCCCTTGAATGAGTACCTTACTCCCAAGTTTTAATAATCGGTCGTAGATTTACTAATTTTACTTACAACTTTCATGTCAATATCAATCACCCTTAACATGTTAGAGTCGGAACCTCCACATACAATTAGGTTTGTTTGAGGTACTAATTTTCCACAATACAATTTACACCGATGGTTATCTGGTGTGATAGTTTCAATAAGTTTGCAGGACCCATAATCCCACAGCTGAATGCAGTCTTTGTCTTGCCATGAACACGTTAATATCTGAGAACGATATACAAGAAATATAGGTCTATGTTATAAATTGTCCTCGGTTTATCTATGAATTACTACATTAAGCTTTATTTACATGTTTACGGGTTGCATGAAAACCAAAGAAACTGAGAGTTACGCATAATATTCTGCATTCGCCATAGATTACTATGAATTTTTAATTACTCATTATATACAGATGAAAGTAAATCCGGTTGCGTAAATTTAATGAATGTATTTATAAATAATATAAAGCAATATATTTTTTTCCACTCATTCACCCGATTTCGTTAGCGTAAAACTAAATTATGTTTCGTATAATATTAGGACCTAATTTTATCTTTGGTTCTTTCTATTGTTTCTCGCCGTGGGTGACTAACAGCATACAAACCCCTGTTTAGGCTATCACCAGATGCATACCAGATTTTGCACAAATAATATAATTCCAACCTTTCTATTGTTTCTCGTCGTGGGTGACTAACAGCATACAAACCCCTGTTTAGGCTATCACCAGATGCATACCAGATTTTGCACAAATAATATAATTCCAACCTTTCTATTGTTTCTCGTCGTGGGTGACTAACAGTATACAAACCCCTGTTTAGGCTATCACCAGATGCATACCAGATTTTGCACAAATAATATAATTCCAACCGTACCTTCCAACCGAGTTGTCGACGCTACTTAAACAATCTTGTCTTCGAGATGTTATTTCTTAGCATACCAACATCACAAAATCAACAGACACGTTACATAGTTTATGTCTTTAATTGTCAGCCAGCGAACGGAGAAACTTACAATAACATTCATCAAGGGATTCATTTACGATTTAGAGATTCATCATATATGTAGGGGAGGGTCCTACAGTACCGCCATCTGAAGTTTTTATCAACGAAAAAATCAAAATATCCATGGTTATGTGTTCAAAGCGTTATAATATGTTTAAAGGAACTATTAAGCTAACAGTAAAATAAAACATCGGTATAATTAAAAATAATAAACTTTATTGTTGCAAACTTAAGATTAGGAGAAATGAGACTTTCAAAAATTGGCCTCCAGTACCGGCCACTAACTTACTGAATAAATATAGATACTGCGCAATAATCGCAGATATGCTGATCTGATAGCTTTGATACATTTGCTCATATTTCATAGACCTAAACCTTGCAATTCCTACACTGTATCAAATGTTCATCATGAGATTCAAAATATAGGACAAATTGTCTTTTCTTCAATCGGTTTGTGACGAAAAATGCAGTTTGCGTCTTTTCCTGAAACCAAGCTCTTACTTTTCTTATTAAGATGTTTTCCTAAAAGAAAATCTTTTTCTCGCCTAACTGATTCAACGCTTCATTTATCTGCTCATTTTCTCTTCCAGCATTTTTATGTATGGAGGAACTCGTTATAATTTCACTTCATTCAACTTTAAAACGTCGTGCAGTAACTCTTATTATTGAAGCATCAGGAACTGGTGAAAGTTTTATAAGTATAGCTCTAAATTAGTCAGGAGATTTTCAATGATAGCTCCTATTTCAGAGTTACATTGCTGAAAAGAGGAAATATAAGGTTCAACATAAGCAGCAACACTTTGACTTAACACTTTTTTATTATCTCACTATCATTTTTAATTTTCTGGTATTTTTGTAAATCTAGAAGATAAACTGGTAACGGTACTGGAGGACTAAGTTGTGGTCGGTACTGTAGGAAACGGAATGTATATTATATTTGATGATCGTTAAAAATTAATGCACAAAAGCTGATTTAAAACACATTTAATCTATACATACCAGGATTCACTTCTTTTAAACTATTTCGCTGAACTCCGAAATCACCCAAAAACTTTAATTTTTTATTGCACCTTCGTTGCACACAACACAATTCCTTGCACTGACGACAAACAGGTCGCGACCTACTGTCACCGCAGGGGGCTTTTGCTTGGGATAGTGTCTTACACTAATGGCGTTAAAATTTTCAACGCCATTATTTATATGATAACTAAACTTGCAACTAGCTGGTATAGGATGCCGGCCGGTACTGAGGGACTCTTCCCTATATATAATACCTAATATCAATTGTCTCCAAGTCGAATTTCATTACAATCAGTCCAGCAATTTTAGAGTGATAAGCCTACGAGGGAAAGACAGACAAATAATCAAAATAAAATATTTTTGTTCTCTATATTGATAAAGCATATATATATCGACGCAAATATTATATAGGAAGGAAATACAATAAAAGTACATCAACGAATTATTATTAAAAGTACTTCAACGAATGATAGTGCATTACGTGATGTAGCCATCCTTGCTACCACTATACTATAAAAACGAGCTACATACCGTTGGCGACGAGATATCGTGAGACTCTCGAGCGAGACTGATCATTCGGAAGTAGTTGTAATTTTACGAATAAAATCATGAGTCAACAGAGTGGCTTATTTCCCCCTACTAAGCTTACCCCCGCTACTCTTACATCAGAAATGGGATCGGTCCTGCCACAATCGCCGCCTACCCTGGCATAATGTAAATGGTAGATAATGTTCGAACTTCAACAGCGGAATATGGTGCAGCTTATTGAAGCTATCGCATCAATTTGTACCAACATCCCGGTGAGTCGTATTCATTTTAAATTGATTCCGGTCCGAATGTTCTCTTACTAAACATGGTGTAGCTAACATTTTTTTAGACACGCGATATGTTGCGATATTCTAAAACTAGACTATATAATTACTATGAGATACTTATTTGAAAATTTAAAGAAATTGATTTTTGTGAAGTACCTTCAAAATTTAATTAACTCTGTTTGCCAAAAACACGTGTTACAACTGATGAATTAAATAACCGTTTGGTAAATCTAAATGTTGTTGTTCAACGTTGTTCGTGAAAGGCAAGTTTGAATCATATTTACGATGCAGTTATGCATCCTGAGTGGGAAAAATGACACGAGACAAACGTTGTCGTCGTTGATAACTTTACAAAGTTCGTTTTGCTGTACCATACGGTGCGGATTGATACACCGAACGATTAAAGCACTCAAATCTAGTATTTCCCCCTTTCGGTTCTCCTAGTCGTTTTATAGTCGATCAAGGACGTTACTTTAAAAGTAAAATTTGCAGGGACTTTTGTGAGTTTCAATAAGTTGTTTTGCATTTAATTGCTATGAGTTCTAGTCGTGCTAACGGACAAATTGATAGGGCATTTATAACATTAAAGGGTATGTTGACGTCTGTCGAAACTTCAGATAGATCACGGCAAAATGGTTTAGAGGATATTCAGTTACCGTTACACTGTACTGTTCGCCATATCACAAAAGTAACCCATTTTAACCCCTTCAGGACTCTTGATAGTCAAGGTAGCAAGATCAGCATTAATATTTTGTGATCAGAGGATAGTGAGAATATAGTTGATATAGCCAATGTGAGAAAACTGACAGTATGGAATATAGAAGTGTCAAGAGAAGAAGACCCGTTTCGATAAAAATAAGGCAACAATTGTAAAGTTTGTTGTTGGTGACTTAGTACTGATTAAAATTAAACTAAGTTAGATCCAAAGTTTACTGGACCTTTGAAAGATGCCCGTGTGTGAAGTTTCGCCTAAGTTTGCTAGACATAAGTTAGCCAGTTTGATACCTGGTAATAGCGGAATGGTCAATGTTGCTTTCTCTAGTATAAGCAGATGTTTTGTTGCTTCTGCACGGGCCATCGCAGGCTTAGTATAACATTAACGCCATTTTCTTATTAAAGTGTGGAACACTTTAACTTAGTAGAAACGACGAAAGATAATTTTACATCTGGTAATTGAGTTTTTCACTCTCAAGCGAGACTGATCTTTTGAAAGTAGTTATCGTTGGACGAATAAAAACATGAATTAACAAGATGGCTTGTTTCCTGAGAGTACCCCCAGTACCCCTGTTACTCATATATATATATATATATATATATATATTACATATATATATATGTATGTATGTATGTATGTATACACATACATATACAGGGTGTTAGGCAACCGCTCCCGAAAAAGAACACAGGCGATAGTATTAATGATAACTTTGATGATGTGACAGAAAAAAACTCGATCGCGATCACAAAAATGTCATTTTTAGAAATCTTTTCATTACCATTATTCACGCTCCATTATGTCAGTACAACTAATGAAACGATAATTTGATAAAAAATAGATCAATATGTTAATTCAAAATGCCTATCAAAAATAGTTTCTTACCTGGCGCGGAGGTCAATGCACGCACTGAGTCAATGCTCAATGCGTAAAAACCACTGTCCTAGTCTCTACCTAGTCGTTTTCATTCGAATTCACTGGTTGAATAGACTAAGTATCGGGTTCGATTCCCCACTAATGAAGCTAATTCATCATGTTTGTTTATTATTCGGGTGTATTCTGTTATGTACTTATTCAGGTCAGTTCAGTACTAAGGCTCAAAAAAATTGTTAATAAGATTAAAGATTAAAAACGAGATATGGAACATTTTACCGATCTTAAGCCTTAGTGGCCTTATGAGTTGCGGCTCAAATTGTGCACCATTCATTTCGAGGTAGATTTAGTCTCGTCGTTGCATCTACTCATGCAGGCACCCATGATGAAAAAAATGATAATTTATTGCTGCCGCCATCTTAGATTAACATTTTGACAGCACTATCGCCTTTAACACCCAGGAAAACCAAAAAACGACAGACATAACAAAACAGTAGATAATTATTGTAGCCGACATCTTAGATTTACTTTAAATCTCGTACGCAAAAACGACAGTGTTATAAGTGTGACGTGTCTATGTCGACATGAAAATCGGTCCAAGGTGACAGCCGCCACAATTTTTTATTATTATTATGTGTCGGGGTTTTTTTAATTTATTATTTTCTTGTTACCACTTTCAGCTTTAAATACTCTCAAAGCGCCGGTATTTACAAATGAGTTCACGAATTCATTACGATCGATCACATGGACTCATAATTCGATAACGATTATAACTATAACAGTAAATATAATTCATACCTTTCAAAATCAGCAGGAATTTCAAAATACGAACACTCTGTGTGTAGGTGAATTGCGAGAGCGCCGGTAATGCGGCACGATTGAAGTCGTGCGGGCGGGACACATCAGAAAGACCGTCCTAGGTCGGATCCGATTACACACGCACACGAGTACCGTTAGTTATAGTGCATTATTTCATATCGCGATAGATAAAATAAGTTTTTACCGTTTGAAAATAATCCTTTTTTTTGTGATGAAGGGTGTGAACTTTTTCCACTGGTCTAACCGAGTTTAAATTTTGTAATTTGTTATTGCAATGATGTTACAAGAAATAGAAAATATCTAACTCTTCAATAATTCACGAGAGCGTATGTACGTACGTAGGTAGATACGATATATTTATATTTATATATTACACTTCATAATTTTTAGTTTAATGTGCACAGTAGTGACAATTATTTAAATTTTGTAAGCAATACGTTCTCAGTCACAAGTTTCCTTTAGAATTACCTTCGGGCTTCGATATTGCGTACTTTGGCAGAGAATTAAATCCAGCACTTGGCTTTCTCAACGTTGAGCTCCAATGTATCTCGAGATGCATGTAGTTACAATTTGGACTACACTTTGGAATTTGGGCATTGACCCAGGGCGTGCATTGACCTCCGCGCTAGGTAAGAAACTCTTTTTGATAGGTATTGTAAATTAATACATTGATCTATTTTTAAATCAAATTATTGTTTCACTTAGATATGCTGACATAATAGATCGTGAATAATGGTAATAAAACGTTTTCTAAAAACGACATTTTTGTGATCGTGATCGAGTTTTTTTTCTGTCACATACTTAACACCCTGTATATATACACACATTTATTATATTATTAATGACATTTTACGTTGTACGTTAATCTTACACAGTTTATAATTGTAAGGGTATGTAAGATTAAAATGCACGCCGTGACTCCTCCAAAACCATCTGGACCTCTTTAATATAAACCTCTCTACCTCGGTAAGGATGAAATAACAAAAGATATATTTGCTATTAAAATGATTTCTGTGCAGACCATCTCTACCAATATTTTATTGGCTTCATTAAAACTCTTCAAAATACTAAACCTTGCTGCTATCATTGTAAGCTTTTACTAATGAATGTCTCAACAGTAATAAATAAGTAACAATAACATATTATATGTATGCATTTTAATGCTTACCTGGGACGATAAACTTTTCTTTTTTTAGCGCGCTGCGAAAATCTTCCGTATCGAGCAAATAAACGCAGGACTTGGCTAGGGTAGGTTGTGGGATATCTTTGTCGGACATTCAAGAAGCCACTCGAAAGTTATTTACACAAATATGAGCATTCAGAAAGTTTATTTTGTAATCGCTCTCATTAACTCGCGAGTTCCCATCACCCCGTGTTCCCTTAAATAGCTTTTCTCAAAATTCTCTACGAGTTTAATATTTTCTGACAATAGTTACAATCTAAATTATACTACCCGTTTTGCTGAATATAATATTATGTAATTACAAACCGTTCTCCCGGGCTTGTCAAAGTCCAAACCTTCTCCGCACATATGAACTCCGTAGAAGTACCTCGTTGCATACGGCTGCCTATCATCCCAACACATCACAGTATTATCCCACCCACTAGATATTAACTCGTGGTGTGACTTAGGATTAAAAACACACGCAAATATTCTTGATGTATGACCATCCATAAAATTTTTCTTTTGGCTGTCGAAATTGAATGTAATGAGTTAAGTAAAACAATAAGGGGATACTTGATTGTATTATAAGAATTAGGATTCCTACACAAATGATACAAAGTACACGAGATTAATTATCTTATTTTCCATGATTTTCATTTTTCTAGAACTTATTAAGGTAAGGTGACGAAGGTAACAACACCAACGCACATTTTACTTTCAGTGATATCTTACTACCATGGGTTATGTTGGTACTTTTTTACCTATGAAAACCTGACAATCACTACACTTTTCTTAAATCATATATTTGCGTGTTTGCGTGTAGTTTGGGACAAATTTTCGACTGGTGGAGGAGTCCGTGAACAATCGTTCTAATAATGACCAATCAACGAACCTATGAACCACTTTGCTACGAAACATATATAATATAAGACAAATTACGTAGATATATATAATAATACAAAGTTGTACAGCACATCTGTATGGTTATATATACTAGGTAAATAATAAAGTAGTAAGTAAACCTGGAATAAAAGGCCCGTTCTTGAGTTTGTGCTTCTTCGTCATACATATTTAATTTTGCATCGTCACCGTATGTAACAAATTTACAAAAGTGCGGATGATAGTTTAACCCCAATGTTTGCCTTTTCTCTCTGATTGTATACAGACACTGGTTAAATTTATATTTCCAACATTTGATAGACCCGTTTACATCTATATTAATTGTTTTTATTTAAATAACAGAAATGTATCATAAATTAAATTCAAAAGTATTGAAATAAAAACATTTTATGTAATATACTTGTCCTAATAACGAAAAGAAGAAGGGAGTTAATTCTGTGTTGAGTGAACAGAAAGGCTGCTAATAAAAATGTGCAATAAATAACACAGCTACCAAGCTAAAATTGGAAAGAAATATACTAAACATTCTAAATACAAAGATACAGCCAAATCAGTACAGTAATTTTCGCATACAATTGATTAATTAGAAGTATTATAAAGAGCTAAATGTTTGCAGATTTTGTTATTGTATTAGCTATTCAATTATGTTATTTTCGAAACACTGGCGCGATTCTTGATGCATTTTCTATATTAGGTAGCGACATTACTCCTGAAGTTCTGAGAGCTATGAACTGTTGTATTCTATTTTTTTAATATTCTAACTAAAATACATGAAATTGCGTGTGGAGGCTAGTTATCCTTGCATGTAAAATATACTTTCGATACCTACTAATTCAATCTTTAATTTTGATTTGATTTTTTTAATAATAGGAAATTTCATTATACATGATTGTCTTAATTTGTTCATATTAAATATTTGTTGTATATAATTTCGTGGATGAAGTTGCGGGCACTTTCTAGTTGAAATAAGTTAGTACCTATCTGTAATGAATTAATGAAAAGCAAATGCGACGAACTCTGGGAAGCAATGGGTTTGGGGATGACATTCAACGTAAAAAAAGTTGTGTGAAGAAAAGGAACACTAAAAAAAAGTGAAGCCGTTCACTTTTGGGGCTCCCGCACAAAGACCGAAACATATTTCCTTTTCTCCGCTAGCCGCTCGTCCCGAGTGTCAGCCGTGCTGGGATACGTTAGTGGGAAAGCACGAATGTTATGTCATTAATGTAAATCATTAATTAATGTAACGCTATGTTATGGTTATTTCGTTCAATAATATGGCTTTATTTTATCAATAATGATTTAGTTAGCGCTACACCACGTTGGGTGAATTGGTTTCTCCAGGCGATACTAATTTGGTTATTCTAAATGAGCGTGAATAGGCATTGAAAAGGTCGATGACGTGTGTGATGCTTCTAGCGCTGCGTCTATAGGTTACTGTAATTGCATGATTGCTAATAACATGATATAAAAATGTTAAGTTTCTGTACAATTTACATCTATATTCTGGTAACACTGTTCTTCTCTGAAAATGTGTCGTAGCGTGTGGTCTATCCTACTATGTAATAAAGTCTTAAAAGTATCTATTCTTGTGTCTTGCATCCTAACAAAAACAAATAATTTAAAGTTCCAACGCAAAAATAAAGAATTGAGCTTGCCATAATTGTCATAGAAGACAAATTTTTACAAAGACCTCTTTCATACTCTAGCTACGTTATACTTTATATATCATATTATACTTACAAGACGATAATAACATATTAGTGATGGGGTGTGATTTACTGACTGGACGATGTTTGATAGCTGTCACAGGACCAGGGTAGGCAAGGGATTCATCATCAATGAGAGTGTGGGTACATAAACCGTTGTTACAGCTAAATAACCTTATTGTTCCGTCAGAGAAACCAGTAGCTATTTCGTTGAAATCTTCTGTATACTTACAACACATTATTTCTTTGTTTGTATCACTAAAAGTAACGATGACTAAGTATATTAAGATTACAGCATTGCACTGTGTCGAAGTATCATTTTACAATTATTTCTATTAAAGTACCTATATTTGTGTATATTCTACGGCGAAGATTATGGGACTGATATAAAAATTAAGTATATTGTTATATTTACTGTCGTTATATAGTACATTTTTGAAAGAAATTTTCAGATTGTCAGGTATGTATATTTTGGAACTTACATTATTGAAAGGATGTTAATATCACCTAGATAGACTTGATTTTGTTCATGATGATATGATCGACGCTCTATGTGAGGCGTACTTGTGTGGACGGTAACGATTTCCTTATCAGGATATTCATTTTTAGTAAACGTGTTTGTGACTGCAAAACTTTTTCGTGCCGATTTCATGCTAGAAGGAGCCATTGGACCGGCTAAAGTTTTTCTTTGCGGTTCCATGTATAAATATTCCTATATTATTCAAAGAAAACATATTTATGTACGCATTTGTAAAATTGTCAAAAATATTAAACAGGTAAATATACACTTCTTGAGGAATTCTGTCAAAAATTAAAATAAGAAAAGAGTAAAGACCTCATTAAAACAAAAGTATATATACTACCTAATTACTCATTATTTTATTTTTTTCTACCATTGTCACATTTTAAGTAGTATGAAAATTATAACTGATACATTATGAATATATTCCTTAACCAAAAACTATATCCAAATCTTACCAACACTCTATTCGTTAGTTTGACTGGCATCTCCGTTTAGAATAGTAAACTAAAAGCACATAACATAAGAACGAAAACCACTACAAATAAGAACTAAACGTAAGAACAAGAAATTAGTGTTACAAAATTTTTTATTAGTGTAACTTAAGTTACCACTATCTATTTAAAACTTGTCAATAATTCTTACTATATAAAGTACCGTGTCACGACATATGTCCACACTAATCTCGAAGCCACTCAAGCAATTTCAATGACTTTTGTGTAAGTGTAGGTATTGCTGGGGCCAATTTAAAAGGATATCTTTATCCCATTAAATGATCCTGCGCCTACACATGATAGATATTACTGTAGTCAAGTTATTGATTAATGGAAAGGGCAAAACAAGGTTTGCCAAGCGAGATAGTATAGACACCCCGGGCGAAAAATATATGTATGAAGAAAGTACAACTGATCGACGAATCTTCTCATTGGGCCGCGGGAATACTGCATCAGTGCCTAGACACTAAAGATGGTGCCTACTTCAGTCGTCCACCGTAACGAGCGTGTCTATGAGGGCGTTTTGAATATGTGCTAGCTGACTTTTGAGGTTTCTAATAGGTTTAAGCTTCTCCTATGTAACTAGATTAGACGTACATTTTCAGTATTTGCAATAAGTACATACAATGTAATGCTATTTGTGATATATTTATAGTGATGTTACAATAGCAAATTAAAAGACACTTAAATGAGCGACCTTGAGAGTCACCTACTTAATTTCAAAAATATATCTTACATAGAATACAATTTTTGGATACTTATTATATAATATGTACAAAGGAAAATATGCAAAATATATATTTAAAACAAGAGTCAGTAATGTCTGTGTTTATTTTATGTGTCTACGTCACTGCATATTCATGAAAATACTGATAGATCAGAAAGATGTTTATGATGATAGACATAATGGCCTATACATTGTGATTATGCTTGATAGTCTATGATATTAGTTTTCCTAATTGAAATTTACCAAAGATTTTAGAACATAATTCTATGTAATTTTAATAAATATTGACTATTCAAAATGTTTGTATAAGGTAGGTACTTAAAGTTACAACAATGAAACAGTATTTGCAACGCTAAATAAATTTATTTGTTTTTTCAATAAGTATTTTCACACTCAAATCATAAAATATGTAGGTACAGCCTACAATTAAACGTCGATTCGGTTTAGCATTAGTACTTTCATGTTATCAAGTAGCGTTAAACTTAGATGTGTGCATATTATTAGAAATAATATAGTAATTGTTCTATAAATCAGTTTTCCAACGTTAATGAGGGTACGTATTTGAATTCTGGTATTCTTGGCAATGTATAATACTGTCATGGCTGATTTTTTGTCATTACCAGTAAAGAGAAAAAGTATTTAGAATTTATTAACTTGTAAAATTTATTAATAAAATGTATGTGATAAATATAAAATGTACCAACAGTTCACGAAAACAGAGTTGCATAAAACATTACCGTAACAATGTCTTATTCCGAAAGAACACGATAAATGTGCCATTCAAATTTACAAATGCAAGAAATATACATAATACTATATAACATTGCTGTCTGATAATAAATTAAACGATTATATTTTACAACTTTAGATGTACATCGGTATAAGTGTAACTATACGAGAACTATCATGTACAGCCATGACGAAAAGCAATTTTGTAATTGGTATGTCCTCTATGAATAAAAATAGTTTTGCGAAATTCTGTCTTTGCGTACTTATATAATTCCAGCATTTTTATTATATTTTAAAATTCAAGTAAATTTGATTGTACCCTATTTTATTAAAGTTAGAAAACTTTTATCTGCGTAATATATTTTATTAAATAAGATAAAATTAGGTATTATTAATGTTATCACAATTAAAGGTGTTCTTTGAATGAAAATAATAAACATCCCAGTATATATAAACGATAGAACCACGTTGTCACAGAATATATATTTAGGAATAAAATAAAATGATCACTATATTTATATGTATTAATACACGCCAATGCAATGAGAAGCTACCATATTATTTCAATAGATACTGCGGAAGACTATAGTCTGAAGTCGATCAATAATCTGTACTTGTATTACTCAATGTACATTCCATATTCTTTAAACCGCATGTTTCCAAACTTAATACACACATTTCTAAGTATTTAAATTGACTTTTGTCCTAGATACATTTATAACTTCATTGTAAAAATTAATCACAAGTTATTGTTGCTTTATTTATTAATCTTAATATTACACGCTCAACAAATTCTGCATCTATACCGACAATCGACATGCATATAAATAAAACCAAATAACAAATGGCCAAAGAAAATAAGTTAGAAAAACAAACAAATACAAGCAAAACATACACGAGAAAAAAATACCAATTCCATTAGTCATATTATATCTACTATATATTTACGGAATATTCATGTACTGAACAGATAATCTGTAAAACTTGATATTAAAAGTACGTAATCTCGTTTTCATGTAACAATTCGCGTAAATTATGAATAGACATGGGTATAATTTAACTATACTTGAACGATTCTTGAAGTCTTAGATAGATGTCTAGCACATTTATCACAATACAAACAGCGACAGTGATGCAAATTACAAACAGTGCAGTTTAGGTGATTGTAAACCGTTTTAGAAGAATTATTTGTTATACAAATATAAAAGCAATTATTTCTTATTAATACCATTAGTATAATTTTTGTACTTTCAACAGTGACAATATTATAAACATGAGCTATCCGGTTAATTATTTAGGTATCGTGAGTGACATCTTAACCGAATTAACTATTATGGTAATTTCATTCCTATGGATTATTACATCAAAGAATTAAGGAAATTATACGTTCAGATAAATTTACAGTAGTCCTTTAAATAATTTGTATAATATATATTAACTTTTTATGAATGGGTTTGCCACAAATTATGCTTCAAAGAATACACGTATCTTTAGTACAGCAGACTGGCTAGAAGAAAAGGAAGTTATTCTGGATGTAATAGGTTAACTAAAATTATAGGAAAAGTCTTGTAAATCATTGAAGTTAATGTAGGCATTATAGTATAGCAAACCCTAATAAAATCCGTGTACTAGGTAACATTACCGGCTCCCTTTCAGCTTGTGTTGTCTAGTTACATTATATAGTAAGATAGGTATAATTATTCTTTTTTACATGGTACGGAGTATAACGTTATAATATAGCCATAGAATATTAAATTAAATGAATCTAACACTGGTTACAAAAAAAAAAGTTTTTTATCATCTTCAGGTTCGTTTTCAATAAAATAAGTAATTGTGTTGTGATTTGTGGACAACACCTCATCGGATCAGAGACACTTTTCCGAACGATCAATCAGTACATAAAAAAATTAACATACAGACCTGAGTCATAGAACACAATTTTACTATTTCATTTTTTTTTATATAAACACAATGTATTGAAACGTAGATTTTCATTCAAACACATAATTTAATAGCAGATACATAGAAACGAATATGTTATTGTTTACTATTTTGGTAAAAATTTGCACGCTATTAATAACTACCTACGTTACATACACATTATATGCTTCATCTCTTTGGAGAAGTCATATTCATCATGGGTGTTTATTTACAGTCTTGCTAGTCATCAATTTGTACATGCGTCTTTACGATTTCTCCTAAAGATATATATACAGAAATTAAGGGCTCAATGTTCTATAACTACGTCTATACTCATTCAATAAACAAGCCCACATTGCTTAGTAACAAAAATATTCTAACTATTTTGTCAAAAATATAAATCTGTTCTCAATATTAATACCCACATCCATCTGAGGAAACATACATAAATTTATATTAAACAACATTATTTGATAAACAATGATAACAATCAATAGACTTTGTTTATAAATACATTGTATGAACTTTTTAACAATCTGTTGTTAAAACAATATGCCATTAATTATTTACAGTACACAACACATTTGAAAAAGATAGCTATATCAAGCTCCAAACATTATTATTTGAAAAAAGATTATATAATAAAAGGTATACTGGAAAAACCTAATAAGTGCAATGAAATTCACCTGGAAACTGAAATGTGTCCTATTCACTTTTGTCATCATAACTTGGATGTGTATTCAGCTGAAGTATAAAAAGTTACTACAAAATATTTAATGAAATAGAGTATTTTGGAAGGTCATTTTAATATCTTGTTTTATCTGTAAATCATTATTTAAGGCAAAGTTGTTATTAATTAGTCATTTTGTATTTATTAGGCGGATCTTAATAATTAACCTTGTTATGGTACAATATATTACTGTAGAGAAGTTACCGCTGAATGTAATAGATAGCGAATTATTTACTATAGGAGAGGACAAGACAATGTTTCGAGTAGAAAGAAAAATATATTATATTGTTATGAAGTTACTTAAAAATAATCTCATTAAAAGCAGGTTTTTGCAGTATTTCTAATATATAGTTTGCATGTAAGTTGAACAAAGATGGCGCTGATTACAAAAGTACAATTGCAGATAGTTTTTCATACAATGTGATAGAATATTCCATACTAGTGTTGTCTCATAATGAATATTTCTCTTGCTACTCCATGCTTGATTATATGTGTAGATGTCACTAGATAATTTTCACTATACAAATTATTGATGAACCTAAGCATTGGTAGAATTGAAATAACATCTTGCTAGAGTATTACAGCAATGCAAAAGCCTCTGTAGTCTAAACTGCTGGCTTTATAGGTTCGGTAATTAAAGTCTAGAAATAATTGTATGCTGTATTTTTAGTGAAGTTTCAAAATCGCTAGATTTGACTACATTCCTCCTAGACTGAAAACAACAGTCAGATTGAGCATAAGTGACGATGTGTGAATCAACACTTGGAGCCATATATAAAAAAATATTATTCATCTTTCATGCATAACACAATACTCAGTTTTACTTTACACAAACTTTAAATTAATTCATTTCTTTGACACAATTTAACAAATGAAATTTTAAAACAAACAATTATTACATTCTACAAGTTCCTATTAATGTGTATGCTCAACAATAACATAATTTAAAATAATTCATTATTAGGACATACATTAAAGGCATCAGTTTATATCTTATCAGTTTGTTTCCCTTATTATACTGAACTGAAATAAAATATGCAAATTCAGCTTTGAGAAATTAATTACTTGGCATTCATTACATCCATACAATGCTACAGCATTCACGTAACAACATATCAAAAGACTACTCAGTCTCTTTCAATGCTCTGTAGATAAGGTAAGGTTGTGAGGATGACTAATCTTTACAACTCCAGTGTTACAAATATTTTGGTAACTCACTGTTTAAATAAACAAGAAATTATGCTTATATTCAATTACAACTTTGTGTCTGAGAGATGATATTGTTTTGAAAATGTTTCTTTTCAGTTATATAAACAAGATAGTAGCACATCCACTATTAACAAAAAATAATCATAACATTTGCTGGTATCCGGAATACATATGTATAGCATATCTATTTTTGATCATTATTAGAATAATTTTACAATTGTACCATGACATAATATAACAATTTTTTTTAATACATAAAAAAGAAAATAATTTCAACCCTTTGACAACAAATTTCAAATAGACAATTATATAATTATTTCCTTTGCCTATATTTACAAAGTAACGATTTTTTTTTTTTTTAAATTTGAATATAACTTTGATACTGTTCAGTAACTTAAAAGGCTAATATAAATTTAGTATAGTTGTTCTATTACACTTGGATTTCACTGGCTTTTGTATGGTATATAAATACACATATTAATAAATGTAACATTTGAAATAACTAAATTGTTATTATATAAAATGAATCTTTGCAATTTATCTAAAATATGCATTGGTCGATTCTTACTAAAATATCACCTGGATAATAATATACATGTACAAAACATAATAAATTGTTTACATAAAACTCCTTTGCTACAATATAGAAGATGCCAGGAAGTCACTCCTGAAAATGGAGTTATGACATATCTACATTATGTAAACTAAATGTTCAAAAATTAAAAACTGAATTCATAAGCTCAAAATAAAAAAAACAAATATACATTTAGCCTGTCCAATTGTATAAGTCTAAGATTATTCACATCTATAATAAAAGTATCACAAGCCTAATAAATATACACTTCCAATGAACAATTCATAACACAGACAGTAATACAAACATTCCATGGATTGTTATCAAAAGTAGATGGACTTTATAAGTTCGAAATGTATAATCATTGTATATCATCAACATCATTATTAGTTAGTTTAAGTAAATAAAATAATATGAATTGACAAACAAAAAGCACAACAACAATAATTAATTTTAATATACTTAGATAATGATAACTGTAAAAAAATTATATTTGTTTTATATCATTTGTAATATTTGATCCAAACTAGAGCAATACAATTCATCAAAGACAAGGAAAAAATTACAAAAAGAAACACAAGAGTTATTTTGTAATAAATAAATATCAATAGAAAAACTTGAATTATAATCACTCTTTACTGACAGATTAACTCATTTGTATAACTGTAGATAAAAACAAAGGGCATTTATCTAACTGTTGCTACAATCACAGAGATTATTGTGAGCTTGTCAAATCAAGTTTTGGATCACACAGAGTGACCTTGGGACTGATGCCTTTGTCCCCATTGACTAGAAGGACCTTGTGCAGAGTTACCTTGTTGCATCCAAGAGAGAAAATTAGGAGGACCTGGTGGGGCTGAAGATGCAGGACCTGCAAATCCTCCTTGTTCGGACCCTCCAGATGGTATGTTATTAATCAAACCCCAACCTGCTGCTTGGTTAAGGGCAGCAGCAACTAATGCCTGATTCACAGGTAATCCACCCATACCTAATGGCATACTGCCACCTTGAGCTTGTCCACTACCTCCAGCTACAGCAGTTTGCCCATGTTGGCCAGAGATACCCAATGCTTGCATGTTGACCATATCCATATTACGGTTGCTCCAAGAATTATTATTTGATGCATTGTGTGGATGAGCTTCTTCATAGTTTCTACTTGGCAAGTTACGTTGGTTTGTTCCAGCTTTATTTTGCTTAGGTGAAGCATTTGATACATTTACTGACACACCCTTGATTATGTGATCTTGGCCACATAAGCTTTGAGCAACTTCTGGATCCAAAAACGTTATAAAACTGAACGCTCTAAATGGTTTTGGAATAAACACATCAGTTACTTCACCAAATTGTGAAAAGTATTCTCTAAGATCATTGGCAGTCAGTTCCTCTGTACAACGACCGACAAACACTTTGCAAGGCATTGATGGAACAGATCCTTCTTTTGAGTTTGGTATCCTTACATCACACCATCTTCCATCTATCATGTGCCTTTGTGCAAGGACTCTGATTTGAGAAGTATAAGAAGCAAATCGAATGAACGCAAAACCTTTAGACATACCCGTTTTTGGGTCCCGTTTGAGCTGTGCCATCAAAACTTCACCAAACTTCTCAAAATATTCTCGTACAGTTTGTTCCGTTGCTTTCCATGGCAGTCCTAATACGATTAAATCAGAACACAAGTTGTCGTTTCTTTTATTCTTGCTCGTAGAACACTCAGAAAATTCTCCCGGTTTTCGTTTATTTTCTTTAGGAAAGCTACATATGTACAGATGATTGCCCCATCCTTCTGGGGGAGGATACAATCTGCCGTCCCTTAATCTTATACCTCTTATGTTTTTCGTTTCCGGATGACGATATTTTAATCCACAACAACCTGGAAATTGTGCAGAAACAGTCGTCAACATCAACGTACCATCTTCTTCGATAGGTAGTTCTATGGGTTCTTCATTTTCGTCTTCAGCCACGGGCAAGTACTCGAAAGACATTATTCTTTTATCATGAACAATTTTAATAAAAATAAACACTTTTATTATACTTAACACTACAGAAATGTACAAATTTATACCATCTAAATAAATAAAATTAATTAAACGTCACCTACGGGTTATGAACCCATTGCAATTTGCAGGTTGAAAACATAGTTGGACGGAGGTGTTTTGATCAAAGATAGTACTGATTATCAAGAAGGTTTTCAAAGCTGTAAGTATCAAGAATGTTTAATCAAACTAAAATAATAGACAACTTTCTAAAATTGACGTTTTACATCACACTTTTCTCAATTTATTTTTCACTGTAGCAACCTCTTTTTTTTAATCTTGGCAACTCAGTCCACTTTAAAGTCTTTTACTGCCATTTTCAAGTCATAGGGTTTATTAATTTTGGACAGATGACGGGAATAGACTGGTAAATGGTGAAGTTGCGATATCCAAATAGAAATAAAATAAAAAATCTACAATGATAATTTATGATGACTAAGAAATTTAACTAATGATTTAATATACACTGTATTATTAAGAGATAGGCACAAGTTACAAGGAAGAAATAAAGAAAACAATTAATAAAGATTATGCATAATGTTACCCTCTTCCACACCACACTCACAGACAGATGTATTTCTACTTATTAATTTTTTCAGGTGGACTGGCGAAGAGCAGTGGTTAAACTTTAGCCTCGATATAATAGTTGTAATTTTCTTAGTTAATCCCCATTTGGTGAAGCACGGTTTTAGAGCAATTTTAGGTTGATGTCTTTTATAAAATTGACCTTTATTTGATTGATTCCAGTGCAAATTTTATTTTTCAATCAAGTCTTGACGAGGTAGTGAGATACTAAATGCTGACTATATAAAGACTTATCAGAAGTGCTTTGAAATATTACCAATGTATCAACAATTTCATTTTAATTTCTTATGTTTAAGCGAATATTATTCGCTTACTGTCCACCCCGTGACCACGAAGGCTAAAAAACTTTCGAAACGTCGGGATCAAAATAAATAAATAACCGCGATAAAACCCGTTTAAATTAGTTTTATTTCGATGAACATTTTCATTACCCTGGATACCTAAATGGCCCAGGAATCCATATCAAGGAAACTTGTAAATCTGGTTGGGAACAACTTTCAGTATATTTTTAATTTCAAGAGAGATCGGTGGCCAATTCGTTATTTAAAATGATTATGCAGAAGAGATTGTAGACAACTAAAAGAATCCGTGAATATTACAGCTCTTGCTAGCAATATAGCTGATACATTCCAAAATAGCTAAACATTCGCCCGCAAAGTCAAATATTCGAGAAGAATACTGTAGCAACTTATTAATAATAATGATATGATACGAAAAGGTCATGTTTAATTGCCTGCCTATCTACCGAGTGATATAAAATAATATAAGATCGGTGAGTAGTACAACGTACTAGTATATGTAATATTTTATTTAAAAAGGAGTAATAATTTTGAGCTTTGATAAAAGGTCTATGGTTTTGTTGATTACGTAGGCCAGGTTAAATACATCGGACAAGGTAGAGACATTTTATTTGTTATAGTTTTTCCCTTTCAATTGAGAAAGGAAAAGGCAAACGTATCTAAACCATGCAGCCAAGTCAGATGTTGATTTAAATGCAAACGATACTGTGTTCAACAAGATGGCGGCTCTCTTGGAAGTTTTTGTGGTAACTAATATATCATGTTCCGAATAATTATTCACAATTCACTTCACCTATGCTCTTCAGCTACACTACGCTACGTAAATTGTCACCTTAATTTACACAATATAGGGCTAAACAACGAAGTATATGAATAAAAATAAAAATCACAACATGACAGATTAAAATCGTGCCAAAAACTCAAAAGACATCAAAATTAGCGTCGATACTTTTCTGACTAAGAGAGACTGGCGTAATAAAACAAAAAATAAAATGAAATATTTATTAAATATTTTATTTAACTTAGAATCAGAGTAAAATTTATTTGCTTGGTACTTCTTCTCCAAAGATTCTTCTCGTACATGTCCTATGGTGACATAGTCTGTGGCAATATCATACACTACACTATATCATTGAAATCAGATCATAGGCAATGACTTAAGCCGCGTACACGCATAAAAAACATGATGGATAAACCGAACATCTCGTTTATTTTTTTACCATACATTATGAGTGTTTATTTAAAATAATTTGGTATATTATATAGCATTTAACATTATTTCTAATATAGAAAAGAGTTTTCTACGTGATCACAAAGGTACAGTGCTCTATTTTAGGATGTAAGAGCTGAACAAGACTGGAATTTTGCGGTGCTATATTTCACAGGACATTGTTTTATAATTCGTAGTTACAATCAAAATGTAATTTATTGCATTGTATTGAAAGTTTCTCTTAACATATTAGAGTAAATTATAACCACGTATTACCTGTTTAAAAACAAATATTATAACATAAAACAAAATTAAAGCGGTCATGAGGACTGCCGGCAAAAGTGATAACTTAAAACTGTAAACAAACAATTGTTATTGTTGGATCCCCAAATTAATTGTTTGCTCTTAAATTAAAAATTATAAATCAAAACTGTTTACAGTGCAATAAGTTATACTAATAGGAACAGATATAGCGTTATCATTAACACCTCACGTCACCTTGTTGATGACAATTTATATGATTTTTTTTGGCGCAGATGTTTTCCTGTTAAAGATCGATTATTATTCCCCACCGATGAATATCGATTATCTCTAATACAGTTTGTTACAGCTCTACATCGTAGTGTCATTGTGATAAAGTATATGTATTAAATTGTGTGGAAATTGAAAATAAATGCGGAAAATCATCAAACAATAAACACCAGGTTTAATAGTTTCTACTGTGAGGTTCTCTGCTTTGTTAAAATTTTCGATGTAATAGGTGAATAATGTTTTGCTTTTAAAAAACATAGGTCTACTATTACTGATGTAGTAATATGGTAACATAACCTTATCAAATAAAATATAGTATCATTCATAACATTAGCCAAAAATAAACTATTCCTTTATATCATGTTATTGTGATGTAAATTTCTTGTACTCTTTGTTGTTGTACCGATATGGATAATGACTGCAAAGAATACAGGAGAAATAAACCACAACAAAAGTTTTATAAACCTGGTAGTGGACCCTTAAGGCGATCTTGTTATGGTTTGGATACAAAAATGGATACAAACGAAATAGATAACGGAAGTAGAAGGTACCGAACACATTATGGATCCCATTATTCAGTGAATGACGACGTGAGTGATGCATACAGTGAAAAATCAGAGTCAAGTAATAGGCAACATAATAAAAAGCTTGATCAACAGTTATATGTGCCTCGATCAGGGGAATATTTCTCTGATAATGATAGACAGTCTAAAGCTTCTAAAAGATATGATAGTTGTGGTCACTACAACAGAAAAGACTTAAATAACTTGAATAATAGTTCAAATTTTGACACACCAGATTCTAGAAGTGGCACCAAGAGGGATAGATCATATGGAGAATACCGTAGTAAAGATGGATCAAATACTAATGTGAATTACAATAGACATTATAGGCAAGCTTCTGAAACAAAATCTATATCACCTAGTCATTGTGCTCAAGATAAAAAAGCTATGGACCACAATCGTGATAGTAGAAGTATGGAAACAACTTCAGGACGTCAAATGACATCTAAAGGAGGCAAGCCACCTTCCGGACGTAGAAATTCTGCAGGATATATGTCAGATAATCTGAGACATAAGTATATGGTTAATATTGATAATGTCCCTCCAAGGTTTAGAAAGAAATTTCTAGAACATTCAGGTTATAACAGTTTTGATAATGTTGATCAAATTCATGGTGATAAATCTTCACATTCATTGCAATCTACTTACAATGAATATACACATCATTCTGCATCTAACTGGTCTCAAACATTACCATCTCGTGGAAGAGGAAGATTAAGAGATAATGAAAATTTTGATAAAGAAAAGTTTATTAATAATTATTTAAAAAATACTGATGCTCATAGTTCAAGTCGATCTAATCACAGTAATTCATATATGAATCTGTATGAGTCTAGTGGTATGGACCAAACCTTTAGAAGTGAACATTCTAACAGTATGAGTAAAAGTATTGAAAATGCGAAAGAATTAATGGATAGTAAGTTGATGACAATTGTTGATTGAATAATGTTGAAATAGCAGCTTTTGTTAATTTTATTTAAATTTTCATTTAACTACTTCGTTTACATAATTCAATTTTTTTTTTTTTTTTACCTTTGATATTTCTTTATGATTTATTTATTCTTATATTTACTAGCATACTATTATTTACTTATTATATTATACATATTATACATACCAAACAATTATTTGTTTGATATGTAAATAATTGAATGAGTCTGGGCATTACTTTATGCCACTTTTGAGTTTTCAAAACAATGATAGATCAGTCATAGTGTGCATGGACTAACTCTGAATCAAGGGACATAAGTTCAAATCCACCTGCAATAAGTTTGATCTTTTGGTGAAGGAAAACACTGTGAGGAAACCATAGCATGGTGGTAAGGCTTTTTTAATGCTCATCTGGCTAGTGACCATCCTCAAGTTGGAAATCTGCCACCAAATACCAATATGTTTGTCCCCGCAGTTGCACTGGAGAGCCAGTCCCTCCACAGGTTTAGTGTGTCTACCAACTTGGGCTGTATCGTCACTTACGGTCAGGTGAGATTATGGCCATAATGCTAAACCTTAACAGTATAGGAAAAGTAAATTGTATTGTCTTAAGTCTGCCTCTAAATAGGGCTTCATCTAAAGAACATGTGCTATTTTTAAATAAACAGAAGAAGTATGTTATAGATTATGTTGAATACAGAAAGAAGAAAGAATACTAAAAGAAGGATATTATAAAATTACATATCTGCTGTTTTTATGTTTTTTCAAGGATAAAAATTAAAGACTTATACTGGCAATGCCTATGTGTATTATAATAGTTTAATATATTTTGCAGCTCCAAATGGTATAATAAATGAACCAAGTACTTCTGAACAAGGAGAAACCGAAAAACATGACACAGATGCTGAAAATGACAGTGAAACTGTATCACAAATATCAGCAACTTTAGATTTAATAAATTTGGTAAGCAGATTTATTTGACTTGTTATATATTTCCAATCATTTTCATACTAGATTTGTTTACATGAACTAAATATTTTTTCCTTTTATTGTGACCTGTCTCTATTGTTATTATGTGTGAATTATGGTGGTCACATTCACATCTATGCTGCTTATACTACCTCACTGCAGTAATATGTACACAAAATCTCTGTGGGCTCACAAATTGATGACTAGTAAATTTTTGAACAGTACTAATCTATAGAGCTGATAGACTAGTATACTTTAACTTGCACCATGTTCAGTGGTTTAGTTCCTGGTCCACAGATTTCGTTGGGAAGACTGCTCATGAAATTGCTCAGGTCTATGAATTGTCAGAATTGGTACAGTTTATAATAAAATACATGATTTTCTGAGCTAAACTAGTTCTTTAATAAACTTTCTGCTGACTACTTATTTGTGATGGACATTCCCCAATAGATACACGTCTTATTTCATCATAATTTTATTTTTTCTTATATTTTATTTTATTTGTGAATACTTTACTCAATTGTTATATTCATGACATAACTTATAGCACTATAATTACTATTTAAGTTTTATTTGCTGTGCAATTTCTTTTTTTTATGTATATAAGTTAATCAGTTGTTTAACTGAGCTAATATTTTGTGCTTGTGATTTGTACTTATTATTCAGGTGACATCTAGCATGCTTGTAATGTCAATGTTATACATAAATTGTGTTGATGTTTACTTTGTTGGTACAATTAAATAAATAAATAAATAACCCAGTCTTATTGAAACCCCTGTTATATGTGCTCTGCCCAAACCTCATCGGCCAGTCTATCTTTGCTTTTTAGTACTTGTATTGCGTTTGTATGATTTTAAAAATTTTAAATATATATTTTACGCTGATAATACTACATTTATACAAGATTGTTGATATACAGAGTAACAATAACCTCGCATCAGGGAAAAGGCCCTCTTATGATGAGCCAGTAAAAAAAACCAGCATTCTACACACAGTAATACTCGAGTACCAAGCATTTTATTAAAAAACTAAAAATATACTATCTAGAGTAAAATTTTTAGAAATTCTGTTTTGAATTTTATGTTGGTTTTAATTCTGTTTTGGCCTCACAAGAAGCCAAACTAGTTGTTGGCAAATGAAACAAATCGGAAACAAATGTATTTTTACAGAAAAATAAATAAATATCATTGACAAATGTACTCTAAGCATACTATCACTTAAATTTGATTACTTGTACTAAAAAAATAATACACTAAGCTGAGTAGGCAAGTTTTATCAAGAGATGGTCGATTTCATCGAGATTCTGAAATGCTATCATATGTGCATCTTCTGTTATAAAATAATATTTTATTTTTCTTTTTTGCGATAGATGACCTATTTCATTATTGTGTCATCTAAATAAAAATATAAGAAACAATTGCAGTCGTTTCAGTAAATTATGTTTTAGTGACGCTTTTATCTTTAGACAGAGATAGTAGTGGTTCTTTATGCAATTAGAAAGAGATAGATTGTGGCATCTATGACGCCGCCATTTTGTTATTAACAATGATTTTTTAAAGTAAAGAATGAAGTGTCTCTCTATCTGTATGGTAGTTTATCAGTGTTATCACCAACTAGAGTAAAACGACATGTTATATACAATTACTTATTTAAAGTAAATGCTCAAACTGTCCTCCACCAACACTAATACATGCTTTACATCTTCTTAAGATGCACATATTATTCAGAAGATGCACATATGATAGCATTTCAGAATCTCGATGAAATCAACCATTTCTTGATAAAACTTGCCTACTCACCTTAGTGTATTATTTTTTTAGTATGAGTTATCAAATTTAAGAGATAGTACTCTTAGGGTACATTTATCAATGATATTTACTTATTTTTCTGTAAAAATACATTTGTTTCTGATTTGTTTGATTTGGCAGTAACTAGTTTGGCTTCTTGCGAGGCCAAAATAGAATTAAAACTTACAAACAATTCAAAACTCTAAACAGAATGTCGAAAAATTCCACTCCGAATAGTATATTTTTAGTTTTTTTTTATAAAATGGTTGGTACTCGAGTACTGCCTTGTGTAGGACGCTGTTTTTTTTTTTACTGGCTCATCATAATAGGGTCTTTCCCTCGATGCGAGGTTATCGTTACCTTCTGGGATACAGATATATATCATCTTATTTTGACCAATAAACTCTTGTGGGTGGATATTTAATCTATTAAAATTTTAAAAATGTTATACACAATTTTTTAAATCAAATTAAACAGTATTATATTTATTTGATTTTACTGAACTAATGTCATTTTGCAATGATATTTTCTTTTGAAGGACTGGACAGAAGAAGTAGAGAAACATATAAAATTGGATGATGTGTGTGACTCTTCAGTAAGTTTTTCTCAAAATTCAAAGAATTATAAAACAGATGAAATTAAGTCACTTCAACCAAAAGAAGAAAATAAACGTAGTGGTAGATCAAGACGTAAAGACAGACGGTAATTATAGTTATATATTTACTAATTTTAAATAGTATATATGTTTATTTTCCGAATCGCCATAAACTCCTTTATAATACCTACATGAACAAAGTTGAGGGCACCAGCTAGTATGTTATACATTTGTCATTGCTTGTAAAACACCCGAATTGCGCACCGAACACGCGAATGGCGAAAGAATTTTGGAAATCGATCCAGTAGTTCTTGAGTTTATTTTTTACGAACAAAAATACAAATTTTTCCTTTTTATAATATTAGTATAGATTACAGCTTGTACATTTTCTTTTAATTTCAATAGATTCAATGCATCATGTATCGGATTCAGGCAACATATAAAGTCTTCTCTACACGTGAACAGATGCATCTGCAGACGTCATCTTTGGACGTATAGAGGGGTTATTTACGCGTGGTAGTTAACGTTCGCAGATGCGTCCGCCTCGAATCCGATTGTTGACGGTTTTTGTGGCACGGATAAAAGGGTTTCGGCGCCAACGTCCGGCGTCTGTCGACACGTCTGACAACGCATCAGTGTGCTCGATGTTGCGATTGTAACCTTTTTTCATTTCTTTTTAATAACTGTACTAATAAATAGCCAAATGTACTTATAAAATAAATAGCTGCGGCAGCTACGGTCTCAATATCCATTTTTTTAAATGTTACGTGTTAGTTGCGTTTATCAAGAATATACATAGACTGATTGACCTACAGACGTGTGGACGGTTCGTGGTGATACACCCGCTGATGCATCTGTCATCGTCAGCGGACGCATCTGTAGACGTGTAGAGTAAACATACAGTCACCTACAAGCTATTGCTTAGGTATTTGTAAGCATGGACTGACTTATCAGCTTTTATGCTGTTTCAATTGTTTGTTTTATGTATCTGGAATTTATTCACTATCAGGTGTACTGCAGGCAGTTTGCCAAGTCATTATAAGTGAAAATATAAATGATTTCATATTATTCGCTCATCAGAATACTATTGGTATGATTAGCTTTTGTCCGCCCACTTTGCTGGATGATAAAATAAGTATGTTGCGGTAATTTCCATAATATCAATGAATTCCATTAATTTAAACATAAAGGATGAACATACTTTTAAACATAAATACTTTTAAATTGATAATACATTATTTTAAAAAGATGGGACACATATTGATTACAGATTAAAGTTTAAAACTCACTCTGAGGTCTGTAGTACAGGTTTTACATAAATATTGTTTTTATATTATACCTACAATTAGTTACTTTTACATTGTGTGTCGTGAGAGCATAGGTTTAAACAAAAGAATATTTATTTTGCGAGCACTTATATAAGTACACACTATGGAATTAACTACGAGTGTAAGATTATCGCGTATTAATTTCAGAGGCGACAAAAAATATATTAGTTTCCGATTTATTCCATTAGACTTGGGCCATAACATCATCTTTCCTGCCATATTTTAGGACTAAGAAGTGCTGGATAGTTTGGCAATTTAGAACTTAAAGTAACGTAGTTTTCATTATTGACTAATTTTATTAGGAGCTCAAGTAGAGGTCTTAGAAATGCTGAGAAAAGAGAAAGAAACAAAAAAGACAACACAACAAATATTCAACATGAACTAGAAAGACCTAGAAAGGACAGTAATGTTAGTATACAACACGAAGCAATATCAGCCAATCTACGACACAAGGATCGAGAGCGAAGAGATAGTCACAGAAGTAATCGGTCTTCGACCATAGGTAACAGCAGAGATGACCTGGATCGGTGGCGATCTTTACGATCTTATAGTAGAGAGCAAAGCACAGAAGGGTTAGTTTGTTGTTATCCCGCATTTGGCATATTTGGCATTTCTGTTTATAGTATGCATGTTTAATTTATTTTTCCAGAAGAATTGTGTCACAGTGTAACAGTAGAGATGTATCCAGCAATCGTGCTCTCAGTCCAAGGGACCATGAAGGCTTTCGAGTCCCCACTAATCTTCATAAAATGACTACTTGGCCCTCGGGAAATCAGGTTAAAATAGTTATTAGTAGAAATAGTATATAAGGTGTAATATTTTTATATACATACAATTTATTTAAAAAATACAGTTAGAATTTTACATCTTAGTAATCAAAGGTAGGTGTGATTGCAGATTTTACGTTTGCTGGAGTTTATAAATCGAAGTTTCAGTATCATTCACATTAAAAATATACATAGCATTTTCAACAATGCTATAGGATAAATAATTTTATAGAAGTATGATTACTTTTTTTGCGGCAACAGTTGGGAGCGGTTCATGCCCCTTACCCGTATACATCCTCGCCTGACCAATGACTAGATCTAAAACCCATTTTTTAATATCGTTTTTCCTTACCCATTAACTCGCCGATTTTTGATACTGACTAGTATGAATATCGATATATTCTATTCAACTTACAATTCCAAATTCATATCAATGTTATTAGAAGGAAATGTTACTAAATACCGAATAATATAAAAGTAATTTGAATATGAAAGTCCATAATACAAAAATAAGATTTTGCGTATGTATGACTCTATTGGAATATTTTGTTATTGCTTAATAATCTGTCTTGTAAATCTTAAAACACTGTGATTTAACAATATAGTTGAGGAGGAAGATAAATTTTATAAAATTCCATGGATAGATGTCTGGCCGGATTTACCTTAAGTGCTGCCCTGGGGTACCGTGAAAAATACGCTCTATAAAAAAGTCTATTCTGTTTATTTGATCAATCCACTTCTTTAAAAGTTAATAAAGGGCTAATTTGAACCTCTATAAAAAAAACCATTCGAAAATTTTGAATAATTTTATACATATAATAATAAATCTATACATATAATAAGTCTGTAGAAAAGTCATTTTTGCATAACGAAAATATTTTCAAAAAAATTGCCAAGGTGTTAAAGGATAACCAACAGAATCAGCATTTCAGCATTTTTGGAACTTGTGTCTGTTTGTCTATTTTTTCTGTTTGTCTGTGCATGCATCACGTAAAATATACAAAATCAATGTAGATAACTTTTATACGTAAAAATTGTACACAACGTGGAGTATTATTTAGTTTTCATATATATTATATATATTTCATAGCAATAGGTTCACTATCAAGAGATATCTATATATATATATAAAATAAATAACCGAAGTGTATGTACGTGCATAACTCACGAACTAGACAACACAAAATTGGATCAATAGGTTCACTATCAAGAGATATCTATATATATATATAAAATAAATAACCGAAGTGTATGTACGTGCATAACTCACGAACTAGACAACACAAAATTGGATAATAATTTTTTTTTGTGTTCATTATTGTCATGACAAGGTTTGTATAAAGAAAAGGAAAAAAAGTTATATAAAAAAAATAGCAATCGGTTATACCATTTTGGAGTTTTATTAATGCTATAGAACAACGAATATAGGTGATACGAAGTTCACCGGGTCAGCTAGTGTTGATAAAAAAGGCTCTGTAACTATACTTCAAAACGTAAATATCCAATGAGAACTCTATTTTTAAGGTTTGGCTTGAAACCAATTGATTCCCAATTTTTGAATATCTTTTTTTTAAAGATGTGTGTTTTTTGTTGCCATTCCAAATTTTGCCGCCTTCAAAAATTTCGCTGCTCTGGGCACTAATCCCTGGTGCCCCTAGTGTAAATCCATCACTGGATAGATAGCTATACGGCTATAAGCGAATCAAATGTGTTATTTCAGAAGAAGAATAATGCGTCTAGTGGGCCTAGAACATCGAGTGCGGAGCGAGAGAGACTTATATCCGGAGGGGAGGGCGATTGCGGCGGCGGTGTGGGGGGCGAGGGGGGTGCAGGTTCGCGTCGCTCCCGGCGCAGCGCGGGTCGCAGGCGCGCTCGGTACACAGACGGACATGCACCTATTGCAAACGTTTCTGCACAACCCTCCTCTTCTACATCGACTAATTGGAGAGAGGAAATCCTTGAATCTAAAAGGCATATTTCGCACGACAAGTACGTTTTCTGGAGATTCATATTTTTATATCATCATCTTCTAGTACTGTTTCAATTTGTCTGGGGTCGACGTAATCTGTGCAATCTGTTTTCCTCTTCAATCATTCTGTCAGTCGCCACATCTTAATTCACTACCTTTATTTTCATCTCATTCTTCACATACTCTATCCATCTTTTTTTGGTCTACCTCTTCCTTTCCATCCGTCAGCATTCATATCCATTACTATTCTCACCACATGCTTTTCCTCTGTTCTCATGACATGTACAAACTAAGACAAGCGATTCCCTTTGAACTTTTCTACCACTGGCATCACTTTCAAACTCCCTCCTACATACTCTTTTTCGACTTTGTCCATCCTTGTAACACCACACATCCATCTCAACATTCACATTTATGCTGCATGCAATCGACACTCATCTGCCTTCTTGCTATTGACACTGTGCCGGGTACATCGTGAAACCTAATCATTGTGGCAGGATAACACGAGAGTGTCCGAGACTTGCGACTCAGATGTAGGTTTAAGGGGCCATAATGATTTACAGCATAAATACAAAAACTTGTCACTAATATTAAACTAATATAACTAAGGAATTATTAAATCTTACGTCCCTTCGGTAATGTTTCAGCTACATACGATGAATACGGCTCAAGCGCCTCTCTTACACTGAACTCAGGCCGCGCTTGCATCGCGCTTTATACTAATCGGCGTTATAAACTACCCTCCTATAACTATATTCTGCCATAGAACACCCACCCTATCACTACATCCCTATAGTATATTTATTTATATTTAAGGCTTCGCCTTATGGTCACAACCTCATCTAACGATGTGGCCAAAGATGATGGACACGCTAAGCCTAGTAGAGGGACTAGCTCTCAAGTCCAACTGTCGAAACACATCTATAGGTATTTGGCGGCAGATTTACAACTTGAGGATGGTAGGGCTAGCCAGGCGGGCATAACAAAAAGCCCTACCACGGTGCTATGGTTTTATCACGACGTTTTTCCTCCACCGAAAGCTCCAGCTCATTGTAGGTAGTTTCGAACTCATGTCTTTTGACGCGGCGTCTGTAGACATTACCGGCTGATCTACCATCGCTTCATATAGCAATGAAATGATGATCATATGAAATTATTAAAATGATAGTTTTCATGTAATATGTATAAATAACATCTAGACAATAGCGTTTGGCTCGAGGTATTATAGTAAAAATACTAAATATACATACTTACAAAGTATTCGTAGGTAAAAATAGTAAAGATATTTAGAACGTAAAATAATACTTGATTACAAAATTTTATACAAATCCTTTCAGCCTTTTTCAAAAAAACATATATACCAATTTTTTCCAATCTAAAATTGAAGTGCATAGTGGCAGATAATTTATCCTTGCAATAGAGAAGTGATATGTATTCTATCACTAAAATCCTTTCTTTGTTAATAAAAGTTTTATATTTCAGACTTCCCGAAAGTGGATTTCAAGGAAATAGACAGAACATTACTCCATCAGAAAAATCAGAATTGTCTACATCGCATCCTGGATTGATTATGTTACCACAGAGTTCAATTCCTCATTTGCAAAAGGACTTAGGGTTCGTTTTTGATGATTCTTATGTAGGTATCTAAAACTAGTAAAATATTAATAAAAGTAAATAATTAATATTTCAGGAGGAGTGGTCCATTGGAAAACAAGAGTAAAACATTGTATGACCATCAGAATCCATCAAAACCAATTATTGTACAAACTAGTCCTACGAAAATTGATATGAGATTAGAAAGAGGTCAGTGAATAGAAATTTTATTATCTACCTTATCACATGGACACCATTTGTAGCAATTTTCATACATTCTATTTCTTTAAGTACATCATATTGAGATACAGTTTTTTTTAAATACATACTAAAGAATAGATAAGTACAGAAAGATGTACTACATACACGCTAAAATTTGTGTTTTTTTTTTAAATAGTTTATAGGTTTAGCGTTATGGCCATAATCTCACCTGATGTTAAGTGACGATATGGTCCAGGATGGTAGACACGCTAAACCTAGTGCACCGTTATCGCTCTTTATATCGAAGTGCCGTTCTGCACTGATGTATTTTATGACCTTACGTTGCAGCAGTTTACTACGTGGTTATTAGAGCGTTGGCCGCCCAATGCAATATGCTTGCCTGTAGGTTAGCACGTCGCACGACGCCAGTAAAACTACCACTTTTTAGAGCGTACTGCCAAATGTTATTCTCATGCAGTTTGTGGGTTTAGGTCTACGCATATAGTTTAATAATACGCTCACCATGTTGGGATTTTCTATTTCTGTAGCGATAAGTTCTCTAAAGCCAGAGTCACTGCCTCTTACGCCATCATGCTTCAGCGATCTGCTTCGATGCCGAACCGGATCAGGGGTAGCATCCTAATAGCATTCTGGGCAAATTAGCTAGTAGGTTGGATAGTCCTTTTATTATTCACTGGACTGTATCGCATGTACGTCGAGGCGTGTATGTAGTTAATCCTTACTAATATTATAAATGTGAAAGTGAGTTTGTTTGTTGGTCAAGCGTTCACCGGTCAACCGCTGAATCGATTATGATGGATTTTAGTATAGAGATAGATGGAAAACTGGAGACGGTGATAGGCTACTTTTTCTCGCGAAAACCTTATTGGAAGTGGAGTAAAGCGAGGGATAAACTTTGTATGAAACTTTTATTGCGTCATCAGATTTGTTACATTGACATAAGATCTATCTTAATAATATAATTAAGTTACTAATAATACTAACAATAACATTTTATATGGTTTACTAGTTGAAATAAAGTTTTATTATTATTATTATTTAAGAGTAAACTTATTGGAGATGCTCAAAATGTGAAATCTGTGTAGTAGTGATCCGAAAATTTTATACATTTCATAGGATCGAAAGAGATGTCATCGCGAGTCGTTACTAACTACGAGAGCAATGAAGCAGCGCGTGCTGATCGACACCGCGCACTCTTGCAGGAGGTGGATCGCGCTGACGTTATCCTACAAGCTCACATGCTCAAATCTCCTGTAGCATTAGCTGACCACTGGAGTGATCTCACTGACATAAGGTCTGTAATACATTTCTGGGATATCATAGTAAAATGAGCCACCTATAAATTAAATCACTCATTAAATGAACGGAGGAGTTGACGAAGTTTGATCTTGTGTGATAAAGGGATTAAATTTCGTGATGTCACATTTCAAAATCTAAGCAGTAAAACACAAAATGTGAACTAGTACAAAATATGTGACGCATACTAGGAAAGAAGGAGTCTCACAAATGTATGTAAGAGATAGTCGTTGTAATGGTTATTACTTAATTTTGTGAAAAGCCGAAATAATGTATTACTATTGTACTACACTGGCAGCTCCCGAACCGAAGTTTTTTTGTTTTTACACTGCAGACTCTTGATTCGCACCATTTTAATTAGTGTATTATTATTATATTTATATTGTACTCCTAATAAAAAATGTACAATATAAATTAGCCCAAGCCGAGGTTCGGCTGCTTTTGCAGCCTTGTGATGGTTGCCATTCGGCTAAGTGCCTGTTGCACTCGCTTACCAAACCCGATGAAGCTGTCAAAGCCCATTGTTTTTAGAAATTAGCCAGTTTCAAAAACAAAATTGATCTACAGAGACTGTTATATCGGGTTTTGTGTTCTTACCATACATTCCCCAGTATTACTGTACGAGTGTAGAAACTATTATCACTACAGGCCCGATAAACATTTATACTTATGTAGGTATGAAGCGCTCAAACTTGAGCAAATGCATGTTTTTTATCTGAGTGTCGAAACCCGGCGTTTATTGTCAATATCTCAGTAATTTGTGGCTAACTGTGGACTTATATAATATTTTTTAGCGTGGTAACTTTTATATAACAAATACAATTATACCACATATTTTGTTTATAATAATATATCGCTTTATTGATACTTTGATGGATTGTATATGTACCTTAATTGATCTTTAGTAATTTTATACTAGAACTAACATTGTACTAATGGACTGAGGACCATCATATCTTGAATGGCGTACCATGCTTTTTTAATATACTTTTCTTAGTTATCATAGTGTTAATGTCACATTGTGATTTTCAGAACTTTTTTACAAAACGCCTTACAAAGACTTCTAATGTCCGACCTCAAGTATTGCCAAGAGGATAATACCGAGCATCGTTTTTGGAAAATTTTGTATCACAACTTTATAGAAACATTAAGAAAAAGTTTCTCACAAGTACCTACTGAGGAAAAGCCGAAAATAGTCAAACTCATTAATACAATCATCGATGAAGGGAATACATATTTCGAGAACCTAGTGCATATATTGGAGAAAGCTTACAAATTTAACGTGGACGACTATATAAATGACAATCATGTGATACCGCCTAAAGGATTAGGATACGTTGGTCTTGCTCTGATTTCTGTTCAAAAATTATACGTATCTTTGGGAGACTTAGCAAGGTATAAGGAACAGGTGAATGAGACTAACAATTATGCTAAGAGTAAACTCTGGTACACTAAAGCGCAACAGATCAATCCAAAGAACGGTAGGCCGTATAATCAGCTGGCTATATTGGCAATATATGCTGTAAGTATACAATATATTTTATGTACACCGAATTACTTTATTTTACCGTCGAGAAAATATGGTGTGTTTTATATAAGGAACTAGCTTTTGTTACCAGTTTCTCTCGCGTCGATGTAGTATTTCCCTTTTATAATATTAGTTGGAAAAGATATACACGAGAGTATTACGTTATTACTATGTACTGTGGGTGTGTATTACTATGAGTGTGGTGTTGTTCGGAATACAAGAAAATAGTGTAGAAACATCCTAGATTTTTTTTAAGTTACGGTTTTGCGTTATGGCCACAGTCTCACCTGATATTAAGTGACGATGTGACCCAAGCTGGTGAATACGTTAAACCTCTGGAAGGACTGGCTCTCAAGTGCAACTGCCAAAATACTCCTATAGGTGTTTGGCAGCAGATTTTTAACTTGAGGGTGGTAGCTAACCAGGCGTGCATTGGAAAATGCCCTACCACCATGCTATGGTTTCCTTCACCGAAAGCTCTTGCTCATTGTTGGTGGAATGGATTCGAACTGACGTCCTTTGATGCGGCGTCCGTACACACTACAAACTAAGCTATCATCGCTTCAAAATTGCATGTATAATAATAGTCAATTGAAATCATAGAATGAGAGTGACCCACGTAACATGAACATTTCTGTAATATCTGACTTTACACTCAAAATTGTTATAATTTTCACGATTGCGATTTTGACTTCATACTTTCACTGGTTTAGAATGTGGAATTCAATGTAAATTAGTATTGTTTATCATCTGTGCCAGAAAATACTACTATGTGTATGTATTTCATTATATTTTTCCCGACGGTAAAAATAGCTTCCTTATATAGTAAGAAAAACGTATCTGCAAGGCGGTACGGGATTGATGCTAACATAATCAAATCAAATCAAAAATATTTATTCAATTTTGGCCCTAAGAAGGCGCTTATGAACGTCAAAATTACTACCGATTCGGGAAGTAACGCAGTCATCGAGAAGAACCGACAAGAAACTGGATCTGCATTTTTTTTTTTAAGTCTTATTCTTATCTCCCTATATCCTTATATTAGAATCATGCCTCAAGATATCCCATTAAAAACGTTTAGAGATCTTTAATTTATATAATTGACGTATGGGTTTAACTAAAGAATTCAGGTTTAATTTTCGAGTTGATCACATGTTATGTTTAGCAGACAATTGTGGGATAGGCATGGAACAAATAAAACTCTCGCCCAACCCCTACACTTATATGTCAATGATTTCTATCCAGTTTGTTTAATTATGTAACTATAATGTATAAAAAATGCGCGTGCAACACTATACACGCGATGTAAGTGAAACTTCTTAGAAAGAACCGCACAAAGTGGAGATACGGATAGCCTAATTAGTGTCTTAAATATCTATATTATTATTATAAATCGGAAAAAATCGTTTTTGTGTTCGTTAGGAACTGCCAGTCGAATTTCAAAAAAATATTTTTAATTTTATAGAGTAAGAAGCTTTAGGCTATTTAAAATCACGTTACCAGCAACGGGAGCAAAACTGTATTGAAAAAAGTTACAAAAACTGGCAAAAATGTTTAAATTATTAAATTTTACTTCCATGCGATTGAAGTCACAGGCACAGTTAGTGTAATATATAGCTCTCGTTGTATTTCTTTCGAGGTTATATCATTATTTTCTCTCGTGTAACGAAAAGTGTCAAAACCATTCTTGATTTTCATTCTCAATTCTCGGTCAGTTATATGATAGGCGCCTAAGAAATTCCTTCTAATTAATAAAGAAAACGGCATGTGCTTATGAGGTGTCGTGTCGTGTCGTGTCGTGCTCCTTTAGGCGACATGCGCCGACTTTACCCAAACGAGCGTCACATAGCCGAGCGTTGCAGTTCAGTCATATTCAATAACAACAAAATAATAAATCAATTCAATAGCAATTCCGGTTCGGTATTTATATGCTGGTGTGATGAGACGGGGCTGTTGTCGATATTTGCCGTTTATCTTTAATCATACTATACTTACCGTTAAGTACAAAGGACTCACTTTATTAATGAGTACAAAACATCGTTGATGTATTTCGACATTAAAATATATTTAATAAGTGTTGGTTTTATTTTTTTAACACAGAGAAGAAAATTAGATGCAGTTTATTATTATATGAGAAGCTTGATGTCATCGAACCCATTCCAATCAGCACGGGAAAGTTTGCTGTCACTGTTCGACGAGAATCGGAAAAAGGTAGGTATTCAATTTGTGTCCTTTTTTATATTTTTTTAATAATGAACAAATGTAAATAATAACTTGCATTTGATAATGCTAAGTCGATAATATCGATAGATAAAAGAAATAGTGAAGATAGCGATGTCCCAATATGTTAGATCTTTCAAAGTATTCTTGTGTATTATATAATGTATTCTCTAATGTTGTCTGCTGTTATTGACATGTGTGTGATTTCAATTTTGATTCAAATAATCGAAGTATTCGGTTAATTTGAACTGTGATCTGTCGCATTTATGTAAATGTTATATATTTCATTTTCACCATCATACATTTTCGTCATTTGTCGTTTGAAATGACAAATAGTTCTTTGAATTGGTTGAATTATTCGAATAGTTTGCATTTTTTACGATTAATTAAATATTACTACATTTGTAGTTTGTATAAATTATCAAAATAATATTATATATGAATGTGAATAATGCTGTAGATATACGCAGTGAAAAATTTAAAATTTATACGTTTTTGAGAGCTGCAGAAAGTATTTAGTATTACTTTACTTCGTACACAATTTTGTACAAGTCATTTGAACTTATTTTCATCTTGTATTATATTAATTTACTAAATTGTTTTATGAGCTAAGAACCTCACGTTTTCATAGATCCTCGGCCCACCATGTCACAGTCAGCCACCCCCCCCCTCTTCCCATGTTACAGTAAACCACCCCCCATGTCACAGTAAACCACCCCCCATGTCACAGAAAGCCACATTTGTAAGTTCTAAGATATTTTATAAACGGCCCCTTATCGGAGAATTTTATGCTGTCGCTTGGAAACAGTATGAAGCAGCCGAGCGAAAGCGACGAGCGGCGGTGGAAAGTACGAAGGCCGTGGAGAGTTGCGCTAATGGGTCCAGCGGTGGGCACGAGCCGTCTACTGCTGGGTCCGGCGGCGCTGCCAGCACGCAAGGGAGGCACGAGCTCTGGGTGCGCCCGGGTGAACGTGCGCTCGCCGTTCCACTCCTCTCGGCCGACCCGCTAGCAACCGTTTCATCTGTCGAGGTCATTATTATTATTTACATCCATTACTTACAGTTTAGCCCAGCGCCCACTCTAGCTATTACGTCGCCCCGGACAAAGAGATAAATTGCCGTCTTATAAGAATATAAAAATTTCGTGTCACGTTGTTTGTCCGCGATGAAGTCCTAAACTACTGAATAATCGTTTAATCAAACTTTGCACACTGCGTGCAGTTTCAGTCAGTGTCAGTCATCCACCATGAGAGATAGGATACTTTTTATTTCGATAAGTGATCATAACGCGATAGATGGCGCTGTAGTTGATATGATTAACTACTCGAAAAGGAATAACAAGGTCTGCGAGGTCAGCTGGTATACATATATTTTTAAAACAACGGTACATATTTTTTATTTTCAATAAAAGTCAGATCGTTGTTTAAAGTTTTATAATAGTATATATTAAGAGAAAACCATGTAACATAATATATGTATATTGATAGTCCAACAGTAAAAAAATGGAAACATTTAGCGAAGGAAGGGTGTGATAGGTATTCCAATTTTTTATTTTTATTGGTATTTACCATATCAATTTTTACAACCAAACTACAGCCGCCCCTTATTTTGGCGCCTCTGGCAAATGCCTGGTTTGTCCCCCTCTAGAGCGGGAGCTGTTAAACCGTAGTTGTTGTTAAGTGTTTATAGAATATGGGTAATTCAATTTTATTTCAGGTAAATTTTTTCTACACTTTACACTTGTGAGTTAAACAAGCAAAGCGACTGTATATGTATTTAAAAACATTGACATGTTAGATGAAGAAAATAAAAGTGAAAAACGCTCACAATATGGTTGCCGAAACATTCCTATTAGCGCCCACTGATAGTTTTGAACAGCCAGCATATATTAAGTAATTTAGAGCAAAGGACCTGTACTCTACTGAGTTGCAACCACACACGTTGATAAGCCTCTCGCAGAGACTTTCTTTTGGTTTGTTGCATATTGAAATCAATTATATCCAGTTGCCGTTTAACGTGCAGACTGGTATGGTAACAGTGACCGTCGATGAATTGTTGATTTCTCTATGATTTTTGTTGTTTGTATATTGGGCTGCGCTTACACTCAGGTAGAGTGCCGTCAATTTGCCTAGCTATGATAATAAACCACTATCACTGGTTGGTTAACTAACATCCATATATTGAAAAGTATTTATAAGTGTGTTGCTGTAGTTGCTTAACGTTTTGTCATCTTGACCCCATCGTTCCTTAACGGTAAGTGATATTGTGACCAAATGTTAAACTTGCAAAGAAATGAGAAACAAATCTTAAGACTATTACATTAATAAATTGATGTTTGTTTCAGTTATACCGTTATTATTTATGGATAAAAAAATAGACTTAGTAGTTTTAGTAACAATAATTAGAAATGAAGCTAAAAACAATACTTTATATAAAAATATATGTACACGTAGAAATATATATTTGAAAAAAAAAAAATGGTGATTGTCTCTATTGTTACAGCTGAACAAAAATTTTATTACGAGCTATTTACACGTACACGGGAAACTCATAACAAAAATTGGGTAAGTTAAGTTATCACATTTTATTATTTGTCCATACTTTTGCAAGTGCGTATTTATAGTATGAAACTTATGTTAGATCTTCTAACTACCGACACAGTTCTAATACAAGAAATTGACTTATTAATAAACCTATGTTTCAGACTTAGTAAGTCTACAAAGATTATAGAAATAGGGTAGATCTTTATGTTATGAGTAACAGTCATACTGGAAATAACTCAATTTCTGTATTATTGTTTGGGCCAATTCTACCACTGGAGCCTAGGTTCGATCCTCTGGATAGGAGCCCTCGAGTGACTCTGCTCGCGCGATACTGTGACACTCTACATCACTGAGAGTACATCGTCACACCGCATACCATTCGTGCAAACTCACACGTTAAGTACACGGTTCTGTAAGGCACTACCCTCGCGGCCCCTGAGCTGCTTACCTGATAAGGTCGTTGTTAAGATCACTAAATTTGTAAGACAAGACCTGTTGATTAGTCAGGATCGTGAATCTTTTTTCATTTACCGGCAGCAGCCCAAGCCGAGGCTCAGCCGTTGTGGCACCCTTGTGCCCGCTGCCTCGGGGCTGAGTGCCTTCAGCACTCGCCCCAAAAAGTTTGGTGAAGCTGTCAAAGCCCTTGGGGCTAAAAGCGTATGTCAGTTCGAAAAAAAAACCACTGGATCTCTTCTCACCAATACCTAGGAAAACTAAAGCCTAACTTACCTGGTGGTGGTCTGAGGTCCCAGATGATGCTGCATCAGTCATCGCCAGTATAATCCAACACAGCGCCGTCCGCAACGCACACTATAACGCTCGCACAATATATGATGTCAGCTTGTTTGAGTTGATGAGTTTTCGCATAAACCCAATAAAATAGATAAACGAACCGCGCGGCACATAAATTCTTACAAAATTCATTGTAAATAACTTCTATTTTTCCATTATAGAAAGAAGTACATAGTTTTTCCAGAGGTGTTTCTATCCGACAAAATTAACAACAACAAGAAAAATAACAACGGAAGGTCCTCACGGAGACGCTTCGAATTCTTATTTGAATTGTCCTTTATTTCTAATTAGTGGCGGTACTACAGAGATCTCCTATCTCCGTTATTGGCAATAAGACATCCAGTAGGAGTTTTGGCGGGATCTTGATCTGTCATGTTGTGATTTTTACTTTAAATCATATACTTAGTTAATTAGCCCTATATTGTGTAAATTAAGGTGACATTTTACTTAATGTAGTGTAGCTGAAGAGCATAAGTGAAGTAAATTTTGAATAATCATTCGGAACATGATATATTAGTCGCCAAAATAACTCCCAAGAGAGCTTCAACAAGAGAGTTACCATCTTGTTGAAGATAGTATCGTCTGCCTCAAATGCCCAAATTTTATCACTTGAAAAGGATAATAACTTAAGGTAATACTTTGACTGAGTTACCGAGCATAAAAAAGAAGAAGAAGAGATCTAGTGGTAATATTGACCTAAACAGTGATATCTGGAACTAATTTGTCTGTAACGTATTATTATTATTTAATATATAATTTTCACGTATTAAACAAAATTATTTAAATAAAATTATTTTTATTGTTATAATTTTACAACAGCATGGAAACGTTCCACGAAAGTGCTAGTGTAATGTTACGGCAGTTCCGTGCACTTGTACACCGGCAGCCATTACCGATGCCGGCCGCGCGGCTCCTTCAGCTGACGGCTCTCAACATGTTCGCCGTTGAAACCACTGCCTCTTCACTTAAAGGTAAATTATTCTTATTTCATGAAAATAAAAAGCAAATCCGTGCATATGAAATAATACTTTCTAGGCTGTACATAATTTAGTATGTTGATGAATAAAGAAATAAATAATAAAGTAACACTCTCCCATATCACAGGTAGTATACTGTATATAGACCATTTTTATATACCAAACCAAATGACTGCAAAGATTGACAAAACGTTACTTCCGTCTATAGTATTTGATGGAACTATTCTTTCTTTACATGATACAGTAAAAAAATTAGGAATTTACATTTATAAAAATTTATCTTGGGGTCCACAGCTTCAACAGGTAAGTGAGAAAATGTGTGCGTCCGCTGGATGCTTAAGAAGAATCCGAAATTTTCTCCCTATTACTATTAAAATTTCGCTTGCGCAAACCTTACTCCTTCCGATTCTTGACTATGCTGACACTTGCTATTTAGACCTTACTCAAGGTTTAACTTGATAAACTCGAACGACTCCAAAATTTTTGTATCAGGTTCATATTTGGTTTGAGTAAATTTGACGGTGTATCAGAATTTCGTACAAAGCTGTAATGGCTTCGTGTAAGGCTTCGCCGAAATTCTCGAACACTTTTTCTGCTATTCACTACTCTTTTTAACCCTACCGCTCCTTCTTACCTAAAGAAACGTTTTAATTTTCTTCGCGATACACATACACGTAATTTAAGATCGTCAGAAAATATAACGCTTGAAGTCCTCAAACACCCCATAAATTTTTGTGCAAAATCATTCGCAGTCCAAGCTGCGCAATTATGAAATGCATTAACTGTTTCTCTGAGGAAGGTACAAACGATGGGCATATCTAAAAATTCTGTCATAAAATACTATATGCCTTTTTAATACAAAGTACTATATGGCAATTTTACGTTTGTGTATTTATATGTATTATTATTATTTATTTATTTGTGTATTTGTATGTATTTCTATATGTCACATTTGTGTTTTATTATTTTGCAGTTCGTATTTTATATATATATATATATATATATATATATATATATATATATATATATATATATATATATATATATATATATATATATATTTATATTTATATTGTAGTATACTTCATATCTATGTTATAGTTCACATGGCTTTAATATGTAGGTTATTAAGTTTTGATTGTAATTATACACCCAAAATACTCCTGATTCAACTCCATGGAACATATCCATCCAAAGGTTGCCTGGAAGAGATTGCTATTAGCAATAAGGCCGTCTTTTGTACTAAAGAAATCATTATGTTAAGGTGTACAAAAAGATTAAATAAATAAAAAATAAATAAAAGTGCCAAGTATTTTCACTCATATACACAAATCTATAGCCATGACGGGAGACCATGACAGGTGTATATGACTTTTCAGGATACTGTATTACATTTTTTCTAACGTCCTTAAAGAAAATCGACTTTAAAACGTAAGAAATGGTATTTTATTCTCAAAATATAAGAACACTATCTTCTATTTATGTCACTAGTCTATTTATGTACCAGTTTTCATCCAAATTTGTTCAACGGTTTAGGTGTGATAGTGGAACAAAGAAAGAAAAAAAACAAACATTATGGATGCCTCGAATTTATAATATTAAAAGATTTTACCCGCGGCTTCGATCGCGTTGTAACTTGAAAAACTTTCCAAGGAGGAATAAGACACCGACCATATATACAGATCAGAGCACTATTTAAGGACGCTAGTGTAAACAATGTTGTGTGTTTTTCCATTAACCGCCAAGATACGTAAATTTACATTGAACATTGAGCATTGGACTTATGCGAACATGTGAGAAGCACGGCTTTTCCAAGTGTACCCTGGCTACCTGGAGCATGTAGCCTTGTACCTTGTTTATAGTTATGGCAAAACTGAGTTCAAGGGGAAACTGTTGCATTTTGTTTTGAAATGGAAGATCCGTGGCAATTATAGGGATCCGGGGATCATTATATTGTTGACCTTACTTGCCCCTGTCAAACCGGAACGCCTAATTGTAATTGCACTTTAATGTAAGGGCACATCTGACAGCTCTAGAGAATTCTCTCTATGCCCAAAAACAAGTTGTTTGTTAGCTTTGATAGGAAGTGAAGGAAGAACGATTTTTCCGGATATTATCAATTCTTTTGTTAGGACGTGAATGCAAGAAGATATTTCGTGTAAAAATTCGAATATTCCCGTAAATCTCTCATGGGAATTCGATGTTTTACCAGAACCAAAAGTAGCCTATATTACTCTGCGTTCTTTCAACTATCTCTATGCCAAAATCAAGTCGATTAGTTGCTTAGGGCGTGAAGGAAGGACAAACAAACAAACACACTTACGCATTTATAATATTAGTATAGATAGGTCAAATTTCTGCTATAAATTATTTGAGGACATAGTATGTATCAGTTATTCAAATCCTAATTGTAATTATAGCTGTAAATAATTAACCAAATTATATTTTATTGGAGATTCAACTCCATTTTATTAATAGTTTTATCTCATAGATAATAGAAAAAAATTCTATGTTATTTTCTCCGCGTCTGGTCCGGGCCCAGTAAAAGTTCGTAACTACAAATTACAAGTTGTCAGAGGTTGATGCACCGTACACTACCATTAACGCGGTCGTGTTCGACCGCAGTATACCAACGCGGCAGGTAGATACAATAAAAGTTCAAAGCAAAGGCATCTTGTCGTTATTTTATCATCAATATATTTTGATCGATGCAGATTAACTCGTAATTTAATATATTTGTTTTGGTACTAGAGAACATATCATAAGTATTTAGGTTTCCCAATGATATATTTTTTTCCACTGATATCTGTTGATCACGATATGTTATTCTGCAACTTCGTATAGTTGTTAGATCCTTTTTCATACGCGTTTAGAGGAATTAATGAACATTAATCGTTATAGAAGAATCAACACTAAGTTTCTATACTGGTTAAGTGGTTCTTGCTGGGGCTCTTACTGTGGCTTGTCTTTCGTACGAGCACAATATAAATGCACGCATTTGATGGAGCCAGATCCAATGGCGACGGCAATGTGATAACCACTCTTTTACGCTATCACTTATAATCATGTTTTGAATTATTATAGATAAATTATAGTGTACAAGACCCTTGATTATTATTATTATTGCAGCGTACGGCAAGCCATTGCCCTTTAAGAATTTGAAGAATGTTCAAGTTTTAATGATTAATGAAACGGGGATATTAAGTAATATAAAAAGTGTGACCGTGATATTAAGTGAAGAGTTCTGTTAAGGAATCGAGTGAACGAGGCTCTGCGTAACTTTATGTGCAGCCGGAATGTGTCTACAAAGGCACGTTTGGCTGTGCATCGGGGTGTGCTAGCCTCTACACTTATGTATGGAAGTGAGTGCTGGGTCTGGAAGAAGAAACATGAAAGCAAGATTAATGCTGTATTAATGTAGAGATGAGAAGTCTACGATGTATAGCTGGCATAAGAATGATAGATAAAGTAAGGAATAGTGTGATAAGGGAACGTTGGATGGGTATGGACATTTAGAGAGGGTGGATGAAAGAAGATTGACGAAATAAATTTACAAGGCGAGTATGACGAGGCAAGCTGGTAAGGGTCGACATAGGCGAACTTATCTCAACCAGATCGAGGACGTTCTGGAGAAAGGCCAGGACATAAGTACCCGTAACCGAAGAGCACGTATGAAGGTGTTTATGAAAGTAGAAGAAGCGAAAGATGTGTATCAGGATCGTAGCAAGTAGAAAGATGTGGTCTCTGCCTACCCTTATAGGAGAGAGACGTGATTATTATGTCTGTATGTATTACATTACAACAAAAATAATAATAAAAAATATTAAAACTAAGATTTCGCTCTCTGTCCAGCGTCAATTAGAGCATAAGTTTAAATATCAAAAACATAGAGGTATACTAACTGTAAATAGTAACAATAATTCTGTTGTTTTCGACTTTGTAAGTATGGCAGAAAGTAGTAACGTTTTTTTTTTATACTTAAGGTTTTAGCGTTATGGCCATAATCTCACCTGATTTTAAGTGACGATATGGCCTAAGTTGAGAGACACGCTAAACCTGTGGAGGAACTGGCTCTCAAGTGCAGCTGCCGGAAAACACCTATTGGTATTTGGCGGCAGGTTTACAACTTGAGGGTGGTAGCAACCCAGCCGGGCATTAGAAAAAAGCCCTACCACCATGCTATGTTTTCCTCACGATGTTTTCTTTCATCGAAAGCTCAAGCTCATTGTAGGTGCTTGGATTTGAACTCACGTCCCTTGACGCGAAGTCGTACACAGTACCACTGAGCTATAACCGCTTCATTACCACTCAGCTATCATCGCTTCATTACCACTGAGCTATCATCGCTTCGATACCACTGAGCTATCATCGCTTTTGAACATTTTTGTGATTTTTGTCACATCAAAATGGATAATTATTTTTAACTAGCTGTCCCGGTGAACTTCTTGTCACCTATAATCGATGTTCTTTGTTAACGCTAAAACTCAAAAACGGTTTATGCGATTTGTATTTTTTATTTAAAATTTTCTAATCAACCTTGTTATGTACCTTAATTCGTTAAGATCAATAGAACTGACTTTATCTAATATCTTTCTATATTTTATATTTCTTTTGGTTATTGAATGAAACTTGTCTACAAATCCAATGAATTAAATTGTAATCATATGCAATTTAAATATAGTTAAACAATATAACGCTTATTGATAAACTATGTTTTAGTTTCTTTTTTGTGGTGCGTAAATATACAGTTATTATTATCCGACGCTGGAACACTTGACATATATGTATTTCTCTTTTCATGAATCTGGTAAACTCTAAGTTGAGTTTTGTTATTTGTTAATTATCTACGCAATAGACAGTCGCCCAGGAAGTTGTAGTCACTTAAAATCGAATGGGAAATCTATTGGAATCATCGGTATACGCGAAATCAAGGCAACCTCTCCTTTGTATTTTCTCTTGATCGTTGATTCGTTGTCGTTATTCATTACTCTTTTTTTACAGCTAGTCTCGTTACATTTCATCGTCGTATTAGTAGTGTTGATTGATACTGAGATTCTTCGTTATTTGTATTTGTTCCAGCGAAAATGGTCCAACAACCACCTATGTTTACTTATTTATTTTTACTTTATTGACTTGACGGATTTAAAGTATTTCACATTAATGTGACCTTCATAATCCTTGAACTATATTCGTGAGTATAGCACAATCTAACTATATAATCTATTGCCTGCAACTGATCGCCTACATTGGGTATCCATCATTACTTTTTGGATATCGTTTGGAACAATTCCCGTCGATCATAAAGGATGAGTTACTGTTGAAAACTCCGCAAGGTCCATTTATTATTTTTTATATTATTATTGCATGTAATTTTTAAACAACTGTTTCACCTAGGATTTCATATAAAATGAGAGTAACTTCTTAGCTACCCATGCATTATCCGTGCGGGTGGTTGGTCCATCATATGACAGAGAGTGATACTCCGAACAGTTCTCGAGACTTGTAATACGGATGTAGGTTTAAATGTAATTAAAAAAAAAATTAAATAATACACAACATGCTTTCTAATAACATAGCAGGATTCCCATTGTACTCAAATAAAAAAAAATATAGGGAAACAATAAACGCTCGGAAACAGCTCAAAAAAATTGTGAAACAGCGTTTCGTTATTTTATGTTTCGAATTTATACTATTTCATCATATCACAAAAGCAAACAACTTTTAATATTTATTATTAATAAAAATTATTTTAAATATTGTTATTTGCTGTACCACAATAAAAAATAATTATATAAGTAAGTATAAAGATTAAATATACTTAAAATGTACATCTCTAATATGACGCCAAATATTTTAAACGTAAAAACAAAACGTTTTGGAGGGCCGCTCTATATAACTTAACTTACTTTACTTAACTTAACTTTTTATATGTGATTCTATCTAAGTATCTGTAAATATTATTATTGAAACACTAGTCAATGATAGATTAGAAAACATGTTCTATCTCCGGTAGCTATTAACATTTAACTGGAGTTAGATTATTGAGAACGGCCATTAATAATCTTCCTCTAATCAAATCTACTGTTGAAAGCACACTGGTTCAAAGCGCCTCCCGCTTTTTCCACATTATTATAATAATATTTTTCGTTTATTAATTTACTCTTATATTAAGAATTACTTTTCACTTTTTTAATCGATTTATTATTAAAAAGTAATTTTAGTTTTTCTTTACTATATTTATTACAAAAAATAATGAAATCCAAACAGAAACAGTTTCACTGTATAAATATCGCCAAGTATATATTCACAACTATATCTACTAATAAACGAAAGAAAAATTTGCACTTAGAAAAGATATCAAGTAAAAAATAAACAAGTATCCGTTAAAATTTTCGATATTTTAACAAATTTTGAGCTTTGTTTCTTAAGCATTTATTAATTTATATTTTCAAAAGGCCCTTCAATTAACATCTTCTTTAATTATTTGTTTCTTCATTTCCTTGTTCAGTCAAAATACGAAAAAGCGTTAAAGTCTTGCAAATGTAAATCAAAACCGTGATAAAATAGGGACGAGCTTGAATGTGAATTTGTACACATTCATGCGAATACAACGATATAGTTATCGCTCTTGTGGTAAGCGACTTGGTATGGAAGGGTTGGGCAATTGCTGTTTTTATTATTCCTTTCCATAACAAGTCTCTGATCCTAACCGTCAGGCATGAAATAATTTAGAGTCGGTACCTGATGACGCACGCCAAGTACGTTCAAAAAATATTTTTAATCGTCAACTATGGCACAAAGTTTGTTAAATTATCGAAAATTTTAACAGATACTTGTGTATTTTATATCTTTTTGTAAAGTGCAAATTTTTCATTCGTTTTTTTGTAGATAAAGTTGTGAAGAAGTGCTTTGCGGATTTATACAGTGAAACTGTTTTGATTCGGATATACTTTTGTATTTTCTACCCATCAAAACCATAAATGTGAAATGACTGCCAAGTTCAATATTATGATATATGTCTTGGTTGTTGACAATGGTCAGTCCTGATATAAAAATGACGATTTTTGGACGTAAATATCTAAATAACTGTTTGAAGTGTGTTTATGACATTTGGAGCGCATATGTATCTCGCAAGTCGTAATATATGAACCAAATTAGACATGTTTATGTGAAATAGTTTTTGAGTTATGAAGGTGTCAAAAGAACGTTATAGAAATATGGTTGGAATACATACTACGACATGGATACAAAATAAAATGGTAGATATCGTTAGTAATAGCTTAGTTATATTCTTACAAAAAACTGTTACATGTAAGCTATTTATAAACGTTAAGTTTATGATAAAAACATCATACAAAACATTCCACGCTTTTTACAATAAAATTTATATCGTTGTAGAACAAATACTTTATACCTTATTTTCTACTTTTAGTTCTGTTTCTTAATTAAAGCGTGTTTTTTAGGTATTTTTGGTATAATAGATTGCCTTAGGAATTGTCAAAAATAAATGAATAAAAGATCACTGTGTACGATGCTAGTTTTTATTGAATAAATTATAATTTTACGAAGTAAAGGTAAATTTTACTTTAAAAATTGGAGAGACAGAACAATATCTGAAGATAAATATATTTAGTTACGGATTTTTCCTGCCTTCCCCCAGGCGGAGGTCTAAAAATACGAAACTTGTAAGGTGGTATTATAGTGCATCTTTACTACTTTTAATGATTACTAATAAACCGAACTCTCACACAAAGCATATTATAAGTACACTTGCAATCAGATATCTCTCCAACGTATAAAATGTTGAGAATCATTCAATTGAATATTTACGTAATAACAGTAATACAAGTGATCGTGCATGTTAAACGTTCAATATATAACACAGATTGATGCAATTCAATTGTAACTCAGTGATGGCCAAGAGTCAGGTTTCACTGGTAATCGTTGCCGCTAAATAACATGGCAAAATTTGAATAAATTTTACTGTCCGGAGAAAAGGAATTCCAATTAAAATTGGTATCAATAATGATTGAGATTCATGGATTTAAGCGGTTTATGAATTATTTGATGATTAACGGTTTAGACATGCCCAGTATAACGATAGTCTATTCTATAATATTTTGTATAAAATATTTGTATTGATATTTTTATATATATTTATTATCTTATGCTAGTCTTCCTAATAGGTGTAGTATTAAGCATAAGCTAAAATTGCAATGAAAATCCGTGTTAAAAATTAATTCCTAGTATTAGTATTTTGTTGTCGAGAAAAAGGTTGCTTGATTTTACATGACTTTAGGTTTATTTATATATGTATTAGTTTTATAATCAATTTTAAAAGAAATATGAAATCTTAAATTCGAGTATTTCTATACGGCTACTGATCGGCCTCTTTGGCCAAGTTGACTTTTTAAAACAGTAAAGAAAAAATATATGGGATGACATTCTAGACACTAAATGGACGATATATCTCAACACTAAATCGCATTATTAGAGCGTATTAAAAACTTCAAATTCACATATGTACATTAAAAACAAAATATTTATACTTTAATTTCACAGGTGATAGTCAAATCGGCATGTTTTTAGTGACGAAGTGACAAATCACTATTTTTCCACTATAGCATAAAACCTCTCTACATACACAAGAAACCGTTTTCTTCGCTATACAACTTACAACTGTAACGCTCCGTCATTTTTCTTACTATACTATCTTTACAGCTGTTTGGAAACTTTGGTTTTCGAATAACAGTACAAAACGCCTTTACGAATTGTATTGAATTACATACTGTAATTTTCTATATTACAGATATTTATGATCTTCCTATGTGATGACAGAAATGTGTAGATATTGTGAGTGCTTGTTGTTCATTATTTGCGATTCTTCACGCTACACATTGCAGTAAATGTTGTGCCTCGTTTCAAAGTGTGCAGGCACATGCCCACTATACACCAAAAGTTAACTTCCTTAGACCCAATTTTTGTCTAGAACATGGTTTGATTGCCTTGCCTGTGACCAACTAATGAACAGACTTGTCAACTATCATATAGAGGCCACAGTTCATAAGTGACGATTCAAAATTTCTTTTGACGTGTGCTTCTTCAACAAGTTAATGCAAGGCAGTGTTTAATAAATTCATAATATACTTACTCTACTAACGTTTTATCTTTCTAATTTGTCGTACAATAACTAGTATCGTAGACAGCTCTAATTCTGCTGTTGTTTGAGATGAATATATATTCATTATGCCTTTCAATTTATCGTTATGGATTTTCGTCTCTGCGCGTCCACGGATGTCTTTGTTGGAAAAAAGCCTGCCTTTTGTTAACTTGAGTTACCTCGTCCATAGGTATGTGTTGGCTGGTGCTACAACAGAATTCATATTTACATATGACGAGCTATGTTGATTTTGCTATGTTTATAAAAATATCTATATCAAAGAAAGTCGGCAGCATATCAACGAGGGTTTTTTTAAGAAATACTATTGATGTATTATGCTATTATTGTCAACAAAAGATAATAGCTACTGTAAAAAACAATTATGTAATTTTAGGTAAGAACATAATTATAAAGATTTGTGAAATAAGTATAACTATCATTGACCTAAGAAATGTATTGGTTAAAAATAAAACAGTGATTTAGACTTAGCCTAATAATTGAAATTGAACTTATATGCGTTCACATTTCACAATAAAAACTGACAAATGAATGATGAATAGTATGAATTAACGTATTTTTCGTTCCGTTACGTTATTACCGTTTAAATACTATGACGTGATTCAGCAACTAGCCTAAATGAGTTCTATACCTAAATAGATGTAGACAGGTGAGGCGGTTTTTAACAAAAATATATTATTTAAACAGAGTATCAACTACTGTCTATAGTTTTCTGTTCTTTATATCTGCAATTAAATGTAAAATGAAGTGTTAATATTCACGTAAAGTATATAAGGACTTTATGGTTTTTTATAATATTGCGGTAACACTCTCTGTCTATTAAAAGCACCTAATTCTCCCTAATATATGTAAAAACGTTGGTTATTACTTTGTTAATAAAATCGAGCAATATACATTACTAAATTGAATTTTTCAATAGACGTTGAAGGAAAATACCGTGAGTAAACTTGAATACTTGAAAAGTTTAGGTTTTTGATATTTAGGTGTTTGATATTACCAATACGTCGTTAACATAAAATTACTTCATTACTTCAGGCAAATGGCCATTATCCAGCAGTAATGTATATAAGAAATATGTAAGTACTAAAGAAAAAAGCTTTGACCAAAATAAATATTTTTTTTAGCAAGTTATTCGGTTATAAATCAGAGGCACATGTCCGTAAGTAAAATAAAAAAATAAGGCCGTTTTACTTAAGCTCGTTATGCTTCTTAAGCTGGTTATTCAGGTAACTGCATAATTGACACAATTTTTGTTTACGTTCAAGTATTTTGCATGAAAATGTATGAGCCTGTTTTAATACAAACAATTCCAAGTTGTTAAAGTGTTTTGATGGACACTTGAACAAATTTTGAGTATGTAGTCGTACGTTTCGCTCTTGGCAGAACGTCATTGAACAAGACGCTTTCACAAGTTTGAGTCAGTGGTGAATTAACGTTTTTATTACTTGTTGTCAATTTGGCACAAAACATTTGCTGATTAACAAAAAAAGGAATGAATTTATTCCAAAATACTAAACAGAAAAAATATAATACAATGTAGACCGAATGAAATAAAAATGTAACATTTTATTATTCTTAAAGGATAATAAGGCACAGTATACATAAATATAACTTACGAAAACATTTTTCAATATGTATTAGATGTGGTTTTTTAGTTTTAGTTATCATATAATAACATTTTAAAATATTATCATTACATTTCGTATCATTAAATATCGTAATATCTTGAAAATTAATGCGAAAGTCATTAAACTGATGACGCGATTGTCTTTCATTTCTAAAATCGCTCTACTGAGGTATAATATTAACCTTAAATGAGCCCGGCTCTATAATCCTACTGACTATATATATCAGCTACTACAAGATGCAAAATACCATATATAAGATATAAGAAGTAGATACGACGATTATGCCTGACTGGATCGCGACTACCATAATCCAGGTCACAGATCAGTAAAATAAGGGAGATATGACTTGGGGGCGTGTTGAGTGCGAACGCATCTGGCCTAAATCAGGCTTGATGCTGATTTTGGTTTGTAGCCGAATTCAGACTGCGAACGAGTACACATCTCTTGTTTTTTGACAAAATGCCACGGTGTTTAGTGCTTGTTTGTATAAATACCAGATTTAATGTAAATTACGTTACAGATGGCATCTCATTTCACACGTAAGTATTAAAATATTATTGCTTTTTCCTATAAAAATCAGTAAAACATAAACTAATGTTTGTCAAGACACGGTGAACTATCAAGTCAATTTTTGTCATTAAAACTAAAACCATTGCTTGCTTAGTAGAACTCGATCAATAAATAAGTTGGACTAATAGCGCAATGAATGAATGGTCGCGGTTGTAGCGATGCTTTCAATATGACAATACATTTGGTTATTATTTCTAAATAACTTAGATAGTTGATAAAACGAATAAATGTACTTAAATTGTTGTCGTCAATTTATGTTAGTGTTACTGCGTGTATTTTTAATAAATATATATATTTTTTTTTCAAATTGTAGCTATCCAAATAATAGCGACAGAAAAAGGTCTAAGCTGGTTTCCAACTAAAAATTTTACCATTTGCTCAACTTATTTTGATCCAGAGTGCTTTCAACCCTTGAAGTATGGTATAAGTATTCTTGATTTAGTGTAATTTGTAATAAATATAATATTGTTATACAAAGTGTTTTAATTTTTATATCGATTGCCACTTTCATCTCTAGTTGTATACATGTTTTTATTAACAGTCTGTCGCTACGGGGTGATGCGGCGCCTTCTTTTTGCATGTGTACTATTAGTTAGTTTATTTGTGTTGCTAAAAATACCTCAGTGTGCGTGAAAAATATGAGGAAGTTTTTATACTTTTTATGTCTGTGTTAGTAGTGTAGCAAGGGGGTGTAGCTTCTTTTACCGAGGAGACATGTCAAACCGGACAACTATTGTTTCAAGGCATATCTCCCTTGTTTCACTGATCTGTGATCCAGGTACATACCATAGTGATACGTTTAATTGTCACGTTTTGAGATTAGGCGGAGTATATCCACTAATTATGTAGGTTGGTCATAATCTGTATACAATAGGGTTTTGACTACTATACACATCGTGATGAACCATTGAAATTATTTATTTTGGCTTTTCGTGTTTCGGGATCATCATTTCTATATCCAGCTGTTGACAGATAAGACAATGTGGAACGCTGATGGATTTCTTGTCTTTCACTGCTAATCGTTGATTCTGGATTACACAGTGCTTATCATTAGTTACAGTGTCGTCAATTAGTCGTGTTGTTATAAATAAACTAAACAGTGAATGTCATATTTTCGTTAATAGGTGGAAATTCGAGTGGAGAGCGTTCTGCGTGGTTGGTGTGCGCCCTCGGTGTGTCTATTCTCATGTTTGGCGCACTTGTAGAACGATGTTGTGTGCTTCTACCAGAGCCAATAAATTCTCAGCATCACGCGGATGCATTGTTGCTACTACCAGCTATTAAGGTATGATTCACCTTTTATTCTGATACATACTTAAAATTATTTTTTATTTTTATTTTAACTCAGATTTGAAAATAAAGATCGATTTTACAAATATGAATATATTGAACATAATATGTTATATTTATATTACTATCATCTATATCGACGAATCCGTTTATCTATTATAGATAATCTATTATGCAAAAGCCATTGAAAAATAAAAATCAAGAGATTTAAAGGCAAGATGACTTTTGTAGTGAATACCTTAAACCGACCTTAATTACAGTAAGATTTCAAGATATTAAGTTCCTTCTTCGAACCTACTTTTAGCATTTCAATAACACTAATAACCGTTGATTTATAAATGGATACTAACATTTTATTTAAGGCATCAGATACAAATGTGTGTGAGAATTATGCAAATTAAATTTTGCCCCATTATATTTTGAAATTATTAGAAACTTAAAAAAAAAACAATAAATTTTCGCAAGAAATAGTACAATAACAGCTTAGAAGTATTATTGTTATATTTTATAAGTTTAATGTCTCCTGTACGATTAAGTTAAAAATAATACCGGTTCATTGAAAAAAATCGCGAATAAGCTATCGGCTGGTTTCACTTATTAAAAATAAATTCCCCTTCGTCCAAGTGTTCGCTGACAGCCTTTTTAAGTTATATAATTTAGTCGATTTTTTTTTAATAACTTTTATGTTCATTTAATTTTGTGGTTAACACTTTTTTTTCTTAAGGGGTTAACAAAAATATGATCAGCACTTAATGAAAAAAAAGTTTATCGCGAGGATATTAAAAGGAAAAAAAGGTATTTATTTTAACTAAATATTGTACTATATTTTTTACTATAAAGTTATTTGCTGTTCGACATTCTATAACGTGATAATACGCTAAACCTATGAAAACTAGTTATTAAGTACGGCTGGTAAAACACGGCAATGGATCCTACGTGACAGATTTTCATCTTGGTGATTCTATCTCTAGCTGGAAGAGCTTTATGTAACATTTTACCACCTTGGTTTTCATCTGGGTCACATCATTGGGCGCAGTATTAGGAGTGTGGTAAGTATTACAAGGTGAACTGATTGATATTTACGTCAAAATAATTTTTGTGAATTATGCAAATTTATTCCAAAAAATTGTGGTTTAGATTACAAAACATAATATGTCTATTTTACGAGCGGAATGGTCGTTCTCATAATAGATCTGTGACTTATGTGATTGTACACTTTTTTATTATTTTTCCGTTTATCTACTGATGTCGGTACATTACATTGAAGTATATATAAGTTTATATGTACTTTTAATTTTAAAGAATATCATAATGCAAACCTTATTATTACTTTATTAATAAACACAAGAAAATATTCAATATCCCAGCTGTTTCATAAAAGGTCCAAAAATTAGACCTACCAAATTCGAACCTAAATTACATTCTTTGAAATATAATAATAACGATATATAGAAATATTTTTGTTCTTTACAGGTGTGGTCCGACTGGATGTTATGTCACAGTAGCGTCTGGAATCCACCACCTTCTTTCGATAACTTTAATATAGAGTGAGTATAGTACCATTTAAACTGGGGTATATAATTTTGGAAACCAAAAAAAATTGTAGTAGGATGAAACCCATTGGAAAAAAGTGAAACAAAAATGAAAGGTAAAATAATTTACGGGCGATCTGAAGTCGGGAAGGGAAAGGGGTAAGTTTTTAAGGGTAAAAACGGTTTATCCTCATTTCCGGAAAAACTACAAGTCCTATAGAAAAAAGTTACATGGCAATGTTGTAGGTAATAAAAACATCGACAACTTTTGTATTTACCCTATTTTCATATAACCTCAAAGTTTATGTGAAAAATTCAAATAACCAAGCCTTTGTTTTTTTTTACAAAATTTGAAGAAAACTTACCTTTTTATGTCCTGACCACACTAATTTGTTAATTTAAAATATTTCGTTTTTTACCTTATTATGCCTTAATATCGAAAAAACACCCTAATTTTCAATCGAAGATTGTCACGTCAAAATATCAATTTTTTTTAGTCTATGGACTTTTTGTTCTTTGAAATTTCTGCTTTCTGATGGTATAAAAATATACATAAGTAGGGTAAATGTTCTTAGAAAATACAAACATATAATTTAATATTTAATAAGATATTTACAAAATTTTGTAACAGTTATTGGCATATATGCCTATTTCTTACTATTTTATGATAACTTATATACCTGAAAGACCTACGGAAAATTTTAGCCCACCAAAAGCTATTTCATAGAGAAGTGGGGAAGGGTCTAGGAGGGTCTGCGCCTTATTACCTGTTATTTTCGGATTATAGATTTTTCGTTTCTTTACATTTTCTGAGAACATGTCCATAGAAATGTATATATTTTTAATACCATTAGACAGTAGAGATTTCAACAAACAAAAAGCCCATCGACATTTTTAAAAAAGGTGACATGACGTGTGAATTTTCGATTGAAAAGTAAAATAAGTCAAAATAAGGTGAAAAAATAAATATTTTAAATCAAAAAAATTACAGTTTGTTTGGGACATAAAAGGGTAAGATTTCACCAAATTTCGTAAAAAAAAATGTATTAGTAACAGATAAAAATAAAATACTAAAACCTTGGTTATTTGAATTTTTCACATAAATTTTGAGGTTATGTGAACAAAGTGTAAATATAAAAGTTGTAGATCTTTTTATTACCTACAACTTCGCCATTTAACTTTTTTCCATAAAACTTTTAGTTTTTCCGGAAATAGAGATAAACCGTTTTATACCCTTAAAAACTCACCCCCTTTCCTTCCCTATCTCAGATTGCTCGTAATTTATTTTTCCTTTAATTTTTGTTATATTCTCTTTCTTTTCTAATAGGTTTCATCCTACTATTTTCTTTTCACTTTTTATCATTTTCGAAGGCTTCTTCACTGGTCTAATTGGTTACCCTATTTATATTGATTTAAATTGTGTGTAGCAATGAAAATGGTCCATGGGACTGGCTTGCGAAACTAATGAACATTCTCGAAGCATTGGATGACAAGTCCATAGAACTAGAAAACGAAATGAAAGATGGTAAGTTATTTTGTACTCATATTAGTAGCTATATAGATAATAGATCATCAATATGTTGGCGTAGCTAGTCATGAATAGCTTGCGTGCTTGATAACCTTGTAAATGAGATAAACGAGTAATATTGTGAATTGTATTGCACATATGTTGTGAACCTCTAGGAGCATTATTTACGGACAAAGTATTTTGCAATTTCTATTTTTGTTACACTTTGAAATGTGGCCACATGATGCCACAGTAGGAAATCATTTTTAACGTTTGGCTACAATTGCATCTGAGTTTAATTAACGTTGTGGCCTGAGATGGGTAATGTTTTAAAGTCTAGAGAGGACGGGATGAGGAATGGCACTCGTACATTGCAATAAAGTATTGTACGTTATTTTGAACAACTATATTCTATACTTTACGTCAATAAAATAAAAAGTACATGATTTTTTTAACATAGTTTAAAATTGCTATAATGCATTTTACATAAAGGTAAAAAAAAGTTACTTATGATATTGTGGTACTTGGTTGGTATCAGCTCAGTAGCTAAAAAGAACTATAATATATGAATTACGAAGAGGTGGTAGGTTTTAAATATTAGTAAGGGCGTATAAACTGTTTTTTTATTAATTCATTGATAAAGCACATACGGAATAAAAATACCATAATTTATTTTGATACAGTTCATTTCTTTCTTAACACGAACATTTTATATGCATTATTTGCTACAATAAACATGGAAATTTTCGACTATTGGGGAGTAAGGCAACGCTTAGACACTTAGTACAAAATTTAGCGACTTTACTTATTTTTGGGATTTCTGATTTTTGCGTATGTTTCAATGTTTATCTCAATTATTAGATTAGGTAATTACTTATTACCTTCATTTCATTCGAAATAATTATATTTATCAAAGCACCATTAAGTTTTCCTTTATGCTGTGTTATTGATACAGGCTATACATGCGTACGGCTTGCTGAAGACTCGACCCTGGGTGGTTTCACTCCACTCATGTACATAGAGCCTGCAATTGCGTGGGTACGTACGGATCCTTCACAACACCAGGCGGCCGAACACGCACTGCGGACTCGAAAGCTGCTATTTTTCGGAACTGAGTGAGTTTAATCAGTTATTTTTTTTATAAAAGTTTTTATATATAATAAATATTTGATAGTATTCACAACATTCGTTGCTAAAAAAATATTAATCAAATTTCAATTAATGGGTAAAGAACTCGTCTTGAGTTTACGGCACATAAATATAATCAACTTGATAATTTATGATAAATTGATGATTACAAATACTCAATGATTAATTGAGACTATAATGAAATATTATATGTCCATATATGGACTATATGGAAAGACTATAATGGAGTTAATTACAATTATAGTAATTATATATAAACTTTGGTTCGTTTGTATGTGAATTTAACATACTAATAAAACATTGTAATAATCGCACTTTCCGTATGCGTCATATAGAATTAAAGGTGTAAATATTTAAAAGTATTGTGTTGAGTCCGAAAAAGACGACCGTTTTAAAATATTCAATTGTTTTGCCTATTTAAACTAAAAGTGTCAAATAGTAAGATTACCTTTATTCTCAGTGAGTCAAATATGGAGATTTCCAAATAATTAACTACAGAGGTATCACTTGTTAACCCTTGATCATTAGTGTGCGTTAATTTGAATTTCATTGATGTGTTCCACTATAAATGTCATAGATACCTAGTCGGCGTTGAACCACCTGTTCTTCGGCTGGAGTACCCAGCGGACTCGCTTCCGCGATATGCTAGCGCAGTACAACGAGCTCAGCCGACTCATCCACCTCTACAGCATTTGGTATGTTCGTATGACATCTGTCACATTCTTTCACACCATATTTCTATCATATATGTTTTCATTTGATTTATTGTCAAAAAGTAATTTACAAAATATATTTTACATACTATATAAACTTATAAAAGTTGGTAATAGGATGTAATGGGATGATTTGGCATTGTACTTATAACGCTGTTTTATAGTAGCACTGTGAAAATGACGGTATTGTACCTAATAGTAAGCTCCGAACAATACAAAAACAGCGATGACTATTAATTAATCAGTAATTGAAGGGATGATAGTTTAGTTGGTAGTGTGTACGAACGCTGCCTCAAGGGCCGTGAGTTCAACTGCACCTACAATGAGCTTGTGCTTTCGATGAAGGAAAAGATCGTGGTAAATCCATAGCATGGGGGTAGGGATTTTTCTAATGCCCGAGTGGTTAGCTACCACCCTCAAGTTGAAAATCTGCCACTAAATACCAATAGGTTTATTTTGGCGGCAGCACTTGAGAGCCACTTCCACACACACAGTCCCAATGGGTTGAGCGTGGTCACCATCTTGGGCCACATTGTCACATGACATCAGGTGAGATTGTGGCCATAAAGCTAAACCTTATCTATATAAAAATCCATTGGTGGTCGTCGTCGCATATACAATAGATGATCTCAAAACACCATAAATAAAAATCGAGTCACTATTGTCACGGATTGTTTACATGTACACGGTGGATCGAGATCTATAGCACCCGGCCTAATTACTGATTATATACCGGCGAATCTCGGAACAAGATTACTCCTGGTATATGCTAATTGCGATCCGGTGGAACGCAGTTTTCATGTCCTACATCCCTATTCTAATTTACCCATAAATATAATATGTAATTTTTAGATTTGATTATTTACTTATTTATAATCGGTAATTACATTTGCATACATATTGTATTAAAAACTTAATTATGTGGAAATATATTTCGTATTGGAAAGTGTTAAATTTGAAAATTTTGTTTGTTTAATAATACCTAAGGTGGAGGAATTAGAAGAAGGGGATAGTGTGAGTGAAGCAACAAGTGGAATAACCAGCCTGAGCGAAGGTGTCGATATAGAGGCTGAAGGGGCTGACGAGACCACTCGACACTTATTACGCCGCAAAGAACAGCTGGAGACTAGAAAAGCTACAATCGAACGACATAAACAACGAATGCAGGTTAGTTTTTGATAATTCTATAGCTATATTTACTTGTACCGTATTTTGGGTATTACTTTATATTTATTAGTAAGTAGTGGTGATAATTACTGCAACAGCCAATAACAAACCACAAGTTAAATATTAATTTTTCTTATGTATATTTTTCTTTGTTTTCGATTATCTCTTGGACGTTTTGGACCATTTCGTAAGATGATGGTCAATTAGTCTAGAAAATAAGCTGTTAACTAGAAAGGTTGAAGGGAAACAGTCAAAAGAATGTTAAACAAAATGCTGTATGAGCTCAGTTATCGAGCAAATAGATCTACCCTTCAGTCCAACCCCTACAACTTGTTAAAACATGAGACTGAAGAATCTAACTGGGTAAAGTCTTGTACAGATTATTGTTATTGATAATGATAATATTCGGTCGGTGATACAGCAAATCTTAATGCTGACACTATCATTTTTGATTCGTGTTTTTAATGTATACACGACCGTTAAGTATTATTAAGGTATAACATGACGATGTGACTTAAGATGATGGTAGCCTACGTTAAGGTGAGAAGGGGAGAAAGGTTATCAATTGACACTGCTGGAAGAAATCTTTAACTTATTTTATATTTAAGGTTTAGCGTTATGGCCATAATCTTACCTGATCCTAAGTGACTATACGGCCTAAATTGGTAGATTCTGAGTTGGTTGCTTGAGGGTGGTAGGTAGCTACCTCCCTCACTACTACCCTCAAGTTGCAAACCTGCCGCCAAATACCAATAGGTGTGTTCCGGCAGCTGCACTTGAGAACCAGATCCTCCATAGGTTTAGCGTGTCTACCAACTTGGGCCGTATCGTCACTTAAGATCAGGTAAGATTATGGCCATAACGCTAAACCTTAAGTATGTGGAAAAAAAAAGGACGCTAAACCTGTGGAGGAACTGGCTCTTAAGTGCAATTGCCGGAACACACCTATTGGTATTTGGCGGCAGATTTTCAACTTAAGGGTGGTAGCTAGCCAGGTGGGCATCAGAAAAAGCCCTACCACCAGGCTAGGATTTCCTCACGATATTTTCCGCCTCCGAAAGCGCAAGCTCATTGTAGGTGGTTGGATTCGAACTCACGTCCCATGTCGCGGCGTTCGTACACACTACCACTGAGCTATCATCGCTTCAACTTAACGGTAACTTAAAGGTAGCATTAGAAAACTCTCTACCACCATGCTATTGTTTCATCAGGATGTTTCCTTCCACCGGAAACTCAAGCTTAATGCAGTGATTCATATTTATTCCGGTGGACACGATGTCCGCACACGTTACGACCGAGTTACGGGTGTTTTTGATATAGATATTTTTTTGTTAAAACATTGTAGGAGATACTTCACAGTGGATCAGCGATGACCGAAGTTGAGGTGCGGCCGCGTTGGCTAGTGCCCGACACTAACTGCTTCATCGACCATTTGCCGCTCTTGCAGGCCGTGGTCGCGGCGCCCGCGCAACCCTACACTCTAGCCGTGCCGCTCGTCGGTAAATATAATAAGTTTTCAAATACTATACCGTCATATGCGTGACTAGCTGTGCCCGTGACTTCGTTCGAGTGTTTGTTGAAAACTAAAACGCTTCGTTTAGATAAGAGTACAGTCTATTTTCGTGTTACATGCTGACGTCGTATTCACAACGCCATCTATCGAATATCTATCGAATATCGAATCTATTTTATCGCAAGTAACTAAATTGCGTGCGTGAGAACACTTTAAATTCATGTTATCTAATATCTCTTGATAGAGTGAACCGATTGCGATCAAACAAAAACTAAGTAATACTTCAAGTTGCGTACAATTTTTACGTATAAAAATATTCTACATTGGTTTCGTATATTTTACGTGATGCGTGCATAGGCAAAACAGATAAACAGATAAAAAATCCAAAAATGCTGGCGATGAGTGCTGTTGATTATTCTTTAACACCCTGGGTTTTTTTATATTTTCGGTGTACAAAAACGAATTTTATACGTATTTATTATATGTATAGATAAAGATGATTTTTTTTATCGCGGGTAATTAGATTTACGTATGTCAGAGAGGGGATTATATGTGACTCAACTGGCACTCGCAAACCAGTAGTACTAAAATTTCTACGTAGACCATTCATTTCCCTCATATTTGTCTGATCTTTGATGAAATATTGGTAATCTACTAAAAAAGTCACAAATTGTCTCCATTGTCGATTTTTAAAATTATCGAGTAATGCTACATATGTGTTTATGATGTAGGTAAAAACACAAAATGTTCATATTAGTTCAAGTGACAGTTTTAGTATGTACATATATAGAACATTTATTCGTGATAAATGATCTGTTATTTTACAGTATTCGTAAACATTTTCAAATCTCTTAAAATATGTCACATATAATTTTTCGGTATGTTTATATGTTAGTTGGCTTGAATTTTTAGATATTAATTAAAATAAATTCACTGAATTGTAGCCCAGTAACAGGCCAAGCTGATGTTCGGCTACTGAGTGTGTTCTGCATTCTTGATAAGGCTGGTGAAGGTGTAAAGTCCTTCAAGCATTCTTTATTTTTTCGACCTGACATACGTTGTTATCCTTAAGGGCTTTGACAGCTTCACAGAACTTTTAGGGGGCGAGTGCTGAGTGCACACAGTGATGCAGAGTGCCACTGCATCGCGCGAGCAAAGTCACTCGAGGGCTCCTGTCCGGAGGAACGAACCTGGGCTCAAGCGTCTACGGAGGGAGGTCACGGTACAGGCATTCTGTGTGAGTTCGGTCGTAAAGAAGATATTTTTTATGCAGTGATGACAGAACTAGAGGGTCTGCGCAAGTGCAGCCGGGTGGGCGGCGCGGCGCACTCCGCGCTCGAGTGGGTGTCGGCGGGGGGCGGCGGTGCGGGCGGCGGTGCGGGCGGCGGTGCGGGCGGCGGTGCGGGCGGCGGTGCGGGCGTGCGGCTCGCGACCTCGCGCGGGTCTCTGCTCGCGTCTCGCGCGTTCACAGCGGAGCGCGACCACGAGCGAGCTACGAACGACGACCGCGTGCTCGCGACCGCTCTCAATCTGCACGCAAACCTTGCCGCCGATACCGGTACATATTAGTCTTGTTGAAAAATTAGTGATATTTTTAATTCAATATATCGATATTTTAGCTGATATATTGTGATCCGATATATCGATACAATAAGTCCAATATCGAAAATTTTATCAAAAACGATAATTTTTTTTATTTGTCTACAGTAATCGTAAAGGGTAAGAACGAAAGAAAGTAACTGTACTGGGTACTGAACAATTGGGTCATGACATCTAGAGGTTGAAATTTTTACAACTAATAGCATACAAATCTATCGTCTTTGAATTAGTATTTGTGGTCACTAATACTATTTCATATGTGTATGTATTACCTATACACTTAAAGAATGGGATTTAAAATGGATTTGCTTCGATTCACTTCTCACTCGCACACTTACCGTTTATCACAAAACCGTTATGATAGATGACCGTCTTTTGTATTCGTAACAGTCTAGTAATACTTATCTGTGCGCTATATTTTTTCCTCGATATATCGACTTCGATATAGATATTTTAATAAATATTGATATGTCAATATATTGTTTCACTTCCGACAATCGTAGTAAGTAAGTATACAACCGTCTAAAACCAGAACAATCCGGACCGATGCGATTTGAAGCGATGATAGCTCAGTTGGCTGTGTGTACTAGGGATGTTACGGAGCTTCGACTCCGATTCCGAATGATCGGAACTTCCGAATGGTTTTACACCGACTCCGGCTTCGGTAATTTTAAATCGGAGGTTTGAACGGAGATCGAAACACAACAAGTAACTTCGGCTAAAAAAGGATGTACAAATTTTTACTTCTAGCTCAGGGAATTGCTTGATTTTTCAAAAGATTGCTTTACAAGGCTTTCTCTTAAGTTTAAAGGAACATACCACATTTCTTCGCTTGTTACAATTCCCAGTATCGAATACTATCATTATAAAATATATAATTTATTTGTTTAAAACATCTGTCTTCTTCTCTGTTAGTTACTACACCAAGTTATGTAAGTATATTTTTGAATGTTTGATTTCAGAAGATGGAGGTGGCGATTCCTCTAAGAGCGTGAGACGAGTACGCGAAGTTGTACTACTAACAGACGATCGTAATTTACGAGTCAAGGCGCTCGCAGCAGAACTTCCCACTCGTGATCTCCCATCCTTCGTACAATGGGCTGGATTGACTCCTGATACAAAGGTACTAGTGTAAACAACAATATAATTTGCACCTTTACTTTTACGAAAGGCGAAAAGTAAAATTTAATATCTTCAAGTTCATTTTCAAAGCATGCAGATACATAGCCATTATTACCATATTTATGTATACACTCCTTGCTCAAATTGGTGTATCTTCGCCCTTATCTACATCACAATTAACTCAGTTTTAAAGATGAATAGCTGCTTGCCGCGACAACGTCTGCGTTGACATTCGAATTACATCAAAATAAAAAACCAAAAATATATGTGGAATAAAACATATCCTATGTGTTAGTTAATTCAGCTAATAAACAATGTAGGTGTCATATTTCATTCTATTTCATTTATACGTTTTTGTATGATTAAGTAACAAACATCCAAACATACAACCTTTACATAATTAGCATTAGTATAGATATATAATTTTCTATGCTTTATAGGTTAACCTTTGTTTATATTTCTCACTATTTTGTTAAATCGTTTACAATATATTTCAGAACTGGGCGACAGTGACGTACAAATCAGTTCTTAACTATAAATGTTTGCTATTTTTCATGTTCTCATTTTTATAGCATTATTTCGAAAAAAAATATATGTATATCTGAATACTTTATGAACACCTTTTTCAGGAATACAATAATTATTTTCATATAATAATAGTTTTTATTGTATTCCATTATTTATATATATAAAATTGCGATGTGAGTTTGTTCGTAATTCTTCTGCTTAATGGGTCAATAGATTCCGATAAAATTTGTTCTTCTCGAGCCGTCTAGCTGATTGTAGTTATAATTAGACTCGGTTGGTGGCGCCGATGCCGTAACCCATTTTTTATTTTTCACGAAAACATTTTCAAACCTTAATTTTCATGAGAGGACAATGCTTACTGGGTCTAATAGTGTTTATATAAAACTAGCTTTGTCCGTGTCTGTGTTGATGCCTATAATGGATGCCGTAAAAGATTGCGAGTAATCCTTAAGATAATATAGACTATGTAATTTGCGATTAGCCGAAATATTGTTTGGTTGGTTGGTTGGTAGCTTTGTGATACACTGGAGAATCTCAAAATTGCTTTACGGCTTACGTTTTGAATGAGCCTGAGCTTTCGGCGAAGGAAAACATCGTGATAAAATCTTAACATGATGGTGAGACATTATCTACTACCCGTTCGGCTAAAGGCCAGTCTTAAGGTGAAAATCTGTTGCTAAACAACTATTAGGGTCTTCAGACTAGTGCACTTGAGAACCCTTCTTCCCATTCAGCTTAACATATTATCGTTCGTAAATGTGACTTGTCACATAGAATTTAATTATTCAATTTCTTAATAGCTTGTATTTCGTTATTTTATTTCTTACATACTTTTTGCATCTGCGCTTAAATTTTAAGTGTGACGTATTGGTACTATCCGAATTCCACTATGTATAATATCAGCTGTATTTTTGTTGCAGAAAACGCAAGCCGTTCAACAGAGTGACGACACGACTGTAGCCTGTTGAATTGCCCATGTATACATAGTTATGAGTCAATACGAATTTTAATATTTTTACAATTATATGCTATGAAGAATGAAAAAAGCTGAGGAAGATAATGGGATCTATAGGATATAGTAGTATGACATATTCCAAGTACCCGTTTATCAAGCTCGGGCGAACGCGCCTCAACTACGATTTAGGAATTGAGTAGAATAAGTAAAATAAATACATCAATAAATTTTTAAACTAATAAATAAAGGAATTTCGCTAATGGTGTCGGGATTCCATTCTGCACGTGCCCCCAGACTGTAATGTTATATTTTAACATATTTCCTTTTACATAATTTCTTTTTTATTATGTGAGATTTAGATAAATAAATTGAACGCTGCTTCAATCTATTATTTTTATTATATATTTTTTGTGTATAATACAATTATATTTTTTATGATTTTTATAATTAACTTGTAATTATTACTATTTCGTTGTCAAATGCAAGTAACGTATTCTTTATTATGCCATTTATCGGCTAATAGTTAAAGATAATAATTATAGATCGAATGTGAATTTAATAGAAATGTATTTTTTTACGTTTGTCTAGTTAGTTTTCTCAAGAACGTTTCTTATTAGATATTATTATGGCTTGTAAAAATACCCCTTATTCTACTAGGACTTGCCAACGTCTTGCAGAAGTTTCCGATTTAGTATGTGGTATGAGTATGTGGGACTCACCGGGCGCTAACCGCCAGGAATACCTACTAAAACCCCACGGCCGTCTGTCGCGTTACTGTGGCGACGCGGGTTCGAGCATGCAATCACCGCGTCACCCCAGCGAAGTTATTGTAGACCTACATATTTTGTAAAACGTTCTTTTTATCGACCATTTAAAAAAACTCTTAAAAAGCACTTTAATATGATATATCAAAATGCTGTTTAATTATTTAATGTTTTATATAATATTTTTATTCCAATAGATGATAACAAGTAATTACATGTTAAATTAAATATGGATAAAAAATATATTTATAAATAGTCATTTCATGTCTTAATTGAAATGTCATCTAATTGAATTATATGAAAATCTCAAATACGTTGCGCCTACATTATAACATTGGTGATTATGTTCTGTTGTGTACAATGAAGAGTATTGTGTAATGTAAGTTAAATCAATGTTTGTCATGTGGTAAATATTCACGTATACAATGTTATATCATCAAACTAATTTCTGAATAGTTACTTTTTTCTTGATCATGAAGTTTAAATTAAACACTAAAATTACATAAATACGATGTATTTGTTTTAATTTAACAAATCGTGTTTTATATGATATCCACAATAATAAGTTTGATTCCAAAAACGGAATTATTATAAATAAATATAAATTCAATCTATACACAACGTAGTATTCCATAGAATGTTACTTATATTGAAAGCAATGAGGTGCACTGAGTGCAGAGTGAGACTAGTCGAGGAGGTAATGGTATACTATGATATAATGGTAATAAGTACACTAAAGATTTGTAGATAGAAATATATACAATGAAAAAGAGTACAACTACCTTGCAATTTGTTGATCGCTGCTGATTCATCTTGAGTTGAATTGTTACTTTTTACACTTTTGTGTGCACTTCACTACACTGCCCCCACAAACATTGAGCTGGCGCCGGTTTATTATATTTAATGTCTTTTTACAGCGTTTGCGTTAGCCTTGAACTTGTATAGTTATTCTGTCAAAGGTTATGTGTCACCTGTCAAAGCGCACTTATGTCACGAAATAAAAAAATATATATTTAAGGTTCAGCGTTGTGGTTACAATCTCATCTGATGTTATGTGATGTGACCCAAGATGGACACGCTAAACCTTTGAAGAGACTGGCTCTCAAGTGCACCATCTGGCGTGATCAGGAAAAGACATCAAAGAGTGTGTTGCGAAGTGGAGAGGTGAGGTGCGAAGGAAGGGGCAATAATCTAAGAATAATGAAAACTCGTATATATATCAAATATAATTATTGAAATTTCTTTCACGGTTTAATAATGTATTTTTTTTTTATATCCGAACAATCGAGACTCCACGGGATTAAAAAATGCCTATACAGGTAAAAGGTATGTATAACAATTGTCTGAATACAAAAATGTGCCTGAAACCGTCTGCTTTTGAAAATATTCTGTTACCTCTTTTCGCTTTCTTTTTACTTTTTGAAAATCGAGCTTATTGTTTGAATGCAGGTATATTATTCAATTTTCTAATCATGTAGTATGTAAAACAGTAGTAGAAGTCGTGAAATATCGATTTCAAAATGGGGAATTTGGAATCTGTGTGGTGTAATAAATATAGTAAGTAATATAAATTTGTTATTTTAAAAGTGAATTTAACAATTTTTAGTGTCACTATACTCTTGTGCAATAAGGAATTATGTCGGCGTTCTGTTAGAAACATAAATTTTCTTTTTCGATGCTGTATTAGTATCACAGAGACGCGCTGACTAGAAAGCTTTGACTAGTGCCTCAAGAGATCGAGGCGATGAGATCGGGGCACCATAAGGTCCATGTCATATGGGTGTAGTAACGTACACTCGAGAGTCTAGTCCGAGCTCGTATGTGGCGATTATCGAAGCCGTTATGTCTGACTCGACGGCATAGTTAGGAGTAAAGCATGGTACTTCGACTTTCCGGTTGATGAAATTGCTCAAGAGACACGTTTGTTTCGGGAGTTACCTGTGTCGTATTGGTCGAGAGATCGCACCAAGGTGTTTTTTATAGGTTTAGCGTTATTGTCTCAATCTCACTTGATGTTAAATGACAGTGTTGCCCAAGATGGTGGCCACGCTAAGTCTAGAGGACGTATTATGTGGCAGATTTTCAACGTTAGGGTGGTACCTAACCAGATGGTCATTAGAAAACGTCCTAATACTGCTATAGTTTCATCATTGCGTATTCAACGACACCGTCACATTCTAGCAGTCTATATTTAGCATGGAACTCTGAACTCCGGGTTCTAACCATGACCGTTGTGACTGATTTCTCGTTCTGAGCCATCTTCAAAACGAAATAGGGAGGACGAGAATGGATCAATCTCGTTCGTCGCCACCGGTGAATAAGTCATGTTCAAAAAGGAGAATGCGGAGCGATCACGCGAAGCTCCCACCCATCTCGAGATAGTGACATTAAAAGGCTTCATGAGTGTACTGTCTCTTTTGTCTTTGTTTGTGATGTTATGATGGTTCAGATGGCAGCGCTAACGGACGTTGCGTCAATAGACGTGAGTTGGAATCCCTGTAATGAGTCTGAGCTTACGATAAAGGAAAACATCGTTACGTAAATGCCCGTCTGGCTAGCTAACATCCTCAAGTTAATAATCTGCTTCCAAACACCTATAGGTGTGTTCTGGCAGTTGTACTTGATAGCCAGCCCCTTCATTAGGTTTAGCGTGTCCACCATCTCGGGCCACATTGACACTTAAACTGAGATTGTAGCCATAACGCTAAACCTATGAAGTATAAAAATTTTTACCTACATGTGGTCACCCTAATGAGTTAATACTTGCTCGTGGTATTTAATTTTTCATGATTTCTTAAAAGCTGATTCCAAAGTAAATGAATATATTTTAAATTGAATTTAATGTACTTAATTCTGTGGTAAATCCCTGTGCTTCTAAATTAAGAAAAGGGACGTGTCGGGAAAAAGTAGTATATCGGTGGAGCGGTTTACCATGAGACCAATCAATCCAAAAGTTTCAAGCCTGAGACCTGTTAAGACGAAGTAAGAGGGTCTAATTGCAGTTCAACTTCCATTCAACATGAATCTACTGAGCCGTTGTTTCTTCTATGCGTTACAAAAAAAAAAAAAAAACATATCAAAAGTGTCATAATTTTGGTCTAAATCAAAGTACAAATATAGTTATTAACAAAAAGGAAAAAAATGAAGACGATTCAATTTATATTTGTGGCAATTTTTATTCACTGTACGCCGTGGGGATTTTTAGTAGATATTGATGGGTTGCTGGATTCAGTCTAATCCCACATAGCCCTCTTATAGCCTACCTGTTATATGTGGGAAGGAGTAACTTAAATGCATCTTACGCGTGTTAAAAACACGGCTACGTAAAATAATTAAATCATTATTTTCTTTATTTATAATCTATAGGTTCCTAAGTCATTTTATTAATATGGTATTTGGCGAATTGATTATATTAGTACAATATCTTTACAATAGATAGCGTACGAGTACTCATGTAAAACGTAGAACGTGTTTAGTTAGCAAGTCTTACAATTCTCAAGATAATTCCCTACTAATATTATAAATGTGAATGTAAGTTTGTTTGTTACGCTTTCACGCGAAAACTACTTAACTGATCATCATGAAACTTTGTACACATATTCTTGGAGGTATTAGAAGTAACATATGATACTTTATATTGAAAAAAAAATGCGAGCGAAGCCGCGGGTAAAAGCGAGTACACTATAAACGATTGTCCATTATCATTATTTATAATAATTATGAATAAACATATCTCGTATATTCTTTGTTCAAAAGTCCTTACTAATTGCTTTTAAATTATATATCTTCTTTAATAGTGTGGTATATAGAAAATAATTAGGAGTATGGTAAATATATATAATTAATTACCAAATCGAATACTTTATATGTAGGAATTCTTTTGACATTGATGGTTTCAAAACTATTAGATAACCGTACAAGGCTTTAATTTATTAGTGGTAGAGACACTAAAGTATCTGCTTAAATCAGGAACACTGCAAACAGTGAAATACTAGGTAACTTTGAAAGATTGAGATAAATCTGTGTACATATATTCAACTTCGATACACCACATATAGTACGTTACAGGGCTTTGTTAGATTCACGTCGACTATATGTGTTTCCCTTAATTTTTGCTGTTGATACTTACCAAAAATTATAACGAATTTATTGCTTTGATGTGCTGTTAATTAAATAATGATAAAATGTAAAACAATGTTGAATAAGATACGAGGTTGGATTTGTATGTTGTTTATTTGTTATTTTTGTATGTATAAACAAAAAAAAAATATGTTTATTAAAACGTATGTAAGTAAAAGATGCTAATCTTGAAAACTCAGCAATGATAATATTGATAATGGTTCTAAGCCAGGTTCGCATATCACGCACTGCGCCGCGTCACATTGGGCTGCGGCCCGTAAGGAGGTTGTAAAAACACCGTTATGCTTATTTACCGTGTGCATCTTGTGTTAGGTTGCGTTGACTTTTATAAAAATAAATAAATTTCGTATAAACGAAACTTTAATAACAATGAAATTAATTACTGTAGTTATGCAATTGAAGACTGAATTTCTGTCAATGTTTAGTTTAGGTTTTTACTCCGAATACCTACCTACCTACTGTATTGATATCTGTTAAAAGTTTGAAGTGTTGGAGAAATAGTCTTCATTTTACAATAGAGATCAATGTTGTTATCTAGAAGACTAGCGTATGAATTTAATTATGTGCATTTGTTTTTGATGTTTTGGTATTAGATATGCGATACGTTACAATTATTTATTAGTCTGGTAATTAGCTAACACTTTTCCTTATATTTTGCCCGAACGATAGAAGACAGAAATATTTGTTTTTATGTGTATTGCCTGAATGAAATTGTTAATACTGATTACATATTTTTACACAATTAACAACTTTAATCTAAATATGTAATAATAAAGCTATGATGGTTTTGTGGGCAGTACATATAATAAGCATAGATTTAAATGAGCGAATAAATAGGGTTATAAAACATCAGGTAAGATTCTAATTTTTATGACTACGTACGTACTTTCTGACGTTTATGACTAAAAGCCACCAACTCGTTATGCAGTAAGAATTGGACTAAAGACATTATATTTTAATACATGTAGGTAATAATTATGGGTGGCAATAGCTTATTTCGATCTAACTAACAGTTGGCCTAAAAGATCTTACAGCTTCAACGCGCTTTGTGGAGAGCAGGTACCTGCTTAAGGCACTACGAACACAGTTATAGAAGGCAACTATCGCAATGGTGGTCGAACCTTGGCTTGGACTGTTCCCGGCCTGCAACCTTCTCGGATATCTAACTAGTCCCTATCAATTCGAACTAGCACATGTGTACACCAATCTTCTTAATGTATTATAAATACATATGCATTTAATGATTTATAAATATTTTCGATATGTTCTTAGTGTAGTGGCAGTACTATTTCAAACAGTTAATATATAATTTATTACAGTGTAACAGGAACGATAAAGAAACTAAAAGAACTTTAAAGTGGAAGAGTATTCATATGATGAATATTATTCAACTTCCAAATTCTATATAAATAAAGAAATAAATGTCTATCTAGGTATTAAATCAAGTATTTTAATTAAGGATTAAAATAAAGACAAAAGATGCCTTGTAATATAAGAAGTTCAATTAATACATAAGCAGTCTTTCATGTTTTAAGAAGGGTTATTTACCAATTACTTTTTTTATCAACCAACGAAGGTTGTATTTCTTTCATTATGCGTTGACCGAAGACTCGTAAATTGTTAAAAATATTTTATAATAACAACTCCGGACGTACAAGTTACGGGATCTTAATAGTTTATTATCTAAATGTAGGTAACGCTTGTTATAAGATATGATCTTATAACTTCTTAATGTATATGTTAGTCTTAAAGGTATAAATTACGATTTATTTCTAAAGATAAATTTGTAATTGTATGTTGTTAGTATTCGTATTATCGATTGTGTTATGCCTATGATATATTGATACTAATATAAATTATGAACTTTCAGTTTGAGGAGTTAGATTTTTAGTGATCATTTGAATTAACATAATAGTAACCTAATTCCGTCATTGTACAGTGGGGTTGTTCCTTAAATAAATGTACTTATTATTATATACATTTATTTTCAAAAGCATTCGTCAATTGTAGACACTTTTTCATCCCCCTTTTTATATATAGGTAACACAATTATTTATTTAGGTATTTCACATACAGTAATATTGCTGTTTTGTAAAATAGGAACTAAAAAATATCTGGATCAGAAGGTTCATTCATCAAATTCATCTTTATATAATCTGTTTTAGTTACGAGCTAGTACAGTTTCAGCAAATAAAATCTTACGTTTGGGGGTTTTTAGTTATAGGTATATTATTATAACCTAATGCCCGTTGCATTTGAGGCTATTGGAAACAACGGCGTAACGTTTGGAAATTGAACATTTGCTGACATATTCATTTTTACAACACGTTCTTGCTATGACTACCGATATAATATATAAAATATTTATAAAATATAATAATATTACATAAAATTAAACTGGGATTTCTGAAGTTTGGGAATATACAATTGAAAGAGATCATTTTGTTAGTCAGGTCTTGTTGCACTCTTCATATTTGTTTAATTATGGTAAAAATGGACCTCCGAATTACACAAAAAGCCTCGTTTAAATACGTCATTCACTTTTCTTTCTATAGTTAAAGCTTGCGTTTGACACAAAATGCAACCGAAGTGACCCTATAAAGAGGTTTCGTTCTCAAATAGGTACAATGGCAGAGCACACTGCAAGATGATTGGTGAAATATTTTTAAATCAAAGACATAGCCAAACAGACATTAGTATCTACTATTAGTATATATAAACCATTACAGGATGAACCCTGTAATTTGTAACGTGTATTGTGAATTTGAAAATTCACACGTTGATCAAAGCGTCATTTGAGTATGAGTTACTATTTGATAAGAGTCGCGATATTACAATACAGTAGTTTTTATTGTTATTAGCATTACACAAATTACATGAATTTTTCAAATAATGAGATATTTTTTAATTGTAAATAATCAAAACGTACGATACAGGACCGAAAATTCTATTCAAATGTAATGATCTATGAAAATATTTGGTTATAACTAGTTAACCTGACAGATATTGTTTTGACCGAATTACTATTATTTTATTTTTAAAAGTTTTGTGAATTTGTTAAGTGTTTTTTTTGAAATGTGTAAACAACGAAAGAAGTTGAAAAAATAAATCTTATTTAAGTCATAAATGTCCGGTCATTATTTGGGCTGTAATGGATTGTATTTTCCTACGGTTTTCTTCAGGTCTTCGATATTTTTTGTCAATTGAAGCCATTTAATTGAATTATATCCATCTCGGAAGAAAATTGAACAAATAAAACAGAAAGGACTTAACATACAAAATTAATTATCTTTGCAGTTCGATGCGATAGAAGTTAAAAATACAACAATTTTATATATAAGATTGCAATATCTCCCCCCATTCCAGGAGAGCTAGTAAAACTGTAGCTAAATATTAACACGAAAAACATAAACTTACTTATTTCATTGTTGATAGTTAATTAGCTTCAGACTATATTGTACTTTTCCCTGTTCGATTGTGAATATCTTTAATCGATTTCAAAGTTTATAGTCTTATTTAATGTGCGAATTGCTTTGTGAGGATAAATAAGAAGAGATAACAGTACATCAGTTTGGTACAGATTCGTGTTAACCACGATTAAGGGTAGATCTACAATTGCCAATATATTGACCAGCCTTCTGGCGTATGTATGTTGTAATTTACAGTATGAGTTTATTGACCATTTCGTCTATTACAAAGATCGATGGAAAATGGTGTTTACATCATTTTAACATTTACATAGTAATAATAACATAGAAAGTTCGAGTATTTAATCATTTCTTATGTTACTTAGTTAAGTATCTAAGGCTGAAAATAATTAACCTTCGGAGTTTTTATAAGTATTAAGTATATAAAGAAAGAGCTAAAATTTTAAATAATCTAAAAAAGAATAATACTTGAATTTGCTTATCACCTTAATTGCAAGTGATTTTTATTTTCTTAACTAATTAGGAAAAGTAAAATGTATATTTTTATTAATTTAAAAAATAAACAGATTAGGAAATTAACAAATACCTAAATTGATTTTTTATTTTCAAATATGATAAGCTATTGCTTCTTCTTCTATCTAGTTGCTTTCCCAGTACGTAGATACAATAATATAGGTGGTGTATGGAAAAATTAAATGAAAAACTATTAAAATGGTTGCTAATAGTATAATATACTGAGGGTATAAACTTTTATTATACCAGTTTTACTGATCAAACATAATATAACATAATATAATAACATATATGAAAGTAGCATTCTTTAAAATCACAATGCGTAATATTACTGAGTAAAAACGATCGGGTATTGAAAAGTTTTGTTTTTATAGTATCTTGTCAGGATAACTTGTTAGTGCGTTTTATATTGTTAAAGCATCTAGTTGTAAAGTTTTTGTACAATGTTGAATTGTATGAATAGATACGTCATAGATGTTGACATCAGCAGTAACTTATGAATAGTATCCGGCTCATGTCTGCCGCACAGTAATCTTGTAATAGTTATATGAATCATTATATGAACACTGTTTTGGTGATACGCCCCTAACAACTTTTGATAGTAGGTCCTAAAAAATCACCATTATAATATATTTTGAATTCCATATAACTTTCAAGATTAATCTGTTTTACGGTTAAGATCTATTTCTAGATTTTCTTATATCTCTTAGGTACCAAATTAAAAATTTGTTCCAGTACTAGCTGTTGCGGTAGACGGGATGCTGGCCTTCTTAATAGTTAACAAGTCGTTTGTGTTGCAACATATCGCGTTCAGGCATTAAATAAAACCCCCTATCAAAAATACATGTATGTGTTAAATTTTCATCATGATCGGTCTAACAGAGTTGGGGTTCAGAAATATCATAACATTATATACAAGGATTGATTTTTATAAGCCTACAAGGGGTCAGAAAAATATGAAAATAGAAAACACAACATATTATTGGTGTTATATCGATAAGAAAGTACATCTCGATTACAATTGATTGTAGGATCTCAAGATATTTAATCGAAAGACTACAAATTATTTAATGACAGAGTTAGCTTAGTAAGTTTTATTATATTATTTAGATATAAAACGAATAGTACATTCATTAAAACTTTGACAAATGTTTTTCTTTTATTTAGGTAAATATAATTGTATATTTTTAATTTAATAACATGAGTTTTAGCTTGTTTATACGTATATCTAAAAAAATGATTGTGGAGGATAATGTTAAAATAAAATATAATATCACTTATAGGCAAATGTGGTATTATTAAACGTAATTCTTTCAAAATCTGTGTTCCCCTTTGTTGTTCGATGTACATATAAAGAAGCGCTAAATTACTTTAAAAAATTGTATCCCTAAATACTATGTACATTTAATAGATTTTTTTATAGTATGTTAAATACTGATGTTCGATAATTACCTAATAAATTACTGCTTCCGACAATTTAGAAATACAACGTAAAATATCATAATTTTAAATATTAAAAATCTACAATTCTGTTAGGAATTATTAATTTTGGTCGATGATTGAATTTTTTACAAGGTAATCAATGAGTCGTGCGTTAGGACGGAGCGGGTTAGCTCATCCGGCAAACATTTTGGTGGTTTTTGTGACCGAAACCGTCCGAGGAAGGCCTCAGTGGACACGATTTTACAAAATAAACTTCTGCAACAGTCAAGTTCATTTAAGCGATTGCTTTTCTCCTTAATAAACTATTCAAATGTTGTTATTGATAATATTATAGGTTTCCCGATAATAGTATATCGTGAATTTTGTCTCGATATTATTTTACTTTTGTACTGCGTATAGAGTTTCTGTGAGCAGGTATATATTTTTTATTGTCTCTAACGTCTTTTCGTGTATACTTAATGAATAACATTTTACTTATTCCAGTGTATTTCTTAATAAGTGCGTTTTCTAAAATATTTATATATAAGTTTTGCAAAGTTACGTAAGAAAACGTAGAAAAAGTGAAATAATACTGAAAATTAACTCTGAAACCAATTATGGTCTTTATGAGGCTTTCTTGTATTAAGCTGCTTAAAGCCGTTAAATATAGGTGAATAGAAATAACATTATAAATAATAACAATTACATATGGATATATTAACTAAAAAATCTTATATTATATACTAGAAATATGTAGAATAAGTTAAAATTTCTGCTTCAGCTTATAAATCCAACTATAATATTTGGGCCACAATAAGTGATTTAATGTTACAAACCAATAAAAAAATTAAAATTACGAAGATTTTGAACGATTTAAAAAGACAGCCATGCTCAGGGTAAAATTATATGGAAACAAGACTTGCGGAAGGATTTCAAAACCGTGTGTAGTTCGACAGTACCTTGTGGTTTTGTTAATCGATCAGTGAACAAGACTTTTCATACTGAGAGTCATTATTTCTTTATTGTGGTCAGCAAGAAACTTGATTTTTTTTCAGCAATATGAGGTCATAGATCTTTGTATTGTATATTGGTTTCAACTTTACTTCACAAGACGTTTTAATGGAAACATAAATATAAATTCACGATTATCGTTTTTCCTTAATTTATACTACGAGACATCCCTCCACACTAAGTTGTAAAAATACATGCCTCTGGGAAGGAGTTTTAATAATCGGTCACTATTACTTAAAAAAATTTGGTTCAAAGGATTGTATCTATCTTTTTTATACGTTAACCTAAAAACCTTTTTTAATTAATATGAAATTATAGTCTTTGTAGATGATATTAATTTTTACTTCATATTTTAATTTGTTGTACAGAAAAATAGTAAAATGTAATAAACGATATTGTACATTTTTTCTAGTTATTTCGCTAACTTATGACGAAATACCTTCTTTTATACAAAATTTCAAAGTGTTATCGCCCCGCAGAGTACTCTGTACGATTTGGTCATCTAACAGTTAGCAGGATATTGACTAAATGATAACATATCTCTTCATTTTGTTAACCTATAAATTCAATTATTGGGATAGGATGGGTAGTTTATGATTTCTATTTCAACCTAATACCTAGACTCTAGTTATTCTCGAGGAAAAGTGTCTTATCATATTGATAGATGAATGGAAAACGAAGTGATCCCGTTGTTTTCTGATGTAGTCCGGAACCCTAGAATTAATGTAGATGTGTGAATATTTAATAAAATAATAATAAAATATAGTTTTGTTTCACAAAAAGTAATTTAGTTGATTAACACGCAGCTGAAAATGTCTGAAAAATCATATAAAAATATACGTTACGTTTTCCGAAAGGCTGATAATAAACGAAGCATCCACTGAAGTATTACAATCGATTATACAATTAACTAATAATGCCACAATGTTGTAGAGGTGTCTACAATGTACAACTTGCAACTGAGAAAGGACTTTAGGATTGAGATGGTTGGTTGCTTTTGACTAGTTCACGTCTTTGAAGTCATTAATGAGTCTCGTTGTAAAATAAGCTGAGAGTACTTAACTGTCATCCAAAGGAATTGCTTTCCGTGCTCGGCACTATTAATATTTATTTATAGGTAAAACTGAAAGAATTGCAAAGCACGAATGTTTTTCGTGATAAATGCCGGCAGATAGTGCGTCATAGTCGTGCATCATCATCATAGAAGAACAACCTTCCATTATATAATGACAAGGGTTCTCAAGTTTTAAGAAAAATATTTTTTATATAACGTAACGAAGTGCTTTACGCTATGATGTGTCGAGCTTTAGCACAGAATAAATAAACATATTTAACTATACTCATTAATAGCACACTTAATAAGTAGGTTTCATTTTTTGTTATAAGTTTCCGTAATGGAATATTGTTATTTTTTAATTTGTAATTAAATACACATTGAGGTCATGGAGGTCGAGACGTATTTTTTATTATTTATAATTTTAATATCTATGCCATCAAAAGTTACTTAGTATAGGAAAAAGTGGCTATTATCGGTTATTAGCATTACTGCTCTATATTAGATATCCTTATATAGGTATATAATGAAAACATAAACAAGTTAATTTGGGTGTGGTTATTTATAAGTTTTCTTTGTAAATTTATATCTGCTGCTTGTCGTTTGTGCGAATGATCACTTTATAATAGAGAGGTAGATAAATTGATGATAGACCTCTAACCTCTACCAATTTTGCCCATAAATGTTAACGGTAACCATACCACAGTTGTGTCCATTCCGTTTTTCTATTATTGTTTGAATATTGCTTTGAATTACCTCTGCATAGGATAAAGTGTATACACGAACATTAAAAGTGTATCTTTGATCACTTCAAAAATGATTCTAAAATTTATTCCAATTTTCATAATGTTACCGTTACTGTTATTTTGAATTTTATGGACAATTAGAGGATAGTAAATGGTCGGATATATATAACATAATTGTTTTAAAAGAGTGTTTATTTTTAAACGATTGATTTGACTTTGTAGTCTTACTATATAAATAGACGGACCTCTCCGTTTGTAGTTATAAAGAATCAGCCTAATATTTTCTTAACAACGTAATAAAACTGTTAGATCAATTCTTTATTTTATTAAAATTCTAACTTAAGGTAAATAAATTTTGTATTTATCAAGGACAGTTTTGTGTAATATAATTTTTTTTATGTTAATTAATAAATTTATTCTCACTACACTCCTATCTTGGCCCATTTCATGTAAATTTATACGTATATTGTTCTTCTTTACATTCGTTAAATTCTTCCAAAGTAACATTATGAGTGTGTAGTACTTGAATACTTACTAATTTTATAGAACTATTATTAAAGTTGTTCACTAATAAAATATGTAATATAGTTATATGATCTGCTTTTATTTACAGGCAACTAATGTAACATCGCTTAAGTAAGAGTAACTATAATGACAAATTAGGTAATCTAGTAAATGTGAAAATATATAAATCATAAAAAGCAGCGATATTGTAGTCAGTTCATATGTTGTTCACATTCTTTAGCACTATGATTTTAATATATTTAAACATCAGTTAAAAAGTGTGTGGTTCTTTTATCATTTATTTAAAGGCGAATGAAAATACACTAATTCATCTTTTAAAAAAACCGTATATTCACGAACACGCTGAATATAAAAGTTTGAATTATACAAACCTTATTTACATTAATACCATATATACACCTTACTTGCTATAACATATGAACACGGGTGTTCAGGAGGAAAATTTACTATAATTGAAGAGTATGTTTTTATGATAAATGAAGTATAGAGAACTCTATAATTACCTATTATTTTAATATATCTTACAAGTATCAATAGTGGCTACTGAGAATTTTTTATGCGTATTTCCCGCAGCATTCTTGACGTAATTTAAATACTAAGAATGCTGATTTAGAAAAGTTTTGTAGCTATTGTTCATTTATAATTGTTGTATAAATTTACCTTACATTATAAATATAGATCACATATAAAATCAAACAATAACCATGTAGGCCTGTTCTAGATACCCTTGAACCTAAAAAGTGGCAGCTCTCGGTCGCGTTGCCAATGACCCCGTACGGCCAGCACCCGCACTGCGACGTGGTCTCCAGCTTGCTTGCTAATTGTTACGTAATGGAGAAAAGTAACGTGGAATGTTTACTATTTCACTCAATTATTCAATACATGCGTAACATATAATGACAATAGATATGTTTTAAACAACTTGAGCACGAGAAAAACTTAATTGGCTTCCGAAATAGCGTCACAAATGTTATAGGGATGTACAAACAGGTTCGGGAAACTCGAATGCAACTTCTTGCCAATCCCTAAGGAAAGGTAAAGTCACTGAACTTGCACGTCGCGTCGCGTCGCATACTTACGTCTTATTCTTTACTTCATAGTTCTTGTGATTGTAAAAATGATCCTACGTGAGGCGCACTTTTTATTGTTATAGAAATAGAATAGAAAGTAGTTAAACCAGTTGAGAAAAAATTATGTGTTACATATAACTTTTGATACGGTTTTACATGGTAAAGTTTTTTTAAAGTATTGATTATAAGTATGTACGATATATTAAAGTGAAAATATTCATTTCTCATATGCGGATACACGTATTTTGATTCCATTAACTGCATTTTATGTTATTGAACAGAATAATCAATTTTGGGCATCGAAATTTAAATTTTCGATAAATTACTTTCCTTGGCAGTACTTTAAATTTTAGGCAACATACCTATTAAGTTGTTGGACGCCTGCTCACCAGTTACTTGATTATTATGTAAAATGTCTAAGATGTTTATCTGCGTAATAGAAATCCAAATAAAGCTTTTTATGTTCGTACCAATTCCGGCATTATGTATATCCATAAAAGCGTTATGTTAAAATACTGAACTGCTGTTCTTATGGTTTTATTTGTTGGACATTTGACAGTCCGAACGCTGCGGGCCTTTGTGCTAGAATTTTGATTGATATTTTTTGTTAGTTAACTCGGCCACAATAAGATGACAGCGTTAACAAGAGCAGTGCGAAATAGACTCGGTTGTCGTAACTGAAAGTATCAAGGTTAGCCGGGGGCTCGGGCGGGGGTGAGGTCCGGGAGGTGGGGGTGGCACGGCCGAAACTCGGCTAACAGTAACAGTAAATACACGATGGACGCAAAAACTAAGCACCCGGAGCAACTTCCTCTAGTGCATCACCTTTGTGCTCGGATCGACCCATTCGATTTAAATGACATCAGACTTGTGAATGAACAGTAAGCCAGATACGTGTTCTATATTACATGAGTGAACGCTAAGGATTTAATTGGCTGACGGTGTAACTAGAACATCATGAGACACTCATAGGTTTTTATCGACGTCTGGTTTTTTCTATTCGTTAGCGTATTAGAGGAGAGAGTTTTTCGAAATAGAAATGAATGACTTAGCTGCCCTGTAAATTGATATAGATTTTTATTTGGTATTCACAGTTCTCAATAAAAAGTAATTAACAGTTTCCTGTCGTGTATAGGTACTTGGTACTTTCATTAGTATTCTTTGGCAAGCGTGTGGCATATGCACTATTGTTATAAGGATTGCGTATTTGTGTAAGTATCGCTTTCGAGATCAAATTTTTAGGTAAGAGTGGGAAACCACGTAATTGTCATAGTCGACAAGCCAAAGTATCTATGTCGATTGGTTATAGGCGGCCTTGAGCGCTAACCATTAATTTGTGTGCAGAGCCAGCAACACGATACCGTTACAGTGAGCGCCTGAATCTGGTGCCCACTCACCGATATCAGTAAATACGCAGATAGTCTAGTGAACTTACATTGGAAATCGTTAACAATGGTCGCACGAGTCTACTTCATATTCCACACAGATAATATAACCTCGTATGTTAAAAATGAATTAAGTAAGCTTTTATTATAATAATTAGTAATATCCAGTTTAATCGTATGTAAAAAAAATACATTATTATGTTATCAGCAACAGTTATTTGTATGCTGTTGTATTAAACTTATGTAGACAGTATTTACAATAAATGGAACATAAAAATATCTTTATATTTTATTATCTCTTCGTTATGAAAATTTTATGTAATTAGATGACATTTATTGGTAACGATGTGAATATAGACTAAACAAATTTCATGAAGCCATTCATTGTACGCAAACTTCAATCAAAATATATAGAATTTGTTAGATTTTGCAAAATCTTTTCCCAAATTTATTACGCATGGTTGTGGCGTATCCAGCTCTTTTTTGATACGTTCTTAACTACATTAGAAGCATAGGGAAATTTTAATATAAAATATTGGTATTAAATATATGCAAGTAATTTTAAAAACAGTATAAAAAGTAGGGCAAAACAAATGATTCTGTATAATATAGACCGCTTGGCAACCCTAGCTGCCCACTAGTGATTTTTTACTCTTCTGACTGAAAGTTAGACATATTTTTCCCAGATGATTTAAAGCTAGTTTTATTTAATTTTTTATTTATGTCAAAAAGATTGTTATGTTCGATCTATGACTTAAATAATACTGTATCATAAATCACACTGATGGTTAAAATGATTTGATGTTGTTCGGAACTATTAAATACAATTGTTCAAAATATTTAAAAGATTTTTTTAGAGGGGAAGTAACTTAACGTAATTATATAAGTACATTTCTCGTAAGATAATTATCAATTGAAGTAACCAAATATGTGTTGCAAATTGAACGTTGAAGTAGTTTTCTTTGTCTCGGTATGTGTATCGAATAAAGGTTGGACGAGCGTGCGCTCTAAAGTGGGCAAGGTAGTTAGACGCCGTTCCGCGACGCCTCGCCGCCGCGCCACGCTTGTGTGATCAGAATTTGTTTATATTGCCTGGGAATAGTTCAGGCAAATAGTGCTCTCATTTAGCGAGGGAAAATCCTTAGCATTTTTAAGCGGAACGCTTTACAACTACGAATGAAGTTGTGTACTTTAAAACCAGTACTCGTTCGTACATAGTGAATAGGTATAAAGTATACCAAAATTTGTAAGTAATTAAGTATATGAAGAAATTGAAGTGTGTGGTGTGATAAAATTAATCAACTATATTTCAGTTCAATACACTATATTTTTACATGTTCTAAATATTATCTATGTACATAGCATACTTGTATATTCCGAATATATATATTCCGAAGGGACAAAGTAATGAAAAGCTTAAGTAAATATAAGTAAGTTCTATAAAGTAATATAGTTTCACGTGCGTACAGAAATAACGTAGAGCATGACGACTGATTTGGAAAATAATTGATTGTCTAGGTAATCATATACGATATCGCTTTCATTAGACTATAATCAATCGAAATTTGCTACTGTCAAATTAGGTTTGTGGTTTAAAGTCACGAATGGACGGAAGCACACTCAACGAACCTATCATAGACGAAGGATGATAATGAGGTTGCTGTATTAGAGGCGATCTAGTTGGGATACGACAGAAGTCGGGAGGTGCGTACGATACGTGACCGTGCGCCCGACACTCACGACGTGAGACCATTGTTAACTTTAATAGATAATTAGTTAAGTCCCGTTATTCAACACGAACCGATCGCCATCATTGTCAGATTGCTACTAAATGCATTGTGTTTCATGCTACGTAATGAACAATTTGTAAAGTGAAGTGGCCAATGTAGAACGCGTTTTTCATATTATTGGATTTGGTATTACGGTGATAGCAGATGTATTGAGTACATTTTTGCTTAAGATATTAATAATGTCAATGCGTGGTAGTAAATTATGACATAATAATTAAAAAATATATTATATATTTTTGCTTATTTAAAAGCGCTTTGGAAATAACAATGTTCATAAGCGAGTACACCTTGAGCTTTTTACATCGTATATACGTATATAACCCGAAAGCATAGTTTTGATTTAATACAGTTGTAAATTCTATATATTAATATTTTTAGTGTTAAATCTTCATAGATTCAGACTAATTATTGAAAAAAATATAATAGTTATATAAAAACAACAGAAATTTATTTCAGTTTCTTAAATATTGATATTAGAAAGCAATCTTACACGTATTTTCCTAGTTTTTAGGTAATAACAGTCAGAATATAGTAATAATTCCTGTACATAAACTTGTAATATCCAGAAATAAAGTTTTTTTTTTATATCGTACATATCTACATAGACAGAACTTAGCTGGTACCTACGAACATTACTTAAACTTAATTTACTTGGAAAGTGAAGGCCTTAGGTATTTTACCGTTTGTAAAATATGGTTGTGATTTGATTGAAAAAAAAATGCTGTACCTAATCGTAAAAAAAAAACATACGTTGCGTCAGTTTTTAGGTAATACGCTGAACTTTCAAGACGTGTTAAAACAATTACATGCTATACGAGTCCTTTAAAATCCCAGAGATTATAGAGATCCTGTAGAAATAAACAACTTGCGCTCATTAAAAATGGATTGCAAGTGCTGGTGAATGAACTTTAAAATTATTGAACTTGTTGTTGTAAGTCAACACGTTAATGATGCTAAAAATGAAGGAAAACGGATGTCACTATTAGATATTTATAATTTACTATATTTATATGTAAATTTAGTATACTTTATGAATAAGCCGCTAACAGGTAAGGCTGTCATAGTGCAGATACATTAAAACAAGAAGGCGGAATTTTATGCCGTAGGAATAAAGCCGATAAATACTAATCATCATCCACTTTAGATCAATTCAGTGTTAAGGTAACGAGAACCTTAAGTAAGTACTTACAGCACTATAATCGTCCTATAATCGGTTTGTGACTATTTTCTGGTCTGACTACTGCGTCATCTTCCTCTGTTCACTAGTCACTACGTATGCGTTGCCTTTAACTCAAGATATTAATAAAATAAATTTAAGTCGAGTAAATTTAAATAAGCTTTTAAGTACATTAAAGATAAGTAAAGTCGTAATTATTACTTGGGTAATTTGATATCTTTTTGTCTTAAAATTTATGTTAAATGGTTTTCCGCGAAAATATTTATAGCACTTGTGTACATGATTTTGAATTAGTATATCTCTAATAATATTATGTGACCATTATCGAAATTACCCAAATAGGATTGTAAATGATACACAAATATGAATCTGAATAAAATTTAAGCCATGATGTTACTGTGAGAAAATGTTAGAACCTAGCGTTGATTGACGTAGGTTCAAATCCTAATATGAGTCTCGGTTATCGATTATGGTTAACATCGTGGGGAACGGGGGAGGGGGGGGGGTCATTTTCTAATATACGGCCGGCTCGTCTCAAAATGCAATTTGTCGCCAAGCACCCAAATTTGTGTTCCAAAAGCTGCACCGGTCCTATAAGTCTAGATTCTTTTCATTTTAGGCGATATCTTCACTTTATATCTGTTAAGATTATAGCAAAATGCTATATCTATAAAGTCAATAAAACTCTTGTTCTTTCTTCTTGGATGTACCAAAAGAAATATTACAGTTTTTATTACATTATAATAATACAATAGGCTTGCGATTATAAAAATTATACATCATAAAAAGCTGTATTGTTCATGTTCATGATACCCACAAACGATAGGAACAAATTAAAGAATACGGGTAGTTTGAGTGCAAACTGAGTTTTTCAGTTTTTCTATATGCAACTGAGATAACAAGTAAGCTTGACCTAGAAAGATGATAAACGGTTACGGTAACCTATGGGCGTTTGTAACATTAAAGTGATAACTAGTGCTTTATTGACATTCAACCTTGTTACCTGAAAGTCTCTGGAAACTATACCTATTTACTGTAGGAGAATAACACAAGGTCATTTGGTTGCAATCCTCTATAGGGTGAAGCTATTTTATCAGTTGGGCTGCTTCAAGCTGAGAGATAGCTTCAAGTAGAAATCATTAAACAAAAGCTAATTTTCAAAGTTTAATTTTCAAATTGTATTGTAAGTATGTATTTTACGCAAAATGAGAAGTAGAATAAACACAATAATAATTAGAAATATGCAGAATGTATCTAGATGCATGAGTATTAACCGTAAATAAACGTTTACCGGCTATAGTTTGCAAGCAAACGCGTTAAGTAAATATATGCGGATATTATAAGAGACTGTGGTTTCGTTAATTATATAACTATTTATTAGAGTACAATTGACAAATAGTAAACCAGTCTATATGTCGTCTGATTGATCTAAAATATCTGAATAATAAATAAAAATAATCTGCAAAATAATCTGAAATACTTCTGGTTTGTTTCATAGGTGTCATCTTTACTATGTTTTACACATTAAAATTAAAGATCGATTGGTCGTAAGAATCTGTTTGTGTATATAGATATACAGGTACAATAAGCCCGGCGATCTAAAGTAATTTTATCCTAAAACTTATAATAAATATTATGATTTTTTGTACTATATGGTAGACGACTTTAAAAACAACATCTAGAAACATAAGTTTAAAATTGACCATAAAATAAAATATTGTCTATATAAATATATACTAATAGTTTTAAACAATACTATGATGCTGCCTCGCTGCAACCGCAGCGCCGAAGTGATGTGGGTTCGAGTCCCGCACAGAGAAATTATATTTGTGATCGATGAAATTGCATACGTAGGCAAATTCCATAATATAAATGACTAGGAGGTTTTACAATTCAGAGTAAAAATCTATTCATAGAGGCGTTTAACAATAAATTTGAGATTATAATGCACCTATCAGTTCTGTAGTATCATCTTCTGAAATACCACGTTATATTCAGTCTGGTATTAAAAAAAATGTACAGCGCAGTAGAGTAAAAAAACGGCCGCACTAATATTAATATTTATAACAACTTAGCCGGATGTGGTTACAATATTTTCGATTTTATCATAAGACATAGTCGAGTGGGATTGTTTAATAGTTATTATGAACGCGAATTTATACTCACATCTAAACTTGCTATATCTCTTTTATTGTAATATAAAAAATTACAGCAATACATATACCTCACTATCACTTAGGGTTAATGTAGCTTTCCATCAGTGAAATCATTTTTAGACCAGTAATTTTGAATCGGCAGCTCCAAGTATTAAATTTAAAAGTTTATCTTACAATAATAAGATAGCCTATCGTTTTTGACTCCGTATGCATCGATTAGAATACAAAATTTAATAACAATACTACTAACTTATAGGACGAAAGAATTTCTGTATCTTTAGTGAAATAAAATTTATAATCGGATCAGTAGTTAAGGCCATTACCTTCTATAAATATATTATCTAATTATACATCTTTATAACAATAGTACAATTACATGTATTTACTTAAATGAAAATATGGTTTTGATTTAAAAATCATTTTTTTCACTATTGCATTTATTTATCTATGCAAGTACTTCAGCATTATTTAGTATCAATATAACGACAGTAATGTATCCTTAGTTATAAAAAATAATATTACGTATACATCTAAATAAGAAATTTCTAAGTAGTAGTGGTTACTTATAACTTGTTCTGAACTCAGGGTCAGTAAACAAAATCATCGGGTCATGGTGATGACTCATTATACAAGGAAGATCTGGAAGTAATGCCGTCATCTTTGCTGGCAGAAGTCGTTGCCGAAGATCCGTACCTACTCACGATTTTCCGTTTATCACTATAAAGTAGGCAATTAATTAAATACTAAGTTTTTATCAGTATTATTTTTATCAAGAATAACAAAAAGTATTGTTTTGCAAGTGTATTTCGTAATTAATCGAATGAAAAACCTTTTTAAATTAATGAACTCACTACATGAGATACCCATATTTCATTGTTTGTAAGCTCTACTAGCGGAATCGACCAGAAATATACATATAAATATAAGACCATAAATAACAATTGTTGCGTTTACATTTAAACACATATTTAAATTGATTAAAAATTACATTTTCAAGTCTAAGTGTGAAGTGGTCGAGGAATTCTTGAGTGATAAAACAATTATGATTTTGTTAGTTAGGAATTGAAATTCAAATATTCAGATATAATAACCAAATATGTTAACAATGTTTAAATTACATATTTCATTGTTGTAATTGAATGAATTTGTGAAGAAGAAATAACTAATATTATCTATAAATTACCCTTACATTTGCATACTTCTTTTTTTGGTTATGTAACAAAAAAAACTTTGGACTATTGTTATTTTGATGCCTTTGTTTTATTGGTAAGGTAATATAGTATTCAACTGTTTTCAATAGTTTAGATTATTATCTATATTTATCAATTTTGTTTAATAAAAAGTAAAAATGTCACAATATATTCATAACAACGAATTATTTAGTATTCAGCCATTTTTGTAATATTTGATGATGGAATGGAATACCTGTAAATATGAAGTCATCGTGATCTATTTAGGTATATCAAGTCCCTCAGCTCGATTCTCATTATACTTCTTCGCGTTACACAAATTCTTTACGTCTCCGAGAAACGTTTTTCATATATACATTATACCTTTTCGTAATAACAGCAAATAATTATTTATTTGTTAGTTTACCGGTAATATTAGTCTATACGAAACATTTCCTGTAGCTAAAGTGCGCAATTAGTATTTTTTGTTACATGTATCAAGTTTTCTCGCTAGCGCCTCACGGAAAGGTTTAAACGTGATAATTATTTAAGAAATAGTTTGTATAACACGCGTTCTTTCTACGTAGAGCAGTAACGAAACTATATTACAAAAAATAATTTTGTTTATGAGATACTACGATATACTGAGATATCTCTAATTATCACTTAAAAATGTTCTCCCTATCAGCATTTTAGGTACATAAACATCAGGTAGGTAAAAAATAGCATTTTGGATTTCTAAACAATGAAGGAGATGATGGTTTAAATTAAATTAGCTATTTTTTATACTTTATAGGTTTAGCGTTATGACCACAATCTCACCTGATGTTAAGTGACCATGTGTCCCACGACGGTAGACACGCTAAGCCTAGTGAAGGGAGGCAAAAGTAACTGCCGGAACACATCTATAGGTATCGGTCGTACTGTGACAATCTAAGGACAGTTCAATGTTACAAATTGATTTCCAACTATTACACATATTTTTGCTATTACTTTATATATTACTAGCTCCATCCGCGACTCCGTTAGCGTGGAACTAAAATGTTATTTAATCATTTTCATAAAAAAATGTTACATAGCCTATGTTATTCAGGGCTAATGTATTATTCTAATGGTGACAGAATTTTCGAAATCGGTACCGTAGTTCTTGAGTTTATTTGTTACAAATCAAAAATGCAAATCTTTCCCCTTTATAATATTAGTATCGACTACCCAGACCCATATATTACTATGGCGTAATTGCCTCTTTATTACAATCCCGGTAACGATACGGTCGTTCCTTTATGCGATGCCCCATATAAATTATTTTTATATGTTTATTGTGGCACACAAAAATTTAGTTGGTCACACTATAAGTTATATTTTTTATCTCTAGATCATTGAATCAACCTTTGAACTTCAGCTATTAACTAGGTGAATGATTAACTTAAGTTCATAAGTTTTACATTTCAATAAGACGTATATTAAATAAACACTGTTTGTAAAGGTCATGGGTAATCGAAACTTAATTTTGTAATGTATTTTTATGTATTTATTACGGAATATTTTATTTGCAGTTTCATACAAACGTATTACTTACATATTGTTAAAATAATTATGTTGAACCACCCCTACTAATTTATAGTAATTTGTATAGACATATAAATTGTTAATATTGGTTACGATGCAAATATTTTAATATTAAAGTTCTTCAGATGACTTCGAGAAAATAGAGTACGGCATTGAAAAAAGTCTCGTTCGCGTGTCAGATTTATTCGGCATGGCAATAGATGTTTATATAAATATATATATACATATGTATGTGGCAAATGTAGCGAATTTTTATTTAAGACTTAATTAACTTTTAAAATGAAAGAGAAATCGCAAGCCTTATTTAAAAGTAAAATTAAATACAGGAATATATAAAATATAATATAATTAGTATACGTACTTTTTGTTAAATACTGATAAATTAAAATTGTTAAAACTACTTAACCAATTTCGACGCAGTTCGGTAGTTGGCAATATAATTAAAAACATAAGACATGATTAAATTTCAATTTGACCTATATGTATGTATATATATATATATATATATATATATATATATATATATATATATATATAAATGGAACTTATAATGTACATGCTTACTTTTTATGTATATACAATCCATATCAAATTTAATTCCAGCGGTTGCTTTTCTACTATCAGTAAGTTTATTTTTAGTGTCCTATACCAATTTTGTGGTAACTCTTTTTTGTTCTAATATACGTGTAAAACCTGTTTCCATTAGGTAATAGAGTAATCGCGTAAATAAGTTGAAGCGATGATAGCTGAGTGGTAGTGTATACGGACTCCGCGTTAAGTGACGTGTGTTCGAATCCACCTACAATGACCTTGAGCTTTCGGTGATGGAAAACATTGCGAGGAAACCATAGCATGGTGGTAGGTCTTTTTCTAATGCGCGCCTGGCTAGCAACCACCCTCAAGTTGAAAATCTGCCGCCAAATGGCCAATGGGTGTGTTTCGGTATTTGCACTTGAGAACCAGTTCCCCTACACGTTTAGCGTGTCTACCAACATAGGCCGTATTGTCACTTAAGATCAGGTGATATTAAGGCCATAACGCTAAAACTTAACTATAATAAGAAGAGTAGGCGCGCTTTGCAAACCGGTAAAAAATCACTAGGACAAAATATAGTCACAGTTATACTTAACATAATAATACCGAGTACACAAATTTGAATAATAGGTCATAAAATTATATGAAACATAATTCAAGTCCAAGCATATATAGTTGCGTGTACAGCTAGTTTTGGATAAAAGTTAGGTTGTGGCAGAAACGCTGCACAATCGGCACGCAACTACGCGTACGGAGCGAATTCTGTAAACAAACGCACAATGTAATTTTAGCTTCAATAGCTCCTTTCTTGTAATTTTGTTGTGATCAATGACTTTCATGAACACTCAGAAACTATATCAGACAGCGAAAAATTAAAACCATTCGTTTTAACTGATGATCTTTATTTTGCAGTGAAGCGAACAGCGGTAATCGCCTTGACGTTTAAAAAAATTAGTTCACTTTGAATAGCATTGTTAATTGCGATAAAAATAGATTCATCGGCCGATCAGAACCGCTGATTCTCTTGGATAAACTTAAGCAACCTTTATTTACCTTTATTAACTCTTTGGTAATGTAGAAGTGGTACGTAATAAACTATCACCATCTGCAATTTGAAAGCTCTCTGCTCTTTATCGTGATTATTAAGTTGCTCATCAACTTGCATCTAATTATCCCAGAAACCTTTATCGGAAAAAAAAATTATCCATAGGCATTACAAATTGCAGTTGAAAAGTGTATTGTTACACGTCGATTTAGATCACTTGAATCTAGCTTTAATAAAATATCACTACATTAACGAAAATAAACGAATGTATATTGCAATTAATTTGTATAACGCATTAATATGTTTTTAATAAAAAAAATTGTCAAATAGATAAACAATATATAATAAGTAAGTTATTCCAGTTGTCTACTGTATCCTAGCGGTCGCTTGAATAACAATAGAGACTACGATTTCATTGTAGTTCGTTTTGATGCAAGCGTTTTTCTCTCCCTCTTGGGATCTAGTCGCCCGAATCTACCTTATAGGGATGGCGATCTGAGATCGATTCAGTATCTTTTATATTTTGATAAAAACTACAAAATTATTTACAAATTAATTGTTCATATTACTCAAACACGTTCAAAGCTATTATCATTTTAAGAAATGATTACTTGAAAACACGCTAGGTGGTTTATATTATTATGTCCGACTAGGCTCCGTAGTCTTAGATACCTTTGTTTTCATTTTAATGAGAAGGCTTCCCTCGTCCTTCTAGATTTATAAGAATTGATTATTAGATGCCGATCATTTATAAATCGGTTTATTAGGATTCGATTCAAGAAAAATCGACATTTAAAAGATCGATTTCAAAGCAAGTCATTCTTGTTTTTATCGATTTTTATGAATTGATGCATTAGGGTTCGAATTATGAAAAATATACATCAATAAGATCGATTTCTAAAAATATTTTGTTTAAATGTCGATATTTTTATGGATCCATTGATTAGGTTAAGACTCGAATCCATTTTAAAATCTTTTTTTTTTCGGAAAGAATCGTCGGCCCTACTTCCTTACTCTACCCTATATTACCGATTGAAAGAGAAGATAATCTGTATATATAAAAGTGAATTTCTCTTGATCATCGCATCACGCGTGAACGGATGGAACGATTTTGCTAATTCTTTTTCTGTTGTGCTAATTATAGTCAGGGGAAGGTTCTTATGAAAGAATAAATTAAGGAAGTTGAAAGCTACACTGTAAAATTTAAACAACTTAATGACAATATTAATTTTACATAACTGTCAATTGTCATAGAGCATTACAATAATAAACACTGTTTTTAAATATTTTTTTTTTTATTAATTATACCAATTAGCATCCATTTAGTTAAGACAGGACAATGTCTGTTGGGTCAGCTAGTTTATAATAATTTCAACGATAAGGCGATATAAATAACTATGATAATGAACGTCTGTCCCAGAGTCCGAACACTGTTATCCACTAAAAACAGAAAAAATGTTATTCTTCATTTTTCTGCTGCACAGATTCATTAATGGAGGACATTAACTGACCGGCTAGCTTTTCGTATTAGTTCGTTGGTGAAATTACATTTCAATGTTTAAATGCAAGCGAATTCCAAATTCCAAGAAATCCGTGGATAAATGCCATCAAGTGACTACTAAAATGAACTACTGCAATTGAAATCATGTTCAATCTACTTTGAGAGAAAACGAGAAAAGCGATATGTATACCGTCACGGCAAACGGTATGACGTTATTTAATGTTTTGACTCCCTTACGTGGTTGCGCGTTTATACTAGACACTCCGTTGCTTCTTTGTGAGAGCTGCGTGCTATTATTGTTTTACCCTAATTATATTATATAAGCAGTATCCGCGATTCTGTTCGCCAAAAACTAAAATTTTATTTAAATATTTTAATAAAAAAATGTTATATTGCCTCAGGGCTAATATAGCATTTTAAAATCGGTCCAGTAGTTCTTGAGTTTATTAATTACAAACAAAAATACAAATATTTCCTCTTTGTAATATTAGTATAAAAAAGTATAGATACCTTACAGGTCAGCTGACTAGGACTGGATACGGACATTCTTCGCATCCTACCCATGGGGGCAGGTTTGCTTCTCGCCGGATGATCTGGACGATGGATGTGATGCTACAGGGTATGGAACTTTTCATTCCAAACTCAGCGGTACCCATCGGAGGTAAGTTTTAGCCGTGTTTGGACGTACATGCAAACTGTTGTCTCGTTGGAAGCAGAAGTGCTACCATACTTGGGCTAGGGCATCAGCGTCTCAGGATGTAAAGACCAGCGCTGCAAAAAAGGAGTATAATTTTGCCACCAGGTCTTTGAAAAAAGCCATTGCTACAGCAAAGTCGAAGTATATTGGAAGTATTAGCGAGACACTAGTTCCACTTCCTTCGGAGACCCGTGCGTTTTGGTCTCTTGCCAAAGCTGTCCTTGGAACTTTTGTCAGCCATCATTACCCTCTTTGCATAGAGAGGATGCCTCGCTGGCCCATACCGCAAAAGAGAAAGCCGATCTTCTGGGCGCTCTTTTTACGTCTAACTCTACTGTAGATTCCAGGGGTAGGTCACCGCTGACTATCCCGCGATGCGAGATCCTTATGCCATAGATACGGCTATTACAAAAGACAGTCCGCAAATCTCTCGTCACCCTGGACAGATATAAGACGAGGGGGTCTGACGGGATACCTTTACTTGAACATGTGTTGCAGAGTTGGCACCGGCGCTAACGCGTCTTTTCCTACTCTCTTATTCTAATGGCGTTGTTCCGAACTCTTGGAAGACAACCTTAATGCACCCGATCTCTCAAAAAAGCGACCGCGCTGATCCATCCAACTATATGCCAATTGCTATCACCTCCTTGTTTTCCAACATAATGAAATCCATTATCAACCGTCAACTCCTGAGATACTTAGAGGATCACCAACTTGCGCTATTGCAACGAATGCTGTATAGACCAGGGTCGATATTTTTTAAATCAAAAAATAATAATAGTAGGATGGGAACATTTACCATAGTAATGCATATTTTTTTATACCATCAGAAAGTAGAGGTTACAACGAACAAAACGCCCACTAAGTTTTCTTTAAGAAAGCTGATATTTTGACGTGAGACTTTTCGATTAAAAATTATGGTACTTTTTTGATATTAAGTCAAAATAAGGTAAAAAAATATATTAAATAAAACAAAAATACAGTGTGTTTGGGACATAAAAATGTAAGTATTCAACAAATTTCGTAAAAAGATTTTTTTCTTTAAAAGATAAAAATAAGAAACCAAAGTTTTGGTTATTTGATTTTTTCACATAAATTTTGAGGTTATGTGAAAAAGTGTAAATATAAAAGTTGTAGATCTTTTTATTACCTACAACTTTACCATTTATTTTTTTTCCATAAGACTTGTAGTTTTGCCGGAAACCGAGATAAACCGATTTTTACACTTAAAAACTCATCCCTTGCATTTTCAAATAAATTATTTTGCCTTTCATTTTTATTACATTCTCTTTCTATTTCCTGTTGTTTTAGGGTTTTATATATATATATATAATATATGATATATCAGTACATAACAAACCTCCTTCAACGTCGAAGCGACTCTGAGGTTTGAGTGTGCCAATTGACACAAAATCAGTATCTCATTTTCGGAGTGCGTATGCCGTATACACAGTTTTACATTATCATTGATTTTACCTCATATTTTCTTTGTTGATTATTATTTATTGTAAATTCTATTATTACTAAGCGTCCTTAGACGCTATCTTTTATTTGTAAAATATTTTAGTATTATTTATGTATGTATTATTACCTGGTGTCATTTATATTAAATATTAATGAACTGACTATTTGGGTGTGCATATTTGATATACATAATATAAAAAGTTTAATAAACGGATGTGGGTATCGGTATTAATATTTAAAATTTATGTAAAATTTTGGGATCAATCAGTCAGTTATATTTAAAACTGTAAAAGTGAATAGTGAAATTAAAATTACTTTTTTTCTATTACGAAACCTAAATTGTTCTCCACATCTTCGACCTAGACATTGATTCAGAAAATATATTATCATCGCATATTATAGTAACCATTATAAACTCATTAGAGTAGCGGGCAACAGCACTCGAGTTGGGTGCCAAATTACCAGCATTATCAATTTATACTCGCTCGTACACAAACAAAAAAGTTGAATGTAGATGACCGGTTCCCGTTAACAACTTCGTATTGTGCAATGCAGGAGAAAAATTGTATCGTGTGTTTTGGATACGGTTTTTGTGGTCAGTTGATACCGCTACGATTGTGTATGTACATATATAAATGCTTTCACTGAACTTCGTTGGTTCAACATCAATCATCGGATGGATCTGGCTCGCATCTCGCATGCGCGCTTCTGCGGCTCCGCTGCGCAACAGACACCTCGTCCATCTATTGTGGCTGTTACCTATTTCTCCTTTGCTCTAGCGTTGTTGCTACATTTTGTTAAAAAGGTATCATCATCTCAGTAAGTAATTAGTTGTATTTTTCTTGTTATTTCTAAAATCAACAAAATTTTCATACATAAAAATGTGTGCTACTTATTTGTTTTTCATAATGCTTTCAGGTATTAATTATAAAAAAAACATTAATAACACATTTATTCTAAACGTCTATTAATTTATAAAATCGTGCATGTCTAACAGGGATGTAATGCAATACTTATTATTGTTTGAATGATTTCAGATGGTGAAGGTTATTTCCTTATTCTTCGTGCTTTAAGTTTGTTTAGTGAAGACAGATTAGAATTTATCCGTTTTCAATTTAACCTATCAAGTATCAGCTATCAATAACACGCAACGAGTAGCCTTTTCGACCTTCTCGAAAACGTAAGGTCGATGTTTATACCTATTTCGAAAATAAACAATATTGATGGTTGTGGAATATCGGTCTGGTGTCACTAGTTTTGAGAAATGACAACTATCAATGTTTTTTTTTAATTAGAGTGCAATAGAGTAAAGATGTTTCTTTCTATTACCGTATTGTGAAATATAGAATGGTTTGCTTACCATTGTCTTTCCTTCTTTCTGTGATATTATTCTGTGGTTTGCAGACGAGGTGTGAAGAGGCATATGAGGAGACCAGCGTGATGACGGCCAGGGCTTTCATTGGCTAAGGATTGTATTATACTTATTGCCTTGCTTTATAGTGATTTCGGTCTGTATGAAAAAATATTAGTAATATTTTTAAACAAAAAAACAAACATAATATTGTGAAAAAGACTCAATGAGCACTTGAGATATTTTCTTATTACCACTACAAACGTATGTTGTACGTAAAACAGATACTTATTATTCATTGTTTTGAATTACGAATATGTTGTCCTGAGGTAGTAGTCAGCAGGACTTATTTTTAGTGTACAGTTCAAAAATAAGGGGATTCAACAGGATTCGCCGCTGTTAGGCTAGACTGCATGCGTCTGGTTTGCTGGATATATAGAAGCTTTTCCTGAAACTCTACAAACGAAAGGAAAATCACTGTGACGGGTTTACTATCAGGTCCACGGTGATCGTGACCAAGTCTGATATAGATAGCGTTTTATTACTGAATCCAGCCGATCTCTGTACGACCAAACATGTTGTACCTGATGATGTAACATGGTCGAGTTTCAGTCGAACACAGTAGTCGTATCCTACAAACAAGATGAGGTTCTTATACAAGACAGGGTTATTACTTGCTCTGTTATATATTATTATGACAAAAAAACATCTGTTACGAGCATATAAGCACCGATGCGGCAAAAAAGCTATATTGTGTAACCGAGCATAAATTAGAATAGAATACTTTGAGTAAACCTTATTATAAAAGCAATTTACTACGCGAGATTTGTTAACTGCTACCCGCCTATTTCATTTCGGCCCCTTTCTATTTAATGTGTCGCCGCGCCGCGCCTGCCCGCGCCTGCCCGCGTCTGCTTGCTGTCCGCCTGTCTGTGGTCGACGTACTTCAAAACTTTTCTACTTGAATACCATTTCCCTCAAGTACTCCTTTCAGCACCGCAATCACGATTTGGTGATAATTTTTATTTAGATATTATATCACATGTAATTCTTGTTTTGAATGTTTTGTAAAATATACGCGGAAATAATTGTAGTAGTAGGTTTTTGTTTATATACATTAAGTATTACGGGATAATGGGTCCTGCAAACATGTTAGTTTATGCCTAGTAAGACACTAAATTCACTGCATTGTGTTTATTTAAAAAAAATGCGTATTGTTTTCGTTCGTGTGATCAATATTGAATTATTTGTGTTTTATAGTACCAATTTACGAAAAAGTCGTATAATGAACAAAAAGTGATACAGCACTGAGGTCGGCTCAAATTTGAATACTACTTAATATTATTTGAAAAAAAAAATCTAGTTTATTTGCTATGACTATTAATGAATTAACCATGAAATTGTTTATCTATGCGAATTAAAAAAAAAAGTTTATGATCGTTTTGTGAATTGGTGAATAGTTATTGGAAATTTATATACAAAATAAAAAGAGGCAAACAATGTTTCTAAGTTTACGGTATATGTTTAAATATAATGGTATATGTTTATCCAGATTTATCTTCGCACCTTTGATGCTTTTTTTAATTGAAAATATTTAATAAGTTACTTTTATCTTGGGAGCATAATGACTAAACCAAATATTTCATTCTTATAATTAGCTATAATTGAGAGCGGTTACTCCAATTATGTTTTTTATCATTTTGGTTTAATTGACAAAATTTTCTCTTGCAATGGTCATTTTAAACAAAGTTTTAATAAAAAAAAGTACTCCCACTTGTGGCCGAAATATTTATTTTTATGTAGGGCATTCTTTACAGTACCTCTTTCCCTAAAAATATTGTGCATTATCATACACAATTAAAAGTAACTAGCCAAATATATCCAAATATATTATATATAAATATATAAAGCTCATTTCTTATTTTTACAGATTTACTAGAGTTTATGTGCGGCTTCGCTCGAGTTTATATCGATATTGTCAAACAAATCGGATGACACAATAAGACGTTTCATACATAGTTAATTCCTCTATTTACCCCACTTTCAATAAAGATTTCGCGAGAAAAAGTAACCTATCTTCGTCTCCTGGGTCCAATCTCTCTCAGTACCAAAATTCATCACAATTGATTCAGCGGTTAAGGTGTGAAAGCGTAACAAACAAACAAACTCACTTTCGCATTTATATTATTAGTATATGATTTTGTAGTAAAAAGAAATATTAAATTTTTATTAAAAAACAATGGACCATTATTTTTCTTGTCAACCTCTATTGTTTATAAACTGAAATATATCTATAATTATGTCGGCTTTAGTGATTTTACGTATAATATTAAAAATACGTGATCATTTCCACTAACTTCATTAATCATTTGACGGTTTTATAAAATTTAAACAAACACGACCAACTCATAGAATTATATTTCCTAGCCAGTCGAGTGTTTGTGTAAAGAAGGCATGTACTTCAAAACTGCAAATCGTTTAAATGCGCAATTGTTTATAGTAACTTATTTGTACTATTGATGTTCAAATATTGAATCTAGATACGAAGAAGACACTTTACTTTAGGTATTATATTTGTAGTTTCTTTCATCAAAAATGTTAATAGGTAACATTAAACCCTTATGCATCCGTATGCAAATGTATATGTATACGTATCGGACAGATATACGCTTAGTCGCCTACTAATACAACAATAGCCTACAGTTACATTTATTAATTTAATATAGGGATTACCTTTTGATTATGTTATTTCAAATCAAAGTTAATTAACGTCACTTGATTTTTCATCAAATGTATTTTTTTATAGTTAAGGTTTTAATGTTATGGCTATAATCTCACCTGATGTAAGTGACGATACGGCCCAAGTTGATAAACACGCTAAACCTGTGGAGGGGCTGGTTCTCAAGTGCAACTGCCGGAACACACCTATTGGTATTTGGCGGCCGATTTCCAACTTGAGGGTGGTAGCTAGCTAAGCTGGCATTATAAAAAGCACTACCACCATACTATGGTTTCCTCAAGATGTTTTCTTTCAGCGAAAGCTCAAGCTCATTGTAGGTGGATTTGAATTCACGTCCCTTGAGGCTTAGTCCGTACACACTACCACTGAACTATCATCGCTTCAAAAATAAAGGTAAATATAAGTGTATACAGTTCGTTGTTAATATATAATTTTGTGAAGGCATGAATGGACGATGTAAAATTTATAATTTATTCCTGTTAAAAAATACAAAAAAACATAATATTTGTTGCAAATAGAAATTTTAGTGTATGTACACAGTTAAAAATTCATAAAAATATTCAACATTAAGCCTTAGACCAAGTAAATTATAACGTGCAGCTTTTTATTTAATTGGTTAAAACTACATTGAGATCATATGCCCTGGCCTACAAACATGCTTTGAGACGTACGTACGTTTTATCTTGAAGTATTTAAATAATAAAAAAATCAACATGAAAACTTTTCGTTACCTTAAGCTGTGATCTCCACACTTGAGTGCAAGGTTTAACGAAAATTATAATGATGTCTATATTGCTTAGTTATTATTCGTGAGGTAAAAGAGTAAGCATTTTCCTATTGCTTATTTCATCTCATATCTCATATTTCACGGCAAGAAATATCGAATTCGAAATAAAATGCCCGATTCATTGCTTTCAATCATTAAATTGGTGTAAAATACGACGAAAATGCATAAATAAATCATAATCCAAATGTAACTGTATTCTGTGAATGAATTATAAAATGTACATAAATAAAATTAGAATCGGGCATTAGTGAGGTCTTTACCCGCTAGCATAATAATAACTGCTATGTAATTAAACGTGGATATTCTGTGTAACTGTTTATAAATATACTAAGACTAGCGTGTGAGATTAGATTATATGAGTATATATGCTTGTAAGATTAAAAATGTAGAGCCCTAACTGGCACATAAAACTATCGACTGGCAGTGTATTGAAATGTATTAAATTGGTTTCATTTGATAAAAAACGAAAAATCCGTCAGCTTAAAGATTTAGAAAAGAGATCAATGAAAGTGAAAATATTGTTTACTTAGTAACTGTATCTTTTCCATTTTCACTTGATACAAACATTTACTTAAGTTACAGTAGTTAGCATTTTGTTTCTTAATCTTCACATCGGTCTGGTTATTCAGCCTGTGTGTATGAACTCATCAATATATTTAATCTGTCACCGTACATTAATTATCATAAATGTGAGCTTATCAATTATGAAATTCCAATAGAACGCATCTTATGAATCGAGCTCTATAATTTACTCTTTCTTAATAACTGCGTACAGATACAAACAAATACAAAGTTGATAAATGACCTCGTTATTATAACGGTTACGAGTGCTGCATGATTTTCATTTCGAGGTCACTATATTTCTTTGTGAAGCATGTTACATGCTTTTTAGGCGAATCATGCTTTGAATATCTTTTTTTACGAGAATTAAATTGACACAGCTTATTTTCTGTTGTGAATAGTTTGTTGCGATATGTATTATTTTCTACCTGAATAAGTCTTAATTAAGCACATAATTAAATCTAAAAGTCATTTCTTAAGCAATGCGGGTTCATGTAGCCAAGGGTGAAGATAGAATAGGTGACGACGATTCAAAGCTACGGTTGACCTATTCTCTTGTGGTACCTTCACCTTATAAATATTTTTGTATATATTTTTCACAATATTATGTCAATGTAACATCTAATGAATATGCTATTCACACTGACATATCACTGTGTAATTCGTAAACATAAAGGATTTGCATGTTACTTGTTTATTGTGACTCAGACTGCGATCCCTGACGTCCTTTGTAAGGTATTTGCAGAAAACGATGATTAAAATTTTGTGATAATAATTCTGTGAGATCGAGGAGTTTCTCAAACAAGCCTCAGTCTAAAATGATGGATATTTTAAATTTGATATTCTACAGTAACTCCAATTGAAAATATTCATACCGTTCATTTGAATTCAATTATTTTTATTAAAGTCATATGTGTTATAACGAGAATTCACGAAGACACAGAAAAATAACCTACATGTACACATGCGAGAGCACTCATAACTGTTAGTGTATCGAAATAAATACAGTGTCCCACGCAGATAGGTACATTAGATGACGTTCGACGAAAGAAGGCCGCGAGGCGACCTTCCAAATGCTGGGTGCCGATCATTGACCGCAGCTTTAGATTGCGCTTCGTCACACTCGACCGCTCAAATGATGCCTGGGCTGTGGGCCTGGTATCCAATTAATTGGCGCGCCACATCCGCGTCGCAATTTCCAAAATGTAAATAAAGAACAAGTGTTGAGGTATTTTAATGCATACTAAATCAAGCTATATAAAGTTATTTGTGATATTTTTTCTGCAAACTGTATTTTATGACTTCATGTAATTAACGATAACAGGCTTTAGATATGAATCACTTAAGGTGAACGAGCTGTACTAGTTATAAAAATATGAAGATATCTACGCTATAAAATAAAGAGGCAATAAGGCGTCCTTTAGTTAAGTGACTTTTATTCATTACAAACCTTTATACATTAATCTTTTGGTAAACCTACCAATTACATACAAAATTATGTTATATTACGTCAAGATAAATGTTATTGGAATGAGGTAGCTTTTAAATTACAATTCTAATTCGTAAAAAATCCAATACATTGCAATGGTACTTTAATTACATTTAGTGAAGAAATAATTTGGATAAAAAATAATTTATACTAGAGGTTTGTGTTAGACGATAGGAAAACAACAGGTACAAAATCAACGAAAAATATGTAAATGTATAAATATGTATATAATGCTATTAAACAAACTTACGTATACGTGTACAATAGTTTATATATATATATATATATATTTAATAAAGACATTGGTTGTCTGACTCTTCAACGGACAGCCGAAGCTACTGAACGTCGATGATATTTGGACTTTAGTTTCCATTTGTAGCGTAGAGGCTCACTGAGATGTGATTTTTCGAAATTTGACCTAAAGGGGATACACTGAGGTGGCAAAGTTTGCCACCTTCACCTATGAACTTAACATTTAGCATAAAGATTTCATAATAAAAAAAACACGTGTGTAAAATAGGGGAAGAAATTTGTCATTGATACTTTTACTGAGATGTCGCTAAAATTACCAGACTTATTGATTTGAAAGTCACCATAGATATTTCTTTCATGACGCAGATATACGCCAAGAAGAGATTACGATCACGCGAGATTAACGAGAATAACGCGAACGAAGTCGCGGGGCACCAGCTAGTATAACTATATTTAAGAATGACTTACTCAAACATATATGTACAGCCTCTTATTGACAAGTAATATTCAGTTCATCCCGTCTTGATATCATACTAATAGCTAATTTTTTGTTTTTATCCTATAAATTTTCACTATATTTATTTTCACTACATGGACGCGATAATGAATCAAAAGTCATTATTATTATTATTGTTTATTATTTTTACTTACCTTAGGTGATGCGAGTAAAAAAATATTTTATTAATGATATTACAAAAGGGTAATCTGAATAATATAATTTATTTTTCTTAAATAAGTAACTAAACTAGAAGTAAACATCTCGTCTAGTTTGTAAACTTTTTAAATAATCTATTTTAGCGTTAATAAAACTTTAACGTAGCCATTCTAAGTGAATAAAAAAGCAACAAACATATTAACAATACCCTTTTTAAAATAGCTGAAGAGTAATTAATTAAGTGGCATTCTTCGAATATTTTAATTAATTAAGTATATTTTTACTAATATAATTTGCACGTAATTGAATAGAATAAGGGAGGTTTTTTCCAATAAGTATCTAGAGGATAATAAGAATATAAAATGCAAGTATTTTAATAACATAAAGCTGCTTTTTCTTTATTTTCTGATTAAATTTTATGTTTCAGAAGTACAAATTAAATTTTTGATTACCGGTATGTATATTATTGTGCCATTTCTTTGCTTTGAAAGTGTTTAAATATACAGGAGACATTTCAAGTACATTTTATTTAAAACGAATTCTGATTTTTGATTTCGTGGTAGTGGTTTACACTTTCATTCGATTCTTTCGCAATTCGTGTAATTGTCATAATTCGATGGTCTATGTGAGACACGTGTCGTTGCGGCCGCGTCCGTGCTTATTGGTCTCCATCTACGAGTATGTTTGCCAACAGAGTGTAACGGCCTTTGTGTTCCTTGTTTTGTTACAAAATATTGAACACCGTTTTATTTAACACTAACTTTCAAATTAGGTAGATAGCGTATGGTGACGGACAAAGCGGTTTCATATAGAGCTAAAAAGGGTTATGAAATATTACAAAGTGAATCGTACATAGTTGTAGAGGTACGAATAGGTAAGCCACCTGCGTAACTTAATAGTGTGTTATCATCTGATGCACTAGAAAAAACTTTCTGTTTGTAAAATTTTAATGGTATTAAGAATCATGATATTGTTTTTTTTATGGAATAGAGGCCAACGGGCAAGCGTGTCATCTGATGGTAAGTGATCACCGCCGCCTGTGGACACCTACAACACCAGAGGAATCGTAAGTGTGTTTCCGACCTTTATAGGAGGGACTGACTCTCAAGTGCTACTGACGGAACACACCTAATGGTATTTGGCGGCAGATTTTCAACTTGAGCGTGGTAGCTTGCCAGGCAGGTATTAGAAAAAGCCCTACCACCATGCTATAGTTTCTTCACGAACTTTTCCTACACCGGAAGCTCAAGCTCATTGTAGGTGGTTGGATTCGAACTCACGCCCCATAACACGGCGTTCCTAGACGCTACCACTGAGCGCTATCATGGCGTATTATTAATGATACTGTATTCATATTATATTGTTGGCAGTTTATTGCTTGGTATTTGGTATGTACCTAATTAAAATTATTAGCAGTAATCTGTACGTTTATGAACGAGTAATTACAGTAACATATTTAAGAATGATGGTATATCTTAATTATCATTTTAATTTAAGGTCAGTTAACAGGTACTTAAAATTTATGCATTTAACAAACTTAAATGTTCCAAGGGTTTTGTTAAGTATGATTATTTAGTATTTAATCAGTCAACAAGCTAATGGCATACCAAAGATTATATTACGAGCCTGGGTACCCGTTTGGTAGGTTCCTGTTGAATAAATGTTGGAGTACAAACGCAAGCGCGCTGCACAAATCTACGCAATAGGTGGATGTGCCAAAGCGGGAGTGCCAATGAACTTAGGACGGCTATTGACAGGTATTGCGTTAAGACAAATATACGTTCTGGCGGTTAAGACAGACCTCCGTTCACCTCACCATACTTGCATGAGTGTAGGTAGATGAGTACCCATACAACACAGGCCTCCCGAGAACTTTTATGTAAATAATCATCAAAGGTAAATATGAAATTCTTGGACGTGAGTGAATACCTTAATCGCTTAAGTGTACTCGGAGATAGTTCATGTTAAAATATATTCTTTAAGAGAATGTATAAATCATATTTTTTGCATATTTTTAATTATTCCATTGCATTATTTTTATCTTTTAATATGACAGGATGTAACTAGTTGAACTAGTATTTTGTTCCAAATCATTAAATTCATATATTTTATCTCTATGTAAAAATCTTTTGTTCATCTGATACTGATAGTGTAACTTCTAAACAAGGCGACCGATTGCGGTAATATTCACATAATATTATATTATATTTTGTGAAGGCAATGGTTCATAGGCTCTACTCTAAAACCTGACAGGTGGCTTTGTGTTTGATCTGAAAGTACTGAAAAATGCAGAAAAGTAGTTATAACAATGTTATATTTATTCAAAGTTAATAATAATAGTAGTAATAAAATTATATATATTATATTTAATTCTTGTTATTATTACTCGCGCTGGTCTTATGGTTAGGGCATGGAATATTCAAGACCTACGTTTTTGTTTTTTAAAATTCATGTATATACTAATTTGATGACAATTAATAACACCATCGGTTAGTGGAAACGTCAAGAAGTAACTTAAACGCCTGAGTAAGTAGGTATACCACACAGAATTATAAATTTCTAGCTATTTGAAATCACTATTACGTCGGGCTGTGATCTATTATGGTAAAGACTATTTTGCTTTGTAGTGGGACATTCAGGATAAGGAAATATAACATTCCCATACTAAAAAAGAATCCTAATTAATATTAAATATATTAGTTAGTTTGTGTTCGTTTTCTCTGAAAAATTGTTAGCGCACAAAATAACCCTCAATTTTTATCTTTGATTATTTCACATTGATAATGATGTTTGTCTATGGGTAAATTAACCTATTCGGAGTTTGCTTTTATATTAATTTGGACCAACGTTTAGTTTTTATTTCATCCCAATCCACATCCTTAATCATAAAGTGATCAAATGTAACAATTTTACAATTACCTTTTAGTTTATATTTTACAATTACCTTTAAGTTTTATTAGGTATATTGTAATGAAATTGTAAGAAAATGTAAAAGTCAACTGACATATTTTTATCTGGTTTTCATTCAATGATATGAAATAATGTCTACTACCAAAATCTGAGAAGTAGCATAGACTATACATCATTGAAGATTTCCTTATTTCTTATTCCAAAACTACAACTGCAATTGTGTATACCAAAAAGAAATTGTGTCAAAAGTGATAGTTGATACATGTGTTAGTAGGATTGGTTGTATTTAATATCGTTAATTGTGCTCTTTGTTGCTATAACTAAGATATTTTATCTTCTTGGTGTTGGTTTTGTGTTTATTAATACTGGGCTGTTTTCTTAATTGCTTATAACTGTCCATGGTTAGCTGCGTTTTACTGCTCTAACAATGCATAGAAGACTACCGACCTTCCCGATCCTCCTGTTCAACATATTAATCGCTCTATGGTAACCCGATCTAGCTTAAAACTTTTTCAAGTAAGATCTAAGCGACCTTTGGAACCCGAGAATAGTCATCAACCTATTAAAAAAACAGTAATAGATCTATCTACTCTATCTCTCCATCTATCCAGGTGATATACACGCACCCTAGTCTACTTGAGGGTATTAAAAATACTATGATTCAGACAAAGGACCTTTCATCGTATTTATCTGACGCATCGAATCTGACCCGGCTGCAGGGACGACAACTCGTCCTATCAAGTTCGTTCAATTTTTATCATTGAGCAAAATTGGAAATATCTGCAATGGGTGGTTTAAAAAAAGTAGGCAGAAGCCGAATATCGGTAGAATTCTAAACAGATGCTAATACATTCTAAGAAAATCCTCTGGTACCCCAAAATAAATACATTTCTAACATACCAAATTATAATATAACTCGAATAGGTCTCATCAGGGATATACCAGTGGAATGGTCTAGGAGTGAGTTGTTTGCGTCTCTTGGACTACCTTATGTTGTGGTCTACTTTTGAAAGCTCGTAGATTAAATAGGAAATAAATTGTAGATGGCGTAGCTAAATGGTTCCCAAACTTCAATCGTACTTACTTCTAAAGGTAAATTTCTACCAAGTCATGTTTATTTTCTTTATATGACTCTACCGGTTGTGACATATCAACTCGCCACCATCCAATGTTTAAACTGCTGCAGATTTGAGCATATCAAATTTCAGTGCCGGTCAAACCCTAGATGTTTTAGACGTGGTCTACCTCATACTGTCAACAAGTGGGATATACTAGAGGACAAAGCGTCTTACCTATATTGCTCTAGTAAACACTTTTCAATTAATAGATCATGTCCAGAACAAAATAGGCAAAGGTTAAATAAATTAGTAATATCACAAGATAGCATTTCTTATGTGGAGGCAGCTCTAAAGTCTCTACCTGTGCATAGATCATATGCTGAAACAGCAAGAAAGCTTTTCAGCTCTTCTGCCCCGTCTCCTCATCCTACCGCAGAACCAACTAGTAGTTGTAGATCTTACAAAAAACTTACTATTTCAATTCGAGACCTAGAGCCCCCCTTGGTAAGTCATTACAATAAGGCCCACCAGGCCATATGTGCCCCGGAACCCTTCTCTATTCCTAATGGGTGTGCTTTCCAGCAAAACCAGTCTGTAACCGAACCAGCTAATAAAAGTTTATTAGATACTATGCTATCTATGGTTTTAAGTTTAATTTCAATGAATAGTGATAGTTTACCGCCCAACGTTACCAAAAAGGTTATTCAAATATGCTAATTAAATTCCCAATAATGGATCTAGGCAAGATCATGCATTGGAACGCTAACAGTATCCGTCAGAGAAAACCCGAACTTTTACTTTTGATATCTAAATTTCCCCCATCCATCATAGCCATCTCAGAAACATGTTTGGTGCCTAGATATCAGTTTCGAGTTTCAGGTTATTCCTGTTTTCGGGACGACAGAGATGATGGGTATGCAGATAGCGCCTTACTTGTAAGGCACTGCCTACCTTATTCCAACAACATTCTACCTTCACACAGGCCCGAGATAAATACTGATGTTGCTTTAAGTGCTAATGGTTTTAGTATCTTGTCTGTGTATATTTCTCATCCCCATTCTTCTGTAATTCCTGGTCTTCTATTAATCATTACTTCTCTTTCCCCTCCAGTAATCATAATGGGTGACTTATGAAGAACCCCGGCAACAGTAGATTGGAAAGAAATAAACGTTTTCACGGCTCATTTGAAGCCCATGATTTACCTTCAAATGACCCTTAATTATGGCTCGATACTTTTTCAGACAATCTAGCGCCTCCTTTCGTTCCTTAATGTGACTCTTTCTCTTCTCCTTCTTCCTTTCTCCCTTCTCAAGAGGAACTTGACTATTCATTTAAACTCCCGGAACTACTACAGGCGCTTGATGGCTTAGTGGACTCGTGTCCGGGTAAGATGGAATTTTTATACTCCTCCTGAGGTAGAGCAAACATAAATAACAAATTACTATACCTGCAATTAATAAACAACATTTTCGATCAAGGCATAATTCCTCCGACATGGAGTACTCAAATTGTCCTTCCTATACTTAAACCAGAAAAATATCCCTCAGACCCTAACTCCCGTCGTCCTTATCCTCCCTTATCCTCAGTCCTTTGTAAAATTGTAGAATGCATTATTAAACTCTGCAGTGGTGGATAGAAAAAAAATATTTACTCCCAAAGTCGCAATTCGGATTCAGAAAACGTAGGAGCACCTTGGACAACCTTAGCATCTTGACAACGGACATCCGTTTGTCTTTCCACAATAAAGGAGTTTTTGTTGGAGTATTTCTTGACGTATTGTCCACTTACGATAATGTCCTTCTTCTTCCTTCTGCCAGATTTTTCAATGTGCGGATGATATCGTCCTCTATTCCTTTGCTGAGTCTGTTTTAACTGTCTCTGGACACCTCAACTCGGCTTTAGTTTACTTACACGACTGGCTGGAAGAACATAGCCTTACCCTGTCCGTGCCTAAGCGTTGTTAAACAGTATTTACTAAAAAAAAGCATAGTTCCGGAATCAATCTACTTAAATGGGGAACTAATTCCAGAATGAAAATTTGGAAAAAAAATTAAGCGTTGTACTGGATTCCAGACTTACAGGACTTCTTTCCCACTTTGACTATGTCGCGAAAAGATACGAAAAATATATTAATATTTAAAGATCTTTGTCAGGCGTTTGGTGGGGGGCTCATCGCTCTACAGATTTTGTTTTATACAATGCTATCATACTAGGCGCAATGAAATTTACTCTGATTAAATCTGTGCATGTAAAGTGAGTAGAATCTCCTCTTTTCTTGCGTAGAAAGTTCCAGTCTGATAGATTTCTGTTTCGATAGGTTCAAAATTCTTCTCATCCTCTGTTATCCAAGCTTGGATTTCTATTAAATAGCTATGAATCTCAGAGTCTCCAAAGTAACCTATCGTGTATTCTTCAATTCTTTATTAAGTACACCCGCCTCTCTTATTCTATCTATTAGTATCCTATCGATGCCTTATATATGGCATTTGCTATGAATCCTTAATTTTTCAACCTAATGTTATTTTATATTTTGGTGTCGGCACAGATACTATGAAGTGCAATAAAGTTTTTCAACAAAAACTGGACGAGAAGTGGTCTGAATGGTTACAGATGACTCTAAACTGTCAGAAAATGACCGGTTAGGTTCTGCAGTTTGGATCCCTAAATTCAGAATTGCTCTGAATTTCAAGTGCTCCCTTCCAGCATCTGTTTTCATATGTGAATGTATAGCTATATTGGAGGCAATACTTTATGTAAAATCACACTCCCTAAATAAAACCCTTATCCTTTCTGACTGTAAAAGCTGTCTTCTATTACAGCCAACCCTTTCCGAACACAAGCCTGCTACCCAGTAATTTTAAAAATAAGGTACACTGTATGATTGTGATGTTTTAGCGTTAAATATAATTATAGCTTGAATTTGTGGACACACTGGTATCTCAGGTAATGAGATTGCTGATTCTTGCGCCAAATTAGCGGTTAATACAGGTTTATCAAACTATAACAAAATTTACTCCCATGATCTTTGTATTCAAGCAAACTCCCATATGAATAATGCTTGGACAAGGCATGGAACAACTCTAGATATATGAAAGGCAAATGTTATGGGGAAATTCAAACCGTGATCCCATCAAAGCCCGGTTTTTTTTTTAATTGAAGTATGCCAATAAAACTGCTTGTAGTATTGTATGTCGCTTACGGTTAGGCCCTGCATAGTCACTACATTAGTCCATTTAGCCAAAATAAGGATAAGGGATCATTCTCTTTATAAGTGTTACAACGGTACTCCTGACCATATCTTTTTTAACTGCGCTAATTTACGCTTTTCCTTATATGATGTTTTACCTAGTAATATCCCTCGACCTACTAACATTAAATGTGTGCTGTCCTTAGTTAATACTCCCTTTATAAAAATCTTGTGTAAATTCATTGAGTGTAATAAGACTAAACTTTAATCTTATATTCTAATACAGTTTTCTCTTTAGAATTGTGTAAGTCATATTGTGTTGTAGTTGTAATGTTTTGTACGGGGGTTAGGTTTTTGCGTTGTGATGTACTTTTGTTTTAGGTTATCTGGCTTAGAGACAAAATCTCCCTGGGTAATTTAAATAAAAATACGGAAGCATCCAGATAATCTCCTTTATTATAGCTTAACCCTTATGTTAGCAACCGGGTACCCGGGTACCCGCCGCGGTATATTTGTATGAATAGCTCAAAGAAAATTCAATATTTTATTTTAAGCCCTCGAATCGTCGTTTTTTTAAATAAGCTTAAACTTCAGCCATCGCCCCATTAGCAACCGGGTACCCGGGTACCCACAGTAGAAAGTATAGAAAATAAATCGAAAATGGTTTCTATAAACGCATGCAACTAAATTTTATTGAAAAAATAAAGAAATAATACATTTTTTATAATTAATGACATTAAATCTAACATTTTACACACTGCGTAAGATTAATTGAGTGCTCGTCACATACTGGCTGGTGACAATTGGCACAGCTCTTACGAGTCTTTCGCCGTCTTTTTATTGGCAAAGCATTGCATACATGACATGATCCTGTCACTTTTTTTCTTCCGGTTTTATCTTTTGGAACTACTGGACCAGAATTTATCTCGGTTGTTTCTGATAGTGCATGACCTAAAATACTTTCAACAGCAATCTTTGTCGAGAAGTGACGGATTATTTGCGGATTCGCTGTGCGGTGTTCAATCATCGGCAATGATAGTTCTTCACTTAGCTTCCGCATAAATTGACGACGTTCTGTAGTTTTTTTAGCAATCATTTTATTATTTTCATAATAAATTAGATATGATGCAAGTGAGAAACGTCTAGCATGTTGAAGAACAATGCCATTGGCCATCTCGAAGATCGTCGTTGACATGTGTACCTCGGAACCATTTGGTCCATTGTGTCAACGCCAGCTTTATATCTATTATAAAATTTTATAATTTCTGGTTTTCGCTCAGCATCATCATCAACTGATGCATCTGAATGCATTGTAGATAACAGAATGACAGCTTTATTTTTCTTAGGAACATAAGAACACATAGTAACCTTTTCATGAAATCCAAAAACTGTCGAATACTGCTCCCGTGTCTTATTTGCTTTCATAACACTAGGGATGTAGGGCTTATTTTTTTTTACTGTGCCAACAATTGTAAGTTTCCACGATAACAAATGTTTAGCAACGGGAAGAGTAGTAAAGAAGTTATCCATGCAAATGTTTCTACCACTACCTCGGTACGGAGCTGCCAATTCTTTCACTACTCTTTCACCCTGATTTTTTTCCCGAGTACCATCTGTTTTACCAGTGTACAAAATACCTTGCAAAGGATATGCGTTTTCCGCATCACAAATCCACCAGATCTTTATACCATACTTAGCTGGTTTCGATGGTATATATTGAGTGAATCCTGTATGACCACGGTACGGATAGAGTTGTTCATCAATTGTCAAATTTGCGGTTGGTTTGTACATCTGAGCTAAATTTGAATTAAACATTGTCCACACATCACGAATTGGAGCTGCCTTGTCTTCTTTTTTGCGTTCACTTCGGGTACTACTATCGTCGAATCTGAAAAAACGCAGAATACTATGGAATCTGTTTAATCCCATCGTGGCGCGATACAGCGGATAAGAATTGGAGTGCCACATATCAAAAGTATGGTCCGTATTTGAATTATTTGCGCCAGCACAAATCAAGATACCGAAGAATGAATAAATTTCTGGTATCGTAACGGGCTTCCATTGATGCTGAGAGTCTGGATGGTCAGCATTATAATTTTGATAAGTAGCTTCAGCTTTCTTGTTAGTGTGACGGACGATTATATCAACCATTTCGTATGTGAAGATTTTTTTGAAAGTCTCGCTTATTGACAACATTTCCGTACTACGATGAGGCCCACTTCGCTGACGTACAACATTATGAGCTGCAGTCTGATGCTGAGACGGTGGAGTTTTGCTCCACTTTGTTTTATCCTTCGCAATAAAACTCCCAGATAGTTCTCGAGATCGTCCTAGAATAAATAACAATATATAATAACATAAATTAATTATTTGAGAACAAAAATTATTATTTCAATCATTATTAGGAACAAATATTTTACTACCTTCAGGTTCAGAAGTTTCTACTTCGTCGTCGTCTTCCTCACTCTCACTATTCTCAACCTCTTCTTCTTCTTCTTCTAAATTTCTCTCAGAAATTTCTCCTATATCTCCAGAATCTTCTGGTTCATCTTGCTCTGAATTATCTTCTTGACTTGAAATTTGACGTCTAGCTCTATTCGCTGGAATCCAGTCTTCGTCATCACTGTCAGACGGCCCGCTCGAATCACTATCGTTTTCTCCAAGTAGTTTTTTCAAATATTCATTTTTTTCAGTTGCACTTAACCTAATGAATTAATTATTATATTTTACAATTTCTTAATAATACTATTACACAAAATTATAATTAAAAAATTTACAATAAATGTTAAATATATGTAAACTTTACTTACTTAGAAAATTCAGCTCTCGATAGTTGTTCCATAACTTTATTTTTCACTATGAAGAGAACGCTGTAAATAAAACACGTCTGGTCCCACCAAAAATCTAATACGTACTAAAAAATACTCGACTCTTGCTCTAGATCGAATAAAAAGAAATAACCGTGAGTCTTTGTCTGTCTCCAACGGCATCTGTTCAGCGCCGACAAATAAAAGCGGATCGACTACCTGGAGTGCCCCAAACTGGTTTCATATGTCATTCACAACTACATTATTATTATTCTTATTATTATTATTTTTTTTTTCACTAACTATTTATATTTTAAGAAAAAAATGTTTAGAATTTTTTTTTTAACACAATAAAAAAAATTTCTAATATTTAGATCTGTGGGTACCCGGGTACCCGGTTGCTAAAAGACGTCGGTAAAGTTGGTTATTAACATAAGGGTTAATCACATGACACTGGCGGAATTGGGCACTTCGCGCATGTCGCCATAATAAAAAAAGAAGAAGAAATGTATCATAACAAATACACATTTTTACTATTTGAGCTTTAAATTATGACTGCTAGGTCTCCTATGTAGTGAGTATACGCAAACACGTATAGAAAAAACGAGTAAGGAATAAAATAAATAATCATATTGGTAATTACCTACAAATAACAGTTTTTATTATATACGTAAATTATATAATATACCGTTTATAGTCAAGTGGACATCGGTTTGGCACTATGTTCTGTTTACTTACCATAAAGAGACAGTACTGCTTAAAATTTGCATGTCATTAGAATATTTTAGCACTTACGATATGATTGACGACGTATTTTTTGAATTTTTATAAATATTTATATCATTTTGTAGTAATTATGGCGTATTGGTAGTGTTTACGATCCCTATAATGAGGTTTCGATTCAGGAAAACATCGTAGAGAAAACGTAAGATATTGTATTAGAACTTTTTCTTATACCCGTATGGCTAGAAATCACTTTGAAGTTGAAAACTGTTTAGCTTAGATTTAACGTGTTACCATCTTGGACCATATTGTAACATAACATTTGCTGGTATCGTCACCAAAATAGCACCTATCACTTTATATTATAAAACAGAGTTTACGAGTTTACAGAGAGTACGGAGTAAATTATGTGGAAGATTTGGGTATATAAAATATTTGAAGCGATGATAGATCAGTAGTAGCGTGTACGGACGCCGCGTCAAAGGACGTGAATTTCAATCACTGCAATAATGAGCTTGAGCTTTCGGTGAACAAAAACATCGTGATGAAACCATAGCATGGTGGTAGAGCTTTTTCTAATGCCCACCTGGCTAACTACCACCATCAAGTTGAAAATATGCCGCTAAATAACTATAGGTGTGTTCCGGTAGTTGCACTTGAAAGACTGTCCCTCTAGGTGTTCGATTCCAACCGCGGTCGCGAACGGACGTATCCGTGAGCTCTCGCTGATTGTTTTCGAAATCGATTGCTGCGCCTTGCCGCGCCGCCTATTGTTCCTTTGTATTACCATTACGTCTCGTCGGCAATAATCCGTCTATTGTTGCCAGTTCGTGCTACAGATAATTAGTTCTTGTTAATCTTAATCTATTGTTTGATTATCGTGTCAAGTTTACATTGTGAGAATTCTCTTAGTTTTATTGTGAATTCCAAGTGTTGCTTTTCGTTATTGTGAATCAGTGCAGTGATTAAAGTACCGCCGCTGTAAGTACGCCGGTCACCGGCTGCCAACAAAGGTAAAACTTATTTTACCTTAAGCCTTTTATTACAGGCCAGACTTCAGATATTGTTTTTATTTCTTTTCTCTTTCCGAATTTGCACGTGCAGTAGATAGTATTTAAATGTTATTTCGCCGAACTCGGGATAGTTTGTTAGTTTTTGCTAGCCGCACGTTTTATTTTACCATCGGCTACTTCCTTATAACCTTATCCACCTTAAGCCCGCCACCCGATATGGCGCATCGTAGCGAGCTACTGCTCAATAGGTTACGCGCTTTTATCGAAAAGGAACAGCCGGACCTGTTCCAGAAATTCCTTTCCACCCAAACCCACCAACACCCACACGCACAATATGTCCGCGCTCCACCCGCTGGAGCAAACGCGCCGGCGCACCGTCCGCCAACCCCAGCCGCAACCACTTCCCTACCCATCCGCACTCCCGCAGCCGCGGCGACCGCACCGGCACGCCGCCCGGCATCTCCACCGTCACCTCCACGTACGCGCTCCCGTTCCCGCTCGCCTGTCACTCGCCAGGCACAAGTATCCGACGCTCCCGCGAGCTGTTCCTCGCGCACCCAGTCGCCTTCAGCGATTCCTACCCCTTCACCTGTATCTCAACCGTTTGCAGAGATGATTTCCTACACGTCCCGTCCAATTCCCACGGCGAATTCCTTCTCGCCGCTCTTGTCCGAGTCAACCCCTGAAACAGAGACCGAAATGGAAGCCATAGATTCAGAGGCTAATCCCGAAACTGGCTTCACAGTCGTTACCAGGGCGAAACCTAAAAACTAGCGGGTGCTATCACCCGAGACAGTTAAAACTGCTGCCTCTAAAGCCAGGCGCGCTAATAACTCTCGCGTCCCTCAGCTATCTGCAACTCTCTCAAGCTCCGCGATTCCTGCAACACCAGCTGCACACGCGCAACCTCATATTCGTGCACCTCCTCCGGTTAGGATCAAAGATAAAACCAAGTGGCTGAGCATTTCTACTCAGCTAAACATACAAAAAATACGCTATACTAGCGCTATGAGCACCCCTTCAGGGATTCAAGTAAAAGGCCCAACAATAGAGGACTACAAAAATCTTACTGCCTTCCTCAGAGGAGGCAAACACGAATTCTACACCTACACTCTAGAGGAAGAACGCCTTCTGCGTGTAGTTCTGAGACGCGTCCCAAAGGAAATACCCGTCGAAGAGGTATTCGCGTCCATCATAGAACAGAACTTCCCTGTCCGTGAAGTACATCGTATGTACAATACCTTCACCAAACAAAATTACGATATGGTTCTTCTTGTCCTTGATCGCACCCGGGATGGTAAAAAAATCTTCTCGCTCACCTCAGTCTGCGGTCTCTCCGGTGTCACAGTCGAGATCCCACATAAAAAACACGCCCCGACTCAGTGCCACAACTGCCAGGCATACGGTCATTCCGCTAGGAATTGCCACATAAGGCCCCGATGCGTCAGATGTCTAGGTGATCCCATGCATGCCCGAATCAGTCGAACCTCCCAGTTGCGTCTTATGCGGCAAGGCCGGGCACCCTGCGAATTATCGCGGCTGTGAACGTGCCTCACGCACGAGACACGCTCGCGGCCCTCTTTGAGCGCCCTCAACGTACACCGCGGCAGCACGTCCCGCTCCACCATCGCTTATTTCTAACCAGGCCTTCCCGAGCCTCCCTGGTCCTGCGCGGGTTACTCCTGTGCACACATCCGCAAAAGCCCCAACCACTGCGTGGGCCGTTAAACCGCAGCCTGCGAAACCAATACCTGCTAATTCCACCACGTCCGCGTCGTCATCCGCCTTCCATGGCCTCGATTAGCTCGCAGGCCTTCTTAAAGAACACCTTGTCGACGACTTCATCGCGTTTGATGATATGATTAGCTCGAGTCGCGACTTCGACCGCCTCAAGGCCATTAAGGCCTTCCCTGACATTGCGCGCTCCATGCAACGCCTCATTCGCGCTTCCCCGTAATTCGTTTGCAATGGAGGATAGAATTAGACCCCGTGGCCTTTTTTATCCTTTTTTAACGCGCGTAATTTAAAACCTCAACGCGACTTAGTAGCTAGCTTCCTTAAGGAGCGGCAAATAGACGTGTTTCTCATACAAAAGACACTTCTTAAACCGAGCGTTCGAAATCCCGCGATTGCTAACTACAAAATAGTAAGAAATGATCGTACCGGCGTAAGAGGCGGCGGCACGCTCATATACTATAGAAACTCACTATATTGCATGCCAATAGATCCTCCCGAACTCACCAACTTTAGAAGTGTCGGTGTGCAGAGTGGGATGACCAGTCATCCTACTATTCTTATTGTTTCCGCGTACCTCTCGCCCAATAAAACTCTCCTTCAGTCGGATCTGGAGGCACTTTTCGCGCTCGGCGATTCGGTTATAGTGGCCGATGATCTAAATAGCGGGCATATTCAATATACCAACCTGCGTACCACCGCTAATGGTAGGATACTTTATTTGTTAGAAAATGCGCTTAACTTCGACGTGATTGCTCCCTCAGAGCCAACTCATTACCAAGCTAACTGCCGCCCCTCAGTATTAGACGTAGCCATATTAAAAGGGGTCGCGCTTCAGGTACGGCAAATCGAAGTCGTACATAGACTCCGACCACCGGCCAGTAGTTCTGCAACTCGGTCACCCGGGTGACCACACTCCTGGTTCAGTCAAAGTAGCTGACTATCTAAAGCTCAGACAGTATCTCTTTAATAACCTCGCCTCATCTCACTTAGATAGGATCCCCAATGAGTTAAAGTCTGTGGTCGATGCTGATCTGGCGGTTGAATCTCTGGTCGGTCACCACAGGTCTGGTCAGGGAAACCTCAAAAGAGGTAAGGGCGGTAAACGATCGCCGTTTCATACTCCCTGATAACATTCGAAGATTGATCACAGAGAAAAACGCGGCAACACGCGCGCACGATTCCTATCCGACGAAGGAAAATCGCATAAGGCTACGTAACCTACAAAGATCAGTTAAATCTCGTATCTCTAAACTCCGTGGTCAAAGATGGGACAGCCTTTTAGCGGAAATCAAACCGTCTCATCTCGCCTTCTGGGATCTCGTTCGTAAACAGAAGAGCAGCTATTCGTCCGCGATGCCCCCGTTAGATAGAGGCCCCGGCAATTCGCCCGCCTTCGAAAGTATAGACAAGGCAGAGTATCTCGCTGCTACTCTCGAACAACAGTGTTCTCCCAATCCCTATGAATATCATACCAGAGATCCCGAACACGTCGGGAGAGTCGATCAAACAATACAAGCAATAAGAGAGACCTCCCCGATCGAAAACTTAAATCCGGTTACAACTGACGAAGTCCTCGCGATCATAAAAGCCCTTAAGCCAAGGAAAGCCCCCGGTCCTGACGGGATTAGGAACGAAGTCCTCATACTTCTCCCTGATAAACTCATAGCTCTTCTAGTCTACATCTTCAATGCGGCCATAACTCACTGCCATTTTCCAACTGTTTGGAAAAAGGCAACGGTAGTAGATATCCGTAAACCCGGAAAAAGGCATCTCTTCCAGAAAGCTACCGCCCGATAAGCCTCCTCAATACGATAGGTAAAATATAAGAGCGGATTCTGTTAAACCGACTACAAGCCTTTGCCGCAGATAAATGTCTTTTACCACACGAGCAATTCGGCTTTCGACCGAAGCACTCGTGCACCCACCAAGTGCTCCGCCTCACGGAGCATATTCTCTCCAATTTCACGGAGCTACGCCGTCCCAGGCGCACGCTTGCTGTATTTTTCGACATAGCCAAAGCCTTCGATAAGCCTCATAAACTCAATCACTTTCAAGTTCCGGACAGACTAGTCCGCATAATACTTGCTTACCTATCGGACCGCTCCTTCTGCTACAAAGCGGACGGAGCCTTATCCTCGCCTCATCCAATACGTTCAGGAGTCCCACAAGGCTCCATACTAGCGCCTTGCCTGTTTAATTTGATCGTTAGCGATATACCTGAATACCCCGACGTCGCAGTAGGGTCCTACGCAGACGACACAGTTATCTTCAGCTCGGGCAGGAATAGGATTCACGTATACTACCGCGTCCAAAGAGCCGTCTCTAATTTCGGGTCCTGGTGCCTTAAGTGGCTCATAGGAATTAACCCAGACAAAAGCGCGGCTATCATGTTCGATCCTCACGCGAGAAAGAACATAAAAAGAACATTACACCTTTTCGGCGTCAATATCCCTTGGACTAACCAAACTAAATACCTTGGTGTAGTATTAGACAGGCTCCTTACCTTTAACAAACATATAGATTACGTACAGAAAAAAGCCTCCCGGGCTCTACTACGCAGTCTAACTTCCTCCAAGAGCAAAATGTCACTCAGACATAAGCTCATAATACACAAAGTATGTATCCGTCCCATACTTACATATAGCTGTCCTGTATTCGCTCACGCTTCGCGAACCACCCTTCGCAGACTACAAGTGTTGCAAAATAGATTCATGCGCATAGCCGTCCAAGCCCCGTTCTATGTCCGTAATGTAGATCTCCATAAAGATATGGAACTTCCGGCCATGTATGCATATATTAAAGACCTTACAAAGATTTTTTTTTTAAATGCTGAACTTCATCCTAACCCCAAAATAGTACACGCAGTTAGCTACACTTCCAATCCGCACGCCAAAGGCTTTGCGCGCCGGCCACGCAATTGCTTCTCCGATCCGTCGATAAAATAACGAGATTAAACGCGCTTCTCCCTGCTGTCTCCAGCAATCGCTCGTGTCCGCGCACATGCCCGCGCAACCGCCGTCCTCGCCGCCGAGGCCGAGCGGATAATTTCGCTACCGCACACCCGCCGCGGCCTCCCTCCGCAGACGCCTGAGCCTAGGTTCGATCCTCCGGATAGGAGCCCTCGAGTGACTCTGCTCGCGCGATACAGTGACACTCTACATCATTGAGAGTACACCATGACACCGCATACCATTCGTGCACACTCACACGTTAAGTACACGGTTCTGTAAGGGACTACCCTCGCGGCCCTGAGCTGCGTACCTAATAAGGTCGTTGTTAGGATCACTAAATTTGTAAGACAAGACCTGTTGGTTAGTCAGGATCGTGAATCTTTTTCATTTACCGGCAGCAGCCCAAGCCGAGGTTCGGCCGTTTTGGCACCCTTGTGCCCGCTGCCTCGAGCTGAGTGCCCTCAGCACTTGCCCCAAAAAGTTCGGTGAAGCTGTCAAAGCCCCTGGGGCTAACAACGTAAGTCAGTTCGAAAAAAAAAAAAAAACATTCCCTCTACAGGTTTAGCGTGTTCTCCAGCTTGGGCCACATTGTCATTTAACATCAGGTGAGATTGTAGCCATAATCTTAAACCTATAAACTGTATATATATTATGTTTTTTGCATAAATTGGCTGAAATATGACGATTTTTGTTGAAGAAGACGGAAAAAGTTATGCCGACTGAAAGCTCTACTGGCGCGTGCTGCGTAAAAGAATTGAGTTACATTAAAACAGTATATAGCGGCTTTATTCTTCGTAAAAAGATCTATTCAACTCTCGCAATCCTATATATCTATCGTAACATAACAGATACTCCGACGTTAAGTATTTCACTTACTGATCGGACGACTACCTAATGTACTTGTTCAGTACTTGTACTTGTACAGTAATCAACTTGTTGGCAACTGTTTATAGATTCACTATGATATACAACAGTTGAGTTAGGTAAAATATTGATATTATAAAAACGAGCAACATAGTGTTTTAACGGTTTCAGTTTCTTCTCAAAATATAATCAGAATAAACTGTTAATTATTTTTATTGCGACATATTTCACCACTTGTTTATCAATTTCGTTAATTCCGACTAAATGCAAGTTAATTATTGTTATCGCCTTTACCGCTAAGTCACTGTATGATGTTTGTATAGTCACAAAGTGAAATCAAGAATATAACGTGACTTGAAAATTTTCTTTCATAGATGATGAATAACAACGGTAATTAATTACATTAGAATTTGTTGTTTCCTCCTCATGCCATGGACTACAGCTGTAGTTAATAATTGATCATAAAAATATGTAAATGTATAAAATTAACATTAAACATGTGTAAAATAAAATAACGTTACATAAGTAATAGTTTACGAAGCAAGTTCCTTGCGAACTTAGTCACGAACTTAATTTAAGTTACAAGTCATAGGTTCTTTTTAAAAAATCAATCTGAAAATACGTGAGAACATGATTTGAAAAATTACGGAAATACGTATTTAAATGAGATATTAAAATATTAAGAAATGATATCACTGATTTTCCTGTTTTATTAATATACGTCATTAAAATCGATGACTGTACGTAATATCCATCTTTATTAGATATCTATACTAATGTTATAAATGAACTGATGACAGTTTTTTTTTTATAGTTTATAGGTTTAGTGTAATGACAACAGTTTCACCTGATGTTAAGTGTCGATACGGCCAAGAAGGTGGACACACTAAATCTATCTAGAGATTGGTTCTCATATTCAAATGCCGGAACACACCTATTGGTATTTGGCGGCAGATTTTCAACTTGAGGATGGTAGCCAGCCAGACGGGCAGTACAAAAGTTCTACCGCCATGCTATGGTGTCATCACGGTGTTTTCCTTCACCGAAAGCTCAAGCTCATTGTAGTTTGATTCGAACTCACAGCCCTTGACGCGGCATTCGTTCACACTACCACATTTTCTATATTATTAAAGATGGTGTAGTGTAGTGTAATTTTAATAACGGGGGAAACTATATCAATAAATACACGTCTTCCTTTTTTGATCACTTTTTATATATTGTAACTTATAATTCCTATTAGGTTATTGTCTAATCTATATGTATAATTATAATAATAATAAGTTAAATAAATATATTAGTATTATTACATTTCTAATATGTGTTAGACTCGCGTGGCTGAACTCATTTCGAGCGCCAGTATATAGTGATTTACTTCAATCAATTGTTTTTTGTCATACCCTCTTAGTGTTTAAGAAATGAATAAAACAAGTAAAGGTGTTGAAAACAATAAAAGAGATGACAATCCGATTTCTGAAACAGTAGAGAGAAGAGATTATGGGAAGATAGTGATGTGAGTACTGAACAACAGTTTCTCGACCAAAATCAAAACGTCTGAGTAAAAGTAACACTGAAAACTTTCAGGAAATAATGTTAGAACAAACAATAAATTAGAGATTTCAAGTTACAATTATCTCTCTACAAGATTTTCCTACATAGATAGCGATGAAAAAATTATTGAAAAATGAAGGTACACAAAATATTTTATTTATCAAATACAAGAACCCATATATAATAGTGATCGATTTTGATAACCGCCAAAAGACAGAAAATGTTCGGTTTTTATCAAAGAAAAAAAATACGGGAAATTATGAATAGGAATAACGTAACGGTATGGCATTAAATTTATATCTAAAGGAAAATTCTGCTACAAGTGGTACAGATTATCACAATAATGTCTCAATACACTTGAATTACCATGAACGTCAAAAATATTATAGAAATGCGTAAGAAAATCGACAATATTTCGAGGATGAAAGCTTGAGTGATACTAACAGCATGGAATTTAATGAATACATTGTTGAAGTACAAGTAATTGAAGGTCGAAATAATTTAAAGAAAGTTCAAATAAGTTAATATTAAGTTTAAAAGTAGTTTTTGATGAACTTAAGAAATTTGTTTTAAAAGTTATCAACGATGGAGAAATTTTACAGAAAGTATTTTGTTCCTGTGGTAAATGATGGCGGCCATAAAGGAGCAAGCTATTAATATATCGCAGTGGAATTATCAAAGCCTTAAATCTAAGTTAGAAAGTTTTGGTGAGCTTTTAATTCAGGAAAAATTTCATATAGCTGTAATAAGTGACACTTGGTTGGGTTCTAATACAATAATAAAGATTAGTGGGTATAATAGAAAGGATAGGACAGACTCATATAGCGGTGTTGCAATCTTGGTACATTGATTGGAGTAATTGACGATGTGCACCACTGTCTGATGGAATGTGTTAAGAATAGTACTATTAGGATTAAGATAATTAATAAGTTTAATTTAAATACATTAGATATGGGTATGTTTCATAGCATTTTAAAGCCTTCGAGTCAGGTAGCTAAAATGCTATATGAAATGAGTGAAAGATGATTATATGAACGAGGATGTATGAAAGAGCTAGATTAAAGTATTATTTTAGGTTACGATGTGGTGATATAACTACGGTTAAAAGCCCTAAACAAAATAAAGAAAAAAAAAGTGTTATTCAATTTGTTGTTTTACTCCAAAAAAAAAATTGTTTTATGAATTAATTTATTAATATTTATTTATTTTAATTCAGCTACAGAAATGGTTTATAAGAATACGAAATTTCAATTTCATTATTTATAAAGCATAGAATCAGTTATTGAAGAGTGTCAAGTTAATGAACAAAGTTCTTTACGGTGATAAATCATAATGTTTGGAGAGTCAACCACAAATGAATAAGCGGTATAATACGCTTGGAAGAATTTATTTCTTTAAACACATACGTTTGAACTTACACCTTACTTTACATATTCCAATAAATTTTGGTAGTATATACCTTGTTTATATATATTTTATACCTTGGTCACGTGGTTTATGGGTATTTTAAGATAAAGCGGTAATTAATTATAGTCTTTTATAACTAAGTTTATAAAAAGTCTTTTATAACTAAGTTTATAAAAAGTCTTTTATAACTAAGTTTATTAAATTCACTACTAATCATATTGATGTACCGAGCCTTTAATTTGGATTCATGTAATGTAATTCTATCAATTATATGCATATGTGGAGTATCTAGAGTGGATAAGGTTAGGAATTAATAGATCCAAGGAAGTATAAAATAGCGCCAAAGACAGATAGGTTGAGAAGTAATTGAATAGCGTGGTATAGGTATGCTGTGAGGACACTATACAACTAACATATATAACTAGACAAGACCATATAACTAGAAGAATGTACTATAAAATACCACACTCATAATGATAAAGACAATTCAAGGTTTCGCCAATGAAAATCGCGGGAAAAGCTAGTGTGTAATGAGTTAGAAGTGTGAGAATCACTACTAACAAAAATTAATTGTTAACCAAGGATAACCCGTCTGCAATTTCTATATACTAGCAAAATTTAAATGTATGCACTACCTATATGCATCAATCATAACATATCTATCTAAATAATAATTATCACACATACTACACCAGATATAAAAGTTTAAACATATGATGACATATGATGATATTTGATATTTTGCATGGTAGTAGAGCTTTTTCTAATGCCACCTGGTTAGCTACCACCCTCAAGTTAAAAATCTGCTGTCAAATGCATATAGGTGTGTTCCAGCAGTTCGAGAGCCAGTCTCTCCACTAGGCTCAGCGTGTTTACTATCTTGGGCCACATCATCTCTTATCATCAGATGAGATTGTAATCACAACGCTTAAATCTATATAATATTTAAAAAAATATGTGTATTAAAATATTCCAGTACATAACAAAGGATGAGTAAAAATAATTCAAAAATCATCATTTTGTTCTCATTATGTTTAAATTTCCTGAAGTAATTATATCTCCTTGTCCCAGTTGTTATTCTGTATCGTAAGCAAATTTTGCATCGTTTTTACTCGCTTTTGAAAAGAAATATAATGCCTCTTTAATATTTTTTATACAATATGCTAATAATTATACAATCAAATTATTTTCTAGTAGTGGCTTATTGTGGACTTTCCATGTGAGTATTTTATTTTTTATATTAAATATGTCTTAAGAATAATTTTTAAGAAACATTTATGACTTATTCTTTAATATCTAGTAATTAAATTAATATTACAGAAATAATATAATATACGACCATTTTACATAAAAAATGTATGTATGTAGATATCTACATAGAAGGGTTTTATTATAGCTTGGATCATAATGCAAATGATAATGACGTGTGGAAATTATTCATTATATGTACCTTACACATAAAATTGTAATAACAAAACCAATATATGAACCGTTAAAGAAAGATCATTAAAAAGATATCGGTACATCTGATCGATCGGTACATCCATTTCTTGAGGATCTGTTATTATTCGAACACATGCTTTTGGTGTTTTAATTTTTGTAAACAGGTACATAGGGCCTAAATAATAAATCTTTGGTTAAATATGTATCGAAAAAAGTTAATGTAACCAGATGTAACTTACCGTTTCTCCTTTATAACTGGGTTATTTTGTTTAACTGGTGGTAGTTTTGATGTTGATAACCGTCCTTCTCAGGGCTTAAATTGAATAAAGTATTTATATATAATCATATTTAATAAAACATGATACAACAAAATATTTAATTTATTTATCTTTATACATATATACTTAAAAACCATATCATTAATAAATTGAAATATCTGTGCAAATATAATAATATTTAGAAAATTGTTATGTAATGTTAAAATGCTAATAAGAATTCCTACTTGATATGTTGAGTGTATTCTAAATATTTTTATTACCAATTAGATCCACAACATTGACTTTATAGATGACGTATATTACTTATATATAGATATATTATATTTTGTATTTTATTTACAAATCAAATTGTGCTGGAGCGTCGATAAGATATATTTTATTACTTTCTTCACATCTTCATGAGCCAATGACCCATTGCTGCTTACGGTACTTTCTAGGTAAATGTGTAGATTCGATATGTACTAACTTTCCTAGATATCTATCTAACTAGACAATTTAAAATTTTATTTCGACGTTCTGAGAGTATTCAATCGTATAAAAAATATAATTCTTGGCATTACAATCACATCTGTGTAAGTTTCCAAATAGGTTTTTGAGGTTTGAAAATTTGTACACAGTCGCTGACGTCAGCAGGTTACAAATATGAGCTCACATGTAGATTTAGACACCGCGGCTGATCCCGTAATGGTATACGCTGGATTCATGTTTTCTGTATGTTGTGTATGTCAGTCAAGATTCAAACTGGCAGTACGACACGTCTTCGGTAATCCACACACCACACACCTTCGGCAATATATTTAATTTCTGTGCATAAGTAAAATATATATATATGTATATATCTCGTTGATTTGAATTACAAGGTATTGATTAGATCTGCGAAAATGGCATGCCAGCAATAGCTCAGAACCATTCGTTATATTGGCACGATTTTTTTTAGTGTGGGTAAAATACGTTTACGTTTCTATCTCCCGCATACGCCGGGCAGGCTACAAGAGGGATATACAGGAATCAGCTGGACCCTGCAAACCAGCAATAACCATTAAAGATCCACACGGTGATGGAGAATCGCTTTCCCATTGCTTTTAATACTTTGTAACACTTGTGTAAGTTGTCATTTCAGTTGAATGCCTTCGATCTCACCACAAAGAACAACTAAGCTTTTAAAGCCTTAAAGGCTAAAAGTGTTAATCTGGTCAAAAAATACTGGTTTCCTTATTTGCATTCACTGGTTTAATTTATTCAGCAGATGTGGATCTTAAGCTGGCTATGTACATTGTCTTAGAATTCTTACGAAACGACGTTCACAAAATGGAAATCGCACAGCTGAAACATTGATTCCGTGTTAAAATATACATGTCATTCTATTCTATTAATTTCAATATTATAGCAAATCCAGGAAGTAGACGTTGTTACGGCCTAGAATATGAAATTTTTTTTGGGAAAGGAGGGGTTTACAAGTTATATATAAGTAATACAAAAAACACAGTTAAAAGATTAGTTCTAAAATAAAATAAATATATAGATGTCTACAAAAATGTCACCTACCAGGTTCAAATATCAAAACTCAGGTGAATAAACACCAGGTGAAACAAAAAATAAATTAAAATGATTCAAGCGTTTAGTAGGACAAAAATAACGAACACACACACAATTTTCTACATAATTATATTGTTATGGGCATGATTATGCTTGCATACTTACTATAATTATATTTATTGAGTAAATTCTGATAAATATTATTATACACTTTTCAATTCCTCTTTATGTAATTGTAACTTCGATCAGTATTTGCATATGGAGTATTCTGGATTAAATTGATTGTAAATTGCTTATACAGGCTATAGAATATTAATAAAGATTAGGTAAATAAAGTTAATAGGCTACGTTCTACGTAGCGTTGACAGCGCTCATGCTTACGACAGCGGATTTCCCCGGTCCAATTGCTTGCGATAGTTACGATCATTAACTCAAGTGGAATGAAGTATGGATCGACCCTTGCAGATGGCTCGTTGTGAGCTTGGGGTCAGTGAAAATAATGAAGTCATTAGTAATGTTTTCGCAGCGATCACAACAAATCTTGTCATCATCTGCACTTGAAAGCCAGTATCTAAAGGCCAGCAACGCACCTGCGATTCCTTTGGTGTTGTGGGTGTCCATGGGCGGCGGTGATCACTTACTTCAGCTAACACACTTTCTCTTTTGCCCACTATTCCATTAAAAAAAAAAAATCGAACGCCTAAAGGCATATTTTGAGCGTTGTGAACCCTAAGTGTAATTTAGCAATACTAATTTTTATTTTGCATTAATAATAAGTGTCACATTTTTATACGAAAAAAAAAAATCCTCTGACCTTGATGATATGATATTTAAACGTGATAAATTAAAAGGACCAATGTCGAGATTACTACGACGTGCATGGTAATGAAGACCCAGTTGAGTATAGATGCCTACCATCCCGCCTAATTGTTGGATCCCAAAAGGCCGCATCGTTGCATATGTAGGTATAATAGTCTTGATCTCGCCATTTCTTACCACTCGCAAAATGTGTGTTGTTATTTGTGTTTAATGTTACTAGTGCCGAAATCGTATGATCATGTTTTTAAGTTTAATTTATTTACAATGAATTGCATAAATAAACAGTAATTTTTATTCTTAGTACAATTTGTTTACGTATACGGTCATTACACGACGCAACACAATTTCAAATGAGCTCCAGAAGTATTTGTCATGATTCAACGCATCTTTTTCTACTAATGATATCATTGTGTGAAGGTAAAATCACTAATTCCAAGATATAATAATAACGCTTTGATTCTATTTATTAATAAACAACTTTTATAATCAGTTAACTTGTAGTCTCTTTTGTCTTACTACATACAACTAAGTAGATATTCAAATTTTCTATAGGATTCGCATTCTTAGGAAAAATAATTTGTTATTAATAACGATATTTTCATTTTATACTAGCTTGTACCCGCGGCATTGCTCGCGTTAATATTGATTTTGTCAAACAATTCTGATTCCGGTACCCGCTATTTTACATAAATTATATCAAAGATCAAAGGAGACTGGTATAAGAACATTATTTGTGCTCGTAGTTATTTATACGAGGGTCGCTCACTATTTTAGTGATAATGACTTACACATAAAATATAGACATATGCTGTCGCGGTCTTTTTAGTAGGACCATTTAAGATAAATATTTCCATTACACATTATATACGTGTAACTCTAACGGGTTTTGCGGCGCACGTCAGAATATCTCGCAGATGGCAGAATTTTTTCCTACTTACTTGACATTTATCGCTATATTTAAGTCAATTCACACAACATCTTTACAAATTTTAGCCTATGTGTTATTTTGATGGATAAGCTGTATTATTGTAAAGTTTCATTAAAATCCATTCAGTAGTTTTTGCATAAAAGAGTAACAAACAGCCATACATCCATACTTACAAATTTTCGCGTTTATAATATTAGAAAGGATATTGGTATACCAACTCCTTTAACTGTACACCTCTGTATCTATGTTTGAGTCGTAATATTAGAATTCGACGTTGATCGACGTGAGTTAGAAACTCAAAATTAGACTAAGTTGTTATAAGTTTAGTTACAGTGAATTAGTAATAAAAATGTAATAGTTTTAATCAAATTCTTACTATCCTTATCCGTACTAATACTATAAATGCGAAAGTGAGTTTGTTTGTTTGTTAGGTTTTCATGCCTAAACAGCTGAATCGATTATGATAAATTTTGGTAAAGAAACATATGGGAACCTGGAGACGGTAATAGGGTACTTTTTCTCGCGAAAACCTTATTGGAAGTGGAATAAAGAGAGGGATAAACTTTGTATGAAACTTTTTATTGTGTAATCCGATTTGTTTGACATAATCAAAATTAACGCGAGCGATGCCGCACGTAATATCTAGTATATTATATTATTTAAATCTAAGAATATAAGCTAAGAATAAGAGCTAGAAAGAGGGCTATATTTTGAGTTTTTGTTAGTAATCTAATCAGAAATTGATGCGATTCGCATTAGAACTATAGTTACGATAGTTTTCAGAATTACTAGTCTTGAGTGATATTGGTACATAATTTGTTGAACGAACGACCAAAGGGTCGAAGAGTTACCGAGTGCCAGCCACATACCGGAAGATTTAACACGGGTAAAGTTTGCGGGAATCCTCTGGTTGCGAGTAGTGCAACATAGGTTGTTGAAGTGATCTTTTCAACAGGCATATTTTAGTGGTGAACATATTTTGGCAGAACGAAAATATAAGTAGATAGACCTATCAATTGTTGAAGAATAATTGAAAGGTATTTTGCTTATTGAAAAAGAAACTCACGATCAGATGTGTCTAACAAATAAAAATTGAGTGGTCAAAGTATCATAAAAGCAGATACAGCAGGTATTTTTTGTTTTTTAAATTGCATTTGAACAAGCTTTTTTGTTTATTTTTCCTATAGTAATTGTTACAATCGTCAGCTCCTTACTTTTTTGTGAGTCAATGATCTCGCTACTGTCTCACAGTGAACCATGGCGAATATATTTCATTGCTTTTACAGAAATATCATCTTTGCAAATGCATTTTTAAAATATAAAGTGATATCGTTTATTTTTGAATGGCTCGACTGTAATGGTTTTTACATGTTTATTTTATCACACCTTTTTTTTATAATACAAGCTTTCTTTGTTATAAATAACAAATTAATTTTAAATATTATTTGTATATAACAATTATAATCTACTAACTCTATTTTTTTTAAATAACACCCCCGCTAAGTATCCTAGGTCTGTGCCGCTGGGGACTTTAGAAACAAACAATTAATGGGAACGAAATACATCCAAAGTCAGAATAATCATTTGTGGAACATCCGAATATATTATTGTTCTATATCGGATTAATACCAATGGCATGTAATGCACCGGCAGCAGTCAGGTAACCATACTAATCACTCTACTATCTATATTAAATTTCATAATAACGCTAATTTAAATTTATATATGTCCTGAAAAAAACTATAAATTTTAATCTATAAATATTGTAGACTTTATTAAAACTTTGTGTGTAAAGAGACACGTTTCTTGCCACCATGTCAGAGCGACAGGATTTTCGACTCCTAAATGAATTCGTTGAACTCGAAATGCCAAGTTTGGGCGCTTAGTAAAAAGTGTATGGGAACAAACGGAAATACGAACCACTACCATATGCGAAACACATGGTTCCAAGAAATATGATTTATTCCGTTGCGTTTAGCATCTTTTTTGTGATTTTTCTTTAAAAATAGTAAACTCATATAAATATCAAATACCGGATTGTGTGTGTTCGTAATTCTTCTTCGAGACATCGCCTGCCTATCTAGTGTGCTAATATACTATGCTATAAATTATATATTCAATACTTCATTTGGAGTTTTTTTTTATCATAGCAGTGGCATGCTAGGTGTTAATCAATCGGGGTGGAAGAGATTTACGGATCTATCTCAGATGGTCTTGAAAACCAGACTCTGAGTTTAGGTCTTAGTTAAGGTTTTAGCGTTATGGCCACAATCTCACCTGATGTTAAGTGAAGATGTGGCCCAAGATGATGGACTCGCTAAGTTTAGTAGAGGGACTGGCTCTGAAATGCAACTAACGGAACATACCTGTAGGTATTCGGTGGCAGATTTTTAACTTGAGGATGGAAGCTAGCCAAGCGACTATTAGAAAAAGTCCTACCACCATGCACCATGTAAACCGATCATAGTGAAATTCTATTAATTTGCCACATTTCAGAATCAGTCAGTGTATATCCAGTTGGCAGTAGCCTTGCAGGACGTTACGATAATTCCAACTGCTGATGGAACGCTAATCGCTCGGGGGTCGCCGTTAAAAAAAAAAAGTAGTTTGCTTCTTTTTTCTATTATAACATCTAACTATGTAAGTATTGAATTTATTTTAACTTTAACTAAAATTGACTTAACTTTGTAATTCATTTATTCATTTAATTAAATGAAGTAATCGCTATATTAATCTTATTATACAATTCAACTTGGCTAAGTGCTATTTAAGTGACGTGTATTTAAAAACTTCCACAGGCAATATGGTAGAGTATCAAACATGCTGTTAATATAGCTTTTCTAATCAATTAACTTTTTACGATATATTTAAAATAGTGATATTTAATGATATGCACATATATATTAGCTCCATTTTTGTACAATGTTGTAAGCACTTGCAAAAAAGCAATAAGTGTTTTCATTTTCATTATTACTGTAATAATTGGCTTTAATTTATTCTATCCAAATAGTATATTATTTATATTTTTTACATATTATTGTTTAAATATTTTATTTATTTCATAAGGAGAACCCTAAGGTTTTCTACTTACTTAATATTTCGATGTCAAGTGTCATAGAATTTTATAGAAAATTTTGATGCATGCGCTTTGTATATACAACGTTTAAATTTAATATTTCAAACAAAGAAGATATCGAATCGAATGGAAAAAACAAATTTGGCGGTGACTGACATTGGACCAAAATTAATGCTTGGCCTCTTTTGAAGGACCCGTATCATAGGAAGGTGGGAACGCGTTGACGGGAAGACGGTTCCACAGCTCCACGGTACGACAAAAATATGAATCAGCAAACTTTTTCGTTCGCGATTCAATAGGATTCACCGTGAAGCTGTGACACCGAAATCGTGCCCGCGTGGTTCTGTAGTGGATCGGAGAGAAGGAGATTAAATCGAAGTGCTCTTCAGAACACTCGCCGTGGTACATACGGTAGAACACGCTAGCGATACCAGACGAGCGCCTTGCCAAGGAGGACCTTTCCTACCTACGCTACATGGACTAAAATACCAGGTTTATATTCGTCATAGCTTTTATATTCATTTTTGTAAAGGAACCTTCGGGAATATATATGTAATTTATTCTAATATTATATTTTCAATTTCTTACCTACTAGAATAACTTCTATCTAAATTTAATTTAATTGTCTTCGTGTCATTACTTGACGTACCAATATACTTAATAAGATAATTATAAACATATTGGACGTGTACAAAACATTTTACATACATAATATTGTTTTATCGATATCTGTTTTTAACGACCTTTCGCTAAAACAAAGTCAGTTGTGACCGAATGTTTCACGTAGTCATCGTAAAAATTTAAGATTATTGATATCTTCAACGACACTGTACCTATTGGTTATGTTAGCCAGCAAGACTCTCGGCAACTAGATGATCTGGAGGCGTGACAAACCAAAAGAAAGTCACTGTGACGGATATATTTTATATTAAAAGTTTCGCGGTTTGGCCTAAATCTCTGCTGATGTTAAGTGACGATGTGGCCCAAGATGGTGGACACGCTAAGCCCAGTGGAGGGACTGGTTTTCAAGTGCAACTGCAGAAACACACCACAATGTGCACAAACACACAAATTTTCAACTTGTGGGTGATAGCTAGCCAGGCGGGTATTAAAGAAAACCCTATCACCATGCTATGGTTTCATAGGTACATATGGTGCATGGTTTATGGAGGGATTTTTCCTTCATCGAAAGCTCAAGATCATTGTAGATGGATTCGAACTCACGTCCCTTGACGTGGCGTCCATACACACTACCAATTGAGCTATCATTGCTTATTGTTTATAGCCTGTGGTGGCAACATAGATGAATACAGATTTGATAAATACAGTAACTGATTCTGAAACCCGACATGCCTAAGGGCACCACTATAGTGGGTACTATATATAGCCAAACGTGTTTTACCGTCTATATTATAATGAGTATTCTGAAAACTTATTAAAACATATCCCTTCATCTACTTTCCACCGTAGAACTGTTCAGAGGGTCCATAAAGTACAGCTACACGGCAGTGACCATCACAGTGACCAGATAAGTCCAAAAATCCTTATCATTGCTATATATGTGAACTGTACAACGACCATAGTGATATGGTCTTACAGCTAACATTTTCCCTAAACATTAGGTTCTATCAACGAAGTGTGAGAAAGCATTATAAATCGGTTTAAAATCTGTGTCAAAAACGTATGCTGCTGTTAGTGGACTATATCATACCCACTATCTGGAACTGTACAGTCATTTTACCGCACTAGTTTATAAATAGATATTGATAAAACTTGTTATATCAAGCTTTTTCCGAAAAAACATCGTAAGCGACAATTTAAACTTTTTCATTCCTAATTAAAAGGTATTCTTGATGATAATGAATGAAGAATGATACCTTCATAAAAATGATGACTTGTTATTCATAATTAACCACTGATCTATGAAAATAGTGGCCATTAAGATACTGCTTCTAATTTACAAAGATAATTTTATGAGGTTATAATAAAGATTTGAAAGATTTTTGGTGCTTACGATGTTGTCCTGAAAAGATTCGATTTAAAGTGAATTGCTTATGCAGCGATTGTATAATTGGACGAGAATTAAAATTGACATGTCAAAGATGTTTTATGCTTAGGCACATCTCGTTACATGAGAGGAAAAACAGATGTAGTGTAGAATAGTAATAATAAACTTTATTTCGGCTAGTAATGTAGGTAATATAAACCAACACAGTAGAGAGAAACAAAAAGGGAGCTGTACATTGTTAGTAGTTAGTATTAGTTGAATAAGTGTTGCACAAATATATATTTTTTATATTTTATAGCTAAGGTTTTATTATTTAGATACATTCTTGTGTGATGTTAGATGAAGATGTGACACAAAGATACTTAGTGGAAAGATTGGCTTTAAAGTTCAGCTGCCAGAACACACCTATTTTCTATTTCTTTTCTACCAATACGTTATGGTTTTATTTCAGTGCTTTCGTTACCGTAAGCTCAGGTTCATTGCAGGAATTCGAATTGACGTCGATCGACTTGCTGTCGTTACATGCTACCATTAACCAATACTTACTTCATTCATAATGCTCCCATTCAAAATTAACATCACTGAACAGTAACGCTGAAAACATTTGAAAGTAATTATAATTCATGAGAAATGAACAGACATACATTGTACTAAAACGAAATTTGACACCCATACAAAATTTGTGGCTTTACGTTCTGTTAGTTATGTTTACATTAAAATATTTACCGTAAAGTGTTGCAAACCATAAATAAAAGATTAAATATCTTGTAGAGTATTTGGCGAATCACCTGGTAGTTACTAAGTTGTGGAAACGGCACGTAATTCATTTCTGGTTTACATACAACGCGTAGGTAGCTAATCCGGTGTTTCCCTTGGTATCTAAAAGCAAAGCGTAATTCAATGAAAATCCAAGCTCAATACTAAGAATAAACCTACAGTGCTGGTCACCTTCGTCTAAGAAGAGCTTATGCAAAATTGAACATATGCTTATATAATTTATATCGTTTTATTGCAACAAAAAGGTATTACGCCCTTTGATGTCTTATATTTAATTTACTATATTATTTTATTATATTATGACTCGTATTATTGTTATAGGTACATAAGGTCTTATGGCATTTAGAATTCTTTAAAAATTATTTGAAATATACTATGCCCTATTGTTGAAATATTTTTCCAACATCAATAGAAATTGTAGATTTCTTATATACGTATCCTTTTTTGTATATGACCTGGTATACCTCTATAAATAGTTGAAAATTGAGCTACCTCTATCAAGAGCTAACTACACAACGTTTAGTATTTCTTTGACAGTTAACTGGATCAATACTCCTTAATAAACATCTATAATTTGTAGAACAAAATAATTTTAATAGAATTTTCTTTGAAGGTATCAATAGTATTTTCTAAAAACAACAGATGGTAAAAGCACCGACGAAACATTCGGTGAGTAATATTGTGCGTTGTCATTATTAATGAGGGTCGCTGAGCGTTGACGTGCCCTTCGAAATATTTACATAGGAGCCCAAACCTATATACGATGCAAGAACTGTGTTTTTCTATCCCTCGGAATAGAAATTACGGAAACTTAATATAAATCGAATAAACCATTCTCGTGCAGGGGATGTTTTGGATAAATCTTAATAAGGGGTGAGGAGCGGTTCGCTGTGGAGTGCGAGGGAGGGTCACAGACGGCGGACTCGGGATCTAGGCTCGGCCATCTGCCGCGCCATAAAATCGATATTATTTAGTAACGGGGTGATATTAGGCACGTGCTTCCGCTCTGTTATATTCCGAACACTGACTTTGAACTATTTTTGTGGCAAAATCTCCAGTCGGTTTATTTTGTACGGCTACTTTTAATGTATAGTAAAATTATACGTATTTTAGAGTTATCTGATAAAATAATGTGTAGGAATTTTGAAAGTGGAAAATTTAAATATGATTTTTTTATCAATGTTTTTTAAATACAACAGTTGCATGTTATTTGTGTAGCAAGATTTTTCCTCACATACTATACTGTTTTGCATCCATTTCTATAATATGAAATAGTAGATAGGTATTAATTACCATTAAATGAAATAACGAATAATATAATTAGTATCTATAAATCATGTACTAAGGTTACCCCCTTAACAACATTGAAAATAAATAAGGTTATTGATATATCTGTGATGAATCACTTTTATTAATATGATAAAATTATCGTCGCTGGGATCATTTTTATAATGATTCATACTTGAAAGGAAAACTTCTGCGGTGTTTAGTATTGTTAACATCGTATGTGACGTCAAAGTAAGCCGTCAACGGTATGATTGTAAGAAATAATCAGGCGTAATTGTTAACGTATTTCCCCAATCTGCGTGCAGCGTGTGGTGAGATGTCCGAAAGAGATGAGTCACGGGCGACGGCGGATGGCGGTCACAGGAGCGGGCGCGGGCGCAGGCGCGGGTGGCGGCCGGCGGCCGAGCGCGTCCTGCGCCGGAGCAGTCTGCGGCCGCGCGGACCAACATTCCAAGCGAACGTTGGCTTCAGAAGTTCGCAATCATTCTGATGCAATATTCAACTTTACTGCGTCCTTGCAATGCCGTAATTCATAACAACGAGTTTTATAGTCGTGAAGTCATTTTAATCATTTTTTCACTTCAGGGTACATCGTGTCTTACATCCAAGGCCACTTTAACATGGTAATTGCATATAACCTGGTACCTTGCTGCCAAGGATGCGAAATATTCCAGGGATTATTAATTATAATTATGTAACATACATTATACTCTAAAGTGGATCTTGAAATAACTTTACGTGAATATATTTCTGTAAGCGATATGTATGTATACAAATAAAAACTTATAGCAGTTGTTGAAGATTACTAGGACCGTTATTAGTTTTTAATTTTTTCTAAGTTTCTATAAGGTAAATAATAGTATACTTTTGATTATGTATATGAAATACGCATTATTGAATGATCCAATTATGCTTTACCATATCTTGATTTTTATTTAATGAAAAAAGGACACTGTATAAGAGTGGTACAAAGAAAAAATGTTTTTATCTTTGCTTAATTTAGGAATTTCAATTCTAAACGTATATGTCGATATCATCGCAACCTGACTTTCTATTTATAGATTTAATTTAGTGCATGTTATTCAGGGTTTTAACTTTATTCCTTATTTATAAAAGTCTAAGGGAATATTAAAAAATATGAACTGTACAAAATCACAATAATGAATAAATACTGTTATATTCTGCGAGTTGTAAAACAATACGACTTTATGTAAATAAAATTAAGGTATAGCAAAATTTACCATGGCTGCGTTATTATAAGAGGTATATTATAATTTCATATGAAGTCTTTTCTTTCGCTTATTTTTATTTAATGTAATTTATAAAGTGTACTGAGATATGCCCAGTTCTTATTTAAATTCTTTGAATATTTTTTTTTAATGTTATAGTAGTAATTATTCATACAGAATTTCTTTTCAGAAAGAAGCAAAAATGTAGTGAAGTGAAGCAATTGATGCGGTTATGGTTACATAGATTGTTTTTGGTAATATGTAATCGAAATGACTGAAAACTCAGAGTTGGTTTTTTTTTCATTCTTTGGTAAATTTGTTGCACTATTAAAATCTTAAAAATCTGTTCTAGCGTAACCCTAGTTAGATAATAATAGTGTACTCTTTTATAGTTCATATAAATATTAAAAAATATGATGCTTTGTCTTTAAAACTACAGTTGCTATTAGTCTTAGAACCGACGGATTATAATTTAATAGAGGTTGCTAAACTACAAAATTAATAATGCTTTTAGGTAGACTGAAAATGGTCGAAATGGAATGTTGTCGTTTTTTTAAATTTCCGTTGATTAATATTTAGTACTAGATAGTCGATTCAACAAAACATAACCATATAAAAAATAAGTGTCCATTTGTATATCAATTCGATGAAGAATCGTTCTGAAAATATTTTAATCATATATTCTTTTTGAAAGTATTTATTGGTAACTGGGCCGGTTCTGCACCGGTAGTAGAACATTAAATTAAATTAATGTCATAGGAAAAATTACTCTCAAAAAACCTTAATTTAAGGATATATTTCAAAGCATTTTCTAGCAATATTTTCCCGTTATTATGTGTGTATTATAGAAGATAGACATTTAGCGTTGTTACAGTTTAATAAATATTTTAGGAGGAATAATTTCGTAATACAGTATTTACGTTTAACTTACTTACGCGGCACACGCTAGTAATAGTAGTAAATAGTCGGCATGTTGTTATACATTTTCAAGATTCATTATCATCCATTTTACTTAAAATTTAATGAATTACACACCTATTATGAGTCCATCTATCCACTGACTATATGAAAATTAGTTGGAAATTATTGAGTTTATCGCATTCAGAAAGACAGACAAAAGTGTCGGGAACTTAGTTTTAACATAATATATGATTAGGTTGGTATATAAAATCTGGATACTATGACAGAAAACTAACATAAAATTTGCCCATACGCCTTCTCATTCAAAATATACATGTAACGCACATCTGCTTTCAGATCAGATGGTACGTTGCTTCTTAGCAATGGATGAAGACATCATCTAGAAATATTATTAATAAAAAAGTGTTTACAACAGATAATTATAGGCTTTCTTTATTCGATTTATAATGTTACATGATAATTGGTGTCAGTGGATAATAAATGATGGCTATTATGTTTTTATAAGTATTGAATACGAAATAAATATAGATCTAGTGGAGCATGATAGCGTTATAAAAATATGATGCGAATATCTGTCATGTTGAGTGGCAAATTGGCGTCGTCTCCGCATTTGTTCCAAGTGAGCGCGCGCCTCGTTCCTCGGTCGTCGGTCGCACATCGCGCCACATTCAGCCTTGTCATGTCACCACCAATGTCTATGTCATTGTCATTTGCTTCGCGGTAACTATTTGGTTACTAAACAAAACATCAAGTTTTTATGTGTAAACGACAAAAAAGTTTTCCTACGTGCCGGGTGTTTTGGGCACCAAGTTTTTGATTGGTGTAATTCGTTTTGTAGGCAAATTGTTTATTTTATATGGAATTCTTATTGTACAAGAGTACGAGTCATAAAGTTTGTCTTTATTATTCGAATAATTATCCTGTTTCCGTATGTCATTAATATCGCAATAAAATAGTATAAGAACAGGATAATGGACACCTAAATTTAAAATCAGTCACAGTATATCTTTTTAGTTCAACTTGCCAATAAATTCTTATGTGATACTTATATTGTGAAGATTGAGATCAGATAACCCCAACCTTACACATTTCGCTCGATCGTTACGACTAAAATTGCTTTTACATATAAAATCAGACAATCTTCACAATGTACTGTAACGACTAGTAGGTACTTATCGAGTACATCAACATATATGTTTCTAAATTTATCACTTTTGTGAGTTTAAATGAAATTGGACTCAATACCCATCATACTACAAACATTTTCAGTATAATAATTGAGACGGGTTATTTAGGTATGATCGTATCTTCATTTTGTCTATAAAGATCCCTTTGTAGTTAATTTTGCAAAAAACAACAGGATGCGAAGTCAGAGGCGTGCCGAGTAATGCAGCTGTAGAGTAGGGTTCCCGCTTGAATCTAAAGTGTCCTTCAGTGTAGTTAACATGCCCCGAGCGAGTTAGATAATAGTCCAAACATTTTGTTACATATAATATACATACATATGTTTCGTTGCTAACAAGCTTAACCAGGACGTACAAACTTAACACTACAAATCCTTACATATTTATTCTTTGTATTCCTTCGCTTATTTTCTAGAGATATTCATAAATTATATAAAATGTCATTTTTTTTAGTCCGAGTAAAAGTTTTTATAATATCTTTACAAAAATGTAAAATGTAGTTGTGTAGTAATTAATAGTTTTCTCTAAAACAATATTATGCGTTGTTCTTGTTTGATAAATTATTTGCACGCACACTTATTGCTCTGCATCATCATTCCTTTTATTTTTGTATTAATTTTTTGATAGAATAGTTTTTATGGTATGTTGCGTGGAAGTTAACTAAAACTTTAACGAGAACCTCTTCTAAGCGTAGAGTCTAGTGATCACGTATCATATAAAATAATTGCTGTTCGTCATCTGCTACCTCATGAAATTTTCAACTCCTCGAACGGGAATATGCTCGTAAACAGCTCAGAGATCGCAGGTCGTCATGATTCTCGCCCCACTCAATTTTAAAATCCTCTCCTGGAAATGGATATTTGAGACATAAAAGTTCTTGAAGCAGATTTTGTAAAACATTTTCCTATAGTATGTTTGTAATGCGATTTAAATTTGGACTTGTATCGAACTATGTTGCTATGACTTTTTTTAATATAGAGCTGGTATATATTTATTTATATATTATATTATTTTCATATGCAACATTTCAGTGTGCATCTTTTCGTAATTCTTTTGCTCTTGCACGACTTGACGGCTTTTGATAATGTTGATTTGTGTATTTATGATGTGACCTGGATAAACCTTAGCTACAGTTAAACATGGTAGGTTATACTGTTGTTGATAACCAGTTTTTTTTAATTGTACTATTAAGTGTATCTTTTTTTAGATCGTCCACATAAAAAACATGTTTTTCATAACTTTCAGCTTTCTAGCACGCTCATATTTTTTCTAGCCATGTCTGAGTCTGTACATCCTTTGTCTATCAGGTCCGTTAGTATAGAATTAAATATGTTTAAATATCAAATAATAATATTATGATGATTACATCTTACTGAATTGTTGGTAAATTAAATATAAAACTTTAGTTTGTGATTGTTTAATTAAGATTTATTCTTAGAAACGTTTTTTTTTTATTTATACCTTTCATCTTTACTTTATGTACGTTATGTACTTAATTTATTCTAACCACATACTTAACAATATGGTATGTAAGCGACTGAAAGTGAATGTTTATGGTTAAAATGGGGTTATTTGCGCATTTTTAAATTGATTGATTAAGCCATGAACTTGAAACTATTTTTTGTCGCAAAATATCATTTTAAAAGCATTGTTATTATACATAATTTTAAATAGCTGAGTTCTTTCGTATATTGATATTATATTTGTCAGCCCTGAAGGGCCAGCAGCAACGGCGGTTGCGGTGGTACGGTGCAGGGGGGCGATGGAGCGAGGCTGCTGCTAGTGTCCGCGGCTGTCAGGCCGGACTAACCCGTCGCTCCAGGTCAGCGCTCCAGCTAGCTATTTATAGAAGTGCCCCTTAAACAGAGTAATTATTCATTGATTAGCACTGCAAGGAATAGGGGATTGCTTTTGATAGCCATCGCACAAACCAGAATTGTTACTGGCGCCGCGACTTGTACAGTCGGTTGGCAGGTTTAACTGTATGTGTACAATAATATTTAAAAAACAAAATATATTGGCACCAATTTTATATTTTTATACCTTGAAATACCACACTACGTTCTTTGTATGTTGTGAGCTTAGTTGTAGCGATTACAAGTTTAGTTGAAATACATAAAAGCTATGGATTATAAAGGTAGACTATTTTCTTCATTTATTTTTCTATTAGGTTTATATACCTAAAAAGATAATATTTCTAAGAAATGTTTTTAAAATCTTTTGATAATCAATGAATTTGAGTAAAGTAAAAGTTATTTTATGGCAAACTCTAAAAATAATGAACGTTGAAAATGAAATTTATCAATAATGTAAATAGATTACGTCTAACACGATACGTAAGAAATTGTGACACAAAGAAGACATTTGACTTTTAAATATTTCTGCTTACCCCTAACGGTACACTGAGTGTGAAGACATTATGATGTTGATATATTCGATTCGCACGCCTGAACTTACTTTAAAAATTGTATAACGGAAATTTTACTTTATGTCGAACATCCTGTGAATCGTGTTATTTTTTGTATGGTTTTTCTGAATAAATATCACACTTAAATATCTTAAAGTTTATATTTTAAAGTCTATTATATAAACGATGATAGCTCAGTGGTAGTGTGTAGGAACGCCGCGTCATGGGACGTGATGTCGAATCAAACCACCTACAATAAGATTGGCTTTCGGTGAAGGAAAACATCGTGAGGAAACCATACCATGGTTGGTAGGGCTTTTTCTAATGCACGCCTGGCTAGCTATTACCCTCAAATTGAAAATCTGCCGCCAAATACCAAGAGGTGTGTTCCGGTAGTGGCACTTGAGAGCCAGTCCCTTCAATAAAAAGGCCGACAATGCACCTGCGATTCCCCTAGTGTTGTGGGTGTCCATAGGCGGCGGTGATTACTTACCATCAGGTGAAAGCGCTTGCTCGTTTACCCCCTATTATATAAAAAGTAATGTATAATTGCATACTGTGTGTTAATTAATAACACATATACGTATAGGTATATAGTATGAATTAACATTGTGATCAGGTAATTTGACGGTATAAAGACGTGCTAAAAATTGTTGGATGACATAAATGTAGACCTTGCAATGAAGGTGTAACAAATGCAAATTCCCTAGAACACCCTAGAGCACTGTATATTAAGAAGAGGTTTCTCTTTCCCTCACCCTTCTTGAACGTGACGGAGCTCACATAGTATGTATATACCAAGATGCTTCTTAAACTAATATTACTTAATTTAATAATATTTGGAAATAAGGTAATTTAACATTAATAATTGTACATCTGAGTTTCATTCAATTTTCTAAACAATAAAAAATAATGAAAAGTTAAAATATTGTTTATGTATTATAGTAATTTTTAAAATAAGGATCCTAAGAAATTGACTTAAATGGTACCGATATTATATACATCAGGACAACATAACTTTAATATTACATAATAGTGAAATGTCAAGTAGAGAGCTGTTACAAGCGCTGATGATGATAAATCTACTGAATGGACTATCTTGTCGTAATATACAATTTGAATTACCTAGTTCCTAATGATTTTTTAAGTATAACAAATATGTATAGGTTGTTTTATCTACAACTGCTTTAATCTAATTAAGTGAAATGAGTAAAATACCGGTTTCTTAAATAAAACCTTTTTGTACATGTACAGTATTCGTTCTTTGGAATTACGTTAAGACATATTCAACGTCAGGCTTTTCTCAACGTTCTGAATTGTTGGTTTTGGTGAATAACTGTACATGCATTCTGTACATATTAGTGTGTATATGAAAATTCACCTATTGTCTTTGTTTATTTAACACTTAGTCATTATACTCATAACTTTAATTTCAATCTTCGTTGTGAACGGTCGCTATATGCATATCAATGCTTTTCCAAGTACGTTTATAAACCATTTGTACCTGGAATATAAATACATATCTTGGTTCTGAACTTTCTTCTTCATTGAGGATTAAAATTACAATTACAAGTTAAAATTAGGCTTAACAGACAATATTTCGATTTAGAAGTAACAAGTAACGAGATTTCTGTATGAAAACCAAAGTCTCACTTTGATTTCTATTACTTCTAAAATACTAAAATACTGTAGTTTTAGATACAAAATTATAATATAGATATATTACCATTAATTAAAGCTATTATTTAATATTCACCATATGGAATCATCGAAGAACATATTATTATACTTTAAATAATGTTTATTGTTTAAATTTCTTATAGTGTCTATTTATGTTTCAAACAGAATGAGTCATTTAAAAAAAAACTAAACATTTCTACCAGCAGTGTTGTTTATGTAAAGTGCGAGAATATTCTTCGAACTGGAATATATATGATGACTTCTATTTCGGAAATAAGCAAACCCGTTATAATGACGTTTGGACATTGTGTATGACGGTCCAATTCGGTGTTATGGTATCATATTCTAATTTAACTTGTTATACAATTTGATTTACGTTATACTTATCTATTTTATAATAAAAAATAAATAAACAAGTCACAAACCAAAGAATTCATTTCAATTCAATTTGTATTCCAAAATAGTTCATAAAATAGTGTTGACTATCAAATAGAGTTAAATTAAATTATGAACAAAACACGTTTTGTTCATAATTTATTTTGTCAAATAAAACTTCTATGACTCAGAGTTAGTTCATGCTTAAAAGAATAAGGGAGCTACGAATCCCGCGAAAGATCAATAAAATTCATTAATAACCTTGTCAGGTAAGTAAGGGTTTTGCACGTAGGATAAATATAAGATGTTCCTTGATTTGCGCAATATGCATTTAAAATTTATGAGTCGGCAAAAGATCCCACTATACACATTATGATATTTAGGGCTACCAATTACTTTTCACGGTCACTAAAAGCATATAATAAACATCATAAAATGTACAGTAATATAGTATATGATGGATATATTTCCATCGATATAATAATGTGATTCCTCTCTTACGCACTATTTATTTAGTTTCGCTTTATTTTATCGATAAAGCCCGCATCATAGTGCACATGCCAAACTCATCCTGTGCAAATACACTCTACTTTAACGGTTTTTGCACTCATGCCCGGTATAACAGTTCTTATTGTTATAGTATAAGAACGTAATACTTCCTTGTTCAGGATTACGGAAGAAGGCACGGTTAAATCTGATTATAAAAATACTTACAGTGTAGGAATTTAGATCTTTTTTACATTATTATAGTAACTAGGTGGTAAAAAGAATATTTGTTATAAAGTAGATATTCATGTCAAAATCCTTTTATCATAAGGTAGACAGTCATAAATTCTTTTCCGGTTTAAAAGTTTTTACAAATCATTCCGATCTAACAATATTATAATTTATTCTGAGTTTTAACTTATAAATAAAATTCCGGTACAAAGGCCATGTGATTAATTATATTCTCATGGATTCTAATATCTTCATATCGTTTAGAATAGTGCATAATGACATAAAAAAAAACCTTGCAAAAAAATCTTATTAATAATTATTTCCTATAAGCTATTGTTCGTTAGCATATTAACATGATTAACAACTGTTTTATTTATGTAAAATATTGGTTTAATTCATTTTCCGTTATAAACTGATGCTTCCCGCGCGAGTAGAAACTCGTCATACGATAAAGCAGTTACTATTCCACTAAGTTACCTATTTCCTTATACTATGATAACTTGCAAAATGATAAAATATATTTAGCATATTATTTATATGAATAGGGTTATATTCATATTAAAGTAAAATCTTACATGTGGGTACTTTAGTTAATAATTTAAGTGTTGTATACGTCTATATATAATTATATAAATATATATGTACAATTATTTGAATGTTTGTTTATCAATCTCATTAACATTGGTTTCATCAATCGCACAAGCTTAAAGAATTGTAATGAAATTTAATATAGAAATAGACCTGGTGATACTGAAAATATGATGCTTTCCCTATGATTTTATAGCACTACAAAAGCGTATAACCAACAGTTTTTATATAATGAACAATGTATTTTTATGTAATTATACAAAATAACTCAAACTCGAATAAAAACCCACTCGAACATGATTTAATTTTTTGCACTATAGGTACTGTGGTTATCATCAGACACAATGCCCTCAATTTACCGTGTTACTATTAGAAATAATACAAGTACAATATTTTGATTTATTATTTGATTATAAAATATTTACATAATAAAGTAAAAGTACACAAATTTTGATTATTATATCCGTGTTATAATAAAAATGTAATAATTTACTGTCGTACGGTCAGTCGCTCACAGAATTCGATAAGAGTGGACTAATATGACTTACTTTTGCGTCATTGACACCTTCAGCTTACAAATCAGTACTAAGCAGTTTACTAAGCAGTACAATCCTTCACGCCATTGTGGCACAGTACAATCACTCTCTCTTTTTAGTTAGTACCGCGTTCTCTCTTTCGCGTCCTGGCAACAGCCCAAGCCAAGGTTCGGTCATTAGTGACACCATTGCGCGAGTTGCCCCTCGGACTTCAGCGCCCTCCGCGCTCGCTCTCTAAGTTTTGTGAAACTGTGTAAGCTTTCCAGGCTAACAGTGTAGGTCCCTTTTAAAAATAAAATAAAAACTTACTTTTGCATTATTAACAGGACGGTACGCGAATTTATTGCCTCCGTGCACTGGGTACGGAGATCCGCGATAACATAATGTTAGAAGCTTTAGGTTCCACTGCCATTTAACACTGACGCCTTGAGGACCACCATATATGTCAAAAGACAAAAGCCGTTGGGAACAACTTAAAATCGTTTCTGATTTTTACCCCAATTATTTTCTTCTTTAACCATTAAAGTATGATACCATATACTAATATTATAAAACTACCGAATTATTAATTCATTATGAGTTTCATTTTGTAAAATGAGTGACAAAATCGTAAATATATACTTACTAAATCTTTTGCAACGCATAAGAATCGAGCAGACTCGGTTGTTGTACAGGGTCACGCAGCTCATTCCCGTAATAATTTTGTATGATATTATTACTTGGTGGCCAGTAAAATAGTTTTGAATCGAAGCTTTGCTGTGGTTTACCGATGACCGTAGCTACACCAGCTCAATAGGGCCTAACTCATCGGTATTCCCCGTAGCTCTAATAAAACGATCTCCTATAATATATATAAGTGTATTCCCGATGACAATCAACTAACATAAGAAAACGGATACGAATATGTGAATACATGTGAATTATTTTTCAGATATAAATCCCAGTACCTATCACGTTCAATCGAGACATTGGTAAACAATTCCCAGGCTTGACCGGTTTTGTAATCGGAAAATTCGTGGAAGGATCGTCGCGAGTATCGCGACCCTTTCGAACGCGGTGGCTGTGTCTTCTTATATTCCCGATGTATCGTATTCGTTGCAAGGAAATTTTTAAATACAAAAAAATATTAAATTACATTCATGTAATATTATTATTAATACGTTGATTTCGTGACAAATATTCGAATAACGTGTAACATCGGTTCAATGAAACAAAACTATTTTATTTTTACTTACTTCATACATTTAATACATCTTTCTACTCACTTAGCAGTTAATTATTTACTTTAAATAGTTCTTGATTTAACTTTATTATGAGCTAATAGTATATTATAAATGGCTACTATATAACTTATGAAATAAATAACAAATGTGTATCCTTTTTATATCTCGAGCATCAACTCGAACTTTGGAATTCTTTGACACAATAAAACAACACTTTAGTCATTCAAATTTATTATCTGAAAACAGTGTATGTTTCAAAACAGCAATAGCAATAAAGACTTAAATCAATATGTACAGATAGCCGATACAGGTGATACATTCAAACATTTTAATTGATATGAGTTATTGTTTAGGTATATAGTTAAGTAAAAGGAAAAATATAAAATATGCAATAATTTGATTATAATAGACAGTTCTAGTTCATGTAATCATATAATAATAATAATAATAAAATGTAACCATAGTAATTATTTAATTGTTGGTTGGATGAACAAAAATTGTCGTTTGATATTAAGTAAATATTTATATGTGTATACATATAGAATGTAAAACAAATACCTATTGAATTTCGATTATCTATTTTACATTATCCCACAAAATTGCAATTGTTATCAATTGTAAACTATGTAATTTATTCCAATTTTAAAAAATATAATCGGAAAAATTTATAATAATAGACCAATATGAAGAGGTAGGCGACGAAACACAATGCAGTTCGGCGGGCGTGTGTTCTGGGGTGGACAAAAATCAATAGTCGGTACCTATGAATAGCTACTACTAAGCCCGGGATTCTGCACACATCACGATTCTTATTTTGGCATATATGAACCCTTGTCTACCCAATACTATTATCTAAGAAGCAGGTGACGCTCGCAAAGTATATACTTTATATTTCGTGTAGCGTCGGGCGAATAATTTATCAGGTCACGTGATTGTTTATACTTAATAATAATACTTATATTTTTATTATCTTTAATTATGACACTATGATACAATTATTCTTTATTATTAAGTTATGCATAAAACTTACAAAAATATTTCATTATCAGTCAGACAAAAAACTTTGGTCGCCTAACCATTTTCATAATTTGAGATTTCGCGTACACAGATAAAATTGCGATTTCGTACCGTAAATTAGCAGCTGGTGATTAAGCTTACAGATTAAGATTTGCATAAAACTCGACAATGTACAGTCAACAAAATAAAAACATAGAAAATATATTATGAAAAATATCCCGTACTATGTATTAGTGAAAATTGTATAGTTAAAATATCCGATTTAAAACCATAGAAATTATAACTTCGATTTCAATTAGCACCAACAATTTTTATGGCTAGTCTATTTTAATTACTGAATGATAGTCTGTCCTGTGGATCCTATAAAACTATGTCATAGTGACATTTTAATAGATACAAAAGTATTTACAGAATTGAGAGGTTCTTGAAATCAAAACACTATATTAGGTATTTTAATCATATTTGAACTATAATATTTAGCAGTTTAAGTAACATGAACTTAGAGATATACGAGGTCGACACAGGTTTTTCGTGTTTTTATCACAGAGTGCCGAACTGAAGCGATGATAGCTCAGTGGTAGTGTGTACGACTTTGCGTCAAGGGACGTGAGTTCAAATCCAACCACCTACAATAAGCTTGAGCTTTCGGTGAAGGAAAACATCGTGAGGAAACCATAGCATGGTGGTAGGGCTTTTTCTGTTGCCTGCCTGGCTAGCTACCACCCTCAAGTTGAAAATCTGCCGCCAAATACCAATAGGTGTGTTCCGGCAGTTGCACTTGAGAGCCAGTTCCTTCACAGGCTTAGCGTGTCTACCATCATGGGCCGTATCGTCACTTAAGATCAGGTCAGATTGCGACCATAACGCTAAGCCTTAACTATAAAAAAAAAAAACTACCTCCGTCGCATAGTTGGAGATTACCTCTCGGACAAGTGTGTAATCTTCCCAGGTCCTACAGGAATGTATCAGCGAGACGTCGTATGCGGTGTTCCACAGGGATCGGTTCTTGGCCCACTCCTGTGGAATATCGGATACGACAGGGTCCTGCGCGGTGCGCTCCTCTGTGGCCTGACTGTCGTCTGTTACGCAGACGACACTCTACTCATGCCGAAGGTTAAGTCGCATCACGAAGCCGCGATCCTGGCCACAGCATGGGTTGCTCAAGTCCTCGGCAGAATCCAGCGCTGGGACTAGAGGTGGCGCTTCACAAATACGAGGCTCTGTGTTTTTACAGGCCTCGTAATGCGCCACCTCGAGGGTCCCGAATCATAGTGGGAGGCGTTTCCATCGGCATCAAATCCGAGATGAGATACCTTGGCCTCATCCTGGACAGCCGATGGAACTTCGAACAGCATTTCAGGCAGTTGACCCCCCGTCTGGTTGGTGCAACTGGCGCGTTAGCGCTTTTGCCTCCCCAATCGGGGGGGTCCAAATTCCACCTGCCGAAAGCCCTATGCGGGGATCGTGCGTTCCATGGCCCTTTACGGGGCCCCCGTCTGGCCGACAGTTTGACGCCTCGCAATGTGGCTACTCTACGGAAGCCGCAGAAGCTGATGGCCGTTAGGGCGGCCCGCGGGTATCGTACGTTCTCCTTCGAGGCTGCTCCCTACTGGCTGGATATCCTCCCTGGGATTTGGAAGCGCGGGCCCTCGCGTCACTGTGCAAATGGCGCGAAAAGGCACGTGAGCGAGGTCTGCGACCGGCGCCTCGAGAGATCGAGGCGCAGAGATCGGCGCTCATCCAGACCTAGGTTATTGAGGATTGGCAACGGTGACTCGAGTGACCCAGCTCGGGCGTAGTGACTGTGGGGGCCATAAGACCACATCTTATGATGGAATGGAATGGAATGGAATGGTTACGCAGACGGCACAGCACTCTCACTTTCCGGCTGACGCAGGTATTTTCGAGACATAGATGTTTCGGGAGCTACCTGTGTCGCATTGGCCGTGAGTCAAGTGCCGTGTGCCACCATTGTGGCTGTGACATCGACGACGCACAGCACACTCTGGCAGTCTGTCCTGCGTGGGAGTCGCTGCGTCAGGGCATGATCGTGGTTCCGGGACCCGATCTCTCGCTATCGAACGTGATTAAGACCATGGTCGCAGCGAAAGCGGTTGGATCTCCGTTGCCTCCTTCTGCGAGCAAGTCATGCCGGCGAAGGAGGCGGCGGAGAGGGTGAGGGAAGGGTTGACCGGAGGGGTTCGATGCATCACCTCCAAGGTTCGTTAGGGGAAGCACCCCTCCCCCCTAATTGACTGTCGCGACCCCTCTTTGAGGCGCCCCAGGTTGGGGTCTCCACAGAGGCCAGCACCTGCCGGGGAGTAGAAGTACTGTGGTAACAGTTCCTGCTCCCCAGTCCGAAGGTGGCTGAAGGAACGTCGTGGAGTTTTTTAGGCATAGTGGTATCTCCGGTCTGATCCGGTTGAGTCCCCCATAGGCCTCTCGCCTAATGCAAGGCTGGAGAAGTATCGTCTATAAACGATTTTCCTCCGTGTAAAAAAAAAAGGTGTTTCGTGCAAGTTTATAGTTAATAATCTAATATGCTAACAATTGAGCAAAGTTGATACTGGAAAATAATTGTATCTAAAAAAAAATTTAGAAATGATATGCAAAAATATCGATAGAATACAAAAGTTTTTAGCCCTTATTTTATCTCACAGTAAAGTTAGATGTTCATATCTTTTCTGTATAGTAAGGGAAGCGTGACCAGCACTTTTAAAAGGTCTGTCTGTAGAGCTTCGGCTCTTTTCATATATTTGGACTGCAGGGTACTTAGCATTTAGTCACTAGTTGATAACATTTTATTATTTCACAATATTTTGACAAATTAAAATAGTTAAGAAAAATAAAAAATAAAATATGATTTATAAAATTCTTGTTCACTAGATTATTAGAAGCATATCAATACATACAATTTTGTATTTGCCATGTGGACCATACTTGTAAAGTAAGGACAGTTGAAGCATGCTTAAACGGTCAACTATCAATCATATTTCCGCTACAGTTACGTCTTAAAAAATGTATGTCGCATTACGGATGCCAAGAAAATACCCTAATAATAAATTAGCATAGTTATGTCCAAGCCGTTATGTTAGGATTGAGTCCACTTTAATTAATATAAAAAAGCGGCGCCTTGCAGGCCAATGTCACTGGCCTCTGCCAATGTGAAAAGGATAAATAAATAAGACATTATAGCATTAAAACTATAAAAGTCTAATTACCTTTTTTAATTTTTCAAGTAATTTTTTATATTTATGGTAAGACTCTTTTACATCATATAAAGTAACATAATCATCGTAAGGCTGTCGTGATGGTTAAATGTAATTGTTGCTTTTAAAAATCTGTGATAAGAAATAAAGTCAGAGCATTTTTTAGTAGGTGTGTACTTGCTACACTTCTCTTACAGCGATATGACGATTGTTGCAAAGACGTTATTACTACACTGTTGTCAAGTTGTTGGGACAACGAATTTTAAATTATTCGGTATACAAATTTATAATAAATTGTGATTATTTAGTCAGTGTAGTTATTGAGTGATATTGTCGTACTATGAACCGTGTCGGATATAAGAGAAATGTAAGTATTAACGAAATGGTTACGAAATCGCAATGTGTTATATAGGAATCTATACATGTAACAATATTGTGACTGATTTTTTTGTATAAGTATTAAATATCTTTGATATTTATAATCGGGATGTATATTATATTTTTGCATGGTGGTAGGTGGTAGATTTTTCTAATGCCCGCCTGGCTAGCTACCAACCTCAAGTTGAAAATCTGCCGCCAAATACCTAGAGTTATGTTCCGGCAGTTGCACTTGAGAGCCAGTCTCTCCGCTAGGTTTTATGTGCCCACCATCTTGGGCCACATCGTCACATAACACCAGATGAGAATGTTGTTTTTTTTTATGGAATAGGGAGCAAACGGGCAGGAGGCTCACCTGATGGATAGTGATCACCGCCGCCCATGAACACCTGCAACACCGGAGGCCTTGCAAGGGCGTTGCCGGCCTTTAAGGAAAGAATACGCTCTCCTCTCTCCTCCTCTCGGCGACAGCCGGTTCCACAGAGTGGCTGTGCGAGGTAGGAAGTGCCTTACAAATCGCGCTGTTGTGGAACGCTGGACATCGAGGTGGTGTGGGTGAAATTTTTTGTTTTGGCGCGATGTCCTATGGTGAAATTCAGCGGCCGGGATCAATCCAAACAATTCCTCAGACCCGTGGTAAATGCGGTAGAAGATGCAGAGTGACCCAACATCTCTACGCAGAGCCAAAGGATCAAGCCGATCGGAAAGAGCTTGATCGTCGATAATCCGAGCCGCCCTACGTTGAATGCGGTCAAATGGAAGTAGCTGGTACTGGGGGGCTCCCGCCCGGAGATGAAAATAGTACTCTACGTGGAGCCGAATTTGTGCCTTATACAGGTTCAGGCATTGAGCCGACGTGAAGTACCGTCTCGCCTTACTGAGCACACCTAGCTTCTGTGAGGCCAATTTGGCCTTACCTTCCAATTGACCGCGACAAATGCGAGAAATGGTGACTTTTAGCGGTTAATGCGCAAACTTGTGTCTTTTAGGGGTTAAATTGGACTAAGTTAAGTCGACCCCAGTTAACATAGACTCGACTTCAGGCACAAGTTTGTTCCGGCTCTCGTCAACCTGTTCCCGAGAAATATTAGCACGGCTAGTGTACAGTACATCCACAGTGCTATCGTCTGCATAGCAATGAATGTTGCTGATCTGCAGCATGTCATTGATATGCAGAAGGAACATAGATGGAAAGAGTACGCAGCCTTGTGGAACACCAGCATTGACAAATTTAGAATCAGAGCATGCACCGTCCACGACGACCTTGATGATCCTATCTGCCAAAAAGCTGGTGTTCCAGTTGCACAATTTCTCGGCAAGCCCATAGGAAGGTAGCTTCGAAAGAAGCACTTTGTGCCATACTCGATCAAAGGCCTTCGCTATGTCCAGACTGATTGCAAGCGCCTCCCCCTTGGTCTCAACTGCTTCTGCCCATCTATGAGTTAGGTAAACTAGAAGGTCACCGGCTGAGCGACCCCGACGGAAGCCGTACTGGCGGTCGCTAATCAGCCGGTGGTCCTCTAGGTACCGCAGGAGCTGGCAGTTGATAACGGACTCTATTATCTTGAAGAACAAGGAGGTGATGGCGATAGGCCTGTAATTGGACGGATCCAAGCGGTTGCCTTTTTTAAGGATCGGGTGCACTAAAGCGGCCTTCCAGGATTTCGGGACTACGCCTAAAGCATAGGAGTGCCGGAAAAGACGCGTTAAAACCGGTGCCAACTCCGGAGCACATGTCTGCAACACGATCGGAGGGATGCCATTGGGCCCACTCGACTTATGAATATCCAAAGAAAGAAGTGCTTTGCGAACTGCACTTTGCCGGAACTTAACGTCCGGCATCATAGTATCGCACCGCGGGATTATCGGTGGTGAATTTCCTTGGTCATCCAGAGTCGAGTTGGACGCGAAAAAGGAGCCCAGAAGATCGGCTTTCGCCTTCGCGGCTTGGGCCAGCGAGTCATCCTGCGTGTGCAGGGGTGGAAAAGAAGGCTGACAGAAATTCCCTAAGACAGCCTTGGCGAGAGACCAAAACGCACGTGTTCCCGACGGGAGATGCGCCAGTCTCTCGCCAATTCTGCCGATGTGCTCAGACTTCGCTTTGGCAATAACACTTTTGAAGGACCTGGAGGCAGAATTATACTCCTTTTTAAATGCACTGGTATTTACATCACTAGACGCCGAAGCGTCAGTCCAGGCCTGGTAACATTCCCGCTTTCGGCGTGATGCCGTCTTGCAGGCGCGATCAAACTAAGGCTGGGATTTGCCTCCGATGGGCACTGCAGAGGACGGAATAAAAAGTTCCATACCCTGAAGCACCACATCGGTGACAGAGTCAGCAACGATATCTGGATCATCCAGTGAGAAGCAAATCTGCCCCCATGGGTAGGATGCAAAGAATGATCGCATCCCGTCCCAATCCGCTGACCTATAATGCCATACGCGGCGGCGGCCCGCAAAGCGAGGTCGTATTGTGCACGTAACCGGCACGACGAATCAAGATAGGGGATCGACGGAAACCAGGTAGCCGTCCGGATGAGAGGTCAACAGAAGGTCCAACAAGGAAGGTATATGATCATCCACATCTGGGATTCGCGTAGGCGAGGTGACCAGTTGTGTCAAATTATATACCAAGGCGAAATCGTGAATAGATCTACCCGCATGATCGGTGGTGCGTGATCTAAGCCATTCGGCGTGGTGGACGTTAAAGTCGCCGAGAATCACGATCTCTGCGGATGGGATCTGCTGCAGCACAGAATCTGTAGCCATTTGCAAGTGCTCAACGAGTCGGTCAGTTTCGGCATTACCGTTATCAAGTTGGAATTTAGCCCCCTTATGTTGCAAAAGTCCACAGCAAGCGTGGTAGGGAAGGCCTTATGTTGCCTGCTCCGTTTGCCCCGAACACAGAACGCAAAATTGCCCTCCCCAGAATACGAAGAGCAGCCTGAACATCCACGCTTAGGTAGTGTGCGATCTGAGCGTGGACGTCCAGAGAGGAATTCTCCACCGCGATGTACGCTGGTGGTACCCTCCTGGGGTAGATCAACCGAATTTTGTACTTTCATAATATTGGGGAGGGATGGGGAGTGGGCTTCCGGGACTCTCACAGGCTGAACGAAACGCGACAGCAATGTTGCCACTTGACGATAGTTTTCCGTGAGAGAATGGTTTTTCCCCGGGCGTGCCAGCCCATTCGACTGCTACCCGAAGGTGCGCAGCATGGCACTACCACTAAATAACCCTAACCCTAGTACCCTAAGTAACCCTAAAACTTACCTATAAAAAAAAACACATAGAGGCTAAAAATATTTTACTTTGAATTTTCAGCAACTACTGAATACGTTTTTATATAATTTTACGCAGTGATATTTATTATGATAGATATGATATTTAAAAGTAAGTCAATCTCTTCAGGGATTTTGATGTATTAATATAGCTGAGAATATAACTAGAAACTTAAGCTGTGTTCTATTTTTATATTCTCTTGGATTACTAAAAATGCGTGACGAAGGCAAGATTTTTAAAAAACAGCGGCAACTCTGTAACTATGTATAAAAGTGAGTGGTGAGATATATGTAAGAGGTTGATAAACTCTAAAAACATTTCAGCACCACCATGAAAATGGATGTAAGTGTTCATTAATACAGAAGAAAGTTATCGCTGAACCATAGCTCTGTGCTCGAGTTAATTACTACATAGAAAGACGTCCACGTTGACCACGTCTGCTCGGCTGGCTAGGTTACAATAAATTTGCCATGTATGTAATAAATGTGATTAAGATTCTAAAATATGATTTTTATAAGAGTTGACTAGATCAACCAAAACGATGATAGCTCAATGGGTAGTATGTACGGACATTGTGTCAATGGATGTGAGTTCGAATCCCTGCAATGAGCTTAAGCTTAAGCTCGAGCTTTCGGTGAAGGAAAACGTCGTCATCAAGCCATAGCATAGTTGTATGGTTTTTTCTAATGCCCACCTGGCTAGCTACCACCCTTATGTTGAAAATCTGCTGTCAAACATCTATAGGTGTTTTCCGGCAGTTTCACTTGAGAGTCAGTCCCTCTGCTAGGGTCAGTGTGTCTACCATCTCGGGCTACATCGTCACTTTAAATCAAGTGAGATTGTGGTCACAACGCCAAATCTATAAACTATAAAAAAATCCTGCTAACATTTATTATTTTCCTTTTCTTTAGTCCTAATAATGTGTATACAAAATATTAATATCATCGATTGAGTAGTTAAGGCGTAAAAGCATCAGAAACAAATGAATTAACAAACATCCGGATTTATGATATTAATTAGGATAGTATACGAAAAAATCTTTATTGTTGAAAAGAATTTACGAATAAAAGGTGTAATTAAACCAATAGATCTCTAATTATAGATAAACTAGATTTTGTTAAAAGTACAAAGTTTATCTCTCTATTTACTCCACTTATAATAAAGATTTCGCGAGATAAAGAAGCCTATCTCCGTCTCCTGGTTCTGGTATCTTTGTATCAAAATTCATCACAATCGATTCAGCGGTTTAGGCGTAAAAGCGTAACAAACAAACAAACTTACTTTCGCAATTTATAATATTAAGTACGAGATTCTTAAGTTTTTCATAAAACTTACAAAAATATTTCAATATCAGTCAGAAAAAAACTTTGGTCACCTATCTTCATCATTTGAGATTTCGCATACATTTTCGTATTTATAATATTAGTATGATAGTATGATTCTAAAAATATTAAAAATGTGTAGAGAATCTAGTTATTTAAATTAAATTCACTATCCATTTCGAAACATTATTTTTGCATTATCATTATCATACTATAACTACATCTTATGCTTTCACAGCTCAGTCGACATAAACATAAAGTACTATTTATTTTCCTTGTGACATAAAGTAGTTATTAAGAATTCATGGGAAGTATAATGGTCATATAAATTAAAACGAATTATATTAAAATATACTAGCCAAAAATGTCGATTTTATATTTTTAGGATTTGTTCTGTTTAATTGTTTTTTTGTAATACAGCATACTTCCACTGAAATTTATATATCAATATACAACAGAATATAGCAGTAATATGGCTTGAACGACATAACGCTATATTGTCCTCAAAGTTCGCTACAAGTTTACGGTGTTCCTTACGACACTAGTATATGATAAAGTCCGTATTTATGTTTATTGAATGCCGATAAGGTAGTAGTACACGGATCTGATATTACATATATGTAAATTAGTCTTACAAGTTAATGTTGAAACCTTTCTTTTTAATCTGAAACACATATATAACAAGGTATTTTTTATTTCTTTCTTTTATATTTTCTTTCTTTAATTCTGTATTATATATTATAAAGTTATTGATCAAGATTCAGACTTGAATTGTTTAAGAAGCATATATTTTTATTATGAAATATTTAGTCGAGAAATTTGATGGAGAAAACTTTAGAGGCTTAGAGACCTTGGTAGTGATACTACCATATATAACACCTCATAAACGTGTCGCGGGGATCAGCCAGATCAGTGGAGTGACCCAATGGGCTCGTGACCACTAAGTACATTATGATAAAACTTGCTTGTAAAATGGTGTTACAGTGACAACACCTTGTCTCTGGATGTTCGTCGTTATTTTTGAGATTGTATTGTCCCTATTCTTGGCGTTCAGTACCATTACTTCAACATGCTACTATAAAAAAGTAAATGATTAATAAAAGTCACAAGTGGTTTATTTTGAAGCGATTTGAAGCGATGATAGCTCCGTGGTAGTGTGTACGACTTTGCGTCAAGGGACGTGAGTTCGAAACCAACCACCTACAATAAGCTTGAGCTTTTGATGAAGGAAAACATCGTGAGGGAACCATAGCATGGTGGTAGGGCTTTTTCTGATGCCCGCCTGGCTAGCTACCGCCCTTAAGTTGAAAATCTGCCGCCAAATACCAAGGTGTGTTCGTGTAGTTGCACTTGAGAGCCAGTTGCTGCAAAGGTTTAGTGTGTCTACCAACTTGGGCCGTATCGTCACTTAAGATCAGGTGATATTATGGACATAACGCTAAGCCTTAACAATAAAAAAAAAACATAAATTAACTGCCATATAGGTTAGTGGCAAACAAAATATATCACTGCAGGAATCGGCTCACAGCATTTAGTAGTAGGAGCCTTACACGAAAAAGATAAGTATACTTATGCGTCATTAATCAATCCTTGCTTAGCCGATGTAGAGAATCGAGGGGAACCGAGGTCGAATTTACTATATTGGACACTTTAAGTGATATGGACACCGGATGCCGATTTAATTTGATTGCATTGTGGTCTCGTTTCATTCTCACGGTGCTTCGAGGGTAAGACAAATATGTTTTTTTTCGTAACTGATTTTTATTTTTGGTCTTAGCTCTTATTTCAGTGGCTATTAATACAAACTGTCGATAGTATTTTCTAAGAATGACGTTATATCCTAGTATATTATGTATTGATTGGAAAATATAAATTAAACAAATTTTATCTGCCTATATTTGCATTTAAACGTTCTTTGCCTACTAGTTTTTTTTTAATTTATTCTTGTCAAAACACCCAAAAAAAATAGATGAAAAAAAAAATGCGTGTGTGTGGCTGTGTGGCTGTGTGGCGTGGTTTACAGACAGAAAAAGTGCGCGTCATCACCGATAAAATACAGAAGAGAAGGTTGCGAAGATATGGTCACACAAATCAGGCATCTAGGCAGGGTGGTCACTAGAGTCATAATCTTTCATTTTCATTCCGTTCCTTTTTTAGTGTATACAAGATGTTCGGTGATCAATCTTACACGAGCTTCAATCCCTGCCCCCTCTAAACTGAAACCCGAAATTCTCTCCTAAAAATCATCAGACTATGTACAAAAATTGGCACTATAGTTTTCTCTTCTAGTCAAAGATCCAGAAAATAATTCAAGAAAAAGTAAAAAAGTCATTTGGAAATTATTTAATTTTTTCCCTTATTCACGATGTCTTGCAAAAAAAACAACTGACCTTATTCTGTAAAAATACTGTAATAAATAAATAATTAACACTACAATTACTTGACTATGATATTGAGGTTATAGTTAATTCGTATTAAAACTTTCACAGCGTTATATTTTACTTTTTTATGTTTCGCATTGTAATAGAATGTAAGCAAAACGACAGTTAATTGTCAAAGATCCAAAGCTACTAATAATTATACATTACATTTATAATATATGTATATATATACTGTGAGCAAAAGTAATAATAAAAAAAAAAAGCATGAGGGTAATTTTAAAAGAAATACTATATATCTTTTAATTATTCCTTTTGAAACGAATGATAGCTCAGTGGTAGCGTGTAGGAGACTTGAGAGTCCCTCCCTCCTATAAAGCCCGGCAACGCACCTGCGATTTCTCTGGTGTTGTGGGTGTCCATGGGCAGCAGTGGTCATTTACCATCATGTGACACAATTGCTCGTTTACCCCCTATACCATAAAAAAAATTATATATTCTATCATTTAGACGCAGTCACTTTGTTTGTAAGAAATCCAAGACAGTGTTGTTATTTCATAGGGCTTACCATACTAATTGTCTATTCATTCTATTTTTACATCCATTGAATTCCATTTCATATTATTGATGTTCAATTTTATTACATTCCCACATTTTTTAAACTGTTACAACTTTGTGGATCATCACGTAGTACTGCATGATGTATTTCTTAGCAATTAATTTTAAATGTTCATTTAAGTCGCTTACTAAAATAACAAAAAACTTGAATAATGGAACAAATTTATGTACCAAATGTGTCCATTTATAAAATTGTACGAACGCGAGCCCTGCAAGCCAGTTTGTTTAATTGAACTCTCAACATGTACGTTGTAGAAAATTAAGCTACAGTGCTTTTTTCCTTTATTTCAAAAATTATACATGGTTATATTTATAGAATTTTCATGTACATGAAGAGTCTAGACGTGTACTGAGTCGAGTAGCGTGTTCAAAGAAATTGATTTTTGTTTTTTGAGATGGGTTACACTTGACCTCGATTACGGCCGATAGAAAGTGTCGAAAAAGTGGACACGGTAACACTTACTTGTCTAGTCAATAGTGATTCACTCTTCTTTGATACTCACTAATTGAAATCAGATTTTATTATTAACCTATTAATTTTATTACAATGAACATTGCTATTACAATAAACCTGATATTATTTTCAAATATTATATTTATTATATATATACTGGTTTCTTGAATAATTTAGTTCCAATGCATTATATCTTATTAAAATAAATTATTATATTAAAATATTGTGAATTATAATACAATCATAATCGTTATACATAAATGTTCCATGGCGGTATGTTTGTCCAACCTAAAATCAGGAACCTATTATCTGATTTCAGTGTAATTTTGTAAATGTGTGTAATTTCCTACACCTTAAGACATGGTATCGTTTTTATACTGACCATATCCCTGAAGGCAATAGTTAGTGCTGTGGTCGAGTGATTGACTGACGCAAAGAATAGAACAAAATCTACCAGATGAGGATTTTTTAATGGAATATACCTACTCGTTGTGCTTCCGTAAAGGCAAATCACGAATATGTTTAATAAATCAGTTTTTTTTAGACTATTTAATACAAAAATGTGAAAAGGGCGTTTCGTTTCAACAAATTATATTATTTTACCTGTTTCAAAACTGTTAAATAAAACTGCCGGCTTTACTTCTACTTGATACCTGTATTTTATAGTATATATTTCAATTATTTATATTAAAGGTAAAATCGTTTTATAAGATATTTCATGTATGAATATACTGTACCCATTACTAATTTTACACATATATTTTACTACAGCTGTAATCAAATAAAGAACATGTCACACTAGTCGGTTTCTCAATTCGAGCGCAGGTAAATTAGTAAGTGTTGATTAATTTACGCCTTCGTTTCAGTGCAAATAAAGAATTATGTATATTATAAGCCTTACATATTACGTATATAAGTGCATATAAGAAATACGTAAGGCAAGCCATGGCAAGAAACTGATAAACGAGGACGTATACCTAGGTTGACTGATAAAATAAATAGCTGTTTTATGTTATAATTTAACATAAACTCAAGATAGGTAGTTAAAGTAAATTTTTGAATTATAGAGGAATCCATATAGAAATTTTGAGTTAATAAATTCTAAAAGAGTTAAAAACAAAATTGGTAATAAAACAGGATCTTACCATAGCGAATTGTTACACACTACATGTAGGGCTTTTGAATATAAATTCTGCGTGTTGCACTATTATGAATAAATATCCTCTTCTAAAAGTTAATGAAGCGTCGATAATCGAATAAAGCGAAATATGTAATTAAAACTATTGAAAACTACTAAGACTTTATTTCTAAAGTGATTTTTGCAATAATTTAAACGTAAACAATAATTTAAAATAAAAATATACAAACATGTGTATACTATGTGAATTTCTTCATTTCTATTAAATAGACAACTTCAATTCAGTATTGACAGTAGCGTTGCTAATAGTAGGCAGAATTATATTAATGGGTTTATATACATACGTACGTACGTATTTTCAAAGCAGTAGTAATATTAGTGGAATATTTATCTGATAACTACAGATTCAAACCTAGACATCTATCTCCCAATGAATAGAATTGGCGTTCAATTATTTGAATGTTACTGGTAGGACGCTACATCGTATATCCACTGATCGATTGGAGTGATGGGGCTTATTAGCTGACTGGACCGTAAGCACCATGCTTATGGTAATAAATCTATCACAATAGACATTATTTGGCTTGTCGCGTTTCGGGAACAGTCAGTGTTGAGACCTGGAGGCCGATATCACAGCAATGACTCCTGATTGCTGTTCCTTCGATGATAACCGTTGTTTTTATGTTATGCTTTGTTTACAATCAGGTACAGTGCCGTTATTTTGAAGTGCTACTATATATAAAAAAGTAGTATTATCGGCTATTAGTCAAGAAAAACATTCTGTTAAGGCAATTTTAATGTACGATAACTCCCCCGACACGTTGATACCACCATGAATAGAAAAGATAGACTACCGTTTCTAGGCTTTTAAAATTGTTAGTACCTTATGATGTCTATGCTTGCTCATCTAGTCTAATAGGCGTAATTTCTTTCGAGAAGTGAACTACGTCCAATACTGTAATATTTTTAAATCAGTGTTGTTACCATAGATGGTTTATTACGATTTCTTGAATACAAATAGTACTTACAAGGATACGGCAAGGGTGAGGGTCCTCAAATCAAAAGGGAGATTCCGCGTATAGTTAGCAATCAGTGAATGTTAATCATATACTCAAACCCTAGAGCGCACTACTTAACCATTACTGAGAAAAAAAATCCTGAATTTTGAAAAAATATATATTTTTTTGTAGTGAAGTCTAGTAAACCATTTGTTTTGAAATTTTATACATTATTGAATCGCGAATTTAATAATTTTTAACTTTTTAAAGATTAGAACTTATAAAAGAAACGAATGAATGAACATGTCAAACGAATGAACGTCGAATGGAATGTTACGAATAGATGAATTTGTAATTTGTAAATTTTTCATATTATTTTTGATATGTTATATATTATTTTATTCCCACCACATATGAAATTTAAATTTTAAATTCACGATTCAATAATGTATTAAAGTTCAAAAGAAATTGTTTATAACGATTTATTAAATATTAAGAAAAAAAAATTTTTTTTTTCAATCTTTAGGTTTTTTTTCTCTGTAATGGCTAAATAGTGCGTTCTAGGGTTTGAGTATATGAATACACTTACTGAGTGCTAACTACACGCGGAACCTCCGTTTGATTTGAGGTCGCCATACCCTTACCGTCTCCTTGTTAGTAAATAAGTTAGTCATTATAGGATTTATTAGACTTATAGTATACTTGAGATTTTGCATAATTAACAGTAGGAAAATGTTTTTGATTACTGGTTTTTCTAATAAATTGAAACACAATGTGAAATACTCTTCTACTAACTTTTTGATATTTTGACATCTTACGAAATAATTATTTTACCTAGAAATATAATAATCTTAAATAATCCTGGAAATATATTAACCAAATCAATAGGTGAATTACTTTTTTACAATTATATCACAAATTAAACAGTGTGTTTAATTAGCATGTATAATTCAAACAATAGCATACGTTATGACATTAGTGCTGCGAACCTGTTATCGTGTATTTTAAACGTAACATGCGTATTCATTACGTTTCGGATATAGTCATGGGTTCGTAGTTGAGAATTTTGCTAATTGACTGTATCTTGTAGATAAATAATAAAATCAATGTAGTGGTACATCGGCTGCATTTTTAATTTATGCCGATGTGAATTTGCGAAGCGTTGGGGTCCGACGTCGGCCCCCGCCACTGGACTTCATATTTATACGCTAAAGCGGGCACCGCAAAGAGTTCAAACGTGCGTCGGCCGCTCGAAACAGTAGACGATCGAGGGAATCAGAATCGCAACGCGTGGGTAGTAGCGTAGACGAGGGCGAGTGCAGTGTGCAGTGCGTGCGGGTCGTGTGTCGCTGAAAGCTCGCGCTGCGAAGCCTCCGCAAGTGGCGGCATCGCGCGAGCGCCCGCCTCGCGTCAGTGCCGGCCCGGCCGCGCCGTAAGCACAACGCTCCAACAACGATATACGAATAACTGTTAACTGCAGGACACTGATACTCATTGTATCAATAACTTTTTTATAATAAACTGCCGCTAGTACAAGTGATCGCGTATATTCATTCGAGAGTGGTGAGTCACTTTTTTTAATTTTTGTAATATATTATTACAAGTTTACTATGTTCAAAGAAGAAAAATTAGAATCGACGCAACGAAAGCAAATTTTTACAGCATCCTTTAATTGGACACCAACGAAGCGTCTGAAAAAGCTGCTTTGTAAGCTTTTCCTCCCGCCATAACTATTCACGGCTGACTTATGTTCGTTGACTCGATACAATAGTTTTTAAGAAAACTTTTAAACAGTTTTTACTGTATTTAATAACATTAAAAATTTATTTTTGTGTTTACGAACAATATGTTCTTTTTATTTCTAGTATACTGCATAAGGGGATTATTATCACTCAATTTATTACAATTCTATTAAATAAGTAAAAAAAGATTGACCGAAAAAATAAACTGGATTGAAAAATAAAAATGAAAATTCACATGTAACGATACGACACACTTAGTCTTTTGTATGCGAATAATAGAAAATTTTACTAATCTTAGTTTTAAAATGTTTGTTCATAAATCATTACATCATTAAATTATTTTTCTAAATTATTTACATAACAATAGCACGATTAAGAATAATTTAATCAACAAATGTAAGGTTCAGATTACGTTATGGTGTAAACAGCTTAATTGGTTGATAATTAATTATCGAACTCGCATGAAGTTAATAAAATTAGGAATAAAATAGCGTGAGTGGATCCGATTCAGCCTCGTGCCATGAGAATAAGCGTAGCGGATTCAATATTTCACAGTCACCACTACTAATCATTCATGTACTTACAAAGTAGATTAAAATTGATATTCACATTATTATTTTTTGAACCGTGTAAAAAGTATCCCGGATCTCAATTTTTACATTGCTATTTTTAAAATCAAATTAAGTTTAAAGACTTTATTTGAAAATACTAACAAAAAAATCATATTTTGCTACGAATATGAAAAGGCTAGACTTGTCATTATCAAACAAGTACGTACTTTATTTATTTAGTAAAAAATGTCGCGTCATTATATTGAGATTGCAGCGGTTAGCTGTAAATAGCATTCTTTTTTTTGTATTTGTAAACGGAACAAACTCATATTTTATATAAGCACACAATCATATTATATATATTTGAATTTTTAGACGTGGTCCTTCCGCTTAAGTTTTTTGAGTTTGAGCAAATTACTTTAATTGCTTTCCTTAATAATAAAGAAATATAAACAGAAAAAAAATTCATTAGGTGAATATCTTAAAATGTTTAATAGTAAGTACTTTCAGCCCGTTTTAATTCCCATGGTGCTTCTCACGAAATTCAAACTTCATTAAACTATATCCAAATTTATTATCTGTTTCCCATTTAATATATTGCCGTAATTATTTACCCTTTGTCTTGATATTAATTTTCGTTATATTATATTCGATGCCGCCTATAAGACATATTTAGTGAGTATTCCCTTTGGGTTCTATATGAACTCAAAATTTATTGCTTAGGGTTAATGCGTTGTCGGGTCGCGATCTCGTTAAAGGAACACACACAGTTTCATAATATAAAATATTCCTATTCTTCAATCACTATTGTATATTAGTAATAACCCATCTATTAGTTCTTTTAGAGCTGACTCATAAGTCGAATACGATATTTTTGTTATAACACTCGGCGAACTTGGCATTAACTTAAAAGCTCAATTACATCATAGAACAAGATAAATATCTTGAAATTACATTGACGGTTGTGAGTGCGAATCGTCTGTCGGTTTCGGTCCGGTTGATTGCGCAAAGCTCGAAGGCGCGATGATACGATGGCGCGACGGCGCGGTGCGACGATGAACGTTGGGCGCGGTTACGAGTTCAAGTGTAGGGGTGAAGGCTCCGCGGATGCCCGACGCTACCGCCGCTGCGCCCGACACCGCGTCCGTATCCGCTTCTTAGGGCCAAGCAAGAACACAATTTATTTGAAGGGTGAATACTGTCTATAGAATCCAAATAGAAGCCGGCGTTACGTAAATAATACACATGGATTTTAATCGATTCCATTTATTTTTTCTTCGTATAAACACTATATTTGCTCACCTAAGTATATTTTTGAAATGCTTGCGATAAAGGGTTTTAACTTATTTGCTTAATTTATGCTATACTAAGTTGGCCATTTTTAATTGAAAAAATAACTTTTGTGTATGCTTTAACAAGAACATTAAAGTGATCTCTACATTGTATCTCCGACGGTTCTTTACATTAGTTACGTTATGGATTATTATGTTAGTATTATGTGTATAGTACAATATATTATAATGTATTTCACTACGTTTACTAATAAGGTATGATTCGAAAAAATATATACTTACGTTATAGACTCAATATAGACTTATACTCAAATTCACATAAATTTAATTGTGAGTGATTTAGAAATTTCATATGACACCACAATTGCTAATAATTCATTTTTAAATGAATGAGATTTTATTTAAAAAACTGGTTCATTTAGACACTGATCGTATTGAATTATTGATTTATAGCTATGTTAATAAAATAAATAAATAAGGACCAGACAATAAAATTATCAATAAAATAAGAAGATAATAACTTTTATAGTAAAGTTTTTATTTGTCAGAATTTATTTCAAATAAAATAAAATAAAATGTTTATAATTAAATATATTCGCAATTGATTACGATTATCGAACGAAACCAGGACCCCACAAACAATAAGATATTACCAAAAACTTAAAGGAACAATAATTATATATTGATTATTGTACTGCAAGGCCAAGGAGCTTCCGAATCTTTTGTTTAAAACGATTCGCACTTAGTGCACGGAAATACGCATAGTTGACGGTGGTTAAATGGCTGGATGATGATCTTCCTCAAAATATACCTAAAGACCGTGATATTTACTTCTTACCTACGTATTGTCAGTAAAAAAGACAATACAAATGGTACTTTTTGTTGATGGATTTTAACAATCATTCTCGATTCACATCTACACATAACTCAACTGAGGACAACTCGTGTAATTTATGTATTTATAGATAAAATTATATGGTAAATAATTTCTGGATAGCGAGATGTAAATATTAATGCTAGAAATGACAGTAATTAAGATGAACCGCAATTTAAAAATCAACTTATCCAGTGACTCTGCATTAATGAAAGTACGCGTGAATATGCGCGCGCGCAATCCCGCCGTGATAGAATGCACTTGCGACGTCCACCGTGAACACTACTGCGTGCCACGCGACACGCCGCACCGCGCTGCTACGCTCCCTATGTCGCTTCCTAAGAAAATGGCAATTTATGGGGAACTGAATCTGGGGCTCACAGGTGCCGTTGACCTCCAACACTATCAGTACTCTGCGCACATGTGCTACTATTCACAATTTATATTTACTTATACGGTTTAATTATATTCGAGGCTACTAAGTTCAATCAAAATATTTTCATAAGAAAAACGTACTAAAATATTATTATAAGTTCAATTGTGACAATATTTAGTTTGGCCACCAAGCAACCCCGCTAGCGCTACAGTTTTATTATTTGAATAGTGTAATTATTTGATTAACATTCACCATTACATATGACGTCTTGTATGTCCTCATAATGTCCTCACAGCATCCTCTATGAATAACTGCACTCGGACAGGACTGAGCTCCTATTAATAATCATGGATTGCATTGACCTTTGAACGTCAAGTGAATAGCATACTTCTTTCTACTTTTTTAATAAAAACACTGGCAGTAAACGTACAGAATCATGTTCTAGAACTATCTAAATTTGGTTAGGCTAAAACACAATCAGATGTGGTAAAATAAGAGAGAGGTAGTCCTATATAAAGTTTAATATAAGCTGAAAATATTTGTAGAAATATTCAGTGAAAGCTTATTATTACGTGGATAATAATAAAATATCTGACGGAGACTTTTTAAATATTAATATATGCACGTGAAGTTGGTAATCTACGTATGTAATTATTAAACATAGGTAGTTGTTGCTCGATGAGAAAGCGGTGAATGCAGTGCGCCTGTGGATCCGCGCACTCACCTCCGCGCGCCTCGCGCCGTCGCGATGGTGTAGGAGCCGAAACCGTTACTGGACCACAAAATTGTCGCAAAAAAACCTCGGAAACCGTTTCTGTTTCACTTGTTACATTGTAATTTTGTGACGTGACTCTAATTTTTTGGTACCTGTAAAGATTATTATTATCTATAAACAAATTTTATACTGTCGTTACGTAACGGTCGAAGTGTTCAGATGTATCGATAAGTTTTATCTAAAAAATATTGCACAATCAAAGAAATAAACATTATAAGGTTGATGTAAATATTTTTTTTAATTGTGTAATGTACATAAATTCCTAGAACTGTTGTTTACTTGTAATTCAATAAGAACAGTCAAATTTTCTATTTATTATGTACATTAAAATATGGATTAGTAATGTCGTGAAAATATATTTTAAACTACGCTACTTATACGCTTAACTTAATCACAAATAGGTTAAGTTCAAAACAAAGTATTAAAAATTGGTTCCCAGTTTAATTATCGGTTTTCGGTTTAGTTAAACGCATGTTTATATTTATTTACAAATCAACAGTCCAACAGTTTCAGAAACAAGATTATATTTACATATGTTGTTAAGCTTAGCTTTTTTCTGTAATATTTGCATTTCTTTATACAATGACGATAGTAGAGATATTAATTTCCTTTGTGGCATCGGTATTATGTCATAATTATATTCATGTCTCCATGTTTTGTTTGACACATAACGGATATCAGATATTGGTTTTTCTGGCTCAATTATTTCCATAAAGTACTTTGTTGATATGTCAAACATGGAATGAACTGCATTACAATGACATTTTAAAAATAAATATTAAAGTATGTTATCGTTGTAGATTGATTTGTCGGTAGTAACTCACTCATTTTAAACTATTTTTCTAAATAAATTTGAAATAGTCAAATAATTTTATAGATAGCCTTATGAAGATAGTAATAAAACGACATAAATATAAACGATACTTATGTCAATACGATAAGCAAAGAACGAGAAAGGAAAATGAAATATTACAGCTGCGAACAGTGAATATTTATTGAATACTAATAAGTAATCGGTTTTAAAGTACATGAGCCCGGTAGCGAGTGTGTGAAAAACCTCGTCACAGATCGCTTTCTGAATATCAATATCAGCCCAAAGTCAAGCTCCGATGTCACTTACAATGGCCGATAAAGAGGAATAGGTACACGAAAATGGCTTTACACATGGACTACTTAAAATTCACATTCTGTATTAACATTTTATGTTTGACACCTACGAATGGAATGTAGGTTATGATGTTATATAGCTCGCGTTTTTTGCCAGACGAAATTTTCATTAGTGACAATAGCTACTTGTGTCGCATTTCATACCAATGAATTTATATAAAGCGTGAAAGTGTTGACATCAATGCCCAATTTTTAATAATATAAGTACAAAACTTAACATCTGTCGTTGATCCGATATCCTGTAAAATATTTACTGCTTAAGTTTAATACAATTAAATCATAAGTATATGTTGACTAAACCTGTAACTTTTTTTAAATATGTTCAATTTTACATGTGTTGTATATAAATAATTATTACATAACAAAAGCAAAAAATCTGTTAATTTATTGTCCAATAATTCTAATTTAATAAATAGAAATATTTCTATAGCTATGCATTAATTTTAAAACATCTTTTTATCCGACTTACGCTGAGAATCAGAGCTACGATACCTATACATGATAATATATATATCTATCTGTATATTTATGGATGTATATTGTTAACATTATAAAGAATCATTCCGTAGTCTTGAGCAAAGCGAGCTTATGCATTGGCTACCTCCCTGCAGTCTTTTCTGTGCCCACGTTCATAGCACCCACACACTAAATAACAAGACAAATAGATATGTCCATTTTACCATTTACCGAGTAAAAATTTCATGTACTATTTGAATAGGTCTTTTACCAATTAGAATTTTTAGTGATACGTTAGCATCACTTTTGGTTTTCGTGTTGGCTCCAGTTAATTTTTTTGTAATCGTAGCTATAGTTTCCGACGACTACTACCGATAAATACTTTTAATCGAACATACCTACGCTTAAAATATACGCATAAAATATAAGAACCGTACAAGTGATTTATTTCAAAAAGTATATTTATATGTATTATTAATGCTGTGATCTATTGTACGTTACGTCTTAATATAAGTTTGATTTTGACATAAAATCGCAATATCAGGAGAGAAGTGTCATTGGTTATTTGTTGGTGCTAATATGAGCAAATAGTTTAGCTGACACTCCAGTCTTTGTTATTTGTAAAACATTATTTGTGTATGAATTTTCATTAGAAGCCATGAAGAACAAATATGTTTTTTTTTCCGTCTGACATACCCTTTTAGCCGTAAGGGCTTTGACAGCTTTAACGAAATTTTTGGGGCAAATGCTGACGGTACTCAGCCCTAAGGCAGCGGGCGCACGGGTGCCAGAATGGCCGATCCTCGGCTTGGGCTACTGCCAAAAAACGAACAAAGATTCGCGATTCTATCCTATAAGAAATATGTATTTCGCATTTGATTGGGAGTGATCTATTCTTGCGCTAATTATCATATCTACTGAGAAAAGTAATGCCAATAGCATTAGTCAGGTCTACAAATAAAAAAAACATTTGATTGGGTTAGCAGAGTCTGACTCTGGGTGAGAGAGAGAGAGAGATCTGCTTGGTTGTCTTAATCGGGACATTTTTTTTTTGTTTGAAATACCTATTCTTATATATAGTAATTTCTTTTGTCAATATTTTAATATTTTTTAGTTTGTTAAAACTTAATTTTCACCTGAAGACAAGGACGAAAACCGATATACTTATTTATATTGCTTCTATTTAATATTGGGACGAAAAATTCCTTCCTTACTTATACATAAGAATAAACAATAAATTAGCACCCAACAATTTAGTTGATTATTTATTATTTTGCATTGATTGTTCATTAACATATACCACACGGATTGAATGACACCAATTTTTTTTTTGGATGAGATCCAAGTAAATTTGCAGGTAAATTACATTCATTGCATTCATAAAAAGCATTTAGGAAAAATAATGACATTGATCTTATTTCGTTAGATTTTATTCAATAAAATGACAATATGGTAAAAATAGATTATTTTACTTGTGTATTTAAATATCTCAAAATTTCACAGTTGCAGTATAATTCGCAATTTGCAAAATATCCAGCATTTTTTCAATTACGCAATTATAAGTCATATCTATATTTTAATAAAAAGCAACATTTGGTAATGTCCAAGTTGTTTTATGGTGCGGAACGTACGAAGTCATTGTCCTGCGAGTAGGTAAGGCGCATGCACCTCTGCCGGTTTACTGTGATTCGTTGACTTGCCACCGCCGTCGATTCTCGTTTGCAATCCCCCTAATACACTATTGAAAAATGCGATTTTATTGTTAAAACATCTTCTTGCTACGATTAAATTTCATCAAAAATCGTAAAATAAAAGATATACCTTTGTAAATATTTTGAAATGAAATATTAAATCCATTTTCTTGATCTAACAATAACCTCTTTTTTACTAGGAAGATATAATTTTATAGCGTTTATTATAAGTTTAAAATGTCACCGACCAAACTTTGCGTAGTTTGCAAAACAAAAAAAAAAACAAACTATTAAAATAAGCTCGGACGTAAAATATTGTTTAAATATAAAATTTCTTCCTTAAAGCTTTGGATGAAATTTTACCGAAGTACTCTTTCCTTAATGCGGTTCTTCACTATATTTAAATACCGTATAATAAAGAAACAGCTCTTTTAGTCGAAAAAATATTTTTTTGTTTTTAATACATTAAAATTACAGCACAATAACAAACAAGTATTTTAATGATTTAAACTGCATCTCAATCATTACAGTACATTTTTTACACATTCCATTTTATGCAGGATCTTGAGGAAAGCAATGTGTCCAGTGTTTCAGTGTTTAATTCATATTCACAGGAATCGGAGAAATTAGATATCCAAAAGAATTGGACATAAAAATTAAAATATTATTTCCCAAATTATAAATATTTGCTATATAGGCGACAATCTTGTAAATTATAATTTATAATACTCTGTACCTTCTAAAGTCGTCTGCTGATTCATATTTATACTTTTTTACAGTCTAGGTTCTAATACAGGTCGATAACAAGCACAATTATAATAAAGTTATTATATTAATTTGCCTCGTAGCACTTCCTATTCGTGGTGCTTCCCTAAATCTTCTTCGAAGTGTTCGTGCGCCGACATCTTCACCTTGAAAGATCATAGTTATTTTTTCAATGTCTATTTTTTCCATAACAATAATGATAACATTTAGAAGTATTCATTCAATATTTAATGGAGTTAATCACGATCATCTTTGTTGTTATGTAAAGGCTTTGAAAAAACATCACGTCGGATAGCGATTATGGAACTTTGATAACTATGAATGTGACGTAATCTTTTATACGCTTCCTAACTTTAATTCATGTGTTATTATTTATTGCAATGTTTTGTTTAATTTTGCTTATATACAATTTGAAACATATCTTTGCAATTAAGCAACAGAGTAAATACGTCTAATATAAATTATATATGCTCATATACAAATCAGTGTATATGACTATTATATCAATGACTTTATAAACTATCATTGCAATATATAACAACGCAAAGTGTAATAAATAGTTATATGCTATTTCAAAACAACTGAGACGGCCCACCGTTGTGATAACAAAAAAATCTTAACATTCTCAAGAATAATTCCTAAGACATTTACTTGTTTATTTTGAATTATTATTAGCATTGCAATATCAGGTATTAAACATACATATTAAAAAATGATTGGACAAAAAACTATAGGGTGATTACGAATTTACTGCCTATATAAGTGCAGCGGAGCGCTTATTATTTCGCTGAAATGCACATCATTTCGATAAGTGGTAGTTAAAAACTGCGGAATCGCTATAACGGTATCTGACCACCATTACTTTCGTACTTACATTGCATAAAGGATAAGTAAAACAAGTTAATTTCCTCTTACGGTCTTAGTCCCTTTTCATGGTTATTGGATATTATACTTACTGCACGTTAAACTTGAAACGTTTTGAAATTGCTTGATGACTTATTTATTAGCGAACAGAAAGATTACAATCAACATTACAGATATTACTATTCTATTAAAATACTTAGATGGCTTTAATATTATTCTAAGCAATATATTTGTACATATGAACTCAATCGATATTAAATTTAAATCTGTTAACTGTATTCTAAAAGAAAAAACACGTTAAATTGACAATAATTCGTTGAAAAGACAGAATGATTCATATAAACAATTATATATAACTCTTACCCTTAAAATATGGCTAAACTGGTAAACATTCTACAATGTATTTTTATATATTTTGACATCTCCCTGTGTAGGCAATTTCGGTAATGACAAATGAGAATAGACATACAAGCAATGAACAGAAACACCCAGACTCTGAACAATTATTTTCAAACAAATAGTTGTCCCGTCTAGCGATCGAACCCACAATACGCGTGAGCGAGGCTACCACCTAAACCGTTAAACTAACCGTGGATATTTGTGATATATTAAACAGAAAAGTCATATATAAATAGATTCTATTATTTACCTAACAGTTGGTCATGGTCATGGTTGAGTAAAAGAAAGGTGATTTTGAGGTAATAGCGGCGGCCCTCATGAGCAACGGATAAATAGCAAACGTGACCCAACAGTGGCGTCGCGCCGCGCCGCAACGCCGCTCCATGCTGCGCTACCATTGTACCTCCGAATTACTAAATCAATATTTGCACAGATGTTGACGCAAGAGCATGCAATGCTTACAGCGACCTAAAATTCATACAGCTTATATGGCAACGTTAGCGGTAAATTTTCTCAGTAGCTACTTGTAATCCTCTAAATGTAGGTCGTTGAGGAACATATATATTGACCCCGACTGTACTGCGCGAAAACATGGCAAATCCTTAACATCATGAAAGTTCAAGTCCTTTTTAATTACATTTATTTAATTCTACTTTCGGTGCAAGTTAGCTTGGAGAAGTTAGTTGTACTTAAGACTATTATTTTTCAATGCTATACCAGGTAAAAAAAATCGCAATAAAGTAAATTTTAGAATCATATTTATATGTTTCAATCATATTTTCGTTCGTTAAATTTTATTATTTAATTTACACAATAAAGACTAGAGATAAGCTGTCTTATGTTTAATAATATATTTCCAGTGTAATTAGTTAAAGCTATATAACTCGTCAAGTTTACGAGCTACGATCGCTGTGTATGTAATTTATATAATGATCTAGATCTACATGCAAACTGCATGTTGTTTTATAGTTCTAAGAAGAGACTGTTGATTACAAATTTAGTTTTCATGCTTTTCGCTTTATAACACTAATAATGCAGTTAGGTCTTATCTGGAATGCTCGTAAATCCTCCTTGATCGTTAAGCCATCATCGTTTAATGAAAATACCGCTCTTCCATTACGTATATATTCAGTTTTAAAACATCGTCATTAAATCGTAACAAACTACATCAAGTGGTACATAATACATCAAGAATTTGTAGTAAAATAAATGGTTAGTAAAAAGAGCGGACAACTAACCTTTCAATTTGTTGATCGGTGCTGAGCGGTGCCGATTGATTTTCGAGACGAATTATTTGTTTTTCATACCCCTTGGATGTTCTCTTCACTACATTGTCCTCTCAAACATTCATTGTATTTATTGTTTATATTTAACAAGCCCTTGTTTGTTAGTCCTTGTTGTTCTTGTTCAACTTGCAGAGTTAATCTGTCAAAGGTTATAGACAAAACCACAGATTAAATGACAACTGCGCGGGCGCGTTTACGTCATAGCATTCTGGCATGAACACCAAGTGTGTCCGGGCAGATCGTGCCCACCACACACCAGGTGGAACATCCTCCGTTGTAGCGCACTATGGCACGTAGTGTTTTGTAATTAACCGCCTGATTCTGTAGCACACAAATGACTTTCGCCAAGTATTTATTGGAGTTTTTTGGCATGAGAGTCAGATTAACCTGTTCCTATCGCGAGTCACATAGTCATTTAATGTTAAGTGAGATTTTATTGAAATGTTAAGCCTATAGAAAAGAAAAAAATTAGGTAACATTTATTGTTCTTATGTTTCTGTTACATTTTGTATTTGTTTGTGTGTTGAATTTGCCACTGGCCAATACGTGAACGTTAAATATCTCTCAAAAATATAATTTAAAGAGAACGGTTTAAGCGATAAGGCCACCTAGGCATACACGAATATTGTACATAAATTAATTTACTTATTTATCTTATATTTATTTTTATCTATTTATTGTATATTATGATATGCGATAAAGTATTTAAAAGTAAAAAAAAACATTAAAATAATGAAAACTAAATACGTTTTAAATTCTTTATAGTCTAGTAAATATGTATCAAGACCATAGCAAAGATATTTATAGAATCGCGTGTAATAAACAATTTCATTAGATAAATGTACAATAAGTGGTTCCTAGAATGCACTTGCCTTGTCATAGTTCGTTGAGTCAAATATAAAAATAGCAATAATAGGCAGGCTACTCCTGTTTTTCTCGGGTAACTACACCGCGGGGAACTGGTTTTAGCGTAAAAACGTTAATAAAGAACCCTAGACATGAAATATTTATACAACGTATTATCATATTACATGGTATACATGAGAACTGTAGTCATTGCTTAGAAAATTATAGTATTCGTTTTCACTTGGGAACCACAGTATGATAAAAAGTATATGTATTAGTAAATATTATTTTGCTTGCTTTTCGTTGCAGTTAGAGGGGCAAATATCACAAGTCACAGGGCAAAATTATAAATAAAACGGCGGATTTACACTTTTTTCCGCTCGTAGGCTATTTACATTTTGCCGTCTCTACCTACCTTTAAAATTAGATTCCACATAGGACTACGTAAATTGTAGAAAGTATAAGACTTAGATTCTAAGTGGTGAAACATATTATCTGGCAACATTTAGGTATATGTATAAGTATGAATCATTTCAGTTTCTAACAAACAAAACAAACATACCCCAAATTTGCCGCCTCTAAACTCTGTCGCCCTAGGCTCCAGGCTACTCAGCCTACTAGTAAATACACTACTGTATAAATACAATATTTTTAATGAAATTAGTGCTACGCAATTCTTCGGGATTTGTAAATATAGATAATAGAAAGTTAATGGTCACGTGTCAATTGTTACGATTAAGAATGCTACGAAATCGAGACGCAACAACTAATAAAAGTCATGCAGGTCGGTAGCAATGTCAAGTGCTCTTATTTGTTAAACAGTTCATACAATTATAATGTTTAAGGAAATTTTAAATCAAAAGTCTATGAATATAGTTGGCACTAAATACCGTTCTATTAATTCTTTGTCATCCTATTTATAAACCGAAAACAATAATCAACAATACGTATGTGTAGTGAAATTCATTAGAGTTTGCTAAAGCTTATTAAAAATCATTGGTCAGCGTTGTGATAATTTGTAAGTACTTACCAATCCTTTCTTGCTAGAGACAGGGTTAGTGCTGATTTACCATACGAATACCCATCGACCAAACGCTCGTAAATATTATAGAAAGCATTCAAACACAATACATATATAGTTGCGAATGCAAGTCAATAGATACTATCCAGGGGGCGTTCACTTCCTAGTAACAGTAAAGAAAATACAGTCTGTGCGGCTTATATGAATATAAAATGCACATAAAAAATCCATAAAAACAATTTACGGTCAAATCTAAGTTAAATAACACTGAATTAGGCTTCCATAAGGTAGCTCGGTCGTATTAGGTCGTATCATTGTATTTAAGTAACGGGTCAGTGGTCGCCGTAACATAAATGTCTGAATAGGAAGGAATGTTGTCCAATAGACTACCATAGGGGCGACATACTCACGGCACAGCGCCCACCGATAACTTTAGTAACTGGTATAATTTACTGATTATTCTATGATCGTAATAAATTTTTAAGTCATCACGAAAACTACTTTGAGTTGTACCTTAGTAATTGCAATTGCGAATATATCATGCTTACACTAGAACGGATAGGGAATAACTATTTGTAAAACATAGATAACAAATATGTTTGCAATCATCAGAAAATTGGATGATACCCAATCCAATTATAGTAGTATGATAGCTTTACGTTCTATCTAGGATAATAGACATAATATAATAATATGAATAAATAACATGATTAATTTATTTTGTGATAGCTCAAATTGCTGGGTTTATAGCCTGAAAATTGAACACAGACAATGAGCGAATGAAGGCGAAGATTCATGTAATCAATTTTAGAGAAGTTTACACCTTAATTTAGAGAAGTTAACTTCCGCGTTTAAAGTTTTTATTTAAACTTATTCAGTACCTCCTTGAGAAAAAAAGAGAAAGATCGTTAACGTTAAGAAAACTGTCCGAAAGTTTCGTATTTCTAATAATACATGACATTAGGTACTTAGACTAACCGGTGTCCCCGACTTCGTTCGCGTTTTTCTCGTCAACCACGCTTGATAATAAAATTTGAATTAAGTAGGTGTCTACGTCGTGCAAACAATATCCGTGCCAAATTTCTAAAATCTGGTAGATTTGGAAATATCGTGAGCAATCAGTCAATCAGTGGCATTTCGCTTATGTGCAGATTCACGCAACGTAGTATATTTGAAGCATAAGACCACAGATTCATACATAATATACCTATATACGGTTAACTGCAATAGCAATTTAACGTAAAACAGGTTAATTGATAAAGATACATACGTTATTCGTAATTGACACTAAAATTATTATTGCATTTATTGATCATCAAAAGTATTAGATATTGTGCATTATTCTAAAATATATTATATCAAATTTACGTACATATTATGTAGCTTTATGATATTTCACACTATAGGTATTTTTATAATCTATTTAATAAGCAAACGGTATTCATAATGTTTGCGTAGACGTTATTGTCATCATTATAACATATGATTTAGGACATTATTTTTAATTATAAAGCAATTGCAAGTATAATGTATACATCGTGACAGGTGTCAGTTACCGACAACCTGGAGCATACCTGAACAGCTATAGGTAGGTAAAGAGTAATCAAATCGCGGGGGCAACGATCATCGTGTGAGCGACTCGGGCGCAGACTAACAATCGCGAATTCAACGTATGCCTAGTAACAGCCACTCACACTAACGGTGGCTCTCCTCGGGCACGCAGACATAGAATGCATTCACAAGCTTTGAGCTTTGATGGACTCGCGACATTATAAACCAGCTTTTCTCATGAAATAAAATGAAATACCACAGCTCGTTTGCAAAAAGTACATATTATGGAATAGTTCAATGTATACTATTGATTTCTTTCAAAAATACACACAGTCACATGCGAAAAATTTAGTTATAAATGTTTTTTTTTTGCTTTTGTGAGTTATGTCTAGTTTCCTTATTTATGAATATACGGACATCGTCCATTACTGACCTAAGATAGATGAAAATAATTGTATACTCATTTCACATAAAAGATTTAAATATGTTACCCAAATACTTGTGTGTATTTATTTTATACGTATTTAATATGTATTATATTTAATATGTATTTAATAGGAGCATGTGTGCAAAATTTTTTTTGGATTATCTTTCCATAATTATTGTAGATCGAATCAAAATCACGAAAACATGAAAATAACATAATTTATAAGAGCGCTCGAGTGGAATACTAACGTTGTGTAACGGTGATGAAGACGTCTACATCGGATTTACCTAAATTATTCGGAATACGTTTGTGATGCGTGCGTGCCTCTGCGCACGATCCGATATCATGGTTCATAGCAAGCTTTCCACGCTTGCCAACAACCCTCGATACTATCTACATATTTATAAGACATTTATACGGTTCAATTATTAATACTTATTCTTAAATAATCTATCTATTTTATAGTGGCATGACATTTCCCTGATGGGAGAGTCGGGGAGAATGCGATTCAGAATTGTATCATCATCCTTTTCCTAGTGCTTCTTATTTATTTCTTATGACTTCAAATTTAAATGGTTATGATAAAAGATATAGGTACACTCATTTGTTAAAAGCTCGCTATTCAATATTTCATTTAGATTTCAATTTAAATTTTAATATCATTAAAATCGGAAATTAATGAAATAATGTTATATTAAGTTATAAATAATATTGTAAAATATGTTTGTGTAGTTGAAAATTTAGTCCTATAAAATATGAAGTGAATAGTATGTGAAATCGATGAATAAAACTTAATAAGATTGAAGAATTTAGTATGGAGATTCTTCGTGTTAAAATTCAACAATAATTAGCAGTTGAAATGATTGTTCATAGGTGGAACTTCAAAATAAAATTTGCGCGGTCAACGACCTCCGTATGCTTCACGGCGGAAATTATTATTTGCTATCTTCTTACCCGTTCCTTCAAGGGACACAAACCCTGCCACTGTAAGTTACTTCCGCATAACTCTTTCACATTTGTATCTATATGAGATGTATTTTATATAAGGCCTGTTTCATCTTAAAAATACTCGTCTATAATTAATTTTAATCTATGAAAAGTGTTTAAAATGAAAGTTGTACTCTAATTTCCCATATAACGTAGTTTTACCACTTGAACTTTATATTAAAGAGATTATTGTGTTTCTTAACAAAATTGCTCTCATTATTATGGAATAAGTATTACAATAAATGGATAAAATTACTCTAGAAGAATAAAATTAATCTATATGTAAATAAATGATTTACCACTAACTCGCTTATTACGGTATCTCCAAAACTACCCTACATATTTACAACGCAGAGAAACATTAAAAATGGATTTTACTATAAAAATATAGGTAAAGAACTGAGGTTCACAGGTAGTTATTAGTAATACTAACAGATATTAAGAAACAAATGCGGTAATTCCTAATCTACAGGTCTGAGCAATTGTATCTGACTGAATCCTAATAACTTATATCTGAGCTAGTATTAAAAATAATAGTATAATAAAATATATATTATGTAATTAAACAGCATACGAAAACCAAAATTATTTATATTTATTATATGGATAGGATTACATAATGAAAATAATAAGTGAACCCCAAGTTCATAATCATGATTACAAATAAAGCGACTGTTATATACAAGTTAGCGTTCGTGAACTGGTATGCAACGTGTGCATGCTTCAGCTAGACACCTACTTAATATGTACGTGCTTGTCCGTCTCTGCCGTTAATCGACCGCTACACTTCAGTGACAATTATCGCCTGATAACTATGTTTTATCACCTCGTAGCCGAAACTAATAACGAGCTTCCATAGCCGTGTCCACGACTTCTATGCTAATCATTAATAATTTACGACGACCGATAGTCGCGACACGCGTTCGTGATTATATTGTCTTAATAGTCCTCGCATCGACGCATGCATCACGTCGGTTATTCTACAAGAGCTCCCTGGCCGGTCCCGTGTGAACTTGCTAATCGATATTATGCTAGAACAAAATTGCTTCAGAGTTATATGGCTATCTAAAACAAGAACATAAAAGTGTAATACGTGTGCAGCATTCGCGAAGTAGGCAATAGTGGCTCGCTGCGATACCCTCCTGCCGCGCCACGTGACCCCGAGGTCATCGTTGATCGCGTCTCACATCTAGTACGCTGTTTCCTAGTTTACTTGTTCTGGTCTGGTCAACTTCGTTTATGGAGAGATTAACTATTTAAAATATGGCTTGTTTTGTTACTAAGGAGAAGACGTTTTATCATTTACCACTTTTTCGGCAATCTTTAATTATCGTTGAACATATATTTCTTAGTAATGTATTTGAAGCGGTAACAACCAAGACGCCTAATCCTGACAATAAAATATCAAAATTTTCATTTATACCAGATGAAACAGCAAAAGGTAAACTTATAATAAACCTTTTTGATTTTCAATGTCCAAAGCTCAATAAATTGGTGTCAATGCTCGCTGCGGTTGCAGAGTGTTCCGAAATGAATTGTTGAGCAACATCGATGGCGGACATGGCGTACCCGCGCAGCACGGCGCGGCGTACTTTACCTAGGGGCACCGACCCACCCAGCACGCCCTTCCGAACACATTCAAACACTTCGCCTCGTGGCGCGACATCACACTATTGTTCGCAGTAGTAACATCTCTTATACAGATTTATTTACATATTATTAACTTCTATAATAGTAATATATATAAAAAACGGAATTCCTACAGTACTGGTGTTAGTTTAATAATAAAAAGTAATATATTTACTTTAGAATAGATGATTAGACCACTACTTAAACTACAAACGCAAAGCTTTCGTAGCAGCGCGTAGCTCCGCTCAGTCTCTACGTAAATATGACTAATATTGTAATAACTATTTGCCGGCCATTTACGGACAATTATGCGCTTGTAAAACAATAAAATGGGCCATACCTTTGTCGGTTTCATCTACATGTACTGAATTTGGAATCACTTTAATCAGATTAACTGTTACTTTTCACGCCACACCGCTGGAACAAACGGTATGCCAAATTATGCCTGGGAACTGGGCTCTCATTGTTAACACGAAAAGAATCCAAACTCTTTTCCATGAGAAATCGAACAATAATACCATGCATAAATAATATGTTCAATTAAAGAGTCATAAGAATATGCTAATGAGTCTTCGATATGTATTTTTAGTGTATTTAAAGTGTGTTTATTTTAAAAGCTATTGTACCTGTACGAACTTATTTTTCGATATTTAAATACCAACGAAAGAATGCTCTCATATCATTGTATCAGGGTGGGAGACCAGGACAATCGTGTACAACGGAATCGCGTTCACCATAGACAAAGTATAACACCAATCATAATGGCATAAAGTGGATTGTGTTGTAGAATCAACCTGTACACCCATCGCACAGTTTTGCAGGTTTACGATCGCTTCCAAATTTCTTGATATTTATCAGATTGTACTCATCATTAGGTATAGTTCTGTTACTTTTACGTGTCATTATAACAAAAGGAAGTACGAAACTAGTTATATAACAACATTTTTTTTACAACAGTTATCTATCAAATTTCGTAGCCTTTGCTACATAACATTTGCAGTATTTATGGTCTCGTCATCATATAACGGTCATTAGATTTTATAGCCCCTCTGCAATTTCTTGCATTTTGTTACAAACATAATTTAATATTTAATCAAGGAAATTAATAGTGCGAAATTCTCAGCTCCCTCGCCCTCTGTATGAACGTGACTTGCTATAAATTCTAGACGACGGGTTCTCTGAAAATAACATTTGCTTAAAGTGACTTTACATAAACACTTATGTTTGAAAAATAAGGAAAAAAAAACAAAATAACATAAATTTTGAACAATATGTTCAAACAAAAAAATACAGTTATCAAGACAAGTTTAATAATATATAAACGAACAAGATTTTTCTTGTAAGAAAAAATAGCTGTCTATGTAGACTTGGTTAGCAAAGCACTATCTAAATACTAAATGCTTAAATTTGCTAAATGCTAAAATAATGCTTAATTAAATCTAAATACCTTATTTTATACGGTTTTTTTGTAAATACTTTTTTTCCCCTAGTTGTTTAAACCCAGTTGTAAGTTTTTGCATGTTGGTAGAATTGTTTAAAGTTTCTAAATGACAAATTAACATCATAAAATATTTAGAATTCCTATAGCTCTATATAAGAATCAGAGCCCTTGAGGGAGAGCGCGTGAGTCTACATTGTCACATCAATTAAAATGTGTTCAATCACTGAAACCTACAATGTGGAAGAAATAGTAACATTACTTACTAATTATACACAAAGTAAAACAGCCTTAGACTGTAATGAATTCAAAAAAGAAAGACAAAGAGCGCTCTCACGAAGCTCTATTACTTATAAGTATATAATTATTATGAACTTTATTATAGTAATAAATTGTAGTCGAGAACTTCTTATATCATAAAAATGTTGGAATGTGTACCTATTAACATTATGCGTAGGTACATAATTATACAACACGGTAAGTAGCTTGTAGAATAGCGAGCGAGTAGGCGCGGACGGATGCGTTCCCACGGCAACGCTCGAGTTTATGCTACGAAGCCTGAAGTTGCAATAATTTGCCCTGTACTTATTCCTTCTTTCACGTATAGATATAAATATTATATAATCATAGTTTTTACACTTCTTTGAAAACACTCTAGTACCTACGAGTAATTATGATAAATATATCTTGTGTGTTAGCATATTTTATACTAACTGTAGCAATAGATAGGTCGCGGATTAATACCGTTATTAAGGAAGACCGAGTCTCCCCTCAGAAAGAAAACTTGTAAACACATACATTCTGGTAGCACTTCAATTATTAACTATATATTTTACGAAACAAATATATCTAGATTTTACACATTTTTTAAAAGTTCATTGTAACTTTAATATTTTAATTTTTAATTATTAATTAATTTTTATATCATAAACATTTTATATATCATGTAGAAGTCTAATATTTACAATAATATTAACATTGAATTAATATTGTACTATTGAAATTCAACCAATTTATGCTAGACCAATATACTTGTATCAGTAATATAAACAGTCGCAGTTACTCAGTTTGGTGCAAGTTACTTATCTAGTATTTTTCACACCTATTTGCAGGCCAACATGACCTCGTTGAACATTCATTTCTCGCCGTATCGATAGTACCTAGGGGACTAAATTACTATAAAGGTATAACAGTTTAATAATCATGCTGAATCGATACATTAAAAAGATGAGTGAATCAGAAAACTACTACAGAAATACTTAAATATGCTTGGTTAAGTAAAAGTAAAATATACTATGTATTCTTAAGTCTTATCGCTTGCGGTGACAGATGTATTAATATTTGTAACGGTAGTAGAAATTATGTATGTTGTATTTCATTGAAAACCCTGCCCAGTACCAACATTGTTTTGAATGACTGGCGTGGCGGTCACTGAATGGACAGTTAAACTCCCTATTCACTCAAAGGTAAATGGGCACATTTTTGCGCGAATCTCACGTTTCCGCGTTCCACGGTCATAGCTACGTGCTTGTTAACACTGTTGTACCTACCGATAATTCTCTTTGAAACAATAATTTATCACGGTTACTTCCAATAACAAGATATTTACTTACTAACTAATATATACTCCATCAATGTACACCAACGCCTTATATAAAGACATACCTTATTTTAAATACTCTTTGCAAAAAAAATCAAACAAGCACGTTTGCAGAAATCTAATAATAGGATTTAACGGCTCAATTTTGTGATTCCATCTGTGAGTAAATTTCAAGGGATATCATAAGTACTGCTCGTAAAAATAAAATCCCTTAATCCCAATTGCGCTTCCACTTAAACACGCGTCCTGGATACTCGTGTCTGCTAAGAAAAAATGTAGAGAAGCTCTTCTAACCCCTGCAGCACTCCAAATACGCACCTCATAACCAAGAACGCTAGTTGAAAACTTACTAAAGGAAGCGAATTTATTACTCGAGCGTTGGTTACTGCACCTATACCGAATCGATTATTTTATGCTCTATCGTTATATTAGACACAGAATATTACTGTCAAGAAACAGGTAACATTAGACTTAAAGTTATAAACAGAATTGTTGAATCGGCGTCGTGATTTCATGGAAATAATATAGGTGTAATTGTTTTTCGGGATCATTGAGTTAGTTTTTACATATCAAAATTTCTTATTATGTAAGATTTGGCTATGGAAATGTATTTAAAAGTAATAAACCATTTAGTGATGCGAACGCAATAAAACTGACAAGGTCAAAATAATCTTATGTAGGTATATTAAAAAAAACGTTCATCGAAACTATCTGTATTTGAAATATCATAGACTTTAAAGAAGATATCTAATCAAATAACCAGACAATATAGTTTCTACGTAATATAAAAAAAGATTTGAATGTATATAATGAATGTGTATACTAATGTATAAAAATAAATCTCACAAGACATTTATAAAATTATTTCAAAATAATACTAAAAGTTTTGACCTATCTTGTATGTTAGATTTGAAAAATATTTACTTATCTCAATTTATTAGTGTTTTCTATGTTTCTAGCGTATAACAAATTGGCAATTGATGAAATTGAAAAAGATAAATAGATCCCTGTACGTGAACGAGAATGGAAATGCGGAACCAAATTATGAGTCGATGCGATGACCGGGTGAAGATAATTGATTCGTTTGTGTGATTGTTACAGACGGACGGGGTAAGATGGATCAGCGGCGCGCGGCGGGGGCGCTACTTGCGCTGGCCGCATGCATCGCGTGCTCGGCTGCGGGTGAGTACCCTACTTTACACACATTTTTATTACAAATTTAATGGTCATCTTTTGACATCGTTTCCTCTATAATTGGCAACAGATCCAAAAACTTGGAGCAGTTATTCGACTTAAAAAGTGCAAATTCCGTAAAGCGAAAGTTGTTAAGCGTTTTTACAGTAATTACTTTCTTTTGCTTTAGAAAAACTTAACATACTAAGCTTACTGAGATACTTAACTTTAGAACATTTATATGTATATTGTCAAAATGATACGACATTACATATTTATTGTACATTTTTTTTAATTTGTTGTGACGGATCAAGATATGTTTTTGTATCCTAAGATAGTCTGCAAAGACTTCTATATCCATAATCGATTAGCTATCTCAACTGTACGCTGCAAATTACGCTATTATGTGAAGGATGACGATAGAACTGAAAGGCAGCTCAAGGATATTGTTATAAATATTGTCTTGTATATACTGACAATTTCAATTAATTTTGTCACTTAAAAATATTTTAAGAGTTTTAGAAGTAAAAGTTTGAAGCGATGATAGCTCAGTGGTAGCGTGTAGGAACGCCGCGTCAAGGGACGTGAATTCGAATACAACCACCTACCATGAGATTGAGCTTTCTGTGAAAGAAAACATCGTGAGAAAACCATAGCATGGTGCTAGGGATTTTTCTAATGCCCATCTGGCTAGCTACCACCCTCAAGTTGAAAATCTGCCGCCTAATACCATCAGGTGTGTTCCAGCAGTGGCACTTGAGAGCCAGTCCCTCCTATAAAGTCCGGCAACGCACCTGCAATTCTTCTGCTGTTGTGGCTGTCCATGGGCGGCGGTGATCACTTACCATCAGGTGACACGCATGCTCGTTTGCTACCTATTCCATAAAAAAAATGATCTTGGAATATACATTTATGTAAATACATTTAAACTACAGTTTGTACCTTATTTATTTAATGCTATCGAGAAACAAGAATCTACCGTTGTGGTGTCTGGTGACCTGAAATTGATTACATTCACGAAATTTACGCTTGTAAAAAGAAATTTAAAATATTACACTAGTCGCTACGTATGAAACTAGAAACTTTATAAAATAAATCAAAATATTCTCATAGACATCAATCATCAAAAAAAAATTTTTTTTATTATTTTTTTAAAGAAATGTAATCTGATATACTACTACACTATACCGTTATTAACTACATACCGTTTCATGTTCTCAACGTGCTGTGATATGTTAATAACTTATCGTGTTTTATAACACAAGATTTACATATATAATTATTGACAATATTAATTCTAACATTTCCAAAGTGGTTCTTAAGCTATTGCTCTTTTGGCCGTAGGCATAAATCATTGTGATGCACCGTTTTATTGTTAAATATATTTTACATATTACTGTAATAAAACACATTCGTTTTTTTATACATATATACACTCGTTTAAAATATATCTAATTTGATCAACGTGGATTTCACACTACTTAACAAAACAAGTAACTTTATAAGCATTTTGGCAGAAAAAATATATTAGCAATATATAGTATATATAAATATATATATATATATATATATAAATATATAGTAGCAATAAGCAAAGTTCAAATATTAACAAAGTTTATCATAAATGTATTAAACTTTCTATAAACTTTGAATAGGGAAGAGGTTGGACAAAGCAATGAGCATGTCCACTGCATTTGCACTGCCCACTACAAGTAACTGTTAAATTATGTGCAAAGACTATGTCTGTTTTGCGTTACGTGTCATTAGATTTAGCTATTTTAGTCTTCACAGATTTAATATCCCCGGCACGGTTCTTTCAAAGAATTCAAGTTGAATTTATGTTATACATAGGAAGTATATTTAAATGCGGCCTACAATGTTTAGGTCTACCCGTGTGAACTTCATCACGCATGGCGACCACGGCTACATTCATTCATTGAAACAACAATCCATATTAATGTAGTGCAAATTTTAAATTCAAGCTGGATCCTCGTTTCGATTGCCTCTACCAATGTTCCTAAGCGCACGATTTTGCATTAAGTAGTTTTTTGTTCGTGCAAAGCCATTTATAACGTCACATTTATACGTAAAATCGATTCATTAGGTATTATGAGAATTACGAATGCTACGTCACGTACTCGAGACATGGATATCGTTCTGTATTTATTATTCACCTGAGTATTGAAGAATTTGGACACCTCCTCGTCTTCACTGACAGTGGCATTTTTTTGTGGGAGTAACCTGCATTGTTTTTTTGATTCGATTAAGGGCTATTCGAAATATTCGTCAGTCGTTTCGATTTATGTCTTAAAGATATAATGTGAGATATGCTGTTCTTCCGCGATGAGTATTTTTGCATACTAAAATTTGTGTCAGTGGCGGGTCTGTAAATATGCTACAAATGAAACTATGGTTCTCAAAAACTGGATGCTAACGACATTCCTGGCGACCGTTAGATGGACGATCTGTCAGAGTACGCGCACGGCGCCAATGCATGCTGCCTTATACAGCGGCTAGCGAGCTGAGAACAGCTTCCTAACGGTCTCGTGGTAGTGTCACGGCCACCCGGCCCGGCAGCCAAGCCGCCTCGCACCACACTGGTGATAACCTCAAACATGCCGCATTAACCAACGTGATCAATTACAAGCTTTCCTTTTTCAACAAACACTGACTGCACTTAATTGTATATAATCTACAATTTATCAATGCAAATATATTTAGTTATTCATTATATTTGTTTATTTTTTTAATTAACAGAAACTAATTGTTTTAGTTTTTGTATACATTTTTTTTTATTAAATATAAATTGAAATGAAATGTTTACGAATTTAATTAATATTTAACTTTTAATTTGTAGTTCCAATACGATACTTGGTACTAGATTTTCATAAATATTGTTTATTGTAAATAGACCGATTATAATTTAAAACATTATCGTATGAGTCAAAGAGCCCATATCAATAATAATCATCTCGAACGGTATCTTGGTGCGTCTAGTGGTTTAATATTCATCAATCGGTTATGTTGATAGTTTCTTCGAGCGCGGTTATGACTTTTGCCCTAAGTATCGAATGGACTGTATAGCTGCGCAGACTCGATGTTAACGACGCGCTCCGTTAGTTTAATTACAGCTTTGTCGCCGCGCATCGCCGTGGGCTGGCTTTACTAATTATACGCAGTTAAACGGATATGTAAAACGGCTTTAAGACTTTAGACTATGACCGATCGCGTCTTGAACGGTTTGCAGTTAATATCCTGCACAGCTGTGATGCACGCACTCAATAAGCCAAACCATAAAATCGGCCGTAAACTCTTCCCAGAACATAAGCTTTCAAGTCCCAACATTTTTTCTGGCCATTGTTGATATACATATATTTCATTATATATAGGTAACAAGATAGGAAGTTTTTATGTCAATAACTTTGCGCATTTATGTTTTTGAACAGGATACAAAACGATCCTAAATAGCCTTTTATTTTCTCAAATTAAATTAATAAAAAAAAAACCTATTTCATCATTCCGATAAAGGAAATAATTTATTATATAACATGATACCTACATATTTTATGTGAATCAATTGTTTATACACTCTTTCCAGATAAAAACATTTACTTTAATATGAGAGAAATGACGTTATTTTTGTTTATTACAATTGAGCACGATGATTGAACTAGATTTTGACTTTTATGACAATATATGTCTTAAGTCAACAAATTTTCAACAATAAATACGAACTATCAGACGTATGTCGTAGCACAAGCATACATAATTTTCACTTTTTAATATATAGGTAACGGAGTTGATATTAATTTTAATATGTTTGAAACAAAACCGATATAACTCAACACATAAATAATTGTTTACGATCGGTCTATCCAAAAAGTTGTATATTTAGATGCTTCAATTAGTATGTGACTAAACAAAAAATACTTGTTTTATGTAAACAAAATGAAAAAGCTAGAATGTTTATGTAATTTATTAAACAAAGATCATATCGTCAATCGTCATCAAGGAAACGTTTTATTTGTATGATAGATGATATATATTCTATAGATTAAGTTAATAAATAAATAGGTTGTAAGGTAACGAGAGTAATATTGTTATGCCTATATCTAATTATTTAGATATCTCAGGTATTTTTCATTAATAACGTATTTATAGTCGTTTGTTGATTATTATTAGTGGAGACAAACATAGTGCTTAGAAATTTGATTCGTCCAAAAACGTATTTCTATTTTCATGTACCTATCTATTCTAATATTTCTCGTATGTATTTTTTGCGTGGTAGAACTACAAACCTAATTCACATTATATCTGAAATTTCAGATGTACTAAGTATACTTTAAATAACAGCTTTATGATATTTATTTTAATACAGACTTGTTGTGTAGACACTTGTATTGTTCTTTTTTTTATAAAATGTACGTTTCTTTAAAATTATAATATTTAAATTAAGAAGCTGTTAAGATATAATCGTATGACTAATTGTTTCAAAAATATTTGTCTTTACAGCTCCTACATTAAACGAACACACATCATTGGACATATATGAAGGTAAGCACCTAGTACAATTTATGTAACTAGTACAATTTATGATGTTCTTGTTTAAAAAATTATTAAAAAAAAGATAAGCCATTAAAAAAATAGATACATCAATTTTTTTTTTATATTTTTTTTTTTTTTTTTTTTTTTTATACTTTAGTTTTAGCGTTATGGCCATAATCTCACCTGATCTTAAGTGACGATACGGCCCAAGTTGGTAGACACACTAAACCTGTGGAGAAACTGGCTCTCAAGTGCTGCTGCCGGAACACACCTATTGGTATTTGGCGGCAGGTTTACAACTTGAGGGTGGTAGCTACCCAGGCGGGCATTAGAAAAAGCCCTACCACCATGCTATGGTTTCCTCACGATGTTTTCCTTCACCGAAAGCTCAAGCTCATTGTAGGTGCTTGGATTCGAACTCACGTCCCTCGACGCGAAGTCGTACACACTACCACTGAGCTATCATCGCTTCAAATATTAAAGTCAAAGTCAAAGTCTAGTAATAGCAAATACTAGTAATAGTAGTAGCAAAGTATTAATATAATTTAGATATATAAAATAATTTCAGGTTCATCAGCTGGTTGTTATTACAACTTCCAGCATTATGGTGAAGGTGATCGTATCATGACAAACGAGCCCTGTTTGAACTGCACTTGCCATAACAGAATGCTCATGTGCTACCTTAGGGTTTGCCCGTTTACCAAACCAATCGGTCAAGATTGCACAGTGGAAAAACGAGCTGACCAGTGCTGTCCAATTGTTACTTGTCCAGATGGTAAGTTAAGCTGTTTAATTAGAAATTTATTTTTAACAACAAAACTAAACATGTATTGACCGAATTTACTGCACCATACAAAGTCATTTTAAGAGTTTAAATTGTATTTTTGTCACCTTTTATTGCAATGTTATAATAATGAATATGGTTTAATCGAATTATTTCAATAATGACACATTGTTCAACAGATGTGGGGAATCAGTGTACACAATTTAACAAAATAAAGCAATACAAAAAAGAATCATTAAAATCTGTCCCCAATTAACAAAGATATCGACTAATAAGATACATAAAAAAAATTGATACATCCGAACGTTGTACCTCCTCCTGTTTTAAGTCGGTTAAAAACTTTATAAATCTATAAATTGGTTTTGTCGATCATCCTCTACGTAATAATAATAGTAAAATATAATTCAATTGTAGTCTGTCAATAGTAGTATTGCATGTTAATATATTAAATCATTTACTTAGGTCCTATGATAATACAATATCTATTTTTAAAACTTTTTCATTTCATGTACACTATACCTCTAAGGTATCTTACTGTGATATTTAAATGTTTCATACTTAAATGTATGTATAATTTCGGTGTATTTTCATATCAGGATAACAATTTTTTGTATGTTAAATTTTACCTTTACTGTAATTATTCTGTTGACTGGCTAGATGTAGAATATAACACAAAGTTATTTGTATTATCGTTAATGGGTGTAAAAATAACTTCGTAGATACCAAATTTTATATTGTTTTGGATTCTCTAATTTGCATCGTCATTATATATACAAAGCACATAGGCCTTGTGACATCACACTGACTTTTGTATACTTAGTAATTATTAACTTTGATACAATTTTAGTTCCAGTAGATCTGCTCACATCTACGTCAACCACGTCTCCAGCTGAATATGGAGCAACTGGAGTTGGCAAACCAGATAAATACGGGTGCAGTATCAACGGCAGATATTTCCCTGAAGGTTCTAAAGTACCCCCGTCTCCGAATAAACCGTGCGAACATTGTTACTGTATTCGAAATATGACGACCTGCGTGATGCAAGAATGTACTCTTCACGTGGATGGATGCACGCCTATTTACCACAAAGACGTTTGTTGTCCGGTCAGGTATTCTTGTGGTAAGCATTACTATTTTAAATTCACAAAAAAAGCTTACTTAATTACCTGAAACTGTTTAGGATTCATTGTTTTACTAAACTACGTTGAGGTAAATTGGTATTATTTAGCATATCAGATCCATTTGAACTATAACTTTGAATCTTATAATCAGCTATCTTATTTTCTTACATTTCAGATCATCTCGATGATGAAACTCTTCTATTAGATGACATGACAACTACCGTAAGGCCTACACCTGGATTTTTGCTTACAACTACATTATCATCACCAGTTACACAGATGACCCAGGATTGTGTCCACGATGACAAAGTTTTTGCTGATGGTGCTTTAATAAAAACTGAAAAAGCATGTGAACATTGTTACTGCATGAAAGGTGATATAGTTTGTGTAGTGCAAGAATGTGGTACACCTATGGAAAATGAAGGTAAAAATTGTACATCTTTACCTCCTCGTGAAGGACAATGTTGTCCGGATACATACATATGCGAAGGCGATGAAATTGCAACCGAACCTTTAGAGTTATTCACTACAGAAACTGTCGAAGATGAACTTACTACACTAATACCTCCAAGGAGACATGGCATTGAGGGAAGTGGCTACAGAAAGGAATCTGATGATATTATGTATACTGCTACACCTCCAACAGAGCCCGAAACTGAAGGTAGTGGATATGAACAAAAACAAGAAGTATCTCAAGGTTCATATGAAATAATGTCAACTACAGTAGTATATGAATCTGTGCCAACTAAAGCTCCCATAACTGAGGAAATTGAATATGAAAAAGAAAAGGAAATAACAGAAGAAGTATTTTCTGAAAGACCACAAGAAGAGTATGAGAAAACAACAACTGTATCAGAAAAACACGAAGTACGGAGTACCACTGAAGAAGTATTAAAGATTACTGATGAAAAACATGAGTTAGATCAAGACCTAACAAATGCCCCAGCTTTGGAACAAATGGAATTAATAACCAAGCCGAACAAGGAAGAATTTATTTACGAGACAACACAAAAGGAAGTTTCTTTACCAGAACAAAACCTATCTACAATAAGTTCTGAATTCGGAAGTCAAGCTAAAGTGACAACAGAAATAATGAAACAAGACATAGGTACTACCACTAATATTGAAGAAAGTGATATTAGTGTTACCACAAGTAGTACTATTTTCGAAGAAGGTGAAGGAGTAACAGCTGACAGAGAACATGAAATAGTTGCCAGTATGGTACCAGAAAAAGAAAAACCACAGATAAGTGAATATAGTTCTAGTACATCCAGCACTCCATTCTTAGAGGAAGTTGAAAAAGTAACTACACAGACCCAAGAACAACATATTGTTACTGATAATATTAGTGGAACTGAAGCATTAGAACATCATAAGTTTGCAAGTACAAGCGTTCCTCAAGTAGAAGTAAATAAAGAAACCGATACAAATTCTGGTGATAATATTTTACCTGATACTGAATCCCATGAATATATTCCCATTGCAACAAGTACACCTATTGGAGACGAATCTGAAAAACGTACTACTCTTCAAGACGATTCAATAACAAGTGATTTTACTCAAGAAGAAAGTATTAAGCCCCACAATTACAAACCAATCACTACACACTCAATATCAGAAGATAATGAATTTATAACAACTGAGACTAACAAAGAAAGTTCTTCCGATATTGAAATACCAAAAGATTCGGATGCACATGGACACATTTCAAGCACAATAGGCTTGGACACTACTTCAAAAGACAATAAACTAACAACTGAAGCAATCGAGTATAACATCGTCACTGACAAAACAGGAAAAGAAGGTGACAATTATGAATATACTTTAACCACGACAAGTGTTAAACCTATTAGAGAAGATGCTTTAGTTACCTCAAAGAAAGTAGATGAAAATGAAATTCTCAGTGCATCAACAAAGACAGATAAAACTATTACAGACAAATACATATCAACAACATTGAGCACACCGTACTCAGAAGATCATGTAACCTCGATAAATGATTTTGGAGAAATAATTACAGACAGCGATTCTAAGGAAGAAAGTACCACATCTGATAAAGACATTTCTAATACAGTAGCAGAACTTTCATCTTCTACATCAAAAGAAGATATAATAATTGAACTAAACAAATACGAACCAGGTACAACTAAATTCGAAGAGAAGGAATCTTACGAACCTCACAAATTACATTCAACCAGCTCCTTTGGTGTAGAAGAAGATTATATTACAACTACTGAGTATACAGGCAAAGACCAAGAGTTTATTTCGAATGTAAATTCTAATTCTGGTACCATATCCAATGAAAATATGCCAGACGCATCAAGTACACCATTCCTAGAAGAAATCGAAAAAGCCACTCCTGAAGTATCTGAATATGGTATTTCGAGCACAGTTGGTGAAACTGACATTCATACACCTGAGAAACATATACCGAGTACAGTTATCACAAAATTAGATGAAGAAGTTACGACAATATTTGAATCTGATAATATAGTCCATATTACATCAACTAGTAGGCCAATTGATAGCCAAAACTTTGATTCAGTTCTTTCTGAAAAAACAACACAAGCCGAACAATCTAAACACGAAACCACTGTTCCATATACAAGTGTCACAGATGAAAGACAAAAAGACGATATAGATTCAGTGACAGCAAATGTACATGCTTATTCAACATCATCGTCATATAGTTTCATAACTAAAGAAGATGAATTTACAGTTACCACTGAACCATCATTTAGAAAAGAGGACAATTATGTACAACCTACATCAGAATTAAGCCAAGATATAACTACTATCCCATCAAATACCGAGAGTAGTACAATTACTACTCAAATTGTATTGACACAAGAAATTCCCGCAATATCAGTATTACCTGAATATGTTCCTGTAAGTCTTCAACCTGTTTCTACACAGCAGACGACGGTTGAAATAAATACTGAAACCGGTAGTTTAAACAAAAATCATCTACCAGTATCCATTGATGAGGCATCAATTGTGACTACTACACATACTCTTGATAAAATCGATCTCTTTGAAACAAGCACAATAAACCTTGGAGAAAATGAAATCCACGAAGACATATTACCTGCAGTAGGAAGGATACCTGGTGAAGGAGATTGTCTTCTTAACGGTATTACATATAGAAATGAAAGTGCAGTACCTAGTAGTAACAAATGTCACTCTGGATGCAAATGCTTAAGCAGCATTATCACATGCGACCCAATAATCTGCAGTCCCGCTCCAGAATATATGAATAACTGTCAACCTACTTACGATTCACTTGATTCTTGCTGCCCCACTTATGTATGTGATCAAGTGAGAGAAACTCTTCCGCCTCTACCATATAAGCAAGTGACAACTCCTGAGACACCAAAACAAACAATTCCAATAGAGTGTAATGGTGATGATTGCGAAATAAATGGAGATAAGAAAAAACCTACAGACTCGGAACTATGTGGTGTTGGTAGTTGTTCTACTGATTTTGATCATCAACAAGAGTTTAACAAATGTGGAGCTAATGGATGCACTGAGGGTTCCCAATCTTCGATACAGTCTTCCTCAGAAAAATCTGAGTTATGTATTAATGGTAAATGTGAACAACAATTACCACAAATACCTGGAGGAGACCTATGCATGGGTGATAATTGCAAATCAGTATCTGAAATCCTTCCCCACGGATCACAACAAGACATTAAGTCTCCAGAAAGTTCGTCTATACCATGTATTGGTGAATCGTGTACAACTATCCAAGAAAGTATAAGTATAGTGTCAGAACCTCATCATATTACAGTCCCGTGTAACGAAAAAGATGGCTGTACCGGACATCAAGACATTAATAAGAAAGAATGTACTGATGATTCTTGTAAAAGAAAGGAAGTTATAAATGATGGCCATACACCTCTCTGTTCAGGAGTAAGCTGTGAAAAGAATCAAAGTGCTCCTGATAAGTCAACTAAAAATACAGAATATAGTACATATGCACCGACAGCAGAGCAAGATACAGGCACTGAAACAACACCTATTTTATTTTTATCTCCTAACATAGCAACAAAACCAACTGAGCAACATGTGACAGATGCAAGTTTATCAGGTGACAATATACCAAACTTTATCTCTGAAAATGAAGTAAAAACTACAGAATTACCTGAAATTATTACAACAAATGTATATGCAACAGATATTATAAATGATACAACAACTTTACCAGATATATTGATCTCGGAAGGTCAAAAACTTTACACACACGAGCCAAAAAAACCTGTAGGAGACTCATATACAGTACAAACTGAATCATCGATAACCGATGAAAAACTGAGTTCTACTGAACAACCTAGAATAAAATTGACTGAACATACAATTCTTGATACAGAATATGAGACAAGCACATTAATTTCAGACGGTAAGTCCAATAAAGAAGAAGAAGAAGTAGGCATTAAAATTGACCAGCCAGAGGACGATAACATAAAATTGCAAGATGGAACAGTAACACCAAACTTACCTATAAATGAAATTGAAAGAGAAAATACAACACCAGAAATTGCCATTTCTAGTTCATTAGATACAAATACAAGAGCACCGATGAAGGATGAGAATGTAACTATAATATTGAATACTCTAGAACATAAAGTATCAACACCGGAATTACATGAATATTCAACATCTACGCCAATTAGTGTGGAAATAGAGTCAGGATCTACAGCTCATAAACAATCACCAGAAATTAGCACGACAGCAAATTCGCAAGATTTAGTTCCAACAACCGAAACCATTATTGATGTTACAGAATCGCTAAGCTTAAACAATGAAGAAGTAACTTCTGTACAATATGAAACTGAAATCGGAAATGATTACACTACTATCATGAATAGTCTTGAACTTGAACAGATAAACCCTAACACTGATGTACCATACTTACATATCAGTGAACATGTAGATGATGCAAATGAAAAACTTAAACCTTCAGCAGAAGCCAAGCCGGTTGCTGAATCATATGATACAACAATACAAAAAATTGATGTAATTGTACATGAAAGTACAGAACCTGTACTAACTGAAAAAGAAAACACTGACTCCGTACCAATAGTGACAAACTTAATAGATTCGGGAATACATTCGACAGAGACAGATGATTCCAGCACAGTTTCACCAGCACTTAATACTCTTGTAGAAAAACTCGATGTCAAGACTCCAACTTCTCACGTAACCGAGGTGGGAGTTTATACTGTAAGAGAAGATGAAACAAAAACTACATTATCGACATTTGATATTCATGAAGAAAAGACTGGAACAGATTCTCCTTCAGTTATAACAGAATCTGAGGATCATATGGCCAAGGTAGATATATCTAAAACTACATTACCCACTACTACTAATGTAGAAGAAAAGATGGAAAAAGAAACCCCAGCTTCTGTAAGCACAGAAACGACATTCGTAACCAGAGAAGAAAAGATTGCTTCAGATACTACAGTTGCTTCCGTAACAGAAGTCGGAATACAAAATGATAAAATAGATCAATCAGAAAGTACCTCACCGACATTTGTAACCGAAGAAGGGTCCATTCAACCAGAAATCAGTTCTTTACAAAAAACAGAATCAGAATTTCCTGTAGATGAAAGAAAAACTACATTAAAACAAGAAGAAAATGACATTAAAACAGATTCACCAGGTTATCAAACAACAGAATCTATAGTTTATGCAACACCTATGGATGAATCAAAACATACTTTACTTACTACCATCGTTGACAAACATCAAAAAAATGAAAATGCTTCACCAAGTATATATGTAACAGAGCAAATTTCACATTTAACTGGAACAGAAGAAATTAGAACCACTTTATCTACCCTTATACCAAAAGAGGAAACAATGAAACCAGAATATCCGTCAATGCCAGTGACTGAGAAGGTAATATTCACAGACAAAAAAGAAACTACATTAGCTGAATATATTACTGAACAAGAAACAGTTTACACTGAGAGACCGTCTTCTCAATTTAATAACTTAGAAGTGGAAACTACCTTATTTGATAATGCACAAACAACGACGCCGACACTTATTACTGAGGGCAAAGTTGAAGAAATTCCGGCTAGTATTGTGCCTGAGTTAAAACCACACTCAGATGAGGAAACAGAAACAAAAACTACTTTACCTACTTACTCCACGGAAGAAGAAAAGATTACAATACAAACTCCATTATCTCAAGTAACTTTGACAGAAGAAAATGCACCTATAACTTTAAGCGCTTTTGCCACTACTGAACAAACAATTAAAGAGGCAATTCCAATTTCTTCTATAACAGAATCTGAAGCACATTTCAGTATATTAAACGAATCAAGCGTTACATTACCTACTTATGTCACCGAAGTAGAGAAAATCAAAGACCAACCAGAATTACCAGTCTCTTCTATAACAGTACTAGGATCACATGAATTAAATACGATTTTACCAGCATCTCATATAGAAACAGAATCTATAACGTCTTATGTAACAGAGCCGACATCAAATACAAATTACGCAGATCAAACAAACAAATTACCAGTAATAATTAATGAAGCTGGAAAGACAGAATCAGAATTTACACCTTCCTATGTAACAGAGTCGGGGGTATATGTTACTGATATTGACAAAACACAGTCTACGTTATCAGACATAGTTTCGGAAAAGAAAAAGCCTGATTCAGAAGTTCCAGTGTCTCAAGTCTCAGAGTCAGGATTGTCTGATTCTCAATCTACACATGTTACAGAGCCAGAAATGCACGTGTCTGAAATGTATGATACAAAAACTACAGTGCCATCTTCCATAGTTAAAGAAGAAAATCTAGAAGAAGGTACAGTTACCACTCAGGTAACACAGTCTATGATATTTGAAACCGAAACAAAAATACCATCATATGTAACTGAAGCTGACAATAATGTATCAGAATTTATTGCCTCTACTGAAGATACAATAGAACCACAAACAAATGAAGTTAAAGAAACACAAACTACTCAACCTGAATCTTTTACAGAAGAAGGGGAAATTAAAATAGAAATTCCGATGTCTAAGGTTACAGGCTCGGAAGAACATACTGCTAAATTAGATGAAATAAGTACTAAATTACCTGCATTTGTAACAGAAACTGAACATGTTGCAACTGAAACTTCGTATACTCAAGTAACAGCATCTGGCATTTATGTAACAGAAATAGATAAAACACCTTATTCAAACGAAGAAAACAAGGATGAAACTGAATTAACGACATTGTATTTACCAGAATCTGAAGACCACACATCCATGGTACAAGAAACAATAACTACTTCACCTGCACTATCTATTGCCGAAGAAGAAAAGACAGGATCTGATTCACCAGGTTCATACGTTACAGAGTCGGAAATACATGGAACTTCTGCATATACATCTTTACCTGAGATAGAAACCTACGAGACAGAAGCACCAGTTTATCACTTGCCAGAAACTGAAGTACATGTTACAATACAAGATAAAATAAAAACTACTACACCAGCCTTTATTACAGTTAGTGAGTATATGAAAACAGAACCTACAGCCGTTCCTGGTACAGAATCGATAGGTCTTATAACTGAAATGACACCGGATGGACATAAACTTACCATACTAAGCGAGAACATATCTACTGTAACAGAAGTTCATGTCACAGAGCCATTAAGTACACCAGAAACTATTAAGGACAATATAATTAATGTAAATCTAGAAAAAGAACAAGACGACGTTAAACTAACTACAGAATTAGTTGATACATTTATCGATACTGAATCAAGTGCCATTTCTAAACGTCCGTTAACAGAGAATACGGCTGAAAATGAATATTTTGAGAATGTAATAACTGGTGAAGAAGTTACACCTACTACAGAATCTTCTAAGGTTGAAGCGATGTCATCAGTTAGTATTTCCGACCTAAGTATAACACAGAGTGTTGAATTGCAAACGAAAATTCCAGAAGAACACCAATTGAGTACTGAAGTAACAGAGATTACGTCTATAGGAGATAGCACTTCTCACCCTCAAGTATATTATACTAAATCACCTGAATTACAACTAGATACAACTATTTCTACTGTAACTAAAATTGAAAAAGAAGATACATCGTCAATGGTAGAAGACATACACACACCAAGTACTGTATCACCAGATGTCCATATTATTGAAAGTCAACAAGGCGTAACAAAGGACTTCGAAGCTGATTTCAGCACAACAGAAGAATTAGAAACTCAAAAACAAATAGATACTGAAAAGCAAGTTGTATCAACTGAATTACCAAGTACAATAATTAATTCCCAAACTAGTATACCTCATCATCACGAACTCGCACACTCAATAATTCCCGCTATTACACAAGAAGAGATAACTAGCAGTGAACCAGAAACTCCTTATAGAATTACATTAGCACCGGAATCATTAACTACAAATTTACAAGAAGTGACCCAAACGAATCTTGACAAAGATCATATTACTGAAGAAGATCAAACTAAAATAAAACCGATATCAGATTATATCGATTCAAGTACGATAAAATCAGAAACGATAACAATATCTCCAGAACGGTATTTAACAGAGAAACAAGAAACTATTTCAACAGAACGCGATAGTTCCCCTGTTTCTGAAGAAATAACAACCACAAGACCAGCCACTACAGAAATCAATACTATAACCACAATGGAAATACAAGAAACAACTGAGCACGAACAAATCAAACACACAACTGTGTCTGTATCTGAAAACACAGATACGCCACCTGACGTTATTGAATTAGAAGAACACACACACAAAACATTTTTGGAAATTACAACCCTCACCTCATTAGATGATCGACCAAGTATACAATCTATTCCAGAAAAACTTGACGTAGAACATCGGATACCGGAACAATCAACTGACAAAGCTATAGGCGAAAAACTTGGAACAAAGGAACCGACTGTTCTAAACGAAGGCACATCGACGTCAATTTATGAAACAGAAAAAACTACTGTAACCATATCGCCTGTTGATGAAACATCTAAAGAATTACAAGGAATTAATACAACACCAGTAACGTCTAAACAAGAAGAAGCATCGACTTCTTTACCGACACAAGTCTCTGAAATAGAAAATGTATCTGTCCCCGAAGCTTCTATTACTTCTGAGAAACCATCTCATGAAGACAAAGCTGAAATAATTACAGCGATCAATGAAATTACAGTAACGACATCCAAACCTTCTTCCCCTATAATTGAAAAAGAGTCCCCGGCACCGGTTGCTCCAACTTTAATACCAGAAACGAAACCAAGTGATACATCATTGTCAGAATTTCCCAAACCTGTTACTAGTGCAACACAATCTCCAGATGAAATTTTACCACAACCAGAAGAAGAACGTTTCCCTCCGAGCGGCAGCAATGGTTATGGAGGAGAACCTGATTATGTTGAAGAAGATCAAGCTTTCGGACCTGGAACATGTCGTTACGGCGGCAAAGTATATGTATCAGCCCAACAAATACCTCGGGACGATCCTTGTGACTTCTGTTTCTGCTTCAGAAGCGATATCATTTGCTTACAGCAAAGTTGCCCTCCCCCCATTCATGGATGTCACGAGGAACCCATTCAAGGTTTTTGTTGTCCGCGATATGAATGCCCAGTATCAATGGCAACATCGCTCAACGTCACTACAACCACAACAACTACAACAACTACTTTACCGCCTCATTTCCCCACTCATTCATATAAAGGTGCAGCGCAAAGAAGAGGCTGTCAAATAAAGGGGCATACATACAAAGTTGGAGAAGTCGTACGCGCTTCTTCGGGACCATGTTTACATTGCACGTAAGTGTTATGATATACAGCTTGATTTAACTTAAAAATACATAATAGGTATTTTCAGTTGTAAATATCATACACTCAACCAATTATTTTACTTTACATGCATCTTATAACCTATTATTATTACGTATCAATATACCAAACCCATCGGTTTTCATTAATTCTGCATCAATTTTATGTATATATCACATGGGCCTGTTAGAAAATAAAACTTCGTAATTATATGCGCACATTCTTTGAAACTCCCTATATGACTTACAGATTCTACTGTAACAATTTGTGTGCCATTGGTCAATATCGTATGTACTATTAAAGTGAAATGTATGGTTTTATTTACAGATGTGGAGGAGACGGTCAAATGAAATGCGATCCTAAAGCGTGCACTCCGGAGCCAATGCTAAGACAAATGATAGCGGCCGCCGTATCCGCCAAACGACGAAGGTGAAAATCCTTCGAAAGTACTCGTGAACTTGTCATCACAAGGATAATGCACCTGTGTGATAATAATTTCTATCTATTCTTCTATGTACAAGAATAATGCTCAATTCAAACTATCCCCAAGGAAGTAGTCTAAGATTTCGTGTCATAATTATGTAGTATTCGATTATTGAACATTTTGATACTTTTCATAAAATGTCCTGGCACGCATTACTCAATATTAATCAACAATGACTGTGATTAACATATTTTTAATATCGAAATCTGAAATTTATATAAATCTTCGAGTCTTCATTTGGGAGTATTTAATTATATTATATTATTTATTTATCTTTTACTAACGTCAGTGCCAAACGATAGTACTAAGTTGTAAACAACTATGCCTTTATTATAAGCTGATCAAAAATTTCCGACTTCCACATGACTGACCTGAAAGAAGCTATACAAATGTATTCTGTCAATTGTGCTTCTAAGGTCATTTAGATCGCCGTAATCTTGACCATTTTATTGCATGTAATCTTAATTGTGTTACGGATTTAAGCTTAGTCAATTTCTTTCTTTTTACACGATGTTACATAAAGCGATTTAGTATCGTGTACAAGGGAGGTAATGTTTAAGAAACCCTGATGTTGTAAATGCCTTACTTAATTTGTAATAATTTATATATTTTAGGTGTATAGTACTTAAGCCATGTTTTGACCAGTGACTATTATAATTTTAGAAGTAAAACAAGGGCCCTTTACTATATTTAAAGAAAACCTCCGTTCGACGCGCTACTTAGCTTTGGCCGGGGCTTTTCCTTCTTTCACTTTTTACAGAAAATGACCGAACTTGTTTTCTCTAACTCGTGGAAGATAACATAGTTTCGATACTAGCACTTTTTAGTGTTAGTGGCCACTATTTTAATCGTTTTGTAAAAAAAAGACATACAATATGATAGCATGGTAAAAAGCGTATTGTAGTAGTATCTTTTATAACTTTTGATATTAAAGTGTTGGTCGATTTTAATATACACAGATATTGAAATATAAACAGATCCAGATGGGTACGAAAGTTTTATACTGTTGCGGTCGTATATTTTACAGTATTCGTAGATGTTTTTAAATACGATCGCATTAATTCGTACCAACCTTTTTCTGTGTACTCAGATTATAGAGTTTTATTTTATTTATTTAAAGTCGTAGCAATAGAAAAGACAGTAATTAATAATTATATTGTCATAATTCGGACAGTTTGTATTATTATGTTCCGTAAGTAAATAATTTAATAGATGCAATGTGTAACAATAAATCTGTAACAAAAAATAAATTTATTTCTTTATTTATATTTTACCGAATATACCTATACTTTAGCTGTCTGTACAACTGTGAAACGAATTTTAAATAAAATATTTCAAGCGAATTTGTTTTTCTCTTTTTACCAATACTTATCTATTATTGATCTCTACAAGCTACTCTAAAATCCTTAAGAACATTGCCATTGCAAATAAACAGTTGTAACACATTTTGTAGAATTTTTTTATTAACTGAACATAAATAAACAAATTAAAAATTATAGGTACAATAAATTATTAATATAATACTTTAACCATATTTCTTAAAATGTAAAGAAGTATACAGCATTTCATTACCAATATCTAGCTCGCTCTATTAAAGATACCCCAAATATTTAATAGATGTCGCTTATTCATATTTTGTATTAGTATAGACCTGGCCAATTAGTCTTATGATTTATACACACGTATCATATTTATCATATAAACTTCATTTTTCGTACATTTTCAATTTCAATTTCAACAATTGTATTATATATTTACTGATATTTATAACTTATTTAAAAAAATGTCATCCTTCCTTAACTGATTAGAATCGTGCTTATGAAGCATATTTTAAAGACCACAATATATAATTACTTTTCATTAAAAAGTATTTTATATCCTAAGGAGCACTTATAGATGTTTTAACGTCTGCACTGGTTTGAACACATCCTAATCATAGAGAAGAGCCGGCAAAAAACACGAAGAAGGATGAAAAAATTACCTACATTAATATATCGTTTACACTTATTATAATTTTCAGGGCCATTACTATAATTCAAGTATGTAATTATCCAGCGTATATATATATATATATATATATGTATAAAGTCGGAACATACGGGTTTCAAAGAGGGGCTTCAAAGACGCTAAGCGCAGTCATATATATATATATATATAAAAGTATTAAGAGTAAAAAGCCGCTGTTATTCCAATGATCGGTATCCATATTCCTAGACATGGAACTAAGTAGGGAATAATGATGGCAAAGTATTCCTGCACAGCTAGCATTGTTGATCTCAGTTCAATATGTGTAATCACTTAATGATTTTTTTTGCCTTCATGTTGTTATTGATTCATATTCTATCTATTACTCATATTATTAGTTTATTTCTTTACTTCGTACGCATCTGTACTGGTGACATAACTAATTTAGTAAGAAAATTAACAGAAAATAATTTCATAGTACCTGTACAACCTACATATTCAAACAGTGTAAATACCTGTTCTTGAAGTTGCTCCTGCAACTCTTTTCAACTTTTCTACTTTTTGTTTAATAATCATAATATGGCGATACCCTGAAAATAATTTCTAAAATTGAAATCATATATTTCCGAATATTGACATAGATAATGTATTATAATTGTTTTTATCGAAATTCGTTAATAAAATATAGTAATACGATAAATACAGTAAATGTGTAAGAGATAAGACAGATAACTAGGTAGGCTTTCACTCGTTTTATATGGCATTATTATATTAATACCATTTCTAGTGATTTTAGAAACACAATGGTAAATGTATTATACAGATATGCTATCTATATTTATCATTCATCATAACGTATCGTTCATTTGAACATAATATGTTGACTAAGATGGCGGTTAGATATAAATAAATAAAAATAATACCAGCCTTTAAGCTTATCACTATTAGATGAAGGCTTCTTCTTGATGGAAAATAATAACTTGATCATTACACTAAAGAGTGACGTATCAACAATTATATATATACGTTTCTCGTATTCAGCATACTCTCTTCGCATGGAACTAAAAATAATTTAATGCTCGTTTTTGTAACTTTTTTCAATACTGCTGTATTTCTATTGATGGTAACATGATGGTTAATAGCCTAAAGCCTTCGTCATTGCTCTAACAAACACCAAAAGATCTTTTTGAAACCAACTGGTAGTTTCTGAGATTAGCGATTCAAACAATCAAACTTTTCCGCTTTATAATATTAGTATAGATACTACGTTACCGTTCTCAAACGTTCGGCTTTCCTCTCAATGTTTTCCTTTACTGTTAACTGATATTGTTAGTAATTCAAATAGCTATATACGCTACTACTGTTTATTTTTTCAACACAAAAATATCTACTAAGTAAACCATGTTTATGATTTAACGATTAAGTGAATTCTATTTAGCTTTAGCAAAACCTAGAATCTTAGTGTGAATAATGAAAGCACATTAATTTTTCATACGTAACCTAGACAAACCTTGTATTGGCAATCAACATTAGGCAATTATTACAAAATAGGTAGCGTAATATCATTATTTTTTCCATTCCGCACCGCCTTTGTAGATGTTTCCAGAAAAACAACATTAAAATTTTATTTCAAGAAATAAGCAATAGATACGATTAAAACTTTGGATGTCACAAGTATATAGTAACTATTTTTTTAAGATTTGCAAATTTTTCTATACCAAATCTCATTAAGAAAAAAAAACATTGAAGATCATAATTTATTAAAAAAAACTTATGATATTTAAATTATTTGATGGCAAAAAAATACAATCAATGTAGTATTATAATATGGTTAACACATAATAAAACAAAAATAATACTTACGTAATCTGGTAAAACGGAAAACGAATTAATGTCGGTTTTATAAAACCTTAATACCTATTCAATGTATGTCTTATATGTTTCGAATAGTTTTGCTATATTTTGCTTAAGCCGCATAGCCAGCCAGTTGTACGTTATAGTACATGTAGTTACATCCATTAATTCCGTTTTACTTCTTCGTTGGAATATCCATATATTTCTTTACAAGCTATTTGTTACCTATGTAGAAATATGTACCCTCAATTTGAATACTTCCATCTCTTTCTCTCTTAGACTCTTTATGTTCTTCTGTTTCACTCTACCCCATTACTTTTATATTGTTCGCTAACTTTCTTGTTTGTATAAGCAAATACACGTATTTGAAAGTTTGTATATTTGTAGATTGTATTGTACAATAATAAGATGTAGGTACGTATAGCTTTAACAGTTTTCAGTGTTTTATTAGATTATTTGCAAACTTTCTCTTATGCGTTCAATAATAACTCTTACTAACATTAGGGTTGAGTGAAATATTGTCTATTTAACATTTAATCATTCGAGTTTCAAAACTGTTAACTTTATACAATGTGAAAACAAACAATTTCCATACTTATAATGGATGATATATATTATTATGTTGTACTTTTAGCATTTGTGTGTAACTCCTCAGTTCCTTATTGGAATATAGATCATTTGATTCTTATGTAAAAATATTACACAGAAATATACTGAGGATTACGTAACAATACATACGCTAACTAAAAGGCTTGATTATGTATACAAATGTAGCAATGCTAGATCTGTGGTAGCGTGTATGGATGCTGGGTCAATGAGCATGAGTTCGAATCCCTGCTATGAGCTAGAGTTTTCTGCTAAGGAAAGCATCGTAATGAAACCATAGTATGGTGGTAGGGCTTTTTCTAATGCAGCCTGGCTAGCTACCACCCTCAAAGAATACTTACCAATACTTGTTTCTCAAAGAAGCACAACATAATGTGTTTGTTTCTAATGACAAGTTCAGTGCAATTTCAAGACAATAACGATTACCGATGTACCTACAATCATTCACTAGATGTCACTGTCATGTCAGTCTGCAAGACTCAATAGCTGGATATACGGTGGCTGATCAAAAGAGATCAAAATGAAAAAAGATCAACGTTACGGGCTTATCATTATGCGCATGGTAGTAGCAACCAAGTCAAAGTGCCCAGGTTGTTTATTTTCTACAATCATTAGCATAAGAAATCATAAAAAATGTTTAGGATGATATTGTAAACACTAAATCGACGATATACCTCAGTACTTAAGTTTAGTAATCAGAGTGTATTAAACAATTATAAAATTCCAAGAAGATTAATATTTATATCACAGCTTTTAGTAAAGACGCTATGTTTTTAACACGCTGTGTTCATGGGCTAGATAAATGTTAAGAAAGCCAGATCAGTTCAAAACAAAGATTAAAATGATTGCCATTCGAATATATTTTTCAATTAATACCAACCTCACCAGCCACCATAAACCAACAGAATAGTGCTTTTACGAAAATTGTGACCACCGTATATAGTATTCTCATAATTTTTGCATACAGGCGGGCATGGCAATGATAGGTGTCGGTAGGAATTTATCTCTCGGCTGTCGTTCCTATCGTAACCTATGGGTACGATCATTAACTCGTTTTCTCATCAGCCACGATGGATATGATATAGAAAGTTGCAAGATATGTTTATTGTGTATTGTTTGTAAAATATTCAACTGCTGTAAATAGACCTCTATTTAGATGCGCAACCCGAAGATTAGAAGTACTGTGAAAGCCGTTCTTGGTTTCTGGCAGCAGGGGGATGGAAAATCGCCGTGGCGTCTTTTTACTGGATTTGTGACGGTTCTTCTTAACTGATAAGTCCCACACCCCCTTCTCGTGGCCTGCCCGGCGCATTGTGAAAGGAAGTATGTTATTCGATAATGTATTGTTACATCACGAAAACAAAAAAATAATAGTGTTGTAACTTACCATGAGCCTAGTTTTCAGTATAGGATATGATTTTAGTGCTAATCTGGTCTAATTATTAACCCCAGTGTAAATAAGTCGATATACACTTATTTGTGTATTTTCAATTGCCAGCCATTTTGAGTTACAAGCCTAGTTTAGGTGGCAGCATTCATCATATGTAAACCATCAACTGTCAACGTAGATTTAGATATTTCCTAGATTATTTGTTTAAAATATGTGATTTGTTTTATGGTTGGTGGATAAATATTATTATTACTATATATTATTTTTATTTTGGGTAGCGTTACATCGTCAGTTCACTTTTGCTAAAATGTAGCCATACATCATTCTATAATAAAATATAATAGTTTTCAAATACCTGTTTTGATAGAGCCACTTGAGTATGACAGTTATTACCCATGATATAGGTATTATATCATTAAGTCTTCTAAAAATTATCTGTTTTATTAGTATATAATTAATTAGCAAGTGATACATACAGTCTATACCAAATTAAGTAGTTATGTGGAATCATAAATTATTACGTTAGTTGTAATACATAACAGAATATATAGATATACAAAGCCCTTTTACGTATACAGCACCTCTCTACTACTTTAGAACCAGAATAGTGTGTCCATGAATTATATAATATTTCTAATACAGCAAAAACATTAAGCTATTGAATTCCGTTAATGACACAGTATTAGAATGATTCGTAGAAAAATACCCAGTTCATAGTGAGGATTGAAAGGATTTATAAAAACGTATAACATATAACATGTAAGTAGTTATATTTTAGTGGAATCACAACTTAAAAGTTATTATTACAACTAATAAATAGAAACCTATATATTTTAAACAAATATATTACAGTATTATAATACACAAGCATATTTGATAGTTATCTCTTATTCAAGTTAGGTGAAATTGTAATCTTTAGACAATTGAGGCAAAGTTACTTTACCTCTCAAATTCAATCACAACGACCCGAAACTCAACTAAGGATAACGAATAAATTTAAAATTTACTTTTCTACCAACATAAAAATGACTTCAATAAAAATAAAATTATAAAAAACTTTTATTGAGGATTTGTCCTAAATAAGATTGTATCTATTTTTTCATTTGGCGTGGGCTCGCGGGCTCCGCGGAGTCCCGTGCACCCACCATCCTGAAGCCGCGGCGCCGCCCCGCTCCGTTCGCGGTCTCCATGGCGACCAGCTCAAATGACGTATCGATCCCGCGTAGGGGCCGGGGAGAGCTCGCGGGGTGGCGCCGCTCCACCCGCCGCGTCGACTCCCTTGCACCCCAGCCACCGCCACTCGACCGTTGGCCCATGCAAAATGACGGATGTAAACTTTGGATATACCTCCTTGGAAGGAAATGATATTTTCATTAAAATGAAAATGAGGTAATGTTTCAAGCTTTTTTTTTTTTCATTTTATTCTATCATACATTTTGTAAGATAACATACCTCTGTAATAATTTTACATTGTAAATGAAAAGCGAGGCGGTATCTACTTAGATGTTATTTCAAAATATACTAATATTATAAATAGGACTCATAATGCGTCACTACTACTCATTATTTATTTGGAAAGAGTTTCTTAGCCCATGAGGTACGTTGTCCATCAGTCTGGATGCCAATATTTTTTGAATATTTTAAGAAGTGGATATTAATAACATTTTTTTAAATATTACAGGAATAAGATAAAGCTCTGCATTGGACGATACTTTGAAAGCTTAGCAGGATTAAATTCTTAAAACAAATGAACTTAAAAACAATTAACAAATGTGAATAACCTTATCGCGTAACATAATTTACAGAGATCTTAGGTGAATTTTATAGATGATATCTAGATGTAGTTCCTGTAGAAAACATTTGCGAAAACACTCACCATTTAAGTGTTGATTTAGTTTGTACTGTATTATGTTGTAACGGTGACTTTAACAATGTTATGGTTATACCGTCTGGGAGAAATTGTGGTTGTACAGGACTGTCAATCTGTAGCTGAGGAAGCCTGGCATCATCTGTATCAAGAAACTAGGATGACACAATGAATGCTCCCATAATTTCATGTTGTCACATTGTAAACATTTGATGGTACGCCGTTGGGTTTTATTAAGAGTATTTTTTTGTTGTATGGAGTACAATATGACAATTGTGTCCGACTCAATAGCGACCACCGTACGTCAGGTGTAAAATGCACAATAATGACACGATTAGACGTGTTGCATGCCGATATCAGTTAGCGTAGGTATATCCAGTATTTAAACGGAGCGATGAAGATCTGTAACCGACTGAATCGTGACCATAGTTCATATGATGATAAATTAGTCATTATGACACTTTTTACACGCTTTTTATTAACTTCACCTGTATATATGTTTGTATGTTTGTAACCGACTCCTTTGGGCACGATTATGACCCACTTTAATTGGCCAGATTTTGTTTAAACTTTGTAGATTTATCGAGGACCGATGACAATACACTAATTTGATAGAATTATTCCATTTTTCAATTTGCAAAATAAGATTTTTGTTAATTTATATAATTTTCATTTATAGTCCATGAGGCAAGAAACTTAATTTTAATTTTTATAATCTTTAAAAAAAACAAGCTATTATAAAAAAAGCAAACCAAAAAGTAGAAAATAAATAATAGTTTAAAAAAACTAAAAAACACGCTTTTAATAGAAAACTGAACTAAAAAAATAGAAAAAAAGGTTTAATAAATTTAAATTAAGAATATTGTTAAAAATTTCAATAAACATAAAATAATAGTGTTAAAAATTTCAATAAATATAAATTAATAATAGTGTAAATAAATAAAATGTATTTTATTTTAAAAAAGGCGTGGGGTGCATGGTGTCAATAGTTTTAAATGTTTTATCGACAGATATGAGTAGAGTGATTATGTTTTGATAACCTTAAAAGCACCCCACGCTTTTTTTAAAATAAAATACTTTTTTTTATTTACACTATTATTAATTTATATTTATTGAAATTTTTAACACTATTCTTAATTTAAATTTATTAAACCTTATTTTCTATTTTTTTAGTTCAGTTTGCTATAAAAAGCGAGTTCTTTATTTAAAACTATTATTTGTTTTGTAGAATTAAAATTCTTTTTAGTATTCGAAAATTTGTTAATATTAGAGAAATCGGCTAAAGATAGTGATTGGAAATTAAAATATCAATTTCTGTCTTATCGACTATAGAGACAATTTATAAAAAAATAAAATTAAGTTTCTTGCCTTATCGACTATAGATGAAAATCATATAAATGAACAAAAATCTTATTTTGCAAATTGAAAAATGGAATAATTTTATCAAATTAGTGTATTGTCATCGGTCCTCGATAAATCTACAAAGTTTGAACGAAATCTGGCCGTTTAAAGTGGGTTAAAATCGCGCCCAAAGGAGTCGGTTACAAACGTACAAACAAACATACAGGTGAAGATAATAAAAAGCCTTTAAAAAATAGAAAATAAGTTTTAATAAATTTAAATTAAGAATATTGTTAAAAATTTCAATAAATATAAATTAATAATAGTGTAAATAAAAAAAAATGTATTTTATTTAAAAAATTTATTAAACCTTATTTTCTATTTTTTTAGTTCAGTTTTCTATAAAAAGCGTGTTTTTTAGTTTTTTAAACTATTATTTATTGTTTATCGCTTTTAGAGATTAATCAGTATAAGATCCAGGTGTCGAGAAGCTTGCAGACCATCATGAGTGCGACAAACGCCGTTGGATTGCTTTTCGTCGTTTCTGAGCTTCCCATTATACATAGAGCAATCACTTCGTTGTGTTACTATAAAAATATAAGGTCCTCGAAACGTCGACCAAGATTTTCTTAAATTCAAAAAATATGATAACAAGGTTTTCTGTAAGTTGGACCCAACCCATTTGGTAAGAACAATTTACTACCTATAGTTTAATACATATACCCTGAAAAAAGTGATGTAGTTTTGTGCTTATTTTATAAATATTGCAATTATAGCCACCATCACTATATAAATAGAGAAGAATTCCCAGTAACAAATCGCATCACTTCGTTTTGATAGTATTGCCGTCTCTTTATGGTTATTATTCCCTTGGATTGCCTTAAAGGTAACGAGATGTTAATTTTTATTTTATTATTATTGTAAAAAAATATATATTTGTATACATTTCAAAACGATCTGACATGGTGAATAAACATGTTATTTTCTGTTACTTAGTGAAGAATGTTAGCATAGCCAGATTAAAATCATTACAGATCTTTTACACTAGAGGAATACAATTGTATTAGTAACTTTATATTGTCTGCTTACAGATAATGTGAACTATTTCTAAATTAAAACATTGTCGTGTTTAAACGTCTCCCCTAAAATTTTGTTTCAAACATTAACATAATTAAGTGGTTCTCAAAGTTTTCCCATTATAAACTTAGCGAGAAATTTTATTTTTCCCTCAAGTCACGCGCGCCTGTGTGTGTGCGCTTGTGAATACGATACGGCGAATTGGATTTTCTGTAGTGTGAGTAAATCTACTTTTACTCGAAGAACAGGGAAACCTTGGAGATTCATGAAATATTAATACACAATTACTGAGGACTTATTTCTAGGGTAATTTAAGCTTATTTTTCTATAATACTTTGTAATATACATAATTATAAACACTAGTGGTCGCCCATTGTTCGAAATTCGACAATAATTCATTTTAATTATAAGTTTGAACATTATTAAGGTTCTGTTGTCAAATATTCGTAATAATATACAGGGTTATATTTGACATTATTATTGACATATTTAATAATATTAACTGAGTGACGAATGATAAATATATAAATGCGGATGTGTGATTGCTAAGTTGACAGACAACTAAAAGATTAGAATAAAACAAGATTGTATGCTGTGCCGACCTTATTTAGGTAAAACTTGTTACTACAGTTATAATATAATATTTTTAGTAATGGATAGAAGTGGTAAGTATAGTCATAGATCGATACGACTTGTTTAGGCGTGGGATATTTTATGTATTAATAAGTCTGTTGGTGCATTACGGACTATTGCGTTATAAATCATAGAAACATAGATTTATTAGGAGACATTTATGTAAATGAAAATAACATAACGTTTTATATTACTTCATTCTTTCTGTTTCTATTTATATACTTGTATTACTAAATAAATGTGTAAATTCTTGTATGAGAGCGATAGATCCTTTGATGGATGGAACTCTTTACCTCAACTACATCTGCTGCAAACCATGAGTGTACTATGTTCCACTTTGAAGGGCATTTTGGCAACACACAATAGAACACAAATCGTTCGAACGGTAGCCAGTCCTCCTCAAGGGTAGCAACTTGTTAGTGAATGACCTTTCAAATACGACACTTTAAGGGTTATGGTATGGTTATCTTTATTTTTTCTATTGTCTTTAACTCTGGGCTTTCTATATCTATACAGCTGTACTAAACGAGATGATTTAGATGTTTAATAAGCACTTGACAATTAGTAGAAAACAATTTTATGTAGTGGACAGGACAACAGTACAGGAGTAAATTAAATCTAATCATAATAAAAATAAACGCATACATTTTCAAAGGTGTATATATATATTGCTTATATGTTGCTTACGTGTTTCTTGTAAAATTTATAAAAATATGCAGCTGCACAAAAAAGATTATTAAAATATAACAAAACTTTTCAACGCCTTACAACAATAATCTTTAAAAATTCAGTACCTGTATATTACTTTTTTAACTACAATTATAAAAATATTATATTATAATATTTTTTAAGAAAGGTAGCCAATTTTTTATTGGAAATAGAATCATCAATTTTGTTTAATATCTTTGTTCAGTAAATTATGGTAATTGAATATACCGCATTAATGTAATGTTTAGGTTTGTAATGTTTATGTTTATAAAATTATTTAGGACTGTTTTACAATAATTCTAATTATTTTACGTAATTATTAGATACATACTTCATGCTCTATAGATATTCAAATGGATTAGAATAAATTATTTAAAAAACATAGTTAAAATTCACATACACCATTTTATTTTGAAGTAACACAATATATCTTGTCTACAATAAATCTTCGATTAAACTATTTCAGAGATTTAAGTTTCGGTTATTACATCTTTCTTTGGCGAGAGCCAGGTACGTAGTGATTTACGGTAGAACAAAAACACTTGAAACTGTTAAATTTATAAATCTGCTTTACTAAGAAATTAAATTCATAACTTTTCATTTATTAGAGAAGAAGGCGCAAACACACACAGGATATATTAGATAAGTACACTATGTATAGCAATATCATCATCATGATCATTAATCCAGACTTTATTTTTTACAACAATAATCTATAACTTTATACATAAAAACGCGCGTTTATATTGTCATCCATCACGGCTTAATAAAATTTTGATACTATTACTAAAAATGTATAAGTTATTTCAAAATCCTTTCAACAAAATATCGTATACGATTGTCCTAACAATTTAATGAAGAAAAATATTTGTGTTAAATTCATTCATCTATACAGATAAACATTAAAAAGTATTCGTTGGTAAGTCCATATTTACTAATTTATTACATATTTAATGTTAGTAATAAAACAATATGAAAATTTAGTCAGAAAGTAGAATGAAAATTACAAAGACTTGAAGTTACTATTTCTATAGCATTTATAGTAAGCTCGGGACCATAACTGACAATCTTGGCAATAAATACGTGTAATTCTTTATTGTTCTTCTCCTGGAAAATCTTGTTGTAAAATAACTAAATTTAGTGTGATTTTACTTCTTCTTTGTCATTAATTTGCTCGAAAACAAATACGATTTGACAATTGTGGTCGCTTTTATTATTTATCATTTTAAGCCATAACCTGTCATATGTATATCGATATATGAGTATATACCTATGGAAGCCACGATATTTTCTGATTAACAATGTTATAAACTATTCACGTTTTTCTACCTTTTCAGTAATGATACTACAAAATAAGTCTGCAATACGCGCTTGTCCTTCCATATTTATATTGGTATAAGTAGGAAAATACCTAATGGACACATTTTTAAATATTTATAGACAGAAGATCAAATAACAGGAAAACATAATGCTTTACATGCTTTGAATAAATTGATAAAAGAAAATAATATGATATCACCTACATTGACACTTTCCGCAACCTAAGTGATTTCCAACTCTTGTAAACCCCAAATCACACGTAAACTGAAATGAAAAATTTGGTAGAGAAAATATTTCTTAACAAAAACTGTACATCATCAAACAAAGTATGAACAATATAATTTAATAATGTATGTTTAGTTACAAAGTCATTAAGTACAGTTAACAATTTCTCTTACGAACCGGTTATTTAGTTTGAACAAAGTTAAGTACACTTTACTGCTTGAGATTGGATATTATAAATACCTTATTACAAAATTACCTACATTTATGTAAAATACGATCGTGTATAAATGATTTTAAACCAATTACATTATGAACATTGAATAAGATTTTAAATTGAGTTAAAAATTTGATTATTAAAGTTATGTTTAAAAACAAAATGCATAGTTATACGTTCCTTATTTTATATATTAAAGTTGACGGCCTTGATTAAATTAATTAAAACATTTATTTTTAAATTTTATTAACATGGATATTAGTTTTAGATATATATGGATATTATTCAGCTTCTAAATGTCATAGATTTCACTTGATTACCTACAAGAAAATCTGAACAGTACATAATCTATACTAATATTATGAAGAGGAAAGATTTGTATTTTTATATTTTTGTTTGTAACGAATAAACTCAAGAAATACTGGAGCGATTTCAAAAATTATTTCTCCATAACAATGCTACATCAGCCCTATACTATAACTAAAGTAACTATAGTAACTAGTAGTAACTATATACCATTTATTTATGAAAATGATTAAATATAATTTTATTTCTACGCGAACGAAAACGCGGACACAGCTAGTATATTATATTTTAAATCGTACGTTAAGAAATAAGTATGAGTAAGAATATAATAAAAAGGGAAGTTATCTATGGTAGAATTCCTTCTACACAAGTACCCAATACAACGAGATATCAAATGAGGATATAGTGTCTTGTACGCCATAATTTGAATTAAGAATTTTAATCCGGGTTATTATTATTTGTTATATATATAAATATGAAATAAGTGACTAAAGCAAAGTACAACAACAACAGTAACAAGGTATCTCATTTTTTTAGTTTAGCGTTGTGGTTATAATACTAATGTAAAGTAATGATGTTGCCAAAGATAGTAATACTCTAAGCCTAGGATTAAATTGTTCTCAAGATTTGCTGAGGTAACAAACACATTTATAAATACTTGATAAAAGACTTTCTTCTGGAAGTTGGTAGTCAGACAGGTTTTATAAGAAGTCCTAGCATCATGTCACAGATTCATCATGATGTTTCTATTACCGAAAGCTCATTGCAAGAATTAGAACTCATATCGATGAACCCGGTGTCCGTACAAGCTACCGATTTAGTCATTAGGTAATGTTACAAAATTATTCTGTTTGTGTAACAACATTTTATTTATAAACTATTTTTTTATTACCAATACATTTAATTACTTTTAATTTCTAACTGTATATATATGTATATATTGTATAAAATACCATTAATTCGATGTGTTCAAAAATATGTGTAATACAGCTTGTTATCTTTTGTTACGGGTATGAATAAAGACGACGGAGAAGTATTTAAAAAATTGAATATCCCACAGATATCAAAACCGGTAAAGTAAAATTTTTACTGAAACAAATTATATGTTTACAATGACCCTACAAGTGTCGCTATTATCGTAAATGTCGTAATAGTTATAGAAATAAAAACGGAACATTTCTAATATACCAAATAATACTTTTAGTATACTTTAATAGGATAATTATTATAATACGGCGACTTAGTACCGTTTAAGTCAGTAAAATACCCGTTAAGTGAATAAATCAATAGACACCCATTAAAGCATTACAATCGTTGAAGGTATTTTATTACGTAACATATCACGGAGTACGTTCGCCCTCCTTCCAGGGGGCATTCCGTGGTATGTTTACGAGAGGCATATAATATGCTACAATAGTTTTCAAATACATTCAAACATTGTATTCTTGTACTACTTATTACTTCAGTCTCTCCATATTTCAGCTAAGGACGTTGCCAGTCAATATATAAAAAGGTCATACATGTCGGATAACAAAAGTCTTGCTGGAAGACCTGATCGTTGTTTATTTTTGAAAATTATAATAGTATTATTAAATATTGAACCAGTTTATTTTAACCAGCTCTTGTAATCAACGAACACTACATTTTTAAAGACTTAATATATGAATGATCGGACTTTCCTTGGTGTTTCACAAAAAAATACCTACACATATTATTTTTTGTTACATATATACATGTACATGTTATACACAGTACATGTTTTAAAGCAATATTGGTTCAGTAGTAGCATGTACGGACACCCCGTCCGTGGACGTGAGTGCGAATCTCTGCAATGAGCCTGAGTTTTTGGTGTAAGGAAACAATGTGATGAAACCACAGCATGGTGGTAAGGCATTTCCTAGTGCACGTCAGGCTAGCTACCAACCTCAAATTGAAAATCTATGACTAAAAACCTATAGGTTTTAAAACTTCTATAGGTAAGTGTTTTAGTAGCTGCACTTGAGAGCTAGTGTCTCTATTAGGTTTAGCGGGTTCTTGGGCTATATTGTAAAACAACAGTTAAGATTGTCGCCAGACGATAAAAATATATAGCATAAAAAGTAGCTTAAATCTATTTTATTTTATTAATCTAAGTTCAAGATGCATCAATTAACAGGGTGTGTTAACTAAGATTTGTTTAAGTAACAAAAGCACATATTTAGAAACTTTAAAATTATACATGCCGTGATAACTGTTTACCTCATAATTTCAGTTTGCATCACTACATCAAGACATGAAATACGTAATTGTATAAATAAATAAAAGTGTATATACCTATGTATTAAATCAATGTTAATTATGATTACTTTAGAGGGATTAAGGCTAAAGTTTAACGATTTTATATTTAAAGAGTTTAAAGATTTTAATAAGATTTGTAATTAAATAATGTTTTATTTAAGATTTTAACTAAACAACTCGGTAAGTAAAACATTATCTTATTATATTTATATAACATTTTAATAACAAATTACTACTTAGTACTAAAATCGAACAAAAATTAATTTGCTTAGGTAAATAAGAAATTAAGAAATTTCTGATTTATGCAGTGTACTGTTTCAGTTTCAATTCAAAAAACAAATAAAATTACTAATACTTTCTATAAATATATTTCTAAGTATCTTGCATAACAACTTTATACCAACTCACTGTTTATTAAGTTCAAGAAACCTCCCCTCGATCTTAGTTTTCCTTAACGAATATGAATCAACTTAACTTAACTTAGAATACATAATAAATACTTTTTAACTCTATTATTGCTACGTACAATTATTATACAACACAAAAAAGTTATATTAAGCGCTACAAGTGTTTTTATATATGAATTAGATACATAAGTATTCTAATATCTTGAATATTTATGTAACAATAATACATATATTATGTAAAAGAGATATATTCCAACAATTGTTACGTAAACAATTATTTATTAATGTACCAAACAAGAATAAAAACAGCTTACCTTGTGGATTTTGCTTTATAAACTGCTCTTTTATAGCTTGTATCACAGTATCATTGCGTCGGTGGATTCACCCTCGTTATTCCACTATTTAAGACATTTATTATGAACTGACTATAAATAATTTTTGTTTCCTTAGTTGGTGTGTTGGTATGTGCGGTATCTACAAATTACGCGACGTGTTTCTAAGAGCTTTTTATTCGCGTAAACTAAATACTGTTGGGAGAGATCTAGTATTAAGCTTAAGATACCATTCTCATGTATAGTGTTATAGTTATAATAATTGGGTTTACTACTTGACTTTTAATGACGTCGCGTCATTGTATTTTAAACTTAGTCTTACAATGTTTATTATTTTTGTTCGATAAAATGTATTCACAGCAATAAATAACGAGCTTTTTAAAATTATTTTTCATGAATGTTTATAATAATGAATATGTACTGACTATTAAAGAAATATTATTAATTACCAGTCTCTGTAAAGTATAGAGTGTAATGTAACTAACACTGAAACCGATTGGGGCGAATACGATGTGTCATAGTGAGACATTACAGAGGATTGGAATAAGAAGACGTAATATAAGGAATAGTTGGTATCGAAGGCATAATAATGTTGTAGTTATTAGTGTGGTTGAGACGCAGAGAGGCTCACGTTGGACGGAACGCTGCGCCGCGCCGAGTGAGCGCAGCTGTCAAGGCCAACTGAGGTCAGTCCTCCGACGTTCTCCGAGCCACGATGCCCGAGACCGGTTCCACAATTTTTAGTCTCTTTTATTTTCATTTTTGTATACACGATTCTGAGACTAAACAATGTTTATACCAGTCAGCACGGAATTAACTTTTATTGCATGGTGTATTAAAATAATTTAAAATGAATACGCATTATATTATTTACTACGCTATACAATTATAAAAGAGCAGGTACGGATAAAATTTAGTTAACAATACCTTCAGAATTAAATTTAGTTTCTTAGGTTTTATGTAATAAATGTTTGTACAGCTTAATTACGAGGAGTGTATGTGTAAGTCAGAATAAACCGGTACATTTATGTGCTTATATTTAACAGATAAAAATTATTAATGTTCATATATTAATAAAGAATTAATATGTTTATACCAAAGAGCATTCCTTCGTGATTAATCAAATCTCAGAAAATATATTAAATAACTATAATAATATTTAATCTAAAGCTTTATTTATTGTTACATCTTTATGTTTTGTTTCTCTTTATAGATTTCTAATAAGTAAAATTTAGATACCTTGTAAATTTAACAGCACTGTCTATTTATTATAGTATGGACATATGTTTATATTCCCAGAAAGTTTATTTTTTCTAGAATGTTTGATGGGCGCCAGATGGTGTAAGTTTAGCGTTCACGCAGTATCCACAGATATTGTATGGTTTCATTTCTTAAGAACCATAAACACTATATCCCCATCTCTGGCATAGAATATTACTGACAGTGTACGTGGAGAGCAATAACTAGCCAACACACTATATAGATTTAATAATAGTTGATACATCTGTGAGGTTTTACTAAGAAACACTAGTAATTATACAAATGTACTTTGCAATTACATTTATCTGAATCTTGTTAAACGGGTTTTATCACTAAAATATAGCATAAAATATTTCAAACTTCGGTCAGAATTTATTAAATTGTTATTCATTAATTAGTTCGTGTGTTATCGTAAAAAATAATTTACATAAGTAATTCCATATTAAAAGTTACAAAACCGTTTTTTCAACAACAGCCTATCCTGCATTTTGACAGATCTCATGGACCAGTGGAATTAACCTCAACTACTGACATGGGTCACAGTTTCAATTCCAACCCATGACTTACACTTGTGTGAACAGCATAATTGTCATACCACTCACTGACTGACTGACTCACCACGAAATCTCCAAACTTACTAGACCTACATACTAGTATTCGCTCCCTTTTTTACCGAACGGGTTTCATGCTTGTTTGGCTACAATCTCACCTTTTTTATTGTTTATAGGTTAAGCGTTATGGCCACTATCTCACCTGATGTTAAGTGACGATATGGCTCAAGATGGTGGACAAAGCTAAGCCTAGTGGAAGGACTGGCTCTCAAGTGCAACTGCCGGAAAACATCTGTAGGTATTTAGCGGCAGATTTTCAACTTGAGGATGGTGCTAGCCACCATGCTTTAGTTTCATCACGATGTTTTCCTTCACCAAAAGCTTAAGCTCATTACAGGTGGATTTAACTCACGTCGATTGACACAGTGTCCGTACACATTACCAACTGAACTATCATTGCTTATGATGACGCAATTTATGACATAAAATGATGTTAAATAACCATAAAACCCAAGGTGGTAACACTGGAAGAGGCTGAACATTGAGCGAAGGCAAACTCATAAAGACACCATGGCATGGTATTAGGACATTTTCTAATGCCCAATTGGCTCTTAATAATCTTCAAGTTAAAAATCTATTGCACAGTATTTATTTATAAAGTAGTAAAAAATGTATAAGAGTTCATCAAATTTAGTATATGCATGTTTATACATCATTCTTTCCATTACTTACTAATCTATGACTACGACGAAATACTATCATAATCCTTACACATTATAAAAGATCACGTCTTTTTGTCCGTCCATTCGTATAGTTATTTTAAAAATAGGTACAGAACTGATCCCATGATTTTTTAATCGTAGGGCAATTCTTTGCACAGTTTTTGTTACATTAGACAATATACAGACCAAGTTATAAGGATAGGAATAAAATAAACCGACAAAAATATGTAAACAAGTACTTTTTTCCAAATCCTTACCTAAACCTTAATTTACGTGAGCATAGCTGCAGTTACAACTAGACATATACCTAAAAAAAGTACTAGAAGCATACATAACTCGGTTAAGTGATTGCGATCCATTACCAAAGTAGCATGGGATTCACGGTTCGCTAGTTATATGTAACACTTAAGTATTGAATAAATATCAAAGAATGAAAGAACAATGGTGTATTATGTGGTAATATTGGCCATATATACATTTACTTATGCGTTTAAAAAAAATCTTACCAAATGATGGCATTGTTGTAAAGCTGCGTGGTTGGACTGTCTACTTTGAAAATATAATGTGAAATTTGTTATGAAAATATTGGCAGAGAGTTAAACAAACAGCTTATTCTTTCAGCTTAGTGCAGTATATTATCACCATTACGGTGCATATATTATAAGTTAAAATTGTATTGAATTTCATGTATCATTGCAGTGAACCCAAGGTTGATACATATTAGATAACACATTAAGCCTACAAGTGGGAATAATTCTTAAATGCACCTGTTGGTATAAGTGAATACAGCTACGATAATATATTTTTAGTTCAAGGATAGGGAGGATAGGAGGTAGTTAACTAGAAAAATACTAGAATGTATTATATTACAGTACTACTACATACACCAGTGCCCCTAGCCAAGTAGACTTCCAACAATTGCTCATGTAAATAAAATACAAAAATATATGGAATGACATTCAATCTTTGACATTCAACATTGAATGTAATTCCACAATTTTTTTATTGTTTCTTCACGTTAGTAGTTATGCAAAGATATCTTGTCAGGAGCACAAGTTTAACATCTGCTACAGTGGGACACTTCAACATGTCGCATCCTGTGATCAGAGAACTCTTTACCCGACAAGGTCGCAACCAACATGCTCATGGTGATAAACCCGTTGCAGTGGCTATCATTTACTTTGTTATATTTCGTAAACAGTCAGTTATTTATCCATCTGCCTAGACTTAAACGACGACCTTTGATGAATTACTGATCACTCAATGTCCGTCGTTGTTTTAGGTTCAAACTGTACTCAATGTCAGATATATTGCCGTCACTTTTTTATACTTAATAGGTTTAGCGTTATGACCACAATCTCACCTGACCTAAATGGCGTTGTGGTCCAAGATGGCGGACACGCTAAGCCTAATGGAGGGACTGGCTCTCAAGTGCAACTGCCGGAATACACTTATACGTATTTGCCAGCAGATTTTCGAGTTGAGGGTAGTAATGCCTGGCGATCATTAGAAAAAGCCCTATCACAATCCTATGGTTTGATCACGATATTTTCCTTCACCGATAGCTCAAACTTATTGCAGATGGATTCGAACTCATGTCCCTACATACACGTCGGGATCCGTATATACCAACTGAGCTATCATCACGTAAAAGAACTTCAACTTTGTCGTATTATCATTTAAAAAATAACCTTAAATATAATGTCGTCTGTACTTTAAGCTCTGGTATGTTGTTTTTTTTTATAGTTAAGGTTTAGCTTTATAGCCATAATCTCACTTGATATTATGTGACGATACGGCCCAAGTTGGTAGATTACTAAACCTGTAGAAGAACAGACTCTCAAGTACAACTGCCGGATCACACCTATTGGTATTTGGCCACAGATTTTCAACTTAAGTGTGGGTGCTAGCCAGGCAGGCATTAGAAAAAGTCAAAAAAGCTGAAGCTCATTGTCAGTAGATTCGAACTCATGTCCCGTGAAGCTGAGTCCGTACACACTACCACCGAGCCATCATTGCTTCAAATGACTTGTATTGTATTTCTTTTGTATTGTATTGTTCCTTCATTGCACTTTACAATAAGTTATACTCGTACCATAAAAGATTAAACAAGTTTCCACAGTTTTGTCTTAAAATCGTAGAAACATGGTTAGGTATATTTAATGAAAAGTTTTATTACTTATTTACGTTGCTTAATATTATCAATATGAAATTGCTTATTTAAATCCTCTAATTTTACTCAATCGGGAGAATGAATTTGGATAATTAACCATCAATTGAAAATCACCTGTATAAAAAAGTTATATTAAACATCTCAGATATTTTTATCTCATCCTGCTTTGGGGCAGAAAGGATCGAGTCAATGGCTGTAGCCAACTAATAGAGACCTTCTTTGTATCCCGTATTCTATGTGCCACGCATCCAAGAGGGGGTATAAATCAATGAACTAGAGGTCTTTTTCTGTGGTCATATCCGAGGTTACGAACAAGTAACTTGTCGGGGTCATAACCTGTTTGCGACCCCACTGAGGAACCGTAGAGGTCTTTTTGTACTTCAATAACCCGAGTTCTAACTCGAGAACAACTTAAATTGATTCGTGATTCCAATTAATGTTTTTATAATAAACATATTAACGGTGTATGTACCCAAGTACATAGAGAATAAGCTATTACTTTATATCTAACATTATTATAATTCAGTCTGCCTATTTTACCACAAACCAAACACAGCTCAAACGATTATATCATATTTTCATATAAACGCCCATTTCTGTCACATTGCATGCAATTTTTAGTGTTATATCCATATCAACGTTCATCAAGCTAACTTAAAATACTAAACAATCCATCACAAATACAACCTAACAACCATGTCTACGATCATCAATATAAATGAATAATATATATATATAGTAATAAGTAGATCAAATATTAAAATCGTACATAAATTCCACAATAAATCTAAATATTATTATATTATAAAACAAAATAAAATAAAATATACTTTTCACTATTTTTAAAATCAAGAATCTACTTGATACCTTGGAAAATATAAAACATTTCCTATATGCTATGTAAATATTTATAAATATATCATTCGGATTCCCTCGCATAACATAAAGGGGAAAACATAAAATTTAAATTGGTTGGAAATGTCAATTTGAATTTGTTTGTTTGTTTGCGTAGGGTACCTATTTGATTTGTTGAAATGACATTTTAGACATGTTGTATTTATTGTGTTGTGTTCTCTGGGCCTGTGGATATTGTTAGGGCACACAATGCGAGCGCAGCGGGCCGTTGTGCCTTGTGAAATGTTGCACGACTACTTTTTTCGTCTGGATTCTATACTCACAATACTCGTTTTTTAAGCCACAAGCTCGAGATGTACAGGTTTATCTGTTTAAAATTTATTAACATCGAGAAACAATTTAAAACCTTTAGATGGGTCATAAGCAATTTTGAAGAAAGTATTATAAGTACTATTATTAAAACATTGAGTTATTATATGTTATGGCTGATATGCATAATAGGTGATTCTAGGTCTTTTGATTCCTACATACTATATATCTGCGGTCAACATCATTAAAAAGAAAATACCACAAATTGAAAATCACTATAGTTTAGTTGTTGCCTTTTTTATTTAAAATTACGGGTAAAAATACATCACATATATTTATTTGATATATTATATACTTATAATTAGTAATAAAATATAATGAGTATCTGAAGAACCGTTTATAATATTATATCAAACACAAAGCACATCGTCTGTTGTTGTTATTTATATTCATATCAATTTAATTTTAAGATATATACTAGCAAAATTAAACATTACACATTATTTAAACAACACAGCTAGAACTGAGATGGCAATAAGCGAAGCAACCGAGCGAAGCGAGCATGCTGCGAAAGTGGCTCGCACTCGCTCAATCACATTTTCCTACTTTTCATACACAGATCGGCGTACGTTATTACATCCATTAGTGTGTCTAATTAAATAAAATTGTATATTGGTGCATTTTTAAGAAGTTATTAGCATATAACATATAAAGTTTAATTGTCCACATTCAAGCGACAAATCTTTATTATAACATCAAATACTATATTATCAAAATACACCCACCCATCTCTGCTATTGTTCATATTTTTTTTCGGCTTAGTAAATGCATTATCTTTTCGTAAATTATGTTAATATATATCATGTGTATTATTTTATATTAGTGAAGCGATGATAAAGTAAAGCTCAGTGGTAGTGTGTACGCCGCGTAATGGGGCGTGTGTTCGAATCCAACCACCTACAATGAGCTTGAGCTTACGGTCAAGGAAAACATCGTGAGAAAATCATAGCATGGTGGTAGGGCTTTTTCTGATGCCGGCCTGGCTGGCTACCACCTTCAAGTTGAAAATCGGCCGCCAAATACCAATAGGTGTGTTCTGGCATTTGCACTTGAGAGCCAGTCCGTCCAAAATAAAGGCCGGCAACGCACCTTCGATTCCCCTAGTGTTGTGAGTGTCCACGAGCGGCGGTGATCACTTACCTTAAGTGACAAGCTTGCTCGTTTGCTCGCTAGTAGTGTTTGCTTGCTATCTAGGTAGTACTGTCACCTTCAGATACACCAACTTGGTTATGTACTAATTACGTACACAGTTTGTGGTATATATTAATAAAAATAAAAACAATTCAACGGATACCTTTTTTATTCTTTTAACTATTTATAAAATTACAGGTATAATATGCATACTGAAAAAAAAAATTAAAAACAGAAAAGAAAAATAATCTCAATACACATATAATTAATGAAGTATTACATTGCATATTATAAAAAACCGACAGAGGAGTATAGAAGTAATAAAATTAAAGTGCACGGTTGGCACATCAAGATGCCAAATATATTGTTTTCCAAATTAAGACGCGCATTAAACTATAAAAGCTACGAGTTTATAATTTAAAATCTCACTTTTTTCTCGGCTTTCTTTTTTGATTCATTAGTTATTAGTGAAAATTTTTGATGCACATGTAAAATAAAATAAATCCTACGTTTTAAAACAAGCACTCCATACGTACTTTATGGTGTGAAGTGTGTTTTAGTCCTATTTTGTTAACGTCCTAAAACATTCAGTGTTTAACATTGATTAATTAAAGACAGCAAACCTTAATAAACCTACTGACTTTAGATATGTATAGTTTTGTAGATTTACTACGTTTTAATTGACTATATTGACTTTATTACCTACAATAGCTATTTCTTCCTGGTTATTCAACATGTTTATAACTATACATTTTCAATGTTTTGAATTGTGTTTATTCAAGTAATTTTTGGTCATTGTCAGGTGTGACCAGTACACAATATGAAATGAAGTAGCTATGAATGCTGTAGTCTATTGTCTATATTAATTACATAATATCAAAAGGACTATTGTGCCGAGACCAGTTGTAATAGGTAGTTCTATTGTCGACTGTATTGGAAAACCTCGAGTGCCAATATAAGCTGTTAATAGAGAAGTTAGTTGTACGAAGTTTAAAGACCTTTTTTTAGAAATTTTTTTTTGGTAGTTTTCTTAGGATTTCTCCAGACCTGGACATGACAAAAATTTTTTAGTCATATCTGAAATCTAGACACATGGAGCTACAATTTGTTTTTTTTGTTTTTTCTGTACGATCATTTTCCTCGGAGTTACAGCTCGTTGAAAATCACCCAAAAATTTGGATTTTTTTTATATCCCTTAATTTTTGTGTCTAGTATATATTTACATCAAATAACATAAAAATATTGTCAGCCTAATCATATTCTTATTATTATTTATTTACAAGTAAAATAGTAAACATCAGTGAAATCATTTCTATTGTCCGTATGTGTATTTATTTTTAAAACTATATAAAAGAAATAAAATACGATAACCAAATACAGCACGAGAACTGTAATAAAGTTGTTAAAACAATAGGTAATTTCGGTCGGCTTAAGGTTCATTTAACTTTTATAAATAACAAGTTTAACCCCTGGTTTTTAATATAAAAGTCTTTTGTATTTTATAAAGTCATGGAACATCGAAATTCAAGGAGAGAGAATATGATAAGACCAATGGAGATGTTAGAAGCCAGTGAAATAGAACGTGCAATTTTCAACACCCTTAAACACAAATCAAAACGTGATTTTCAATTGCAGACATGTTTTCGTATTATTTTATATTAGCACAAGCATTCCGCACTTGGAAAGAACTTATTACTATTCTTAGAAATAATTATTGTCTTCGAAATTTCATCAGGACTTCCAAACGTAGGAACGATGCAGCTAGTGCAAAGGCTGCAGTCAGACCACTAATAGTTAGTAATTAACCAATGATGGGTTTTACATCCAATCATACAATTGATATTTATTTGACCCGTTAACTATTTATAATATTACATGATATGACACAGACTTGAAAAAAGAACATGATGAACAATCAATATATTATTTATGTCATTTGTATTTCCTTCACTCCTCCTCAAATGTTTCACATTCCAACATTTTGCATAATTTGGTATGCCTTTCTGATGGTAATCCTTTTATCAGTATATCAGCTTCCATCCTTTTTGTTTCCATATAATATATTGTTATTAAGCATTTCTTTATGCAGTCTCTAATAAAATCGATTCTCAAATCTATATGTTTAGTTTTACCACTTACTATTTGGTTTTTAGATAACTGTAGAGCTGCCTGACTATCACTATATATCAAAATGGAACTCTGCTTTTCTGTTGCAATGTCATCAATACCATTTTCAGGTGAATGGCTTCCTTTGCTGCTTCCATTAGGGCCATATATTCTACTTCTGCTGAGGACATAGCGACTGATCTTTGTTTTTTTGATTCCCAACTGATAACACCGCCAGACAATTTGAAACAATTACCAGTGTAGGATTTTCTGTCTATTGTGCATGATCCCCAATCTGAATCAGCAAAACCATGAAGGGAACCATCAGACTTTTCATAAGATATACCAACATTCATACTCCCTTTAAGGTATCTTAATACACGTTTTGTACACTTGTAATGTTCATCACCAAAACAGTTATTAATTTGAGATAAATAGCTAATAGCGTGCATAATATCGGGTCTGGTCGCTACAGCCAAATACATTAATGTACCAATCAAATTCTGACAAAGTAAGTGATTATTTATCCGTTCCTTTTTATATAGTTTTAGTCTTGCTTCTATGGATGTATTCACTGGTTTACACTCCTGCATACTATATTTACTAAGTGTTTTCTTTATGTAATTTACTTGTGTCAATTTTAATTTTCCGTTGTTTACTTTAATTTCCATCCCTACAAACACTTTTGGTGTGCCTAGATCTCTAATTTTGAATTTTATAGTTAAAATCTTCTTATTCCATTTTAATTTCATTTCAGGTGAATAGGCATTCCTCAAATCGTTGACATATAGACCATTCAATATCTTATCTCCTCCTTCATTAAAGGAGTAAATACAAGGATCTGCTTGTGACTGTATTTTATATACCATTGCCTTTCGGACTGTTTTAGACCATACAGAGCTTTTTGTAGTTCACACACCGTTTCTCCATTTATATTTCTTATGTTTTCTAACATTCTTTTTGCTTTCAGTATTATTACTGTTTTATTTGCAAGTCCCGCCCCTTTTATTTTCTATTAAATATTTCTCCAAAAATTCTGGTTTTTTCATAAATATCTTTTCTTCAAGATCACCGTTTAAATATGCAGAGACAAAATCTAATTGGTTTAACTTAAGATCTTCCTCTTAAGCTATTGCCAATAGTAATATAATTGAGCTAATTATGGCTTTTTCTGATGGCCGACTGGCTAGTTACCACCCTCAAGTTGAAAATCTGCCGCCAAATACCAATAGGTGTGTTCTGACAGTTGCACTTGAGGGCCAGTTCCTTCACAGGTTTAGCGTGTCTACCATCTTGGGACGTATCGTCACTTAAGATTAGGTGAGATTATGGCCATAACGCTAAACCTTAACTATAAGAAAGCTAAGTTTAGCAACAAGTGACCATATTTCAGTATAATCTATTCCAGGTTTTTGGGTGAAACCTATTGCTACAAGACAAGCTTTTTTCCTTTGTCTTATCTTTATCGTTCAATATCACTTTAATGTCAATTATATTATTATTACTTTTTCTAACCAACCTGACAATTTTTTCATCCTTTGAGGTCTCTGAAATTCATCAGATAGTATTTCAGTTTCTTCATTTTGAAATGTATCAATTTCCTTTTTAGAATGTGATTCCTCTACCCTTGAGTCTATTATTTCACTCTCTCGAATTTCTTGCTAAGAATGTAAATTATTTTCTGTATTTATTTCCTCAGTAAATATTTCTTGTTCATTTTCATTATGTATATCAATTTCAAGTTCTTTCTGGTTTAGGAGCAAATTTTTCTTTTCTTTTCTTTTTCACGACAAACGCCTTTGAACCAAATACATACAAGTGATTTCCTGAAGGAATACGACCTGTCCACTTTTGATATGGAGTCTCACCTTTCAATGCTTTGGCCGGGCTTCTATTTATTAAATAATTTGTTGTATAAACAACTTTAGCCCACAAGAATTCAGGAACTTTTGCTACAAGTAATAATCATCTAGCCTTATCAAGTAAAGACCTGTTTTTTCTCTGACTTAATCCATTTGGCGTTTTTTTACGTAACATACGCTGTTAGCCGTAAGAGCTTTGACAGCTTCACCGAACTTTTTGGGGCGAACGCTGAGGGCACTCAAACACGAGGCAGCGGGCGCAAGGGTGCCAGAATCGCCAAACCTCGGTTTGGGCTACTGCCGGATTCCATTTGGCTGAGGAGTATAGGGTTCAGACAATCTTCTCTGAATACAATTTCTTTTTAAATATTCATAAAACTCTTTATTGCAATATTCAGTACCATTATCGGATTGTAAAAACTGTACTTTCTCTTTTATATAGTTTTCAACTTCATTTTTGTATTCTAAGAACTTACTGAACACTCATCAGTAAAGGTAACATAATATCCAGATCCAGCTATAGTTTCATTTTGTATGGGCCCACAGACATCACTATGCACTATTTATAATAACCCTGTTGACTTCAATGCTTCATGCACAGGAAATGGTAAAGTTGACATTTTACCCTTTATGCAAGTTTCACAAGTTCCCAACTTATCATCATTATGTAATGTCAATCCACATAAGAGTTTATTTTTATTCAATAACTTTAAATAATTTTCATTTATAAGAGCAAGTTTTTGATGCCATCTCATAATATTATTTTCTATTTCAGGTATCATGTTAGCTTTTTCTTTATTTACTTGCAGGTAATACAGGCCATTTATCTTATTTGCTGTCAACAAATTTTTTCCCATTTTATCCTTAATAAAAGCTTTATTTTTATTAAACAAAACTGTATTTCCTTAATCAGTAAGTTTTTCTACAAATAATAAATTCACAGATAATTCTGGAACATATAATGTATCATTAAGGTTATGTATGGTATTCTGAATGTCGACAGAAACCTTCCCCTTTCCTGCAATATCAGTAATATGTTTATCAGAAGCCCGCTTTAATGATCCTGCTTCATCTTGAATATTATAAAAAAATCTTTTATTCCACTCATATGTGATGTGCATCCACTGTCAAGACACCATATATCATTTCCCATTTTAGTAGTATATAAGCATGTGGGTAAAATTCCAAAGTTTTTATGATCAATCCTCTTTCATTTCGAAAACCCTATGACGTTGATGTTTACTCTTGTGGACTCCTTCGTACTAAATCTCTGCGTCAAAACAATTGCAAAAGGCAGCTTGTTTGGGCTTAAGAACATTTGTTATAGGACGAAAACTAATAGACAATGGTTCTCTTTACTAATTAGACCTGGATTGGATTTTACTCGCATTCAACAAGAACAGTTATTTAAAGCCGATGCAAGCATAGGCGTAGCATATACAATCGTTGTATCCTGCGACTAGGATACAAAATCACATTAATCGATGTAGTTTCCGAAGACATTATTATAATTGAATTATTATTGTTTTAAACATTACTCATTTAAACAGCTTTCCACAAATTCATGGCCAAAAATATTAAATTATTGCTAGCTATTTATTTAAGACTTCAAGAAATACACGCATACTACATTTATAATACCTCATGACTTCGTAAAAAAAATCAATTTCATTTGTAGTACAAGTTATCACCAGATTAACTACATAAATAAAATTAAATTCTGTTCATTAGTAAGTCGCATCAATTGAAAACGACTGTACTGAGTTAATAATGATTTTTATGATTACAAATACATATATAAAGGTTTTTACGAGAGATTTTTTTTTATTGCTGGTGACATTGAAAATTCAATATAGAACTGAAATGTTTCTTTATAGGATTTTATTATAAACCAAAAACAATAACTGTGAAAGTTAGATATGAGTAATTCTTTTTTTGGGTTGTTAGTTACTGGAGACTGTTAGATACTGTGCTAGATAGCTTTTCAGAAAAAGCTCGGAATAGGCGGTATTTCAATCGAGTAAGATACTAATAGAAAGCGTAGATTAACGTCTGCAAAGCCAGGTAATTTAGGTTTGTCTTTGGGTAAGTATTGTGACACCTACATACTTTTTATCTTCATTTACTGCTCAATGACTATTCCAATTTATATGATGAGATCAGTTTATAGACATAAATAACCAAATGAAGAGAAATATAACAAGTATTGGATATATACTACTTAAAAAATGACACAAATAAAAATTGTAAATTTCAATAAAGTTGTATGAACATTATAACAGCGTTCTAGAATGTAAATAAAAACATAATTAATTACAAAACAAAAAGCACTTAAAATCTTTCCTTTTCAAACCTAGTAGGGGTTGGGGCGGCGCCCTTCAATTTTATAGGTACGTACTAAATAAACTAAATAAAAACTAAACTAAACTAAACTAAACTAAACTAAATTTCGTTCTACATCATTTTTAGGTTACACCTTTTCAAATTAAATTTTCATGTCTAGAAAATTATGTATCGCTGTCCTTATATTAGTTCATGTTTATTAATGTTCAAAATATTAATTCTGTTTTATTACCCCTTAAGAAATTTATGAGAACAACGATTATTATAAATCATTGATTTTCAACTTCATGTGAAATAGAATTTTAACCCAATACGTCTTATTATAACAAATTTAATTCCAGCAATGTTTGTTTGAATTTTTTGGTTATAAATTGAAGTAAAATGAAGGAGCGTCCCGGCGCGGGACGGAGTGGAGAATAACACATGGGGTGCACCGTAGGGTGCGGTGCGGAGCGGCCCACTGAAAAGTGCGCGGGCGGGGCTGAACAAACTCGCGGGGACATACAACTGCGGCTTTGCGGTATTCACCAAAATTATTTATATAAATTATAAGTGGACAATGTAATATATAAATTAAGCTTAAAATTCAATTACTTCATATTAACCTATTCTTCAATTAACATTTTAACTAAAAATTATAGGTATATTAAAAAAAAACGTTTGAAGTTTTGAAATTTTACATTTCAATTTTTGGGGTCGATTTTTTTTTTAATTGCGATTACGACAAAAATTTAATTAAAAAAAATATTACTCATAAAAGGAAATTGTAACAATCTTCGTAAATATATTATTTAAAAAATATTTATTATCTTTATGGTCTTTGAAAACAACTCACATTTGTACTTCTATATTTTTGCACGATTATTTTAAAAATGTAACACAGTACAAATCAGCATTAACTAGTTGTTAAACAATACATTACAAATAACTGTATACAATAGAAAGTGTGTCACATTCACGTTCCAATGAAGACGTTTCCGGTCGTAAAATTTATGTAAAGCGTTCACGATAAGTTTAAAGTAAAGTAATAAAGGATAAAGAAAATCACCGCACCGTTGGGCTTAGTTGAACGTCCCTCCAGCATGTACTCTCAAATAGGGGAACAAGCATTTTAGCATTACCCCCGTGCACAACTCTTCCCGCGGGGAGGGGGTGGGCCCAGGGCGACGTAAAAATCAATATGCTGGAGTTGTTAAATCACGCTTATAAACGAGCACTCGTCTTCGTTTCATTCCTGAAATTACTTAAATATATTAATTTAGTTTATGTTATGAAATTTTTTTATCTAAACTTTCATTCGCAATCTTACATGAATATGTATATTAAATTCTTGTCTCACGTTAGTTCCAACTACCTTTGAAACACAAAACGATATTCATCAACGTTAGCCTTAATATCAAGTGGGTGCATCAAATCATTTCAGTTGTAAATAAAATTAACATAGTAACTAACTGTACAGACGAATTCAAGAATCTTCATATTTTGATAACGTTGATTTCATCAGCGCTTACATTATAATAACATTATTGAATAGTTTTATATTTTGTTTTGGATATACTGGAAGAAGCATACAAAAGTAAACAACGAACAGTTTTTGCCGGGTTGTAGGTGACGACAATTATGTCCTATTGGATCGCGACTACCATTCAGTCGATCGTGTTCGCGGATTATCCAATATCTATCCAGTAAGCAAGCACGGTACCCGAGAGGGTAATGACCACCATGTGTGTGGTAATAAACCGAGTAACTCTCTATTGGTTTGTCGATTGTTAAATTCAGCCAGTTTAAACCCATGTGCCAATTACTTTGACGAGATACATAATACCAATGGCCGCTGATGAATTGTCAATTTCTCAATGGTGGTCATTGCTTTTGTAAGCGCTCACCTTCAGGTATTGTTACTCTGCTAAAAAATAAACAACCACGATGTTTCATAAGAACATTGTTCTAGCTTTATTTTAACTAAAATAATTATTGCACTAAGAATAGATTTTACGCTCACGCATGGTTGATAATAGAAATACGAAAAAATTGAGGATGCAAGTTTATTAATTTTAAGCACGTAATACACACTATAATCTTTTATCTTAGTTTCGACAAAGGTCATTGGCGCCTGCCTGGTTCCGCCCAAATTAAGCAAGAAGGCCCCTTACAAGCGTTTCGTCAAACACAAAATAAGTCGATCAGCTCATTGCTGCTAGCGGTACAACATTATTTACCTTCTGAAATGATTCCATCCAGTGATGTTCCCAAGTTAGCATTCATATTTAGAAATGATTGTTGAAGTTTTCAAGGTATCAGTTTGTGAAGTAATAGCGATCTATAACCGAGTAGTTTCTATCATACACATTGTATCATATCATATCATAATATTCTAAACTAGTGATGTCACACACAACTAATTTATCGATAAAATGATTTTGTTTATATCTTATTTTATTCATATTATTAGCGTAATATATTGAATAAATTACATATGGATATCGGACAAAAAAGGGAATATTCGATAAAGGCAAACGGTGACTACATAACACTAAACGTATTATTAAATATTTTTTTTATAAATACGTTAAAAAATATTCTTAATTGAAAACTTAATTTCCAAGCAAGTTAAAATTGTACAAATCGTGTAATTTTGATTGCTTGCGAAAACATTTGTTTCTCGATAAGTTGAATATAATAATTAAATACGAATTTATTTTTAAAAAAAATTATACAAGTATAATAAAAAAAACCTATTGACATAATTTAAATGTTCACCCACCCAACCCACATTATATTACAATATTATAACACTTTAAAATAAATACACAAAACAGTCAAGTAAACTTATTAAACTGCCCAACGCCGTATCCCGCATCTGGTAAAAAATAAGTCTGAAAAAGCGTATGTATGAGAAGCATATTATTATATTTTGAAGTCAAGATTGTATTTGTAAAGAATTAGCTGGCGCAAGCTCTTCCGGCACAAAAGGGTCAGGCTCTTGCGCATCGGCCTGGGGTACTACGTTTGGCCTAAAACATAAATATTACAAATAAAATATCGATAATTTTACTATCGATAGTAACTCAATAAAAAGTAAGAATCATCGAGTCAAACTACATATAAACAAAATATGTTAATACTGCATGTCACATACGTGCACACTCACTCAGTACGTACACGGTTCTGTGAGGGACCGCCCTTGGTCCTGAATGTGGTTCGGCCTTTTCTTTTGATTTATATTTATTATATATAAATTTCTTTTTCAGTTAATTCATATAATTTCAGTGTGTCATTGCCTTCTTCTCGGTTCTCTGGGTTCGATTCATTAGGTTAGATACTCGCGTCTTTCGTTAGATAGGTAGGAAGGATGCACAGTACAATCTTGTCTCGCCGCGTTGCACTGTACAATCTTAATTAAGTTTTTTTTTTATCAGATCCCTAAGGGGATCAGTTAGTTTAGACTTTTTCTTTTTTACATTTTATAATATTCGCTTAGTAATAGCTAGTACCGCGCTCGTTCTCGTTCGCGAATCGGCAACAGCCCAAGCCGAGGTTCGGTCACTAGTGACACCCTTGTGCGAGTTGCCCCGCGGGTTTGAGCGCCTTCAGCGCTCACCCCACTAGTTCAGGTGAAGCTGTAAAAGCCCCTAAGGCCATCAGTGTAGGTCCTTTCGAAAAAAAAAAAATGTGTTCTCTAAAAAAAATGTCGATTGGCTTGTGACGTCACTCGTAAAAGTTTCAAGAGCCATTTCGCCCTTGGCAAGCATGGACGAGTTAACGTGGTTTTGTCAAGCCACCTATCAACAACAACTAATATTAAATCGTGATACCTACCGCATGAAGATTATTACAGTACCTACTCGATACATAATATATACTTATATAAATGTGCAGATTTCGCGTCCGTGCTAAAAAATTATCTAATTATATCATACAAACATACATATATAGGTACTTATATTTCAAAGAATATAGACTATTCAGCAAAGTTTAGAACTAACGTAATAGGTCGGGTATATTTACAGTTATTGCGCCAATAAATATTATAGTCTATCTGTTTACGTTATCCGATATTTTAATTCATCATCGATCAGTCACATCAATCATTATAATTTGTCGACAATAACGCCACTTTTTTGAAAAATGTATGTATCAAAAGTTAATGTATCAAAAGCATAATCATTGCAGTTTTATCGCTACTGCCTTCATGTTAATAGACATTATAAAGAATTAATTGACAGAACAAATGTTCTCAAGTGGTTTTGTAGTAGTAAGGATAAGTAGTGACATTAGAATAATATATTGTAATAATAGTATTCTTATAGCTTTATATTGGACTGTACACACATTTACTATATATCAAATTCTATCGTAGGTACTCTATGTAGCTATTAAGTACATAAATGTATTTATTAAATATAAATCTACAATAAAGAACATAACAATGATAGCTAATAAATCTATTCCTAATGATTATGGGCATGATAATGTCCAAACTATTGCCGAAACAAATAGGGATATCTATTTTAACTTTATCCAACAGCAGAAAAACTCGTCTCGGTCTGCTGCCAACATTGAACAAATTGGAATCGAATTAAAAGGAAAATCAATCCTGGCCCAAACCCAAAATATTGGCCTATAATCCCGAACGTTCATGTTCGTCTGAATTAAATTTAATACGTACTGTAATTGTTGATTTTACACTTCTTTGAGATATGCTTTATATTTTTTTAAAAAGGTACTTATCTATAAGCGTGGCTTTAATAGTCATCATCTACAAAGTCTTTTAATTACAACTTTTGTACAGTATACACGAATATACACACGCATTTAAAGTTATGGACCGATTTCTAAATTTCCTAATCTTTGATGTGAAACAGTTATTAGCGCGCCTTGGCAGTAATATCGACTCACTTGCCGTGACGGTAAACGGCAAGACACTAACTTGCCGTGGGGGCATACAACAATCTCATGTCTTATGCTGTGATACCATTTCTACGTCGCCGTTCTCGACACTTTTGTGTTTGTGTGTACGCGTATACTATACATTTCGTTGCTTCGCTGTGTGAACTGTATCTATTTAAAAATGAAGCGATGATAGTTCAGTTAGTAGTGGACAGCTCTGCTACCCAGCTTACGAGGTGTCCTGAGTGGTGACCACTCGCGTGACGTCACACATATACAATACGCCTGCGCGGTAGTGCGCCTTTACGATTTCCACTTTGCTGCCATGGCTTCAAAACCTGGCAGCAAGAGGACCAAAGGCCCTTTTAAAGGCTAAACCACGAAGAACCCGCCTCAAACGAAGACCCCAAGCAAGTCTAAGGACAAGACCGAAGGCTTCATGATGACTCCAGCACCCATTACCGGACTCCGATTGGATTTATCCACACACCACCAGTCTGCCGTCTTAGAGTGGAACGCCGCCAGAAACAAGCCTCGACAGAGACTTATCAACCCTAATGAAGCTCATGGACGCGAACGTCCTATCCACCGAGATGCTCTGCTGGATGGCGCTTTACCTGCGCATCAAAGAAGCAGAGCATTCCGGCAAGAAACCCAGCAGCGATTACGCGGCTGCGTGTGATGCTCCTGCTACTCACAATGCCGCCCTACACCTCGGAGATGAAATATACAGCGCAGCCACGACACTAGTCAGGGGATACGCAGAAGCGTGCAACATGGGAGATAGCATTGCCAAAAGGGCATACCTCCTAGGCCTGAAGTGCCTCCCACTTCCCGATGACCAGGCCAGTAGGGCCGAGAGCCTCAATCGACCCCAATAAGTCGTCCAGCCAACTTCATCTGTATGTTGGAAAAACTCCAGTGATCAGTTAGCCGCCGCTAACTGCAACGATACCACTGAAAAGGGTGTATCCCTGAGCAGTTCCCTCACCACTTCATGTAGAACAGGTAGAGAAGGCCTCGCAGCCAGTTGGTAGTGTATACGGAGGCTGCGTCAAGGTACATGAGTTCGAATACATCTGTAATGCATTGAGCTTTCGGTGAAGGAAAACATCGTGATGAAACTATGCGGTGGTAGGGATTTTTGTAATGCCCTCCTATCTAACTACCGCCCTCAACTTGAAAATCTGCAGTCAAATACCTATAGGTATGTTCTGGCAGTTGCACTTGAGAGTCACTCGCTCCACTAAATTAAGCGTGTCCACCATCCTGGGCCACATGGTCACTTAACATCAGGTGAAATTGTGGTCATAACGCTTAACTTATAAACTATAAAAAAACATATACATACATTCTATAATATGATATTATGTTATTATAGTAATTAAAATAATGACAAAATATACTAATTTTATTAACGAAACTATTCTTCTTTTATTTATTGTTTTATAGCCATTTTTTTAATTGCACTTTATTATAAATTGTAACATTACCTTAAATGTTTATAAATCAGCCGAGCGTTCCGTGATGACCAACTTTTTAAATAACGGAATTAATTTTATAAAATAATGCTTACGATCGATTTTGATTATAGCAATAACTACTGTGCCCATGTATATTGTATACGATGGCAATAATAGTTTTAAGCAGTTTGTTGTGCAATAAAACCGGCCATATACATATTTTAATTCAAGGGTACTGTCAAAAGTAATTGTCTAAAAATAATTTAAAAATATGTACCCAAATTATTAAACTTGCAGACGTGTAAAATCATATAAGAAAAAAAAGATTGTGAATACAAATTTATATTGGAGTCACATAGTATTTGTCGTCAAAACATTATGCAGAGACTAATAGTTATAAATAAACTAAATTCTCTAATGTGAGGAAAAATCATCAACTGATTAGTAAAATAAAACATAAATTCTTTACTCTTTTCAGTTTGAGCGTATGAACAAATCTCACCTGATGTTAAGTGACGATATGATCCAATCCCAACACCCATTAAGCTTAAAGGAGAGACAGGCTCTGAAATGCAGTTGTCGGAATACACCTATAAGTAGTTGTTAGTTGATAAATAATATTAAAGCAATGATAACTCAACGTTAGCATGTACAAGTGCTGTGATAATGAACGTGAGTTCGAATCCCTGCAATGAGCCTAAGCTGTCGGCAAAGTAAAACATTGTGATTAAACCATGGCATCTTGGTAGGGCATTTTCTTATGTCCACCTCAAATAAACTCTGTTTTGAACAAAGGTAAGTTATCAACCTTTATATATATAGTTCTAACCACTAACTTCGCGCTTAAATGGTATATTTCATAAAGTTTGTCCAGATGTTAAATCTAGCTGGAAAACCCATAATATATTCATTTGAAAGTACATCAATGAAGAAACCTGTACTACGTTCAAAATGGTGTATAGATTAGGTCATCACTTTCTTATCACAATGTTTACTGCTGAAAACGATGCATAGAGACACTTTGGCTAACGTTATCACTCTAAGTTCATGAAACTATAGCGTTATGACTTTTTTGTACTTGTCGACTAACCGTATCGTTTCTGGGTTATAATTACTTACTACCTCACGTTACCTTCCGATCACCGATCCGATCATCCGATATAATCCACACTCTTTAGTAAATAAACAATCCATATAAGGGATGTCATGTTCAGCGAAATCAAGCACCAAACCTTATTATTTGTTGATGACTTTGCATATTTGTTTGAAGTAAAATTCTATCTCCGACAATACTTACAATATGTAAAGCCTTGTATCTATGTTACAAGGGCGTCCTGACCTTTTTTGATCTATAATAAAGGCGCTATTTGTGTACCTAACAATATTATAATGTGAATCACAATCTTATGCCATAGCGTTTGAAATATCGTCAAAATGACTATCGATACATGTATTTAATAAAATTCAATAACAGAAATTCGAGCTCCTTTATCACTCCAATGTATATTCTAATTGCTAAAATAATTATTTCTGATAATAGTGGTGTAAATGTAATAAATCATAGGAAGCTATATACATATTTTAAGTTGGTGTACGTTTTTTTTTATATCAACACCCGTGCATGTTGTAAACTACATATTACAAAAATGCAATTATTAGATATCAAATACACCCAGAGTCAATACAATACTATGTAAATCGCGCATACAATATTCCTGCATGGGATTCGAACCCACAGAACTCACCGCAGCGGCAGCGATAAGGAGACCACTTAATCTGCTACATCAACAGTACAAATAAATTACAATTTAAAGTTTGTAAACTATATTAATATTATTATTACAGTCAAACTGATCAATATAAGAGTAGAAAGGGTGATTAAATGTTAAAGATTTTAAGAGTAAATTAGGTGTTCACAGTTCGTTCGTAGTTATGAGAAATTATTTTCTGTTCATGCAACAATTAGATCATAAAAATAAATGATATAACCAGAGTAACAATGTAGATTACTTGTCTATTACAAATAACTTCATTCTAAAAGGTTTTGCTAGATATTCAACATGTATTTAAATAAAATTTTAGTCGTATTCGTAGTTATAATATGAAGCACCTACACTATGTGTATATATTTTATTGTATTTTCATGGTAATATTTTTCACTTTTAAAAAAGAAAACTTCATCATATCTCTTGGAGATATACTGAACACCGTATTTTATACTAACGTACCGACTCGGTTAACTCACACAGTGGATGGAGTATAATATGTACAAATGTATATGTATAGATCGTAACCTTTTTTTCGTAGGAAGATCTTACATAAGATACCCACCTTCCGCGGGGCAGCAAAAGTATGGGTTATGTCAGATTCTTACTTACTAAAAACCTACGGCCTCCGTACCTACCACCAAGATTGATGGAGCGCTTTCACATTCATCATCTAATCCCGGTAAGGTCTAAACCTAATCAAGGGCTCCCTCTAATGGGGTTGGGGATCGGCACAGCCAGACAAAACCTACGGGGAGGTGCACGCAGAGGTTCGTCACGCTCCTTCTCGGCCTTGCACTGCAATCGCGACAGATGTGCCCGCATCTGCCGCTGCAGGCTACTCTAAGGCGGCCGGAGGTCATTTCTGATCCTTCGGCGCCCGGTTCGTCGCCTACGGCAAGGGAGCGTGGTGATCCGCTCCCGTTCTCCGCCGCTTCTTTCACGAGCATAACTTGCTCGCAGTAAGACGCGACGGCATTCCATCCGCTCTCGCTCTCGACCATGGATCTAACCACAGCCAGTAGCGACAGATCGGAACCGATCACTTCGGTTAATTCACAGCGTGTCGCATCCCATGCGAGACAGTCCGACAATGTGTGCTGTGTATCATCAAGAGTGCAACTGCAATGGTGACACTCTCCTGTTGTTTCTCGGCCTATGCGACACAGGAAGCTTCCAAAGCATCCATGTCCCGAGAGCACCTGTGTCAATCGGAAGGTGAGAGTACCATGTCGCCGTCTGGTCCAGGCCATAAAATTTGGTCTCAAGGCCTCAATGGTCATCACGCCTGAGTTCGGATGTTCAAGCCGATAACACCATTCCGTCACAATGTGGACCTGGTGAATCTCTAGCCTTTGAGCTTCAATCTCCCGAAGCGTAGGTCTCAACCCACATGCCATCATCTCTCTGCGCCACTCATAAAGTAGAGCCAGGCTCCTTGCCTCCAGGTCCCATGGCGGGGATCCAGCTAGTAAGGAAGCCACCTCGAAGGAAATCGTGCGATACCCCCGTACTATTCTGGCAGCCATTACCCTTTGCGATCTCCACAGAGCAGTTATATTACGGACCGACAGATTTGCAGCCCACACTGGGGCCCCATAAGGGGCCATAGATCGCACGATCCCCATGTACAGCTTGCGGCAGGCTGATTCCGGACCACCTAAATTGGGTAGTAGCTGCGCCAAAGCAGCCGCAGCACCCATGAGGCGGGGAATCAACTGCCGAAAATCTTCTAAAAAGTTCCATCGAATATCGAGAATGAGGCCCAGGTAGCTCAGCTTTGATTCGATACTGATAGGAATACCTCTAACGATGATGTTTAACCCACTTGGTGGTCCGCTCCGCGGCCCAAGAAAACATAAGGCCTCGGATTTTTGCAGAGCTACTTCGAGCCCCAAACACCGGATCCGGTCAATGACCTGAGAACCCCAGTCGTGATCAAAATCGCAGCCTCGTGATGCGTTTTGCGTCTAGCCATGACAAGGGTATCGTCTGCATAACAAACGACACTTACACCACAGAGAAGCTCACCGCGGAGTACCCAGTCGTAACCTATGTTCCACAGGAGTGGGCCAAGGACCGACCCCTGTGGGACATCGCACGTCACGTCTCGCTGACACCTCTCATGCTGTCCCAGATAGATAATTTTCCTATTCGACAAGTACGCCCCGATAATTCGGCGGAGGTACTTCGGTATACCGTGATAGAGGAGTGCCTCCCTTATACAGATCGTGGGTAAGGTATTAAAAGCTTTTTTAATACCCAGAGATACCGCTATTATTACTTCACCCCGTGATTGATAGCATCAATTGTGGAGCGACCTTGACGGAATCCGAATTGAGTCTCTGCCAAATCCGGCCCCACGTGTGTTAGATGATGGATAAGGCGACTGGCAATAACTCTTTCGAAGAGTTTACCCACCTCGTCCAATAGTACTATGGGGCGGTAAGCGGACAGAGAGTCCACTGGACGCCCCTCCTTATGGAGTAGAACGAGTTTACCAACTTTCCACTGTGATGGAAAAGAACCCTGCTCCATGCATGCGGAGAAGAGGCCTAATAACCGTGGTTCGAAAATCTCTTGAGTCAAGACCCACGCCTTACCTGGTAGGTCATCAGGTCCTGGGGCTGTATTCTTTACTTGCAGGCGCTTCACTGCAGCTCTCAATTCTTCCCGGGATACTTCGGGTCCCACGTTATTCTCCACACTAGGGTTAGCTGCAAGTGGAGCTATTTGTGGAGGAAGGTAGTTTACCCTAATTGAAAAAAGAGCAGACAAAACCTCCTCCAGAAACTGAGGCTGAAGACTCTGGGATATCGGGGAAGCCCATTTGCGAATCTTGCCACGTACCATACGGTAAGGACGGCCCCATGGATCACGATTAAGTATCTCCAACAACTCATTTCTAGCCAGAGTTGTCGTGTCTTTGATAGCTGTTCGAAGAGTTAGTTTTGCTGACCTGTAAGAACCATACAGCTCCACCTCTCTAGTATCTACGATTTGCGTATGTCGCCTTCTTCGTCTATACCTAGTGTACAGGCGGCGCGCTCTTACGCAATCAGTACGAAGCTTTACAATCTCAGCGCTCCACCAGTACACTTGTCGTTTGGAATTCCGACTGCCCGCTCGGGGCATCGCAGCATTGCAGACATGCGTTATAGCAGCACGTAAGCGCTCGGCACCCTCATCAATATTAACAGGTCTGTCTGGAAAGCTGTCCAGAGCCCAGACCTGCACGATGGCGGCTTCCAAAAACACCTCGCGATCGAGGCGCTTCAAGACCCAGCGCGGAGTATCCCAAACAGAGGTTGTCGGAGTTCTTTGGTAACCTACTTGTATTGTTTGAAAAAAATCTTAAAACGAAAAGAAAAAGTAACTTCATATCTAATTTATGTTATTATCACGATAAAACATGAAATAGTTGCCTAAAAGTAAAAAGTAATATTACTTGTCCCGTTAAAGTGGGTCACCCCCTAGGCCCCGCGATCACCCGCGCCTGCCTCCGCCCCCCGCTCCCGCGCAGTCTCTCGTCCGCCTCGCGACAGTCCCCATTCCCCACACTACCCCCCAACATTCATTGTGCCGCAATATATTTCTTTTTATGTGCAAACAGAAAAGTCATTTATTTAAATTTTCTCACGAATTTGTATAGCAATTTTATTATATTATCCGGATAACATTTGGAGTGTTCTGTGTGTTTCTTTATACCAGCAAGTTAGCGTTGTAGGCTCCGAGGTAATCGTATTTGACTATTCAATATTCGTACTTTCCTTGCCCATAATACGATGAAATTTGAATAATTTTAGTATCATCCAATAATATTTTCATTCGCAGTACAAATAAGACGTCACTTGCACTTATATCAAATAATACACTATTATTAAAATCATATTAAACTAATATTAATTACAAAAAGCGCTTTTCTCTTTGGAAGTAAATAGAGATATTTTTCAGTGTCAACTCTGTTGTAGCCCCCATATAATTATATTTAAAGCTCTCTGCCTAGAAGAGAAAATAATATTAAGCAGAATTGCATTGCAAAAGGTCGGAATTTCCGGACATCTCGAAACAGAAAATAAGTTGAGAAATAACATATTTAATTTAAATATGTTATTCTTATATTATTTTTTATATATGGGTGAGAGCTCTTCTAAGAATTTTAAAAAATAAATAACTACATGAATTAGCTACAGGTTACATCATGTTAGCAATTAGAAACATATTTAAACAAGAATGACACGCTTAGACCATATTTCTAATTTTAGTACGATAGAAAAAAAAAGGTTGAGGTGTTATTAATTTACGAGAAGGTAGGAATCGGTGCTCGAGCAGGTCGCGACCACAATTTACATAGTGATAAGCCATCACAGTGGTTTTCTTTTAGTTTGCCGAGACACTTCGGCACGGCAATATGAACTTCTCATGACCTGCTCATCTCTCGATAGTCACTGTTAATTTTAAGTTAAGCTGTACTTATTATCACGTATAATAGGTACCTATCCTACTATTCTCTGAACATTACTATAAATAAGTATTAAATACATTACGTGTAAGTTGTTTTTTAAATAAACAATAACTATTGAATAGTTTGTTCATAACGATTTCAGATGAGAATATTTTATTTTTTCATAATTTTAGAGTATGATTTTTTAGTAGTATTTATTTATTATTGACTGTGTCCGCGAGTCTATTCACGTGGAACTAAAATTTTATTAAATCATTTTCATTAAAAAATGTTATAAATCCTATATTATTCAGGCCGAATGTAGGATGCTAAAGGTGAAAGAATTTTTGAAATCTGTCGTTGACTACTGTTCTTGAGTTTATTCGTTACAAATAAAAAAAAATCTTTTCTTTTTATAATATTAGTATAGTAATAATAGTATAGATAACACTAAAGCTTCTTAAAAACGATAAAACAAAAAAGAAACAACTTTAATCAACATAGGATAAAAGGTACTGAACTATTTTGTATTTGCCTGTTTATATATGCATAACAAAAAATAACAATTATTTCTTTACATGAAGCTGATATGACGACTGCATAACCCAGTTCATCTATTCACAAAGGTGATATAGCTCTCGCATACCTAAAACAAAACAAACTCATCTAGTCAAATAATGCCGCACTTCTATAAGCGGGCTCATATAATGGGTTACAATGGGTTTTGTAATGATAAAAACTGTAGTTTAATTTTCTTATACACTTGTTTTAGACAGATCTGTATTATTAATATTAATAAAATTTATACAAAATACACTCAGCTGAAATTATTATTGTCTCTACATTGATTCCCTGTTTTCCTACCTTCTCTATTATTTTTCATCAATCTCTATTAAGTATCTTGTTATTAATCATTACGAAAGAAAACCCTTTTTTAGTTTAAATTAATAAAAGGGGTATCTTAGGATACAAATACAAAATTAATCAGCGTGTTTAATTCAAAAATTACATTTTAAAGCACAACTTACGTTTCATATATTACTGCGTGAGCTTAATACATTTCATATCTTATTGCTATCATTATTCACTCTCCGCTTTTAAAATTAAATATAATATAAGTATATATGCTTACAATACATAAAAGTTGAATTTTGAAAGCTTCACACTTTTTTAAGAAATGATAGCTCAGTTGGTAGTCTGTACGGACGCCGCGTCAAGTTCGAATCCACCTACAATGAGCTTGAGTTTTCGCTGAAGGAAAACATTGTGAGAAATATATTATTATTATAAATAGCATTATTTTTTCGTGATAATATTATCATATTTACAGCATTTAAAAATAATTTGAAACCCAGAACTTTAAGAATTAAATTGTTGCATTGTACAAAAAACAGAATATTGTGAATTGTGAAATTAAATTACATACTCCGTTTTGAACATAATGACATCGGTTAAATTACATAATTCTTATCGTATCTGACAGCGCTGCCAAAAATATCAGTTTATAGCGTTAATTATTATGAAGTGTGAAATATAGTATGCATGCACGATCATCGATGTGTGAATTATTACGTATTTATAGGGTTGTGTATGTATACAAAACCTAATACAAGCAAAGGGATTATTTACATGTAGATGACTATTACATGTTTACTTTATTATAAATATTTTTCTATCACAAGCATATTACTGTAAACACAGTTGGAAAACATCTATATGTACATTCACTTATTAAACAGCCTATTTCCCCACTACGCGTAGCGTATTGTTGCGATGTTGACTGACATTGTGGCCAGAAATCGTATGGATATAAAGCTGATTCAAATCTAATATTGTATATTGTTCTTAATATCTGTTACAAAATATGCTTAAGACAACCTCACAAGGAACAGTGTCCGTATTGAGGTCTTTAATGTCATTATAACTTAATTTAATTGTAATATTTCAATTTTTTAAACATAAAGTATTAGCTCAGCGTTATGGCCACAATCTCACCTGATGTTAAATGAAGATGTGGCTCAAGATGGTGGACTCACTAAACCTAGTGGCGAGACTGGCTCTCAAGTGCAACTGCCGGAACACACCTATAAGCAAATTGCAGATTTGGCGGCAGATTATTGACATGAGAATGGTAGCTAGACAGGAAGGCATTAAAAAAAGCCCTGCCACCATGCAAATCTGACTATTAATGAATATTTTAGCCTACACAAATCTCATAAAACAACATACATCTTTTAAACACTTTGGCTTAGAGTGGTATACGGATGAGGTGGTACAAAAAGAGGATTGATTCCAACCGAATCATGGCCACCACACACGAAGTGTACCACAAACTCAGATGAAATGTGAAAGCTGTATCTGGTCTTTGGCAGTGTGGGTAATTGAGAGGCGCCGTAGCGTCTTTTTAGTGTGTATTGCACGGTACTTCTCACCTCATGAGATCCCATACACCCTTCTTAGCCTACCCGGCGCTTTGTAAGAGGAAGTAAGTTCACTTGTTTTTTCTCCGTGAAAAAGAAAACCGTGTTACACCTATTATATCGACACACTTAACTTTGTCTCGTTATGGGTCGGTACAAATGCAATAGGCGGAGTGTAGTGCTGTGTACGTGACTGGGTCACGATTACCATACACATGGTAATTAATCAGCAACTGTGACTCTCTCTTGTTCTTTAGTCTATATCCTAAACTATCTATCAATGTATATTCAGTTACCAGCTTGCAAGCAGACCGGCATGACAATGATAACCCGCGATTGACTGCGAGAGAGATAACTCTCGGTTGTTCCTACTATTTTTTAATAACGAGTATACTGAGCTTACCAGCAAGTAATAAGACAGCACCAGGATCAAATCAAATCTTTTACACACATGCAATTAATGGAGACAAAGTAATACCCCGACTTAGAACAAATAATTTATGTGTGACACAAATCATTGTCCTGCGTGAGTTACAAACCCATAGTACTCGACGTGGGGGCCGTGTACCAGTCGCTTAAACCGCTAAACCAACCATGCAAACACGTCTAGTACAATCAAGAAAACTATTTGCCATAGAATTAAAAACAAAACAATATACTGGCAACATTATTTAAATTTCAGTACCAGTAATATTTACTAAACATGAAAGAAAACTTTATGACTAATTATGTCGTTTTATTAAGAGGAAACAGGGTGGTGTTCGAATAATGCGACTTGGTGTCAGAGCCAAAGAGTTATTACCATGTTTGTTTCGTGCGACGACATGATCACATGAATCAATTAATTAAAAATTACAACTTTTTTTCCAAAATAAGCGAACAATATAAATCGGACAGTCGTTGGTTTTGTGTACTTGGGCTTGAACTAATATTTTTTTATTGCGATAGTTATTATAGAAAATAAAAAGACACTACAAGATAGTTTCGAAATAGGCAATAAATAACACTTGTACACTTGTAACTTGTAACTTGTTGTTGTAACACTTGTAGTGTGGTCCAAGGATATGTTGTCCTTCGGGAACTCGTCTTTACCAGATAATGCAGACATCATAGACTGTTATTATTATATTTAATAAAGATTAAAATATAAACATGTAAATTACTTATTTCTATATAGATACTTTTGTGTAATCAAACCCATCTTCGGTCGAAATTACTCCTTATTACTCATAATCCATTACCATTTTGCGTAATTGTGGTCAAGGCCTACGTTAATTGCAAATTAAATAAAAATACAAATTAATAAGAACAAAATAATAAAAAGTATACAAAGTGGCCCTACTTATTAGTTACTCTGATAACTACGTTCATTCTACTAGACGTAGTAATAAGGGAATTTTTCTTGTTTGCAAAAAACATATGCGAATTCCTTTGAAAATTTATTTTTTTAATAACTTTTCTCCCTCAGCTTATTTAGCGTAACTTATGAAATTTGGTTGTATAGTCTCTTGTTTGTAACTAAATTTATATGGTTTTTGAAGTGAATCTTCTTATGCTAGCGCTTTAAAATTTTGATCCGCAACTCTTTTGTGTGACGCTCTTTTGTGTAAATTCGCCTCGAGGCGACTCAGGGAGCGAAAGAGATATAGTGGTATTCCACATCAACTGTGTAGTCTTAAGCACACAACGTTTTTATTTATAGCTCTATATGGAGAAATATTTTATCTCAAAGAAACTTTACGAACCCCTATGACCTTATTGGATGAATTTCAAGAATTCCTTTTAGAAACGATGTCTTTAATATAATGTTTATGTCTTATTCAAATTTCTATTCTTAGTACTTTCGACTGGGCAATATATAGGTGCTAAAAATCAGCTAAACTAACAAATAGACATGAATGTGTACGAGAAAAGCTAGTCTGATTACATAACAAAATATATTTTAACCTAAGGATAAGGCCCATTTTCCTAATGTGATCCATTTAGCGACAAAAACCGTGACAACCTATAAAGTGTTATAATATTTTCACATTTACATCTATAAAACCATAATTATTGTAATTCAGACATATTACATAAGTACGAATGATACGTTTAACAGTTTTCCGTATTCGGAAATATAGCCGCTTATATTTTCATTGAGCTCGGATATAAACAAGGAGGTGTAGCGCACGAGTGTGATGTCAGTTAAAGTTAGTGCTGGTTCGTAAACGTATCAGGCAGGCCAAGCGGGGGCTACTGAGCACTCAGTGTCTCCGCGTTCCGGGCCGCTTCGGCGAACCACGGCGCCGAGGCAGGCCGTGCCGCCCCGCGGCGACCGCACTCGACACGCTGCCGCACGTCGCCGACGCTTTGAATCGCACCCATTCATACATTCGCTTATAATGGATATACCTTTATTTTTATTTTTTTATCACTCGAAATAAAAATAACAACTCTTGAAGTGAAATCTTGTATAGAAAGAAATTAAGATCAAACAATTAATTTGAATATCCAAAAATAACAACTGTTTGTTTTAAGTTTTCACTTCTGTCGGCAGTCCTCATGACTGCTTAGTTTTTTTTTTTAAATGTATAATGGAAATGTAAGATCACAATTTAAAATCGGTAATTTTTTATTTAAACACTCCTTCTTCTAATACCCATTTACCAAATTTTTTGTTTGTATAAAATACTCGTATTTTTATTTAACAATAATATGACTCTTTTTTAACTTAATATTATAGTGCTTTAGTTACGAATAGTCACACATGGATACGAGCACAAATCATCATAACTATCATACATAAAAAAATCCTAGCTATTGACGAATTTGACAAAGAACGGAAAAGAAAAGAAAACACTAAAAGTAAAAATAAGGAAGGTATAAAAGTTTATATCAATTATGTAATAGTACGATGCTACGATATTTTTTTTTATTCTTGTGTATGAAAAGAAAAAAGTAAGTTTATTTGAAAATGTATCAGTTGTAATTAAAGAGCCTTAATGTTTTATGTAGGTCCTGATTTATAAATGAAGAAATAATAATATGAATTTTATCGTTTACCGAAAATTAATTCTCAAAAATATGAAGAAAGGATAACTTGACATCATAAATTTTCACCCGAGTTATGTTATTGATACAAATTAGTACTCACAGCATAATTCAATATGTAGTACTAATAAAAAGTTGTTAAGTGTTTCTTGCCACTTGTCATTTTGTACGTTTTCACAAGAATTCTGCAACTTATAGCTAACTAAATAAAACAGATAAAATACATTTACGAGAAAATATGAAAGTTACAAGGAATGTCCACAACAAACTCCCCTGGGAAAGGCGTCGGCGCTCCGACAACAGACAGCGAGTGTCAGCCGCCACGTGCTACCCAAGGCCGTTCGCTTAGTGTCAAGGTCATTGCCACTCCAGCTACACGCGGCACCCACGCCTCTCCTGTCACCACAAATAGACCGACCTTCTGGAAATCGCTATCATCTACCGCAACTATCGGCCACAAACCCGCAACGCCACTATAGCTATCCGAAACGGAGCTTACTCGTTGCAAACAAAATGACACAAGTTTCCCTAAGTTTCTCACTTTAAGATTTTGTAATCCTAACTAAAGTTATAAATACGAATGTGAGTTTGTTTGTTTGTTACCTTTTGACGCCCTACCTACTCAGCCGATCATCATGAATTTTTGCCTGAACGTTGTTAGGAATATAGAAAAGGGCAATGGGTACTTTTCATTCAGAAAAATGTATTTTTCCCCAGTGATAAATAAATAACTTTTAGTTCCACGTAAATGAAGTTGCAGGCTAAGTTAGTACGCATATAAATACTTCCTATTCAAACAATAACATTATCAAAGTGATATTAGAATATTTTTATAATTTGACTTGTATCCACAATAGGCTACTATGGCCAAAGTACTAACTCGTAACATTTCTGCAAAAAGGTCAACTACCACTCTGTACCCGAACTATATGTATTAGGTTATTTTCCATATTAGCACCCAACGAAATCTATCGAAACTAGCTGTCTGCTAGCTCACCACTAGCAGTCACGATTTCGTTTTTTAAATCCAAATTTTCTCTAAGACAAATAGTTTATTGCATTTTCTCAGCTTCTTTGGCCATATCAAAAGATAAGATGAAGCGATGATAGCTCAGTTGGTAGTGTGTACCAACGATGCGTCAATGGATGCGAGTTTGAATCCACCTGCAATGAACTTGAGGTTTCGGTGAAGGACAACATCGTAATGAAACCATAGCATAGAGGTAGGGCTTTTTTTAATGCCCGCCTGGCTAGCTACCACCCTCAAGTTGAAAATCTACCGCCAAATACCAACAGGTGTGTTCCGGCAGTTGCACTTGAGAGCCAGCCCCTCCTATAAAGGCCGACAACGCACCTGCAACTCTCCTAGTGTTGTGGGCGTCCATGAACAGCGGTGATCACTTACCATTAGGTGATCCGCTTGCTCGTTTGCCCCCTATGATATAAAAAAAGGTATTGAAAAATAATAAAAAAACAATAATATATTTGAATATAAGAAAGGCAAACTGCGGTGAGCTTTGTACCATCCATTCCATGTTCTATTACAGAATTTATGAAGCTGCTGAAAAATACCCTCTTTTTCGACACGTTACTTTTCGACCGTAAGTATACTACAAAAGAGATAAAACATAGCCTAGATTTTTAGTTAAGTTTCATTTTAATTAAATTATGGTAATATTGAAGATAAACCCATAACAGGTGAACGAAGTCGACGGAACAGCTAGTAAAATATAAATTTTCCGTGTTAGAACGCGAATCAATATAAATATTTTGGAAAATTTTGTACGCAGTTTACAAATCAATTATAGGCCCGAAACTAATAATCAAGCTGTATATTGTCATGCTTTTTCGTAGAAAAAATGTATGAAGAAAACTTATTAATAATTATGTAGAACATTAAAAGCATAAGAAGTAGGTACATATAGATATTTGCATGAAAGAGCCTAGGTGCACCAGTTGTTTTCTTATTAGATTTTGAGTTGTATTCATTTATAATTGTTACATATTAATATTCATGACCTTAATAAAAGTCATAGGTTATATGTCTTAATTAACCAATTTCAAAATGTATTTGTCTCCGTGGCTTTGCTCGCGTGAACTATTGAGATATATATATTTATATATATATATATATATATATATATATATATATATATATATATTTATATATATATATATATATATATTTAATTTTAAAAACCTTTTCACAAATTACATGGCATATTTCAATCATCTCCTGGTCTTAATCCACTATTATACGTATAACTTGTTTTGTATATAATAACATAACCTAACGAAACATACTACATTGTAACCAAAACCATTCCTAGCAGAATACAAAAACATTATACAAAACCGTTCGATGGTTCTCAAGTTATAAGCACACCAACGATTAGACAGAGAGACATTATGTTTTATATTATAATATACAATGGCTGGTGCCAGTAAGTTTGTCGCATATTTCCCGTCAACCGCTCGTCAATGTAAATTCCGTTCTTCGTGAATACAAGTCAGTAGGTTAAGTAGTTTCGGAAACCTGGTGATGAATGGTGAAAGGAAGTGCCCTCCTCTATGATAGAATTCATATTTCAATTTTCACAGTAATCGGTCAAACGGTGTGAAATTGTAAAGATTTCACATATATTCATGTCCATTTTTATATATACAAGTATAAAACCAAACAGATTTTATTTATAATTATGTTATCAGCTGAGGAACAGAGAATTATATAAATTTAAAATCCTTGAAGAAGTTTATTTACCACACATTTTTAAGTTTTATTCCCTAAACCGAAGAAACCCCTTTGGGGTATAGAATAAAAAGTGCCCTATACCTTAAATCCCAATATTAGTTATCATCGTTAAAAAAGGATCTTCAAAACCTATCCAGTAGGATCAGAGCGATGCGAGTACGAGAGGGCAGACAGACAGACATTTTTTAAAGTTGCCTGTTTATCGATATTTAAGTACACCTATAATTATAATATTCAAAAAATATTGTATATACTGATAGGACTCAGTTACAGTTTTATTTTATGGATAGATAAGAATGGCCACAGTAATACAATTTTATGTGAATGAATTCAATTACATAAACGAACAAATATTATTTACACGTGAAAATATTACTATACACGTTATGCATACATATAATTGATGTCTATCGATCAAACACGTTTATCTGAAGCCATGAACATATGTGGCATCTTGCAATAACTACGATAAAAATTGTTACTTGAGAACTGGCAGCAATCATTCATAAAAAAAAAAAACAATATATTGTCTAACTGTTGTAGAATTATATTTAATAAGGAAACCCCATTCCGTAATAAGTTACTAAACAACGACTTGCTTGATAAATGCTCGTGGGTAATTAATTTTCTCGAATACTCTTAGCGTTTGTAATGCTCTATTATTTAATAAAGTAAAATTTATGTAAATAGTTTTTAACAATACTCTAATTAAAAATCAATTAAAATATTTATAAGACATTTATAATACTATTATAAAGAAGTTTGTGATTATGTATTTACAATGTTAATCACTGAAGAGGCACATATAATTGAAAAAACTCTAAAATTATTCTAACGCTAAGATAAAATTATTTAAAATATATATATAAGTCTTGAGTGGTTGCTAGAATATAGAATAGAATAATATTGCTAGTAAAGGATAGTAAATAAAAAAGTACAAAATAAATAATAATTGCCTTGGTTTTAATCTAAAATTTCCGTGCGTCGGATAAAGTTATAAAAATAAAATAGCCATTAGCTTTTTAGTTGATTTTAGTTTTTAAACGGAATTAGAAATCCAATTTCATCTGTATTATTTATAAATACAAAAATATGCCAGCATTTTGACGTGCTTTATTTGTATAATTATTTTTATAATTATGAATTCTTCCTATAGAGTTGATTTTGTCAACATCATGTATGAAGTATATACAAACGTGGCTTTAAATAAATGCGACTCCCTTGTTAAACATTAAATGAAATTTATAGTACCTAAAATGCTTGTCTTTAATTTTTTTTAATTCCCATCACTCGTGCTAAATAGCCAAATGATATTTTACGAAAAATGCCGCTAAAGTTACAAATAATACTTTTTTTCTAACTACTATATGCATATATCAGCAATACCTACTGCATCTATAAATTTCAAATAATGAAGTACTATAAGAAAAGAACTCTACCTAATGAAAAGGAACTGAAATGAAAAAAACTCAAAAATAATAGCATAGAGATTTTCCACGCCTTCCTAGTTAAAGTTCTTATACTAAAAAAACTCTATGAAATACTTACCCATGTATTACGGAGGCCACACCTGATACACCAACATCCGTGTACACCTAGCAATTTGAAAACATTTTCAATATTATTATCGTTGCATGTTGTATCTGTACTTAAGTTTTAGCCAATACGATACAAAAACGCTGAACAACCTTTTTCCCCAAAAATCAATAGTCAATACCAGCAATAGCGGAATTATCAATATTGCAATAACAGTTATAAAGTAAAAATTACCCTTGAATTGAATTCTATCACCTATAGAGAATTATAGTGGTTATATGGACAATAAAATCAGAGGAAAATCTATTGAATGCCTCTATCTATATGAATCTATTGAATCATTTGTACTATTGAATTACCAATAAAACGTAATTGTATTACGATAGGTAAAATAAAACCTTTTTTAGTTTTATGAGTAGTTAAAAATATTCAGAAAACCTAAATACCACTCGAAATTATATCGGTATATTTAAATTCAATGAGAATATACATATTTTTTTTGTAGTTAAGGCTTAGTGTTATGGCCATAATCGCACCTGATCTTAAGTAACGATACGGCCTAAGTTGATAGACACGCTAAACCTTTGGAGGAACTGGCTCTCAAGTGTAACTGCCGGAACACACCTATCGGTATTTGAGTTACCTATCGGTAACTTGAGGGTGGTAGCTAGCCAGGCGGACATCAGAAAAAGCCCTACCACCAAGCTATGGTTTCCTCACAATGTTTTCCTTCACCGAAAGCTCAAGCTCATTGTAGGTGGTTGAATTCGAACTCACGTCCCTTGACGCCATGTCGTACACATTACTACTGAGCTATCATCGCTTCCAATACACTAAATGGTTCAAATTTTCCATCAAAAGGAAGTATTTATTAGTTGTTAGTATAGTATATATGATATTAAATAATTCTACGTAAGAGATGACGGTCGTGTATCGTCTAGCTTTTATCTACTGGATCAGTCTTTTAAGAAACCTGCAGCGACTCAATTGGTAACGATTGCTAGTGATTAACTGAAAGAACATATTTATGTCGTCAAATTTCATTAAGTGAGACTGTCAGTACTAATAAGTCATCAAACAAATGAATGTACTATTTCCTTGGCATCTTGATTTACCTTTATTAACTTCCATGCAAAGAAGCCCAAATCTATATTCTGTTAGCAGCGGCACGTTGTTGTTTATTTATACACTAGCTGTGCCCGGGACTTCGTTCGTGTGGAAATAAAACTTATTTAAACAATTTTGCCCGTTTTATAACTCTTTTCAACACAGCTTTGCTCCTATTGATGTAGTGTGATGTTAAATTGTCTAAAGCCCTACTCAATGATTACTCTATCAAATACAAAAAAAATTGAAATAAGGCCTGTAGTTCCTAAGATTAGCGCCTTCAAACATACAAACTTTTCTGTTTTATAATATTAATATAGTTTTTATAACCTTAATTTTTTTTTTATTTTAAGGTTTAGCATTATGGCCATAATTTCCTCACCTGATCTTAAGTGATGATACGGCCCAAGTTGGTAGACACTCTAAACCTGTGGAGGAACTGGCTCTCAAGTGCACCTGCCGTAACACACCTGTTGGTATTTGGCGGCAGTTTTTCAACTTGAGGGTGGTTGTTAGCCAGGCGGGCATTAGAAAAAGCCCTACCACCATGCTATGGTTTCCTCACGATGTTTTCTTTCACCGAAAGCTCAAGCTCAATTGGTTAGATTCGAACTCACGTCCTTTGATGCGAAGTCGTAGACACTACCACTGAGCTATCATCGCTTCAAGATCACTGCAGTAATATATAATATATTGTCTTATCTTCTCGTATAAATAGTTTGTAATAAATCTGCAATAACCGAATGCTTATTTAATTTGCCTTTATAAATACTTTCAAATAAAAAGTATACTCTCATTTAGTATATATATAAGTTTAAATAAACTAGATATTGGAACATATATTTATCAATTTTATTAGTTGAACAAAGTAATGATGTTCGTGTTTCGTAAGCCTAAAATATCACACCAGTCATAATAAATGTAATTTAGTCATTCGTACGAGGACTAAATACAAAACATATAATGAAATAAAGCCGAATATACTGGGCTTGCTTATAATGTTCTCCGTATACAATATATAACAATGTCTTTAGGATATTATGGGGGCTCCCTCGAAACTGTAGTGCGTCGGGGATGTTTGCGAAAGACGTGTCGATGACTTTTTTTATAGTTAAGGTTTAGCGTTATGGCCATAATCTCATCTGATTATAATGACGATACGGCCCAAGTTGGTAGACACACTAAACCTGTGGGGGTGACTGTCTCTTATTTCTAGTGCCCGCCTGGCTAGCAATCACCCTCAAGTTGAAAATCTGCCGCCAAATATCAATAGATGTGTCCCAGCAGTTGCAATTGAGAGCAAGTTCTTCCACAGGTTTAACGTGTCTACCAACTTGGGCCGTATCGACACTTAAAATCATGTGAGATTATGGTTATAACGCTAACCTTAACTATAAAAATAAATAAAAAACTGCCAGAACACATCTATTGGTATTTGGCGGCAGAGTTTCAACTTGAGGGTGGTAGCTAGCCAGGCAGACATTAGAAAAAGCTCTACCACCATGCTATGGTTTCCTCACGATGTTTTCCTTCATGGATACCTCAAGCTCATAGTAGGTGGATTCGAACTCACGTCACTTGACGCTGAGTCCGTGCACACTACCACTGAGCAATCATCGCTTGATAACCGCTACGAACTTGGTCATAACCTAGCATAGAAGCCATCAACGCCCTGCTCTATTCACAGTTCAAAACCTAAAACAGGATTTAAATACAATTACCTATAATAAAAAAGTAATAAACACGCTAAACTGACAACAACATTATAACTTAAGAAATAAAGTCATTTTATAGTAGTAACGTTTTTAAAGTTCAATACTAACAGTTTTATGGTGGTAAAAGATTTCGTTTTATCATATAAATGAGATAGTAGTGTTTATTCCGAATGACAAATATTGATTTTCTTATTTATAGATTACGTATCTCTAATACATTATTTGATTTTTTTAGAAGTCGAAGATTTTTGTGACGATCCGTTTACTTTGCACACAAGTACTTTCATAATTATTTCATTTTTTCAAGTTGTGCCTAAGGTACTTCCACGTAGAACAGGCAGCTATTCTTCTGCAACGGATATTATAGATAGATGTGTGTTGCAGAGGAAAGTCATAACTGACAATCTGCTTCACCCAGAATTAACAAAACAGACATTTTAAAAGTATTATTTAAGATGGATTTCTATAATCACATATGATTATTTATCTTATTTTGAATTACTTAAAATTGGCTTTAATAATTAACAACTGATATAGTATTCACTACGTTTATTATTAATTAGGTGAATAACTATTTCAACAAACGAATATATCGATTAAATCGCTATATGGTGCAAATTTAGGGGTAGTATTAATTCGCATTCACGCTCCCGTCTTAACACAAATCAAATGTTGTCCTGTATATGTACCCGTATTTATCAATCCGGATTTAGAGTCTCCTGATATGAAACACGATCGTATCATATAAGACCGTGCATATTATAATTTAGAATGAATTGGAAAATATTTCATTGTGATTTCGCAAGCTTCTCTTTATATGCAAGAATTTTCTTTATACCTACAGCTATTTTTATTTTCAACGCTCTCTATTACGAAAAATAACCCAATCTTGGTAGTTCACACTAGTTATATCAATAGATACTTTAGAATCTAGTTAATCTTTCACTACCCTTTTTTACCAATAAATATATTGGTGTTGGTACTGCTCACCCTGATTATACTAAAGTTTCTTTTTTAAGCAATGTCTAAAGATACCGCCTTATTCGAAATGAATTCGGAATACTAGAATAAGCCCTATTTTATTAAGGTTTAATTAGGTGAAGGAAACATCATGATGGAAGTATTTCATGCTGGCATGGTTGTAAGGTATTAGCTAATGCCCGTCTGGATAGCTACCAAGTCCCAACCCCCAAGTCGATAATTTGTTGCAAGCAACTAAAGCAAGATGAAACCACGAGTGTTTCAGCAGTTTCTTTTAAGAGCCAGTCCCCCGATTAGGTTTAGCGTGTAGCCATTTTCGGCCACAATAGCTGTCTTATAAGTAGCCAAATGCTAAAAAGAATAATAACAAACTAAGAAATTAAGAGACGAGATATAATTAGCTGATGGATTCTATAATCATACTATTTTACATTTATCTCCGATTTTACTAAATTTTTCAATAAGCTGCACTATTTCATAACATACTTGATGTAGTTAACTTATGCATATTGTTTTTGTATTTTCATAACTTTTAAAAAAGGTGTTCATAATTTCTTGAGCTGTTTACTCATAAAATAGTATCGAGTTATTTAAAAACATTAATAACTTTAATAACATTAAACAATAAAAATCGAACGTTGACTCAAAGTATGTGTAAAGATGAAATCAATCACTATAATGCTTTATGTCATAACTTCAAAATCCATTCGATTTACCAAAACAGGATCTTTAATGAATGACGTCAAATTAAGCTAGAAGCTTAAGAGAAAACATTGCTGGAACCTTAAATCGCGATTAAGGCAAACATAGTGCGGGGTGAGTGGTGTGGAGACGAAGGCTGCGGAGTCAGTGCATGTGCGGGTGTGTGCTGTGGGGAACGAGAGGCACAGTGGCGGTGCGCGGGGAGGTTAGCGCGGGGGGTGTGCGACCGCGCCGCGGGCTGCCACTTCTCTGTGCTCGAGGAGCCCCGGTACACCTCGGTTTCCGGCGGGTGCTCCCTCGCGGATTCGCAAGTATATCCCGTCGCGGTGGGCCTGCGTTGTGCCCGCGTGCCGGCCACGTGGCCGTTGCTCACCTGCTGGTAGCACCATGTTTTATACGCGCACCTTATTGCAAACTACTTGCAATTGACAGAGGTTTTATTATCAACTATTATCCGTACGTTGACATCAAACAACATTACATTTTGATTTTTCTATCTATATACTAAGTAAACTACACATCTTATTTCATAATGTTTTGATGTTATTTCTTGCATTTTCTTTCACTTAAATAGGTACTTTCAATTTCACTCTTTGCAATTAATAATAATACACAACAGTAGAGTAGTTTATCAGATGATTAGTAAATTGTTAACTTACAAATAATAATACGAAATACCTTTCTATTTGCCACAGATATCATATTTGGCCCCGATGAACTAGTTTAGTAAAGTTGCCGTCGGCAATGTTACAATACCTAGCTGCTCGTAAATGCCTGTCATTGTATATTTGAATTAAAAAATATATATAAACTTACTGAATTTATAAGTTTTGCGACATTCTCTGTTACATAATAATTAAATAGCACTCATTTTCTAAAATGAACTTAATAATTTCTTCACGTCCTATTTAACTGGTTGATTAGTTGTAAAAGTTGTTTTCTTAATAATAATTAAACAGAACTAATTTACACCACATTATTTTGGTATCGAAGATACAAAAAAGAATATTTTGTTTATTTACTAGAACATTATTATAATAGTAAATGGACCGTCATAAATTAAAGCTAGTGCATGATTCAAAATGGAGTCATCACAAACTTCATCGGAACAACAAGAAAGAGTATACAAACTTTATAATATGTATAAGGTAAGAGTAACATTATTAGTAAACAAATAGTATTTACATAAAAACATATTAAGAGCCTTAATATAATCTTATGTTTGTAGAACCTAACTCCAAATTTAAGTCCACGGTGCTTAACATTAACCTTTAAAAAATCCGCCAAATTTTGTTGTCTTAGGTGAATACTACAATTTACTGTAGTTTATTATGTTCTATCATAGTCTCACCTGATGTTTAGAGATTATGTAATCAAAAGTTCTAAACGAACAAAACTAGAAAAAGCAATCAATTGTCTTCAAGTACACTTGTCAAGAAATAACCGTATACAAAAGATCATCAACTTTAAAGCCTTGGCTAGTGATTGGTGAAAAATGGATGATCACCTAATTCTGATTATAAAATACCGTTCTTAACCAATAATTGGTAATTATTGAATATTATAAGTTCCCCTTCGCGACGGGACGTTTGAATATACTAAAATTTCCTTTTACTGATTCATTTATTCCAACTTTCTCTTTAATATGTACAATAGTGCTGACCCACCGACCATAATCCCTACTGAAGACTACACGTCAGTGTTTGCGTCATCAAAGGGTATACGAATTCGATTAACTCCTCAGCGTGTTCCATATAGTGGGAGGTGCCAGTTTATTAATTACCAATATTATTTTCTGAGATCATCGATAACTTTTCAATATTTTGCTATACGTATCGATTTGGGAAATACGAAAAATATAACTGATTGAATTTCAATTGAATACCTTTAGTTATTTAATAGCTATGGAACGAAACCTCTTCATATAACAATATTGCGGTACAACCTTTTTAAAATTATAAATTGTAAACACTGGCTGTCAAAGTTTGATTATCTGTTTATTAATAAATAACTGATCTGTTAAAAATACATTGAATAATTCTATTATTACAGTAGGAGTCATTTCATTTGTATTTTAGTATTTTGGCAAAGTAAATTATAAAAGACGCACGGTTGTAATTTGCACATAGGTACATACATACTTAAAAATATATTTCAAAATAAATCAACAAAAATGCATAATCTTTCAAGTTAATACGCCGATTTCATACACGTAGTAACATCCATTAAAGGCCACTAAAGTCCCTTAATAGTTGAGAAAAAATGCTTTAAAGACGAAAATGGTTTTAGTAGAACGTCATATCAGTGTACGTTTTATTAGGAAAGGAATGAAGATTTATAGTTATAGCTTTATTTGCATAACATTTATTATGATAACAAAAAGGGTTAAAAATTGATCTTGTCTGGTAAAGAATGCTTACTGATACAAACATGCTGAATATCCCCCAATTTCCCGAAATATCATAATCGTTTTTACTTCGGTTTGCAATAATGTACAATACAGGGTTTCGACATTACAACCAAGAAAAGTATATAAGAAAGAAAAGTAAAAGTACATGACATATGAAGCATAGTCATTGGATGGAAAACACTATCACCGCCAACATTAAAAAAATTGAAGATAAGTCTTTGCTTCATTGAGATCATGGATTATGTTTTATGTTATAGTAAAAATTAAATAGCAAGAAATTCGAAATAAAAGGGTGCAGCAAAATTCAAATGGCTGTCGCTTTTGACCTGACGGATCTTCACAGCTTCACCGGACTTTTTGGCGAGTACAAGAGGCACTCAACCGAAAAGGCAACTATATAGCAAGAGTGCCAAAGTGTCCGGACCTCGGCTTAGGCAGTTACCAGAATGTTCCTGTCGCGGATCCGAATGATCGCGGATAGTGGATGATTTGAGCTAAACTATAAACAGACGCATATCAGTTGTGATGCGCATAATATATGTATTTAGTGATCGTAATTCAGAATCAATCTGACTAAAACAGAACAAAGTTCCCATACAAAACTTATACACCTACTGTGTATGCAAGTGTGACGTTAGTGACGGTGAATGAGTATTGTTCCCCAACAGGTGTAATTATATCGCGCGTGCAGCAGTCTCGAGGGCTTCTTTCCGGAGTATCGAACCAAAGCAAAATTGCAAACATTGTCTTGCTTAAATAAGGCCATTAGGCCCACCTCTACCATTGCGATGGCAGCATTAAATACTTGAGCATCATCTATACTCACTGTACTTTACCTTTCATAATCTTGGCATCTGGATTTTCAAGGTCGAAGAAGTGTCAATGAAAACGGTGATTCGAAAATCATGAAGCAGTAGTCGTTGCTGTAACATTTTTGAAGTGAAAACTTCTATAGAAAGGTTTGGATAGGAAGTAAATTCATATAAGTAGTCATTGCCATGGTCACGTGACGTGTAAACGAAAACATATTTGTTCTTATTATATATTATTATAGCTTATTGCGCTGTAAACAGTTTTGATTAAAAAGTTTTAATTGCAGATCATACAATTAAGTTGGATATCCAAATATAATAACAGTTTGTTTCTAGTTTTAAGTATTTACTTCTGACGGCAGTTCTCATGACTGTTTTTTTAAAGATATCTTCAATAAAGTTATCTTAAGAAAGAACTTTAGATTTGGCATTTCAAACGTTATTTGTGAATATGACATCATATTCCATACTAAAAGGTTTACAAAGGTATTATATAATATGGTAAGATAATTAGCATTTATAAGTAGTTAAAATTTCCTATAACATATTCAACCACGGTTATTATTGAACGTCCCCGGGTAGTTTTAGTACTCTATATCAACTATATCGACAGCCAGCCGATACAACTTATTATGACAAAAATATTTTAAAATACCTACTAATCCTATATTTTAATTAAGTATCTAAGTACTACTAGTTGACTAAACAAAAATTCAATCAAACAATGCTGGGTGCAATACATTTTTTCAATTATTAAGTTCTATAATCACACCACCAAAGTAGGAAAGTTTTGAAGCTATGATAGCTCAGTGTTATATTTTATGGACTCCGCGGCAAGGGACGTGAGTTCGAATCCATCTACAATGAGCTTAAACTTTCGTTGAAGGAAAACATTGTGAGGAAACCATAACATGGTGGTAGGGCTTTTTCTAATGCCCGCCAGGCTAGCTACTACGCTCAAGTTGAAAATCTGCCGTCAAATACCAATAGGTGTGTTCCGACAGTTGCACTTGAGAGCCAGTCCCTCCACAGATTTAGCATGTCCATCAACTTGGGCCATATCGTCACTTAAGATCAGGTAAGATTATGGCCATAACGCTAAGCCGTAACGAACGTAAGAACTGGATTCAAACAATACGGTTTTATTATGACCTCTGCTTTTTATGAAATAGGGGGCAATATATTCTGTAGTATAACGTACTATCCATAAGCTTAACTGCAGGAATTATTAAAAGTGGCATAAAAGTATTAATAACAGTGATCCCAAATAGAGAGTAAGTCAATAATATTGTTAGTTTGTAAATAAAATTAGTAATTTATTAATATAATAAATATAATTACAACTAACAGATATATTTTACGCAAACAGCGTTCTTTATACCTATATTAGTAGGCTAATAAACTATATTTTACTGAAATAATACAAAGTTCAGATACGCTTAGTATTTAACCGACTTAAAAAAGGAGGAGATTTCTCAATTCGACCGTATATAATTTTTTATTTGTATTTGCAGATAACTCCGTCCTCTAAGAACCGATTTTGATGATTCTTTTTTTATTAGAAAGGAGATATCCCATGGGCGGTTACATGATAAGGAAACCAGAATTTGATAATGGCATCATGGAGAAATTGAGGGGAACTTTCGAAAATCGTATAATAATACTAGCTGATTTCTGCGGTTTTACCCGCGTAGTTCCCGTTACCCTGGGAATTTCCGAATAAAAACTATCCTTTGTCACTCCCTGGATTTCGAACTATCTCCCTAGTAAATTTCATCCAAATCGGTCCAGTAGTTTTTGAGTTTATTGTCTTACATACAAAAATACCAAACTACAAATCTTCCCTCTTTATAATAATATTACTATAGATTAGTGTAGACAATCATTACCTACTAGTCAATTGACGGACTGAATTTAAGTTGCGATCATCTCTAGCAATGCTCTTTTATACGTGTATTTCATAAGCGACATGACATTTGTCTTAGAACAGTCAATCGACTGACCCTTTCTTCTCGAGTTTCATTAAGCACCCTCTGTGCGGAACGATTACGTACGTAACTTAATCGTTGAGATTGCTCTGTAGGAGATTTATTTAACAGTCGCTCACGAATCAAACTGAGCCAATAAGCACGTGCTTCATAGGATTCATTTGACAATCGCTCACGAACCAAACTGAGGCGGTGGACACGGTCGTCATCGATTTCATTTGATAATCGCTCACGAATCAAACTGTATTGATAGGCACGGTGTTCATCGTATTCATTTGTTAAGTTATTGCCTATCAAAGAAAAGCGATGGTCACGATCTTCTTGATTTTCGTTAGTTAATTTATTTGATATATAAGCTTTCATACTCGACAATTTATTTTCGCGCTCCTCTGGCGTCTCATTTTTCTCTTTTCATTAGTTTTGATTTTATTTTTTTCTAAGCGTTTCCGTCTCAAGTAGCGTCGTTTCGTCATTCGAGATGCATCCTTGTTAAGTGTACTTATCACTTAAAATTGTAAAATAGAATAATATTAACAATAAAAAAACCGACTTCAAACAGGAAACTAAAAAGTAAAAATAAATTTACTTACCACAAAGTAATAGGTTTTTTTATTTACTTAATCATTAATAATAATTATGAAAGAACACTGAATAGAACTTAGACATATAGTAACTATTAACAAAACAAAAGTACTCAAGATAGGAAAAGTTCAAATAAAACAGAAGAAAAATACTAAAATGAAATATTCTAAATTAAATATAATGACCTTTAAATATTAATAATTATCTACCTATAATAAGATTATCGTTACACACTAATACTTAATACTCTGTTACCTACGTAGGTCTTAATTTGAAATGACGACAGATATAATTAGCATTAACGTATTAAATTAAAAGAAATCACAAAATCTGTAAGTAAAACAGGAATAATAATGAAAAATAAAAACAAAATCATCTAAACAAGAGAATATAAGACCACAGAACAGATATTCATTGATAATTATTACCTACTAATATTAGCTCCAGTTGTTAGAAAGATTGATAATACCCATACCTAGTTATTGTCTTACTTAGCACCGACTTTAAAATTATAAAATAACTAGCTGACCTGGTGAACTTCGTATCACCTAAAATCGATGTTGTTTATTCTCGCTAAAATTCAACGGTTTGACTTATATTTGATTTTATAACTCCAACGAATTAAATGCCTTTTATATATGAAATTTAAATATAGGAGGAATCGAGCCCACGTCCCTTGTCGCAGCGTCAGTACATACTACTAACTGAGCTATCATCGCTTCATTACTTTGCATATTAATGATAAGATTTAAAAAATCTGTTCGTTTTTTCATATAAACCTTGTCCTGACCATAACGAACACAATAAAATAAGAATTAGCCAATTTGGTGCAGTCGTTCGGAAGTTATGCGCGAACATACGTTTCGGCGATTTATTTTAATATATATAGATTTTCTAATGTTCCACTCAACTTTCTTAATTTTTTCTTTCATAAGAACCTTCTCCTCATAACACACAACAAAAACGAATTAGCGAAATTGATGTATCCGTTCACGCGTGATGCGATGACCAAGGGAAACAAAGATTCATTTATATATATATATATAGATTACTTAATAATTTCTGATTAACTACATCAAAATACTTATTACTTTGTGATAAGTAAATTTATTTTTTAGTTTCCTGTTTTAAGTCGGTTTTTTTTTTGTTAAAATTTTTATACATCCAAATATTCACATGACTATGAAAAAATTGGTTACCTGTGATTTTCATCAGAGTAAAGCAGAGGATACACACATTATAGACACGGACTTATTGCAGTCAATATATATCTTATTACGTTAATAAAGTAAATGACATCGTGTAAATGAAACATCAGTTAAAAAACGATATATAGTCAGCATACAATTACATTTACGATGAGAATAATTTATAAAATAAATTATTTTTAGTCACACAAGCATATAGATACAAAATTTCGGCATTTAAGTAGGTAATATTTAATATAAACATGAGTGACATTTTCTTATTAGAATCGCGATTTTTTGAAACCTTATTGACAATAGCGCCCTCATATGAAAGCGACGGTTTCATGCACTAAAGTGTGACGCGTTGCGCGACAGCGCCCCACCGCAGCGCACGTTCGTAGTTTGTATCGCCACGCAGTCTTCCCGCGCGGTTCGCACGTGTGTCTAGCGTATCTTAACATTGTGCCCGATGTTTCTGAACGAACTACAAACGCGATTATTTTCAAGTGGTACTAATTCAATTTAAACATAAAATAGTTGTGTCCGAACAACACGTTGCGTTATATCAATAGTTACTCTTCTAAAATTGATATGAAATAAATGAATTATTTGTGTGCTCTTTCAATTAAAGTTATAATTGTATTATTATTTATTTCCTCCATAGATTAATTTAATATATCTTAAATGAAAGGAGGACGGACAAATCAGATTAATATAATATCGGCAATATCTCTGGAAGGATTTCAAAGCATCTTGCTGAATATTTAAATGGTGGGTAAACTTTCACTATTGTTATGTAAAAATCTTTTTATTTAAAGTAATATAAATTTCTTAAGTTTTTATAAAAAATGTGACAAAATGTATATTAATATTTTATAACGTTCGGATCATTAAATTTATAAAGTCTTTAAATATTACCTGTACCCAAGCATGTAAAAATGGCTAATAACATTTTATGTTTTTTCTAAATGAAATAACGACTAAAATAATACAGAAATAATTTTAGTAGAAGGTAACTTGTAATTTAAACAAGTTTTATCGTACATGACTGGAATTAATTTATTTCTCTTAATAGCTGTTTCAGAGATGGATCATTTTATTTTTACGTTTTATTTTCTAAATATATGAACATCATAATTCACTTTTATACTTTTTTTCTACTTTTAATTGATATAGAAAGCGTGCAAATACATAGGTTTTTAAATTTAATTGTGATATATAATTTATTCTATATTTTATTCAATGTCAAGTGCCTTTCTACCTCGCTCTGAATCGGAATGTATTTTTAATGTTACCGAGTCTAATTAAATTTGAATACATTAACTTGCGACAGTAGATATGTACCTATCTACTTAAACTTACATATTATTCATTACAATAAAATAACGATTTAGTGAATATTAAGCTGTAGGTAATACTAAATGGAGCACCAATTTCAATTCTTAATATACTAAAATACGTAAACAATGTTTCACCATAAATTATATTATTTGAATTATTGATTACCTGTTAAATATATAAAATACCTAGTAACCTATTCAAATATTGATACCACTATCTGTACATAGCTAAGTAGAACGTAGATATTGATATACTGATAAGATACTAATGACTTGCTTATAATTATCTACACTATGTTTACAGTCTCTTAATTAAAAAATACTATACAATTAATCAGTCACGATTTGCTTGCATCGTCAATTATTCAGTAATAAGTCTAATATAATAATATAATCGTATTGTTATCGAATTTTGGACATCAAAATTTCAATCATTATTCTTTATACTAAACTGTACTTTTCCCGAACTTTAAATATCTCTCCGTCTTTTACAAAACATCAGTATATCGGAAAAATATCATACAACATATTCATAAAATATTATTCAAAGGTTCTCTTATACAAGATTTGAACATCGTCGGAAAATTGAGCCATTCTTGACTAAGATATCGATGTAGATATTAACAATTTAGATCATCTACATCATAACGTGCCCTCATAAGTACATAATAGTTTTATGAGTCATAAATAATGCTTTCATTCGATATCGACAATTTCGAAAGTCGTGGTGGTCAGGTTAGTATTAGTAGGTAGTTAGTAGTATTCAGTATAGAAATATTGTTTTATTAAATGAAGTAAACTGATTTAGTATTTAGTATAAGCTTAGGCTTTACTACTTTTGAAGTTGGAACAGCCTGTATGCTGTCGAGCATACTCTTTGGAACCGAGCTGATTATGACAAAAGTTGGTGTGGAGTTTTTAATGATAGCACGTTCAAGTAACATTAATACTCAGTACAACCCAAAAAACAGTGGCGACCATAGAATAAACGATAATTCACCGTCAGTCTGTACTGTCCTACAAAAATGTCTGTTTACGTATCGCTTGAAGGACTCGATGTTATAGGAGAAAGGAAATATACAGGTTAGGAAATCTGCCACAGATTTACGGCACGGAAAAATTACAATATTGCAGACGTTTCTTTCGAATCGAGAAAAAGATTACTGTTGTGGAACTGTAGCCTAGTTTCTGTTATGTATAAGGATGGCGCTAATACTTCCGTTTTTGTACCAATTTTAGACTAAGTTGATTAAATCTCCAACCACATTAATTTCATTAATTCATTTTCATTACAGTTTCAAGAATATATTGCCCAAAACAAATATCAAGAAATACGTAGTCTGAACTTAACAATATACATAGTTAAAAACTTTAGCTACAAATATTTTATCGCCATAATTCTCTTATGCAAATTACTCTTTCTCTCTTTAAATAAGTATTGTAGAAGCAAATATTTAAAACTGAATTAAGATGTATTCTGCTCCAACTCCGAAGTAGAGTTTCTCAAATGTCACATTACAACTTTGTACACAAATTAATACTAGTAGTAATATCATTTCATCAACGTATATTTAAACAAAGTTTTTACCTGTTTCACGTATTGCTATTTAGTTGTACCATTTGTTTAAAAATATATCTTTAGTGTTATCATCATTTCATATCGATTCTAAAACAAGTAGTAATCATTTGAGCAATTTCGATAAAATATTATTATACATACAAAATCATGAATTGTTAAAATTTGATAGTTTTAATTAATAAACAACAACATATTACCTTAAAAGTCTACCTTAATAGATTACTTAGTATAGTTTATGCGTCTATTATAAAATGATGCAGATGAAGTTCTAGGAATACCTCAAATGTGAGTATGTTGAAGAACATAATCACATTGGAGAATATACATACTCGAAGAAGTGAATTATCCGACTTCTTAGGTTGTACAAGAAAACTCTCCAAAAACCTGTGCCTGTGCAATTGTTGTCAAGAAAGAACTTTTCACAATATTTTGGGTTTGATCTCGAAAATATCACTTTGTACATACTTAGATATTCATTAGATGTTTAGGGATTAGGGCCGCGATTATTAAACCTTATCAAGCATTTCTTAAAGATTGATTACATGAAACGTAATAAGTCGAAACAATACTTTTAGTGACTATAAGTTTTATGGCGAATTTTTCACCATGTATATAATATCTTATTTTAGTCGCAAACAAGATATTACGTAGTTTTTTGTATCATCTTTTTGTGTCAAAGTATAGAATTCTGAAGAGTGTTGAGCTACGATAAAGTGTGCATGCATACCTAAATAAAGTTTCTAAATATAAGATAGTAATTATACGAATTTTATAAATATCTATTAACTTCAGACCGTGCATTCCACGTACTTAATCTTGACTAGTCCATTGTTAATTACATTTCTTAGATGTAATTCCTAAATATGTAGAATGTTGCGTTTTTTTAAACTACTCTATAATTACCTCAGCAATTTATGCATTCGATACAGTCTTGCAGTATATATGTTACTTATAAAATGTTAAGTCCTAATGTCCTAATTCAGATTTCTGTAAGAAACGTAAATAAGGATATAATAAATGAAATTCGTAAGGACCAATGATAATTTATTAATTATCCGCGGATAAAAAATGAATAACAAGTCCGTTTACCCAGTCTTAATGAAAACTTTAGATCATATAAAACGCATACTAATATTTAGAAACGGGTTTCAATATAGTAACAAGCACATAAAAAATTTAAATAGCAAGGTTCATTCGAAGAAAATTATGTTGCTAACATAGGTTGAACTAAATAATAAATTACTTATTTATTTGATAACTGTCAATACCTTACATCGACTCATGAACATTGCTTTATACGACAATATTATTCGAATGTAAATTCTTAGTATAACATCTTCCCGCGAGTGTGCAATGGACTCGGACACGGACACGTACCTAACTATTATGAAAGTTGCGTTCCAATTGTAATAACATCAATTGATTTAACGCTATTTCAGTGGTAGGACCAAAACGAGGTCACTGACCGACAATGACGTCCTCATAGCTAGAGACTCGTCTACAACATAGATATGTTCTATTATAGCAATGGATTGTGCCATGCTGTCTTATTCAATTGCCTTATCAACTTTCTTATTTCTAACTATTCCACTATTTTATAATAATATTTTGTTTCTACACTTTCGTGGAGCATGTTTAATATAATGTATGTTGATTTATATTTCAATAAAGTCTATGTCAAATCAAAGCAACAAATTTTTTTTTTAAATGTAAAATAGTGGGTAATTTTTACATCTATACAAACAAATAACACATACCTTACGAAGTATTTTAACTTGCCTACTTTTTAAAACTTTCTACTTTCCTCGCTCTAAAAACAAATTATAAGTATCGTATCGTTATGGATGCCACATTATAATCGTCCGTTCCAAGTATCTGTCGGTTATAAAATATTGTATAATTATATTTTACCGTCTATATTACTAAGAAAAAATCCAATTAAGTTAAACTAAATACCTACCATATCGTAATATCGTTTTAAATGCAAAATGAAGCAGTAACATTATTTCGTGACTTGAAATAACTTCGATGGAATATTAATATTTTATTAATATTAAACGCTAGCGTATTACAAAATGCTATAGCACTGAAAGCAATTATTGGCATGTCCTTTCACTTGTTGATATTAGTGTGTGTCTGTATAAAATATAAAAGGTCCATTGGTACCACAGCCGCGGCCAGTGAGCTATAGAAACCGGTCTGAGAGGTATGAGACTGACTCGTGGCTCAAGGTAGGTACTACATATTACATTGTTGATCAATCGCATTTTGGAACAACGATTAAAACGGTCCTCATATTAAAAATAGTTACTTATAAAAACATTCTAAAGCCTTTTTATAACTATTTATATGTTATATCTAGACCACGACTCAAATTGAGTAAAGATATTATACATGAATTAATTAAAATGAAATCATATTAATTTTATTTGGAAATATTTAATATAAATTACTAAGTCTTAAATGCCGTGACTCGTGACATTAGATTTACAAAAAATTAAGGCTTAACATTAAAACTAGGTGAACAATTTTTAGTACAATTTAACTTTAAAAAAGAGATCCTCTACAAATTATATTTTACTTTCAAATTATACTTAGTTACAGAGTTTCATATAATTACATTTCAATATTAATAATTAATGTAAGGAGTGCACAATTCAACTATTCAGTAAGATGCTACCTTAATAAAAAATTAAGAAAAAGTATATGAAATCTAATAATTCTGAGATAAAACTGGTTTGGTGCCTTAAAGAAATATATAAGTATATTTTGTGCCTAACGTATTACTGGTTATCTGTAATTCTACATGCAGTATTTATTACGTAGACATAGTTTTATATTGCAACCTTTGCCACATTTAGGTTCTTTAAAATTTAAGAATTTAAATTGAAAGTTATTATGCGATAATAATTAATTAAAAACAAACGATAGATATTTTATATGAAACATTACTGTCTACATACTTTAAAATTGAGAATGTTATTTGAGCGCGCAACTCTCACCGTTCAATATTGCAATCTTAAGAAATACCTACTAAATGAATCGAGAATTGGTTCAGCAATCTACAAGCAACAACGAGTAATGCGAAATACCTAAATATCATTATTATCTTTCTGTTTTAATGCTTTTATTTTAAATTTAAGTTACAAAATATTAATGCATATATTTTTAAACTTTAAACTTTATTTGAAACGTACCCATCAGTATATGATGTTTATCTTTATATGAATAGGACTAATCAAATATGTATACGCATAATTCATTTTACCAATATCTTGTGAGAACTATATAAAAATACAAAATATATTGCGACTAACCGAATCCGCAGACATTAGTTAGCCTTTTCAATTGTCAATAAGTCGATCACAACACCAGACACCATGAATTTACAAATTTATTTACTATAAAACAATATTCGGTCTATTACTAAAATGTAAACAAAAATAAGTTATTATAACAGCAAACATAATTTAATTTTTGTTTATATAGATAGTAATCATACAGTGCCTTTGCTTAGGAAACGTAGCTCGTAAATCAAAAATTGAGACGTTTTACCTCATTCCGTAAGGAATGTTTGTTGTACCTGTGTTTTTGTGTGTTAGTGAAATTATTATATATATATATATGATAAAAACAAAAACAACTTAATACGTCTCCTTTTTTTCTGTTTCTATAAATTAATGTTTGCTGTAATTTCGATACATTCTATACAAATATTATGGAATTGAAGAAGAGACAATGCCAATAAAAAAGAGACTTTCTCTCATATGCAACTGCCAGTATACACTGACAGATGATTGGCGGCAGTTTTCCAACTTTGAGCTAATCTTGTTGCCGCGTTAATTTTACTAGTAAAATCATTCAAAACAATACAATTTATAACTCATATCACATTGAGAAAAGCACTTACTAAGATTAAAAAACCTATTACTCCTGACAGTTGGTCACATTCCGACGTTCTATCTGGCTAAATATTACGCAGCTTTAAAAAAATACTACCGTTTTTATAATATTACACCTAAATAATGTTGTAGCTCACGCGAGCAGAGTCTTGGACACAGTTAGTTATAAATATGCAGATTCATAAATTATAAGCAAACAATTACAGCATATTAAATGTTACTAGACGATCCCTAATTAAAATTATAAGTGTAGTTATTTAATAAACTTGCTGTGCCCGCGACTTCGTTTCCGTGAAAATAGAAGTTATCTGTTCCTCGAAAATAGTACTTTTTTCTGTCTGAAAAATATGTCCTAGTGTGTACCCCTGACAACGTGTATACAAAATATGATGACTAGTTGAGGCGTAAAAGAGTAACAAACAAACTCTTATACATATTTATTTTATAATATTAGTTAGGGATAGATACATATTTTTGACGGGATCTTATCTGTCATGTTCTGATTTTTATTTTCATTCATAAACATACCTTATCTGTTGCTATAATATACAATATGGGTGGTATTTTCGTGATATAGTTTAAATAAAGTAAATTATAAATAATACCTTGTTCGTTGCCACAAAAACTTCGTGGCTACTTTTAACTAGAGAGTCACACACATATTGTTAAGCGTTGTATGCATAGATAATACACTAATACTAGAAAGTTGTATGAACCCTAAAGATTTAGAAGATCGCACCATTTCACGTAAAATTGACATAATCGTGTATGAACATTTTGACTCTAAATAATAAAATCAATGAAAACTGTGTTACACTTTTATACGCTCTATATTCAAATTTTAAGTAATTTCTTTTTTCAGTGTATTACAAAGAGTTTGTTATACTTATGTGAACTACAATATGAAATCGTTGATCCGATTTTTAAAAATGTATCAGTAATAGAAAGCTGAGAGCATTATCCTAGAGTTTTGTAAGCTTTTTTTCATGATGCCAATGGAGCCAGAGATGATTTCTGATAAATAACAGCAATTTACGCAATAAAGTCTACGGGGTATCGACTGTTATGTAATGGTTGTAATTACAAATAAAAACAAAATAAATGCTATCATATGTGTAACCTTTATTATATTTATAAAAATTGATAAGATCAGAAAAAAAATTAAATCATTTAATCTAAAAATGCTGTTGAAAACATTCAAGCCCCTGAGTTCAAATTATCTTCGATTTTAGATAATTTTCCTCGTTAAACTTAAGTCAGTCCTTCATATATATCAACATATATTATTAAATTATTGTAATAGCCATATATTACAATGTATATACAATAATACAAAGTATACTTGTGATAAAATGGATGTCTAGAAGATTCTCCCGCAAACATTAATTCTGTAGAAATAATTGAATATGTAATATTCAAAATGAACCATTAATGTTGTAATTTACTAGGGATAGGTTAAAAGTTTTGTGCAAACTGCTGCGCCACTAAAAATATTATAAGAGCTTTATTTGACTTCTTCGATTTTTAGGTTTGGAAAAGAGTAGGTTTTTTATAATATATTTATATCTCTTAATTTTTTTACAACATTATTTTGTTTTTTATGAATGTTTAATTATTTATTTTTCCCACAAAGTAGATTCGTTTAAGGTAATTAGACCTGAGTACACAATATTTGAGATTTATCAAAACATAACCAGCAAGAGTTGGAAAATGTTACTATTAATAGTTATACCTAGCTAGATAATCTGTTTGTTCGTTTTAGTGCAATAATCTCAGCTATTCCGTTCATATACCTAATATTTATTATAGATGTATCGATAAGAGTACGTCTCGAAATCATTACATATGTCAGTATTTTTGAGCTATATTTTTCTTCTGATATTTGAACAGATATTTTACTTATATAACTAATATTTAGGATCTTGATAGATAAGATTTGCTTGCAAGCTATATTTAAATGTTTTATTTTCCTTTCACTATTGATATAATACATATGGGGTCTTGTATACTTACTAAAAGTGAACAGAGTGGCTGGTACAAGCTAGTAAAGCAATAAAATTGATCCTAACCATCGTGTCGGAAAGTTAACGAGGTCGTTATGGGCTACGGTTATCGGTATTTCTTATGTCCGACGATCACGCTGTATCGCAAAAGTTCAATATCATTTTTGATTTTATCATTATGTTTTATAATATCAATGTTGATTTTGAACATTACTTAACTATAAATAAAACTGATTACTTTTAGTTATAGTTGTTTGCGCTATTAAATAGTAGAATATAACCAAAATGCATTGCTAGATGGGATATTCATTATACATTGTTTTAACAGACTGTTGAATATGAAATGTTCGTAAATATCTGAATTGTTATAAATTTATCTAAAAATATTGTTTTTTTTTTATCATCGCTCGGTGAAGTGAGGGTACTCTGAAACGGCGACCACAGAAAGAATAGAAATCCACGATTATCCTTATCATAGCGACCTGCTAAGTTCTTGGCTACAGAATATGTAGCCGCTGATCTCGGAACGCAACACGCCTCATCCCGGCATAAATACAGAATTTACACCCAGTGTACGGTTATCGCGATCCAGTCGGACACAAATGTCTCTTCGTACTTCTCTTGGAATACGAATACGGATATTTTATATATATCATCACTTTTATCTTTGCAGAGACCCGAAAGTCTGGAGTCGCCGCTGCCAATTACGCGCGACACTAAACTTAGAGTGTACGCTATGAATGATCAGGTAATTCTTTATATTTCTATGCTAAGTCGACAGAGTGACAGGTTATGCGCTTCACGTTAAGTATATTACTATCTGAAACAGTAACGAATGTTTAAAATCACTTAAACCGTTCTAGCGGTCATACTTGTTTATATATATCTACATTCCGAAAACCGGTTATGCAATTTTTTTTAAGTTGCTGTTGGACCGATCCTTTCAATCAAGCACAACACTGTTAGCCTGCTATCGGCATTTAAGATCAGCTTAACTACTAGGATAGGAACTAGGATTGTATCCAACACCTGTTGCACCCCAAAATAATCTTAAAATATAGACTGGCTTTGTACCAAATGAAACGATTCTCATTTTTATGATAGTGTATTTATAAACTACTAAAAGGAATTTAGGGTGTTTCCCAATAATGTTGACCTATAAGTTGCATTGTAAACCAATTGTTCCAAGGTCAGATAATGGTCTATTAGGAATTATGTCGGTAGTTATGTACGATAAAGATCACAAACAGTCGACTCTTAAATTGGTACTAAAAGAAGAAATATGAAGCGTATTTCACTTATTCAACTTTTTGACATAATTGTACTAATTTTATTACAATCAAAATAACAGCTATTACGTAATATGCCGCCATTTCGAAGACCAAGGGAAAATCAATTCTATACCTACAGTTAAACACTTAAATATACAGTAGAACCTCTAAGTAGAAAATCAAAGGAGACGCCAAAAAGTTCGAGTTATAGAGTTTTCGACTTGTAGAGAATGGAGGTAAGGGAACAAAACATTTTTTCGATATTTGGAGGTTTTGAACTTATCGAGGTTCGACTTAACGAGGTTCTATTGTATTTTCCTTTTTCTAATTAATGCATATTATATACATAATTATGGTGTGCGTATGTTCGTAAATGAACATTCTTTTATATTATCCTTCAAGTAGAATTGCACAAACATAACTCCAAGTGCTTGGTACCAAATTAAAAATGGTAGCTAGTCATACTGGCATTAGACGTTAGTTTAGTGTAGTGTAGTTTATGTATATACAAGAATTGATCACTTAATAGTGAGTCTATAATGATTTTTATGGAATTTTGTAATAACATAATTTTTGTTTTTTGAGCTCCCCTAAGTACATAGTTGTATTTTTTATTTAAAAAATTCAGATTTAACAATATACAGTAGAACATCGTTAAGCTAAACTCCAAGGGAAATAAAATATCGAACGTTCTTAACTCAACTGAACTCGCCGCGAGTGTCGCTATGATTAAACTGAACCAAAAGCCGCTTTTATTTTTTTTTGTTCGAATGGACCTGCCCTGTTAGCCTGAGGGGCTTTTACAGCTTCACCTGAACTAGAGGGGCGAGCGCGGAAGGCGCTCGAGCCCGCAGTGCAACTTGCACAAGGGTGTCACTAGTGACCGAACCGGCCGACCGAATCGGCTTAGGCTGTTGCCGAATCGCGTAAGTGAAAATCGAACGCGGTACTAGCTATTAATGAGAAATAATAGATACGTTATTAATTGGAAAATCGAAACTAACTGATCCCCTTCGGGATCTGAAAAAACTTATTTTGGTTTGTACTGTGCCATGGCGGCGAGGCAAGATTGTACTGTGCGTCCTTCCTACCTAAATAGAGAACGAAACCTCTAGCCGCGCTCGCGTCGTGCTTATATAGTAATTTGCGTTGTCAACTACTCTCCATCTCATTAATTTACTGTATCTAGTATTATTATGTTTCCATATTAATAAGTAGTTGACGTGGTATGTAATACATGTCACATGAAAATAAAACATTATTTAAAGTTTAGTCTACTGAAAAAGTCAGTGTTTTTTTTTGTTCTATACAGTTCGCGGTTTCTGAGTCGATTTCATTTTCGTTTTGAACAAATTTTACTTAGGTAATTTTTACCACACAGCACAGTTTCCTGGACAGTGATCAACAACGAATGGTCTCAGCAAGCTGCTGTCCTAACCACCGCAAATACAGCTTTTAGGGATTTCAAAGAAACAATACGTGATTGTATACTTATTGTTTGTGTTAACAATTTAACTTGTAAATACGTGCAAGCATTAGATTTAGAGAAACTTTTTGTTTTCTACAGTAATTCGAAATTACTCATTGGCAGACAGTTTATGTTATCGAGGTGGTAAAACGTTTCTTTAAGTGACTAAGGGCTAATCCTGAAATTATTACTTTAAGCTATAGAGGCTGTATATTTTAAGTAATAGAGGTTTTGGACATTAAGGGGAAGGGAGCAGATTATTTTTTGAAATTATATAGGTTTTTACTTTATCGAGGTTTGTGTTATCTAGGTTCTACTGTAATATTACATGATAAGTTAACTGTAATAAAATGATAAAATACATTCCTTTTTTTATTTAAATAATGAGTTTACATGTTACATGTAAAATCGTAAAATGTGGATGTATGTACACAATAAAGATTCTTAGGTATCTATATACACATAACAACTACATAATTATTTCAGTAAATGTAACTAAAAAGAAGAGAAAAGAAAACCAAAACTGACACTGACTTTCCTGTTATAATTGACTAACTGTACCCACGACTTCGTTCGTGTGAAACTAAAATATAATTTAATTATTTTTGCCTGTTCTTTCCTTTTTTTTTATACTGCTTTGCTCCTGTTACTACTACGTGATGGTATATAATCTAAAGTCTTCCTTTATGATTGCTTTATTTAATCCAAAAATAATTTTTGAAATCCGGCTAATACTAACACTTGAAGCGATGATAGCTCAGATAGGAATGCCACGTCATCGGACGTGAGTTCGAATCCAACCACCTACAATGAGCTTGAGCTTTCGGTGAAGGAAAACATCATGTGGAAACCATAACATGGTGGTAGGGCTTTTTCTAATGCCCGCCTATCTAGCTACCACCCTCAAGTTGAAAATCTGCCGCCAAAAACCAATAGCTGTGTGTTTCGTCAGTTGCACTTGAGAGCCAGTCCCTCCAATAAAGGCCAGCAACGCACCTGTGATTCCCCTGGCGTTGTGTGTGTCCATGGGCGGCTTCACTTACCATCAGGTGACAAGCTTGGTCGATTGCCGCCTATACCATAAAGAAAAGTTCCTAAGATTAGCGCGTTTCAACACACATTTTTCCGCTTTATAAAATTAATATACATTTTTTATTCCCTTACAGACTTTCCATACACCTTCATTTGGAGACGAAGAGTTTGATATTCCAATAATTCACGGACAGCATGCCACAGCAACAAGCGTGCCAAACACTCATATCCAATACTCGCAGATACACCATTCAGCTCCTCAGGTATTTTTACATTTCTTCTTCTAAAAAGGCGACAAGAAGTATCGTAAAGGTGTTCTACACGTTTTTCAGAAAAATTGTCAATTACACAGAGAACTTGATCTATAGTTTATTTTGAGTAAAATATCAGGTAAATTTTATCATATAACTATTGACTGTAGAGAATGCCTATGGCATTAAGTCCGCCATTGTACCATACATAAAGTGTAAAATAAATAAATATTTTATTTATATTTAAATATATACTGATGTATTTTAGTATATGGGTCCGTATACACACATATGCAATATGCATACAGGCTTTATTCCTGTTCCGCTTATATAATTAACTAAATGTGCTCGCGACTCTGATCGCGTGGAACTAAAATTATTTAATGATATTTGCCCATTTTGTATTTTTTTTAATACAACTTTGACCTTATTGGTGGTAGCGTCATATTAAACAGCCTAATACCTTCCTCAATGATATCTCTATCAAAACAAAAAAATTATTGAAATCTGACTCGTAGTTCCTAAGATTAACGCGTTCAAACAAACAAACTTTTCCGCTTTATAATATTAATATAGCTACAGATTTAGAAATATATATTAACGCATTTTTACATTTACCTGTAAAAAAATAACTGAATAACAAACAAAACACATAATTTACATTGTGTTTCAAAGTATATAAATATTATCGAATATTTTTGTCATGAAATGCTATCTATTACTTTGAAATAATTCTGTTGTTAAAAAACACTATAAAAACTGTGAAAATAATACATATAAATTAATCTTCGACTTTCTATTCATAACGGTATTATTGAATACAAAATCAAGTTATTATTACTTAACTTTTAATATTTTATTAGAAGTCTTCAAAAATACGGTGCGTTTCGAACATTCGTACGAATTTTAAAATACAAAACGAAAGAAAAACTCTCCCAGTTCACCCCGAAACGATTTTTAACATATGTTTTTAAATGTTGGATATGATTAATACCATCTAATAAGCACACACAAAGTTATGGTAAAAATAATTACATATATAGTAAACTGGCTTAGAAATTACGTGGTAGTCGGACAAAGCAATTGTGTGTGACTGGATCGGGACCACCAGACACGAGGTATAGCATGTGCCATGGTGACACACTTTCTCGTTTTGGGATCAATTACGGTATATCCAGTTAAGAAGGGTTTAAGGCATCTCTACTGGACGGGGTCACAACCACCATACACATAAAGTGCCCCTGTTGGTCTGTCAAGTTTAAAAATCAGCTAATGCATATCCAGCAGCCAAAAGCTAGCTAAAACAATAACTCCTGATGAACTTCTAATGTATCAGTGGTCGCCATTGTTTTTTAGGCCGAACAGTAACTATATACTAATCAGGTATAGTGTCGTAACTATGCTTCTACAAAAAGGACAAGCAGCTATGGGACATTAAAAACAGTCGGTCTCTTCTTTTTATTATTTTCTTTAAAAAATTAAGTGGGTATACTAATATTTTAAATTTTCTTTATGCTCTCTGTCTTATTTACCTTACGAGCTCCGCAATATCTCTAGAAAGATTTTATGTTTAAAGTAACTCGCGGTCTTCAATCTGTTTACAGCACAACTGTTTTAATCTCTATAAACCACGTCTATAAACAGTCAATAAAAAATTAAAACAAATGTGCTTTAGACCACAGACTGAAGTAAAACTTCTCTAGCTATGAGAGAGAGAAAGAAAGAAAGAAAATGTGTGCTCGCACCTCTCTCTCTTGCCCCTATAGTAATATACGAAACATAACTCTCTCTCTTTCTATCTTCACTAAATTATATCTCCCTCTCAACTTCCGTTCGACTCGCCCGATCACACTTTTTGTAACGTTCTCGTCACGCTTTCGCCAGCTTACTCCCCAAGTCAAGCGTGCGTAAAGAAGATTTACTTCACTAATTGTCCCTTCATTTGACACTACCAGAAATCATGCGTATTGGGTGTTCGTTTCTAGATTAATAAATAAGTAGATAGAGTCTAAAGAATGTACTAACTATTATCAGTACTTAGGGCTCAGTAATCAGGCATAAGGCAAATTAAAATTGTATAAATATACGAAGTAACACTTTTGTGTCAGTACATACCTATATAATTTGTCATTTATTTTTACACGTAATACGTCAACACGAATTGATTCCAGTATCCATTACTCAGCACAAATATGTATTTTAGATGTCTTTTCATTTAATGGAAGTTATAAACGAGAATTTCTATAACACAATCATTGATCTCTATATCAACTGTATTTTATGAACTTATTTTAGTCCTGCAACCATCGTATTAAAGAGATATGTTCTAATAATTTGATAAAAGTATTACAGCTTTTAACTTGAACAATGTGCCATGTGTTTGTTTTGAATTGGCCTAGTGGTATTTAAAATATTTATGAGATTATTATGATAAAGATGGTGGACGTCTAAAATGTACATTAAACCAGATACATGCATTATAAATTTCCAAAAAAGTTTCCTAGATAATTAAAAAAAGGAGACCATTTTGTTAGAGCAATATTTGAAAATTAGTATAATACTAGCTAACCCAACACATGCTGTTCTGCTCCTTTCGATAATTAATAACTCCATCACACCGCCACGGTATAATATTATGGAATAGATAGCTATTCATGAACTCTATATATATATAATCTCTTCTAACAGTCAACTTGTTTGGAAGTTACATGATCACTAACAGACACACATAATGTTTTATATATAAAGACTTGACTTAAGAGACGAGTATCCAGTTACTTTAAAATAAAACATACATTTATGTTATCTGTGCCAAATGTCTGACACTAATGGCAAAGGCTTTTTTTGTTCGCTATGTGTATTATTGTTCTTTGACATTAAAGCGATAAATTAATTTAAAACTTTGACGACAATATATTGATACTTATTACCTACACACATATGTACGTCTCTAACGTAAACTTTAACAAAACGTGCAAAGCATGTCCTGTATTGTAAGCTATTGTAAACAAACCACTAATAACATCATTGTTACGTACGACTGGTGTTTATCACAAATATATATAGTATTTTTGAAATAAAAATAATACAACAAAAAAAAATTACATGATATATTTAATTTTAGGTTGGTATGATGAACCCGGCACAAGATGGTTTGGCACCGCCGGGTGGCGCGCCCTCGTACCACCAACCTCTTTATTTACAAGAACCACATACACCTGTAACATCACATAGGTAAGATTTTATTTAGTAGCATATAATAACTCGATTCAAATTGTTTTATAACATAAGTTTATATAAATTGTGCAAAATTTGGCCATAAATAAGATTTAACCTTTAGTACTAATAATATTTTCTACATATTGTATCAATTACAGTTCCTTAGCACTAATCACCCTTTGTCTTTGTCAATTTCTTATTAAATTTAAATAAATATATTCTCCAGTGGTGCAGGTGCTCCATCAGGCAACTACATAATTCAACAACAGCCTGGAGGCCAGCAGCGGCTTTTGATGATGCAACCAAGTCAAGTGATGAGTGGCCCACCTACACCAAACACCCCAACTCAGCCCTCTGGACCTGTTTATGGCTCACCACAAAGAGCATCACCACCAGGAACAACCAGTGATGACTCAGATGACAGTGTACCCTCCCATCATTCACAGGTAATTATTATTAAAGACATTCGTTTAAGAAATATTACATACTAGATTTTAGGTGTGGCTTCTCTTGCATTAATATTGATTTTGTTGAACAAATTGGATGAGGCAATAAAAAGTTTCATACAAAGTTTGTCCCTCTCTTTACCCCACTTCCTATTAGTTTTTAGCAAGAAAAAGTAACCTATCTCCTTATCCAGGATCCAATCTATCTCTGTACCAAAATTCAGCACAATCGATTCAGTGGTTTAGGTATGAAAGAGTAACAAACAAACTCACTTTCATATTTATAATATCAGTAATGATTGTAACCCAATGGTTTCAAAAAGTGAGTTTGCCACTTTTGATTCTATACAACTTTAATCATAATTAATTTACAAAGTTTATTTTTGTTGTCTCTTTATTTCACTGTTTAAAATAATTGAAAAAACTACAATTTTTTCAAAAACTCCTCTGATTATGTATTACTATAAAATTTACCATGTATCTTATAATATAGAAAATATGAACTACAATACAAATAATGTTAATTTCTATTGCAAATTAATTTATAATAGTTATCAACAAAATTCCTTTCAATAAATTGTTATAGTCTACTATAACATTTTGGATAAGTGGTCTCTTTAAAAACCTTTTAGCTTTCCATTTGAACAGCAAGGAATTTCTCCTAAAAAATACTATTGTTTTCATTTATTTTTCATGAGTTAACACATAAACAAACTTTATAAATATTTTTTTACTTGTTTTAGGCTTCTGTTGTGGACAATATCTTCTTATATTTTTTGTCTAGGAACTTTAATGCAACACTCTTGTCTATAGCAACAACAATTGATAGGTATTATAGTGCAGCTGAATTAAACTCTACTATTGTGACAATATTGTGGGTTAGATTCCCACACATGACTGACTTCAATTTATAAATGAAAACCTCTTTTACTCGCTTGGCTTTTATCTCATGTTGTATGGAAAACATCTGTCCTCTTAAATCATAACGATGGTTTCAGTATTATACTTTTTAGATATTATGTTGATTTACCCCTTAATAATTATAGAAAAAGAGAACTTTCTTGTGACTAGTATAGTTACATCAAATTTTTTGGTTTTTTATACTTTTAGTTCTACTATAACATAAATCTTCCAATGTTGTGCATCTCAACCAAATTAGGGCTAAATTTTAATGTCCTGTAATAATGCAATCTCATGCAGCGACACCCACCTTTAGGATTCAAGATCTGGAAAATCATAATGTTCAAGAACTATTTCATTTAGACAGAGCCCTCCTTAAGAGAGATATTGCATTGGCACAAAAACTTCTAAGCAATAATATGTAAAAGTGTCAAATATTGGGTAATTATTTTGTTTTTTATTGCTTCATTATAATTTAAACAAATATGTATTTTAAGAACTATTAGATTTCTATTATTTACTATTTCTTTATTTTTATTATTGGATCATAGTTCATTGGCATACAATTATTTTCATTAGTATTAATAAATATAGAAATCAACCAATATAATATGATTATAGAAGTTCTAATGAATTGGTTATTTGTTGCTAGTTGCCTGGTGATGCGGAAAGCCTTCTGCCTATCCATTATTGCTCAGCGAGCCGGCAGCAACAAACTACGCTTCATCAGGTATAGGCAAATTTTATCGCTTAATCTTATGTAGACGTAGTTATTTCAAAATTAATTACATTGTATTGCCAATGAACTACTTTTTATATAGGTCCTCTTTTTGACCACATTATAATATGTTCGTAATTATATTTCTTTATAGAAAAAAAGAAATAAACTTGTTTAAAACAAATTAAATTAATAGTTATCATAACAATAAAGTGTTGATATTCTTCATCCCTGTAAAACTACTGCTGTTAATCGTTGAATATTTTGATAAAGGCATTTTATCTCTCTTCAATTTTTTATAATTTTATAATGTTATGATTGTAAATCTAACTTTCTTGTATAGCTATTTATTTAAAATCGACAAAATTTCGAAATATATATTAATAGTTAATTTAGGTCATTTCTAAAGTACTCCAAAGGACTTTTAATTACAAGTACTATAATATAGTGCATAAATACTACATAAAAAATGAAACTGAAATATTGTTTAAATCCTATTAAGAAAAGGTAAATTTAAATTGAATCAATAACTATAACTTAATTAAAGGTGTCTTCTTAGATAAGGCGCTGCCTCTAGCAGCTTTTTTATCATGTATTTGAGGTTTAATGATTTTCGGTTACATCTTATAAAAAATAAACTAACTAGTAGCTCCAGCAACCAATATATGTCTCTTTCCAACAGTAAATAACTCAATTACAGCATTAGTTATTGTGTTTGGAGATAGCATAATATCAGTTATTGATATAGAAGATTACATCAAAATCTGTTAAAAGTGCCTATACCATGCATGCATATTATCCATCCATATTATTAGTAATTACTAACTCAATTCTATCCACAAGTTTCAGAGTAATACGCGTAAAACAGGACAGAAGAACAAATAAAAAGTAAAAATAATATATTTGGCCTCCATATTGATAACAAAGTGCATCATAATTATGATTATAAAATAATGTATAGATTTGGCAGTTATCATTTTATTTTTCGTACATATAGATGCCGCAAATATAAAGTTAATGTATTAAAACGGATTTACGATTTTCATGAGTTTTAACTGTACTATCATAGATAGGATGTTATTTAAAAAAGGCATCTTTTTGCCCAGTTTATTAAATAATCCTAATCAATAAGAATTATTACCTCCAAATAAGATAGTGAAAACTTTTCAGAATTCAGGTTCCATGTAAATTTTTTTTTATTTCTCTTCAGAAAATAACTAACCCATGTTATCCAAAGTTTCTAAATAAAAACTAAAAATCACAATATTATAGATTAAAATATTTATAAAATACTATTTATTAAGTTGTGTAATTCATTCAGAATAACAATTTATTTATTTAAGCATGAAAAAATATTTTGTAAATATAAATAATAAATAGTGAGTTTTAAAAAATCTGGCCATATTATATATCTATATATATATGCATTTGTATCCATCCATGCAAAATTGATATTCATTTTCTTTTTAACTTTTATTTTCTTTACTTAGATTGGTGTTGGAAACATGGGCGTAAAAAGATCTTCACCAGAGCCAATGGATAATGGGATGACTCGAGGACAGATGCAAAAAAAACCTAAAGTGCAAAAGAAAAAGAAAAAGAGAGATCCCAACGAACCTCAAAAGTATGTCTTTACGAATTGCTTATTATTGAAATTCTTTTATCTGGGTTATGTTTCAAAAATGATTTATTTTTTGTAGACCTGTATCAGCATATGCATTATTTTTTCGGGATACACAAGCTGCCATAAAAGGACAAAATCCAAATGCTAGTTTTGGAGAAGTCTCTAAGATAGTCGCTTCCATGTGGGATGGTCTTGATTCAGAACACAAAAGTGTAAGTATTTACTGCATTTTTATAATTGATGTAAACTCCTAATATAATCTTTATTTTTGTACTCTTTTTAACAGGTATACAAACAAAAAACAGAAGTTGCGAAGAAAGAATATTTGAAAGCATTAGCTGCATACAGGGCTAGCTTAGTATCAAAGGTATGTTATATTACTTTCAGTACTGAAGTACAGCTATTTATTATAATAGCTTGTTTTTCTTACCCTTATACTACCTAAATAGGGTTTGCACCATATTTTTTTGTCTTCCACTGTCCTCTATCATTGTCATCACATGTCTCTTATATCAATTAAGGTGGTGCTATAAATATAATACATTTGAAAAAATAAAAAAAACTATGACTCAACTCAAACAAGTCTAATGTATATCTATCCACATATTTAAATTTTTTGTGAAATACTAACCATAAGGAATCTTAGCTAGTAATGTACAAAATTAATTACTAAATAAATACTTAGAAGCTTAATTTTCCCTATACAAAATTTTGTTGTGAAAGGATGATCAAAAGCATATTACCATCAAAAATGTCAACTAAGTAAAAGAAATATAGTTATCAATTCTAAATATTCGAAATTTATCTTGTTAATAAATTTTGAAATACTGTTACCTGAATTATATACTTTATTACCTAACAGAATGATACAAACAGGGGTTGCTAAACATTCCACTTTCAGACAAAGGCCTCTTCCAATTAAAGACACGGGCCTAACAACAAATTTCATATTTCTCCAAATCCTGTTACCTTTTTTCACCAATTAACTGTCTGTATGAAAAAGTTAACAAGTGAAATTTATTTTGCCTACAAGGAGCCTATTTGGATATTATTAAAAATACAACAAAATATATCATAAGTCGCAGTGTTGAAGTTGTCACATGTTAAAAATAATAATATTAATGATACATGTCTCATTGTGAGAAAATTATTATTTGTAACTGATGTTTACAACTTAGATGGAATATAGAAGCCTTAAAATGTTAAAAACCATTATACAAAACATCCTACAACTGATGTTTTATAAAACTAGCCATACAAAATGAAATATTACTAGGTACTAACAATATATATTAAATATAAAAGTTGGAACACGATGAACCCAAGAAATTATTGTTGTTGAATATTTTTATTCTGCCGTGTATTTTATATTGTCCGGCAATTATTATTGGTGTGAAGGATGGTTGGTTAACGGCTATTTCAGATATTTGTTAAAATGATTTATAATTCCATCTATATATTGCTTCTCTAACTATAAACACTTAATAGTGACTAACCAAAATAGCCTCGTACTACGCCACCTGTACACAAGCGGCGGTGATCATTACTCGTTGATCGTCTGTCATCGTCAAGGTAATTGTCACGATCATCGTACAAGCATCCACACGATCGTTCGTGGTCATTTAATGAGCGGCAAGCATTCAGGACGGACGTGACGTTCGCCGCTACCATGAATTTAGTTTCAGTATACAGTTATTTTATTATAGTTATTACAAATATTATTAAAGTTGGGGCAAAAATAATAGTACAAGATAAGATGGTGGTGTTTAAGCTTTTTCACATATATTTGTGTTCGGGATTCCTTATTTCTGGGTGGTCCTGATAAAGTTCTATAAACGTAGATGTAAGAAACATTTCATTTGACTACCCAGTAGCCATTGTTTCACACTTACACTAATGAAATAAAAATTAAAAAACGCCGTGACGTACGCACAGTTCGCTATCCTTTGGTGAATGAATGATCGACGGTCGTGTGGACACGCGCTCGCAACTACACGCGGCCATTGTGAAGAGGCGCTACTACAGTAGGTGGCGTTGTTTGTAATTTATTTGACAGCAGAA